>JAWPNB010000009.1:31805000-34305000 GCA_033996785.1 Trichosanthes truncata
ATGTTCCAATTTCAATCTTGAGTCTTGCAGTTTTTGTTGGTGGAAAAAATTTTGTGAGGAAATTCTAGGCCAACTTCTCCCAAGTGGTAATGCTCTAAGGCTCCAAGCTCTCTAACTAGTCTCGTGTTTTATCCTACAAGGTAAATGAAAACAAACGTAAGCGTATGACATCACTAAAAACACAATTAATCTTAACAGTGCAGTAAATATCAAGAAAAGATTCTAAATGAGAATTTGGATCCTCTGAGGGATGTCCTCTAAATGCACTATTCCTAGACATCTGGATTAATCCTTTCTTTAATTAGTTCAAAATTATTGGCAGGGATAGATGCATAGACTATGCCAAATTGTTCAGTAGGGAACATTGGCTTGAAGTAATCCTTGATAGGCTTTTATTCTTCAATTGGTGCGTCCACCATTTGTTTGTTTTGGATTGTCCATTGGATTTGACAATTTCTTCTACAAGTTCATTCGATCTCAAGATCAAAAGGCGCTAAGTCATTCTCTCTAACTCAGGCATACACCAAATGATCCTAAACAAAAAAAAACAAAAATAAATGAGAAAATTAATTATAAAAAAAACTAACAATTAAGATAAAACAAAGAAAAATTAAGAAAATAAATACAAACTGAAAATACAAAGGTAATAGAGATTATACAAATATACACTATTTATACTCTAAATTAAAATTAAATGCTTTTCCCACAATATCAATCAAACTGAATCATTGTCATTCTCTAGCAACGACGCCAAAAACTTGTTGCATGACTTTTTAGTTGTGCAATGCAAAATTGCAACTGTAGGGTGTCAAGTTTTAGTATAGTGAATTGAGTGAGAGTATCGTTCTCAGAACTGGGTTTCCAGTTTAATTGATTATCATCATTACTAACATTTAATTTTATCTAAAGAACCAAAAAGTATTTGCAGATTGGAGACAACCGGAGGGAATATTTTGCATTAGTTCAATTTTATCTTAATCAACTAAACAAATCAACTTTAACATGCAACAAATTATAAGCCAAGAAGATGACTAATATTAATTGACTTTCCCAAGCTCAATTAATTCTCTTGCCTAATTATAAAATCAACATCCATGTCTATTTCCACAACCAAGCAATGCATTATCGAAACTTCTTTTAATGGCTTCTATTAGAAAAATCTTCATTCTCATACAAGATATTAATAACAGTAATGCATTTAGATCTAGATTTAAATCTTACTTTTCCAAGCTAAAATTTAAACTATTCAGAACTGCACCTCAGCCAAAAGCATAAAATTAAGCACAAGGACAAATGAATAACCTCGTTGCAATATAAAGAAAAATTGATTATAAAATAAAATTTTCATGGATTTAACAAATAACAACAAATCAAAAATATAGAGTTTAGTCACTCAAAATTCAAAATTACAACCTAAATTCGTCTAAAAATCCATAAAAGAAACTACAAAGAAAAAGGAAAAAGGTAAAAACTCTCTAACGCATGCCAATCCTCGTTCCCGACATGATGTGCAGCAATCTCAAGCCTTGAATTCCTTCCTTTGCTCTCAAGAGTGTCGTCCAAGTCCCAAAAACTGAGTAGAAATCAAAATCTGACTTTTCTTGCTCCAATTGGTCTCTCCAAATTCGAAGACAAATGGCACTTTTTATAATGTAGGGCAACATTAAGACGCTAGGGACAGCGTCTCGACACTGTCATTCCTATTCTATTTAGTATACGGAAATTCAGGTAGTGTTGAGACGCTGAACATAGCATCAAGATTCTACAGACATAAAGAATCTATTTGTGTGCGTATTTTGGCATTGAGACGCCACGAACAGCATTGAGACGCTATCCTTTCGATTTTCTTGGTTCAATTCTTAATTTCTCTTGCTTTGATAGCTCCAATTGATGCTAATTTGCGTCCTTTTCATCTATAAGTCTTCCAAGTGCTTGGTTTTACTCCAAATGCCTGAAATATATCAAATAACCAAATATATACGTGAAAGCACTGAATACAACACAAACTAGCAATAAAACAAGTCTTAGGAATAGCACATGTTGTGTCCTATCATTGCCAATCTACACATTTCTTTAACTATGCCTTTAGTTTTGTAGTGTGCCAATTTGAGTACAATTCATTTAAGTGTGAATCCTATTCTTCATTCAAAGACGAAGCTTAATATCTTCCTGCTAATACTCTCACAAAACCGTTATCAGCTTATGGTTTCAATGATTTCAAGTACAAGCTCAATGTTCATACTACCACTGCCCATTGGCTTGCAGGGTGTTAAGCTAGCCCGTTGATTTGGAAAGGCTCAGTCCTTTAAATTGACTTTTTACCCCATATCTTTAATATTGTACTTGTTTATATTCATTTAGTTATATCTTCTTCTAGAAGGATTCTTTCTATTATTGTGGAATTATTCAGTCTTGGTGAGTGTTAATTTGATATTTTTTTTACAGAAATTTTCTTCCCAAGCCTCTGTATATGGCTAATGTATTCTTAATATAGCAGATAATGGGTTGTTTGGGACTCTGAGTAGGTTATAATAGTATATGGAATTATATAATATTGTTTAAAATGCAGAGTTGTTTAGTTTGAATTATAATAGTCTATGTTTGGGGTGCAAAGTATTCTACGGACTATTATAACTCATATTATTATAACTCATGCCCCAAATAGCCCTTGGGTTTTCTGGCACATTTCTTCTCTTATTCTTTTCATTATGTTGAAACTTGCATCAGTTGATTAAGATTGGTCCAACATTGAGAATTGAATATTTGATGATCATCATATGGGCACCAAAAACATAAAAATTGTTACATCTTTTGAATAGAGAGAGGCACAATTGACTGGGAAAAATAATTAAGTTGAAAAGGAATGTTGTTTGGTGATGCTGTGAAGAAGCCGGAATGAAACTTTTTTTTTAGTACTAACAATTAATAAAACTTAAATTACCGAAGCATGTACACTTGAATAATTTTTATATAAGATCCAATTAATTTTTTTATAATAAAAAAATAAAAATCTATAAACTCTCCCATTCTTTTATAATAAAAAAATAAAATCTATAAAAATCTATACACTTGAAAAGAAACAGTCTTCCCTTCTTTTCTTCCTTTGTTTAATATTTTTTTGACATATTCTTTTGTTCAATATAAACTTTGAAAGATTAGGACACGTTAGAGAAACGTATTAGCAGAAAAAATCAACCTTTGACCTTTTGGAATATTTCCTTTTCTAAATCACATCGCTTGATTGCTTTTCGGAAAATTTATTGTTCCAGTTCCACTGGTCAATATTGTACAAAAATATTGTCCGTATTTTAATTAATTGAAAATGATAATAATAATATGAATAATATTCAAAGTTGAAGGGTGGTCCACTAATGTTTTATAGGGAAAATAGTGTGGTACCAATTTTTATCTTTTTGCATGTTAATTTTATCCAAATATTGACAATAATTATATTTAAAGAAAAATACAAAAACCACTTTTAAACTATACCGATTATTACAATCATATTCTCAAACTTTCAATATAAATAATCACCCACCTAAACTTAAAAAATTATTGCAACAGTTGACTCTATTGTTATAATTTCATTTGTTGCAACTTAAAAAATATGCAAATAACCTTTTAACTACAAGAGTTAGTTACAATTAGATTATAAACCTTAAATCATAAACCACTCCATAAATTGTGAGATTGTTGTAATTAAATCCTCAAACTTATAAAATTGTTCCAATTAAATATGACCACTAACGAAGTTATAATAATAGAGTGTAACTATAATAATCTCACGATTTTTTTTAGTACAACAAAGGTGAGATATGGAAATTTGAACCCTCAGCCTCAAGGAAAGAAATAGATGTCAATTACCGCAGAGATATGTTTGTGTTGGCACAATCTCACAACTTAAGAAGAGTAATTACTCAAATTGAAAGTCTAAGAGTACCATTGCAACAAATCTCTATAGTCAAATATGGCATGATTATTTGCATTTTAATTTTTACAATTTTTCTTATTTTTATTGCCATGATTTTTTGCTTGTTTTTTCTAATCTATATTTGGCATCCTTTGACTTTTAGGGGAAAAAAGGAAGGGTGATATTAGAATTTTACCAAAGCTTGACGACAATGGAAAAAAAAATGAGGATAATTCCTTGATTGACATAAAACCATTTTTTTAGTAAAATTCAAAGGTAAATTCAAGCAGTTTCCAGCGCAAAATGGATAAAATGGTACCCTACCAATACAAAAATATAAAAGTCCCATTGTCCTATATGTAAATGGTATTTATGTCATTCTCTTGACCTATGTAGATAAGATACATAATTGGCTCAATGGCATGGGCATTGGTACTCTTGAAAAGAAAAGGAGTCGGTCCACCAAATTATTTGGGGGTGTAGAATAATACTAAAGAAATTTAAATGGGTGGTTTTTATTGTAAAAATGAGAGGCGAAACCGGGCACCAAAACTTTACCAAAATATATAATAATAATAATATATAATATTAATAATAATAATAATAATAATAATAATAATAATACAAGTGTTAAAATATAAATGGATTATATATAGATAATATAAATAAAAGAAAATGGAGATTTATGGCAAATTAAATAAACAAATAAATTAGAGAAAGTGGAAGAGAAAAGAGAGGATTGGAGAGTTTTTTACCAAAAATGCATATCTCATTTATCCAAAATGAACCACTATTTATAGGCAATTTGGAGAGCATGATGTGGTCCATTTGGACACCAATCTATGGCCTTTGTTTGGACACATGGAGGACACTTTGGCTATGGAGAAAAAGCCACTTGGCATGGATATAAATGGGCATGTGGAATGGGCATTTACTTGTCATTTTTACAATACTCCCCCTTAAATGCCCATTTATATAAAATATGCCTCGTTAAAACCTTACTAGGGAAAAACCCAATGGGAAGAAAAATCCTAGTGAAGGAAAAAGAGTACATATTTTATATAGTTTACTATAATACATTCACTCCCCCTCATGGAGACATCACTTAAAGTCTGTGAATCGCCGCATTCCAATGCTATATACTAATTTATCGAAGGTTGCAGTTGGTAATGCCTTCGTAAATAAGTCAGCCAAGTTATCTTTCGAACAAATTTGTTGTACAGTGATATCGCCATTTTCTTCAAGATCATGAGTATAGAAAAGTTTTGGTGAGATATGCTTTGTTCTATCTCCTTTGATATATCCTCCCTTGATTTGAGCTATACATGCTGTGTTATCTTCGTATAACATCGTTGGAAGAGGTTTACTTGAAGATAAGCCACATGTCTCATGAATGTGTTGTGTCATCGATCTTAGCCATACACATTCTCGACTTGCTTCATGAATAGCGAGGATTTCAGCATGATTTGAAGAAGTGGCCGTTATAGTCTGTTTCACTGATCGCCACGATATAGCAGTTCCTCCACATGTGAATAGATAACCTGTCTGAGATCTAGCTTTGTGTGGATCAGATAGATAACCAGAATCTGCATAACCAACTAGATCATATTTTGATTTGTTAGAATAAAATAAACCCATATCAATTGTCCCTCGAAGATATCGGAGTACATGCAACTCCGTTCCAATGTCTTTTTGTAGGATATGAACTATATCTAGCTAATAAATTTACTGAAAATGCAATATCTGGTCTTGTGTTATTAGCCAAATACATAAGTGCACCAATTGCACTAAGATATGGTACTTCAGGACCAAGTAGTTCTTCACTGTCATCTCGAGGTCGAAATATATCTTTCTTTACATCCAGTGAACGAACTTCCATTGGAATGTTCAATGGATGTGCTTTATCCATATAGAATCTTTTTAAGATTTTCTCTGTATAAGTTGATTGATGGACAAATATCCCATCTGCTAAATGTTCAATTTGCAAACCAAGGCAAAATTTTGTTTTTCCAAGATCTTTCATCTCGAATTCTTTCTTAAGATATTCTATTGCCTTGAATAACTCTTCAGGAGTTCCGATTATATTTAAGTCATCAACATATACAGTTATAATAGCAAATCCTGACTGAGATTTCTTTATAAAAACACACGGACATATTGGATTATTTTGGTATCCTTCTTTCAACAGATATTCACTCAGGCGATTATACCACATTCGTCCTGATTGTTTTAATCCATATAATGATCTCTGTAACTTTATTGAATACAATTCCCGAGAACTTGATTCATATGTTTCTGATATTTTAAATCCTTCCGGGATTTTCATATAAATGTCATTATCCAGAGATCCATATAAATACGCCGTGACTACATCCATTAGATGCATATCAAGCTTTTCATATACAGTCAGACCAATCAAATATCTTAGCGTTATTGCATCCACCACAGGAGAATATGTCTCCTCATAATCAATATCAGGCCTTTGCGAGAATCCTTGTGCAACAAGTCTCGCTTTATATCTTGTGACTTCATTCTTTTCATTTCTTTTCCTTACAAATACTCATTTATATCCCACAGGTTTGACGTTTTCCGGTGTTGGGACTACTGGTCCAAAAACCTCACGTTTTGAAAGTGAGTTCAACTCTGCTTGGATTGCTTCTTTCCATTTCGGCCAATCCTTTCTACGTTGACATTCTTTGATAGATTTTGGGTCAAAATCATCACTTTCATGAATAATATCGTGAGCAACATTATAAGAAAAAATGTTGTCAATAATGATATCATTTCGGTTCCATCTCTTTCCTGTTGTAACATAGTTTATAGAAATTTCATTATTATCCTCAAGCGTTTGATTTTCACCAATACTCTTTTGAGTAGTTGTATTCTGGATTTCTTCTGGAACATCCATACCTTTTATTGAATCATTTTGATTCTCAACTACTTTTCTTTTCCGAGGATTTTTATCTTTAGAACCTATTGGTCTACCACGCTTCTGGCGTGCTCCAGACTCATTATTGACAACTTGTTCCTTTGGGATATCAATTTTTGATGGAGCATTTGCAGCTGGTATATATGATTTAGTCACACTTTTAGTATCTGTGAATGCATCTGGTAGTTGATTTGCTATATTTTGCAAATGAATTATCTTTTTAACTTCAAGTTCACATTGATCTCTACGAGAATCTAAATGAGATAATAACGATGCATTCCATGTAATTTCTTTTTCCAACTTCTTAATTCCTCCCCCTAATGTTGGAAAATTTGTCTCATTAAAATGACAATCAGCAAATCGTGCAGTAAATACATCACCCGTCAGGGGTTCAAGATATTTAATAATTGATGGGGAATCAAAACCAACATATATTCCTAACCTCCTTTGAGGACCCATCTTAGTACGTTGTGGTGGAGCAATTGGTACATATACTGCACATCCAAAAATTCTTAGATGGGAAATATTTGGCTGCTGGCCATAAGCTAATTGCATTGGGGAGTATTTATTATAAGCTACTGGCCTAATACGTGCCAGTGATGCAGCATGCAAAATAGCATGACCCCATACTGATGTAGGAAGTTTAGCTCTCATAAGCAATGGTCTTGCAATTAGTTGCAGACGTTTTATAAATGATTCTGCTAGACCATTTGTGTATGAACGTGAGCTACAGGATGTTCAACACTTATCCCAATTGACATACAATAATTATTAAAAGTTTGGGATGTAAATTCACCAGCATTATCAAGTCGAATGGTCTTAATTGTATTATCAGGAAATTGTGCTTTTAACTTAATTATTTGAGCAAGTAATCTTGCAAATGCAAGATTTCGATTTGATAATAAGCATACATGTGACCATCTGCTGGATGCGTCAATTAATACCATAAAATATCTAAATGGACCACTTGGTGGGTTAATAGGTCCACAAATATCACCTTGAATTCGCTCTAAAAATGCAGGTGATTCAATCCCCACTTTAGCTGGTGATGGTCTAATAATTAATTTTCCTTGAGAACAAGCATCACATGACAACTCATTGGATTGAAGAATCTTCTGGCTCTTTAAAGGATGTCCATGTGAATTCTCAATAATTTTCCTCATCATTATCGACCCTGGATGACCCAATCGATCATGCCAAACACTGAATATTTCTGGATTCATGAACTTCGGGTTCATTATTGCATAACTTTCGATTACTCGTATATGAGTATAGTATAATCCAGAAGAAAAAGCAGGCAGTGTTTCTAATATACGTTTTTCATGTGAAACAATAGATGTTATATAGAGACACTCTATATTATTTTTACAATCAGTTTCAACATGATAATTATTTTCACGTATATCTTTAAAACTTAATAAGTTTCTTTTCGATTTGCTAGAGAACAAAGCATTATTAATTGTAAATCTTGTTCCTCTAGGCAAAATAAAGCTTGCTTTTCCAAAACCCTCAATTAGATTTGCAGAACCTGATATAGTATTGACTTTTGCTTCCAGCATTGTCAATCTAGTAAAATATTTTCTATTTATGAGTATCGTGTGCGTAGTTGCGCAGTCTGCGAAACATAAATCCTCATTGCTCATTTTCGAGTTACTCAACATATTGAAATTGTTCATATTTCTTCATTGAAAAAAAAAACGATTACAAAGAGTCTTAAATATATATACAAACAAAACAACAACAAAAACATACTAAACAGTACTTAATTATATATTTTCATACAAATCATCCTCTACTTGTTTGATTGCATCAATTCTCTCTCCAGGAGATTCAAAGTAATCAGCTACATCAAGATGCATCATATTGGAGGGGTCAAACACATCATTTTCTTGAATGGCAAGATTTACCTCCACATTCTTTCCTTTTCCTTTTTCCTTCAGGGAAGCTTGATAGAGATCAACAAGGTGTTTTGACGTACGACAGGTACGTGACCAGTGCCCAGTCATTCCGCACCGGAAACATTTATGTTCATCACCTTTCGAACTTCTATCTTGTAGAGTCTTTCCTTTATGATCATCACTTCGTGTGGGTTTCTTAAAATTATAATGCCCACCACGAAAATAGGTATTTCTTCCTCTACCGCGGTCCCGACCTCGACCACGACCACGACCTCGACCACGGTTATTAAAATTTACAGCATTCACTTCAGGGAATGGTGTTGCTCTAGTTGGTCGGGATTCGTGATTTTTCATCAATAACTCGTTATTTTGTTCAGCAACGAGAAGACATGAGATAAGTTCAGAATATTTTGCAAAACCCTTCTCTCGATATTGCTGCTGCAGGAGCATATTCGAGACATGAAAAGTGGAAAATGTCTTCTCTAGCATATCAACATCAGTAATCTTTTCTCCGCATAATTTTAATTTTGAACTAATTCTGAAGAGTGCGGAATTATACTCACTTACTGATTTAAAGTCTTGCAACCTCAGGTGCATCCAATCATAACGAGCTTTTGGAAGAATAACTGTTTTTTGATGATCGTACCTTTCTTTCAAACCTTGCCATAGAACGTAGGGATTTTTTATTGTAAGATATTCCATTTTCAATCCCTCGTGAAGATGATGGCGAAGGAAGATCAGGGCTTTTGCTTTTTCTTGATTTGGTGCATCATTTCCTTCTTTAATTGTTTCTCCAAGATTCATAGAATCTAAATGGATCTCAGCGTCAAAGACCCATGACAAGTAGTTATTTCCATTAATATCCAGGGCCGCAAATTCTAGCTTTGTAAGGTTTGCCATAATAACACTATCAAAATAATAATATATATTTATATTAGAAATTTAACATAAACCAAATGTGTAAAAAAAAACTTACCCATAAGACTTACCTTTAGCGGGAAAAATGATAGAGTCTCGTGCTGATAACGTATTGTAAAAATGAGAGGCGAAACCGGGCACCAAAACTTTACCAAAATATATAATAATAATAATATATAATAATAATAATAATAATAATACAAGTGTTAAAATATAAATGGATTATATATAGATAATATAAATAAAAGAAAATGGAGATTTATGGCAAATTAAATAAACAAATAAATTAGAGAAAGTGGAAGAGAAAAGAGAGGATTGGAGAGTTTTTTTACCAAAAATGCATATCTCATTTATCCAAAATGAACCACTATTTATAGGCAATTTGGAGAGCATGATGTGGTCCATTTGGACACCAATCTATGGCCTTTGTTGGACACATGGAGGACACTTTGGCTATGGAGAAAAAGCCACTTGGCATGGATATAAATGGGCATGTGGAATGGGCATTTACTTGTCATATTTACAATAGTTTTTATTTTTTTGTAAATTTTGAAATTAATTTTAAATATGAAAATTGTTTAATATTTTCAAATATAACATGTTTTAAAAAATTTATAAATCATTTGTTTGCAATAAATATGTTTGTACTTTGTGTAATGATCATTTTTGGAAAAAATAAAATAAAATTTACTTATGAACTTGACAGGGTATAACAATTTTTTATCTTAAACTTTTAATTTTATCAAATTAGAATTTAAACTTAAATAAGTATTGCAATCTTTACCTCATACTTGAATAAATGTTGCAACTTTTACCTTTTAATAAATTTTCATTTGAAAAATCATTAGAAAAATAATCTCTAGTGTGTATAATGAATTATAAAGGTTAAATTACAAGTTTATGTCTCATTTAATAACCATTTGATTTTTTGTTTTTGGTTTTTGAAAATTGTACTTGTTTTCTCATCATTTCTATACAATGCTTTCACCTTTCTGAAGAAAACATTTGAATTATTAGCAAAATTGCAAAAACAAAAACAAGTTTTTAAAAACTACTTTTTTTAGTTTGCAAGTTAAAACTTTACTTAGTTTTTAAAAACATAGGTAAAAAGTTGATAACAAAAGAAGGAAACTTATAGGTAGAAATAGTATTTATAAGTTTAATTTTCAAAAACCAAAAACCAAGTGATTATCAAATGGGGCTTTAGTCTTTGAATTTTCAAGTTTGTGTCTAGGTCCTTGAAGTTTTAATTTTTTGTCTAATAGGTCCCTGAACTTTCAATTTTGTGTCTAATAGGTCACTGACATATTCGAATTCTTTAAAAATCAATTGATCTATTAGATATAAAATTAAATTTTATGTTTAATAGCATATTCTAAACTTTCAACTTTGTATCTAGTAAGTTCAAGAATTTAAAAAAAAAACGTAGAATAGGTTAAGGATATTAGACACAAAATTAAAAATGTAGGAACCTATTAGACACAAAATTGAAAGTTTAAAGACTATTAGACATTTTTTAAAGTTCAAGGACCAAATAGACACAAATCTGAAAGTTCAAGGGTCTATTTGACACTTTTTAAAGTTCAATGACCAAATAGACACAAACCTGAAAGTTCATGGCCTAAACTTATAATTTAACCAATGATAAAATATATGTCTAATACTGTAACGACCGACACTTTCAGGTACTAATTAAAGTTTTAATTTTAAGATTTGAATTAATTGTAAGGCCAATTTCATGTTTAAAGTTGTGTTGAAATTGAATTTTAGAGATTTGTATAATTGAAATTGGAGAATTGGAGGGTAAATTGGGAAGAAATGAGGGAAAAAGGGGATTTAATTGGTTTGGGGGAATTTTTGTTAATTAAGTGACTTTGAGCCAAGTCCAAGCTCAAGAGAAGCCAAGCCTAATTATCCCTCTCTATTATTTTATACTGCACGCAGCCCTAGGTCAAGCCAAGCCTTCAAGCCATCTTCTTCTCCAAACTTCTTCTTCTTCCCTTGGGTTTTTCGACAACCACCCCCATTGAAGCAAGAAGGTTTTGTTTTTTTTCTGTCTTCCCAGCAGCTCCGACCACCGCGCACCGTCGCCCGCACCCACGAACCCCGTCGCCCCTCCGTTCTCCGCTCGACTGCCATGCAGATCCGCAAATCGCCCAGACCTCTATTGCAACTCGCGCCGATCCGACCGTCCCTCGCCGCGCCTCAAACCTGCTCGCCATGAACCACGCCACGAACCACTCGCCCACACGCCCAGAACCCGACCGCGGCTCGTTCAACAAACCGATGCTCGCCCTCACTCGCCAATCCGAGAACCGACGTCCAGACCGCCGCCGTCCCGATCCCGCGCCTCCGCCACCATTTCCTGCAGGTTTGTGTACTCGATCCGATCAGTCCTCTTCTAGTCTGGTGAGCCTTCAATTGTGGGTAAGCAATTGGTTTCTACATCGTTCTTTGATGATCTTGGTTGGGTAAGATTTAATTCATGAATCTTGACTTTGTTTCAAGGATACCCATTCCGTTCTGGAATCAAAATCACGAGCGTGTCGCTCTCCAGTAGAATTTGGGACTGTTGGAGCAAAATTTTCGGTAAGTCACGAAGATCCTTGAGTTTTGGGCTGTATGGTAGATCAAAATGAAAATAAGTTAATCCATGGATCTTATGACTTAAATTCAGTTGTACCCACCGATTTGTGATTAAGTTAAATGCTATAGAATTAATTCTAATTTTGGGAATTTAGTTGGTGGAAGAAACTTTGGGCTCAATTATGGATTTTAGGGATCTTTACTAACCTTAAGGATGACTTTGATTAGGCCCCAAATCGTTTGACCGAGGTTCAAGGCAGTAGAGTTTTGGTGAGCATTTGGGTGAATTGGAGTCTTCAACTTAGCCAAGGTAAGGGACTTTATGCCAGTATGCTTAAATGCAAGTTAGAAACTGAATTGAAAAAAAAAAAAATTTGATTTGAAATGAAAAGCTTTATTAAATATTCTATTATGGATTTTTGATGAATTTTAAAATGCTTGTTATATATAAAAAATGGATTTTCACTTGTTGATTGCCAAATATTCTCATGAATGTTATGCATGATTTATGATTTTGATTTATGATAAATGATATGAGAATGTTGCTTGTGTTGCATCATGGAATGAAAAGTTTAAAATGCTTTGGGACCACATGCATACATGTATGTTTTTCATGATAGAATGATTTCGTAGGCTGAGGCAATTACCCCCTAAATTAGAGATGTACATCTAATTGAAAAGGAACTTGAAAAGGTTAATTGAAAAGGAACCTGAAAAGGTTAATTGAAAAAGAACCTGAAAAGGTTAATTGAAAAAGAACCTGAAAGGGTTAAATGGAAAGGAAATGTTAGGTTGGGTTAATTGTCCACATTAAGCCGAAGAGAAAAGTAAAAGAGAAATATTTCCACCATGGAAGTGTTTTAGGTCCCACTAGAGGAAAAAGTTTTAAAAACCACGTTGTATGTGCTTGCATATCCTGACCCCGGTAGTGAGGTCACTTACTGAGTATTTTAAATACTCACCATTTTTCAAAATGTTTTTCTTTTCAGGTAAGGGCAAGGGCATCCTAGGCGAATGACATGATAGTTGCTGCAAGAGGCCATGGGTGACCTATAGAAGCTTTTCTTCCGCAATTTCTTCACTTTTAGCATTTTTAGAATATCTTATTAGTAGACGTGTCATGAAAATTAACTCAATTGTTAAATGTTTTTAGTTTATTCTTATGTTTTAAAATAAAGGGATCTCGAGGTAAAGGTTTTTTATTGTTTTTATAAAGGTTTATTTGTTTTTTGAAAGATTATTTAAGTTTGATTTTTATTTCATTAGCATGCATTTAGTAACGCCACTAGAAAATCAAATAGGAAAAGTAGGGTCTTTACATGTTGCATTCATATAGAAAGCATGTATTCTTGATAGGACTTCATACATGTGTGTGTAATCACGTACAAGTTTTCCATGATTATGTTTCAAGAATATTTTAAAGAAAAGATGTGACAATTACACTTCATTCCATGCTAAGTATTTTCATGAGGCGCTTTGTGGGAGGCCCTGCATCACAAATGGCTCGTCAATTAACCTCTGTTGGGGTTTGACCTTATTTAAACCCACTAGGCTCCACCACGAGTTGACATATCATGTATATGTTTCCCATGAGGCGGTATGTCGAGGGAAGCCTTGCACCACTAAGTGAACCTCTATAGGCACCACCATGAGTTAGCACAGTTATAGGGAGGAGTTAATTGTCCACTCCAATTAAAGAGAAAAATTTTAGAAGTTATAGTTCCCACATGTTGAAGTTTCAAAATTCATGATTTACATGTGTTTGCATGACCGACCCCGGTAGTGGTATTACTTACTGAGTATTTTAAATACTCAACCTTTTCCAAATCTTTTTTTTTTAGGTAAAGCTAGAGATATGTAGGCCGAGTGACATGATTGTTTGATGGTTGAGACATGGGTCCAGAGTCAGAGTAGCTTCTGCATTCATGTTACTAGTCTTTTTTTTTTAAGATTTTATTTTAGAAGTTATGTTTCAAATTATTTTCATTTGCTTACCAATTTACTCCATCTTTGTTTTTCCATTATTTTATTTGGGACCCCGAGTAAAGGGTGAATTTTCTTCTTTATTTATTTTTTTTAGAAAAATATTTTACTTTATATTTTTTCTCACGAGTTTTCATTTACATTAGCATGTATGTAGTAGCGACCTTAGTCTATCTAAGTCCAAAAACTTGGGTCCTTACACTAGACCACGAAATATTTAATCTTTCTTTATAAAACTGTTAATTAAGAAGATTAATATATCATCATGATGATCATATGTGACTCAATCTTAATCCTGAGTGAGTTATGAACTCCTGCCTGTGGGGGCTTGTCCTTTGATTTGCATGGGTGATAGTAGCTTTTGTAGCCGATTCAATAAGCCTACCATTTTGAGAACTTGACCAAATAGGGAGCTGGGAACATAATCTCACAATATGGAATTCACTCATTCCCATATAGAGTAAGTAGATAAGTAGTTCCCTTAAGTGCTGATTTCAGAACTTGAACAATGGGGCCCCACACTTTCACTAGCCCGAGAGGGACTCAATTTATAGTTGGATCATAAATAAATTGTCCATTAGAGAATGAGTGGTACTTAAGATGCAAGATGTAATTACAGGGGTAAAACGGACTATTGGCCCAGCTGTAATTATAAAAAAACTCATGAATGATCGACTTGCATGTAATGGTTATATCTATAGACATAACTTGTCCTACAATGCATAAAAGTGCAACTCTAGGTCTATAGTGGAGTGACCAGAGTTAATGAATGAAAATTAATTGATTAAATAGTTTAATTAATTAATTTTGTATCATTAGATCTTATAATCTGTAGGTCCATAAGGTCCCCTTGCTAGCTCATAGTAACACTAAATGATCAGTTTAGTTGAAATAAAATTTTGAAATTCAATTTGAAGTGTTCAAATTAATATTTAATATATTAGATATATTAAATATAAAAGAGGAAAATATATTTATTGTATTTGATACATTACATATTAAAATGATTAATGCATATTAGATACATTATATATATATATATATATATAGATATAGATATGTAGATATATAGATATATATATTTGAAATTTGATGAGATTTAAATAAGTTAAATATATATTGTAGGAGATTTGAATGAGATTCAAATAAGTATAATATATATTTTAATATATTAGATATTAAAATATAATATTTTAATTATGACAAAGATTTACTCTAGGACTCTATAAATAGGACTCTTGAGTTGAGCCATGAGAGACACATCTCCTCAATAGAAAATTAAAGAATTCTCTCTAGACTTTTTCCTCTCCGATCCTTTGTGGACTTTCTTTCAAGAGGCTCCCACAAGCCTTGGTCCTTTGTTCGAGTCATAGCTAGGAAGACTTTGTGGAGGAGATAAAGACATGCCTGAAATATCTCTATATTTACTCCAAGTTTGTTTAATATTATTTTTTTAAATTTAATTTTAAATAAAATCAAAGACGATCATTCATTCTTTCATATACATCTGCCTACAAGTCAAAGGATCAAATTGCCACCCCACATTATTGAACTAAAAAAAACTTGGATATAGATTAATTATATCCATATCAACCATTGATTAACCCTATTGAATAGTTATAATCATTGAATTTGTGTATTTTTTTTCTATATTTACAATTAATTTCTTAGCTTATATTTTTATAATACTTCATCTAAATTATATTAAATTCACAACTACTTAACACTTTATTATTATAGATGTGAATAGTCCTAACGAAACAAGTAACATTTTTTTTCAGTATTATTTAGTTTAATATATAAATGGTTCCCTCAAAGTTAAGTAAAAGTAAAATTTTCCTGCAATAAATAAGCCATTTTTTTACTTTGAAAATGGCTAAGGTTAAAATTCTAAAAACACTATCAGAAATTAAAAATAAAAAAACTGATTTCGTTCTTTATTTACAAAAAAACTTGTATGAGGAGAAATTAGAAACTTGCATTTAAAAATAAAGCAAAAGACAAAGAGCATCTCATTGACCCATAATGAATAAAACAATAAAAAATATTTGGGCAAAAATTAATTTATAGCTCTGAACTTTGGGAGTTGAATCGATTAAAACTTGTTGCATGATTTTTAGTGCTCCAAAACCCCAAGTACACAGTGTCAAGTTGTAATATAGTAAATGAGTGAGAGTGTCATCCACAAAATTGAAATTTTCGTTAATTAAGTATTGTATTCACTAACACCTAGCTTTATCTAGAGAACCTAAAATCAAGAGATAAATCAACTAAAGAACTAAACTATATTTACAAGTTGGAGACACTTAGAGGGAATCTTTTTAAACATTGGTTTTATCAAAACATCATTAAATTAGTCAAATTAAGAGACAATTCATACATGCAACAATTATAAGCCAAGAAATTACAAACATATTTAATTGACTTTCTCAAGCTCAACTAAAACTCATGCTCAATTATTAAATCAACTTTTCAGTCTAATTTCATAACTAAACATGACATTAAGGAACTTCTCTTAACGACTTCTACTAGCAAACTATTCATTATCATGCAAATGTCTACTAATAGTTATGCAAACGAGTCCAGATTTAAGCTCCACTTTTCCAAGCTAAAACTCAAATCATACAAAACTAATCCTTGGCCAAAAGATTAGACACTAAGCACAAGAATGCATAAATAATTACTGAAATATAAAAGTCTTTAAATTAAACAAAACATCTACAAACAACCAAGTCTAAAAGAGTGAGTTCAATCACTCAAATTCACAATTACAACCCTAAACTCATGTGGAAATCTAAAAAAACATTCACACTCGTTCCCGTCATGATATCCCACAATCCCGAGTCTTGAATGTCTTCCTTGGCTCTCAAGAATGCTACCTTAATACCAAATATGAGGTAAAATTCGAAAATAGATTGGTTCCTCTCCAAATGACCTCCACTTTTCCATACTCCAAATGCAGTATTTATATTATCATGGCAGCGTTGAGACGCTAGGGATAGCATCTCAACGTTGCGCCCTAATTTGTGAAAATAAAGAAGGAAACATGGGGTGGCGTCAAGATGCTACATGCATTGTCGAGATGCTACAGACAGAGATGTTCTTGCATGCGCATTTTGGACATTGAGACGCCCAAAAGTGGCGTCTCTTGCGGGATTTTTAGCTTGGTTGGCTGCATCTATAGCGTTGAGACGCTATGGACAGTGTCTCAATGCTATCCTCTTAGGTCTTCTAACTTCAATTTGTGTTCTCTATAATTTCAAAGCTCCCAAACACACCTTAATGCTCCAAATTTTCTAATATCTTCTCCAATTGATCAAGTTTGCTTTACTTGCTCGAATCCTACAAAATAAATAGATACGTACATGAAAGCACACCTTAATTAAAGCCACAAACTAGCAAGAAAATAAGCCAAGAAATAGCACACTTTTATGTGCTGTCAAAACCCTAAAGACTGGGAGTGGAAGGGAGAAACTCATGAAGTCACATTGTTGAAGGTCGACAAATAGAAGGAAAAAAAAAAGGACACATGAAGACAAAGTGAAAGATGCACAATGATAGAGCAAGGAATAAATGATCACAGAACATGGGTTTAGAGTAGAAATGTCCATTTTTGTCCCCGCGAGGACCCGCCCTGCTGTTTAGATGGGAATGGGGGAAGGAGTGGGAGAAAAAAATCCCCGCGAGCTAAACGGAAACGGAGACAAAGAATGTATTTTCCATCTCTATTTCCCATTCCCTGCCCCGTTTATTTTTCCTATTAACTTTTGAATATATATATATACACACACACGTGTATATATTTAAAGTTTTATTGTTAATGATTTAAATAATTGAATATGTTTGAATTATATGGTTAAATATTTGAATTATATGTATGGATAATTAGATAATTTAATATAAAATATTTATTTTGTTTCTATCATGAGGTTTAAGAATTTTATCTTTAAATTAAAAAAAAAATTGTAGGAAATTAACTATTTAAATGAAGATTTTTCGTGAATAATTAACTATCTAATTGAAAATTAATGGATATTTTCCACGAAAAATTAACTATTTGAAAATTTATCAAAAGAATTATTTGATTCAATTGAGATTAAAAAAGGAAAAAAAAAACTAAACGAAAAATGATTCTCCATAAAAAATTTGATCCATGCGAAATTTAACAAAAAATTTTGCATGAATGGAGATTAAAATGGAAGGCATCAACGGAGACAAGGCCTAAAAGACTAAAGATCAAAATGATTAGAATCACTTAAAAATAATAATAAATAAAAAAAAAAGACTATAGACCATCCAATACATATAGCTAGCCACAAAACTTTCACGAACTTTCTTTTGATTTTTTTTAAGAGAAAGAAAAGAGAAAGGGGGAAGGGTTTGAAAAAGCACATTGACAAATGTAGAAGGTATGGGAAAGTGCCGCACGTGGGAGTAGGGCAATGGAGCGTGTGTGTGGGTTGTGTAAAAAGGCAGTCAACTTTTATTTATTTTTCCCATATCTGTTTCCACTCCACTTACCGACTCCAATTGTTGTGCAGCAGTAGCATTGTTTTTTTGTTTGTTTGGTTTTTCTGGTGAAACTTCACCACCACCGCCCTTTTCATTTTCTTTTTAAAAAATAATAATAATTTATACTCTAAAATTCAGAGATGTTATTATTTAAAACTTGAAATAATTGCATCAATTAAAATTTTTATATGTAAATCAATTTAGACTCCTTATAAAAATTTTATTTTTAAACAGTTAATACATAATTTTTACATATGTATAAGACTTTTTTAAATGCAAGGATTAACATAAATTAGAAAAAAATGAGTTTTCATTAATATGAGCCGTTTTTCATCTTCTCAATTTCCTTTATTTTTCTCTACATATTTAAAAAAAAATCATGTGATAATAGGTTTTTAAGAGAAGAATAATTTTATTTAGGTGATTTCGAGTTGATTTTAAATGAAATCAAGTGAAAAGAGCTATAAATCACTAACGGAGAGTATTAATTGATTCACTTATAAAAGTTTAGCATTTAAAGTGATACAATTATTAATTGGAAGTTTTAATTGATACAACCTAAAATTTAAGAGTATAAGTTGAATTTTTTTTTTTTTTTTGCCAATATGAACATGACTCAACTGGCATAAAGTAACTTTGGATCAAAATGTCAGAACTGACTTCTTTTTTTTTTTGGTCGTGTGGTAGAAGTGGTGGGCCTTATTTGTACCCAAAAGCCCCTTTCAACAACACCAATTAAAATATCTCTCCACAACCACAAGTGCTTTTGCTAGCTTTATTTATACACACGCACACACTCATATTATATATATTTATAATGTGAAATGAAATCTATTATCTACATCACTTCATTTGATCTCTTTCTGGCAGACAAGCACAGGCACTCCATTTGGCCCAATTTTGTCAGACCACTTTTTTCCACCATCTACTTTTGAAGGTTTGGTGAAATTTTAAATGGAGAGAGGATTTTGAAAATTATCGAAATAAAGTTAGGGATAATCAAATTGCAGTGTTGATTTATTTCTTTTATAATGGACGATCAAACTATGTTAAAACTTAACGTCATATATTAGTAGTACGCAATTTAGTAACGAATTTCTGGTGCCACTGTTAGGAATTGATATGTTAAAAATATCTTCTAATATTTTGAATTTATATAATTTTGCTTCTGTAGTTTTCTTTTTTTGAGAAAAATATCAATTTTGAGCCTAAACTTGACAAATTGTATCAATTTTTATCTTGAACTTTCAATTTCATCAATGTAAACCTCAAACTTAACAGATTGTATCAATTCTAACCCCAAACTTTCAATTTCATCAATTTAAACCTCAAATTTGAATAAGTGTATCAATTTACACCATCGGTTAAGTTTCCATTTCAATCACTGTTAGAAAGGTTTCTCACACATGCCCAAAGCTATATGTTACTCTATGATATGTAATTGTTTGTTATTTTTTTAAAAAAAATTACCAAAAAAATAACTAAATCATTCCAGATCAGGTCGCCACCATCATGAAAATCATGAACTTGACTCTCGAAAGTAGGAACCACATGAAAACAAATGTACTCTTGTGTTCCTCTCGCCTTTGGTGTCGATACCAATGATGACGAGTGTAAAGAAGATCTAGGTGGTGACGTCATTGAAGGCGGCAACAACCATGACAATTTCATCCACTTCGGTAGTGAGGAGTTTGAGCTCAACTAAAATGCGGGAGAGAATAGAGAAGGTGGTGGTGGACAAAGTGACGCCCATTAACACAATGAACTGGTTGTAATCAACCTTGTCCGCCCCGTCGATAGTCTTACGGAAGACGAAAGTGACATCGATGTTGGAGAGAAAGGGGACAAAGATTCCGACCAGGGCGATTTCTAAAGCCATACGTCCATTGCGGTAGATGGAGGGCAAATCGCGCTCGAGGCTGATGAGAAATTTAAAAAAAAAATCAATATTGGCGACCAAGTCAAGAATGAGAGCACTCCATTGAGAAAAAATATGTGCAAATAAGCTTTGTTTATACTAAAAGCCGATGGATTGAGTAGAATTCTTCCTTAAAATTGAAAAACCCTCAATTAATGAATAATTAAAATAAAAAAAAAAGCAGCAGAATCAGAGAAGATAATAAGTGAAAAAAATAATGCTCTGAAATTGAAAAACATTATGGCGAGTCTACTCTAATTTTCTTTAGCGATTTTATTTTTTTAAAAAAAATAACAAGTACGTGTATGTTATAGAGTAACATGTGGCTTTGGACATGTGTGGGAAACCTTTCTAATGGGGATTAAAATAGAAACTTAACCAATGATGTAAATTGATACACTAATTCAAGTTTGAGGTTTAAATTGATGAAATTAAAATTTTAGGGTTAAAATTGATATAACCTGCTAAGTTTGAGGTTTAAATTGATGAAATTGCAAGTTCAGGGATAAAATTGATACAACCTGTCAAGTTTAGGGTCAAAATGAGTTTTTCCTTTTTTTTTTTAAAATAAAATATTATTTAATAAAAATAGGAGATTTTCGTTTTAGAGGTGAGAAAAGACCTAGCCAAGGAGATGAGAATTTAAGACAATATCGCACTTTAGATTTTTCTTCTTTTCTTTCTCTCTTTGGTTTCCTTCTTGTTCTTATGGATTTTAATTGTACCTTGTTAGTATAGTAACTATCAATTCTTTGAAATTTTTCTTGTTCATGCGTAATTTAATGTTCAGTTCATTTATATGTCCACTTGTTTGGAAATTTCATGTCCCTACCAACTCTTGCATGGTTCATCCTCGAAGCGTAATATTACTGTGAGAGATCCCACTATGATACAATTTGTAACACCCCAAACATAATATCTGAAATATCGATTTGACAAACTAATGGACTTATATCATTCATCCCTTTTACAACTTGGATGTATCATCTGCTTGATTTGAAGTTGCTTTCAAGAGATAGATTGTCCCTACAAACCAACGCAAGTTCTTTCAACATATTTTGTCTTTAGTAAAATGCTTCATAAAAAAGTTTTCTAAGTGGTCAATCAATATAAAAGTGTTCCAATCAAGTACATTTTACTTTGGAGTTCTTAGTGAATTGAATATCAAAAAGAAAAGTGCACCTTATTGATGTATGTAATAATTATCAATTTTTTCAAGCTAATTTTTCATAATCGTACTTGTATAGTCTCAAGATTAATTGTAACATAAATTCATTTGTATATATCCATTTATTTGAGTCCATTTATATTTTTTTATATTACTTTTCTTGATTCAAATAAAAGAGCAAAATTCATTTAATAATTTAATAATTACACGTATGTGGTCCACATAATCAATTACAAACAAGAATTGATTCAAATATGAAATCATCACAAAATTAGTATTGTTGTAAAATTGAGAGGCGAAACCGGGCACCAAAACTTTACCAAATAATATAATAATAACAATAATAATAATAATAATAATAATAATAATAATAATACAAGTGGAGTATATATATATAATATAAACAAATAATACAAGTGGAGTATATATATATAATATAAACAAATAATACAAGTGGAGTATATATATATAATATAAACAAAATAGGGATTTATGGCAAATTAAAAGCAAATGAAATTAGAGAGGTTTCTTTTCCAAAAATCTATATATTTATTTATCCACCAAAAACCACTATTTATAGGCAATTTGGAGAGCATGATGTGGTACATTTGGACACCAATCTATGGCCTTTGTTGGACACATAGAAGACACTTTGGCTATGGAGAAAATGCCACTTGGCATGGATATTAAGTGGGCATGTGGAATGGGCATTTACATGTGCCATATTTACAATACTCTCCCTTAAATGCCCATTTATATAAAATATGCCTCGTTAAAACCTTACTAGGGAAAAACCCAATGGGAGAAAAAAAAACCCTAGTGAAGGAAAAAGAGTACATATTTTATATAGTTTACTATAATATATTCACTCCCCCTCATGGAGACATCACTTAAAGTCTTTGAGTCGCCGCATTCCAATGCTATATACTAATTTATCAAAGGTTGCAGTTGGTAATGCCTTTGTAAATAAGTCAGCCAGGTTATCTTTTGAACAAATTTGTTGTACAGTGATATCGCCATTTTCTTCAAGATCATGAGTATAGAAGAGCTTTAGTGAGATATGCTTTGTTCTATCTCCTTTGATATATCCTCCCTTGATTTGAGCTATACATGCTGTGTTGTCTTCGTATAACATCGTTGGAAGAGGTTTACTTGAAGACAAGCCACATGTCTCATGAATGTGTTGTGTCATCGATCTTAGCCATACACATTCTCGACTTGCTTCATGAATAGCGAGGATTTCAGCATGATTTGAAGAAGTGGCCGTTATAGTCTGTTTCACTGATCGCCACGATATAGCAGTTCCTCCACATGTGAATAGATAACCTGTCTGAGATCTAGCTTTGTGTGGATCAGATAGATAACCAGAATCTGCATAACCAACTAGATCATACTTTGATTTGTTAGAATAAAATAAACCCATATCAATTGTCCCTCGAAGATATCGGAGTACATGCTTAACTCCGTTCCAATGTCTTTTTGTAGGACATGAACTATATCTAGCTAATAAATTTACTGAAAATGCAATATCTGGTCTTGTGTTATTAGCCAAATACATAAGTGCACCAATTGCACTAAGATATGGTACTTCAGGACCAAGTAGTTCTTCATTGTCATCTCGAGGTCGAAATATATCTTTCTTTATATCTAGTGAACGAACTTCCATTGGAATGTTCAATGGATGTGCTTTATCCATATATAATCTTTTTAAGATTTTCTCTGTATAAGTTGATTGATGAACAAATATCCCATCTGCTAAATGTTCAATTTGCAAACCAAGGCAAAATTTTGTTTTTCCAAGATCTATCATCTCGAATTCTTTCTTAAGATATTCTATTGCCTTGGATAACTCTTCAGGAGTTCCAATTATATTTAAGTCATCAACATATACAGTTATAATAGCAAATCTTGACTGAGATTTCTTTATAAAAACGCACGGACATATTGGATTATTTTGGTATCCTTCTTTCAACAGATATTCACTCAGGCGATTATACCACATTCGTCTTGATTGTTTTAATCCATATAATGATCTCTGTAACTTTATTGAATACAATTCCCGAGAACTTGATTCATATGTTTCTGGTATTTTAAATCCTTCCGGGATTTTCATATAAATGTCATTATCGAGAGATCCATATAAATACGCCGTGACTACATCCATTAGATGCATATCAAGCTTTTCATATACAGTCAGACCAATCAAATATCTTAGCGTTATTGCATCCACCACAGGAGAATATGTCTCCTCATAATCAATATCAGGCCTTTGCGAGAATCCTTGTGCAACAAGTCTCGCTTTATATCTTGTGACTTCATTCTTTTCATTTCTTTTCCTTACAAATACCCATTTATATCCCACAGGTTTGACGTTTTCCGGTGTTGGGACTACTGGTCCAAAAACCTCACGTTTTGAAAGTGAGTTCAACTCTGCTTGGATTGCTTCTTTCCACTTTGGCCAATCCTTTCTACGTTGACATTCTTTGATAGATTTTGGGTCAAAATCGTCACTTTCATGAATAATATCGTGAGCAACATTATAAGAAAAAATGTTGTCAATAATGATATCATTTCGGTTCCATCTCTTTCCTGTTGTAACATAGTTTATAGAAATTTCATTATTATCCTCAAGCGTTTGATTTTCACCAATACTCTTTTGAGTAGTTGTATTCTGGATTTCTTCTAGAACATCCATACCTTTTATTGAATCATTTTGATTCTCAACTACTTTTCTTTTTCGAGGATTTTTATCTTTAGAACCTATTGGTCTACCACGCTTCTGGCGTGCTCCAGACTCATTATTGACAACTTGTTCCTTTATGATATCAATTTTTGATGGAGCATTTGCAGCTGGTATATATGATTTAGTCACACTTTTAGTATCTGTGAATGCATCTGGTAGTTGATTTGCTATATTTTGCAAATGAATTATCTTTTGAACTTCAAGTTCACATTGATCTCTACGAGAATCTAAATGAGATAATAACAATGCATTCCATGTAATTTCTTTTTCCAACTTCTTAATTCCTCCCCCTAATGTTGGAAAATTTGTCTCATTAAAATGACAATCAGCAAATCGTGCAGTAAATACATCACCCGTCAGGGGTTCAAGATATTTAATAATTGATGGGGAATCAAAACCAACATATATTCCTAACCTCCTTTGAGGACCCATCTTAGTACGTTGTGGTGGAGCAATCGGTACATATACTGCACATCCAAAAATTCTTAGATGGGAAATATTTGGCTGCTGGCCATAAGCTAATTGCATTGGGGAGTATTTATTATAAGCTACTGGCCTAATACGTGCCAGTGATGCAGCATGCAAAATAGCATGACCCCATACCGATGTAGGAAGTTTAGCTCTCATAAGCAATGGTCTTGCAATTAGTTGCAGACGTTTTATAAATGATTCTGCTAGACCATTTTGTGTATGAACGTGAGCTACAGGATGTTCAACACTTATCCCAATTGACATACAATAATTTTTAAAAGTTTGGGATGTAAATTCACCAGCATTATCAAGTCGAATGGTTTTAATTGTATTATCAGAAAATTGTGCTTTTAACTTAATTATTTGAGCAAGTAATCTTGCAAATGCAAGATTTCGACTTGATAATAAGCATACATGTGACCATCTGCTGGATGCGTCAATTAATACCATAAAATATCTAAATGGACCACTTGGTGGGTTAATAGGTCCACAAATATCACCTTGAATTCGCTCTAAAAATGCAGGTGATTCAACCCCACTTTAGCTGGTGATGGTCTAATAATTAATTTCCCTTGAGAACAAGCATCACATGACAACTCATTGGATTGAAGAATCTTCTGGCTTTTTAAAGGATGTCCATGTGAATTCTCAATAATTTTTCTCATCATTATCGACCCTGGATGACCCAATCGATCATGCCAAACACTGAATATTTCTGGATTCATGAACTTCGGGTTCATTATTGCATAACTTTCGATTACTCGTATATAAGTATAGTATAATCCAGAAGAAAAAGCAGGCAGTGTTTCTAATATACGTTTTTCATGTGAAACAATAGATGTTATATAGAGACACTCTATATTATTTTTACAATCAGTTTCAACATGATAATCATTTTCACGTATATCTTTAAAACTTAATAAGTTTCTTTTTGATTTGCTAGAGAACAGAGCATTATTAATTGTAAATCTTGTTCCTCTAGGAAAAATAAAGTTTGCTTTTCCAAAACCTTCAATCAGATTTGCAGAACCTGATATAGTATTGACTTTTGCTTCCAGCATTGTCAATCTAGTAAAATATTTTCTATTTATGAGTATCGTGTGTGTAGTTGCGCAGTCTGCCAGACATAAATCCTCATTGCTCATTTTCGAGTTACTCAACATATTGAAATTGTTCATATTTATTCATTGAAAAGAAAAAAAAAACGATTACAAATAGTCTTAAATATATATACAACAAAACAACAACAAAAACATACTAAACAGTATTTAATTATATATTTTCATACAAATCATCCTCTACTTGTTTGATTGCATCAATTCTCTCTCCAGGAGATTCAAAATAATCAGCTACATCAAGATGCATCATATTGGAGGGGTCAAACACATCATCTTCTTGAATGGCAAAATTTACCTCCACATTCTTTCCTTTTCCTTTTTCCTTCAGGGAAGCTTGATAGAGATCAACAAGGTGTTTTGACGTACCACAGGTACGTGACCAGTGCCCAGTCATTCCGCACCGGAAACATTTATGTTCATCACCTTTCGAACTTCTATCTTGTGGAGCCTTTCCTTTATGATCATCACTTCGTGTGGGTTTCTTAAAATTATAATGCCCACCACGAAAATAGGTATGTCTTCCTCTACTGCGGTCCCGACCTCGACCACGACCACGACCTCGACCACGGTTATTAAAATTCACAGCATTCACTTCAGGGAATGGTGTTGCTCCAGTTGGTCGGGATTCGTGATTTTTCATCAATAACTCGTTATTTTGTTCAGCAATGAGAAGACATGAGATAAGTTCAGAATATTTTGCAAAACCCTTCTCTCGATATTGCTGCTGCAGGAGCATATTCGAGACATGAAAAGTGGAAAATGTCTTCTCTAACATATCAACATCAGTAATCTTTTCTCCGCATAATTTTAATTTTGAACTAATTCTGAAGAGTGCGGAATTATACTCACTTACTGATTTAAAGTCCTGCAACCTCAGGTGCATCCAATCATAACGAGCTTTTGGAAGAATAACTATTTTTTGATGATCGTACCTTTCTTTCAAACCTTGCCATAGAACGTAGGGATTTTTTATTGTAAGATACTCCATTTTCAATCCCTCGTGAAGATGATGGCGAAGGAAGATCAGGGCTTTTGCTTTTTCTTGATTTGATGCATCATTTCCTTATTTAATTGTTTCTCCAAGATTCATAGAATCTAAATGGATCTCAGCGTCAAGGACCCATGACAAGTAGTTATTTCTATTAATATCCAGGGCCGCAAATTCTAGCTTTGTAAGGTTTGCCATAATAACACTATCAAAAATAATAATATATTCATATTAGAAATTTAACATAAACCAAATGCGTAAAAATGGCTTACCTATAAGACTTACCTTTAGTGGGAAAAATGACAGAGTCTCGTGCTGATAACGTGTTGTAAAATTGAGAGGCGAAACCGGGCACCAAAACTTTACCAAATAATATAATAATAACAATAATAATAATAATAATAATAATAATAATAATAATAATAATAATACAAGTAAAGTATATATATATAATATAAACAAAAATAGGGATTTATGGCAAATTAAAAGCAAATGAAATTAGAGAGGTTTCTTTTCCAAAAATCTATATATTTATTTATCCACCAAAAACCACTATTTATAGGCAATTTGGAGAGCATGATGTGGTACATTTGGACACCAATCTATGGCCTTTGTTGGACACATAGAAGACACTTTGGCTATGGAGAAAATGCCACTTGGCATGGATATTAAGTGGGCATGTGGAATGGGCATTTACATGTGCCATATTTACAATAAGTATTACATTATGACTATTTATACATAAATAGATAGATTAAATTCACACCCACATGTGGAATTAATTGTTTTGTTTCTATTAAGCTGTTTGTCAACAATTATTTTGTTTATTAGTGATTTTCAAAATCTTCGCAAGATTGAATGACAGCATTACAGGAGTAAATAGGTTTTCTTGTCAATTTAAAACTTTATTGTTATTTTTAAAATAATAATTTTCAAATTAAACCAACCATTATAAACATCCAAATTCAACAAGGAAATATTCAATAAAAGCCACAAAAATCAATTAATAATCCATGCTAATGATATACAATTTAACTAAATAATTAAAGACGAACACTAACACAAATATAAAAGAGAAGGGAAGAGAAGATGGCACCAAAAGTTTTTGTTGGTGTCTACTCTCCAAACTTCCTATGAAATTTTACTACAACAGCTTTCTTGCATGGTAAGAACCAAATCAATTGACCTCTCCTTTTAGAGCTTAAGAGTAACTCCGGCCTACTGATTCTTTTGGCCGGTTCATGACCTTAATCCCTACCAATCTTTTTATAGCGAGTTCAAGATCAAACCAGTACGGATCTTTTTGATGAGTTTAGGATCAAACGACTACAAATTCCTTTTTGGTTCACAATTAAACTACTCTCACACCTTAATCTATAACTTTGGAGAAAATTGGCAATGAATACATTTGTAGCTAAAAGTTTCAACAACAAAGGTAAGTAAAACTTGGAGAAGCAAAGTGGATAGGAAATGAAGGTAAGAGAATAACGTAAAAGTTAGAGAAATATATGCAAAATTAAAATTTGGAATGCCAAGCAATTGATGCCCCCACAATATAAGGTGAAATTGTGGTTTGTGCGCTCGTTTGCAGGATGTTTTGGCTGGTGTCCGAATAGAGACATTAATGACAATTTTTATTTTCTTCTTTTTTCTTTTATGTAATTTTCAAATTCGTGCCATGTGTCCATTTTTTAGTGGCCATTCATTTGCATCAATGCTTCATTAGACCATGTCATCACATGTTGTAATTTGGTTCATCGTTCTTACTACTTCACCTAAAGTTTGACTCATAAAGTTACTATTGTAAACATTTTTGCCTCAAACTTATTTTGTGCATAACTTTTTCATTTGAGATTCGTTTTGAGTATTTCAAAATATATTGAAATCATCTTTATGGAATTATAAGTATATAATATTGGTTTGTTAGGTTGAGAAAATAATACAAAAATTGGAATGTATAAATAAATATGTTAAAATTTATTATAGAAAAATTACATGAATTAACATAATAATAACAGAAGTACATAATCATGCCTATAAAACAAAGTAAATAATCATGCTATAAAATATGATACATGAAAACATAGAAATAATTTGTAACAATTTAGTCCCTACCCTACCATAAAAAAAAATAATTTAAAGTGTAATGGGATTTCATACGTACGTAAATTGATAAATTGTATACTATAAGGACTAAATTATTATATGCTATAATTTAGGGGACTAAATCATTACAATTTTTAAACTATAGAGATTAAATTATTAGATAATAAAGTATAGGGACTAAATTGTTATATCAATAAAAGTATATGGACCAATTTTTTTTTACCAATAAAAGATTAATGTTTGATTAAGAAGAGAAATTCCTATTCGCAATGGCTTTACCTCTGCGATGGATGATAATGGTACCTTGTTATCTAGACAATCAGATATTCCGAATGTTGTTGTTAAATACTTTCAGGCTATCTTTGGTATCCAGTTCTTGGGGTATAGGGATCTTACAGGGTAGTCAGCTTCAATTGTGGGGTTTGTTTGGCCTCAAGATTGTGCTGATGATCTCTGTCGGGCTGTTACGGGGGAGGAGGTAAATGATGTGTTGTTTAGTATGAAGAGTGGAAAGGCCCTTGGGCCTAACAGATTCTCAGTGGTGTTTTTTAAGGTAGCTTAGAGTATGGTGAGTGACGATGATTTTTGCTTGGTTGTGCTCCATTTCTTTGAGA
The DNA here is from genome assembly GCA_033996785.1 of Trichosanthes truncata. Classification (NCBI taxonomy): domain Eukaryota; kingdom Viridiplantae; phylum Streptophyta; class Magnoliopsida; order Cucurbitales; family Cucurbitaceae; genus Trichosanthes; species Trichosanthes truncata. Next base: position 31,834,863 of record JAWPNB010000009.1, read on the forward strand.
CTTATCATCTTCTGCCACAGATTAATGCTACAACCATTACTTTGGTGCCTAAGAAGAATAGTCCGGATGGGTTTAAGAATTTTAGGCATATATCTCCTGTTATAATGTCATTTACAACTGCACTATGAAGATCCTGGCAAATAGGTTGTATGTTTGGCTTCTTAAGTTTATTAGTCCAAACTAGTCAGCTTTTGTGCAGGGAAGAAGCATTTTTGATAATATATTATTATGTCAGGAGTTAGTTGGTCATTACCATTTGACTTGTGGTCTTTCTCGATGTGTGCTTAAGGTGGATTTGCAAAAGGCCTATGATTATGTAAATTAGGATTTCATTTTTGGTTTGCATTTGGCTATTAGGACCTCGCTTCAGTTTATGAGTTGGATTAGGGCATGTATTACGTCCTCTATGTTTTCTATTTTGATCAATGGTTCTCTTTAGGGTTATTTTTTAGGTCGACGGAGTCTTTGTCAGGGTGACCCTCTTTCTCCCTACTTGTTTGTGATGGTTATGGAAGTTCTTTCTCGGTTGCTGAATAAGTCGCCTATGAGTTTTGGCTTTCACCATCAATATGAGACGATTAATCTGACCCACCTATGTGTTTGTTGATGATTTGATGATTTTTAGTAGTGCTGATCAAGAGTCTCTAAGATTTGTATTGGATTTCTTACAACAGTTTGGGACTTTTTCGAGGTTGCATGCGAACCGTAGTAAGAGTTCTTTTTTCTCTACAGGTTTTTCTGATTTGGATGCTCAGAGCTTATGGCTTTCTTGGGGTTCCCTTGGCCTCTCTTCTTGTGCGTTATCTTTGATTCCCTCTCATTTCAGAGCGGTTGATCTATCTTAATTACAAGCTTTACTTGAACATATTATTGCCCGTGTGAATAGCTGGTCCACTTGCTCCCTGTCTTATGCAGGTAGGTTACAACTCATTCAGTCTATTCTTCAGAGTTTTTCAGGTGTTTTGGCAAGTATTTTTGTACTTCTGGCATGTATTTTCCATGAGGTTGATCGAGCTCTATAGACATATCTTTGGTGAGGATACCCTTCTATTGTGGGGGGTGTTAAGGTGACTTGGGAGGATATTTGCCTTTCTCATAGGGAGGGCAACCTTGGTAATCTTAGATCATGGAACTCTGTTGCTGTGATGAAGCTTTTTCTTTGGCTCCTGATTGTTAGAGTTGGCTCTTTATGGTGGCTTGGGTTGAGGTTTATATATTTTGTGGATCCTCTATTTGGACAGTCAGACCTTCTGTTAGAGGATCGTGGTGTTGGAGATCAATGCTTAATCTTCGTGATCAATTTCGACCATTAGTCACATTTTTTATTGGTAATGGTTAAAGATGTCATATTTGGTTGGATCTATGTTTGCCAGTTGGACCTATTTTTCCATAGTATAGTGATTGGATCATTTCTATTGTAAGGAGTACTCTTTTCCTCCAGTTTTTTTGCTTCTTGATGGGTCTTGGATTTGACCATGTGTATTGTATGAGCTATTACCTTTGGTAAATGCGATTCAGCCTTGCATGAATCAAGACGATAATCGTGTTTGGTGCCTAGATCATTCTGGACAATTTTTCTGTGGCAAGTGCTTAGGAGGATATTAGACCTCGTAAGCCAGAAGTGCATTAGAATAGGCTTTTCAATTTGGAGGAAACATTCCAAAACATTCCTTTATTTTTTGGTTGGCAGTGTGTGATAGGCTGCTCACTAGGATCGTTTTCGTCGCTGGGATGTTTCCTCTGTGACCGATTGCTTACTTTGCTCATCTTCTGTAGAGTATGAGATCCTATATTCTTTGATTGCCCTTTTAGTTGTGCTATTTGGCGTAGTGTGCTTTCTTGGGGAGGTTCTTCTCATTAGTTTTCTTCCAGGGCCACAGGGTTAATGTAAGTTTGCCATGTGAGTAGGGGTAAACATCACCGACAAAGAGTTTGGAGGCTTGCTTAGTGTGCTTTGCTTGATATTGTACTTGGCTGGGGAGCATTTGTTTGTTCCACCGAATTCTCCTTGGTATTGGTTCTATAGTAATTTTGGTTTGCTTGTTTTTATTTTGTTTGTGTTGGCGTGTTTTAGTTTTTGCTTCTTTGTTTCCATTGCGTGGCTTTTTCGCTTTGGTTAGTTGTTGGGTGTGCTAGTTCTTTTACTTTGACCTCGTTGTCAGGTCCCCTTTTTGTAGTAAATATATTTACCTTTGCAAAAAACAAAAAAAAACAAAAAAAAAAGAGAGAGAGAGAGAGAAATTCCATGTTACTAAATAATAGGCTAAATATATATTTTAGTCCCTAATGTTTGGGTCTTTTCTTAATTTAGTCCATAATCTTTTAAAATTTTCAATTTTATCTCTTATATATTTATTTATCTTTCGATTATGTCATCATTGTCACAAAACATTAAAATTAATTAATAAAATCATGATGTAATTGTTGGGATTTTTGTCCTAAAGTCTTGTAATTAATGATTTATTTAATAACTAATAATTATTTTAATTATTTTATTTGCAATATAATATTATCCATTATGTGAAAAATCCAAGGTTATTAGTGTAATCTTGAACAGTATGTGGTTGACATACGGGAGGATCATGTTCAAGAAATAACCTAAAGAGTCATAGTATATGAATAAGGTTTGGTGCCTTATCCTGGTAACGTTATACGACCCACTTTATAATAGTTACAAATGATTTGATTCTAATCGTTCATGTGGAGACATATGAGTGGGAGTATCTTATACAATAAGTTTGTGTAAGACTGGACCACGAAATATTTAATCTCTCTTTATAAATCCGTTAATTGAGAAGATTAATATTTCATGATAATGATCATATGCGACTCGATCTTAATCCTGAGGGAGTTATGAACTCCTGCCTGTGAGGGCTTGTCTTTTGATTTGTATGGGTGAGAGTGGCTTTTGTAGTTGATTCAATATGTCTACTATTATGGGGACTTGACTAAATAGGGAGCTAGAAACATACTCTCACAAGATGGAATTCACTCATTCCCTTATAGGATAAGTAGATGGGTAGTTTCTTTAAGTGTTGATTTCGGGACTTGAACAATGGGGCCCCACCCTCTCATTGGCCCGAGAGGGACTTAGTTTCTGATTAGATCATAAAAAAATTGTTCATTAGAGGATCAGTGGTACTTGAGGTGCAAGATGTAATTACAGGGGTAAAACGGACTTTTGACCCAGTTATAATTACGAACAATTCGTGAAGTTTTGACTTGCATGTAGTGATTATATCCATGGACACAACTTGTCCTACAGTGTATAAGAGTGCAACTCTAGGTTTATAATAGAGTGATCTATAGTTAATGAGAGAAAATTAATTAATTAAAGAGTTTAATTAATTGATTTTGTATCATTGGAACTTATAATCTATAGGTCCATAAGGTCCTCTTGCTAGCCATATGAACAAATTAAAGGAATGAACATTTCACTCTGCAGCGGAAGCATTGGATCGTCTTTGATTTTATTTAAAATTAAACTAAAAAATAAGATTAAGTAAACTTACTTGGAGTAAATATGAAGATATTTCTGGCGGATCTTTATCTCCTTCATAAAATCTTCTTAGCTATGACTCGAACACAAGACCAAGGCTTATGGGAGCCTCTTGAAAGAAAATCCATAAGGGATTCGAGAGGAAGATGTGTAGAGAGAATTCTCTAATTCTCTATTGAGGAGATATGTGTTATGTCTAATGGCTCAACTCAAGGGTCCTATTTATAGAGACCAAGGGAAAATCTTTGCCATAATTAAAATATTATATTTTAATACTAATATATTCAAATATATCTTATATTTATTTGAATCTCATTCAAATCTCCTACGATATTTATTTATTTGAATCTTATTCAAATTCTATAAATATCTTTTATTTAATGTATGTAATATACATTAATTATTTTAATATTTAATGTATCAAATACAATAAATATATTTTTCTTTTATATATTTTATATATCTAATATATTAAATATTAATTTGAACATTTCAAATTTTTCTTTCAACTAAATTGATCTTTTAGTGTTACTATGAGCTAGCAATGGGACCTTATAGACCTACAGATTATAAGCTCCAATGATACAAAATCAATTAATTAAACTCTTTAATTAATTAATTTTCATTCATTAACTATATGTCACTCCACTATAGACCTAAAGTTGCACTCTTATGCACTGTAGGACAAGTTGTGTCCATAGATATAATTATTACATTCAAGTAGATCATTCACGAGTTGTTCGTAATTACAGCTGGGTCAAAAGTCTGTTTTACCCCTACACTTACATCTTGCACCTTAAGTATCAATGATCCTCTAATGAACAATCTAACTATAATCTAATTATAATCTAATTATAAACTAAGTCCCTTTCGGGCCAGTGAGAAGGTGGGGCTCCATTGTTCAAGTCCTAAAATCAGCACTTAAGGGAACTACTCATCTACTTACCTTATATGGGAATGAGTGAATTTCATCTTGTGAGATTATGTTTCTAGCTCCCTATTTGATCAAGTCTCCAAAATGGTAGGCATATTGAATCGGCTACAAAAGCCACTCTCACCCATGCAAATCAAAGGACAAACCCTCACAGACAGGAGTTCATAACTCACTTAAGATTAAGATCGAGTCACATATGATCATTCTGATGAAATATTAATCTTCTCAATTAACGGATTTATAAAGAGAGATTAAATATTTCGTGGTCCAAACTTATACAAACTCATTGTATAAGGTACCCCCACTCACATGTCTCCACATGAACTATTTGGATCAAATCATTTATAACTATTACAAAGTGGGTCATATCAACGTGTTGTCAGGATAAGGCACCCAACCTTATCCATATACTATGACCCTTTAGGTTATTTCTTGAACGTGATCCTCCCATATGTCAACCACATACTGTTCAAGATTACACTAATAACCTTGAATTTTTCATATAATGGATAATATTATATTGTAAATAAAATAATCAAAATTATTCTTAATTATTAAATAAATTATTAATTACGAGGCTTTAAGGCATAAATCCCAACACAAATAGGGATCCATTTCATTGAGAGAAAATTTTAAAATGTTCAAATTAAAATTTAATATATTTTGATATATTAAATAAGGGAAAACATGTTTATTGTATATGATACATTAAATATCAAAGAAATTATTAATTTATTAAGATACATTAAAGAAAATATATTTATTAAATTTGAATTAGATTCAAATAAGGAAATAGATGTCGTAGGAGAAATAGGAAAGGTTTGAATATGATTCAAATTGGTTAGATAAATATATTTTAATATATTAGATATTAAAATATATTATATAATCATTTGCCCTATACCACTATAAATAAGACCTCATGGGTGAGTCATTGTGTGCATTCTATATAAGAGATAAGAACTCTTGAAATTCTTCTCTCATTCCCTCTCTCTATTTTCAAGAAGGTTAACACAAACCTCTTTGGTTCTTTGTTGAGTCGTAGCAAGGAAGACTTTGTGAAAATCTTGGAATTCAACCTCATTGGAGTTGGAGCACAAGGAGAAAAAGACCCTCTAGAATATTCTCCATATTATTTTCAAGGTATGTTTTGCTTAGCCTAAATTATTTTAATTTAATTCTAAAATAAAATCATAGTCGATTCTAACGCTTCCGCTGTAGGTTTAATTTGATTATTCCCTTCAGTAATATCAAATACACTCTATTTAAGTTCAAAATATTCTATGCTACCATTTGATGAAATGGGCTTACCACTCCCTCCTATAATAAAAAATAAAAAACGTACTCATTTCATATGATTTATCACATAGTAACTTACGTAATTCGATCACTCATTGTTATACAAGATTGAATCATTAAAATGTTAGTATACTAACATTGAAAACTTCATAGAAATTATTATTTTTTTGAAAAAAAAAAGAAAATTAAGAATTCAATCGAAATTGATGTACTCATTCTCTCAAATGTGTTGTACTCAAAATAGAAAAAAAAAAATCACAACTGAAATTAACCATTTTTAGTAATTTAATAATTACCATGTTAGTAATTTAAAAATTACAATTTTTAATTCATATGTTGGTTCTTCTAATATTGTTTGATTTTAAGAACTCATTCGAAAAGGATTAATATATTAGAGATGAAATTAAAATTTAAAAAAATTAAAAATTAAACTTAAAAAAATAAATAAAACCAAGACTAAAATATATATATTTATCCTTTATAATAAGTTTCCTAGTGATGTTGCGTTAGAAAGTCTGTAACGCCCCATGAAATAAAATTAGGCTATTTTAAAGTATTTGGACTCGGTGTGTTCGTTAGAGTTCTAATTTGAAAAAAGAAATTAGAATTTCAGTTTAGTCCCTGAAGTTAGGTAAATTTGAATTTCTATAGTTTTAGGAAAAGAGCTTTTTAATTAAATCTTCAATTTAAATGTTTAAGGATTTGGTTTTAGATAAGTTTTTTCAAGTTCAAAAAGGAACTCAAATTCTCTTTTTAATTAGATTGTCTCCATATCATTTAGGATCCTTATTTGGAGGTTTTAGGGAGTTTAAATTTGGATTTTTGCTTAGTTAAAAGAAAAGGAAAATAAGGCTAAAAGAGGGGGAAAAAAAGAAAAAAAAAACCCTAAAGCTTTCTCCTCTTCTCCTTCTTTCTCACACAACTCTCCCATTTCTCTTTCACACATACGGGCCACCCACCCCCTTATGCGATTTCTTCCTCCACCGACCAGACTCCAGTGACTCATCCTCAACTTTAGCAAACTCACATGAGCAGCAACCTTCGGTAGGTGGCGCAATGCACAACGAGTGCTCCGGTGAGTTTCATGAAACCCACGCAATGACAACCACTTCTTCTCGTCTTAGTGACAAAAATTGTGACTACAGCCTCTCTCTTTCCCTCTCTCTTTCCCAAACGCACTAATGGACTCCATCAACCTTTAGCAACGCGTTTGAACCATATTCGTGGTTGCAGCAGCTCGATCCGCAACTTCTCACTTTACCCACTTGTTTCTAGACCTTAACATCTCTTTGATTCTCAACCCACAACCCGAATGGCCCCCAATTTGTCCACTCATAGGCTGTGATGTTTGAATTGGCAATTCTTAACTTCTTCAAATGTCAGACAATGCGTTTACGAGCCCATTGGGTGCAATTCGGTAAGTTTCGCCACATTTTAGACCTTTCGCAAATCTATTTAAGTATTGTAGCTTTGGTTCTAACATGTAGGAACCTTCAGTTTGTAGTTTTGGATCGATTCAAACATCTTCGAATAGCAAACATCAAGCGTAAGGGCTCTCTCGGTAAGTTTTAATATGCTTTAGACCTTTTGCAAATCACTTTAGGTATTATAGCTTTGGTTCTAACATGTAGGAACCTTCAGTTTGCAGTTTGGGGTTGATTCGAACACTCTTGAACACGATTCAACAAGGCATTGGGCCTATTTTTGCAAGGTTAGCACCTCCTTAAACTTATTCAAATTGGATTAGAGTATCTTAGATTAGTTTCTAATGTTGGGATACCTTTTATTGTAGTTTCGAATACTTTCGGCTATGACCCACAATTCAATAGTTTTGTTTTGAATTACTCACATGCCATCAAAATCGAATTAGCAAAAATGTATAATTCGAACATTGACCAATAAGGTTTCGAGCCATTTTGGTAAGTTTCAATGTGTTTCATTCCCTTTTGAATCCTATTTAAGGTGCTGTAAATTCGTTTCTAACTTTTGGAAATGCTGCTTGTAGTTCTGAACCACTTTCGAGCCTTTTCGAATACTTTCCAGCAAGTGGGCAAGTCTTTTTCAATAAGTATTGGGTGGTAAGGTCTCATTTAGATCATTTTGAGACTTCGCACATAAGTGTTGTGAGTTTGTTTCTAACCCTTAGATGATGCTGGTTGCAGTTTGGCTTGAATCTAGAAAATTCTCTATAGCATTTAAGACTGTTTCTAAGTAAGTATAAACCTATTTTAGCATGTTCTAGTTTTCTTAAAGGTTTTTGAACTAAGTATAACCTCTAAAGATTATTCTCTTGGTTTAGGAACTCTTAGAATATTTTTAGGAGCGCTCTAGGTAAATAGTTTCTACTTGGTGGGTATGTTTGACTGCATGAAGCATGTTGTATGTTTCCTTATTGATTTATTTTATGCTTATATGTATATATCTCTACATGATCCATTATGTGTATGTTCAACATGCTTTTATGTGTGATGCGGTGGTTATATGATGATAGCATGCTGGATTCTTGGTTGTTTGATTATGCATAATATGTGTGTTGTGAATGAGTTGTGTTGTTTGGAGCATAAAGCATGGTCTAGAAGTGTGTCTAAGAAACATGCACTCTAGTGAGATTGTGTGTGGGGTCAGAAGACCTTAGGTATGGTAAAGGAAAGTTGAGTGAATACCAGGTGTCTCGAGTAAAATGGTCGAGGGGTGGTATGTCATCAATGAATTTAGAAGTAACATCGATGGCCTAGATTTATGATGGTTAGGGTCGATGTGTTGAGTGTTGAAATGAAAGTGTTGAAGAGTCTAGAGAACATCGATGACCTTTGATGAAAAATCAGTTGGGGTAGAGTAGAGCGTTGGTGGCTCTAGATACCATCAGTTGGGGCTGGCGAAGAGCATCAGTGGCCCTAGATGCAAATAGTTGGGGACGACAGAGAATGTCGGTGGCCCTGAGTAAAATCAAAGAGGATCAACGTGTGTCTCAAAGGAATCGGTCTTAGGAAGCCAATTGAAAACTAAATTATGAGTATTGGGTGAGCTCGTGGCGCTTGAGTGTGCAAGGCAGGTTGTAGAATTCATGTGTTATGTGAGTTTTATGTTTACTTTACTTACTTATGTATGTTAAGCATGTTGTTTGTGTTATTAGCTTTGAAAGCATGTTGGAATGCATGTGAAGAGCATGTTGTTTGTCTTGCTTGATGGCTCACCAAATATGAGCTACTTACTGAGTACTTTTGTATTGACTCTCCCCCCTCCCCCAACCAACAGTTTTGCAGGTGCTTAAGTTTTAGGATCTTGGTGATGAAAAGGAGGCATGACGAGAGGATGCCATTATCTAGTCTTTTTGGTTTTAATAGAAGTTTCTTTGAGTAGTTTGGTTAACTCCTAGTTGTTTTGACTTGTTCTTGAGCCATGTTTTGGCCTTATTCATTTTATTCTTATTTGTTGAGACTTGCTTGAAGTGAGTTTGTAAGTAGGTTCTTTTGCTTATGTTCAGCTAGTGCATTAGATTGCTTTCTATTCTTTAGTTTAATGTTTATAAAGTTATGGTTGGAGTAGAGTTGTTGCGATATGTTCATTATGTGAGTTTGGGTGTGTTGGACTGCTAACAAGAGGTGTGGGAGTTGTTGTTTAGTTACTCTGATTTGTAGAAGTGTGACCCTTTTTCCTAACAGATGTTAGAAAAAAATTTAGTAGCTTGTAGTTATGTCGTTATGCTGCCGAAATTTTTAGGGCATTATGGTTGTAAGTTTAATGGCGTTCCCTAAGTTAGGTCGAAATTTTGGGGGCGTTACAAAGTCTAAGTCCTTTTTTTTTTTTTTTTTTGTGATAATAGGAAGTCCAAGTCATGTGAGTGCAAAATTAAATAACTATTTAGAAATATAATATAATCTATCTTGTTCTAAAATAATGTATTAAATTACCATGCAACACGTGTAGGTTATAGAATAATACAAGAAATTTGGTGGGTTTTGTTTAAATATATTCAAGATTTGTATTTTAATAATCATTTAAAAAAATTAGTGGACACTAAAGTGATCAACAAACACGGTGTTGACGATTGCATAAACAAAGGAAAATTCTATATTTCTTTATTATTATTATTGCAAATAATTTATATAAATTAGGAAAATTCAATTTTTCATGATAAAAGAAGAATTTGGGGATTAGGGAAAGGCAAAACTGCTGAAATTGTGCCCAAGCTCTTGGGTGGTTCAACTAATCCGGAATCCAAAAAAATCGAACAAAACAGAATCGTAAGTAATGGGTTTAGTTCGTTGAATTTTCCAGTCTATTTTTATCATAATAGAAATTTTGGTTCAACTTACGAGTTGAAAAATTAGAGGCCGGTTCAACCTGATCTATGTGGTCAGTGTAAGTATTTAAAAAATATAAATATAATTTAGTCGCTTTGACACTTTATGGTTCATTTCATCTCATTATCTGTGTGTTTTGTCCTTCTCTATTTTGTTGTTTATCTCATCTTATTGTATTGCCTCTATCCTCCTCTCTCGTTGTTCATCTCATGTCACCCCTCGATTTGATGACCTAACCCAACCCAACCAAAAAATATATAAGAGTTGGGTTGGATGTTACAATCGAGTCATTTGGGTTGGTTGTCCATACAATAGATTCAAATAGAATCACTCCAACCATGTTCACCTTTAACAAAACCTATAATCTTATTCTAAATATAATATAATTAAAATGATTATTTGTTTTCCTATACAAATTTTGTCTTTAATATGCATTTAAATTTCTAAAACACTGTTAACTATTTAGGTGTATAACTTAAATAATTGATAATTACGGATGGAATTGGTTTTTTTTTAAAGTTTTACCGGTAGGGATGAGCTAGATTATAACCTCTAACTTTTTTCTATCGATGATGTAATATTTTAATCAGTTTGAACCATGCTCAAGTTGACAATAGATGGAATTGGTTGTCATAAATTATTTAATTGAATCATTTATATAGACACATGAGTGAGTGAAAATATTTTATATGATGTGATGATATAAAATTGTATTGTGATAATGCTTGTGTCATTAACCCTATTCTTTGAACCGCAATAAAAAAAATATTTCACTAAAATAATCCTATGAAACTCTTAATCTTCAGGGTGTTATGAATTCTTACTTATGCAAATTTGTCATTTGATTCACTTGGGTAAAAGTGATTTCTATATATACATGTGATAGGTTTACTGTTTTGGAGACATAGCTAAATGAGGACCTAGAAATATTCCAATACAGTTAAGCTAATTTACAACTTTCTGTTTATGGAAAGAGCACCAGTAACGTATTTCCATGTTAAGAAGTCTTTGGTTCCACTAAGTATTCACTCGACTTTTAGATGACAAGATATACTTGCTTTTTTGAGTCCTAATTGTTGATGCGAAGATCTAGTCAACAGGAACTGACATGACTAGCTCGGCATTCTGGGATGTTGGCCAGCCTTTAAAGAGTCTTGCATAAAGAAAGATCTTGCACCGGTGTGAGACTCAACCCAACACTCTTCGATTCTTAAGTTAGTGACAAGCACGAAGTGATGTCGAGCTGAGCTGAGGTTACGTTGTGTACCTTAGGTGGGAGTGGGTCTCCCATATTTATAGTGCTTCACCATTCTAACTCTTGTGTTAGGACTGCACATGGGGATCTTTCCCCCTGGTAGTCAGCATGTTCTTCGGTCCAGCCTCTGAACTTTGGGGAGTGTGCTTTGCTTCTTTGGGCAATGTGGGCACTAATGAGCACGCCTTTTGTCTTATCTTAGGAGCTGGACTTGTGGGCCTGCACAAATATTGGCCCACAACACTAATGATTCTACCTTCATCTTATGACAATGTAATTATGAACGTATGCCAATTAGAAGATGTTGGGAGTGCGACCATAGTCCCACATTAGTTAGACAAGGGGAAGATCATGAGTATATAAGTGCATGACACTATCTCCATTGGTACGAAGCCTTTTGGGTAAAACCAAAAACAAAGCCATGAGGGCTTACGCTCAAAGTGGACAATATCATACCAATGTGGAGATATGTCGAGGGTCGTTGTCCCTAACAGAAATTAAACCTATGATAAATTTGAAACCAAAAATTTATAACAAAAGATTAATGAGATTCAAGTAGGCAAGACATGATTATTGAAGTAAAACAATAATTTCATTTAACTATAGCTATGAATTACTTAGTTGAAGATCAAATGCAAACATGAATATAGCTTATGGCTAAGACATCTAGTCCTCTTGAGGTTGAAGATTCAAACCTTTATATATATTTGTTTTTTTCCTCCCTAACAATCAAGTAAGTTATTATAAGATGAGCTGTCATATAACAAGAGTTTTTCCTCCTCTTAAAATGTATTTTAATGTTATATTATCATTTTGTTAATGACTTTTGACATGAAAAAAATGGCCAAATTTAATTATAAAAAATAAACTTGTTGTGTGTGAGAAAATACTCTACATGTGGATAAACGTCAAGCAGGGGCGGATCCATGTTGGGGCCAGGAGGGGCGCGTACCCCCCCTGACATTATGAGGTTTATATATATTTAATGCTTGTTTCACTCAAAAACTCAAAAGCATGCCTTGGTCTATTGGCTGAGAGGGGGGCACAATGAACTTCTGTGTATTTAGGGTCCGGGGTTCAAAACCTCTAGGGGGTGTTTGGGGCATGGTTTTTGGATTTGGACGGGTTTGGATTCCAAACCCAAAACCATGTTTGGTCCAAGGTGTTCAAAACCCTTTGTTTTGAAACACAATCCCATGGGTTGCAACAGTGCAACTCCATGGGGTTTGTGCCACGTTTTCCTCTTCCATTTGCCGCCGACCACTTCGACAACAACTCCGGCAACCACCCGACGACCGCCAATGACGAAAACTCCAAAGACCACACTGGTGATTCGACCATCCCTGACGACTACCTCCAGCAACCACTTCAATGACATTTCTGGAGACCAGTCTAACGACCACCCACATACCCTAACAACCTAAACCATCTCGATGACCCAACCACTTTGGTGACTCGACCTGCTTGCAACCACCTCCAACGACCATCCAACAATCACTTCAGTGACCCGACCACTCCCTTGACATGACCACCCGACAACCACCGTTGGCGACTACCTAAAAAACCCGACCACCTGGCAACTATCGTCGACAACCACCTGGTGACCACTCCGATGACCCGACTACCCCATCAACCTAACCACCCCGATGACTACTCTAGCAATAACCCTGACAACCACCGTTGACGACCACCTGGTAACCACTCCAGTGACCACTCTGGAAATCCAACCACCTTGATGACCACTCCGGCGACCACTCTAGCAATCCGACCACCCGACAATCACTACCGACAACCACCTAGCGACCACTCCGGCTACCCAACCACCCTACAATCACCACTGGCGGCCCAACCACCCCATCGACCATACCACCCAAATGACCACTCCAACAATCGTCCCAGCGACCCGACCTCCTAGTCAATTTTTTATAAGGTAAAATAAAACTAAAAATGGCTACTAAACAAAGTTTTTGACCCCATTATGTTTGAAATATGTTTCAAAATACTGTGCAAAATAGAGTTTCTAATATTTTAATTTCTAAAATAGAATTCGAATTTTCTAACTATTTATCCTTGAAATAGGTTTTAAAATACGGTGCGAAATTTTGTTTAAATTACCTAATTTCGTAAACAGATCTCCAATATTTTAATTTCTAAAATAGTGTTCCAAAAATAGGTTTTTGAATACTTTGTAAAATAGAGTTTAAATTCCCTATCATTTTAGATAGACTTCCAATTTTTTTAATTTCTAAAACAGAGTTCCGAAAATAGGTTTCTAAATACTTTGTGAAATAGAGTTTTAGATTCTCTACATTATTAAATAGACTTTCGATTTTTTAATTTCTAAAATAGAGTTTCAAAAATAGTTTTGTGAATACTTTGTGAAAAAGAGTTTTGAATTCCTTAATTTCTTAAATAGACATCCAATTTTTTAATTTCTAAAATAGAGTTCCAAGAATAAGTTTCTGAGTACTTTGTGAAATAGTATTTTAAATCGCCTAATTTCTTAAATACACTTCTAATTTTTTAATTTATAAAATAAAGTTCCAATTTTGTAACTCATTTATGTTATATAGGGCTTCTACAATTCACAAAACATCTACTAAAAAATAAGAGAAAAATAAGAGAACAAAACAACTAAAGGAAAAAAGAGGAAAAAAAACCTGCACAAACCTAGGATTCAAAACACTGCACTCCAAATAGAGTTTTTTGATTCCAAGGCTCTAGAACATTTCACCCCAAATACAGTTTTCTGATTCCCACAGGATTGTGATTCTCAGGGTTCTAATTCCGAACATGTGCCCCAAACAGTCCCCTAGAGTGCGCATCTCTTTAAACTTTTAACCATTTTTTTTATTTTTTTGTATATATATATATATATATATATATATATATATATATATATATATTATTTTAATTTTTAGGGTACGCATATACAAAAAGAAATAAATCTTTGGTAAATATTATAGAAAAATTAAATGCATAAAAAAACTTAATTCTATTTTGAAAAATCTTAAATATTTTGAGTTTCATTTTTTGCTTTATATATTTAGGTGGATAATTCTATAATAGTTTATTACATTTTTGTAATTAATATTACTTAATCTAAATATTATACATCAATACATTTAAAATTATATTTATATAAAGGTTAAATTATATGTTTAGTCCCTAACTTTTAAATTTTGTGTCTGATAGGTCTTAAACTTTTTAATTTTATGTCTAATAAGTCAATGATTTTTAAAAATGTCTAATAGATTCACAAACTTTCAATTTTGTATCTAATAGGTCTCAGATTAAAAAAATGTTTATAATTAATTGTTCTATTCGACATAAAATTTAATTTTGTATCTAATTAAACCTTAAACTTTCAATTTTGTAACTAATAAATATATTTAAAATGTGTCAAATAGGTTGAAGACTTATTAGACATAAAATTAAAATTTATGTCTAATAGAACATTTAGTTTTTTATAATTTTGAATATGTCAAAGACTTATTTAATACAAACTTGAAACTTTAGAGATCTATTAGATATAAAATTGAAAATTCAAGGACCTTTTAGATATTTTTTTTAAGTTCAAGGATCATATATACACAAATTTAAAAGTTTATGCCCCGTTTGATAACCTATAAATAAAGCCTATAAATGCTATTTCCACACCTATGAGTTTCCTTACTTTGCTATCCACTTTCTACATATGTTTTCAAAAACCAAGCCAAGTTTTGAAAACTAAAAAAAATAGTTTTCAAAAACTTGTTTTTGTTTTTGAAATTTAGCTAAGAATTCAAATGTTTCCTTAAAAAAGATGAAACTTATTGTAGAGAAATAGGGAGAAAACAAGCTTAATTTTCAAAAACAAAAAACAAAAAATCAAATGGTTATCAAATGAGACCCCAGTTACTGAACTTGTGTGATTTAAACTAATATGAACTTGTTCCCCCTTGACAAAAAATTTTGGATCTGCCACTGACGTCATGTGACTGTGTGGCAAGGATGGTTAGGGCAAGAAGATTGAGCCGATCAAGATAGGTTGTGAAGGCCCTAGCCTTAGGGAGCCCTGCCTCAACCAAGCCTATTGTCTCAAATGAGGTGTTGATATAGGATTTTGCTCAGTTCATAGCTAGGCAATGCTTGTGTCAAAACTGAGACATGACAAGCACTACAAACTCAAGTATAGATTGACAATGTGACATAATTGTCCATGTTGGTTCTCTATAAATAGCAAAACTCAAGTACAGATTGACTATTGCTCAACTCAACACGACCTTGGTCTATTTTTTTAGGCATGAAAGTATTAGGATTTATGCCCTAAAGTCTCATAATTAATATTTTAATATTTAATAATTATTTGATAGGTATTTTAGTATTTTTATTTGCAATTTATAATATTCATTATATATAAAAATCCAAGGTTATTAGGGTAATCTTGAACAATATGTGGTTGACATACAGCCAGATCATGTTCAAGAAATAACTTAAAAGGTCTATAGTATATGGGTAAGATTGGGTGCCTTATCCTAATAACACTATTGATACGACACACTTTGTAATAGTTACAAATGATTTGACCCAAATCGTTCATGTGGAAACATGCGAATGAGGGTATCATATACAATGAGTTTGTATAAGACTAGACCGTGAAATATTTAATATTTCTGTATAAATTCGTTAATTGAGAAGATTAATATTTCAATAGTATGATCATGTTCGACTCGATCCTAATCCTGAGTGAATTATGAACTCCTGCTTGTGAGGGTTTTTTCTTTGATTTGCATGAGTGAGAGTGGCTTTTGTAGCCGCTTGATGGCACTCAAATAGTGTTATTTTAGGCCCCATTATTATGCTAGTTTTGTGGTGATTTTGTATGCTTTGATGCTTATTTATGTATATTTTGTAGAATTCGAGCAATTGAGGCAAAATCGGAGTTCTTGAAGCAAAATAGGATAATTTTGGAGCTTATTAGAGCTATTTTGAGGATCCAAGCCAAGAAGATAAGAGATTTTAGGAGTTGAGCCCATGGGAAAATATTAAGATGCTCTTTAAAGCATTTCAACGCTCATATTTTGAAGCTGCAAGTCATTAAAGTCTAGGAGCCAGCGTTGAGACGTTGTCCAGAGCATCTAAACGTTGCAACATAGGGTCAAGACTAATATGAACCGCCAAGGACATCAGATTATTAGTCATATTTTAATTAATAAATTTGATGTAATTTTATTGCTTTTCAATTTTTATCCTTTTTATGATATATTAAGCAGGGGTATTTTTTGTCATTTTATTATGATCAATGATGTGCACGCATTTAGGGTTTTCGGAGGCTATCTAAAGCCTGACCGTTAGGTTGTACAGAAGTTTTACGATGAATTGAATTTTAGCGTTAGCACTTTTCCTTTCAAGCTTAGCCAAGAGAGCTTCTTGAATTTTATAATTCACGTCTTTGAGTTGCATGCCAAGAACATTCAAGTATGATTGATTATCCTATTTGTGGAGCATTCGACTCTTGAGCCAAGAACTTGTTATTTGTCTTAAGGGCTTTGATCTTAAGGTAATCTTGTGTCTAACATAATCCTTAGGGTTGAAATCGAATCGATTTGGGGGTTTTAGTGTTTGAGAATTAGGGGTTCACATAATCAAAGGGTTCCTAATTCCAATTCACTAGGGTTTTCACATCATTTAGTACCAAAGCTTAGGAACTCTAGATCGGATATATCCCTGTGGAGTCTATCCTTTTTTCATTGAGTCTAGTAGCATGTTTAGGATTTTTTCTTTCCTTGTAGTCCATTCTTTATTCGTTCTTTGCATTCTTATTTCTCTAAAAAATTGAACAAAAAATAAAATCTTTCAGTTTTTTGTTTTTGTTTTTTAGGTCTTAGTTGTTAATTTCTTATTTGATTCTTTGAGTTTTGATTTTGTTGAATTATTCTTGATTATACTGCTTCTTGGCAAAGAAAAGACAAACAACGTAACTATCGATCGAAGTTTGTAGTTCGATGGAGACATACCCAGTAGGAGCAGGTGCTTAAAAAAGTGTTGTCGGCAATACATCTGTCGGATTAAAGAATCACATCATCATATTATGCTTGCTGTCGATGCAAAATTTCGGGCAATGTTTAAGCTTTGAATGAATACCAGGAGTTAGCTGTGTTGAAAATGGAAGAAGCCTTCAGAGCAGCCACAATCTAGTGGAAACAAAATTCAAGAGACAGATTCGCTAGTTCACACAATCAATTGGTTATCTACCCTAGGCAGTGAATTGGATTGTTCAATTAGACAGGAAAAAAAAAACATGGAGCTGAAGCAAATGGGTTGATTGTTTTTGTTTCATGGTTTGAAAGCAAACATCTATACTTTGCAAGGACTTATAAAGAAAGCAAGTATGTGACTTTGAAATTGGTAAAATTTCAAAAACTTCAAATTGATTCTCAAGATCAAGACTTAAGGATCATTTTAAGTTTTTGACTTCTAGGATTAAAAAAGTTACATCTAGTCAATTTTAGAGTTTTGGCACAAATTGTGTTTCTTTTCTTGAATCTTGCTTCATTATTTCTTTATTTGTCTTTTATTATTGTCTAGTTGTTTGCTTTCTATGGGGGCGTTTGACGCACAGAGTTGAGTTGAGTTGGACAGAGTTAATTTGTCAGTGAGTTAATATGTCTGTGTTTGGGGTGCAGAGTTGAGTTGAGTTGAGTTAGGAAGTCTGTGTTTGGGGTGCAGAGTTGAGTTAATAAGTCAGGGGTATTTGATGTTGTTTTGTAACCCGAAGTGACCTGATTATTTCATGGTTATTTTGTTTTTCTTATTTTTTTTTCCAATCATTCAACTAGAAACATATTTTTCCAACTTTCCAACACTCAATTGAGATGTCAATTGAGAAATGACACTCAATTGAGATGTCAATTGGTGGAATCTATGAGTTGAGTATTCATAAAAGTAACGTTTCATTGCATTGATATTGATCTTTTTGGAAAAAAACTTCTTTTTATTAGAATGGAGTTCTCCCAAACTATAGGCAATGTAGTTTTTGTTTCTCTTTATGCTACACATTAAACTTCTTTCAATTTTTAGAAATTAAATTTCCATTACACATCGAGCTTCTTTCAATTTTTAGAAATCAAATGGTGCATTCTTTATAGCAACAAATGTCAATTGATTCATGGACAACAGTCAACATTACTAGAATGTATGCATACAATACTCACAAAAATATTTCTAGGCCATCAATTGCCCATTTACATTATCTACAAAAAAAAATATTAAGGTTCACAAAATATCAAGTAACTGACGACAATGGACAAAGTTCTTAAGTCAGATGAAAGATGATGGTTGGAGCAGAGAGTCAGATGGTCCTACCCAAGAGACACAAGCAGTACCTCTGCCTTGATTGGGGTGGGACTTGTAGGAAGCAATCGGCCTTCTGGAGGTCGGCGACAAGTAGGTCTATAAGGATGATCTGATCATCGTCCGTCAACCCTTCTATTGCATACAACTGGTCGACCACTTCCTTTCGGCGTGCAGATTCCAATTCGTATTTCTCCCTTTGCCAAGATAGAAGTGTACGCATGTGAGATGCTTGCATGTCCATTGCGGTTCGCACAACGTCCAGCATCTCGGATTGGAAGGACAACCTCTTCCCCTTGCTTCCACTCCCTCTACTAGACATGCCACCTAAAGTACGCCTACTTGTAGGGGTTTCTGACAACTCTTCATCTCCTACATCTCCGGTGGTTGGATTCTCTATAGGTCATTGCTCTGGGCCCCAATCGGATCTCTTCCACCATTTGTTCTGCAGTATTGGAGGCCATCTCCATATGTGTCTCTGCGCCAATCCCTGTGGCCCGGTCCTTACCTAACACAATTGACAACTCATCATAATGCGTGAATGGCTTATTTCGCAAACCCTTGGTGGTAGGATGGCCCTGCATGTGAACATATAATATATTAATATGCTTAAAATAACGATGATAACATGCCATAATGATACGATCTTACCCTAACCCAGGCATCAAAAATATCCTTCTCCACATCAACGCATTTAAACTCTTCGTTCCAGCCGAAGCCACTACAGGCATTACTCAGCATCTCTGCGATTGCCCCGTACTACTTTTTCAGAGTTCTCACCTTGCAATCTATCGTATTTTGGCTAAGTGAAGAATCTCGTAATTTCTCTACTAGCATCTAGTGGAGATGTTGTAAATACCCGGGTCTAAATGTCCCGTTGTCAGACAGCCAACCACTCTCCACCAATGCCACCAGCGACTCCACCAACTTCGCATCATCCACCTTCGTCCAGGTGTGTTTCGAAGCTCTTGATGTACCTGCCATTATGCTGCATGTGTACGTGTACCCAAGTAATGCTACATTGAATATAATAGAAAATTTAGGTTCGGGAATATAAAGTCCATGACTGAATTACATCATAAAACCAGCGGCAGGAAACATAAAGTACATGTAAGTTTCTGTTCGATTAAGGACAAAAGAATTATATAACAAGAAAAGTCATCGCGATCGTTCCCAATCATCAAACATTCGTGAAGCCAAGTCATCCCTAAATCCCGTCCATTCGTCAAAGCTTTCAATGAATTGTATATTGTCCCCTTCGACACCATTGATCCCAGAGTCCACTTCCTCATCCAAAATTGCAGCTGACCCCATTTCCCTAGTGATGAGGTTGTGAATAAGGCAACATGCTGTTATTGTCTGACATTGTACTTGAATCGGGTAGAATGACTTTCCCTGAAGAATGGCCCACCTCCCCTTCAACGCACCAAAAGCCCTCTCGATGACATTCCTTGCAGAAGAATGTTTCATGTTGAAAAATTTCCTTAGAGTAGTGGGTGCATTCCCTGCCCCACGCCATTCTGAAAGATGGTACCGTTCTCCTCTATATGGTGCAAGGAATCCTTCTGCATTAGGATACCCAGCATCACATAGATAGTAGTATCCTGTAGAAGGGACTAATGGTTAATACATAATCTTACTACCTTTTTACCTATGAATAGTTAAACACGTTTAAAAGTTAGGATATACCCTTAGAAACCTTCAATCCATTAGGTCAAGAGAGTGCATCCCTTAAAATCGGCAGCAGACCCTTCCCACCCTGGCATGACGAATATGAACTCGTCGTTCGGCGAAACCACTCCAAGTGCATTGGTTGCGACTTCACCTTTCCCCGTCCTATATCAAGGTCGATCAACAGCACTGACATTAACTTTGATGTATGTGCCATCTAACGCACCTAGAAAATTATGTATCCATTGAAGGCATGGTAGTGACGTTAATTCTGTCATCTAAATTACATGGATTATATCCATGAGAATTAATGGATAGGAACATTTTCTATACCTCAAACAACTTCCATCGCTCTTCAGTGCATGTGTTAGTGATTGACTATGGGGTTTTTAGCAACACATCGTGAAGTTGCAAGACTGCGTTCAGAACAGCATTGAAGTGTCTGGAAATCGTCTCCCCAGACCTCGCAAATTGCCTGCGAATCACTCAGTTCTTAACGTCGTGTGCTAGTATGTGCAGGAACATAGCTACCATTTCCTCGATATCAATGCATTGCGTCGATTGCAAATAGCCGTTCGTCCTAAGCATATTACATAGGATTGTGAAATACCTTCTATCCATCCTCGTGCTTTCACGACAACACAAGTCATTCTCGTAAATAAGGCGGAAGAATTCAATTGCCTAATGCGATGTCGATCGTACGACGATTGGTACTCTATTCTTCGATAATCGTTTAGAAGGAATGTTAGATTTATCAATATTTCTCTTTGAGAGGTGGTTATGATTGTCAGGATATTAAATAGTTCTTCAACGGTTTCCATCTTAAAGGAAGTAAGAAAGAGGGGAAGGATATTTGTTCCTGAAACATAAATGGAGAGTGGTCAGAACTGCAACGGACTGATCATTGGTTTTGACTACAAACTGGGTATATGCATCATCTATTTCCGCCAAAGTTACATAGGGTTATGTATGAATGGCTCCCCTAAATTCATGGACGTGTATATGGCATTCATGCCAGGTCATGTAAATACAAGGGTTACGACCAACGAAGACCACATAGAACTTCGTTCTACCGATTATCCTAAATTCAAAGTGTACGCAGTTAACTTCGTTATACCCATTTAGTGTTTAGGGCTTTTTAGGGGTTATGTAAGCTTAGGGTTTAGGGTTTAGGGTTTTTTAGGGGTTATGTAGGTTTAGGGTTTAGGGTTTTTTAGTGTTTACGACTTTTTAGTGGTTATGTAGGTTTAGGGTTAGGGATTTTTAGGGGTTATGTAGGTTTAGGGTTTAGGGTTTTTTAGGGGTTATGTAGGTTTAGGGTTTGGGACTTTTTAGGGGTTATGTAGGTTTAGGGTTTAGGGTTTTTTAGGGGTTATGTATGTTTAGGGTTTGGGGTTTTTTAGGGGTTATGTATGTTTAGGGTTTGGGACTTTTTAGGGGTTATGTAGGTTTAGGGTTTGGGGTTTTTTAGGGGTTATGTAGGTTTAGGGTTTAGGGTTTTTTAGGGGTTATGTAGGTTTAGGGTTTGGGACTTATTAGGGGTTATGTAGGTTTAGGGTTTAGGGTTTTTTAGGGGTTATGTAGGTTTAGGGTTTGGGACTTTTTAGGGGTTATGTTGGTTTAGGGTTATGGGTTTTTTAGGGGTTATGTATGTTTAGGGTTTGGGACTTTTTAGTGGTTATGTAGGTTTAGGGTTTGGAGTTTTTTAGGGGTTATGTAGGTTTAGGGTTTGGGGTTTTTTAGTCATTAGGGTTTTGTAATGGTTATGTAGGGTTTAGGGTTTAGGGGTTATGTATGATTATATGGGCCATTTTTTGGGATTTATGAAAAAATTGTTGGTTAGGGATGCATGCATGTTTGTTTCTTGGTTTATAGCACTTAACACTATGCATAAATATGACAGATAATTTGAACAATATTATACAGATACAAAATGCATGCAAAGAATACATGCATTATGAGATATGTGTCCTATAAATTAAGGCATCTCAATTTTAGTTTTTTTAAACACAAATGAGATTTTTGTTACGAAGTTCCATGAATTTTTTTTCTTATGCACTCACATAATTTTTTTTCCTTTATAGGAAAGAATGATATGCATGTATGCTTAAAATAAGTTCACAGTTTTTCTCTCTTTTATTTTGTTAAAAAAATTCCAATGAATTTTTGCTTGTTGAATTAACTTGTATTATGAGATTGTTTTTTTTCAATTTTTTTTTTAGGAAATAAGGGACCCCATTTCATTGTTTAAAAACAATTTCACTGATTTGCTTGCAGTTTTTTTTAAGTACAAATACTTTTTTTTCTTTGTACACACATACATTGAGGTCATCCTTTTCTTTTGTAAAGCCTTTTTTTTTTCTATACACAACAATAATTTTTTTAAAAAAAAATTACACATGCTATTTTTTATTTGTTTTAAATACATATGTATCCAAAAATGGTTTCATTGATCAATGTTATATTCAAATGTAAATGAAGTTATTGAATTAGATAATTTTGTGCCACGATAATGGAACCCTAAATAAAAGTTTCAAACTCATCAACATGTATAATGGAACATCAATTGTGTATAAATTTTTCAAAGGAAAATAATCACAAACCATGTACTTCAAACATTACAAAAAAAAAAATTCAAATAAATATACAAACAAACAATGTCCAACAAACTTTAAAAATATCTAACATCTATAAACATAACAACAAGAGAAGGAAATGGGCACAAAACAAAAAACGCATTCCGAATTATAAACACACGAACCTTGAACTAATGTATTAGATAGTATTAGTTTAGGCCTGCACATAATCCAAATAATTAGTTAGATACAAAGAGAGGAACAACTTAAACATGAAACTTAAAAATACTACATTAAACCTATAAGGGTTTTCCTTGGGTGGATCGGAATGGGTCGGAAGTAGTCTTTTGGTCCTTAAACATGCAAAAGTGGATGTTATCGAACTGAAAAGCAAAGATAGACACATTAGTATTTAAAAGAATGCATAATGAAGTCGTGAAATATAACGTATCTTTGCATGCAAGTCTGACTATTCTTGTAGAGGGCCACCTACTACCAATACGAAGGAATTAGGAACGTGTGATTGAAACAAACACAAAAATTAAAAGGAAAGAAGGGTTCGAACTCACTCACCGAACTGCACGTATGAAATAGGCAGTGGAGGATTCTCAAAGGATAGAACGTGAGGAGGCAAATGATATATAGGAAGAGAGAGGTGGTTGTTCCCACCTACCTCTATTTTCATTCAAAGTGTGAATTTATGGCAATCAATTGATTGACCTTAACCCAATGAGGGTAGTTGAGCTCAAGTACGCATTTTGTGGATGAGAATTGAAATAGAGTAATAAATGACGTAGATAGAAATTTAATTGTATTAAAAAAAACGTGTAATAAATGTCTGTCATGGTAATCCAACCAGAGGAGACCAACAATCAAAATTAATCACACCAACAACTATAATGAAACATATCAGAATAGGAAAAATCGGCTTCAGGTATACATTTGATTCATTCATGCGTAAGGAAAATCAGTATGCATTTAAATGGACAAAAGAATGCAACATCTAAAAAATGGACAGAAGTTATACACAACCAAAAATCAAAATGAACTAAAGTTGATGGAAGTAAAAAACGAGATCAGTATAATTCATTGACCTTAACCCAATGAGGGTAGTTGATCTCAAGTATGCATTTTGTGGATGAGAATTGAAATAGAGTAATAAATGAAGTAAATAGAAATTTAATTATATTAAAAAAACGTGCAATAAATATCTGTCATGGTAATCCAACCAGAGGAGACCAACAATCAAAATTAATCACACCAACAACTATAATGAGACTTATCAGAATTGGAAAAACCGGCCTCAGGTATACATTTGATTCATTCATGTTCTAAAGGAAAATCAGTATGCATTTAAATGGACAAAAGAATGCAGCATCTAAAAAATGGACAGAAGTTATACACAACCAAAATATCAAAATGAACTCAAGTGGATGGAAGTAAAAAACGAGATCAGTATGCAAGGAAACATATAGATGCGTATAAACAGATAATCTAAACAGATAATCCAAATGTAAGGATAAATAAAATGACAAAAAACCATGAATTTTTTTTTTTTTTTTTTTGTGTAAAAAACATATGAACAGCAGGTTGAGAGATAGAAAAAATGTAAGAATAGTCAATTCCAAATGTTCATCATCGGCCGGAAAGGAAAAAGGACAAACCTGTCAGGAAAGTAGATTTGGCTCCCCTATCCAAGCTCCAATTCGTAACCAAGTCCACTACCAAGAATTTCCTTGCTCATTCACTCAAATCAAACATGCATTCAGTCGCACAAACCCAAACGGAGACAGGGTTTGTAGTGGATGAGGGGATGGTCCAATACATGAGGAA
Source organism: Trichosanthes truncata (assembly GCA_033996785.1). Lineage (NCBI taxonomy): Eukaryota > Viridiplantae > Streptophyta > Magnoliopsida > Cucurbitales > Cucurbitaceae > Trichosanthes > Trichosanthes truncata. The sequence continues at coordinate 31,859,569 of JAWPNB010000009.1, forward strand.
AAGCATGGAAATCGGCAATGGACTTGAGGAATAGTATTAGTTTGGTGCAGTAAGGGGAGTGAGGGGAAAGAATGTAAATCGGGTTGACGGATCTGGAAGGAAAAAAAATAGAGAACGTGAGGTCGATTCGATATAAAAAAGGAGAATAAGGGCATGTGGAGTTTCGGATCTGGCGAGTGGAGAGTAAAACAACATGAATCGAAGGTTAGGGTTATAGATCCGGAAAGGAGAAGACATACCGTCTTCATCAACCGAGGGTTAGGGTTCCAATTTTGAAGTAAAAAATAAAGAAGAAAAAGGGAGAAGGTGAAGAAGAAAGGGGAGAAGAAGAAAAGGGTACATACCTTGACAAATCGAAACTCTAACCCCTTTTCAAAAATAGGATCAAACCCACCTCCATTGAAGAGCGATGGAGAGAAGAGAAAACCAGATCGAACCCACCTCCATTGAAGAACAACGGGGAGAAGAGAAAAGCATATCGAACCCACATCCATTGAAGAGACAGAGAGAAGAGAGGTTTGAGAGAACAGAAGAGAGAGAGAGAGTATCGTGTGAGGCGCGCATAGAGGAAAAAGCATAAAGTTGGCAAACACGCGTGGAGTTCTATAGTGACAACTGTAGAACTCCACCTAATTGGTTAAAATAAGTAGGGAGTTTAAATCTCAACGCCCCAAACATTGGTTACACTTTTTTTACCAACCCAACTCAACTCAAGTGAATGACCCAAACTCCCCCTCTTTGTTCATCTCGCGTAATTCCTTGAAAATCTTGAATCTTAAATTTTTGAATCCAAACATCTTATTTTCATTGATTCTTATCTAGTTTGTTGTGTCTTGAACATTTGGTTCTTGATAGTTTTCTTATTTTTTGTTGGTTCTACTTATTTCTTTGCTCGAATGTTAATACTTCACGTCAATCTCGCTTTTGTGTTCAAGGCTTGCTCCTTAAGTATGTGATATTGCGAACTCTTGGCTACTTGTTTTATATTTTGAGAAAGTTTATTGTTTGTGAGGGAGTGCTACATCTTTGAGCATAAGCAATGGTGACCATTCATATTTTGAGTGAAACGTGTGTTGGAGTGATTGTGAACTCCAATTTTTTCTTTATGCTAACATCTTTTTGCAATCATGTATACTGAAAGAAGAGCTCCAAGAAATGACCATCATGTTTACCCAAAACATGCCTCTATTGTTTTTGGGAGTATTTCAAATCTGGAGGAGTGCCTTCTTTGGGAAGAGGAAATTGATGTCATGTTCGACCACCACCACTATAGTGAAAAAGGAAAGGTAAAACTTATCGTCTCTACATTTGAGGAATATGCACTGACATGGTGGAATGTTTTGTTGTCGAAAAGGAGGAAGAATGGAAATCATTGAATACCCTCATGGGAAGAAATCAAGCTTCTAATGAGGAAGCATTTTGTTCATAACGCTTTCCACAAATTACAAACTTTGAAACAAGGAAACAAAAGTGTGCAAAAATACTACAAAGAGATGCTCTCATTGCTTGAGAAGATTAGCTTGGATGAGGATGAAAAAGCTACCATGGACCGATTCTACCAAGGGCTTAATGAGGAGATTGCAGAGATTATTATTGATTGAGAAGAAATTTGACCTTGTGAGGATTTGGAAGAGATGGTGCACATTGCCATCAAGATAGAAAAGATACTCCAAAGGAGATCTTCAAGGTACATTAAATCTAAGGGCATGTTTGGGAATGATTTTAGAACTAGTGATTTTAGCACAATTGATTAGTTTATAATTGATATATTAAAAGTGATTTTCATATAATTATTTAAATGTTTGGTTCTATATTTTTAATAGTGATTTTTATACAATTAAAAGTGACTTTCAATGATTAAGGGCATGTTTATGAGTGATTTAGAATAAGTGTTTTGAGCTAAGTGATTCAATTATAATTAATTTTATAAAAGTTTTAATTATAAATCATTTTAATTTTTATTTCCTTAAATTTGATTAAAAGTTTTTCTTTTAAAATAGTTAATGTTTGTTTTCAAAGGTGATTTTAGAATCATCAAATTATTAAAAAGAGTATTACATTTGAGATTAAAAATAATTAGAAGGTGGTAGAGAAAAGTTATACAAAGAGAACTAAAAATTAATAGAGAAAAAGACATAAAGTTAGAGAAAACTTTCAAAGAGAAAAAAAATGTTAGAGACATGGAGGGATAAAAATTTTAGAGAGAGTGACAAAAAATTTAATAGAGAGTGAAAAATTGAAGATAGAGAAATAAAATTCAAGAGATATAAAATTTTTTTGGGGAGAATGATCAAAATTTTAGTGAGAAAAAGTTAAGAGGACAAAAAGTTCAAGAGCAAAAGGGACAAAAAGTTCAAGAACAAAAAGTTAGAGCAAGAGGTAAAAAATAAATTATAGAGAGGAATAAACAAAATTTAGAGATACAAAAGTTAGAGAGAGCTAAAATCATTGGAGAGAAAAAAAAGTGAGAAAAATGAATAAAAAAAACTAAAAAGAGAATAATGTAAGTGACATTATAAAAACTTTAGAGAGAAAAAATTGACATTATGTAAACAATGACGAATGACCTCAATGGTGACAGTTTTGAGAAAACATACTTTTTTATTGAAATTTATAAATGTTTATAATAGATGACGGTGTTTAACCGTCACAAAAAGTTACTTTCTTAAATATGAAATAATAGTCATTTAAAAAAATCACACATAATCACTTGTCAAAAATCACTTGGGAATCACCTTCGAAGTGATTGACCGGGAATCACTTGAAGTGACTTTAGATACTTCCAAAATCACTTCTTCATCATTGTCAAACATCACAATTTTGAAAGAAAAGTGATTTTGGGGCATATCAAAAGTGATTTTGGGCATATCAAAAGTGATTTTGGCCATTCCAAAATCACTTCCAAATATGCCCTAAGTCTAGTTCTAATGCCAACACAGTCATAGAAAGGGTTAGTTTACCTACCACATATGAACATTTTCATAAGGTAGAAAGTAGTAAAAGCATGCTAATGTTGTTCATATGCATGATAATGATATTTTACCTAATAGGTCATTAGATAGCAAGGAATCACATGATTGTAATGGTGCTACTACTGTTGTACCACTTATTTATGAAGAAGTATGTGTTGATAATATTGGAGTAGTAGAGAAAGTAGATGGTAGTTTGCTTGAAACTATAATACTTTGTGATGACTATGTTAGTACATTAGATCACAAAGTAACGTATGATCCAACTCTTGTATCAATTCTTCCAAGAGAAGTAAAACTTGATGTGCGTGAGTTGGAAAACAAAAGGCATGAGACCGAGGAAAAAACAATAGAAATATATGAAGAAGAAAAGTGTGAAAACACGATGAGAGACAAAAGCAAGTGAGTAGTACTCGGTCTAGAAATCAAAATGAGAGATAAGCCAAGAATGTGCCTTCAAAAACTTGTGGAGACAAATCTTTATTGATTTCAAAACCAAACATTCTTGAACTTTTTTATTAAAGAGTTTATTTTCTGACAGGTGAGCTTCAACCCAGTTTGCCTAGTTTTTCTTTTGAGTTTGGCAGGTTGTTAAAGCATTGATCATGAAGCAAACCTCAAGGATTTGTCCTAATGTTGTCCATGATTGCAAGCTATATGTGAGTTGGAAGGACCGTCATTATTTCCAAAAGATATGGAATCCATGAAGAGTTAAACCTTTGACATCTCATGACTATACAGTTGTTTTACGAGGGAGACTGATAGGGAGCTTGTCGAAGGCTCTATCAAATAAAATTTATAATTATCGATATAAAATTAACTACTTGTAGTAATTAATAGTGGACTTGGTCAAACCATAAGGAACCGAACTAAAATTGAGTTTCTATTAATTGGTTTTCTTATTGACACAAACTAGGGGGAGTTTGATAGAGGGCTTGTCAAAGGCCCTATCAAGATTAAATTTATAAAAATCGGACCTCTTAATAGTGGCTAGGGTCATCCACAGAGATTGGAGTTCTTAGATTAATTAAGTACCACAATTAATTATGCCCAATTTTATTTAAAGAAACGAAACTTTAAAGTGATCAAAAAGACAAATAAAATATAAACTACTATGTACATGCTTTGGAGTCTAATTTTGAGAAACATGCATGATTGATTACCTTAAGCCCAACTTGAATTGATTAATAACTTGATTTTATACTAACAATCCTATGCCAAGAATTTCTAAATAATCAATATCCTTTCTCGAGCTCAATTGAACTCATGCCTAGCAACAAATCAACCTCTCGTCTATTTTCATTACTAAACATGGCATTAAGTTATTCTCTTAAGGCTTCTAGAATTAATCTACTCACTCTCGTGCAATAAATTAAATCTAGTCATGCATCTAATGTTTTATAACTAAACTTACTCTCTCAAGCTAAATTTAGTTAAACATGCAAAACCATGACCAAAGGTTAAGACAATATAGCAAGATGCATAAAAGACGTCAATATATAAATTAAACTAAAAATCAATCAAATGTTCAACAACTACAACCAAGCAAGGGTCTAAACACATAGTTACAACATAAGTACAGCCCACAAAAACTCCTAAATCTAAAAGAAAAGTAAAAGAAATAGAGAAAAAACTTAGGCCGCGTGCCAACAGTTGTTTCCTACATGATGTCCACAATTTCGAGCTTTGAGTCTCCTCCTCAGCTCTCCAAAGATCTCCTCTATGTCCTTAGACAATGCTTAAATCGAGTTTAGGTTTTTTGGTCTCTCAAAACGGCTCCTCTTGTCGAATAGCAAAACTTCCTTTTTATAGAGTCGAGACAGCTTTGCAACGCTAGGGGCAGAGTTACAACGCTGTCCCTCAAATTCTATAAAGAAGGAAAAAATCTGTTTAAGTAGCGTTGCAATGTTATGCTTGCGGTTTTTCAAGGTAGAAAGGCTTCTCAAATGGCGTTGCAATGCTATAAGGAGCGTTGCAACACTATGCCCTTGGGTCCAAAAGCCTTGTTCCTCTTCTTCAATGCTTGAATCTTCAATTATAGCCTTAAGTTGCTCAAATTTGTCCAATTATCTCACGATTCTTCGGGTTTGCTCCAAATGCTTGGTTTCTGAGAAATAAACATAAAAATATATGAAAGCACACGAAGTCATAGCAAACTAGCCAAAAACTAAGCCTAAAAATAGCACATTTATGTATGCTATCAAAGTTTAAACATGAAAGAGACAGAAGGAATGAACTCTTCATCCTGCAGCGGAAGCATTGGATCGTCTTTGATTTTATTTAAAATTAAACTAAAATTAATATTAATTAAGAAAACTTACTTTTGAGATAAATATTGAGAATATTCTGGTGGATCTTTATCTCTTCCACAAAGTCTTCCTGGCTATGACTCGAACACAGGACCAAGGCTCGTGGGGGCCTCTTGAAAGAAAATCCCCAAGGGATTGGAGAGGAAAAGGTCTAGAAAGAATTCTCTAATTCTCTCTATTGAGGAGATGTGTGTTGTATGAAGAATGCCCAATGGCTCACCCATAGGGTCCTATTTATAGTGGTCTAGGAAAGATAATTAAGTAATATATTTTAATATATCATATATTAAAATATATTTATCTAACCAATTTAAATCTTATTCAAACCTTTTTAAATTCTCCTATGACATTTATTTCCTAATTTGAATCCAATTCAAATTAATAAATATCTTTTCTTTAATGTATTAATTATTTTAATATTTAATGTATCAAATACAATAAATATATTTTCCTCTTTTATATTTAATATATCTAATATATTAAATATTAATTTGAACACTTCAAATTAAATATTAATTTGAAATTTTCAAATTTTAATATTTAATGTATCAAATACAATAAATATATTTTTCTCTTTTATATTTAATATATCTAATATATTAAATATTAATTTGAACACTTCAAATTCAATATTAATTTGAACATTTCAAACTTTTCTTTCAACTAAATTGATCTTTTAGTGTTACTATGAGCTAGCAAGGGGACCTTATGGACCTACAGATTATGAGCTCCAATTATACAAAATTAATTAATTAAACTCTTTAATTAATTAATTTTCATTCATTAACTCTAGGGTCACTCCACTATAGACCTAGAGTTGCACTTTTATGCATTGTAGGACAAGTTGTGTCCATAGATATAATCACTACATGAAAGTCGATCATCACGAGTTGTTCGTAATTACAGCTGGGTCAAAAAGTCTATTTTACCCCTATAATTACATGTTACACCTTAAGTACCACTGATTCTCTAATGACCAATCTGTTTATAATCTAATTATATACTAAGTCCCTCTCGGGCCAGTGAGAGGGTGGGGCCCCATTGTTCAAGTCTCGAAATCAGCACTTAAGGGAACTACTCATCTACTTACCCTATATGGGAATGAGTGAATTCCATCTTGTGAGATTATGTTCCCAGCTCCCTATTTGGTCAAGTCCCCAAAATGGTAGGCATATTGAATCGGCTACAAAAGCCACTCTCACCCATGCAAATCAAAGGACAAGCCTTCACAGGAAGGAGTTCATAACTCACTCAGGATTAAGTTCGAGTCGCATATGATCATCCTGATGAAATATTAATCTTCTCAATTAATGAGTTTATAAAGAGAGATTAAATATTTCGTGGTCCAGTCTTATACAAACTCATTGTATAAGATACCCCCACTCACATGTCTCCACATGAATGATTTGGATCAAATTATTTGTAACTATTACAAAGTGGGTCGTATCAATAGTGTTACCAGGATAAGGCACCCAACCTTATCCATATACTATGACCCTTTAGGTTATTTCTTGAACATGATCCTCTCGTATGTCAACCATATACTGTTCAAGATTACACTAATAACCTTGGATTTTTCATATAATGGATAATATTATATTGCAAATAAAATAATCAAAATTATTATTCATTATTAAATAAATTATTAATTACAAGGCTTTAGGGCATAAATCTCAACATGAAAGCAGTAAGATAAATGCTAATGGTCTCACCTCAGACACCGATTAGGGGTTAAACCAGGTAACAATGCAATTTTCGACCACAGACAACCAACAAGATATCTAGTCAACAGTTTATCACCTAATCGACTTGCCGAAAAAGCCGAAAAAGTCTCTAAGCAAGCTTAGATCCCCTAAATCCCAATTAACCCAACGTAGCATCAAGTTAATTAGCCTTAATTAGCTGGGCACAATAGTGTTCCATACTAACGTAGCTAATCGTCTTAAGCTCTAGGGATTGATTAAGAAGACAAGCTAATTAAACTAGGCATGCATTCCTAATTTAACTAATCGCTCTCTTGATTCTTAAGTCCTGGTGTGCAAACTACACGAGAGACTAGCCTCTACGATGCAAACACGATCCGGTCTTATTGCTACCACAAACTAGCGATTACAAGCACATTCGACGCGAATAGGTTGTCAGGCTATTTACGAACATGCTCATACTATAGTCGTTAAAGCAAGAATCAAGAGATAATAAACAAGCTAAATGATATTCAAGCTACTTGTTACTTTAACCCAAAGCACATACTCGTTGCGTATAGAGTGTCAATCTAACTATGAGCATGCACAATAATAAGCAAGGATAAAGAGAAACAAGAAGCTACTGAAAAGCATAAGGAAATGAAGCATAATCTCACAAAAATTAGATTGTACCATAATTTACAACCCAAATCGACGTCGAATGCTTAGTCGGATATCTAATCGAGCCTTCCAAACACCAAGGATCGACCTCCTAAACTAATCTATCCTAAAACTAAGAAAAAAAGTAAATAATGGAGGGAGAAAAGCCCATGGCGGCTGTACAAATTCGAACTCTTTGACCTAGAGGGAGAAATTATCCTTTTATAAAAACCGTGGCAGCGTCGAGACGCTGCCCATAATTGGACCAACATTGAGGGGGGCTCACTGTAGCGTCGACCTATACCCACTATTCAAGCATCGAGACGTTTGGGGCAATGTCTCGATGCTACCCTGCATCCGCGCGTTCTGGATCGACACTGCTGGGTATCACGATCGCACTTTTCTAAGGGTCAAGAAGCGATCGTGCAACACTTTTTCTTGCCCTTGAACAAGTAAGCCAATTCGAAAAAGGGTCGTCGATGGCCCAATGGTCTTATAACCAAACCTCCACCCCCATTTGTAGAGAAAATGTTTTAGAAAACGAGGTTAGAGAAAGCTTTTGGAAAACATTTTGGAAAGCATTTGTGCATACAAATGTTATAAGCTAGTAAGCAAGAAAGGGACAACAACGACTTAGATAGCATATAACTCCGGGTTGTAAGAATTGACAACTAGTTACATCCCCCTATAGTTCATTCTAGGATTTAAGCTTTTGACATGCATGAACATGAAAATGGCGAGGAGTCATACGCCAACAAAAATACAAGGAAAACTAACTACTAAGTAACATGAAATATATACAATGAAAGAATGATAAAAGGAGGTCAAAATGGGCATGCGGCCACAGGCAATACGCCCTGGACAAGCATGACTGTGACATTCTCCCCCACTTAAAGGGTTGATGTCCCTGTCAACCAACTCTGCTCGAACTCTGCGATCCGTTCTGCAGTTGTATTCAAGTCTTCTATCTGCTCCCAACTAATCTCAGCGTCTGGGAGTCCTTTCCACTTTACTAAAAACTCTCGTATGTCTCATCGTGGCCTTCTCGTTCAGGGAGTTCTTTTAGCTAAAATCTCTTCAACTTCTTTTTCGACAATGTCCTTCATTGTGACTGGGGGTCTTGTCACGTTGTTGCGTTCAGTGTCATCTAGGTCGAGATGGTAAGGTTTCAAGTTGCTCACTTGTATGACAGGGTGAATCTTCACCCATGCAGGCAATTGAACCCTATATGATGTCATCTCGATCTTTTGTATAACTTCAACTGGCCCCTCATACTTTCTCACTAGGCGTTGGTCCCAATTGTCTTGAAAGTGAAACTAATCTGGGTGTAACTTTATAAGAACTTGGTCCCCTGCCTAGAACTCAAGTGGTCCCCGCTTCTGATCGGCCCACTTTTTCATTCTTCTTGATGCCTTCTCTAAGCAAGCACGTGCTATTTCTGAGGTCTGCTTCCACTCTTTGGTGAAGTTATAAGCTTGGGGGCTCTTGCCTGCATAGGGGTGGTCAACGACGTATGGCATCAGTTGTTGTCTACCACATACGATTTCAAAGGGCGTCTTTCTAGTCGTTGAACTCTTCTAGCAATTGAAGTTATACTGAGCAATGTCGAGCATTTCGACCCAATTCTTCTGTCTCGCATCGATAAAGTGGCACAAATATTCTTCAAGTATGTTGTTAAATCATTCAATTTGGCCATCAGTCTTAGGGTGGTAGCTAGACGAAATATTCAAACTCGATCCCAGTAACTTGAATAACTTTGTTCATAAGGTCCCTATGAATCTTCCATCTCTATCACTGACTATGCTCTCGGGGACACCCCAAAATTTAACAACATTCTTAAAGAACAATTGGGTCGTCATTTCAGCTGAACACATCTTTGGCGTCGGGGTGAAAGTGGCATACTTCAAGAATCTATCCACAATCACGAGAATCAAATCAAACTCTCCAACTTTGGGGAGATGAATGATGAAGTCAAGAGAGACACTTTCCCACGGTCTTGCAGGTATGGGCAGCGGTTATAACAACCCTGCTATCTTCGCTCTTTCGACCTTGTCTTGTTGGCAGATAAGACAGGTCTTCGTGAACTGCATGACATCATCTCAAAGGTTTGGCCAGTAATAGCTCTATTTGAGACGGCCGTAAGTTCTTTGCCAACCAACATGGCCTGCCCAAAGCGTGTCATGACACTCCCTCATTAATAGTCTTCTGAGACTTTTGAAACGTGGAACGTATATACGATTGCCCTTGGTGAAGAGTATGTCATCTTCGACCCAGAATTGACATGTTTTTCCTTCTTTGGCTAATCGGATAATGGCTTGGGCCGCTGAGTCTGTTGACTAGTGTCCTTGGATGGTCTCGCAGACGGTTCCACTTAACTTGTTGGCCTTCAAGTGAGCTAACATGCACAGGGTAAAATGTTCACTCTTCCGACTAAGGGCATCTGCTTCTTGATCTAATCGCCCGGGTCGATGTTCAAATTGGAAGTCAAATTCTGCTAAACACTCTTGCTATTGGGCTTGTTTAGAAGACAGTTTTGGCTGATAGCAGAAGTGGCATATCGAACTGTTGTCTGTCTTGACTACAAACTTGGCCCCTAGGAGGTAGTGTCTCCAGACGCTTAGATAATGAACCACCGCCAGCATTTCTTTCTCAGAGCTGCATACATTCTCTTAGCGTCGTTTAACTTTCTATTCTCATAAGCGATGGGATGTCCGTCTTGTAAGAGGATGCCACTCAAGGCATAATCTGATGCATCTGTCTCAACTTCGAAGGGGTTGGTTACGTCTGCGATTCCAAGCATCGGCCTCTCGATCATGGCCTTCTTCAAGCCTTCAAAAGCGGCCTGGTAATCGAGAGTCCAACTCCAACTATTTTCTTTCTTCAACAGTTCTGTCAACGGTCCAGCTCGTTTTGAGAATCTTTCAATGAATCGCTGGATAATAATTGGCCAATTCAAGGAAGGAACATAAGTTTGTCAAAGAGGTGGGCACCTTCCAATCTCGAATGGTTGAGATCTTTCCATCCTCTATACTAATATGCCCACATTCAATCATGTGCCCAAGAAAGTTTATACGCTTTTGTGCGAATGAACACTTTTCTCGCTTCACATAGAGCTAGTTCTTTCTCAATTTCTCAAAGACTAGCTGCAAGTGAATTCAATGGTCTTCCATCGTCGAACTATAGACCACTATGTCATCTAGATAAACCACCACAAACTAATCCAGGTACTCGTGGAAAACTTGGTTCATCAAGGTGCAAAAGGTGGTTGGGGCATTCGTAAGGCCAAAGGCATTACTAGGAATTCAAAAGCCTCATATCTAGTGACGCAGGTTGTCTTTTGTTCATCTCCTTCGGCAATGCGCACTTGATAATACCCTGACCGAAGGTCAAGCTTCAAAAAGTATTTGGCTCCATGGAGCTGATCGAACAGGTCTGTGATAATGGGAAGGGGGTACTTGTTGCGCATTGTGAGTTTATTTAAGGCATGATATCAATACACAAGTAGAGGCTATCGTCCTTTTTCTTCTGGAACAACACTGGGGCCCCATAGGGAGCCTTGCGGGCCTGATGAACCCCACGCTCAACAACTCATCTAACTGCTTTCAAAGTTTAGCTAACTCCAGAGGAGCCATGCGATAAGCATTCTTTGCAGGCGGTCTTGCACTTGGCAACAACTCAATCTTGTGGTCTATCCATCGATGTGGGGGCAGGGCTTTTGGCAGACTCTTTGGCATAACATCACCATATTCGTTTAACACTTGCTGGATCTCTTGAGGCACTAATTCTGTCGATTTTTCATCTTCAATCATGGGAATGGCCATGAAGGTGGGTTCATCGTGAGCTAGACCGCTCTTCAGTTGGAGGGCTGATATCATTTTCATCTCATTCGGCTATTTGAGCCTTGTCTGGACTACAGTGGGGTTGGACCCAGTGATCACTAAGCATTTTGCAAGGGGCATCAGGATGACTTTGTGTTCCATAAGAAATTCCATGCCCAACACAACATCAAAATCATCCATCTTGACTATCACAAAGTCCACTCGTCCACTCCAATCTCCCAACCTTATTGCGACTCTCTTTGATAATTCGATGATTGGTAGGGCTGCTAAGTTGACAGCTTTCATCTTTCTAGTGTTCGTGCTCCAGTTAAGGTTTAGAAGTTATGCCTCAGTTTCTATCATAAAATTGTGGGTAGCCCCAAAGTTGACCATGGTGCTCTTGGCTGCTCTGTGATTGACCCAAGCGTCTACATACATAATATCACGTCTAGTGGTTCCTTCGTCTTATCCATTTTCTTTTGAAGGGCTGCCTGGAATTTCAAGGTCCCCCATGCGAGGCTTGTCATTGCCCTCATTCTGTGGTGCTTCGACCTCTGGCGTCTCTATTTCGATTTCTCTGTTTGTTGCGAGGATAGCCGTGAAGGCTTGGATAGCTGTTTGGTTTGGACAGTACCTCACTTGATGGTTACCTTTGCAAATGAAGCAAGAAAATGGGCCTGGATAAAGCCTATACTAGTACTGTGGATTGGGTCCTCGCCAATTATTATTATCGCTTCTTTGTTGGAAGGGTCTACGATCGCCCCTTCCTGTTTGTCTCCTCCCCTACTTTCGGGGGAGCAGTGTTGGATATTTCTTTGTCCCCCACTAGAAGAAGCCTGGTTTCGTCTACATCTTGGGACTAATCTTGACTAAGGTCAAACAAACGTTCCACTGTGGCGTAAGTAGTTGCAAGATCTTGTACTCTTTGCTCATATAGTTTCGATTTCTCCCATGGCTTCAGACCCTCTACAAAATAGAAAACTTTGTCTTTTTCAAACATATCACATATATCAAGCATCAACATAAAACTGTTTCACATAATCCCTGATGTTGCCTGTGTGTCTTAACTCTCTCAACTTTCTCCTTGTCAAGATCTCGACATTTTCTGGAAACAACTGAGAACGAAGTTCCTATTTCAGTCTTTCCCATGTATCTATTTTGCATTAACCCTATTGAATGTCCATGTACCTAGATCTCCACCATAGTTTCGAATCCTCAGCTAGATGCATGGTTGCTAACGTAACCTTTGCCTCGTCTATTACTGTATTTGTGGCTCGAAAGTATTGTTCGAGGTCAAAGATGAAATTCTCTAGTGCTTTCACATTTCAAACCCCACAAAAGGGTTTTGGCTCTAGAACTTTCACTCTATTCCATTGGATTGCTTCTCTAATTGGGGCTTGGTTTCCCACCGCTCTCATGGTGAGATTGATCTTGGCATTTAGCTCCACCACTTCGGCCCTGAAACATCGAGGGCAGCTTTTACATCCTTGGAAAGGCATGCAATCATCTGACCCAACACTTTTTGTGAGCTGTCCAAACCATCGACGCGTTCCTCTATATGGCCAACATAGCCCAACGAGTTGTCCCCACTCTCGAAGCTACCAGATCGTGTAGCTTTGTCTTATAGGGTCCCTACCCTCACCATCAATTCTTTGACAGGCATCTCGTCTAAACGGCCAGCTACTGCGTCAATGTTGTTGGCTTTGGAGGCAATCTCCTCTAGTTGAGATTCCAAAAATTGGAAATTATCAGAGACTTCTATTAAGAAGAGTAGATGCTCTTCAATCTTGGTCAATTGTTCTTTGTCTGACTTGCCCAGCTGTTTACTTGCAAACATGATTTCTGTTTCTGTTTCAAGGAGCTGACTCGGCTCTGATACCAACTATCACGATCGCACTTTTCTAAAGGTCAAGAAGTGATCATGAGCACTTGTTCTCGACCTTGAACAAGTAAGCCAATTCGAAAAAGGGTCGTCGATGGCCCAACGACCGTATTATCAAACCTCCACCCCTATTTATAGAGAAAATGTTGTAGAAAACGAGGTTAGAGAAAGCTTTTGGAAAATGTTTGTGCATACAAATGCTATAAGCTAGTAAGCAAGAAATGGACAACAACAGCTTAGATAACATATAACTCCAGGTTGGAAGAATTGACAACTAGTCGCATCCCCCTATGGTACATTATAGGATTTAAGCCTTTGACAGGCATGAACATGAAAATAGCGAGGAGTCACGCTAACAAAAATACAAGGAAAACTAACTACTAAGCAACATATACAATGAAAGCATGATAAAAGGGGGGGAAATGGGCATGCGGCCATGTGCAACACGCCTTGGACAAACATGACCATGACACTGGACAACATCTAAATGTTGTCCTGCATCCGAGGCTACTACCTTGTAGCGTCGAGCAAGGTCATCGTCTGGCGTCTCGACGCTCCTTAGGGGCAAATGGTCATTTTACTTCTATTCTTCACTCGGTTGCTCAAATGACCTTTGATTTAGCTCGTTTTAACCCCAATTGGATGCAATTGCTCCAAATACTTCTCTTGCTCAAATTCCTACAAAATGATCAATTAAACACATAAATTCTAACAAACTAACAAGAATTAGACATAATAAATTATGACTATTTTGGTCCTATCAGAGACCATCCAAGAGAAACCCATGAAGAGTCACTCAATTTCTTCTCATGACTTTAAAATTTCTTTACAAGGTATTGATTTGGATTCGAGGAAAAATGCTTGAAAAGTAAGAGAGAATGATATGAACTGCCAAAGACATCAGATTATTAGTCATATTTTAATTAATAATGTTGATGTAATTTTATTGCTTCTCAATTTTTATCCTTTTTATGACATATTAAGTAGGGGTACTTTTTGTCATTTTGTTATGATCAATGATGTGGCATGCATTTAGGGTTTTGGGAGGCTATCTAAAATCTGACCATTAGGTTGTACAGAAGTTTTACGATGAATTGAATTTTAGCGTTGGCGCTTTTCCTTTCAAGCTTAGCCAAGAGAGCTTCTTGAATTTTGTAATTCATGTCTCTTTGAGTTGCATGCCAAGAACATTCAAGTAGGATTTATCATTCTATTTGTGGAATGTTCGACTCTTGGACCAAGAACTTGTTCTATGTCTTAAGAGCTTTGATCTTAATGTAATCGAGTATCTAACCTAAACCTTAGAGTTGAAATCGATTTTGGGGTTATAATGTTTGAGAATTAGGGGTTTACATACTCAAAGGGTTCCTAACTTCAATTCATCAGGTTTTTCACATCAAAGACATGGGCCTCGACACTCAAAACACACAAGGGTGAATTTCCATCTAGAGCGTCTTGACACAGGAGGCGCATGCATGAAGAAACGGCTGCCTTTTGGATAGCGTCGAGATGCTGTTCCTAGCGTCTTGATGTTGCTTCGATAAGGGCTTTACATTCATCTTTTTGGCTACGAATTTTGGGAGCCAATTTGAGGGTTTTTACCCTAATCTCGATAACAACACCTAATTTGCAGATTTTGGGAGAAGATTGGAGTGGTTTTGAAGATCGTGGAGCTCAAGATTAATGGAGATCGCCACCGGAAACGCGGAATTGACACTAACCTAATCGTTTTCTTCCCTTTTTACTTTACCCTTAATATCTTGATTAGTGTTGTAATTAGGAGTTATGGACATTTTAGTGATTATGAGTAGTTAATTCCTAAATTATATGGGTTTGATGTAATTAGTTGGACCTTTACTTAGTTAATTCGACATTATGGTTTAATTGACATTTTTATTCATTTATGCATTCATCTCTTAATTCTTTTAATCACCTGATCAATGATTAATTGCCATGTTGTCTAGATTGAACTTGAAAGAAAGAATTAAGATTAGAACTGAATGCATGACTAATGTTTATTCACCTGAGTGACAGCAAGCTTAATGAATAAGCATTAGAGGTTGTTAATGAAGGTTTTTAATGCCATGTTTAAGTTCATTAAGGTCATAGACATATGGGTTAATTAATTATGCATGAGAATTGGATGAGATTGACAAAAGATTCCATGAATTTAGACTTCTAGACTTATGAATTAAGTGTCTAATTAATCCTAAGTTTCTTATTGATTAAGTAATTAAGGTCCAATTAATGAAATCAATACCCTCGAGTTACTCCTCATGATTGTGTCTCTCATTTATCTTTTGCTTTTATTTTCTATTAGCTTAGTTTAGTTTTATTTGTTCTGCTTTCAGTATTTGTCTCTAAATAAAACCTAAATAAAAGTATTTGCCGTAATTAAACAAATTAAGAAACCAATCCATGTGGAGATGATACTCTATACTCTTAATCACTATATTAAAACTTGACCCATGCTCTTATGGATTTTTTAATTAAAAATTGCGGAACAAGTTTTTAGTGTCGTTGTTAGGGATTGGCTAGTTTAATTTGTTTAATACTATGGAGAAATTACTTGGTCTTAATTTAGAGGTTTTATTTTGCTTTATTTCTTTCTTTCTTGTTTTTGTTTTTGCTTTACATCCTAGTCCATTGTTTCTGGTTGTGTGGATTATCTAGTGTTTTCATTTGAGCCTGTGATTAGTTTCATTTTTTGATTTAGATGCTTTTAATAATTTTGGGTGGCCCTTTAGGGAGTATCAGCCCCAAGATCAACACCACCATTAATTCTTCCCTTGTTAATTACCCATCTTTTAATCATGTTGAGGAGAGGTCTCCTTAGAAAACTTGCTGCATGATTAGAGGTGTCCACATGATGGAGCGGGGACGGGGATGGCTTCCCCGTCCCCTTCCCCACCCCCATTTGAATCCTCATCCCTGCAAAATTCTCCATTAAATTTTGCAAGGATCGGGGCGGGGATTCCCTGCAGAGAATTTGCAAGGATCGGGTTCTCCGCAGGGAATTATTCTCCGTTTAGTTTTTTTTTTTTTAAGAATCAAATAATTATTTTGATAAATTTTTAAATAGTTAACTTCCATGGGAAATATCCATTAATTTTTAATTACATTGTTAATTATTCAGGAAAAATCTTCATTTAAATAGTTAATTTTCTATAAAAAAAAATCTCTATTTAAAGATAAAATTTTTAAACCTCCTAGTAAAAACAAAACAACATTTCATATCAAATTATCTAATTAATCCATACATATAATTCAAATGTTTAACTATATAATTCAAATATATCCAATTATCTAAATCATTAACAATAAAATTTTAAATGATATATATATACTTATACACATATATACATATATATATTAAAATATAAAATATATAAAAAAATAAACGGGGCGGGGAACGAGGAACGGGAATGGGGAATACATTCCCTGTCCCCATCCCCATTTAGCTCGCGGGGAATTTTTTCCCCCGCTCCCTCCCCTATTTCTCGCCCCGTTAAGGCGGGTCCCCGCGGGAAAAATGGACATCTCTATGCATGATTGTGTTTCTAATTTTAGAACTCAACGCTTGTGCTTAGATGAATTGGGGGTGAGACCTCAGGTAGCCTAATTAGAGGAAGAATCCCCCTTAGAAAAATAATTGAGAGAGTTTATGGAGGAGTCTAGAGCTAATAGTTTGTGCTTAGCAGAATTACATGAGAGACTTCAAACCCAAGGGGAGGTTAGTGAATAGGTTCCACTTCCATAGGTTGTCCAGTGTGTCACTTGGCCACTGATTCGTTGGTAGCCTTTTAGGAACATAATTCTTTCAATTCTACTGAGGTTGGGCATTCAAGGGTGAGTTACATAGATGTTAGTGGGGAGGAGTTGGAGAGTTTAGACACACACTAGAATCGAGTCTGTGAGAATGAGAAAGAAGATGAACCCATTTTATTAGAGGATGTTCAAGTGGTAGAATTGGAGACTGAAAAGCCTTTGTCTGTTATATCTCTTAACATTTCTCTTTATTTGTTCTTTTTCTTAGTCTCACGAGTCCGTGTCAAAGTCAGTTTATTTTCATCTTTTGCCTCTCTTTTTATTAATTAAAAATACTAAAAATATTTCTATTTCAGGGGTCCATGAGAAATTGAGCCTTCTTGGTTTAGTTGGCTATATCAATTCTAGCAAGAAGAGCCCGAAGAAATATGAAAAATTTTATGTGCCTTAAAAGCCAACACGAGCCTCGTCTAGTTAGAGATGTTAAATAAACGCTTCTTGGGAGGCAACCCAAGTTTCTTTCCTTTTAGTTTTCTTTCTTTGTTTTTTTGTTTTTTTGTTTTTAGTTTGTAGCATGTTCATCTTGTGTTTCTGTTGGTTGACTATTGTAAGAGCTCGAGAATCTTATTTCTCCTTCACAATGCACCCCAGTTGATTGTTCAGGTTGACACCATGGATTCTCTTACACTCTAGGGCAATATCATTCTTCCTTTTTGTTGAGATTTATGTCCTAAAGTCTCGTAATTAATGATTTATTAATAATTAATAATAAGTTTGATTATTTTATTTGCTATATAATAGTATCCATTATATGAAAAATCTAAGGTTATTAGTGTAATTTTGAACAGTATGTGGTTGACATACGGGAGGATCATGCTCAAGAAATAACCTAAAGGGTCATAGTATATGGATGGTTGGGTGCCTTATCCTGGTAACACTATTGATACAGCCCACTTTGTAATAGTTACAAATGATTTGATCCAAATCGTTCATGTGGAGACATGTGAGTCGGGGTATCTTATACAATGAGTTTGTATAAGACTGGACCACGAAATATTTAATCTCTCTTTATAAATTCGTTAATTTAGAAGATTAATATTTCATCAGAATGATCATATGCGACTCGATCTTAATCCTGAGTGAGTTATAAACTCCTGCCTGTGAGGGTTTGTCCTTTGATTTGCATGAGTGAGAGTGGCTTTTGTAGACGATTCAATAAGCCTACCATTTTGGGGACTAGACCAAATAGGGAGCTTGGAACATAATCTTACAAGATAAAATTCACTCAGTCCCATATAGGGTAAGTAGATGAGTAGTTCCTTTAAGTGCTGATTTCAGGACTTAAACAATGGGGCCTCACCCTCTCACTTGACCAAGAGGGACTTAGTTTATGGTTGGATCATAAACAAATTGTTCATTAGAGGATCAGTGGTACTTAAGGTGCAATATGTACTTATAGGGGTAAAACAGACTTTTGACCCAGCTGTAATTACGAACAACTAGTGAATAATCGACTTACGTGTAGTGATTATATTTATGGACACAACTTGTCCTACAGTACATAAGAGTGCAGCTCTAGGTCTATAGTGAAGTGACCTATAGTTAATGAATGAAAATTAATTAATTAAAAATTTTAATTAATTGATTTTGTATCATTGGAGCATATAATTTGTAGGTCCATAAGATCCCCTTGCTAGCTCATAGAAACACTAAAAGATCAATTTAGTTGAAAGAAAAATTTGAAATGTTCAAATTAATATTTAATATATTAGATATATTAAATATAAAATAGGAAAATATATTTATTGTATTTGATACATTAAATATTAAAATAATTAATGTATATTAGATACATTAAAGAAAAGATATTTATAAAATTTGAATAAGATTCAAATAAATAAATATCGTATGAGATTTGAATGAGATTCAAATAATTATAAAATATATTTTAATATATTAGATATTAAAATATAATTTTTAATTATGGAAAAGATTTGTCATTGGTCTTTATAAATAGGACCCTTAGGTTGAGCCATTAGATACAACATACATCTCCTCAATAGAAAATTAGAGAATTCTCTCTAAATCTCTTCCTCTCCAATCCCTTGTGGATTTTCTTTCAAAAGACTCCCACAAGCCTTGGTCCTGTGTTCAACTCATAGCAATGAAGACTTTATGGAGAAGATAAAGACCCGCAAAAAATATCTCCATATTACTCCAAGTAAGTTTGCTTAATCTTGTTTTTGTAGTTTAATTTTAAATAAAATCAAAGATGATCCAATACTTCCGTTGTAGGATAAAGTGTTCATTCCTATCACTTTTATCTTTTTCATTGACCTTAAGCATGCCTATTTAGTCTGGGTAGTTTATACACTGATGTAACAGCCCGCATTTTCCAATACGATCATTCTAACAATAATGTAGAAGTGTAACAATTATAAACTAAAACAAACTTAAACAAATTCAGCGGAAGCAATTTCTTACAAAGGATTTCTAAAATAAACTATCGATTCTTAACAACAACTTTCAAAGTTTTATGGCAGAATGCTAAATTTCACTTCTTTCGAGACTATCACTTGATCCTTTGTCTGAAAACATTTTGGAAAAACAAAAATGAGTACATAAATACTCAATAAGCAACTTCCATATCAAGTCAGAAATTCATTTTCTTCGAAACAAAACATAGAAATTTAATTTAACAAATCTTTTCAATAGTTGAATCAAAAGTCAAATATTCGTTTGGTCATTTTCTTTCAAAACAGTCGTAAACAAAAATACAAATGTCCTTACAAAACTTTTTATACAACTATCAAAATTTTCAGTTAAAACTTTCAAATAATCAATGCTTAAAAAAACAAAAATCTTTCAATTAAACAAGCTTTCAAAACCAAATCTTTCAATTGAACAAAATTTGTGTTTAACCAAAACTTTCAAACTAAAACTTTCAATTCAAACAGTACTTTCAATCAATCAATACTTTCAAATCAAACAGTACTTTCAATCAATCAAGACTTCCAAATATCAAAGTGGGAAAATGCATTATTTGGATAGTCTTCAAAACATATATGATAGTTATCCGTCGGTAATACCAATCAATCAATCAGAACATTCAATCAGAGTTGTCGATAAAAATTGATCAGAACATTCAATATAATTACTTAAGTGTGAGGCCATGTGAGTGAAACACACACATGAATCTTCATTCCAAAGGAGTGCCAAACCACAAACTGTGTCTTCCCACAAATAAGCCTCAATCAGTCAGAGTCAATCAGAGATGTCGATAAAATTGACCAGAACAATCAATATAATTACTTAAGTGTGAGGCCACGTGAGTGAATAACACACACATGAATCTTCATTCCAAAGGAATACCAAACCACAATTGTGTCTTCCCACAAATGTGCCTTCTCACAAATAAGCCAGAACAATTCCATCAATTCCAATTTAGGCTACTACCACAAATAAGCAAAGCATTCCCAAAACATAAAATTAGCATATCTAGATAGCCCTATAGAATCAATCAAATACTTTTCAAAACAGAAAACGTACTTTCATTTGACAAAACAATTGGAAACATACAAAAAAATTTCAATCAATTTCAAATCACATAAAAAAAAAACACATGCTTTCAGATATTTTGTCAAATAACAATAATTAAAACGAAATTATTCCAAATTTTCTATTTTGGAAGGGATGTGGAAACTAATTTCACTTTCTCGAACAATCATCAACTTTTCCTAGAAGCCCAAGCATATCCAATACTTTATTGATCAGATACAAAAATTATATATTAAAGGTAAAAAAAGCTTATCTAAAACATAGACAATCTTAACTACCCAATTTTTTATCATTCAAAATAATTTTATGCATAAAAAGTTTATGCACAAAACTTTTCGAAAGTTTTTGTTCTAAAAGAATCAAGATTTCTACTGTTTTACATATAAGACCAGATCTGAAAAAGCTTGATAAAACTACTGTAAAGTCTATGAAAACATACCATTTTCATGTAGAAATCAAAGCTATAAATCACACTTCAAAAAAGCAATCATTTGGTGAATTTTCTTGTGCAAAAAGAATCCATAAAATACGTGAAACATTCCCAATTTTAAAGAAATTTAAAGTTGAAAAATTCTAAATAATTTTCCATTATCAAAACCTTCAATTTAATCCAAAAGCCTAAAAGGAAAAACCTTGATGAAAATTAAGCAAACCAAAAACCTAAAAACTTTTTAGGGCAAAAGATTTCAAGAATCTTTTCATTCTATACAATCAAGAATGAAGCCAAAAAGGAATCAAAACCCAAAATTTTGCAAGAAAGATTCAATCAAGAAAGAAAAAAAAAACTTCACAATAGAAGGGAAGAAAACTTACTGTTTTTTCTTTAGAGAGAGGAAACTGTAGAACGTCTACTTCTTTTCTCTCTTTTTGGCATCAAAACGTTTAGTCAAAAAGTTAGGGCTTAAAAAGTGACTTTTTTAAAAGAACCCTAATTAAAACTCTTAAAAGATTACCTTCTCTTTTTAAAAAAAAAATAATATAGATTTATCTCCTAATTTAAAAAGAAGATAAAATTCTAATTTAAAAAGGTTTTAGAATCAATAAAAGAAATAAAAGAAATATATATAAATATATATATTCTTTTGTCTCGGTCATTACAATTGAGGACGATGTATGTTTTAAGTTTGGGGGATGTTTTGTTGTTCTATTCTGAGTTGAATTGGATTTTTTTTTTATGAAATATATGATGATTCTATTGCATTTGGGTGATTAGGACAACCTG
This sequence comes from Trichosanthes truncata, assembly GCA_033996785.1. Classification (NCBI taxonomy): domain Eukaryota; kingdom Viridiplantae; phylum Streptophyta; class Magnoliopsida; order Cucurbitales; family Cucurbitaceae; genus Trichosanthes; species Trichosanthes truncata. Next base: position 31,881,437 of record JAWPNB010000009.1, read on the forward strand.
TATGTGATCTAGATAATAATATTTTTGTAATTTTTGTGAAATATGAGAGTATGTCCTGGATTTGAGTAAATTAAATTTTTTTACTTAAAATTCCTTGCACAGGTTGAGCACGTAGCCTACTTATTATGAGTTTTAAAGGCTTATAATATATTTATATTATCTAGATGTTCGTTGTCACCCCAATAGACTTAAGATCTTATTGGAAGGTTGTCTTGCATGATAGTTTGTAATTTTTTGCTTATGAGATAATCATGTCTATTTTCGTGCTTAAAAAAAAAAGAAAAGAAAAGAGAAGAAAGAAAAGAAGAAAAGAAGAAAAAGTGAAGAAAATAACTAATAATATTTAAAATTGATCAAGAGCAAAAAGAGCTATCTCTACTGTGATCAATTAAACCATTCATGAGTAACAATACAGTAGTTGTGTCCCTACATTAGTTGTGTGAAAGCTAGTGTCCTTAAATTAAAAAAAAAAAATGCAAGTTTGGGGCCTTCGTTGTTGTTTTTCAAGCATCCTAGTTAGACATTACTTTCTTGAATGTGGGACGCTGGATAATTGGAACTTAGGGTCAGCGTAGGGCGAAAATGAATTGATGATTTTATAAACCTATTCCAGGCTTGTAAAGATCAAAATAGGAAGGCTATGCGTACACACACACAAGAGATGAAAAGTTAAGATTTAAAATTACTTGATGAATGGATGTGTTTGAGTATTTCCTTTAATTGTTTGTATTTGTTATTTGGAACATTGAGACTAGAGTCATTCTTTTGCAATTGTTGATTCATTTATGTGGTTTTGTTTTATTTTGCTAAGGACTAGTAAAAGCTTAAGTTTAGGGGTATTTTATAGCACTCAAATAGTGCTATTTTAGGTCCTATTATTATTCTAGTTTTGTGGTGATTTTGTATACCTTGATACCTATTTATGTTTGTTTTGTAGAATTTGAGCAATTGAGCCAAAATTGAGGCAAAACTGGAGTTCTTGAGGAAATTAGGATGATTTTGGAGCTTGTTAGAGTTATTTTGAGGATCCAAGCCAAGGAGAGGAGATTTGAGGAGTTGAGCCTAGGGGAGAGCGTCTCAATGCTTATGTTTCGAAGCTGCAAGTCATTAAAGACGAGGGGGTAGCATTGAGACGTTGTCTAGAGTGTCTCAAAGCTACAACATATGGTCAAGATGCTGGCCTTGATGCCCAAAACATGCAAGGGTGAATTTTCATCCAGAGCTTCAAGACGTTATAGCATTTCAACGTTGGAGGTGCGCGCATAAAGAAACAATTGTGTTTTAGACAGTGTCGAGATACTATTCCTAGCATCTTGATGCTGCTTTGATGAGGGTTTTATATTCATCTTTTTGGCTATGGATTTGGGGAGCCAATTCGAGGAGTTTTACCCAAATCTCGATAACAACACTTAATTTAGGGATTTTGGGAGAAGATTGGAGCGATTTTGAAGATCGTGGAGCTTGGGATTGATGGAGATTGCAATTGGAATGCGGAATCGACACTAACCTAAGCGTTTTCTTCCCTTTTTTCCTTTACATTTAGTATCTTGATTAGTGTTGTAATTAGGAGTTATGGACATTTTAGTGATTATGAGTAGTTAATTCCTAAATTTCATGGGTTTGATATAATTAGTTGGACCTTTACTTAGTTAATTTGACATCATGGTTTAATTGGCATTTTTATTCATTTATCTCTTAATCCTTTTAATCACCTGATCAATGATTAATGGCCATGTTGTCTAAATTGAGCTTGAAAGAGAGAATTTAGATTAGAATTGAATGCATGACTAATGTTTATTTATCTGAGTGACAACGACGTTAATAAATAAGTATTAGAGGTTGTTAATGAAGGTTCTTAATGGCATGTTTAAGTTAATTAAGGTCATAGACATATGGGTTAATTAATTATGCATGAGAATTGGATGAAATCGACAGAAGATTCCATGAATTTAGACTTTTAGACTTATGAAGTATGTGTCTAATTAATCCTAAGTGTCTTATTGATTAAGTAATTAAGGTCCAATTAATGAAATCAATACCCTAGACTTACCCCTCGTAATTGTGTCTCCCATTTATCTCTTGCTTTTATTTTCTGTTAGCTTAGTTTAGTTTTGCTTGTTCTGCTTTTAGTTTTTGTCTCTAAATAAAACCTAAGTAAAAGTATTTGCGGTAATTAAAAAAAATAAGAAACCAATCCCTAGGGAGACGGTACTCTATACTCTTAATCATGAAGGGAATAATCAAATTAAACCCACAGCGGAAGCATTGGAATCGACTTTGATTTTATTTTAAAATTAAATGGAAAATAATTTAGGCTAAGAAAAACATACCTTGACTTAAATATGGAAATATTTCTAGCGGGTCTTTAATCTTCTTAATCCAACTCCAACAAAGTTTAAACTCTAATTCCATAAAGCCTACTTGCTATGACTCGAACACATGATCAATACTTGTGAGAGCCTCTTGAAAGAAAAGGAGAGAGAAGATGTTCAGAGAGAATTCTACAATTATCTGTAGAGGAAATGTGTCTCTTATGAAGAATACATACAATAGCTCACCCATATGGTCCTATTTATAGTGACCTAGGGAAAATAATTAAATAATATATTTTAATATCTAATATATTAAAATATATTTATCTAACCAATTTGAATCTTATTCAAACCTTTTAAAATTCTCCTACGACATCTATTTCATAATTTCTATCTAATTCGAATTTAATAAATATCTTTTCTTTAATGTATTTTAATACATTAATAATTTCTTTGATATTTAATGTATCATATACATTAAATATGTTTTCTCTCATTTAATATATCAAATATATTAAATTTTAATTTGAACATTTCAAAATTTTCTCTCAACGAAATTGATCCCTATTTGTTCATATGAGCTAGCAATGAGACCTTATGGACCTACAGATTATAAGCTCCAATGATACAAAATTAATTAATTAAACTCTTTAATTAATCAATTTTTATTCATTAACTATAGGTCACTCAACTATAGACCTAGAGTTGCACTTTTATGCACTGTAGGACAAGTTATGTCCATGGATATAACCACTACATGCAAGTCGATCATTCACAAGTTATTCGTAATTACAGTTGGGGCAAAAGTCCGTTTTACCCCTGTAATTACATCTTGCACCTTAAGTATCACTGATCCTCTAATAAACAATTTGTTTATAATCCAACCATAAACTAAGTCCCTCTCAGGCCAGTGAGAGGGTGGGACCCCATTGTTCAAGTCCCGAAATTAGCACTTAAGGGAACTACTCATATACTTATCCTATATGGAAATGAGTGAATTCCATCTTGTAAGATTATGTTCCCACCTCCCTATTTGGTCAAGTCCCCAAATACTAGGCTTATTGAATAAAAAATCACTCTCACCCATGCTAATCAAAGGGCAAGCCCTCACAGGCAGGAGTTCACAACTCACTCAAGATTAAGATCAAGTTGCATATGATCATCCTGATGAAATATTAATCTTCTCAATTAACGAATTTATAAAGAGAGATTAAATATTTCGTGGTCTAGTCTTATACAAACTCATTGTATAAGATACCCTCACTCACATTTCTCCATATGAACGATTTGGATCAAATCATTTGTAACTATTACAAAGTGGGTCGTATCAATAGTGTTACCAGGATATGGCACCCAACCTTATCCATATACTATACTCCTTTAGGTTATTTCTTGAACATGATTCTCCTGTATGTCAACCACATATTGTTCAAGATTACACTAATAACCTTGGATTTTCATATAATGGATAATATTATATTGCAAATAAAATAATCAAAATTATTATTAATTATTATATAAATCATTAATTACAAAGCTTTAGGGCATAAATCCCAACAAATCACTATATTAAAACTTGACCTGTGCGGTTGAAGATTTTACAAATTAAAATATTGCACAACACTGATTCAATAAGCCTGCAATTTTGGGGACTTGACCAAATATGGAGTTGAAAACATAAGTTTCACAAGATGGAATTCACTCCTTCCATATAGGAAAAGTAGATAAGTAGTTCCCTTAAAGGCGGATTTTGAGACTTGAATAATGAGCCCTACCCTCTCACTGGCCCGAGAATGACTTAGTTTATAATTAGATTTTATAAACAAATTGTTCATTAGAGGACCAATAATACTTAAGATATAAGATGTAATTACATGAGTAAAATGAATATTTGACCTAGCTATGATTACAAACAACTCGTGGAGGATCGACTTGCATGTACTTAAGGTATAAGATGTAATTACAAGGTTAACATAATTCTTTGTTTAATTCTAAATAAATCAAAACTGATTCTTAAATTAAGTTCTAAATTGTTTAGAAATTATAATTTTTCGTTGAGGGGTGAAATGTTCATTCCTATCAGAGAGCGTGTCAAACACATCACCACATCGATGTTAGATTTCTTTGTTCCTCACCTCGACTTGTGACTCTTCATCTTGGTTAAGGTTCAACTAGGCCTACTTACTAGGGTTGTACATCAAAACTATTTTCATACAATTGAAAGATTAAAGAAAAACTGAAGATGACTCAGAAACCAATAATGGAACTTTTAGCATGAATAAAAATAAACTATTATGATAAAGTTTTTTTTCTTTGTTTGCAAGGTATTGTGAAAATGAATCAAAACTCATAAAAGTATGAAAATGAAATCGTTGAAAGATTAAAGGGAAAAATGAAGATGACTCAGAAATCAAGGAGAATACTATATATTTAGCATGAATAAAAAGAAACTATTATTGCAGAGTTTTTTTTCTTTGTTCACAAGGTATTGTGAAAATTAAAACCCCGCTCTTGTTTGTTCAATTACTCTCTTTTTTTTTTAATAACATGTGAGGACGATGAGATTCGAACCTTTAACCTTTTGGTAAAAGTATATGTCTTAACCAACTCAGTTTGTTCGATTACTCAAGGATGAGAAGAAGAAATTCTTTTGTTCTTTTTCTATTTTTTTTTCTAAAGAAGCATCCACTCACTTCATTTGACCATGATAAAAATAGTGAAAAAGATTCATTTGATTTTAAAGTTATTTTATTTTTCTTTAACTATTGCCTTTAAAGTCATAAATGCAACCTCTTTTTACAGTTTTAAATTGTTCCATTCATTGTGCTAAAAAAAGCATTTGAAATACTTATCTTGAAGTTCAAATTCTTCTTCACTTTAAGGGGTTGTTTGGGGCAAGTCTTGTAGGGAGTAGGAGTTAGTAAGTCTAAGGAGTTAGAAAGTCTTAGGAGTTAAGATGTTTGTGTTTGGGGTACAGAGTTGTTTAGTTTGAAGTTAGGAAGTATGTGTTTGGGGCAAGAAGTTGCAGGGAGTAGGAATTTTGAAGTTTGTATTTGGGGTGCAGATTTGTTAAATCTGAAGTTCTGAAGTATGAGTTGATTTTAGCTTTTTTTGTACATTTTTTCTACAATTTCTCAAAATTTCATTATTAAAGATTTGTTCCTATGAATTCTAAGATTGATATTTTTTGTTTTTATTAATTTATGTATATTTTACAAATTTCTTTAAAAAAAAAAAGAATTTTGAACAAAATACCCCACATTCTTTTTTGAATATCTCTCACATTAATTCTTCATTTGTCTTGGATAGTTTTCAAATAAAAGAAAGTCTTACAATACTTTTTTCAATATTACATGTGATTCGGAAAGATTTCAAGGGATTCAAATAAACTTCAAGATTTTTACATTTTTATTCTCTCAATTCTATTTTGCATAATTTAAGATTTTATTTTTATTACTAATCAAATGTAATGAATTATCTAAAGTTTGATTAATTTGAAAATAATATTTTCTTTGAAGTTTTAAAATAACTAAGTTAAAAATAAAATATCAAATATTTATGCTATTTTAAAATAATTAAGTTCAAAATGAAGATATATTTTTTAACACCATTCAAAATAAATATCATACATATTTTTGTTCAAAATACTATATATTTATGTTATTTATTGTAATAATTTTATTTTATTAAGTTTGGAATGAGAAATCGTTTATCGTTTTATTTTGAATATGATTAGTTTGAAAATCAAAATTTTTTAATACGTTAATCTTTTTAAATACTAATTTTCTAAAATGTAATACAAGTTAGTTTAAGATATGTTTTTCTTATCTTCAAATAATAAAATTATATATATTTTTGAGCTATTAATAAAAAAATAAGCTTAGAAAATATAAGATTATTATTTGTTATAAGTAATTTTAGTTCAAACTTAAAAAAAAATGTAGATGACATGTGGAGGAAGTGAGATAGAGATATTTTTATCAATTAAAAAAATTGTTATGTAGTACTCTAATTTATATTAAAAATTCAATTTAAATAATAGTATCATATCTAAAACATTCTTACATAATTTATATTTAAAAAATAAAATTATAGAATAAAAAGAAAAATATTTTTGTTAAAAAATTTATTAAAATTATAGGATAAAAAAATAATAATAATTATTGATATTTAATTAGTAATTAGTAATAATGATGAGAAAATTTATATAAAAAATAAAGAAAATTTTTCAAATTAAGAAATTAAAAAATTTATGTAAAAAAAAATAGAGAGAAAAAGGAGAGGGGAGAAGAGAGAGATAAGACTGAGGTGAGGTGAAAAAAAAAGAGATAGGAAAGTTGTGGAGCCTACAATGGAGATTGGAGAAGAAGTTAATAAGTTGGTGGGACCCACAATAGAGAGTTGGAGGAGAAGTTAGTAAGTTTGTGGGACCCACAATAAGAGTTAAATTATCATTGGGCCAAACAAATAGTTGAGGGAGTTATTAACTTCTCCCAACTTCACTCATCTTAACTCCTCAATCCAAACACCCCCTAAGTGTTACCTTAGCAAACAATTTTTTTAACATAGAGAATTTATCTCATATTTTCTCTATATTTTCCGGTTGATAAAATTTAATTGAACATTTTTTTTTTGCAGACTTTCTTGGTAATTAAAATAATCTATAACTTTAAAGTTCTAAAATTTTTGAATAAGTAATATCAAACCCCACCTCCTAAAAAGAAAAGGTGTCCAATGAGTTCAATTACAATACATTATTAAATTTTGTTACTATTTTTTAATTATTGATTCTTTTCTTATAATAATAATAATAATAAGTAATAAATCACAAAAGCTCGATTAGTAGACTTGCCAATAACATTATGCATTTATCTAAAAAGTTAGATGTTTAAATCTCCACTTCCACATTGTTGTACTTAAAAAATGTCTCATAAGTGAAAATCCAATTATTTCTACGTTCTACACTCAAATCTCATAGCAAAACAAGCAAGCAAATAAATATTTAAATCCTATGTTAGCCAAATAGCAATATATATTTTTAAATTTTCTGCTTTAATCCTTAAAATCAAAGAACTTTTCATAAAAAGTTACTTTACTTATTACTTTATCTTCTTTTTTTTTTCCATAAAACTACTTAACCAAAATTTGATATGACATGTCTTTTCTTATTTTCAAGGACAAAAGTTAAAGTCACTAATGCTTTAGAATCTACAAATTTAAAAAATAAAGTACAATATTTAAAAATATAGAGATTAAAACAAAACATGTAAAATTTTAAAAATTAAAACAAAACAAAGAAAATTGACCGACATAAATTATAAATAAGAAATAGTCAATTCAAACATAACTTTTGGATGAATAGTATCAAAATGAGCATAACACAACGGTTTGGAGTTTCGAATCTTCATCCTCTCAAATTGTTATAAATTTTTTATTTTTTATTTTTTTGGATGAATAGTAAATTCGAATCTCTTATTTTCATTTATAATATAATATAATATAATATTTATGTTAAAAAAAAAAAGGGGGCAAATGTTTTGGTTGCAGCTTGTCACGTCACTTTCCACGATGTAGCGCGAAGGCGTTTTTGACTGCGTTTGGTCAGCTCGGTCAGCATCGTTCGGGCAGCTCCCTACCCTCACAAAAATACGTTTGTACTCATTTCGCTCTTTCTCTCTTCCAATCCCTTTCTCTTTCTGCTCCCATTCCTCAAAAGGAGAGAGAGAGAGAACACTAATCCCACTCCAAACACTTTCTCAGAGAGAGAAGGAAGAGAGCGGAAAAGGGAAAGTAAGCTTAGAAAAAAGCTAAGCCCGTGAAAGAAGAAAAAAAAAATGACTGAAATATTCTGATTTTTCTCTTCTGGGTTTCGCCTTTTTTAGCTCGCTAGATCGGCTTTGCGTGCTGCTGATTCTTCACGATTGTGTCTTTTGCCTCAAATGTTGGAGTTTTTGGTCGATTTTTGAACTGGGTTTTCGGGTTCTGCTTCAGCGTGTGGAGTTTTTCTTTTGTAGGTTTTCTTTGGTTTTGGTTTTGTTCGCAAGTGGGGTTTTGGAGGTTCTGTGATGATTGTGTTTGATGGTGTGGTTTTCCATTTGGATCTGATGTTGATGATCACTTAATGGAGATGGAGCAGTTCAAGGTTTTGGCTCTGGTTTTCGTCTGTTTGATCTTGCTGGTTCGTCCACTATGGCTCGTTTCTGCTAACATGGAAGGTTTGTATGTTTTTTTCTTTTACCATTAATTGCTCTTCTGTTGCTTTCTCATTTGATTCCTCTTTATCAGGAACCTGCTCAATTTAATCTTTTTGTCTAAAATGACTTCTGAATGTGGAAATGGCTTTATTCTTCTTTGCCCCCCCTTTTTGTTTCTTGTGTATGTGGATGCTTCAAATTTGTTTGGAATCTTACAAGATTGTTATTGGAGATAAGATAATTCTCTGTCTGTCTGTCTGTCTGTCTCTCTATATATATATACTCGAATTTTTGTCTCTTCATTGGGTTGGTTTGTAAGATTGGGATGATGTTGGAACTACTGATAACTGATTCTAAATGGGGAAAGGAGAAGAGTTCATGGTCGTTGTCTCAAATTTTACAAATTAGTTTAGGGGAAAACATCTACTGAGTAGATTTTATTGGAGATTGGTGCTCTGGACTGAACTTTGTAATCAAAGTCTTCATTTTCTGCATGATAATTTGGGCTTAGAAAAAGAGAGCTGGGGTAACTTCAGTTATATCCTTATATCATTTGTAGAAGTGCAAAAGCCTTTTGATGGAGTTCTCTAGCGAGCAAAGAAATTTTTTTCTTTCCTTAACCTAGTCTAGGGAGTTTAAAGGTTAATTGCCCAAATGAAGATGATGTATAAGGAACTGTTGGTCCTTTTCTCCACTCCTTGTTGTAAATGACCAATGGACAAGTGGTTAATTGCTGGCTGTTTCTTCCATCCTCATTTCTAATTTCCAATGATTCATTTATAAATCTTGAACTATGGATAATGGAACAATTGTTTTCTGTAGCATTTAAATCCAATTGTTTTCTGTTTGGACTTGATGGTCCTTGTGACAGCTGAGACGTTCTTTGTGTTTTCAAAACTATTCACACTGTCCCTTGGAACTTTTTTTCTTTGTGCTGACTTGATGGTCCTTTTGTAATTAAGTTTACTTTATTTTTGAACAGGTGATGCTTTGCATAGCCTAAGAACCAGCTTGCAGGATCCTAACAATGTCTTGCAGAGTTGGGATCCCACTCTTGTCAATCCCTGTACATGGTTTCATGTTACATGCAATAATGATAATAGTGTCATAAGAGTGTAAGCTATGCCCATACATGTCTATTATCTCTCCAAGAGATTTTTCTGACAAGTTGTAATTAACAGCTCTGCGAATGATTAGATACTGTTTTATGTGTTTTTTTCAGTGATCTTGGAAATGCAGCTTTATCAGGCACACTTGTTCCACAGCTTGGCTTGCTAAAAAATTTGCAGTATTTGTAAGTTATTTGTACCTTCAATTTGGTAGTTGTTGTTTATATTATCCATATTAAATACCTTCTGTATCTTTCAAGCTGTCATGATCTTGTAATATATTCCATCAGAGTAATGACATTAACCATATTGAATTCGGTAGAGGAAAAATCTATTTGAAGTGAATTGAATATGAAATGAAGGGAAGATATAATTGATTATAAGATTATGAACTTAGGCATGAGGTCTTGAATATAATCTTCTTTTTCTTTTTTCTTTCTATAATTTCTTGCTAAAATTTTCTATTACCTATGATGGAGAAAACTGAATAATTCAATAATCACATTCTTCAACTTGAAATTTTTTACCATCTGGGTGATGGAGAGTCAAGAGCATCCTGAGTTCTTGAAGGAGTAAGATTGGGAGGAAATATGAGCCTTGGTCCATTTTTAGGCTTCAAAATTCCCTTGATCTACGTGTTTGGTTTCAATTTTACCCTTTAATGTGTATAATGTTTCAATTCTATCCCCAGTCTTTTAATTTGATTCAAAAGAACCCTCATTATAATATCTAATGAAAATTTTAAAAAAAATTGAGGGTAAAATTAAAACATTTTAAACGTAGGGGCAAAATTGAAACCAACTGGATACTTTAGGGGCGCTTGTATAATTTATTTGGTTTCAATTTTACCTTGACTTAGATTGTCATAACTCAACAGAAATTTATCCTAACTTAGGTTTTTTTTTTTGTGACCCATCCTATCTTAGGTATTTGATATCAATTTTTCCCTTAATGTTTTAAAAGTTTCAATTCTGATGGAAATTGCTAACAGGAGGTTTTCTTTGTAACAAATGAGAAAGTTGAGGGTAAAATTCAAACTTCTAAAATGTTAAGGGCAAAATTGAAGCAAGTTACATTGGTTAAGAGCATTTTGTATAATTTAGTCTTCATTTTTAATACTTCTATTTGGTGTACCTTTCTGGAAATTAGTGTAATTAATACCAATTGAAGTGTCTTTTATAAGCTCTATTGCTTTTTTTGTACTTTTATGCCATTAATGAAAAGTGGGAATAAAGTAAAGTAAAATACAATAATTCAGCAATCACTGTAGTAAATTTGACTATCACATCACAACATTGAAGGCGTTTATAGTGGTCAGCCAAAATTTTGAAAGGGACTTAAAAAATCATATAATGCCAACTCAACATAGTGGGAAAATCTCTTATATATAATAATCCTAAATGTCCTAGTTATAAAAATACCCATGATATATTTTTCCGTATTCATCATCAGCCATATTACAACCTTGATTGTGCAGATTTATCTATAGAAATGATGCATTAATATAAATTAGTACCATAATTTTATTTGACTAAACAACTTGGTTTCCCCCCTTCTTGATGACAGAGAGCTCTACAGTAATAACATAAGTGGAGTAATTCCTAGTGATCTTGGGAATCTGACTAGTTTGGTGAGCTTAGATCTTTATTTGAACCGTTTTTCGGGTCCGATTCCAGACACATTGGGCAAGCTGTCAAAACTGCGATTCCTGTGAGTTTATGTTGCTATACCTAAAAATCTTTTTTTTCCTCATTTCAGAATACTTGTGAAGTTGCTTTCAGGTTGCAGTTCCTATTAGTTTATTTTTCTGTAATCCAACTTCTATTCCATTAAAAATTCGTCTTTATTGCTTGGAAAATACTTATGATATCATTTTCTGTGTTTGACATCCACAAAAGCCACTTCTACCGTGCATGAAAAGACAATGTTCCCTAATTTTACATTTCAAAAATATTTTGAAAATCCATTGTTTACACTTAAATGGAAGGGGCTTGTTTTTTTTTTATTGTAGCTTAACATGCAGTTAATTACATTGGATTTGTTCTTTTCATGGGAATTTGAATAGTTACCTCAGGGGGGGGGGGGGGGGGGGTGAGTTGATTGCTTTGATTCTCCATAATTGAAAGAAAATAAAGGAGTATCAAATTTAATAGGCTACTTATAGTTTCTAATCCAGATATGGAATCATTATATTCATTTATGACTTATTCATTTTTTTTCATCTAGTTTGAATTGTTTTGTTTAGTTCTTACATTGTTTTTTCTTTGAATGTTTTAATAAGGATAGCCGGCTGAACAACAACACCTTATCAGGTCCCATTCCTATGTCATTGACTAATATTTCATCTCTTCAAGTCTTGTGAGTATAACTCTCTCTCCTTCACAAGTTTGCCAAATGGTATGAATAGAGTACAAATTATGACGATAGCATTTCTTTTCCAGGGATCTATCAAATAACATTCTCTCAGGCCCGGTTCCAGATAATGGTTCCTTCTCCTTATTCACTCCCATCAGGTTTCTTGATGATTATTAGAGCCAATGTTTTCTAACTTTGATTTGTGTGACTTAGCTGAATAACTTTGTTCTGTTTTCCCTTCCAGTTTTGCCAATAACTTGGATCTTTGTGGCCCTGTTACTGGACGTCCTTGCCCTGGATCTCCTCCATTTTCTCCTCCACCACCCTTTGTCCCACCACCACCTATATCTTCACCAGGTGATTTATATATATATATCTTTAATTTTTTAGTGTATTTTTGCAATATTATCTTAATACTTTGTTGGCTGTAGTTTCAGAGATGATACCTGATGAGATTCTATATAGAAGTTTGAGATATAATATAAACTTGTTATGATGTTATCTTATCACTTGTTTTTCTATGTTAGTTTCATTGTCCGTATCACATTCCATATTCTTTATTTTTGGTTCACAAGGATTTGCTGCACACTTAACCACATAGGATTCAATAATCCTTCAAGCACATGACTTCTTCCAGGAAATTGCTGTTATAGGGTTGGGAAAATTTTGTTCAGGTCCCTTTGAAGGTCCAATCTTCCCTATTTTATTTGTGTTTTCTTTCTCCTTCTTGGGGATAAGAAACCACTTTCATTAAGAATGAAAGAAACAACTAAAGATCATACAAAAAGATAGGTGAAAGGAACCATGGGAGCCACGACAGACATTGCAAGAATGAGCTCCAATCATTTGGAGTTGAAACAAAGAGGCATTTGTAAACGCACTTTGAACCAGAAGTTCATAGTGACACTAAAGTGAGCCACGCTCCAAGCATCCTCTACGCAAACATAAACCCTCCTGGCAAATACTCCAAATAATAAGAAAGCCGAACTTTTCCCTTGGAAAGGAAGTTGAATAATAACTTCCTCCAACACAATAGGACAACTATGATCGGAAACAAACGACACTCCAAATCCTGGAAAAAATCTCAGTTGTATCCTTTTACAAACAAGCACCTTCAAAGAATGTAAACAACCACTGTGGAACTTGCACAAAATGCACCGCTACAGTGAGGTGCTAAAGAAGCAAGACTAATGGATATATAGAATCCATGGTGTTAATTCTGCTAAGTGCAACCCTCTTCCTTCCTGTCTTTTATTTATGGCTATACTCCTTTCATTTAATGGAAATTGGCAATTTTGGTTCTTATATATATAAATAAACAAATCTACCAAGTGCAGAAAAGAATTTAACCTTATGGGGGGAGCTGAGACTTTCTAGATTTGAGCAAAGAAAGGGGATAAAATATTTTACTAGTAAACACTCTGAAAGGATTAGAGCCCAGACCCTCCTATCTTTATGATCTGGGGATATAACATGACAAACTGGATGATAAGGCGCCCTAACAACTGAGAAAAGAGAGAGAGGATATTGCTTATGGGAATACCCTTTAAATTTTGTGGGGGGGGGACTTAAAAGATCCTCTATAATCATATAGTTCCCTCATAAACAAATTATTGAAGCCCAACTAACAGATTCATAAGTAAAAGTGGGGGATGACACAGATCGATTTTCAAGATTCAATTTTTCATCTGGTTTGTAACTCCTTTATAGAGAACTTCAACTTGTTTGAGAATGAATAACCACTTTTTTTTAACTGCTTATAATGTGCTTTAAAAGTGTTTTTTTTGTTATTCATTTGACACAGGGGTTGTCTTTATTTTTGTAATTTCATACCATCCATGAAATGGAGGAATTTTATGTTTCTCATAAAAGAGAAATGTGCTTTGAAAGTGGGGAGAAGATTTAAACCCTCCATTTTCCTGTTTGCTCAAGCCCTTTGAAATATTGAAGTAGATTTTTATGGACATTTGATCTTGTTTGGGGTCTTCAAGAAAGTTGAATGTGGTTTTGCCAATAAAAAATAGTGGTACTAGAGTAGAAAGATTAATGAGTCATTTCAAAGTCTTATTTGTGTTTATGATTTGGGAAATTTGGAACAATAGAAAAGAAGAATTTTGGGATAAGAAGGATGGCATGGGATAGATGATATTCGGGAGAAAGCATCTTTAAAGGGGTTGTATAGTATCAATTCCATTTTCCTTTTCATAATTTTTTTTTTGAAAACTCGCTATACAGTGAGTGCATTGAAGTTTTTTCAAGAATGATTTTAAAAAACAACAATCTGTTAACCATCGTGGGTTGGTCTAGTGGTCAAAAGAGCCTTGGGAAACGAAGAGGGAATGAATTCAATCCATGGTGGCCACCTATCTAGAATTTAATATCCTACGTATTTCCTTGTCAACCAAATGTAGTAGAGTCAAGCGGTTGTCCAGTGAGATTAGTCAAGGTGCGAGCCTCATGTTTTTCTCCTATACAATAGCATCCCTCTTTTTTTCTCTCTAAGCATTCCCTCCTCTCCAAGTTCTCTCTCTCCATGTGCTTTCTTTCTCTAAGCTTTCTCTTTTTATCTCCCTAAAAAATATATTTATAATTGATCATTTTCTGAAAATTTAATGCTATCAAACACATTCTATTTACAATGTTCACAATTGACTATCAAAGTTCAAACATTGTATTCTAAGTTTTCATCCAAATTCAAATCTCAAATTCTACCACCAAACATGCTCAAATTCGAGGAATACAGCAACTATGTGTTCTATAAACACCTTGTTTTTGGATTATGAATCAAGGGCTAAGCTTCTTGTGGTCGTCTCTTACAAATTTTTTTGTTTATACTCATATATTTTTATATTTGACAGATTGAAGAGCTTTGTTGCAGTCTCTTTCTTGAATATCTTGTCTCTTCTATATTCTTTTTGCTGTGAATAGAAATTGATTCTTAAGAAAAATAATAACCAAGACGATAATTACCCCAGGGGGGAATAGTGCAACTGGAGCTATTGCTGGTGGAGTTGCTGCAGGCGCTGCTTTACTTTTTGCAGCTCCAGCAATTGCATTTGCGTGGTGGCGTCGTAGGAAACCCCAGGAAGTTTTCTTCGACGTTCCTGGTTAGTGTTTTTTCCTTCCAATGATTTTTCAATTTACTAAGATTATTTGATTGATTTGTTTGTTTTTTTTATCGCTATGCAGCTGAAGAGGATCCTGAAGTGCATCTGGGACAGCTTAAACGATTTTCACTGAGAGAATTACAAGTGGCAACCGATAGTTTTAGTAACAAGAACATACTTGGTAGGGGTGGATTTGGCAAAGTCTATAAAGGTCGATTGGCAGATGGTTCTTTAGTAGCCGTAAAAAGACTTAAGGAAGAACGTACGCCTGGTGGAGAGCTGCAATTTCAAACTGAAGTAGAGATGATCAGCATGGCCGTGCATCGGAACCTGCTACGACTACGTGGATTTTGTATGACTCCAACTGAACGACTTCTTGTTTACCCCTACATGGCCAATGGAAGTGTTGCCTCTTGTTTAAGAGGTACCTGGTTTTGAACTTAGATGTTCTTTGTTATGCATTTTCATTCTCTGCCTATTTTGTTAATCTTGTAGAAGAATGTTTTCTTGTTCTTCTTAAATTTAAATAAGATTAGAATGAAGTTTACCATGCATCTATTGGGTTCTTTTCTTATTGGTTTGGTCTTAACTTTTTAGAACGACCACCATCCCATCCACCTCTTGATTGGAAAACGAGGAAGCGAATTGCATTGGGATCTGCGAGAGGGCTGTCTTATTTGCACGATCATTGTGATCCAAAGATCATTCACCGTGACGTAAAAGCTGCAAATATTTTGCTGGATGAGGAGTTTGAAGCCGTTGTAGGGGATTTCGGGTTGGCCAAACTTATGGATTACAAAGATACTCATGTCACCACGGCGGTACGTGGTACTATTGGACATATAGCTCCTGAGTACCTTTCGACTGGGAAATCTTCTGAGAAAACAGATGTTTTCGGGTATGGTATCATGCTTCTAGAGCTGATCACTGGACAAAGGGCTTTCGATTTGGCTCGACTTGCAAATGATGATGATGTCATGCTACTTGATTGGGTAAGCATGCTAAGCAACCTCCTAATTTTTTTGAAATCCGTTTTGTTGTAATGTTTGAAGTGTCTGTTAACAATGCTTTGGATTTAATAGGTGAAAGGACTCCTGAAAGAGAAGAAGCTAGAAATGCTGGTTGATCCTGATCTTCAGAACAATTATGTAGAATCTGAGGTAGAACAGTTGATTCAGGTTGCTCTGCTCTGCACACAAGGCTCCCCGATGGACCGACCGAAGATGTCCGAGGTGGTGAGAATGCTCGAAGGTGACGGATTGGCAGAAAGATGGGACGAGTGGCAAAAGGTGGAAATCCTTCGGCAAGAAATCGATCTATCGCCTCATCCAAATTCCGATTGGATTGTCGATTCAACTGAAAATCTACATGCAGTTGAGCTTTCAGGTCCAAGATGACCTCCCTCATGGCTCAGTAAAGAAAAGGAATGATTTGTGACTTTGATTTTTACTTATAAATTTCTTCTACCTTTTCTTTCTTTCTTTTTTTTTTTTTTTTTTTGGTTTCTCATTTCTTTCTTAGCAATCATATCCTAATTATCCTGTAACTGCATTTTGAAATTCATTTGTGCATCAGTCCTCAGCCTTTGTCCATTTGCAAGTTGTACCATTTTATAGTGCCTCTCAAACCCAATTGATGGTGTTTTATATTATCTAGGACTAAATACACTTTTGGTCTGAGGTTTGGAGTTGATATCTAATAGTCCTTGGAGTTTTAAAAGAGACATTTTAGTTCCTCCGATCTAGAAAATAGTTTTAAATGGTCTATGAATTTCTTTGATCGTTAATTGACCGTTAAAAAAGATGATAGGCTAGAAATAAGGACTTTTATTTGTTTTTTTTTTTTTTTTTTTGAGGTGGAACTCTCTTCTCCCCTCTCTTCTTTTTCATTCTCATCTTTTGTTAAAATGAGAAGAAAATTGAAAGGAAACAGAGATAGTTGTCATGGATGCGTTTGAAAGAAAATTGAAATTGGAAGTGGAAGATAAAACTGTGAAATCAATAATGGGCTTTGCAATGGGAAGCACTTGCTTCTCTCAAGTTCTTCTTTATGTCTCTTGCTTCCTGTTTTATTTCAGTTCTGTTTTGTTCATGTTCTTCACAATCTACTCCACTGCCAATATGTCTCTCAAGAAGAAGAGCTTGAGAAAGAAAGCTTCGATGTTAAGGAAATCAATTTCTTTCCCAAAAATTAAACAGAAACCACAGACATTTCAGAGTCACAAACTCTGATTTTCTATTTCATTTTTCCTAATTCATTTCCTTGAAATATTTGGTATTTTCCCGTGGAATTGATAATCTGGTTTTTGGAGTGGAGAATTTGGTTATAAGCCTCTTTTATTTCATCAAGAACATCAATTTCATGTAAACCGGAGCAGATGTTTCCCATTGTAAACTCCATGATCGATTTCACAGTTCTATCTTCCACTTTCAATCGTGTTCATGGTAGTTTTCTCTGTTTTCCATTCAATTTCTTCCCGATTCCTTTGGCGGAGACATTTTGGAGCAAAAAGTGTATTTTTCCCTATTATTTATCTGCAACTCCAAATCTCATGAACCAAAAATGTATTTTTCCATATTATCTACATGCAATCTTCTCGGACTTTATTGTCTCGGGGCTCTTGGTCATCTAATTATGAATCCATCAGTCTTAATGCTTTATTACACTACCTTTTATGAGATGACCTATAGACCTTACTTATTACATATTGGAATCATATATCATTCATATTCTTTTTCTATCTTTCTTTCACCCTTCCATTTATCCACATACTTTTATTGCTTTACAACTCATAATCGGATTGGTTTTTTTTATGCAAAAAAAAAAAATTCAATTAACATATCTTGCCTAATTGATCTTTTAATCTTAGATAATGCAAAGCGATGAGTTGGTTATTAGTTTTATAATTATTAGTTCAGATTATGTATGAGTTGTTTCCTTTTTTTTTTGGTTTTAATCCTAACCTTAAAAAAATTGACGAATTGCATACTAAGCATAGCAATTATCTCAAATGATTAATTTAATTTTTATTTAACCTTATAGAATTGCTCATGTTTAACCTTAAAAGCCTTCTTTACTCACCTGCCTGTTGGGTCCTTTCAACCACATGAGTGAATAGTGAACCCCAATTTATTTATTTATTTATATTATTTAATTTTTCTCCCTTAAAGGCCCGGTCAATCCCATCTTGGAAGGCTTTATGGGCATTTGATGGTCGGAGCTCATAATGCAGGCAGACGCAATCAATTGCAGTAAATGCTGAATCAGTCTTTATTGTTTTAATGAAAACTAATTATAAGTCATATTTAAAATTAAAAAAAAAGATTTTAAGAACTCTTTTATTTTTCTTTAGTTTTCTTTGATAACATTTTAAAAATTAGATAACAAAACAAAACAAAGAAACATTGATGAAGGTTGTGTAAGGAAGCTTAATTTTGAAAGACAAAACTAAAAATAAAATGGAAGAGACTTTAATTAATATTGAAGCTAAGAAAAAGAGAAGTTACACTTTTGAAACTTTAGAGACCAAATAGATAACGAGAAAAAATGTTCTGATTAGCATAACACTTCTTCTTTAACTGTCAACTCATTTTAGGACACGTTTTGGTCTCAATTCTGCAATTTTTGTCGAATAGATTACTAATTAAGCTATCGAATTTCAAGCTATTGGGTGAAAAAGAGTTCGTAAGGTATTTTAGAACTTGCAGGATTTAGCTCATTCTCTCGACTAGAATGTGGATTTCTTTCTGTGTTTACTAATTTCTTTTTGTCGGTGCACGGAATGTACTTGAGAAATCGTATATGCTTATGAGAATTAGCCTATTCACAAATTTCTCTTCTATTTCAATGAACTGTGCTAATAGATTTTTCAGTGTTTTTGTTTTCGAATTTAGTCTGGTATTGTACTCTCGGATTTGTTGTTTAGGCGATTGTGTTTCTATATATCCTTTATTAGTCTGATTTTAGATATTTCTTTTTTCAAATCCATAGAGACAACTTCAGTACATCGTCGGGGATTGAAAATTTACTGCCAAATCGGTAAAATGCTTAAAATTCGATAGCTTAGGTCCCGTTTGATAACTATTTGATTTTTGGTTTTTTGTTTTTGAAAATTAAGCCTATAAATACTACTTCCACCTATGAGTTTCTTTGTTTTGTTATCCACTTTTTACCTATATTTTCAAAAATCAAGCTAAGATTTGAAAACTCAAAAAAAAAAAAAAAAGTTTTCAAAAACTTATTTTTGTTTTTAGAATTTAGCTAAGAATTCAAATATTTTCTTAAGAAAGATGAAACTCATTGTAGAGAAATGATGAGAAAACAAGAATAATTTTCAAAAACCAAAAACCAAAAATCAAATAATTATCAAACTGGGCCTTAATTAGTAATCTATTTGACAAAAAATTGTAGAATCGAGATCAAAATGTGTCCAATTTTTCTCACATTTGATGCATCTCTTGATTTACAGTACACACAAAGACAAGTCGGCAACAGGCGACAGTCTTCGACGTGAGGTGAGTTGGCAATGAGTAGTAGGAGGTGGGTTAGCAACAATTGATTGGGTGGATAGTGGCTAGACTGAGTGGGCAGAATGCAAAACGAACGCTAGGGCAAGATGGAGAAGAAGACGATTTTTTAAATTTTTAAATCATTTTAATTTTTACTTAAATTATTTTTCTAGTTTATTTGCGAGAAAATGACAAGCCAACTAATTCATGATGGTCTAGTCACTATTCTGTTAGATTAAAATTAAGTCAGGAATCATTTAGAATTATTTTGCTAATCAGAGGACTAAAGTGTCTCTTTTGAAACTTGAAGGACCAAATAGACATCAACCCCAAACCTCAGAGACCAAAAATGCATTTTGTCCATTTTTTTGGTTTAGTATTGAGAAGGTATTGATGTTGCCCTTGATTCATCTCTTGCTTTTGCTAATAGACCAACCAATAAATCTAAAAGTAATTTTTTATTTAGACCTCGCTTGGATTACCTTTTAAAGTGTTTCTTTTTGAAAAAAAAAAGTCATTTTAATAAGATTTGTAGTGTTTGACAACCACTCAAAATAACTTTTTAGAAAATGAGTTTGAGAAATATGTTATTTTGAATGAAACACTTGAAACTAAATTTTAGAAAAATAATTTTTAGGTGTTTAACTTGGAATCCTTCCCAAATTTTAATGATATATAAAAATGACCAAAATACCCTCACACTACCCCTCTCAAATCTCTTTCATCTTTCCCTCTCCTCCCCACCTTCACTTCCACCATGACCGCTGCCGCCCACTGATGCCCATCGTCGGTGACCACTGCCACCCCACTGTTGGCAAAAACTTTGGCGACCACCGCAGACGACCCCTTCCAATAGTGGTCGGCCAACAATAGTTAGCGGTCGGTCATAGTGTTTTAAATATAGATTTGAACTTATTACTTCCTAGTGTTTAATAGTCGTCTTTTATAGTAATTTAACATTAGTAGAAACATTTTGAGTATAAAGCAAACCAAACAAACTTGTGTATAAAAATACTTTTGAGAAAATGTAACCAAACATCTGAGTGTTTTAATTCTAAAGGGTTTTATAAAAAATGCTTTAAAAATTCATTTTTAAAAAATACTTAAATTAAAAGGTAATCCAAATGGACCCTTAGTTATTAAATTAGATATATATTATGTAAATTTTAGAAAAAGGAAGCTGTTTTTTAACTGCTTGTATAGAGATATAGGGGGAGGGAGTTTTCCAGAAAAAAAGGTAGCATTCTCTAGAACCAAATCATATCCAAAATCACACTCACCCTTCAAATCTACAAAACAAAAAAAGAAACATTGAGAAGAAAGAGTTATTGATAAGTGTAATTTATGATGCATTTTAGGGTTGTTTTACTACACTTTTTAAAGACATTATCGAATACTTTCATGCAATTAAGTGTTTATTTTGTAGGAATTGAGACATCAAGGGTAAAATTGCCTCAGGAGAAGAAAAGAGGGCAAAATAGTCATTTTGGAGGCACAATTTAGCATTTGGGCGAAAGAGGATTGAAGAACAAGCTAGAAAACCCTCGAGGGTAGCGTTGCAACGTCGTTGGTAGCGTTGCAATGCTACCATGATTTGTAAAATAAGGAATAAAGGGCAGCGTTGCAACGTTGCTCCTAGCGTCGCAACGTCGTTCCCTGTGTATAAATAGGAAGTTATTCATTCGAGTAAAGGGAGTCGTTTTGGAGAGACCTAAACCCTAATTTCGATAGAAGCATTGCTTGAGAGGTTTAAAGAGCACATTGGAGAGCTAAGGAGATGACTCAAGGCTCGGGATCGTGGGATATCACGTCGGGAACAAGTGTTGGCACGTGTCGTTCAATTTTTCTCTCTTTCCTTTACTTTGTGTCTTAATTTTTAGGATTTAGTGGACTATATTTAAATGTATTCAAGTATTATAGACTCTTAATTAATTGCATTATTGTATAAAACTATGTTTGATTTATTGAATGTGCTTGTAACGTCTTTTATGCATCCTGAATCAATCTTCTAATCTCCGGGTCATAGCTTTGTATGATGAGTTAAGTTTAACTTGAGAAAGTAAATTTAACTAAGGACTTAGATGCATAACTAGGATTTATCTATTGCATGAGAATGAATAGGTTAATACTAGAAGTTATTAAAAGAATTTCATAATGCCATGTCTAGTTGTAGAAATAGACCGAGAGGTTGATTTACTTCTTGCATGAGTTCAATTGAGCTTGAGAGAGTCAATTGGATATTTTAGTAATTCTTAGCTTAGGACTGTTGCATGCTTCAAAATTCTTTAGTCAATTACATAGTTGTGCTTCATGATTGCAATTAACGAATGTCTCTCTAAAATTGGACTCCAACTTTGTACATAATAGGTTAGGTTTTATGCTTTTGTCTAAAGAACCAAATCAAAGTTAGTTTTCTCTAAATAAAATTAGGCATCATTACCTGTGGTACTTAATTGAATTTAAGAAACCCAATTCCTGTGGATGACCCTTGCCACTATTATTGCAAAACACTTAGAGGTCTGGTTTTTATAAATTTAATCTTGATAGGACCTTCGACAAGTTCCTCTATCAGTTCTCTTAGAGTAACACTAAAGAGGTTTCCATATGCATCTTTAAAGATCTTAGCCTTTCACAAAGAAGACTCTTAATTTGTATCTTCAACAAATTGTCGCCTCACTCAACTACTTCAAAGATTTCACTGTGCTACAAAAGGTTAGTACTCCTTACACAAAAAAAAAAAAAAAAAAGCCGACATTGATATCCGAGCTCTGATTGTAAGGAAATCAACATGTGTAACATGGCAAAATATTATTGCTACAACAACTTTTGACACCAATTACTCTTTGTTCACTGGCCTTTTGCATATAAAAATCACATGTGTAAAATACGTTTGGAGAGCTTTCCATGGACATGTACTTTGTTTCTACATGATGTTTTATTTGCACTTTATGATGAAATTTGCTTTTTATATGACT
Source organism: Trichosanthes truncata (assembly GCA_033996785.1). Classification (NCBI taxonomy): domain Eukaryota; kingdom Viridiplantae; phylum Streptophyta; class Magnoliopsida; order Cucurbitales; family Cucurbitaceae; genus Trichosanthes; species Trichosanthes truncata. The sequence goes on from JAWPNB010000009.1 coordinate 31,903,997, forward strand.
CGTTTGTACTTTTTCTATGCTTGATATAACTTATATGAACAACATACTCTATAATTATAGTTTTTTAATGAATGATTTTATTGTAATGAATTAATGTTGTTGATATTGTTGGGTTGTATCTTGTAATAACAAGTTATTTGGACGCCTTAATTTGACTATTCTTGGCCTCAACGCGGTAAAAGAAAGCATGAATAGAAGAAAATAGAGCAAGAATTACATAAGTATGTGTGATGGGCGCATTACATGTCTAATGCAGTAAATTTATTGAAAACCTTGGGATTTCATCTATTATTGCACCATTCTTAACAAGTGTTCGTGCAGGAGAATTCAAATCCAAGGCGCTAAAGTTTGAACGCATTGAATGAAGGTGAATTATGTAAAGAGTAGGCTTGACGCGCTAAAAATGAGGCAGCCAAAAATGACGTAGTTGAAAATGACGTGTTGAAAGTATATTGACGCCTTGAAAAAATCTTGATGCAACTGAAAAGTTTTCACCTATGCTGGAGGGATTTCACCTACCCTGAAGGAATTACACTGCGTCGGTGAAGTTTTGTCTAAGAAGCAGTTGAAGCTCTTGGAGACAAGAATGGGTTGACATGTTGAAAATGAGGCGCCCGACAACACTCTGTTCAAGGTTGACCAAAAGGACACTCCAAAGGGGGACCACTGTACCTGCATGATTTGCACCGCCTGCATAAAGCATTTTTGTCTGTTGCCTTAACCTGATTGGCTGGACATATTTTAAATACACCCTTCCATCTTGTTTTGAAGGCATCTAAGAGAGTCCATCCTCCTGATCATCTTCCTCCATCCACTATCCTTTCATCTTCATCTTCAACCTCCAGAAGCTCACATGGTGGAGTGACAGACACCATTGAAGAATTGAAAAGTTGAAGAAGGCTGAGAGGTAGCACAGTTCACCGCCTTAGTTTTTCATATGTCTTAGTTTTTCATCTACAAAGGCTAGAGATATTTCATCTTCTTCCTCCATCTTCATCTTTTTCAACTTTTGTTTGTAAAGTGGAAGTGACAATCTACCTTTGACGAGCTTGAGGAGAAGTAGTTGCTATGGAGAAGAAGTTGACATGCCCCAACTGTTGACACTCCAGCAGAGTTCACTACCTAGTTCTTTCTTTCCTCTTTATTTTTCACTTGCCTCTACTCTTATTTGTTATGAGATTTTTCTGCACTTTGTTTCTTTTATTTTATAATATGAGTTAACTTCTACTCAAGACTTGGCTTAGGCCCTCTTGTTGCACCTAATTTCATGTCTTAAGCATATAGGTTAATGGAGAATACTTTTTTAATCTTCTTCTTGAGAGTTCTTTTATTGAAATTGCTCTTATCTGCTTGATCAACCGACGTAGAGTAGTAGCATATTTTAGGCACCATAAGGGATAAGGCACGTCGAAATACTTAAGAAGAACAAGAGTGAACATAATTTCACTAGGTTGTTTTAGGGATAACTCAACCACTTGTAAGCATGTAAAAGGGGGCGGTAGAAAATGAACATTAGTAGCACGTAGGAATATAACTACTTTTGTATGGGAATGCGATACCGGGAGAAAGGCATTCAAAGGTTCCCCTGCCTAGATTCAATTGTATAATTCATTTTGTTGTTTGTGACGCAGAGAAATAGATGTAACATTAGGCAGCCGAAAGCTGAGTCTTAACGTCTTCCATCATAGTTAAGTTTATCTTGATTTTCGTTTGCCTTGTTTATTCTCACAGTTCGCCTTACTTTTGGTTAACCAACACTCCCTTTTATTCTTGTATGTTGTTACCACATAGCGTGCATTCTACTTGTATAATTTCTCTTGCATCTCAATTATTAATCTGATCTGTTCCCTGAGGATTCGACCCTGGAATTCAAGCCAGGTATTACTTGCTAACACGTCTGCTTATACTTGGGCAGATGCGCTGCGTGACAATATCTGTGTGTTGTTCATAATTTTTACCACCTCATTTCCATCTGCCTATATTTTTCACTGCGTCCCTCACCGTGTCAAACACACATCATCATTTCACACAACTATTGGGATATGTGCCATAAAGCTTGTGACACCATGTAAACAAGCTACGAACATACTTATTAATTAATGTGCATCTTGTCGCGAAAATTGACATTCAATGCTTAAATTGCTCCTGAGCTACCAGATGTGTTCTTAAGCTGGGTATGTAACGGGCACACTGATAAGACCAGAAAAGTCCTATTTTATCTTATTAATTTCATGCTAGTTCGAGGGATTTTATGAGCTTAATTGATTATTTTACAAGATATCGAGCAATTGGAGTATCTTGGAGCAATTGTAGCAATTTGGGGTTAATTTGGAGCAATTTGAAGGTTAGTTGATCAACTAGAGTGTAAGAAGCAATGAAAATGATCGAAATGTCCCTACTGAGAGCATCTTAACTCTTCAAATAGCATTAAGACGCCAAAATTGGACAAAATGCTCGAAAATAAGGCAGCTCGAGACGTTGCTTATAGTGTCTCGACGCTGTCAGAATGATACACGAAAAAGCCTCACCCGACGTTGTGGCAAGCCTTGCCAAGGTGCTAGTAGCGTCGAGATACTAGGCCTAGCGTTTCAATGCTACATGGATTACTATAAAAGCCTTCGTTTCTAAATTAGGTCATAATCTCCCTTTTTGGCAACCGTTTTTAGACGATTCTCTCTACTCCTTACTATTTTAGACTATTTTAGCTTAATTAGGGAACCTTTAGATTGATCCATAGGGTCGGGTCTCGAGAAATTGTTTTTTGGCTAAGCGCTTGACTTCGATTCGGAGATTTGTCGAGATTCTACTTTGTAATGTCTTGAGATTTTGAAATTTAATGTATTCAATTTTAGTTAATGCATTTTTTTAATTCCTTTTTTAATTCATGAGTATGTTCATAGAATAAATTGACAACTTATTCGTGTTGACCATGTTCATATTTGCTATGTATGTTGCTTGAGATCCGTAATTGTCGAATGTGTGTACTTAATTTGAGTAGTAAATGGGATGAATCATGATTATGAGTTATAAGCTATAATTACTTTCATAGCTTGCATGTTATGTCCTAGGATTTAAAGAGCGCATAAATTAGACTAGACCGACCAATCTAGTTTAGTTAATTCGTCTAAATCAATCCCTAGTTCGTAATGCGATTAGCTCGAGTAGTATGGAACGCTATCGTGCCCAGCTAATATTGGGCTAGTTTAGGACTAATTTGATGTTAAGCTAAATTAGTTTGATTAGAGGACCGTTAGGAGCTTTGCCGGCTGTTCCGATAAAATCGGTTAAGTGCATACTACTAAAATGGAACCTATTTAGTAATTTGTGATCGACATTACACAAGTGATCCTGACACAACTCCAAATCAGTACCTGGTGAGATTTGATTTCTTTTCCCTTTGTATTTATTATTTTTATGTCATTTAATTACGCACGTAACGATTTTGCATACAAAAACCCCTTGTTACACTTGATAACGCATTCGACAAGAATAAGTAATTACAAGCAATTCCTTGTGTTCGATCTGGTCTACTAGTTACTATGAATAACTAGGATCATAAATTATTATTTTGATGGGTCTGACAAGCTCGCATCACATACACGAGAATTCAATTTAAGAGTAATGACTTAACTACTCTATGAACATGGATAGGGTTAGGGACTTTATCCTAATAACATTATTGATACGGTCTACTTTGTAATTGTTAGACATGATCCAATTTGGATCATTCATTTGATGACATTTGAGTGGAGGTATTGTATGCAATAGAATTGTATAAGACTAGACTGAGAATTATCTTGTAGTTCCTTGTTAGTCCATTAAAGAAAATACAGACACATCAATAGGATGATCTTAATTAGATAGAATTTAGTCCAAATTAAGTTCGACTAGTTTTAATTACACAGACTCAGTCAGCCCACAACTTGCGCCAGCATATTGGCTTCCAGCAGCTTTATACACAATTGCAACAAACACGTAAACTTCTACCAAAATCTTTCAATTTTACACCCAAACGAGCACATTTACTAAACATGGTTTCCAGCCCTTAACTTTCACATTCTTGCACTTTTTGTTTTTTGATAAAACACATTCTTGCATTTTTTCACCAAAAAAAAAGAAAAAAAAGAAAAAAAAAACTCACATTCTTGCATAATATGGAATAGATTATTCATAGATATCATCAAAAGTGTTTAAAGGTACAAGATCTAAGCTTAATTTGGACTAAATAACTCTTGAAACCAAGAGTTATCACCTTTCTCATTTGAACTTCGATTGGAGTGATGCAAAATGCGTTAAAATCAGCTTTTCAACTTCTACACCATGGACACTTTAAAACACTAAAATCATCAATATAATAAAATTTTGTTTTCATCATTAACCTATGACATGATTGAAGCTCATAAAGCCTAGCAATCTCCCATTTTTTATGATGACTGACTACTCAAGAAAAATATTTTCAAAGTAGAATGTGTATAATAATATCAAAAGAATTCAATTAATAAACAACACATATTTTTTTAAATAAATTCTCACCCTTTTGTTATCATCAAAAGATAACAATTTACAGTCAAACCCCTTAAAACAATAATCAAGCAAATAATAACAATAATTTTGTTTAAAGCTCCCCTAATAAATAAAATCAATCAATTTTGAAGATATAATATCATGAAATATAATAATAACAACAAAGCATATAACCAATGAATATAATAAAACTGTAACAATCGAAAAAAAAAAATTAATTTTTCTTATTGATTTTTTTAAACCTTTTTGAATTAGGATTTTATTTTTTTTTAAATAAGGAGATAAATCTTTATTTATTATTATTTTTTTAAAAAAAAAAAAGATAATCTTTTAAGGGTTTTGATTAGAGTTCTTTTAAAAATGGTCTCTAAGCCCTAATCTTTTTGACAAAACATTTTGACTGCAAAAAAGAGAGAAAAGAAGACGTTCTATAGTTTTCTCTCTAAAGAAAAAACAGTAAGTTTTCTTGAAAATTTTGGGTTTTGTTTTCATTCTTGATTGTTTAGAATGAAAAGATTCTTAAAATCTTTTGCCCTAAAAAGTTTTTAGGTTTTTGGTTTGCTTAATTCTTTATCAAAGTTTTTCATCTTATAGATTTTGGATTAAACTGAAGGTTTGATAAAGGAAAATTTTTCAGAATTTTTCAGCTTTTATTTTCTTCAAATTTGGGACTGTTTTTATAATGTTTTTGGGTTCTTTTTGTACAAAAAAGTTTACCAAATGATTGTTTCTTTAAAGTGTGATTTATAGCTTTAATTTCTACATGAAAACATTATGTTTTTATGGTTTTTAAAGAAGTTTTATCAAGCTTTTCAGATCTAAAATTTGGGTTAAAAAGTGACAAATCTTGCTTCTTTTGATGTTAAAATCTTGGAAATTTTTGTTTTATGAGCAGAATTTTTCTGGGTTACTTGTCCATAATTTATGATAGTTTTAAAGGTTTTAAAAATTGTAGAATTGAAATTTTTTTGGTATTTTATTACGTATTAAAAAAAGCATTGATTTTATTGATTTTAATACGTTTTAATTGGATTTTAAAGTGTTTTTAACCTAGTTTTTCAGTGCTGTTTTTTTTTAGTCCAAGAACCCTATTTTCCCTAACTTTTTATGCAAGAAAATTGTTTTGAATGGGAAAAATTGGGTAGATAAGATTGTCTATATTTTAAATAAGCTTTTGGACCTTTAAGATAGAATTTTGGTTTTTGATCAGTGTAGTATTGGATATGTTTGGACTTCTAGGAAAAGTCGATGATTGTTCAAGAAAGTGGACAAGATTTGGAATTGAGATTGAGATTGAGAATTGTAGGATAATCGATCGAGGTAAGTAGTTTCCACATCCCTTCCAAAATAGAAATTTTGGTACAATTATGTTTTGAATATTGTTTATTTGAAAAATGTTTGAAAGTATGTTTTGTATGATTTGAAATTGATCAAAATTGTTTTGTATGCTTTAAAGTGTTTTTCTATTTAAAAGTATGTTTGGCATTTTGAATAATTTCAAATAAATGTGTTTTGATTGATTTTGAATTGAAAGTAAGTTTGTTTTGGTTTTGAGTTCGAATGGTTGATTTGATGAATCTTTATTGAAATTGTTATTTGAAACTACATGTTTTGTTTCAAATGTTTACGAAGGAATTTTTGATCGATTTGATAAGGGCTTTTCGGATATGCCAATTTTCTGTTTTGGGAATACTTTGCTTATTTGTGGCAGTAGCGTAAATTGGAATTGATGGAATTGTTCTGGCTTATTTGTGAGAAGACACATTTGTGGTTTGACATTCTTTTGGAATGAAGATTCATGTGTATATTATTCACTCACGTGGCCTCACACTTAAGTAATTATATTGATTGTTTTGGTCGATTTTATCGACATCTTTGACTGATTGAAGCTTATTTGTGGGAAGGCACAGTTTGTGGTTTGGCATTCCTTCGAAATGAAGATTCATGTGTGTGTTTCACTCACATGGTCTCACACTTAAGTAACTGAATTGAATGTTCTGGTTGATTTTTATCGACAACTCTGATTAAATGTTCTGAATGACTGATTGGTGTTACCGACGGGTAACCATCAAATATGTTATGAAGGCTACCTAAATAATGCATATTCCCACTCTGATATTTGAAAGTAATGATTGATTGAAAGTACTATTTGAATTGAAATTTTCGATACTTGAAAGTTTGGTTAAATGAAAGTTTTGTTCAATTGAAAGATTTTTGTTTTTTAGAAGTTTTGACTGAACGTTTTAATAGTTGTATTAAAAGTTTTGTAAGGATATTTGTATTTTGTTTATGATTGTTTTAAAAGAAAATGACCAATGAATATTTGATTTTTGATTCAACTATTGAAATGATTTGTTAAACTGAATTTCTATGTTTTGTTTTGAAGAAAATGAATTTCTGAACTTGATGTTGAAATTGCTTATTGAGTATTTCTGTACTCATTTTTGTTTTTCCAAATGTTTTCAGACGAAGGATCAAGTGATAGTCTCGAAAGAAGTGAAGTTTAGCACTCTGGCACAAGACTTAGAAAGTTGTTGTTATGGATTCAATAGTTTCTTTTAGAAAACCTTTGTAAGAAATTACTTCAGCTGAATTTGTTTAAGTCTATTTTAGTTTTGATTGTTACGCTTCTGCATTATTGTTAGAATGACCGTATTGGAAAATTTGGGTTGTTACAAAAACCATCAAAACATAGAATTTCATTTTCAAATAATAATTTTGGTTTCAACAAATCTATTAATCTTACAAAGAAAAAGTAGTATAAAAGAAATAAAAGGATATATAGCTCTCCCTAAAAATATGAGTTATATAAAGATTGCACAAGAGACAATAACATCATCCATTGAACGTTTCTCATTATAAATAAATGTCACAAAGAAATAAAGTCATACAAAACAAATATCACAGATAATTAGCCTACAATTAAGTCAACAAAACTTCTCATTTTTAGGAGGGAGCATACGCCAAAGAAAATATATCAAGAAATTTCAATTATGGTTTCATAATTAAACTCAACCAAAAGACTTAAACAATTGTAAGTCTTTTCAATAACTCAATTAATCAGAATGGTAATAACATAAGACAAAGTATTCCTATCAATAGGATTCAAACTCATATGAAGTATTGATCATCTGTCAGAGAAAAAAGAATGAATGAATCTGTTCGCACGTAAATTTCAATGAAGAAATAAGAACACGTGCAAATGAAACTTTGTATTTGTATTGATTTTGAATGTAGTGGAATACAATCTCTAATACTTGATCCTCTGATTCTCTCTCTTGCTTGTATGTTTCACTCGAGGGCTGTAGAGCTTATTCTCGAGATTGAAGCTTCAATGGATTCTTGGAGTCTCGAAGAAGTGTTCTTGATCTTCGAGGAAGTGTTCTTCGTTCAGGAGGAATTTGATCTTCAAGAACTCAGGGAGTCTTCTGGCTTTTGTTTTGAATTCTCTCCGAGGTCTCTAATTTCTGAACCTCCAAAATGGAGGAGGGAGCTCTCTATTTATAGAGTTCCACAGAGCCCCTAGATGGGCTTGGACTTGACTGTTGGACTGGGTCTGGTGGACTTTGGACATGGTCCTTAGACTGAGCCTGATTAACCTTGGGCCTAGCCTTGTGAGCTGGGACTTATTGACTTTGGGCCTAGACTTTGCTGGATTAGGGCCTCCTATTTGGGCTTAGTCTAAAATTGGCCCAAATTTCATATAACCCAATTGCATATTGAGATTTACTTTAATTTAATTTAGGGATACTTGCAAATTTAAATAATCCCTAATTAAATAAATAATTTTGCCACTAATTTAAATTAATGACATGGCAATTTTTGATTGGCCAAAATTTCTATTCCAACAGAATCTTGTAGGATTCTTGAGAAATTCTTCGATTTCTTCTGGAAGCGGATGATTATTCATCTGCTTTTCACATTCTGTGAATAGTCGGGACATTGAGGAATATCCAAAAAAATATGTAGAGAATCAGTTTGATTCTATCTCTTCGTTCTGTTTGAAGAAAGGAAGGATCCCAAACAATCGATCTTTCTTTTAGTTGTTGAATATCTCTTAAGTGAATAAATAACTTTAACACATATCAATCATAGAATATCCAATTCAATGTGTTAATTTTAAGCAATTGATAATTCTACAAAATTGGATTATTTTAGCACTTTTCATAACTTATTATGGGATAAAGGGGTTATTTGCATTATTTTCTCTTGTTTTGAGTTGTTTGTTTGGTGTTCATTTAGAAGTTAGGTTTATATTATTTTTGGCTTTATTTTGCTTTATGTCCTAGTTTTTGTCCTCATTCTAGTACTTTTTGAACTAGATGGAGTAATACTCTCATCTACATAGCTAAGACCTCTTTTGTTATTTAATGGTTTGCTCATGTCAATAATTTAATCTAATTTTTGAGTACCTATGGTCAATTTCTTACTAAACTCTTTACCATAGTTTATTTCATACACAAGATTTGGCTTTTTTTTCTCTACAAATTTCAACAAGTTCATTTAAGTCAAAGACATCATGCTCAATAAATTTAATTTCAAATATTTTTCTTCTACCAATGATTTATTTTCAACCATTAATGCATTCAAGCCATTTTTCAATTCTTACCATTAATTTTCTCATTTTCTTCCTTCACGCAAGTAAGCTCCTTTAAGAAAAAAGATCAATTTTAAACCTCAGCTTGGCAAGGTGTATAAATTTTTATCATAGACTTTCAATTTCATCAAATTATACTTAATTAAACTTGGACATGTGTTACAATTTTCACCTTAAACTTTAAAAAGCATTATAATTTTTATCATACAGTATGTTTTTGTTTAAAAATTTGTTGAAAAAAATATTCTCATGTGTGTCCAATGAATTATAAAACATATATTTAGTATGAAATTGATAGAAGATTTAGACAAAAGTGACAATGGAATTGAGGTTTTGGCTGTGTTATTTAATAATCGATTTTGTACATTAATTTCGTGCAAAGCTTAATTTTCGTTAAATTAGTGCATTTTAAAAGTTTTTTTACATTATTTTTTTGGGTTATAACTAGTGGATGAATTAGTGAAAATTGAATTGAGAGTAAAATTTGCAACACTTATCTAAGTTATGGGTCCAAATTGATGAAATTAAAAGTTTAGAGTGAAAATTGATATAACTTGCTAAGTCTAGGGAAAATTTTGATTTTAATCATGATTTTCGTGAACTTATTTTGTGTATTTCACTTTAAGAGCCATATATTTAGAGCCTAATCTTTCAAATTCAAATTTAATTTCATTATAGAATCCATAAGCTCATCTTTGTCGTCACTTTCATCATTGGTATGAGTCATCAAGCACCAATGAGATTAAAAAATTCTTCTTTTTCAGTCAATGAAAAATTTCTTGATCTTGAATTTAGACCCTTCACATCAAGAAAATTGTTAGAAGTATAATATGAATATTCAATAAAATCAGTAACTCTAATATTTATCATAAACTCAAACAATTAAGATCCCATTTGATAATCATTTGATTTTTGAAAATTGTACTTGTTTTCTCACCATTTCTCTACAATGGTTTTCATCTTTCTTATGAAAACATTTGAATTCTTAGTCAAATTCCAAAAACAAAAACAAGTTTTTAAAACTACTTTTTTTTTTTTAGTTTTCAAATTTTGGTTTAGTTTTTAAAAACACAAGTAAAAAGTAGATATCAAAACAAAGAAATCCATAGGTAAAAGTAGTGTTTATAAGCTTAATTTTCAAAAACCAAATGGTTATCAAACGGGGTCTAAGTTTTCAAGAAAGGTAATCCGAAAAAAAATGAAGAACTTTAAGGTTCTGTTTAATAACTATTTGGTTTTTGGTTTTTGAAAATTAAGCCTATAAATACTACTTCCACCTATAAGTTTGATTGTTTTATTATCTACTTTTTACTTATGTTTTCAAAAACCAAGCTAAGTTTGGAAAACTAAAAAAGTAGTTTTTAAAAACTTATTTTTGCTTTTAGAATTTGACTAATAATTTAAATGTTATTTTAAGATAGATGAAACTCATTGTGGAAAAATGATGAAAAAACAACTACAATTTTCAAAAACCAAATAATTATCAAACAATGCCTATATTATCAAAAAAAAAAAATGAAAATTAAGAACTTTAAGAAAACAATTTTTGAAGCAACCAAAGCTCAAAGAAATAGAGAAATAATTTTTGAGAATTTTCTTCCTAACAAAAACAAATTTTCAAAACTTGGTTTTTAAAGAAAAATATTTATTCAATAAAGTAAACTTCGTAGAAAGCTATTTTGCAAAAGTTTGACGGAGAAAAAAAAAAGAAGTTTTGAAAAGAATAAAAAATAATTTGTGAAATAATTTTCAATGACACAAAGAACTACCTTGCTCTGACACCTATCTCGATCATAATAGTAAAATTGCAACAATTTAATATGAATTTACTAGATAGTAAATGAAACGATCCTAGAACTTACACACGAAAAAAAGAATTTTCGGCAGCATAACGGCGTAAAACCAAGAAACCAAAAATATTTAGGGAACCTGGGAGACAGAACAAACACTTCTATACAATAGAAACCCAAGCTCAGCACCCACCAAACTACGATTCGAAGATTGAGCCTGACCAGAATACATTTCGCAAGCATTTTCTTTTTTTTTTTTAAGAGAAGTTTACAAGACAAGAGAACGCCAGAACCAAACGTACACACTCTCATAACACACTACAAAGGACCAAAATGCTAAACTTATTTACAGCACCACGATCGAAACATCTAAAACACCTCCATAGTCCTGCTAGACCAACGTCACCGTCATCTGCCCCGCAGCTAAGCATTATTTGAAAAGACACAACAAGCAAGGGTGAGTATAAAGAAACTCAGTAAGTAGCCTACCTAAGAACCCAGAGCTCCAAAGCATTTAGGGAGTGGTTCTATTCGAACATGCCCATCCCTCTTACAATGCAAAAACTCAACTACTAGCTACTCCAACCACTTTTTTCCATCCCAAAACAATGAGTCATGCGACCTACAAACGGGGTGTCGACTCCCCCTAACACAAGCATAGCATGATGAAGGAACACTACCCTCACACTAATCACAATGAGGATTCGCCCCTAAGCTAGCACATCTCGATGAAGGAAAGCAACCCTCACGCTAATCTCAATGGGGATTCGCCCCTAAGCTAGCACATCTCGGTGAAGGAAAGCAACTCTCACGTTAATTACAACAAGAATTTTCCCCTAAGCTAGTACATCTCGGTGAAGGAAAGCAACCCTCATGCTAATCACAACTGGGATTTTCCCCTAAGCTAACACATCTCGGTGAAGGAAAACAACCATCACGCTAATCACAACGGGGATTCGTCCCTAAGCTAGCAAATCTCGGTTCTCAATATCCTTTGAAACATGCTCATCGGGAGAGGGGAAGGCGATGCTAGCCTAATGTCCTATTCCTCGCCTGCCAAGTACCTAGACCTTTGAGGAGTAACCATCATACCTAACTCTTCGTTTGTTGCCTATTTCACTCATGGTTTCAACATACGTACCCAAAGGATAACTAAGCCCACAACCACAGTTAAGCAAGCACCTTTTCGAGTTCAGATTCAAGTAAAAATAACCGGCAACCACGCATTTAGCGCATTCCAACCAAACAAGCAAGCTTGCAACTAGCCAAGCAAGTTCTATATATATAAAAGAAAATCTTACACATACAACTCTCGTAAGGAAAACTAACTTGGCTACTTACCTTCCATAAGCGCTTCGAATACATCAGCTTCTTCCTTCCCCAGAGGTCGCCAACATTCCCTCTAGGAACGAAAGAAAACGAACTAGACGCCGATGCGAACTATGCCGCCTTCAAGCTTAATGGAAGAGTTTCAAACTACGACGACAAAAGCATAATAAGTTCATATTTAGCCTTTCCTAGCTTGATAGGTCTCAAAAATAACTCACAAAAGATCCATAACCTAACAACTTACCTAAACCGTATTCCAAGCTTTCGATTCGACGTTTGACTTGCTCACGATTTGTTTAAAGGACCTCCGCCCTTGTCGAGCGACCTGAATCGAACTCGATAAGCTATGGGTCAACCCCAAAACTAACCAAATAGCTTCAAAATCTCTTCTTAAACTCTTCATACTCGATACAATAGTGTCGGAATAGTTAACCCATGATGAATTGAGCTCTCAAAATTCCTAAATATAGCCTCTACAGCTGCTGCTGCAGATGTCGTCAGAAAATCCAAACCTGACCTCCCCACGAATGTTCTGCTACATCCATTACTCTAACAGCACCTCCATGTTGCCAATTCACAAATAAGAGAGAGAGACGCTTAAACACGAAAGAGATAAGGGATAGGTGGACGGAAATCATGGAGAGAGAGAGAGAGAGAGGCTTACCAATGGTCGATGCCGCTCATGTTGGGCCTATTTTTCACGTTGTGGAAGAAGCCCACTAAGAGCCCATGTGGGCTAGGTTATTTTTTTTATATATAAAATTGAAGCTACCGGTTATTATACATGCGCGAGAGAAAGAAACGGCAGAGGAGAGAGAGAAATAAAATAGAAAAGAAAATGTTTCTGTACATATTCATCTTTCAGCCTTTTGGGTGTCGATTTGTGGTCCGATCGAGCTGAAATTTTGACAGCATGTTCTTGACACGAGGGTCTTCAATCTGAATGGTATTTCTTTTGGAGCTGGCTACAGTCAATTTGCAGGGTAGTTGTCGTTTTTTGTCGAGATTTATTATCTTGAGATATCTATGGTCGTATGCCTCTATTTACTAGGGATAATTTGTCGTAACCCAATATTGATTATAGTGGAGATTTTGACTTCGGTCCGTGGTTTTTTACTCCTCACCTTGGGGAGGTTTTTCCACGTTAAATTTGCTAGTGTTTTGTGCTTGATTATTATGATTATGATTATTATTATTTCTACTTGACTAATTTCCTATTAGGTTCACACAAGAGAGGATAATTGATCTCTAAAATATAGTGTTTATCCCAACAAAGTGGTATCAGAGTAAGGTTGTGATTAGTTAAATATCTTATGTTGAACATGGAAACTAGTACAGGTAAGATGGTTAATCTGAATGGCTCAAATTATCAAGTCTAGAAAAGAAAGATGGAAGATATTTTATATGTGAAAGATTTGTATCTTCCTATATTTTCACTTGAGAAGCCTGAAGATAAAACTAATGCAGAATGGGAAACATGTCATAGGAAATTGTGTGGCATTATTAGACTTTGGGTTGAAGAAAATATTCTAAATCATATTGGTGAAGAAAATCATGCACGCACTTTGTGGAATAAACTTGAGTCAGTATATGCCTCGAAAACTTGTAATAGTAAATTGCTTATGATCAAGCAAATGATGGCTTTAAAATACCAAGATGGAACATCTATGTCAGATCACTTGAATACATTCCAAGGTATCATTAATCAACTAGCTAGAATGAATATCAAGTTTGATGAAGAGATACATGGATTATGGCTTCTTGGTTCATTGTCGGACTAGTGGGAGGCATTTAGAACTTCCTTATCAAACTCAGCCCCAAATGGAGTAGTAAGTATGGACTTAGTAAAAAGCAGTGTTTTGAACAAAGAGATGAGAAGAAAGTCTCATGGCTCTTCTTCACAATTAGAGGTTCTTGTTACTGAAAGAAGGGGGAGGGGTAAGAGAAAAGGTCCGAAGGGTAGAGACAGAAGAAAAAGCAAGAGTGGCCAATTTACAAATGTTGAGTGTTTTCACTGTGGTTTGAAATGGCATATAAAGAAGTATTGTCGACAATTGAAAAGGGAAAATAAAAATGATAAAGGTAAGGAAAAGAAGAATGATGATGGTAATGACGCAGACAGAGTTGCTGAAGCCACCGAAGAGTTCCTTATTTTATTCAACGATGATGTTATAAATCTTGCTACACAACAGAGCAGTTGGGTGATTGACAGTGGTGCCTCAATTCATGCTACATCAAGGAGGGATTTCTTTGCATCCTACACATCTGTTGATTTCGGCAGTGTTAGGTTGGGTAATGATGGATCAGCAAAAGCAGTTGGCATTGGAGATGTGCACTTGGAGACCAAGAATGGTTTTATGCTTATTTTGAAGAATGTGAAACACAATCCTAATATTCGCATGAATTTAATCTCCATAGGTAAGCTTGATGATGAAGGTTTCTGCAATACCTTCTATGATGGAAAATGGAAGCTTACTAAAGGCTCTATAGTGGTAGCTAAGGGAGAGAAGTGTTCATCATTGTATTTGATGCAAGCCAAGATAACTGATTGTGATATAAATATAGTGGACAATGAAGAGAGTGTTGAGCTTTGGCATAAGAGATTCAATCACATTAGTGAGAAAGGTTTGATGATTCTAGCCAAGAAAAATAATCTTCCAGGTATAAAGAATGCACCACTGAAAAGATGTGATCATTATTTGGGAGGAACGCAAACAAGAGTTTCTTTTAAAGCATCTCAGCATTCTAGGAAGCCAAATATGTTTAACTTAGTATATTTTGATGTGTGTGGTTCTATGAAAACAAAAACACTTGGAGGTGCATCATATTTTGTGACGTTTATAGATGATCATTCAAGGAAAATGTGAGTTTATACCTTGAAGACTAAAGATCAAGTGTTGCAAGCGTTTAAACAGTTTCATGCCTTTGTTGAAAGAGAAACTGGTGAAAAGTTGAAGTGTATTATGACTGATAATGGGGGTGAGTATTGTGGACCTTTTGATGAGTATTGTAGAAATCATGGTATTCGGCATCAAAAGACACATCCTAAGACTCCTCAGTTAAATGGGTTAGCTGAGAGAATGAACATAACACTAGTTGAGAGAGTGAGATGTTTTCTTTCACAGTCACAGTTACCCAGATCGTTCTGGGGTGAAGCATTAAGTTCAGTTATACATGTTTTAAATCTCACACCATGTGTTCCATTGGGATTTGAAGTTCCAAACAGGATTTGGTCAAAGAAGGATATATCTTATAATTACCTGCATGTCTGTAGTTGTAAGGCTTTTGTTCATGTTCCTAAAGATGAGAGATCAAAGCTTGATGTAAAGACAAGACCATGTGTGTTCCTTGGTTATGGTCAAGAGGAGTTTGGTTTCAAGTTGTATGATCCAATGCATAAGAAGTCATTATAAGTCGAGATGTTGTGTTTATAGAAGACCAAACCATACAAGGCATCGAAAAGATAAATAAAATAGAGTCTGAACATAGTGATGATCTGATTGACTTAGACTCAGTTCATTTGGCCCAGCCTTCTACACAGACTGAGAATGAGATTCAAAATTATCAGTTTGATGTTATAGAAGAGGTAGAGACAAGTTGAGGTAGATGATAATGTTCATGAACAGTTGTCAGAGACAGAAGTTCCTACAGATGTTTCACTCAGAAGATCTATCAGAGATCGACGTCCGTCAACAAGATATTCTACTAATGAATATGTGTTATTGACTGGCAGGGGAGAACCTGAGAGTTATGAATAGGCCATAGAAGATGAGCACAAAAGTGAGTGGATTGATGCGATGAAATATGAGATGAAGTCTTTACATGAAAACCATACTTTTGAGCTTGTCAAATTGCCTAAAGGGAAAACTGCACTAAAAACTGAATGGGTTTATCGAGTGAAATAAGAACACACCTTAAGACCGTGTTACAAAGCAAGACTAATAGTCAAAGGATTCAGTCAAAAGAAATGTGTCGATTTTGATGAAATTTTTTCTCTTGTTGTTAAGATGTCTTATAAACATGTAGTTTTGGATTTGGCAGCTAGCCTTGACTTAGAGGTTAAGCAAATGGATGTTAAGACTGCATTCCTTCATGGAGACTTAGACAAAGAAATTTATATGGAACAACCAGAGGGTTTTGAGGAGAAAGGCAAAGAGGATCTTGTGTGCAGGCTGAAGAAAAGTCTTTATGGATTGAAATAGGCACCAAGGCAGTGGTATAAGAAGTTTGAGTCAGTTATGGGGGAGTAAGGCTACAAGAAGACTACTTCTGATCATTGTGTTTTTGTGCAAAAATTTTCTAATGATGATTTTATTATATTATTGCTCTATGTTGATGACATTTTGATTGTTGGCAGGAATGTTTCGAGAATTGACATGTTGAAGAAACAGTTGAACAAATCCTTTGCCATGAATGATTTGGGGCTAGCAAAGAAAATTATTGGGATTTGAATCATACGAGACAAAACATCCAAGAAACTATATATGTCACAAGAGCAACACTTAGAGAATGTGCTTGAAAGATTTAACATGAGTAAAGCTAAAGCAGTTAGTTCTCCTCTATCCAGTCACTTCAAACTAAGTAGCAAACAGAGCCCTTCTACAGATAAAGAGAAGGAAGACATGGGAAGAGTCCCATATGCTTCAGCAGTTGGGAGCTTGATGTATGTCATGGTATGTACTAGACCAAATATTGCTCATGTTGTTGGTGTTGTTAGTCGTTTTATGTCTAATCCAAGAAAACAACATTGGGAGACAATCAAGTACATAACGAGATATTTGCGAGGTACTTCCAATTTGAAGCTCACTTTTGGAGGTGGAAAACCAATGCTTGTTGGTTACACAGATTTAGATATGGCATGTGATTTAGATAACTGAAAGTCCACTTCTGGCTACTTAATGACGTTTGTAGGTGGTGTAGTGTCTTGGCAGTCAAGACTATAGAAGTGCATTACACTTTCTACGACTGAAGCAGAAAATATTGCAGTAGCAAAAGCGTGCAAAGAGATATTGTGGATGAAGCGGTTTATACAGGAGTTGGCTTCAAGCAACAACGGTATGTGATATTCTGTGATAACCAGAGTGCTATTCGTCTTGGTAAGAATTCTACGTTTCATTTCAAAACTAAACATATAGATGTGAGGTATCACTAGATGAGAGATGCATTGAATGATGGTCTGTTTGAGCTTGAGAAGATACATATTGATCATAATAGATCTGATATGTTGACTAAGAATCTACCAAGAGAAAAGCTTGAGTTTTGTCGTTCCACTGCTGGAATGACAAGTTCCTCCACACATTGAAAAAGGGGAGATTTGTTCACTTTGTGGAAGAAGCCCACTAAGAGCCCATGTGGGCTAGGTTATTTTTTTTATATATAAAATTGAAGCCGCCGGTTATTATACATGCACGAGAAAAATAAACAGCAGAGGAGAGAGAGAAAGACAACAGAAAAGAAAAAGTTTTCGTACAGATTTGTCTTTCAGCCTTTTGGATTTGTGGTCCATCTGAACGGTGGAGATTATTTTGGAGCTTCCTACAGTCAGTTTGCAGTGAGTAGTTGGGTTCCACTTTAGGTGATATCTTTTTTATTTGTTCTCTTGGAATATTGTCGTTTGTTGCTGAGATTTATTATCTTGAGATATTTATGGTTGTATGCCTCTAGTTGGTACTAGGGAGAATTCATTGTAACCCATTATTGATTATAGTGGAGATTTTGACTTCGGTCCGTGATTTTTTACTCCTCACCTTGGGGAGGTTTTTCCATGTTAAAATCGCTGGTGTTCTGTGCTTGATTATTATTATTATTATTATTATTACTTGACTAATTTCCTATTAGGTTCACACAAGAGGAGATAATTGATCTCTAAAATATAATGTTTATCCCAACAGTTCACACACCCCGCCGCTATTGAGAACCGCCGTCGGAACCCTCCCCCCTCGCCGATCGGAGCCCTCATGAATAAGAAAAGCATTCCCCTGTTGTCGGTCGCGAATGCAAGGAGGAAGAAGAAGGTTTTTTTTTTATTATTTTTAATTTCCTTAGTATCTTATTTGATAAAACCCCCTTTTTTAAATACCCCTTTCCCTTTTCTTCTTTTTAAAGCCAAAATACCAAAAACCAACTTAGTCCCACTTTTAGTACTAAAACCTACAGTAAACTACTTTTAAATGTTTAAGAATGAAATTGACTACACTAATGATTTTTTCAAAACCACAATTACAGTCGAAGGTTCCGACTTTTTAGATCCAGCCTAAAACGCCTGCATTCTTTTGTTTTCTGTTTTTGAACAACGAAAACAATATATTAATTAATTCAAAATGCCATTGGCTACAATATTTGAGTTTCCAACATGGGTTCTAGCTCCAACAACCAATCAAAAAAACTATTTTTTCATAGCGCTAAGACACTATGAACACCTTTCCTAGTTAATTCATGAGCTATTACATTCAACTGTCTAGGCACATGAGAAAAAGAGATATTTTGAAATTGTTCTTTGACAAACAAAATATTGCAAATGATAGTATGGACCTCCTCTTGCACATTTTGATTCATTGAGCATGTTAATACATCCCAATAAATCCGAAATACTAAAATATGATGGGCAAGTCAAATGACCTCGAATATAGCTCTAGCTTTAGCACGTATTGGGGAAATGGTCTAAGGATGATAGTCATACATTGCAGCCAAAATACGACCATCTGAATTCCTAATGACCGTGCCATAACCCATCATGTTAGTTACACTATCCCAAGCACCATCCACAAAGATGGAAACCGGATTCCCAAAACTTTCATTCGATAAATATGTGTCCATTGGACTTGGCAAAACAGTTGGTCCCCCATTTGCTTTTTGAAATCCGTTTAGATATTCAACAATCCAATCTCATATTTCCACCACCTCTGAAAATAGGTTCATTGTGAATAAAACTCCTGTCATTTCAAATTGTCCAAGCCCCCACATACCACATCCAAATCCATGCGACACAAGTTCTTGACCAATGTCATTTATCAGTCCTGAATTTGGGTGCATGGGCTCCTAATCATAGTATAAATCAAAAGTAGATACCTCCAAATTTTCTTCGATCTTTTGCA
Source organism: Trichosanthes truncata (assembly GCA_033996785.1). Classification (NCBI taxonomy): domain Eukaryota; kingdom Viridiplantae; phylum Streptophyta; class Magnoliopsida; order Cucurbitales; family Cucurbitaceae; genus Trichosanthes; species Trichosanthes truncata. Next base: position 31,923,331 of record JAWPNB010000009.1, read on the forward strand.
CCCAAACAAGACATGATCTTTTGTTTCGTCCGATCTTTTACATAGCGGACAACATGGATTAAAGTCCATATTCCTTTTCAGAAGATTGACATTAGTAGGGATGTCCATTTAACCCGCAGGGATGTGATCCCGAGGGGACCCGCCTCGAACGGGGCAGGAATCTCCGATTACATGAAGAATGGGGGAGGGAGTGGAGAGAGTTCTCTCCCCGTTGGCTAAACGGGGACGGGGACGGAGAATATATTCACCGTCCCCGACCCCGTCCCGATTTCCCACCCTGCCCTGATTAGTTAGTATATATATATATATATATATATAGATAGATATGCTAATTATTACCTATAAATAGAAATTTAAAAAAAAAAAACTATAGTAGGAATTAGTTAAAAGACTATTTTTAAAAAAAAAAAAGTTAAAGACTATATTGTAATATTGAAATTTGAATTTTTAGAAATTAAGTTGTTTCGACATTATAATATTTTTACTTATGGTACATTATTATTTTTATTAAGAAAATTTATAACATTTTCTTTAAATAGAAATTATATTGAAAATTATTCATTTAGAAAGAATTTCTATTACAGTTGAGAATACAAAATATATATATATATATATATATATATATATATATATATATATATATATATATATATATATATATTTCTCGTGGGGAATCCCCGCGAAATTAAATGGAAAATTAAAGTCCATATTCCTTTTCAGAAGATTGATATTAGTAGAGATATCCATTTAATCCGCGGGACTGGGGCCCTAAGGGGACCTGCCCCAAATGGGGCGGGAATCCTTGATTACACGGAGAATGGGGGAGGGAGTGGGGAGAGTTTTCTCCCCGTTGGCTAAACGGAGACAGGGACGGGGAATATATTCCCTATCTCTGACCCCGCCCCGATTCCCCGCCCCGCCCCGCCCCGATTAGTTAGTATATATATATATATATATATATATATATATATATATATATATATATATGCTAATTATTACCTACAAATAGAAAATTAAAAAAAAAAAAACTATATTAGGAATTAGTTAAATACTATGTTGTAATATTGAAATTTAAACTTTTAGAAATTAAGTTGTTTCGACATTATGATATTTTTACTTATGGTATATAATTATTTTTATTAAGAAATTTTATAACATTTTCTTTAAATAAAAATTATATTGAAAATTATTCATTTAAAAAGAATTTCTATTACAGTTGAGAATAAAAAAAAAATTGAAAAAAATTTCTCGTGGGGAATCCCCACGAAATTAAATGGAAAATTTTGTGGAGACGGGGAGTGAAATGAGGGACAAAGGCGGAAAATCCATTTCCCAACCCCGCCCCGTGGACATCTCTAGACGTTAATAGGAATGCAATTGTGAAAAGAATTCCAAATTTGATCTTTGTTGGACGTTTTGATTTCCACAAGTTTTCTACCGGTCCTTACTTATTGACACTAGAAGGACCATCTAAAGTAGACATTATTTTTGCCTTATGACCACTTTTAACCGAATATTTCCCAAAGTGCCAAATTCATTCATCTTCCTCACCTATCAAACTAATTGGTATCGTGAAAATCAAACTAACATCCTCTTGACAGAAAAACGCCCTGTATTCTGATTGCATTATAAAAGTCTTCATAGTCAAATGAATACAAATCGAAGGCAGTGAAAATGTACATTAAAAGAAACCAATTCTAATTGTATAACATATCTTACTGTTTTGTACATTGAATGCTCGCTACCATAGCTCTAAAGGATGTTTGAAATATGAAAGCTGAACAAAATATAAATTCACGAAATCTCAGGCCGAGCCGGCATGCCATATAAAATTCCACTCAAACCTCATATGTGTAGATCAGGAACCACCACCAGAAGAATGATCAGATCCCAGATTTGGTTTCTGTGATGTAAATAAATTCGGGTACGAAAAGTACGGGTCGTCATCCATTGATGGAAGCCTCTGAGGCTGATGAGGATGTGCAATGCGTTCTGATGGCGAATTACCGGGCAAGGAGTCAAAACCCAGTTTCTGTGGCTCGAGCTGGTGGTGACTGGAAACATCTGAATCGCAGCTTACTCTGGAAACATCTTGGAAAGAATCCTGTGAATAATATGGCATAGAACTAGAATAACGCCCCAGAGAATCTTGTCGGTTTGGCTGGAATGTTTGTTTATGATCCGGTGGACTTGCAGTGGCTCCGTGGAATGGATTCTCAGAACTAACTTCAGGATCTTGATCATTCTTTTTCTTTGTGAGCTTGTCAATTCTAACCTTTGCAAGACTAGCTGCAGAGCGAGCTGCAGCAGCAGCACGTTCAGCCGTTTCAGCAGCAGCCTGAGCAGCTGCCAACACGTCCTGCAAATCCACACTGACATCCACATTGACCTCACTCTTTGGTGATGGTGAATTTATATCCTGTTCAAACCGTGGTTTGGAACCAAACTTCTCCTCAGTCCTTGATACACAGGGTGGTGGTGAATTTATCTCCTCATGGATCCTTGAAACAACGGGTGGTGATGAATTTATCTCCGGTTCAAACCGTGGTTTGAAACCAAACTTCTCCTCGGGGGTCCTTGTATCAGAGGGTGGCGACAAATCAGCTTGTCTATGAGAAAACGAAGATGACAGTGATGGGGGAGTAATAAAAGGCAAAAACTGTTTATCTTCACCAACAGAGATATTCATTTGATCGTTGCTGGGTGAAACAGATCTCACCAATGTCACCTCCTCATGTCTCACGTGTAAATCTTGTGGTGGGATTTCTGGAATACCAGAATACTTCAATGAATCACGATCAGTTTCGGGAGGTGATAATACAGATGGAGGTGGGATCAGTGATGATGCAGAGCCAGCATCTACAGTAGGAGGATGCGGAGATACTGATATCTTTGGAACTTCAGGAAAGTCTAACATGTCCAATTCAGAATCAGAATCAGGTTGTTGAGCACTAGCCAAATCAGGAGTAGCATTATATGTTTCATCGTGTTTCTCTTTAGGAAGGGGTAATTTTGACGCACTGACAAACTGTGCCGATCCATTCTGCAGAGAGAGAACAGAAACTAAGACATGAAGAGACCACAAGTTGAGACATAAAGGAACAACACTTACAAGCAAATCTTCTGGAGATTTGTTAAACTCAGCTTCAGTTCCAGCAGGATCCCAATCTAAGTCGTGTTCTTCAGCAATTTCCTTTAAGAGCTTCAGTTTCTTTTCAGGTGAAGGAGCACGAACAGAAAGCAGCTCTATCAACTGCAATCAAAATTAAAAGGAAATATGAAAATCCTATCGTCTGCAGTAAAGCTTTTCTTCTAATTAATCTAACATAAACAAAAAATTCTATGAACCTGACGGTTAACACCACAATTAGGCATGAGCTCAGTTGCAGCTGATACAAATTCCTTCCCATATTTAGCTGCAAAAAGTAACTGAACCTGGAGAAGCTCGGTAAGATCTGCACACCTAGGAGCAGCAAAACACACACTCGAGATTGCTTCTTTCAAGTCTAGAGGACATTCCCTGAAAATTTTGGGAGATTACAATGACATTCGAGACAAGCATAAAGTAGAAGGGACAAGTGTTTCAATACAATTACCATAAGCAACAAAGTGAAATTAGAATGAAAAAGTTCATTTGTACTTCAGAAACAACCATAGAAAGATATAATAGTGTTTATAAATATTGATACCAACATTACATTGGACAGGATGAAATACAAATGAGACTATATGAATTATCGAGATTCTGCAACTAATAAGCACTGATTAAACAAGGAATGCCTGGAGATGCATGCAATCTCTACAATAAAGATGGAGTAAGATTTGAAAGATTTTACAGTTAAGATACGAATTTGGACATGTAGTTTTGAGTTTCAAGTAACTTGGGACAAAAGCTATCATCCAAACGACGACATGGATTTTCACCAAAAAAGGAGAGCTTGGTGATTAACCCCAAAAAAATGTGAATTTGAAAGTGCAAACTAATCAGTTTCTTGTAAGTTTAGAAATCACCCTCGAAGTAAAATCAATTGCAACTAAATTTCCAGTTTGCAAGGCTCTGTTTCGAGTCATTTGGAGGAGAAGTTGGATGATCAGGTTGGATAACTAGATGTAGTTATTATTTTTTTGGATAACCGGGGGTCACCTGGGGGTACCCGCGCCTGCCCCAAGGCCCGGACCCGAAAGACATCAAGGGTTTTTATTTATTAAGCTCACCCGAGGGCTCGAACTTGAGACCTCTAAGTCGGTATGACCAAGAGACCCTAAGCCCTTACCAACGGGGCCGCCCCTTGGGGGCAACTAGCTATAGTTATTATTAACGACGCACAATCTAATACTTAGCTTCCATCATTGTGGAATGGATCTCCAATATTCCAAACTGTTTTGCTTCGTTGGTTTTGAATGAAGTGATTATCCTTTCTTATCAAAATAAATAAATAAATAAATCTCCAATATTCCAAACTAGGATGAAGGAATATTCTTCACACAATTCACTAAAATTCTTTATGTGTAAATATCTATTCAAACTTTACAGTGAAATACCAGCATATTTCTAATGCTCATTCTTATAAACCAAAAGAGCATATATATGGATACTACTGATGAGTTATACAAACATGACAATAACCCAAGAAAGAGAGGGCCACAAGCAATTTTCTAATAGACAAGGAGTAACGTCAAACACAGCTGGACAAATTCACTTCATTCAACAATGGGAAAGAAGGGACCGTAGATACAACATCCGTGAGAAACTTTAACATCAATTACATATTTCCGTATGATGCAGCTTCTCAGTCACAATTTATCAAGGAAATCTTGAACCAAATATATACATATCTAATCCTAGAATTAAATTCTTGTAAATAAAAGTCTTTAAAAAATTATACTTGTAAATAAGTGCAACAAAAAAATCCAATGTTCCAAGTTTTGTTAGTTGTAGGCATGAAATGCTGCAGCTTCTTAGTCACAATTTGTCAAGGAAATTCCCAAAAAAATATACATATCTAATCTAGATATTTAAATGCTCATAAAAAGAAAAATATCATTTATACAACTATACTTGTAGAGAAGTCCAGTATTGATTTCAGATTTAGAACCGTTTAAGAGATCTAACATCCTAGTCTAAGTTTTGTTCGTCAGTTATGTGCATATTGGATAAATAAATGTTTCCCAGAATAAAGTGTGTTTCATAATTGCCAAACATAGACAGCTATACTCATTTAGACATTTTTATTTAAAATAAAAGGAAGAGGAAGAATTAGAAGAAGAAGAAATAACGCAGTAGACAAAAACCATAGCATTTCCCATTAGCCATTAGTGTCCTTTTCCCCGTTATTATCATTGTCATCGTTTAAAAGTTCAAATATATTAGATATAGTATGAAGCCTTAGAGGTCTGAACTATCTGTTTCAAACCAAATCCTGCAGGTTGAAGGGCAAGGGTCCTTGAAAACACTCCAATCTATTTAACTCAGTTGCATTCAGATCTTTCTTGTGCTTATTTACATAACCACAAGAAAACACTTAATATCCTCATATAAAGAATAACTCCGTCAGGAAAATTTACCTTTGTGTTTCAATAATTGGAAGGCGAACAACAATAAGCTCACAGAACAACTCAAGAATTTCCTGAGCAGCCATGATATTCTCCTCTCTGATTATATGCTCTACCTGAATGGAAAAGCAGATCCTAATTAAGACAACAAAAAGATCGAGGACATCAAACAATGCCCCTTTTTTCTTATCCTCCCCCTTTTGATATTAAATTGATCTAATGCAGTTTCAGAAAGTAACACATACCCGAATTCGAGCCGTAGCCTCTTGACCCGTCTCAAGAAGCTTAGCTATGTCTCGTCGCATCTGCTTAAGCTGAATCTCCCTCCGATTCCTCAGCAGCTTAATTCGTGGAATTGTCAATTTAAGCAGGGTTTTACTGTATACAGAAGCGCAAATTACAATCAAAAAGATAAATTCTGTAATCGCATATCAATCAACGAAAGCAGTGAGCGACAGAATTAACAAAGAACAATGAGAGTGAAAAAAAAAAGAAAAAGAAAAAAAAAAAGAATAAATAGAAGAGATACCATTGGGTAGCCTTGAAGCCCTTGTTGAAGAAGGAGTTGAGCATCGACATGGAGATGAAGATCGAACGAAGATCAAAACGAAAACCCTTTTCAGCACCGAATTGCAGGATGATAAGAAACCGAATTAAAGAATCGACAAGTGTGGAAGCTGTGATCGAGTTGAAAAATTCGAAAAGGAATGGCGATGGCTAGACTGGATGAAGAAACTGAACCTAATAATGAAGGTAATGAAGATGGAAAGATGATGGAGAGAGAAATGGGACCCAGCCAGAGGCGCTATTTGAGAAATTTTGTTGAAAAGTTGGAACCGATACGACGCCGTATGCTTTTGCTTGGGACGCCGTAAATGTTGTTCAGTTCCAAATCCAAACATTTCCTTAAGCCAGAAGAAATTTGTGTCAGAAGTTGTGAACTTGTGATGTAGATATTATGCTATTTTTTATTAAAAAACATTTTTGGTCTATTTTTATAAATCTACCGATTTAATTATTCAACTTTAATTTGTAACGATTGTGTCTCTATACTATACTTTCACGTTGGTAATAATTTAGTCTTGAGTATGTAACAATTTAGGCCATGTTTGATAATCTTTTGATTTTTTTGTTTTTGATTTTTGAAAATTAAGCCTATAAATACTACTTCTACTTATGAGTTTATTTGTTTTGTTATCTACTTTTTACTTGTGTGTTTCAAAAACCAAACCAAACCAAATTTTAAAAGCATTAAAAAAAAAGTAATTTTCAAAAAACCTGAGCTTGTTTTCTGAATTTGGCTAAGAATTCAACTGTTTTCATAAGAAAGATAAAACTCATTGTAGAGAAATGATGAGAAAACAAGCACAACTTTTAAAAATCAAATGGTTATCAAACGAAAGTTTCGTTTTTGTAATTTAAAATTTTTAATAATTTAGTCCATGCTTTGAAAAATCTCATCAAAGTTCAGTGTTGATTTCTATTATGTAATGATTTACTATTTGTAGTTTATAAACACATTTGCTCATTATTATTTTATTGTTCTACATATATAAGATACACCATTAAATCTTAACAATATTTTTTTATTTGGAATGAATCATTTTAAATTTTAAACTACAATCACTAAGGCCGTTTGATAACCATTTGGTGTTTGGTTTTGGTTTTTGAAAATTAAGCTTATAAACACTACTTTTACCTATGAGTTTCTTTGTTTTGTGGTCTACTTTCTACGGGTCCGTTTGGGATTGCTGTAGCTTTTAAAACAATTGTTGGTAGCTGTGCTTTTAAGAAAATCAACTGTCATTTGAAATAGATTAGTGTTTGGTAAATTTCAATTTCAAACCTAAAAAAGCAGGTTAATTATAGTGTTTGGTAAATTTAGATAAAATTGTTGTGATTTAGCTATAATGACGAAAGTGAACATATCATTTTAATAATTTTTATATTGATACTCAATATCTAAATTGTTATAACGTAATTATTTAAAATTTATTATAGTTTAAACTAAAAATTATATTTCGTTATTCTAAAAACAATCTACTTTGTTTATTTTCAATTATATGATAAAATATTTGAAAAAACAATTGTTATATAAAATTGTAATGAATGAATGTTATTCCAATTTAAACGCAAACAAAATTTAAGAAAAATATAATTAAAATCACCTATTTTGCTCTCATCAAACTTGTAGCAATACTATAACTTATATATATATATAGTGTATTTGAATAAAATTAAAATAAGATACTAAAAATATTAAAACAAAAAGTATAATTATTATTTGGTAAGGAATTTGAATATTAAATTTTTGTACAGAATTTGATTAAAGATTTTGGTACAAAATTTGATTAAAGATTAGGTACAATCGTATATATTATTTTATGTATGATAAAAATGTATGAATAAGTTCATATTCAACAAAATGTATGGATAGAAATAAATCAAACATTAATTTTTTTTAAAATAATTTGATGCGAAAACTGTTTATAAAACTAATTTGATTCCACACATATTCTATTGAATTAAATAAGAAGGAAGAAAAAAAAATACTTGACAAAGTGATTGATTGGAGATTGTTTGAGAACCTACACATTTTTTATTAAATAAAAAAAATTGAATCATTTTACAGGATAATAGTGTAACAGCCTATATTTTTCAATACGATCATGCTAACAATAATGCGGAAGCATAACAATTAGAAACTTAAACATTCAACAGAAGTAATTTCTTACAAAAAAAATTTAAGATAAACTATCAAATTCTTATCAACAACTCTTTAAGTCTTGTGCCAGAAAGCTAAACTTCACTTCTTTTGGGACCATCACTTGATCCTTGGTCTAAAAACATTTTGGAAAAACAAAAATGAGTACATAAATACTCAATAAGCAACTTCCACATTAAGTTCATAAATTCATTTTTTTTCAAAAGAAAACATAGAAATTCAATTTAACAAATAATTTCAATAGTTGAATTAAAAATCAAATATTCATTCGATTATTTTCTTTCAAAACAATCGTAAACAAAATACAAACATCCTTGCAAAACTTTTAATACAACTATCAAAACTTTCAATTAAAACTTTGATACAAGCAGTGCTTTAAAAAAAATAAAATTCTTTCAATCAAATAAACTTTCAAAACCAAATCTTTCAATTGAACAAAAATTTCATTTAACCAAAACTTTCAAATGCCAAAACTTTCAATTCAAATAGTACTTTCAATCAATTAATACTTTCAATTCAAACAGTACTTTCAACCAATCAATACTTTCAAATTCAAAAAATATTTTCAATCAATCAATACTTTCAAATATCAGAGTGGGAAGATGCATTATTTGGCTAGCCTTTAGAACATATATGATGGTTACCCATCGGTAAAACCAATCAATCAATCAGAACATTCAATTAGAGTTGTCGATAAAAATTGACTAGGACATTCAATACAATTACTTAAGTGTGAGGCCATGTGAGTGAATCACACACATGAATCTTCATTCCAAAGGAATGTCAAACCACAAAATGTGCCTCCCTACAAATAAGCTTCAATCAATCAGAGCTTTAAATAAAAAATGTCAATAAAATCGACCAGAACAATCAATATAATTAATACTTTCAATTCAAACAGTACTTTCAACCAATCAATACTTTCAAATTCAAACAATACTTTCAATCAATCAATACTTTCAAATATCAGAGTGGGAAGATGCATTATTTGGCTAGCCTTCAAGAACATATATGATGGTTACCCATCGGTAAAACCAATCAATCAATCAGAACATTCAATTAGAGTTGTCGATAAAAATTGACTAGGACATTCAATACAATTACTTAAGTGTGAGGCCATGTGAGTGAATCACACACATGAATCTTCATTCCAAAGGAATGTCAAACCACAAAATGTGTCTCCCTACAAATAAGTTTCAATCAGTCAGAACTTTAAATAAAAAATGTCGATAAAATCGACCAGAACAATCAATATAATTACTTAAGTGTGAGGCCACGTGAGTGAATAACACACACATGAATCTTCATTGCAAAGGAATGCCAAATCACAAATGTGTCTTCCCACAAATGTGTCTTCTCACAAATAAGCTAGAACTATTCCATCAAGTTTAATTTAGGCTACAACCACAAATAAGCAAAGCATTCCCAAAACAGAAAATTGGCATATCCGGATAGCTATATTGAACCAATCAAATACTTTTCAAAACATTCAAAAGGTAAACATATACTTTTACTTAGCAAAACAATTCAAAACATACAAAACAATTTCAATCAATTTCAAATCCCATAAAAAAAAACATGCTTTCAGATATTGTGTCAAATAACAATAATCAAAATGAAATTTTCTATTTTGGAAAGGATGTGGAGTCTACTTACCTCGATCAATAATCCTACAATTCTCAATCTCAAATCCTATTCTAATTTCTTTAACAATCGTCAACTTTTCCTAGAAGCCCAAACATCCAATACTTTACTGATCAAAAACCAAAATTTTATCTTAAAGGTCTAAATTCTATTAGGAAAACATGGATTTCATTTATGAAAAGAAATATCCTAATTTAATTTTCTAAATATAACAATTATATTCAAATATATGGAAAATATAAACTTATTAGGAACGCATCTTAATTCTATTAGGAAAACATCCTAATCAAATTTCTAAATACAACAATTATATTCAAAAGTAATTAAGACGCATGATCATGCTTAACCTATGGTCAGATTTTAATCTAAATAACATATTTTATGCAGCAATCAATTAATTTAAAGCATACATCTCATGCATAATTAAATTAAAATTAAAATTAAGCAAAATTGACCGGCATATTTGGCATATCCTAAGAAATTGAAAAACAATTTAAATTATAATAATTTAAATTTAAGACATATCTTGGTCTTCAAAATATTTTCCTTTTGGACTATCCAAAATTAGAGTTTGAAGAAACCCTAAAAGAAATTTTCTGCTATGACCTTCATAACCACCATCACCATTGATTTTTTTTTTTTTTAAATTATTTAAATTTGAATTGAAATCTTATCTCAACTTGAATTGAAATCTCATCTCAATTTGAATTGAAATCTTATCTCAATTTGAATTGAAAACTAATCTCAATTTCAATTTGAATTGAATTACATGCAAATCGATCATTCACGAGTTGTTCGTAATTACAGCTGGATCAAAAGTCTGTTTTACTTCTATAATTACATCTTGCACCTTAAGTACCACTGATCCTCTAATGAATAATCTGTTTATAATCTAATTATAAACTAAGTCCCTCTCAGGCCGGTGAGAGGGTGGGGCCCCATTGTTCAAGTCCCGAAATCAGCACTTAAGGGAACTACTCATCTACTTACCCTATATGGGAAAGAGTGAATTCCATCTTGTGAGATTATGTTCCCAGCTCCCTATTTGGTCAAGTCCCCAAAATGGTAGGCATATTGAATCGGCAATAAAAACCATTCTCACCCATGCAAATCAAAGGACAAGCCCACACAGGCAGGAGTTCATAACTCACTAAGGATTAAGATCAAGTAGCATATGATCATCCTGATGAAATATTAATCTTCTCAATTAACAGATTTATAAAGAGAGATTAAATATTTCGTGGTCCAATCCTATACAAACTCATTGTATAAGATACCCCCACTCACATGTCTCTACATGAATGATTTGGATCAAATCATTTGTAACTATTACAAAGTGGGTCGTATCAATAGTGTTACCAAGATAAGGCACCCAACCTTATCCATATACTATGATTCTTTAGGATATTTATTAAACACGATCCTCCTGTATGTCAACCACATACTGTTCAAGACTACACTAATAACCTTGGATTTTTCATATAATGAATAATATTATATTGCAAATAAAATAATCAAAATTATTATTAATTATTAAATAATTAATTAATAACGAGGTTTTAGGGCATAAATCCCAACAGTTATGAGTTGACTCATATGTTATAAGGGCTTAATTGAAGCCCAAATTTCTATATTGGATGACAAAATTAAGGGCTTATTTACCTCAAAGTAGCAATGAGATATGATTAAAGGGATAGTATGTCAAAATCATGAATATCGAGATAGAGTCCATGTAACTCCATCTTTATCTGGAACTTGTAGATCTTCTTGATGAGGTTAAACTCATAGGTTACAAGTGGTTCTACAGAGAAAAATATGTGTAGATTAGAAGGTACAAACCTTCAAATTGAGACTAGTGGTAAAGGGTTAAACCTAATGGAAGAAAGTACATCGTGAGTAAATTTTCCTCCAATGTCGTTGATAGCATGCATAAATGTGCTATTTTTAGACTTAGTTTTTGGCTAGTTTTGCTATGATTTTGTGTGCTTTCATGTATTTTTATGTTTATTTCTCAGAAATCGGACATTTGGAGCAAAACCGAAGAATTGTGAGATAATTGGACAAATTTGAGAAACTTAAGGCTATATTGGAAGATTCAAGTGTTGAAGAAGAAGAACAAGGTATTTGGACCTGAAGGCATAGCGTTGCAACGCTCCTTATAGTGTTGCAATGCCATTTGAGAAGCCTTTCAACCTTGAAGAACCGCAGGCATAGCGTTGCAACGCTACTCAAACAGATTTTTTCCTTCTTTATAAAATTCGAAGGGACAGCATTGCAACGCTGCCCCTAGCATTGCAACAATGTTTCAACTCTATAAAGGGAATGTTATGTTTCGAGCAAAGGGAGTCGTTTTGGAGAGACCTAAACCCTAATTTCGATAGAAGCATTGTTTGAGAGGTCTAGAGAGCAACTTGGAGAGCTAAGGAGGACACTCAAGGCTCGGGATCGCGGGACATCACTTTGGGAACAAGTGTTGGCACGCGTCGTCTAGTTTTTCTATTTTCCCTTTCTTTTGCATTCTTAATTTTAGGATTTAGTGGACTGAAATTGCATGTATTTGAGTGTTTTAGACTTTTTAGTTAATTGCTTGATTGTATAAAACTATGTGTTGATTGACTGAATGTCATTGTAATATTTTTTATGCATCTTGATTTAATCTTCTAAGCTCCCGACCATAGCTTTGTATGTTAAGTTAAATTTAGCTTGAGAAAGTAAGTTTAACTAAGAACCTAGATGCATAACTAGGATTAATCTATTGCATGAGAATGATTAGGTTAATACTAGAAGTTATTAAGAGAATTTCATAATGTCGTGCCTAGTCGTAAAAACAGACCGAAAGGTTGATTTACTTCTTGCATGAGTTCAATTGGGCTCGAGAGAGTCAATTGAATATTTTAGTAATTCTAGACATAGAACTGTTGCACGATTCACAATTTGATAGTCAATTTCATAGTCGGGCTTCACGAATGGCAATTAACAAATGTCTCTCTAAAATTGGACTCCAACTTTGTATATAATAGGATAGGTTTTATGTTTTTATATAAAAGAGCCAATTCAAAATTAGTTTTCTCTAAATAAAATTAGGCATAAGTAACTATGATAATTAATTAAATCTAAGAAACTCAATCCTTGAGGATGACCCTGGCCACTATTATTGCAAAATACTTAGAGGTCTGGTTTTATATATGTAATCATGATAGAACCCTCGACAAGTCCTTTATCAGTCATCGTACTAAAGTCTATAAGCATTCTCTAATCTATTTTTGCATATGAGATATGAGAAATGGATGTTTAGATTTCTTTTCTGAAAAGAAATATTAAAGAATGGATCTATACAAATTAATTAGAGGGGTTCAGTTTCAAAGATCAAAGGAAAAAAATGTTTGCAAATTATAACGGTTCATTTATGAAATGAATTTTACCATTAGATCTTTCAATATAAGTGATAGCATGCAATTATGCTATCTTATAACCTATTAATTATGAGTTTTGTTATGATTTGGTGAACTTTTATGCCTATTTCTCTTGATTTTGTAGAAACCAAGCTTGAGAAGCAAAATCGAGTGTTCGGGAGTAATATGATGAATATTGGAGCCTTTTAGAGCCATTTTGAAGATCCTTGAAGAGAATAGTTGATATTTAAGAAGAAAACCTGATATGAGGGTGCCAAATTAGGCATCAAGATGCCACATTTTAAGTTTCAAACCCGAGAGCTAGCATTGAGACGTTGTCTTGTGGTGTATCAACGTTAAAAACATGTGCAGAAGAAGCGTTTTGTCTGTAGCGTCGAGACGTTGCCTTCAGCCTCACGATGCTGGGGGCGCGCGCACAAGAAAAAATGACGTTTTGGAAAGTGTCGAGACCTTGCTCCTAGGGTCTCGACACTATCGTGATAGAGGGTATGTATTTATCTTTTTCTCTTCGTGGAAAAGGAGGCCAAATCGAGGGATTTTACCCTAATCTAGATAACAAAGCTTCTTGGGTGGATTTTGGGAGGTTTTTGGAATTGAGTTGAGGATCTTGGAGCTCAAGTTTGTGGTAGATTGCCTCGAGAATGCATGATCGACGTCGACCTAAGCATTTTCTTCCCTTTTCCTTTATTTTCAGTATTTAGACTAGGTTGTAATTAGAGATTTTGTGGTTGTAATTTATTGATCTTAAGTATCCTTGTCCTTCATTGCTTGGGGTTTATTGTATTGAATTTTTTTAATGCTTAATTGTTGGTTAATTTGGATTAATTGCTTGTTTTATGGATGTTTATAATATTGAGGCTTTGAATCATTCATGCATTTAGTGTTTAATGCTTTTAATCAGTCTTCATTAATTAATTAAGATAGATCTAAGTTGAGCTCGATAGAGGAAACTTAGTTTAGCGTAATGCACAATTAATTAATTACCTGAGTGACAACGAAAGTAATGGTTAATTAATTATAGTTGTTGAAAAGATTAATTCGTGAGCACTGATTAACTGATTGGTTTACTAGTGGAAACTTGATGGAGAGAGGCTAGTTTAGAACTGAATGCATGACTAATAATCACTTGGACACGACAGTGATAAGAGTGAGTATTAGAGGTCCGTAATGAAGAGTCTTAATGCCTTGTATGATTTAGCTAGTGCAAGGGACACCTACATGCTAGATTCGTTAATAAATATTTGAGATTAGAGGAGACCGATAGGAGAGTCCATGCCTTTAGAGCTTCTAGGCTTATGAGTTCATTGTTGATTTAGTTGTAATTGTCTGTTTAATTAAGTAATTAATTATTTACCCAAGTTTATCCCTTAGGTTTGAGCCTTCCATTTTTTTTTTTGTTGCATAGGTTAGTTTATCTTCTTTTGGTTGTTTTCTCTAAATAAAGCTAAGTGAGAGTAATCGTGGTATTTAATGTTGGGATTTATGCCCTAAAGCCTCGTAATTAATAATTTATTTAATAATAAATAATAATTTTGATTATTTTATTTGCAATATAATATTATCCATTATATGAAAAATCCAAGGTTATTAGTGTAATCTTGAACAGTATGTGGTTGACATACGAGAGGATCATGTTCAAGAAATAACCTAAAGGGTCATAGTATATGGATAAGGTTGGGTGCCTTATCCTGGTAATACTATTGATACGGCCCACTTTGTAATAGTTACAAATGATTTGATCCAAATCATTCATGTGGAGACATGTGAGTGGGGGTATCTTATACAATGAGTTTGTATAAGACTGGACCACGAAATATTTAATCTCTCTTTATAAATCCGTTAATTGAGAAGATTAATATTTCATCAGGATGATCATATGCGACTCGATCTTAATCCTGAGTGAGTTATGAACTTCTGCCTGTGAGGGCTTGTCCTTTGATTTGCATGGGTGAGAGTGGCTTTTGTAGCCGATTCAATATGCCTACCATTTTAGGGACTTGACCAAATAGGGAGCTGGGAACATAATCTCACAAGATGGAATTCACTCCTTCGCATATAGGGTAAGTAGATGAGTAGTTCCCTTAAATGCTGATTTCGGGACTTGAACAATGGGGCCCCACCCTCTCATTGGCCCGAGAGGGACTTAGTTTATAATTAGATTATAAACATATTGTTCATTAGAGAATCAGTGGTACTTAAAATGCAAGATGTAATTATAGGGGTAAAACGGACTTTTGACCCAGCTGTAATTACGAACAACTTGTGAAGGATCGACTTGCATGTAATGATTATATCTATGGACACAACTTGTCCTACAGTGTATAAGAGTGCAACTCTAGGTCTATAGTGGAGTGACCTATAGTTAATGAATGAAAATTAATTAATTAAAGAGTTTAATTAATTAATTTTGTATCATTGGAGCTTATAATCTGTAGGTCCATAAGGTCCCCTTGCTAGCTCATAGTAACACTAAAAGATCAATTTAGTTGAAAGAAAAATTTGAAATGTTCAAATTAATATTTAATATATTAGATATATTAAATATAAAAGAGGAAAATATATTTATTGTATTTGATACATTAAATATTAAAATTTGAAATGTTCAAATTTAATATTTAATTTGAAGTGTTCAAATTAATATTTAATATATTAGATATATTAAATATAAAAGAGGAAAATATATTTATTGTATTTGATACATTAAATATTAATATTTATTGTATTTGATACATTAAATATTAATATTTATTGTATTTGATACATTAAATATTAAAATTTGAAATGTTCAAATTTAATATTTAATTTGAAGTGTTCAAATTAATATTTAATATATTAGATATATTAAATATAAAAGAGGAAAATATATTTATTGTATTTGATACATTAAATATTAAAATAATTAATATATATTTGATATATTAAATAAAAGATATTTATAGAATTTGAATAAGATTCAAATAAATAAATATCGTAGGAGATTTGAATGAGATTCAAATAAATAAAAGATATATTTTAATATATTAGATATTAAAATATAATATTTTAATAATGGCAAAGATCTTCCCTTGGTCTCTATAAATAGAACCCTTGGGTTGAGCCATTCTACACAACACACATCTCCTCAATAGAGAGAATTAGAGAATTCTCTCTAGACCTCTTCCTCTCCAATCATTTGGGAATTTTCTTTCAAGAGGCTCCCACAAGCCTTGATCTTTTGTTAGAGTCATAGCAAGGAAGACTTTGTGGAGGAGATAAAGACCCGCTAGAAGAATCTCCATGTTTATTTCAATGTAAGTTTTTGCTTAACCTTATATATTTTGTGTTTAATTCTAAATAAATCAAAGACGATCTAATGCTTCCGCTGCGGGATGAAAAGTTCATTCCTTCATTTAATTGAATTAAAACCAATCTCTATGGATTGGATACTCGGTAGGAATACTGTTTTATATTACTTGACATGCGCTTGAGGAAACATAAATTGTACTCATCAAGTTTTTGGGGCCGTTGGCAGGAATTTGCGTATTTTAATTCAATTAATATTGTGAAGAAATCACTTGCTTTAATTTAGAGGTTTTTATTACTTTACTTTTATTTTCCTTGTTTTGTTTTTTCTTGAGTCCTGGTCTTTTTTTCTAGTTGTGTTACTATCTAGTGTTGCTTTTGAGCTTATGTTTATTTCTTTATTTCTATTTAGATGGCTTCTGATAGATTTGTGTGGCCCTTTAGAGAATCTGAGCTCGAAGAACCAATACTACCTTCTAGTTCTTTTCCTTTTAGTTATCCCTCAGATAATTATGGTCTTTTAGTGAGGACTATGGGTTTCATGGTTATCAAATGCCTAATTATTATCATATTGAATCTATGAGTTATAGAAATCTCATGTATGTGAAGAAATGAACGTTTCACTCCACAGAGGAAGCATTGGGTCGTCTTTGATTTTATTTAAAATTAAACTAAAAAAATAAGATTAAGCAAACTTACTTGGAGTAAATATGAAGATATTTCTGGTGGGTCTTTTTCTTCTTGTACTTCAACTCCAATGAGATTGAACTCCAAGACTTCCACAAAGTTTTCCTTGCTATGACTCAAACAAAGGAACAAAGAGGTTTGTGGGAACCTTCTTGAAAATAGAGAGAGGGAATGAGAGGAGAATTTCAAGAGTTCTTTTATCTTGTGAAGAATGCACACAATGGCTCACCCCTAGGGTTCTATTTATAGTGGTCTAGGGTAAATAATTAAATAATATATTTTAATACCTAATATATTACATATGTTTCTCTAACCAGTTTGAATCCTATTCAAACCTTTCCAAATTCTCCTACGATATCTATTTCCTTATTTGAATCTAATTCAAATTTAATAAATATATTTTCTTTAATGTATCTTAATACATTAATAATTTTTTTGATATTTAATGTATCATATTCAATAAATATGTTTTCCTTATTTAATATATCAAAATATATTAAATTTTAATTTGAACATTTCAAAGGTTTCTCTCAACGAAATTGATCCATATTTGTTCAAATGAGCTAGCAAGAGGACCTTATGAACCTAAAGATTATAAGCTCTAATGATACAAAATCAATTAATTAAACTCTTTAATTAATTAATTTTCATTCATTAACTATAGATCACTCCACTATAAACCTAGAGTTGCACTTTTATGCACTGTAGGACAAGTTGTGTCCATAGATATAATCACTACATGCAAGTCGATCCTTCACGAATTGTTCGTAATTACAGCTGGGTCAAAAGTCCGTTTTACCCCTATAATTACACCTTGCACCTTAAGTACCACTGATTCTCTAATGAACAATTTGTTTATGATCTAACCATAAACTAAGTCCCTCTCGAGCCAGTGAGAGGGTGATGCCCCATTGTTCAAGTCTCGAAATCAGCAATTAAGGAAATTACTCTTCTCCTTACCCTATAAAGGAAATAGTGAATTCCATCTTGTGAGATTATGTTTCCAGCTCCCTATTTGGTCAAGTCCCCAAAATGGTAGACATATTGAATCGGCTACAAAAGCCACTCTCACCCATGCAAATCAAAGGACAAGCCCTCACTGGCAAGAATTCATAACTCACTTTAGATTAAGATCGAGTCGCATATGATCATCTTGATGAAATATTAATCTTCTCAATTAATGGATTTATAAAGAGAGATTAAATATTTCGTGGTCCAGTCTTACATAAACTCATTGTATAAGATACTCCCACTCACATGTCTCCCGCATGAACGATTTGGATCAAATCATTTGTAACTATTACAAAGTGGGTCGTATCAATAGTGTTAACAGGATAAGGCACCCAACCTTATCCATATACTATGACCCTTTAGGTTATTTCTTGAACATGATCCTCCCATATGTCAACCATGTACTGTTCGAGATTACACTAATAACCTTGGATTTTTCATATAATGGATAATATTATATTGCAAATAAAATAATCAAAATTATTATTAATTATAAAATAAATCATTAATTACGAGGCTTTAGGGCATAAATCCCAACAGTATGGTACTGATGAGTGCATTTGGACCTATGAACCATATCCTAATCTTTTTTAGGAAGCCCAAATAGAGGAAGAATCCTCCTTAGAGAGAATGTTCAGAAAGTATACAAAAGAGACTAGAGCTAGGAGTTTGAAATTAAATTATTTGTTTAAGAGTCTCTAGACCCCTAGGGAGGTTAGTGAAGTGGGATTCACTTCTTCAGAATATTCAGTGAGTCACTTGGCTACTGATTCATGGATAGCCTTTCAGGAGCTTAATTCTTTCGATACCCTTGAATTTGGGCAGTTGAGGGAGAGTTGTGTTGAGAGTGGGAAAGATTTGGAGTGTTTTAGCACACACCAGGATCGAGTCAGTGAGGAAGAAAAAAAAGATGAACCTTTTATTTTAGTTGAGATTGTTCAGGAGATAAAGTTTGAGGCTGAAAAACCTTCGTCTGTTTTATCTCTTAATAGTTCTCTTTATCCCAAATGTTATTTTTCTTATTCTCACGAGTCTATGTTAGAGTCTGAGTCATTTTTTTATCTTTCTCCTTTTATGCTTTTCTTATTTAAAAATACTAAAAATATTTTTGCTTTAGGGGCCCACGAGGAGCTAGTGTTTCTACTAGCTTTGGTGTGTTTTGTTGATTATAGGAAGAAGGGCCTAAAGAAATGGAAGAATATCTATGTGCCCTGAGAGCCCACACGAGCCCCGTCTAGCTAAAGACATTAAATAAGCGCTTCTTGAGAGGCAACCTAAACCTTCTTTCCTCTAGTTTCCTGTTTTCTTTCTTTTGTTTGTTTTTTCTTTTTGTTTTGTGTTGATCTCATGTTACCATTAGTTGATTGTTCTAGGAGCTCGAGATTCAAATTATATCTTTCATCATGCATTCCATTTGATCAAGCTGAATCAAGGATTCTCTTGAACTCCAGGGCAGTATCATTCTCCTTTTACCCTTTTTAATTGTCCCTTTGCATGCTTAATTAGTTGGGTAATTTATATATTGAGGACGATTTATGCTTTAAATTTGGGGGGATGCTCTGCTATTTAGATCTGAGTTAATTTAAAATGTTTGTGAATTATATGATGAGTCTGTTGCATTGTGTATGATGAGGACAACATGTGATGTGTTTTGAATAGTGTAATATTTGTAATTTTAGTGAAATAGGAGAGCATGTCTAGAATTCAAGTAAATTTAATTTTTTTCTTGGAAGTTGTTGCACTTGTGGAGCACTTAGCCTTCTTATTAGTGGTTTTGAATACTTAGAACAGATTTATTTTATCTAGATGTTCGTTTGTCACCCCGATAGGCTTAAGTTCTGGTGTGAAGGTTGTCTGTAATGTTGAGCTTAGGAGGGAAAATCATGTATATCTACTTGTTAAAATGAAAAGAAAGAAAAGGAAAAAGAAAAAAAACAATAAAATAGCTTGTAGTGCTTATTGATCAAGGGAAAAAAGAGTTGTATTTGATGTGATTAGTTAGGCCACTCATTGAGCGAGTGCTCTGAGTAAGGGTCCTTGGAACATTTGTGTGAAAGCTAGTGTCCTTGAGATTTAAAGAAAAATGCAAGTTTGGGGGAACGTTACCCCAGTGTTGTTGTTCAAGCGTCTTAGTTAGATATTACCTTCTTGGATGTTAGGATGCTGGATAATTGGATCTTAGGGCTAGTGTAGGGAGAAGATGAATAGAGGATTCTATAAATCTTTCTAGGTTAGTAAAGATCAAAATAGGGAAGGCTATGCATGTACTTGCAAGGGATCAAAAGTTTAGATTTAAATTTCTTAATGAATTGATGGGTTTGAGTATTTCCTTTAATTGTGATTATTTTGTTGTTTAGAACATTGAGGCATGAGTCATTGTGATGCAATGGTTGATTCATGTGTATAGGTTTTGTTTTAGCTTTGCTCGAGACTAACAAAGATTTAACTTTGGGGATATTTGATAGCATGAAATTATGCTATCTTATAATCTATTAATTATGCTAGTTTTGTTATGATTTGGTGAGCTTTTATGCCATTTTTTTTTATTTTATAAAAATTGAGCTTAAGAAGCAAAATCGAGTGTTCGAGAGTAATATGATGAATATTTGAGCATTTTAGAGCTATTTTGAAGATCCTTGAAGAGAAGAGTTGATATTTGAGAAGAAAAACCTAAGAGGAGGGCGTCAAGACGCCACATTTTAAGTTGCAAACCCGAGACCTAACGTTGAAATGATGTCCTATGATGTCTCAACGCTAGAAACACGAGGAGAAGAAGCGTTTTGTCCGTAGTGTAGAGCATGGGGGCGCGTGCGGCGGCAAAAATGGGACATTTTTGGACAGTGTCTTGATGCTATCGCGATAGAGGATATATATTCATCTTTTTCTCTTCGTGGAAAAGGAGGCCAAATCTAGGGATTTTACCCTAATCTCGATAACAGAGCCTCTTGGGTAGATTTTGGGAGATTATTGGAGCTGAGTTGAAGATCTTGGAGCTTGCATTTGTGGTAGATTGCCTCAAGAACGCGGGATCGACATCAACCTAAGCATTTCCTTCCCTTTTCCTTTATTTTAAGTATTTAGATTAGGTTGTAATTAGGGATTTTTTGGTTGTTATTGACTGATCTTGAGCATCCTTGTACTTAATTGCTTGGCATTTATTATATTGAATTGTTTTAATGCTTAATTGTTGATTAATTTAGATTAATTGATTGTTTTATGGATGTTTATAACTATTGAGCCTTTGAATCATTCATGCATTTAGTGTTTAATACTTTTAATCAGTGTTCATTAATTAATTGAGGTAGATCTAAGTTGAGTTGGACAGAGGAAACTTAGTTTAATGTAATGCAATTAATTAATTATCCGAGTGATAGCGAGATTAGCGGTTAACTAATTGTAGTTGTTGAGAAGATTAATTCGTGAGCACTTATTAATTGATTCGTTTCTAGTGGAAACTCGATGAAGAGAAGCTAGTTTAGAACTTAATGCAAGACTAATAATCGCTTGGACACGACAGTGATAAGAGCGAGTATTAGAAGTCCATAATGAAGAGTCTTAATGCCTTATATGATTTAGCTAGCGCTAGAGACACCTAAGTTAGTTAATTAATACTTGAGATTGGAGGAGACTGACATGAGAGTCCATGCCTTTAAAGCTTCTAGACTTATGAGTTCACCGCCGATTTAGTTGTAATTGTCTATTTAATTAAGTAATTAATCCTTTACTCAAGTTTAACCCTTAGGTTTGAGCCTCCAATTTATTTTCATGCATTTATTATTTGTTGCATAGGTTAGTTTATCTTCTTTTGTTGTTTTCTCTAAATAAAGCTAAGTGAGAGTAATCATGGTATTTAATTGAATTAAAACCAATCTCTGTGGATTGGATACTCGGTAGGAATACTATTTTATATTACTTGACTCGTGCGCTTGCAGCAACATAAATAGTACACATCAATAAGATTTGGTAAAAGTATCAAAACCTATGACTTAGGATAAATATTAATGAAGCTTGTATAGATAAGAAAATCACTAATTGTTTATTGGATTTTTCTCATGTTTTATGTTGATGATATTTTACTCATTATGAATGATGTAAGATTTCTAACATAAAAAGCTGACTACCTAACCAATTCCAAATGAATGATTTGGAATAACTTGATATGTTTTATATGTCCAAAGTGGAGATTTTCAAGGACAAAATGTAAACTTTGTCTCAAGCATTTTATATGTCAAAATTGTTGTCCAAGTATTGGATGCAGAACTTCAAAGAATGATAAATGTATCATTCTAACATGGAGTTATCTAGTCTAAGGAAGAGTATCTTAAGACAACTCAAATGTTGAGAGCATAAGATTGATTATCTACACTGAGTAGAACACAATCTAATATATACATGAGACTCAACATTTAATATACCGTCAAGTTGGTTAGCATATATCAATTAAACCAATGGCTTGACCATTGTGTAGAAATTTAAGAACTTTCTCAATTATTTGGATAATGAGAATTTATATTTTTGTGTATGGAGTTAAGGATTTGATATTGTTGGCTTTTTGGCCCTTAATCTCAAATTAATTAATTTTAATTAATTAATTAATTAATATTTTGATGATAACAAACCTGCTAGTAATTACTAACAATTTTAGTATTTTGAAGTATCCATAGTGTAGAGCTCGGAATAATGATTCCAACGCCTCTTGAATCACTCAAATCAGAGTTAAAATGAAGAAGTTATGGGCAAAACAAATTTGAACGGAAAATTCCCGACGCGATGCATGGCAGCTGAGTCAGCATTATGGACCATTTAGAGAGTGACACATGGAGCTATGGAGGAAGTGACACATGGTGGCTTTTTTGTTTGTTTAAAAAGAAAAAAAATTATATTATTATATATTATTGTTTATGTGTCTAACGGTTTTTTAAATTAAAAAAAAAAATTCTGACAGCATTAAATGCTGCTAGCAGTTAGGCTGATTTAAAAAAAAGAGGTTTTATATATATTTTGACCGTTAGACATATATATATATATATATATTATATTATATTATATATTTATTATTTACTTTTTATTTTTTCTTTTAAAATCTCCACCATTCATTTTACTTTTACAACAATCCAATGGTCTAAATTAAATTTTGATTTTTACCTCTTTTCCCTCTCTTTTTATACTATATTCTTCTCCAAAAGTTATAACAAGTTTTCCATAGTTTTTCATCCTCTAAATTCTCAAAGCTTCCATTGTTGCTCTCTACAAGCTCTCAATTTTTTCTTTTCATCTTTTTCTTGAGAGAGAATTATTGTATTGTGATAATTTCTTTTTGTGTGAGAAATTTGTAAATCCACTCTATTGAGAGAGTTATAGGTGTGTTCTATAAACATATCAAACTTTGTAACTGTTTGATCCTAACCCGTGGAAAGGATCGAGTTTGCTCTTGAACTCGTAAAAAGAGCGTTGTAGCAGTTGGGCTCTAATCCGTGGAAAGAGTCGATAAAGTTTTTATTCAAATTCCCAAGAGGCGCTTAGGGAGTGGAGTAGGTCAAGTTTGACCGAACCACTATAAAATTACAGTGTCATCCTCTTTAACTCTTTCTCATTTACTTTTGCAAATTAATTGTAGTAATTTATTGCATGCTTTAATTTGCTCTTAATTGTTTATTGTGTTAGATTGAATTAATTTTTCATACTTTACATATTGTATTAATTATCATTTTTATTTGTGTATAAAAAAATTTGATAATTAAATTATTTGTGCATACTTAGGAAAAAGTTTTATTAGACCATATTCACCCCCCTCTAGGGTTGCCATACCGATCCAACAATTGGTATTAGAGCGAGGTTGCTCTTTTAGAATTTTTTTTATAAACTTTATTGTTTGAGCTTTATAGCAAACCTAGTTGTAAATGGTGTGATTGAAGGACAATTCACCTCTAGACCTCCTTACTTTGATGGGTCAAATTATGCTTATTGGAAAGCTAGAATGAAAATTTATTTGTAATCCGTTGACTATTATTTATGGTTAAATGTGGTTAAAGGTCCTTATATTCCCATGAAAAGAGTTAATGATAATGATGTGTCTAAATTAGAAGAAGAATATGATGACTTTGATATGAAAAAGTGTGCTTTTAATGCTAGAGCTATAAATTGTTTATATTGTGCTTTAAGCAAAGATGAGTATAATAGAATATCTATGTGCTCTTCCGCTAAAGAAATATGGAATACTCTTGAAGTGACTCATGAGGGAACTAATCAAGTTAAAGAGTCAAAAATTAGCATGCTAGTTCATAATTATGAATTATTTAAAATGGATGCTAATGAATCTATTATTGAGATGTTTACTAGATTTACTAACATTATAAATGCTTTGAAGGGTCTTGGCAAAGTATATACTACCTCTGAAAATGTTAGGAAAATTCTTAGGTCTCTACCTAAGAATTGGGAAGCAAAGGTGACGGCGATTTAAGAAGCAAAAGATCTCACCAAACTTCCTCTGGAGGAACTCATTGGCTCTCTCATGACACATGAGATTACCATGAAGGAGCACATGTAGGATGAGTCCAAAAAGAAGAAGAGTATTGCATTAAAGACCATATCCTTGGAAGTTGAATCCGAAGATGAGGGTGTTCTTGATGAAGACGATATTGCATATTTTTCACGTAAGTATAAGAACTTCATCAAGAGGAAGAAACAATTCAAGAAGCACATTTCCAACCAAAAAGAGTCAAAAGGTGAAATTAGCAAAAAGGATGAGGTAATATGCTATGAATGCAAAAAATCGGGTCACATAAGAACGGATTGCCCTCTCTTTAAATCATCTAAGAAATCCAAGAAGAAAGCAATGAAAGCTACTTGGGATGATAGTGATGAAAGTGGAAGTGGAAGTGACGAAGAAGAGGTAGCAAACTTTTGCTTCATGGCTCATAGTGACAAGGGTGATGAACAAGATGATGAGGTAACTCTAGAACCCCTTTCCTATGATGAATTGTTTGAAGCTTTTGAAAATATGCAAAAAGACTTAGAAAAGCTTGGTTCCAAATATGTTGTGCTTAGAAAGAAATACAATGCTTTAACTAGTGAAAATAAATCTTTACTTGATGAAATGTCTTGCTTAAAAGAAAATGAGCATGATGTTGTGCAAATTGATGAAATGAATGTCTCTTGTGATAAGCATGTTTTTTATTGTGATGAGAAAAATGCCTTGCTTGATAAAGTTAGATTTCTTGAGCATGATAGTTGTGAAAAAGATAACTTGATTAATTTGCTTAAGGAAAAGGAATTAAATGCTTTGCAAGAACTTGGTAAGGCTAAAGAGTCTTTTAAAAAGTTGACAATAGGTGCTCAAAGGTTGGACAAAATAATTGAAGTTGGCAAGCCTTATGGTGATAAAAGAGGATTAGGCTACATTGATGAATGTTCTACTCCTTCAAGTTCTAAAACTATTTTTGTTAAAGCATCTCCTATTGTGCCTAAGCTTAATATGTCTAAGGTTGTGTCTAAGCATGATAAATATAGCTTTGTGCCTATATGTCATCATTGTGGTGTTGAAGGTCATATTAGACCTAAGTGCTTTAAATTGAAATATGCTCTTACTACTTCTTCAAGAAGAAATTTTTCTCAAAGAGCAAAGTTTCACAATGCTCCAAGAAAAAATTTCTCCAAGAAAAGTAGAGTGCATAAATTTGTTGTAAGAGATAAATCCTTGCATAATGTTGTTTGTTTCTATGTGGCAAATATGGACATAGAGTGTATTCTTGTTACTTGTCTAAATCCAATGCTTTAAATGTGGATGCAAAAAATGAAATGGGTTCCCAAGTTTGTAAATGCTAACCTTTTAGGACCCAAACAAGTATGGGTACCAAAAGATCAATCTTGAACACTTTTGTTTGTAGGTTTGTTTGAAAGTCTCCAAGAAAAACAAATGGTTCTTGGATAGTGGTTGCTCAAGGCACATGACGGGAGGCCAATCCAAGTTTGTCAATCTTTCTAAAAAGGATGGAGGTTTAGTAACCTTCGGTGCAACAAGAAAGGTAAAATTATTGGTAAGGGTAGTATAGGTAATGGTTCTTCTACCTTGATTGAAAATGTGCTTTTAGTTGATGGTTTAAAGCATGATTTACTTACTATTAGTCAATTATGTGATAAAGGTTTTAGAGTTGTGTTTGATAAAAAAGAATTGCATCATTGAAAATGCTAGTGATAGAAAAGTCTTGTTTGTTGGCAATAGAGATGAAAATGTGTACACTATTGATTTGAATGATTGTCCTATTAGTGATAAATGTCTTTCGGCCTTGCATGATGATTCTTGGTTATGGCATAGAAGACTACGACATGCTAGCATGCACTTAATTTCAAATATTTCCAAGAATTCTTTGGTTAGAGGTCTTCCAAAATTTAAATTTGAAAAGGATAAAGTTTGTGATGCTTGTCAAATGGGTAAGCAAACCAAATCCTCTTTCAAATCTAAAAATGTGATCTCTACAACTAGACCCCTTCAACTACTACGTATGGACTTATTTGGCCCTTCTAGAATTGCTAGTTTGGAGGGAATTATTTTGCCTTTGTGAAAGTTGATGATTTTTCAAGATTTTCTTGGGTTTTAATGATAAAACATAAGGATGATGCTTTGAAAAGTTTTGCTAGTTTTGCAAAAAGAGTTCAAAATGAAAAAGGGTTTTTGATTTCTAAAATTAAGAGTGATCATGGAGGAGAATTTGATAGTATTGCTTTTGAAAAATTTTGTGAAGAAAATGGTTTTTCTCATAACTTCTCCGCTCCAAGAACTCCTCAACAAAATGGTGTGGTTGAAAGGAAAAATCGTACTTTGCAAGAATTTGCTAGGTCAATGTTGCATGAGTATGATTTACCTAAATACTTTTGGGCCGAAGCCGTTAACACCGCTTGTTATGTTTTAAATAGAGTTTTAATTAGGCCTTCTTTAGATAAAACTCCTTATGAGCTTTGGCATAACAAAATTCCAAATATTGGGTATTTTAAAGTTTTTGGTTGCAAATGTTTTATTTTGAACAACAAAGAAAAGCTTGGAAAGTTTGATTCTAAGACGGATGTTGGTATCTTTCTAGGTTATTCCTCTACAAGTAAAGCTTATAGAGTTTTCAATAAGAGAACTTTAATTATCGAGGAATCTATGCATGTTGTATTTGATGAAACTTGCAATAATGTTTCTAATGAGTCTATTTGTAGTGATGATTTAGAAAGAAATTTTGGAGATTTACTTGTTAGTGACAAAGGCAACGAAATTGATTCAAGTAAGCAAGAATTGAGCTTCAATGAAAAGAAGGAAGACGGTTCTTCATCTATGCCTAAAGAGTGGAGGTATGCTCCATCCCATCCCAAGGATTTGATTCTTGGTGATCCCAAACAAGGTGTGAAAACTCGTTCATCTCTTAATTTGTTTAATAATCTTGCTTTTGTTTCTCAAGTTGAACCTAAAAGTTTTAAGGATGCCGAAAATGATGAGTTTTGGATATTAGCTATGCAAGAAGAATTAAATCAATTTGAAAGAAACAAAGTTTGGGAATTAGTCCCTAGGCCTTCTAATGCTTCTATTATTGGAACTAAATGGGTCTTTAGAAATAAGATGGATGAAAATGGAAATATCATTAGAAATAAAGCTAGACTTGTAGCTCAAGGTTATTGTCAAGAGGAATGTATAGATTATGAAGAGACTTTTGTACTCGTTGCTAGATTAGAAGCTATTAGAATGTTACTTGCTTTTGCTTCATATAAGAATTTCATCTTGTATCAAATGGATGTGAAAAGTGCCTTTTTAAATGGTTATATTATGGATGAAGTTTATGTAGAACAACCTCCGGGCTTTGAAAGTTTTGATTTACCTAATCATGTCTATAAGTTGAAAAATGCTCTTTATGGCTTAAAACAAGCTCCAAGAACTTGGTATGATAGGCTTAGTAATTTTCTAATTGAGAATGGCTTTAAAATGGGTAAACCTGATACTACTCTCTTTATTAAGACTAAGGAAAATGATATGCTTTTAGTGCAAATATATGTGGATGATATTATCTTTGGTTCTACTAATCCTTCTTTGTGTGAAGAATTTTCTAAGTGTATGCATAGTGAGTTTGAGATGAGTATGATGGGAGAACTTAGCTTCTTCGTTGGACTTCAAATCAAACAACTCAAGGATGGTATCTTCATAAGTCAAGAGAAATACACAAAGGATTTGCTCAAAAGATTCAAGTTCAATGAAGGTAAAATTGCAAAAACTCCTATGAGCACATCCACTAAGCTTGACAAGGATGAAAAAGGTAAATGTGTGGAAATAAAAGCTTATCGAGGTATGATCGGATCTCTACTTTATTTAACCGCTAGTAGACCCGATATCATGTTTAGTGTATGTATTTGTGCTAGATTTCAATCTTGTCCTAAGGAATCCCATTTGCATGCCGTTAAGAGAATCTTTAAATATTTGCTTGGGACTATTGATTTAGGTTTGTGGTATCCTAGAAATGTTGAGTTTAATTTAGTAGGATATTCCGATGCTGATTTTGCCGGAAGTTTACTTGACCGTAAGAGTACTAGTGGGACTTGCCAATTTCTTGGTAGCTCTTTAGTATCTTGGTTTAGTAAAAAGCAAAATTTGATTGCCTTATCCACTATCGAAGCGGAATATATTGCGGTTGCTAGTTGTTGTGCTCAAATTCTTTGGATGAAACAAACTCTTTGTGATTTTAGATTAAAGTTTGATAATGTGCCTATATTTTGTGATAATACTAGTGCTATTAATTTGACTAAAAATCCTATTCATCATTCTAGGACTAAACATATTGATATTAGGCATCACTTTATTAGAGAGCATGTGCAAAATGGTAATATTATTCTTGATTTTGTGACCTCTAATAATCAATTAGTGGATATTTTCACCAAGCCTTTGAACGAAGAAAACTTTTGCAAAAATAGGCTTGAGCTTGGTATTATTCGTTGCAATGCCTCTTGAATTTACAATTTTTTTTTAATCCTTTTAAAGCATATTGATAGGGGGAGTTATGCAAAGAATTTATCCATGTTCTTAGGGGAAGCTTTCATATAGTTCTTAATCTTTCTCAATTGTGTCTTTTTGATGATTCCAAAGGGGGAGAAGTTTAAGAAAAGTATGTTCTAAACTTTGTATCATGTTTTAGTGTTGCATTAATTTAGGAGGAGAATTAATTTTAATTTTTTGAGTGAATTTTCAAGTAGGAGCCTTATGATGATATATTGGACTTTATATTGAAATTATTACTTGGACACATGTACTACCTTGGTTTTTATGAACTCCAAGTTATTTTTCTTTAGTAGTTTGTCATCATCAAAAAGGGGGAGATTGTTGGCTTTTTGGCCCTTAATCTCAAATTAATTAATTTTAATTAATTAATTAATTAATATTTTGATGATAACAAACCTGCTATTAATTACTAACAATTTTAGTATTTTGAAGTATCCATAGTGTAGAGCTCGGAATAATGATTCCAACGCCTCTTGAATCACTCAAATCTGAGTTAAAATGAAGAAGTTATGGGCAAAACAAATTTGAACAGAAAATTCCCGACGCGATGATGTGGCAGCTGAGTCAGCATTATGGACCATTTAGAGAATGACACGTGGAGCTATGGAGGAAGTGACACATGGTGGCTTTTTTGTTTGTTTAAAAAGAAAAAAAATTATATTATTATATATTATTGTTTATGTGTCTAACGGTTTTTTAAATTAAAAAAAAAAATCTGATAGCATTAAATGCTGCCAGCAGTTATGCTGATTTAAAAAAAAAAAAAGAGGTTATATATATATTTTGACCGTTAGATATATATATATATATATATATATATATATATATATATATATATATATATATATATATATATATATATTATAATATTTATTTATTATTTACTTTTTATTTTTTCTTTTAAAATCTCCACAATTCATTTTACTTTTACAACAATCCAATGGTCCAAATTAAATTTTGATTTTTACCTCTTTTCCCTCTCTTTTTATACCATCTTCTTCTCCAAAAGTTATAACAAGTTTTCCATAGTTTTTCATCCTCTAAATTCTCAAAGCTTCTATTGTTGCTCTCTCCAAGCTCTCAATTTTTTCTTTTCATCTTTTTCTTGAGAGAGAATTATTGTATTGTGAGAATTTCTTTTTGTGTGAGAAATTTGTAAATCCACTCTATTGAGAGAGTTATAAGTGGGTTCTATAAACATATCAAACTTTGTAACGGTTTGATCCTAACCCGTGAAAAGGATCGAGTTTGCTCTTGAACTCGTAAAAAGAGCGTTGTAGCGGTTGGGCTCTAATCCGTGGAAAGAGTCGATAAAGTTTTTATTCAAATTCCCAAGAGGCGCTTAGGGAGTGGAGTAGGTCGAGTTTGACCAAACCACTATAAAATTACGGTGTCATCCTCTTTAACTCTTTCTCATTTACTTTTGCAAATTAATTGTAGTAATT
The DNA here is from genome assembly GCA_033996785.1 of Trichosanthes truncata. Taxonomy (NCBI): domain Eukaryota; kingdom Viridiplantae; phylum Streptophyta; class Magnoliopsida; order Cucurbitales; family Cucurbitaceae; genus Trichosanthes; species Trichosanthes truncata. The sequence continues at coordinate 31,954,111 of JAWPNB010000009.1, forward strand.
TATTGCATGCTTTAATTTGCTCTTAATTATTTATTGTGTTAGATTGAATTAATTTTTCATACTTTACATATTGTATTAATTATCATTTTTATTTGTGTATAAAAAGTTTGATAATTAGATTATTTGTGCATACTTAGGAAAAAGTTTTATTAAACCCTATTCACCCCCCCCTCTAGGGTTGCCATACCGATCCAACAGATATGTAAGTTCTTACAAAGATTTAGGAAAGTCTATGTCAATATCCAATTTACCCTAAGTGATGGAGTATGGTATACAAGTTAAGTATTATCGCTTATGAAGCAATAAAAGAACTTGTATAGCTCAAATAGTTTCTTACTAATCTTAATGATGTTTCGGATATAATAAAATCTATCATACTTTATCATGATAATAGTGGTGCAATGGCCAAAATTAAGGAACTTAGAAAACACCAATATATGGTAAAGCATATTGAGAGAAAGCAACATGGCGGTGACCAAGATGGCTTTAAATATAGTTGTTTTGATCTATATAAAATGACTCTTCAGGCTAAAGTGTTTGAAGGTCTCCTAGAATGTCTAGGATTGCGAGACATGTCTCATCTTCTCTAGGGCAAGTGGGAGAACATGTTAGGTGTAGAGTATGTCTTAGTATGTCTTAGGATACATGTCTCACCGGCTTTAGTGCAAGTGGAAGATTATTGGGATTAATGTCCTAAAGCCTTGTACTTTTTTATTTAATATTTAATGATTATTTTATTTTTTTCAATTTATATTATCTATTACATAAAAATTCAAGGTTATTAGTGTAATCTTAAACAGTGTGTGATTGACATATGGGAGGATCATGTTCAAGAAATAACCCAAAGGGTCTATAGTATATGGAGATTGGGTGCCTTATCCTGGTAACACTATTGATATATCCCACTTTGTAACAGTTACAAATGATTTGGGTCGAATCATTTGTAACTGTTACAAAATGGGTCATATCAATAGTGTTATCAAGATAAGACACCCAAATCATTCATGTGAAGATATGTGAGCGGGGGTATCATATGCAATGAGTTTGTATAAGACTAGACCACAAAATATTTAATCTCTCTTTATAAATTCATTAATTGAGAAGATTAATATTTCAACAGGATGATCATATACGACTCGATCTTAAACCTGAGTGAGTTATGAACTCCTACCTATGAGGGCTCATCTTTTGATTTGCATAGGTGAGATTGGATTTTGTAGCCGGTTCAATAAACCTACTATTTTGGGGACTTGACCATAGGGAGCTAAGAATATAAGTTTCACAAGATGGAATTCGCTCATTCCCATATAGAAAAAGGTAGATGAGTAGTTCCCTTAAGTGATGATTTCGAGACTTGAATAATGTGGCCTCTTATTGGCTCGGGAGGAAATTAATTTATGATTGGATTATAAATAGATTGTTCATTAAAAGATCAATGGTGCTTAAGGTATAAAATTGACTTTTGACCCAGCTGTAAATACGAAAACTCGTGAAGGATCGACTTGCATGTAATGGTTATATCCATGGACACAACTTGTCATATAGTGCATAAGAGTGCAATTCTAGGTTTATAATGGAGTGACCTAGAGTTAATGAATGAAAATTGATTGATTAAAGAGTTTAATTAATTAATTTTGTATCATTGGAGCTTATAATATGTCGGTCCATAAGGTCCCCTTGCTCGCTCATAGTAACACTAAAATGATCAATGTAGTTGAAAGTAAAATTTGAAGTGTTCAAATTAATACTTAATATATTGGATATATTAAATAAGAAAAATATCTATTTATTGTATTTGATACATTAAATATTAAAAAGAATAAAATATTATGTATTAGATACATTTTATTAAAGGAAAAAAATATATGTTAAATTTGAATGAGATTCAAATAAAGTAAAGATATGTTGTAGGAGATTTTAAGAGATTTGAATGGAATTTCAATATGTTAAATATATATATTATAATATATTATTTGATTTTGGCAAAAATTCTACCCTAACTTCCTATAAATAGGACTATTGGATTGAGCCAAAAAGAGAGATCTCTACAATAGAAAGAAACTCTAGGAAATTTTTCTCCAAATTCTCTTTTCTTTCAAGAGGTTCCCACAAGCCTTGGGCCTATGTTCGAATCATAGTAAGGAAGATCTTATGGAGATTGGGAGATTGGAGTCAATTCACTAAAACACTAAGAACTACTAAAGACTCGCTAGAATTATCTCGATTTACTTCAATGTAAGTTTGCTTTACCTTAATTATTTTGTTTAATTCTAAATAAAATCAAAGTCGATCCAAAATTTGATTTCTAAATTGTTTAGAAACCATGTCTTCCACTGTTGGGTGAAGTACTCATTCCTATCAGTCGCAATAGTGTTACTAGGATAAGACACCCAACCTTATTTATATACAAAAGAACCTTCAGGTTATTACTTGAACATGATCTTCTTGTATGTCAACTACATATTGTTCAAGATTACACTAATAACTTAAGACCTTCGTATAACAGATATTATAAATTGTAAATAAAAATCATCAAATAATTGTTAAATAATTATTAAACAACAAAACATTAATTACTATTGGGTACTGTTTGGGAGGTGAGAAATTGAATGCACTTCTTCTAAAGCTCAAATATGTGCCCAAAATATATAAAAATATTTTTTGATCAAATGTGGTTTCTAAATTCAGTTGCAATCACTACTATCTTTACAAAGAAGACTATGACTATCTATGGGTTTGTACAATAGAGTTTTCTACTCTGAATCAGTAGGTCCATCAACTTTCTATTGTTGGAAAATCGAAGGTTGAAACAATCAAATTTGAAAATTTAGAACAAGACTACGAAGCAAAATTTGAAGGTTCAGTCTCAAAGATCTCTACAAAACTACAGATTTTCAGATAAGTTTATTTCAAATTCGAAACTTTCTGATACTACATTAAAAATTAAAAAGCTAGATGATACAATAATCATGAAATAGTTGCTTATATTTTGTCTTCTTTACAATGACATCTCCTTGTTATTCTAGAATTCACTAATTAGCATGTCATGCTTTGCATTTTTTAAATAAAGTCTTGAATGACTTAGTGATATAGTGAATATGAGTTGAACTTCATGAATAAACTAGGAATGACATGAAATATTTGAAGAAAAATTTGCTATGTGGAATTCTGGAGGTCATGCAATTGCTTATTTCTATAAATGCATAGTAAGTTATTTAAATGCATACCCATGTTACAAAATTCCTATATATTTTAATTCCTTATATGTGAAATTGTAAATATGTTTCATTCAGGTAAATCAACATAGCATCTGCATCAAATCACTTAAAAGTATTTTCATTGAACTTTTGATATCACGTGAGAAAAATCATGTTCATGAAAAATTTTACTTTAAATGCAGAATAATTGATAAAGCTAGTTTATTAGCATAATAAACTAATAGATTTCACTTGTCACAAATGAGAAATACTGGCTTGGAGGCTAATTAGAGCTCAATGAGCCTAAATAGTTAATCCAGTAACGATATTTTAAATACATGATCATGCAAATTTTCCTGGAAGGAAAGTCCTCATTAATTAGGGGGCTGAATAGATGATATGTCTCCCCATCAAACAAAAAGTAGGACAGAGGATATGTCTCCCTATCAAACAAAAAGCAAGATAGGGGATATGTCTCCCTATTAAACAAAAAGTAAGAAAAATGATATATCTCCCTATCAAATAAAAAGCAAGAGGGGGGATATGTCTCCCTATCAAACAATAAGCAAGATAGAGATATGTTTCTCTATTAAACAAAAAGCAAAAAAAAAAAAAAAAAGAAAGAAAGGAATATACCTCATTATCAAACAAAAAGCAAGAAAAAAGGGGATACCTCTCCCTATCAAACAAAAAGCAAGACAGGGAATATGCCTCCCTATCAAACAAAAAATACAACACTCCCTATTGAACAAAAAGCAAAAGACAAAATAAAGAAAGAAAAGAAATTGGGGGATTGGTTGAAGCCACCATGGTCGAGCCAAGCCCAAGGTTATTCACACCCTCTATTTCAATCTGGATGGCAAGTCCAGTAAGTTAAAGTAATGAATTGGTGGTTGGCTCAGGCCACCATGGCCAAACCAAGCTGAGCCCGAGCTTACACACTATCCTTAGTTTCAATCAAGGAAATGGTTCGATCAAGTCAAAGCTACAATGACCTAGGGCAATGTGAATGGAAGCCCTTGGTAAAGCCATAGAAATCAACAAAGAATGAAAAATCCAAGCAAAGTTCAATAATAATTCATATTGTAGATCAAGATTAAAACCAAAAATCTGGATTCCACTCTAGATATGGTCAGAGCTAAAATCTGGAGCCCACTCCAAATACGACCGATTAAGTCGTGCAAACAAAGTACGAAACACACAAAACTCTAAAGCACTTAGGTGTAGAGGAAGCGACCTGGAAAATTGATTGAACTTCAAAAAGGTTTGGTTGATTGATCTTGGCAACCCAAAAATCTAAGGAAAACCTTACGATAGGCCCTATGGAGCACGACAAAGCATGCTTCATAAAGTTGAGTAGAGTGTGATGAATGAAAAACTTGGCTTAGGTGTGGAGGACTCAAGCCTGAAAAATTTATTGGACCCCCAAAAGGGGCTTGATTAGTTGATCCTGGCAGCCTAGAAATTCGAGATGGATCTCGCAATGGGTTTTTGAAAATATTAAATTTGCAGAACTTGGTTACCTAAAACCAAGTTAGGATAGCAAGTTTCGAAGACTGTGTTTTAGAAAGAAAAAAAAGATACAGGGCAAACCTTGTAAATAAGCAAAGCTACATTCATCAGAGAAAAATTCAACACTAGAGTTATACTCTCAAATTGGGCTTTGAATGTCCAGCCTATGAAAAGATGAGCTATAAATCCCAACTTGGGAGTGAGGGATTAATGTTATGGGTAAATTTGGACATGTTAAAATAAGGCCAAGACAAGCCCAAAAGAGAAACAGGGCCAAGGGAACCCTGTAGGCCCACAGATCAACTTTTTCAAATCCAATTCCTAGATAGACAAGGAAGCCTCTTGGAATCCTTATCTAAAAAAGAATATGGAAAACCTAGGTCAACGATCCTATAAATATGCCATTGACTCAAAGAAATGGAGTTCAAGATAACCCAAATTCTAAAAACTCTAGTTTGCTACACCCAAATTTTTCTAGCTAACTTAAGCATCAGAGCTGGTGTGACAAGCGCCACACCGGTACCTAACTTTTTCTCTTTTACAGGCCACCTCTTTTTGTTGAATTACAAATTTATCGTTGAAGCACGTAGAGGTCATGTGAGATTTTTTCTTGGCCAGATTTTGGCATCAACAACCACAAAACAAATGACTACAAAAAGAAGACTCATCGAAGCATAATGCGAGGAAGATGAGGAAGTCTGAGAAGATAATGGGGAGGCAGATTAAGGAAACAAAAGTGAGAACATGGAGCAAGTTTGAGAAATAAGAGCAAGAATGGGGGAGGAAACTCAAAGGACTTAAAAGGAGAGAAGAAGAAAACACTTAAATAAGTGAAAGCGAGAATGAGGGAGAAAGATGAAACCATGTAATTTTGTGTGTTTTAACATTAGGGCAAAAATGTAAAATCACATGGGCATATGACATCAACAATGAGCTATTAAAACTTATTTTTAAATTTTGGATTAGTTTCAACTGAGTCTTCTGATTTTGGGCCATTTAATAAAAAAAATCCATTATAAATGCATATGGAATAAAATCGAATAATTAGAGGCAGTTGGTTTGTAGGTTTGGGGGTTTGTTAAGTCTGGAGTTGTTAAGCTTGAATTTGTTAAGTTTGTGTTTGAATGGTACATAAAATAAGTTTGTTAATTTTAATTTGTTAAGCATGGTTTGGATTGTGTAAGTCTAGGTTGGTTAAATCTTTGTTTGAATTCTAATTTGTGAAACATGAGTTTATGATAAATTTCAAATTTGTGATAAAACATAATTTATATATTAATTATTTAATTAAAGTAACAAAAACTGTATTAAAAATGTTATTTTTATTATGAAATTAGGAAGTATTATTTTTAAGAATAAATAAAATATTTATAATATATTTGTCCACTCAAAAATCTTCCAATAATTATTTTATAGAATAAATATTTGATTGTTCATGAAAATATTTTGGAGTATTTACCAAAGTGTGAATAAATATATATACAAATTCTTTTATACAAATATATTAAACATGAAATTAACCATAAAAAAATATTATCAATTGTTTATTTAATTATTCATAACTTGCTATGCTAACTCAATTTATTTACTAATTATTCGTCAAAATTACTATTGAACTTAACTTTCTTTATTTAAATAATACTTAAAACATTTTAAGTAATATTGTTTTAAAATTTATTAACCTCAAGACAAACTAACTAAAATAGTTTAATTAATCAATTTTACAAATATCATGTCTTTAATTATTTATGCTACCTTTTCAAAATAATAATAATCATAATAATAACTATGCTAACCTGACTTTTATATTTTCATAAGAAAAGAAGTTTGACAAAATTTTGGGCCTAGAGAAATGAAGGTTGTGGTGGTTTGAAATTTATAATAATTTTTTTTAATATATTCTACTTGTTAATAAAAATTTTAAAATATAATAATATTTTTCTTATAAATTACTATCTATTAAATCATTTATTTTTAATACTATTTTTAATCTAAACTCTTTTTGAATAATTATTATGTAAAATAAATATTTAGTTAGTCTTGTAATTATTTTTTTTAATATTTATCAATGTGTGAACAAGTATACATAGAAATTCCTCTCTATAGATTTATGATTATAATTGCTCTAAAGCATGAAGTTTATAACAAGTGCAAATAAATTTTGAGTTGAGTTGATTTGGTCATAGTCTCATATATGTTTATAAATGAATTATTATTATTTGAAATTTTAACTAAAGTCATTTACTTATTTATTATGAAATTACCCTTAATTAATTTTTTTTATTTAACTAATATATTTATATTAAAAATTTAGTGTATTTTAGAAGAGAGACTAAAGGGAAAATATATGTACGGTAGAAAACCTAAGGACTAATGATAAGGTACTATAGCAAACATGGTGAGTAAGAGTAAAGTAGTGTAGCATACCTGAGAAGTAGAATAAAATGTGTTGTAGCAAATCTAGGTTTACAAAATGGTCAACCAAACATATATTAGGCTATGCTAACCTATACTCCTAACTTTCAAGACAATGAACCAAACAGGCCTCGTTTGACGAACATTTGGTTTTTTGTTTTTAGTCTTTAAAAATTAAGCTTATAAAAACTACTTCCATAGATGATTTTTTTGTTTGTTTTGTTATCTATTTTTTTATAAATGTTTTCAAAATCCAAGCCAAGTTTTGAAATCTTTTTTTTAAAAAAAGTAATTTTAACAATTTTTTTTTTTAAAATTTGACTGAGAATTCAAATGATTCCTTAAAGAAAAAGGAAAATCATTGTAAAAAAAAGTGAGAAAACAAGCACAATTTTAAAAAACTAAGACCCTGTTTGATAACCATTTGGGTTCTCGAAAAATTGTGTTTGTTTCCTCACCATTTCTCTACAATAGTTTTCATATTTCTTAACGAAATATTTGAATTCTTAGCCAAAATTTAAAGAAAACAAGTTTGTAAAAACTATTTTTTTTAGTTTTCAAAACTTGGCTTAGATTTTGAAAACATGTGTAAAAAGTAGATAACAAAACAAAGAAATCCATAGGTGGAATCATGTTTGTAAACTTAATTTAAAAAATTCAAAAGTCAATTAGGGCTAAATGGTTATTAAACGAGTTCTAAAGTGTAAAGACCAAGTCAAAGTGAGTATAGCTTAGTGATAATTGACATGTATCTTCAATCAAGAGGTTAAAAATTCGAATCCCTAACTCAAAATAATATAATTGGCAGAACATATTGACTAAATATGCAATTTGAATTTTTTCTTATTTCGCACCTAAAAATATAATATTCTTTTAAAACTCCCACATGTTGATTAAAAAAACTTAAACCTACTTGATGGGCAAGTTCATAAATTACAATATACAATGAGCCTTATGCTAAAGCAAACAAAAGCAAGCTTTCCTTTTCTAAATTAAAATAAATTAAATTACTAAACAAATTAAAAATGCATTGCTTTTAAGAAAAGTGAAATGACCCAAATTAAAAAATAACTTTCTTTTTAAAAAATAAATAAATTATACATTATATTTTTTTTTGTTAAAAAAAGTGGGACCCACTGCTATAATGCGCCTCCAAGGACAACAAAGCCATTCGTCTCTATTCCCCCTTTCTGGCTTTAATACAATTTGCAGCAAGTATTTCTTTTCAACTTTTTTCCAATTCCATTTCTCCAACTCGGCGATTGATTCCCCCATTTTTCACTCAACGATGCTTCAGCCATGGCGCCGTCGATTTAAACTCCGGTGGTGATCTCTCTGGTTCCCGACTCTGCCGGGTTCTGTACGTTCCATTCTTGCCTTATATTGGTCTGATTTTTCGGTTCTTTTTGGATAAATTGCTGAACTGGAATTCGATGTTGCAATTTGTTGTTTTGCTTTTCTTTTTGAAGTATAATGACGTCAATGTGTTGGTTGATTCGAGCTTGCTGTGACTGGTCTGCTTGTTTCCAGTTTGGCAATGGAGATAAAGTATATCTAAGATTCCGAATTTCGATTTTAGTTCCTTTTTTTCTCCCTATTTTTCTCTTAACTAAAGGAGCATCTTAGGAAGTGGGATTGGGCGTTTCCGGTTTAATCGTGTTCTGGAAGCTTGTGTTTTTGTAATGGATTTTTTATGTTACTACTTCCGGTTTTATTCGTTCTTCAATCACTTTGAAGCTAGAAGCTCTTTGGAATTTTGAATTGCTTACTTTTTAGATGGTTATGTCACGTCTACAGGTGGCAAGTTTATTCTGGTTTTGATTGGTGTTTATGAGATTTATTGTTCTACCACTCATCTGTTTGACTTTAGTTAATGTTTAATGCTTTTTATGAGTGGTATTACTTCGATGCAACTTCGAGGTAGGGGCCGATTGAGACATTCTTCTGGTATACATGGATGGGTTACTGAATAATAATGTAAAGACATAACTCTTGTCAGTTACCAGAGAATCTATGCATTTTGAATTCCTGAAGAGCATTCTCATCTCTGTGGATCCTTAAGTTCTACCATTTTTTCCTTTTTAGTTTACATTGTTGAATGCCGATTATAAAGCTAGAAGTAGTAGCAAACTTGCAATTGAGTGAACGTTTGGTTGGTGTTATTCCCCCTCTCTATTCTTTTTTTTTTTTACCATTGTTTTATGTGTGGTTACTTCGACTCTCTCTCTAAGATTCTGCCTCTCTGATTTTGAGTTTGATTATGTACAGTATCATCAGTAAATGAATACCTTATACATTTGTGAGAAATGTTGCTTACTCGATTTTGTTTTCTGATATTTTTATGTGGACTGTTCTGATTATCAATGAATGGTGGCAGATAGGTGTCTTTTGTTGCTTGAGGGGTGGAAGCCTTCCCAGAAATAAATTTTGAGTACCCCAGATGAGGTATAACTGATGTTATTGGCAGTAGAAGGAGGAGGGTTCTTTTCTTCTTCAGCATCTGGGTATAGCAAGGGTCTGACCCTTCTCCTTTTGGGTCAAAAGGACGAAGATAAGCCCATGAGAGTTTCTCCGTGGAATCAGTACCAGTTGGTGGACCAAGAATCAGAATCTGACCTCCAGCTGGCTTCCACAAAGAACCGCATTTCCCGCGGCTGTGCCTCCTTTGTTTGCTTTGGTTGCACTTCCGCAGGGCTCGACAGTTCCCCTTCTCCTCTTAAAGTAGGCCCAACCTTACCACATGATTCTTTGCCTGGGTCTATAAGTACTGATAAGGGGAAAGGTGAAATTCCTGATGTGGAAGATGGTAATACTTTAAGAAATATAGCCCATAAAAGTAGCTTGAAAAGGCCGAGTAATGTTGTTTCAATTTCTCATCAGAATGCTCAAGAAAGTGAAACAATGAGTAAAAAGGATGGTGATATACGTTGTCCTACTGATAGAAGGAAAGTTCAGTGGACTGATGCTTGTGGGAGTGAACTTGTAGAGATCAGGGAATTTGAGCCCAGGTATTAATGTTTCTTTACATTTTTTCTTAAGCACAAATGTTCTTTATGTCTGTTGATTTCCTTTATCGTGTTCCTTCTCTGCCTATGAATATTTCTAGCAGGATCCTATTTAGGGCCTCAACTTTATCCTTTATCATCTTCTACGGCACCTTTGTTTATGCTGTTATATGCCAATTACCTTGTTCTCTTTGAGCTGATTTTTGTTCTTCTCTTGCCAACGTATTTATATCTTCTTCCACATTTCAAACCAAACGAAGGAGCATCTGAAAAGAATAATAATTACAAGAATGTTCTCCTATGTTTGTGATAAAAATAAAGGAACATCTCATAAAAGCTTTGACTCACACGTAAGCCCTGGAGGCATTGAGGCAAGCAATGAATTATGTGACAAATTGAAATTATTTAAAGTTTTCTTTTCTTGGAGTGAACGATGGATCATGTGATCATGCTCCATGTAGGGTGACTTTTTGAAATCTTCTCACTTCAGATTTCTTTAATACGTTGATCTTTTACTCATGTTTGGTAGTCCTTGATTTGTTTATTTTTTAAATGTAATTACTGTGGGAAACTTAGTCTCAGTGTCAATCATTACAATGCAAGGGCCTGATAATTACACTTAAAAACTTTCAAAGGCCCCTGGCTTGTAGAACTCAACTCTTTAAAGTTTTTTGGAAAGGGATGAAGCATTTAAGCATGACTTTCTAGAAATGTTCCACGACTTATCTCAAACAGTAAAATCATTGTTCCAGTGAACAAAGCCCTAATTTTTAAGTAAACTTGCCCAAGTAAAGCGTCTGTACTGAAACTTGTCAGCCTAGCCGCTGGAGTGTACAACTCTAGATGACAGAGTCAAGGTATTAGGTGGTAGGTGCTTCCTAAATATCATTTCTACTCGCCAGTTTGCCTTTGTTGTTGGAAGATAGCTTACTGACCTCATCCTTATTGCCAAACTAGGTGGTTGATTATTGAAGATGTTGGAAGAGAAAAGTAGTTATCTTTAAGCTTAACATTATGAAAGCTTTTAACAAAATTGATTGGGACTTTCTAGACAATATTCTTGCCTTAAAGGCGTTGGTTCCAAATAGTTCCAAATCATAGTAGTATTCTGGAATTAGTTTTGGCTGATGGTCTTACTGAAGGTTTTATAGTGGGCAACTAAGAAGCATGGACACAGACATTGCGACACGTCAATTTCTAAAAGGGTAGGACACCGACATGTTAGGGACATGTCTTTTCTTTTAGAAGGATTTGATTTGGCTATGGCTAGAGGAAAAAGATGTCATATAGGAGATTTGTTGAACTTGAAATGATTAGAATCTAGTAGAAGTTTTTAAAGAGGTCTTTTTTATTTTTTTATTTTTTAATGAAGTTATGAGAAAAGAAAGAAAGAAAGAAATAGAAGACCGAACCTTTTAACAGCTCGTAGCAAAGTGGGTAAGCAGCAAAGTGGTAGCAGTCAGTAATGTCCCTCACAACCATTCCGTACTGGTTTTCTTTCTCCACTTAGTTTTTAGGGTTTCTTGTTTTAAGGGTTTTTTTTTTTTTTTTTCATTTTGAGGTTAGGCTTTGATGCAGTTACACATGGGCTGCCGGGCTGGGTTTTATAGATTTATTTTTTGAATGAAGGCATGTCCAAGGTGTGTACGGAATTTAAAAAAAATAGGGCACGGTTATTGGTGGTTTGAACATGTGTCTAGAGTGTGTCTGGACGAATCTGTATCCATGCTTCATAGGTGGGCAGTGATAGTATCCAAATTTTGCATATGCCATTCATTAATGACAAGTTCCCCCTTTTATCTTTGAAATTGGTTAATTGAGAAATCTTCTCAACCTCATTAAAGTCTTTAAATCTGCCTCAGGCCTCAAAATACCTATTTTTAAATCTGACTGCTGGTGGTATAAGCACAAGCTCTACTTAAATTATGGGCCTTATAGCAGAAATGTGGAATTGTAGCATTGGCACCCTCCCTATGGTCTACCTTGGAATGCCATCTTGGAGGGTAACGTAAAGGCCACTCCTGGCTGGAATCCTGTTGGGAAAAATTGAGTAGAAAATCTACAGATGAAAGCACAACTACATCTCAAGAGGCAATCAGTTAACTCTTGTTCAATGAGTTCTCTCTATCATCTGATTGGTATCATATTCACTAAAAACGAGTAAGAACAAGTGTAGTGAGCCACAAGCTTGAGTACAAAACACTAGGTCAATTCCGGCAGGGCCAGCTTCTCTACTACTGTTCCCTAGTCAAAATTCTTCTTGCCTCATAGCCTCACCTCACAACATATACGCTCAACCCATACAACTTCCTGACCAACTCTCTGTGCATTGCAATTTCTACCCTTCTAACATATGCATTTACTATCGGGGGCCCAACACATTCCAATCTATTTGTTCTTGGTATTCTACGTTTCAAAGTCCACTTGCAAAATGATGGATAGAATCACCGGGAACAGATGGAAGCTGCCATCCAAGTAAGATGCAACCTAGTCACTCGTTCAAGATATCTTGGTGGCTTTGTAGTTGCATTAACGAGAGGAAAAAATGAGGCTCTTCTTATGAAACACTTTGGTTTCAATCCTATGTTGGTTGCTAAACTTTTATGCTTATTCCATTTTTAACCTCTAAACTTTTATGCTTATTCCTGAACTTTGAAAAAAAAGCTACTTAATCCTTCTGATAATTTTTTATAAATTGTTTAACCTATGTCTAACATAGGGACGTCCTTTGTTTATTTATTTAATAAGTAATATCTGCATGAACGGTTTTAGAAACCACATGTAGGTAATTGTTGAGTTTAAAAACAAATTCAAATTCTTGTTCAATGATAAATAAAAAAAATTAATAAGAGCTACTGAAATAGTTTTTTGTACCAACTTTAGGAACTAGTGATGTAAGTAAGAATGTGCATGCTTGTATGTCAGCAAGCTTTCATGGTTTACATCCGGACTCTTAGTCTGTGATACTTTTAGATAGCTACAAGTGTAGCATAGGGAGGAGATGGAAGGATAGGAAGTTACCAAAGAGTTCGGTTTGCAGCCAAAAAGGTTTGGAAATTGAGGAGATGAAAGTATTAAATCACCACCGAATCCAAAAGCTTAAGTTGGTGGGTTACAGTAAATTTAATTATATATTAGTACTTCTGTAAGAGAAAGGAGCTTCCAGATTGATCCCTAGAATCTCAGCTTTACCATAGTTTATGTTGAGACCTGTTGCTTCTTCAAAGATGACTGTTAGAGAAAAGCAAAGTGTCATTGGCAAAAAGGTGACCAATAATTAAGGCATTCTTGGAAGAAAACCCAGAAATAATAAAATTCTGGCTTTAACAATTTGAATTGAAAATGTCTCAAATAAAGTTGATTTCTTTCTTGGGACTTTGTGTCATGGTGGGTGAATCATGACCAAAAGAATTGAAAAGAGATTTCCTAGTAATTCATGGACAAGCATCATTTCTTTTTTGTCCTTTCAGCTGGAATTTTTGGCATCAATTATTACAACAGTTTCAAGTGGCTAAAGATAATGATGAGCCGCTATATGAGATCAAAAGATGATTTAGGAGGAATAGTGAAAACATAGATTTTGTGGCTCAGGACTTTAAAGGCCTTTACTTGTAGAATTTGGATGTAAATAAACTATCAAATCTTTAATGGGGAGAAAGGAGATTAGGAAGGAAGTATTCTTTTTTTTGACAAGGAAACAAAAATTTCATTGAATTAATGAAAAGAGGCTAATGCTCAAAGTACAAACTCCATAGAGGAGAGAACCAAAAAGAAGAAAAATGATTACAAAGCATAAAAGCATGCCAATTCAAACTAATATCATAACAAGAATAGCCTTCGAGAGATAAGGAAAGATCGCACCAGGAAGAGGTTTTGAGATGAAACGAATAGCCAGAGAACCCAATAAGAAACTGCACAACAATATCTTTGAAATTGTTAGCAAAAATGTAGCTGACGAATGAATGGACCAATAACTAGAAACCAGCTTCAAATTATCCTTCAAATTAACAACCAAAATATTCTGGAACTCCACAATCTCATCATCCTACATTACTCTTCTAAAGTTAAAACTCCATGAATAGGAATTTGAAACCCAAAACTCCAAAACCCAAAAGAAAGTGCTTCTTAAACAACTTTATACAAGACATACTCGATGACATTTGCAATGAAGCACCAAAAAGCTGCCAAATTTCTCCAGGAACTTTTCGAAGCATTTTGAATTCTACAGACAACAGCCAAACAAGTTTTGGGTTACAGATTACTCCACGACCCATATGTTGAGCACCCTTTCCAACTCCGAAAAAGCATATCAGTGTCACAAACCAGACAACATTGCCTTCTTGCTCGAGTCACAACTACATTCATTTGATTATGATCGCTTAAGAACCCTACCTCCTTCTTTGAATTTGATCGACCATTGAGATGATTATAGCTTCCTTCTCTCTTCCCTGATAACCGTCAACTTTGCAGCATAAGAGGAGAAAATTCCAATATCAGAAAGATGGGCGCCACTTTAGAACAGACTCTTTGCATGAACCACAACAACTTCAACTTCAACTTCATCTTCAATCAACATGTTTTCTTCATCGACCTTCCTTTCTTCCTTCTCACACCAAGCTATGTCTATGAACAACATCAAATGCCATTTTTGTTTCTTGGATTATCACCATATCAGGACACAATTTCTACAAATACTTCTTCACACTAACTCTTTTAGAACCATTACCCAAACTCCTAGAATTTCACGAAATTATCATCAATGAGTCGATTTAGGAAGAGAAGATAGAACAATATCACAAAACCGTAAGTCACTAGCCTTGATTAGAGAAGCAAACTTATTCAAATCCGAGGGAGGTTGTTCATAAGAAACATTATTAGAACGACCCAACTTATTACAAGAAGCTGAAACTTATACCTTAGAAGGCGAAGCAGAAGATTGGAAAAAAGAATCCAAGTTTACAATTGGAGAATCGTCAACTAAAACCTTATCAACTTGAGAGTAACGATGCTGGTTATCACCTTCAGGACTGCTTAAACTCACATAAGAATCAACATCCGAGTCTTCAACGCCAATAGGAAGAGAAATATTCTCCTTTTGTACTTTGGAGGAACAAGGATGAATAATATTCTCCTTTTGTATTAGGAAGAAAGTATTCGAGTTGGCTAAGTTTCATTGCTCTTCTTGGGCTTTTCTTTCTAATCCCTTTCTGATTATACTCCTTTTGTTATTAATTCCAATTGGATGGAATTTTTATGAGTTTGTATTGGATTGGGGTTTGGGTTATTTATAACATGTTTTAGTACGATTGAAAGAGTGGTCTTGTTTGTATCTTTACTTCAGAACTCTGAGTCATTCTTTCTTTGATATTACTCTATTGTAAAGTTTTGAATATAGAAAACCATACTAGATCAACTTGACTCAGTTCAATTAGTTAACTCGATTTTCCTTCATACGGCTTGCATTCTAGGTCATGGAGATGTCCGTTGGTGGGTTACAGTAGCAACCTCGGCAATTAGAAGTAAATTTTTTGTATACATTTCTAGTCTTTGCATGTAGCTGTAACAATGTTCTGGAACCTATACTTCTTGCTTTCTTGTTTGGTTAATGATTCAATGTAATGAATGTTTGAGAGTGCTTTAACTATGATTAAAAGTGTGTTTATGATGTTTTAATCTCTTGCAACGCACATTTTCTTTCACCAATTACTTCTATACACGTAAAACACTTATTCTCATTAACTCTATGTCTCTATCCATGTGCTAACTTTCTCCGCACAGAGTTCTCTCACTAATAGCACACACTCTCGTTGTCTTCTTATTACATCCACCTTTTACCAATCTCTCTCAATAAACTCTCTCACTATCTAGTCTCTGCATAGTGCATGCACACTTCCTCTCAAGTCGCATTTATCTCTCTTCATACACTCTACTAATTTCTCTTTACTTATATATATATATATGTATATTTTTTTTCTCTCACTAGTTTCTCCCCCACAAAGTCTCTCACTAGTACTGGAAAACTATGCTTGGCGCTTTTCGATGGTCTTTGCCATTATCAAACACCATATATGAGCTTCTTGATTTGGTTTTCGTGGGACATCCATTCAAGGGAGTACAAAAGACTTTATGGCTTTCTTTTAATCGAGTATTTTTCTGGTTTTTATGGTGTGAGAGAAATAGCAGAATTTTTTGGGACACCTTCTCCACTTTTGATAGTTTCTTCGATTTGATTCTTTTTCATTCTTTGTATTGGACTATAGTCTTTTTCATTCTAGTGACTATAGTGACTATAGTCTTTCTTCATTGATTTCCAATTGGAAAGCGTTATTGTAATCACCTTTTGGTGTTGGGAGTTTTTTCTAAGCTCCCTTTATTTCATTTATCAAAGAAATCTATTTCTCTTCTAAAAAAAACAAGTCTCTCACTTATTTTTTTTCAAATTTATTTATTTTTATTTTAGTTATTTGCTAATTCTTGAAGTATTTTTTTCTTTTGATAAGAAACAATTTCGTTGATTTTTTTTTTTTTTTTTGAGGAAACCATATGAGATTTCACTAACGAATGAAATTACAAAAAAGGAGGAGAAAGTCATTGACTTTTGTTCACCTCTTTTTTGTAGTTTCATTGTTGTGTGAAGTTACCAAAAAGGGGGTGAAAGAAGCTCCAATCCAAAGGAGGTTCCAAGACTTCTCCAATTGGACAAAAGTGAAATAAAACTATATGAATGAAGGAGAGACAATTTACACCAAGAGATAGCTAAGTAATGCTGTCAAGAAGTCTATTGTAAGATTTCTCCTTGCTCTTGGAAAGCCTTTGGTTCCTCTTTTGTAAAAGAGAAGAAAAACACTTTTGAAATATTAGAAAGATTTATCAGTAAGTACTTTTTAACTAAAGTGAGAAGTATTCTTTATAAAAGCTAATGCTTATTTCCATTGTATAGAAGTCATCTAAACAGCGTTTCATTGCTCTTCACTCTCAAACACCGAGGACTAATTCTAATTACATTTATTAATGTTTAGGAATTAAATCATTACAATTCTCAAAGTGAAAAAACTTGAAACATATTTTAATTTTGAAGTGATTGTTCTCGCTCACATTTACATTACCTATGTTTATGGAGAACACATTTGATCAATTCTGTCAGCAGTACTGCGATATTTCTCTTTTGATTGCCCTTGCCTGGAGAATTGTTGAGAAGCTGTTGTTGCTGAATATTCTCGCATTACTCATCTCAACTTTTGGGAGTAGAGTGTAGTTTTCATTTTCGAATCATTTGAGTCTGTTTGAAGTAATTTCCTCTCAGTAGAAGATTTATTTGCACATCGAAAATATGTTACTCGTATGTTATTTAGTTATTTGTTCTATCTTTATTGGCTTGAAAGAAATGCTCGAGTCTTTAGAGATGAGCATCAGAATTTACACTCCATTGAATCTACCTCTTATTTTGCTTTAACATGGAGCATTTTATCTCCGCCTTTTGTAATTATGGCTTATCAACCCTCTTTATCTCAATGGAGATCTTTTTTGTAACTATCACAGATGGGCTTACTTTTGTATCTATTTCATACATCAATGAAATAGTTTTATGTTTCCTATAAAAAAAAAAAAAAATTGTCCTGTCTTTATGTCATCTGTCTACTCGTTGGAATGTTTTCTTATGATTCAGCCTCTCTCTCTCTAATTGGTTTTTGGTTCCATTGCCAGTGAAGCAGATCTTTCCGATGACGAGTTCGAAAGTGGAAACAAGAGAAGTTGTTCTTGTGCAATTATGTAGCTTGGCTCATGTCCAAAATTCTTTAGGATGCTTCAAGAAATAGGGTAAATTTCTAAGGGAAAATGCTTGTCTGTCTCCTTTGCTCAACATTCTTTGTGGATAATCGCAATCCAGATAAATCACGACCATGACGACTACTGCATTCAATGGTCACATTTCCTACTCGATCATCGCTGTTTATAGTCAATCATTTCAGTTTTCAGTTTTGTTCCTATGTGTGCTCTGTTTATTATTATTGACATTTGTAAGACTTCCACCATTGTACACTATCTTCAGTATATTCCTTATTGTTTTTTGGTCATTTGCTATATAATGAATATTCATTTGTTGTCCCAAAGTCCCAAATGATACATCCTGATGGAATCATAGTATTTTTGTGTGCTCTTCAAGATCAAATGTTTTCAAGTACTTGATATTTCAGATAGGATTCTAAAGGGTAAAAATGAAGTTCAAAGCCCTTTATGCAGAAACTTTTGGTAGGTGTTCTTTAAGAATACTTTCAAAAAGCTATTCTTAATTTCTATCATAAAATTTGATTTCTTAACTTGAAAAACTTAATTGGACTTTGAACTCTTTTAAGTTGAATCTTTTCATTATTCCTAGGATGTACGCTTGAAACTATTTTTTTTCCCTTAAAACAGGAGAAAAAGATGGCTAAGAAGGTTTTATGTAAACCAGGAACTCTTGGTTAAAATGTCCCAAGAAGTTGTTTGACCGTTTATTTTGAACTTCAAACTTCTTGGTCAAAAGTATATGTATTAACTAATTGAGCTTTGGTTAGTTGACAATTTTTATAAATTGCTTTGTAGATTTTTTTTTTAAAAAGATTGGTTATAGAATTAAATTTTTACTTATTCAGAAAGTTTTCTGAAATCTTCGAGGAAAGTAGCTTTTAATATTCTAAAAGTTAAGTTGCAAACCAGAAAGATTAAAGTTAAATATAAAAAGTACTCATGTTACGTTTTAATCTATGCTAGGTAGAAAATAACCTATTATATATTAAAATTGTTGGTCATATAAATGGGTACTTTTTTATTTTCTCCCGTTTGGTTTGGTTTTTTGTTTTTTGTTCTTTTTTTGGGAAAAAAAATCAATTTTTACTCATAATCTTGTCATGTTATTTGAATTTTTATCTTAAACTTTCAATTTCATCAAATTGCACCCTAAACTTAGATAAGTGTTACAATTTAATCCTAAACTTTAAAAAGTATTGCAATTTTACCCTTTTGATAATTTTTTGTTTGAAAGATCGTTGAACTGCGTTCTCATATGCCTTCTATTGAATTCTAAAACATATGCATGATACAAAATTGATAAAATTTAAATAAAAGTAACATTAAACCTTTTTTGAAATTTATGAATTTTGACAAGGTTATTCAGTTGAACATTTCAATTTTTTCTTTCAACTAAGTTGATCATTTTAGTTCGCTGAGCTAGCAAAGGGACTTTATGAACCTACAAATTATAAGCTTCAATGATACAAAATTAATTAATTAAACTTTTTAATCAATTAATTTTCATTCATTAACTCTAGGTGCTCTAGGTCACTAGTGATACACCTAGAGTTGCACTCTTATGCACTATAGGACAAGTTGTGTCCATGGATATAATCATTACATGTAAGTTAATCATTCATGAGTTTGTAATTACAACTGGGTCAAATGTATGTTTTACCCCTGTAATTACATCTCATCTCTTAAGTACCATTGATCATCTAATGAACAATTTGTTTATAATCCAATTATAAACAAAGTCTCTCTTGGGCCAATGAAAGGGTGGGGCCCCATTGTTCATGTCCCGAACTTAGCACTTAAGAGAACTACTCATCTACTTTTCTTATATGGGAGGAAGTGAATTCCGTGTTGTGAAACTTATGTTCCCAGCTCCCTATTTGGTCAAGTTCCCAAACTTGTAGGTTTATTGAATCGACTACAAATGTAACTCTCGCCCATGCAAATACAAGGACAAGCCCTTGATAAGTAATTAAATCATTTCCACAGGGATTAGAAATCAAACTTCACTCAACTTAAGATAAATTTTTAGTAAATTCAAATGGTAATCGAGAGAAAATTGGGTTTTCAACTAAACTAGACAAATAAAATTAAAGATACTAACAAGGTAATAAGCACTAAAAATGCGTAAGCAACTGAATACAAACGACTTGTAACAGAATATAAGAAATAGGTTCGGAATAGGAATAATTTTAATCTTTTTGAATAAAGAATGCTACGACAATAACTTTGCTCCCTCAACCCATACAACATTAAACACGAAATCCTCCGATATTTTTCAATTGTAGTGGTTTAATTCCCATTAACCCACATTGATTAAACATGTTGCAATCATGCATAAGGTAGGTCGTTATCCCTAACATACTCACTTAGTTAACTACTAACTCAAACAAGGAGCTAATGTGGTTTTTGAGCAATCAATTCCCCTTTGTTTCTCCCAAAACTTAAGGAAATAGGGTTCAGTGTGTGTTGGCCAGACAACCCCAAACAAAGCATTAAAAACACTAAGAAACCAGATTGAGAAGAGTCAAGTAGCCTTAGCCCCTTATAAGATTGATAAAAACATTCCAATTCCTCATCCAAAGGTAAATTAGTTCATATTACAAGCTGTAAATAAAATAAAACAGTAAAAGTAAGCCATTACAGAAATTAGAATAGAAAATTAAGAAGATGAAAGAAGATTGTTTCCGAAAGATGTATGTTGCAGTAGCTCCTCCCCGTTTTTTAGCCTTTCTACTTGATTTCCTTCCCAAAAGTCCTTTCTTCGAAGATCTTCTCCAAAAATGGCTCTAAATCATAAAAATAATCTCTCTCCCAAATGTAATAACATCTAGCTCATTTAATGATATGATTCCCACGTGTGATTTTAATTTGAACTTTGTTTCAGAATGCTCTAGCAATTCCTCGCATTTACCAACCTAAGTAGCATAATAAACAACAAATGCTTCAGCAATATATCTGAAATCCAAAACAGCATGACTTAATGCAATAATCAGATTTTCACAGCATTCAATAGGTCACTAAAGCATTCTTAAGTTCACTTAGAACATTCCTGAAAATTTTGAGAAAACTAAGCACAAAGTCACTAACATTCAACATAATACAAGAACTTAAGTTCTAAAAAGAAACTAAATAACTCTCATTTGGAGAGTTATCAACCGTCACATGCAGGAATTCATAACTCACTCAGGATTGAGATCTGTTGCGTGTAGTTTGTAATGCTGCAAATACACGAGTCAAAAGTTATAGAATAGTGATTACGAGTAACGAGGGTCGTCCTAGGACTGATGTTTTTAATTCATTTAAGTACCATGAATAATTTCACTTGATTGTATTTAGAGACCAAAATCGAAACCAGAGCACAAAAAGTAAAATTTATCGAAATAAAATTAAAGGATGAGACCAATCAGAGGGAAGACATTTTAGGAATTTGATTTCACCAATTGGATCGTTAACTTAATTAATTGAGTGCCTAAGATTGATCAAACATTTATTCCATAGGTCTAGAAGTCTTTTAACAAAAATGACTCTCTCTAGCCCACTCAAAACTCATACAATTAAAACCTACACCCCTACTGATTTTTAAAGACATGCATTGCATGAATTCCCTTCATTAAACAACCTCTAATAGTGTCGTAATCATTCTCATATCATAACAACTATTAGTTATGATTATATGATCTAATCTAAATTACCTTTTTCAATCATAATTTTAGACCAACAAAACAATAAATCAATGGCCAAGAGATTAAAAGCATTAAGCATAAAATTGCATAAATGAAATTAATGCAAATCAATACAAAGATTCAATTAATTAAGTTAAATTGGCCCAATTGCTACATCAATCCCTAGAATTAAAAGCTTAGCTACTCATAACCACTAAAACACAATCTAAACTTTGAAATAAAACCATAATTCAAACTAAAAATTCAAAGGAAAAGGAGAAAAATGCAAACAACGTGTCGATCCTCTGTTCCTGTGACGATCTCCACGAATCCTGAACTCCAAATCTTCAACAAACACTCCAAGTTCTCTCCAAAACTCCCAAATTTGGTAAGGAATCGAAAATAGGGTTTAAGGTCTCTAAATTGTCTCCCCTTTTGTGGCTGTAAAAAAAAAAGAATTTATACCCTCCATTGAAGTAGCGTCAAGACGCTGTCACCAAAATGCAACATTTACTTAAGTCGAATGGCCAAGTGTCGAGACGCTATAGACAACATCTCAATGGTTTGAACAGAAGTCACAAGAGAAAAGTGCATGTGTGTTTACAAATGACAGAATGCTCAAAGTCGTAGCGTCGAGATGCCCTAGACAGTGTCGAGACGTTACCTTCACGGTTTTCTTGAAGGCTACAGACATGGGCATTGAGATGCTACGAGAGCGTCTCAACATTATCCTTTGGGGTCATTTGACTTGAACTTCTTCTTTTCTTCATTTGGATCTTCAAGTTATGCTCCATTATGCCCGAATTCATCAACAATCTCCCTAGCACTCCAGTTTTGCTCCAATTGCTCGAAATCTACAAATTAAACATAAATAAACATCAAAGCACATAATTTATCCATGAAACTAGCATAATAAAAGGCCTTAAGATAGCACTAATTGTGTGCTATCAAATACTCCTAAACTTAAGCTTTTGTTAGTCATCGAGCAAAATAAAACAAAAACCAACCTATGAATCAACAGTTGCATAAGAGTGACTCAAGCCTCAATGTTCTAAATAAAAATTAATGAACAATAAAAGAAACTACTCAGACACATTCATTCATCAATAAATTTAAATTTAGACTTTCTCATCCCTCGCGTGTGCGTGCATAACCTTCCCTATTTTAGTCTCTACAAGCTGGGAACAGTTTTATAAAGTCCTCAATTCATTTTTCCCTATACTCTGGCTCTAAGTTCCAATTATCCAATCTCTCTACACTCAAGAAGGTAATATCTCATTAGGATGCTTGAAAAACGGAGTAGGCCTCCCCAAACTTGCATTTTTTTCATTAATTCAAGGATACTAGCTTTCACGCAACTACTGCAGGGACCATTACCCATGACACTTTTACTCACAGGTGGTCCTAACTGATTACAGCAAAGGTAGCTCTTTTTATCCTTAATCTTCAAAAACTTGATTGACTGAAAACATGTTTGCTTTAGTTGAAAACCTTTAAATGTAAAAGCTCCCAGTCTAGTGCAAATGCACACTATCAAACAAGTAGTAAATGGAAATATTCCAAGTATAGTTTCCTAAGGGAACAAATGTAACAAAATCCAAAAGATAAGCAAAGATGTTCTCAAAATGCAACCTCGGTAACCAACATACAAAAAATTGGGAAAGTTGCTTTTTAAAAAAAAATAGAGATAAAATAATAAATAGGAGGGATTCAAACATGCTCTTGCCCCATTGAATGGAATTGTGGCCTAATATGCAATTGCAACTTTAACTCAATACCAATGCAAAGTGAACCAAATTCAAACTCTATTCGACCTTAATTAAAGTATGTTTAGAAGCCTAAGCAATTAATCTATATTTCTATGTCTAGGGTAAAAAATAAACTCTTATTTCTAAGCTCTTTTCCTAAATTGCTTTTATGAAAACCAAATCTCACATAACCTTTTCAGTATTAGACTTGATCTTTTATGTTAATCTAGGTGATCAAACTAGACTCACAATGATAAATTAATTCAATAAAAGAAAACAATGTTGTGGTATTGAACAAAGCTACTTTTTACATATTAGGTATTTCTTCCTTTCTCTAGAGCATTCATATATTTGAATCCCAAAGTAAAGAAGTAAAGAACACAAGTTGGAATAAAAGAAACTTCATATTAAACTTCAATGAATGAAATACAAAATTGTTTATAAAGAATACGTAAACTGAACGGAAAAAAATAAAGTGTACACTTATTGTAACAAGACCAAAACACGAACTACGTAAGAAACTTGGAATAACTCACTGTAAACAATGAATGGAAATACAAACTAAACTTTAGTCTATTGAAAAGAAAGAAAAGTAGAAAAAACTAATAACAAAAGTGCAGAAACTAAAATTGAACAACAATTCAAAAACAACAGTAGATGAAGAATGAGAAGCAGAACTCTGACTTTATCAATCTAACCTGACTCTACATTTGTCAAGGATAATGGGGTCGTAACAATCCTAGACTTTCGACTGGATTGGACTGAAAATAAGTGCAGCAGCTAGGACATCTTCAAATTGGTGTGGACAGTGTGAAATTTAGGGCTCAATGTTTTTCTAAGAATCCATCCCTTCATTTGTGTGTCGGCTGCCCTTTTATAAGCCTCCAAAGGCTAGGGTTCCTACCGATTTCAGTGTGTGGAATAATTTTTTACCATCAATGCCAAGAATCAAGGAGAATATCTCCATAAAACATCTTCAGAATAGTCCAAATCTAGAATTTTCGTTATTCTGTCACTGGATAGAATTGCAATTACAATTGGGCACTTTAGATTATTTCTGCACAAAACCAAATAAACTAATGAATTCCAGCCATTTAAAGCTTATTTTTCAGTTATAAGACTACAGCAGCCTGCTCAAAGTATCTTCGCCTAATCTTGCTTTGTTTTACTAAGATTTACATCCATAAGCACAAGAGTTTCCCCAAATAACTTCAGTTTAAAGGCTAAAGAATCCTTAAAAATGAGAATTATCAGCAATACAAGTTATTTTCATTTATTTTTTTATTTTTTGTTTCTTTTATCTCTCTCTCTCTATATATTTCATTACAGGAATGAAGGAAATAATCTAATTAAACCCAAGCGGAAGCGTAGGAATCGGTTTGAGTTTATATAGAATTAAATAATAATATTATGGTTAAGCATAACATACCTTGAAAATATGGAGATTCTTTTGGCGGATCTTTATCTCTTCCACAAAGTCTTCCTGGATATGACTCGAATACAGGACCAAGGCTTGTGTGAGCATCTTGAAAGAAAATCCACAAGGGATTAAAGAAAAAGAGGTCAGAGAAAATTCTCTAATTCTCTTTATTGAGAAGATGTGTGTTGTGTCTAAAGGCTCAACCCAAGGGTCATATTTATAGAGAACAATGGAAAATCTTTGTCATAATTAAAATATTATATTTTAATATCTAATATATTAAAATATATCGTATATTTATTTGAGTCTTATTTAAATCTCCTACGATATTTATTTATTTGAATCTTATTCAAATTCTATAAATATCTTTTATTTAATATATCAAATATACATTAATTATTTTAATATTTAATGTATCAAATACAATAAATATATTTTCCTCCTTTATATTTAATATATCTAATATATTAAATATTAATTTGAACACTTCAAATTAATATTAATTTGAACATTTCAAAATTTTCTTTCAACTAAATTGATCATTTAGTGTTACTATGAGCTAGCACTGGGACCTTATGGACCTACAGATTATAAGTTCCAATGATACAAAATTAATTAATTAAACTCTTTAATTAATTAATTTTCATTCATTAATTATAGGTCACTCCACTATAGACCTAGAGTTGTACTCTTATGCACTGTAGGACAAGTTATGTCCATAGATATAATCATTACATGCAAGTCGATCCTTCACGAGTTGTTCGTAATTACAGCTGGGTCAAAAATTCGTTTTACCCCTATAATTACATCTTGCACATTAAGTACCACTGATTCTCTAATGAACAATATGTTTATAATCTAATTATAAACTAAGTCCCTCTCAGGCCAATTAGAGGGTGGGGCCAAATTGTTCAAGTCTCGAAATCAGCACTTAAGGGAACTACTCATCTACTTACCCTATATGGGAAGGAGTGAATTCCATCTTGTGAGATTATATTCCCATCTCCTTATTTGGTCAAGTCTCCAAAATGGTAGGCATATTGAATCGGCTATAAAAGTCACTCTCACCCATGCAAATCAAAGGACAAGCCCTCACAGGCAGGAGTTCATAACTCACTCAAGATTAAGATCGAGTCATATATGATCATCCTGATGAAATATTAATCTTCTCAATTAACGGATTTATAAAGAGAGATTAAATATTTCGTGGTCCAGTCTTATACAAACTCATTGTATAAGATACCCCCACTCATATGTCTCCACATGAATGATTTGGATCAAATCATTTGTAACTATTACAAAGTGAGTTGTATCAATGGTGTTACCAAGATAAGGCACCCAACCTTATCCATATACTATGACTCTTTAGGTTATTTCTTGAACACGATCCTCCTGTATGTCAACCACATACTGTTCAAGATTACACTAATAACCTTGAATTTTTCATATAATGGATAATATTATATTGCAAATAAAATAATCAAAATTATTATTAATTATTAAATAATTAATTAATTACGAGACTTTAGGTTATAAATCCCAACAAGGAAAATAAGCATGCATTTTCTCCTAAGTAAAACATTACAAACCATCATGCAAATTAACCTTCAAACTAGTTCTTAAGCCTATCAGTGTGATAACAGACATCTAGACAATATATCCCTATTCTAAGCCTTCAAAACCAATAATAGTTAGGCTAAGTGCTCAACAAGTGCAAGGAAATCTAAGAAAAATTTAAATTTACTAAGATCCAGGAACATGCTCTCATATTTCACATAAAAATTACAAAAATATGATTAACTAGATCACATTATTGGTCGTCCTAATCACACAAATGCAATAGAGTCATCATACACAATGAAACATATAAAGTCTCAGAGTAAGTAGAGGAGCCATAAAAAACATCTCTAGGGTGCTGATAGCATCAAATTAGTGCTATCTTTTCATTCCTAATTTGAGCATGTTAGTGTTGATAGAAATATATATGGAACAACCTGAAGGTTTGTTGCAAAGGGACTTGAAGATAAAGTTTGCAAACTGGTTAAGTCTCTTTATGGGTTGAAACAAGCACCCAAACAATAGCATGAAAATTTTGATCACACTATGTTATCGAATGGATTCGAGATAAATGAGTGTGATAGATGTGACTATGTTAAAACCATAGATCAACATTGTGTCATTATTTGCTTGTATGTGGATGATATGTTGATAATAGGCACAAATAGAAGTGTCATTGATTCCACTAAAAAGATGTTGAAATCCAACTTTGATATAAAAGACCTTGGTCTTGCTGATGTTATACTTGGAATCCGTATACCAAGAAATTCAAGTGGATACGTACTTTCTCAATCTCACTATATAGAGATCGTGTTGAGAAAATTTGATCAATTTGAGAGTAAACCAGTCGTTACTCCATTTGATCTAAATTGTAAGTTAAAGAAGAACAATGATGAAGGTGTGTCTTCTCTAGAATACTCTAGAATACTCTAATCATTATGTACATTAAGCTACCAACAACTCTAGAGTATTCTAGAGAAGACACACCTTCATCATTGTTCTTCTTTAACTTACAATTTATATCAAATGGAGTAACGACTGGTTTACTCTCAAATTGATCAAATTTTCTCAACACGATCTCTATATAGTGAGATTAACTATATAGTTTACTCTCAAATTGATCAAATGGAGTAACGACTGGTTTACTCTAAAAAATATCTATATAGTTTTTTCTCATTTCTATGATGTTGTAGAGTGTGTGATCTGTTGATGCTAAGGTCATGTTGATATCTTGTTTACAATAGGAGTAATGACGGAATACTCTTAATCAATATCACCAATATGAGAGTAGAAGTGTGGTCACTTCTATGAGGACTTTTAAAATGGCTTATGTTCTCTAAAGCTCTCATGAATTCGGGATTTTGTCTAAGACCAAAATGGACACAAACGTATAGAACTCAAAGATACAAGATGAGTTATGTGTGATGCTTGTTGTCTCAATTTACTAATGAGAAGGATAGTTCCAGAGCTAGTCTCACTATTTCTTCAGTAAATTCAATGGATATTGACTAAGGAAGGTTCAAGCCCATAAGACACCTATCCTGATGCATAGCTTGTTTGTTTGCTCTCAACGATTTTGTTTTGATTTTCAAATTTTCTTTCATGTGGGGGATTGTTGGATTTTATAGTAAAATTTTGTGAAAGAAAGTGTTGGTCTGAAACATAAAAAATGAATTGATGTTTCATTTATGTTGTTGTTACTTAACTTGAAATTCAAAGGTATCAAAATGGTTTGAAACATCAAAATATATTGACGTTTCTTTTACAAATTTAACCTAAAAGTTAAATTTGTGAGTTATTTGAATTTTTACAAGTAACTACACAATTGAGTTACTTTTTATGTATGTTTCATATTGTTTATATTAATTTTATTTTTGGAGAGTTACTAACTTGCTAGTCTATAAATAACAACTTGTTTCTTCATTTGAAGCATCTTATTCCATTTTGGAGTATCTCATTCCAATTGAAGAGTTCTTTTCTCCTCTCTTTCTTCTCTTTAATTTTGAGTCAAGTTGAGAGTAAGTATCCAAGAGTTCTGCCAGATCCGAGTAGTTCAAAGTTGTTGTTCTATCAGAGTTAGTCATTGTATCCTGCTGAGACGATCGTTGTAGCCTGCTTGCAAACCGTGCATAGTGAATAATTGTCTTCACGATAGCGCTTTATAAGTGTGCCTCGATTATGTATTATCTTTTGTTCTTGAGTTTTGAAATTGTTGATACATACAGTGTCTGTACTATTGTTTACACTGTAATTGTTTATTGCCAGTTAAGTTGTAATCACATTTGCTAGTGTTACTCAATTCTTATACACAGCGAATTATTATTTCCAACAGTATTTTCCTTTTGTTTTTGAAAAATATCTTACCGAGAAAAGTTTTCAAGTAAAAATTTTATTTTTTTATTTTAAAGGACATACAAATAAAAAATCAAAATTTCAACCTTGATTTAATCAAATACAGGAAAATTTCCCCATTCCTAAAAGTCATTTTTTTAATCACATTCCTAAAAGTCATTGAATCATGACAAAAACAAGTATTATTAAATATCTTGTGATATATATATATAGTCAAATACATTTCAACATCACACCATGCCATGCCTTGTGGCGAGGAGAATCTGTTGCCCTAATAATTGTTCATAAAAACCAGTATTAGATAAGAGCATAGTTCAACAAATGCCTTAATGGTTGAATCTCCTTTTCCGCAATTGTTAAACTCGGAAAAAAATGCTTGAAATTGACATGTGCATAAATAAGATATAAATTTTGCAAGAGAAAAGAATCAATTTCTACCTTTAAACTTGGCAACTTGCATCAATTTTCACCGTAAAATTTTAATTTCATCAAATTAGATCATAGACTTAGCTAAGTGTTACAATTTTTACCCTTTGTTTAACTTCTAATTCATCAAGTAATAATTAATTTTAACATAAAATAATGTACACTAATTGCAATAAAATCAAGTTTTACACAAAATCAAAATTGATTAATGCACAAATTAATTATGAATAACTTTATCAAAATTCACAAGTGGCTGTTTTTCAAAAAAAAAAAAAAGGATTTACAACACAATTACAAATTAAATTTGTCAAAACTCACTAGTGTTGCAAATTTTAATTTTAAATTTGTTAAATTTAAAATTTGAGGTAAAAATTGATACAAGTTTATGAAATAAAAATGGATCTATTATTTCATCAACAAACTTTAAATGGCTGTTATCTTAAGAGAGAAAAGAAAAGAAAAAAAAAAAAAAAAGAAGCAGCTGTTGGTGTATTAATTGCCATTGATATGATATTGCCTTTCGAGTATCACTAAAGTCAACAATCTGTTTTCTTTTTCTTTTTCTTTTTTTTTTTTTTTTTCCCGCTAAACTATGGATGTATTCCACGAAGAAAACGAGAATCAAGTTCTATGTCCGACTGCCAACCAACACAAGCATATATTGTAGATCAATAGATAAGAGATTCGAATTTTGAATTTTCAGTTGTTGAACTAAAAAAAAAAAAAAAATTCTATGTTAGAGTTTATTACATGATCTTTAAAATCAATGAGCTATAGTAAAGTCAATGGTGAGGTTGTCGGGGCCTATCAAAATTAAACTGGTTTCTTATTCTAACTTGTAGAAATAGTGGACCAGGTCGATTTCCCAAAAGAGCCAGAAATTTTATTTTCTCAATATTAAATTTCAGTAAAAAGCGAAACTGGGGGTTTGAAAATTCTTGCTTAACAAAATAACAATAACAAGACAAACACTTAAAAGGAGGAAAAATCAATTCTTACCAAGTTCCAATTCACAGGTGCGGTTCTACTCAATTGCAAACATTGATCATAGACATTCAATTATTTAAACTTAACAATGCAAGTACTTGGTCAACTTATTAGGAAACCCCAAAAAGTGGCAAATTCCCTAAGGTCATTAACTCTAACGAACGTCAAGTTGACGCTAATCACCTAAACAATTTTTTTACGAAACTGCTCTAAATTATTTATATAAAGACATTACGAACTTTGGAACAACCAAGACAGCTAATCAGATAAAACAACTTTTATCTAATTAAGAAGCTCCTTTAAGTTCCTAAAATTAAACATGCAAGCCATGCAATATGGAAACCCACAAAACATACACATGTAATAATCCTAATGCTACCGGTTCATTCAGCATGACAATTACGGATCATGATCATGACTAGCAATCAAACATGTAGAGTGACAAAGGCGTCAATTCAATCAAAATACATGCTTATAAAATTAACACAGGAATCAAAGAATACTTGCAATTGAAATAAAACTAAGTTAAGGTTGAAGCCTCACAATGTTGCAATTGATTACAACCGACCTCTGAACTGAAAACACGAGATCTAGCCAAGCATCTCCATCAAAATCCTCAAGTTCAAACAAGCTCAATTCAATATAAAAACTCTCTAAGAAGTAAAGGAAAAAGGTCTGAAAAAAAATTCTCTAAAAAAATGTGTGCAAAGAGGCAAAAGTCCTTCACCTAAAGTGAAAAAGTGTTATAAATAGGGTTTAGGCAGCGTCGAGAAGCTGGGGATGGCGTCAAGACGCTGCCCTCTCAAATAAGGAAAGAAAAATTGCTCGTACGTGTCGCGTCGAGCGGCGTCGAGCAAGCCAATCCGCAGCATCGAGCGGCGTCGAGCAAAGACAGAAGCTTAGAGTTGAGTAGCGTCGAGCATGGCGTCGAACGGTGTCGAGATGCTGCTCCCTGGACAGATTTTGTAATTTTGCTCTAACTTTTCGCTTAGGTGTCCGAATGGCCTCTAGTTTAGCTCGTTTGAATCGTTATTCGATATAGAGTCTCCAAACACACCTTTTTCTTGAATCCCTACAAAATAAACAAATAAGTGTGTGAGGGTAACGAAAATGTTGTAAATTAGAGCTATATAATAGCACATTTCAAGTGCTATCAGTCAACAAACTAATTAATAGTGTATTTCGAATAACTTTGGAAAAAAACATGTTTTTTATCTATAGATTAACAGTGAAAAATTAAGACCCCATTTGATAACTATTTGATTTTTGGTTTTTGAAAATTATGTTGGTTTTCTCATTAATTCTCTATAATGAATTTCATCTTTCTTGACAAAACATTTGAATTCTTAGCCAAATTCCAAATTTCAAAAACAAGTTTTCGAAAACTATTTTTTTTAGACCCTGTTTGATAATCATTTGGTTTTTAGTTTTTGATTTTTGAAAATTGTACTTGTTTTCTCGCAATTTCTCTACAATGGTTTCTATCTTTCTTAAGGAAACATTTGAGTTTCTAGCTAAATTTAAAAAACAAAAACAAGTTTTTGAAACTACCTTTTTTAGTTTTCAAAATGTGGGTTGGTTTTTGAAAACATATGTAAAAAGTAGATAAGAAAATATGGAAACCCATAGGTGGGAGTAGTATTTATAGACTTAATTTTCAAAAATCAAATGGTTATCAAACGAAGCCTTATTTTCAAAACTTGGCTTGGTTTCTTAAAACATAGATAAAAAGTAGATAACAAAACAAGGAAATCTATAGGTGTAAGCAAGGTTTAAAATATCGATGTCGACGAAAATGTCGAAGTCTCAATTTTATGGAAATGTCGATGGAAATATCGATAAAATGTTGATGTCGATGGATATTTCTGAAACAATTTTAAAAACAAAAAATTCAAAAAAAATATTTAAATTAATAAATGAACATTTTACACTTTTTAAATGAGTTAAAATACTTGTTACTTTATTATATTCACATTAAATTACATTTCTTGCTTTTTTTTTTTAATATTTTGTCAATTTTGTACGGTATAGTGGAAATGTCGATTCCCACCTTATGTCAATGTCGAACCCATGGACATGTGGAAATTTCGATGGAAATGTCGACATGTTGACGGAAATTTAATACCTTGGGTGTAAGTAGTATTTATAGGCTTAATATTCAAAAATCAAAAACAAAAAACTCAAGGCCCGGTTCTTGAAATTTATGTTTATTTTCTTACAATTTCTTGATCATGGTTTTTACCTCTCTCAAACAAACATTTAAATTATTAATCAAATTCTAAAAACAAAAATAAGTTTTTTAAAACTACAATTTTTAATTTTCAAAACTTGACTTGATTTTTGAAAACATTGATAAAAAGTAGATAACAAAACAAAAAACTTCATAAGTAAAAATAGTATTTATAAGTTTAATTTTCAAAAACTAAAAACTAGGTCCCGTTTGATAACTATTTGGTTTTTCGTTTTTGGTTTTTGAAAATTAAGCTTGTTTTCTCCCAATTTCTCTATAATGGTTTTCATTTCCCTTAAGGAAGTATTTGAATTCTTAGCCAAATTCTAAAAACAAAAACAAGTTTTTGAAAATTATTTTTTTTTAGTTTTCAAAACATGGTTTGGTTTTTGAAAACATAGGCAAAAAGTATATGACAAAACAAGTAAAACCATAGGTGGGAGTAGTATTTGTAGGCTTAATTTTTAAAAGCAAAAAATCAAAAACTAAATGGTTATCAAACGAGGCCTAATTATTAAACGGGTTAAATTGTTATCGAATGGTGTACCTAATTAATCTATGCAGTTGTTCATATGCTTCGGTGAACGTGAAAAACAATGAAATTTGGAGTAAATGAAAACAAATGGAGTTTCTTTTAGTTTAGGGATTATAGGCGGTTGTTTGTTTGCAAATGGATTTTTGTCTTGAATAATGTATAAACGTGTATGCTTTAGTTGAAAACCTTTAAATGTAAAAAGCTCCCAGTCTAGTGCAAGTGCACACTATCAAACAAGTAGTAAATGGAAATATTCCAAGTATAGTTTTCTAAGGGAACAAATGTAACAAAATCCAAAAGATAAGCAAAGATGTTCTCAAAATGCAACCTCAGTAACCAATATACAAAAAATTGGGAAAGTTGCTTTTTAAAAAAAAAAAATAGAGATAAAATAATAAATAGGAGGGATTCAAACATGCTCTTGCCCCATTGAATGGAATTGTGACCTAATATACAATTGCAACTTTAACTCAATACCAATGCAAAGTGAACCAAATTCAAACTCTATTCGACCTTAATTAAAGTATGTTTAGAAGCCTAAGCAATTAATCTATATTTCTATGTCTATGGTAAAAAACAAACTCTTATTTCTAAGCTCTTTTCCTAAATTGCTTTTATGAAAACCAAATCTTACATAACCTTTTCAGTATTAGACTCGATCTTTTATGTTAATCTAGGTGATCAAACTAGACTCACAATGATAAATTAATTCAATAAAAGAAAACAATGTTGTGGTATTGAACAAAGCTACTTTTTACATATTAGGTACTTCTTCCTTTCTCTAGAGCATTCATATATTTGAATCCCAAAGTAAAGAAGTAAAGAACACAAGTTGGAATAAAAGAAACTTCATATTAAACTTCAATGAATGAAATACAAAATTGTTTATAAAGAATACGTAAACTGAACGGAAAAAAATAAAGTGTACACTTGTTGTAACAAGACCAAAACACGAACTACCTAAGAAACTTGGAATAACTCACTGTAAACAATGAATGGAAATACAGACTAAACTTTAGTCTATTGAAAAGAAAGAAAAGTAGAAAAAACTAATAACAAAAGTGCAGAAACTAAAATTGAACAACAATTCAAAAACAACAGTAGATGAAGAATGAGAAGCAGAACTCTGACTTTATCAATCTAACCCGATTCTTCAAATTGGTGTGGACAGTGTGAAATCTAGGGCTCAATGTTTTTCTAAGAATCCATCCCTTCATTCGTGTGTCAGCTGCCCTTTTATAAGCCTCCAAAGGCTAGGGTTCCTACTGATTTCAGTGTGTGGAATAATTTTTTACCATCAATGCCAAGAATCAAGGAGAATATCTCCATAAAACATCTTCAGAATAGTCCAAATCTAGAATTTTCGTTATTCTGTCACTGGATAGAATTGCAATTACAATTGGGCACTTTAGATTATTTCTGCACAAAACCAAAGAAACTAATGAATTCCAGCCATTTAAAGCTTATTTTTCAGTTATAAGGCTACAGCAGCATGCTCGAAGTATCTTCGCCTAATCTGCTTTGTTTTACTAAGATTTACATCCATAAGCACAAGAGTTTCCCAAAATAACTTCAGTTTAAAGGCTAAAGAATCCTTAAAAATGAGAATTATCAACAATACAAGTTATTTTCATTTATTTTTTTCTTTTTTGTTTCTTTTATCTCTCTCTCTCTATATATATTTCATTACAGGAATGAAGGAAATAATCTAATTAAACCCAAGCGGAAGCGTAGGAATCGGTTTGAGTTTATATAGAATTAAATAATAATATTATGTTTAAGCATAACATACCTTGAAAATATGGATATTCTTCTGGCGGATCTTTATCTCTTCCACAAAGTCTTCCTGGCTATGACTCGAATACAGGATCAAGGCTTGTGTGAGCATCTTGAAAGAAAATCCACAAGGGATTAAAGAAGAAGAGGTCTAGAGAGAATTCTCTAATTCTCTCTATTGAGGAGATGTGTGTTGTGTCTAAAGGCTCAACCCAAGGGTCATATTTATAGAGAACAATGGAAAATCTTTGTCATAATTAAAATATTATATTTTAATATCTAATATATTAAAATATATCTTATATTTATTTGAATCTCATTTAAATCTCCTACAATATTTATTTATTTGAATCTTATTCAAATTCTATAAATATTTTTTATTTAATATATCAAATATACATTAATTATTTTAATATTTAATGTATCAAATACAATAAATATATTTTCCTCTTTTATATTTAATATATCTAATATATTAAATATTAATTTGAACACTTCAAATTAATATTAATTTGAACATTTCAAAATTTTCTTTCAACTAAATTGATCTTTTAGTGTTACTATGAGCTAGCACTGGGACCTTATGGACCTACAGATTATAAGCTCCAATGATACAAAATTAATTAATTAAACTCTTTAATTAATTAATTTTCATTCATTAATTATAGGTCACTCCACTATAGACCTAGAGTTGTACTCTTATGCACTGTAGGACAAGTTGTGTCCATAGATATAATCATTACATGCAAGTCGATCCTTCACGAGTTGTTCGTAATTACAGCTGGGTCAAAAGTCCGTTTTACCCCTATAATTACATCTTGCACCTTAAGTACTACTGATTCTCTAATGAACAATATGTTTATAATTTAATTATAAACTAAGTCCCTCTCATGCCAATGAGAGTGTGGGGCCCAATTGTTCAAATCTCTAAATCAGCATTTAAGGGAACTACTCATCTACTTACCCTATATGGGAAGGAGTGAATTCCATCTTGTGAGATTATATTCCCAGTTCCCTATTTGGTCAAGTTCCCAAAATGGTAGGCATATTGAATCCGCTATAAAAGTCACTATCTCCCATGCAAATCAAAGGACAAGCCCTCACAGGCAGGAGTTCATAACTCACTCAAGATTAAGATCGAGTCGCATATGATCATCATGATGAAATATTAATCTTCTCAATTAACGGATTTATAAAGAGAGATTAAATATTTCGTGGTCCAGTCTTATACAAACTCATTGTATAAGATACTCCCACTCACATGTCTTCATATGAATGATTTGGATCAAATCATTTGTAACTATTACAAAGTGGGTTGTATCAATAGTGTTACCAGGATAAGGCACCCAACCTTATCCATATACTATGACTCTTTAGGTTATTTCTTGAACACGATCCTCCTGTATGTCAACCACATACTGTTCAAGATTACACTAATAACCTTGAATTTTTCATATAATGGATAATATTATATTACAAATAAAATAATCAAAATTATTATTAATTATTAAATAAATAATTAATTACGAGGCTTTAGGGCATAAATACCAACAAGGAAAATAAGCATGCATTTTCTCCTAAGTAAAACATTACAAACCATCATGCAAATTAACCTTCAAACTAGTTCTTAAGCCTATCAGTGTGATAACAAACATCTAGACAATATATCCCTATTCTAAGCCTTCAAAACCAATAATAGTTAGGCTAGGTGCTCAACAAGTGCAAGGAAATCTAAGAAAAATTTAAATTTACTAAGATCCAGGAACATGCTCTCATATGTCACATAAAAATTACAAAAATATGATTAACTAGATCACATTATTGGTCGTCCTAATCACACAAATGCAATAGAGTCATCATACACAATGGAACATATAAAGTCTCAGAGTAAGTAGAGGAGCCATAAAAAACATCTCTAGGGTGCTGATAGCACCAAATTAGTGCTATCTTTTCATTCCTAATTTGAGCATGTTAGTGTTGATAGAAATATATATGGAACAACCTTAAGGTTTGTTGCAAAGGGACTTGAAGATAAAGTTTGCAAACTGGTTAAGTCTTTTTATGGGTTGAAACAAGCACACAACAATAGCATGAAAATTTTGATCACACTATGTTATCGAATGGATTTGAGATAAATGAGTGTGATAAATGTGTCTATGTTAAAACCATAGATCAACATTGTGTCATTATTTGCTTGTATGTGGATGATATGTTGATAATAGGCACAAATAGAAGTGTCATTGATTCCACTAAAAAGATGTTGAAATCCAACTTTGATATGAAAGACCTTGGTCTTGCTAATGTTATACTTGGAATCCGTATACCAAGAAATTCAAGTGGATACGTACTTTCTCAATCTCACTATATAGATATAGTGTTGAGAAAATTTGATCAATTTGAGAGTAAACCCGCCGTTACTCCATTTGATCTAAATTGTAAGTTAAAGAAGAACAATGATGAAAGTGTGTCTTCTCTAGAATACTCTAGAGTTGTTGGTAGCTTAATGTACATAATGAATACTCTTAATCATTATGTACATTAAGCTACCAACAACTCTAGAGTATTCTAGAGAAGACACACCTTCATCATTCTTCTTCTTTAACTTACAATTTAGATCAAATGGAGTAACGGCTGGTTTACTCTCAAATTGATCAAATTTTCTAAACACTATCTCTATATAGTGAGATTAACTATATAGTTTACTCTCAAATTGATCAAATGGAGTAACGACTGGTTTACTCTAAAAAATATCTATATAGTTTTTTCCCATTTCTATGATGTTATAGAGTGTGTGATCTGTTGATGCTAAGGTCATGTTGATATCTTGTTTACAAGAGGAGTAATGACAAAATACTTTTAATCAATATCACCTATATGAGAGTAGAAGTGTGGTCACTTCTATGAGGACTTTTAAAATGGCTTATGTTCTCTAAAGCTCTCATGAATTCGGGATTTTGTCCAAGACCAAAATGGACACAAACGTATAGAACTCAAAGATACAAGATGAGTTATGTGTGATGTCTGTTGTCTCAATTTACCAATGAGAAGGATAGTTCCAGAGCTAGTCTCACTATTTCTTCGGTAAATTCAATGGATATTGACTAAGGAAGGTTCAAGCCCATAAGACACCTATCCTGATGCATAGATTGTTTGTTTGCTCTCAACGATTTTGTTTTGATTTTCAAATTTTCTTTCATGTGGGGGATTGTTGGATTTTATAGTAAAATTTTGTGAAAGAAAGTGTTGGTTTGAAACATCAAAAATGAATTGATGTTTCATTTATGTTGTTGTTACTTAACTTGAAATTCAAAGATTTCAAAATGGTTTGAAACATCAAGATGTTTCTTTTACAAATTTAACCTAAAAGTTAAATTTGTGAGTTATTTGAATTTTTACAAGTAACTACACAATTGAGTTACTTTTTATGTATGTTTCATATTGTTTATATTAATTTTATTTTTGGAGAGTTACTAACTTACTAGTCTATAAATAGCAACTTGTTTCTTCATTTGAAGCATCTCATTCTATTTTGGAGTATCTCATTCCAATTGAAGAGTTCTTTTCTCCTCTCTTTCTTCTCTTTAATTTTGAGTCAAGTTGAGAGCAAGTATCCAAGAGTTCTGCTAGATCCGAGTAGTTCAAAGTTGCTGTTCTATAAGAGTTAGTCATTGTATTCTGCTGAGACGATCGCTGTAGCCTGCTTGCAAACTGTGCAGAGCGAATAATTGTCTTCAGGATAACGCTTTGTAAGTGTGCCTTGATTATGTATTATCTTTTGTTCTTGAGTTTTGAAATTGTTGATACACACAATGTCTGTATTATTGTTTACACTGTAATTGTTTGTTGCCAGTTAAGTTGTAATCAAATTTGCTAGTGTTACTCAGTTCTTATACACAACGAATTATTATTTCCAACATTATTTTCCTTTTGTTTTTGAAAAATATCTTACCGAGAAAAGTTTTCAAGTAAAAATTTTATTTTCTTATTTTAAAGGACATACAAATAAAAAATCAAAATTTCAACCTTGATTTAATCAAATACAGGAAAATTTCTCCATTCCTAAAAGTCATTTTTTTAATCACATTCCTAAAAGTCATTGAATCATGACAAAAACTAGTATTATTAAATATCTTGTGATATATATATATATATATATATATATATATATATATATATATAGTCACATACATTTCAACATCACACCATGCCATGCCTTGTAGCGAGGAGAATCTGTTGCCCTAATAATTGTTCATAAAAACCAGTGTTAGATAAGAGCATAGTTCAACAAATAAGACATTGATGGTTGAATCTCCTTTTCCGCAATTGTTAAACTCGGAAAAAAAATGCTTGAAATTGACATGTGCATAAATAAGATATAAATTTTGCAAGAGAAAAGAATCAATTTCTACCTTTAAACTTGGCAACTTGTATCAATTTTTACCATAAAATTTTAATTTCATCAAATTAGATCATAGACTTAGCTAAGTGTTACAATTTTTACCCTTTGTTTAACTTCTAATTCATCAAGTAATAATTAATTTTAACATAAAATAATGTACACTAATTGCAATAAAATCAAGTTTTACACAAAATCAAAATTGATTAATGCACAAATTAATTATGAATAACTTTATCAAAATTCACAAGTGGCTGTTTTTCAAAAAAAAAAAAAAATAATTTACAACAAAATTACAAGTTAAATTTGTCAAAACTCACTAATGTTGCAAATTTTAAATTTAAATTTGTTAAATTTAAAATTTGAGGTAAAAATTGATACAAGTTTATGAAAAAAAAATGGATCTATTATTTCATCAACAAACTTTAAATGGCTGTTATCTTAAGAGAGAGAAGAAAAGAAAAAAAAAAGCTGTTGGTGTATTAATTGCCATTGATATGATATTGAATTTCGAGTATCACTAAAGTCAACAATCTGTTTTCTTTTTCTTCTTTTTTTTTCCCGCTAAACTATGGATGTATTCCACGAAGAAAGCGAGAATCAAGTTGTATTTCCGACTGCCAACCAGCACACGCATATATCGTAGATCAATAGATATGAGATTCGAATTTCGAATTTCCACTTTCATATGTTGTTGAATTAAAAAAAAAAAAAATTCTATGTTAGGGTTTGTTACATGATCTTTAGGATCAATGAGCTATAGTAAGTCAACAAACTAATTAATAGTGTATTAGGAATAACTTTAAAAAAAAATATTTTTTATTTATAGATTAACAGTGAAAAATTAAGACCCCATTTGATAATTATTTGATTTTTAGTTTTTGAAAATTATGTTAGTTTTTTCATCAATTCTTATAATGAATTTCATATTTCTTAACAAAACATTTGAATTCTTAGCCAAATTCCAAATTTCAAAAACAAGTTTTCGAAAACTATTTTTTTAGGCCATGTTTGATAACCATTTGTTTTTTAGTTTTTTATTTTTGAAAATTGTACTTGTTTTTTCGCAATTTCTCTACAATGGTTTCTATTTTTCTTAAGGAAACATTTGAGTTTCTAGCTAAATTTCAAAAACAAAAACAAGTTTTTGAAACTACCTTTTTTAGTTTTCAAAATGTGGGTTGGTTTTTGAAAACATATGTACAAAGTAGATAAGAAAATATGGAAACCCATAGGTGGGAGTAGTATTTATAGACTTAATTTTCAAAAATCAAAACCCAAAAATCAAATTGTTATCAAACAAAACCTTATTTTCAAAACTTGGCTTGGTTTCTTAAAACATAGATAAAAAGTAGATAACAAAACAAAGAAATCTATAGGTGTAAGTAGTATTTATAGGCTTAATTTTCAAAAATCAAAAACAAAAAACTCAAGGCCTGGTTTGGTAACCATTTGGTTCTTGAAATTTATGTTTATTTTCTTACAATTTCTTGATCATGATTTTTACCTCTCTCAAACAAACATTTAAATTATTAGTCAAATTCTAAAAACAAATATAAGGTTTTAAAAACTACTTTTTTTAGTTTTCAAAACTTGACTTGATTTTTGAAAACATTGATAAAAAGCAGATAACAAAACAAAAAATCTCATAAGTAAAAGTAGTATTTATAAGTTTAATTTTCAAAAACTAAAAACTAAATGATTATTACACGGGTTAAATGGTTATCGAATGGCCTATCTAATTAATCTATGCAGTTGTTCATATGCTTTGGTGAACATGAAAAACAATGAAATTTGCAGTAAATGAAAACAAATGGAGTTTCTTTTAGGGTAGGGACAAGGTTCGAAATGTCGATGTCGATGGAAATGTCGAGGTCTAAATTTTATGGAAATGTCGATGGAAATAGAAATATCGATGGAAATTTCAGGGGAATTTATGGAAATCGAGGAAATTGATGGAAATGGTTAGAATTAGCCAATGAAACTTTGATTGTGGCTTAATTAGACTATAATTGACCATTTTTAAGCATCACATCTAAAAACTAAGATAATATTTAGATATAAATATCGATTGAAATGTCGATGTGAGCAGGAATTTGAGAAAAAATATATAGAAATTGATTAAAATTATTTGAAGTATTTCATGAAACTGTAATGATGGCTTAATTATACCATAATTGATTTATTTTAACATCATATAATATATCTATATATGTAATATTTATATTCAATGAGACTTTAATTATGATGATTTAATCAAACTATAAATATAATTAATCATTCCTAAATCCTAATTGACTACATAAAATAATATTAAATATTGGTAATTAGAGAAGATATGACATATTTGTATGTGATAAAGTAGAATTGTTTAATATAAAATGTACATGTCTAATACCAAAAAGATGACCTTTGAGCATCTAATCCAGAATATTGATAATTCTGATAGAAATTACAATATTGCTCCCAAGTCATCCTATACTGCAAATGTTGAACATAGTTGCGTACATGAAAACGATATGACTCATACGGCCAACATATAGACCCTATTCGTGGATACATCTCATCAGTCGATGGTCCTTGATTTTCAGATGGATGATAACTCTGTGGTGGAAAGTTAGGCTGGACATTGCTATGACCAGTACTTGAAGAATCATCATAATTTGAGTAAGAATAATTACCTTGATCATAGCCTTGTTGTGTGTTATTGCTGCTAATGCTCATCATTTCCATACTTGAAAGTAAGGAATTCTCATCCGAATTTGTCGAATAAAAATATCCTGCATCTCTATGTCGATAGAATGGTTTTCCAATAGCAGCAATCCCCTCACCACCCTCTCGAGATCCGTGGTCCTCGTCTTGGGTGACATGGTCGAATCCAGCCTCACTGGTAAAAGTACTTATTCCTAGTTCATTAGATTGTCCTTCCCCAGTTTGATAAGCACTTGAAGTCTCAGCATTTGTATCACCTCCTCCACCAGATGTATTATCATCATCATTGCCATCGTCCGTGTAACGCCCCAGGCCCAGGATTCGGACCAAGATTTGGAATCCGGATTTGGCACCTAGTGGCCCCGACATTCTCCTGCATCCCCTGGAACCTGGCCACGTCACCTTACTTGTCTTGAACTGCTTCTAAGAGTGAAGATTGTCCCCACAAACCAACACGGGTCCTTTTAGCATGCTTTGTCCTCACTCACATGCTTCCTAGGAAAATTCCAAGGAGGTCACCCAACATAGGATTGCTCCAAGCCAAGCACGCTTAACTTTGGAGTTCTATGATTAAGTCACCGAAAAGGAAGGTGCACCTTGTTGGTATAGGTAGTAACTATCAATTCTTTTAAGCCTTTCTTAACCATGCCTTGCATAGCCTCAGGATCTCTCTCATTCGGATGTGGTCTCGGTTCATTCATGTACCCCTCTTGAACTCGGGCGTTACAGTCCGTACTGTCATCGTCTTTGTCATTGTGGACTTACCTGTACGAAGATTTTTTCTCACTTTTAGAAGTTCCGCTTCAGAATAACCAGCGTCTAAACAAACATTAAATTGATAGTCATTTATTTGGTCGTCAGGCATCCTAACTTCTTTATTTATTCCTTGCTCCACATTGATATCGAGCTCTGCAACCATGTTGGCAATCTCGTGGTCTGGATTGCCAGACTCATCATCCAAATGTGCTGGTCGGACCCATTGAAAAAGTAGGTCATCACCATCATCATTTGGATCTGACATGACATCCACCAAATCGATGTAATCTTTTTCTGCTACTTTTTCATCTTTGGCCCCCATATCTCTTAGCTTCAATTTCATTTTGTAGTAGCAAAAAACAAGTTTGTGGAGCTTTTCGTAAGCTAACCAATTACGTTGCTTTGTATGGACTAAAGTAAACGTACTCCAGTTCCGCTCACATGCAGATAACGAAGCAGTTTGAGACAAAACCCGCATAGCTAGCTTCTGTATTGTAAGAGCACTTTTACCATACATGCTCCACCAATGGGCTGCACAAACACAAAAAAATAATAATAGATAAAAAATTAGTATTTTTTTTTTATCTTTACTTTAATTTAATTGGTAGTAGATGATCATAATTTTAAATGCTACTTACATGGTTGCAATTTGTTTCTTGATTTTATCGCACCTCGTTCTCCAAAACTCATTTTGGCATCTCTAAAATATATAAGCTGCATTAAAAGATTATGTATTAGGTGAATTTATATGACTTCAAATTTAGATAATTATTTATTGATTTCTTTTCTATAATTACCTCCATTCCAAAATCTCCAGCATTTGGGCAATCTGGAAATAATTTATAATATACTGTATGTATAGCCTCAATCAAATTGAAATTCATTACAATACCATGAGTGTATTGATATTTTGGATTCAAATAATGAGCTACAAATGATATCATATAACAATTTGGTTAGTAATATTAAAAAAATCATAATTGATGTGAAGAATAAAATTGACAAATTCAATTTCCAAATTAGTTCCCAGGTAGGGGTGTTCCCTTATGGTCAACTTAAATACCCCAACCTAGACAGAACTATCTTTAGAAAAAATTATTTAGCCAATTTGTTCATGCTCAGCTAATAGTAATCAACGAGAGTTAATAAAATTAACTAATTCAATTTCCAAATTAGTTCTCAGGTAGAGGTGTTTCCTTACGGTCACCGTAAATACCTCAACCTAGACAAAACTATCTCTGGAAGAGTCAATTTATTCAAATTTATTAGTCTAATAGAAATTATAGAATAGTAAATACAATTAATGAAAATAAAAACATACTTACTTTTAATTTAATAATTAATTTTACCTGCAGCATGAAGATGATGATAAAGTGTCTTGTCCCATTGATTTTCAATTACTTGGTTGACCTAGCCTCTGTCTCTGATATGGCTGATTCTAGATTTTAAATTTTCAACCAAGCTATAGATAACATGCATCGTTGGAACAACCTCAGAGTCCACAATTCGAAGAGCAGTGTACATTGGCTCAAAAATATTGAC
Organism: Trichosanthes truncata; assembly: GCA_033996785.1. Classification (NCBI taxonomy): domain Eukaryota; kingdom Viridiplantae; phylum Streptophyta; class Magnoliopsida; order Cucurbitales; family Cucurbitaceae; genus Trichosanthes; species Trichosanthes truncata. The sequence goes on from JAWPNB010000009.1 coordinate 31,998,127, forward strand.
AATGCTCTCCACTTGATCCCAAAATAAGTGATTCAAAACATGAGATTCAATTTCTTTTCCAATTTTCGTCCGACTCAACTTGTCATTAAACCATGCATCATCAGTGAATAGCCGTTTTAATCCAGCTTTCTTCTTTAGCATGCTACTTAATGCAAGATAATTTGTTGCGAATCTAGTGGCACCAGGTCGGACAATATCACCTTCACATATCTCGCGCATTTTACTGAGTAACCATCCATGATTATATATATAATTGGTTACCCCTCGTGCATCTCTAATAATATTGTCTACTGAGGCCCTTTTACCAATATCCTCAAACATTAAATCTATGCAATGGGATGCACAAGGGGTCCAATAAATATTAAAAATTTTCATTATCAATTCTCCAGCCTTCTTGAAAGCAGAGCCATTGTCTGTCATAATTTGGACTACGTTCTCACTCCATATCTCTCAAACGACATTCTTCAAGATATTATAAATATATTTATGGTCTTTAACTTGTTTAGAAGCATCAACTGACCTTAAGAAGACGGTAGTACCATCAGAATAGACCATAAAATTGATGATGGATAATTTTGTTGGTCCTGTCCATCCATCAGACATGATCGTGCAGCCAAAAGTTTTCCACTTTTTCTTCTGTTCTTGCACATATTTTTCCATATCTTCATTCTCCATATCCAAATATTTATTGCGAGTTTCGTACGGTGAGGGTACTTCAACTCCCATACCTACAAAATGAAAACTCATTTGAATTAGGATTTATGTAAGTACAATTGTATTACAAAAAAAAAAAAAAACATGCTTGAAAATAGTTAATAAGCACACTTACTAGCTTTTTGTATTCCCACAACCATATTTTTAAAATGATGCGACTTTAGTTTATTGGGTGCGATATTGTCTTAAATAAAAAAAATGAGAGATTAGGCGTCTAACATTTTGTCTAATGGCTCCTCCTGACAACACATCCTTTAAATTTTTTTGTTTAGATCCTTCAGACTTGTAGTATGAGAGCTCCTTTCATACTACTAGACCGTTGGAATTGACTAGAGCCTTGACCTCGCTCAAGTCCACTTCGTCGCATATATTCCTCCTCTTCGGCCGTCTTTCTTGAGTTACGTATAACTTCACGATACTGTTTTCTTTTTGAGTAACTCGTAGTCATATCAAAGACTTCAATATCCTCGTCGTCACTACTGTCATCAACTTCATGACCTTTCAGATTGGATTGTAAATCCTTTTGAATTTCTTTCATTTTTTTTGCTTCTCTAATTTTTTTCGTCTCCTTCATTTTCAGTTGATCTGCAATTTGCTTCTTCATCTCTGGTGGCACATTCAAACAGGGTCTGGTGTTCTTTTTGGGATCATTTCCAGATAAATGATGTTTGAATCTAGTGATGCCACCACTTTTAATCACCAACTAGCAAAAATTGCATCCAGTGTCAGATTTGTTTCCATCCAATGGAATGCAATAAACCCAAGCTGAATTTGAACATCCTCCTTCCATCTATGAACACTATTAACAAACCAAAAAATAATAATAAATATACAATCTATACTTTTTAAAAACTAATATAAAATTATCACCACTAACAGAATATATTATTTACTTCACAAACATATGATTTCACAAACATTCAAAAAAAAAAGATTGAATAAAAATGACTAGCTCCATTTCCAATTTAGTTCCCAGGTAGAGGTGTTCCCTTATGGTCAACTTAAATACCTCAGCCTAGACAGAACGGTGTGTTGGAGAATAAAGTATAGTCAATTTATTCAAATTACAATAAACTAGTATATAAATGAATTATTTAATTCATAAACAATATAACTAATAAGAAAATTATAAAATTAAGAAATATAAAAACGACACTTCAATATCAATCTATAATAATAACAATTATAACAAAAAAAAGTAATAAACAATCATTAACTAACGAAGATAGTTTAAATGAACAAAAAAAATAATTATTATTATTAATAAAACAAAAGTTAAATAATAATATAAAGGAGATAATAAGTTAATAACCTTGAAAGTTGAAACTTCAAAGTAATGTAGATAGACTAAAAAGTAAATTAGAAGCTAAAACTCCTAATTTAAGAAGGAAATTTGAGAGAATTAGAGGGAAATTGAAAGAATTGGAATTGGAGAGAATTGAGAATTGGAGATTGAGTTGTTGTGGTGATTGGTGAAGAAGAAAGTGAAATGAAGTGGGTATTTATAGATGGTAAAAAATAATAAAAAAATCAAAATGTAAAAAATAAAAATAAATAAAAATATTTTTTGTGATTTAAAATATGTTTGGGAAATTGAAATTTTTTATTTTGAAATTTGTAAAATTTGATGGGATTTTGATGTGAAAGTGAAGAGATTAAAAGAAAAGAAATATGTGAATTGTGAAGTGTGAAGTTATATATCACTTTTTGTCTTTTCAATAATTCTAGCATTTAAAACCAACCACATAGGGACCAAATTTGTAATATATAACTTTTAATAAATTTTGTTAGGTTAAATTATAAATTTGGTCCCTATAGTTTTGAAAAAAATTAGAATTTAGTCCATATGATTTTAAATGTTCAAATTAGTCGTTTAATGAAACTTAGGGTCTATTTATGTGGATTTTGTCAAACCATAAAGACTATTTATGCAGGTTTATCAAACCATAAGGATAAAATTATAACTTTTAAAACTATAGAGACTAAATTATAACTTTCTTGAAACTATAGGGATCAAAATTTTAATTTAACCATTTTGCTACACAAAATTTGTTACATGGGTGTAAAATAATGAGCAATTTTAATTATTTAAAAAAATATATCTATAAAGTATAAACTAAACGAAAAATTTTAAATTTTAAATAAACAATCATTAAAGCTTACATTTTATTAATTATTATTGATTTTTTTAATTACAAATTGTTATGAATGTTCATCTACCATCCCAGTTAGATACTATTTCTTAATTTTAAATAGAGTTGCTTTTTAGTTTTAAATAAGACAACAATGAAATGTGAACTATCCATTGGCGTGTGTCAGTCATCTATGATCTACCGTCTACGTCTACCATCAAAATCAAACTTTGAAATTTGAATATGCATTTGTTTATAAAAAGAAAAAGAAATACATAAAAAAAAAGAGAGAGAAGAGACTAAGAGATGAGACATTGGCGTGTGTCAGTTTATTTGGCATTTGATTTGACAATTCACATTAACCAAAAAAAAACGAAAATCGATGTGAGTATGTTAGGGATAACGACCTACCTTATGCATGATTGCAACATGTTTAATCGATGTGGGTTAATGGGAATTAAACCACTAAAATTGAAAAATATCGGAGGATTTCGTGTTTAATGTTGTATGGGTTGAGGGAGCAAAGTTATTATCGTAGCATTCTTTATTCAAAAAGATTAAAATTATCCCTATATCGAACCTATTTCTTATATTGTGTCACAAGTCGTTTGTATTCAGTTGCTTACGCATTTTCAGTGCTTATTACCTTGTTAGTATCTTTAATTTTATTCAACATGTTTAGTTTAGTTGAAAACCCAATTTTCTCTCGATTACCATTTGAATTTACTAAAAATTTATCTTAAGTTGAGTGAAGTTCGATTTCTAATCCCTATGGAAATGATTTAATTACTTATCAAGGGCTTGCCCTTATATTTGCATGGGCGAGAGTTACATTTGTAGTCGATTTAATAAACCTACAATTTTGGGAACTTGACCAAATAGGGAGCTGGGAACATAAGTTTCACAACACAGAATTCACTTCCTCTCATATAGGGAAAGTAGATGAGTAGTTCTCTTAAGTGCTAAGTTCGGGACATGAACAATGGGGCCCCACCCTTTCACTGGCCCGAGAGAGACTTCGTTTATAATTGGATTATAAACAAATTGTTCATTAGATGATCAATGGTACTTAAGAGATGAGATGTAATTATAGGGGTAACATTTGACCCAATTGTAATTACAATCTCATGAATGATTAACTTGTATGTAATGATTATATCCATGGACACAACTTGTCCTATAGTGTATAAGAGTGCAACTCTAGGTGTATAGTGGAGTGACCTAGAGCACCTAGAGTTAATGAATGAAAATTAATTGATTAAAAAGTTTAATTAATTAATTTTGTATGATTGAAGCTTATAATCTGTTGGTTCATAAAGTCCATTTGTTAGCTCAGTGAACTAAAATGATCAACTTAGTTGAAAGAAAAATTTGAAATGTTCAATTGAATAACCTTGTCAAAATTCATAAATTTCAAAAAAGGTTTAATGTTACTTTTATTTAAATTTTATCAATTTTGTATCATGCATATGTTTTAGAATTCAATAGAAGGCATATGAGAACGCAATTCAACGATCTTTCAAACGGAAAATTATCAAAAGGGTAAAATTGCAATACTTTTTAAAGTTTAGGATTAAATTGTAACACTTATCTAAGTTTGGGGTGCAATTTGATGAAATTGAAAGTTTAGGATAAAAATTCAAATAACATGACAAGATTAGGAGTAAAAATTGATTTTTTTCCCCAAAAAAAAACAAAAAACAAACAACCAAACCAAACGGGAGAAAATAAAAAAGTACCCATTTATATGACCACCAATTTTTATATATAATAGGTTATTTTCTACCTAGCATAGATAAAAACGTAACATGAGTACTTTTTATATTTAACTCATCAATTCTCTACAATGAATTTTATCTTTCTTAACAAAACATTTGAATTCTTAGCCAAATTCCAAATTCCAAAACAAGTTTTCGAAAACTATTTTTTTATGTCCTGTTTGATAACCATTTGATTTTTAGTTGTTGGTTTTTGAAAATTGTACTTGTTTTCTCGCAATTTCTCTACAATGGTTTCTATCTTTCTTAAGGAAACATTTGATTTTCTAGCTAAATTTCAAAAACAAAAACAAGTTTTTGAAACTACAGTTTTTAGTTTTCAAAATGTGGGTTGGTTTTTGAAAACATATGTAAAAAGTAGATAAGAAAATATGAAAACCCATAGGTGGGAGTAATATTTATAGACTTAATTTTCAAAAACCAAATGGTTATCAAACGAGGCCTTATTTTCAAAACTTGACTTGGTTTCTTAAAACATAGATAAAAAATAGATAACAAAACAAGGAAATCTATAGGTTTAAGTAGTATTTATAGGCTTAATTTTCAAAAATAAAAAACAAAAAACTCAAGGCCCGATTTGGTAACCATTTGGTTTTTGAAATTTATGTTCATTTTCTTACAATTTCTTGATCATAGTTTTTACCTCTCTCAAACAAACATTTAAATTATTAGTCAAATTCTAAAAACAAAAATTACTTTTTAAAAATTATTTTTTTTAGTCTTTAAAACTTGACTTGATTTTTGAAAATATTGATAAAAACTCCAGTTGTTCGTATGCTTCGGTGAACGTGAAAAACAAAGAAATTTGGAGTAAATGAAAACAAATGGAGTTTCTTTTAGTTTAGGGATTATAGGCGGTTGTTTGTTTGCAAATGGATTTTTGTCTTGAATAATGTATAAACAAAATAATAATAATAAAAAAATATCTTTTAAAAGTGACTAATAGTCTTTCAACTTTTAATTTTGTGTCTAATTAATTAATATTTTTTTGATATTAGGCTAATTCGAACATCGTTCAACGGATAAGATAGAAATTATCACCCAAAAGGTTGATGGTCTGATCTCTAACCCCCACTATTTCTTTGAAGTGCAAGTCCAAAAGGTATGCTATGTATCCAAATATTTTAATTAAACAATAATTTAATAACACGTCAACTTTTTTTGTTAACTAATTTTAATACTTTTTTTGATGGAGACTCAGAGTAACATAATTGAGAATAATATTGAGAATTTTTAAAGATTAAGAATGAAATAAAATAAAAAATCAGCTAAAAAATGAGGGGTCATAAGTCCTTGATAAATTTTTTTGGCATTAATTCTAACATTAAAATTTTGCTACACTTACAAGTAAAAAATAATAAATAAGTTTTAACTTATAAGAAATATTAAAATAAGTTAAAGTTGGACATTTGAATCGTACGGTGGAAAATCGCTGCGAGGGTCCTTAGAGAAGACAAAATCGTAGATGAAGGAGAGCATGTGTTCTATTAATAAATGTTCACCATCACCACCAGTGCCTTTGCGAATCTCTGGAAGAGTTTGTGAATCCATTTCCATTTTTTGACTCTTTGTTTGAAACAAAGAAAAAAGCTTGAGAAAAATTATGGGAGCCAAGAAGATCTACAATGGCTCCGTGGATGTGGAAGAACCTGTACGAGATGGAGCAGGCAACGCCGAGTCCTATCAGTTATCCACTCTTTCTGTCGACCTCTCTCTTCCTCTTCCCGCCATGACCCCTCGCATCATGTTCGTATCAATTCCTCTTTCAGATTGTTTACGCCGTGTTTTTCCTGCTGTGTTTTCGATCAACTGGAAAACCAACATGACCAGACTGCTTCTTGTTTCTATCAATTTCATGATTTCATCTCCTACCTTCTCGGAGCTCGCGGAATGCGGTTACTGAAGCTAATTCTGTAAGATTGTTTCATTCTTTTTGTTCTCAATCATTTTCTTGATTTTCTTGCAGCGAGCTCTGTAAGGATCTGTTCAAGGACTGGTCGGAGCTGGACGATTCTCGGTTCTCTGTTGAAACGGTCTCGGGTGGAATCACTAATCTACGTGAGTGTTTTGCTTACAATGTGTTTCTTCGTTCAATTAGATGAAACCAAGACTGTGTTCGAGGTTGCGGTTGTTACTGATTTTTCTTCGTTGCTCGTGGAGTTCTGTTATGTAACAGGAATTTGTTTTTCTGACTTCTGCAGTGCTTAAGGTTACGGTGAAAGAGGAAAGTGGTAGTTGCGTTTCTGTCACCGTCAGACTATATGGACCTAACACGGATTATGTTATTAATCGTGACAGGGAACTGCAGGTCACTTCCGACGCTTTTTCATCGATTATTGACTCTTAAAATAATCGTTTGATTTTAGTCTGTGTTCTTTAAGTTGTCTTCTCTCTTTTTCCCTCTGTCTTGGTGGGCATGTTGTTTCATCTTTTAGCACAGTCAGCCCTAAAAAACCAATCTAATCACGTACTCTGTAAATCGAAAGCTAACCGTTCTTATGGTGAATCGGTGATTTTGATCTCTATTATTACGTTTAACCAACGTATGTAATAAGTAAGCTAAAATTCAGCAATGTTTTTTTAAAATATTCTCATTCTGTATATTTGGTGTTCGTTCATGTTTACATGATAATCGAGAACTATAGCTACGACATAGAAGAAATCTTTCGTGCTCAAACCTCATCTATATTGGTTCAGAATTCAAATATATATATATATATATTAAATTCAACATTTACAATAGTGGTTGTTTATTATTGTTGTTGTTGTTGTTTTGTGAATGATCTGATCAGCGAAAGTGTTTTTGGTGTTCTGGGTGGTGTATATACAGCTGTAAAAATAGGCAGTATTCTGTTAATTTTTGTTTTATGCGTGTGAGGAAAATCACATTTGTTAAGGAGAGTGCCAATTGTTTTTCTGTCTGTAATTGAGTCTAAGTTATGCTTTGTGAGGAAAATCCTGTTCTTCACGGAGAGTGCGCTAATTGCCTGGGTAGAATCTTGTGACTTTCAAGATTTTGATATTTGATGGGACTGGTTGCGGTCTCTTAGAGGGTTTAGTGTAGGCCTTATAGCTGAATCTCTTAAATCTTTATCTTCTGTCTCTCCTCCACCATTTCCTTGTCTTTTGTTCCATTTCACTTTCTTAAAGGTTTTTCCTTCTAGTATTATGGTCGTTTTTCCTTCTAGTATTATGGTCTTACATCCCTTACTTACATTAGGTCTTTAATCAAGAGGATTCAAGAAAGTCTGTGGATTTCATGAAATCTAGAGTGCAATCTATATAATTAGACCGCCCCCCAAGGGGTGGCCCCGTTGGTAAGGGCTTGTGGTCTTTTGGTCATATCGGCTTAGAGGTCTCAGGTTCGAACCCTCGGGTGATCGTAATAAATAAAACCCTTGATGTCTCCTAGGTCCAGGCCTTGGGGCAGGTGCCCGGGTATAGGCGAGCAAAGCTCTGACTCCCAGTTATCAAAAAAAAAATCTATATAATCAGACCATGAATTTTTTATTTTTATCTTGAATTTGATTGTCCAAATAATACTACTAATTGTTTATTTTTCACTTGGCTTCCCCTCCCTTGTAGTGAGTGACTTTTGCTTATATCATGTTATTCACTCAGTAATCTCATGAAATCTTGTATTAGGCAATCAAATATCTTTCAGCTGCAGGATTTGGTGCCAAGCTTCTTGGAGTTTTTAAAAATGGCATGGTGCAGTCATTTATCCATGCACGTACGCTAGAACCATCAGGTAGGAAAGCATTTACAATCTGTCTGATTTAGACGTTATCTGCAGACAATCCAATTCTAACATTCAATGTTGAAGGTTGCTGCATTATTACGTAGCATTTCATTCTAATAGTGGCCGCATGGAAAGCTTTGTAGTTAAGATCTATGGAGACAGAGAATGAAATATTAATTTAATAATATCCACGCTTTAATAGTGTTAGACCTTGGTCTAAAATTTGTTTTTCACGTTTATTTGAGATTCTTAAAATTTTCAGTAGTTATAGTAATAATTCAAGTAGCCCTTGATTGGGTTCAAGGACATTGTTTGGAGTTTGGAGAATGGTAGCCTGTCTTAGGAGATGTGTGGTTTCAGCAGACATGAAGGTAATGGTGTGAAGGATACTTTAAGATGTATTATTTGAGTTTAAAATGAAAATTGATTTGTTTTGGAGGTCGATTAGAAAGGACCAATTGGTTTAATTCATTATCACATAGACTAAATCGACCTATAGACCCTGATTCAGTGCGGGCAATCATATTTTTTTTTTTGGGGATTTTTTAACCCTTAATTTGAGCTGTCCATCTTTTTGACCATCAATAGAGTTGCTTGTGTGTTTACTTGAAAGTGCTTTCCCCCTTCAATCTCTAACGTTCTCATGTATCAAGTGCATATCTTACCAATCTTTTTTTTCTCTCTATGGGAGTATCTTATGTACCCTATGATTAATAACAAATATTTTGTTAATTTTGCTTGGTTTTGCAGATATGAGAAAGCCAGAGCTAGCTGCAGAAATTGCTAAAGAGCTTAATAAATTCCACAAAGTATATATTCCAGGTTCTAAGGAACCTCAGTTATGGAACGAAATTTTAAGATTTTACGAGAAAGGTTATTTTTCTTGACCAAGAACAAGCTTCATCTGTTCGGAGGACCCCTCATGCAGTTGAGCATTCTATTTTCTTTTGAACTGGTTTTCACGTTTCTCATTGTTGACTTTCAGCCTCTGCACTGCAATTTGATGATACTGGGAAGCAAAGTATATACGATACAATTTCATTTAAGGATATTCATAATGAAATACTTGAGATTAAGGTAGTTTCTTCCATAGAGACTTTTTTAATGATCTTTGTACTGGCTTTTGACTATTTTTTGAGTGACCATCTGCTGTCAATCATACACACATATGGCTTTAGAAAAGAGAGTCCTGTTTATTGATGCAACTCATCATAATTGAACAGGAACTAACAAGCCTCCTTAATTCCCCCGTAGTGTTTGCTCACAATGACCTGCTTTCTGGGAACCTAATGCTAAATGAGGAAGAAGGTAATCCCCTTTAATGATATATTCCACTTCTTCCGGTGATTCCTTCAAATTCTCCATTACCATGCATTACTTCCGTTCGTTCATATAACGATACATATGTACTCCCCTAGCGCCCTCATGTACTCACATCTACTATCCTTCTCTATTTTCCATATCACTTTCTTTTTCCCTTCTTTATGCTATGAATTAGGAGGATGTGCTTTCATATTGCAAATATTAAGGATGTTAATTCCTTATGAACAATGGGAAATGGTAGTCTGAGTTATTAGGAGGTGGGAGTTGGACTAGCTGCTGATTGTTTCTTCAATTTGTCGTAATTCTTAAGCAACATCATCTAAATAAAATCTTTTCTACTTTCCAAATAGTCGTGCAAGGGGAGATTCTGCATCAAAGTTAAGTAATTATTCCTTGGTTTGGTTTTACTTATTTTAAGTTTTAGCTTTTTACCTCTTTGAAGTGATTGCATTAAGAAGTTGCTGCCTAGAAAATAAGTACTTCTGCATATGGCTCGAACATGACTGTTTTTTTGTTGAAGATATGGAAAAGAAAGTGATTCTTCAATCTTCCTCTCGAACAATCCCATATAAATGGTTTGAAAAAGTTAAGGATCAGATTTCAAATAAATCCACCTTTAATACTACGAATGGGCTGGATTCGGGATTTTCAAATGACCTATCATTGAGTGTAAAGGAGATTAAAAGTTCGTTTATTCAGGCATATCAATGTTCTTTACTCGGAAAAAAGGCTCGAACTTAATGCTATCGATTCCAGATGATATCAGTTTTCCAAATTCAGATTTAATAGAAGAGAGATGCGCGAGTTTGTTGGGATTCCTAGAAGATAAAGAGGAGATCTTGAGTATAGATATTGTACCCAACTGTCTGCCTTCCAACGATTTAAATCAGCAAGATTCTCCTTTCTTGTCCTTGGGTGTTATTAATTCGACACACGATGGGCTTAAGAATAAATTATGAAGATTGGGCTGGAGGCGTTGGATAAGGATTTTGATTCTCTGATATTAGCATGAGTAGTTTAGATTTAGAAGGTTTTTGAAATCCCATTGAAGCTGAGGGCGCTCCCTCCCCTTGAGGACACTTTTCTAGAAGATGTGGGCTTTTCTTTTTTGTGATCAAGTTAATCAGCTGTGAAGATTCTCCTAACAACCTCACTCAAATGGATTTTGAAGGAAATTGTGGAAGATCAATCCATCAATAACCTTTTCAGGGCTTGAGAAGTTCTCCTCCTTTATTGAGAGACGTGGGCTTGAAGTGTAGGAAATCCCTCCTCATTCTCCGACTATTGCAAGTTAGTTTTTGTTTCATCCAGGGTTCGTTTTTGAAAAGTTTGCTTTGGATATTTCTTGGCCTTTTCGAAGGGTTTATGGGCATGTTTGGGAATGATTTTTGTCATATTCAAGATTACTCCGAAACATGCCTTTAATCATTTAAAATCATTTGATTTTACACTTTTAAACGCGATTTTCGTACCATTACTTTTGAATAATTAAAAAAATATTTCAGAATGATTTTGAATACGACAAAAGTGATTTTAACCATTTCAAAATCACTCCCAAACATGTCATAAATCATCAGCTTGTTTGCGGTCTCTTAGAGGTTCTGTCAAAGGTTTTTCTCTCTTCCTCTTTCCTTTTGTGAAGGAGACTGTCTACTTCGAATCCTATTGGGCCTTTGCAGTTTACTTCGATTCAAGTTGTTAATTTGCTTCTTTGCTGCGGTTCTCTGTTTTTTGGTGGTTGTGACCTCTCTGATTTTGGTGTTTGAGGTTTTCTAAAGGCAGCATTTTTCAGTGGCCTTCCTTTTGTGGTTTGTTTTTGGTGTTGTTCTATCTCGTTTGGTGGGTGTAGTTTCTTCTTATTGCCCTCCTTGCTTCAGTCTTGCGAAATTTGGTTTCGCTTAGGGCTCTAAGTTTCTTTGTCCTCGTGGGTTTCTTATTTAGAGTTTTATTTTCAGTTATGTTGGTATTTTGGGCAGTTTTTCTCTTTATTTTTTTTCTTTTTTCTTTTTTCACTCCTTGGTGGAGTTTGTATCCAATTAATGTCTTTTCACTGCATCAATTAAAAGTTTCGTTTCTTTGTTAAAAAATATTTAATATATAGTTGTGCAAGGGACATTAGCATGCCTTTGCAGTTGAGAATGAACAACTTAGGAGATGTCAGAGTAGATATAATGGTAGTATATATGGTACGACATGGGCATTAGGACTTCAAATGTGGATCTTCTTCTGGTTAGCTATGTGATTTCCTCAATAATATACACATCCTATTGACCTCATTGCTCATCTTACAAACATACAGAACGACTCTACTTAATTGATTTCGAGTACGCATCATACAGTTACCAAGGCTTTGACATTGGTAATCACTTCAATGAATATGCCGGCTATGACTGTGACTACACCTGGTAGGTTCTTAAACTTCTTTTCATCTATAAATTTTCTTTCTAAAATGTAGGAACATTGGAGTTTCACTATAGTTTATCAATTGTTGAGCAGTTATCCATCCAAGGAGGAACAATATCATTTCTTCAGGCATTATTTACAACCCGAAAAACCAGACGAGGTGCGTCGAGAGAAATACTTGTTTCATTTATCACAAAAATCCCTATGTTGGCTCGCGTTCATAAATGATTTATATACTAATCAGAAGTAGTGTATTTTCTTGAAAGGTTTCTCAAAAAGATCTTGAAGCTCTGTACGTGGAGTCAAACACATTCGTGCTAGCTTCTCACTTGTATTGGGCATTATGGGCGCTTATACAGGTACTTTACTACATCCATACCCAGTAACCATGAGAACTATTTGAGTCAAAATGTTGCATTCGTTTTATTCTGCTTTATAGGCAAGGATGTCTCCGATCGATTTCGATTACCTTGGTTATTTCTTCCTGCGTTACGACGAATATAAAAAGCAGAAGGAAAAATATTGCTCTTTGGCGAGATCTTTCCTTGCTCGATCAGGATTGGGTTGTGGACCTGCATAGAAGATACAAATTGGGAGGGGGTAGGATCAGCAATCAGTTTATATTTCCATGAAACATAGAGGCAATTTTTTGTTTTTACTGTTCTTGTTTCATAGCTGTTGTAACGTGGTTCTTTGTACTCTAATAATCCGTCATAAACTTCTAATAGATTAGAGAACTTTGTTTCATGGTCAGTTTTGAAAGAAATTTTCTTAATATTATTATTGAAAATAAAAGGATATGAAAACAAGTGAATGATGTGGTTTTAAACTTTATTTTTACAACGGTTGAACTAAAAACTTTATTTTGTGACTAAATAGTTAGATTTTGCAACATTTTAAATTTGGTTATAAATTTGAATCTGTAGAACATAGTTTGGATGGTAGCTAGTGGTGAAATCGTGTTTGATGGGTTCCAACTAGTAAATATCAAACCTTCATCTATGACAAATATTTGTCCTTAAACAATAATGACTTGCAATGAAAGGCCAGAATGTTTAAGACACCTATAAATGAGGCTAGCCATTGAAAAGAAGGCTTCAAACTCCAAAATGACACATTTGGAAAACCCTAAAATTAAGGGAAAAAGTCAAAATTTACCCCTAAATTTATCATGTATCAATTTTTATCCTAAACATTCAATTTCAACCAATTGTACTCTAAACTGTTACAATCTTAATGAAAGTGTTGCAACTTTAACTCTCTATTAAGTTTTTGTTTGAATAATCGTTAAAAAAAATATTCTCACATGCAGTCAATGAATTTTAAAACATATGAACATATGTATGGTATAAAATTGAATAAGATTTTAGTGAAAAACAACATTAGATCTAAATTTTTGTTGAAATTTGTGAATTTTGGTTAAGTTATTCAATGGTTAATTTATGCATTGATCTAACTTATGTGCAAAACTTGATTTTATTGAAATTAGCGAGGAGTTTTATTATATATTTTTTTTAGTATAACATGAGATTTTGAACCCCGAAGAAGGAGTATATGCCAATTACCGAAAGATATAACTTGACAAGTTTAGAGGTAAAAGTTAAAATTTTCCCTAAAACTAAATTAATGGCATGGATAAGGACTAAGCCACCTGCCAAATTCATCCATTCAATCCTTGTCTCTCTAATAGCAACTTTACATACACATTTATGGTGTGTGTGTGTGTATATATATATATATATATTTATTTATTTATTTACTTTTTCATTTAATTACTTCCACTTTTCACATCAAATTTTAATGAATATTTTACAATTTTGTTAAAGACTTGTTTTCGTCAATTTTAAAATTTTAATTTAAGATTTGTTTTCCAAGCTTAATAAAAGTTATAATTTTTTTTTGCATAATTTAAGATTTTATTTTTCTAACTAATCAATGTAATGAATTATCTAAAGTTTGATTAATTTGAAAATAATATATTCTTTGAAGTTTTAAAATAACTAAGTTAAAAATAAAATATCAAATATTTATGTTATTTTAAAATAATTAAGTTCAAAATGAATATATATTTTTTAACACCATTTAAAAGGAATATCATACATACTTTTGTTCAAAATACTATATATTTATGTTATTTATTGTAATAATTTTATTTTATTAAGTTTGGAAGTAGAAATCGTTTATTATTTTACTTTGAATATGATTAATTTGAAAATCAAATTTTTTAATACATTAATCTTTTTGAATACTAATTTCTTAAATTGTAATATGGGATAGTTTAAAATATTTTTTTATTATCTTCAAATCATAAAATTATATATATTTTTGAGCTATTAATAAAAAAAAAAGCTAAAAAAAGATAAGATTGTTATTTGTTATAAGTAATTTTAGTTTAAACTTTAAAAAGAAAAAATTGTAGATTTCATGTAAAGGAAGTGAGATATGGAGGTTTTTATCAATTAAAAAGATTGTTATGTAATACTCTAATTTACATTAAGAATTTCAATTTAAATAATAGTATCATATCTAAAACATTCTTATATAATTTATATTTAAAAAATAAAATTATAGAATAAAAAGAAAAATATTTTTGTTTAAAAATTTATTTAAATTATAGGATAAAATAAAAATATTTTTTTAATAATTATTTATATTTAATTATTAATTAGTAATCATGATGAGAATATTTATATAAAAAATAAACAAAATTTTGTAACTTAATAAATTAAAAAAAATAAAAATGGAGAGATAGTGGAGAGAATAGAGGGGTAGGAGTGAGGTAAGATGAAGAAAAAATAAGATAGGAAAGTTGTAGGACCCACAATGGAGAGTTGGAGTAGAAGTTAATAAGTTTGTGGGACCCATAATTGGAGTTAAAATATCCTTGAGCCAAACAAGGAGTTCGGGGGTCATTAACTCCTCCCAACTCTCACTCCCCCCAACTCTCTAATTCAATCACCACCTAAGGAATTATGGAAATGCTTGAATAAAGATCAATAAATACACAAACGATGGGAATCTTCCACAATAATTGACATTCAACAATCACAAAAAGGCTATGTGTACCCCATTTTCTTTCCATTACATAGATTAGTAGTGTTAATGTAATTTGTAATTTATGTTGTAAATCAAGCATAATTAAGCTAGATAATTAGGCTAATCTTTCCTTATTTAGTTTAATTCTTGTGTATAAGTTAGGTGTATTCTTCCTTGTACAATATATTGAATAATCAATAAAATACAGAAAACTTCATGGTATCAGAGCCTTATCTCATTTAGGGTTTTACCTTTTGCCACCGCCGTCTCAGATCTCTTGTCGCCGCTGCCTCAAGATCTCTGCCACATCTTCAGATCTCAACCGTTTGCATCAGTATCCATGTCCACAACCAGACGTCGTCGCCACCTTAGATCAACAGATCTTCGTTGTCGAGTTTCAGTGTCCACGTCCATCGCTCGTTTTCCCAGACTTCTGTCGTGCCGCCACTGTTCGTGCTAAACTTTTAGACTCGTCATTGTAAATCTCATTCTCAAATCTCCTTTCAGATATGTCCGCCTCAAATCTTTACCTCCGTCGTTCAACTCTGTCGGTCTCAAATCTTCGGCGCCGTCATTCGTGTTGCCCAAAACCTTGTCTCTGATTGTGTTTCTTAGTAGGGGTGTGCAAAAACCGATCCAAATTGATGAACGAAGTCGACCGACTGGTTCGGTTCGATTTTTTAGAGAAAAATTGGTTCTTCGGTTCATAAGTGAAAAAAATCGAGCAATTCGGTTTGGTTCTCGGTTCATTACCTTAAAAAACTGATAGAAATCGAACCGAACCATATTATATAATATATTTACATATTTATTTAAATTTAGTTTTATCATCCACCTTTCAAGCCCAATGTCTATAAGCCCAATCCAACTCTTTTGTCATGATTCACGTAAAACCCTCCCATAGATTGATGGGGTCACTAGTCATTAGTCAACATCAAATCAGTTTCTTTTTCATTTTATATATATTTTTTCAAACACATCAAAACCCTAATGGTTCTTCATCCATTTTAGTTGATCCTTTCTCTTGCACATGAGACTTCTTTCCCCATTTTATTTTCTTGCATCAAACCCTATCCCTAATGAATCAAAGCTGCCACCCACGCCAATAACTCGTCGGAGCCAACCATTCGACATCGACGCCGACTGTTGCCACCTACTTGACGTTGGCCACCGTCATCCCAACCATTAGACACGACACCTTTCGATTGTTATTTTTGTTCTTCTCCCTCTCATTTTACTCTCCTCATCTCAATGTTACTTTTTTTTTTCATTTTTAAGGTTTAAGAGTTACATAGTAGTAATATTTTTATTTCGTTTTTCGCCCTCTCATTTTGCTCTCCTCATCTCAATGTTACTTTGTTTTTCATTTTTAAGGTTTAAGAGTTACATAGTAGTTAGATTTTTATTTTTGTTTTTCTCTCTCTCATTTTGCTCTTTTCCTCACTAGTTTTTCATCTTCTTTCTTCGCCTATGTCTTTCATCTATCGCTATTTTTGTTTGTTGCTCGATTTCTTTTTTAGTACAGTTTGCTAGGTTCAATGTGAAAGCAAAATCGGTTAAAACCGAATCAAATTGGCCGGAACTGAAATCGACTAGTTCGGTTTTTAACCAAAATCGAAGAAGATTCGATTTTTCTTGGTTTAAGACATTCCAGAACTGAGGTGTTCGGTTTGGTCACTGGTTTCGTCCAAAATCGGACCGAACTGAACTGTGCACACCCCTACTTCTTAGTTCTCAGCTGAGCAGATTCGTCGTTCGTGAAGAACAAAATGTTAAATCTAGATCAGAACACCTCGTGCTAAGAATAATATATATTTGGTTCTCCCAGACTAGGTCATCCAAACCGATTCAGTTCACCCAGTTTGGTTCATTTTTTTCACTTGGTCTGGTTTAATTCATCTTTATTAAAATGGATAAGAGTGATTTATTCATCTCATTAGTACAATTCTCAATGGTACGAATTATATCACTTGGGCACATCAAATGAAGAGTTTCTTGATTGGTCGAAAGTTATGGAAAATTGTCACCGGTGATGTTTCCAAACCTGTAAAAACATAAGGATACAACTAAGGAAGATGCCAAATTTATTGAACGGTTAGAGGATTAGGACAACAAAAAACATCAGATAATGACTTGGATTGGTAACACTTCTATCCCTACTATTCACATTCAATTGGATGCCTTTGATAATGCCAAAGAACTTTGGGCTTTATTGTCTAAGCGTTTTCAAACTATTGGGCTTGCACATTATTATCAATTGCACAACTCTCTATAAATGAGTATCTTGTTGTGCTTCAACCCATTTGGACACAACTAGATCAGGCTAAAATCAGCCCTAAACATATGCGACTTATTAATGTACTTATGGGTGTTCGTTCAAAATATGAGTCGGTTTGTGCTGCTCTACTTCATCGCAATCCATTACCTTCTTTAGATGCAAGAAATCAGAAAATTTTGTTTGAGGAGAAATGGCTTGGCATCACCTCCTCTCTACCATCTGACACTCCTCTTGCAACCGCTCATCCACACAATACTTCAGGATCTCTTTTTTGCAAAAACTGTAAGCTCCAGGATCACAAATTACCTGACTATCCTAAAATTGAATGCAGGTATTGTCACAAACGTGGTCACATTCTGGACAACTGCCTCACTCGATCACTTCACTCTCCAGGTCACTCCACAAAACCAAGGAACTCTTCTAGAGCTGATTCCCCTATTGTTGCTACTTCCTTTGATGACCCCATTCCTCCTAGTTTTCAACTCAGTGATCTTCAGGACCTATTGAAACAGGTAATCTCCATCAATTCCTCTACCCTAGCTGTCACATCAGGTAAATCTTGGCTTCTTGATTCAGCTTGTTGCAACAATTTGACATTTGGTTTTTCTCTTATGACTTATTCCACCCCTGCAAATTCACTCCCTCCCACTCATTCTGCTGATGAAAATTGTATGTCCATTTCTCATATTGGCACTGTTGTTACATCCACATTAAAACTTCCCAACACCTATTGCGTTTTAAATTTGACCTTTAGTCTCGCTTCTATGGGACAATTGTCTGACCTTGGCCTAACTGTTTGTTTCTCTCCTAATGGTTGTCAAGTTCAGGATTCGCACACAGGACAGACGATTGGAATGAGTCACAAAGTAGGAAGATTGTTTGAGCTCATGTCCCTCCAACTCCCTATCAGTCCATCTATCTCTACCTCTGTCACTAACTTTGCCATCTATCAGTGGCACCTTCAGCTTGGTCATACTTCCTCTAAGAAACTTTGAAATTTAGTGTCTGTTGGTAACTTACATAACTTTGTGCTCACATATGCTATTTTCTTGGCTACAAAACCGATCACAAAGATTTTCGTTGTTGGGATCCCATCTCAAATCGGTTACGTATCTCTCGCCATGTTACGTTTTAGGAGCACACCATGTTTTCCAGTCTTTCCTCTTTCCATACCTCTCTCTCCAGTCCTTAATTCTTTTTCACTGATATCTCCCATGATCTGTTCCCACTACCGGATTCATCGCTTACTCCCGAACTCGATCAATCTGCTCCTGTCTCTACTCTCTCAGATCCTCCTTCTGTCACGAATGCTAAATTTGAACCTCTCTTGTCATCTTTGTCGTCGGTCCACTCAAGTAAGAGAATCTCCCCATCATCTTCAGGACTATCATTGTTTTTCCACTATTATGTCCTTAGTTGAACCATCCTCTTACTATGAGACCAATTTTGTGTTAGGTTTAGTGCCCTAAAGCTCATAGTTTTGTAATTAAACATTTTATCATTTATTAAATAAAATAATTTATTATTTTATATTATGTATAACATTATCCATTATTGTGAAAAATCCAAGGTTGTTAGTGTAATCTTGAACAGTATGTGGTGGACATAGGGAGAATCATCTTCAAGAAATAACCTAAAGGGTCATAGTATATGGATAAGGTTGGGTGCCCTATCCTGATAACACTATTGATACAACCCTACTTTGTAATAGTTACAAATGATTTGATCCAAATACTACTACAAATTTGGCTTTTATTGACGCGTGGCTCTTTTGTATAGTTGACGCTTGTGACAAAAAACCGTCAATAAAAGATTATTTTTCACTATAAAATAAATTATTTATTTTAAAATACATATATTGACAACTATTGAATGTCAAAAAAGGTATATATTTAAGTTGACGCAATAAACCGTCAATGTTGATAGCTTTATTGACGGTATTTCTATAAAATTTTGCATTTTTATGTTAGTTGACGGTTATTAGCCATCAACGATTCAGTGTTTTGTTGACAGATGAACATTGTCAATAAAGCATGTATTGTTGACGGTGCATAACAGTCAAGATAGAATATAATTATTGATAGTGAATAGTCGTCAAGAAAACCGATGACAAAAGGCGCCTATTCAGTGCTCCTTTTTTAAAAATAATAATAAAAATAAAAAAGTAAAGGCGAGAAAGCTTTTGAAAAAGGTTATTGTTGACAGTGATCAAGAAATAGGGGTTTAAAAAACATTTTTTATAATGCCTAAATGACGTTTTGGCCAAGATATCTTTTTCATTCTTCTCCTTCATAAATTTTTGCCCAACCCTAGTTGCTGCTTCTTCCCTTGCTGCCGTCGCATCCCAAGTACTTTAACAAAAAGGTATAATATTTCTATTTTTTAAAGAAGAAATTTGTTTTCATTTAATTGTAGAAAAAAACTATTTTGTTTAAAATATCTATTTTTATTTAAAAATAAAAACAATTTTTTTTACTATTAGATGAATACATTTTTTTTTTTGAAAAGGTAAATCAAAACCGATTTTACTAAAATAATTCTTTTAAACATAAAATATTTTTAGTTTTATGTCAAATATATTTTTATATTAAGTCTTCAATCCAAGATTTTGAAATTGTAATTTTTTCTTTTAAATTTTATTCCTAAGTAAGAAAGATCAAAATCTTTATATATGATTTTCTAGAATTTTTTTTACATATATATAGATATTTTGGGTGATTTTTGGGAGTTTAATTGGTGTTTATTTCGGGTTTTAAAAATAGAAAAATTGTGAAATTTAGAGAATAGCTTCAATTTTTTTTTCATTTTTGTATTTATGAAATCATCACAAAAAACCCTTGCAACCATCACGTGAAAAACCGCCTCTCTCATCTCCAGCGACGATACCCACCAACCGACGTCACTTCAAGGTCAACAACAAGCGCACAATCACCCAATGTATGTGTTTCCAATAGGTAGGCATCCAGATTACAGTGTCACGATCTTCGCGGCGACACTTCACCTCACTAAGCGACACCGTGAGCAACCCACGACAACTCTCTTCTTCAGCGGCAACAATGAGCAAATCAAATTTGACCACGCCCATAGTAATTCGTGACCAGATCTACAACGACACCCACGAACTTCACAGTGATGCTCTCTTGACTCAGCAGAACAGACAAAGTGTTCATATTGTTGTTGTTAATGTCGACTACAATTTTCTACATCTTTGGAATTTGGATGTGAGGTTTTTAGAAGTAATGCTAATTTATAACTTTATTCGACATTTGATGCATTGTGATTTTAAATTTTGTTCGTCGCTCGTTTCAGTTATTATATGCATCTATTTCTCATTAGGCTTAGATTAAGGACAATTTCTGTCTTTCCAGCATGTTTTTGTTGCTTGTTTAATTTTAATTCAAAGTAATTTTCAATACAACTTCACTATAATACCCAATTGCAGATGACGATTCTTTTCTAGAGCCTAATACGTCGCAAATTTCTACTCAACTGCCCACTCTCATCAGGTATACGTTTGTTTTCTTTGTTTAATATTCTCTTAATCATTCATTATCTAGTTAAAACCCCAATTAGTTTTATGGCATTGTTCTTATTGTTGGTATTGTTCTTGTGAGAAAGGGGAAATAATAACTTGAGCATGAAAACTAAGGATGATCGAGTGGGTGTGGAAAATGGATGGATCAACGGGGGGGAATCAAATTTCATTCTCAATATCATTCTATCTCAAACTTAGCCTACCGTTGCTGCCCTTTGGTTGATTTTGGGGTCAGATTATTGCGTATGCTTGTGTCAAGGAAGTGAATGAAACAATTCTCAAAGTCTCAAGCATGGCGATTAATTACGAAAGTAATGCTTCAATGATCTTTATTTTATTTTGAGTAACTCTTAGTTTATTATTTTGTTCACTTTCCTCCATTATACTTAGATTTCTAAGTATGAGTCATGTGCAATACGCATATGCTTTTAGTTCTATTGAAAAACTTTAGATCATCTCTAAATACTTTTAAAAGGTAAAATTCTTGCTTAACATATTTTATTCTTTTTTATTTTTCTGCTTTTAGTATTCTATTTTAATCATTATAGTTTTTATACTTGCTAACCAAATATTTTGTTCATAAACTTAGTTTAGATTTAGATTTAGAATGTTGCAATCGTCTTAATACTTTCATGACTTCTAAGGTAAACTTTAAAAAAATTAGGTATACTTAACTAAAAGACAAACTTCAAGAAAAATTAGTCACTCATTTTTTGCCAAACTCGTGATTGTCTTTCGTAAGAAAGCTTTTGACATTTCAAGTTCCATCTTGGAAAAGGAAAAGGTTCTAACCTTATTGATTAGTTTATTTAACTTCTACCATATAGGTTATATTGTTTGGTTTCACATCAAATTATTATCTCAATATAATACTTCACAATACTTCCTATTTGAGTTGGTTAAAATCTTTCACTTAAAAAAGTTCATGTTTTGATTGAAATTGGGCGTATACATGTACACAAAAAGGTAAAGTTGTAGGGTATATTATTGGCATTGAAGCAAGTTGGCTAAGGTACATTAAATTCTCCTTATAGTTAAAAAGTGGCCAATAATCTCCTCTCTAGTCCTTAATCATTAGTTCAAAGACAAGTGCATTTTTTTACTCAACTTCGTTAGAACTTCATTAAAAGTTTCTTTAGAGGAGTCATATGTTTCAAATGTTCACCCAACTTTAAAATAAAAGTTAAAGAAAGTTTGCAATGTAATTTGCTTAGAGGAGTCATAATTTTCTTTAGAGGAGTCATAGTTTGCTTAGCTTCTACAATATTGTTTGGTTTCACATTATATTATTATTTCAATATAATACTTGCTTTTTGAGATGGTTGAAAGTTTTCACTTTAAAAAGTTCATGTTTTGATTGAAATTGGGATGCATACAGAAACAAATTTCAGGTAAAGTTGTAGGGTATATTATTTGCATAAAGAAATAATATAGATTCTTCTCTATATTATTTGAAAGAAAATATTTACTACTTTGGAATTTTGAAAATTTGTCAACTAATAATAAGTTTACTCACTTGTGTAGCTTTCTTTTTAAAAGAGAGATTTTGGTTTTTGAATGTATTGTTCTTGCTCTTTGATTTGTTTGACTAGAAATAATATGTTGGATTTTATAGTAAAATTTTGTGAAAGAAAGTGTTGGTTTGAAACATCAAAAATGAATTGATGTTTCATTTATGTTGCTGTTACTTGACTTGAAATTCAAAGGTTTCAAAATGGTTTAAAACATCAAAATGTGTTGATGTTTCTTTTACAAATTTAACTTAAAAGTTAAATTTGTGAGTTATGTTTGAATTTTTACAAGTAACTACACAATTGAGTTACTTTTTATGTATGTTTCATTTTGTTTATATTAATTTTATTTTTGGAGAGTTATTAAGTTGCTAGCTTATAAATAGAAACTTGTTTCTTCATTTGAAGCATCTCATTCCATTTTGGAGTATCTCATTCTAATTGACGAGTTATTCTCTCATCTCTTTCTTCTCTTTAATCTAGAGTCAAGTTGAGAGCAAGTATCTAAGAGTTCTGTCAGATCCGAGTAGTTCAAGGTTGCTGTTCTATCAGAGTTAGTCGTTGTATCCTGCTGAGATGATCGTTGTAGCCTGCTTGCAACCTGTGCAGAGCAAATAATTGTTTTCAGGACAACGCTTTGTAAGCGTGCCTCGACTACTTATTATCTTTTGTTCTTGAGTTTTGAAATTGTTGTTACATACAGTGTCTGTATTATTGTTTGTTGCCAATTAAGTTGTAATCAAATTTGCTAGTGTTACTCAGTTCTTATACACAGCGAATTATTATTTCCAATAATCTGAAGACAATTATTAGAACTAATGGCTATAAACTCATTCACTAATGGTACTGTTTCTACCATGATGGGATCGACCATCCTCAAAACTCATGCTGAAAAACCAAAAAAAATTCAAGGGAGAAAACTTCAAAAGATGGCAACAGAAGATGATCTTTTATCTCACTACGTTGAACCTTGCTCACATCTTAAAGGAAGAATGCCCAATTACCCCACCAGAAGCTGTCACTCCTAAAACTGAAGTTGCCAAGCAAGCATGGATGCATTTAGACTTTTTATGCCACAATTATATACTTAGTGGTCTTGAAGACACCCTGTATAATGTCTATTGCAATGCCTACAATACTTCAAGGCAATTGTGGGAGGCATTAGACAAGAAGTATAAGCTGGAAGATGTTGGTACTAAGAAATTCCTTGTAGGAAAATTCTTAGATTATATGATGATTGATGCCAAATTGGTAGTCAATTAGATGGAAGAATTGCAAATTATTATTAATGATTTGCAAAGTGAAGGATTGAACATCAGTGAATCATTCTAAGTTGCTGATGTGATTGAGAAGTTGCCTCCTTCCTGGAAGGACTTCAAATGCTATCTCAAACACAAGCGAAAGGAATTGTCCATAGAGAATTTTGCTGTTAAACTCCGCATAGAAGGGGATAATAGAAAAGGAGACAAAACTCCACTAGAAGTTTGCCAAAGCTCATATTGTTGAAGCTTCAAGGCATCCCAAGAAACAACAATCTAAGAAGAAAAATGTGAATCTTGGACCAAGGAATGACATCAACAAGCGCATTCGTGGAAACTGTTGGGTTTGTGGTAAGAGTGGCCATACGGTTGCAACATGTCAACACAAAAAGGGACAAAACTCAAACCATCGTGCCAATATTATGGAAAATGACGATATAGTTGTTGTCATTTATGAAGTAAATATGGCTTCTGACACCAAAGGTTTGTGGATTGATACTGGTGCTACTAGGCACATTTGTAAGGACAAGTCATTGTTCACCTCATATGAGAAGCTAGATGGTAGCGATAAGCTATACATGGGAAATGCTTCAATTGCCTTTGTGGAAGGCAAAGGGAAGATCCTACTGAAATGGACTTCTGGAAAGATACTTACCCTCAATGATGTGTGGTATGTGCCAAAGATTCTAAAGAATCTAGTGTCAGGAACTCTACTTAATAAGAATGGGTTCATATTTGTATTTGAGTCAGATAAATTTATCCTGACAAAGGGGGGTATGTATGTGGGAAAAGGCTATCTGAATGATGGCATGTTCAAACTGAATATATTGGCACAAATGCCCAAGAATAATAATAACAACTCTTCTACTTATATTGTTGAGTTATGTGATATATGACATTCTAGGCTGGGGCATGTCAATTACCACTCTTTACATAAAATGGTAAATTTAGGATTATTGCCTAATTTCAACATTGATAATAGACACAACTGCGAAGTTTGTGTTGAAACAAAGTTTGCTAGAAAGTCATTTTCATCTGTGGAAAGAAGTAATGAGGTTCTTGATTTAATCCATAGTGATGTATGTGACATGAAAAGTGCCCCTACAAGAGGCGGTAAGAAGTATTTTGTTACATTTATAGTAAAATTTTGTGAAAGAAAGTGTTGGTTTGAAACATCAAAAATGAATTGTTGTTTCATTTATGTTGTTGTTACTTGACTTGAAATTCAAAGGTTTCAAAACGGTTTGAAACATCAAAATGTGTTGATGTTTCTTTTACAAATTTAACTTAAAAGTTAAATTTGTGAGTTATGTTTGAATTTTTACAAGTAACTACACAATTGAGTTACTTTTTATGTATGTTTCATTTTGTTTATATTAATTTTATTTTTGGAGAGTTACTAAGTTGCTAGCTTATAAAT
The DNA here is from genome assembly GCA_033996785.1 of Trichosanthes truncata. Lineage (NCBI taxonomy): Eukaryota > Viridiplantae > Streptophyta > Magnoliopsida > Cucurbitales > Cucurbitaceae > Trichosanthes > Trichosanthes truncata. Next base: position 32,023,258 of record JAWPNB010000009.1, read on the forward strand.
AGCAACTTGTTTATTCATTTGAAGCATCTCATTCCATTTTGGAGTATCTCATTCCAATTGAAGAGTTATTCTCTCATCTCTTTCTTCTCTTTAATCTTGAGTCAAGTTGAGAGCAAGTATCCAAGAGTTCTGTCAGATCCGAGTAGTTCAAGGTTGCTGTTCTATCGGAGTTAGTCGTTGTATCCTGCTGAGACGATCGCTGTAGCCTGCTTGCAACCTGTGCAGAGCGAATAATTGTTTTCAGGATAGTGCTTTGTAAGCATGCCTCGACTACTTATTATCTTTTGTTCTTGAGTTTTGAAATTGTTGTTACATATAGTGTCTATATTATTGTTTGCACTGTAATTGTTTGTTGCCAATTAAGTTGTAATCAAATTTGCTAGTGTTACTCAGTTCTTATACACATCGAATTATTATTTCCAACATAATATTCACTCATGGTTTAGAATGCCAATAGCTAAAAATCTACTTTATTCTGTTTTATCAAGGATTGTATTTGGTATTTTGAGAACATGGACTTGGGCATTTATTTCTATTATGTTTGTTGAGACGTAACAAAACTCGTTCTTTGGTTGTTACGAGGCCAATAACCTAGCCTTTTGGGTATTCCAAGTGATATTGAATTCATTAGTGAAATTGGTCTTAGTAGTGAGCTTTGCATTCCATGGTAAAGTACTCAATTTCAACTTTCTTGCATAAGTTCTTTTGGGTATGACTTTTTCAAGAGATCATGTATTATTATTCTATCATATATACAGATGTTTTGAGGAAATATCTAATTTCATTCAGATTTATGTACGTATAAATAGGGAAGAGAATCAATATTGTGATCGACTTGGGTTTTCAGAAGTGTATAGTGTCCAATTTAGCTGAAAACTATTTAAGGAATGGTAAGAAGAGATGAAGCTCACAAGTTATAGGAATCTAAAAGAAGTAATATGCAGTCTTGTTAGTGGCAGAGATGAAGCTATATGTTTGCACTTCTTTTATTTGGAAGTTAATAATTTTGTATATAGCTACTTGTCTCAGACTTTGGCTTGATATGATACGTTATTATACTTCTTTATGGATATGTTAAGCTTACTAGTTAATTAATGAAAATCTATTGGTTCATTTGTGATTCAAATTTTTATGGAATTGTGGTTGAATGTATAGTCTTATGTAGAAATTTTATTTTGAAAGCTGTTTTTGGATGAATATGTGGTTAAAATCGTGTAGACTTGTGTGTTGATGTTGCTATCTACTCTTGTGTGAATATGCAACTATAACATTGCTAGTTGTCTAATTGTTGGTTCGCAGTTGAATTGCTAGCTAGCTAGTTGTGAAAATGCAAATTTGATAGTTTTGTATGTATAAATACAGGTTATAGAGGAGAGGTGAAAAAGACCCAATTTTTTTTTTCAAATATGTATAGTTGACGGTTAAAAGATGACATCAAAACCATTATAATTGACGGCTTAAATAAGTCAATAAATAAGCCATATTCAATAGTGATAAAGAGCTTGTCGAAGGCTCTATTAAATAAAATTATTAACCAGACCTTTACAATTTGCAATAGTAATGGCCAGGGTTGATCTCAGGGATTGGATTTCTTAGCTTAATTAAGTACTATAATTACTAACGCTCAAATTTTATCTAGAGAACAAACAATAGAGGAAAAGTCAGATTAAAACCTAAAATAATTATTTACATGGTTGGAGACACTTAGAGGGAACCTCTTGAAACAATGATTTAATGTCATAAAGCTAATTTGATCTTATAAAAGAGATAACTTACGTAAATAACAGTTATAAAGCCAATAAAATATCCAATTTATTAGTTGACTTTTCCAAGCCCAACTAAACATCATGCTTAGTGATAAATCAACATTCTAGTCTATTTTTATAACTAAACATGGTATTGAATCAATTCTATTGTGACTTCTATTAGCAAAAATTTCATTCCCATGCAAACATTCACTAATAGTTATACATTCAGATCTAAATTCGAGTTCTTCTTTTTCAAGCAAAAACCCAATTTTATCATAATTAAACGTTGGCCAAATGATTAAACAATAATTTCTAGAATGCATAAATAAAATTGCCACAATATAAGTATATCTAAAGTTAAACCAAATCAAGTTCAAGACAAAAATCATTCTCCCGAAATTCAACAATTACATATTAAGATTTAAGCAAACATCTAAAAACGAAAGCTACAAAATAAATGAGAAAGTAAGGAAAAACTCTCTGATGCGTGCCACACTCGTTCTCGTCGTGAAACGCCACGATCTTGAGCCTTGAATGTCTTCCTCAGCTCTCAAAAGTGCTCCCCTTGTCCCAAATATAATGTAGAAATCGATTATAGACTGGTCCCCCTCCAAATGATCTCCCCAAAATCGAAGCCATAATATTGTATTTATATCCTCGGGACAGCGTCGAGACGCTGTACCCTAATTCGCATGAAAAACACCGAGAGTCGGGGTAGCGTCTCGACGCTGTAGACAGCGTCTCGACTCTACGGACGAAAATTCTCTTACGCGCGCGTTTCTGGCGTCGAGACGCTATAAAGCAGCGTCTCGACGCTACTTCTGTGGGAATTCGAGATTGGAAAGCTTCACTTATAGCGTTGAGATGCTATGGACAGCGTTGAGACGCTGTCCTTTCGGGCTTTCTCACTTGTAACACTTCTTCTACTTATCTTCTTTGCTCCAAAGTGTGTCTTTAAGCTTTAATTAAGCTCCAAAAAGTCCGGTTAGCTCCAATTGCTCAAAATCTACAAAATAGATAAAAAAAAAAAATGCATGAAAGCTCACTGTAAACATATAAAACCAACCCAAATCTAAGCCTAGAAATAGCACACATTTGAGTGCTATCAGACAGCACGCAACGTCAACTCTAGTTATAGATGACGGTTAAACCACATCAAGATAGGTTTATATTGACAGCCAAAAAATATCAATAAAATGGGTATTATTGACATTTTTCTATGAATGTTAATGATTGAAAAACATCAACTATACCCTACATTGATGGCTTATAAATGTCAATAAAGATATTATTGTTGACGAATTTAAGTTATCGATGATGACTAATACATGTCAACATTCATATTGTTGATGATCAAAATACGTCAACAAAGACATAACAGTTGACGTTCATTGGCCGTCAACTAAAATAGAAATGTTGACGTTTTATATATGTTGACACCGCCATTATTGACGGCCAAAAACGTCAACAAAAGTGATAGTTGACATTTTTTAGCCGTCAATAAAAGTCAAAAGATTTTCTTGTGTGTTCAACTCTTGTTACTCATTCTTTTTTTGCCTTTGCCATCTATGGAGCCGATGGAAAGTTCTTTCTATTTTTTGATCTAGTTTCAAGAGATGAGGCTTCTTTTGCATACACCAAACCTAACCTGTAACTTTTCACAAACAAGGCTCAGATTTCCTACAATAGAAGAATTGCAATTCCAATTTGTTCACAATCTGGGCTTCCAAAATGAATTTTATTAAAAATACCGTTCTTTGGCAATGGCACCAAAAACTTGTATGACTGAACTTTGTAGGTTAAAAATAAAAGAAAGAATTTGGCCCAATGCAAATGCACACTATTGATGCAAGTAATATAAAATTGAAAGTACTCTAAAGTATCAATCCCCTAGGGAATGGATGCAATAAAATTAAAAAAGATAGCAAAAATTGTTCTCAAATTGCAATTAAGGTAACAAAAGTAAAATAAAATTTGGGATGGTTTTTGTGGACAAGAAAAGAAATGTCAAGAATAAAAGGAAGGAATAAAAACTTCTTGTGCCCTTTTGATTGGAATTGGGGCCTAATTGCAATTGCAATCCCTGACTTTACTCTAAAGCAATGTCAACTAGATTCGGCACCTATTCGACATTCTATGAAGTATCTTTAGGAGATTAAGTGATTAAATTGATGGCCAAAAACGTCAACAGAAGTGATAGTTGACATTTTTTAGCCGTCAGTAAAGAAGCATACAACAAAACCAATAAATTACAATAATGCACAACATAAACATGATTTAAAAAAGAATAAAAACTAAAGAAAACTCAACAATTTCACAATTATACAAGAAAAAAAACAAAAAATTATACAATTGTAGACTATTTTACACTATAAATTAAAATCTAGCACTTTCACCACGATATTAATTAAACTAAAAATATGCCAATCACGACGCCAAATTTTGATAGGGGTCGACTTGTCGAAGATCGTATCAAGATTAAATTTATAAAACCAGACCTCTAAGTATTTTGCAATATACAGGGATTGGAGTTCTTTAGATTTAATTAAGTACCGCAGTTAATTGTGCCTAATTTTATTTAGAGGAAAACTAATTTTGATTTGGTTTGAAAACATAAAATCTATCCTATTATTTACAAAGTTGGAGACCAATTTTAGAGAGACATTCGTTAATTGCTATTCGTGAAGCCCGACTATGAAATTGACTATTGAATTGTGGATCATGCAACCGTTCTAAGTCAAGAATTACTAAAGTATTCAATTGACTCTCTCGAGCCCAATTGAACTCATGCAAGAGGTAAATCAACCTATCGGTCTATTTCTACAACTAAGCACGACATTATGAAATTCTTTTATCAACTTCTAGTTGTAAAATATTCATTCTCATGCAATAGATTAAACCTAGTTATGCATCCAAGTTCTTGGTTAAATTTACTTTCTCAAGCTAAATCTAACATAACATACAAAGCTAGGGCCAATAGCTAAGAATACTAAATCAAGATGCATAAAAGACGTCACAATCACATTCAACGATCAAACATAGTTCATACAATCTTACAATTAACTAGAAAGTCTAAAAAGTACTCAATTACATGCAAATTCAATACACTAAATCCTAAAATTGAGAAAGCAAGAGAAAGGAAAAAGAGAAAAACTGGACGACGCGTGCCAACACTCGTTCCCGACGTGATGTCCTGCGATCCCAAGCCTTGAGTCTCCTCCTTAACTGTCCAATATGCTATCTAAACCTCTCAAACACTGACTCTATCGAAATTAGGGTTTAGGTCTCTCCAAAACAGCTCCCTTTGCTCGAAGTATAATATTCCCTTATATAGAATCGAGACAGCTTTGCAACGCTAGGGGCAGCGTTGCAACGCTGTCCATAGCATTTTTAAAAAAGGGAAAAATCTTCTTCGGCCAGTGTTGCAACGTTGTACCCTCTAGTCTTCAAGGTTGAAAGGCTTCTTTTTTGACTTTGCAACGCTATGCTCTCGAGTCCAATAGCCTTGTTCCTCATCTTCCATGCTTGAACCTTCAGTTATGACCTTAAGTTGCTCAAATTTGTCAAATTATCTCATGATTCTTCGGTTTTGCTCCAATTGCTCGGTTTCTGATAAATAAACATAAAAAAATATGAAAGTACACGAAATCATAACAAAACTAGCCAAAAACTAAGCCTAGAAATAGCACATTTATGCATACTATCAAATACCTCCAAACTTAGATTTTTGCTAGTCCTCGAGCAAAACAAAACCAAAATAACAATTTCATATGATCTCTAACACACGATTCATGACTCAAGCCTCAGTGATCTAATTGTTGGCTTTTTGGCCCTTAATCTCAAATTAATTAATTTTAATTAATTAATTAATTAATGTTTTGATGATAACAAACCTGATTTTATTTATTAACAATTTTAATGTTTTGAAGTGTCCATTGTGAAGAGCTTAGAATAACGATTCCAACGCATCTTGAATCATTCGAATCGGAGCTCAAACGAAGAAGTTATGGGCAAAACAAAATCAAAGAAAAATCCTACATGGCATGACACGTGGCATATATGGATGACGTGGCAGATGACGTGGATGGTCAACGATCAACATTGATGACGTGTCAGTGACGTGGCGTCGACGTGGCCGATGACGTGGCATTTCAAATGATCATAATTGGTGACGTGGAGGATGACGTGGACGATGACGTGGCACACGTGGACCAATAGAAACACGACACGTGGAATTTTTTGTTTTAAATAAAAAGAAAAAGAATTTAATTAAAAAAAAAAGGGAATTGGTCCAACGGTCAAATTTTGATTTTAATATTTTAATATTATTTTATTATTATAATATTATAATATTATTTTCTTATTATTTTTGAATTATTTTTTTCAGCCAATCAGAAGCTGCCACGTGGCAGCCAACGGCTAGTTTTGGCTCTTCTCCTCTATTTAAGGCTCGAAAAAATTTGAAAAAAATGTGAAAAAATTCTGAAAAATACTACTTCTCTTGGAGAGCATTTCCAATATTTTTGAGCAATTTTTGAGCTTCAATTTCTTTAATTTTCATAGCCACTTGAGGGCTTTTACTTGTAAGAAATCCTTTCTTACATAGTTGTGAGCTTTGATTTGTGTATCTACTATTTGAGAGAGTTTCTCCATCTTGTTCTTCATCTTCCAATCCATTGTAAGGGTTTCTCTTGATCCCAAAAAAAAGAGAGGTTGTAACGGTTTGATCCTGAACTGTGGAAAGGATCGGGTTTGTTCTTGCGCCCAGAAAATGAACGTTGTAACGGTTAGACTCTAAGCCGTGGAAAGAGTCATTGATCTAGTGAAATACCCAAGAGGAGCTTGGGGAGTGGAGTAGGTCGGGTTGTGCCGAACCACTATAAATTTACGGTGTCAATTTCTCTATCCTTATCTTATTTCATTTTTACAATTAATTTGTTATTATATTATATTGCATAAAATTAAGTGTTCTTGGATGTCTATCTTGGTTGGTATAATTTTACTTTTACATATTCTTTACCAATCTTGTTTTTAGAATTAAATAGGGTGTTTGAAATTGTTAATGTTAAATTTATTGTTTAATTTGAGGTGAATTTATTTGCATGATTTCTTGTTTAAATTAATTGTTGCAAAAAGTGTGTTAATTTGTTTAATTGGGCCCACATTAGGAAAAAGTTTTATAAAGTTTAGAAAAATCCTATTCACCCCCCCTCTAAGGTTTCCATACCGGTCCTACACTAATTGATATAAAACAACAAAATAAGGTCTTAGCATGCTCTTCACTAAGCAATTTAAATTCTATCTCTCTCATTCCTTGCGTGTGTGTGTGTTTAACTTCCTTTCTATTAGTTTCTACTAGCTTAAGATACTTTTACCAAGGCTTTCCTTCGTTTTTCCCCTACACTGGCCCTAAGTTCCAATTTTCAAGCTTTCTCACACTACAGAAATCAATCTACTTAAACATTCATGTTCTTAATCATTCGTAAGGTTACTAACCCCCAAACTTATCATTTTCCTTCTTATGGAGACCTTAGCTTTCACACATTCACTGTAGGGACCTTTATCTAGAGCACTCACTCAATGGATGGCCTAACTGATCACAATGGAGGTAGCACTTTTGATCCCCACACATTAAGCACATAATATTGATAAAAATGCTTCGGTTATCATTAAACATGCAAAAAATCAATAACTATAAAAGATTTTCTTATTTCAACAGTTTTCAATCACTATCTTTTAGGTAAGTTGACTATCAATCAGTTCTTAAGTCTATCGAGGTGACAACAACCTCTAGACTTAACAAAGGCATCCTAGTTTTCAAACATAATAGAAAGTCAGTTATGTGCTCGTGGTGTTGCAAGGAAATCAAAGATAAAATTCATATATACTCAATTCAGAACATGCTTCAGAAGTCATTCTATTGCAAAAAAATTCACTTAGATTACTTCCTAGGCTATCCTAATCAACATCATGTATTATCAATTATTTAGGCATGCTTAATGTTGAGGAAATTTTTTTTGCTTAGAATTCAGAATTTGCTCAGAATTATCAGGACGGCATAGTACTGTCCACCCCCAAACTTAAAAACTTACATTGCCCTCAATGTAATATGCTCAATAAAATAAATAAAGACAAAGATAAAGTGAGTGAATGATACTAGCCTGATAAGATGAGAAACTGTTCCAGGAGAATTCTTTGAATTGGCTAGGAGGAGTCTCAATACGCTCGAGGTCCTGCAAAATGGGAACAAGATTTACTTGGCACTATTTGTTTTTTTTTTCAAACTAATCTATACTAGGAAAGAAAAACAAACATTAAAAGTAAATGAAAGGGTTGCCTCCCAAGAAGCACTTTCTTTAACGTCTTTAGCTAGACTGGACTCATGTTACTGTTCATTCTTTTGGATCATCCAAGAAGATGCTCTCCATATGTCTTTCAGTATCTCCACAGTAGTGCTTTACTCAGTGACCATTGACTTTGAAAGTTTGTCCATCGTTTGTTTGTAGTTCGAGTGCTCCATGTGGGAAAACTTCATTGATTATGAATGGTCCTAACCAACGAGACTTTAACTTACTTGGAAACAAACGCAATTGTGAATTAAAAAGAAGTACTTGTTGACCAGGTACAAATGTTCTTTTGTTGATTTGTTTATCATGCCAACGAGCTGTTCTTTCTTTATACAGTTTTGTATTTTCATATGCCTGAGCTCTCCTGCTTTTTGGAGGTCGAAGTTTAATTTTTGATGGCCTAGTAAGCTTTATGTTCTAACTCTATAGGAAGATGACATGCTTTTCCAAACACCAATCGATATGGGGATGTGCAAATTGGTGTTTTGAATGCAGTGCGGTATGCCCATAATGCTTCATCCAACTTTAACGCACAATCTTTCCTGTTAGTTCAAACTGTCTTCTCCAGAATTAGCTTAATTTCTCTGTTTGAAATCTCAGCTTGGCCATTTGTTTGAGGATGATATGCTAATGAAATCTTATGCTTAACTCCGTATTTGACAAGCATTGATTTAAATAGTCTATTACAAAAAATGCGTTCCTTCATCACTAATGATAGCCCTCAGAGTGCCAAACTGTGTAAAAACTTTAAGACTACACGTGCATCATTCTTTTTAGTAGCAACCTCGACCTACTTAGAAACATAATCAACTGCAACTAGAATGTATAAACAATCATGGGAAGAGGGAAAAGGACCCATAAAATCAAGATCCCAAACATCAAATAATTCTACTTCAAGAATAGGAGTTAAAGGAAGTTCATGGTGTTTGGAAATATTACTTGTCCTTTGGTACCTATCACATGTTTTCACAAAAGTGTAACAATCTTTAAATAAAGTAGGCCAATAAAATCTTGATTGTGATACCTTTGTGGCTGTACGAGTAGGCCCGAAGTGCCCACCATATGGTGAAGAATGACAATCATGTATAATCTTAGATATTTCTTCGAGGGGTACACACCTTCGAATGATTTGATCTAAGCAAACCTTGAACAATAAAGGATCGTCCCAAAGGTAAGTTCTTACATTATGGAGGAATCTTTTATTTTGTTGAGAATTTAACTCAGGTGGCATAACTCCCCCTACAAGAAAATTAACATAATCAGCAAACGATGGTATATTAGCCTCTACCTGATATAGCTTCTCGTCAGTGAAGTCCTCTGTGATGGGCTTGGTCTGTCGATTTTCTTCATTCTCTATCCTGAACAAGTGATCGGTAACTACGTTCTCACACCCTTTCCTATCTTTCACTTCAAAATCAAATTCTTGCAAAAGAAAAATCCACCTTATCAATCTGGGTTTAGCATCCTTTTTAGTGAACAAGTACCTGAGAGCTGCATGATCAGTGTGAACAATTACCTTAGTCCCTAATAGATATGGTCTAAATTTATCAAAAGAGAATACTACTGCATGCATTTCCTTTTCAGTGGTAGTGTAATTTTGCTGTGCAGAATCTAAAGTCCTACTTGCATAGTAGATGGCTCTAAACAACTTATCTCTTCTCTGACCTAAAACTGCTCCTACTGCATAGTCAATAGCATCACACATAATTTCAAAGGGCTGACTCCAATCAGGTGTAAGAATAATGGGTGCAGAAGTTAGTTTTTCTTTTAACAAATTAAAGGCTAACATGCATTCCTCAGAAAATACAAAAATATAATCCTTTTCTAATAAGTTACACAGGGGTTTCACAATTTTGGAAAAAATCTTTTATAAAACGCCTATAAAACCCTGCATGTCCTAGAAAACTACAGACTCCCTTCACATTTACTAGAGGTAAAAGTTGTTCAATTGCAGCAATCTTAGCTCGTTCCACCTCAAGTCCTTTTTTTGACACTTTATGCCCCAAAACTATACCTTCTTTTACCATAAAATGGCATTTCTCCCAATTAAGAACAAAGTTAGTTTCTTGGCACCTCTGCAACACGAGAGAAAGATTATGCAAACAAGAATTAAATGAAGATCCGAAAATTGAAAAATCATCCATAAAAACCTCCATAATCTATTATATCATGTCATGAAAGATGGCCATCATGCAACGCTGAAAAGTAGCGGGCGCATTGCATAGTCCGAAGGGCATCCTCTTAAACGCGTACGTTCTATAAGGGCATGTAAATGTGGTTTTCTCCTAGTCCTCTTGAGCAATAGAAATCTGATTATAACCTGAGTAACCATCAAGAAAACAATAATAAGGGAAGTCAGCTAATCTGTCAAGCATTTGATCAATAAAAGGAAGAGGAAAATGATCTTTTCTCGTAGTTTTATTCAACTTCTTGTAATCGATGCACACATGCCAATCCGTCACTATCCTGGTGGAGATGAATTCATCTTTGTTATTTTTCACCACCGTCATACCTCATTTCTTGGGAACTACTTGTACAGGGCTCACCCAAAAGCTGTCAGAAATTGCATAAATAATTCATGCATTTAAGAGTTTCAATACCTCAGCCTTAACAACGTCTTTCATTGCAGGGTTAAGTCTCCAATGGGCTTCTACAGATGGATTAAAGGTATCTTCCATTAATATCTTATGCATGACTATAGATGGACTAATACCCTTAATGTCACTGATGAACTACCCTAATGCAGATTTATGCTTGCTTAAAACTTTTATCAACTTTTCTTCTTCTTCTTTGTTTAATTCATCTGAAATAATGACAGGAAAAGTTGAAGACTTACTTAGAAAAGCATATCGAAGATGTTCAGGTAACTTTTTCAGCTCTAATGCAGGTGGTTCTATGGTTTCAGATTTATCATTAACAGCATCCAAGGAAGTATCTAACACATCATCACGTTCTATAATTAATTTATCTAATGCATTACAGATGAAATTTTCTTCCTGGTTTATAGTATTCATGTCCTATCTGTCAGATTTGTGAAGCATTCTTCTTGCTTTGAGCGCAAACCCCGTGATCCTAGTAACAAAACAAATAAAAAAACCAAACTAAAACAAACTAAAACAAACAAAACAAACTATAAAGAAAAAGAGAACAACGCGACAATATAAAATTACAAGTAACAGGGAAAGGAAAGTTATTTTACATATAGTACGCATAACTTAACAAAACTATCACAACACGAAAGTACCACAAAAGAAGCATACATAAGCATACAACAGAACCAATAAATTACAATAATGCACAACATAAACATGATTTAAAAAAGAATAAAAACTAAAGAAAACTCAACAATTTCACAATTATACAAGAAAAAAAAAATACAATTGTACATTATTTTACACTCTAAATTAAAACCTAGCACTTTCACCACGATATTAATTAAACTAAAAATATGTCAATCCCCGATAACGGCGCCAAATTTTGATAGGGGTCGACTTGTCGAAGGTCATATCAAGATTAAATTTATAAAATCAGACCTCTAAGTATTTTGCAATATTAGTGGTCGGGGTCATCCACAGGGATTGGAGTTCTTTAGATTTAATTAAGTACATGATAACTCTTTATAGAAGAGTTATTTTTACTTGAATTCTCTTGCTAAACCTTGCTTGTTTGAGGTATTTTGGTAGTTTTTGGTTACTTAAGTTCCTAATTTAATGCTTTCTTGCTTATTTGGCTAAGTATTGAGGAAACCTTGACTAATGTTTGAATTCTTGCAATTTGTGAGCTGAATTATTGAAATTTGTACGTCAGGTAAGAGCAGAATTAATGAATAAAGAAAAGGAGTACAGTGAAGCTTTTTGAGTTGAAATGCTGCAACAATCTATCTCAGTACAGCTCTCAATCTCACACGTGCAAGGATTTTCATTAATTGAGCTGTCTAATTTAAGCCAGCTGGAAAGATGTGGACCAATAGAGTGCTGCCATATTTTATTTCCTGTCTATTCAACCCTGATTTTGATGAAAATGATGGAGTATTTAAGCTTGACTTGTTGGAATTGAGGAGAGGAGGCTGGAAAGGGGAGGTTTTACGAAAAGGGGAAGGGGAAGGAGCTGGGAAGAAGCCTATCTACCTAGGGAAAGGAGTTGAGGAAGAAGGATGAGTCCTTTAGAAGCTTCACCTGAGAATTTCTCTTCTCTTCTTATTGTTATTCTTCCTTTTATTGTTTTTTCATTTTTTTCTTGATTGCTGTAATGGAGTTTCTGTTGGGATTTATGTCCTAAAACCTTGTAATTAATAAATTATTTAATAATGAATAATAATTTTGATTATTTTATTTGCAATATAATATTATCCATTATATGAAAAATCCAAGGTTATTACTGTAGTCTTGAACAGTATGTGGTTGACATACGAGAAGATCATGTTCAAGAAATAACCTAAAGGGTCATAGTATATGGATAAGGTTGGCTGCCTTATCCTGGTAACACTATTGATATGGCCCACTTTGTAATAGTTACAAATGATTTGATCAAAATCATTCATGTGGAGACATGTGAGTTGGGGTATCTTATACAATAAGTTTGTATAAGACTGGATCATGAAATATTTAATCTCTCTTTATAAATCCATTAATTGAGAAGATTAATATTTCATCAGGATGATCATATGCGACTCAATCTTAATCCTAAGTGAGTTATGAACTCCTGCCTGTGAGGGCTTGCCCTTTGATTTGCATGGGTGAGAGTGACTTTTGTAGCCGATTCAATATGCCTACCATTTTGAGGACTTGACCAAATAGGGAGCTGGAAACATGATCTCACAAGATGGAATTCACTCATTCCCATATAGGGTAAGTAGATGAGTAGTTCCTTTAAGTGCTGATTTCGGGACTTGAACAATGGGGCCCCACCCTGTCATTGGCTCGAGAGGGACTTAGTTTATAATTAGATTATAAACATATTGTTCATTAGAGAATCAGTGGTACTTAAAGTGTAAGATGTAATTATAGGGGTAAAACGAACTTTTGACCCAGCTGTAATTACGAACAACTCGTGAAGGATCGACTTGCATGTAATGATTATATCTATGGACACAACTTGTCCTACAGTGCATAAGAGTGCAACTCTAGGTCTATAGTGGAGTGACCTATAGTTAATGAATGAAAATTAATTAATTAAATAGTTTAATTAATTAATTTTGTATCATTGGAGCTTATAATCTGTAAGTCCATAAGGTCCCCTTGCTAGCTCATAGTAACACTAAAAGATCAATTTAGTTGAAAGAAAATTTTGAAATGTTCAAATTAATATTTAATTTGAAGTGTTCAAATTAATATTTAATATATTAGATATATTAAATATAAAAGAGAAAAATATATTTATTGTATTTGATACATTAAATATTAAAATTTGAAATGTTCAAATTAATATTTAATTTGAAATGTTCAAATTAATATTTAATTTGAAGTGTTCAAATTAATATTTAATATATTAGATATATTAAATAAAAGAGGAAAATATATTTATTGTATTTGATACATTAAATATTAAAATAATTAATGTATATTAGATACATTAAATAAAAGATATTTATTAAATTTGAATTGGATTCAAATTAGGAAATAAATATCGTAGGAGAATTTAGAATGGTTTGAATAAGATTCAAATTGGTTAGATAAATATATTTTAATATATTAGATATTAAAATATATAATTTAATTATTTTCCCTAGACCACTATAAATAGGACCTTAGGGGTGAGTCATTGAGCATTCTTCACAACACACATCTCCTCAATAGAGAGAATTAGAGAATTCTCTCTAGACCTCTTCCTCTCCAATCCCTTGTGGATTTTCTTTCAAGAGGCTCCCACAAGCCTTGGTCCTGTGTTCGAGTCATAGCCAGGAAGACTTTGTGGAAGAGATAAAGATCCGCCAGAATATTCTCCATAATATTATTTTCAAGGTATTTATTTCTTGACCTTGTATTTTAGTTTAATTGTAAATAAATCAAAGACGATTCATATGCTTCCGCTGTGGGTTTAATTCGATTATTCCCTTCAGTTTCCAGTAGCTTTTATGAGTTTTATTTCTGTCATTATGAACTAAATAGCTTAAGGCAAGGATTATGGAACTTTTATATTGTAGAGAGGTTCAAGTTAAGTGGTTTTATGTTGTTGAACACTTATTTGAAGTTCTTTTAATGTTTATGATGAATTACGTTTGGCCAACCTTTTTCATCTACTGTTTTCTTGACTTTTGAGAAGAAAAATAGAAAACTAATTGCTTCAATTCTCACTAAGACTGATTACAAGTTAAGCTTGCAGTGAAATGGATAGGTTAGGGATAATCTCCCACTTAGAGCGCACAAGTAATGAGCTTATTTTGAGTAGTTTAAATGGGAATTTAGCTACAATTTAAGGAAATTTGGGAAGATTTCGTGTTGAAATGTTGTGTGGTCTGATTTAGCATAAGTTTTGCTACAACATCGAGTCGTCAAAACAGTATAAGAAACCCCTAATCCAAGCCTGTTTTTAACTCTAAGTAATTTTACCTGCTGTTACTTGTTTTACTTCTTTTGCCTGTTATTCTAAGCTTGTTATTGGTTAAGTTAGGTTTGTTTATTTCTTTAAAAACCCCCCATTGAATGTTGTTTTTGTTTGGTTACCCCTTTTATCACTAAAAGTAAGCTCAAACTTGATAAAATTCATGGACTAATCCCTAAGAAGAACGATATAAATATACTTATCACTTGTTGCATTAGACTGTGTATACTTGCACATTAGGAGTGCTTAATTGCAAAATTAATACCACTCTAGCTAAGGCAACAGTACCGCAGTTAATTGTGCCTAATTTTATTTAGAGGAAAACTAATTTGGATTTGGTTTGAAAACATAAAATCTATCCTATTATTTACAAAGTTGGAGTCCAATTTTAGAGAGACATTCGTTAATTGCTATTCGTGAAGCCCGACTATGAAATTGACTATTGAATTGTGGATAATGCAACCGTTCTAAGTCAAGAATTACTAAAGTATTCAATTGACTCTCTTGAGCCCAATTGAACTCATGCAAGAGGTAAATCAACCTATCGATCTATTTCTACAACTAAGCACAACATTATGAAATTTTTTTTATCAACTTCTAGTTTTAACCTATTCATTCTCATGCAATAGATTAAACCTAGTTATGCATCCAAGTTCTTGGTTAAATTTACTTTCTCAAGCTAAATCTAACCTACCATACAAAGCTAGGGCCAATAGCTAAGAATACTAAATCAAGATGCATAAAAAATGTCACAATCACATTCAACGATCAAACATAGTTCATACAATCTTACAATTAACTAGAAAGTCTAAAAAGTACTCAATTACATGCAAATTCAATTCACTAAATCCTAAAATTGAGAAAGCAAGAGAAAGGAAAAAGAGAAAAACTGGACGACGCATGCCAACACTCGTTCCCGACGTGATATCCCGCGATCCTGACCCTCGAGTCTCCTCCTTAGCTCTCCAATGTGCTATCTAAACCTCTCAAACACTGACTTTATCGAAATTAGGGTTTATGTCTCTCCAAAATAGTTCCCTTTACTCGAAGTATAACATTTCTTATATGGAATCGAGATAGCGTTGCAAAGCTGTCCATAGCATTTTTTAAAAAGGGAAAAATCTTCTTCGGCCAGCGTTGCAACGCTGTGCCCTCGGGTCTTCAAGGTTGAAAGGATTCTTGTTTGGCGTTGCAACGCTATGCTCTCTAGTCCAAGAGCCTTGTTCCTCTTCTTCCATGCTTGAATCTTCAGTTATGGCCTTAAGTTGCTCAAATTTGTCCAATTATCTCATGATTCTCCGGTTTTGCTCCAATTGCTCGGTTTCTAAGAAATAAACATAAAAATATATGAAAGCACACGAAATCATAGCAAAACTAGCCAAAAACTAAGCCTAGAAATAGTACATTTATGCATGCTATCACTACCATTTTGGGCACTTGACCAAATAGGGAGCTGAGAACATAATCTCACAAGATGGAATTCACTCCTTCCCACATAGCGTAAATAGATGAGTAGTTCTCTTAAGTGCTGATTTCGGGACTTGAACAATGGGGCCCCACCCTCTCACTGGCCCGAGAGGGACTTAGTTTATAATTAGATCATAAATAGATTGTTCATTAGAAGATCAGTGGTACTTAAGGTGCAAGATGTAATTATAGGGTAAAACGGACTTTTGACCTAGCTGTAATTATGAACAACTCGTGAAGGATCGACTTGCATGTAATGATTATATCTATGGACACAACTTGTCCTATAGTGCATAAGAGTGCAACTTCATATCTATAGTGGAGTGACGTATAGTTCATGAATGAAAAGTAATTAATTAAAGAGTTTAATTAATTGATTAACTTATAATCTGTAGGTCCATGAGATCTCATTGCTAGCTCATAGTAGCACTAAAAGATCAATTTAGTTGAAAGAAAAATTTGAAATGTTCAAATTAATATTTAATATATTATATATAAAATATATAAGAGGAAAATATATTTATTGTATTTGATACATTAGATATTAAAATAATTAATGTATATTAGATACATTAAATAAAAGATATTTATAGAATTTGAATAAGATTCAAATAAATAAATATCGTAGGAGATTTGAATGAGATTCAAATAAATATAAGATATATTTTAATATATTAGATATTAAAATATAATATTTTAATTATGGCAAAAAAATTTCACTTTCTCTATAAATAGGACTCTTGGGTTGAGCCATTAAACATAACACATATCTCCTCAATAAAGAATTAGATAATTCTCTCTAGATCTCTTCCTCTCCAATCCCTTATGGATTTTCTTTCAAGAGACTCCCACAAGCCTAGGTCTTGTGTTCGAGTCATAGTCAGGAAGATTTTATGGAGGAGATAAGATCCGCCAGAAATATCTCCATATTTACTCCAAGTAAGTTTACTTAACCTTAATTTTTAGTTTAATTTTAAATAAAATCAAAGACGATCCAATGCTTCCGTTGCGGAGTGAAACGTTCATTCCTTCACCCACTAATTGACGTTCCACCACAGGTTACTGCTTCTACTTAGGTGATTCTCTCATTTCTTGGAAAAGCAAGAAACAATTTGTTGTTTCAGGTTCCAACATAGAATCTGAATATCTTGCCCATGCTGATGGTACTTTTGAATTACTATGGCTTCGCTAGCTTCTTGTTGATATGGGTGTTCCTCAACACTCAGCTATGATACTCCATTGTGACAATCGCAGTACCATCCAGATTGCTCACAATGATGTATTCCATGAACGTACCAAACACATTGAGAATGACTGTCAATTTGTTCGTCATCATCTCTAGAGCAATACTATTCTGTTACGATTGATCTCCACTACAGAACAATCAGCTGACATCTTCACTAAAGCATTGCCACCAGGTCACTTCACAAATTCAAGTTGGTTGCTGCTCTACCACCTTGAGTTTGAGGGAGGGTGTTAGTGTTGATGGGAATAATCGAATTAAACCCACAGCGAAAGTGTTTGAATTGAATTTGATATTATTTAGAATTAAATAATAAAAATTAAGGTTAAGCAAAACATACACTGAAAATAATATGGAGAATGTTTTGGAGGGTTTTTTTTCTCCTTGTGCTCCAACTCTAATGAGGTTGAATTCCAAAACTTTCACAAAGTCTTCCTTGCTATGACTCGAACAAAGGACCAAAGAGATTTGTGGAAACCTTCTAGAAAATAGAATGAGAGAATGAGGGGAGACTTCTCTAGAATTTCTTTCTCTTATTTGGAATGCACACAAATGGCTCACC
The DNA here is from genome assembly GCA_033996785.1 of Trichosanthes truncata. NCBI lineage: Eukaryota > Viridiplantae > Streptophyta > Magnoliopsida > Cucurbitales > Cucurbitaceae > Trichosanthes > Trichosanthes truncata. The sequence goes on from JAWPNB010000009.1 coordinate 32,041,165, forward strand.
TTTAGGGCCCTATTTATAGTGGCCTAGGGAAAATAATTAAATAATATATTTTAATATCTAATATAGTAAAATATATTTATCTAACCAATTTGAATCATATTCAAACTTTTCCAAATTCTCCTACAACCAAAGTTTAAAATGTCGATGTCCATGGAAATGTCGAAGTCTCAATTTTAAGGAAATATCGATAAAATGTCGATGTCGATGGATATTTGTGGAAAAATTTTAAAAACAAAAAATTCAAAAAAAAAATTTAAATAAATAAACATTTTACACTTTTTAAATGAGTTAAAATACTTGTTACAATGTCGATGGAAATGTTGACATGTCGACGGAAATTTAATTTCCATATTTGAATCTAATTCAAATTTAACAAATATCTCTTCTTTAATGTATCTTAATACATTAATAATTTCTTTAATATTATATTTAATGCATCATATATAATAAATATGTTTTTCTTCAATTAATATATCAAATATATTTTAATTCGAACATTTCAAAATTTCTCTCAACGAAATTGATCCCTATTTGTTTATATGAGCTAGCAAGGGGACTTTATAGACATACAGATTATAAGCTCCAATGATACAAAATCAATTAATTAAACACTTTAATTAATTGATTTTCATTCATTAACTATAGGTCACTCCACTATAGACCTAGAGTTGCACCCTTATGCACTGTAGGACAAGTTATGTCCGTGGATATAATCATTACATGCAAGTCGATTCTTCACGAGTTGTTCGTAATTACAGTTGGGTCAAAAGTCCATTTTACCCCTATAATTACATCTTGCACCTTAAGTACCACTGATCCTCTAATGAACAATTTATTTATGATCTAACCATAAACTAAGTCCCTCTCGGGCCAGTGAGAGGGTGGGGCCCTATTGTTCAAGTCCCGAAATCAGCACTTAAGGGAACTACTCATCTACTTACCCTATAAGGAAATGAATGAACTCCATCTTGTGAGATTATTTTCCCAGCTCCCTATTTGGTCAAGTCTCCAAAATGGTAGACATATTGAATCGACTACAAAGGCCACTCTCACCCATGCAAATCAAAGGACAAACCCTCACAGGCAGGAGTTCATAACTTACTCAGGATTAAAATCAAGTGGCATATGATCATCATGATGAAATATTAATCTTATCAATTAACTGATTTATAAAGATATATTAAATATTTCATGGTTCAGTTTTACGCAAACTTATTGTATAAGATACCCTACTCACATGTCTCCACATGAACGATTTGGATCAAATAATTTGTAACTATTACAAAGTGGGTTGTATCAATAGTGTTATCAGGATAAGGTACTCAACCTTATTCATATACTATGACCCTTTAGGTTATTTTTTTAACATGATCATCCCGTATGTCAACCACATATTGTTCAAGATTACACTAATAACTTTGAATTTTTCATATAATGGATAATATTATATTACAAATAAAATAATCAAAATTATTATTAATTATTAAATAAATCATTAATTAAGAGGCTTTAGCACGTAAATCCCAACAAATGTAATTTGTAATTTATGTTGTAAATCAGGTATAATTAAGCTAGATAATTAGGCTAGTCTTTCCTTATTTAATTTAATTCTTGTGTATAAGTTAGGTGTATTCTTCTTTGTACAATATATTGAATAATCGATAACATATAGAAAACTTCAAGTAGAACAGAATGTGGGCAGCAAACAATTTCATGACCCTGTGATAGGAGGTAGAACACTAGAGAAGAAGAAGACGGGTGAATAGAAAAGGCAACCCTAATAAAAATCTCTACCTCTTATTTGGCAACACATCAACCACTAGAGTATTTATTTATTTCCAACTAGATATCACATCATCAATATGTTAACTTAAATTTATTTTTAAAAAAACAACATTTAAACAAAACACACACTTTCAATAAATCATTTCAACAAAATTCATAAATTGAAAATACATAATTTTCTATAATTCTTATAAAAGTAAGGAAACCAAATAAAAAAAAATTATTTTCAATTTGAAAAACTGATAACAAAACCATACTCATGGATAATTTTTAAAATATGAAAATTTAAATTTATTCTCAAAACACATTCGATCGTGTATATTCATATGCAATTAGAGAATGTTCAACGATGAAACCCATGACATACTCTTCTTCTTTTGGGACTTCGTTGGAGAAGAAGTGCTAGAGTTTTCGGATTCGCAATGATAAAATTAAAGTCGGACAAAATTGCTTTGGGAATGAATTTGGATGAGCCCCAACAAATGCAAAATAGCTTCTCAAGAATTCTAACGGACCAATTCTAGGCTCAAGTAAATGGAAAAGAGTCCATTAAACTTTAGAAGCCCAAACGGAGGAGACTCGGTGTTGGGATCAATAGAAGAGCCCATGAATTAATCCGGTTATAAAATGAGAGTTTAATTAGTAATTAGGAAAATTACAAGGAGTTTTAAAATATTATATAATTTATAATATATTATATTATATATGTTTCAATTTTAACAAAAATAAAATAAGTTTATAATATGAATTATGAAATAGCATATTTATTAAAATTTTCAATCTTTTTAAGTGTACTTCTACATTTAAAATTTAATATCTAGATAAACTAAAAATATAAAAATATTATTTTCAAAATTTATATTATTTGAATCATAGAATTCAAATATTAAATGCTAACAGCAAACGAATCTAAATTGGATACCAAACCAACACTTATTTTTTAAAATTTTCATCAATTTCTACAACTAAAAAGTTTTAAGATTATGGTTAAATTACAAGTTAGTCTATCAACTTTCGAATTTGTCATTTGGTCTTTAAACTTTAAAAAGTATCTAATAGGTCATTGAACTTTTAATTTTGTGTCCAATAAATTCCTCAATTTTAAAAAGTGTCTGATAAGTCCTTAAACTTTCAATTTTATGTCAAATAGGTCTCTAAATTTTAAATTTTGTATCTAATTGATCGTTGACATTTTCATCAATTTTCAAAATTGAAAGTTTAGGGTCTCATTTGACATAAAATTCTATTTATATCCAATGAATCAGTTAGTTTTTTAAAATTTCAAATGGACCTATCAGACATTATTTTTAAAGTTTAGAGACACAAAATTGAAAGTTAAATATAACCCTGAACTTTAGGGTAGGTGTCAATTATGCCCCTAGATGTTGTAAAGTTTCATGTTTACAAACTTTGAAATGTGTTCCAAAAAATACCCTTGGAGAGTTTTTTTTTTTTTTTTTTTTAAATTAGTTCAACAATTGCAGGGGTGGATGATCGAACCATCGACCTTTGGGATGGTAATTATTGCCTTATCCATTGAGCTATGCTCAAATTAGCACCCTTAGAGAGTTGTTTTTTAAAATAAGATGGAAATTGACATGACAACTAATGTGTAAAAATTAGAAGGCATACATGACATCATTTACAACATCATTCACGTAAATTGACGTGGTAATTGATGTGTTAAAATTGATCATGTAAATAATTTTAACGATATCCTTTGAGATGAAATAAATGGTAACAGTGATGTTAATCTTCTATATAAATGTAGATAATATACGTCTTCTCATTTTTACACTTTAGTTGCCATGTCAATTTCCATCTTTTATTTGAACTCAACAAATATTTTTTGGAACAATTTCAAAGTTCAAAGATATTTTTTGGAAAAAATTTTAAAGTTGAAGAGTAAAAATAAAACTTTCAAAGTTTAGGGTGAAATTGAAACCTACTCAACCAATTTATAATTTAAGGAAAAATTAATAATTTTTACTCCTAAACAGGCCATGTTGTATAAATTTTTACTCCAAACTTTTAATTTCATCAAATTGCACCTCAAACTTAGATAAGTATTTCAATCTTAACCCAAAACTTTAAAAATGTAGCAATTTTAACACTCTGATAAGTTTTTGTTTGAAAGATCGTTAAAAAAAGTATTCTCATATGCTGTCAATGAATTTTAAAACATATGCACAATACAAAATTGTTAAGATTTCAAAGAAAACCAACATTAGAGCTTTTTTTTTTTTTTTTTGAAACTGGTGATGTTTAGCAAGGTTATTTAATGGTTAATTTTTGTATTGATCAAACTTAATTTTGTACAAAACTTAATTTTATTGAAATTAGTGAGTTTATGGAGATTTTCACATTGCTTTTTGTTAAAATTAGTGGGTGAATTAGTGAAAATTGAATATAGAGTAAAAATTGCAATACTTATCTAAGTTTATGGTCAAATTTTGAAGGCTCTGTTTGATAACACTTGATTTTTGGTTTTTGGTTTTTGAAAATTAAGTCTATAAATATTACTTCTACCTATGTGTTTCATTATTTTGTTATCTACTTTTTACATATGTTTTCAAAAATCAAGTCAAATTTTGAAAACTAAAAAAAGTAGTTTTCAAAAGCTGGTTTTTTTTTTTTAGAATTTGGCTCAAAATTCAAATATTTTTTTAAGAAAGATGAAATTTATTGTAGAGAAATGATAAGAAAATAAGTACAATTTTCAAACCAAAAAATAAAAAATCAAATGGATTTAGGATGAAAATTGATATATTAAAGGTAAAAATCAAGAATATTGTCATAAAAATTCCGTCAAACTTGAAAATTGAAATGGAAGCGGGAGAAGGCATCTGGTAAAATTCAGCAAAAGTTGGATAGCATCGCAAAACCCATCATCATCCTTACAACGACACGCCACAATCCGGTTCCTGAATGGGTCCATTTCAACAAACATTCGCCATCATTGGCACTCCATGATGATCTTTCATCATTCATCTTTCTGCTCTCTCGATTCCAATTCCAAATCTCAAATCCCAGCACACCAATTTCTCCTTTCAATCCCCTCGCATTGGTCAATCACTCAAAATTATCAATAAACAAAAGTTGTTCCCAATAATCCCCTTCACTCATTGAGCGGAGAAAGCTAAGAACAACTCCCTTGAAAATTTTCTCTCTCTCTCTCATTCTATGATTCTAAAACTGCCGGCCATGGACGGCCAATCTCGTCTCCTTTTCCCCATCCCTGTCTCTCAATCCAAATGCTTCTCACCATCGCCTTTTTCCCTTCCTCTGCAAATTCCCCATATTCCAAACCCTAAATTTCACCCTCGAATCGATGGGCTGTGCACAAGCCAAGTATTCGGTGAATTCGCCCACTGGGGGAATCGAGAAGCTGAAATTGGATAATGGGTATGTTGGGATTCAGGGTTTTAATGCTCATCAGAGGTCGGTGGGGCAGAGGAGATTCGTCAATAGAGAGTCGTCTGATGCAGAGAAGCCCCGCGGCGGCGATGGAAGCGGCGGGAATGGCCGATTTGGTTCAGAGAAGAGTGTTGGAGATGGTGAGGTGGTGGATGGGTGGCCCAAATGGCTGACTAGCAATATTCCTAAACATGTGTTGGCTGGCTTGGTTCCCAAGAGCGTGGAGGCCTATGACAAGCTTGATAAGGTTGTTTTTTTGCTCAAAATCTAGTGTTTGTTTGCTTTTGATCGTTGGATTGCTACAATTGTCTGCCTTGAAATTTGACTCTCTGTTTTAACTTACTCTGTAGTTGGGTTTAAGTGCAATGATTTTGTAAATTTGAAGATGTAATTACAATACACCCGTAGGTTAGGAGTGATTTGGTACTTGGGATCTAAGTTTAATTATTCTAAGTTGGAAGTCGTTTGAACTTTTTAAAAAAAAAAAAAAAAAGTTGTTATTGCTGAAGCTATAACCACAGGGTTTAATTGCAATGACTTTGTAAATTTAGGGAGGTAATGGCTCGAATTAAAAGTTTGAAGGTGCAAATATGATAACCCCTATAATTCGGGGGTGGTTTTTGCATTTGAGGGAAATTTTGAAATTTAAATTTTATCTGGATTCTGTTGATGAATTTTTATGACAAGCTTGATTCTGAAAAGTTACTAGATCTGAATGATAATGTTGAAGGGAAATTGCAAAAGTTATACCTCGACAATTGTTCCCTCGAACTTTCAATTTGAGAAAATTTTCTTCCTCCGTAATACCTCAATTAGTTCTCTGTGGTTGGGTTCAATTGGAACACCTTGATAAGTTTTGAGGTATAAATCGCAACAACTTCATATGTTTGATGGTAGTTTAAGATTTAATTGTAGGATCTTCTTAAATTACAAGCGTGGTTTGTGCATTTTTCAAGTTGCAGCTAATGGAGTTGTAATAATAAGTTTGATTGTAATGGATTCATTAGTTTGAGGGGATAATTGCCTAAGTTAAAGTTTGACAGTATGTTTATAACAACTACTATGGTTCAAGGGTGTTTTTTGCACTTTTTTTCGTAATGTTAATGTTGATGGACATGGTGAGGGCATTGATATTGGTAGCTATGAGGGAAGTTTTGAAATTTAAACTCGAAGATCTCTATAATTTGTTGATGAATATTTATGATATTTATGGAATGTTTATGTAATAGGTAGGCCAAGGAAGTTACAGCAATGTGTACAAAGCTCGAGATAGGGAAAGTGGAAAGATTGTTGCCCTTAAGAAGGTCCGTTTTGATACAACGGAACCCGAGAGTGTGAAGTTCATGGCAAGGGAAATTATGATACTACTGAAATTGGATCACCCCAACATTGTCAAACTTGAAGGATTGGCCACCTCAAGAATGCAGTTCAGTCTATATCTTGTTTTTGATTTTATGCAGACTGATTTGGCCCGAGTTATTTCCCGCCCTGATGTGCGGCTTACCGAGCCTCAGGTTATGATCTTCACTACTTTATGATGATGACAGCTTGAAGGTTTTGGATGCTAAATTGCTGCTGCTTATTCATTCTGTTGTATTGATTCTTGTTGCAGGTCAAATGCTATATGCGTCAGCTACTCTCTGGCCTGCAGCATTGCCATGATAAGGGGATTCTACATCGTGATATTAAAGCATCGAATCTGTTAATTGACAAAAACGGGATGCTGAAGATTGCAGATTTTGGGCTTGCCAATTTTTTTAGTCCAAAGAGACATCTTACGAATCGTGTCGTGACACTTTGGTACTGTTAAATCACAACTAAACCCAAAAGCTTAATTTAATAGGTTAGGGGTGCATTCAATTTTTTTTTTTTTTTTTTTGTGTATTCTTAACTTCATCATGTGTGAACTTGAATTTAAATCTGATTAATGAAAATTAATATGTGAATATTGACATTAATCGGAGAGGAAATGGTATTGCAAAGATTCAAACCTAAGACTTTTTATTTTGATGCTATGCTATGTTAAATCACCTAAAAACTTAAGAAATATTCTTAATAGGTACCGAGCTCCGGAGCTATTGTTAGGTGCTACAGACTATGGAGTTGGAATTGATCTTTGGAGTGCTGGATGCCTCTTTGCGGAAATGTTCACAGGAAGGCCAATTCTGCCAGGTCGAACAGAGGTGAAATTTCAATCTTTTATGGAGTTCCGATGGAAGGATTCATTGTAAATTGAACCAGTGTTGAATTGTGTTTTGAAGTATGATAAAACTAAAGTTTCGAGTTTTGTTTAGAAAATGAATTTACCTGTGCTGAAGTCAGGTTGAACAACTCCACAAAATTTTCAAGCTATGTGGTACACCATCTGAGGAATATTGGAGAAAACTCAAGCTCTCGCCAACATTCAAACCTCCACAGTCGTATCGACCTAGTCTTGGAGAATTGTTTAAGCATTTACCTTCATCTTCTTCAGGCCTGCTCAGCACTCTACTTTCATTAGAACCTTCAAGTCGTGGTTCTGCGTCTTTAGCCCTCGAAAATGAAGTATATAATCAAACTTAATCTAAATTTATTTAGGTAGCAAATCTGCAAAACAATGTAGTTGAAGCACTATACTGAAAAACATGAATCATATGCTTGCAGTTCTTTTACACAAGCCCACTGGCGTGCGACCTTTCGGGTCTTCCTGTAATCCACAGTGAGCCTGATGAACCGAATCAAATGAATCAGCAGAAGTAACTTCTCTGTTAGCTTGAGATTACTTTATTTTAGATAACCTTGTAAATAGTATGCATTTAATGGACTTCATCTTCAAGTACATTGGTAATGAACTTGCATGTGATAATTACTAGTAGTAATTTGCTATGGATGATGGAAACAAGTGAAAAGTCCTGTTTATTCAGTTTTAGGCGACAGAGAACTATATTTACCCAATCAATTTACAGGTCCAGGAATTCTAAAGTGACAAGGCGTTCTCATACACATCGGGAGCGCCGGAGGAAAGATTTAGCCGCTGAAATACCAAAAGTAGAATCAAACATTCTCAAACAGGTATTTTCTTTGCAAACTTCTCAGCATATCCCAAATTGTAGAGCTACTTTTGAGTTGGTTGATAAGAAATTAAAAAGTGGAAACTGCTTCTTTCTGCTACAAAGCAACTGATCTTTTTGTTTAAATTCAAGCTCTACACATCAAAAATGCTGTGCCAATGGATGTCATGGCAACCACCTTGGCTGTATCTGTATCTAATGACATTGTTGTTATTTTAGCTTTCTCAGCAAACGGGCGATGCTGATGGACAAAGCGAAGAGCGAGGGGGTACTACAACGAGCACCTCCTCGAGTGTTAACACAGGAAGCCGGAATGGGAGTACTACGATGAGCACCTCCTCGAGCATTAACACAGGAAGGGGAAAAGGGAGCTCTCACTTGCTATCTCCAACTGCATCTTCTAATAAGAAATCCTCAAGAACCCAAGGCCATCTTGAAGCTACCAAGAACTTCAACAACTTGCCTCCATTGCCCAAGTTGAGAGGACACTCAACCTTCAACATCGATGACAACGGTACACATGTCACATGTCAGGTTCAGAGGTCGGTCTCGACCCGAGATTTCAGGAACTTGGGTCGAAAAGAGCATTTGAAATTATATGCTGTTGATGATTAGGCTTATGTAAGATCATATACTCCTTTTAGCAGTTGGAATGGTCCTTGATTTTCAATTTTTTATTGTTTCTTATATGTTTTAGGTGTTTAATATTTTAAACTTTTTTCTCAAATGAATTCATATAAATGGAAACCGGAATAATTTCCTGTGCTTAAATTGAGAGCAAGCCTAAATGTTAGCTTTGTTTGATAGTTTTGTATTTGGGATGTACTGCTTGGTTCATTTTCAAACATCGGCATTTAATTTCAGCATTCAAACATCAGCATTTAATTTCAAGCTTCATGAATCCCCTTCTACTTAAATTTTGGTAGGCTTGTAATATTATAAAATAATTTTGGGAAAATAATTTTGGTAGGCTTGTAAGCCCCTTTGTAAGTTGTTCCTGCGGTTATATCATATTTCGAGTAAGAAGTTGTATTATGTGGCTTCTATTTTACCCTTCTCTGAACCTTCCTCTTCTTTGTCTTTGGGGTTTTAGTGCTCTTTTTCTAATAGAGCGGCGTTAAAAGATGGTGAGTCTTCTTTTTGTCTTGGTGATCAGCATGTGGCTTGAGGGAGAAGGGGTGTTAGGGTTTGGAACCCTGATGCTTCGAGGGGTTTCTCTTGTAGCTATTTTTTCCATTTGTTGTACGTCCCTTTCCTGTCCTAAACTGCCTTCGCTTTTTCCTCTCTCTAGAAGGTCAAAATCTCTAGGAAGGTAAAATTTTTTACGTGGCTGGTTACATGCGAGAGTCAACACTTTGGATTGTGTTCAGAGACACTCCTCCTTGGTGTTGTTCCTGCAGTGGTGCATTCTCTGTAGGTGCCAGGCCGAGGATCTCCATCACTTGTTGTGGGGTTGCCAGTTAAGAAAAGCACGAACACTTTAGTTTAGTTAGTGTGTTCGTGTCTGACATGTGTAAGACATTTGGACACTTCGACACTTGTTGAACACAGACACTTGTTAGCACAATAGATTTGTGTTTAAAAAAACACTAGTAGTACAAAGTCAATATAAGTCCAACATTTGTTGGATACGTATCAAATACTTGTTAAGTATACTAAAGAGACACATAATTAATATAGGATAAAAAAATTGAGAGAAAAATATACCAAACTCATTTTTTAAGCACATAAATGCATAAACTTATTGACTTTGAATTTTCTTCTTGGATAAAAATGATATATATTTTAAAAATGTATATTTTAATACTTGTCCTTGTCGTGTCTGTCTTAGAATTTTACAAGATGACGTGTCATCGCGTCTATGTTGTGTCGTATCTGTGTCTCATATCTATACCTGTGCTTCATAGGTTGCTAGTTTGCTCAGTCTCTTTGGACTTAGTGGTTAACTTCGTTCGGTTATGTTTGGCTTGGAATGTAGACTGTTTTGCTTTGGTGGAGGAGGTGCTTCTAGGTTCGCCTTTTCGATATACAAGCAAAGTCTTGCGATGCGCTAGTTTTTTTTGCCATTTTTTGGGTCAATTACTGGCCATTTTTGTAATTGGAGTTCATTTATGTAGTTAGTTCTTGGACTCCCTTTTGTTGTAGGGCTTGTTTTTTTATACACCCTTGTTTTTCTTTCATTTTTCTCAATGAAAGCTCAGTTTCTTACCCCAAAAAAAAACTTTATCTTTATAGTTAGTCCAATGAGTCAATTTTTAAGTGTATATCAGATTGAATTTGAACTTGGAGCCTCAAATAAAATTTTGGTTAAAATTAAATAAAAAAATTGTCCATAAACCAAATAATTAATTTATCACACAAAATCCAACCATCAACATATCCAAAAACAAATAACATAGGTCCAGTTTGATAACCATAATTTGTTTTTTTGAAAATTAAGCCTATAAACACCATTTTCACTCATGGATTTCTTTGTTTTGTTATCTATTTTTTAGGAGTGTTTTCAAAATCCAAGCCAAGTTTTGAAAACTAAAAAAAAAGGTTTTTAAAAACTAGTTTTTATTTTTAGAATTTAGCTAAGAGTTCAAATGTTTTCTTAGAAAAGATGAAAACTATTGTGAAAAATTGTAAGAAAACCAGCACAATTTTCAAAAACTAAAAATAAAAAACCAAATTGTTATCAAGAGCTATAAATATTCAAATTCAATCATAAAAATACGTCCGGTTAAGATAAAATATAACTTATTGGTTAAGATAATTATTTCTCTTCTTGAAGTTGAGAGTTCATATCTCCAATTTGTTGTACCAAAATATTATAGAGACAAATTAAGTGAATTAAAAAAGTGTCGTGACTCAACATCAAAATGTCCAATAAAAAAGTATTAATCACAATTAGAATAACCATTGCTCAAGAGTATTGTCACGTTTAAACACCAACAAAAAAAAAAAAAAAAACTATCCGGAAGAATAAAGAGGGAAAGAAAACTAATACATGGTACTAAGGGCACTTTTATATATTTGTAATTGTATTGAATCAAATGCAATTTGACATTGTGGGTCCCACATGATACGATTGATAGTGTGTACTGTATTCTACAATGGTAATCAATTGTGGATCCCACATTATTCACGTAATCTGATTACATCTAAAGGGTATGTTATCCAATTACCATGGAATATTAATTACGTGGAACCACTGATCTTTTTGGTTTACTTCCCATGCTTTGCCCTTTCTCTCTCTTCTAATCTCGATTATTTTTTCTTTCTTCTTCCCCTCTTTCATTCTTCTTCCTTCTTTCTTTTTTTTTTTGGAATTTCTTCAGGTTGATAAAAAGCATTAAAACTCATAATTATTTTTATGGCTTATTCGTTTTTTGGACCATCGTTTTGTCCATGGTCTTTTTATGTGCTAGACATATTTTGATCGATATATTTAGATGAGATCGATAGATCGATAATCGATATTTTTTTTTATGCGTGAGTTTTGTCAAGCCATATTTTGATTTTTTTTTATGGTGGATTTTGGCTAAGCCATATTTTGATCGGCATCAATATCGAGATCAATAATTAATATTTTTTTATGCATGAGTTTTGTGAGGCCATATTTTGATTTTTTTATGCGTGGGTTTTGGCCCAGCCATATTTTGATCAGTATCGATATCGAGATGGACTATATTTTTTATGACATGAGTTTTGGTTTATATTTTGATCGATATCGACAAACAAATATTTGCGGAATGAAAATCTGTTATGATTTGGTAGCATAGTTACTGCATTTTAATTAATTATAAATATAAAAGGGCATCATGGTAATTATATATATTTCATTCCAATTCTAGAGGTTAAAGTAAATACAATCAATCATAATGCTATTGCGTTACATCCCGTTTTATCCTAATTACGTTTGCTCCACAATCTCATCACGATTGTGCCCAAATTCATTAAGATTTAGTAAATGCGCCCTAAATGTCTTTCTTTTACTTCCCTGTGTGGCTCTGCCATTTGGTCAATGGGGAGTTTGTTTCTGTAGCCCACATGTGGGCCCCATTTGATTCAATGAAGTTTACATTTTATTAATTTGAGCCAATATGAACCTAGCTCATTAGATAAGACAACGATTATCATCTCAAAAGTCAAACAATAGTCCTTTGGGATAGTAATTGGTGCGTTTTTGAGTTACCAGATATCTCTATGATCCAAATTTGTGTCGGTATCTATGTTATTTTTGCTATGTAAATATTTATTTCAGATAAAGTTGTAAAAATCACTCCAAAATAATAAGAGTTGTACAATCATACTCTTGAATTTTCATATGAAATTGGTACAATCCTTAAAGCTTGCAAAATGCACAAACTACTCCTAATTATAAATATTATTTTAATCAAACCCTCAAACTATAAGATTATTATAATCAAACTTAAAATTTTTAAATCAATTCTTCATTTTGTTAAATCAAGATGATAACTCGACATCGATTTGAAAACTAATTTTTTTTTTTACTTACTTTTCAAAATTTATGCTGTTAAAAAAAATTGGATTAAATTGTAATAATTCTATACTTGGACATATATATATATATTTTTTTTGTAACAATTTTTATAGTTCAATGCACAAATATTGCAAAATGCACAATTGCAATATTTAATTTAAGGACTTAGTTGTTAAATTTAATAAATTTAAAGGAGGGATAGGTCAAATTGAACATGTGATGCAACACTAATAATTCAAGGACAGTTTTTACATTTTCTCATTATTGCTTTTGTTGAAAAAGAATTATGGAAAGAATTACGTATAAGATATTGCATATAATGGCAAGAATGCAAGTTGCTTAAAACAGTAAAAATGCTACGGAAGATTTAAAATTTGAAGAGGCTCACCAATTATGACTAAAACTAACTCAAATAAATGGTCTATATTACTTAGTATAAAAGGTCAATTAGATTTTAATTTGTTTATATATATAATATTATATTAAGAAAATAACCATACATAAAGGTGTTCTTATTAATCCATTCTGAATGATTTGTTTTAATTTCATTTCCATTTTGAATTATTTATTTTCATTTTCATTTAATTATCTATTATTAGTCTATCTTAATTTATTTACAACTTTGAGATTTTAAGTCAATGGCTTGACCACCGGAAGCAACCCTTCGCATTGAAATAACATTTGGAATAATCTTGATAAAATAAAAAAAAGTCTCAGACACATTAAAAGATAATATAAAATTGGGTCGACTGTTGACTGAAGAAAGTCTCAGACACATTAAAAAACAATCGACATTTGGGATAGTAATTGGTGCGTCTTAAAAAATGCCAATCACAATAGTTTCCTCAATTCTAAAACTAATTCTATACATAAATGAAAAATCTTTAATACAATCTATGAAAATATTTCAATTTTTTTATTGAACGTAGTGTCATGTTGAACCTACACATGGAAAAATACGATATAATAGAAAACACAATTGGATCAAAATAGTCATTTTATAAGATCAAAACAAACGTTTCAAAAGTATAGAGACTAAAATAGACAAAAACTATGATAGTAAAATAAACTAAAGGTTAAAATACCACTTTGGTCATTATATTTTGAATTTCATTATATTTTAGTTCTTGTACTTTCAATAAAGCTTAAGATGTCTCTATTGTTAGTTTGAACTTATTATTATTTTTTATATCAAAATTAGTTAACTAATATAATAATTTCCATGCAAGAAAATTAAAGAAACAATGTGAAAATATTTCCAAAATTTATAAAGAGAAGATTAATAGAGACTAAATTTGTTTTAGAAAAGTTAAAAAGCTAACCGTTGGAGTCAAATTTTAGGCTTCATTAAAAGTACATAGACTAAAAAATTTGGACATTTAAAAATATAAAGACTAAAATGAAATAAGACTTAAAATATGGAGACCGAAACAATATTTTAACCTAAACTAAAATAGACGTTTTGAAAGCATAGAAACTAAAATAAACAAAATTTTGAGGCGGCTAAAATGAACGAAAGAAAAAAGGAAAAAAATACCTTTTTGGTCCTTGGGTTTTGAGCAATAAGTGTGTTTGGTCCCTGAGTTTTCAAAATGTATATTTTTAGTCCTTGAGTTTTGAAAAGTAGGTTTAAAAGGTCCTTCATGTTATTTTCTTTAATTTTTTTTCAATTTTTTTTTATATAAAATCAACATTTTTTTTTATTATAGAATGATTTTTTAATTTAAAAAAATAAAAAAATATTTCTCTCTTCCCTCTCTCACCACATTCTCTCTCTTCTCTCCTCCCTCCACTTTCCTTCCCTCTTCTTCTTCTTTTCCCTTCTCCCCTCTCCCACAACATATTCTTCTTCCAAAATTGTGAGGGTAACAAGTAGAGGAATGAGCACAATGGCCTTCTGCAAGAGTATCAATAGCGATGAAAGGGAAGGAAAGCAGGGGAACGACGAAGATGGTGACAAAGTGGTTGATGCTGGAGCACCATTTGGCGAGAAGATCTTCCACCAACAAACAGAGCTGTAGGCCAAAATTATGGCCACTTACAGAGGAATCACCGTCGTCAAGACGATGTACAGGTCCTTTCTAGTGATCATCTCTTAACCATAAGAGCTTAATCTAGAGCTTCAAAACTGAAATGGGTCTGAAGGCCAGTGATTGTAAATTCAATTATGGATGATGGGTGATTTGATAGAATTGAGGGAAAAAGAAAACCGAATTGTGGAGAGAGAATCTTTGGGTTTGTTGTAGAGCAGCAAATTGCAAAGTGGGTTATTGGGTCCACACTAATTGAAGGTTAGAGAGAGAAAAAAAAGTGAAGTTCAGACGAGAGTGGGGAAGAAGAAGATGTTGTAGGAGAGGGGGGAAGGGGAAAAGAAGAAGAAGAGGGAAGGAAGGTGGAGGGAGGGGAGAGAAGTGATGAGAGAGGGGAGAGAGAAAATAATTTTTTTTATTTTTTTAATTTAAAAAATCATTGCATATTAAAAAATATTGATTTTATATAAAAAATTTGAAAAAATAACACGAGAAATCTTTTAAACCTATTTCTCAAAACTCAGGGACTAAAAAGGTACATTTCAAAAATTCAAGGACCAATCGCACCAAAGGGACCAAATGCACGAATTGCTCAAAATCTAAGGACCAAAAAGGTATTTTTCTCGAGAAAAAAAAAAAAAAGAGCACTTGCAACAACTCCAATAATTCCATCACGTTCACATGCATTATTTTCAAAAGCAACCACGCGTTCGCTCCACAAGTTGGAGTGTGGAGCCTGTCGCCTCGTGGTTTGAATAATCCAATCAATTCAAATTTGGCAACTCATCTTCTTAATAAGTTATACCATTGCTCTTCCATCCTGCCCAAATAAACCTTCTATAAAAACTCCCTCCTTTCATTCTTCTCTTCTCACTCCCAAACACAAATATAATCATCCCAAAATGAGTACAACAATGAACTCCTTTTCTTGCCTCTTCTTCATTGGGGCTCTCCTACATGTCGTCATCGCCGTCGAGCATCAGGTCGGAGGCCATTTTGGTTGGAACCTACCATCGACTCCCACCTTCTTCTCCGAATGGGCCAACAATAGAGCTTTCTTTGTTGACGACAAACTCAGTAATTATAAACTACCCATTTCTATTTTTATAGAAATTATTCGAGGATGCCGCCACAGTGTGGTTGACAATTTTGCACCGTTGGATGTATGAGAGAGAAACTGCGAAAGCAATTTGAATTTGTATGTGGTGGTCATTAAGAGCATGCATACTTTCAAATCTATATCCAACGGTTGATAAGAGGTAACTACATTGTGGCGGAATAACTTTTTCTATTTTAAGTAATTGATCTCATTGACTTATTTTTTGATGTACTAAAAGAGTACGTGTTTTTTTAAAATTTTTTTTTTTGTAGTATTCAAATCGAAAGCCAATGAGACTCACACTATTGCGGAGCCACAATCTCAAGAGGAATTTGATGGATGCGTGGAGCCAGGATTTGTTTTGGACTTTATCATTTTCATTGCCTTTGATCGGCCTGGTCGTCGTTATTTTATGTCCACTGCTGGAGACGACTGCAATGCAGGCATGAAATTTGCTATTAACGTTTTACCAAAACCTGGAACAATTTCAAATTCTGCTGTCAACGTTGGAGCATTGCCTGTTTTTCTCTTTGCCACTGTCATGGCTAATTTGCTCTTCTTCTTTTGAGATATGCAGCAAACTAAGTCAAGTACAATACATATATATTTGAAAATTTTATTATTCTTTTTAATGCAATCTTATTCCTACCATTGAAATAAGTATTGTAGTGTGACTTAACCCTATTCACTCGTTTCAATAAGTTATTCACATAAATGTTTAAATTTTATTTTTATTCTATATTCATTTTTGTTCCTAAATTAAACAAAAAAAAGTTATTTTAATCCTTAATTAACATTATACTCCACCATCAATGGATTAAAAGATTGATGACGTGGTTTGCGTTCAAATGAGTAGGCATTGTTCACACGAGAATTTCAAAAAAGAAATTTAGTTTGTGAGTGTGAACTTGAATTTATATTGATTTTGTATAAATTGGTGCTTGTACAATCTGTAATATTTATTTTTTGATTCTTTCTTTCGAGTATGTAAACTTTAATTTTTGGGCTTGTTGGTATTCTTGGATTGACCTTTTGGCTTTTTGATCACTTAGATTACTAAAGAGAATGCAAGACTTTTTGATTGAAGAAATAGTTCTTCAGATTAATACACTTTGCAGGATGATTGTGTTATGTCATTTACATTCTCTTTATAAAACAACATATAGAGAAGGTTGAAAAAGGAAACTTAAAGGCCATAATTACATTGATATTTGATTTGAGATATAAGGAAATAAATGAGTAAGGAAACTGCTCAATCGAAGAGAAAATTCTGAGGGGGAATTTTTGAATTTCTGCTGATTGCACAAGGTCTGGAATCCTTGATTAACGAGATTGATTTATTCTCTGAATTCGTCTTGCAAACACTACTATTAAGCTTCAATTGTGTTGACCGTTGGTGATTGCTTAGCTATGGGGATTTGGTGATTGCTTAGCTGTGGTGATTTTGTGATTTGCACAAATGAGGTTGGTTATTTTGGTGAGTTGGTAGTGACTGATTTGATGTGTGTTGATTGAGTATTGATAGCATTAATTTAGTGCTATATTTATGCCCAATTATTGGCTAGTTTGGTATTGAATTAGTGAACTTTGATGTGTATTTCTCTTGATTTTGTAGAAACCGAGCTAACGGAGCAAAATCAAGTGTTCGAGATTACTTTGATGGATAATGGAGTTTTTTTAGAGTTTTATTGAAGATTCAAGAAGAGAAGATAAAATTATTAAAATGTTATAACTCTTTTATTTCTTTTATTTTTATAGGTGATCAAAAGTTGTATTTTGAAGGTCATGCTTGAGGACTTTTTGGAGGACTTTCAGGTTGAAGTCTAAAAAAAAAAAAAAAAAAAAAAAAACTGGCGCCTAGGCGGCCGAAACAGAGGCAGAACGCTGGGAAGGCAGAGAAGGCAGTGCCTAGGCGCTGTTTTGGGAGCCTGGGCGTTGCGAATACAGCAGATCGCGATTTTCAGATCTGTTTTGCCCTCTGCTATATATACATCTTTTTCTCTTCAATTTTAGGAGGCCAAATCGAGGGTTTATGCCCTAAACACGACTACATGCTATTTTGAGAGAATTTGGGAGCATTTGTGAGCGGATTGAAGCAATATTGAAGATTTGGAGCTTGGATTCTTGGGATAACACCTCAGAAACTTGAGATCTCCATTTGTTTGCAATCTCTTCTCTTTTCCTTTCAATTTTTAGTTAATTTTATGGCTGTAAAGTAGAGATTTCTGGGCTTTGTTGAATGATTTTGTATGGTTTAATCTCTACTTACTTGGGTTTATTGTTAAATACTGTTTTTATGCTTGATTGATGGAAAATTTGGATTAATTTCTTAAGTAATATATGTTTATTGCTTTTAGGGCTTTGAATCATTTATGCAATTGTTTCTTAATGCTTTTAACCATTGTTTCTCTAATTAATTGAGGTATTTCTAAGTTGAGCTCGAGAGAGAATACTTAGTTTAGCTTAATGTGCAATTAATTAACTACTCGAGTGACAGCGAGATTAATAGCTAATTAATTGTAGTTGGTGATGAAGGTTAATTAGTTGCTCATTGGTTAATCGATTAGTTTTCTAAGTGGAAACTCGAAGGAGAGAAACTTAGACAATAACCCAATTGCATAACTAGTGTTTATTTACCGGAGTGACAGTCGGAATTAATAAATAAACATTAGAAGTTCGTAATGAAGAGTCTTAATGCTTTGTATGAGTTAGCTAGCGCTAGGGAGACCTAGGTTAGTTAATTGGTACATTGAGAGTGGAGGAGACCGAGAGGAGATTCCACGTCTTTAAAGCTTCTAGACTTATGAGTTCATTGTCCATGGGGTTATAATTGTTTGTTAACTTAGTAATTGATCCTCTCCCAAGTTATCCCTCTAGTTTGTGCCTCCCATTTATTTTTCTGTTTTTATTTTCTTTTTGTTAGTTAGTTTATCTTCTCTTGATTTTGATTCTCTAAATAAAGTTAAGTGAAAGTATTCATGGTAATTAATTGAATTAAAAGCCAATCTCTGTGGATTCGATACTCGGTAGGAATACCGTTTTATATTACTTGACTCGTGCGCTTGCGGAAACGTATTTGTACGATTAACAAGTATGTTAATTTGGTCGTGGCTGCTAATGTGTGTTGAGCTAGGAGTTGTACGTTCCTTTACATTCGTTCTCAAACTGGAGGTAGGTAGTGCCCGAACTCCAAGTTTGCAAGTGAAGTCATGGAACATGGGTTTGGGAAGCGGTTTGGTAAAAATGTCGGCAATTTGGTCGTGAGAGGGGACATAATGAGTGACTAAGGAGCCAATGACAACTTTCTCATGAACAAAGTGGTAGTCCAATTCAATATGTTTCGTTCTGGCATGAAACACCGGATTAATGGACATGTAAAGCGCACTCATATTGTCACTAAATAACTCTGGTGGCTTATGTAGCGGGATTCCTAGATCACGAAGGAGAAAAGTTATCCAAGTGAGTTCTGTTACGACATTAGCCATTGCTCAATATTCAACCTCTGAGTTGGAGCGAGAGACAGTTGGTTGCTTATTTGATGACCATGATATGATGTTGGATCAAAGAAAGACACATAAGCCAGAGGTGCTGCGCTTGATAGTTGGACAACCTGCCCAGTCTGCATCACAAAAAGCATAGAGGTTTAATGAGCCGTTTTTTAGAAAAGTAATGCCATGGTGCATGGTTCTTTTAAGATATCGAAGTATTAGTTTGACATCCCTGAGATGCTGAACTTAAGGTTGTTGCATATGTTGACACACTTTATTGACTGAATCGGTAATGTCCGGTTGTGTTAGGGTGAGGTACTGCAAGGATCCAACTAGACTTCGATAAGAGTGAGGGTCAACTGGCTTGTTCTCGTTGGCACACTTGTTTTTCCTCGTAGCCATAGGAGTAGAAATTGGTGATGCCTCCATCATTTTGGCCTTCATAAGGATATCCTTGGTGTATTTGCTTTGTGTTATATGGAAGCCATTTGAAATATTTTGTACTTCAATGCCCAGAAAGTAGTGAAGAGCACCTAGATCCTTTAAGGAAAATTCAGTACTTAAGTTAGCAACAAGTTTTTGAACGAAAATAGAGTTGTTTCCAGTGAGAATAATGTCATCCACATAGATAAACATAAGAACTAGTATGTGATTTTGTCAAAAAATAAATAGAGAAGGATCAGAGTTGCTGCAAATAAAGCCCATGTGTAAAAGGAAAAGAGATAGACGATCAAACCAAGCACGAGGTGCTTGTTTGAGTCCATAGAGGGACTTCTGCAACCTGCACACATGGTTAGGATAAGTAGGGTCAGAAAAACCTGGGGGTTGAGACATGTAGACATTTTCCTTGAGGTGCCCGTGTAAAAAAACATTTTTAATATCAAGCTGCTTGAGTGACCAGTTGTAGGATGCAACAAGGTCCAAAACCAGTCATATTGTTGTAGGTTTGATGACTGGACTAAAGGTCTCCTCATAGTCTAATCCTTCCACTTGAGAGGAGCCTTGGGCAACTAGCCGGGCTTTGTATCGTTCCACAGCCCAATCTTCTTTGAATTTGGTTCTAAAAATCCACTTTAAGCCAACAATATTGATATGAGGAGGCTTTGGAACGAGTGTCCATGTCTTGTTGTCATGTAATGCCTTAATTTCATCCTCCATTGCCTTTTTCCAAACTGGTATTTTGAGAGCACTCTGAAAAGTCTTTGGTTCACAGGAGATTGTTTGGGACAAGAAAGTTTGATGTTGTTGTTGTTCCTTTTGTTGTTTAAGTTTGAACCTAGTAAGCATGGGATGAGAGGAGATTGGACATATGAGTTTATAGCTTGCTGTGATTGTGATGGGGTTGGAATGCTGGCAGTAGTTGGATGATTTTGGCTCAAAGTAGCTATTGAGGTGTTGTTATTCTGACCTGCAGAGTTGTCAAACAATAAGTCAATAATCAATGAGTTACTGATATCGGGTAAGGAACTAAAATCTGAAGTAGGTGAGAGTTAAGATAGATCATTGCTTGTTGAAGTTGTGTTGTGCTTCAAGTAGTCTGATCTGTCCTCTGATGTATCATTTTGATCATTTATTCGTTCTGAAAACTAACTTGGTGAGTGACACGCTTGCTAGAGTGATATGAATGAGTCGGCAATATTAGGATGTCAATGCGCAAGTGTACACATTCATTTGTAGCAAGTGGTAAGTAAATTATCGTATCCACAGAGACTAGTAATTCTCTAATTTACCACAAATTAATTCTCAGTAAACTCAATTTGTAACCGTTTAAACTCATCATGGAAACAAAATAAAATAATTCGGAATTTGCTGGAACAAAATAAATGCTAAAACAGAGATAACAGAGTAAGAATGCAGAAAACAGAGAATGGGTAAACTTGTACTTTGAGTTGAATGGAAGGCTCGGATTAGGTGTAATTGTCCGTTTTAATCTATTCTATAGCTTAGATACATGATCAAATAGCTCAATGCACTACAGCTCACGTGGTATTCTCCCGAATGACCAAAATTTTGCTGTTTCATTTCCATTACTCCAACATTAACTATCCTGCTGTATTTGTGTGCATTAGGCAAGTGATTATCCCTAATCTCCTTACTTAGCTAGCTACTAACCCTAACATTGGGGCTAATGTGGTTCTTAAGCAATCAGCTCCTTCTATTCTTTCCAGAAATTGAAGAAACACTACACAAAATGGTTGGCCAAACGAAATTGTGCTTAAAAAGTAAAAACTCTTAACAACCAGATTGAGTTAAAGACAATGTATTAAGCTGCAAGAATAATCAAAACATCCAACCCCTAATCCTCACCTCAAAGGTGATCAGTTCATATTACAGGATAAACAGAAAAGAAATCGGAATGTAGTCATAACAGAAATATTGCAGAGAAAAAACTAAAGGAAAGAAGAAACTGCAGAAGAAGAAGACGGAATGCTGCCCCAAAACGTTCGACTCAGTATCGGCGTTGATCTACTGGAGAAACCTTCCTTTTATGGAAAACTTCCGTCCATGGCCTCCAAAATCGGAGCTCTCCTCATTTTTCTCTCTGTTTTTCGGGATTCTCTAGCCTCCTCTTTTTTCCTTCTCTCTAAAAAATGGCTGCCCAACCCTAAATATCTCATAGTTTGTGCAAATAAGGGCTGATTAGACATGACCCATGAAATGGCCAGCTCCCATTGGCTGAAATAGGCTGAGTCATCTGACATTTGCCAACTCATTTAATGAATTAATCTTCTCACGTGCGAAAGTTGTATTGGCCCGAATTGCTAGGTTTGCTCCAGCAAACTGTTATAAAACTGCTGCTCAAAATCTTCAAAAGTCCTTCTTAAATTAAACCCTAAATCAATCACATAAAACTCGTTAATTATGATAATCTTGGTCTAATAAGAATTTTACTACTTCAAAATTAATCATAGAGCAAAATGACTCAAAGTTAGGGAATTTATAAGATAATTCGAGATAAAATATGACAATTCAATCCAAAAATGATATCCTATAACTCTTATTTTAAGAGTTATCAGTGAGAGATCATTTGTGGCTATGTGGTATTGGTTACAAGGGACATTGATAGTAAAGTATACTGCCTTGTTGTTGTCTTTCGTTTCTATTGGTATTGCTGTCCACCTTTTTTGCTGGGATGTTGGGATATGATTTGTTTTCTGACTCATCAAAATGCCATAGTGAATGTTGGTTTGTAGGAGTATTGCTTGAGGTTGCTTATTCACTTGAATTTGAGACCCAAGGAGTTGGTGTATCCCATTATGCTATATCTGCAAAGGTAGTAATGTCTAGGCAATTTTGATGTGTTGTGTGTGCTGGTTGTTTAGCAAAAGGCATAATTGATTCATAAAAAATAACATGTCATGAGATGTAGATACGGTTAGTGGTAGGGTCCAAGCATCTATATCCTTTATGAGATGAGCTATAACCAACAAACACACAAGGATAGGTCTTTTTGTCAAACTTGTTATTTGATTGATATCTTAGGTAGGGAAAACATCTACAACCAAAAATTCTTAAGCTACTATAATTTGGCTTCTTTAGGAGTAATTTTTCAAAGGGGGTCTTCATGTTAAGAGACTTAGAGGGCATTCGGTTTATTAAAAAGGTGGCAATCAAGAATGCATCGACCCAATACTTGAGAGGAGTGTTTGATTGAAACATCAAAGCTAAACAAGTTTCAACTATGTGTCGATGCTTTCTTTCAACCACACCATTTTGTTGAGGTGTGGGAGGGCAAGACATGTGATGCATTATACCACTTTGATGTAAGTAATCTTTGAAATTTAAGGACACAAACTCACCTCCTCCATCAGATTGAAAAATCTTGATCTTTTTCTCAAACTGAGTTTTAATCATTTTTTGAAACTTCATAAAACAGTTCATGAAATATGATTTTCTTTTTAAAGGGAAAATCCAAGTAAATTTTGAGTGATCATTAACAAAACTAACATAGTATTTAAAGGCTTGACAAGATAGAATAGGTGCCCCCATAGTCACAATGAATTTTATCAAAATGAGACAAACTTGATTGATTACTCAAAGAGAAAGGCAACTTACAACTTTTGCTCAATTGGCAAACTTCCCAAACATTTTCAGTTTTCTTCCAATTTGAAACATGAATCAAGTTACTATTGCTCAAATGCTTAATAGAAAGATCGTTTAGATGTCCCAAACGTTTGTGCCAAGTGGAGATAGACACATTATTTAAAGAGACAGATGTAGTAAAGGCAGAATTGCTAAACAATAGAAGGGCAGCAGCAGAGTTCTGTTTTTGGTCCAAAGCATAGAGGCCATTTCATTTAGTTCCCTTTGTCAATGTTTGTCCCTGATTGTTCTTTACAAGAAAACCATAAGCATTGAAGATTATAGAGCAATTGTTGTCAGTAGTTAACTTGCTAACAAAAATCAAATTCTTTTTTATGTTAGGTACAACTAAGATATTTTTTCAGATTTAGCATGCTGTTTTGAGTGTTCAAAAATCCATGTCCTATGTGAGAAATGTCTAGTGCTTCTCCATTGCCTACAAAAAGTTTATCTTTTCCTTTAAAAGTATGTAGTTGACTGATTTTACCTGTGTCATTCACAATGTGAGACGTTGCTCTAGAGTTGGCATAGAGTGTGGATCAAGCTCATCATTCAAAGTGATGGATGCTAAGGCTGTTGGGACTTCATCACTTTGATATGAATGATCAAACCTATTCCAACACTTTAGAGCAGTATGGTTAGCTTTTCCACATATTTGACACATTATTTCCTTACCTTGGGTTGATGAAGAACTAAGACTCGGTTGCTGTGAGACAAAATCTCTTTGATTTCCAGCATGGTTTTAATAAAAAATATTAGTTCTAATTGGTTGAAAGCCTCTGCCCCTTGAGTTGAATTGTCTACCCCTTCCCTTTCCTCTTCATCTTTGGCTATAAAAGGCTTGATGTAAGTTAGGAAGAGATGATTTTTCTTCTTCAGCTTCAAGAGAGTTCATTTGTTCATGTGATTTTAGTGTAAGAATGTACTGATTGAAGGTGAGATATGCCCTTTGGACAACATTATTGTTTTGAAATCTTTGTATTGAGATCCCAAGCCACGTGCCAAGGTGAACACTTTGCTCACATCATCAAGGTTTCTTCATGGCTGCCAACTTATCACACAAAAATTTAAACTTTTTAATATAATCTTCAAGAGACATAGTACCTTTCTTTAAGGAATGTAGTGATTCACTAATGTGAATCTCATTTTCTTTTGTAATGGCAAGGATCGTTTCTTCCAATGATTTCCACACTTGACGTGCTGTATCCAGTCCTTCTAACATTGCTAACACTTCCTCAGAAATGATTCCCAAAAGCCACGAAGTCAACAAGCCATCATTGTTGAGCCAAGTGTAGTGTAGAGGATTGTCAACTGCTTTTTCTCCTTTCTTTTCAGATTCTAGATTTGTGGAACTATATGTTGCCTTTTCTTCTTTCCCTTCAAATGTTGAATTTGACATTCTATCATTGGTTAGATGGTGCTCCAGTCTCAAGCTTCTCACAAGGGGTAGCACTTGAGATCTTCACAATAGAAAATTGGTTGGGCTCAATTTGATTGAAATCAAACTTGAACATTGATGGAAAGATTGAATTGTAAGGGTTGTTTCATTCTTAGCCATGTGAATATGAGTTTTCTGTTTTTCCTCAAGATCTTCAAACTCTCTATGTGCAAGCTTTGATACCATAAAGAGAATGAAAGACTTTTTGATTGAAGAAATAGTTCTTCGGATTAATCCACTCTGCAAGATGATTGTGTTCTGTACATTTTCTTTATAAAACAACATATAGAGAAGGTTGAAAAGGAAACTTAAAGGCCCATAATTACACTGATATTTGATTTGAGATATAAGGAAATAAATGAGTAAGAGAACTGCTCAATCGAAGAGAAAATTCTGAGAGGGAATTTTTGAATTTCTGCTGATTGCGCAAGGTTTGGAATCCTTGATTAATGGGATTGATTTATTCTCTGAATTTGTCTTGCAAACACTACTATTGAGCTTCAATTGTGTTGACCGTTGGTGATTGCTTAGCTATGGGGATTTGGTAACTGCTTAGCTGTGGTGAGTTTGTGATTTGCACAAATGAGATTGGTTATTTTGGTGAGTTGGTGGTGACTGATTTGATGTGTGTTGATTGAGTACGTTAATTTGGTCGTGGCTGCTAATGTGTGTTAAGTTCGGAGCTGTAGGTCCTTTACAATTACCTCTTACCTTATTGATCTACTTGAATTGGTCTTTGACTTATTGATCTTTTTTTGAATCGACCTTTGACTTGTTGATCTGCTTGGATCGGCCTAATCGGCTATTCGCTTGTTGATATTCTTGGATGATCAGCTATTGGCTTGTTGATTTTCTTACATGATGGACTCTTGGCTTATTGATTTACTTAAATGATTGACCTTGGCTTGTTGATCTTCTTGGGTGATCGGCCTAATTTGGCTTATTGATCTTCTTTGGAGTGGCCTTCAGATAAATCTTTGGTCTTTAGAGACACTCTCCATCTTCTAGGAGTCTTCAAAATTCTCTGGCTTCTCTAAATTTGAATTGAATGCTATATGGATTCTGACTTCTTTGAATTTTAATCTTGGAGCTTCAATTTTTTTTGGATTTTGACTGAATCCCTTGGATTTTGACTTCTCCAATTTTGACTCTTGGAGCTTTAGATTTCTCTAGATTCTAATTAAAAGATTTTTATTAAAGGTTCGAAATGATGGGTAACCTCCTCTATTTATAGAGTTTGAGCTTGGATTTGGTAGACTTTGGGTCCAACTTTTGAGCTTGAGCTTATTTGGGCTTGACCCAATTTTTTTTAATTGGCTTTGAATTATTTAAATTTGGGTCAATTCATTTTAGTGAACTTGGCCTAAATTAGCTTCGGGTCCAACCGCCACGTGACATAATTTGATTGGACCAGCTTAGGTCGTCCAATGGATCAATACTAGATAGGTGACATTATTTAATTTTCCAATTTTCTACGTGTTTTAATTTAATTTGAAGACATTGTAAATTTATAATTGGTCCCAAATTTATCAATTTATATTTTTATTATTAATTTAAATTAATGATATGACAATTTATGAATGATTGAAATTTATTATTACATAAATTATAGCAAATGGGTTATTTCTATAGCCAAATTTCACAAATGTCCCAAGTTAATATAATTATCATTGGTAGATTTTTATGCATTGATTAGTATTTTTCAGTTAACAAAATATCCTTGCATGTAATGAATGAAATCACATTTAGTATAATATTTTGTTTTATTATTTAATATTTTTACATCTTTCAAAGAAAGAAATTGCAATGATAATTAATGTGATTTTTATGTTGCTAATAAACTATATCCCAGATTGATTTTTTCATTTAAATTGTGATTTTATTCTCCTTAATTGATGCTTTCGGATTTTAATTTTGATTTTCATTATTATTATTTTTTGTTTAATCCCATTTCAATTTTGCTGACCACTATGTTGTCTTCCCCTCAATTTCGTTGTTTGTCTTATTCTTCATTTGTCACTCATGGGCGCATAGTTGAGTATGTTTTTATTTTTTTTCCTTTTTCTGTATATATCATATGTTGTTGTGCAGCTTTATTGCTTTGTATTTCAACGCTCCATTTCCAGCTATATTACTAAGTTTACACCCCTCAATTTTCAATCTAAACCACCTTTTTATTAGATATTTTTTGTATATAACAATAGCTCTATTTCTATGTTTACAACCCTCCATTTTCAATCTAAACCATGTTTTATTACATATTAGGTAAGACATTTATTATAGATTTGGTTTTAAAAAAAATTCATTATTTTTAATTATTACACAATATTTCATCATTATTGTACAATTTAACATTTTTGGCCTATTAATTTTTCTTTTTATATAATCATTCCATATATTTTTTTTAACAAAATCTAATCCACTAGAAATTTGTATCATCTTCTTACATCTCTTCTTCAAATTCTACTTCACTTTTTTCTCTTCATTTATTTGTCTTCTTCCTCCATTTATTCTTCTTATTCGTACTCATTATTTTCACTGTTACATAATATATACTACCATATTTTTATATCATATAGAAAAAGTTAAAGTTTCGTTGAGTGATCTTAAAGTGATATTGTTTATTGATAGGACCAGAAAAGTCCTATATTATTGTGCTTAAGTCGTATTAGTTCGTTAGTTTTTATGCTCGAAAATCGAGCATAAGATATGTTTTGAAGTGTTTGCCTCCAAATTGAGTTGATTCAGTTCAATTTGGAGGTCATTTGAGCAACCGAACAAGAGGATGAAGTGAAATGACCAAAATGCCCCTGACGAGAGCGTCTCAACGATACTACAAGCATCAAGATATTGCAAGGGTAGAATGTTGGAGAACATGACAGTATCGAGACGTTGTTCATAGCGTCTATATGTTG
This sequence comes from Trichosanthes truncata, assembly GCA_033996785.1. Taxonomy (NCBI): domain Eukaryota; kingdom Viridiplantae; phylum Streptophyta; class Magnoliopsida; order Cucurbitales; family Cucurbitaceae; genus Trichosanthes; species Trichosanthes truncata. Next base: position 32,068,959 of record JAWPNB010000009.1, read on the forward strand.
TCGCAAGTACGCAAACGCAAGCCTCGCTCGACACTACAGAATGCTAGGATCAACACTGGTAGTGTCTCGACACTACTTTGATTTGTATAAATAGAATTTTCCTCCCTTAGGTCATTTTGTCTCTCGTTTTCTGCGATCTTTGAGACATTTTCTCTCTGTTTCCTTTAGATTAGGATAGTTTTAGGGATTTTTGATCGAGCCTCAGTGTCGGGCTTTTCCGTTTTGATGGTCGGCTAAACTTTCGACGCCGATCGGGTGTAATAATGGAAACAATGTATTTTTGTGAGATTTGTACTTAATTTCTTTATGCAATTTCAGTAGCTTATTGTCTCTTAATTCTAGCTTAAATTATGTGCATGATCGTAGATTAAATTGACAACTTAATCACGTCGAGTTTGTTCATTACGCTAGTTTAAGTAGCAAGTAGGCCATATTGATTTCAACATGTTTGTTGTCTGTTAATTCTTGCTTAAATGTATGAGGATGTTTGTAGAATAGTTTGACAACCTATTTGCGTCGAATGTATTTATGTATGCTAAGTATCGAGTAGTGATAGGACTGGCTCGTGTTTGCAGAGTAGAGTCTTAGCTCTCATGTACTTTGCACGATAGGTGTTAAGAGTTAAGAGAGCGAGTTAATTGAATTAGATTAGCCAATCTAGTTTAGTTGTTCGTCTTAGTGAATACCTGTTCGTAATGCGATTAGCCCTGTTAGCATGGAACGCTATTATGCCCAGTTATAATGGGTTAGTTTAGAAGTTAATTCGATGCTAGGTTGGATTAGCTTGTTTAAGGGGATCCTTAGAAGCTTTGTTGGCTTTTTCTGTTGAGTCGATTAATTAATAAATTGTTGAATAGATTCTCACGTTGGTGATCTGTGATTGAAATTGCATTGTTGCCTAAAATACCTCGAATCGGTGCCTGGAATTAGATCGTTTATCTTTCTTTGTCCTTAATTTTAGTTATTTTATCGCTTTATGTTTAAACCCCCCATTTGTTCGTGTCAATAAGAAATCTAATTAAAAGAAATTGATAATCCGTTCACTATGGTTCGACTCGATCCACTATTAAATACTACAAATATTTAATTTTAGATCGGTATTTATAAATGTATTTAATTTGACGAGCCTTCGACAAGCTCTTTCATTTATTGTAACTGTTACACGTAATATTTTTATTCAATTTCTTAATTAAATAGTGCTTATTGTAATTATTACGTAAAATATACCTCATATTTTTATATCATACAGAAAAATTATGTTGAGTCTTTATAATTTCACACGTATATTGTCGCAATGTCATCGTGATGCAGAGCAGCCGACGTTCTTCCTAAGAGTCTGTTCCAAGAGGAGAGGCTTAGAGTCACCACCAATTATCTTGGGGTGTGATTGGTCACCCATTTTAAAGAAAATGTTGATCTTCAAAACCAAAAATTAGGTCCGTGAGTCAATTGAGTGTAGGGAATGTGTTAGCACTTGTACAACATTCGTTTTGAAAAAACGGTTACCACATTTTATTTTACAATTATCCTTTTATTTTTAGTCCAAAGAAATTTTTTTTTTTTTTTTGTGTTGTATTTTAAATGTCCCAAATTTATTAACCCACACTTTAATAATAAAATATGAATTAATAATTATGAGTGGCTCAAGGCCATTAAAAAAATTCTTGGAATTTATTTCGATTTCTCAAAGCAAATTCCTCACTCAAGAACATTAAAAAGATTATACTTTCTAATACTCCGTTATTGAAATTTTAGGCAGATTTTATGTATTTTTAGGATTAAAATCCTATAAAGAGAATACCACTAATTTCCAAAAATATATTATTTTATTTTTAAAAACGAATTCATTTTCAAGAGAGTTTTCATGTATTTATAGAATTAGAAAATCTCATAAAGAGAACACTACTTGATCCCCCAAAATTTTAGACATTCATTTTTAAAAGGAATTTTTATTTGAGAAACTTAAAAAAAAAAACATTCGAAGATTGATTGTCAAAATCAAATTTGAAAGAGGATTTCAAAACTTAGTTGTCAAAAATTGAACTTTTAAAATAGGAATTTTTATTACAATTTTTTTTTTAAAAAAAAGGGAGACAAAGGTTTTTATTTCAAAACTTAGTTGTTAAAAATGATTTTTAAAACAGAGATTTTTATTTCATAATTGGTTTTAAAATGAAGCAACATTTTTTATTTCAAAACTTAGTTGTCAAAATCAAACTTTTAAAACAAGGATTTTTATTTCAAAATTTGTTTTAAAAGGGGGACAACAATTTTTATTTCAAAACTTAGTTGTCAAAATCAAGCTTTTAAAATATGGATTTTTATTTCAAAATTTGTTTTAAAAGGGGACAACGGTTTTTATTTCAAAATTTGTTTTAAAAGAAGACAACGATTTTTATTTGAAAATTTAGTTGTCAAAATAATTTTTAAAACATGGATTTTTATTTCAAAATTATTTGTGTTAAAAGGGAGACAATGGTTTTTATTTCAAAACTTAGCTATCAAAATCAAAGTTTTAAAACATGGATTTTTATTTCAATTTTTTTTTTTAAAGAAGACAACGGTTTTCATTTCAAAACTTTGTTGTCAAGATTGATTTTTTTTAAAAAAGAAATTATTACCCTTTTAGAAAATGAACCTCCTTATTTTGAAAAAAAAAAGGTTTCAAAAGTTAGGGTTATTAGGCAAAATAAGTTCCATTTTATTTTATTTATTTATTTTTTGAAATAAAGTTCCATTTTATTTTGACCAGACATCCATATAACAAACCATCTCATATGTACATGTAAGGTAATATAATATATACATGCATTCATTTGTACTATAAATTTTAATGCACACCCGATCCTATAAATAAGTACTCTATTCATAAAAACTAGATCATATCCATAGTTAAAATAAACTCCATTAAAAATATAAATCAATAGTTAATTAGATAGTCAACCTCATACCTTTACAAAAAAATTCGAATGTTAGTAGATATAAAATTTAAGAAAGAAACAGACTACAATGGTGATCTTAGGATGTGGGTTTGAAGAAATGATGGAAAAATGCAATGGTCTATCTATATACAAAATTCTTTTAATTTAGACACGACACACAAAAGTTCTCCAACCCCACCATATCCACATTGCTACATTTGTGATAAAAAATTGAATGTTGGCTTGCTCTACAAAACTAAACTTTGAAGTGAAGGGCGAGCTTAATATCTTCGATGGTATGACAACTCTACGTTTGATCCTTTTCAATGGTTGTCTTTGGATTAACAAATTGCATATCTTTTACCTTATTTTGCTTCTTCCTAAATGGATCTATCACTTTTAGTTGCAAAATATACATATATATTATACATTCACATGTATATTACATGTATATTTCTATGTAAAATAAAACACTCACAACATGTATATACATTGATGATATTAATTATACATACCATTGCACTTTTATCATCTAGCTTTCTCTTTTTTTTTTTTCATAAAATTTAGTGCTAATTAATTTGCAATTAGGATATGATCAATTCAGACTAAATAGTTTTACTACATGCTATTAAGATACTCATACTCATATATAATATATAACTATATACAAAATATACATGGTTTATTATAGTAAAATAGAAATGTATAGATGAGTTAAAATAACACAAGGAGTATATATAATACATACACGTATGAGATTATTTGTGTCCCAATGAATTCCTCCTCTCTTTGTCCTTTGTTTTGCAATTATTATTTTTTTTCAGCATTTAATCCTAATAAAACATCCGTCTATATATAAAATACCTTGTTTGATTTGCAATATGCTTTACTTTGACCATTGTCTAGTACTATACAATATATAAAACTATCAATAACAAATCAATAACCTATCATACCAAAATTTGTTTTAGAAAAAAAAACTATAGATTAATTTCTATGACAATGTTGCTATGTAAAATTGTGGAGAACTATAAACAAATCAGACTTTGAATATTAAATATATATCATCCCAGATCCCTTTTGTTTTTAAAATTTAGGGCAATAATAAAAGTTTATTTTGTTGAACCAGAATATACTAAAATATACCTAACATATTTGAAATAAATATACCCACAAAATCAACTTCACGAAAACATAGTTACAATGGTTGAGTCGATCGATTGTAATATAAATTTACGAATATACCCAAAATTGCCAAAAAATGTTGAAATAAGGTTGAATCAATTTAACATAAACATAGCTACAATTTTTGAATCAATCTAAAAAAGAACCTCTGAACTACTTTAGAAGTTAAAAAAAATAAAACAAACAGATTTCGCCAAACAAAAATATATCCAAAATCGATTTCACTACTTTAGAAGTTAAAAAACTTACCAAAATTGATTCACTACTGAAAGAAATATTGATGCTATGAAACCTCTTCAATGCAACGTCGCTTCCCCCCTAATGTTAAGGCACTTGCTTCTTCTTAGGTCAACAAAGGAGGTCGCATGTAGAAGAAAATTCACGGTAGAAGATCAAAGGATGCATGATAGAAGAAAATAGAAATAACGATTTTGGTTGTTAGAGATTTTGGAGCAAGATTTTTGAAAGAATAATGATTAAAAATTATGGAATGGAGCAAGATTATTATTATTTTAAATACAATTTATCATTCAATGAAAGCTATACTAGTAATTGGACTCCAATATATTGATTTTTTTATTCTGGCTACCAAACAAAAATGTAATATTTGATGTATTGGGACAAAAGTGAAATAAAGGTCCCTAATAACGCCCATATATGTAGTTATTCCATTTATACCCATGGTATATCTATGTATTTACAGTCAAACTAACCTAATAGAAAATTGATATATAATTTTTTTGATAACTTTTAAGATACGTTATGAATTTTTAGAATCTAATATTTATCTTTTTAAATGTCAATCGTAATTGTAATCTATAAAAAGAGTTTAAGTGGCAATCGTAATCGTAATCTATAAAAAGAGTTTAAGTGGCAATTGTATTTGTTTTCCATATTTCTCGCTATCTTTCTCCAAAGAAACCAGCGACGCCGTAGTGACAGATCAATTTTCCGACAAGCCAGTGAAGAGAATAGTAATCTGTTCCCATATGAGACCTAGAATCAGTTTGTTGGCGACGATTGAGGGAAGACCTAAATACTCATTGCCAAAATTCTTAGCAGATGCAAACACTTGGAGCAACCACGAGACACAGAGATGGTGTCTGAAAGATTCTAGATGGAGAAGAGAGAAAAAAAGGGATTTATAGAATTTAGGGTTCGATTCAAGAATTTGAATTTGAATATGTGCCTACATACTTTTGAAATTAAAAAAAGGAGCATGGATGTAGAATCATTTTGGCAGAGGTGTAAAACAAGGGATGAAGGCGTTTTCCATGCACTTTGAGGTAGTATTTATGTTAAAAAAATTTCTAAAAATCTACTCCCTTTTACTGTATGAATTGTCTATATACAATTCATAATTTTGATGACCTTCTAAGTTTGGTGCGGGCTTGACACTGATGATTGGAAAATTTTTCCTATGATGTGCTGGAAGCTATGAAATTGGAGAAATGGATCTAATATTGGCCAACTACAGCAGAAAGAAGAGGTTCACTTGGGATTTAGATTAGTTATGACAAAGTGTGGAGGGAGAGAAAGGGTTGTAAACTTGATTAAAGGTTCACCTAAAGAGGCATACGCCTTCACTCTCTGGTTTGCAGCCAATTTAATTGAGAAAATTCAGTTATATACCTTTTAAGTTCAGTATTTATCATTTTATACACTATGTATATACTGATATAAATGACGTTTTTTGTCAAGGTCATACATTGCCTAGGAGGTTGATGCATATGATAGGTTTATGTTTATCTTCATGAACTTAGCATCATAAATGGATGAAAATACAATAATATCCGTCGATGGGGCACGAAGAGTTTTCAAGTGTGGAACATCTTCATAATTGATGGCAGGTAAATGTGATTGATGATTGATGTATCAAGGTTTTCAAATCGAAAAATGGTGGGTCATCATTATGTTTCTATATGCTTAATGGGTATTTAAACATATTTACATTACTTGAGTTCGTTGGAAAAATCAGTAGAGAGGTATATTTCTCTATATACTATTATGTAGATGTCAGTTCTTAGGTAGTTCATTATTTCGATCATTGTGGTAGTTCATTGCTATCACTGCGATTTTCATATTAGGAATGTTCGAGGTTTAGGGTTATTGATTTGATGTTAAAACAAAAAATTGTAGATGAAATTACGAATATATACTCTTGTTTCGACTTATCTTAGGTTTCGTTTCTATTAGATTCATAGTTGAAATTACTAAATGTGGTATTACACACTACTGCATTGTATTTTCATACTCATATAGCTCAATGGTTAGTGTTACCAACTTAAGTTAAATGAGGAATATAGATGTATTTTCGAATATATACTTCTCTCTAGTACTTATCTAGGTCATCATCTTTATCAGTGTGTTTATCACTTTCTTTGTTAATTCACTAGTGTGAAACCTACCTATTTACATTTTCGTCTTTGAAATTAATCTTTGAATTTTCCATATCAAGAGTCTAGAAATTAATTTGAAATAATGTTAAGTTAACAAATTATAATATATATCTTATCTTAATTCAAGATTTTTTTTCAAATTTTCAATCCCTAGATTTTATTCATGGTTGTTACGTTTGTTTCTGCAACTTCCATCTTTCTCATAAAAAATCCAACGTATTTCCCTCCTTGATGTATTACTTTTTGTTAGCCACTTTTTTAGGTAGAATAAACTTATAAATATCCAATGGAGGTATTTTCGTCCCAACGCAGTTAGTAGATTTTAGTTCAAAACTGTTTTAGCCATATTTGCAAATTAAAACTTGTTTAGACATTTTTCAAGTTGAGTGGGTTAAATTTAGACATTCTTCTTGTTGCCCCTTAAACTTTCTTATTTTTGTACATTGGTAGGCAATCGATGTGGGTTGGGCTTTTCAAGTTACATAGTATCTAGTCAAGGTAAAATATTATGTAGTTTAAAATTCTCGTTAAACAAATAAAATAAGGAGTTTGAAACCTCTAATTATGTATACACAACAATATATTCTTCTAGCTACTTCGATGTGGCAACCCTAGAGGGGGAGGGGAGTGAATAGGGTTAAAAAAAAAAAAATCTTAAGTATGCTCAAATTATATAATTATCAAACTTTTTATAAAATAATAAAAATGATAATTATTAAGCAAGATAAATATAAAATATGAAAAATTAATTAAATCTAACACAATAAAAAATTAAAAACAAATTAAAGCATGCAATAAATTACTATAATTAATTACAAAAGTAAATAGGAAAGAGTTAGAGAGGATGACACTGTAATTTTATAGTGATTCGGTCAAACTCGACCTACCCCACTCTCCAAGCGCCTCCTAGGAATTTGAATAGGAATTTTACCGACGCTTTCCACGGATTAGAGCCCAATTGCTACACTTCTCTTTTTACAGGTTCAAGAGCAAACTCGATCATTTCCACGGGTTAGGATCAAACCGTTACAAAGTTTGAAATGTTATGGAACATACTTACAACTCTCTCAATAGAGTGGATTTATACAAATTTCTCTCACAAAAAAAAAATTCTCACAACAAAATAAAACTCTCTCAAGGATAAGATGAAAAGAAGAAAAAAATTGAGAGCTTAGAGAGAGCAACAATGGAGGCTTTTTGGGAATGGAGAATGGAAAGTTATGAAAAACTTGTTATGAAAAATGGAGAAGAATATGATATTTATAGAGATGAAAATGAGGAAAAATCAAAATTTAATTTGGGCCATTGGATTTCAGTAAAAGAGAAATGAATGGTGGAGATTAAAAGAAAAAATAAATGAAATATAATATAAAAAAACAAAAGAAAGTGGGTTACGTAGGTCATATGTGATTTTGTTTTTTTGTTTTTTTGTTTATATATATATATATATATATATATATGACCAACGGTCATAAGGATTAAAAAAATAATTTAAAAAAAAAAAAAAAAACCAAATGACCATATGATGATATGTTTTTATTTTTTTATTTTTTTAATTTCAAAACAAAGAATAATAATAATAATAAATGATTTTATTTTTCTTTTATTTTAAAACAATAAAAAATCCACCACATGTCACTCCTCCAAAGGCTCTACATGTCACCCTCTAATTTGTCCATATTGCTGATTCAGCTGCCACGTCATCATGTCGGGAATTTTTCGTTCAGGTTTGTTTGACCATAACTTCTCTGTTTTAACTCCGATTGGAGTAATTCAAAAGGCGTTAAAATTGTTATTTCGAGCTCTAGGCTATTGTAACGCCCCAAAATTTTAACCTAACCTAGAGACATTACTAAGCTTACAACCATTATGCCGTGAAAATTTCGGCAGCATAACGACGTAACTACAAGATAACCAAAATTTTCCCTAACACCAGTTGGTAAAAAAGGTAACACTTCTATATCCAGAGTAACCAAATCATGACCTCCAACTCCAAACTCAAGAAGTTATTGAAGATTCACAATGAACCAACATGCTAAATATGTAAAGTACTAGACCAATTCATCAGTTTCAAGCAAACACAATCCACAAAGGTAAAGTAACCTAAATGTCTATTACTAAACTTTAAACACACCTAAGATAAACCAAACTCAAACTTAAACTTTTTAAGAAGGAAACGACACTCCAATAACTAGCCTGCAATTCAACAAAACCAGACAAAGGTAATTTAACTAACCAAGGTTTAACAGGGACAACTACTAAAGTAATCAAAGAGCTAGCTATGGTCTCTCCCTTCTCGTGTCTCCTCTTCAGCATCAACAGTTCCGTAGAGCTCCTCCACACCTATAAAATCTTTTGGTTGAGGGGGAGTCAGTACAAAAGTACTCAGTAAGTAGCTCACACCTGGTGAGCCACCAAACATCAAACAACAAACAACATGCTATACACACACACCCAAACATGCTTATTCAAAGTAAATTCACCAACATCATACCATACATACTCACAAGTAAACTATGCATAAGATTCACTTAACACATGAATTATTGCACCATGCTATGCAACTAACACATGAATTCTCGCACCATGCCATGCAACTAACTCATGAATTCTCGCATCATGTCATGCAACTAACACATGAATTCTCACATCATGCTATGCTCGCTCGGTTCTTCTCAACACTCATGTTTAGCCCTCACCAAAGCTCTCTAAGACTGACCTTTCGAGAAGCATCGAACCCTGACCACTGTTACTAGAGCCTCAATATTTCTCTACTGAGCTCGAGTTTGACCCTTGACCAATGTTACCAAGGCCTTGAATTGTGCATCGCCCCTTGACCATTTATACCCAAGGTGCACCGATGACTTAGCAATACATTGGCCCTATCCCAGGCACCCAACACATGCTTTTTAGACTCATCACACCGACCCTCGACCATTTATACCCAAGGCCTTGATGCTCCTCTTATTCCAATGGTGACAATACCACCCCTCGACCATTTGTACTCGAGGTGCACTAGTACTCACCCTACAATCCTTAGCAAGCTCATAAGGTTCGCTAACCTCCTCATAAACTCACCAAATGCATGTTACCTAAGCATGCTACTAGACCATGTCTCATGCCCAAACAAATATGCTCATACATATTTCAAGCTCAATTAATTATCATGCTAACATCATATAAACTTCACAAGTCAATCAAGCATGTTTGTCAAAGGGTCAAAAACATAGAATGGATATAACACGCACAAATCAAGCAAGAAAACATATATCATGCTGCACACAATCGAACAGACTCACAAAGTAGAAACTACTTACCTAAAGCGCTCCTAAAAATAATCCAAAAGGCTCATAAACAAAGAGACAAGCTTTTAGGGGCTAAGCTTAGTTCGAAAACCTTTGAACAAACTAAAATATGATCAAACGAGGTATACTTACTTAGATTTCAGCCTTAAGTGGTAAAGCAAATGCTCCATAACCCAACCGAACTACAAGCAGAAATTTCAAGATTAAACAACTGCCTTATAGCACCTTAAACTCAATTAAAAGGGTCTTGGTAAAGCCTTACCACCTAATCCTTACCAAGAATAGTATGGGCAATTATTTGGAGTGTTCAAACTACATTTAAGAGCTTTCCAATGATTAGGTACTATTTTATAGCACTTAATAAAGGATTTTGAAAGGCTAAAACACTCTAAACTTACCAGAACAAGCCTTACATCTTGCTAGTTGAGTTCGAGAGTGTTCGAACTGTTTCGAAACTACAAGAACGAGGGTTTCAATGGTTAGAAAATAACTTACAACACTCAAGTTGAATTCCAAAGAATGTAAAAGGCACTAAAGCTTACCGAACTACACCAATTCAGCTCGAATACATGCTGAGAGTGTTCGAATGAGACCAAATTGGGTTAAAACTGCAAACAAAAGGCTCTCACGCATTAGAACCTAAGCTATAACACCTAAAGTGATTTGCGAAAGGCTTAAAACGCATTAACACGTAACGAATGAGCCCTTATGCTTGTTGTTTGCTATTCTAAGGTGTTCGAATCGATCCCAACTGCAAACTAAAGGTTCATACATGTTAGAACTAATGCTACGATACTTAAATGGATTTGTGAAAGGTCTAAAACATGGCGAAACTTACCGAACAACCTCAAAGAGACTAGAACGCTTGCTGGAAAACTTGTTTTCAGCACCAAAAGGTCTCAAACTCGGTCTAGACGATGTGCAACGGGGTCTAAACTGCAAATCAATATCATTTAAGGGATGCATAATCCAAATCTAAAGTCGATTAGACAAAGGTATGTGTCAAACCTCGTCAAACAAGAAGGAATTTGCGTGGGTCTGCTGGAAATCTCGTTTTTGGCAGTAAATGACTTCGAATGTGGGCTATTCGGAGTCCAAACAAGATAAAATCACAAATCAAAAGTGTTTAAGGTATGGGTAATCCAAAATTAAAGTTGATTAGGCATGGGTAAGGGACAAACCTTGTCGAATGGAGAGAAATCGCGTAGGTCTAATGAAAAATTGGCTTTTTCAAACTTGAATTAAAATCCAATGAAACATTAAATTCTCAAAATCATGAATTTGAGACTTAATTAAAAATCTCTTATCCAAAACTTCAAAAATTTAATTATCTTAATTAGACCCATTTAAATCCAATTTCTAAACTTAAACTCCAAAAGAATAAAATTAGCCTTACCTGGAAATGCAAAGTGTTAAAATCTCCCCACTTTAAGTACTTTCATCCTTAAAATTTTTGTTGGTCAAACATCTATAGATACTTAGCTGCATGGATCCTTCTTAACGAACCAAGTTGTGTGCCCCATGATGAATACTAGCGTGTAAGAACCTTTGTTTCATAGCTCTTGTATCTATGACTTGTGTGCTGCTTCAACTCTGTTTGGGACATTCTATATGGAGTCTTAGGAATGGAAGTTGTTCTTGACTTGAGCTCTATGCTGAGATCTACCTCTTGTGTTGGCGGTTAACTTAGAAGGTCCAACTTACTTTATTTAACACTAGCACAACTTTTTCATGTACTTCAAGATGGCTTAATTCATTCTTTCAGTCAGATTAATGGTTTCATTAGTTTCTTGTAGTAATTTAATCATAAAGTCAAAATCCTTAAAGTTTTACTAATGAAACCAACGATCTATCTCTTTACTAATAAAGCCTCAAAGTTTCACTTTAATAATTCTCTGACAACTATTGATAATAATCTTCTTCATTTAAAAGGTTGTTTCTTCCGACTCTTTTGTAAATCCAAAACACTTATCATGCACATTTCACATCTTTACATTGTCCTTGCTTAATCTCCTATTTTGGGAACAAATCCTCATACTAAAGCTGAGTTTTATAGCCAAGGTCGTACCAATGTATTTCAACCAATACATACCAAAGTTCTGTGTTCCAATAATAATAAGATTTCCTGCACTAATACCAATTACTTCCAAACACAACCCATACCATGGAATGTCATGTCATAAGTGTACTTGGAGTCTGAATTAACCTTTTTTTTTTTTTTTCATTTGTCTCTTTAGATAGCAAATTTTTTAGTTCTCAGCCATTTTTGTACCTCATAATCTTCTTTATTATGACCATTAAACTTAAAATGTCTCTTTTTATTTTCCAAAGGAAGACTTCTACTCAATATTAAAAAGTATGTATCAACTTATAACCCCACTATTGGTCTTACATTTCAACTTCCATATTAAATCTCTTGTAGGATTTTTTTCTTAACTATTTGGCCTTGTCCTTAATCTCCAAAATTTTTCCTTGGTTCAATTGGACTAGGATCTTTTCATCATAATAATGGTATGAGTAAAATTCCAAGTAGTTGAAGTACCTTGAAAATAACTCTTTAGTTCAAAGTTAACAACTTAGCTTCCCATTTTAAGTTCATGTCCTTTTTAGAAATACTTTGGCTTTTTTTATTTGGACTTGGACTTTACTTAGTCCATCAAACCTTACCACAAGAGTAAACATAACATACAAATCCTTTAAAAGTTTTACTCAAGAAACATCCAACCTCATTATCTAGTGACCTTTGAAAAACTTTTGTCTCTTAAGATCCTCTCGTTTCTTGTCTATATAGACTACTCTAATCTCAAGCTTAAGTAAGTGTTCCATATTAGTAAGGCTTCTTTTAACATTAGTAAGGCTTCTTTTATGCACTATCATTTTCATTAGCCACAATAAAACATAACATCAAACAAATCAATCAAGACAACCTAAACATCACACAACAAAACATTGAACCAATATTCAAAACATTATATCCATCATGTTTATTCATGAACATCTTTTAAATAAAACATTTTATAACAATGATATACTTGGTGATGACAAGGTGTTTGCTGTTTTGTCATGGTGACACTTAATGTTTACATTGTAAGCAAGTCTACAGAACCTATAACCTTGGGCTATGATTCCAACTATAATGTCCTGACTTTTTAGACTTTGATTACCTAGCTGATAGGAATGAACGTTTCACTCCGCAACAGAAGCATGGAAATCGTCTTTGATTTATTTAGAATTAAACAAATCTAAAGGTTAAGTAAACTTTACATTGGAACACCTCTACTTGAATTATTCTCCATGTTTCACTAATGTCAGTTTGCCTAACTTAATTATTTTTTTTAATTTTAAATAAAATCAAAGTCGATACCAAACTTGATTTCTAAGGCCCCATTTGATAACCATTTGGTTTTTGGTTTTTGGTTTCTAAAAATTGTACTTGTTTTCTCACAATTTCTCTACAATAGTTTTTATCTTCTCTACAATGGTTTCCATATTTCTTAAGGAAAATTTGAGTTTCTAGCCAAATTCCATAAACAAAAACAAGTTTTTGATTTTTTTTTTTTTTTTTTTAGTTTTCAAAACTTTGCTTGGTCTTTGAAAACATATGTAAAAAGTAGATAAGAAACATAGAAACCCATAGGTGGAAGTAGTATTTATATATAGGCTTAATTTTCAAAAACCAAAAACCGAAAACTAAATGGTAATCAAACATAGCTTAAATTGTTTAGAAATCATAGTCTTCCATTGTGGGGTGAAGTGTTCATTCCTATATATTGGTATCAAATCAGTCTTTGAATTTTTATTTAGAATTAAAATATGTTGTGGTGGGTATTCTAATTTTTCATATATGTGATAGATGTAGTTTGCAAATTGACTGCTTAGACATATTTGTGGCATTAGAATTAATGCTTTGATTAGATCAAATGTAAAACCCTCATGGGTTTAGGATTCTTTATATATATATTTTTTACTATTTGTGTAATTGGGAGAAAAAGAAAAAGAAGAAGAAAAGTTGTCGGCATAAAGCAACGTGATTGGTAGATGAAAGAAACTACCGGTGGTGTCGATCCTTCAAGTTGCTAAACTTGGTGAACAAAAAAAAAAAGAGGAAAAGATCTTGAAGACCAAGATACGTCTTAGATTTAAATTATTGTAATTTAAATTGCTTTTAATTTCTTAGGATATGCCAAATATGCCGGTCAATTTTGATTTGTTTTAATTTAATTATACATGTTGATGTATATTTTAAATTATTTGATTGTCATAAAGTATTTCATTTAGATTAAAATCCCACCAAAGGTTAAGCATGTCATGCATCTTGATTGTAGATTATTTTGAATATAATTGTTATATTTAGAATAATAGGATTAAAATATTGCCCAGTAAGATTAGATACCACTACAACAGATTTGATTTTTAATGGCAGTCAAAAAAATTCACGGATTGTAAATAATGACGGACAAGGAAAAAAATGCGTGAGAGTTAAATATTCATAAATTTTATCTATAATGCCAATCAATGACCGACATTGTATCTCGGTCCAATAAAGGTGCTATTTATCCCGCTCACACCATTCGTAAATTTTGTAATTTTTGAGAAAGAGGCTGCCTAAATAAGAAAAGAACTCGTCTTTCCCCATTCTCTCTAACTCTGCTACCCTAAGTTCATTTTTTCTCCAACCCTAACTCCATTCTCAACAAATTTTTCTCTCCAAACATTCTGTCTGAAAACCCCTCTCCTTCCACCGCCACCTTCCGCTTCCCCTTCTCCTTCCAAATCGTCAATCAGAGCCTCTTCCTCTCCGAATCTCAATCCCCTATCATCTATTTCCACTTCCTAAGTTTTGATTTCTGAAAATGCATGGCTCGAGTTTCGGAGGTGGAGTTGTGTCTGCTTCTGCTACTACTAGGGAGTTTGTGTGCCAGTTGTGTCTAATGGCCAGCTCGATTGAGGCTGATGGTTGTCACGGAGGCTGAGTTGAAGGATAATGGGTTCAGGAGTATGAAGCTTGGTGTACTATTGGCTCTGCTACTTACGGATTTAACCAGCTTTAGGCGATTGCTGGTGGTGGTATGAATGTTGCGATGATCAATATGTGCCGTTGCGGAGGCTTAATGAGGAGAAGGGCTATGTTGTGGTTATTATGATGGCTACTGAAGGGAGTGAAATTCATATGGGTGATCTTGGTGAAGTTTCTTTGGCTAAAGCAGAAGTGAGTTCGGATATTTATTGTTTTTCATCTTATTGTGTGATAATCAGTTGAATTATTGCTAATCGGTGTCCTAGATTTAAAAAGTTTACTGGGTTTTGTCTGGCTTACTAATAGGAGGGCATTATTAAGTCGTTGAATTAGAAGCAAATAAACATTTGGATTTCAACTTTCTTCTGCCTGAAACTCTAAAATCCATCCAATTTATAGATTCTTAAATTGGATCAAGCTTCGCTTTCCTTGAAACCTGATTTTGAGAGAGATATTACTCATTTAACCTTATTTTAAAAAAAATGTATGATATGCAATGAGAATTTCTGATTCATTTTATGTTGCCTGAAACATATTTTGTTTTATTTTGAGTAATTAGAGGAAATTCTTTTGATCAAATTACTAAGGTTGTTGAAATGTCTCTTTTACTAAATCATAGCTACGTTGGGAAGGGACATTCATTTTCCAGCTAATTGAAATGTATTGAACCAAGCATTTGTGGAGTGCTTTTTTTAAGTATTTAGTTTAGGATTTTTTTTTTTTGGGGGGGCGGGGGGGGGGGGGGGCAGGGGGAGGGAGGATGACAATTTATTAAATTGTCAGCAAATATGCTCCTAAAATTTTATGGCTTAATACCGTCGTGGGAACTTAGCTAACAAAGAATGTTACTTAATGTTTCACTTGCTATTAACATCAACTTTCTTATATCCCTAGTTTAAAAAAAAAAAACTATGTTATATCCCCTTTTGGATTTGCCATATTGTTGTTCATTGTAACTTTTCTTTTATATGTCTTTGCAGGTATGCCTTGGCCGGTCTTGCATCTCATCGGACATCCAATGTGAAAGCACTGTAGAGAACACTATCCTATGAGACAGGTTTGACATTTTGGATCAAGACTGAGAGAGAGAGAAGGAGAGAGAGAGAGAGATCAAATGTTACCAATGGTGCAAAACATGTTGGTTTACATAGCGTTTGATCCCAAGATCACTTCTCTCTCATCATCTTCCTCTGGTTTTGATATTTTCTCTATCTTGCACTTCTTTTGGTTTTTTGGATTAAATTTGAAGTTTTGCTTGTTTCTATTTATGGCCATGGGGAGATTAGGGAGTAGGCCTTGCTTAGCTTTAGGAATTTTGGTTTATTGCATTAATATATTCGTGGCTACCGCATGGAAATTTTTGTACCAACTTTCATTATAGTGGATTTGTTTCTTCTGTGCCTGTAGCGTTTTCTTGCATGATTTTTCTGATAGAATGTGTCTTGTTATTGTCCTTTGCCTTTATCTTTCATTTTCAATTTTTGATACAATTAAGATCTCCTGAATTCAAAGGAAATCATTTTTTTAAAGTGGAATTGATGGATAGTTCCTTAGATTACAATAACAGTAAGCTAACTTATTTGCCTTTATCTCTCTTTTTTATGCTTCTATTTGTCAATTGAATTAAAGAGTGAAAGAGAGGTTCTTGTGTGTGATTGTGAAGATAATGGTTGTGTTCGTCTGTGCATTTATGCTTAGGTAGTTGGAACTCAAATACTTTTGGCTTCAATTTTCCATCACTAAGTTGTTGTATATATGAGATGGTTGCGCGTTATCCAGCTTTTAAGGTTTTGTGAGATTTAGCGCATTTCCACTTATGCTAGGTATTGAAAATTTGGATTGTCTGGCTTTAAATTCTCTCAGGGATTTCATGGTTTTTATGCAGCATCCAAATGTTGTTTTCTTTTAATATTATCTAGACTTGTTTTCTTTCTTTTCTTTAAATTCTCATTTTTTGCCTATGATACTTCAGCTACATTGTAATTTTCATGACATGGCAGGACTCATTAGCAAGATTATTAACCATTCATCCATTAGTCCCTTGCCCTCGTGTTATTCACCATCCTTGTGAGTCTAAAATTACAATTTCATAAAGTTTACTGCTTTTGGCAACTTCATTGTAATTTTCAGAACATGGCAGGACTCATTAGCAAGATTAATCGTTCATCCATTAGTCACTTGCCCTCTTGCTGTTCACTATCCTTGTTAGTCTAAAATTACAATTTCATAATTGTTGGTTAGATCCAAAAATAAATGGAACTCTTTTCTGTAGGTCAATTGGAAGTCTCTCTCTAGATATTCATTCCATATGTTTTTCTCTTTCCTTTTTTAATTTAGGAATGTGATTTGCTTTATGATTTGGGTAAAATGTACCTTATTGTAGGATGTTAACTTATGGAAGCGCATGGGGGACTTCAATCTCCATGGAATTACTACACCAGGTAGAGCATTAGACATCTTTTTTTATGCTTCCTTCATTTCCTGTTATTTGGAGCTATTCAATATTCATCACTCTTCCCTGTTTCCTTGAATTTGTTTACAAGTATTATATGCATGGAATAATCAATCTGATTTGTGCACTACAGTTGTCATCAATTTATATCTCCATTTTTAACGTATATATCATCGCTCTTTTTTCTTTTTCTATATTTTATTTAGGTCCTGAGTTATTATTAACATGGAGACTGCAGTTAGAGAAGCGCATGAGGGTAAGCATGATTAAAACATCATAGGATACGTGTTTTATTTATATTTATATTGATTAGACCTTTTTAGTGGCTTGTTCTTGCAAACACCTTATTACAATGTGCTAAAGAAATGTCAATTTAAGTAAGCATGGATTTCCATTTTTTCCAACTAGTAAACATGTTAGAAATGGATGTTTTAGTGGCTTTACACAAAATAAAAGTAAGAAAGGTTATCCACCTTTTCATAATCACTTATTCCCACATATTATACACAGGATTTCCAAGCTCTAGCCAAGGTTGGCTTGAAATTTGTATCATCCATGTAATTTCAATTTTTTTTTTTTGTGGCACGTGCTCTTGGATAAAAAAAGATGACGAGTTTCTCATGGTTAGTATCATGTGATTGAGATACCCCTTCTTCACATCCTAGGTTCTCTGTTAGTTCTCTGTTGATTCTTTGAAAGCTTTGAATGTATAGAAATGGAGGTTTTTGGTGTCATTGATTGTTATTTCTTTTTAGCTTTTGTAGGTGTGCTTGTATACAACTGAGAGTAGCTTGGCTTGAGCTTAACTTTATTTTTGTTTATCTATTCAAAAGGTGTGTTGATCAAATTGTAAGGAGGCTTTACTTATTTGGTTCTTCCTAGTTCTCTAGTTCTCTTCTGCTTATTGCTTTCTTATTCCCTTATTAGTAATTGGATTAAGTAGTATTGGTCCTTAATTTTGTTTATAACTTGCATACGTAATAGAATTAGTTAAAGAAATTACTTGCTTTTCTTTGATAAACAGAGATTTATTCTTAATGTTGGAGAGCTAACAATGTACTGATCATTTCTCTACCCATTAGGCCAATGATTTAACAACAATAGCTTTTGATTTAAATCCTCATTTATCAATATTGAAGACAATGAATTCATCCGAGAAGCAGAGAGAATTCAACATATTAGCCATAAAAATCTGATCAAGTTGCTTGGATACTGCACTCAAGGAATTGCTAAAAATAGGTAATGTCCATCTTTCACCTTTCTTGGCCAATGATTTTAATGAATGTGAATGTCTTTCTTTGTTTAAAAGATTACATTTCTTCCATTCTAAATACAGAATGTGATATTGAAAACATCCATGACTTTGGAAGCATTTCTGCTGAGTAAAGTTTTACTTATTGTGTTATAGTTATCTTACTTTGTAAGCTTCTCTTTCATGACATTTTGTGTTGAAAATAATTGTTGGTAAAATTTTCAGTTTGAAAATTGAAATATTGTTACTTTATTGTTGTGCATCCTTTGTTATATTGATTTCAAGAAAATAGTTGTTATGACATTTTGTTGGAAGCATTTTTGCTGTGTGTTTGACTTTTAACTTTTTCATTATTGTTTGGTTTTTAACTTTTTCATTATTGTGCTCCCTCTCTAGATTATTTAAGTCTATAGATGGCTTTTATGTTGTTATACAGGCTTGTGAATTCTTGTCAATAGATGGCTTGCTTTTCATTGATGAACTGCATGCTTGACCCATTACTTTGAATTTGTTATCTTGAACTTTCAATTTAACTTTCTTATAGTGCTTTTAAAGTGTTTGAGCTTATGGCTTTATCTTATTCGTTTATTTTGATTTCATTTGTTTTGTGTCGATCTTGAAGCTTTAAGTTAACCACAAAGAAATAAATTTTGTTTACTTCATTTCAGCTGTTGAGAAGTCTTTTTTGTCTATGGGTGCTTTTAAAGCAATGATTTTTGGATTTTGTAGGGTGCAAGTACTATGTACAAAAGTATATACGAGAAATGCATATGTCAACAAGAAGAAATTGACGAGGTTCAAATAGAATGGGCAGAATTTGTTGGAAGATGTGTAGACTTATGAATTTGTTAGTTTTGTATACATTATGCAAGTACTTTTGTTTAAATTTTCATTTAGTAGGATAGTTGATATTTTTAATTAATTGATATGTTATTAGTTAAACGATTTGTTAATTTCCTTATTGTATTACATATTGTATATTTTATTAATTAAGGTTTTTTATTGAGTTAATTATTTTGTAAAAATAATAATGTTATTGATATTTTATTTTGTGCATAGGTTGAGAAAGATAAATATTTTGGTTAGCTATGTGTGCAACAAATTAATTTTTTTATTAAATTATTCACGAAAAGATGACGGGCATTGTCTGTCATTAAAACATTCAAAACAGACATTGACTTTTAATGTCATACATTGACCGACATTAAAAGCTGTTCGTCATTGTAGGCTACGATGAAGGACACCTTTTAATGACGGGCATTGCCCGTCATTAAAAAGCGTCCGTCATTGTAGCCTACAATGACACTTGAAAAGATGATGGACACACGTTCGTCATCATTTCCCTTTAATGACGGGCAATGCCAGTCATTAAAAGCCAAATTTGTACTAGTGTACTTTCCTAATAAGATTAGGTGATTAGGTGCTTTCTTAATAAGATTAGGTGCTTTCCTAATTAATGAGACTAGATAATTTCCTAATGAGATTAAATGCTTTCCTAATAAGATTAGGTACTTTCCCAATACGATTAGGTATTTTCCTAATGAGATTAGATGATTTCCTAATAAGTTTATATTTTTTATATTTTTTAATATAATTGTTAAATTTGAAAAGTTAAATTAGGATGTTTCCTTTCTTAATTGGAATGCATGTTTTCCTAATATGATTAGGATCATTCCTAATGAGATTAGAGTTTCCTTAAAATAAAGATTTTTTGATTCATGCTTTAATAATTTAAAATTTGAATTTAATTTATCTTTATTTGTTTCTAATAGGATTAGAATTTAGGATATTTTTTTAAAATTTTGTTTTAAAGGGTTTAAAATGGTAGAATTTCAAGATTCTACATAAAGTGAATTAGTTTTTAATAGGATTAAAAACATTTCTTAAATTCACTTAGGTTCATTAATCTAGTAATTAATAGTTATTAAAGATTAATGAATTTTGAAATAAAAATTTACTATAAGAGAACTCTGTCTATGGAAAGTTTTATTTAGACTAGATATTTAAGCTAGCCGAAAGAGAACACCTCTAACTGGGAATTGACTTGGAAGTTGAATTAGTCAAACTTTATTTAATTTCATTAAGCATGCTCGAATGTCATTATTATTTTTTAAATAGTTTAAAAACTTGGTAATTCACATTAAAATCAATCTAACTAACATAAGGGTTATGACATGGTCGATTGAGGAACTTAGATAAATGAGATTAGCCTAATTTGTGTAAGTAATAGAAAAATCTATTTCAAAATACTTAGTCGGAGAAGGACATATGTCAAGATATCCTATGGTCTCTATCATTGATTCACAAAGTGCGATTCATACAGAACCTCGTGGAAGCTTTTGGACTAGGTGTTTGCATGGGTCAATATCAAGGTGAATCTCCTGAGAAAGCATTTTCAAAATAGTAGGTGGAAAAAGGACATGTCTCAACATATCCTACGGTCTCCATCATTGGTTCACATCGTGAGGTTCATGCAGAGCCTCGTGGCGGCTTTTGGACCACCACCCTATGGAAGGTGTTTGCATGGGTCAATATCAGGATGAACTCTTGAGAAAGATAGGATTGTAGTTTTGTTTCCAATACTTGACCTACACTATTATGACACTTGTTGGAATAAAACTATAGGATCTAAAATGATGGGTCACACTTACAAAATGTTCATTAAGGTTGTTAATAAAGTATTTGACCAAATTAATGGTAAGTAAATATTATAGGAGTAAGAGTTATTTTAGTATAATATTTGGATGAGAAGGTCTCAGTTTAGTGAAGGAGCACTTGACTTACCCTACAACGACACTTGTTCTAACTCACTAAAGTACCATAACATTAGAAATGTGATTTATAGGGTTCATTCTGAAATTGTTTATTTTCTATGCTAAAATTGAATGAATAATTGTCTGCATCATGTTAAATAATATGTTTTCTATACTTCAATATTATGTCTATTTCTCTCAATTTTATTTTTAATATTGATTTGTCAAATTGAGAAAAATATATCTCTTAGAAACTAATATTAACGCTATAATGGTGGTATTTAATATTTAATTTTTCTTCATTGAGAAATGTTCTCAAAAACTTGTTGCCAATCAAATCGAATTGTTTGTAAAGCGCATGATTGACGAATCAAATGTAACGAGATAGCTCGTACATATCTTTTAGTTGACATGTTAGATATCAAATTGAGAAGATAGAGAAAATGACAACATATGAGATATTGAAGTCAATAGAAGCTAAATTTAGATAATTATATAAATAATCTCAAGATTAAGTATCACAAAAATCCAAGAAAATAAACCAAATAACTAAAGTTATAAAAGAAAATAGTTTCTAAATTAACCAGAACAATCATAATGAGAGGAATTTTTTAAATACCTCTATGGAAAGAAAAATAAATGAAAGTAAATTACATTTACTAGATTTTTGGTAGAAAATAAATATCATAGTTGATACAAGATCTACTATCAATATTTATACTTCATTATAATTCCTGAAAAATACTTAATGATGTAGAATAATTTTCTACATGTTGGCACTAAGAAGCCCATCTCAGTTAGTGTAGTGAGAGACATTAAGATGTCATTAATTACAAATTGTTACTTAATGCTGAATATGATGTTTTTAGTAACTATAAGAGAAATTCAATTTCTCAAACTTTATTACTAAAAAGTTCATATAGTATGAATTACTTTGAAGTTTTAAAGTTTATATTTTCAAAATTGTTTGAAAATATGTTCAGCTAAAAATAAGTACAATTAGTATGTGTTAAAATGTTAATATTTACAACAAATATTTAGAACATTGCACAATATGAAAATATTAAGGATTATAGAATCCAAAATAGAAAGACAAATTGTTTTCTCCTAAAGATGATACTTGTCTTTAGTAGTTAAAGTTGATTCGCGTCAACTTGAATATGATGAAAAAGACTAGTAAGAGGTGATTCTCTCAGAGTTAGAGTTAATTACTTTACATGTTTTTTGATCTTGCCTTTCATGCAAGATAATCATTATGCCTTTATTGGATAAAGCTACAAGGCCAAAGAATATTTTGGGCTTACACATTTTGACCTAAGTGGTCTGGTGAATGTAAAAGTCAAATAAAGTCATGAATATTTCATCACTGTAGTTGATGATCATTCAAGGTACAAGTATCTTTACCTAATACAACATAAAGTCTAAATTTTTTAAAAGTTCAAGAAAATTAAGGCTGAAGTTGAAAATCAATTAGGTAAGGCTATCAAGACATTATGATCAGATCATAATGGAAAGTACACAAATCTTACGTACTGAGATTAAATGATAGAAAATGAGATTGCATCTCAACTCTAAGTACCAAGTACAATTGTGTGAACTTGTGCTGCAAAGGAGAAACAAGACCTTGTTAGATATGGTCACATCAATAGTGAGTTACACGCCATTACCAAACTCTAGTTAGGACATAGAGATTGCATAGTGAACATTATTCCCTCCAAAAGTGTCTACGAGACCATTTGGGATTATATATGAGCAGTAAAGATAGTTTACAACACTTCATCATTTGGGAATGTTAAGCTTACATGTTGAAACAAACCTAAAAATGCTGGAATATATATGTTCAAAGATATGCTTAAGTGTAGGCTACCCCTAAGGAGTAACAAAATAGTATTTTATCTAGTCCTAAAAAGAATAGGGTATTTGTATGACAAATAACATTTTTTTCTATAAGAAATGTCAAATAAAAGACTACAACCCTTTAATAAGGTGAGATAGTGTTAATAAGCTGGTTCTAAGGGAAACCACTGAATAGTAACAAAATTGTTAAAAATTTAATTTGAGAGTTGAATGTATCCCAATCATGAATTGGGTAAGTCTCATCGTAGTGGGAGAGTTATGAGAGAACTCAACCTTTACAAGGACATAATCGAAGCCTAAGTTGTCATGTTAAATGACAAAGTTGAAGGCTTATTGCCCTCAAAGTAGTAATGAGGGATGACAATAAGGATAAATACGAAAAAGAGTCAAAAATCTCGAGATAGAGTCCATGTACTCCATCTTGGTATGGACTTGTAGATCTTCTTAATGGGGTTAAACTCATAGGATATGAATAGATCTACAAAAAGAAAAATGTGTGTGTAGATAAGAAGATACAGATTTTCAAAGTAAGACTAATGACAAAAGGTTAAACTTAATGGGAGAAAGTAGACTGCGAGTAAACTTTCTCACTTGTTGCCTTGTAGAGTTTATAAGTATTCTCTAATTCATTTTTGTATATATGAGATATATCAAATGAATATTTAGAATTCTTTTTATGAAAATAAATCTTAAAAAATGCATCTACACAAATTAATTAGAGGAATTTATTTCTAATGATCAAAAGAAAAAAGTTTGCAAAATGTTTATTTATTAAATGAATTTAACCTTTGGATCTTTGAATATAAGTTTTGATAGAAGAATCAAAATCTATGACTTTGAATAACTATTTATGAAACTTGTATAGACAAACAAATCATTAATTGTTTAGTGGATTTTTCTCATATTTTATAATTATGAGATTTTAGTTATTGAAAATAATGTAAGATTTTATTTAATATAAAAGGTTGACTAGCTAATAAAATTCAAATGAATGATTGGGAAGCACTTTGTATATTTTATATGTTCAAATGGAGATTTTAAGGACATAATGTTAATTTTGTCTCAAGTATCTTATATTGACAACTATATGCTGCAGAACTTCGAAAGAATGATAATGTATCATTCTAACATGAAGTTTTTTTTGTCTAAGGAAGAGTATCCTAAGACATCCCAAATGTTGAGAGCATATGATTAATTATCTACCATGAGTGGGAGACAATTAATGTATAAATTAGACTTAACATTTAATATACAGTTGGTTAGCATATATGAGTTAAACAAATGGCATGACCATTGAGTAAAAAATTAAAATTTTTCTTAAATTTATCTATGGATAATGAGAATTTTTTGTGTATGGAGTAAAAGATTTGATCTTTACAAGATTCACTAGTCCTTAAAAAGATTTATGAAAATCTATGTAAAGATCAATTTTACCATAGATGGTGGAGTATGGTATATAAGATTAATGTTTTTTCTTTTGAAGCAACAAAAAAACTTGCATGACTATAATGGTTCATTAAAGATTTGAAAGGTATTTTAGATATGATTTAGTCTATCACCCTTTATTATGATAATAGTGGTGCAAAGATTAATATTAAGGAAATTAGAAAATACCAATGTATAGAAAATCATATCAAGAGAGAGAAAGAATCATGGCAGTGACCAAGATGGCTTTTAATGACAGTCGTTTTGATCTATATAAAAAGACTCTCCAAGCTAAAGCATTTGAGGGTCCCTTGAAATATCTAGGATTACGAGACATGTCTCATATTCTCTAGGGCAAGTGGGAGAGCATGTTGGGTATAGAGTATGTCCTAGAATACATGTCTCATCGACTTTAGTGCAAGGGGGAGATTGTTGGAATTTATGCTCTAAAGCCTCGTAATTAATGATTTATTATTTAATAATTAATAATAATTTTGATTATTTCATTTGCAATATAACATTATCCACTATATGAAAAATTCAAGGTTATTAGTGTAATCTTGAAGAGTATGTGGTTGACATACGAGAGGATCGTGTTCAAACAATAACTTAAAAGGTCTATAGTATATGGATAAGGTTAGGTGTCTTATCTTGGTAACACTATTGATATGATCCACTTTGCAATAGTTACAATGATTTGATCCAAATAATTCATGTGGAGACATGTGAGTGAGGGTATCCTATACAATGAGTTTGGACAATGAAATATTTAATCTCTCTTTATAGATCTGTTAATTGAGAAGATTAATATTTTACAGGATGATCATATGTGACTCGATCTTAATCTTGAATGAGTTATGACTCCTGGCTGTGAGGGCTTGTCATTTGATTTGCATGGGTGAGAGTGGCTTTTGTAGCTGATTCAATAATCCTACGATCTTGGAAACTTGACCAAATGGGGAGCTAGGAACATAATCTTACAAGATGGAATTCACTCATTTCCATATAGGATGAGTAGATGAGTAGTCCCCTTAAGTACTGATTTCGGGACTTGAACAATGGGGTCCAACCCTCTCATGACTCGAAAGGGACTTAGTTAATGATTGGATCATAAACAAATTTTTCATTAGAGGATCAATGGTACTTAAGGTATACGATGTAAATATAGGGGTAAAATGGACTTTTGACCCAACTATAATTATGAACATCTCATGAAGGATTGACTTGCATGTAATGATTATATCCATGTAAGAGTGCAACTCTAGGTCTATAGTGGAGTGACCTAGAGTTAATGAATGAAAACTAATTGATTAAAGAGCTCAATTAATTAATTTTGGATCATTAGAGTTTATAATCTATAGGTCCATAAGGTCCTCTTGCTAGTTCGTAGTAACATTAAAAGGATTAATTTAGTTGAAAGAAAAATATGAAATGTTCATAGATAGCTTATATGGAAAATATGTTGAAGAACATGTTTATGGAGGAATACAAATAAGAATGTTTTAGTAGTAATCAAGTTCTAGCAGAGACATGTGTGTACTGTGGGGAAAGACATACTTTCAAGTTTTTCCTAAGCAATCTAGCCTTTTTGTATTTCGTGGGTAACCAAAATACACAGACAAACAACCCATATTCAAACACATACAATCAAGAGTGGAGAGGCCATCCTAATTTTTCTTGGAACGGCCAAAGAAGCAATTTACAAGGCCTTTAAGGACAACAGAGAATGAATTATACCCTAGGATTTGGGCAGGAAAATCAACAGTATTTACAACCAATTCAAAAACTTGTTAATTATCCTAATCCCTAGAACTTTGTTGGAGAGTCTAGTAAAACAATACATGGCTAAAAATGATGCAGTCATTCAGAGCCAACAAATATCCTTGAGGGATTTGGAAATTCAAGTTGGACAATTAGCAAGTGAACTAAAAGCTAGACCTCAAGGAAAGCTTCCTTTGGATACAGAGGCTCCAAAAAGGGAAGGTAAGGAGCATGTGCAAGTTGTTGAATTGAGAAGTGGTTAGCCTCTTGCTGAAGCAGACAATTTTGGAAAGCAGAAATAGAAAAGTAACTAATTTGTTGTGCAAACTGAAATAGAAGTTGAAAAGGATAAAACTAAGGAAAATGATGAGGAAATTGAGGAAATTGAGGAAGCACAAGAAAAAGTGGTTCCTGAGCCAACCAAAGGTACCTCATCATCATCGTATACCCCGAGTTTAAGCCACTGCTACTACCCTTTCCTCAAAGGTTAAAGAAAAAGAATAATCAGAATGCTCAGTTGAAGAAATTCTTTAATATTTTTAAGCAGCTGCACATAAATATTCATTTAGTTGAAGCCTTAGAGCACATTCCAAATTATGTGAAATATATTAAAGATATTTTAACAAAGAATAAGAAAATAACTGAGTATGGATTGTTGCTTTAACTGGTGAGTATAGTGCCATTTTAACCAGTAGAATTCCCCAAAGATTTAGGATCCAGGATCTTTCACAATCCCTGTATCTATAGGCGGTCAAGAGTTGGGAAGAGCACTTTGAAATCTTAGTGCTAGTATCAATTTTATGCCACTTTCTATTTTTAGGAGATTGGGCAACAAAGAGGCTAGACCAACCGCAGTAACTCTTAAACTTGCAGATAGGTCAATCACTTATCTTGAAGGGAAAATAGATGATATACTAGTGCAAGTTAATAAGTTCATTTTCCTAGCCGACTTTATAATCTTGGATTATGAAGCTAATAAGGAAATTCCTATCATTTTAGGAAGACCTTTCTTGGCTACTGGAAGGACTTTGATTGATGTTTAGAAGGGGGAGATTACAATGTGGGCGATGACCATAAGGTAAAATTTAAAGTATTTGAAGTAATAAAATACTTGGATGATGTAAAGGAGTACTCGATGATTCAGGTTCTTGATAATGCAGTTGAAGAAAGTTTTGAGTTGGTAATGCTGGAGCAACACATGCAAGCATTTGAAAAAGTCACATTAGATGAATTGGCAATCAGTGGTGAGAAGCAAGAGTTGGAATATGTTCTAGAGGTTTCGAGTTTGACAAGAGCTTTTGAATTTTTAGATTTAGCTGAGAGGAAATTTCTAGCAATACAGCCTTCTATTAAAGAGCCACCTAAATCTAATTTGAAACCTTTACTTACTAATTTGAAGTATGTCCATTCAGGAGGGAAGGAAACATTGCCAATTATTATTTAAACAAGTCTTTTGCCAAAGGATAAGGATCAGTTATTAAATTTGCTGAAACAATATAAGAGGGCAATATGTTAGACAATAGCTAATATTTAAGGTATTAGCCTGTCCTTTTGTATGCATAAAATTAATTTTAGAAGAAGGAAATTTCATATCAATTGAGCAACAGAGGAGATTAAACCCAACCATGAAAGAGGTAGTTTAAAAGGAAATTATAAAGTGGCTAGACACTGGCATAATCTGCCCCACTGCAAATAGCAATTGGGTTAGTTATGTGCAATATGTACCTAAGAAAGGAGGAATGATAGTGATAGTCAATGAGGCCAATGAATTGGCACCCACTCGGGCAGGAATGGGATGAAGGGTATGTATGGATTCCAGGAGGCTAAATAAAGCCACTCGTAAAGACCATTTTCCTATTCCATTTATTGACCAAGTATTAGATAGATTGACTGGCCAAGACTATTTTTGTTTTTTGGATGGTTATTCTGGTTACAACCAAATAACCAACTAGAATAACCATAGCCCCTCCCTCCCACGATCATGAGAAAACCACTTTTACATGTCCTTTTGGCATGTTTGTGTTTAGAAGAATGTCATTTGGTCTCTTTACTTGTTGCCTAAAAGAGTGTATCTAATATGCAATGAAAAGCACTCTAACATGTGCAAGGATACATAGTCTATGTAGTAAGTGATAAGTTATTCTATTGTTCACCACAAGGATTAGTTTTTTTGGATAATTATTAAGTTGAACTCAATTTTAGTGAATTAGAAGAGTAACTGATGAGTCTCATATTTTATGTATTTTTAGCCCTCAAACTTAGGTTATTTGCAAGAATTCATACTTATATGTCTATAATTGTTAGCAAATTGATATGAGAATAACTTAAATCAGTAAAAGTGTTGTTTTGTGATGAGAAATCTGAAATGAGAGGAAAATAGTTAAGTTTTACTGATTTTTTATGTTTTTATGCAGAAAACTTTAAACTACCAAATTGCAACTCCAATTGCAACTGCAATTTTGCCTAGAGACAGAATTCTTTAGAATCAGGAGGAAATCTGGAAATTCGATTTTGTGTTGATATTTGAAGATACTCCCCACGAATCAAGCTCATAAAGATCCGATTCTTACCTTAAACATACATGAAGCAAACCCTAGCATTTGGAGGCTAAAAATATGAAGATTCAAGTCACGAAAAAGCTGTTCAGGATCGTTTTTACGATTGGAAGACCACTTTACTTTCTGCACTTTTTATTTTATGTTTTCTCGACTTAAAGGAGGAAGAACGCTGCCCAAACTTCAATCCATCCCTGTCGAAAGTCTAGGGTTGTGAAGATCTTGCTCTCCTTGACAAATGCTGAGTTTAGATTGGTTGAAGAGGTGGAAGATATCTCAATGAGTTCGATTTTCATTTATATTCGCAAGTTTATTTTTCTATTTTAAGTTCTTTGATTCCAGTACTTTGAATTATGTTATTTTCCATTCAGTTTTTTGTCTTTAATTTTTATAGTTCTTTACTTTGCAACAAGTTTGATTTTAATAAAGTTCATTATTCAATTTATCATTCCCTCGAGTCATTCTTTATCTTTAAGTTCATTACTTTATTTTTCAGTTTTTGTTTTTCTTTCTTTTAATTTCTTAAGTCAGTATGCGTTTCTTTTCTTTTAATGTTTTGTTATTTCTTTTCTCCATCATGAGCTAAATCCATCCTTGGGATTTGGATATGTGGGTGCCCTAAGGATTGGAAGCTTAGCCTATGATGTAAAAGTAACTTTGCTCAATTCCATAGCATTGTTTTCTTTTATTGATTATCATTCTTATTGTGAATCTAGTTTGATCACCTAGGTGAACATACAGAGATTGAGTTTAATACTGAAAGAGTTAAACAAAACTATGTGTTCATACAAAGCAAAAGAAGAAAGGAGCTTAGACATAAGCACTTGTTTTTTACCCTAGACATAGGGCAAAACCTCTAAGACCAAGGGTTGTGTTCTCATTAAACTAAGTTCATATTAGCTATAGACATATGGTTTAATCACACAGACTTCTAAAGGGTTTTTCATTAAAATCGAATAGAAGTTAAACCCGGTTTACATTGCTTAGTGCTTGAATAAAGATTGCAATTGCATTTTACGTCACGATTCTTTTCTAAGGGGAAAAAGCATGTTTGAATCCCATCTTTTTATCATTTGATTTTTAGTACACTCACAATCTTCCCGATTATTTAATATTGGTCATCGAGGTTGCTATGTGTGAACATCTTTGCCTTCATTTTGGATTTTGTGGTATCTATTCTTTGTGGGATCGATACTCTAGAATATTTCCTATTACTACTTGTTTGACAGTGTGCACTTGCACTAGACTTGAGACTTTTTCTATTCAAAAGTTTTCTTCTAAAAACCCACAAATTTTCAGTCGACCAAGTTTTTGGCCAAAATGATTTTTGTTAAAATCTAACTCCAAGAGCATGAATTAAAACAACAGTAACTAAAAGAAAATAAGTAAACAACTTAGAAGAACAAACACGAGCAGGAAGCAGGTTTAACACAAAAAGCAGTAAAAGGGGCTTGAATCAGGGGTGTCAGATTATACTTCATCAACCTTAATGCTAGAGCATAATCTCTTGCTTCAAGACAGCTCACAACAAAACTTACGGAAACTTCCCAGAATCTGATAGCATGCATAAGTGTGCTATTTCTAGGCTTAGTTTTATGCTAGTTTTGTCATGATTGTGTGTACTTTCATGTATTTTATGTTTAATTTACAGAAATCGAGCAATTGGAGCAAAACCAGAGTTTTGAGCAGTATTTGGATGAATATGGAGCAAATTGGAGCTATAATTGAAGATCCAAGTGTTGAAGAGAAGGAAACAAGCTTGTGAACCCGAGAGTATAGCGTTGCAACGCCATCTATAGCGTTGCAACACCACTTTAGCAGCCTTTCAGCCTTGGAGACCAGCAGACCTAGCGTTGCAACTCTATTTACAGCATTGCAATTCCAGCCAATTTTTTTCCTTTTTTATAAAATTCAAGGGACAATGTTGCAATGCTGCCCCTAATGTTGCAATGCTGTCTCGATTCTATAAAGGAAAACTTCTTCATTCGACCTAGAGGAGCCGTTTTGACAACCTAGAACCCTAATTTCAATAAGGAGCACTGTTTTGGGACCTAGAGAGCACTTTGGAGAGCTAAGGAGGAGACTTGAGGCTCAAGATTGCGAGACATCACGTCGGGAATGAGTGTTGGCACGCATCGTCCAGTTTTTCTCTTTTTCCTTTCCTTTGTTTCCTTCAATTTTATGATTCTTTGAATTGTAGTAATTTGAATACTTTTTAGACTCTTGGATGGTTATGATTGTAGAACTTATTTTGGATTTTGAGTGGTTATATATCGTAATGCTATTTAAACATCCTTGGGTTTATGCTCGTAACTTTTGGCCAAAGTTAATTCTTAGAATTTGGGTTTTAGCTTGAAAGAGTAAAACTTGAATTGAGATGTGGTTGCATAACTAATAACGAAGTATAGCATGAGCGTGAATATTTTGTTATTAGATGTCGTTATAGAATTCTGTTAATGCCATGCATGAGTAGTAAAAATAGACTGAAATGGTGGTTTATTACTTATGGATGAGTTCAGTTGAGCTTGAAAAATTCAATTATATAAATTAGAAATTCTTGGCTTATATTGTTGCATGGTATAATTGTTCTTAGTCAAATTAAGTTTGTGCTTTTTCAATCCCCAATGTCTCTCTAAATGGACTCCAACCTTGTAAATATCTAGATTAGTTTTATATTATTGTTTCAATCTAAGTTTAGGTTCTCTAAATAAAATTAGGCTTGAGGAACTATGGTACTTAATTAAATCTAAGAACTCTAATCCCTGTGGATGACCCCGACCACTATTATTGCAAAATATTTAGAGGTTTGGTTTATAAATTTATCTAATAGGTGCTTTCGACAAGCTAAAAAAATTTCTCTATCAAATTGGCGTCGTTGCTGGGGATTTGCGTAATTTAGTTTAATTAATATCGTTGTGAAATTTCTTGATCTTAATTTAGAGTGTAAATATTGTATATTGTATAATTGCCTTCTTTTATTTTTCTTTGTATATTAGTATAATTGTGTAATTGTTTAGTTTTCTTCTTGTTCTGTAAATTATGTATATCTTGTATAGTAATGTAGTTTGTGGTTTTGTTGTATATTATATATATTGTTTTTGTTGACTTTGTAATTTTTTTTTATTTTGTAGTCTATGTATTTTTGTATAGTTTTGTTGTATAGTATCCTTGTATAAATTTTTGTAGATTATGTATTTTCAGTGTAAAATATGTATAATATTTCGCATGTATTTTTCCATGTTGTTTAGTTGAATTGCCTATACTCTATGTAATTTTCTTTCCTTCTTTGTTTCTTGTGCTTTTGTTAAGTTCTTTTGCTTCATTTGTTTGTAGTTTGTTGGTTAATTTATTTTGCTTTGCTATTTACTTCGGTCTTTTGTTTTTCTTTTGATTAGACCTCCATTGTGTCTGTCCAAAATTGAAGATACTCTATTGCCTTTTGATCCTGAAATTGAGCGAACTTGTATTCAAAATCGTTGAGCTCAGAGAGAACAACTAGACTTACCAATGGCAGAAGAACAGATCGATGAGCAGAAAGCAATTAGGGACTACTTTAAACCTGTCTTCCTTGCAGAGAGTTTAGGGATAGTCCATGCACCTATAGCAGCAAACAACTTTGAGCTAAAAACTGGTCTCATTCAGACGGCCTGAGACATCCCCTTTAGAGGACATCCTACAGAAGACCCCAACTCTCATTTGAAATATTTTCTTTCTTTGTGGAACTATTAAAATCAATGGTGTTTTATTTGATGCTATTCGCTTACGTTTGTTTCCTTTTACTTTACAGGATAAAGTTAGAGACTGGCTGGAAAGCTTGAAGCCACAGAGCATCTCCACTTGGGAAGAGCTTGCCCAAGCATTCCTATCAAAAATCTTCCCACCTGCCAAGACTGCCATGCTCAAAACTGAAATTGGAACATTTAGGCAACTTGAAGGAGAGCAAATGTTTGTGCCCTAGGAAAGGTATAAGGACCTCCTAAGGAAGTGCCCACAGCATGGGTATCTTGATTGGCTACAAATCCAGTTGCTTTACAATGGGTTGAACGAAAATACCAAGATAATATTGGATGCAGCAATTGGAGGGATAATTTTATCTAAAACTGTGGCTGAAGCCAATATTTAGCTGGAAGAGATAGCTGCCACAAGCTATCAATGGCCCACAGAACGATCAATGGCGAAGCCAGTGGCAGGCAGCTATGAAGCTGAAGTAAATGCTTTAAAAGCACAAATTGCTTATCTAACCAATGTCTTATCTCAATTGACAGGTTTAGGGAGCAGTACTTCTATTGCATCATTGGCAGCATCCCAACAACCACATTTTGGGGGAGATTCGAATATGGAGAAAGTGAATTATGTGAAGAACAGATGATACAACCAAAGGGAAAATCATATGCACAATGCAGTTCCTACTCATTATCATCCAGGTTTGAGGTATAATGAAAATTTCTCTTATGCTAATAATAGGAATGTTTTGCAAGCTCCTTCAGGTTTACCCTCCAGCTCACAGCAAGCTGAGAAGAAACTCTCTCTGGAGGATCTTATAGGAAACTTCATTACTAAATCAAATAAGAGGACGAATCAGCTGGAGCAGAAAATTGAAGGCATTGTTTCTAGATAGGGAAGTGCAATTAAAAGTTTGGAGGTGCAGATGAGTCAGTTGGCTTCCTCCCTGAATGCTTTGCATAAAGGGAAGTTCCCAAGTGACACTGAAATCAACCCTAGAGAACAATGCAAGGTAATAAGTTTGAAGAGTGGGAAACAGCTGGAAGGACCAGTGAGACGGTTATATGATGAAGATGAAGAAACCATGGAAATTGGAGATAAAGAATCTAAACTTGCATCTGAGGCTGAAAAGTTCCCTACCCTAGCTATACATGTTGTGCCAAATAATATTCCTTATCCTCAGAGATTCAAGAAGAAAAATCTCAGCGATGAGTTCTCTAAGTTCCTTGATATGTTTAAAAAGCTTAATGTTACTATTCCTTTGCAGAGGCACAAGAGATGATTCCAAGCGATACAAAGTTTATGAAGAACATTCTGACCAATAAGAATAAATTTGGAATTCAAGAGACTGTACACATGACAAAAGAGTGTAGTGATGCAATACATAAGAAACTGCCAACCAAAATGAAAGATCCAAGGAGTTTTACTATTCCCTGTACTATTGGAAATTCTTATTTTCACAAGGCTTTATGTGATTTAGGTGCTTCTATTAACTTGATGTCTTTCTGTGTGTACATGACCTTGGGTCTTAAGGAGCTCAAACCAACCAACATCTCTTTACAACTAGCAGATCGTTCATTGGGTTATCCTAGAGGTATAATAGACGATGTTGTCAAGGTTGATAAATTTTTTATTCCTGCAAACTTTGTGGTGCTTGACATGGAAGGGGATGATGATATCCCCATCATTCTTGGTCGTCCTTTTCTTGCTATGAGAGAAGCCCCTATCCGAGTAAAAGACGGTAAATTATCCTTCAAAGTCAACGATGAGAAGGTAACTTTTGACATGAATTACGCAATGAGATATCCTTTAAAGGTAAATCAAAGTATGGCTATTGATACACCTGACTATTTAGCTAATGAATTTTTTGAGATGATTGTGAAAAAGGATCCTCTAGAATGGGCATTGACAAGGAATTGCAACAACAAAGACTCGAGCACAAACTAAATTAAACACCTGTGTCTAGCCTAGCTAAAGACGTTAAATAAAGCATTTTTTAGGAGGCAACCTAAGCTTCTTTTTGTATCTTTTCGTTATTTACTTGTTTTGCCTGTTTTCCTTTCCTAGTTTAGGTTGTTTTCAAAAAGAGTGTCAAGTAAATCTCATTCCCATTTTGCTAGACCTCGATTGCACTGAGCGACCTCCTAGCCAATTCAAGGAATTCTCATGGAGTAGTCTCTCATCTCATCAGGCCAGTATTATTCACTCATTCTATCCTTGTCCTTATTTATTTCATTGATTATGTTACATTGAAGGCAATGTAAACTTTAAGTTTGTGGGTGGATAGTGCTTTGCAGTCTTGAGAATTCTAAGAATTTTTTTTGAATCTTAAGCATGTTGAATGAATAATAATGCATGATGATTGATTAGAATAGCCTAGGAAGTAATCTAAGTAATTTTTTTGCAATAGAATTATCTCTGAAGCATGTTTTGAATTGAGTTATTTAAATTTTATCTGTAATTTCCTTGCAACACATGTGCACATAACTGACTTTCTATTATGTTCGAACACTAGGATCTCTTTTTTAGTCTAGAGGTTGTTGTCACCCCGATAGGCTTTAGAACTGATTGACAGTTGACTTGCATGAAAGTTAGTGATTCAAATCTATTGATATAAAAAGAATTTTTATCCTTATTGATTTTTTGCATGTTTTAAAAAAGCCAAATCATGTTCCATCAATATTGTGTGCTTAATGAGTGGGGATCAAAAGAGCTACCTTCATTGTGATCAATTAGGCAATCCATTGAGCGAGTGCTCTGGATAAGGGTCCCTATAGTGAAAGTGTGAAAGCTAGGGTCTCCGAAATAAGGAAAAAGATGAGTTTGGTGGTTAGTAATCCTTGTAAAGAGAAAAAGGCTGAATGCTTAAGTAAATTGCTCTCTATAATGTGAGAAAGCTTGAAATTGGAACTTAGGACCAGTGTATGGGGAAAATGAAGGAAATTCTTGGTAAAAGTGTCTTCATGCTAGTAGAAAATGATAGAAATAAAGTTAAACACTCACACATGCAAGGAATGAGATAGATAGAATTTAAATTGCTTAAGGAAGGACATGTTAAGACTTTATTATGTTGTTCTATGTCAATTAGATCATTGAGGCTTGAGTCATAATTTGTGTATTAAAATCTCATGACTTTATTATTTTGGTTTTGTTTTACTCGTGGACTAGCAAAAATATAAGTTTGGGGGTATTTGATAGCATGCATAAATGTGCTATTTCTAGGCTTAGTTTTATGCTAGTTTTGCTATGATTGTGTGTACTCTCATGTATTTTTATGTTTAATTTATAGAAATCGAGCAATTGGAGAAAATCTGGAGTTTTGAGAAGTATTTGGATGAATATGGAGCACATTGGAGCTATAATTGAAGATCCAAGTATTGAAGAGAAGGAAACAAGCTTGTGAACTCGAGAGTATAGCGTTGCAACACCATCTGTAGCGTTGCAATGCCAATTCAGCTGCCTTTCAGCCTTGAAGACAAGCAGACATAGCGTTGCAACGCCAGCCAAATTTTTGTTTTACCTTTTTCATTCGACCTAGGGGAGCCGTTTTGACAACCTAGAACCCTAATTTCGATAAGGAGTACTGTTTTGGGACATAGAGAGCACTTTGGAGAGCTAAAGAGGAGACTCGAGGTCGAGATCACAGGACATCAAGTCGGAAATGAGTGTTGGCATGCGTCATCCAGTTTTTCTCTTTTCCCTTTCCTTTCTTTCCTTCAATATTAGGATTCTTTGAGTTGTATTAAATTGAATATTTTTTAGATTCTTGGATGGTTGATTGTAGAACTTTTTTTGGATTTCAAGTTATTATATATCATAACGTTATTTATGTATACTTATGTTTATGCTCGTAACTTTTGGCCAAAATTAATCTTAGAATTTGGGTTTTAGCTTGAAAGAGTAAAACTTGAATTAAGATGTAGTTGCATAACTAATAACGAAGTATTACATGAGAGTGAATATTTTGTTATTAGATGTCGTTATAGAATTCCGTTAATGCCATGCATGAGTAGTAAAAATAGCCGAAAGGGTGATTTATTACTTATGGATGAGTTCAGTTGAGCTTGAAAAAGTCAATTAGATAAATTAGAAATTCCTGGCTTATAGTGTTGCATGGTATAACTGTTCTTAGTCAAATTAAGTTTGTGCTTTTTCAATCTCCAATGTCTATCTAAGTGGACTCCAACCCTGTAAATATCTAGATTAGTTTTATATTATTGTTTCAATCTAAGTTTAGGTTCTCTAAATAAAATTAGGTGTGAGTAACTATGGTACTTAATTAAATCTAAGAACTCCAATCCTTGTGGATGACCCCAACCACTGTTATTGCAAAATATTTAGAGGTCTGGTTTATAAATTTATCTGAAAGGAGCCTTCGACGAGCTAAAAAAATTTCTCTATCAGAATCCTAGAAAAATTGTTGATAAATTCCCATTAACTATCCTAAATTAGAACCCATGTTGTGATCACTAGATGAGTGATTATCCCTAATCTCCTCATTTACCTGAGAGTTAACTCTTAATCAGAACTAGTGCTATACTTTGAAATCAGTTTACCCTTCCTTTTCCAAGTTTAGAGCAAAAAATGTTGACGTTAGCTGACCAAACTCACCTAAGCTTCAGCATTAAGAGTGAAGAAATGCAAGGAACTATTCATTCATGAAGCTTAAATCAGTACAACCTTCCCTAATTCTCACCCCAAAGGTGATTAGTTCATAGTAATCTTAAAGAAATACAATAAAATAGTGATTTAAACATCTTGAAATACTGACTAAATACAGAAGATGAGATGAAATTACAAAAAACCAAAGAAAATGGCAGAAGAAGAAATCTCCAGCACCTCTTTTTTGGTGTCTCCAGCTTCTTTCCAAAAATGGATCACCTTCTTCAATGGTCCCATTCTCTCTTTTCGGAAATTCCTTTCAAAACATTCTCCCTTGATCTAAATGGAAAACAAAGCCTTTATACCCTTATCCACATAAAAATCAGGGCTGATTAGATAGTACAAACATCTTGACTGCTTTCTATTGGCTCTTCTTAGCTTGGTTGGCAAGTCTTTGTCTAGCTAAATTAATGAATTGTCGTTACACGTAAGCTTCAGGTGAAATTTGTTTTTAGGATGCTCCAGCAAATACTTTCCTTCATTAACCATCTGCATTCAAGGCATTTCACAATTCGCTTTCCAATAAACTCAGACAAATCTTATGCTCCATTCAGTGCTCCTTTGAGGAAAAACTACAAAGATGGTCAAACAAACAAAATTCAGCACAAATTTACCTTTTAGAGCTCATAAAGCAATTCAAATTCCCAATCAAAATAATTTTCACAAACAAACCTAATTTAGAAAGTTTTCGTGAACAATTACTACAAAATTACTCAAAGAAACAAAGAATAATCTAAGAAAAAGTGCTTAAATAGCTCTTATTCTAAGAGCTAACAGTAATGCTCCAGCGACTTTCTAGAGATGTATGATGTTTGATAGGACTTGATTAATTTGGAGGTTTTAATGTGATTAATTAATTATTTTGTAGGAAATTGAGCATGAGGTACATTTCAGAGAATCTACATCATATCACGGCTCTAACGACCTAAACTGAAGGTCATTTGGACACCTGAGCGAAGAGTTAGAGTAAAAATGACCCATGTTGTCCAGGGAGTAGTGTAACAGCCGAAAAAAATATATTCATATGTTTTATTTATTTATTGATTTCTAAATTTTTTTAAAGTTAGAATCATATTTCTATTTTCTTTAATATATATATAAAATATTGTAAGGGTTTTTAATTAAGGTTCTTTTAAAAAGGGTCTTCTAAGACCTAACCCTTTTTATCAAAATATTTGATAGGAAAAAAAAAGAGAGAGAGAAAAGAAGAAACGCTCTGGACCTTCCTCTCCAGCAAGGAAGACAGTAAGTTTTCTTTATTACTCTTGTTGATATCTTTTCTTTTCTTAGTTATTTAAGTTTTATTGCAAGACACCAAAATTGTCGAATGTCGACCACCAATCTTGGTACCCACTGAATGATCCAAAGTCAACCCATTATAGGGATCAACACCAGCTTCCAATAGCCCGTCTCTAACTGCCGATTGCCAATTCTTGAGCTCTAGCCTAACCTAAAGACGATAGCCCTCTCAACCCACTCATAGGACTGGTTCACCACTCGGAGGTCCCAATTAACCCCTGACCTTCCGTAGAATTATTGATCGGCTTGACTATAGAACCCGACATTGATAGCACAATTACCGTAAAAAACCCGGCCTGGGCATTGGGGACTCCATCTTCAGAGGTGAAGGCTTGCGCCGGGGAGTCAAAAGCGTCGACCTCTATGAGAGTGGTGAGGAAGCCTTCTTGGGTCATTAGATTAAGCTTTCCGTAAGGAACACCGCCCCTTTCAAGCACCAGAACCCGCTCATACTCAGATAGCGTTGCTACCAACGGGCAGCCGACGGTGTCGCCTCATGTAGTCCTCTGATGGGAAATCTGAGGCGTTGAAAACAAAACCCAAATAACTCATACTTGTAAACAGAAGAAAGATTGATGAAAACTAGTGCTGTTAAAGGGGGTTCAAGAAAAAAGACATAAAAAAAGAAGAAGAAGAGAAAGAATAAGAGGGTTATCGAATGATTACTTTGTTCAGACTGTGCTCTGGCCAAGGAAATGAGAGTGAATATCCTCAAGAACACGAGGGGTGGAAAATGAACTCAATCAAAGAAAAAGATGCTTGAGGACTAACAATGGTGCAGAATACACGTTGAAAGAGTTTGATGATTATTTGAAGATCCGTCATCCGTTTAACTGCTCACACAACACACTCCACAGCAAAATGGAGAGAAAGGAAGAAGTGCAAAACTTGTCGAAGCATGATGCATGCAAAGAACGTACAACTGCAGTTTTGAAAAAAAAAACCCAAGCAAAATTAGCTTTTCATTACCAACATTGAAAATTGGCTACGTCTGCTATGTGTTCTGAGCAGTTAAGGACGAAGCTAGAAAAGAATGCGGCTATGCTAGTTGGTGCATCTTTGTCAGCTATGATCAGCAGAGGTTGAGGTGCATTGATCCAACTACAAAATCTATATCTCCACATGTCGTTTTTGATGAGGCATCATCATGGTGGTCCTCCGAAAATTTAGTACTGCTGGATTTCGGGATGCTAGACTTCTGTATGCGGGCACAAGCACTTGAGCAACAATAGCCTGATATTGTGAGTAACATTCCCTAGAAGTTGTCGCTCGATCGAAAGGATATAACAAACACCTACGAAACCTTAGCTTCACTGACTTTCTGAGGTATTACCTTCGCCACGACATTAGTGGCTTAGCTCTTTGCGCTTCCCGTAGGCTTTTTTTATATATAGAGAGAGTAAGGGGCGGTACGGAAGATTGGTCTATTCTGCAAAGCTGAGCTTTTCGGTTTTCTCCCCCGCCTTCTTACCAGTCTGAAGCTAGAGAAGAATGCGGCTATGCTAGTTGGTGCATCTTTGTCAGCTATGATCAGCAGAGGTTGAGGTGCATTGATCCAACTACAAAATCTATATCTCCACATGTCGTTTTTGATGAGGCATCATCATGGTGGTGCTCCGAAAATTTAGTACTGCTGGATTTCGGGATGCTAGACTTCTGTATGCAGGCACAAGCACTTGAGCAACAATAGCCTGATATTGTGAGTAACATTCCCTAGAAGTTGTCGCTCGATCGAAAGGATATAACAAACACCTACGAAACCTTAGCTTCACTGACTTTCTGAGGTATTACCTTCGCCACGACATTAGTGGCTTAGCTCTTTGCGCTTCCCGTAGGCTTTTTTTATATATAGAGAGAGTAAGGTGCATCTTTGTCAGCTATGATCAGCAGAGGTTGAGGTGCATTGATCCAACTACAAAATCTATATCTCCACATGTCATTTTTAATGAGGCATCATCATGGTGGTGCTCCGAAAATTTAGTACTGCTGGATTTCGGGATGCTAGACTTCTGTATGCGGGCACAAGCACTTGAGCAACAATAGCCTGATATTGTGAGTAACATTCCCTAGAAGTTGTCGCTCGATCGAAAGGATATAACAAACACCTACGAAACCTTAGCTTCACTGACTTTCTGAGGTATTACCTTCGCCACGACATTAGTGGCTTAGCTCTTTGCGCTTCCCGTAGGCTTTTTTTATATATAGAGAGAGTAAGGGGCGGTACGGAAGATTGGTCTGTTCTGCAAAGTTGAGCTTTTCGGTTTGCTCCCCCGCCTTCTTACCAGTCTGCCTCATTTCTCTTGATGGAATATAACAATGCCCAAGCTCCTGCTTTGCTTGCATTCTTCACCGGCGCTTGCCAGGGATGTATCACTTATCCCGCTCCTAAGGAAAGGAGTCCTCCGTGTGTTAGAATCTTTACGAGAATGAATCGCATATGTTGGTTGAGAATTGCTCTAGAATTCATTGATAGTGACTTTACCAGGTTCTAGGGGTTCCCCTCTTTTTTTTTGTCGATCGAGCCGCTTTCCCTTATTCCACTCGTGCAACCCTCTTCACGAACTTGTACAATCGATGCCACAAAGATAGCCAACTCGATTATCAAAGAAATAAGGAAACAGGAGACATTTTGGCACCAGATATCCAGAGGTGTGGAATGAGCTGCTGTGAAAAGTGGAAAAACCATAAAAAAAACGACGATTGTTCATGAAGGTTTCCATAGAAAGACCCCTGAGTTCTGGCAAACGGATAGGTACCTGGGTGCATACCGATAGAATGAACGAAATACGAACAGTTAACATAATATGGTCATAGATCTTAGGTTGTAACTTGATCAAAGCAAATTTGTTGATGTTGCACCCACAAAGTATGGAAAGTGTCCAACATTGGGAACTACCCAAGGAAGAGTTAGGAACAGGAATAAGGAGAATCGAGAACCACTTAAATAGAGGAATCGATTGTATTTCGTCCTTTGTTCTCCATAGCAACTAGGGATCAAAAAGCACCAAATTTGATGATTTATTAAGGGAAAGACGAAGTAAGAGCATGTCGGGAAGGCCTCCGTTGATTGTGTACAAACAAAGTACGAGTCCAAAGGCAGGGTAAGAAAGGGTTTAGGTAATGGAGATATTAACTCTTCCGAGAACCAGTAACGCGTAAACCATGTCAAACCAAAACCGATCAATATCCGAATGAAATGGATTCGAACTTCTCCAAGAATAGTTTCCAGTGAGAAATTAAATTCATAGGATATAGTTGAGTAATTCAAAGGATATATATAAAGATTTGATAGGATTCGATTCATTTAATAATAAACAAAAACAAATAGGATTGATTATGTATCAAAATTGCATCACTACATCGAAGGCTTTTTTGTAAATATCTTGAGTTGATAGCTTGGTACCCAAATTGTATCA
Organism: Trichosanthes truncata; assembly: GCA_033996785.1. Taxonomy (NCBI): domain Eukaryota; kingdom Viridiplantae; phylum Streptophyta; class Magnoliopsida; order Cucurbitales; family Cucurbitaceae; genus Trichosanthes; species Trichosanthes truncata. The sequence goes on from JAWPNB010000009.1 coordinate 32,110,941, forward strand.
ATGATTGTGATCCTCATTGTGTACATAATTCGTGTTAGGATCTACCAAAAAAATTGTTGGGGTATAGGGCATACATATAACAAAAGAGTTTCCATTTCATTTTGATAAAAACATAAAAGAAAAAAAGAAAAAGCAAACAGGAACCGTTTGATTGTCTAAGCAAGCAGGTTTTGAGTTATTGTTTCAGCACCCTAATTCTCTTGTTGGCTCGGATACCATGAAATAAAATCGAGAAAAATACCTTAAAGAGAGTACAGAAAGAAAACCATTTTCAAGAGACAAACTCCACCAGTGAATCACTTTCCTCCTCTCTTCTTTTATTCATTCCATGCATTCCTCTTTATTCTCAGGAAGTCAAAAAAAGATTCTAACGCTAACGTCTAATTGAATACTTTGAACGCTCATTCTATTTGAAAGAGCTTTCAACATGGAGTGAAGACTCCATAGCGTACACAAAGAGTAACTGATCGATGATTATCGTCCTAATTATGGTCTTGTTCCGCACAACAATGGATAACTCAAACTCTTACCTTGACTAGTTTGTAGTGGAAAACCTCGATGACATAATCGTTTATAGTCACTCACAGGAGGTTTGGAACCCTTAGTACAGTGTTCTGGGTGTAGCAAGAAAAGAAGCTGTACGTGAAATGGTGCTCAGACGAAAGTGCTATTTCTTGGCCATTGGATCAGTAAGGGTGTGATTCAGATGGATCAAGAGAAGATCAGGTCTGTTGTGGACTGGGAAGTGCCGAAGAAGGAGAGAGCAGGAAGCTGTGGTAAAGTTGGATGCTTGAAGCCATTTTAGATACGACAAGACTGCTCAGGAGGAGTAGAAAGTTGCCACAACCTAGGGTGGGTTTTGCTTTCTTGTCAGCCAAAGTCCGCCTTTTTACAAACTTATTAAAAGGGGAGAGCGCTAGGACGGACGGCGTCAAGGAGAACGTTGAGACGCCATCAGTTTGGAGCTCGAGGCCTGCAGAGCTTCCTGCAAAGGAGATTCTCTAACTTAAACTGAGGAATAAGAATAGGAAAAACAAACCTCCAAGCCCCCATAAAGTAAGCTATTTCAATGTTATTATTCCATCTCTTTCTTCTGTCCGGTATCAAAGCCACTCGAAGTCAAATGCCTCACCCGCACCTACTTCGTCACACCAACTCCCTCAAACACAAGGGAGCGGGCATTGCTCTCACCCTGTTGTAACAACAAAACGAAACTCTAGGATAATTCTAGATAGTGTAGTTATGTCGGACTCCCTTCTCTTTTATATGTGGGTCTATCTCGACTGCCAACATGTCTAGTATCTTGGCAACTTTCCTTCTCTATACGTATAATCTCTTCGTCTTAGACGACGGGGCCTCTAAGAAGTTCTCACCGTGCTATACAATGCCACCAAAGGGCAGAACTCTTTGTTTGGTTGCCGAATGATAAGTGGTATTGTACCACTATTCTACCCATGGTAACCAACGTACCCATTCCCTTGGTCTATTGCTTGTAAAGCATCCTATGTAGTTCTCTAAGCACCGTATAACCACCTCGGTTTGGGGGTGGAAAGCTGTACTCATGTTAAATTGTGTCCCTTGTAAATGAAAGAGCTCCTGCTAGAAATAGCTAATGAAGACCGGGACCCCTATTGCTGACAATTGAGTGTGGCATTCCATGCAATGAAGATATTATCGAAAAAGATCTGAGTGAGTCTTTCCCATTTAAGCCCCACTCTTCAGGCCAGCAGCTTTGCTCAGCATTTTCTCCCGATTGTCAGCCTATTCAGTTGACCTCAGAGGATTCCAGTCACCCGGCACAAGATGCTTCTTCTCGGCAGCAAAACCATTATGTTGCCCAAGCTAGGACTACTCCAGAAGATCAACATTCAGGACCAGTCGCTTCCTCAGATTCTGGATCCCTCTCTCAGGTTTGTCGATCCTCTCGACGTTTCTTATCTCATTGCAGAATTTTTGTCTTATTTTAGAAAGAGTTGTCCCAAAACCCATCTCTTCCTCTACTTTTTTTTAGAATGGCGGTATTCGTGTTATGCTTTCGAAGGGAGAAGACTCGCGATGTAGCTATCGGTAACTTCTTCAGGTAGATCGTCACCGGGATCATCTCCAATCTGAGCCTCGCTCTCTTTCCTCCCTCAAGAGGTTTTTATTCTCGGCCTTTGTTTGGCCTGTCTTCACAAACTATCTTCTGCCCGACCATTTCTTCGAGGCAGCCTACTCTTGCTTGCAGAGGATTAGATCCAGTAACAGGGGGTCTATGGTTAACCGATATTACACACCATCATTTAGCTATTGCTATTTTTTTCCTGATAGCAGGTCACATGTAGAAGGGGGCTTAGCACTAGATCCCCCCTGCTTGTACAAATGAATGGATTAGAAGGAGGCTGGGTTCGATTTCTGGGCCGAGCGGGAGGTGAAGGCCATAAGAGAAGATTCCCAGATAAGAAAGAGAAGAAAAAGGTGTTGTCATCGAGATCGACCTGTTTCCTGAGGCATTGGAAATCCAGATCGTCTCAGAGAATCACTGGCGCTATTTAGCCCTCCACTTTCACGTTAACTAGCATAGCACATGCTTTTGGCATTTGCAATGGGAACTAGTGAGTAGGACAGGGAAGAATGGAGATGCAAGAACAACCAGAAAAAGAAGTGAAGTTAGAAAGCCGTATGATAGGTGGTAACTATCTTGTACAGTTCGGGGGGTAATTGGCGTACTCATATCAGTGGGGGGGAATCTTTGGCTCTATCGAACATACAGGGAATTGGAGGTAGCATGAGACAAGCTTTATAGGAACTTCAAGGGTCAGGCCAATTTCGAAAGTCGAGCGATAGAAAACAGGCAAAACTCAAAGAAGAATACAATAGGCAGATGGGGTCGTGATACCCAAATAGACGCATGCATTGGATCACCATTGCGGAGATGGAAATCATGGCTCCAGCAGAAAACCCTAAACATCAATCCCTCAATCAAAAACTTCTCTTTGTTTTTTGGTGCATATCTTCTTTGTTCGGGAGCTTGAGAGCTGGAGCTTCCATAGCTTATGGCTAGTGCCATGGAGGGCCCCAGTAAAGAGAACTATAAGGATAACGAGCGCGGAGCCTGCCAAGCAGGCGGCAGGAGCTGCGGGCAAGTGCTTGGTAGGCCAATAGCCCAGTGAACCTGGCGGGGAACTCGACGAAAGGGGGGAAAAGTAGATTTATCGATCCAAACAGATTTGTCTATCAATAATGGGGGTTCGTGCTTTAGCACTTTGATTTCACGTTTCATAAACTCCCATCAAATTTTGGAAGGTACATACACTATAACATCCAACCACTTGGATGAAGTCGATCACGTCATTTAAAAACCATGACGTGTCTACTGGTAGAACCGTTGTTGCCTAATGGGAACTTCCCCCATATTGCTATCAATGTCTTCATGTCGCACGACCTCTTAACATTACACCAATGAATCCCCAATCCTTTGCTTGCTGTGCAGTGACAGTACCAATATCCACTAATCGTTGTTTCCAGATACGGTTGCTGGTTGACATCTCGTGTAAAAATACACCAGCAGCGTACTGGTTAAAAAGAGAAATGGAATGAACCATAATAAAGCCTTACACATTAAAGTGATCACTATAGGGAAAATGGTGCCAATGGTTCTGGTTGACAATGGATCAGCCCTGAACGTGTGCCCATTCAGAACTGCCACTTGCTTAGGATGAACATTTTATTTTTTTCTATCCATCCAGAAGGATGCCTCTCTAACAACTATTCATCTGCAAAGATCTTGCCCAAATGGAGAAGTGAATCTAAAGGCCAAAGAGTGATCTTTGAACGCTACTACGCATCCTTAAGAAGAGTCTCGTGTAAGGCAGGTTTGGGTATAGCAGGACTTGAACCTGCAACCATTAGGTTAAAAGCCTAATGCTCTACCAACTGAGCTAGGACGATAGCTAAAGGAACCTTCTAGCTAATCGGGTCAATTCAAACTCACTACATATGAAATAGAATTGAGAAGCTGTAGGAACTAGAATGAACAGTGTTGTAGCAATAAATGCGACAAGATTGAGAATAAACATCGTTTCATTTTTCTTTAATTCGCAATAACTCGACATCCCATGTCACATGAAGTGAAGAACCTATGCTTCCTTTTTTAGACACCTTCTTTGATTATTCCCCAGAGCACAAGAGCTAGGGTAAACTCGTCAGCTGGATAGCTATAGTACAGAGTTTCAGGGGGGAATAACTATATCGCTTTTCCAGGGGGATCGAGAAAAAGGGAAGGAGATATGGAAGAGCCGTACGAGGCTCCTCAAGTACGGTTCGGGAGTCGAGCCTCAGCACAGGGACTTAGGGCAACACTTATTTAATAACCAGTCATCAATTGGAAGCGGGCAAGATGGTGATGAATTGTGATTGGTCCAAACCTTCGACCAACGACTTATTGCGACCCGCCCAGAATGGCCATACTAAGATCTTATTCACACAGCGAAGAAAGGCCGAATGGAAGGGGCAGTCAGCTGGCTGCTTCTTGGCCACGCCCCCTGCAACTAGATACGAGATATTTGATATAAATTCTAAAATAGGAAATTTTCTTGAGGTTTCGCAATGGGAATTTCGGGAGAGTTTTCGCCGCTTTGAAACAATAAGTTTCAAAATCTCGCAAAAATGCAGAGTGGTTTTTCTCTAAAAACTCGGAAGGTTCCGCCAGAAAGATTTTGGGTTTTCAATTTGATGGAATTTTCATCAAGGGTTTTCCTCTTAGGGCTTTTGGATTAAATTGAAGGTTTTAATAATGGAGAATTTTCCATAATTTTTCAGCTTCGAAAATCTTTAATTTTGGGGCTGTTTTTAGTGTTTTTCGAGTTCATTTTGCACAAAAAGTTAGCCAAATTATTGCTACTTTAAACTATAATGTACGATTTTGATTTCTACATGGAAATTCTATGTTTTTATGGGTTTTACAACAGTTTTGTTAAACTTTTTCAGATCTGATTTTTGGTGTTAAAAAGTTGCAAATCTTGATTCTTTTAGATCAAAAACTCTTAGAAAGTTTTGTTTTATGAGTAGAAATTTTTCTACGTTATTTATTCATAATTTATGATAGTTTTGAAAGTTTTAAAAGTTGTAGAATTGAAAAACTGTTTGGTATTTTATTACATATTGAAAAACATCGATTTTTACCAATTTTAGTACATTTTTAATTGGGTTTAAAGTGTTTTTAACCCAGTTTTTCAGTGCTATTTTTAGTCGTATTTTCCCTAACTTTTTATGTTGAAAATTGTTTTGAATGAGAAAAATTGGATAGATAAGATTGTATATGTTTTAGATAAGCTTTTGGACCTTTAAGATAGAATTTTGGTTTCTGATCAGTAAAGTATTGGATATGTTTAGGCTTTTAGGAAAAGTTAATGATTGTTCAAGAAATTGGAATTGGAATTGAGATTGAGAATCATAGGATTATCGATCGAGGTAAGTAGTTTCCACATCCCTTCCAAAATATAAAATTTAGAATAATTCTGTTTTGATTATTGTTATTTGACAAAATATCTGAAAACATGTTTTTTATGAGATTTAAAATTGATTGAAATTGTTTTGTATGTTTTGAATTGTTTTGCTAAGTAAAAGTATCTGTTTATCATTTGAATGTTTTGAAAGTATTTGATTGGTTCAATAGGGCTATCTCGATATTCCAATTTTTGTTTTTGGAAATGCTTTGCTTATTTGTAGTAGTAGCCCAAACTGGAATTGATGGATTTTTCTAGCATATTTGTGAGAACACACATTTGTGGTTTGGCATTCCTTTGGAATGAAGATTCATATGTGTGTTATTCACTCACGTGGCCTGACACTTAAGTAATTATATTGATTGTTCTGGTTGATTTTATAGACATCTCTGATTGAAAGCTCTGACTGATTGAAGCTTATTTGTGGGAAGACACAGTTTGTGGTTTGGCATGCCTTTGGAATGTAGATTCATGTGTGTGTTTCACTCACATGGCCTCACATTTGAGTAATTGTATTGAATGTTCTAGTCAATTTTTTTATCGAAAATTCTAATTAAATGTTTTGATTGATTGATTGGTGTTACTGATGGGTAACCATCATATATGTTTTGAAGGCTACCCAAATAATGCATCTTCCCACTCAGATATTTGAAAGTATTGATTAATTGAAAATACTGTTTGAATTAAAAGTATTGATTGATTGGAAGTACTATTTGAATTGAAAGTTTTGATATTTAAAAGTTTTAGTTCGAAAGTTTTAGTTAAATGAAAGTTTTGTTCAATTGAAAAGTTTGATTTTGAAAGCTTGTTTGATTGAATGATTTTTTTAGAAATCCTTTATAAGAAATTGCTTCTGTAGATTTGTTTAAATCTTCTTTAGTTTCTAATTGTTGTGCTTATGCATTATTGTTAGAATGACCGTATTGAAAAATATGGACTGTTACAAGCAACGTCTAGAAGCTATTGCAAGTTCCCCGAAGCATCGCTCGACATTGGGCGAGCCCTGTGATGATGGGTAGCGTCTAGACGCTATCGCGATTATGTAAAAGCTTCTCTTTGCCATTTTAAGGTTCCATCTCTTAGACAATAGTCGTTTTCTCTCAATTTCTTTCCCCTCTCTACTGCTTTTACATCTTTTAAGACATTTGAGAGACTTTTTCACCTTAATTTATGGAGTCGGGAGTCTGATTGGTGATCGTCGGGTAGATTATAATGTCAATTTGGACTTGATTCGGGTTTGATCTATGTAAACTTTGTGAGATTAGAATTCACTTATATATCATTTACTATCTTAGCGTGCTTTGTTACTTGCTTTGATGTTTGAATGTGAATGTATGATTAGAATTGACAACTTTAGCATGTTGGATGGTTCTCTGCTAGCTAGAATTCGTTAACACTATCATATCGACTTCTTGCACGCTTAAGTAGAAAATAGGCCGCGTTGTGTATGCATAACAGGGAGTTCATCCCCATGTAGTTGGCATGATAGGCTTTAGGACAAAGTAGCTAATTTATTAACTAGGATCCAATTAATTAATTAGTTTTGACCAATCCGGTGCTTAATGTGATTGGTTTAGGGGGTATAGAACGCTATCGTGCCCCTTATAGTGGATTTAGGACTAAAACGATGCTAGGTTGCATTAGTCTTTTAAGGGATTAAGGCTTTAACGGCTTTTCTGTTAAGGTCGATTAGGGGCTAAAGCGTAATTCATGCATGTTTCATGAATTTCAATGATCAAAGTTACATAATCAACCTGATGATTTTTCTAAATTGGTGTTTTGGTAAGATTGGTCCTTTACCTTGCACTTTTATTTCTTTTATTTTATGTAATTTAATTTTAGCGCATTTTTTATTTCACAAACCCCCCTCCCAAGTGTCGTGTGATAATCCAATTTTAGGAAGTTAATTACTGAATTTAGACACCTTGCGGATCGACCTGGCCATTGATACTACAAATATTAGTTGGTCGAGTTTATAAATTTATTTGATGAGTCTGGCAAGCCCGATTAGTCATGCTAGGATTTATACCCTAAAGCCTCGTAATTAATAATTTATTGTATAATAATTATTTCATTATTTTTATTTGCAATATTAAATTATCCATTACATGAAAAATGCTAGGTTATTGGTGTAATCTTGAACAGTATGTGGTTGACATACAAGATGATCATGTTCAAGAAATAACCTAAAGGATCTAGATGATCATTCTTTAAATAGTTTAAATTTTAAATTTACTAATATGATTAAAAATCTTTTAATTTTGTTTTAAAAAGGTTTAAGATTTTAGAAATAAAAGGTTATCCATTAAGTGAATTAGTTTTTAATAAGACTAGAAATAAGGCATAATAATTCACTTAGCTTCATTCATCTTTTGATTAATAGTTAATTAAAGATTAATGAATTTGAAATAAAAAGTACATATAAGGGAACTCTGTCTATGGAAAGTTCTGTCTAGATTGGGGTATTTAAAATGACCGAAAGGGAACACCTCTAACTGAGAACTGACCTGAGAATTGAATTAGTCAAATTTTATTTAATTTAATTAAGCTTGCTAATAATGTGATTAGCTTTTATATGAATTAAAAACTTGGTAATTCACATTAAAATCAATCTAACCAAGATAAGGGTTATGAATGAGTAGATTAAACCTAGATAAATGAGATTAACCCAATTTGTCTAAGTAGTAGAAAACTTTATTTTCAAAATAGTAAGTGGGAGAGAGATGTGTGACAACATATCCTATGTCTCCATTATTGGTTCACAACATGAGATCCATGTGAGGCCTCATGGCAGCATTTGGATTGTCCCCCTACGGAAGGTGTTTGCATGGGTCAATATCAGCATGAATCTCATAAGAAGGATAAGATTGTAGTTTTGTTTCCAATACTTGACTTACTCTATGACAACACTTGTTGGGATAAAACTATCGGATCTAAAATAATGGGTCACACTTACAAATGGCTTATTAAGGTTGTTAATGATGTCATTGACCAAATTAATGGTGACTAAATGTCATAGAAATAATAGTTATTTTGGTGTAACATTTGATTGAGATTGTCTCAGTTCATTGAAGGAACACTTGACCAACCCTACGGCGACACTTGTTTTAATTCACTGAAGTATGATAGCGTTAGAAATTATTTATAGGGTTCATTTATCAAATTATTTGTTTTCTATGTTGAAATTGAATGAATATTGATTGCATATTTGTTCAATTATATATATATATATATATACACACACATTTATATTTATATATTTCAATACTATGTCTAGTTCTCTCGGTTTTAATTTTATTATTGATTGGTCAAATTGAGAAAATTTTATCACTTGGAAAAGTAATAATTAACACTATAATGACAGTGTAGAATTTTAAATTTGTCTTATTTAGGAAATGTTCTCAAAACTCTGTTGTCAATGTTAGTCGAATTGTTCATGAAGCACATGATCATTGAATCAAAGGTAACGTGAGAGCTTGTATATTTCTCCTAGTTGACATATTAAATGTCAAGCTAATAAATTTTAAAAAAAATTATGACAACATATGAGATGAAGTAAAAAATAAACTAAATATAGATAATTGTCTAAATGATCTCAAGATTACGTATTTCAAAAATCCAAGAAAAGAAACCAAATGACCGAAGCTGTAAAAGGAAATAGTTTCTAAATTAGCTAGAGTAGTCATAATGAGATTTTTTTTAAAAAAAATATCTCTATGGGAAGAACAATATAAATGAAAGTAAATTTTATTTATTGGATTTTTGGTGGAAAATAAGCAACCTCACCTACATAGTTGATTCAAGATCTACTATCAAGATTTGTTCCATTAAATATGCAATTCTTGAAAAATACTTATAATGTAGAATAGTTTACATGTTGGCATCAGAAAGTCCATCTCAGTTGATGTAGTGGGAGACATTAAGATGTCATTAAGTAATAGGTATTTTTGATACCTTAAAAGAAATTAGATTTTTGTGAATTTATTACTAAAAATTCATATAGTATGAATTTTGCAAGTAAAGAAGCTTATATTTTTAAAATTGTTTGATAAATAAGAAAAATTTTTATGTTAACATATACAATACTACACAATGATGAGATATTTAGAACTATAGAATCTAGAATAGAAGGATAAAAGTTTTCTCCTAAAGATGATACTTATTTTGGCCCTTAAGGTTGATTCATATCAACTTGAGAATTAAGAGACTAGTAAGCGATAATTCTCTAAAAGTTAGAGTTAATTACTTTACATGTCTATAGATCTAACCTTTCATGCAAGATAATCAATAGGCCTTTATTGGAAAAAGACTACAAGGCCAAAGAACACTTTGAGCTTACATGTTTTGACCCAAGTGGTCTAGTGAATGTAAAATTCAAATGTGGTTATAAATATTTCATCACTCTAGTTGATGATTATTCAAGATATAAGTATTTTTACCAGATGATAAGTCTAATTTTTTTGAAAAGTTCAAGAAAAGTAAGATTGAAGTTGAAAATCAATTAGGTAATTAAGTCTATCAAGACACCATGATCAGATCATAGTGGAAAGTATAGGGACCTTACGTACTAAGACTAATTGAGGGAAAGTGGAATTTTTTTATCCTAACTCTAAATACCAAGTACATTTATAAGAAATTGTGCTGCAAGAGGAGAAACAAGACCTTGTTGGACATGGTCACATCAATAGTGAGTTACACGCCATTACAAGACTCTAGTTAGGATATGCAATGGAGACTACATGGTGAACATAATTCCCCACAAAAATGTCTCTAAGACAACTTCGAGATTATAGAAGTACAGTAAAGCTAGTTTACAACATTTCAAGATTTGAGAATGCTAAGCGTGGATGCAGAAACAAATCCGAAATGGCGGGAATATCTTCAAAGATATGCCTAAGTGTGTAGGCTATCCTAAGGAGAAATATAATGGTCTTTTATATAGTCCTGAAGAGAATAAGGTGTTTGTACGAAAAATGTCGCTTTTCTATGAGAATTGAGGAATTTCAAATAAAAGACCACAAACCTTGAATAAGGTAAGATAATGTTAATAAGTTGGTTTCAAGTGAAGCCACTAAATCATTGACAAAAGTTGTTAACAATTAAATAACATTTAAGAATCAAATGAATCGTAATCATGAATTGGATAAACCTCATCGTAGTGGGAGAGTTATGAGATGACTTAACCGTTACATGGGCTTAATTAAAGCCCAATCTATCATATTAGATGATAAAATTGAAGGCTTATTGACCTCTGATAAGCCTTAGAATTAAGGCTTATTGACCTTTGATAAGCCTTAGAATTAAGGCTTATTTAACTCTCATAAGCTTAATTTATGCTTGCTTTGCTTTAGAAATTATAGGAGAAAGTTGGTAAAGGCTTGAAAAACATCAATAATTTGCTAAAAGTGCATGTGAAAAATAGAGTAAGGAAAAGAGAAAGAAAAACTAAGAAGAATTTCTTGTGTGCAAGAATTATGGAAATTGCAGAACTGAAATTGCAAGATGAAGTTGCAATTATGGAGCATGAAAAAAAATTTTTAAAAAAAGGAAAGAATCTTCATAGAACCAATAAGGAAAATCTTTATTTGCTGCACGATTTGAAAGTTCTTGGGCACAATTTGGAGGTTCTTGAGCACGATTTCTGGGAATATTCAACCCTAATGAAGGCCTACAAAAGGAGAAAGAGAGGAGGAGAGAATGAAGGTTTTTTGGAGGGAATTTTTTGGAGTTGAAGTCGTGGGTTTTCTTCCCAATTGTTCTCTGCTTTTTTCCAGTTTTCTCCTTTATTTTTCATTGAAATTCTGCTACAAGTTTGGTTTTGTTTTTTCTCGATGTTTCCAATCCAATTCAAGTGAAAAATTGGGTTGTTAAGACTCAATCTCTTCCTAGAAATAGTTGAGGGATTGAGTTGATTAGAGATTCAAGGAAGATTTATGAACAATGGCTTGAATGGTTGTTGAAATTGCTCTGTTTTTTTATTCAGTTTCTATTTTAGTTCATTTGGTTGTAATTCTCATGCCTTTTTTTTTGTTCCTTACCTACTGTATTAAGCTTTTGAATTGAGTTTAGATTGATGAAACAATTGATGGGTATTTTTCTGGTTTTTTTTTCTTCATGGGTCTTGTCTTGGATTTTAGCTTGAACATTTATTTCCTCGGAAGTTGTTCTTTCATGGGTTTGTTCCAGGAGCTTTATTTTGGAAAGGGGATGTGTAATTGTTATTTCTAATTAGTTTTCATCTTCACATTCCAATAATACAACAAGCAAAGTTCCATATTTCTATTTCTCTTTGTTTCAAATAGGTTATTAGTTAACTTTTCTTGGCATGAAATTTAATTCAAGGTTTTATTTTGAATTTTTTGAGTTAATTATGAGCTAAACTTTTTAGGGGGTTCAAGGATGTGAATTCCTTAAGAAGTAAATCTAGCCAAAAAGTACAATGAAAATTGAGCCTACATTTCAATTGTTCGCTTGTGTTGAATAAAATTCCGTTGAGATCCTAGATTAATCAGCTAGGGTAACAACTCAAGTTTCGATCTAATACCGATAGGGTTAGTGATAAGCGGATTTCGCACAAGTGATGGAGACAAGAGCTTAGACATAAGCTAATTCTTTACCTTAGACATAGGGATTAAAGACTCCAAAACCCATACACTTGTTGAGCCAAATGATCTAAGATAGAGGGACTATAGACATATAAGTCACTCACTTAGCCTCCTAAAAACCTACTTACAAGGTGAATAGGAGTAGCAATTTTGGTTTATAATTGTGTGTAGAGTAGGTTGGATTTGTAATTTTGGTTTTGCAATTTACAACTTACGGCAATGACATACTTAAGCACCATCTTCCCTCCTTTCTCTAAGGAATTTTCCTTGCAGTTTTCATCAGTTGGTTAACATTCTACTAGGGTTAGTTTGTGTTCAAATTATCATTTTTTTATCAAGTTCGTTTTGTTTTGCTATTCAATCTTGCAATTTTCGATTGTGAAATTCAATTCTAAAATCTTTGTTTTCCTTACTTAACATTTTTGTCACTTTAACTTGCAATTAGATTCTACAATTATTTTTTTTTTACCAAACACACCATCCCAACCTTGTTTTTGCAATTTTTGGTTTCTAAGTTACAATTTTCCTTACATTTTGCTCTGCAATATTTTTGTTACATCGTTCCCTGTGGAATCGATACTCAGGAATACTCCTGTTTTATTACTTGCATCGACAGTGTGCACTTGCACTGAGGTTGAATGTATTTATTTACTTTTCTTCACCCAAAGTTCACCTGATCAACCTCAAAGTAGCAATGAGGTATGATGACAGGGATTAATAGGTCAAAGTCATGAATCTCGAGGTAGAGTCCATGTACTCTACCTATGTTTGAAATTATAGATTTCCTTAATATGGTAAAACCCATTGGTTGTGAATGGATCTACAAAAGAAAAGTATGTATAAATTAGAAGGTAGAAACCTTCAAAGTGAGACTATTGGTAAAAGGGCTAAACATAATGGAAGAAAATACATTGTGAGTAAATTTTTCTACATGTTGCCACACTAAAGTTTTCAAGTATTTTTTGATCCATTTTTTGCATATGAGATATGAGAAATTGATGTTTAGACTTCTACTAGTCCTCGAGCAAAAAAGATAAAAGCAATCCCTTTAAACATCTAAAATGAAATGTATAAATGACTCAAGCCTCAAAAATTCTGAAATCAGAGCAATCACAAAGAATCAAGATTTGTGACTAAAGTTCATATTCAAGAAGTTTCAAATCTAATTTTATCATCCCTTGCGTGCATGTGTAATAGCCTATCCCATTCTAGTCTTTATAAGCTCGGACTTGTTTTATGCTACCCTCAACTCATCTTCCCCCTACTCTGGCTCTAAGTTCCAATTTTTAAGCTTCCCCACACTAAAAATGGGTAATATACCACTAGTGTGCCTAGGGCCTGGGGTAGGCCCATGATAGCACTAATTTAGTACTATATTTAAGCCTATTTAATTACTAGTTCTGGATGTAATTGTGAGTTTTTACGTGGATATTCTCTATATTTTAGGTTAGGGGTGATATCGGTTCGGTTTTCATCAATTTTAGGCCAAATCGAGAACCGAACCGATCCAATCGATTTTATCAAAAGAGGAACCGAACCAATGTCCAATAACGGAAAAAACTATCCGTTCGGTTGTCCATCGGTTCGGTTTCTCTTGGGTTCGGTTCTCGATTTTTTTGACTTTTTGTTTTTTACAATTTTTTTGCTATTTTACTTCCTAGTTCGAGCCTCTATTTTAGTGTTTTTTTCCTTAAAATTTTTCGACACCTCAATAAGAATTCATAGAGTTAACAATCTCATTTTGTTACTTGAAAATTAATTGAAAGAAAATTGATGAAACGACACAAGAATGGAATGGGATTCGATTTATGGATTTTTGTAGGTATATATACATCGGTTCGGTTTGGTTCGATTTTTAATGGTTTTTCTGGACAAAAACCAAACCAAACCAATATTTTTCGGTTTTGCCAAAACAAAAATTGAGATGTCCAATTTTCTTCTAAAAATTCGAACCAAACCATTGGATCGGTTTGGTTCGATTCGGTTTGGTATGTTTTCGGTTAAGACTATCACCCCTATTTCAGGTAACCGGGCAATTTAGGCTAAAGATGGCGAATTTGGAGCATCGAGTATGTTGTGGAGCTTAAAAATACTCAAGATGGAGCTTAATATGGAGAAGAGAGGCTTCACAATAGCAACTGGCTGAGAGGATGGTGTCTTAATGCTCAAAATAGCGTTGAGATGCTGTATTTCATCACTCAAACTCAAGGGTTAGCGTCGAGAAGCTATCGCTCAAAACATGTAGAGAAGACACATTCCGACTGAAGCATTGAGACGTTGCATTTTGCATCTCAACACTGGATGCAGCACGCAGGCAGAAACGATGTCATTTGGAAAGCGTCGATAGACAGTACAAATTCATCATTTTCTATTCGAAAAAGGAGAGACCATTTTAGGGTTTTAGCCCATTTTTACGAATTTTCACCCTCTTGGGACCTGTGGAGCATAATTCGGAGTGTTTGGGAGCGGACATTGACGCGAGCTTGTCAAGGGCTCATCAAATTACAATTTATAAATCGATCATAAGCTACTTGTAGCATTGAGTGGAACGAGTCGATCTCAGGGAACCGAATATTAATTTCTCATGTTAAATTTGCAAATGAGAAAACAAATAAAAAGGGGGGGTTTTGAGTTTTTGCAAAGCAAATAAAATAAAAATAAAGATAGATCAAATCTTACTAAATTCCAATTCAAAGGTACGGTTTTATCCAATTGTAAAATTGATCATAGGTACACAAAACGTTTTAACTTAATTATGCACGCACTTAGTCAACTTATTAGTAAACCCCAAAAAGTAACAAATTTCCTAAAGTCATTCTAATAAACGTCAAAGTTAATGCTAATTACCTAAACAATTTTGATGAAACCGTTCCAAATTATTTAGATAAAAGCATTAAGTGCTTTGGAAAGACTAAGACAACCAATTAGATAAAAATAACTTTAATCTAATCAAGATGCTACTTTAATTCCTAGAATTAAACATGCAAGCTATGCAATTATGGAAACCCATAAAACACACACATGTAATAATCCTATCGCTACAAGGTTCAATCAACATGTCTAAAGTAATAATTACATGGTTTAGAGTCCAATTTTGAGAAACATGAATGGTTTATTGAATTAAGCCCCACTTGAATTGATTAATGAATTTATTTTATATTAACAATCTTAAGCCAAGAATTTCTAAGGTAATCAATTGACTCTCTCAAGCCCAATTGAGTTCATGCAAAAGAATAAATTAACCTTTTGGTCTATTTCTATTCCTAAACATGGCATTAAGTCATTCTTTCAAGGCTTCTAGAATTAACCTACTCACTCTCATGCAATAGATTAACCCAGTCATACATCTAGTGTTCTTTAACTACATTTACTCTCTTGAGCTAAATCTAGATTAACATACAAAACCATGCCCACAGGTTAAGATAATAAAAAGGAGATGCATAAAAGACGTCAATATGTCAAATAAACTAGAAATCAACCAAGCGTTCAATCAATACAACCAAACCAATGTCTAAAACAAAGATAAAAAGTACATAAACAGCCCACAAAAATTCCAAATTCAAAAGATAAAGCAAAGGGGTAAAGAGAGAAAATTGAGGGATGCGTGCCAACACTCGTTTCCGTCATGATGTCTCGCGATCCGAGCTTCGAGTCTCATCCTTAGCTCTCCAAAGGTCTCCTCTAGGTCCCAAGATAAAGATTGAATCGAGTTTAGGATTTTTGATCTCTCAAAACGGATCCTCTCCTACAAATAGAAAAACTTCCTTTTTATAAAGTTGAGACAACGTTGTAACGCTAGGGGCAGCGTTGCAATGTTGTCCCTGCGAATGTTGTAGAAAAAGGAAAATATTTCTTTGAGTAGCATTGCAACACTACAAATAGTGTTGCAACACTATGTTTGCAGATTTTCAAGGTTGAAAGGCTTCTCAAATGGCATTGCAACGCTACAAAAGGCGTTGCAACGCTATGCTTTCGGGTCCATATGCATTGTTCTACTTCTTCAACACTTGAATCCTCAAATATAGCCTTAAGTTGCTCAAATTTGTCCAATTATCTCATAATTATCCGGTTTTACTCCAAATGCTACATTTTTGAAAAATAAACATAAAAATACATGAAAGTACACACAATCATAGCAAAACTAGCATAAAAATAAACCTATAAATAGCACACTTATGCATGCTATCAGTGCCCAATTTTACAATCTACCCACCTCTAATCTTGCCTCAAAAATCAATTGCTCCCAAAAAATTCAATATCAACCACAATAGAACTACACAAGGCCTTAAATTTAACTCTAATTTAGACAAATAATTCAAGAGGCATGAAAGAAAAGAGTAAATCATGAAAATCATACCTCAAATGGAGAATGCGGCTAAGAGCTAAAGATACCTGTAAAATGATGAAAATGGGTTCCAAATGGTGTGTAGAACCAAAAATATGTGATCTGTAGGCAAGTATGTGAGTGGGTGAGTGAAAATTTGAGAGAATTTGGTAAGAAAATAGAGGAAATTTGAAGAAAGAAGAGAAGCGTCGAAAATGGGGCTAGGGGAAAAAACCTTTGAAGTTGTGTTCTATTTCGCGAAGGAGAAAACGGATTTCAAAAAACGACGTAGCATCTTGACGCTAGATAAAGCGCCTCAACGCTGTGCTTAAGGTAAGTTGCATGCGCACCGCACATCGTCTAGGGCATCTAGACTCTACTCACTGCTCCACTTTATGCGACCATTTTTTTGTTTTATTTTGTTTTAAAAAAGGAACCAAATGAGCGATTTTTTTTTTCTAAAACTAGAAATTGACAAAATTAAAAACAACAGAAGTAAACAAAACAACCTATGGAAAAATAAAAAGAAGTAAAAAGAAGTAAAAATTAAAGAAAAGGATAGAAATATGGGTTGCCTCCCAATAAGCGCTCGGTTTAACGTCTCTAGCCTGACAGATCTAGTACGGTGATCACGAGTCTATGTAGTTGGGTGGCTTCAATGAGAAACTTGCAAGGCATGGCGCGACATCACCGTCATGGAAGATTTTCAATGTCTGCCCATTTACCTTGAAGATTTTATCAGTCTCCAAGCTTTTGATCTCAACTGCACCATAGGGAAAAACATTAGTAATAACAAATGGGTCAATCCACCTAGAACGGAACTTACCTGGCATGAGCTTTAAACGAGAATTATAGAGGAGAACTTTCTCACCAATCTCAAATTGCTTCCTAATAAGCATATTATCATGAAGTAGTTTGAATTTTTCTTTATAAATCTGCGAATTCTCGTAGGCATCCAATCTCATCTTCTCTAATTCTTGCAACTGTAGTAGTCTTGATTCTCTTTCTTTGTTCATGTTAAAGTTTCATCGCCTCACTGCCCAATAAGCTTTGTGCTCAATCTCTACTGGTAGGTGACATGCCTTTCCAAAAACCAACATATAAGTAAACATTCCTATGGGAGTTTTGTAAGCCATGCGGTAGGGCCACAAAGCATCGTCCAAGCGAAGGCTCCAATCTTTCCTTCCTAGATTCACAGTCTTTTCTAAGATAGACTTGACCTCCTTGTTGGACACTTCAGCTTGACAGTTGGTTTGAGGATGGTAGGCGGTGGCTACACGATGGTTCACTTCGTATTTCTTCATTAGAGCTTCCATGGATCTGTTGCAGAAGTGAGTTCCCTAGTCACTTATGATGGCTTATGAAATCCCAAACCTGCTAAAAATGTTAGTCTTTATAAAACCTACAACGGTTTGAGCATCGTCAGTCCTTGTGGCTTTTGCTTCCACCCTTTTAGAAATATAATACATAGCTAACGAATATAAGAAAAACCACAGGAAGAAGGACAAGGACCCATAAAGAGGCATTTCATTCCTACAAGCAATTGTCTTCGCACTTTGGCATCTCTCACATGACTTGCAGAATTGAAAAGCATCCTTAAATAAAGACTCCCAATATAACCCACTATCTAAGATTTTTCTAGTGGTTCTTTTAGGCCCAATGTGTCCCCCACATGCATAGTCATGACAGAAAGCTAGAATAGACTTAAACTCATTTTCAGGTACACATCTTCTTACTACTTGATCAACACAGATTTTCCACAGGTACACATCCCAAACATAATATTTAGAGTCACTCTTTACCTTGGCTTTTCTAGATGTAGAGAGATGGTGAGGGAAACTATCTGTGAGAAGGAAATTTGCCATATCTGCATACCAAGGAGTTATATTAGATATTTTGAGTTATATTTTCAGTTGATTAGAAATTTGCCATATCTGAAGTCATCATTAAATGGTAGTTTGTCCTCCTACCTTACCAGTCTACTCAAGTGATCTGCAATAGAGTTCTAAGCTCCTTTTCTGTCCTTGATTTTCAAATTGAATTCTTGAGGGAGAAAAATCCATCTGAATAGTCTTGGTTTGGACTCCTTTTTTGACATAAGATATCTCAAAGTTGCATGGTCTGAGAAAGCAACTACTTTAGAACCAAGAATATACGAGCAAAATTTATCTAAAGTAAAAATAATGGACAAAAGCTCCTTTTCCGTCGTAGAATAGTTGTACTGAGTAGGGTTCAAAGTCCTAGAGGCATAATAGATGACATGACTATTCTTGTCAATTCTTTGGCCAAGCACTGCTCCCACTACATAGTTGCTTGCATCACACATAATCTCGAAAGGTAGGTCCCATTGAGGAGGGTGAATTATAGACACGTTGGTCAACCATTCTTTAAGCAAGTCAAACGCCTCTTTTCATTCCTTCCCAAACTCAAAGGAAACATCTATCTGTAACAATTTGGTCATTGGCAAGGCAACTTTGGAGAAGTCTTTAATAAACTTGCGATAAAAACTTGTGATAAAAACCTGCATGGCCAAGAAAATATCGCACCTCCCTACCATGGGTAGGGTAGGGCAAGTTAGCAATAACATCTATTTTTGCCTTATTTACTTCAATGCCACTGAAGAAAACCACCTGACCTAAAACAATGCCTTGGTTAGCCATAAAATGACACTTTTCATAATTCAGCACAAGATTAATTTCAATACAACACTTCATGACTTTAGCTAAATTATATAAGAACTCATCAAATGACTTTCCATACATAGTAAAATCATCCATAAATACTTCAATGCATTTCTCAATATAATCAGAAAAGATACTCATCATGCATCATTGAAATATACTTGGAGCATTGCATAAATCGAAGGGCATCTATCTATAAGCATAAGTCCCAAAAGGACAAGTGAAAGTGATTTCTCCAGGTCTTCATGTACAATAGGAATCTGATAAAAAAAATAGAAAAGCCATCAAGAAAACAGAAAAACGATTTTCCAACTAATCTTTCAACCATCTGATAAATAAAAGAGATAGGGAAGTGGTGGTCTTTCCTTGTTATCTGATTCGACTTCATATAGTTTATACACAGTCTCCAACCATTCTAAACACGCATGGGTACTAACTCATTATTATTATTCCTAACTACAGTTATGCCAATTTTCTTAGGAACTACATGGATAGGACTTACCCACGTACTATCAAAAATTGGATTGATGATACTGGCATCTAGGAGCTTGAAGATTTCTTTCATTACCATTTCTTTCATGGCTGGGTTCAATTACCTTTGTGGTTCTCTTAATGGTTTAGCATCGTCTTCCAGAAAATTTTGTGCATGCACATAGCTGGACTTATAACTTTTATGACTGTTAAAATCCACCCAATGGTCTATTGTAGTTCTGAAGAGGTGGTCTTTATTGGCCTCCTTGATTTCCATAACTTAAGTTAGGATATCCCTCCATCCAGGAATATATATGTTAAAGTAGGGATTATACTTCCTGTGATTATGGCTTTGAAATCCTCCAATAGCATTTGCTTCCTGAGTGAAATCCTACTGACATTGACCTGTAGCCATTTAACGAATAAGAGAACTTAAATCAGAAATCTGACTTTTCAATTCATTTACCTCTTTGACCTGATGGATTCCACCACCTCCTCTCGTTTTAAACTGCTGAGAGCTTTCAGCCATGTTTTGAATCAGATGCTTTACTTCGACAGGTGTTTTATTGACCAATGCTCCTCCACTTGCTGCATCAATCATACCTTTGTCATTTGGCAGCAAACCTTCATAGAAATACTGGATCATGAGCTGATTTGAGATCCAATGGTTTAGGAAGCTAGCACACAGTCTGTTGTATCTTCCCAATATTCGTAGAGTGTTTCTTCAGTGATCTGTTGAATACCATAGATCTCCTTCCTGAGGGCTGCAGCTTGTGAGGTAGAAAAGTACTTTTCCAAGAAAGGCCTTTTCATCTCATTCCATGTATTAATAGTCTCTAATGGCAGAAAGTACAACCAATCCTTAGCCTGGTCCCTCAAAGAGAATGGAAAGGCTCTCAAGTTGATATGTTCCTCAGTCACTCCATGGGCTTTCATCCCATAACAGACGATGTGGAATTCTTTGAGATGTTTGTGAGGATCCTCACTTGCAAAGCTACGAAAAACAAGAAGTAAGTGTATTAAACTAGACTTTAACTCAAAATCACTTTCGACAGTAGGATAAGTAATGCATAGTTGATAGTATGCATAAATGTGCTATTTTTAGGCTTAGTTTTTGGCTAGTTTTGCTATGATTTTGTGTGCTTTCATGTATTTTTATGTTTATTTTTTATAAACCGGGCATTTGGAGCAAAATCGGAGAATTGTGAGATAATTGGACAAATTTGAGCAACTTAAGGCTATATTTGAAGATTCAAGTGTTGAAGAAGAAGGACAAGACATTTGGACCCGAAGGCATAGCGTTGCAACGCTCCTTATAGCGTTGCAACACTATTTGATAAGCCTTTCAACCTTGAGGAACCGCAGGCATAGCGTTGCAATGCTACTCAAACATATTTTTTCCTTCTTTATAAAATTCGAAGGGACAACATTGCAATGTTGCCCCTAGCGTTGCAACACTGTCTCGACTCTAAAAAAATGAAGTTTTGCTATTCGAAAAGGGGAGTCGTTTTGAGAGACCAAAAACTCTAAAATCGATTCAAGCATTGTCTAAGGACATAGAGGAGACCTTTGGAGAGCTGAGGAGGAGACTCAAAACGACGATATCGTGGACATCACGTCGGAGACGAGTGTTGGCACGCGACCTAAGTTTCCTCTCTATTTATTTTACTTTTCTCTTGAATTTAGGAGTTTTTGTAGGCTGTACTTATGTTGTAACTATGTGTTTAGACCCTTGCATGATTGTAGTTGTTGAACATTTGGTTGATTTTTGGTTTAATTTATATATTGACGTCTTTTATGCATCTTGATATATTGTCTTAACCTTTGGCCATGGTTTTGCATGTTTAACTAAATTTAGTTTGAGAGAGTAAGTTTAGTTATAGAACATTAGATGCATGACTAGATTTAATTTATTGCACGAGAGTGAGTAGATTAATTCTAGAAGCCTTAAGAGAATAACTTAATGTCATGTTTAGTAATGAAAATAGACTGAGAAGTTGATTTGTTGCTAGGCATGAGTTTAATTAAGCTCGAGAGAGGATATTGATTACTTAGAAATTTTTGGCTTAAGATTGTCAATATAAAATCAAGTTATTGATCAATTCGAGTTGGGGTTAAGGTAATCAACCATGCATGTTTCTCAAAATTGGACTCAAAAGCATGTACATATTAGTTTAGATTTTGTTTTTCCTCAATCTAAAGTTTTATTTCTCTAAATAAAATTGGGCATAATTAACTGTGGTACTTAATTAATCTAAGAACTCCAATCCTTGTGGATGACTTTGGCCACTATTATTGCAAAATACTTAGAGGTCTGATTTTTATAAATTTAATCTTGATAGGGCATTCGACAAGCCCTCTATCAAATTTGGTGCAGTTGTTGGGGATTGGAATATTTTAGTTTAATTAATATCGTGGTGAAAGTGCTTGATCTTAATTTAGAGCATAAATAGTGTATATTTGTAGTTCCTTCTTTTTTCTTTCATTTATAGGTTTATCTTTGTATTTATTTTTATCTTGCTTGTTTTTTGTTTTCTTCTGAGTCCTAGTCCATTGTTTCTGGTTGTGTGATTATTTGGTATTGTTTGAGAGCCTGTGATTATTTGTTTTTTTGTTTAATGGCTTCTAATAGATTTGGGTCGCCCTTTAGGGAATATGAGCCTGAAAAACCAACACCATTTTCGAGTTCTATTAGTTATCACTCTTTTAATCATGAGGCTGTTAGTGAAGATTATGTGTTTCATGGTTATCAATTGCCTAGTTACTATCATATTGAATCTATGAGTTATGGAAATCTCGTGTATGGTAATGATGAATGCATTTGGACCATGAACCATATCCTAAATTTTGTCAAGAAGCCCAATTAGAGGAAGAATTGTCCTTAGAAAGAATGTTGAGAGAATTTATAGAGGAGACTAGACGTAGGAGGCTATAGTTTGATGAAAGATTTAAGAGTCTCCAGACCCCTAGGGAGGTTAGTGAAGTGCAAACCACTTCTGTAGGATATCCAGTGAGTCACTTGATCATTGATTCACTGATAGCCTTTTAAGAGCATAATTCTTCCGATTTTACTGAGGTTGGGCAATCGAGGGAGTGGATAATTGATATTGGGGAAGAGCTAGAGTATTTAGACACACTCCAGGATCAAGTCAGTGAGGATGAGATAGAGGATGAGCCTATCTTAGTTGAGGAGGTTCAAGAGTTAAAGTTTGAGGCTATAAGGCCTTTGTCTGTTTTATCTTCTAATTCATCTCTTATACTTGAGTGTTCTTCTTATTCTCACGAATCTGTGTCTGAGTCTTTTATTTTGATATTTCTCCTTTTATGCTTTTTCTTATTCAAAAATACCAAAAATATTTCTACTTCAGAGTCTCATGAGAAGCTAGTGTTTCTACTAGCTTTGGTTTGTTTTGTAGATTCCAGGAAGAGGGGCTCGAAGAAATTTGAGAATTTCTATGTACCTTGAGAGACCACATGAGTCTAGTCTAGATGAAGACGTTAAAGAAAGCACTTCTTGGGAGGCAACCCAAGCTTTTTCTTTCTCTTATTTACTTTTCTTGTTTGTTTTTCTTTCCTAGTTTAGGTTGTTTGAAAAAAAAAAAAAAAAGTGCCAAATAATTAACTAAAATTACTGTAACGCTTCTTGGGAGGCAACCCAAGCTTTTTCTTTATCTGTTGAATACCATAGATCTCCTTCTTGAGGGTTACAACTCTTGAGGCAGAAAAGTACTTTTCCAAGAAAAGCCTTTTCATCTTATTCCATGTATTAATGGTCCCTAATGGCAGAAAGTACAACCAATCCTTAGCCTGGTTCTTCAAAGAGAAGGGAAAGGCCCTCAAGTTGATATGTTCCTCAGTCACTCCATGGGGTTTCATCCCAGAGTAGACGATGTGGAATTCTTTGAGATGTTTGTGAGGATCCTCACCTGCAAAGCCACGAAAAATAGGAAGTAAGTGTATTAAACTAGACTTTAACTCAAAATCACTTTCGACAATAGGATAGGTAATGCATAGTAGTTGCTAGTTTAGGTCTTGTGTTGCCAGCTGCTTCAGTGTCATTTCAACCATCTTTTCCTCAACTTCAGCAAATAGTGAGGATTCGCTGATCGTCCAGTCAAAACTGAGATCTTCTCTTAGCGCTTATTCCCTTTCTTTCGTTTCTCTTTTCAATCATGCTCCTTCTTCCCAAGTTTAGGAGAATACTACAATTCAATATTATGAGAAGAACAATTCATATAAAGAGAGAAAGAAAGTAAGTGAAATCTAAAGGTTGTCGAGGCCTACCAAAATTAAACGTGTTTCCTACTCTAACTTGTAGAAATAATGGACTAGGTCGATTTTCCAACGGAACCAGAAAATCCAATTTCTCAAAGTTAAGTTTCAGTAAAAGGTGAAACAGGGTGATTTTTGGTATGTTTAAGAAAACAAAGCAACAAGTAATTAAAAAGGGAGAAAATCAAATCTTACCAAATTCCAATTCAAATGTACGATTTTATCCAATTGCAAAATCGATCATAAGGATTCAAAACATTTTAACTTAATTATGCAAGTACTTGGTTAACTTATTAGGAAAAGCCTAAACAAGTAATGAATCTCCTAAAGTATGTGACTCTAACAAAGCATCAAAGTCAATACTAATCAACTAAACAACTGGGCATGATAGCATTCCATATTATTTAGATAAAAGCATTAAGCATTTTGGAAAGACCAAGACAAACCAGTTAAGTGAAATAGATACAACCTAACCAAATTTCTCCTTTAATTCCTATAATTAAACATGCAAGCTATGAGGTTATGGAAAAGCCATAAAACATACACATGTAATAATCCTAATACTACTAAGTTCAATCAAACACGACAATTATGGATCATGCATCATGAATAGCAATCAAGCACATACAATAATCAAGGTGTCAACTCAATCAAAGATAAATGCTCATATATCGAAAACAAGAATCAAAGAATACTTGCACAAATAAGAAATCTACATTAAAATTCAAGCCTCACAACATTGCAATTGGCTTACAATCTACCTCTAAATCAAAAACATGAAGTTTAGCCAAGCATCGTGATAGTATCTCTCAAATTCAACATGGTTCGATTTGATACAATATGAGTCTCAAATAAAAGAAGAAAAAACTCTCTAAAACTCTCTAGAACATCTAAGAAAAAAAGGCAAAAGTCCTAACCCTAAAGTGAAATATGCTATAAATAGGGTTGGGCATTGTCTAGACACCAAGGGTAGCATTGAGACACTGCCCTCACAAATAAGGAAACAATCTGGCAAAATCTGTGTAGCTTCAAGACGCTTGAAGTAGCATCTCAAGACTACAAGCATCTTGGGTAGCCTCACCGCAGCATCGAGCGAGCATTTAGTCTTCACTATAGTTAGCATCTAGACACTTGGAACGACATCTAGACGCTACTCCTTTGGGTTTTCAAGCTTGAATTGATCATACAGCAACATCTAGACGCTACGAGAAACGATGACATCCAAGCCAAATGAATTGAGAGGAGCATACGCTACTCCTCTCAGTTCATTTGGCTTGGATGTCATCTTTTCTCAATTCGAATGCTCAAATTGGGACCAATTAGCTTCCTTTTAAGCCTGATTCGTTTGAAGTCTTCCAAACAGTTTTGATTTGCTCAATTCCTACAAAATAGACAAATAAGCGAGTGAGGGCATCGAAACTAGCATGAAATAAGATCATAAAGTAGCACTTTTACAGTGTTATCAACTTCTTTTCTAAAAAGAAATCTTAAAGAGTGCATCTATATAAATTAATTAGAGGAGTTTATTTGTAAGATCAACAACAAAAATTTTGCAAATTGTAAAGGTTCATTTATGAAATGATTTTAACTTTTAGATCTTTGAATATAAGGTTTGATAAAAGTATAAAAATCTAGACTTTTTGTAGACAAGAAAATAATTAATTGCTTTAGTGGATTTCTCTCATGTTTTATTTTGATGTCATTTTACTCATTATGAATGATGTAAGAGTTTTATCTAACATAAAAATGTTGAGTACCAAATCAAATCCAAATGAATGATTTGGAATTACTCGGTATGTTTCAAGGACTAAATGTTAACTTTGTCTCATATATCTTCTATTGACAAAATTGTTGTAAAACATTTGATGTAGAACGTTTAAGAATGATAATGTATCATTCTAACATGAAGATGTTTTTGTCTAAGGAAGAGTACCCTAAGACACCTCAAATGTTGAGAACTAAAGATTGATTATTTGCGCTTCAGTAAGAGACAATCTATTGAGACTTAACATTTAATATACAATAAAGCTTGTTAGTATATATGAGTTAAACCAATGGTTTGACCATTGAATGAAAAATATTTTTTTTTTCTCAAAGTATCTATGGATAATGAGAAATTATTATTTTGTGTATAAGGTTAAATATTTAATCTTTACAAAATACACTGGTTCTTACAAAGATTTAGGAAAATCTATGTCAAGATTAAGTTTACCCTAAGAAGTTAAATATTCTTGCTTGTGAAGCAACAAATGAACTTGTATAACTCAAACAGTTCCATCTGAAAGGTATTTCAAATATGATTAAGTCTATCATACTTTATTATGATAATGGTGGTACAATGGCTAAAATTATGGAACTTAAAAAATACCCATATATGGTAAAACATATTGAGAGAAAGTATCATGGTGGTGACCAAGATGACTTTAAATGACAATTGTTTTGATCAATATAAAAAGATTCTCTAGGCTATAATTGAAAGTATAAGAACTTATTAGACACTTTTTAAAGTTTAGGGACCAAATAGAAACAAATATGAAAGTTTAGGGACCTATTAGACATTTTGTAAAGTTCAAAGACTAAATAAACACAAACTTGAAAGTTTAGGTCCCGTTTGATAATCATTTAGGCCCCGTTTGATAACCATTTGGTTTTTGATTTTTGGTTTTTGAAAATTAAGCCTATAAATACTACTCTCACCTATGGTTTTACTTATTTTTGTCGTACTTTTTACCTATGTTTTAAAAAACCAAGCCATGTTTTGAAAACTAAAAAAAATAGTTTTCAAAAACTTATTTTTGTTTTTAGAATTTGGCTAATAATTCAAATGCTTCCTTAAGGGAAATAAAAACCATTGTAGAGCAATTGGGAGAAAACAAGCTTAATTTTCAAAAACAAAAAACCAAAAACCAAATGGTTATCAAACGGGGCCTTAGTTTTTGGATTTTGGTTTTTGAAAATTGTACTTGTTTTCTTATCAATTCTCTACAATGAATTTCATCTCTCATAACAAAACATTTGAATTCTTAGCCAAGTTCCAAAAACAAAAACAAGTTTTTGAAAACTATTGTTTTTAGTTTTCAAAACTTGGCTTAGTTTTTTAAAATATAAGTAAAAAGTAAATAACAAACAAGGAAATCCATAGGTAGAAGTAGTATTTATAAGCTTAATTTTTAAAAATCAAATGGTTATCAAACGACGAACTTGTAATTTAACCATATAACTATAAATGGTTCATCAATAATATTAGTTTGGAATATAAGTTTTCGTTTAATCGAGCAATATGTCCCCTTGTATACAAACAAAACAACTTGTATTGACCGTTTAAGACAATTAGTTCTTATTTGTTTAATTTGTCTTGTTCTCTTTGAAAACTGAAGTTTTTTACATTTTTCATGGTATTTTTCCTTGCTTTTAAGGGTCAACTTTTAATATAGCCAATTGATGATTTTTTTTTTCTTTCTTTCACATGGGAGAAGGAGCCACTTTTTTGTTTTTGTTGTTTTTTTTTTTTTTTTTTCCAATTTAGATTCCAGAAGGAGCCACTTGAGGAATGATGATTAGGAAGGATAAGGAATAGAATTACATTGATAGATTTTATTGCTCTTTCAAATTAATGCTTCTTTTCCCCTCTTGTCTCTCTTCCTCTAAATGAATGCAAATAATTTAGCCTGGAGATGTAATATAATAGTACCATAGAAATAGTAAGCATGACATTTTAAAGAAAAATATGGTATTAATTAGAAATTGTGTAACGCCCGGCTTATTTAGGAGTTTAAATTTTAATTTTGGAATTAAGTGGAATGATTTTTCATTGGGTAATTTAAATTTGAAGGTTTAATTGAAATTTGGAATGAGAAAAAGGGTATTATGGTCTTTTAGAGAAAAGATATTTTGATTTTTATTATTATTATTATTATTATTATTATTATTTAAAAAATAAAAAAATAAAAAAATAAAAAATAAATTTTCTTCTCTCCCTCGCGCAGCCTTCTCCCTCCCGAACGCTCTCTCTCTCTCTCTCTCTCTCTCTCTCCCTCCGACCGAACGCCCATCCTTCACCGCCGGTCTTCTTCTTCCTCGCCGGGAACTTCTTCGCCGAACCTTAACCTCGCCGTGAGCTTCTCCGCCGGACGGTTTCTTCTTCGTGCAAACCCGATCGCCGTCAACCGAGAGTTCCAGCTGCTTTTTCCCTCCGATCAGCTTCGCGAACGCCGGTCGACGTCGTCCGCGTTAGCCTCACCGGAGTCGATCCTCGCCGCTGGGCCTTTTCTTCCTTCTTCCTCGTCTTCGTCGAGCAGCAGCCGCGAGTAGCTCGCCGAAGGCTGATTCCGTTCGCTGGATTCTGCAAGTTTGAAACCCAGATCCGTTGAAGCTCACCCTCGCGCCGCAAGTCTGAAGAATTCGCCGGTTTTCGCTCTGAACCGACTCACCGAGAGAGATTCTGCCCAGCACGCGCCCTCACGCGCCGATTGGAATCCCCACGGGCCGCCGTCCGCCGCTGCACGCGCCGCCGTGCTCCGGTCACGCGCCGCCGTTCGCCGGAGTTGGGTAAATTTCGCCATTTGGTCCGTTTCGTCGAGTTATTAATGTTAGAATGTGTTTTAGCGTAATTCGGATGGTTTAAGACACGTTTAGGAAACTTTTTAGGTGAATTGTCGAGGACCTTGGATTGTACTTGGAGTGGGAACTCGAGAAGCTCATTACTAGCGAAGAAAGAGTATTTTAGTAAGTAAAGACTTAAGGTAAGGGATCTCACAACGAAAGAAGTTTTCAAAACCTTGAGCTAGCTCTATGTTTACTTTGAAAGTTTATGTTTTTCGTGTAAGTATTTAAGAAAGAAAGTGTTTTATATGTATATTCCTTTATGCGCTATTTCCATGAGTTCTATTTGAGTTTTCATGTTAAAAAGAATGGAAATGATATGTATGTCTTTGAAATGCGATTGTCTTGATTTATGCATTCATAACTATATTCTAAAACGAATGGGACCTCATGCATGTGTTGTGTGCTCATGAAAAGATTTATGTAGGCCGTGACGATAATTCTCCCAAAAGTTTTATGTGGGTTTTGAGGGAACCCGAGTCTTCGGACTCTCTATGCTCCCGGGGTTCGAGAGTGCCCCCACGATGGTAGCCGACGGGCTTGAGTCTTCGGACTCCACGATGGTAGCCTTCGGGCTGAGTCTTCGGACTCCACGATGTATGTTAGCTTTCGAGCTTAACTCTCAGAGTTAGGGAGAACTCTATTCGATGGAAAAAAAAAACTGTCTCCGGACTGTTCACGAGGCCCTCGGGAGAATTTAATCGTTCACGAGAGCCGCGAGGAAAAGTACATGGTTTATAAAAGGAATTTTAGGTCCCCTACTAAAGCGATGGTTTACGATGATTTTATGATTTAAAATGACATGTTGCATGTGATTGAAACTCTTATTTTGAAACTATGATGGACTTACTGAGTATTATTCGTTAATACTCACCCTTTTCCTTTTTAAAATGTTTTCAGGTAAGGCTAAGATCGGCCCTAGCGCGTGACCGGAGATCAGCTACTCGAGTCATGGGAGCCGACCGATCGCTATTCCGCTTCTTTTATGTTTATAGATGTACATAGAACTCATGTCAAGTTTTTAAATGTTTAGGAGGATGTTTCAAAATCTTTTAACCTTTCTTTGTAAATCGTGACGTGTATTTGACTTTCTGCTGTTTGAACCCTAGCATCATATTGAGAAGTTTGTTGGATGCTAGGAGGTTGTTTGAAAATCTTAGAAGTGTGTTTTTCTATGTCTTATCAGGAAGGGTCAAATTTTTGGTTTTCGCGTAGTTACGCCGTTATGTTGCCGAAATTTTCGGTAATATAGCGACGTGACTTAGTAATGACTCTTAGGTAGCGTGTTGAGCCTATAGGGTCGTTACAGTTGGTATCAGAGCACTAGGTTATAGGTTCTGTAGACTAGCTTACTTCGTAAGCATCAGGTATCCCATGACTAAGTAGTGATTTCCAGTCATCGCGCAGGTACGCCTCTGAAGTAAACTTTTTATTCGTTTGTTGAAAAGCATGTTATTTTTATGAAATGATTCATATGTGAAATGTATTTTAAGTTAAGGAAAGTTTAAGAAAAGTTGAAAAGTGTGATCCCTTTTTATGTGAAGGTTAAACTTGATTATGTTTGTTTGTTAAGTATGCCGCCTAGAAGGAGAGGCGGAGGACGGGGTAGAGGACGTGGTGCTGGTAGAACACATGACTTACCTCCTGAGATGCCAGTGGAACAGGAGGTGAATTCTGGGGCAAATTCCCCTGTTGCTCAGGATCAACCTGATCCAGTTATGGAGCCTGCAAATCCTACGGTTGCGTCATTGATGTTAGAGGCGATGCAGAATTTAGTACAAGCGACCGTGACGACCCAGTTAGCGCAGATGGGTCAAGTTTCTACGCCAGCTTCACTACAAGCCCGTCACTTGAAAGACTTTAGAAAGTATGATCCAAGGGCGTTTGACGGATCCTCTGGGGATCCTACAGTGGCGGAGTTATGGTTGTTCTCTATGGAGAACATTTTTCAGTTGATGAGCTGCCCGAATGAATATAAAGTTTCTTGCGCCACATTTATGCTGAGGGATGATGCGTACCTATGGTGGGAATCTGCTCAGAGGACCATAGGTACAGGCGGGGGAGTAGTGACGTGGCCGATGTTCAGAGAGGCTTTCTGGAACAAATATTATCCTGCGACTGCACGATACAAGAAACAAGAAGAATTTCTACAACTTAAACAGAATCGACGTCCAGTGGACGTCTACGAGAGGGAATTCACAAGGTTATCTCGTTTTGCTCCCGAGCTGGTAGATACTGAGGCCAAGAAAGCGGAGCGTTTTGTAATGGGTTTGGATCCTCAGGTTAAAGGTGTGGTGCAGGCTGTAGCACTTCACGACTATGCTGCTGCGGTAAGGACAGCAGAGTTTATTGTTGCAGGCCAACAGAGTGAGATTCCTATGGTTCAAAACCCGAGTCAATCATCCTCTGGTTACAAGAGGAGATGGAGTCAGGCGAACTCGAATCCTCAGCGTTCTCAACAGTCTTCACAGTCGTCCATGAGGTCGCAGGCCGCTTTTAGCCAGAGGCAGCAAGTGAATAGGCCGGGACCTAACACTGGGGAGAAACCTCGTTGTAATGAATGTGGAAAGTTTCATTGGGGTCAGTGCCTGATGCGGTCTGGGTTGTGCTTTCGATGTAAAAAGGAGGGACACAGAGCTGAAAATTGTCCTACCTTCCCAAACAGGAGAGGCCAGTCTTCGGGTTCAGGTGGAGTAGGACTTGATAGGCCCACACTTCAGCAAGGGAGAGTTTTTGCTAGTACCAGCAGGGAGGCTGGTAACTCAGATGCTGTAGTTACAGGTACGCTTCCCGTTTTGGGATATCTTGCGTTTGTGTTATTTGATTCAGGTTCTACACATTCCTTTATTTCTGCGTCTTTTGTGAGACAAGCTGAGTTAGAACTTGAGCCATTGCCCTCTGCTTTGTCTGTTGCTACTCCGATGGGGTTGAGTCTATTAGCTACTGAGGGGATTAAGAATGGTAAGATGATAGTTTCCGACCACGAGCTGGATGTAAATATGATAGTCCTCGAGATGGAAGGATTCGATGTTATTCTAGGCATGGATTGGCTGGCTTTGAACCATGCTAATATTGATTGTTTTCGTAAAGAAGTGGTGTTCACGCCACCAAAACAGGCCAGTTATAAGTTTAAGGGGACTAGAACTGGAGTTAATCCAAGAGTGATATCTGCTCTTAAAGCGAGAAAGCTAGTTTCTAAGGGATCATGGGGTATCTTAGCTAGCGTTGTGGAAGTGAGACACACCGAGGTTCACGCATCGTCTGTGCCTGTGGTGAGTGAATTTCTAGATGTGTTTCCTGAAGATCTTTCAGGGTTGCCTCCCGTGAGAGAAATAGACTTCACCATAGAACTTGAACCAGGAACCGCTCCTATTTCTAAAGCTCCTTATAGAATGGCACCAGCGGAATTGAAGGAGCTGAAGTTGCAACTGCAGGACCTATTGGATAAAGGTTTTATTCGACCTAGCGTGTCTCCTTGGGGAGCACCGGTCTTGTTTGTAAAGAAGAAAGATGGAACCATGCGACTGTGCATCGATTACAGGGAATTGAACAAAGTTACGATTAAGAATAAGTACCCTCTTCCTCGTATCGACGACCTCTTTGATCAGTTACAGGGAGCGTCGGTGTTTTCAAAGATTGATCTGAGGTCAGGGTACCATCAGTTGAGGGTCAGAGAAAGAGACATCCCTAAGACGACATTTAGATCACGATATGGACATTTTGAATTCACGGTGATGTCTTTTGGTTTGACTAACGCCCCTGCAGTTTTTATGGACTTAATGAATAGAGTATTCAAGGAGTTCCTAGATGCTTTCGTGATTGTATTCATTGATGACGTCCTTGTATACTCTAAAACTGAGAAAGAACATGAAGAGCATTTGAGAAGAGTGTTGACGACTTTGAAGGAGAACCAGTTGTACGCGAAATTCTCCAAGTGCGAGTTTTGGCTTAAAAAGGTGTCTTTCTTAGGACATGTAGTGTCAAGGGCAGGGATTTCCGTGGATCCAGCGAAAGTAGAGGCTGTAACGCTATGGCCTCGTCCGACTACAGTTACTGAAGTACGAAGTTTCTTGGGTTTAGCAGGTTACTATAGACGGTTCATCCAGGATTTCTCTAAGATAGCTACGCCTTTGACTCAACTAACTCGCAAGAGCAAGTCATTCGTCTGGACTGACGAGTGTGAAGCAAGTTTCCAGACACTTAAACAGAGATTGGTATTAGCCCCTGTTCTTTCTGTGCCTGAGGGAACAGGTGGATTTGTAGTTTTCACTGATGCATCGAGGAAAGGGCTAGGAGCAGTGTTGATGCAACATGGGAAGGTTATAGCCTATGCGTCTCGCCAGTTAAAAAGTCACGAGCAAAACTATCCAACCCATGATTTGGAGTTGGCTGCAGTTGTCTTCGCCTTGAAGATCTGGAGGCATTATTTGTATGGTGAAAAGATTCAGATCTTCACAGACCATAAGAGTTTGAAGTACTTGTTTACACAAAAAGAGTTGAACATGCGACAACGTAGATGGTTAGAGCTGGTAAAAGACTACGAACTAGAAATTCTTTATCATCCTGGTAAGGCAAACGTTGTCGCAGATGCTCTTAGTAGAAAGACTGTACATACTTCAGCTCAGATCACTAGTCAGGATGAGCTACAGGTAGAGATGGAGAATGCTGAAATTGCAGTTTTGATAGGTGAAGCGACTACACGCTTAGCTCAGTTGACTGTGCAACCAACTTTGAGGCAACGTATTATAGTCTCTCAGCGATTGGATCCTAATTTAATGGAAAAGCTACAACAAATCGGCACTGAGCAAGCTCAAGAGTTTTCTGTGTCTTCAGATGGTGGACTTCTATATCAAGGGCGATTATGTGTACCTAATACTGATGAATTGAAGAGTGAGATTTTGACTGAAGCGCATAGTTCGCCATTTTCGATGCATCCTGGTAGTACCAAGATGTATCAAGACCTAAAACAGATTTTCTGGTGGCACAGTATGAGAAAGGATGTAGCGGAGTTTGTTAGTAAGTGCTTAGTATGTCAACAGGTTAAAGCGCCGAGACAGAGGCCGGCAGGATTGTTGCAACCATTGAATGTGCCTTTGTGGAAATGGGATGAAATCTCTATGGATTTCATTGTTGGGTTACCCAGGACGATGAGAGGTTACACGGTGATTTGGGTCAT
The DNA here is from genome assembly GCA_033996785.1 of Trichosanthes truncata. Classification (NCBI taxonomy): domain Eukaryota; kingdom Viridiplantae; phylum Streptophyta; class Magnoliopsida; order Cucurbitales; family Cucurbitaceae; genus Trichosanthes; species Trichosanthes truncata. The sequence goes on from JAWPNB010000009.1 coordinate 32,144,558, forward strand.
CGTGGATAGGCTTACCAAATCGGCGCATTTTCTTTCGGGTAAGTCTACCTATTCTACAGAGAAATGGGCGCAAATCTATGTGCAGGAGATAGTGCGACTGCACGGAGTTCCTGCTAGAATTGTTTCGGACAGGGATGCCCGTTTCACTTCTAACTTCTGGAGAGGCTTACAGAAAGCTCTGGGTACTCAGCTGGATTTTAGCACTTCTTTTCATCCCCAAACGGACGGACAGACCGAGCGATTGAATCAAGTTTTGGAGGATATGTTACGTGCATGTGCGTTGGATTTCCCAGGTAGTTGGGATACTTACTTGCACCTGATGGAGTTTGCCTATAACAATAGTTATCAGGCTACTATAGGGATGGCACCGTTTGAAGCTTTGTATGGTAAGAGATGCAGGACCCCAATATATTGGGATGAGGTCGGTGAACGACAGCTTTTGGGGCCAGAGTTAGTTCAAGTCACGAACAATGCTATTCAGAAAATCAGGGTAAGAATGCAGACTGCACAGAGTAGACAGAAGAGCTACGCTGACACAAGACGAAGGGATCTAGAATTCGAAGTAGGCGACCATGTGTTTCTTAAAGTGGCTCTCTCTCTCTCTCTCCTTCCGACCGAACGCCCATCCTTCACCGCCGGTCTTCTTCTTCCTCGTCGGGAACTTCTTCGCCGAACCTTAACCTCGCCGTGAGCTTCTCCGCCGGACGTTTCTTCTTCGTGCAAACCCGATCGCCGTCAACCGAGAGCTCCAGCTGCGTTTTCCCTCCGATCAGCTTCGCGAACGCTGGTCGACGTCGTCCGCGTTAGCCTCACCGGAGTCGATCCTCGCCGCTGGGCCTTTTCTTCCTTCTTCCTCATCTTCGTCGAGCAGCAGCCGCGAGTAGCTCGCCGAAGGCTGATTCCGTTCGCCGGATTCTACAAGTTTGAAACCCAGATCCGTTGAAGCTCACCCTCGCGCCGCAAGTCTGAAGAATTCGCCTGTTTTCGCTCGAAACCGACTCACCGAGAGAGATTCTGCCCAGCACGTGCCCTCACGCGCCGATTGGAATCCCCACGCGCCGCCGTCCGCCGCTGCACGCGCCGCCGTGCTCCGGTCACGCGCCGCCGTTCGCCGGAGTTGGGTAAATTTCGCCATTTGGTCCGTTTCGTCGAGTTATTAATGTTAGAATGTGTTTTAGCGTAATTCGGATGGTTTAAGACACGTTTAGGAAACTTTTTAGGTGAATTGTCGAGGACCTTGGATTGTACTTGGAGTGGGAACTCGAGAAGCTCATTACTAGTGAAGAAAGAGTATTTTAGTAAGTAAAGACTTAAGGTAAGGGATCTCACAACGAAAGAAGTTTTCAAAACCTTGAGCTAGCTCTATGTTTACTTTGAAAGTTTATGTTTTTCGTGTAAGTATTTAAGAAAGAAAGTGTTTTATATGTATATTCCTTTATGCGCTATTTCCATGAGTTCTATTTGAGTTTTCATGTTAAAAAGAATGGAAATGATATGTATGTCTTTGAAATGCGATTGTCTTGATTTATGCATTCATAACTATGTTCTAAAACGAATGGGACCTCATGCATGTGTTGTGTGCTCATGAAAAGATTTATGTAGGCCGTGACGATAATTCTCCCAAAAGTTTTATGTGGGTTTTGAGGGAACCCGAGTCTTCGGACTCTCTATGCTCCCGGGGTTCGAGAGTGCCCCCACGATGGTAGCCGACGGGCTTGAGTCTTCGGACTCCACGATGGTAGCCTTCGGGCTGAGTCTTTGGACTCCACGATGTATGTTAGCTTTCGAGCTTAACTCTCAGAGTTAGGGAGGACTCTATTCGATGGAAAAAAAAACTGTCTCCGGACTGTTCACGAGGCCCTCGGGAGAATTTAATCATTCACGAGAGCCGCGAGGAAAAGTACATGGTTTATAAAAGGAATTTTAGGTCCCCTACTAAAGCGATGGTTTACGATGATTTTATGATTTAAAATGACATGTTGCATGTGATTGAAACTCTTATTTTGAAACTATGATGGACTTACTGAGTATTATTCGTTAATACTCACCCTTTTCCTTTTTAAAATGTTTTCAGGTAAGGCTAAGATCGGCCCTAGCGCGTGACCGGAGATCAGCTACTCGAGTCATGGGAGCCGACCGATCGCTATTCCGCTTCTTTTATGTTTATAGATGTACATAGAACTCATGTCAAGTTTTTAAATATTTAGGAGGATGTTTCAAAATCTTTTAACCTTTCTTTGTAAATCGTGCACGGTATTTGACTTTCTGCTGTTTGAACCCTAGCATCATATTGAGAAGTTTGTTGGATGCTAGGAGGTTGTTTGAAAATCTTAGAAGTGTGTTTTTCTATGTCTTATCAGGAAGGGTCAAATTTTTGGTTTTCGCGTAGTTACGCCGTTATGTTGCCGAAATTTTCGGTAATATAGCGACGTGACTTAGTAATGACTCTTAGGTAGCGTGTTGAGCCTATAGGGTCGTTACAAATTGTTCTCATCATTTTCTTACATCATCAACTTTCCTCATGCTGGATAAACTTTTTACTACTTATGCTTTCAATATTGATCTTTTTAAAATTTTATTGATGATATAGACTAGCTTTGAAAGAATTGGTAGAAAAGTACTTTACCTTTCCTTTATATTTAAAGTATGCTCCCTTGAAGTGAAAAAGATTGTTGTTGAGAACTCCAACTTTTTCCATTTGGCTTCTCAATAATTGTCAAGGTTGAATCTCTTTAAATTTGTTATGGTAATCTATAATTAAATATATATATATATATATATATATATATATATATATATATATATATATATATATATATATATAGTTTATATTGTGAAGTAAATATGTAAATGGTGTTTCACATTCGTTTTCTATGAGTTTATTCCATATAATAAAATTGTTGTAAAAAAAAGCCCCAGTTGTACCCTAGAATAAACAAAAAAATAACTGAGAAATTGAAAGAAAATAATAACAATAAAGAAACAAAAGAAATCACATGGAAAACTCCAAAATGAAAGAAAAAACCACTGACCACCAAAAAAGAAACTCTATTATGCAAAAAATTATTACAATCACACAAAAATTTTCTTATCGACCTAAATTAATTAAAAAAAAAAAAACTCACTCTTTCAAAGTTTTATACCACTCACAGAACTAGATATAGTATACCAAGCTTAAAATGTTTCTAATCGGAATGATTTGAAATTAAAGTTAGACTCTTTTTATACAATTTAAAGCCCATCATTTTCTTATACCTTTCAAATATGGGAATCTTACTCTTCTAATATTTTGCCAAAACCTTACAACAATAACCTCAAAATATGGTAAGCTGAAAATTAAGTAAAAAAGAAAAGGCTTCTCTCTGGACCCACATGCCCTAAAAGAAATTATGTAATGATAAATAAGAAAGTGTTGTGTTTTGAAAGTGGGCTGGAGGATGATATTTTGAAGAATTTTTCAATAATATAATTTTTATTAGAAAGTTTGATAATTAATAACTATTCTTTTAGCCATTTTTGTTAAAGGTTGAGAATGCGACCGAAGTCCCACACTGGCTATATAAAGAGAAAATCATGAACATATAAATGATGAACACTGTCTCCATTGATATAAGGCCTCTGGAGTAAAACCAAAAACAACGTCATGAGAACTTATACACAAAGTAGATAATACAATATCAATATGGAGGGTCCTTTGTCCTTAATTAAAAAAAAAAACATATTTAAAATATGGTGCAACAAAAAAAATAAATATTATGATATTATATATGTTTTCTGTCACTTTTTAAAGTTAATAAGACATTTTGTAGAATTTTTATTACCCGACTATCTTAAGCCCGTTTGATAATCATTTGGTTTTTGAAAATTAAGTTTGTTTTCTCCCAATTTCTCTACAATGGTTTTCATCTCCCTTAAAGAAACATTTAAATTCTTAGCCAAATTCTAAAAAAAAAACAAGTTTTTGAAAACTATTTTTTTTTAGTTTTCAAAACATGGTTTGATTTTTGAAAACATAGGTAAAAGGTAGATAACAAAATAAGTAAATCCATAGATGAGAATAGTATTTATAAGCTTAATTTTCAGAAACTAAAAATAAAAAACTAAATGGTTATCAAACGGAGCCTTAGAATACTATTTTTTCCCTTTTTTGAGGCAAAATACAGATATCTTTTTCTTTATCCTTGAAAAGATAAAATCACATAAAGTTAATTGTTTTTCTTTTCCAAATTTGTGAAAGAAGACATAATTAACAAAGAAACTGAGAGGCAGATATATGTTTATATTGATTATATAAGAGAACTTACAACTTTTTTCTTCTGTTTTTTTTTTTTCTTTCTTGACAAAAGAAGTTAAAACTTTGAATAGCTTTTTTTTTGTGAATTGATCGATGGGGAATTCGCTTTTAATCATTTAATATTAAGCTGAGTTTGATATGGAGGGAAAATTGCTTTTAATTAAAAAAATTTTAAAAATTTTCATAGTATATTTGCTTGCCTGTTGAAAAGTGTTTAAAAAGAATTTAAAAATACTTAAAGAGTTGGCATGACTTTCAAAACCATTGAAAAGTGCTTTTAGTTATAGCTCATTGTTAGGGATAACGACCATCTACATATCTTCACATTGGTCTATGTTTGAGGTACAAAATTATTTAACATAGAGTTATGAAGTTTGTATTTAAGTTGGCTGTTTTTTTTTTCTACATTTTTTATTGTACTATACAATTAGAGTTATATTAGATATCAATTTTTTTAAATTTAAATAATAAAAATTTATTCCCATCAAAGGAAATACTTTCTCATTTCCATTTTCACATATTATCTGATGTAGATAGCTAGATGAATTTTTCAAGGAATTTCCTTCTAAATTATCCTAATAGAAAATCCTTGTTTTTAATTAATTTTAGGGCTGGTTGCATATATAGCAAAATTGCCCGAATTAATAGCAAAAGTAGCCAAACATATAACTGTTAGACATGGTCACATCAGTAATGAGTTACACACCATTACCATACTCCGGTTAGGAAATGCAATAGAGATTGCATGGTGAACATGATTCTTTCCAAAAGTATCTATGAGACAATTTTAAGACTATAGAAGAGTACTAAAACTGGTTTACAACACTTCACCATTTGGGAATGTTAAGCTCATGTGCTGAAACAAGCCTAAAAAGCTAGTATATGTTCAAAGATAAGCCTAAGTGTAGGCCACCCCTAAGGAGTATAAAGTGGTCTTTTATGTAGTCCTAAAACGAATAAGGAATGTAGGACAAATATCATTTTTATAAGAAATGTCAAATAATAGACTACAAACCTTTAATAAGGTGAGATAGTATTAATAAATTGGTTCCAAGTGAAGCCACTAAATAGTTAACAAAAGTTGTTAACAATTTAATTACATTTGAAAGTCAAATGGATCCTAGTCATGAATTGGATAAGCCTCATCATAGTGGGAGAGTTATGAGATGACTCAACCTTACAAGGACTTAATTGAAGCCCAAATTGTCATGTTCGATGACAAAGTTGAAGGCTTATTACTTGCAAAATGAGACTAATGGCAAAGGGTTAAACCTAATAGGAGAAAGTAGACTGCGAGTAAATTTTCTCACTTGTTGCCATACTAAAGTCTGTAAGCATTATATAATTCACTATTGCATATGTGATATAAAAAAAAAAAAAAAGGACCCTAAGGTATAATTCGTTGTGGGTCTATAGTGGGGTGACCTATAGTTAATGAATGAAAATTAATTAATTAAAGAGTTTAATTAATTAATTTTGTATCATTGGAGCTTATAATCTGTAGGTCCATAAGGTCCCCTTGCTAGCTCATAGTAACACTAAAAGAACAATTTAGTTGAAAGAAAATTTTGAAATGTTCAAATTAATATTTAATTTGAAGTGTTCAAATTAATATTTAATATATTAGATATATTAAATATAAAAGAGGAAAATATATTTATTGTATTTGATACATTAAATATTAAAATAATTAATGTATATTAGATACATTAAATAAAAGATATTTATTAAATTTGAATTGGATTCAAATTAGGAAATAAATGTCGTAGGAGAATTTTAAACGGTTTGAATACGATTCAAATTGGTTAGATAAATATATTTTAATATATTAGATATTAAAATATATTATTTAATTATTTTCCCTAGACCACTATAAATAGAACCCTAGGGGTGAGCCATTGTGTATTCTTCACAACACACATCTCCTCAATAGAGAGAATTAGAGAATACTCTCTAGACCTTTTCCTATCCAATCCCTTGGGGATTTTCTTTCAAGAGGCTCCCACAAGCCTTGGTTCTGTGTTCGAGTCATAGCCAGAAAGACTTTGTGGAAAAGATAAAGATCTGCCAAAATATTCTCCATAATATTATTTTCAAGGTATTTATTGCTTAACCTTTGTATTTTAGTTTAATTCTAATAAATCAAAGACGATTCTTATGCTTCCGTTGTGGGTTTAATTCGATTATTCCCTTCAATAACTATTTGCAAATCTAGCAAAATCTAAACCCAGTTCACGTTAAAAGACTAAAAACTCCTTAGCCCAAATCATTTCAACCCAACTTAAAAAAACGCAAATTAGGATGATTGAAGTCTATCAGTGATAGATTTCTATCATTGATAGACTATCACAGTTAAAAATCTATCAGTGATAGAAGCTTATCACTTATAGACTTATATTGTTGATATAATTATATATGTATTGAAGTCTATCAACGTTGGTCTTCGATAGACTTCTATCACTTATAGACTTCAATCATATATAATTTAGTTCAATCATAGACTTGTATTGTTGATAGAATCATATATTTATTGAAGTCTATCAGTATCTATCACTGATAGATTTGTATTGTTGATAGAATTATATATGTATTGAAGTCTATCTGTGACTATCACCGATAGACTTATATTATTGATATATTTCTATTTGTATTCTATTATCATTGATAGACTTCAATACACATAGAATTCTATAAGTGATAGAAATCTATCAATGACTATCACTAATAGACTTCTATTATTGATAAAATTCTATATGTATTGAATTCTATCAGTGACTTCAATTTAGAACTATTTGTATGGAAGTCTATCTATCACTAATAAACTTCCATTATTGATAGAATTCCATCTGTATCGAAGTCTATCAGTGATTATCACGTCAATATCTTTTATCTATTACTGTCTTGCAAATGTGACGGACATGATGACAATAACTACATTTCGTGTGATTTCTCTCTTCACCAATTGATAGTATCCTTTGTTTTTTAGTCCTTCCTGCTTGACGTTTAACAATTGGAAGTAATACATTCTTGTCAACATCTTTATCTCCATGAATTTCAACCATATTTTGAATCTCATTCATACCAAAATACAATAAAATTGAAAGTTGTATAAAAGAAATAGATACATCAAATAGAACTTTCTTGGGATAATATTCAAAAACCATCATTTCATCAACTAAAACTCCAGTAGTCTCGTAATTCACATAGCAATATTTTATCATTCCATTGTTCACTATGAAAAATAACTATTGGAAGCTTAACCATAATTTCAAATTACTGCAAAAAAAATAACAACAACAACATTACAACATTACAACATTACCACATTATATAAATCAATGATACTGATATTAGTCTATCAATAACCAAAAAGTATAAAGTTTGGACCAATCTATCAATGTCCAAAAAAATACCAGTCAATCAATATTTATACTAATACAACACTAATATTCGAGAGAAATATCAGTCTATCAGTGATAGACTTCAATATGTGACTAAAATCTATTAGTGATAGGCTTCAATATCAGTCTATCAATATCTAAACTAAGGCAACATTGATATTAGAGAGGAATATCAGTCTATCAATGATAGACTTGAATATCAGTCTTATCAATAACTATACTAATACAAAATGATATAAGAGAGGAATATCAGTCTATCAGAGATAAACTTCAATATGTGACTAAAGTTTATTAGTGATAGACTTCAATATTTATGTGAACAATCGATATCAGTGCTGCAATTAATTTGTGAGACCTAAAATCATATAAGTTGGGCAAATAATAGAAAATGGAAACCCTTTTAAATTCCTAAAAGTTGTTTAAGAGAAGAGGAGAAATCGATTCAAAAGATACCATAATTTTAAGTGGAGATCTGAAAAGAAAAATAGCCATTCACAGCTTCTTTATATATATATATATATATATGGAAGGGAAAAGAAAACTAGAATTCTACAGTGACATGACCAAGAGAGAACAAGATCCCAAATTTACAAAATGGAGGATTCGTTGTGAGTCTTTCAACACCTAGTTTTGTTATTACAATAACTACAACCTTTCATAGCCTCATTACTTTTATAAGTCTTTTTGAAGGTACTGGACTCAAGGTGGCACTCTCGATAACGTCCCCATCAGTGGCGACTATAGAAAAGACAAGTGCCCCAAAACAATAATCTCCTATTCTTCTTCTTTCGTGCCGTTCAGCCTTCACTAGAGGCCCAAAATGTGTCGTCGTCTGCAGAGGTGGAAACTGTATTGAAGTCTATCAGTGACTAACATTGATAAACTTCTATTATTGATAGAATTCTATTAATATAATAGAAGTATTTCAGTGATAGACATATGACTTCTAACTTTGATATAGATAGACACCAATCATCAAGCGCGGTACAGTTGATCAAGATATAAGGTTGAAAGCCTTTGAAAGGTTGTCACAAGATAGCATAACAAAAACAATTATTTCGACATCATCACTAATAGACTTCTATTATTGATAGAATTCTATTTGTATCGAAGTCTATCAATGACTATCACTGATAGAATTCGATACAGATAGAAGTCTATCTATGATAGACATATAACTTATAAATATTTGTCTCAATCCAAAAGGCATCAAAGAAACACGAGAAAAAAATGCCACAAACAGTCAATCACTGATAGACTGATATTACTCTCTGATACAGTGAAGAATATCTTTTATAAGAACAATCCATAATTTCTTCAGAACCATGTAAAATCTTTTAATATCTTTATGTAGATACTTACATCTTCAATTCATCAATTTAGGTAAATAAGCGTAACGATGCACAAAATGCCAAAAGCCAAAAAGTGGTCCATGAAGATAATAAGACTGGAAGAAGACGAAGAAATATATAACTCCCCTAAAAATTCAAATTGCCTTTAACCTAAAACAGACACAAACCCCAAAAATTCCATCATCCCAAATTTGAATTTCTGAAAAAGAAAAAAAAAAGTAAAATCAACAAGAAATAGGTCAGAGATGGGGCATTACCCAAATGACAGATTTGGTGATGGTGGTGAAGGCAAATTGGTGGTCGAGATTCATGGAGAGTTTGGCGTGGATGAAGAGAAGAATTGCTTGCTTAATGGAGTCCATTATGGTGATGGGTCGTCCATTAGAGTCGGCGGTTTTGATCTCGATGAAAGATTCAATCAAATGGCAGATTTGATCAACCAAATTATAACCTACCCAATCACAGTGAAAAATAGCAAAAACTAACACAATTGGAGGAGCAAAACCAACTAAATCGGAGAAGAAGAAGAATGTGATCGGAGAAGGAGTAAAACACAGAAACAAGAACGCGCACATACAATTTCTCTCTTAAAATAAGGGCAAAAATGGAATAATGAAATATTATTTTGAAGTCTTGCCATATTTGCAAATTCTTTTATAATTTGCTATATTTGCAGATATCAACATATAATTGGCTACCCATTACAATTACCCTTAATTTTATTGTTTTTTTCTTTTAAATATATTGTTTATTAAAGAGATTTGTTCTAATGACCTAAAAGTGTGTGTGTGTGTGTATATATATATATTAGTTAAAAACATTAATTGCATAACAATGTTTGTTGTTTAATGTAAAAGATTGTTGAGGAAAATCTTTTGTTCTAATTTTAACTTCAACTTCATTGCATGCCTGTTGCCTATAACTTATAGAAATTTAGCATTTTATGGTCAAACTTAGTATCTATTTTAACTCAATCTTTTATGGATGGTTTGTTTATCTATGATTTCAAAACCTAACGAGTTTTAAGTAAATTTTGTTGTTTATTATTATATGAAATTAAATAATATTTTTATATAAGAAAAATTACAGAACAATCATATTCTACTAGTTTTCCTATAATTTCAAAATTATCATTTAAACACAAATTTTAACAACCAAATGTGCAAATATTTCATCATTGTAATAGTCACTAATGAAACTCACCCTTGGCATCTTTATAGTTAAACTTTATCTCTATTGTAGCTCCATCTTTTTTGATCTGTTTGTGTATAGGATTTTGACTGATTTCAAATTCTAACAAATTTTAAATTAACTTTGTTGTTTATTATCATAGGAAATTGAATGATATTTTTCTGTCAAAAAAAGTTATTGCCAAAATCTATATTTTGCAAGATTTTCTAGAATTTTGAAGCAAGTTACTTAACATCATTGTTTAAAATGTCGATGTCGACGGAAATATCGAAGTCTTATTTTATGGAAATATTGATAAAATGTCAATGTCGTTGGATAATTCTGGAAAAATTATAAAATAAAGAATTCAAAAAAAATATTTAAATTAATACACTTTATACTTTTTAAATATGTTAAAATACTTATTATTAACATAGGAGTGAGGGAGAGAGAGAAAGAGAGGAAAATGAGGTTCCTTGATGAATGTCAATAGTGAACACTATTGAAGTTGGTGGGGTGGATTATTTACACTACAAGAAATAACCCTTTCTATTGCATTTTGTTATAGCGTTTTGCAAAAACTGTTATTAAAGAAATCTTCAAAAAGAAGCGCGGGTCCTTTTTTTTTACGTTGCCGCTCAAAGTTTTCTTTTTTCAATACTTTTTTATGTTGCCGCTTTTCCAAAACGTTTCCCCCTCTCGTTTACATCTTTCAGTCTCTACTACATCTTTTCCCTCTTTCCCTCTTTCTCCCTTTCTCTATTTCTCTCTCAACACTAAATCCCTTCCTCTTACTTGAGCCATCAACCTTTTCCTCTCTCCGTAAGCTTTCATATTTAAAATATCGAATACTAGAGCAAACTTGGAGCTCAACCTTATCATCTCTCTTGACTCTACGGCATGGGCAACGTCAATTTTTTCGCTAGGCCGACGGGACAAGCTATAGCCTTAATTCGGTACCAGACCATGCTTCTTACGCCTTCAATAGCTCAAAAGAATCCTCGTCCGAATAGCTGTAATTTTGGAGGCACCTGGTACGTTCTCTTTCAAGCTTCCCCACCCATTTCCTCTGATCAATTTTTATATTTTCACCATCTTCACTCATTCCTGGCTCTGAATCTACCTCTTCCTTCAATCTCTATTTCAAATCCTCGCTCATTTCCACTTTTTTCTCATCGATCAGAAAAATCTCAATAGTCTGCAGCGGAGATAGGTCATTTTTTTGGATCAGAGCGCCGATTGATGCACTCATGGTTGATCTGCTTGCAATTGAATTTGCCAAAATGTGAATCAGCTATCGTTGGAAAGGATCAGAGGCTGAAGTTTCCTAATCCTTGAATTCTACTAGTAAGGTTATGAACTTCAATTCTTTCTTGTCTTAATGTCTGCGTGTTCAGGAAGTTTGAGTACTCTTGCATTTAATTTTCTCACGCTCTATCCCCAATTAAATCTGCAGTTTTAAATTAATTTGGGCTTTTTCCCTTTGTGGAAATTTCTAAAACAAAAACTGAGAAACAAGCATCCTCGCAAGGTTTGGTAAAAGGTAATTAAACTCAATTTCATTACTTTTCATTTGATAGTTAATTGGCTGGTTGGTTTTGTAGGAAAAAAAGAAGTGTAATTTGTTCAATAGCCATCCATGCCAAATCAAGTTGTTCGTTGTTTGCAGAGTCTGAGAAATTGTTTTGGCTAGGGCAAGGGGGACTTGGATTTTCTTAATTGGAGATGGGAGACAGACAAACGCAAATTGCATTGCTTCAACCCCTAGGTATTTCTTCAACTTCTTCAGGGAAATAAACTTTCTTTTATTGGTGATTCTGCTGCGAAAAACATGTAGTTTCTTCTTTTTTATTCTTGTCATGGATCATCTCTCTTTCTCTCTATTTTATGAATTGTGATGTTGGATTAGTCACATATTGTTAAGTTGTTCTATATTTTTATTTTTTTCTTATCAAATTCATATTTTCATGTACAACTTAGGAATATTTTTTCGAAAAAAAATACACATTTTATAAAAATTACATAACTTTTTAATGGTTATAAGATTAATCAAGTATAGTCAATGAGGAAAATTGATGAGACAAATATTTAATTACTTCACTGTATTGTACATGCTTAACTTTTTGTAAACATTAATTGGTGTGTTAATTTTTGGAAAGTTAATTCTCATATTCTATGTTAAAGTAGAGTAGTTGTGTAAGTTGGTTTGTGGCAAAGTAATTGAATCCATCTTTTTGTTTTTTTATATAAATTTATTTGCATTGGGTTGATTTTCTAAAGACATTTATTTCATCCAATTAGATTTGGGGTTAGAATTTAAACAATTACACAAATGTATGAAAGGTATTTTATTTTATTTTTTATATTCATATTATTATATCTAGATTTTGGTGAACGTGTCAAACTATTGGAAAGCATACTTGGTTGCTTGTATTTCTATTTCTTGGCTTTATTTAAGAAGAATATCAAGATTGTATCCCTTCCCTACCAACTTCCGTTGAAACTCAAAGGATTTAAAAATTTTATTCGATTTTCTTACATAGAGGTTTGAAAAGAAGCATCCTTTTAATTTCCTTTTCCATTCTTGTAAATATTTTAAATTTATACCATCTTTGCTATCAGGTCCAATCACTTTTTGGAAAGCTCCATTCTAGTCTTGATCTACTCTTACAGAATACCAAATTATTGCACTTATTGGCTTCGCTTTTCTAAATAATGTTCGATTATAATGTCTCCATGTGTTTCTCTCTTTTCCACAATATGACTAACCAGTTCATTTAGTTAGAAAGACATTTTAATGGCCTTGGGCTGAGTAAGTTTAGTGAAAATGATAAAAGTCAAGTTAACGAAAGAGCTCTTCAAGATGATTTAAATGAATTAATTTGTTAACTTTATTGCCATTTGCTTTCCAGCTGATTTTTTTAGTAGCTTGACACGTTTCTTCATCAAATTTTGTTTCAAGCAAAGTCATTCCTTACATAGTTTGAATAACATAATGGAATGTCAATTAGCAGCAGCTCAACTTCTTTCTGATAGTCTATCAAAATGAATGGCCGCACTGAATATAGAATCACCCTCTTTGAAAAGGCAGAGTGTCACGAAGGAATTGTTTGAGAACATTGGAATTACTTATGATACTTCTTTCAGTTCTCCAAATGTGAACAAAATTGCTTATTCTTTTACTTTTTGCTTATTCTTTTTCAAGTAAAAGATACATTGAGATGAAAACAGCGGAGTGGAACGAAAAATTCTGAAGCAGAAATTGGGAGAAAGAGAAGAGACTCACTTGACAGGGTACTGTATTTTCTTCAACTTCTATTTTCCTTTTTTACCTGTGTTTCATATGAAACTTTGTTGTCAATTGGAAATAAGATTTGTATTGTATTAGTAAAATAAATTTGGATTAAGTGCCACACATGGAAGATGGTTCAGAACTTGGCAAAGTGTTCTTTGACCACCTTACTACATATGCCCGTCCATGGACTTATATAGAATGTAGTTGGAACGATGGTAAGAGGATGCATGTGGCCCAATTTTGCCATGATTGTAACTAGCTAGTGAGTACTTTCATAAAATGTATCAGAGTGGTGTCACTCTTGCGGACAAAAAAAATACTGGTTTTAGCTATATTGTGTGCTGCCCCTTCTCACATAGCCACAAGAGAAGCAATGTCCAAAAAACTAAGCTACTTGCAAGAGTTACTATTATACTATCATTGTTTTTTGTTTCCCATTTGTCATGTCTATGAGCTGTTTGGGTCTGAAAATACTTCAAATTAATGCCCCAAATATTTCCATCTAAGAATTTCCATTCGTAGTGTAGTAGCACCATTTAAATGCCTTTTCTGTTTTTTGGGTGTAAGCAAGCAGTTTTGACTTTGAAGTGTGTTTGCTATATTTTGTGCCACTCAGAGTCTTGAGAGATTAGATTGATTATTTGTTTCTTCTTATATATATTCTTATGATAAAGGTAAATATAGACTATTTTTTATGTATTCGTTGATTATCTATCTACATGAATACTCAGTGTTCATAGTATGATTACAAAATAAAGGATACCTTGCAGATCTAACCAATTATCACAAATATTTGCATAGATACCAGCTTAATATAATCATCTCAAATATGGCTTTCTAAATTCTAATGACTGTTTGGTTTGAGGCATCTGTTTATTCATTATTGTTTTTCTTTTGAGAAATTGTTCATTTGATCTTATCCATTCATTATTTTGTATTGAATTAAAGGTTGTGTTCTTAGAATTTTTCAGGAATTTTAATTAGTTCATAGTAAAATCATAACTGTGTCGTCTTTTAATCATAATTGACTCATAATTCATTTTTTTTTCCTCTGACCACAAACTCTTGATTTCGAAAATGTTATGAACATGAACGAAACTTTGTGGTAGACCAAAACTTTGTCAATAACATAGTATCTAAAATTTCTTGTATCCTTGCTCCAACTGATCAACATTCCTGTTATCTATTTTTAGTTTGTGTATGGAGGAGGTGAATGATCGGGGAGCAATAGGCATGTTTTGTTGTGAGATTCAAACATTGATGAGAACCACCATTTAGCGTTAGGAGCTACAATCTAGTCAACAGGGTTCAAGTTTCAAGAGCTTAAGATCTCATATAGGGAGAGAACTAACCTTCAGTTATTGAATTTTCTTCTTTGCAGAACTCCACAAGAGGTAAATTTTTGTTTATTAAAGTTTCTTTCCCCTTCTTTCCTATATTAATAGTGAGAATAGTTTATAGTGGTCTTCTTTGTTAATGGTAGGTAACCTATATTATGCTGTAAGATTGATTATGAGACCCAATTTATTAAAATACAATATACTCATGATAGGGATTATACTTGAAAAAATTAGCCATCATAACTCAATCACTACAACAAATTAGAGATATAATATCTTTTAATTATAACATTTAAATTATGATCCATCCCAAATGAACTTGTGATATTAGAATCATTCTCAAAGCATTTAAATTATGAAGTTAAAATTAAATAAATTTCATTTTCATGCATTTAGTTTGCATGACTCTACAAAATGGTTCTTGTTATTATTTGTTATCTCACTTTAATGTTCTTAATTATGTTCAGTTTTATGGTTTTTCCCCCTAGATTTGAACTCACTGTCAAAAGAACACGAAATATGATTGAGCAACTAAGATAAGTTGACCTATTGTTAGTTCTATTCTACTGTTCAATTTTGTCTTTTATCAATTTGCCCTACTCAACAATTTTTAGAAATTGGTTACATATATGAATTTTGTTCTTTGATCTTCCCTTTTCATTATAGCATTTTCTTAAAACTGCTATTAAAAGTGTATTAAAAAAAATTTAAAAAGCGCATTTTTTCTTTTGGCGGACTAAAATGTATGTTTCCCTCCTAGTTAAAAACTTAAAATTTCATACTCAATTTTTTTCTCCATCTACATTATTGTTGAAGGCCTACCATCAGAATAAAACCCAAATGCTCACTAACTAAAGAAACATGGAAACTACTGCTTAAACTACGACTAGGAAGGGGATACGAGGAGCGATGGGGCAGTGACTAATGAAGGGAGAATAAGATTTTGATTTCGTTTATGATTTTGTATCTAAGTTTCGTGTTCTTTCTTCCGTGATTTCTCACCATCTGGAATTTGTCATGCTCCTCGTTCTCCATCTCCAAATCAAAATAACCCAAAATCCCTTTTTTGACTAAGGAAATTCTCGTTGCAAGCCCTCACTGTCGGCATGGATTGTTCATGATTGAACTTGGTTCGACGATTTGGATTTCACTAGAGGCAGAGATTAGTGGCTCTTCCTCTCCTACATGATCAATTAATTCATCTTGGTTGCATTGTGCAACGATGGTTCTATCTTGGTATGTTTTCTTGCTTATTGCATAGATTCATGATTTTGCTCTTATTATTTTTTGTGCTTTTTAAAAGTTCTTGAAGAGTTTCTTTACATGTTGTTTAATAAGTGACAAGTTAGCCCCTTATGTGTTCCCCCTCTCTGTTTCTATCTTCTTTTGTTATTTACCTTCTACTTATTATTTTCTGTCATTGGAACATTTCCCAAAAAAATTTTACAAGATTGAAGCCCAACTGCATAGATTTGCCCCAAGTTTTTTGTGTTGGAAGCCTTTGCAACAAAAGTTTGAACCTAATTCTCCCTTCTCCCTCCTTAGAAATGTCAAGCATAAAATTTCGACCAACTAAGTTTGCCTCTTTATTTTCTCTTTTCAGGTATTATTGCATTTTTTCTCTTTTGCCCTTCGGTTATGTTATCTTGGAATGAAGTTTTTCTAGCTAGAAAAAAAATTAGCAACCTACACTACCTTATGTAAGGATAGGATGTGTTTGGAAAGACCCATAGACAATAATATTCTGTTTGAAATTCAAGGTCAACACATGCCAAGTTTTACGAGGCTAGCGTTTGAAAAAGATTCGTGTGCAATATAACAACTTAATTGCTTCAATAAGATACAAAATCAACAAAAACTTTCAAAGAAAAATTTCACAGAGCTTACTTTAGCCCTAGAAAAAGGTAGAAAAAGTATATTAGTTGATTGGTTGACACCTACCAATTAGCTTCAATTGCAAGTAGATATATCTATAGCTACCAAGATTACTACATTTGTTGCTATGAGTATTTGATATCTCTAGCTAACATGATCTTTATATCTGATGTTGTTACGTTATTTAATATCTAAATTTTCTGTTTTTTCCTTAATAGAAAATTTAGAGTGGGAAAAAATCTTTGATGTTTGTAGGTGATTAAAGATGGATTTAAAGTACTTTCTTATAGGACCAATGGCTTGAGTTTTCATATTGTTATTTAAATTTTTATTGCGTATATTTCTTTGTTTAATCTAACTTTGTGCCTTTTTTTTTTTTTTGCTTCTATATGATATTATTTAAACACAACTTCTCCCCAATTTTTTAATATTTTTTGGTCTAGAATAGATTGATCAATTGCAGATACTAGGTTTTAAAACAAAGACTGGGCCTTGGTTGTGAAACTTCATTTAAATTGTAATTTAGTCTTTTTATACAAGAAATTAAAGTTGTAGGCAAACAATTTATGCCTATAAATATCATTAATCCAACAAATTTAGAGGTCGTACTAACAAAACATAGGAAAAATTAACCTATGGTTATATTGATGCTCTTGATCATTTCAATCAATCAAACAAACTTTTCTAATGTGATTTATTACTACAAGATTTGTTGCATGAGTGTGTAAGCTATCCTCTTAAACTGTTTATTTTTCTATCCGGTTGTTCCTTTACAACTAACTATTAAGAACTCATTCTTTTATTTCCTCTTTACTCCAAATTATCTTGAGACTTCTCATCTTATATTTGGTCTCTAATTTGAGGCATTTGTTAGTTATGAGTAGTTTCCTTGCTTTGAATTCTCGGATAATTGTTTCCTTCTAGGTTGGCTAGGCCTTTGGATTTTACCTACGATGTATGGTTCAATATTTGTAAGGGATGACATCTTGATTAAATTTTTCTTAGGTTGGTGTGTTTGGACATTCTTTTGGTTCTTTGTTGTGATTTGGGGTTTTCTTTTTCTCTGGTTGGGAGTTTTCATTGTTTTCTTTATATACTATGTTTTTGCCTTGATTACATTGTATCAAAATATTCTATTATTAACCAACTTAGTACATATCCTTTCATTTATGAAATCTACGGTTGCTTGGAAAGAGTTGAAGCTAGAGGTTTTATATTTGGTCGGCCTATTGCATTGTGTAGTTATGATTTGGAATATTTTCTTTGCAAATCTAATGTTAGATTTATGTTCTTTTCTTTCCATGTCTTTATTTTCTTATATCATGAAGAAAATCTTAATTCCTATGTATCTTTGATTCAATTATTAGTTTACTTTTTGGATAGTAAATTTATTGTAGACTTTATTTGCTTTTTTGTGCAAACATATATTTGTTTAAAGAGTTTGAGGTGAATTTGATGGTAAAATTATGTTTCTTTGGCAGCCGTCAAGGATAAAAGACTAGTCATGTAAAGAGCTGGATGTGAAGATTAAAGGATGTAACTTAAAAAAACTAGACAGGTTACCCTTTTTTTTTTTTTTTTTTTGTAAACTATAGAATGGCTATCCCACCAAAATGTCTATGGAGTGTTGTAGTGATTGAAGAATCACATTATTGTGTTCAAACTCTTCAACAATTAATGTTAATTGTTTCCTGTACGAATTTAGTTGTCTAAATTTTAAGTTTCAATTTTGCTTTATGTAATTAAATTAGTACAAAAGTTAAAGTGATTTTAATAATTTTATTTGATATGGTGCTATTAAATGTTATTTGATATAGTTTGATAGCTATTTAACAATTTTAAATTGTTACATACGTTTTGAAAATGGTACAAATGTAAACAAAACAATAAAGTAATAACAAAAATGCTATTAAAAAATCACCTATTGTCCATAACATTGGCAACCATAGCAAGGCTAAAAATGTTATGATATGTTTGCAATAACATTTTTTCATTGCTATAAAAAAAGCTATTAAAGATCAATCATAGCGTTTTTTGCTAGCTATGAAAAGTTTCCATAACATTAAAATTATGCAATAAAAAATGAACCTTTATTGCTTTTTCTATCGCGTTGAAAACATGCTATGGAAAGTCAGGCACTTTCAATAACATTGGCTACGACAACATGCCTAAAAACGCTATCATATGTCTTTTATAGCATTTTTTCACAGTTATAAACAACGTCATGAAAGAGTAATCATAGCGTTTGTGCCAACGCTATGAAAAATTTCCATAGCATTAAAATTACGCAATCGAAAATAGAATTTCCATAGCGTTGTTTATAGCGTCAAAAAAACGCTATGAAAAGTCAGAGACTTTCAATAACATCGGCTATGACCGCGTTTCGAAAAACGCTATCGAAAGTCTACGATAGCGTTTTTCTAATGCTATCGTATGTGATCTTTCTTGTAGTGTTACCTACTGTGTTATGAAGTACGTATGTCAAACATGAGTGAGATATTTTACCCCACTCCACCCAACTCTAAGTTGGTGGGCCAAATACCCCTTAGGGCCCATTTGGTTGGAGGTTTAAAAGGATGAGAATGGGTTTGGGTATATAAAACTCATGTTTGGTTGAAATAATTAAGTTATTTGCCTAGGAAAAGAGTTTTTCCAAGCATCATAAATGCTCGTGGTTGAAGTCTTTTTAATCCCATGTGAATTGATGGGTTTTGACAAAACCCTTCCCCATTTTTGCTTCTACCCCATTTTATGCTTTTATTTTTATTTTTTCTCTCTCTTCCTGCTATTTTTAATTCTTCTTCCTTCATCTTATTTATCCATTTTTTTTCTTATTATTTTTCTTTTCTTCCTGATCTTTTTTCTATTTTTTTCTTTTCCTCATTCTTCTTTCTTTCTTTCCTTTCTTTCTTTATTTATTTTTTCATTTGTCTTTGATACTTTTTACATCTTTTTTTTCCTTTCTTTTCTTTTCTTTTTTTCTTCTTTTTCTATCATTTTTTCTCCTTCTTTTTCCCTCTCTTATATATATACATATATATATTTTTTCTTTTTGTTCATTTTCTTTTCCTTTTTGTTCATCATTAATTTACATTGAAATTTTAATAATAAAATATAAATTTAACCATTTCAATTTAATAAATTAATTTATTTAAATGCATACTTATCTTTCAATAAAATGCAACGAATTGATGCAATGCCATAGTAAAATAAACTACCAATTCATTAATTTTAATTATGATTAATTTAGTATGAAGTTACTTTAAATAATTATTATTAATTACTTCTTGATTAAATCTAATCAATCAATTTTTAATTATAAAATTTTAGAAAAAATTATATTCATTTTTTTAATTAATTTAGATTGTTTTATTAATTATTGCACCATAATTATATAAAATTCCTCACATTAATCTCATAAAACAAATGTTTATATCACTTATTCTTATAAAAATCTGATAGCATTTCCATGAATAACCAAATTCAGTCATCTTTGATTCCCAGCAATCTTATTCCCAAGGCATATTATTTCTAGGCATCCTTTATCCATGGAAATCTGTAAAACCTTAAACCAAACCTTAATAGTTAACATGTTAGTAAGAAGTGTGTGGTAAGAAATTACTTTGATGTTTATTTCTATACTTTTTCTTTTTGTGTTGAAGTGCTACCCAATCAAACACTTAAGCCAAAAATACTCTTTCAAAAGTAGTGTCTGTTGCCCTCTCGATTATGATAATTTTGATAGATAGGTGTTTTTGTCATCCTAAATATATTAAAACATAAACACTCCCATATTTGTTTTCTGACAAAATATTAATAGAGGAAAATGTTCCCCATAAAAAGAGTATAAGAAAAAGTAATATGAAGTGATGAGTTCTGAATGCTATAAAAAGACTTCATGGTTTTGCTTTTTGTCTTGTCCTAGTTAGAAAAACTTTAAGTTTTAGTGTGCAAACTTTAATTAAACCATTTTCTTGTATTCTCTTGTTCGAGAGTCAACGAAGGGTGTGATTATAATAATTTTTCACATAGTGGAGTTTTATTCTTATAGGTCATCAAATTTTCTCCTATAATTTGAAAGTTTTCCACGAAAGTTCTTATCTTATTTGATTGTTGTTATTTTCTTTTAATTTCTCAATTTTTTTATTTTACTTATTCCTGCAATGGAAATGGGAGAATTTCTTTCCAACATCCTAAAACATAACATTAAAATACTCCTAGTAAACATTTAATTAATGCTTCTTCCAAAAATATTTATATAAAAAAAAGTGTTTCGCATAAAAGCACTATTAGTGAAAGATAAAACACTAATAGCATATACAAAGAAAAGCATTATTTCACCTGAATAATACCATTCTAAAAAAACTTATTTCAAACTCATTCTTATTCGACAACGAAGGTGAAGTTTCATGCAATAAAATAAGAGGCAAATGAATACGAACACGAACATGAACACGATTTCCCATGAGAAAAGTTGGATGGGAATCTAAATCATGTGAGAATCCTTTTGGGTGAGATTTTGCAGATAAAGTGCAAACACAATGATGTAATTGATGACCAAAAAAATGCATTCTTTGCACTTAGGCGTGCAACTTACAAATCTATGGCCCTTAAATTTTAGACATTATTCTCTTTTCATCACTTTCGCCTTTCCCATATCCATTTCATCTCACTGTGCTTGTTCCCAAGATTGAATCCCATTTCAGCATTTTATACTAAATCTTCTTTTCATTTTTGCCACTCATATTTTCTTTACATTATTCGAATCCTATTGTTTTCATGAATATATAATATATAAAAAAGAATCAAATGCAATGGAATTATTGGAATAATCTCAATGAATGTTCCAATAAATTTTGTTTGGTGACACTGGAAGTTATGTTTGATCATTTATTGAAGCCTTGACTCATAATTGTTCAACAATAATAAGTCTTCTATTTGAAGAATAATTATTAAAGAATTAATCTAGACATATGTAAGGAAAATAGAATTACATAGATTTCTTGGTAAATATATGAATACCAAATGTGTGAGAAAGAAGATTGAATGAGTTACCATTTATTTAAAGAGACCCTCTGTTGGAGCTAATTTAAAAATTAATTCATAATTAGATAACAATTTATTCAACCTGAGCATATAGCTCAATGGATAAGTTACCAATTACCATTTCATAGGTCGATGGTTCAATCTCGCACCCCACAATTGCTGTAGTAAGAAAACAATTTAAAGAGAAATAAAATAAAATAAAGAAACAAGTTAAAGAGAAATAATTAAAATTGAAAATGGTCTAAAAGGTTTCATAAATTACAAAATGGCTACGAACTTCAGACTATTTTTTTAATATTCAAAATACCAATTATGCTCCCAACAATATTAAGATTAGGCTAACAGTGATGTCATAGACATGAAAAATATTCAAATTTAAAGCGTAAATATCTTCAGTGCATAGATAAGCGAATTGAAGCATGTTGGGGGAATTACAAATAACAAATGAAAAATGGAGTAAATATTGAGATAAATATTGAGAAACAAAAACGTGAACAATTAGGTTGAGGCGCTGGTATCTCGCTCTCTTTAAGTAGATTCAAGCCCTCTGTGGTGTAATTTATTTATCAACCATCGGTGCAGCAGTTCTTCTCTGGCCTGTCCCCTCCATGATACAACAACCCAACTAAAACGTTGTGTAGCTCAAACCACTCTGCACTATGAGGTTGAGCTCAAAGCTCCACAACAAAGAACACCCTTCTTTTGGTCAATTGCTCTTAAAAGAGCAAAATAGAGAAATATGAGAATTTAGAGAGAAGTGAAGATTGAAAATGTTGTGTATTTGAGAGTGTGGTAAGAGAGGTATTTATAGGAGAATTTTAGATCTAAGAATTTAATACAAAAATAAGCAATTAAATTGTAAAACTTTTAACCTCTCTTCAAATAAAGAACCAAAAACTTTCTTCTTTATTATATGAAACTCTCTCATTTAAAAAGATAAAACTTCTCTAAAATTAATAGTAAATATTAAAATGTAACAACAAAGCATAAAACATAAAAGAAAAGTTTCCTTTCACTTGCACACAATGTTTCCATTTATTTATAGAGCATATAAAGACCTATTTTAACCAACTATCCAAGCTCGTATACAATGTATGTCCATGATTGTATCAACTATGTAAGTATAGTTACAAATGAAATAATCTACGCTAACATGAGTATAGTTCAACAGTAATTGGTATCTACCCTACTTTTGTAGTACTAAAAAAAAATGAAATATATCTACATGACAATGGTTTAGAGAAACAAAGGAATTCACACATATGAAGAATATTATTTGCTTGCTAAGATTGTTTTTGTTTAATTAGACTGCATAAGGCATCAAATGAGAGCTATAAAGTGAGGGTAATAAGATATGGAATATAAACATAGGGTGGAAGAAAAGGAAAATGTAGCAATAAAAATCTAAAATGCCATGAATGGTGGTGAAAGTTTATTGCTCGATAAATGAGATTGGGTTCTACTCGAGATTGTTGAAAATAGAAAATGATAATCTTAAAACGATGAAGCTAAAAGTTTAGAGAAATCTTCGTCTATATAATGGAATAGAAGACATGAAAATTCGTCTGCAAAAAAGTGATGCCATATACGAAATTAAATGAAAGCCTAAAAGCTTAAGGAGATATTACTTACCCTATGAGATTTGATATGAACACCCAAGTATATCCCTCATGGACAAGTAAGGAGAGCAAGCCACACACTACTAGCGACACCAATGTGCCCTAAGGCCGGTTGTCCATCATGCCACAAAGGTCAACCGATGATGAAGGGAATCTCCACTTCAATATTTAGAGTATCAAACTTCATAAGGAAGGAGAATAAATGGAGAAAGAAGCTTCAAAGCATCATGAAATCATCAAACCAGAGAACATCAATTTAAGGATTGTTTAGGATTTGATCCTTAAAGGTGTGTTTTCATGTAATTTTCATTGGAACCTCTTTTAGACTTTAAATATAAAACATTTGTAAGTCCAAGGTCCATGTTGAAAGATCATGCTAATTAGTTTGGTTATTTAGTTGTAACTTAAACTTGTTTTAAACACTAATCTAGTTAGGTTAGTTTAGCATTTGTCTTTTTCCTTTAGTTGGCTTTTCTTTCCAAAGCTTATTTAAAAGTTATACTTGTACATTTGAGAGGTAGGATTTTCATGGATGAACCAAAGAGCTATTGAACCTTGTTTGTTTGCTCTAAACCGTGAGCATGTATTGTGCATTTTCTTACTTTAGATCGTGCATGCCCTAGAAACCTTTAAGCTTAATTGGTCCTCAAACTCGTGGACGATTTCGACTTTGGATTGAAAACAATTTTTCCTTTTCATAGACTTGACAATCAAGGTTAGTCCTTTCTTGTTCTCCTTAAGTAATTCTTTGTGTGTGTACTAGGTGTTACCGTGTGTGTTTGGAGGTGCTTGTTCGTACAATGGTTGCCTAAGCCACTTGTGATATAATTGAATACATCATTTGGTATCAGAGCTTTCTCGATGCCTTTGATTTCGTATCACCCTTGATATTACCATCTCGTCCATGCCACTCGCTTTTGGCACCTTGTCTATTATGTAGCAAACCTAAGCTGACTCCATGATACCCATTAAGCTAGGGTTAGCAATGGGATGGGGACAAGGAGGCATTCCCCATCCCTAATCCATCTCCAATCCATAGGGACCTTTTTTCCTCATCCACACCATTTGGGAGCAAGGAGGGAGCAGAAAATTTTCAATCAAAGACGGGTTCCCCGTGAGGATTCATCCGCAGTTAAAAAGACAAAAAAAGGAAAAAGTATAGTTTTAAAATACCTAGTAACTACGTACAACACACGACAATGGTGTTGGTGGCAACATCAATTTTGGGTGACAGTACTGGTGCTTGACGATAGCGGTCGCGATAGCAATCCATGGAGTGGAGAAAGTGAATGTGAAGTAAAATTGAAGTTTAAAGAATATGAAGGCTAGGGTTAGGGTTAGAGTTTATTTATTTTTCTTTTTTATAAAAAAAAATAATATGTATAAGGTTAGGTTATATTGTACATTTGCATTTGAGCTTGATTACAATTTTATTTAAATTTACTTCTGCTAGGCTTTCAGGGAACCAGACTTGAGCTTGTCTGCCATCACCACCTTCATCAAGCTCATTGCCATCACTATCACAACAATTGCCACCAACTCTCGTCGTCGCCCCAACCTACTTTCCTCCTTCACATTCTTCATCTCCAAGTTGGCATTCGTGTCATCCCTGGCAGCAATGCCAAAGGTGGAGGTCTTGGCGATATGAGGGCTTTATTTATTTCTTCCACACTGTACATGATAACTCGTGAATAACGAGTTATTATAACCTAAAAATAGCTCATTCTTGCTCTTAAATAAAAAGATTAACTAAATTTGTGACAAATTTTGCGCTAGAATAGTTAACTTTCCTAGAAGTAGTGTAAAGTATAGAGGTTTCTAATTTTGGTTTGAACAAAGTATTTTTTGGAGAGATTTGATTACATATTGCATGATTTGCGCAGAGTGTGATTTTCTATGCGGTAAGTGACCTTATAAGGCAAGGAAAGACCAGTGCAAGAAAGCAGTGGTCTCCAAAATCACAAAGAATCATCCAAGCACGTAAAGGAATATTTTTTGTTATGATGATCGGAAGTGTGATGGTTTCCTATGTTGGCTTTTTTATTCTTAATCTCAAATTAATTAATTTTAAATAAATAATTGATGTTTTGATGATAACAAATCTAGTTTTGGTTACTAATGATTTTAGTATTTTTGAACTATCCATAGTGTAGAGCTTAGAACAACGGTTCTAATGCATTTTAAATTACTCAAATTGAAGCTCAAATGAAGAAGTTATGACCGAAAAACGTTTAAATGAAAAATAACCATTGCAGATGAAGTGGCAAATGGGCGAATCAAAGTGTGAAAAGTGGAGCACTTGAGGGAGTGACACGTGGGGCTTATTTTTTATTTAAAAAATATTTCAAAAGGTTGGATTTTAGTTTTCATTATTATTTTATATATTATTTTCTTAGGCCTCTTATTTTTCAACTCGTGTCATTCTTTATTTGTTTAGTCGCTTTAATTTTGTTTTGTTTGTTTTGGTGATCTATGGCAATTTTGTGGAGCTATGAGGTGATTAATTATATTTTTGGAGTTTTTTTGTGTGTTTTTACATTTGCAGGATACTTCATAGAGTGACTAATCCATTTAATTTAGCCACGAATGAGGAGAATAAAGCAATTCAGAATTATTTTGTGTCGGATCTACATGTAGATTACTCGGTGATCGCATATACACCTACTGTGCTGACAATTTTGAGTTAAAATCTGGTCTCATTCAGATGGTTCGAGACAATGCATTTCGAGGGCATCCATCAAAGGATCCATACCATCACTTGCACACATTTATGGATATCACTAGGACGACAAGAATTAATGGCGTTAATTCTAATATAGTTCATTTACGCTTGTTTCCATTTTCTCTACAGGATAGGGCAAGAGATTAATTCGATTCCTTGACTCCGGGAGGCATTTCGACTTGGAGTGAGTTGATGAAAGCATTCCTCACTATTTTTTTCCCCTTGCTAAGATAGTGAAGCTTAGAACTGGGATTGGTACGTTCAAGTAAATAGAGAATGAGCAGCTATACGTGGCTTGAGAGTGCTAAAAAGATATGTTGAGGAAGTGCCCACCACATGGATATCCCAATTGGCTTCAGGTGCAACTCTTTTACAATGATTTGCTGTAACGACCCGACCTTTCCTATTAGACTTTCTAGGGACGTTACTACATGCATGCTAATAGAATTTAAAAATCTTTAATAATAGACAAAAAGAATTAAACATTTTGCCAAACAATCAAAATCTTTTACCTCGGGATCCCTTTAAATTCATTTCAAAGCATTAAAATAGAATAAAAAGTTTAACAATTTAAATAATTTTATAACGCATCTACTAACAAGACATTTAAAACAATAAACAATAAAAATGTGGAATTAAAGCTTCTATAGGTCACCCATGGCCCCTTTCAGCAAACTTTTCTGTCAATCGCCTTGGATGCCCTTACCTTTACATAAAAAATATTCATGAAAACTTTGCCTTGAAAAAAAAGAAATTTTTTTTTCAATTCGGTTCCCAATTTGCATTTAAGCAACCGACATAGAGTCCCTTACCTCGTATAAACTCAAAAATCAAATCTACTAACTTCTGTGAAGGATTTCTTCGACCAACCTAAATAGATTCTAAAACAAAGGTTATTACTTGGCATTCAAAACTTTTGAACTAAATCTCCCATAATCAACTAAAATCTTATTTTTAACAATCCACCTTACCCAAAACGTTTCAAGAGAGGGTTATCCAAACGCTTCGTAAGTTAAAGACGCCTTCAAACCACAATTGATTCAACTTTGAAACCTGTCCAAAAAGACCTCAAATTAAAGATCAATCCAAAATCGACACTTAAACTAGGAAACTCATGGATCTTTAATAATCACCAAAACTTACCAGGAGAGTCAAATTGCCGGCTGGTCAGTGGCTAAAATTGCACAAGCCTCGTGTTTTCGAAGCTAAAACAAAGTGGGTATCCTTGAAACAAAGTCAAGATCCATGGATTAGGCTTACTCATAACCAAGAACATCAAAGAAAACGTGCATAAACCAACGTTTACCCAAAGGTGAAGGTTCGCCAGACTGAAAGAGGGCTGGTTGGTTCGCGGATCAACAGGGACGGTGGTAGCATGCAATTGGGATAGTAGTAGCGTGTGATTCCAGGGGCGGTGGCGTGCTGTTGCAGAGGCGGTGGCAAGCGGTGACTCGCGGCGATCTACGCCTGGCGTCCGGTTGAGTGACGGTTCCAGGTGGCGGCTTGGTGAGCGGCGGTGGGCGTGTGGTAGCTGGCTGAAAAAACCAAAAACAAAACACCTCCAAAGGGTCTCCTTGCGTGAAGGTTGAAGGAGAACTGGGAGAAGAAGGACCTTGGGAAGCATGCCTGCTAGAAGACAAAAATGGTATGCAATGCTTTTTTCAAAACCCTATTTGACCTTGGAGATTAACAAATTGTCCCTGCCTCTTCTCATAATAACAATAAATCCACAAACTAATATCCAACCATTGCGATTTAGGAAAAAGAAAAACCGAGCTTAACAACTAATTTGCTAAATCCAAAATTTTCCAGGATATTTAATTAACAATACCTGAAATTGTAGAGCGTTACAATCTTTCCTCCTTAAGAACTTTCATCCTCGAAAGTTTCTAGCCTTGAAAAAGCTCAGAATATCTAGCCCGCATCCCATCCTCTTGCTCCCTAGTAGCCTCCCCAAACTAGTGGTTTTTTCACAGCACCTTAACAAGGTTGATCTCTTGATTACGAAGAGTCTTTTGACCTCTCGCAAGAATTTGTACAGGCGTTTCTTTATAGCTCAAGTTCTCATTCAACTGCAAAGGCTCAAAATTAATCACATGTGATGGGTCTGACATATATTTCCTCAACATGGACACATGGAACACACTATGTACTGTAGATAGAGATGGCGGCAAAGCCAATTTATAAGCTACAGGGCCCTTCGCCTCGAGTCAGCGTAGCTTTTTTGTCTACTGTGTACTGTAGATAGAGATGGAGGCAAACCCTGGAAGGTCTTCAGGAAAGACATCCAAAAACTCATGTACAACTGGTACTGATGATACTAAAATCTCAGCACATCTGGTGTCGCCCACACTAGCCAACATGCCTCATGCTCCTTGGTTGATCAACTTCCTTGCCTTTAGAGCAGAAATCACCCTAGGGGCGGTCTCAGTTCTGGACCATTTAAACTTGTAGCTTCCTTGCAACAGTGACATGAACACCACCTCCTTATGAAAATACTACTACAAAAACTGTATTACTTGACACATGAGATTTTATATTACTTGACATTTTTGTAAAAAGATGTCAAGAATTATACATTTTTAACAAAAAAAAATCAAGAACTATACCTTTTTAACGAATTACGTCAAGAAAAATGTAAAAAATGTGGAGTTTGACGGAGTTTTTCGGATTTTTTTCACGCTACAAAAAAACTTGTCATTTTTGAAATGTCAAGAATGATGATAATGTACTTGACATTTTAAGAATGTCAAATTTTACCATAATTTACTTGTCATATTTTAATTAGAAGAAAAGAGGAAAGAACCCTAGGATTTTCAACATATTCTTCTCCCTCGCCCTTTCACGAGTTGCAACCCCAGCCCCCTTTGCTACTCCTCCCTCTCCAGCGTAGCGACACCACCACGAGCTCCAAACGACAGTGGCCCACGACCTACGACACGATTCCTGCAGTTCCAGTGACCTCATGACGAGACCCACATGTTTCCAACAAGACTAGCAACGAACAACAATTGTTCTTCCCTGGCGATGAACCAACAACTAACTCTGGCTAGCTTAGCGAACTGCGACCACGCACTAGCGGTCTAGAGTGATTTCCTCTTCTCCACAACAGTCTCAGCGCCTGTGAGACTTCAACCACCATGCACGGTCCTGGGCAGCGACTGCGACGGTGACGCAAGGATTCGCAAGTTTCAGCAATACTCACTTGTAATTGGGCCTTGAAATCACTCCAGTTTGTGATCCACTCTTCAAGCAGCTTCGATTCGAGTTACCCATAGCCCGACAGCTTTGGTTTTTTGTAATCGAACCTCTTCTATCACCTTTCAATAAGGGCCAAAGTCTTTTTTAGTAAGATTTAAGTGGTAAAGTTCCTTTTAGACTTTTGAACCCGATTAAACTAGTTTAGATTTGTCTCTAACACTTAGATGCTCTTTGTTTGTGGTTTCGAAGCAAGTCAAACATCTTTGAACCCTGACTGATTCCAAGGCTGTTTGATGGCGTTTAGTAGGTAAATACTTTCTAAATTGCTTTGAACTCAAGAAGGATGTTTTCTAATCCTTCGAAGCTTGTGTTTGTAGAAATGGTTAATTGTTTGCAACTTTTTGGGGGGGGGTTTATTTTCTTTATCTGCTTGTTATCCATTTTTATTGCTAGACAAGGTATGGTTGTTATGCTATAAGCTATGTTTGGTGTTCTCCGGTCTGCATCATTTAAGCTAACTATTATTGGATGTTGTCCTCTTGTAGAATAAGAGTTCACATAGCTTAGAACGAATTAAATGAAGTTTAAATTTTGCTAGTTTTATATCTGTAATCTTTATGGTTGCTGAGAAATGTACTCACCCCCTTCATTGTGTTGCTTTATTTCATGGTTTCAAAATCTTGGGCAAAGCATTCTCATGTAAATTATGTTAGATAATCTTTGCATTTTTGTTTGCAAATGAAAATTGGATAGGAAGAAAAAAGATGTGTTTGAAGGATAAATAGATAAAATGCCATGCATATCTAATGACCTTTGGCTAGCCTTATAGACTTGTAGCTAGTTGTGGTAAGGATTCTCTATTGGGGTGGTTAAGGAGAAAGTGAGTGTGGAAGAACTGAGGATATCTTAAGCATTCAGATAATGATGAGACTGAGTTCTAATTTAGTTGCTAAAGACAGCTGTTGTACATGGACCAACATAAGATATGGAGTAATTTTGTGTGTATATTTGCTTGAAAGCTGCATCCAGGATGTCCTTCATTTAGATGAATTTCTCCATTTGGCAACACCTTAACTATGTTTGACCTCTCCCAAACATAGTACCTCATAAAAAGACACTCCTTAAACATGGATGGGAGATACCCTGAAGCTATACCAACTATGGCTCCTATGTGGGTCAGTTGTGTAGGCAACATGCCACTAGAGGTTAGTTGGCAACACCCTAATAGGACTAGGCCCATCCCAACACGGTACCTCATGAAAACTTTCATAAAACATCTAGTAACATGATCAGCTTAAATAAGCGTTCATTAAATTGAGACTTTCTAATCTTGCTGAAAACCATACATTCAAAAGTAGGCACCTCCTAATTAGACCCCTCCAATCCACATGCTAGCATACATTTTTGGCAGATCCATACTTGAGAGTTTAAATAGAACAGATCATTAAATTGCCATATGCTTTGGGCAATTAACTAAGAAAAACCATAAAATCATAAATGGCCATGCATTCTCAAAATTACACATGCTCACATCCGATGCCCAAAAATATCCAATTGGCTACTTACCTTTGTTTTTTGAGCCAAAACAAGAATGATTAAAGTTTCTTTTTCCTGAAAAACCACTTGCACCACCCGAATGATCCAAAGATTGAACTTAACCTCAAATCTTGAATGTTCGATCCAAATAAAACATAAACAAATCTTGCTGGTTTTGATGACGAATTGATTTGATTTCGACGATCTGGCCTCCAAATGCAATGGGTATTCTAAAATTTAATCCAAAACATTATGAGTTAACTTCCAACACCAAAAATCTACACAAAACCTACTAAAATTCACCAATAATCTCATAAACTCATGGGTCTTTGTTAACTTATCAAAAACTTACCTCAAGAGTAAAAAAAAAAAACATTTGCTGGACAGCGACTATACTTGCACGAATTCACAATTTCAATTGTCGGAATGGAGTAGGTGTCAATAAGACAAAATCATAGGTCACGATTAGCCATACCCATAACATAAAACACCCAAAGTCCACCCTAAATCTTGGAGAAACAGTGCTTACTCATAGATCGAACCCATGCTGGATGAAAACGACATTCATCGATAAACTCTTGCAAATACCCATGTTGTTTCATGTCCACAACAGTGCTCATGGTAGAGGGCGCCGGTGGCGACAGGCACAAACAGTAGTCCCGACAGTGTGCATAGTAGGCGGCGACAGATGTGGGTTCAACGGCGGCAATCAGAGTTTGTGGAAAAAGAAGAAAAGACCAACAATGAAGGGAGATGAGGCTTGTTGTCATGAAAGCCAAAAGGAGGAAGATGAAGATAGAGTCTCATAAATGCCTAGGGCTATGTGATGGCTCAAATGGCTTGGCTAATGTTAAATAGAGAGAAAAAATTAGGGCTAGCTCCTTCTTGGCTTGGGCTTGGATAAAACTCAAATAAATAACAAAAATACCCCAAATCCAATTAATTCCCTTCTTCCTTCCAATTTTCTAATTTATACTTATACAAGCCCCCAAATTTCAAATTTTTTTTTTTTAACTAAGATAGTCCAAAATTAAACCAACAAGTAAAAAAAAACAACCACTTCAACTTCAAAAAAAAAAATAAAACTCCAATTCTTAAATTGGGACTTTAACCAATTTAATTTAATACTTGAAAGTGTCAGTCGCTATAATGTGAGTGAAGACACAGCATGCTGAAAGGACATGTGTTGGTTTATGGGGACAGTCTCCACTCTAGCAAGCAGCGTATGACTAGTATAGTGACGTGGCCAGGTCATAGGGGATGTAGGAGAATCGGAGCCATCAGGTGTCGAATTCGAATTTTGAATCCTAGACCTGGGACATACAATTATCTTCTCGATGCAATGCGAAGATTTTGTTAAAAATTGCTTTTAGCTATATTTACAAAAAATAATACGTTTAGTCATTTTTCAAATTGGACTATTTAAAATTAGTCATTTATGTTGTTGTCCCGTTAATCTTCAATTCCAACCTCATTCTTTAATTTTCAAGAGAACAGGGGACAGGTCATTGACAAAATTTTATGATATTCTACTTTAATTTTGATAATTTTATACGATAATTAAATAGCCACTAAAGCTTATCAAATATATAAAAAGTAAAACTTATAGGCTAAAAATAAATTTAAAAAAAAAACATTTTCAAAAATCACTTCAATTCTTTATTAACTACAAACCATGAATACAAAATTAGTCTATTACTTATAAATAACAATCTACAAACAATTAGAGAATCAGAGTACTAGAATTGATGCATAGAATGCATTCTTCATTCTTGTCTATAAAATCAATTGGAGGAAAAAATTAAAAAAATAATAATAATAAGATTATCATTATTCCCAATTTCATCGACCAAATCGGGAAATCCCTTCTTCTGCCGGTCTGGTTCTTGCATAGAATTTTTCAATATTTTAGGAAGTGGAAAGGGAGGCACTTGATTAAGATGGTTTCTTTTTTTTTTTTTTTACCTTCCCTTTTTATAAGTATTATACTCTATAAAATTTATTCGAAAATTGGATGGTTTCGAAAGTAATATGATTTTCTAAAAACATTTTAGAAAAAGGGTCAACGTGAGAATAGTTCAACCATTAAAGTATCTACTCTTTCTTTGAAGTCAGATGTTCAAATTCCAGCCACACATTTATTGCACAAAAACAAAAGTTTTCTAAAGATGATTTTATAATATAAGTTTAAAAAACTATCTTTTTGTTTTTCTAAAATAAATCTTTAAACTATCTCATTTTTCAAATAATCTTGATTATTTATAGTTAAATTACAAATTTAAGTTTTAAACTTTAACAATTTTATCTATTTACTTCCAACATTAAAAAGTGACAATTATGTCTTTGAACTTTTATTTTTAGTTGTTGTTAATAATATCACTACTTAAATATTGACATAACACATTGATTAGACTAACTAAAAATGAATATACATGATGTAACACACCAAATGAAGCAAACATGACAAAATAAGAGAAGACAAACCAAAAAAATTAATTTAAAATGCACTTTGCATGTCCATCCATTTAATTTTACCTAATCATAATTTATTAATTCAATTAGCATGTCACGTCAATATTTAAGTAACAATATTAATCATACAAACTTATTATAATAATTTTTTTAAAAAAAAATCAAAGATATCTAATCGAAAATTTTAAAAAATTATATATTAAACATACATAACCATCAAAATTCAAGATGTAAACTTATAATTATTATAGTTCAACAGATAATTATTTAAAAAAATCAAAGGGTGAAATCATTGTTAGTATGGGAACGGGCGCAGAGGATGAAGATCCAAAAGGCAAAGTAGAGATAATAAAGGAAAGTAGCTTAAGAAGAACAGGAAGGCCCCCACAGAGCACTAAAACCACCAACATTAGCATAAAGTGGGAGATGGATCCATGGGCCTTGGCTTTTCAAAAAGTCTTGTTTGGCTGACTCATGAAGCTTCCACCACTACTATGACTTGACACACCATAAACATGGTTAGACCCTTGGAGTTTCATTTTTTATTCTTGTGTTTGCCAAACAAGCCCTTATTCCATATCTATATGCATATTAAATTGGCTACAACAACCAATTTGGTCCTGTAGATTTAAAAGTTTCACTTTGATCTCCTATAATTTTGTTAAGCCGTCTCATAACTTGTTTATACATCGTTTTTTACTCAAGTCTTTTTCTTAAACTTGAATATAGTCAACTAACACAATTAAACCAAACATGTCACATATTCAATAAAATAATGACTCACAATGACAAAGATGACTCGTGATATTTTACCATATATCGCGAGGGGTAAATTGAACATTTTTAAATCATTTGAACTAAATTAAAACTTAGCCTAGGCTCCAAACTATAGAGACTGAACTAATTAAAACCTTTAAAATCATAAAAACTTAAATTTACATTAAGCCCAGGATCACCGAGGATAATTTTTTTTTTTAATTCAACAACATGTGGGGGTGAGAATTCCAACTTCTGACCTTTTGATTAAGAATATATATCTCAACCAGTTGAACTAGTAACTTAAATAATATATATCTATCATTTATAGTGTTTTTTATTTATTAGTCGAACGAAATGTATGGAGATAGGAATTTGAACCTTGAACTATATGGTGGAGCGTATAATGTCTTTAATTAGTTGAGTTATGGCCAAGTTAACATTATTCTTAGTGTTTATTACTCCTACAAATAGATGATTAGTTTTATATGTAAGATAATTTTAATAATTCATATATATTATACTAAGTATATATAATTAATATTCTTCATAGTCATCTCATTAATTTTCGTCACTTAATTAATTATATAGTATGAAAGTTTTAAGTGGTTAAAACCAATTTGTTCATTTAATAATAAAATGTAACTATTTAGTATCTATCTCTTATTTTTTTAAAAAAATATTTAGTATCTAATGTTTACATATAAAATATATAATTTATATTTGTTTAAATTAATTAATCTACTAAATAAATATATTCAATAATTGCAGTTCTAATTGTTGACGTAAATAAGTAGTTAACCTTTGTTTATTTTTGCAAGTTTTCATAAACAAAGGTTACATAACTAACAAATATTTAATTCACAGGAATTAATTCAAAAACAACTAAACTCACTGCCCAAACCAAATTAAGTAGGTTTTGTTTGCTTCTCCTTTTTCATTTCTTTATGTCTAAACCAAACCAACAAATAATACTTTGATTTGATACATCAAAGTTGTATTTATGTCCAAATCAATATTTTTGTATGCATTAAAAATTAAAATATAAGAAAAAATCAAGTTCAAAGATTTTTATAAAGCAATTACAATTAATACATGTAAGTGAACTGTTTAAACAACTTTTTGATGTTGGTATAATTTGCATTTTATTTGTTAGATTCAACTATTAAAAGAATTCAAATTAATTTCAATACATTTTGCATTTTATTTGTGGGATTTAAGTGCATATTTCATGTGTGTGTATATATATAAGCAAGTATAATATAAGAAACAGTGTTTGAGAATAATTTTAGAAATTGAAAATGACAAAGAAACAAACCAAATCAAACAGAACCAATTGGTTTGGTTTTGAAAATATTGAACAGTTTGTTTTTATTTCTTTTTTTTTTTTTAAATGATCAATTTCAAGAATTTCATTTAATAAGAGAACCAAACTAAACCGACAGAACAAAAAGTAATTTCATGTATATAGTAATATGAACCTTTACAAGCTGTCAAAGATACAACTGTAAAAAAAAATTAAAAAAAATTAAAAAAAAAAAAACTTTTACTGCCAAACTTAAAAGCTATTTTTGCGATTGTTGTTGCCGTTAAAATAACAATTTAGTTCATTTGTGCTTTTTTTGAAAAATAAGATGTAATGCTAATTAAATTAGTGTTGGGTAAATTTTAGTTTTAAATATGAAAAAAGAAAGTTAGTGTTTGAAAAAGAAATAAAGGCTCCATTAATTTAATAACTATTTGGTTTTTGATTTTTGATTTTTGAAAATTATGCTTGTTTTCTCATCAATTTTCTACAATCGGTTTCATTTTTTTCTTTAGAAAACATTTGAATTCTTAGTCAAATTCCAAAAACAGAAACAAGTTTTTCAAAAACTATTGTTTTAGTTTTCATAGAAGTTTTAAAAAACTTGGCTTCATTTCTTAAAATATATGTAAAAAATAGATAACAAAACAAGGAAATTCATAGATGGAAGTAGTATTTATAGGTTTAATTTTCAAAAATCAAAATCTAAATAGTCATCAAACGAGACCTAAATTATTGCGATCTAGCTATAATGACTAAAAGTCGTATAACATTTTAATTATGCATAATGTTAGGTTGATATTTAACTTCAAAGATATTTTATAAGAAAATTTGAAATTTTATACCATTTAAATAAAATTATATTTTTTTTAACTTATTTGAAACAAAAAAAAAAATATCACAGAATTGTTATGAAATTTTTTTATCAAACAAAATGTTTCAAATTTAAATACAAAGAAGGTAAGAAAAATAAATTACATTGCATTAAATACAAGGGTAAAAGAAACAAATTAAATTGATTAAAAAAATGATGAGACTGGATAGATGGTGAATTATCTTGTTTTTGAGAACCTCTATACATATGTGAAAAAATAAAATGAAATTGTTTATAATTTCATTAGGAAATTAGCTAGATTTTCAGGAAACAAATTTCTAAAGTTGATATGTTAAGCAAATTTTGCAATTGTATTTGAAAAAAATATTTTTATTTGAATTGAGGTAAATTTAGTTTTATGAAACACTAAAAACAATTTAAAAAAAATCTTATATAATCACTTTGAAAGATGTCAAAGTAAACTATATAGCATAACCTTAATAAGTTGAGTCAATTTTTATCTTAAACTTTGATTTTTCTAATTTAGATAAGGGTTGCAATTTTTAACCCTTGTTTGGCCTCCATTTGATGAATTGTAAAAATATTTGAGAGATTTTTCCGATGAATATTGATCTTGTGCATTGATATATTATAACTTAATTTTGTACATCTATTTATTGGAGCTTGATTTCATTGAACTTCATAGATTTTACTGTCTCAATGTTATCAATTTTGTTAAATATTAGTGAGTGGATGTGAAAAAAAAAAATTTAAGAGAAGGTAAAAATTCATTTAAAGGGTTTGTTTGGAATTGTCTAATTCTAATTGGATGAAATTAAAATTTTTGAATAAAAATGGACTCATATTCTCAAACTTAGATGGAAAAAAATGAAAAGTTTTCCTTTTAAAAATAATTGAAGAAATCAATCTACCAAACTAGCCCACAACTTTTGAAAAAATTACACCTTGATATTTTATATATATATATGATTAAAAAAATTGATGATCATAAAACCCAATTGGGCAATATGGGTCCCCTATCTTTATTTGAAACTCCACCATGGCCTTGATTGATGTTGATGACATATCCTAATCCATGGTCCACCACCATCATCCCCTCAACTAGTCTTCATCATTCCCTCCAAAAAAAAAAAAAAAAACTCTTCAACACCACACATGGGTTGCCACCAAATCAGATCATGCTCATCACCATCATGATCATCCTCCTTCAATCTCCACCGTCCATTTTCTCCATCTACTCTATATAAAACCATCCAATCAAAACCCAACTCCTAATTTAATTTTGAAGTGAGAAGAGAAGAGAAGTGAAAAGAAGAGAAAAGAAGAGAAGCTCCAGAGAAAAGGGCCAAGGTAATTCCAGGCTATGGAGAAGAGCAAATCATTCCCCAAGTACTCATCCTCAACTTCGGGCGAGTTCGGTTTCCAAACCCGATCCAACTCGTACAATTTCAACGGCCCGACTGGGAAGGGGACCGGGTTTTCGTCCTCGGCCGATCCCGAGCTCCAAAGGAAGAGAAGGATTGCCTCTTATAATGTTTTCAACATGGAAAACAAGGTCAAGTCCAGTGTAAAGAACAGCTTCAAGTGGATCAAAACCAAGTTTAGTGACGTTCGCTATGGCTTGTGAGTTTATTAATTAAGGGTTTTTCTCTTTTTCTTTTTTCTTCTTTGTGTAAACAGTTTGGCATTTGCTGTCTTTAAAGACTTGGAACCAAATTGGAGATATATATAATTAAAGAGTTTGGAAGGTGTGTGTTTGGCTGTGGCTTTGTTTCTCCATGCAAATATATAAGCCTTTTTTTGCAACATACAAAATCAATTATACCTCTAATTTTAGTCTTATTTTGGCTGTTTTTTTTTAATTATTTTTTTTTGGTTGGTTGTTTTTTTTAATACATCTTATAAAAATAGATCATAGTAGGGATGGGATGAACAATAAGTTGGAGTGAGTTTGAGATCTATCTACTATGAAAAAAATTTGTGTACAATTGCTATTTAAAGGGGGTAAAAGTTTAGTTTCTTTTTAAAAAAAATTATATCTTTAGTCTAGCTGTATTAAATTTAGATTAATATATAAATTAAATGATTTGAAGATTAGAGCCAAAATAAAATTGGTTGAAATATTAGTAACAATTTTTTTTTACATGGTCATCAATTTAATTATCTATTTTTCGTAACTCATAATTCAATTGACAAAGTCCAATTGATTTAAAGTAGTTTATATCTTTCAACCCAAATTTATAATTTTGTCAAAGATTATTGATCTACTTATTTATTGTATTTAAAAATATGTATATTTCTAATTAATTTTTTATGATTCAATAAAAAAATTTAGGTTGGAGACTGGAGTATATTATTTTTTCTTATTGCCAACGAAAAGTTATTTGGAAAAATAAATTAAAAAATAAAGAAGGAAAAGTTGAGACTTTTTTCCCTTTTCCACTCGCCATTGATTAAAATGAAGATTCCTCGCAAAAGGGTACCATTCTTGAGTTCAACAGTGTTTCAAATATTGGGATAATGAATTGATTACAATAGACCAAAAACATGGTGACAAATAATATCCAACATTAAGTTTTAATTTGCATTGTTAAAAATGAGATCTAATTTTTGAAATTAAAGCTAGTCCACCACCTACTAGTGGAAAGTGGGGTTTGACCACATCACAGAGTGTCCAATTGAGACATCGCCTAAATACACTATTAAATGGGTCACTACAAAGCTTGAGTGGATTTAAATACTTGGTATTTTGATCATACGAGATCAAAAGTCACCTAGTTCAAGTGAGCCATAGCTTGATCGAGGTAAAATTTTGTGATACTTACCAATCTTAATGGGGCCTGAGTATTTTGTATCTCAACCCAAGTAAGACCAATAAGCCACCTATTCTAGATGAATCATAGCCCGACATGGTGAGATAAAAATGAGTCTTAGGTGTCGAATCCAAGTACTAAACATTCAAAATAAGGCCTAATAAAGTCAAATGTCATTCAACTCCGCATTTGGTAAGATTTGATACAAGATGTGACTAGTGCAGTTAAAGTTCCTCTCAATGACATTTTCATGAGATAAAGAATTCCATATGATTTATAATTTGAATAGTGAATTATTTACTATTTTAATATTGTTTGTGCCATTGATTAGATATTTGTATTTATAATTAAAAAAAAATAAACAAGTTAAAATTTTATTAGGTTGAAAAACGAAATCATTTATACCAACATCAAACATATCACAATCATACTATAGAAATAGAAAAAGATGGCATGAAGTTATAATAAAAAGAACCGCAAGAAATTTAGCAAGTTGAAGCGTATGTGCCACACGATGTCTTTGAAATAAATTCGTTTCTCATTTGTGCTTAAGATTCAATAAATGTTTGTCTTTCATTATACAACAACTACACCCAATAGTAAATAATACCGATATAGTACACCAATGAACTATACTCCAAGTAAGTTTCATCATAATAACAAACTAATCTAATCTTTAGATTAGAAAGTTGAGAGAAAATGAGAATATCAGAAGAGATGAGGATGATATGTGCCTTGTTGAAAAGGTAAAAAAAAAAAGAGAAAAAAAACATATTATACATAAGAAATTATTCAATGAGACCGCCATAATGTGGCTGCCTTACAATAATCGTTGGATGTGGATTCAAAATCTTTCATGCCTCCTAATAACCATTGGATATAAATTTGAGGTACTTCTTTCTCTCAATCCAACGGTGAAAAATTGTCAACAACATTGTGGTTGCCTCACCGAATAATTACTCATTATTATATAGGCATGGAGGATTGTTGGTTATAAAAGTAAAATAATTATAAATTTTAATGTAATAATTAAATTTGAAAACTAAAATTTGGCTTCTTAGAAGCATTATACACTACAAATTAATTTCTTGGATTGATAAAGTGGGTTAGGGATGCTATAAATTCTAGAAATCCATTTGTGAAATTAATAAAACTTTGGATCTAAGAACTTTAAAGATTAACATAAACCTTCAAATCACAATAGTTCAACTCCGAAGTTGATTTTAACACACTAAGACAAGGTTAAGATTTGAACTACCTTAATGAATGGCCCAAGATAAAAAAATAAGATTCTTTCAAAATTTCGAATACTCACAAGTAGGTTAAACACTATCATTTAGAATGTTATAGACATGCAACCCTAAGTAGAAGAATTGAAAAAAGACGAATAAGTACTCATAGTTCTCTAAAGCACAACTAGAGAATAGGTCATTGGTTAAGACACCTTCTCATTTTCTAAAGGGTGAAGGTCCGATCCCTCCTATTCTATTGAATAATTCAAATAAAAATACAAGACTT
The DNA here is from genome assembly GCA_033996785.1 of Trichosanthes truncata. Taxonomy (NCBI): domain Eukaryota; kingdom Viridiplantae; phylum Streptophyta; class Magnoliopsida; order Cucurbitales; family Cucurbitaceae; genus Trichosanthes; species Trichosanthes truncata. The sequence goes on from JAWPNB010000009.1 coordinate 32,185,109, forward strand.
AACATTTTTCTAGCAGTTTGGCCCAATCCATTTTTCTACTAGGATTAGAGTTTCCTAATTGGACTACAACTTCGAATCAAATAATGACATCTAATAGCTTATACTATATTTAAAATAACTAAATAATAAAATAAAGCAAAACTTGGCCACATTATCGACCTTGTGTGAAGTAACTAAAATAGCTCTAACTAAACTTGACTTGGAAGGGTAAAACTGAAAAGTAGTAACATTACATTGAATACTCTTATCCAAAGATGTAATCTCTTATTTTAATAAATCCGGTGCAAATAGATCGAAGAGATGAACTAAACTGTCAATTTTGTGGGCCTCTCATTCCTCCATTTAAGAGCTTCGTCATTTCCAACATTGTCTCCACTTATAGATATTTAGTGTAATGATTGACCTGAAACTTTTGTTGGATAATTTCTCATTCACTTAGAACATTATTTTAAGCAAGTGAATATCTAACACATATTTGTGTAAAAATTCACTATGCAAGCATATACAATCGTTGGTAGAAATTGATAGATAAAGTTGATCCAACGAGGACTAATTAGTGCAAATTATATAAAATTGAGTCCTACTATTATAATTAATTCTACTGTAATTAAGTGATCCAAATTAACAAAATGCAAGCTTGACACAAGGAAATTAAATTAATCTAAAAGAAATATACAACCGAAAATTGACAACAATTAAGATGAGAATTGAATTATTAATGATAACACACAAAATGTGCTATCTTTAAGCCTTATTTATTACTAGTTTTGTTACTTTCACATTCACGTTTGTTTATTTTGTAGAAATCGAGCATTTGGAGCAAACCGGATCTTTCTAGAAGAATTGTGGTGAAAAATGAACTATTTGGACATAATTTGGAGTACCCAAGTCAGGAGAAAGAGTCAATCAAGCCAAAAATCTCGAGGGGGTAACATCTCAACACTACTAAAGTGTCTCAATGCCCCAAAATGTTGCATCCAAGCCATTGACCTCGCACGAAGACCATCTCAATGCTCTACAAAGTGTCTAGACACTTCAGAAGTGAAGTTCACAAGTCTCTTCGTCAAAGCAACATGTGCGCGCCTCCTTTCCTTATCTATTCCGTCCATAAAGTCTCGATCCTGCACCTAGCGTCTCGACACTACCATTCCAAATTCGTAAGAAGTGTGTATTTAAGGACACAACGTCTTGATTGTTGGGATTTATGCCCTAAAGCCTCGTAATTAATAATTTATTTAATAATTAATAATAATTTTGATTATTTTATTTTCAATATAATATTATCCATTATATGAAAAATCCAAGGTTATTAGTGTAATCTTGAACAGTATGTGGTTGACATACGAGAGGATCATGTTCAAGAAATAACCTAAAGGATCATAGTATATGGATAAGGTTGGGTGCCTTATCCTGGTAACACTATTGATACGGCCCACTTTGTAATAGTTACAAATGATTTGATCTAAATCATTCATGTGGAGACATGTGAGTGGGGGTATCTTATACAATGAGTTTGTATAAGACTGGACCACGAAATATTTAATCTCTCTTTATAAATCCGTTAATTGAGAAAATTAATATTTCATCAGGATGATCATATGCGACTCGATCTTAATCTTGAGTGAGTTATGAACTCCTGCCTGTGAGGGCTTGTCCTTTGATTTGCATGGGTGAGAGTGGCTTTTGTAGCCGATTTAATATGCCTACCATTTTGGGGACTTGACTAAATAGGGAGCTGGGAACATAATCTCACAAGATGGAATTCACTCCTTCCCATAAAGGGTAAGTAGATGAGTAGTTCCCTTAAATGCTGATTTCGGGACTTGAACAATGGGGCCCCACACTCTCATTGGCCCGAGAGGGACTTAGTTTATAATTAGATTATAAACATATTGTTCATTAGAGAATCAGTGGTACTTAAGGTGCAAGATGTAATTATAGGGGTAAAACGGACTTTTGACCCAGCTGTAATTACGAACAACTCGTGAAGGATCGACTTGCATGTAATGATTATATCTATGGACACAACTTGTCCTACAGTGCATAAGAGTGCAACTCTAGGTCTATAGTGGAGTGACCTATAGTTAATGAATGAAAATTAATTAATTAAAGAGTTTAATTAATTAATTTTGTATCATTGGAGCTTATAATCTGTAGGTTCATAAGGTCCCCTTGCTAGCTCATAGTAACACTAAAAGATCAATTTAGTTGAAAGAAAAATTTGAAATGTTCAAATTAATATTTAATTTGAAGTGTTCAAATTAATATTTAATATATTAGATATATTAAATATAAAAGAGGAAAATATATTTATTGTATTTGATACATTAAATATTAAAATTTGAAATGTTCAAATTTAATATTTAATTTGAAGTGTTCAAATTAATATTTAATATATTAGATATATTAAATATAAAAGAGGAAAATATATTTATTGTATTTGATACATTAAATATTAAAATAATTAATATATATTTGATATATTAAATAAAAGATATTTATAGAATTTGAATAAGATTCAAATAAATAAATATCATAGGAGATTTGAATGAGATTCAAATAAATAAAAGATATATTTTAATATATTAGATATTAAAATATAATATTTTAATAATGGCAAAGATCTTCCCTTGGTCTCTATAAATAGAACCCTTGGGTTGAAGCATTCTGAACAACACACATCTCCTCAAAGAGAATTAGAGAATTCTCTCTAAACCTCTTCCTCTTTAATCCCTTGAGGATTTTCTTTCAAGAGGCTCTCACAAGCCTTGATCTTTTGTTAGAGTCATAGCAAGGAAGACTTTGTGGAGGAGATAAAGACCCGCCAGAAGAATCTCCATATATTTCAAGCTATTTATTGCTTAACCCTTGTATTTTAGTTTAATTCTAAATAAATCAAAAACGATTCATATGCTTCCGCTGTGGGTTTAATTCGATTATTCCCTTCAATTGGTATCAGAGACTCTTTGAGTTTTATTTAGAATTAAATTTTTGTGATGGTGGGTATTTTAATTTATCATATATTTGATATATTTGTGGTTTGCAAATTGATTGTTTAGGCTATTTGGCATTAGATTTATTGCTTTGATTAGATCATTGTAAAACCAATAAGGGTTAGGATTTCATGTATTTTACTTGAATGATTACCATTGCTGCAATTTTCGATCACATGCATTGAAGAAGCCAACGACGAAGAGGTGCACGAAAAAAAAAAAAAAAAAAAAAAAAAAAAAACGGAAAAATCGAAGTCAATCATATTCGGCTGAAGCTTTATATTATTATTAAACATTCCTGTATTTGAAAACAGTGTTTGGTTTAGTGGTGAATGAAGATTCTTGTTATACTCAAGGTCTTTGGTTCAACACTTGGGTAATGCAGTTTTTCCTTTTTTACTTTTGTGACTGCTGGTACCATAATTGGAAGACAAGATTTAGGTTTTTAAAATCTAAATTTGGATGGCCGAACAAGGAAGATATTGAAGACCAAGATATGTCTTGGATTTAAATTATTGTAATTTAAATTATTTTCAATTTCTTAGGATATGCCAAATATGCCGGTCAATTTTGCTATTTTTTAATTTAATTATGCATGAGATGTATGTTTTAAATTATTTGATTGTTGCATAAAGTATGCCATTTAAATTTAAAATCCCACCATAGGTTAAGCATGATCATGCATCTTATCTTATTTTTTAATATAATTGTTATATTGGAAAATTTGATTAGGATGATTCCTAATAGAATTGAGATATTTTCTTAATATGCTTATATTTTCCATATCTTTGAATATAATTGTTATATTTGAAAATTAAATTAGGATATTTTCTTTCATAAATGAAATCCATGTTTTCCTAATAGGATTAGGATATATCCTAATGAGATTAGGATTTTCTTAAAATAAAGATATTTCGAATTCATGTTTTAAATAGTTTAAAATTTGAATTTAATATATCTTTATTTGTTAGAATTTATGATAATCTTTTAATTTAGTTTTAAATGGTTTAAAATGGTAGAATTCCAAGATTATCCATAGTTTAAGTTTTGAATTTAATTTATCTTCTATTTTTCTAAATAGAATTAGAATAAAATATCAAGGATTATCTTTTAATTTAAAGAGTTTAAAATGATGGATTTTTAAGACTATCCAAGTGAATTATTTTTTAATAAGATTAAAAAAAAAATTATGTTCATTAATCTAATAATTAATAGTTAATTAAAGATTAATAAATTCGAAAATAAAAATTGACTATAAGGGAACTCTGTCTATGGAAGGTTCTGTCTAGACTGGGGTATTTAAGCTGACCGAAAGGGAACACCTCTAACTGGGAACCGACCTGGGAGTTGAATTAGTCAAATTTTATTTATTTTCACTAAGCATGCTCATAATGTTATTATTATTATTTTTAAATAGTTTAAAAACTTAGTAATTCACATTAAAATCAATCTAACAACATAAGGGTCATGAAAGGTAGATTGGGGAACTTAGATAAATGAGATTAGCCTAATTTTTCAAAGTAATAGAAAACCCTATTTCAAAATACTTAGTGGGAGAAGGACACATGTCAAAAATCCAACGGTCTCTATTATTGATTCACAACGTGAGATTCATGTGGGGCCTCGTGGCGGCTTTTGGACCGTCCTCCCTACGGAAGGTGTTTGCATGAATCAATATCAGGGTGAATCTTTTGAGAAAGTATTATAGTAAGTGGGAGAAGGAAATGTGTCAACATATCCTACGGTCTCCATCATTAGTTTACATATCGTGAGATTCATGCGGGGCCTCGTGGCGGCTTTTGGATCGTCCCCCTACGGAAGGTGTTTGCATGAGTCAATATCAGGGTGAACTCCTGAGAAGGATAGGATTGTAGTTCTGTTTCCAATACTTGACCTACCCTACGGCGGCACGTGTTGGGATAAAACTACGGGATCTAAAGTTATGGGTCACACTTACAAAGGGCTCATTAAAGTTGTTAATGATGTCTTTGACCAAACTAATGGTAACTAAATATTATAGGAATAAGAGTTATTCTGGTATAATACTTGGTTGAGATTGTCTCAGTTTAGTGAAGGAATACTTGACCTACCCTACGGCGGCACTTATTCTAACTCACTAAAGTACCATAGCATTAGAAATGATTTATAGGGTTAATTATTTTTTTTTTCAAATTGTTTGATTTCTATGCTAAAATTGAATGGATAATTGTTTGCATTATGTTAAATTATATACTATATATTTCAATATTCTGTCAGTTTCTCTCATAATTTTAATTTTATTACTGATAAGTCAAAATTGAGAAATTTTATTACTTGGAAAGGTAACATTAACACTATAATGGTAGTGTAAAATTTTGAATTTGTCTTTATTGAGAAATATTCTCGAAACCTGTTGCTAATGCTATTCGAATTGTTCGTGAAGCACGTGATTAATGAATCAAAAGTAAACGAGATAGCTTGTACGTATTCTCCTAGTTGACATGTTAGATGTCAAGTTTAGAAGATAAAGAAAATGACAACAACATATGAATGTTGAAGTCAACATAAGCTAAATTTAGAAAATTGTCTAAATGATCTCAAAATTAAGTATTACAAAAATCCAAGTAAAGAAACCAAATGATTGAAGCTATATAAAAGGAAATAGTTCCTAAATTAGCTAGGACAGTCATAATAAGAGGAATTTTTGAAATGCCTCTAGGAAGAAAAATATAAAGTAAATTTGATTTACTAGATTTTTGGTGGAATATAAATGCCACCTAGATAGTCGATATAAGATCTACTATCAAGATTTATTCTTCATTACATTTAATATGTAATTCTTGGAAAATACTTAACATGTAGAATAATTTATACAAGTTAGCACCAGGAAGCCTATCTCAGTTAGTGTAGTGGGAGACATTAAGATGTCATTAAGTAAAAATTGTTACATAATGCTGAATATGGTGTTTTTAGTAACCATAAGAGAAATTCAATTTCTTGAACTTTATTACAAAAATGTTCATATAGTATGAATTACTTTGAAGTATAAAAGTTTATATTTTCAAAATTGTTTGAAAATACATTCAGCTGAAAATAAGAACAATTTGTATATGTTAAAAATGTTGACATATACTATACTACAAAATACTGAGATATGCAGGATTATAGAATCCAAAATAGAAAGACATTGTTTTCTCCTAAAATATGATACTTGACTTTGGCTGTTAAGGTTGATTAACATCAACTTGAATAGAATGAAAAGACTAGTAAAAGGTAATTCTCTAAAAAGTTAGTTAATTACTTTACATGTCTGTAGATCTTGCCTTTCATGCAAGATAATCATTGGGCCTTTATTAGATAGGGCTTGAACGCCAAAGAATATTTTGGGCTTACACATTCTGACCCAAGTGGTCTGGTGAATGTAAAGGTCAAATAAAGTCATGAATATTTCGTCACTCTAGTTGATGATCATTCAAGGTACAAGTATCTTTACCTAATACAACATTAGTCTAAATTTTTGAAATGTTCAAGAAAATTAAGACTAAAGTTTAAAAAAAAAAAAAAAACGATTAGGTAATTAAATCTATCAAGATATTATGATCAGATCATAATAGAAAGTACAGGAACCTTGCGTATTAAAACTAATTGATAGAAAATCGGTTTTTATCCCAATTATCGTAATACCAAGTGCAATTTTGTGAAATTGGGCTGCAAGAGGAGAAACAAGACATTGTTAGACATGGTCACATTAGTAATGAGTTACACACCATTACCATACTCCGGTTAGGAAATGCAATAGAGATTGCATGGTGAACATGATTCCCTCTAAAAGTGTCTACGAGACAATTTTAAAGATTATAGAAGAGTAGTAAAGCTGGTTTACAACACTTCACCATTTGGGAATGTTAAGCTCACGTGTTGAAACAAGCCTAAAAAGCTTGTATATGTTCAAAGATAAGCCTAAGTGTAGGCCACCCCTAAGGAGTATAAAGTGGTCTTTTATGTAGTTCTAAAACGAATAAGGTATTTGTATGACAAATATCAATTTTATAAGAAATGTCAAATAAAAGACTACAAACCTTTAATAAGGTGAGATAGTGTTAATAAATTGGTTCCAAGAGAAGCCACTAAATAGTTAACAAAAGTTGTTAACAATTTAATTATATTTGAAAGTCAAATGGATCCTAGTCATGAATTGGATAAGCCTCATCGTAGTGGGAGAGTTATGAGATGACTCAACCTTTACAAGGACTTAATTGAAGCCCAAATTGTCATGTTAGATGACAAAGTTGAAGGTTTATTACTCTCAAAGTGAGACTAATGGCAAAGGGTTAGACCTAATAGGAGAAAGTAGACTAAGAGTAAACTTTCTCACTTGTTGTCATACTAAAGTTTGTGAGTATTATTTAATTCATTGTTGCATATGGGATATGAAAATGAATGTTTAGAATTCTTTTATGAAAAGAAATCTTAGATAATGCATCTACACAAATCAATCAGATATGTTTATTTTCAAAGATCAAAAGCAAAAGGTTTGCGAAATAGTAAAGGTTTATTTATGAAATGAATTTTACCATTAGATCTGTGAATATAAGGTTTGATAAAAGTATCAAAATCTATGACTTTGGATAAATATTAATGAAGCTTGTATAGACAAGAAAATCATTAATGGCTTAGTGGATTTTTCTCATGTTTTATGTTGGTGATATTTTTACCCATTATGAATGATGTAAGATGTCTAACATAAAACGTTGATTTAGTAACCAATTCCAAATAAGTGATTTGGAATGACTCAGTATATTTTAAATGTCCAAAATGAAGATTTTAAGGACAAAATGTTAACCTTGTCTCAAACATCTTATATTGACAAAATTGTTGTCAAATATTTGATTTTTATGTCTAAGAAATGGTATCTTAAGACACCTCAAATGTTGAGAGTATATGATATGCATAAATGAGACTGAACATTTAATATACAATTGGTTAGCATATATCAGTTAAACGAATGGTATGACCATTGAGTAGAAAATTAAAAACTTTCTCAAATTATCTATGGATGATGAGAAATTTTTGTGTATGCAGTTAAAGATTTGATCTTTACAAGATACACTGGTTTTTGCAAAGATTTAGGAAATCTATGTAAAAATAAATCTTACCCTAGGTGGTGGAGTATGATATATAAGTTAAATTGTTTTGCTTGTGAAGCAAGAAAATGACTTATATGACTCAAATAGTTCCTTAAAGATCTGAAAGGTGTTTCAGATATGATTTAGTCTATCCTCTTTATTATGATAATACTGGTGCAAAGACTAATATTAAGGAAATTAGAAAACACCAATGCATAGGGAATCATATCGAGAGAGAGAAAGCATCATGGTAGTGACCAAGATGGCTTTTAACGACAGTTCTTTGGATCTATATAAAGAGACTCTTCAGGCTAAAGTGTTTGAGGGTCACCTAGAATGTCTAGGATTACGAGACATGTCTCATCTTTGCTAGGGCAAGTGGGAGAACATGTTGGGTATAGAGTATGCCCTAGGATACATGTCTCGCCGGCTTTAGTGCAAGTGGGAGATTGTTGGGATTTATGCCCTAAAGCCTCGTATTTAATAATTAATAATAATTTTGATTATTTTATTTTCAATATAATATTATCCATTATATGAAAAATCCAAGGTTATTAGTGTAATCTTGAACAGTATGTGGTTGACATACGAGAGGATCATGTTCAAGAAATAACCTAAAGGATCATAGTATATGGATAAGGTTGGGTGCCTTATCCTGGTAACACTATTGATACGGCCCACTTTGTAATAGTTACAAATGATTTGATCCAAATCATTCATGTGAAGACATGTGAGTGGGGGTATCTTATACAATGAGTTTGTATAAGACTGGATCACGAAATATTTAATCTCTCTTTATAAATCCGTTAATTGAGAAAATTAATATTTCATCAGGATGATCATATGCGACTCGATCTTAATCTTGAGTGAGTTATGAACTCCTGCCTGTGAGGGCTTGTCCTTTGATTTGCATGGGTGAGAGTAGCTTTTGTAGCCGATTCAATATGCCTACCATTTTGGGGACTTGACCAAATAGGGAGCTGGGAACATAATCTCACAAGATGGAATTCACTCCTTCCCATATAGGGTAAGTAGATGAGTAGTTCCCTTAAATGCTGATTTCGAGACTTGAACAATGGGGCCCCACCCTCTCATTGGCCCGAGAGGGACTTAGTTTATAATTAGATTATAAACATATTGTTCATTAGAGAATCAGTGGTACTTAAGGTGCAAGATGTAATTATAGGGGTAAAACGGACTTTTGACCCAGCTGTAATTACGAACAACTCGTGAAGGATCGACTTGCATGTAATGATTATATCTATGGACACAACTTGTCCTACAGTGCATAAGAGTGCAACTCTAGGTCTATAGTGGAGTGACCTATAGTTAATGAATGAAAATTAATTAATTAAAGAGTTTAATTAATTAATTTTGTATCATTGGAGCTTATAATCTGTAGGTCCATAAGGTCCCCTTGCTAGCTCATAGTAACACTAAAAGATCAATTTAGTTGAAAGAAAAATTTGAAATGTTCAAATTAATATTTAATATATTAGATATATTAAATATAAAAGAGGAAAATATATTTATTGTATTTGATACATTAAATATTAAAATTTGAAATATTCAAATTTAATATTTAATTTGAAGTGTTCAAATTAATATTTAATATATTAGATATATTAAATATAAAAGAGGAAAATATATTTATTGTATTTGATACATTAAATATTAAAATAATTAATATATATTTGATATATTAAATAAAAGATATTTATAGAATTTGAATAAGATTCAAATAAATAAATATCGTAGGAGATTTGAATGAGATTCAAATAAATAAAAGATATATTTTAATATATTAGATATTAAAATATAATATTTTAATAATGACAAAGATCTTCCCTTGGTCTCTATAAATAGAACCCTTGGGTTGAAGCATTCTGAACAACACACATCTCCTCAAAGAGAGAATTAGAGAATTCTCTCTATACCTCTTCCTCTTTAATCCCTTGAGGATTTTCTTTCAAGAGGCTCTCACAAGCCTTGATCTTTTGTTAGAGTCATAGCAAGGAAGACTTTGTGGAGGAGATAAAGACCCGCCAGAAGAATCTCCATATTTTCAAGGTATTTATTGCTTAACCCTTGTATTTTAGTTTAATTCTAAATAAATCAAAGACGATTCATATGCTTCTGCTGTGGGTTTAATTCGATTATTCCCTTCATTGATGTTGTCCCTTGCATCTCGACGTTGTGGTAACTTTACCTATATATTCATATTTTTCCAGTCGTTTTGAGGTCAGCTTGAAAGGAAACTTGGAGAATTTAAACCCTAATTTTGATTTCTTCATATTTGTGCCCCTTTTTCATCATGAGCGGCTAAATTCTTTGTTTCTGATTCAAGGGTGATTTGATTCCAATTATAAGATTGTGAGGCTTTGGGCTCAATCGAAACTTCATCTTTAATCCAAGTATTCTTTGTTTTTTATTGTTATTTTTATGAATGATTAGTATTAGTTAAATTGACTCCTTAATTTAGTATTCATTGTTTAATTATTATCCATGATTTTGTGATTTGTAATTGTCATGAATAATTGAATTTAGTAGCAAAGAGTTAGCTTATGTGTGTAATTGCGGCTTTTTCGTTTTACATAGCTTGCATAATAGACTCTAGGGAAATAAAGGAACAAAGTTAATAAAGTTGTAGCTATCTCACTTAGTTGATTTTGGTTTAGTCATTCTCATAGTTTTGAATGTTGTCATTGAATTGATATGGAACGCTATCGTGCCAAGTTAATTAAATGGTAAGATTTGATTTTTATGCTTGGTTAGAATCAATTGAATTAGGGGAATTTACACTTCTTGCAGCTTTTAAGAATAAGTAAACTAAGTTCTTGGATTGAGAACTTAATTTCGTAAGCCTATGATCAAGATTACAATTGGATGAGAACTATAACTTTGAATTAGTAATTTGGTAAGATTGATTTTCTCACTCACTTTCATTATTTTCTGTTTAATTATAGTTTTAATTCAACAAATCCAAACTCCCTTTTTTGTTTTATTTAACTTTGAGGAATTAATTTCATTGGTTCCCTTGAAATTCGACCTGGTTCCATTATTTCTACAAGTTAGAGTAGAAGAATCATTATTTATTTTGGAGGGTTTCGACAACCCAACAATTTAAGGCGTTGGAATTTATGGAATTTCACTACTAATTTTAGCTCCCAAATGCTATGCGATTGTATAGCATTGTGCAACAATACTACATTATGTAGTAAAGGAGAAACTTAAGATAAATACCCATAAATTATTTCTAATTCTCGAATTATAGTTCTTAAGCAAATTTTAACAAATGTCTATTGAAGAAAATTGGTGAAGAAGCCTTCTTCATTTCCTCCTCTTCTCTATTGCAATTTTTTTTTCTGCCTTTTTGTTTTTGTGATTTTTCTCCTCCTCCCTCACATGTTCCACACCTCCAAATTAGCGTTCTCTCCTTTTTGTTGAAAGCATTGCCCCTGGATTTCTTTTCCCATTATAGCCTATCAGAATGGGTTTAATTGCTACTATTACTCTCTTCCTACATGACATGATCCATGCCACCATCACATTCATTCAAGAGATAAACATAAGACCCCAGGCAAATAAGCTACAAGTAAGCACAAATCCAACAAATTCAAGCCAAGATCAATCATATTACAAAGTATGCTATGTTTGGCCAATAAGGATCAAAGCAAAAGACAAGAAGACATAAGTAACACCACAGGCCAAATTGGAAAAGCAAATTCAATAGACAAAAAGATAGGATGCTCATGACCACTTTATACTTTGGGTCTATTTAGGTTTTATATTGAGGATTTTAGTCGAACACTTTGTAAACAACTTTAAGGGAAATTGGGAGGAATGGCCACATACACACCTTCATTCTAAAAAATTGCCAAAATAAAAAATTAATGAAATATGGCTAAACGAAGATTTAGGTTCAAATTCGGTTGTCACTTTTTTTTTCCTCTTTTAACCCTAGTTATGTTACGACACCCCTTCCCTATTTTAATGGAAAAATCTAACTGTTTAATCTCTCTCATTTCCTCTCCCATGGATTTAGGTAAACTGGTTAGTTTTTATCTCTTTAATTTTCAAATTTTAATTTAAAACGGTTAGTTTTTATCTTTCCAATCTCTAAACATTAATATGTATTTTTTAAAAAAATATTTAGATTTTCTATTTTTAAACATTTAAATTCTTCCCTTCCATCTCCCCTAAATTTATGTAAACTTGTTAGTTTTTATCTCTTTAATTTTCCAAATTCAATGTAAAACAGTTAGTTTTTATATTTCCAATCTCTAAAGATTAATTTGTATTTTTTTTTTTGAAAAAATATTTATATTTTTCATTTTTAAACGTTTAAATTCTTCCATTTCATCTGCCCTGAATTTATGTAAACTTGTTAGTTTTTATCTCTTTAATTTTCAAATTTCAATTTAAAACAGTTAGTTTTTATATTTCCAATCTCTAAAGATCAATCTGTATTTGTTTTTTTGAAAAAATATTTAGATTTTCCATTTTTAAACTGTAGATCTACATCTTTATTGGCTTGGTCAAAGGTAAACAAAATCATCGAGCAAGAAATCATTGTCGCTGCATCATTCATTCAAACTACGTCAACTTGCTTTTGCAATCGACTTTCTCTTCCAAATTTACAAATCTTAGCCAGCTTTGAACATTTTGATCACAAGCAGGTGAATGGCCGTAATCGTCAAATCTCCTACCACGATCAATCCACAATCTACAATGGTTTTCATTCGTCGCCTAGCGCTTGATTTTTTCTTCATTTTCGTAATCATTTCCATATGAATCTCCAACATCGGCATGCTCGAATGTCCTATAGAGATTCAGTTATGTAAGAGAGATGGGAATCGACTGGTAGCAATTTTGATTACTACGTCTAAATGTTTTCTTATAACACAATGATTGAGCTTTTGGACGACGGAGGAGGTGAATTGAGTGTAAAAAGAACGAAAACCTTTTGTAAACATAATCGAAAATGCCGAAGGAGGGAATACATATACTGTGCATTTATATAGAAATACACAGTATTTTCTAAAGGTTTTTAATAGTCTCTCATGCCAAAAAGATTTTTTCTTTGTGAGTACAAAGCATTTGTGTAGCTCAATGTTGAATACACAATATTATTACATTTCGTGAAGAAGGAAAAACTTACAAGAAGATAGTGGGAGCAATTTGAAAAAAAAATTGTTTACCTTCTTGTTATTCTAAGGTGAATGATAAGATTCAGTGTCGGCCTCAAGATGTTATTTGTTCTATATAAAGTGTATTTGTATATTTATATTTACTTGCTCTTAGGAACATATACAATGTACACACCGCATCAAGTTAACATTTCTTCTTTTTCTTCATCTAAATACACTGTATTTAATTAGCTAGCCAAATCATAAAATGTTCTTCTTGATGCTATGTTAATTTTATTTTAAATTTGAATTTTTTCTACAATTGCTATTCTGTAATTTTAGATTATTTTGTAGGTTTATCTAGTTTTGAACCACGAGATATTGTTTTCCAATTTTATAGGTTTTAGAATTTAAATAGATTTAGTCATATCTTCTTTTGATTTGATTTAAGATTACTTTATTTTAGGGAGTAGTGTGTTGATTTTGGGTGAGTGGTAATTTAATCCATTAATTCTTTTAGATTCTGTTTAAAATTAAGATTAAGCTACTTTTCCAACAAAAAATAGTTTTGGCTTTTTTTTCAAAATGGCTAATTAAGTGCGGTCCTTTATCTAGTTGCCCCCAACTTTAATTCTTATAATTTAGATTTAGACTTTTATTTTGGGCCTTTTGTTGTAAGGGCTTAAGCCTACTATCGTTGGTTCCTATGATATTTTTTAAGGGGACAACAAGAAGAATGTCTAAATTTAACCCTCCCAACTTCAAAAATGTTTAAACAAGTTTTAATTTGTAAATATGGCTAAAACCATTTTTAACTAAAATCTACTAACTGCATTGAGATGAAAATACCCCCGTTGGATATTTATAAGTTTATTCTACCTAAAAGAGTGGCTAACAAAAAATAGTACATCAAAGAGGGAAATACATTGGATTTTTTTAAATAATTAAATCTATGGATTGAAATTTTGAAACAAAATCTAAGGATGAGAGAGATGGAGGTTACAGAAACAAACGTAACAACCATGAATATAATCTAGAGATTTAAAATTTGAAAAAAAAAATGAATTAAGATAAGATATATAAATTGTAATTTGTTAACTTAACATTATTTCGAATTAATTTCTAGATTCTTGATATGGAAAATTCAAAGACAAATTTCAAAGACGAAAATGTGAATAGATAGGTTCTACACTAGTGAATTAACGAAAGAAAGTGATGAGCACACTGATAAAGACGATGACCTTGATAAGTACCAGCGAGGAGTATATATTCGAAAATACATCTGTATTCCTTATTTAACTTGAAGTTGGTAATACTAACCATTGAGCTATATGAGTATGAAAACATGATGCAGTAGTGTGTGATATCACATTTAGTAATTTCAGCTATGAATCTAAGAAAATGAAACCTAAGATAAGTCGCAACAAGAGTATATATTTGTAATTTCATCTATAATTTTATGTTTTAACAACAAATAAGTAACCCTAAACCTTGAACATTCCTAATTTGAAAATCAATAACTATGATGTTTGTTGTTACATTTTTCAAGTAAAAACAATCAAATCAATAGTATCATACATGATATCAATTTATGCGACGATTAGCATTCTTCTTCTCATATCGCATGTGTTAGTTTATTTATTCTTCTAGGCTTTTGAAACCTCCATCTTCTTTCATTTTGTTCAACATCATACGTTGCTCGATGCTCGAAAATCTTTGCTCTTTCGTACTTGAAGAACCTACTGTTACTTTGATTTGCTTAAGTGTGCACAATTTTTTCTTTTCTTTGGAAGAACTTGGTATTCTAGAGACTGAGGCTTTCAAATGGTTTTCGTTCTTAGATTAGTTGACATTTGCATTCAATAACTTAGGATTTTGGATTCTAGATAATGTTTGAACTGTTTTGAAAATAAAACCTATCATATTTAAACAAAAAAAAAAATCCACCACTCTTTTAGGGATTTGTTGAATGTCAAAGGTTTGAAAATAATGCAACTTACATAACCCATTTATCACATATGTTATTTTCATTTTTATGCAATTTACAAGACTCACGTATCACGGTTGTTTTGAAAGAGAAACGAAACCTAGTAATATTTAGCTTGCTATAGTTATTGCATGTATATATACTTCTATATCACATAATGTAGATGATTTTACATAGTGATCTGATGTGGTTTGCAGAACTATAGTACTATCGACTATTATTATTTATTTGCACGTATATAACTGTTATACACAAGTATTTTATGTGTTTAATTCTATGTATATAAAATTGTAAACCGTAGTAATCATTGTGGCATATTCGGTACTCCTAGATTCCATTAAGAATCTTGCTTATTCTATATGTTACTATTTACTTACAAATATGAATGACAATGTTGTGGGTATATACTTATTTGTGTAATTAAGATGTGGTTTGAAAAAAAAATGGAAAATCAAATTTGATTAGTGATGTTTGTGGATAGATGATTAAGTATAAATGAAAAAAAAGTAAAAAAAAAAAAATTGTGCATGATATCTTGAATTAAGATAAAATTAATATATTTTTAAATAATTATAAATAAATTTCTATAGATTTGAATTGAAAAAATCCAAGGATTGAAAATTGGGAGAATTTGAATTAAGATAAGATCAATAAATTTGTAAATAATAAAAAATAAAATTCCATAGATTTGAATTGCAAAAGATTTAGGAATAATGAGTAAAATTGGTTAGAGAGGTTGTTGAGAATTTTTTTTTAACATAAATTCACAATTAAGAGTTGTTTGTAAATATATGTATATACCTAGGGTATAAATAGAAAGAAAAAATATTTACTCTCTTCCCTAAAATTGCAGTAGACATAAACCCAAATATGAAATATTTTTAGCATTTTTTCATTATAGTTATTTATTTGTAGACATTAGTTACAATTTTCCTTTTTTAAGTTGTCTTTTATTAGCCTTGAGTTACTTAGGTTAGACTTAATTTTGTTTTAGACACTTAAGCCAATTAGAGTTTTCTTTTGTGGGCATATATAACTCAACTTTTCTAGCTTTTGAAGATAGCTTTTGGTTGGGTTGTTGTAACCCTCCAAAATATTTACTAATTCTCTAGATCTAACTTGTAGAAATAGTGGACTAGGTCGAATTCCAAGAGAACCAATTGAATTAATTTCTCAAAGTTAAAAATGATAATAATAAAAAAAAAGAGATAGGGGGGGGGGGGGTTGAATTATTGAACAAAAATTGTAATTAAACAATGAATAAAAAAAAACGAATAAAAAAACAATTTTATGACCTTCCAATTCATTGTGTTAATTTCATCCAATTGTAATCTTTATCATAGGCTACAAAAATCAATTTCAATTTCTCAAATTCAATAACTTAGTCAATTTATTCGAAAAAGTCGCAATAAATATAAATTCTCCTAATTTAATTGGCTTTAACCAAGCATCAAAATCAAAACTTATCATTTAATCAACTGGGCATGATAGGGTTCCATATCGATTAAATAATAGCATTAAAAACAATGAGAAAGATTAAACCAAAACTAACTAATTGAGATAGCTACAAATTAATTAATTTTATTTCTTTGTTCCCTAGAGTCTATTATGCATGCTATATAAAATGGAAAAGTCATAATTACACACACATAAGCCAACTCCTTGCTACATTGTTCGATCATTTGTGACAATTACAGATCACAAAATCATGGCTAGCAATAAATCAATTGATACCAAATTAAGGCATCAATTTAATTAGCATCATCAATCATGAAAATAAAAACAAGAAACAAAGAATTCTAGAATTAAAGACAAAATTGTAATTTGGCCCAAATCCTCGCAAAATTATAATTGGAAATTAAATCACCCTTGAAGTAGAAATTAAAACTTAGCCACACATGGTGGAAAAACCATAAAAACTGTAAAGGGGAAGAAAAAAAAATCTCAAAGAACTAAACAAAAAAAAAAAATCAAAGTAGTTGAAAACTCAAACTTCACTGTCTCCTACTCATTGCACTGCCCACCTTTTATAGGGAGAAACTTCAACTAAAAATAGCTTTCAACTAAAAATAGTTGTGTTATCTCCCTCCTAAACTCATGCTAAAAACTGAATGAAGAAGAAGAAGCATTCTTCTCCATGCGTTTGTCCCATTGGTTGAAGAATAGGAAGAAGTAACATGCAAGCTGCAATACAAATTGAAATTGGTTAATGAGCTAAAATGGCTTAATGTGCTCAGTTCTATATTACTTTATTATTTTTCTCATTATCAAATTCCCCCACACCTAATTCATGTTTGTCCTCAAGCATACCTGCACTCAACATACTAACTCCCCTCTCTACTCCATTTCCATCTCTCTCAATATCCAAGAATACCAATAAAGCCAATTACACATCAATGTTGAATTGTAGTGACAATCAAGAGAATGAGCACTCATAGGATACATTTTATACAAAACTAAAGCATCTCATCAATTCACCAAAATCAAATGCAACAAGACTCCTCACATGATTTCACTCAATACTCTCAAATGGGTGCTTTTACTCTCAAAATCAAAACATAGCATGTTATTAACATAGGCTTGCAAATGAATCAAATTTCCACCACTATAGGTGAATCGAATGCAAGAATCAAAGGGACTTAATAAGGGTTGTAATGGGGCTTAGGTAAGGGTATGGTAGGAGGAAAATTTAAGGAGTTTTCACAATCAAGACAAGAGTTGTGTACTTGCATGATATCAATGTCACATAACAATCAAAAAACACACTATCCAAGACTTTGAATTTTATTCTCACATCTCATTTAGGCACTAAAAACTTTGGAGAAGTAACATTTAATAATTTAAATATTCTTGGAAAAATTTTCTCCAAACTTTTTCTCTCTTTTTTTGAAAGGGAACAAACTTCACCTTTCTTCTTTTTGATATTAAGGCACTTTTTTTTTTTTGCCTTACATTTTTTTTTAACAAATTTTCTCTTTTCAACCCAATTTTTTTTTCTCAAACATGCAACACTTTCCCTCTTGTCTTGACAAAGGTAAAAATGTTGAGACTAACAAACAAAATGGTCTTAGGCTGAACATAATGTGTTTGAAGCAAGAAAAAAATGGAAAATAGGATCAAAGTGGTAAACTAAAGGGAAAAACATAAAGGTGGGTTTTTTGAGAGAGTCCAAAAAATTGGTTAATCCTAATTTTCCCTTATCATATTAAAGCATCAATCCAAAAAATATGGTCTCAAAATGCATTCACAAGCAAGTTCTAGAATAAGCACACTAATTTGACAATACTAAACATGAAATAAATGGAGCAAAATATAATGGGTTGCTCATAGGCTCAAAAGCTCACTGGAACGGATAATTTGCATCAAGTCTTGAGCACTTTTCAATCAACAAATTAATGAGACACCATCAAATAATTTTTAAAGAAAACACTAATCATGCTCATCTCTCTCATGCATTAAAACTCAAACCAAAGATGCATCCTTAATTTACCAGGCATTCAAGGATATCAATAAAGACTCAAGGTTTCAAAAGAAAAGTCAACATGTTTGAATCAAAGCATGCTAAATTCAATTTGTTTTTAGAAAAGAAATTGTATAACAAAAACCTCCCCCACACCTAAACTATACATTGTCCTCAATGTATAACTAGCATATTGCACACAAAAGAAATGAAAAAGAGAAGGAAATTAAACGCACCTGATTTGCAAACAACTTGGACTGGATAGTTTGTAGTGTTGAGAGAAGGGGTGGTCACGCCTTATTAAAATTACTGCCTGCAACAAAACTGAATTAGAAAACCCCAAAAATAATTAAAACAAAACAAAACAAATGTAAGAAAATAAAGAGTAGGAAAAGTAAAGAAAACATTTGTGTTGTCTCCCAATAAGCGCTTTTGTTTAACGTCTCTAGTTAGATGGCTCTCCTATGCATGTCAGGGCACATAAAATTCTTCAATTTTCTTTGGTCCCTTCTTACTCGAATCAATATAGCCTTCCAAGTCTAAAAAGCTCACCTACTTCTTTAGGATACTAGACAGATCATTATTTGTAGGATTTTTTATGTAAGGAATGAAGGGCATAAAATAAGACTCAACTAACTCAATTGACTTAAAAGAAATAAAAGACTCTACAGACTTGTGAGAATAAAGAAAAGGAAATTCAAAATCAAGAGGAATGCAAGGGAATATAACAGACGAAGGCTTTTCAGCCTCAAACTCTATCACCTGAATCTCCTTTTCATGGTAAGGCTCATATTCTTTCTTTTTCTCACAAACCTGGATCTCGCATGGAACAAAATTCTCAAGCTCAACATCGCTGTCATCCATGTACATCGTACTTCAGCCTTAATGGTCTCGATATATTGATGCTCTTGTAGACTTTCTAATCTTTCCACTGAATTAACTAACTGGGTAATTTGGTCCTCCAAGCTCTGCATTCCAACTCGAGTCTCCTCTTGAAATTGGAGAGTAATGTTAGCAAGTTCATAAACTATAGCCTCTAGAGACATGCCTAACTCTGAAGTTTGATGGCACGAGTTTTGCTGCTCCTCCTGGTATCCACAACCATAGCTAGATTGATCTCATTCAGGATAGTAGGGATCATAAGACTTGTACTTCACTTGATGGCCAGAAAATTATCTCAAGCTGCAGGCGTTTGGAATAAAGTTTCACTACAACTAAGGGCATGCTTATGTCGGGTGTCCTTGAAGTGAACATAATTTACATGCCTCAACTGCTTGTAGCATCCCTACAACTACTTGAAGAATAACAGAGGTTAATTTAGAAATTTGAGTTTTGAGCTCACTAACCTCATCAGCGTACGGTGCAGCTTTACCAAATGTCCATAGTTCTGAGGGTTTTCTGCCATGTAAGAACAGGTATAGACAATAAGAATAAGAAGAAGAAGAATAAGAAATAAAAATAGAAAGAGTTTTTTTTTTTAATAACAAATTTAACATAGAGAAACTAACAATGGTTCCACGGCAACGACGCCATATTTTGGTCGTGTTGTCGAAGCCCTCCAAAATATTTACTGATTCTCTAGATCCAACTTGTAGAAATATTGGACCAGGTTGAATTTTAAGGGAACCAATTGAATTAATTTCTCAAAGTTAAAAATTATAATAATAAAAAACATAAAGGGGGATTTGAATTATTGAACAAAAATTGTAATTAAACAATGAATTAAAAAATAATAATTTTATGAAACTTCCAATTCAAGGTGTAAACTTCATCCAATTGTAATCTTGATCATAGGCTAGAAAAAATCAATTTCAATTTCTCAAATTCAAGAACTTAGTCAATTTATTTGAAAAAGTCACAATAAATATAAATTCTCCTAATTTAATTGATATTAACCAAGCATCAAAATCAAAACTTATCATTTAATCAACTGGGCACGATAACGTTCCATATCGATTAAATAATAGCATTAAAAAATGAGAAAGATTAAACCAAAACTAACTAATTGAGATAGCTACAAATTAATTAATTTTGCTTCTTTGTTTCCCTAGAGTCTATTATGCGCTACATTGTTCAATCATTTGTGACAATTATGGAGCACAAAATCATGGATAGCAATAAATCAATTGATACCAAACTAAGGCGTCAGTTTAATTAGCATCAATCAATCATGAAAATAAAAATAAGAAACAAAGAATTCTTGAATTAAAGACAAATTTTCAATTTGGCCCCAAGCCTCACAAAATTACAATTGGAAATTAAATCACCCTTGAACTAGAAATTAAAACTTAGCCAAACATTGTGGAAAAGCAATAAAAACTATAAAGGGGAAGGAAACACAAACTGAAAGAACTAAACAAAAAAAAAAACCAAAGTAATTGAAAACTCAAACTTCACCGTCTCCTACTCACTGCACTGTCCTCCTTTTACAGGGAGAAGTTTCAACTAAAAATAGTTGTATGTGTTATCTCCCTCCTAAACTCATGCTCAAAACTGAATAAAGAAGAAGAAGCATTCTTCTCCATGTATTTCTCCAATTGGTTGAAGAATAGAAAGAAGTTTGAATTTGAAAAGAATAACATCCAAGCTGCAATACAAATTGAAATTTGTTAATGGGCTAAAATGGCTTAATGGGCTCAATTTCATTTCACTTTATTTCTCATTTTTCTCATTTTCTTTTCAACATCTGTATTCAAACTTTTATTTCATTTATTTTTCTTTTTCAATTTTATTTTATTTCCAATTTTCTTCTTTTTTTTTCCTGTTTTAAAAATAAGGTCTTTAAGTTAAATTCTACTAACTTCTTATATTCCACCACCTAAATCAAATAAAACACAATTTTAACAATTAAGCACAATATTCAATCAAAATGTAAGGAAATTAGACACAATCAATGAGATTAATTAATATTTATCAGATGGATTTGTTAATGAAACTTTGAGTGATAGTGTTCTCATTTGGAATCTTAGGAGAATCATCAATAGAAAGTTTAAAATGCTTGCCAAAAGGAATACTAACCTTCCTACTATCCTGCATGTTCAATCTTTTAACTAGTCTTGTAACATAATCACATTGAGACAAATATAGTTTCTTTTCTTTTTGATCTCTAATAATGTTCTTTCCTAATATTCTTTTTGCATTGCCTAAATCTTTGATTTCAAATTCCATCTTTAAAAGATCTTTTAACTTATTTATCTCATGCATGTATTTACAAGCAATCAATATATCATCAACATAAAGCAATAAGTAGATAATCTTCACATCAAAGATTTGTTTAAAGTAAACACAACTATCATACTTACTCCTACGAAATTCAATGGAAAGCATATAAGAATCAAACCTTTTATACCATTAGCGTGGCAATTGCTTGAAACCATACAACGATCTTTTAAGAAGGCAAACTTTCTTGTCTTGTTTGGGAACTTCAAATCCTCTGATCCATGTAAATGGTCACCTCAAGCTCACCATGCAAGAAGACAATTTTTATATCCATCTGCTTTAACTCAAGATCAAAGTAAGCAACAAAGGCAAGAAAAATTCTAATAGAGGTGTCTTACAACAGGAGAAAAAACTTCATCATAATCTATACCCTCCCTTGGAGTAAACCTCTTTGCTACCAACCTAGCCTTGAACTTAGGATTGTTGTTCAATAAAGGGTTCTCTTTAATTTTATAAATCCACTTACAACCTACTGTCTTAGCATCTAATGGTTTATTAATAAGAACCCACTTTTGATTCTTTATCAAGGAATCATACTCTTCTTTCATTGCGACCCACCACTTATCTTTGTTTTTATCATTTATGGACTCATTGAAAGTTTGTGGTTCTTGGTTAATAAATTCATTAGCTATTACTAGGGCATAGGATATACGGTCAGTGTACCCAAATCTAGTGGGAGCTACAATGGTTCTCCTAACCCTATCCCTAGTAACTGATAATCAGCAAAGTTTTTGTCATTCTCTACCTCCTCTTTCTTATGTAGGTGTCTGTTCTAAGGTAGATGGTGTAGTATCATGTTCTATTATTGGTTCATCTACTTAACCTATTTGGGAAGTAGTTAGGGGAGGTGTTAAAACAATTTCAGTGGTGCTAGTTGGATTTTTAGGGATAGACTCAGTTTTCTCTTTTACATACCCCATTCTTTTTTCATCAAAGACAACATCTCTACTTATTAGGATTTTTGACGAATTTGGTTCTAGGCACCATAATTTGTATCTCTTAACATCTTTGGGATAGCCTAGAAAGACACGTTTCTTAGCCCTTGGGTCTAGCTTTCCCTCTTTTGAATAAGCATAAGCTAAACACCCAAAGACTTTCATGTGTGATAGATCAGGTGGACTACATTACCAAAGTTCTTGTGGTGTTTTTAGATCTATGGTTGTGGACGGGCTCTTATTAATTATGTAGCATGCCATTGCAACAGCTTCCCCCCCAAAACTCTGAGAGAGTTGTGAATTGGACAGCATACACCTTACTCTCTCCATTGGGGTTCAGTTCATTCTCTCAGCCTCCCCATTTTATTGAGGTGTTTCTACAATGGTCAAGTGTCTAGCTATCCCCTTAGACTTATAGTAGTTTTTAAACTCTTGATTACAAACTCAAGCCCATTATCAGTTTTAAGTTTCTTAACTCTAAGGCCAGTTTGGTTTTCAACATAGGTTACCCATTCAACAAATTTATTAAAGGTGTCAGATTTATTTTTAAGAAGATACACCCACACCTTTCTAGTACAATCATCTATATAATGGATAAAAAATATATAGCTCCTCCATTAGTGACAACATTCGATGGACCCCATATGTTAGCATGCACATATTCTAGTTTTCTTTTAGCAGAGTACCACCCTTCCCAAATTTAACTCTTTTACTTTTACCATAAATGCAATGTTCGTCTATATTTTTCATATTTGGAATAATTTGTTGTTTTATTAACTCTTTAACCCCTTGTTCACTTATGTGACCTAAGCACTTATGCCAAAGTGTAGTTTTGGAATTATCACTCTCCTTAACTAGATAACTTGATCCTATGACCATTGAACCCTTTAAGGAGTATAAGGTTTCCCTAAGGTACCCTTTCATTTCTTACTAAGATGTCCTTCATGACTTTAAACACATCACCCTCTAACTTTATAGTGTATCCTCGCTTATCAATCATACTAAGGGATATTAGGTTTCTTTTAACCTCAGGTACGTACCTAACTCCAGTAAGAAGCCTAATATTCCCATCATGAAGTCTAAGCCTAATTGTCCCTTCACCTTCTACATTACAAAAGTGTCGGTTCCCTAACATGACCTTACCTCCTACACCGGTTCGAAAGTTTTCTAGTCATTCTCTATTAGGGGTCATATGGAAAGAACAACTTCAATCTAATATCCAAGTTTCATCTTCATTAGTGGTACTAACTATAAGGGATTGGTTATACTCCTCACTTAGGTTTATTACACCAGTTTATTCTTTCCCTTTACCTGACAACTTTTTATTTTTAAGCTCTGAACAAAATCTCCTAATATGGCCTTCTTTTTGGCCATGATAGCATTTCCTATTACTAGCCCCCATAGACTTCGATCTACCCCTACTCTTGCTTCTATGTTTATTTCGATTCTCAAATCTCTGTCTCACATACAAAGACTCACTATTAGTCCTTTTATTTTTTTTAAAGTTCTTATTCTTAATTCTTATAGCACTTAATACAATTTCAGTAAACAGAGTATCCTTACCAAATTTTATAGTAGATTTCACATCATTATATGCATCAGGCAAAGAATTAACCTACACAACAACATGATTTTCATCAGAAAAATTCTCACCTATATTTTTCATTTTAGAGATCACCCTATGAAATTCATCTAAGTTATCTTTCATGCTTTTATTTGGTTTCATTTTAAAGCTAAAGAATCTAGACTTTAAAAATATTTTTCTATAAATTGTTGCAATTTGATAGGTAGACTCTAACTTACCCCACTGTTTTACAGCAGTATCCTCACTTCTCATTTGTCATAGTATTGTGTCGGACAAATGAAGGATGATAATGCTATGTGTTACCTTGTTCATTTCCTTGAGTTAATCCTCCGTTAGGCTTTCAAGAATGTCCTTGGCCTCCATAAGAGTGTAATCAACATTTTTTTGACGGAGGATGGCCAACATTTTGATCTTCCATAGACCAAAATCTCCTTTGCCATCAAATCGCTCCACCTAAATTTGGTACTCATCCTACAAGAATTTGAAGAAAATGGACAACACACTTTTTCTAGAATAAAATGAATTCAAGAATATAAGAACAATTAAGAAATTTAAAAGATTATTTAATTTCAAGAAAGTATGTATAACAACCTATTTTATTCAAGAAAAAAGTGCTTTAAAACATGGATTTCAAGCTCTGATACCGATTGTTATTATGTAACCAAGATCACAACCCATGTGTTAGACTTATTAAGCAAATTAGAGGTGAAATTGAGTGATTTTCTAGAATTTTAAAGTGTTGTACAAAAACTTAAAGAACCCAAAATAGTAAAGAAAGAAAGGAAAAACACAAGGATTTATAGTGGTTCGGTCAATAGACCTACTCTCCTTTCGAAGGGTCTTAGAGGCCTTTGCTAGTCAATATTATTAGAGAATCAAACAAGCAAAATATAGAACATTGAAGAAAAGAACTAGATCTAAGACGGATTTTACAAAGAAAGCAGTAAACTAGAGAGAAAAAATAAAGAGGAGCAGTACAACCTTTTTTATTCAAGATTTGTATCCAAAGAGCCAAAAATCGATTTGTTGTTTTTTTGAATCTCACCACGAACACAAGCACCAAATTATAGATTACGAAAAAACAGCACCTTCTTTTCGACTTGTTCAGCGATTCATGGACAACAAAAAGAGATCGGTAATGGCGGCGCCAAACCATCCTTTCTCCTTTGGGTTTTGGCATCGGCGTGATGTTCACAAAGAAGAGGAAAAAGGAAGCCTCCCAATTGAAAAATACCCAAGCAAAAAAGAGACCCCCAATTCGAAAACCCCCCCTCTCTTTCTTTTCTTAGTTGAATGGCTGCTTCCTTTCTCTCTCTCTTTTGCTTTCTAAAACCCTAAAAATCCCTCTTTAAGGAATGGTACCCTCACATACATCCATAATCTTTATATTTCCCATGCCCCATACTTCCATGCCTTTATACAGAAAATGGGTTTCACAATATAACAATAAAATGGGCTATACTCAATCAAAAATGATTTTACACAAACCAGGACATTTGAGCTCTTCCATTATTGGGCCTAGTGAATTTTAAGTCTTTGAGAACAAGTTTAAAGGTACATCTTAATTTAGTTTAAGGGCGAACAAGAGAAATGTCTAAATTTAACCAACCCGACTTGAAAAATGTCTAAATAAGTTTCATTTTACAAAAATGGCTAAAACAGTTTTTTCCTAAAGTATGCTATAAGTATTGGGACGAAAATACCCTCTCGATAGATTTATGGGTTTCTAGTACCTAAATTGTGGCAAACAAAATTGAGTGTATCTAGGAAGAAAATGCGTAGATTTTTTGTTGAAATAATAGAGAGAAAACAAAACGTTGTAACAATTCAAACAATCGCTATGTTAAATTCAAATCATCATTATGTTTTATTCAAACAATACAGTAGCTACATGATTTTTTCGATGAACACAAAAAAAATCCAACACACAATGAACAATTAAAACTCAATGAAACTAAATTGAAAGTTAAACAAAAGTCTAAATTAACACATAAAGATAATAGCTCATACTACCTGCATATACATGTATTTACAGTCCAGGCATCCGCAAACGAATAAAATTATAGTAAATAATGCTAGTTTCCCCCAATTATAATACTAAGTCATTCGCAACCCAGTAATTACTAATAAACACCCCACCAACCCATTTTAAAACCCAACCAAACGAGTCTAATATGCATTGGCCAAATTTAAAAGTGTAAAAAATAATATTAATTAGTTATTCACCTGCCACATTAATACTCCACCCGAACCCCCTCGACTTCTATGAAGATGATCATTGGGGTTTATACCACCGAATGCTACATGAGGGTTTCCTCTCCACTACAAACTTCGTTGCCTTGAACCCGACGGTGAGGAATGCTTGGAGAACGAGGGTTCCGCTCTACATTTGTAAACATCTTTGAGGTATGTACAAACTCCCTTTGCTGAGAAATCGTTTAATCATCTCCTATGCCTCTTGCATTGATCACCCACTATATGCAGGTGTGAAACTCGTTCATCTGAAGTTCTACTCCTCTTGTATTTTTATCTTTCATGTTCACACCACAAGGTACGCTTCTCCCCCTACTTCAATTCTTATTGTTTCCCCCTGTTTTTTTGGCCATTTGCGCTTCTTCAATTCCTCGTTCATTGATTTTGTTCAAATGTCTTCAGCTAAAATACACCTCATTTGATTTATATATAAAAAATTGATTCTAGACCATGGTCCCCACCTTCAAGTGATTTTAAAAACCAATCCCGTGAGTTTAGAGTTTTTTTTTTAAAATCCAGTTGAAATGTCATTGTTCTTTTTACAAATCCAATCAAAATTGTGCCTCCCCCCCCCCCCCCCCCCCAAAAAAAAAAAACTAACTAACCACGTCTAATCCTTAGAGATGACCAAAGAAAAGAAAACTTTGAACACACGAGCAAGTGCACGGTTAAAGGCTGTTGGGGTAACACCATCAAGGACCAAAAAGAAGCAACAAACGGCCATACAATTGGGTAGCGACGAAGAGGTATTCCATGAATTTTGACCCTTTTTACCACGATGTTTGTAGAAATTCCTTTAATTGCATTGTTGTATATACAGACTGCTGGTGGTAATGACCAAATGAGTTCAAATGAATCCATTGGGAATAAAGCACACCCCAAGTGTAAGGGGGTAAAAAGAGACCGTGATGAAGAAGGGGGTAGGAAGAAGAAATCCGCCAAGAAAAGAACAACGAAAAAAAGGGTAGCTGATGAAGAAAAATCAGAGAATAGTGAGGTATATGTGTTTATTTGAGTATTTGATAATTACTTTTGGTAATTACATTCCTAATAATTGTTACTATGTAAGGTTGATGAGGACACAAACGAAGATAGCACTAACGGTGGGGATAAAACTGATGACGATGGAGATGAAGAAATTGAGACAAATGTTGATTCAGCAACTGCAAGCGATCCTGAGCAACCTGCAAAAAAAAAAAAGTCTACAAAGGTATATACTAGATAAATGTTATTTTAATTATTGTTAAACTTGTATATCTTTGTATGATGATACATACAACATTCTATAACTTTTATCTACTAGGAAAAGTTTTTATTGTTGTTTTAAATAGCATCTATCTTACAAGATGTTGTGAAAAAAGAGTTTTCACCCAAAAAAGGTGCCTCGAGGAAGGGAAAAATGGCCTCGACGAAGAGAACTGTTGAAGATCAAATTGAGTCCAAGAAGGTAATTTTGTGTATACACAACGTATATATCTCTCACTATTGCTGGGTATACTAATTTTTGAACTTATACCATATATATATCCATGTATGACTCTGTGTTACAACATGTATGTACGGATGCTTGTATACATGTAGCCATGTAAATGGGAGTAGAGACATAACTTGATAATGCTTATGGTTGTCTGCTAGTTAGGTGTGAATACATAATTATCCTTTACGTAGATAATTTTGTGTATGCACAATGTATATACCTCTCACTACTGTTGGGTATACTAATTTTTGGACTTATACCATGTACCAACCCCTGTATGAATCTTTGTAGAAACATGTGTGTACGGATACTTGAATACATTTAACTATGTAAATAGGAGTATAAACATAACTTGATAGTGTTTATGGTTGACTGCTGGTTAAATGTGAATTCATAACTACCCTTTGCATTCTCTTACATATGCATATACTTACTCCCATGCATGTTGGTAGGCCACCTCTGTATGGGCCTAAATGTGTATATATGTCTTCACAGTGCTCCTTTTGTTGTGCTTAAACTGACGTCATAAGGCACCTAAATATGTCTGAATTTTTACTCTAAAAATTGTTATTGTTATAGGATGACGATTACTTTATGCCCCTATCGAAAAGGAGTAGAGCTTTAAAGACTAACCTTTGCTGCAAAAGTGGCATAATGACAAGAACCCGCCAACCCTCGGTTATAAGCACTAAGAAGCCTTCAAAAGAACCTATTTTGGTCATCTTTGAGATTTCTCATTTAAGAAAACGTCCTCCCAACTTCTTATCCATCTAATCCAGCGACAATGCAAACCAAGATAGGCCTCTAAATTAAACTTCAAAATCGATGGTAAGGTCTTGATGTTTGGGCTACGTGAGTTTGCATTGATAATCGAACTAAATTGTCGTCCACTCCCACAAATTCATCAAGACAAGATTAAAGTTGACGGTAAAATCAAGAACGAATACTTCAACGAGGAAGACGGAGTGAAAAGGAAGACGTTGAATATAGCATTCAAGGTAAACAAGAGGGGTGCCGATGACCATTTGATAAAGATGGCACAACTGTACTGCCTTGAGAGCTTCTTACTACCGAATCAAGAGAAGATAAATATTGAAGAAGACCACCTCCTAACGATCGATGACATGGAAATGTTCAATAGCTACTCGTGGGGGCGTGTGGCATTTTAGTTACTGGTGAGCTACATGAAAAAGGCTGTTGTAAGTAAGGGCAGCCAAGGGATAGGACTGGGGGGCTTTGTATTTGCCCTCCTAGCTTGGGCATATGAAGTCATCCTTGCGCTGAGCACACCACCTACCAAATATGCAACACGAATATGGAATTCAGTACTTCGGATTATCAACTAGGATGCAGACTCGCAACCAGAATGACAGGACCTGCATGCCAAAGTTTTTGAAACCCTAGGGGTAAATACATCTTCTACTCTTGTTCTACTTTAAGTTTAAAAAATGTTTGACCAGCCCTTATTTTTGCAGTTAGAGATTGTGCCCTTGCACTTCACCGACAAATAACTCAAAATTCCCGACTTTTAACCATTTGTACAGGTTGAGATGGTGTCACGTGGAACGGTTGTGCCTAGGTTAAATGTTGAGGGTGAACCAACAATCCCGCATAACTTTTTCATAAGATCTACATCAACCGACCAGTGCCTAAAAATGATCGAAAAACAACAAGGCATCATAGTTGGTAAGCGCAATGAAGTTGTTACTACAATAAATATTGTAGTGGATTATTTGAAGATCTACGAAGATGAGGAAACCACTAGATCAAGGTTTATGATGCATGGAGATGTTGGCAATATGGTGGATGACAAACCAATTGACGATGAACGAATGGTAAATACCTTTCCCTGCCTTTTATCTCACCATCATATGAAT
This sequence comes from Trichosanthes truncata, assembly GCA_033996785.1. NCBI lineage: Eukaryota > Viridiplantae > Streptophyta > Magnoliopsida > Cucurbitales > Cucurbitaceae > Trichosanthes > Trichosanthes truncata. The sequence goes on from JAWPNB010000009.1 coordinate 32,215,129, forward strand.
ATTAAGCTTTCTGTTTTTTTTATTATTATGTAACTAGGAGATTGAGCAGAAAGATGACGATGGCAAGAAAACAACCCTAGATGACCATGGACTTGAGAAAAACCCCTGACTCGCAAAAAAAGACGATGACATCGGACCTAAGTGGTGGACAACACAACCCACATGTTCCTGTTGGTGGACGATTGGACACTACAACCCTATTGACGGGCCAAGATGGTGCTACTGAGGCAAGAACATGTGACAAAGGGGATAAGGGATGTTAAATAATATGTGAATCAAATATATTATTTAATTCAAGACTAGTAACTTAAATAAAACTTTATTTGAAGAAATCTGATGGCACAGAGGAAAAATTCAATCAAGCAATCCTTTGAATAATTAAATCGAAAATCCTGGAGAAAATAAAATGAGACAAAAAGGGAAAAGGAATAATGACACTCAGAGTTGGCGGTCAACGATTGACTGGAAAGGTATGTAACAGTATATAAGTACATATGTTCTACTCCAATCTATATATAACACTGTATATGTTGTACCTAGGCCAAGGGTATTCAAACCAATGACAAATCTGAGTAGAGGGTGCACAAACGAGGTGCCCTTGTGGAGGTTTGCACTTTCTATTTATATTAGTGTTGTTAGTGTATCTCAGTATTACATCCTTGATATATATGTTGTTTCTATATAAACATGTAGCTTAACCCCAATACCCATCAAACGGTGCCTGACCACTGGAGGGTGGTGAAAGTCAATAATACGGCCACCACTGGAGATTTTGTTGACACTATGAGAGGAACATACAAGAAAGATGTCAAAGTCGATCTCCCCCCAAAATTCTGTCACTAACTTTCTACCTGAAACTAAGCCAACTGCATGACTGATGTATTTCTTTCTACTGCTGAACCTTGAAGTAATCTAATTTTAGAACTATAATATGTTTTAATGACTTTCTTTTTGTTTTTGACAAACTTTAAGCATAACTTGAAACTTTATTAGGAATATGTTTGGGTTTATGGATGCATGTTTTGGATTATTGATTATTACATTGTCTTGATCTATGGACATTCTGCTCGGATAGAATGGAGTTTATTATGCATACATTTGACTAGTAGTGTTATGAGAATTAAAGAGTTTTTAATGTTATGGTGTGTATTTGCATATACATGTAGTATATGCAGACACACCCAAGACTTGTAATGTATATAAAAGTATATGCATTGAAAAGTTCACATAGCCACATATCATGGTTAAAAAAGTTTCCAGGCCCAAAAATTTTATGCCTTAAACCTTTTTTTTTTCTTATGATTACACTAATAAAATATGTTTGGATCGAGCATTATATAATTAATACACACATGGAAACCATTTTATAAATAAATTGGAGTTTTATCTTATAGATAATCTATTTAAGAAATTAAGCAGTATATATATAGACATACCATGGACACATTACGACAAAATAATTACTGGTTATTCACTAGTCGACATAAAATGTAAAAGATAGATTGGTCGTTCCACTTAGATGGTAAATACACCAGCACTACATTTATTTACTCCTAGGTAGGCTATACACAGTTATATATACCTTTCGGATAAAAGGACAACTGAGTACAGACAATATCCGTAGGCAACAACATTGAAACCAAAAATCAATTGTTCAACCACAAGGTAGCACACCCTACCAAACCCATACAAAGTATAAAAAAAAAAAAAATCATCTATGCATGGGATTACTACGATGCCTTCGATTATGACCTACTTCTCCACACCTCCCACATTTTATGTACGTTTTCTCTCCTTGTGTGAATTAATCTTTTTTTTCCTCGATCTCCTAGCACTGCGTTTTATAATAAGCGGTTGAACTACAATGTCATTAGCCATGGGTGGTCCAATATCATGATGAGACATGCCAATCAGACGCACATCCCCACTATAAAGCTTCTGAGCGATCGTTGTACAATAAAACTCATGAACAAATGAGTGTAAGGGCAACCCTTTCCAACAAATGGAAAAACATGCATGAGGACAAGGAATGAGATCAAATTCCCAACGTCTGCACATACAGGTGCGATCATTAATGTTTACTTCAAACTACCGTTGTTGGTCATGAACTTCAAATTCAAATTGATTTATGTGGTAAATCTGCATATTTATAATAGGTATATACAGGTAAATGCGCATAAAATATAAACAAAACACCAAATAATAAAGATACTTACATCCATCATACAACTATCCTATAAGGATTCCCACAAAACCTCAGCAACATATGGTGTTATATCTATAGTCTAATAGCTTGCATGAGTCCTTCGCTCATAAAACCACCGTTGCAAAAAATCCCTTATGAACTCCTACAAAGAAATGACTGGTAGATCACGAGCTTCTTCTAAGTGTGAATTAAGACTCTCTGATATATTAGTTGTCATCATTACATATCGATTTTTGGGTGAAAATGCACACGCCCACTTAGCATAACCTATACCCTGTAAGTCACCCCTGATAGATGGAGAAATCTATTCCATCCTCCTTATATAGTACTCAAACTCGAGAACAATATATGATTTTGCACACTCAAAGTACAAATCTTCGATGACCTTACCTCTATGTCGTAGTTTAATATTTTGTAGCAAATGATAAATGCAGATAGCATGGTGAACCAAATTATATACCCTCCTAATACCATTGCCTATACTAGCGTGTCGGTCAGACACAATCACTAGCCCATCGGGTTCTCCAAAAAATGCTTTCAAATTTCAGAAGAACCATTCCCACGACGAATCGTTCTTAGAGTCAATAATAGAAAATGTGAATGGGTAGATCTTTGAATTTCCATCAAACGTGTATGTTGTAAGAAGCGTGCCGCCAAACTTACATTTCAAAAAAGCCCCATCAACGGATATTACTGGTAAACAGTGCCTCCACCCATCTATTGATGCTGCTAAGCTCATGAAGAAAAAATGGAACCTATCATTCGCATCAGCCTCCTGAGCAGTGTATGTCCCTGATAGAATGTTGTAGATATCAGTATATTCATTGACTGTAGCATTTTCAAAATGATGTATAAAAGGGTATATACTTGGATTTTTTGCAATTAAATTGGCTGCAAACCCAGAAAGGAGAGCATAAGACTCTTCCGAAGACCCTCGAATACGGTTTATAGCCTTCTCTCTCCCCCTACATGCTTTATCGTAACTAATATTAATGCCATGATTCTTCCGAGCATACGCTATTACATCTTTGGGAGTACAGTGCATCATACTGTTCATTCTTAGAATAAGCTTAGTGTACTCGCTAACCATGGTTGCGGTCACTTGTAGGTGGTCATTGCATTGCACAATGTCAATACAACAAGTGTGCTCATCACTAAGAACCCACAATTCCCCACCCCTCAAAACTAAAGCACGAAGGTACCATTTGCATGTGTCGTCAATACACCAGACAGTGAATTGTCTCTTGTTCGATTTTAATGTTTGAATTGAAAACTATGTTTTATTGCAAAGGTATATACAACCTTCTTTAGATCATCCTTACATCCAAAAACGAACCCCTCCGAAATCCCACCCCCTTGTGTTAGGGCGACAATACTTATAGGGTCAACGAATGTGAACTCTTTTGCCTGTTTGTTTGATCCCTCTACCTATGTTATGGTTTCAACCTCCATAACTTAGACAACAATCATAGTACATACCCTCATATACCCTTGCAAGCATCCAAGCTATGCCTCTATCCTCAACAAGGTCTAAAATCAGTAGCTTCTTATCCCCATTCCTTATAAGTGAGAGACGTGGAATCTTGTTGGTGACATCAAGCTTAATCTGAGTTGCAATAGATTTAAAGAGTTTCGAAGGAGTTGAAACATCTCCGACTACCACTGAACTTGACTTGTAATCCTTGTAACCATCCTCCTTATCCCAAACACCATCAAACAAGATAGGAATGTTCTGGGGAGCCATTTTCGATTGATACAAACTTGCAAAAGTGTAAACCAAGGGCACAATCTAACGATCTCTTTTGGAACTGTGAGACCCCTTACAACCTTCATGAAAACTCTATGGAGAAAATCGGTATCCCTAGGGAAGACGCTCGGCCCCACGCCCCATAGAATTTGGTCAACCCAAGCTGTTCCTAAAAGTTAGGAAAAATCGGTTGTATAGAATCTTGGGATTGACTTGGGTTAACGATAGATACACATATACACTAGGGGTAAAAAGGGTATAATGTTTTCTTCACACTCCCCCCTAAAAAATAGGTAGACAAAATCTCAAATATATAAGGCCCCGTTTGGTTGGTGATCCAAAAACATGAATCTGGAAACAAGGGATTCAACAAAAACAAGAGTTGTATTCTATGTTTTCTCTGTTTTCAAATACGTGTTTGGTAGCAGATTTAAAAATTATATCTGGATTCAAGAATTTGTTGAAACTGTGTTTGGTAATGTATCCAAAAAAATGAAAATGGAATATATTACAAAATAAGCATTTGGTTGGATTTCAAAATTTATTAATAAATATATTATCATATTTTACATTGTAAATTGTATTTAATTGATAATTAAAAACATCATACAACTAATAATAATTTATATTATTTTTTTATTTTTATAAAAATGAAATGAATTCCTCATATAATATTATAAATTCAATAGTCATGACCTATTATTATAGACACAATATAATTTACTACATAACATTAGTATAATGGATCAACCATGACACAATATTCTTAAAGTTCATGATATATAATGTAACAAGAAGAAGAAAATATTTAATACATACTACATAAATTCATGTTTGTCATGCATTACAATAATCCAACCACATGGTACCGACAATATCATCCCTCACACCATTCATTCGGCTTAGATAAGCTTGACTTAAGTTCATATCAAGAAATTCTTGTGTTCCACCCAAGCTTTCTTCATCAAGTACTTCTAAGTCAGCAACTTAATATTCTTCAAATAAGGTATCTCTAGTTGAAGTCATTCTAATAAAATTATGTATTGCACAACAAGCAATTGGAATTCTACGTTTCTTTCTAATTGGGTAGTTTGGCATCAATTTTAAGATGAGGAATCGAGCCTTAAGTACACCAAAGCAACGTTCAATCACATTGCGTAATGAAGAGTGTTTATAATTAAAAAATTCTGGTGGTCCTCGTGGATGCCTTCCTCTTCCTCTATAATCTTTTAAATGATATCTCTCACCACGATATGGAGCTAAGAAACCATGCATATTTGTATATCCAGAATCCACAAGATAATATTTTCCTGTTCATTTTGAATTCAATATATAATATGATTATATTACAAAAGATATAAGTATGTTGAAATAAAAAAAAAATTCTAACCTTCAGGTGGCATTAGAAAATTATTCCCTTCCCTGCTAATAGCATCCAACAATACTCTGGAATCATTAGCAGTACCTTCCCAACCATAGTAGACAAAGGTGAACAACATATTGAATGAGCATGCACACATAATATTTTGAGTCACAATAACCTTTCTTCCACGATATGGTGTTTGTTTTGATGCAGGGGTCCACGCACTTACATGAGTGCCATCAATTGCACCAACACAATTCTAAAGAGGAGAAAAAGAAATTGATATTAATATGAAAACAATAAACTAGAAAAACAAAATATTGCTAATAAACATACCTTGAACCGTGGATTAAACTTAGGATTATTCAAAATTTCAGGTGGAGTTTCCATCATATTTGGAGCTTGGATAACATCACATCCCAACATACACATAGCTCTTAAAACTCTAGAGAATTGTCGAGACATAGTCTCCTTAGAATGTTGAAATCGTTAAGCTACAATCCTATTACGTGTGCTATGGCATACTGTGAGTAAGAACATTCCAACTTCTTCCTCAATGCTAATCATCCTATCATTCACTAAATAATTTGATTGTCTTAATCTCTCACATAAAGCTCTAAATGTATTTTGATCCATTCGAAAAGAATCAAAAATTCTATCAGGATGTCCATTCAACAACTCCAACATATATTCATGCCCATTTAATGAAGATGTATGACATGGGTGTTTAGGAATTTCACATTCATATTGATTGACAATTGTAGTGACTATAAGCATTCGACCAACCATCTCATCAGATGATGTCGATGAGTCACTATCATGATCACCATTTTATGCCATAGTACCTAATAAAATGGATAAACAAAAAATAATTTAAAAGTAAGTAACAAAAGGTTGTCATATATTCCATTCATATATAGTTTATGACATAATCATTTACATTTACATACTTCAACATACAAAAGTTCCTTATAAGCTACGAAACAAAAGCTAGCTTTTAGGTACATTTGTACAAAAAAAAAAAAAAAGTGTACTTGATATTCATAATTTCTTACCGAAAGATGTAGCGCTAAGCATCATAAAAATTAAGAAGAGGAGTCTACACCTAACATTGTTCGAATATTTTCCTCCGACATGATCATGAACATTCCTCTCCACTCATATAAAACAAACTTTTCACATGCTTTCACATAAGCAGTGCTAGGTAGTCCAGAAATAGAGCCTAACTTGGTCATACACTCTTCAATGCTATACTTTTCATCATTAGATACGGTGGCTTCTAATTCACGTTTTCGAGAAGACCTAGCTTCAGACTTCTCAGACATTGACTTAGTCCATACTTTTAAAGCATCATCCAAAATGGTTTGTCGAGAAGTTCATGCAGTCTTATGAGCACGACTATCCAATGATGGGCCAACTGAATGACGTTTAGATGATTGAGTAGGTGTCTCACCCCAATCTCCATGGATCTCAGTTTCTTCATCATCGACACCTAACTCAATATGGGCCCCAGATGAAACAAATTCCCTCTCTAAGTCTCTCTCTTCATCAGAGTTAGGAGGTACCTTAGTCGATGAATAGTGCATTTGTCCAGTAGCAGTGGTGTTGTTGAAAATCTCCCCCAATATATCATAATGGTCACATCCTTTTTTTCGGAATTGTTTGGCATAAGGATTCCTCTAAAAATAGTAACCATTACAAATAATAATTAGTTAGGAGATTAAATTCAACAACTATAGTAATAGCTAAGTTTGTACCTTCAAGTGTTTTTGCCACGTATCCTCTTCTGCAGTGACTGTATTTGTGATAGGATCCCATCCTACCCCGGTTTGTTGTAGTAGTGTAGAAAACTCACGATGTAACTTCCTCAACCTATTATATTTTGTTCTTAACTTTGGCACAGTGTACCTCTTGCCAAACTTTGTAAAGATAGCATTGTCTATAGTTGCCCAAGCTTTCTTATGTAAAGTTGAGGTTTGCAATCCTTTTTTGGCCTCCTCATGTAATAAATGGATGAAATATGTCTCAATTGGTGTAGGCCATTGAGCCACTTCATCACACTCATCATGACTTTGAGCCATCTAAATTTTTTTATACACACATTAGACGTAAACATTAAAACAAAATAATACAAATGTATATTTTAATTAAAAAAACTATCAACTGATACAAAAAAAAAAAAATCATCATTGAAAGGAAATGAAATACTCAAAAAAACTAACTCAAGTTTATTTTCCAAGTACTCAAAAAAAAAAAGTTCATTCTCCATAACAAGTCTCTCCCATAAATTTAACATATATTTCATAGAGTTTGTAACGACCCGACTTATCCTATTAGACTTTTTAGGGACCTTACTACATGCATGCTAATGGAATTTAGAAATCTTTGGTAAAAGACAGAAAGAATTAAACATTTTTTTTGCTAAACAATCAAAATCTTTTAGTCCGGGATCCCTTTAAAAATCATTGCAAAACATAATGTGAATCATAACGTTAAATCAAATGAAATAGTTTCACTTCAATTAAGTTTACTTAACAAAATATTCTTAAATAAAACATAAACTAGATGCGGAAGCTATACTCCTCATGACACCCATGACCCTTTTAGCAAACCACCTTGTCACTCGCCTAAAATATGTTCTTGCCTTTACCTGAAAAGAAAAACATTTTGAAAAAGGATGAGTATTTAAAATACTCAGCAAGTGACCTCACTACCGGGTCAGGATATGCATACACATACATAATGAGTTTTCGAAAACATTTTCTTTCTTTCCTTTGGTGGGACCTAAATTCCTTTCATAGCGAAAACGTTTCTCTTTCAACTTTTCTCTTCGGCTTAATCTGGACAATTAACTCAACCTAACCTTTTCTTTTCATTTAACCTTTTCAGATTCCTTTTCATCTAACCTTTTCAGGTTCCTTTTCATATAGCCTCGTAAGGCTCATTTTCATATAGATGTACATCAATAATTTTAGGGGGTAATTGCCACAGCCTTCGAAATCATTTTTATCATGAAAACATAATGTATGCATGAGGTCCCAAAGCATTTTAAATTTTTCATTTCATGATGCAACATAAAACAAAGTTCTCATGTCATTCCTCATATCATAAATCATATAACATGCATCACATTCATAAGAACATATGGCAATCATACATGTGCAACTCCATTTTCATATAAAATAAAGTATTTTAAAATTCATCAGAAATCACAACTAAAAACATTTATAAAACTTTTCATTTGAAATAATTAATTTTTTTTTTCAATTCAGTTCCTAACTTGCATTTAAGCATACCGACGTAAGATCCCTTACCTTGACTAAGCTCAAGAATCAAATTCACCCAAATGCTCACCAAAAATTCTACTACCTTGAACCTCGGTCAAACAATTTGGGGCCTAATCAAAGTCATCCTTAAGGTTAGTAAAGATCCCTAAAATCCGTAATTGAGCCCAAAATTTCTTCCACCAACTAAATTCCCAAAATTAAAATTAATTCTATAGCATTTAACTTAATCCCAAATTGGTGGGTAAAACTGAATTTAAGTCATAAGATCCATGGATTAATCTTATTTTCAATTGATCTACCATACAGCCCAAAACTCAAGGATCTTCGTGACTTATTGAAAATATCGCTCCAACAGTCCAAATCCTACTGGACGGCGACACGCTCGTGATTTTGATGCTGGAACAGAATGGGTATCCTTGAAATAAAGTCAAGATTCATGAATTAAATCTTACCCAACCAAGATCATCAAAGAACTATGTAGAAACTAATTGCTTACCCACAATTGAAGGCTCGTCGGACTGGAAGAGGCTGATTGGAACGGTGGCGGCGTGAACAGTGACGGCGTCGTGAACAGTAATCGCATTATGAACAGTACCCCCCCCCCCCCCGGTCGCGGTATGAACAGTACTCGTGGATGAACAATACCCCGCGCGTGAACAGTTGCGTCGTGAACAGTACCACGATGAACAGTGCCGAGATGTGAACAGTGCCGCGATGAATAGTAACCACACCGTGAACAGTACCGCGCGATGGATGTTTGTTGAAGAAGAAAAAAGCTTTCGAATGGATGGGTCTCTTGGTAGTGAAAGGGATAGAGAGAGAGGGATTGACGGTGGATGCTGTTTTTCATGGAGGAAGGGGAGAAGGTTGGAGAAGATGACGGCTTGGCTTGACCTAGGGCTGCGTGTAGTATAAAAATAATAGAGAGGGATATTTGGGCTTGGCTTCTCCTTGGGCTTGGGCTTTGCTCAAAGTCACCTAATTAACAAAATTGCCCCCAAACCAATTAATTCACTTTTTCCCTTCTTTCTTCCCTATTCACTCTCCAATTTCTCAAATTTCAATTATGCAAATCTCTAAAATTAATTTTCAACACAACTTTAAACATGAAATTGGCCTTACAATTAATTCAAATCTCAAAATTAAAACTTTAATTAATTCCTGAAAATTTTGGTCGTTACAGAGTTACAAGATACCATTTTCATATTAATAATGGAATAAAATATAGTCCTTTTGGGAGCACAAAATGCAAACAAGTACTACTTGAAACTAAAAGTTGAATAGAAAAAAAATTAAAATTCAACACTCGAAAATAAATCATTCAAAAAAAATCAAAAGATAAAAACCCAACCCAAAAACAAAAAAGGAAATCAAAAAGACAAAAAGCCAACCCCTAAACAAATCTTTTAACAAATTTTAATTCACTCCTTAAGATATCTCTTCTTAAATTACCATGATATTACAAGATTAGAATCAAACAGAGATTTTTGGGAGTCTTTTTACATGCTCAAAATGGAAAAATCAAAATCCAACACTCCAAACAAATCTTCAAAAAAGGAAAAAAAAAACATTCCAATTCTATTTCATTTATTTAAGATGATATTTCATAAAACCACATCTCATATTAATATTAAAGAGAACCTTTTTGGAATTCTTTTTGGGAGTACAAATGCAAAATGAGAGTATGTTTGTCAAAATAATTCTTTGTTTAAAACTAAATAAGAAATAGATAAACCTAATATAATACTCTAAAACAAATCTAAAAAAAATCTCAAATCCATTTTTCAGATCTTTTTCATCCCTGTAATCCACTTTTTCAAGCCATTTTCAGATCTTTTTTCATCCCTATAATCTACGTTTTCAGGCCTTTTTTATGTACTTTTTTTTTTCAATTTCCCTTTTCTTTCCTTTTCTCAGTTTTTTACAGAACTGTGTATATAACTTATACTTTGGTCATCAACTACATTAGGATCTTTTATCAATTTCTATAATTGATCGATTCTGGAGAAAAACTCTTAAGAGTAATTTTTCTTGCATGCTGAAAACCATTTACCTATAACAAAAAAAAAAATCTCAAATCCAGCAAAAAGAAAAAGTAACAACAGAGACTCACCCTATAACAAAAAAATCTCAAATCCAAAAAAAAAAAATCGGAATACCACAGCAGAGACTCACTCCATAACTTTCCTTTTTTCTTATGTCATTCTTATCTTCTCACAGTTTAAATCATTTTCTTAGACATTTTTTTCCTTAGAGAAGAAACAAAATCTAAGAAAAGAAAATGTGGTTCTATAGAGAAAATGGTATTATATAAAATCAAAATAAGAAAAGATAAAGCTAATAGAAAAAAAGAGGAACATACCTCCTTATGAAGAAGAAAATGTTGTAGAACCCTAGAGCAATGGAGTGAATGCTACAGAACGAAGAGGAGAAGAAAAAAAATTGCCTTGCATTGTCGTTGACGGGATTCACTTAATCCCGTGTTTTCAAAATCGTGAATCCCGTGTTTTCAAAATGGTGAGAATAGAATCTGAATAGTTTGAAAACAATAAAAAGTTGTTTTTAGAATTTGGGCTTTTTGAGTTAATATTTTTGGATTCTATTTTCAAATTTGGGCTTACCAAACACCAATCCATTGTATCCATCTTATCCCTTGTTTTTTAAAACATAAAATTGGATCCAAATCTCTTACCAAACGGGGCCTAATATTTTCATCCATATTTCATTAGTGACTTTTTTTTTGTAGACACTAATCACAATTTCCTTAGTTTAATCTATTTTTAATTAAGCTCAATTTGAACTTAATTAAAAAAAATAAAATAAAATAAATTAAACTTATGATAAATTGAAACCAAATTTACAACAGTTTTTCATCATTAAAAGTTGATATGATGACCTTTTAAGATATCTAAAAATAAAAACCTCTCCTATATGAAATATGGGTTCGTAAAGGAGAGTATGTCTCTTCCAACATTGTAAAATATCAATAAGCATTCCAAGAACTCGTAAGCTATCAGATGACATATTTTCAATGAATTGATATTTTAAAGTTTTGTTTTTTTTTTTTTAAAGAAAAATTATGTTCTTATAAGATTGGAATGATTCACCTAATACCTAAATTTTCTCCTGAGGCTTCAATGCTCCAATCTTGACCCATGAGACAACAAAGACGCCGGTAACTCAAAATGTCGACTTAGTCTTTAAAATCAGTTTTCTATTATTTTGTAATCACTTTTAAAAATTCCATAAAAAAAATTCTCTGCATCTCTCCCCACAATCTTAATTAGACATCGTCAGCATTAAGAAATTCTCTTCAGAATATAGATATTAAATTAGTAGTTGGGGTTAATAAATGATTAAGTTAATCACATGTTAAAAACTATTGGACAAAATCCAAGTTTGGAGCTGTTGTTTTTGGCGGCGTTCTCAATTGAATATTGAATTAATTCAAAATTGTAACTCTATCCATTATTTCAACTCAAATAAGCTTCTTTAAAAACCTCCCCTTTTTCTTTACTCTTATTCTCAATCCAAAAACAAAATTTTCATAAAAAATGAGTACAACAATAATGGGTTCCCTTGCTCGTCTCTTCTTCATTGTTGGAGCTCTCCTACACGTTGTTGTCGCCGTCGACCACCAAGTTGGAGGAGATTTTGGTTGGAACTTTCCCCCAACTCCCACCTTCTACTCCCAATGGGCTCGTAATAACACTTTCTTTGTTGGCGATACGCTAAGTAATCTAATTACTCATCCCTACCTTCAGAATCCTTTTGTTTTTCATTATTTTGAGAGTCGTTCGATAATGTTCTTGTTTCTGGTTTCTGTTTCTTCCTATTTCTTGTTTCTCGTTTTTCAAAAACATTTCGAAAATTGTGTAGAGATTTTAGAAACAACAAAATCAAGCTCCTGTTTTAATTTTGTTTCCAAAGCTTACTTTATCATTTATTTTTTACTTCTAAAATGCATAATAAGTTGTTGGAATGTTGATATATAATTAAATTTGTCATAACCCATCAGCTTAATCTTTGGGAATGATTGGTGATTTAACATGATATCAGAACAGAAGGTCTTGAGTTCAAACTCGTGTAATGTCATTTCCTCCTCAATTAATATTGATTTCCACTTGTTGGATTTTCTACAAATATCTTGAAGCTTTTGGGATGATTGGTGATTTAACATAAATACCTATAAATAAATATAACATAAAAATCTTCAATATTTAATTTTCATGTAGAGATTTTACATTTTTAGATTAAAATTTTAAAGAATAAGAAACGAAAACTGGTTACCAAACATATTTCTATTTTCTGATAGACAAAACAAGAAATAAGAAACAGTTAGCATTCAAAAAAACAAGAAACCAAAACGTTATCAAATGAGCCTTAAATGTCTTAAACATGTTGTTTGTTGGTATTATTGAACTTAGAATTGAAATGTATGTGTTTTTTTTTTCAATGTAGGATTCATACCAAGACCCAACCAGACTCACACCCATGCTGAACCACAATCTCAAGAAGAATTTGACGGATGCGTACAGCAGGGATTAGTTTACGATTCTACGGTTATTGTTACTCTAGACAATCGTCTTGGTCCTAGTTATTTTATCTGTACTGATGGGAACCATTGCAACATTGGCATGAAATTTTCCATTGACGTTTTACCCAAACCAGTAACAACCCCGAATACCGCAGTCAAATTTGATGTGTTGCCTAAACTTCTCTTTATTACCATTATGGCTAATTTTTTCTTTGTTTGAGATACGCCAACCAAGTACTCAAGTAGCCTAGGTTTTAATATTCCTATTGTTCTTTCCCATTCTTTTGTTTTTTGCATCGACCTTTGAGATGGAAATTAGTGTCTTATTAGTTGAGCTATACTTGAATTGCCTGTTCTTTTTTATTTTTGTAGTTTGTAATACATGTTGTAATTTGATTTAACCTATTCAATTGGTTGAGTCAGTTTAATATGATAGAAAAACATGTTTTTATTCAAATAAAGTAAATGATTTTTTTTTTAAATAATAAATATGGTTAAATAACTTCATTTCTATCCCAAGTGTATCATTTTTTGAATGCAAATGATGGAATACATGTCTAATCCTTTGGGAAGTATGCTCCAGTTGTTATAAATAATTTGGAAAAAATACACTTTTGGTTTTTGAAGCTTAGGTAAAGGCATACAAATAACTTGGTAACCCAAACAATCTGGATTCCCCAACCAATTAGATTAGGTTAGGATTTTTATCAGTTTGGATTGGGTTATTTTTAGGAGAACCGAATTTTCAGTTCGGTTCGTGAGTTGACAATTTTTTGGTTTGGTTCAACCTGAACCGAACAAAAATTCATGCATTTAAAAAACCTAACCTTTTTCCCTAATTCCTCATGCCATGCTTCTCGATTTCTCTCGTCTCCTTGTGTCGCTCAGTTCTCATCTTCTCGATGCTTTCTGACTTCACCTTTCACTCTCTCAAGCTCGTCTCTCTTCATCTCTCACTCTCTCTTCGCCACCGACAAACGATAAACGTGTGGTTCAATATTCAGTCTCTCGTTGCCGTGTCACACGCCTTCATTTTCCCGTTGAATCGGTCTCTTTTGGATGATGATACTCTAATCGAAGTATTCATTGCAGTTCTCCCTCAACCTCGATTCTCATTGTCATTCTAATAGAAATTCTGATACCGATACTCTCCTCAGCCAGTTCTGTGAGGTACACAGATCTATTATTTCTTTCTTCTTCTTCTTTTTTTAAACAGAGATTTGATATGTTGTTGGATCTTCTTCTTCTTTTTTTTTTTTTTAATAAAGCTTTGGCATGCTTATATGTTTTAGTAGTGTATTTAGTTGGTTGGAAAAATTGAAATATAATGTATAGTGAACAGATTTTTTCTTTAACATTTTTTGTAATGCTAGCGGCGATGGTTTTGTATTTATGTTTACAATGATTGGTATCAGTGTTAAGAAAGTTGATGTAAGAACATGAATAAATGTTATTTTAGCTCCCATTTTGTGGTTCTCGCTGTTTCTTGGTGATCTACAATCTAATCTTCCATGTGAAATGTTGCTTGTTACTATTATTTGAAATACTCTGTGTTGAGAAAAAATGAAGGATGAAAAAATATTGCGGAAGCAATAATCAAATCAAAGTCTCAATGTTTGTTGAACAAAGAGAGAAAATTGAAAATGAGAGAGTGGAACCTAATAGATGAATAGACTTCTATTGAAATAGAAAAAATTGGTGATACCAAAAATGTAGTACAAAAAATGTAGTACAAAAAATGTGGTACATAATTTCTTAGGGAAGTTCACACTTATATAGGAAGAAAAATGAAACCTATTTGAAATCTAACAACTTAAAACTCAAAACAATAAAAATAGCATTAATGGTAAATGTTTAAATTGAAAACTTAAAACTTAACAATTAAATCTAACAATAAATAACAAACCTAAAAAACACAAAACTGAAATTTAATTAAGAAAAAACCTCAAATCTCACACTCCTCCTTGAAGTTTTTCTTTGTCACACCTAACTTGTGGTGCAAAAATACAAACTGTCTATGTGGTAGACCTTGTGTGAGAATGTCGACGAGTTGTTTAGAACTACAAAAAATGAGCTTGATTTAGTCTTCCTTCTCTTTCTTTCTCGGCTTCCTTCAATAAACAAAATTTTGACTTTGATGTACTTTATTCTACCATGTTGTACTCGATTGAAGGCACTAACAGACTTGTTATCACAAAACCATTTTGTAGATTCTTCAGGTTCAAATCCCAAATCACTAAGCAATTTGCGAGGCCATATTTATTAATTTGCGGCTGATGTAGCTGAAATATATTCAGCTTCAGCAGTAGATTGAGCCACTACTTCTTGTTTTCTTGAATTCCAAGAGAAAATCCCAGTGTCGAGAGAAAAAACATAACTAGAAGTGCTTTTAGAATCATCGACAAACCAGCCCAATCACTATTAGAATATCTAGTCAATTTCAAATAACCTATAAATTCGAACCAAATTCCAAAATCAAGAGTACCTTTTAAGTATCTAAGGACTCTTTTAGCAATACCAAAGTGAATTTCACTATGTGAATGAAGGAATGAACGTTTCACTTCGCAGTGTAAGCATTGGATCGTCTTTGATTTTATTTAGAATTAAACTAAAAATGAAGGTTAAGCAAACTTACTTGGAGTAAATATGGAGATATTTCTGGCGGATCTTTATCTTCTCCATAAAATCTTCATGGCTATGACTCGAACACAGGACCAAGGCTTGTGGGAGCCTCTTGAAAGAAAATTCACAATGGATTGGAGAGGAAGAGGTCTAGAGAGAATTTTCTAATTCTCTATTGAGGAGATGTGTGTTATATCTAATGGTTCAACCCAAAGGTCCTATTTATAGAGACCAAGGAAAAATCTTTGCCATAATTAAGATGCTATATTTTAATATCTAATATATTAAAATATATCTTATATTTATCTAAATCTCATTTAAATCTCCTACGATATTTATTTATTTGAATCTTATTCAAATTTTATAAATATCTGTTATATTTAATATATCTAATATATTAAATACTAATTTGAACATTTCAAATTTTAATACTTAATGTATCAAATACAATAAATATATTTTCCTCTTTTATATTTAATATATCTAATATATTAAATATTAATTTGAACATTTCAAATTTTTCTTTCAACTAAATTGATCTTTTAGAGTTACTATGAGCTAGCAAAGGGACCTTATGGACCTACAGATTATAAGCTTCAATGATACAAAATTAATTAATTAAAGTCTTTAATTAATTAATTTTTGTTCATTAACTATAGGCCACTCCACTATAAACCTAGAGTTGCACTCTTATGCACTGTAGGACAAGTTCTGTCCATAGATATAACCATTACATGTAAGTCGATCTTTCACGAGTTGTTAGTAATTACAATTGGGTCAAAAGTCCGTTTTACCCCTATAATTACATATTGCACCTTAAGTACCACCGATCCTCTAATGAACAATCTGTTTATAATCTAATTATAAACTAAGTCTCTCTCTGGCCAGTGAGAGGGTGGGGCCCCATTGTTCAAGTCCCAAAATCAGCACTTAAGGGAACTACTCATCTACTTACCCTATATGGGAAGAGTGAATTCCATCTTGTGAGATTATGTTCCCAGCTCCCTATTTGGTCAAGTCCCTCAAATGGTAAGCATATTGAATCGGCTACAAAAGCCACTCTCACCCATGAAAATCAAACGACGAGCCCTCACAGGTAGGAATTCACAACTCACTCAGGATTAAGATCGAGTCGCATATGATCATCCTGATGAAATATTAATCTTCTCAATTAACGGATTTATAAAGAAAGATTAAATATTTTGTGCTTCAATCTTACACAAACTCATTGTATAAGATACCCCCACTCACATGTCTCCACATGAACGATTTGGATGAAATCATTTGTAACTATTACAAAGTGAGTCGTATCAATAGTGTTACCAGGATAAGGCACCCCAACCTTATCCATATACTATGACCCTTTAGGTTATTTCTTGAACATGATCCTCCCGTATGTCAACTACATACTGTTCAAGATTACACTAATAACTTTGGATTTTTCATATAATGGATACTATTATATTGCAAATAAAATAATCAAAATTATTATTAGTTATTATATAAATTATTAATTACGAGGCTTTAGGGCATAAATCCCAACAGTGAATTCATATATCTTGAGAGAAAATTTGCAGCAAACATCAAGTCTGGCCAAGATGTTGTCAAATACAAGAGACTTCCTACTAAACTTCTATAATTTGTAGGATTAGAAAGCTTCTCACCAATATTCTTTGACACTATCAAGTTTATCGCTAAAGGAGTATAAACAACTTTACATGTTTCCATCTTAAATTTCTTCAAAATTCCTTAAGCGTACTTTCATTGGGCAATAAAAATACCCTTGTCTTCTTGAAGAATTTCCAAACCAAGAAAATAATGCATGTAACCAAGATCTAACATCTCAAACATTTTTTCCATCTCAACTTTAAAATCTTGTAGCATTTGATAATCATTTCCGGTCACAAGCATATCATCAACACAAAGGGAAAGAATGAGCCGATTAGAGTTGTTACCAACCTTAACATAGAGAGAGTAGTTTCGCTCATACTCCTACTAAAACCTTGAATAAGCAAGTAGGAATCAATCTTAATATACCAAGCACGCGGTGCCTATTTCAATTCATAAAGAGCTTTCTTCAGACGATATACTGTCTTCTTGGCCTTTATCCATGAATCCTTCAGGTTGGCACATAAATCTCCTCCTCAAGATCACCATTCAAAAAAGCTTATTTGACATCTAGATGAAATATTTGCCATCCCAAATGTGCAGCTAAAGCAATAATCAATCGTATTGTGTCATGTCGTGCAACTAGAGAAAATGTTATCTCCATAATCAACTCCAGGTTGTTGTGCATAACCTTTTACCACTAACCTTGCTTTATATTTGTTGACTGAACCATCAGAAGTATACTTCACTCTAAACACCGATTTCACACCCAAGGTGTTCTTTCCTCACGGTTGCTCTACAAGCTCCCATGTATTATTTTTATTGATCATCTCTAATTCTTTTTTTATAGCAGCAATCCATTTAGCAGATTGTGAAGCTTCATGATAGCTATTTGGTTCAACAATAACAAGATTACAACTTTCATATATATCAGCAAGTGGTCTTACCTTGTAATTTGGATCATTACCAGTTGCATCAACAAGGCTATCTTGATCATTAGAATCAATTGAATCAAAAGAAGATTCATTTTGTTCTAAGATTTCAAAATTGGTGGATGAGTCTCTCACAATTGTTTGCTCCTCAAAATCCCAATAATTAAGAATCTTCATCAATGATGACATCACAACTCAAGATAACCTTTTCAGTGTTCCTATACCCTTTTGAATCAACAGCATAGCCAATAAATACTCCCTTAACTGCCTTCTCATCAAGTTTGGATCTCTTAATTTAGGAACAAAAGAGTAACATATAGATCCAAAAAACTTCAAGTTCTTAATGGAAGGTTTCTACCTGACCAAGCTTCATAAGGAGTCTTGCCCTCAACTACCCTTGTAGGTAGTCTATTGAGCAAGTAAACAGCAGTACATACAACCTCTGCCCAAAATTTCTTTGGTAATTTTTTTCCAAAGAGTAGACATCTTGCCATCTCCGTCGCGGTTCTGTTTTTTCTTTCTGATACACCATTCTGTTGTGGTGTATAGGAAATGGACAGTTGATGCTGGATTCCCAAATCTTCACAAAATTTGTCAAATTGCTTGGAAGTATATTCCTTCCCGTTATCTATTCTCAAAGTTTTGAGCTTACAACCACTTTGAGTTTCAACCAAATTTACAAACTTCTTGAAAAATTCGAAAACTTGAGCTCTCTCAACCAAAAACTATAACCGTCATCCTGGTGAAATCATCAATAAATAGAATAAAATATTTATTATTCCCAATAGATGTATTGCGCATGGGACCACAAACATCGTTGTGCACTAATGCAAGCTTGTCTTTGGCTCTAAAACTGCCACCTTTTGGAAAAGGTAATCTGTGCATCTTCACTTCTTGACAACTTTCACAAATCTGATAAAATGAGGTAAAATTGAAAAAATCATCAACCATATTAGAAGAATGCAAAATTTTTAAAGCTTTGTTGTTGTAGTGACCAAAGCGATGATGCCATTTCTTGCTTTCTTCCACTTTGACATTTAGTGCATGATGACATAAAGAGTTCCCATTAAAAAAGAAAGCATTTCCAACCATGTTGACCCTTGCAATCTCTGCTCCTTGTGGGTCATAAATTACACAAACTTGGTCCTTGAAAACCACGAAAAATTTGTTATGCAACAATTGAGCAATACTGAGCAAGTTTTGAGATAATCTTGAAACATATAAAACATTGGATATTTTATTTTCACCTTGCATAGTATGCATAATGACAGTCATTTACCTTCAGCTAGCACCGTCTTGCCATGTCCAAGAATGACTTTAGACTTTATAGATCTATCAACTTAGCTAAAAAGATTGATATCTTTAGCCATGTGAGTAGTACATCCACTATCAATAAGCCAGGAGGTTAACTCTTTGTCATCAACATGAGATGCCATAAACAATAAATTTGTTTCTTAATTATTGTGGACACAATTTGCTTGTTCCATAGGATGTTGGGTTTGGTTTTTCTTGGCATAACAAAACTTCTCTGTATGACTATCCTTGTTGTAATAATCACAATGATAAACTTACTTGTTATTGGACCAACAATTTTTCTCAGCATGATTGGTTTTTTTACAATAACGACAAGGAGGAAATTTACCTTTCTTTGATGCTCCTCCTTTTTCCTTGCTCCCCTGATCTATGGTTTCCCGTCTATCATCTTTTGCAACAGGTTTCTTGCCTTTAGACTTGGCATGAAATGCACCCTCAACATGCTCCTCATTACGCATTGTTTCCCTTTGTTCTTGAGCTTGTAATTTGCTAATTAACTCAGCTATAGAGAGAGTAGTCAAATTAGAAGACTCATCTACGGCTGAGATCTTTGACTCAGATTTGTTGGGAACACTAACCATTATTTTTTCCACAACTCTTTGATCTGGAAAATTTTCACCAGCTAGTCTTGTCTGGTTTACAATGGTCATCACCTTTGTTGTGTAGTCCCTCACAGAATCTGAATCCTTCATTTTTAGCATTTCAAACTCTCTCTTGAGAGTCAATAATTTGACAACCTTCACCGTTGCGCTTCCTTCAAATTCCTCCTACAATTTATCCCAAGCTTCTTTTGTCGTTTTACAATCAATAATCCAAGCAAAAATAGGATCAGATAAAGCAGGGTGAATAACAGATAAAGTCTTTGGCTTTTTCAATGTATCCTCTTCATGTAGTCTGTTATAATTCAACGTCGGATCTTCATGTAGTCTATTCTGATTCAACGTCGGATTTTCTCTTAATGGTTGTGTCACACCCCTTCCCAACTTACTTGCCTAACCTAGGAAGAGATGTAAAGACAGAGACAATCAACCCTCTTACTAGCTCTCCCTGACGATCCTAACATATACCTGAAAATGAAGGCAACACAACACGTTTGAACAAGTAAGTTTGAAACGCTCAAATACACATATGAGCAAGACACATTCACTTTCAGTACTATGTTCTTTAACAAGTCATAACATTTTAT
The DNA here is from genome assembly GCA_033996785.1 of Trichosanthes truncata. Taxonomy (NCBI): domain Eukaryota; kingdom Viridiplantae; phylum Streptophyta; class Magnoliopsida; order Cucurbitales; family Cucurbitaceae; genus Trichosanthes; species Trichosanthes truncata. Next base: position 32,235,931 of record JAWPNB010000009.1, read on the forward strand.
AGTTATTACAACCCCGCTAAAATTCTTTTACCACAAACTATATACATAAGAAAGTGTATATACAAGGAGCTAAAACGGCGTGGTGGCAAACAGGTCTTGTCAAGGCTAAGCACCAGGAACTCGTCTGCTACCTGGAAAGAGAAAACATAATGAAAACGTGAGCTGGGAAGCCCAGTGAGTGTCTATCTTAAAAACATTATAAGCTCAAAGGTGAAGCATAATGATGGACAAGCTACAAGTTAGAGATAACTTATCACTTATTTGTAAGCATAATCAAACCATGCTACCCATTTACAGGTTTAAGTCACCACATTATGTATAGCATAGAAACTCATAATGTAGTACCATACTGAAGAATAGACATTTCAAAAGCGTAGAAGCTCATAACAATAAAACTCATAACATGATACCACTTTCGAACCTTAGCTGTGGTAGAGTCATCTCTATACCAACAACGTTCATACCTCTCTCTCACGTGCACGTGGAATGCCATTGAAACACACTGGTCTTCCCTAATACCTTCTCTATGTCCTTCAGTATTGGGGTTAGACCAGTTACTACCCGAATACCTTCTCTTTGTCCTTTAGTATCGGAAATCATGATTCCTTCCTCCCAAGTACCTTCTCAATGTCCTTCAGTACTGGGGGTTAACAACATACCGGGGCATACTTTGATTACCTTGGAAATCATGTTTTGATAACACAAACAACAAATTCTCAACATTTGCACTTTTCCTTTCTAAACATGTTTCCAAGTGGATTTACACAAGGCATTTTCTAAAGGAAGTCATACTTCCATAATTTAGTTTCCATGCTTGAATGTGTAGTTACAAACTAATTCAAATCATGCTTAAGTTTCATCAATGACATTCTATTAAAAGCTCCATGAAAAATATACAAAAGTAAGTCAAGCATGTTTCAATGATCAACATTTATGCTTTTGAAGAAAAACAAAGGTCAAGCATAGTTCTAAAATAGAGTCACTCACAATCACCAAAAGGGTTCCAAGGATTATAAGCTATTCCTATCTCCGTTTGCCCTGAAAAAGAAATTAATAACATTAATTCCTTTCCTTATACACCTTAAAAACATATCTAATTCAGTCCCATAACTCAATTCATAATAACCATATGCACTTGGGTGTAAGGTATATAGAAATTGAAGCACATCTCCTTCAATCTCTTGCTAGCAGTTTTTTTTTTTTTTGCACCTAAAATTCCAGGTTCAACTTTCAGCTTGGGTTCCTCAAAATTTAGCAAAACAACCACCTAATATTTTTTGATAAACCTCAAGTACAACATCTTATCTTACTTACCTCAAAGTTTCAGCTTCTAATTCCTCCTCAAGAGCTAAAAAGAAACTGATTTCTTCACATTTTCTTGCTAGCAGTTTTTTTTTTCTTGCACCTAAAATTCCAGGTTCAACTTTCAGCTTGGGTTCCTCAAAATTTAGCAAAACAACCACCTAATATTTTTTTGATAAACCTCAAGTACAACATCTTAGCTTACTTACCTCAAAGTTTCAGCTTCTAATTCCTCCTCAAGAGCTCAAAAGAAACTGATTTCTTCACATTTTCTTGCTAGCAGTTTTTTTTTTCTTGCACCTAAAATTCCAGGTTCAACTTTCAGCTTGGGTTCCTCAAAATTTAGCAAAACAACCACCTAATATTTTTTTGATAAACCTCAAGTACAACATCTTAGCTTACTTACCTCAAAGTTTCAGCTTCTAATTCCTCCTCAAGAGCTCAAAAGAAACTGATTTCTTCACACTGTTCTGCTAACCGAGAACTGTGAACACCTCTCGGTTTTCTGCAATTTTCACCTCCTTCCTCTTCGTATTTTCAAAACAGCCACCCACTTTCGTATTCGACACTCAATTTATGAGATTTTGACTCAAAAATCATCGAATTTGGTGCAGTAAATTAAGAGATATGGTTGTTTGAAGTTGATCCTCTTCCAAAAGCTTCCAGCTGGACAGCACCTACTTGCAAAAGACAAATCCGTGGCTCCACAAATCTTTGCCAGCTCCTACTTCCTCATTTACATCTTAATCCCCTTTTTTAAAATACCAAAACAAGCCAATAAATTCACCTAACACATTTAGCCAACTTTACTTAAGTTTGTGAGAAATAAGAACTTTCATTCAATACATAATGCACCTAAAATGTACCCAACTTGTTAATGACCTTAACTTACTTCAATTCAACTCTTAATATGCTTATTCAATGGCTTACCTATCTCCTTATGAAGCTTTATACACATTATAGTTCACAATCCAAAAGATTCCCAAATCCCATCACGACATCTTTTAGTGCAACCTATATCAATTTGCATATGTCGAAACATCATATATGAACACAATATGATCAAAAGAGAGTTTAGGGCTTACAGGTTGATGATCAGCATTAGTTGAGACAGATTCCCAAAAGCCAAGTGCCTTGAGGTAGGATTGCCTTTTAACAACCCAAAATTGGTAGTTTTCACCATTAAAATGTGGAGGAGAGGTTGCACCAAAATTAGAAGACATTTTTTCAAATAAAAAAATTGAATTTCTCACTCTCAAATAAAATCACAGCCCTTTGAATCTAAGGCTTTGATATCACTGTTGAGAAAAAATGAAGGATGAAAAAATATTGCATAAGCAATAATCAAATAAAAGTCTCAATGTTTGTTGAACAAAGAGAGAAAATTGAAAATGAGAGAGTGGAACCCAATAGATGAATAGACTTCTATTGAAATAGAAAAAATTGGTGATACCAAAAATGTGGTACAAAAAATGTAGGACAAAAAATGTGGCACATAACTTCTTAGGGAAGTTCACACTTATATCAGAAGAAAAATGAAACCTATTTGAGATGTAACTTTTAAAAAAGAAACTTAAAACATTAAATTGAAAAACTGAATGTAATTAAACAAGAAAGAACACATAACTCAACACTCAACACTCTGTCATCTTATTCTTCGATCTAAGGAAAAATTGAATCTCCATTACTGTGAGAAGATTATCAAGCTACATTTATGCGAACTTTTTGGTCCTCCCATCCAGATGAATTTTTTGTTGTTGTTGGTAAGCATAAATTATTTTAATAATTAAGAAAAAAAGAACAACCCGATGACCCAACCCAACCCAACTCGAAAATATAAGGGTTGAGTTGGGTTGGGATTGCAACCCTTACTCGATTCTTTGAGGTAGCGAACCTAACCAACCCGAAATTTTGGGTTGGTCTCAAAAATCCCTTCGATCGAAACTCAACCCAACCTGTGTACACCTCTAGGTTTGGGTTTGGTTGTATTTGGGTCCATGAGTTTTCAAATTAGATATTTTATTTGGTCCATGCCGTTCACACTTCTAGTCCTTCTGATAATTTTTTTAGTTATATTTGGCTGAGTAGACATTTTGTTATTATTTTTAGGTTGATGTGGCTAAAATATATTAATTTTATATTTATTATATGGTTGAGGTGGTATATATATATATATATATATATATATATATTATTTTTCTTAAAATTAAAAATATTAAAAGTTAGTTTTTTTTTCTTTCTCTTTTTCTCTCTCTCCTCTCTCTCCTCCCCATCATCACAACCCACCTCACCAAAGATGTGACTACTCTTCACTATCGACCGCAGCTGCCATTGACATCATTGCCCTTTACTGTCAACCGTATGCCATCACCATTCCTTCAATTTTCATTGTCGTTCAAAACAAAGGAGATCTGAAATGAGGGAAGACTCTCTTCCCTAGTTTCAAATTTGAAATAGAGGGATCTCTCTTCCATCGTTTTCAGATCTGAAACGAGGGAAGAGAGCTTACTTCTCCTTCATTTCAAATCTAAAATGAGAGGGAGGAGTTTTCCCTCACCTTCTCCTTCATTTCAGATTTTGAGTTTGCCAGAGACAGGGTTTCATGGATGAAGGAAAAGGGAAAATTAAAGAAATAAAGAAGAAAGAGAAGAAGGAAGATGAAGCGGAGGAAGAAGAAGAGAAAACGAGAAAATAAAAATCCAAAAAATTGGAGGTAGTTGATGATGATGGTCGGTGGTGGACGGTAGCTGTCGGCGGTGAAGATATGGTTGTGGTGGAGATGGGGATGAAGGTTAGGGATTGGAGAGAAAGAAGCACAAGAAAGAAATAAAAAATGATATTAAAAATGTTTATTCTTATTTTAGTTTTAAAAAGTTAAAAAAAATAATAATAAAGAAATGCTACGACATCTTTAAAAATAATAAAGGGAATATACAGCCAACTTTCCATTAGCTACTTGACAAAAAACTAACGGTAGTGACTAAATAAATCATTTTTCCAAACTTCATGAGTTAAAATATTGAGTTTAAAAACTTAGGGACCCAATTGCAACCAAAACCTAACCTCAGAGACTTAAAGTATATTTTTCCAATAATTTTTTTGGAGGTTAAACTTGTAAACATAAAAAAATAATAATAATAAAAAAAAATCACAAACTGACCAAGAAAATGATTTTTATAAGACACCAGCTTTTTTTCTACAGAGAATATAACATCACGAATAGGGTTGTAGAGTACAAACTTATGACGTCTTAGAGTTGCAACGATACCTTAACCAATTTATTCAAATTAATAAAACAATGCTTTGACTTTTTATGGCATAAAATATTATTATTCTAATATTGTTAACTAATCAAATTAAAACATTATAATGAATAATTATCTTAAGAAAAGAAAGTCGGGAAGAAATTTATGTAACATAGAAAAAAAACAAGTTTATTGATTAAATTTTGAGTTAAAAACACAAACAAACTAAAAAAAAAGGTATGACTAAATTAAAAACATATGTTTCTCAAAATTTGGGATTGACATATTTTTGGCTTCATTGGACAACATGGTTTAAAAATAAAGAAAAGTGATGTTTGAAACTTGAAGAACTAAAGTTGGTCTTTCTTTGCAAGGACTTCTTACCAAACACCTTTTTGTACCATTTCTTTCAGCATTATTTGATATCTTATTTTGAATTTTTGGCAACTCATCGTTGAGGGCGATTCTAGATGATATGGGGCTTCATTGGACAACATGGTTTAAAAATAAAGAAAAGTGATGTTTGAAACTTGAAGAACTAAAGTTGGTCTTTCTTTGCAAGGACTTCTTACCAAACACCTTTTTGTACCATTTCTTTCAGCATTATTTGATATCTTATTTTGAATTTTTGGCAACTCATCGTTGAGGGCGATTCTAGATGATATGGGGCTTCATTGGACAACATGGTTTAAAAATAAAGAAAAGTGATGTTTGAAACTTGAAGAACTAAAGTTGGTCTTTCTTTGCAAGGACTTCTTACCAAACACCTTTTTGTACCATTTCTTTCAGCATTATTTGATATCTTATTTTGAATTTTTGGCAACTCATCGTTGAGGGCGATTCTAGATGATATGGGGCTTCAGACTAAATTTTTTAGGGCAAAAATCAATTGATACCCCTAAACTTTGGGAGTTGTATCAATAAAAACCCTAAACTAATAATTGTATCAATTTAAACCCTATCATAAATGTATCAATTTACATCCCTTTGATGTGAACTTGTCGAGGGCTCAATCAAATACATTTATAATTAACGATATAAGATTAACTACTTGTATTAATTAATACTGGACCGAGTCAAACATAGGGAACTGAATAAATTGATTTCTATTAATTGGCTCTTCTTATTGACACAGACTGGGTGAGGGGATTTGGATAAAACATAAAAAGAAAGACAAAAGGACAAAATCGAAAGTAATAAAGATAATGATCTCACCTCGGGCACCGATTAAGGAGTAAACAGATACTATGCAATAATCGATCATTGAAAACTAACCTAATAGGTAAATTCCAATGTTTTAAGATCGATCGAACTCCTCGAAATCTCGTGGGAGCCTCTCCTAAAGCAGTCAAGATTTCAATGCCTAAATCAAGTCTAAACTAACTTACTAGCTGTTGGGATTTATGCCCTAAAGCCTCGTAATTAATAATTTATTTAATAATTAATAATAATTTTGATTATTTTATTTGCAATATAATATTATCCATTATATGAAAAATCCAAGGTTATTAGTGTAATCTTGAACAGTATGTGGTTGACATACGAGAGGATCATGTTCAAGAAATAACCTAAAGGGTCATAGTATATGGATAAGGTTGGGTGCCTTATCCTGGTAACACTATTGATACGACCCACTTTGTAATAGTTACAAATGATTTGATCCAAATCATTCATGTGGAGACATGTGAGTGGGGGTATCCTATACAATGAGTTTGTATAAGACTGAACCACGAAATATTTAATCTCTCTTTATAAATCCGTTAATTGAGAAGATTAATATTTCATCAGGATGATCATATGTGACTCGATCTTAATCTTGAGTGAGTTATGAACTCCTGCCTGTGAGGGCTTGTCCTTTGATTTGCATGGGTGAGAGTGGCTTTTGTAGCCGATTCAATATGCCTACCATTTTGGGGACTTGACCAAATAGAGAGCTGCAAACATAATCTCACAAGATGGAATTCACTCCTTCCCATATAGGGTAAGTAGATGAGTAGTTCCCTTAAGTGCTGATTTCGGGACTTGAACAATGGGGCCCCACCCTCTCATTGGCTCGAGAGGGACTTAGTTTATAATTATATTATAAACAAATTGTTCATTAGAGGATCAGTGGTACTTAAGATGCAAGGTGTAATTATAGGGGTAAAACGGACTTTTGACCCAGCTGTAATTACGAACAACTCGTGAAGGATCGACTTGCATGTAGTGATTATATCAATGGACATAACTTGTCCTACAGTGCATAAGAGTGCAACTTTAGGTCTATAGTGGAGTGACCCTAGAGTTAATGAATGAAAATTGATTAATTAAAGAGTTTAATTAATTAATTTTGTATCATTGGAGCTTATAATCTATAGGTCCATAAGGTCCCCTTGCTAGCTCATAGTAACACTAAAAGATCAATTTAGTTGAAATAAAATTTTGAAATGTTCAAATTAATATTAATTTGAAGTGTTCAAATTAATATTTAATATAAAAGAGGAAAATATATTTATTGTATTTGATACATTAAATATTAAAAGTTGAAATGTTCAAATTTAATATATTAAATAAAAGATATTATAGAATTTGAATAAGATTCAAATAAATAAATATCGTAGGAGATTTGAATGAGATTCAAATAAATACAAGATATATTTTAATATATTAGATATTAAAATATAATATTTTAATTATGGCAAAGATTTTCCCTTGGTCACTATAAATAGGACCCTTGGATTGAGCTATTATGTACAACACACATCTTCTCAATAGAGAGAATTAGAGAATTCTCTCTAGACCTCTTCCTCTCCAATCCCTTAGGGATTTTCTTTCAAGAGGCTCCCACAAGCCTTGGTCCTGTGTTCGAGTCATAGCTAGGAAGACTTTGTGAAAAAGATAAAGATCCGCCAGAATATTCTCCATAATATTATTTTCAAGGTATTTATTGCTTAACCTTTGTATTTTAGTTTAATTCTAAATAAATCAAAGACGATTCATATGCTTCCGCTATGGGTTTAATTCGATTATTCCTTTCACTAGCTGGGGGCGAATGTTCCATACTAGCTAATTAGAATAGTTAAGCGCCTGGGATAGGTTGGAACGAAATAACTAAACTTGACAGGTCTATCGAATTTAACCATTGCATGGAATTAACTCTAAAGCCTACCACATGTGAAGTAATGATGCACAATACTCCTAATTTTACTAATGTGGTTGTCAGCTTAGTGCTACTAAAATCAAGAGATCAAGGAACCCAACAGTTACTTAAGCATGGCTATGAACCAGCTAACTTAGCTAATTTTTCAGATCAACCAAATTAGAAGATTACTAAGTGTAAAACATGAGTTAACAACCATAAAACATATTGTAATAGAAGGAAATAATACTAAAAATATCACAAAAATTGCATAAATACTGTGTTTACAACTCGAAACGGCATCGAAAGTCTAGCCGAACATAGAACCGATGTTGTCTGACACTAAGAATCGATCAAAAACACGAATTTAAGCCTAAAACTATGAAAAATAGAGAGAAATTGCCTAACAATGTCTCATAGCGGTGGACAGAAACAAGACAAATAACCTAAGGGTGGAAATTAAGCTTTTATACAAATCGCATTAGCGTCGAGACGCTACAGGCAACATCTAGACGCTATCCAGCTTCTTGAAGGGCTCGCCGCATCATCTAGGAGGCTTGGTGAGCGGACTTGTGACAGCGTTGGGACGCTGTAGACAACGTTGATACATTGTCCTGTTCTTCAACATACTGCCTTCTTCTAGCGTCTTGATGTTCCAATGGGCATTAAGACACTCTTGATAGTGGCATTCTGGTCATTTCACTTCTAATCTTTGCTCGGTTGCTCAAATGACCTTCAAATTGGCTCGAATTGTCCCCAATTGGATGCAAACACTCCAAAATACTTCTCTTACTCGATTATCTTGAAAATAATCAAATAAACACATAAAAACTATCAAACTAACAAGAATTAGGCATTAGAATATAAGACTATTTTGGTCCCATCACCCTTGGTTAGATTCTATTTTGAGAACATTAGTTTACACGTGTGCAAACTTATAATTATATCAATTAAACTCCTACACTTTCATAATTCAATCAATTTAGACCTTTCATATAATGGATGATTTTCAAATGAAGGGTCTAGATTTTTTAAGAAGTCTACATACGTGTGGGAATTAATGCATGGACGATTTTCAAATTGAGGGCCTAAATTGATTCAATTATGACAGTGTAGAGGTTTAATTGATAGAATTATAAATTTCCACATGTGTGAACTAACGTCTTTCAAAATGAATCTAACAAATGGTGACACATTTACGAAAGTTCAAGGTTTTAATTGATACAATTATAAGTTTAAAATTTTTATTGATACAAACTCCAAGTTTAGGAGTGTAAATTGATTTTTGCCCAATAATTTATATGGAGCCTCATTATAGTATATTAATCTAAAATTTATTCTTATTTTATTTTTAGTTTTTTGAGTGCAAAATTATATGTAGTTAAAAATTGATAATCTAACTACATGAAAAATTACAAATTTAGTCCTATGGTTTGAAGAAAGTTAGAATTTAATCCCTATGGTTTTAAAAGTTAGAATTTCATCCTTATTGTTTGATAAAACCCCATAAATAATCCTTATGGTTTGATAAAACTCTTATACTAATTGTACCTCAATACGAAACATGAAACAAATTTGATATGTACTTTGATAAAAAAATATTGATAAAATTAAAACCCTAGAGAAGCCTCAACAAGGGGAAATATATTGGAATTTATGCTTTAAAGCCTCGTACACTAGTACAAAATTGACTTTTAATGGCGGGCAATGCGCGTCATTAAAAGGAAACGATGAAGGGCGCGTGTCCGACATCTTTTCGAGTGTCATCGTAGGCTATGATGAAGGACAACTTTTAATGACGGGCATTGCCCGTCATTAAAAGGTGTGCTTCATCATAGCCTACAATGACAGTCAACTTTTAATGTCGGTCAATGAATGACATTAAAAGTCAATGTGCGTCATTAAATGAATGTTTTAATGACGGCCATTGCCCATCATTGTTTCATTAATAATTTAATAAAAAAAATTATATTGTTGGTTGCCAAACATGACTAACCAACAATATTTCTCTCTCAATCTAATAAAAAAGTCAAAATAGTATTATACTTTTATACAACAATTAACTCAAGAAATAAAACTTCAATTAATTAAATATAACATATAACATATACTCCTAAGTTTTCAAATGTTAGGCATTACCCTTAACAAAAATTAATTACAATTTACAACATAGAAAGTAATAAATCGTTTGACTTGTAACCTATCAACAAGGTACATCAATCAATATATACGTAGAGCTTCGAAGTCTGAAGAATGAGAACTTGTTGCGTCTACCTCCCCCATCGATCTATTTAAAACTCTTTATCAAACTCTTCCAAAACCTAAGAAACTTTTGTTATCTGATTAACAAAGAAAGACAACAAAATCAGCCAAAATTAATTTAAAGTCCTCAGCTACAAAATTAAAACATATATTCAGGACCAGTATATCCAAAGGTACAAGGCAGATACCAGTATATCCAAAAGGGTATATAGTCTAACAAGCCATAGAGTTGCATTTTACAAGCCATAGAGTTACATGTTATAGATATACCATAGAGTTCAAAATAAATGTTTTACAGGCCACTCTATCCATAAAACTTTCAGCCAATTCTACCACAGATCTATATCCCAAGCAAAAACTATTGTAGGAAAGCACAAATTCTACGTAACTTTAACAATTTATTATTTTACAAATGAGTATCAAGTTTCCAAAGTTGAATAAAACATAAGCTACATCACAAAGAACAGTCACAATCAAATAACAAAATTAAAACATATATTCAGGATTAAAACTTATATTTAGCTTGAATATAACAAAAAGTTCTTACTTTGCTTGTTGAATTCCTCATTCTCCAGGACCTTATGAATGCATTGTCACATAACAGATACATTGAATTCAATTCACATAAGGTTCTATGTGGATGTAAGGATTTTGAAGAAGACTCCAAACAACATGCATTAAAGCAAAAAGAAGGGAAAAATCACCCAGTCCACGAGCAACCTGATATCATTGTAATCAACAGCAAAAAAGTTCTAAATAAAAATTCATAAGAACTTCTATTGCAATCTGCAGATCTTGTATGCTCAAACATTTATACCTCATCAGCTATAAAGCATGTAAAATAAGGAACCAATGGGTGAAGTCCCGAGTCAGTAGATAAACTCGCTAATGCCTTCTTAAAAAGAACTGAACTGGACCTACTAACAACAAGATCTGTGATTTTGTCAAAATATAGCTGCAAATAATGTAATGAAAACATGTAAGTTAGCAACCAATTAAACTTTAACAGAATAATATAAGCAAATAACAAATCAATTACCTGAAGCTCCTTGGACAGTATATGTTTAACTGGTAATTTAATGTCAACAAGAAGCCCATCCTTTTGTTCATTACTTTTGACATCAGAAGGTGGTAAAATTACTGTAGATAGGAAAGACAATATAGAGGTTCCTAATTAACTTGGATTACTGCAACTGGGGAAAAAAGGAAAGAGTAAAAGAAAGAATAAAGAAAGAAAGTACATCCAATTATATGTTCCTATTGGAAATATTAAAAGAAATTTAACCATAGGAGGCTTTGACCATTAGCAGAATCCTCCATAACTAACAAAGGAAAAGGTCTTGTTGCACAAGATCACATCAGTGATACAACATTTGCAAAAAATGTCAAACTGGAGATGATACAACCTCAAGCTAATTCTTAGTGCAGCCAAACTTATTTTTGAACTTGGACCTCGAAAAGCTATAATAAATGAGGCAAAATTAAACATACATCTCCTTTTTTTTTTTTCCTTTTGCCACTTCATTTTGTTTACTGCAATTGGTTTTCATCCAGGCCCTTGAACTCTTGCTTGATGAAAATATTCTTTTTGAAAATCAACAAACACACAGAAATATCTGCTACATGCTACCATGTAAATGGCTGCTAGCAAAATTTCAGTCCTTTACATTTTGGGCATCCAAATAAAACTATCTGCCTGACTTGTGAGTAACAACAATCAACATTTAGTCAGATTTGAGCAAACCTTATACAGGAGCATTTTCTGGTATTGTAGGCTGTACACCTTCAATTGCTAGCCAGTGGCAAAAAAAATGCAGTATCAAGAGGAGCTTTTGGCGATGGGGCATCAATGACCTATAAGTATAACACACATTTACATTCATTTAAAGACATTGGCCAAAATGGAACAGCTAGAATGGTGAAAAAATTACTTACGTCTTTAAATTCCAGATCCTTGTCCTCAAGGTAAAACAAATCCCCGTGTCCAATAGCTCTTTTAAATTGCAAAGGGCCTCCAGAAGCAAAGCCATACATTGGCTGCCACATCAACATCAAAAAGGAGAGTGAATAATGTTCCTTTTATTAGCAATTGATAAAAGGAAAAGGGTATGTTAAGTTGCTGCAGCAACAGGAGCTTTAAGATAATGAGCGCATTAAAATGCATGCATTATTTTTAATAAGAAACAATTTCACAAGTTTGTCCTTTGGGACCAGTTTTTTTGATAGAAGCCCAACTTTACAAGATATTTTTTATATTGTGAAAGCATTAAAGTTATACCAGCAAATCTAGAATAAATTACTTTCAATCTAGCAAATCAAACATACCAAAGTTTGTCCTTTAGGACCAGTTGATTGTTTTCTAGGAGTGCTCGCCAATATAGTTCAGATGTTCAACTTGAAGTTTCACATACCAGGACACTAAACCAGAAGGTTGTTGATAGCAGCTCCAGTCCTCTATCTGATATTGTCTGAATATGAGTTGTATTATAAGCTTTTTATAACTTAAAAGAACAACGATCAACAACAGGGAAGAAAAACTAATACAAATTTTCCTTGAAAGAAAGGTCTATGGAGCCAAATATTGTAAAAGCATCTTTCAAAGTTCAAATTCAAAATCTTCAACCAATGACATTGCAAATTTTGAAATCCCAAAATGTTAATTGTAAAACATCCCCATAATTTACGATCTTAGTTCAAACTAATTAGCAAAGAAAACATTAATTTAAAAAATCAGTAAATTCGACTTTAATTCAAAGATTAAGGTTTCTTGAATACCTTTCTGTAATCATCCCAAATCTCTATAGTAAAAAAGGGTCATTTGTCGAGCAAAGCAATCTGTGTATGGAGCTAACAAAATGGTAGGGCTAAACCAGAGCCTGAAACATTCTTGTGCGTCCTTCACGATTGGATTCCATCAGCTGCAAAATAAGCTTAAGGATTTTTCTCGAACTCTTCATCTGCATCTTCTTCTTCTTTCTAGTCGTGTAATTTGTTTAAATCCACTCGATCTAAAAACCCTTTAATCTCTAGTAGAGACGCTAGTGAGTGTGGATGATGGCTCCGATTGTTGTGAAAATGTTGGTGTTGGTTTTGGCAATGACCTAATGAAGTAGATCTAAGAAGATCTGACTCAGATCTAAGAAGATTCAGTGTAAATCTGAAAAACTCCAGTCAGATCTGAGACAACACATAGACGGAGGCAACCTTAGGTAGAGGAACAATGACCGAATGAAAACCCACGACAGAGGAGTGGCCACGAATCAAAACTCACAAAGGAGGAGGAGCGGCCACGAACGAAACAGCACGTACGGAGGTGCCGTCAGATTTGAGACGACACACAAAAACCCACAGTGGATAGATTTGAAAATCATAGTGGACGATGAAAAATACGACTGTGTCTATAGGTGAAGAAGACGAAGACGAGGGAAAGAGTGGGAGAATGGGAGAGGGTGCGAAAAAAAATACAAGATGAACTTGTAGAAATATAAAAATGTGAAAAAAGAATTATATTTAAGGATACCTTCAATGTCAGTCCATGCCCGACATTGTAGCCTTATTATTATTTTTTTAAAACTCAGCGCGTTTTTTTCCCTGACCGACATTATTTCAGTCCGAGAATTTTTTTAGACCGACATTAAAGGCCCAATTTGTTGTAGTGGTACTTTATGTTTTATTATTATTTATAATTTTGATTATTTTCATTTGCAATATTACATTATTTATTACATGAAAAATATCTTAGGTTATTAGTATAATCTTAACAGTACTTGGTTTACATACGGGAGGATCATTTTCTAGAAATAACCTAAAGGGGGTGTTTGGGGCAAGGTGGAGTTATTTAACTCGTAGTTGTTTAGTTTTGGGAGTTAATTAGTTTGGAGAGTTATTTAATCTGTGTTTGGGATTCATAATTATTTAGTCTAGAATTATGAAGTCTGTGTTTGGGGTGCAGAGTTGTTTAACTTGGAGTTGTGAAGTTGGATTTCTACTGGCTGCTTTTCTTTTTTCTACAATTTTGTTGTAGAGCTACATTCCAATAATTTTTTTTTCAAAATTTAATTAATATCGATTTGTTCCCATCAATCCTAAAATTGAGATTTTAAGTTATATTATTTTATGAATAATTTACAATTTTGTTTAGGTATCAATTTCGATTAAGATAAACAAAATTAGTTTGCTCATTTTTTTTGTGTTGTCTTACTATACTATACAATTAGGATTATATTACAATATTTTTTTCAATTCTTATTAATAAAGATTTGTTTTCGTCAATTTTAAAATTTTAATTCAAGGTTTGTTTTTCAAACTTAATAAAAGTTATACTCTTTTTTTTTTTTTTTTGCATAATTTAAGATTTTAATTTTTCTAACTAAACAATGAAATGCATTATCTAAAGTTTGATTAATTTTAAAATTAAAATATATTCTTTAAAGTTTTAAAATAACTAAGTTAAAAATAAAATTTCAAATATTTATGTTATTTTAATATGATTAAGTTCAAAATGAATATCATACATATACTTTCGTTCAAAATACTATATATTTATGTTATTTATTGCACTGATTTTACTTTATTAAGTTTGAAAGAAGGGGCCATTTGTTTTTGTTACTTTGAATATAATTAATTTTAAAATCAAATAGTTCTTTATTTTAATATGTTAACTTTTTAACTACTAATTTCTTAAATTATAATATGGGTATAAAATACACTTTTATTATCTTAAACTCATAAAATTATATATATTTTTGAGCTATTATTACTTAAATACATATAAATAAATAAAAATAAGCTTAAAAAAAAGATAAGATTGTTATTTGTTATAATTAATTTTAATTTAAACTAAAAAAATATATATATATGACATGTGGAGGAAGTGAGATATATATGGAGACTTTTATCAATTAAAAAAATTGTTATATAGTACTATAATTTATATTAAAATTTTAATCTAAATAATTGCGTCGTATCTAAAATATTTTTATATAATTTAAAGGATAATTGTAATGGGTGTCAAAATTGATTTTTTAAATTTTCAGGTCTATCACTTATCACTTTGATATTGTATCAGCGATACAATTTTTATAGTTTATTCAGTGATAGACCTCTGTCACCAATAGACCATTTGTATGTCTATCACTGATGGCTGTTATTACTGATAGACTATTTTTATGTTTATTATCAACCATTTCTACGTGTTTGATAGACTATTTTTATGTCTATTTCAGTATAGAACATTTTCATGTTTAACATCGATAGACCATTTTTACATCCTCTATTAATGATAGATGTTTATCATTGATACACATCTAATGCTAATAGATATAAAAAATGGCATATTAGTGATACATTGCTATTAGTTGTCACTACCATATCGCAACGCAGAGCGACCGACGTCCATCTAAAAGGAGAGTCTTTTAGAAAAGAATTTGGAGTTGCCACCAATCATTATTAGGGTGTGATTGGTCACCGATTTAAAAAGAAAAGGTCTACGAAACATAGTTTAGGTTCGGGGGTCTTTTGTGCATCATTGTTTCTGCACGTGAATTTTTTAGACTGTCATTAAAAGTCAAGTTTGTTGTAGTGATAAGATTCATGCAAGATAACGACAAAGAACTTACATAAATCTACTTTATTAAAGAAAGAACATTGTTGCTGCAGACAAATTACAACTCTACTTTTCTACCATCCTTATCTTTTAACCATCTTTTTCCACTATCTTCATCTTTTGTAATAATTAGATTCCCATTTCCTTTTTTTTCTTTTTCTTTAATTATCTTGTCTCCTTTGTCCTTTTCTCTTGTCTTTTTGCTTTTTAACTTTTGTAATTATATAGTTTGACGTTTTGATAAAGTAGATTCCTACTACTGCTTTTCCTAAATGATGTTCCAGTCAGGGCCTA
This sequence comes from Trichosanthes truncata, assembly GCA_033996785.1. Classification (NCBI taxonomy): domain Eukaryota; kingdom Viridiplantae; phylum Streptophyta; class Magnoliopsida; order Cucurbitales; family Cucurbitaceae; genus Trichosanthes; species Trichosanthes truncata. The sequence goes on from JAWPNB010000009.1 coordinate 32,251,757, forward strand.
TCCTGTTGGATTATCCTTATCTTTTATTTTTCTTTATTTAATTTTAGTTTCAAATATGGGGTCTATAAATAGACTTCCAAGTTATATTTCAAAGGCATCGAGAGTTCTAACAAGCATTGTAGACTTGTAACGCTCTCTACCCACAACACTTGTAATCATTTTCGATCCTAATTCTCTTTGTTTAATGCATCGAGCAATTGGCATCAGAGCCATCATTATTCAATATATTCAATCTTTTATACAATTTCTATTGTTTCAAATATTTTTGTGGTTAGAGATTAATTTGTATTAATCTTTTTCTTTTATCAACGATAGACTTCAATATTGATTTAGTTCAATATTGTTCTTCTCAATTCCTTACTATTTGACTGTGCGATAGCTTGTCGTCAACAGGTGTTTGGCAAGGGCATTGGTGTTCCCGACAGTGTTGTAAGTCAGTTGGTAAGTCGTTTGTTCCCCTTGCAACGAGACACGGAAATTGGAGAGAAGTTTGAAGGAAAATATTGAAAGAAAGCAATATTTACTTTATCCTTGAGAAAATATTTAGATTATTATGAAATAATGTCGAAGCTACTCAAATCTTTGATTCTTAAAAAGTTGTCAGAGATTACTCAAAATGATGGTGCCAGCTCAAGTACTCAAATAAACAAAGGTGATACTCATAGGGCAGACAAGAACGCCGAACATCTCAAAGGTTCCAATGAACAACTCAAGATCGCCAAAATCGAGGAGTAGCTCGCAAATTGGAACATTCCTCAAATAGATACACAAACGGTTTACTACAAAAGTACGTTCGATTTTACTCAAAGTTGGGGTGTAAAGACTATGGAGCGTACCATAGCAATCCACAACAACCCAGAATCATTCAATCTCTTCTCGAGGGATCTAATACTCAGAAATCGAGGAGAATATCAATTTATGAATCTTGGCCTAGTGCTGATTGTAGTCAAACCATTGTTCCGATCAGGTTTAAATACTCTTGTCCTCATACTCTAAGGGACAAGAGATTTTTGGACTTTGAGAATTCTCTCTTAGGAATTGTGCAATATGGAAAATGGTCCAGTCTACTTCAATTGCTATCCAGGATACTCCATCTCACCAGAAGATTCAAAGATCTAGAATTCTTTAATTCTTGTGTTTACTTCAAGGATTTGAATATGGATCCTGGATCCCATGGTTTTGTAGCTATATTCAAAATTTTCTATCATCTGATGCGAACGCATATAGCTCTAAGGGTTTTGAGGGCATCTCCAAAAGGAGAAACAGTACTCATTGAAGTGAATACTTCAAAATCAACAGTGAAAACTCCTAAGGTTTTTATCTTGTAAAGAAATCACTAGAAAGTCTAAATGAGTGTTAAAAGACGCATTCACCCACCAACTCCCAAACCAAAGACTCTTACTCATATCATTGAACATCTTGATGGTCAAGTGGAGATCAACTTTCAGGATGAAGAACCTCCTACTCAAGTAGTCAAGAACTTTACTAGTTCTAGACATAGTGCTTTCAAATATCGAGGAGAGTCATCATCTTCTCAATTCGAAAGAAAACCTCTTAAAAGGTCTCTCTCTGCAAAGATCAATTCGGTGGATCTTGATCCACGAATACTAGATATTCAGTATGCTAGATCAAATTCTCCAACTCAAACTGATATGGACACAGCAACTCAGTTCAACAAGCTCGATGTCATATCAAAAGGTTTCAAAATCAATATGGAATTCTTGAAAAAGGATTTCATGAGTGACATATGGAAGATTCCAAGAAAATCTTTCTTCAAAGCCTATGAGCACGAAGAAAGAAAAGACTTCAAGAAGACAGTGATGGAGACCATGGGGAGCCTTGAAGAGCAAATTTATTTCTTCTAATGGTTTTCCTTTTGTGAAAGTTATAGTCAAAAGGTGAATCAAATTAACACGCTCAAAGAAACTAAATGGAAAACCTCATAAAGAGGAGAAGTCTCTAGAACTCATCCTTCGCTAGAGCAAATTGAATTCAACAGCTCTGACAGACAATTGGTCATTGCTAGTCCCTTTAAGTAGATCGACCCTAAGGATGAAGCAAATAACCTCTCCAAGGGAATTAGAGGAGTTCAGATTCAAAATAATTTCACCAACAAGATTCTATCCACCATAGGTGAACAGATGGTCAGAATTGATGAAAAAGTTTTTACTCCAATAACATCTGAAAAGAAAAAGGGGAAATTTAAAGGTAATTCTTTTCCAAAAGAAGAATCTTCAATTCCGTTCTTTAGCACAAATATTGGAAGCTCGGTTCCAAGAATCAAGAATAAAAAATAAGAAATACTGAGAAATATCGAGAAACAAATTGACAAATTCTCAAGTAACGCTGAAAGCTCTTCTCAAATCAATGTACTTAATGATGAAGAGATAACAGAAATTGTAGAGAAAATGAATCGTTTCACTATCTCAAAAAAGGATCCTGAAGCACTTCTCAAGGCAAGAAATAAAATTCCTTTAGAAGTAAACAAAATCTCAAGAGATAATTCATATGGTAATTCTTGAAATTACTACCCAAAGACGTCTCATCCAGATCTGGCTTATGAAGAACGTCCATATACCACCAAGGGGCTGTTTCGCGCTCTGGTTTGGAATCAGAAACCCTGGGGTTCTGGAACCCTGGGGTTGCTTGGCTGAAATCAGAAACCCTGGGGTTTCTGATTCCTGTGTTTGGGGTGCAGGGTTGTGTTAGGCTGGTTTGCTGAAACCTGTGTTTAGGGTGCAGGGTTGGGTTGGGCTGGATTTGTTTAGTCTGTTTTTTTTTTATAATTTTTCAAACTGTTTATTATTTTTTTAAAAAATCTTACACTGTTTTTTTTTCCTACTCCATTTTTTTTAACTTCATAATTTTTTTGGTGTTACATACCAACTATTTAACCAATTATGTAGAGTAATTGTTACAACTATAGTTCAATTTGAATTATACTATGTGTAGTTTGTATAACTATATGCTATCTCATTCACTCCACTCATGATGACATAAAATTGAAGATTATGCGTAGCAACAGATAATTAATAGGTGCAATGTAAGAATGGTTTTGCCAATGGTAAAGTAAAACCAAAAATTAGAACTAAGATCTAGTTCTAAAAATATCATAACACACATTCCAGATGAAATGACAAGAAAGTAGAAGTAGTTGTCCAAACACAAATGTAAGTCATAAGAGTGGTAGATGAAAGTGATGAAAAGAGAGTCAGGTTCTAGGTGCTTTCCCCAAAATTTTCACGTAGTAATCATACTTCCAATCTGGGGTGAATGTAAAGAAGGAGTTCAACATCATACTATCCGAGAGAATAGTCTTTGCAACAGCCATTCAGTCTTGCCTTGTCATCCCTGGGATCGCCTTTAGTTTTGCATATAGCTCGTCCACGCTAGCCCTTTTAAAATATTGACTAGGTGGTTGGGTCGCTAGGGTGATTGTTGGAGTGGTCGTTGGGGTGGTTGGATTGATGGGGTGTTTGGGTATGCCGAGGTGGTCGCCGGTGGTGATTGCACTGTGGTCAGGTCACCGGAATGGTCGTTGGGTGGTTTTCAGCAGTAGTTGTCGGGTCGCTGAAGTGGTCATCAGGGTGGTCATGTTGCCGGAGTGGTCGCTGGGTGGTTGTGGTAGTGGTTGGGTTGTTGGAGTCGCCAGGGTGGTCACCATGTGGTCGTCAACAGTGGTTTTGGGTGGTTGGGTTACCAGGTCGTCAGGGTAACCGCCGAAGTAGTCATCAGGGTGGTCAGGTCATCGGAGTGGTCACTAGGTGGTTGTCTACGGTGGTTGCTAGGTAGTCAGGTTTTTGAGGTAATCGTCAACTATGGTTGTCGGGTGATAGGGTCATTGAAGTGGTTGTCAAGTGGTTGTTGTCGGTAGTTTGGGCAAGTCGGGTTGTTTGAGTGGTTTGGTTATCGGGGTGTCGAGTTGTTGGGGTGGTCGAGTCGCAGGGGAAATCGTCAGACTGGTCTTTCGAGTTCTCATTGCAGTAGTTGTCTGAGGTAATCGTCAACGGTGGTCGGATCACCGTTGTGGTCGTCGGAGTTGTCTTTATCGGTGGTTGTCGAGTGGTCGCCGGAGTTGTCATCAGAGTTGTTGTCAAAGTAGTCGCTAGAAATGGAGAATGGTAAATGGAACTGGTCTCTAGTATTCTCATCGCAGTGGTCGTCGAAGGTAATCGTTAGCGGTGGTCGAGTCGCCGATGTGGTCGCCGGAGTTGTCATTGGAGTGGTCGCCGGAGTTGTTGTCTAAGTGGTCGCCGGAAATGGAAATGGCAAATGGAAGAGGAAAACATGGCACAAACCCCATGGGGTTGCACTGTTGTAACCCATGGGGTTGTGTTTCAAAACCAAGGGTTTTGAAACACCTTGTGCCAAACATGGTTTTGGGTTTGGAACCCAAACCCATCCCAACCCAAACCCATGGGCCAAACGGCCCCCAATAGATCATTCGATGGACAATCAGCCTAGGTATATGGACGTTCTTTATAAGTTAGATTTGGTTGAGACATCCTTGGGTAGTAATTTCGAGAATTACCATATGAATTATCTCATGAGATTTTGTTTATTTCTAAAGGAATCTTATTTCTTGCCTTGAGAAGTGCCTTAGGATCCTTTTTTGAGATAGCGAAACGATTCATTTTCTCGACAATTTCTGTTATCTCTTCATCATTGAGTACATTGATTTAAGAAAAGCTTTCAGCTTTACTTGAGAATTTGGCAATTTGCTTCTCGATATTTCTCAGTATTTCTTGTTCTTTATTCTTTATTCTTTATTCTTGGAACTGGGCTTCCAATATCTGTGCTAAAAAATGGAATTGAACATTCTTTTTTTGGAAAAGAATTACCTTCAAATTTTTCCTTTTTCTTTTCAGGTGTTGTTGGAGTAAAAAAAATTCCTCAATTATGTTCATCTGTTCGGCTATGATGGATAGAATCTGATTGGTGAAATTATTTTGAAGCTTAACTCCTCTAACACCCTTAGAGGGGTTATTTGCTTCATCCTTAGAGGAGTTGTTGGGATTTATGCCCTAAAGCCTTATAATTAATAATTTATTTAATAATTAATAATTATTTTAATTATTTTATTTTGCAATATAATATTATCCATTATATGAAAAATCCAAGGTTATTAGTGTAATATTGAACAGTATGTGGTTGACATACGGGAGGATCATATTCAAGAAATAACCTAAAGGGTCATAATATATGGATAAGGTTGGGTGTCTTAACTTGACAACACTATTGATGCGGCCCACTTTGTAATAGCTACAAATATTTGATCCTAATCGTTCATGTGGAGACATGTGAGTGGGAGTATCGTATACAAAAAGTTTGCATAAGACTAGACTACGAAATATTTAATCTCTCTTTATAAATTCCTTAATCGAAAAGATTAATATTTCATCAGAATGATCATATGCGACTCGATCTTAATCCTGAGTGAGTTATGAACCCTACCTGTGAGGGTTTGTCCTTTGATTTGCATGGGTGAGAGTGGCTTTTGTAGCCAATTCAATATGCCTACCATTTTGGGGACTTGACCAAATAGGGAGCTGGAAACATAATCTCACAAGATGGAATTCACTCCTTCCCATATAAGGTAAGTAGATGAGTAGTTCCCTTTGATTTCGGGACTTGAACAATGGGGCTCCACCCTCTCATTGACCCGAGAATGACTTAGTTTATGGTTGGATCATAAACAAATTGTTCATTAGAGGATCAGTGGTACTCAAGGTGCAAGATTTAATTATAGGGGTAAAACGAACTTTTGACCCAACTGTAATTACGAACAATTCGTGAAGGATCAACTTGCATGTAATGATTATATCTATGGACACAAGTTGTCCTACAGTGCATAAGAGTGCAACTCTAGGTCTATAGTAGAGTGACCTATAGTTAATGAATGAAAATTAATTAATTAAAGAGTTTAATTAATTGATTTTGTATCATTTGAGCTTATAATATGTAGGTCCATAAGGTCCCATTTCTAGTGTCACACCCCCTCCCGAACCACCTGCTAACTTAGCCCGGAAGATGGCGTGAAGCCAACAGACATCGTTTCCTCCCTAACGATACCTGTGACCATGTTATACCTGATAAACATACTATACTTGAAATATAAGTTACTCAAACACAACACAGCGGAAACTTGGTAAACGTTACCAAGTATACATATAGGGCGGTTCTGGTAAAGACCCCTGTGGAACAACCAACACGGGTAGGGGTACTACAACTCAATATATCACGAACCAAGATTTACATAACCAAGACCCCTAGCTTCGTACACGCACATAACTACACATCCCTATTACGATATGTACATTACGAGCAGACTTGCTGTACTACACCATCCACATACAAAAATATCAGACTCGTAGAGCTTCCAGCAGGCTGTGGCAGGATCTCAGGCACCGGGAGCTCGATCTCTACCTGAAAAGTTGGAAAACATTGAAAGAATGAGCTGGGAAGCTCAGTGAGTGACTGGGTTTAAAGCAATTATCTCATAAATCATAACATTTGGCAAACTACAAGCATATGTGTCGGCAGACAAGCGTTAAATATAAACTTATAAGGACAATAGCTTCTTCCAGAAATCAAGCAAGTATGTCATTTAAATCTCGCTAGCATATCCAGAGTATTCATCATCTAAAACATATAATAAACTAGGTTGTGTAAGACACGCTCAGTACAATCCAACAATCACTCTACGATGTAGTGGGGCCCGCCCAGCACTCACGACAGCATTGTTGTCACGGAGTACACTCAACGGCCACAACAGGAAATGACCTGTGTGCACACGGTACTATACAGCCTCGGGCTCATAATCTCAAACATTTACTCATTCGGGTCTCATAGAAACACATGAAAACCTTTGACACTACTTGCTAACACATGTTGGCCCGAAATTATGGTATTCTCACTAGTTCAGGTAAAATAGTAAACATATGCTCACAACGAACAATTAAATCATTTCTAGGAAACCATATATGCTCATAAATACGTGTTCAAGAGACATAAAGTCTTTAAGTAAAATTACTCTTAGAAAGTCTTTTATTTTCGTAAGCATAAGTTCAAGCATAGAATACACTTTCGAAATTCGTTTTGTCACTCACAGCATTAAAAGTTAGAACCTCGGCTCGTACACTTGACCTATTTCCTCTTGGCCTGCCAAATAACCAGAAACCAGGCATTAGAACACAATTCCTTGCACTACAAACTTAAGATTATACATATCCCCTAACTAATTCCAGCATATCACAGATTTCATACCCTAAGCTCCCTTACTCATAACTTTTCCATTACTTGGCCAAAGATGATGTACTTTATACCAAACTCTTCCTTTTTGAACCCTCTAAAACTTATCTGAAGGAATGAAATTGAAATTACTAAAGGATATGTCCGTAAATACCTCGAAAGCTACTTCCTACAAAATAGGTTTCTGCACTTTCCAGACTCGTTTCCCTGCTGCACCCTGAACTTAACATGAATTGTAAAGCAACTTCTAGTCAATTTATAACCACGACTTCTTCATGAAAGTTATAGGAAATTAAATTATCTTTCCAACCATACCTAATACAGATTCTAATTCGAAGTCCACAGATCAGCACATCCCAAAAACCAGAGGTTCCCCGGATTTGACAGCAAAAACATTCCTTCAAATCCCTCTTCACAAATCATTAACATAACATCAGATTTTGCTCGAGCTTCCTTCACGCAAATTGTTCTAAAACGTGTTAACTTTCAAGGAAATCAAACCTCACCTCTTAATACTTCTTGTGGAGCTCAGAATGATCCAAACATCAGATGTAGTCAGGATTGATCACAAACTTTGTCATGCAACTTGAATTGGACTTTTCCCTTTCTTCTTCAACTTCAACTTCAGCAAAACACCTTTCTTCTTCCTCTCACCCTCTCCCACGAAACCCTCTTCTTCTCCTTGGTAAATAAGATGCAAAATGGGTAGATAAATGTATATTTATAAAATGAATACAAAAAAACTCCCACTTTCTTTCTTTCTTTCTTTTTTTTTTTTTTTTTCCTTTTTCCTATTTCCTCCTTTTTTTTTTGTTTAAAACAAAACCCCACACATTTTATCCCAAACAAATGTTTTAAACACATTTTTTTTAGAAAAAATTCAAGGATAAATCTCGTGAAATCTCGGTTTTACATCTAGCTCATAGTAACACTAAAAGATCAATTTCGTTGAAAGAAAAATTTGAAATGTTCAAATTAATATTTAATATATTAGATATATTAAATATATAAGTGGAAAATATATTTATTGTATTTGATACATTAAATATTAAAATAATTAATGTATATTAGATATATTAAATAAAAGATATTTATAGAATTTGAATAAGATTCAAATAAATAAATATCGTAGGAAATTTGAATGAGATTCAAATAAATATAAGATATATCTTAATATATTAGATATTAAAATATAATATTTTAATTATGGCAAAAATTTTCCCTCAGTCTCTATAAATATGACCCTTGGATTGAGCCATTAGACACAACACATATCTCTTCAATAGAGAATTAAAGAATTCTCTCTAGACCTCTTCCTCTCCAATCTCTTGTGGATTTCCTTTCAAGAGGCTCTCACAAGCCTTGGTCCTGTGTTCGAGTCATAGCCAGAAAGATTTTATGGAAGAGATAAAGATTTGCCAGAAATATCTCCATATTTACTCCAAGTAAGTTTGTTTAACCTTAATTTTTAGTTTAATTTTAAATAAAATAAAAAACGATCCAATTCTTCCGCTGCGGAGTGAAACGTTCATTCCTTCAAGGGTCGATCTGCTTGAAAAGACTAGCAATGACCAATTATCAGTAAGAGCTATTGAATTTAATTTTCTCTAGTGGAGGATGAGTTCCAGAGACTTCTCCTCTTTCTGAGGTCTTTCATTTAGTTTCTTTGAGCGTGTTAATTTGATTCACCTTCTGACTATAGCTATCACGGCAAGCAAACCACTAGAAGAAAGGAATTTGCTCTTCAAGGCTCCCCATGGTCTCCATCCATGTCTTCTTGAAGTCTTCTCTTTCTTCGTGCTCGTAGGCTTTGAAGAAATATTTTCTTGGAATCTTCCATATGTCACTCATGAAATCCTTTTGATAAAGGAGCTTGTCAAAGGCTCTTATCAAATTAATTTATAAACCGAACCTCTAAATATTTTGCAATAATAGTGGCCAAGGTCATCCACAGGGATTGAAGTTCTTAGATTTAATTAAGTACCTAGTTAATTATGCCCAATTTTATTTATAGAAACAAACTCTTAGAATCAAGGGAAAATAAAATCTAAACTAATATGTACATGCTTTGGAGTCCAATTTTGAGAAACATGCATGGTTGATTACCTTAAGCCCAACTTGAATTGATTAATAACTTGATTTTATACTAATAATCTTAAACCAATAATTACTAAGTTATCAATATCCTCTCTCGAGCTCAATTGAACTCATGCCTAGCAATAAATCAACTTCTCGGTCTATTTCTTTTACTAAACAGGGCATTAGGCGATTCTCTTAAGGCTTCTAGAATTAAGCTACTAACTCTCGTGCAATAGATTAAACCTAGTCATGCATCTAGTGTTCTACAACTAAACTTACTCTCTCAAGCTAAATTTAGTTAAACATACAAAACCATGGCTAAAGGTTAAGACAATATAAAGAGATGCATAAAAGACGTCAATATATATATTAAATTAAAAATCACAAATTTTCAACAACTACAACCAAGCAAGGGTCTAAACACAGATTTACAACATAAGTACAGCCCGCAAAAACCCCTGAATTCAAGAGAAAAGGAAAAAAAAATAGAGAAGAAACTTAGGTCGAGTGCCAACACTCGTCTCCGACGAGATGTCCACGATCTCGAGCTTTGAGTCTCCTCCTTGGCTCTCCAAAGGTCTCCTCTATGTCCTTAGACAGTGCTTGAATTGAGTTTAGGGTTTTTGGTCTCTAAAACGGCTCCCTTTGTTCGAATGAAAAGGTTTCTTAAATAAAGTTGAGACAACGTTGCAATGTTGTCCTTAGCATTTTGCAAAGAAGGAAAAAATATTCTTCGGCCAGTATTGCAAAGCTATAAACAGCATTACAACGTTGTGCCCTTGGGATTTCAAGGTTGACAAGCTTCTCAAATGGCATTGCAACACTATACCCTTGAGTGCATTTGCCTTGCCTTCCTCTTCGGCACTTGAATCCTCAAATATAGCCTTAAGTTGCTCGAATTTGTCCAAATATCTCACAATTCTCCGATTTTGCTCCAAATGCTCGGTTTCTGAGAAATATACATAAAAGCACATGAAAGCACACATAATCATAACAAAACTAGCATAAAACTAAGCCAAGAAATAACACCATTTTGCCTACTATCACCTTTTTCAAGAATTTCATATTGACTTTGAAACCTTCTGATATGACATTGAGCTCGTTGAACTAGGTTGTTGTGTCCATATCAGTTTGAGTTGGAGAAGTTGATCTAGCATACTGAATATCTGGTATTCGTGGATCAAGATCCACCAAATTCATCTTTGTAGAGAGAGACCTTTTAAGAGGTTCTCTTTCGAATTGAGTAGATGATGACTCTCCTCGATATTTGGAAGCACTGTGTCTAGAACTAGTAAAGTTCTTAACTACTGGAGTAAGAGGTTCTTCATCGTGAAAGTTGACCTCCAGTTGACCATCAGAATGTTCAATGATATGAGTAAGAGTCTTTGGTTTTGGAGTTGGTGGCGTGAATGCTTCTTTTAACACCCATTTAGACTTTCTAGTGATTTCTTTCAAGGATAAAACCTTGGGAGTTTTCACTGTTGATTTTGAAATATTCGCTTCAATGAGTATTGTTTTTTCCTCTTGGAGATTCCCTCAAAGCCCTTAGAGTTATATACGTCCGTATCAAACGATAAAAAATTTTGATTATCGCTACAAAACCATGGGATCTAGGATCCATATTCAAATCCTTGAAGTAAACATCAAGAATTCAAGAATTCAAGATCTTTGGATCTTCTAGTGAAAGGGAGTAGCCTGGATAGCAATTGAAGTAGACTGAACCATAACAAATTTTGATTATCGCTACAAAACCATGGGATCTAGGATCCATATTCAAATCCTTGAAGTAAACATCAAGAATTAAAGAATTCAAGATCTTTGGATCTTCTAGTGAGAGGGAGTAGCCTGGATAGCAATTGAAGTAGACTGAACCATTTTCCATATTTGATTCCACCATTCCTAAGAGAGAACTCTCAAAGTCCAAAAATCCAGTCCCTTAGCGTAATGAGGACAAGAGTATTTAGACTTGATCAGAATAATGGTTTGACTGCAATCTACACTAGGCCAAGATACATAAATTGATATTCTCTTCGATATCTGAGTATTAGATCCCTCGAGAAGAGATTGAATGATTATGGGTTGTTGTGGATTGCTATGGTACGCTCTGTAGTCTTTACATCCCAACTTTGAGTAAAATTGAACGTACTTTTGTAGTAGACCGTTCGTGGGTCTATTTGAGGAATGTTCCAATTTGCGAGCTGCTCCTCGATCTTGGTGATCTAGAGTTGTTCATTGGAACCTTTGAGATCTTCGGCGTTCTTCTCTGCCCTATGAGTATCACCTTTGTCTATTTGAGTACTTGAGTACTTTAGTTGGCACCATCATTTTGACTAATCTTTGACAACTTCTTCGGAATCAAAGATTTGAGTACCTTCGACATTATTTCATAATAATCTAAATATTTTCTCAAAGATAAAGTAAATATTTCTTTCTTTCAATATTTTCCTTCAAACTTCTCTCCAATTTCTCTGTACTTGTTGCAAGGGGAACATGCAGCTTACCAACGGACTTACAACAGTGCCAAAAACACCAATGCCCTTGCCAAACACTTACTGATGACGAGCTGTCGCACAATCAAATAGGAAGGAATTGAGTGGAACATGTTGAACTAAATCAATATTGAAGTCTATCGTTGATAAAAGAAAAGATTAACACAAATTAATCTTTAACAACAAAAATATTTCAAACAATAGAAATTGTATCAAAGATTGAGTATATTGAATAATGATGGCTCTGATACCAATTGCTCGATGTGTTAAAGCAAAGAGAATTAGGATTGGAAAATGATTACAAGTGTTGTGGGTAGAGAGCTTTACAAGTCTACAATGCTTGTGAGAACTCTCGATGCCTTTGAAATACAACTTGGGAATCTATTTATAGACCCCGAATTTGAAACTGAAATTAAATAAAGAAAAATAAAAGATGTGGATGATCCAACAGGACAGGCCTTGATTGGAACATCATTTAGGGAAAGCAATAGTAGGAATTTACTTTATCAAAACGTCAAACTAAATAATTACAAAAGTTGAAAAGCAAAAAGACAAAAGAGAAAAGGACAAAGGAAACAAAATAATTAAAGCAAAAGAAAAAAAGGAAATAGGAATCTAATTATTACAAAAGATGAAGATAGTGGAAAAAGATGGCGGAAAGATAAGGATGGTAGAAAATTAGAGTTATAGTTTGTCTGCAGCAACAATGTTCTTCCTTTAATAACGTAGCAAAAGGACCTTATGGACCTACAGATTATAAGCTCCAATGATACAAAATTAATTAATTAAACTCTTTAATTAATCAATTTTCATTCATTAACTCTAGGGTCACTTCACTATAGACCTAGAGTTGCACTCTTATGCATTGTAGGACAAGTTGTGTCCATGGATATAATCATTACATGCAAGTCGATCTTTCACGAGTTGTTCGTAATTACAACTGGGTCAATAGTTCGTTTTACCCCTATAATTACATCTCTTAAGTACCACTGATCCTCTAATGAATAATTTGTTTATGATCCGACCATAAACGAAGTCCCTCATGGGCCAGTGAGAGGGTGGGGCCCCATTTTTCAAGTCCCGAAATCAGCACTTAAGGGAACTACTTATCTACTTACCCCATATGGGTGATAAGCCTTAGAATTCAGGCTTATTTAATGTTCATAAGCTTAAAATATGTTTGCTTTGCTTTAGAAATCATAGGAGAAATTTGGTAAAGGCTTGAAAAACAGCAATAACTTGTGAGAAGTTCATGTGAAAGAAAGAATGGGGAAAAGAGAAAGATAAACTAAGAAGAGTTTTTTTTTTATGCATAAATTGTGGAAATTGCATAATCAAAATTGCAAGATGAAGTTGCAATTCTAGAGCAGCAGAAAAAAAAAAGAGGAAAGAATCTTCACAGAACAAGATAAGGAAAATCTATATTTGATGCAGATTTGAAGGTTCTTGAGCACGATTTCTGGGAAATATTCAACCCTCATGAAGGCCTACAAAAGGAGAAGAAGAGGAGGAGAGAATGAGTGTTTTTGGAGGCGTTTTCTTGGAGTTTCCAATTAAAAGGTTGTGGGTTTTCATTTTCCTTTATTTCTTTTATTTCTTCCTCTATTTTTTGTAATTTTTTTTTATCTGCTTTCTGTTATCAAAGAGTTGTTGCAATCTGTATTAGGTTCTTTCTTGGTTTTCCAGTCCAACACAATGAAAAACTTGGATTGTAACAATTCATTCGCTTCCTATAAATAGGGATAGTTGAATCGATTGGGGAAAAGGAAAGGATTTGTAAAGATCAGTGATGTATTCCTCTATTTTTGTTGGGTTCGAATTCTGTTTAATTGAGTTAAGTTGTAGTAGTTTAATTCTTGCCAATTCTCTTTTGTATTGTTGCTGAATTCCTTGTTTTTAGACTGAAGACTCAAATTCATTTATGCTAGAGATTTCAATAACCATGGGTGTTGTTCAAGGAGTTGATAATCAAGTATTTGTAATTTATTGCCTTGTTTTCTTTACGTACTAAAATTTGTTGGTCAATAAGCAAATTCTTATTTTAAAGTTTTTTGTTGCAATTACCATTTTAATTTATTCTTCTAGTATGGAATTAATTTCTAGAGTTTGTTGTAGGATTTTTACTTTTAATATGAGCTGAACTTCTTAGGGGGTTCAAGCATGTGAATTCCCTAAGAAGTAATTGTAGCCAAAATTCCAACAAAAATCCAAGCCTACATCTCAATTGTTTGCTTGTGTTTAACAAAATTCCGTTGAGATCCTAGATTGATCAACTAGAGTAGCAACTCGAGCTTAGATCTAATATCGACGGGATTAGTGATAAGCAGATTTCGCACAAGTGATGGAGACAAGAGCTTAGGCATAAGTCAATTTTATGCCCTAGACATAGAGATCAAAGACTCCAAAACCTAAGAAATTATCGAGCCAAAATTACCTAACATAGAGGGACTATAGACATCTAGGTCACTCACATAGTCTCCTAAAACCTAATTTTAATGTGAATAGGAGTAGTAGTTTCGATTTACAATTGAATGTAAAATAGGTTGGAATTGTAATTTTGGTTTGCAATTACAACTTAGGGCAATGACATTCTTGAGCCCCTCCTTTCTCTAAGGAATTTCCCTTGCAATTTTCATCAATTGGTTAACATTCTGCTACGGTCAGTTTTTGTTCAAATTACCATTTTTTTTATCAAGTCCGTTTTGGTTTTGCTATTCAATCTTGCAATTTTTTATTTTATAATTTAGTTCTGCAATCTTTGTTTTCCTTACTTAACGTTTATGTTACTTTAACTAGCAATTAGATTCTGCAATTATTTTGTTTTTACCAAACACACTCCTCCCAACCTTGTTTTTGCAATTTTTAGTTTTCAAGTTGCAATTCTCCTTACACTTTGCTCTGCAATATTTTTGTTACACCGTTCCTTGTGGGATCGATACTCATGAATACTCTTGTTTATTACTTACATCAACAGTGTACACTTGCACTGGGGTTGAACGTATTTATTTACTTTTCTTCACCCAAAGTTCATCCGATCAATGAGAATGAGTAAATTCCATCTTGTGAGATTATGTTGCCAACTCCCTATTTGGTCAAGTCTCCAAAATGGTAGGCATATTGAATCGACTACAAAATTCACTCTCACCCATGCAAATCAAAGGACAAGCCCTCACAGGCAAGAGTTCATAACTCACTCAAGATTAAGATCGAGTCATATATGATCATCCTAATGAAATATTAATCTTCTCAATTAACGAATTTGTAAAGAGAGATTAAATATTTCGTGGTCCAGTTTTACACAAACACATTGTATAAGATACCTCCATTCACATGTCTCCACATGAACGATTTGGATCAAATCATTTGTAACTATTACAAAGGGGGTCGTATAAATAGTGTTATCAAAATAAGGCGCCCAACCTTATTCATATACTATGACCCTTTAGATTATTTCTTGAACATGATCTTCCCATATGTCAATCACTTACTGTTCAAGATTACACTATTAACCTTGGATTTTTCATATAATGGATAATATTATATTGCAAATAAAATAATCAAAATTATTATTAATTATTAAATAAATCATTAATTACGAGGCTTTAGGGATTAAATCCCAACACGCACACCATTAATAGACAAATTTTGTCGAGGGGGAGGAATTCAACATACGAGGGAGCACCTCCATCATCATGATGACAAATAAATATGGGGATAACATGTCTCCCTGACACAAACCCTTATGCCATCTATAAAAAAACCCTCAAGGGAGCCATTCATCGAGACAGAGAATATAGGGGATGTAATACAAACCCAAACCCAACTCACAAATTGACAAGAGGATCCCAAAGATGAAGTTCCAATAAAAAGTCATAGGCCTTTTGAAGATCCACCTTGAGAACATACTAGTGGACCACTCTATTCAGGTGATACCCACACACAAGCTCATGGCACAATAAAATGTAATCAACAATACTCCTACTCGACACAAAGGCAAATTGGCTCTAACTAATAAACCTAGGAAGCCAACCTCTCAACCTATTAGCCACAATCTTCGAAATGCACTTATACATAATATTACAGTAGAAGATGGGATGGTAATCCACCAGACTCAACAGATTGACTCGCTTATGAACATTTGAGTAGCATGTTTATATGTCCAAATGTATTAATAAAATAATAATTGGATAATCAATCAATTATTTTTATCATTAAATTTTCACAAAATGGCCTAATTAAGGATTTTTAATATAGTATATGTAATTTTGAGAGTTTTAAAAGATTAAAAACTAAATTGAGAATTATATTAAAAATATATTAGATAAAATTTTGTTTATTCTTCCAAAATATTACTTGATACATAAAATCCAACAATAATTTAATGACAAATCAATCATTTATAAACAAATTTTAAAAGAAATTTTTCGAAAAGATTGAATTGAAAATTTTTAAGACGTTAAGGCTTAGTTTGGGATTGTTGTAGCTTTTAAAATAATTGTTGGCAACTGCACTTTTATAAAAATTAGCTGTGAAATAAAGTAAAATAGTGTTTGATAAATTTCAATTTTAAATTAGAAAAAAGTAGTTACGGTGGTGTTTCGTAAATTAATACTAAATTGTTGTGATTTAGTTATAATGACCAAAGTAGGCTTATTATTTTAGTTAATTTCATATTCATATTTAATTTATAATTTATTATAAGATAGTTGTTTAAAAATCTATATGATTTATATTGCATCTAATTTTGTTTAATCTAAATTATTTGGTAAATGTTTAAGAAGAATTATTGTTATAAAAAATTGAATCAATCAAAATTTCATTGATATAAGAGATAATATATAGTGTATATATACATATATGGAAGAATAAATTTGAGATTTGAAAATTGTTAAAGAATGTGGCAGAATCTAAAAGCAGTTATCTATCAGCATTTGCACGTTAGAGTAAATTTAAAAAATTAATAAATAATTTATTTTACCAAACAACCTAGGCATTTAAGATTCTCCCATAATTATTTTTTTAAACACAACTCCAAATGGAGCCTAACGCTAAAATTGAGAATTCTAAGATTAAGAACCAAATTGAGAATTACTTAAAAGATTAAAGATGGTATACTTGGCCTAAAATTTGGAATCTTTAAAACATAAAATAAAATTCCATACTGTTTTTTAATGATAATATAATATTGATTAAAGTTATATATATAATTTGTTTTTGTTTGTGAAAATGAAGAGCTGGAGTTTGATTGATGTAGGTGAAATGTAACGACCCGCCCTGGATCGCTACTTAAAACTCACTCAACACATACTTAACACAATAAAGAAGGTTTTAAAATACCTTTCAAACTAGAACAACAGAAACATTTCACAAAATTCATTTTATTTCGAGATCCTGAATCAAAATAAAACAAACTTGCAAATACATTTCAAGTAAATGACAAATTTTCCCAATATCTAAAAAAAGCATACACGAAAACATAGACAACTCTTCTATCCTAAGAAAATAAGAAGACCACTACATCTCCATTGCTTTGCCAAGCCAATGCCTCTGCCATGCGCCTCTTGAGCCAATGACCACCTGAAAAGTGAAACAGTGCAGCACAGGTGAGTATAAAAAAATACTCAGTAAGTAGCCCACTTAATCTAAAGGTTCACAATTCAATACATCAACTAGTCAACTTACCACAAACCACCAAGACCATATCACCCTAACAACCAACCACGCACAAAAAATCAGGGTTGACATGTCTGACGATTACATCAACCACCACTCAGATCAAGTCCTCCAACCTTAAACATAATTCATGAACCTCAGGCCTAAACTCAATCGAGGTTTTACACATGAATCTCAAATGTCAATCATAAACCTTGGGCACAGACTCATCCAAGGTCATACACACGAATTACGAATACAATTCATAAACCTCGGGCATAGCTCATCCAAGGTTCTACACATGAATCACAAACACCAGTCACAAACCTCGAACACAAACTCATTCAAGGTACTATACACTGATCACAAGAACCCACAATGAGTTTACAACATTGAAATTCTTAAACAAGAATAGCTACGTATATAGGCAACTTTTGGCCCATTACGATAATTCTCAAACTAATTCAACCAACCACTTCATACCCCACAAACACATTTTTTTGGCATACATGATTAATCACAAATCACCATAAATATAAGTTAAGTTCATCCAATCAGACTTAGGCAAATTTCTTAAGGTACTACACTTACTATCCACAATGAACTCAAATCTTTAAGCCCCTATTTCCATTATAGCCACATACTTAGGCCAAATTTATCTCAAAACAACTTAAGTACAATTTTCCCTAACCATAGCATGCTTCAGAACCACAATTTTATGCACACTTTCACAATTAACAATTTTCAAACATCAACAAAGTCACAAGATAACTTACAGGGGCTTAATCCAAATGACTGCTTACCTAATGCAAAACAAATAATTTTACAACGAGCACCAAGATTATCGCTTCCTGAATTTAACTAGCACCACCTAGCAAATTTTAAAGTAACAATCTTAATCCATGGCATGAAGCTAAAATACCCAAAATTTTCCAATAATTAAATTGGAGTTTAACTTAATAAGGAGGTGAAAAGTCTCACCTTTCAAGTTTGCCCAATAATAACTAGCTTGCTAAAAATTGTGCCAAAATGATTTAACTCCAATTAGGTTGGTTTTTGAAGTTTCGAAGCCCAAATGTTATGGGTAAAATAGAATTAAGTCCAAATTACTATGGGTCGATCTCCAAAAAGGCTAAACCAGCACCACAATCATATTATCATTCAAGAGAACGCTATGAATCAACCCCAAACACTTTTCCACTCCAAATCGAGATTGTACACGACGACTGTACGAACGTCAGGCTTGCCGGAACACAACCCAGAAACGCCACCCACTTGTTGTTTGTGCAAACCGAGTGGGAGAGAGGGAGCAGCAAGTGGTTTGATGCGATCGGCGGCGCAAGTAGCGAATCTGAGTGGCGCGACTAGCAGAGCGGGGAGCTACAGTGGCTATAGCGTGGCGCGAGTCCAAGTGGGGTACGACGATAGGATCTAACAAACGATTGTTGGGCTACTGCTTGCTTCACATATCTGGTACAAGGGACAGTGGCGGTGAAGCAACTCTGGCAAGGCAGATGGAAGTTAGGTCGATCTGCTTGTGGGTTGCTTACGTGCGGCTAGGGTGAGTCGTTCCGACTGTGGTGGTGCGGCGACTGTTCGCAAATGGTGGGAGGAGGAAGGGTCGGCAAGGAGGAGGAGGAGGAGGAGAAAGGAAGGAAGGAGTTTTCAGGGAGAGAGGAAGAGAATTTGAGTTTCTTTTTTTTTAAAGAAAAAACCCATAATGACCCTCTATCTAACTGTTTCTTCCAAAAAATGCCCTTTCAAAACCTCTTAATATCCACTTTGTCCTCTAACCAAGGTTCGAAATGTCGATGTCGATGGAAATGTCAAGGTCCAAAATTTATGGAAATGTCGATGGAAATTTCGGTGGAAATTTACGGAAATCGTGGAAATTGATGGAAATTGTTTGAATTAGCCAATGAAACTTAGATTTTGACTTAATTAGACTATAATGGACTATTTTTAAGCATCACATCTAAAAATTAAGATAACATTTAGATATAAATGTCAATTGAAAATTTGAAATGTCGATGCGAGTAGGAATTTGAAAAAAAAATATGAAAATTAATTTAAATTATTAAAATTATTTCATGAAACCTTAATTGTGAGTTGTGACTCAATTATAGTATAATTGATTACTCTTAAGTCTTAACATCATATATCTAAATATATGTAATATTTATATTCAATTAGACAACTATGAAGGAAATTTGAGAGAATTGAAATGAATTTAAGAGAATTTGAGAGAATTTGAGAGAATTTGAGGGAAATTAAGATAATTGGAATTAGAGTGTAGAAATGCTTTGAATCTATTATCTAGCGCTTCGAATGACCAAGTACGGGGCGAAACCTAAGTGATATGTAAATCAGTTTATTTATACACCATTTAAACTCTTATCTAATTGCTCTCTGTATTTTGTACTCAATTTCTCCTCAAGATAATAAAATTCTCTCTCCCTCTACCTGTGGACGTAACTTATTATTTATTAACAAAGAAAAGATTAAATTCGAAAAATATATATATATATAAAATAATAATATAACAAAGAAAAGATTAAACCGTGCCTTAAAGTTTCTCATTAATTAAAAAAAAAAAAAACTCAAAATATGGACGACATGTCGTCGAAATGGGGGGGGGGGGGGGGGAAACGACATCCCCCTGACGACATGTCGACCGAAATTTTCCACTATGCCTCTAACAATATAACAAAGGTTAATTAAGTTAAAATCAACTTAATTAACTTACTAAAAATCAACTTACAAACAAGGTTAATTAAATTCAAAAATTGTAGGGCGCTACATGAAAAGAAAAGTTGTATTGGATCAGTATGCTTTGGGGAGTAGAATTTGGGAAGGTCAAAAGATTTTTGTAGATTTTTTTTTTCAGTTTGAATTTGAATTGGATTAAGATAAGGGGATTATCAAATAAAATCATCTGATCAAAAACCAGGTTTGGACATATTAGAGGGAACTCACAATTATTGGAGGGGACACCTACAGTTGAATGTGGAGAGAAATTATCCGACTTATTTTGTATTTACATTTTACATCCAATGATTATTAGGAGAGGTAGAAACCGAGTTATAGCAGCCTCGATTAATCATTTTCTCGAGGAAATGCCTATAGCATAAACATTTTTTTTCTTTTTTATTAAAAAAATAAGGTCCTATTTGATAATCATTTGATTTTTGGTTTTTGAAAATTAAGCTTATTTTCTCACAATTTTTCTAGAATGGTTTTCATCTTTTTTAAGGAAACAGTTTGTAGTCAAATTCTAAAAGCAAAAATAAGTTTTTGAAAATTATTATTTTCAGTTTTCAAAACTTGGTTTGGTTTTTGAAAACATATGTAAAAAGTAGATAAAAAAAACATTGAAACCCATAAGTGGAAGTAGTATTTAACTAATTTTATGTTTTAAAAATTTGGGAAAAAATCAATTTTTACTCTCGAACTTGTCAAGTCTTCTCAATTTTTACTGTAATTTTCAATTTCATCAAATTGTAACCCCAAACTTAGATAAGTATTGCAATCTTAACCTTAAACTTGAAAAAGTGTTGCTATTTTTACCTTCTAATAATTTTCCGTTTGAAAATTCGCTAAAATAAAGTAATCCCATTTGTTTTCAAATTAATTATAAAACATATGCACAGTACAAATTTGATAAGATTTCAAATAAAAATGACATTAAAGCTAAATTATTTATTAAAATTTGTAAGTTTTGACAAAGTTATTCGATAGTTAATTTGTGCATTAATCAAACTTAGATTTGTGTAAATTTTGATATTATTGGAATTCGTGAGTTTGCAGAGATCTTTACATTACTTTTTATCAAAATTAGTAGGTGAATTAATGGAAATTGAATAGAAGTAGAAATTACGACATCTAATTAAATTTAGGGTCCAATTTAATAGAATTAAAAGTTTAGAGAGAAAATTGATATAACTTAAACAATTTTAAAGGATAAATTTGATTTTTTTCCCCCTAAATATTTTTATTCCACCTCTTTCACGTGCATTTTTAAAAGAAGTCACGAATTTTGTCCACAAGTTGAGAGTCTGGAGGCTGTTTTGTTTTGTGTTTTAATTTTTTAATTTCTGTGGACGTAGTGGTTTCAAAATCCAATTCATTCAAATTTGGCAACTCATCATCTCCTTTACCATTTCTCCATTCCTATCAAACCTCCCCCTTCTTTTATTCTTTCTTCCCAATCCAAAATCAAACCATGAAAAAATGAGTACAACAATAACTTCCCTTGCTTCCTTCTTCTTCCTCGGAGTTCTCCTACACAACGTCGTCGCCCTCGACCACCTGGTCGGAGGCGATTTTGGTTGGAACCTACCACCAACCCCCACCTTCTTCTCCGAATGGGCTTGCAATACAACTTTCTTTCTCAATGATAAACTCAGTAATTAACTTCCCATGCCTTCTTTTAATTTTCACTGATTTTATTTTTCTTTTGTTGTACTGAAAAATTATGTGCTTTTTTTTTTTTTTTTTTTTTTTGTAGTAATCAGATCAAGAGCCAATGAAGCTCATGACATTGCGCAGCCACAATCTCAAGCAGATTTTGATGGATGTGTCCAGCCAGGATTTGTTTCTGATTTTTTCGGTTTCATTACTCTTAATCGTCCTGGTCGTCGTTATTTTATCTCCACTATGGGGAATGATTGCAATGCAGGAATGAAATTTGCTATCGACGTTGTACCAAAACTACGAACATGAACGCCAAAGGTTGGAAAAATTAGTGGAGGAAGCTACCAGGCTAGTAGTTTTGCACCGTTGGATGTATGAGAGAAAAATAGTAAAAGTACATCAATTTTGTACCTAGAAGTTTTAAAGAGGCAGACACATTGTGGCGGCTTCATTGAATAATTAGTCCAAATGTTGCTGTCATAAAGTTGGTGCACTGTTTGTGCTTCTCTTCACCACCGTTATGGTTAAATTACTTTTCTTCGTTTGAGGAGCAAATTTTAACAATTTTATTATTTGTTTTCAAGTTGTCTTATAATTGTAGTAAATATATAATTGGAGTATTTAAATAACCAGTCAAAACTAAATGTACTTAAATACTTTCATTCCTATCCTGAGTAAATAATATTTTTGTAATATTAAAAGGATAATAATTTGAATCTACCAAATACAATTGTTTCGAAGATTTTCACTGGAGAGTTTCTCTCTAGCGCTTTTTCCAGTCTTCTTGATTCAATTGTTTTCGAAAGTTGCTCAACACAAATGCATGCTGTTGAAAAGCTACGAACAATGAAGCTTCCATAAAAGGAAGCTTCAGAGATCAGTTTTGATGATTTGGACGTTGGAATGGCCTCAATAAATCTACAAAACTGTTTGGCAGGTGTTCACGCGAAATTTCAACAAAGAGATGAGACTCGTGTAAATAAACTTGTATTTGTATTAATTTAAATGTAGTGCAATACAATCTCTAATATTTATCCTCTGATTCTTTATCTCTAATTTGTCTGAGGGCTTTGCAACTCATTCTCAGACGTAGATTTGATTCGAGAGCTTCGTAGTTTGTTCTTGAATATGAATTTATTTTGAGGGCTTTATAGCTTATTCTCGAATATGAATTTGTCTCAAGGGTTTTACAGCTTGTTCTTGAGGTTGAAACTTCAATCAATCTTTAGGATCTTGAAGTCTTCAAGTGTTGAAGAGTCTCTAGTTTTTAAAGAGTGTCTAGCACCTAAGAACTTGTTTAGCACATAAGGACCTCAAGGATTCTCTCTAAATTCTCTAAAGAGTTTAATTTCTAAACATTTCAAATGAATGAGAGCTATTCTATTTATAGAGTTTTCCATAGCATGTGAGCTTGGGCTTTAGTGCCCTTGGGCCTAACCATGGACTTGGACTTTCGTTGGCTTTGAGTCTAACTATTTGGATTTAGGTTTCATTTAAACTTTGACCCAAATTTCATATAATCCAATTTGACCAAATTAAATTTAATTGTTTAGTCAAATTGTCATAATGAAGACATGTGGCTTTTAATTTTTATAATTTACCAATTTTTGTCTTCAAATTAAATTTAGGACACGTGTCAATTTATAATTAGTCCCAAATTTTATTATTTGTAGTTTCGCCATTAATTTGGAATAACGACATGACAATTGGAGATTAGCCGAAATTTCTCAGTCAACAAATACCCTTTTTTCGAGATTTATATACAAGTACGTGTGGGTGAATCTCGAAAAAGATAATTTTGAGCCAAAATGTAAGTTTCTTGTTCCTAATCTTGACTTCTTTGACATGTCAATTTAATCAAAATATGATTGGCTTAAAATTTTGATTTTTTTTTGACACATTTTTTTTACGCCAATTAATCAAAATTTGAATTTTTGACAAAATTTTGATTTTTTCTTGTTTGGCGACTGACTTTGATTTAAATTTCAATTAGATTTGATTCCAAATTGAATTTTGAGTAATGCCCAAACTCTACCCATTTTTAACATGAATTTGAAGCATAACCCTTTGTTTATTTTGAATTTTACTCAAATTTGATTTGGGACTGGCCTATGATTGTACCCAAACTTTTTTTATCTGAGATCAGTGACTTGAATTCAGAATTTATTCGAGACGAAATTTGGAACATGTCCAAATTTTGATTTGAAACAAAATTGAAATTCTACCATGATTCTTGACTTTGGATAGAATTTAGGTTCTTGAATATGAATGGAATTTGGATTTGAATTTTAGTAAAATTTTGAGTTGGAGTGAAATTTGGATTATGCCCAAATTTTAATTTGAAAAATTTTGACTTGGAGTGAAATTCTACCAAATTTTAGCTTTGAATTTGGAATAGAATTTAAATTTGGATTTCAGTCAAATTTTAATTTGGGATAAAATTTAGATTATACCCAAATTTTGACGAAAATCTCATAGATAATTAATTCAAATTGAATCAAATTCAAAATTTATCCAATCTAACATTTTATTTAAAATTGCACAATTTTAAATTTAATTCGCAAATTGACTTGAATCAAATTTTTTGAATTAAGATATTGGGATAATCTAAATCAACCCTCTGATTTGATAAAGATTTCATCAGACTATGATTTACATCAAAATCCACATGAAGTTAGGATTTGCATGTAAACTTTCGTTCACTATCAATTGGGCTAAACTCTTACTAGTTTTTTTTTTTCTCAATGGCCCCCCAATCAAAACCATATCAGGTTTTTTTTTTCAAACAACTTCTTCTTGCTCCTTCACGCCGAACAGAAGGTTTGTCTTCTTTCTTTTTTTTTTCTCTTTTTTTTTATTATTATTTTTTCTATTCCTTTCTTCTTTATCACATTCTTCTTCTGTATTCTCTTCTCCTTCAGCAGCTACAGTGGCTTTTTTTCTTTTATTCTTTATCTTCATCTTCTTCATCTTTGTTCTTCTTCCTCTTTATCTTTCTTCCTCCTTGCAGACAGAAGGTGGGTTTATGTTTTTTTTTTCACGTCCTCCTCTTCTTTATCTTCTTCTTCTTTGTTTTTCTTCCTCTTTATCTTTCTTCCTCCTCGTCGACATAAGATGGGTTTTTTTCCGCGTCCTCATCTTCTTTATCTTCTTCTTCCTCATTCTTCTTATTTATTCATCTTCTTTTTCTTTAAACCGTTCCTTTTTTTTCTCTTTTTTTTCTCAAAATTGACACCTTTTTGACTTTGCCCCCTTTTTTTTTAAAGGAAGAGACTTTATTCGGCGACTTTTTTTCCTTGAGAAATACCATATTGCTCATCAATCAGAGAGCGAGAGTTCGAGGTAATTCAACTTTTCATCTTTTTTTTTGTAGCTACAATGTCCATCTTAGCACGGGTACACTTGTGGAACTCTGGTGGTTCTTGGTGTACTTGCAGCTACCCTTATTCGCGGCTAATTAGCCCTTGTAGCTACGACACTCACCAACCCTAGCTCAGGTACACTTGTGGGACTTTAGCAGTTATGGGTGTACTTGCAGCTACCACTCTTTCGGATTTAGCTCTTGTTACCCCGACACTGATTCGGGTACGTTGGAATGACCTTTACTCTCGAGACGTACTAGTAGTCTTTTTTCTCTAGCATTGGCTCAGGTACACTGGTATGACCTTCCCTCTCTAGGTGTACTTGCTGCTTCGACACTAACTTGAGTACACTGAAATGGCCTTCGCTCTCTAAGTGTACTCAGTCTCTTTCCTCTGGCCTTAGCTCAGGTACACTAGTATGTGATCTTCGCTCTCTAGGAGTACTTACATTCGCCATTCTCCAACATTGACTCAAGTTCATCTCACGCTCACACACCATAGAAAAGGTAAATAGGTAAGTGAATTTTTTTAAAAGACGTATTTATCCTTGTATTTTTTGTTCTAGATTGCAGGCATGCCTCCAGTATTAGCTCAGGGACACTTGTGGGACCCATCGCAGTCCTAGGTGTTCCTATCGCAGTCCTGGGTGTTCCTAAACCTCCGCTGCTCTCCAGCATTGGCTCGGGTACACTTGTAGGACCCTTGAAACCTTGGGTGTACTTGCGGCTATCACTGCTCACTCATCCACCTAAAAGACAAATTTCATGGTAACTCACCTCTCCCTTATAATTTATTCCTTTTTTTAGCTATAGGGTCACTACTACAAATTTAACTTTTAATGACAGTCAAAAAATATTCATGGATAGAAATAATGACGGAAGGAAGAAAAAACACGCGAAAATTTAAAAAAACAAAAATTTTGAGTTACAATGTCGATCATTGACCATTCTTCCCTTTATGTCCGTCATTGACTGAAATTATATGCTCTATATAAACATTAATATTTTTTACGTTCATACATTTTTACATTTTACTTCATCTTTTTGACCGACAACTCTTTTCTTCTCTCTAAGCTCTCTCTTCTCGCATGGCTGTGTGTCTGTTTACCGTCGTCGTTGTGTTGTTGTAGATCCTTCCGCCGCTTCGCAGTGGGTCTGTTTGGGTGGAGGTTGTGTTAGTTGTGGGTCTGTTTACGCCGTTATGCGTTTGTTCGCGTGGAGGTCGTTTTCGTAGGTTTGTCGTGTTGTAGTTGTGTTCGCCGTCATCTGCCATTTGTCATGGAAGTCGTTGGTAGCAGATCTGAAGTCGTGGTAGTTGTTCGTCATTGTAGGTAGCAGATCTAAAGTCAGGGTGGTTGTTCGTTGGTCATGGGTAGCAGATCTAAAGTCGCGATAGTTGTTTGTTGGCCAGATCTTCTCAGATCTACTTCAATTTTCAGATCTGAAGCCATGGGTAGTAGATATGAAGTCGTGGGTAGCAGATTTGATAACCATAACAACATTAAAGTTCGAGTGAGGTGGTACTATCGGCCAGAGGAGTCGATTGGGGGCCGGAGGCAGTTCCATGGAACTAAGGAGCTGTCACACCCCTTCCCAGCTTACTTGCCTAACCTAGGAAGAGATGTAAAGATAGAGACAATCAACCCTATTACTAGCTCTCCCTGACCATCCCAACATATAGCTGAAAATGAAGGCAACACAGCACATTTGAACAAGTAAGTTTGAAACGCTCAAATACACATATGAGCAAGACACATTCACTTTCAGTCCTATGTTCTTTAACAAGTCATAACATTTTATAGTTATTACAACCCCGCTAAAATGCTTTTACTACGAACTATATACATAAGAAAGTGTATATACAAGGAGCTAAAACGGCGTGGTGGCAAACAGGTCTTGTCAAGGCTGAGCACCAGGAACTCGTTTGCTACCTGGGGAGAGAAAACATGTTGAAAACGTGAGCTGGAAAGCCTAGTGAGTGTCTATCTTAAAAAACATTATAAGCTCAAAGGTGAAGCATAATGATGGACAAGCTACAAGTTAGAGATAACTTATCACTTATTGTAAGCATAATCAAACCATGCTACCCATTTACAGGTTTAAGTCACCACATTATGTATAGCATAGAAACTCATAATGTAGTACCATACTGAAGAATAGACATTTCAAAAGCATAGAAGCTCATAACAATAAAACTCATAACATGATACCACTTTCGAACCTTAGCTGTGGTAGAGTCATCTCTATACCAACAACGTTCATACCTCTCTAACGTGCAC
Organism: Trichosanthes truncata; assembly: GCA_033996785.1. NCBI lineage: Eukaryota > Viridiplantae > Streptophyta > Magnoliopsida > Cucurbitales > Cucurbitaceae > Trichosanthes > Trichosanthes truncata. The sequence goes on from JAWPNB010000009.1 coordinate 32,279,281, forward strand.
GTGGAATGCCATTGAACACACTGGTCTTCCCTAATACCTTCTCTATGTCCTTCAGTATTGGTGTTAGACCAGTTACTACCCGAATACCTTCTCTTTGTCCTTCAGTATCGGAAATCATGATTCCTCCCTCCCAAGTACCTTATCAATGTCCTTCAGTACTGGGGGTTAACAACATACCGGGGCATACTTTGATTACCTTGGAAATCATGTTTTGATAACACAAACAACAAATTCTCAACATTTGCACATTTCCTTTCTAAACATGTTTCCAAGTGGATTTACACAAGGCATTTTCTAAAGGAAATCATACTTCCATAATTTAGTTTCCATGCTTGAATGTGTAGTTACAAACTAATTCAAATCATGCTTAAGTGCCATCAATGACATTCTATTAAAAGCTCCATGAAAAATATACAAAAGTAAGTCAAGCATGTTTCAATGATCAACATTTATGCTTTTGAAGAAAAACAAAGGTCATGCATAGTTCTAAAATAGAGTCACTCACAATCACCAAAAGGGTTCCAAGGATTATAAGCTATTCCTATCTCCGTTTGCCCTGAAAAAGAAATTAATAACATTAATTCCTTTCCTTATACACCTTAAAAACATATCTAATTCAGTCTCATAACTCAATTCATAATAACCATACACACTTGGGTGTAAGGTATATAGAAATGGAAGCACATCTCCTTCAATCTCTTGCTAGCAGTTTTTTTTTTCTTGCACCTAAAATTCCTGGTTCAACTTTCAGCTTGGGTTCCTCAAAATTTAGCAAAACAACCACCTAATATTTTTTGATAAACCTCAAGTACAACATCTTAACTTACTTACCTCAAATTTTCAGTTTCTAATTCCTCCTCAAGAGCTCAAAAGAAACTGATTTCTTCACACTGTTCTGCTAGCAGTTTTTTTTTTCTTGCACCTAAAATTCCAGGTTCAACTTTCAGCTTGGGTTCCTCAAAATTTAGCAAAACAACCACCTAATATTTTTTGATAAACCTAAAGTAAAACATCTAAACTTACTTACCTCAAAAGTTTAGCTTCTAATTCGTCCTCAAGAGCTCAAAATCACCAGATTTCTTCACCCTGTTCTGCTGGCCGAAAAACTGGGACACCTCTCGGTTTTCTTAAATTTTCACGACCTTCTTCTTCATATTTTCTCACAAAATTTTCCAGACCTAATATTCATTCAATTTCTGAGATTTTGGCTCAAGAATCATCGAATTTGCTCAAGTGGATTGAGAGATATGACTGTTTTAAGTTTATCCACTTCCTAGAGCTTCCAGCTGTCTACTGCAGTCACAAGTGTTGGACAGCTCATCCTTCCACTATAACAAAAAAACTCCAACGAAAATGTAACTAAAATGGCCAGCTCCTCCTTCTCTCTTTAGACTTTAAGTCCCTTTCAATCCACCTAAATTGTAAAGAAATTTTAACTAAATTAATTAGAAATTACAGCTTTTGTATTCAACACAACATACACCTAATGTCTACCCAACTTGCTCATGACCTTAACTTACTTCAACTCAACTTTTAATATGCTTATCCCAATGCGTAACCTGTCTCCTTATGAAGCTTTGTGTACGTTAATATCCACAACTTAGGAGATTCTCAAATTCTACCACGACATCTTTTAGTGCAACCTATATCAATTTGCATATGTCAAAACATCATATATGAGCACAATATGATCAAAAGAGAGTTTAGGGCTTACAATTTACTACCCCCTTAAGAGGAATTTCGCCCTCGAAATTCAGCAACATCATTTGTACGAGAAAAGTTGTGGGTACTTTTCTTTCATTTGGTCTTCGCTCTCCCAGGTTGCTTCCTCGACCTCGTGATTTCTCCACAATACTTTTACCAACGGTATTGTCTTGTTCCTAAGTACCTGTTCCTTCCGATCAAGTACTTGTAGAGGTTCTTCCTCATAAGATAGATTCTCCTTAAGTTGCACTGGTCCCGCCTTGAGCACATGTGATGGGTCAGAAATGTATTTCCTCAACATTGATACATGGAAAACATTATGTATCCGAGACAACTCTATAGGTAAAGCTAATCTGTAAGCTGATGGCCCTATACGTTCCAGAATCTCGTAAGGACCTATATATCTCGGGCTCAGCTTCCCTTTCCTTCCGAACCGTAAAATACCCTTCCACGGGGACAATCTCAAGAAAACTTTGTCTCCGATTTCGAATTCTAAATCTCTCCTTCGCTTGTCAGCGTAACTCTTTTGTCTATCTTGCGCTGTCTTCAGCCTTTCCCTGATAAATTTAACATTTTCTGAAGTAACTTGGACTAACTCTGGCCCTATTAGCTTTCTTTCCCCTACCTCACCCCAACATATAGGGGTTCTACATCTTCTTCCATACAATGCTTCGTACGGTGCCATTCCAATGCTAGAATGATAGTTGTTATTGTATGCAAACTCCATCAATGATAGATGAGTTTCCCAACTTCCTTTATACTGCAACACGCATGCTCGAAGCATGTCTTCGAGGGTTTGGATGGTCCTTTCTGACTGACCATCAGTCTGTGGATGAAATGCTGTACTGAAGTGCAGTTTAGTTCCTAAGGCTTCTTGAAGGCTCGGCCAAAACTTGGAAGTGAACCTCGAGTCCCTATCTGACACAATTGATACTGGGCTCCGTATTGGCATACAATCCTGTCAACATACAATTTAGCCAGTTTATCCAAGGTAAAAGTTACCTTAACTGGTAAAAATCGAGCAGTCTTGGTAAGTCTATCAACTATCACCCAAATCCCATCATAACCGCTTGGTGTTCGAGGAAGTCCAAAAAGGAAATCCATGGTTACATGCTCCCACTTCCATTCACGTACTGGGAGTGGGTTTAGAAGTCCTCCTAGTTTCTGTCGTTCAGGCTTCACCTGCTGACAGATAAGACATTTAGAGACATACTCTGCTATCTCTCGTTTCATTCCTGGCCACCAATAATGGCTCTTCAATGTCCGGTACATCTTTGTCCCTCCCGGATGCATCGCATAAGCTGAACTATGTGCTTCCTCCAGTATTGTGTTTCTCAAAGCTTCATCTTTAGGTACACAAAACCTACCGCACTTCATCAACGCCCCATCACGTCTTATTTCGTAATCTGCTCTCTGCTTCAAGTTCACCTCTTCCATCAATTTCTTGAGGACAGGGTCTCTAGCTTGACTTGAGATAACCTCATTAATTAAAGTAGGTCTTATCTGAAAATGAGCTAACATATTTCCTTTTTCACCAACTGACACTTCTGCATTAGAACTCTTGAGTTCCTCTAACAGAGCCACTCTAACAGCATTAGTGAACTCTTAGGTTGCTTCGACTTCCTACTAAGTGCATCAGCTACAACATTAGCCTTCCCTGGATGATACTCGATGGTACAGTCATAGTCTTTTATCAACTCGAGCCACCTCCGCTGCCTCAAATTCAACTCCTTCTGCTCAAAGATATATTTTAAACTTTTATGATCTGTGTAGATATGACATTTCTCACCAAAAAGATAATGCCTCCAAATTTTTAAAGCTAACACAACTGCTGCGAGTTCCAGATCATGAGTAGGATAGTTACACTCATGCTTTTTCAGTTGTCTTGACGCATAAGCGATCACTTTCCCATCCTGCATAAGAACACATCCAAGGCCCTGATGTGATGCATCACAGTAAACCTCAAACTCTTTTCCCGTGGTAGGTAGAGTTAATACCGGTGCTGTCACAAGTCTGTTCTTTAACTCTTGAAAACTTTTTTCACACTCTTCACCCCACTCGAACTTCGTGTTCTTCTTTGTCAAACTGGTTAATGGAAGAGCTATCTTTGAAAACCCCTCGATAAAACGTCGGTAGTATCCTGCAAGTCCCAGAAAACTACGGACTTCCGATACTGAAGTGGGTCGTTCCCACTTGACTATTGCTTCTGTCTTCTGAGGATCCACTTGAACTCCGGCTGCTAACACTACGTGTCCCAAAAACACAACCTGCTCCAGCCAAAACTCACACTTACTAAGTTTAGCATACAGCTTCCGATCTCGTAATGTCTGTAGCACTATTTTGAGATGTTCCGCATGTTTCTCCTTACTTTCTGAATATACTAAGATGTCATCAATAAATACTATCACAAACTGATCAAGGTAAGGATGGAAAACTCGATTCATGAGATCCATGAATGCTGCTGGGGCATTTGTTAACCTCAATGGCATTACCAAGAACTCGTAATGCCCATACCTTGTCCTGAAAGCTGTCTTTGGTACATCAAAGTCCTTAATCTTCAATTGATGGTACCCCGATCGCAAATCAATTTTGGAAAACACCAAGGCACCCTTTAGTTGGTCGAACAAGTCATCTATACGGGGCAAGGGATACTTATTACATATTGTTACTTTATTTAACTGTCGGTAATCAATACATAATCGTAATGTCCCATCTTTCTTTTTCACAAATAACACAGGTGCTCCCCACGGAGATACGCTTGGTCGGATATAACCCTTATCCACCAACTCCTGCAACTGAGTTTTCAACTCCTTCAATTCCTTCGGTGCCATCCTGTACGGTGCTTGAGATATTGGCGCCGTTCCTGGAATCAAGTCTATAGTAAACTCCACCTCTCTATCAGGTGGCAACCCTGATAGCTCCTCCGGGAAAACATCTAAATACTCACATACTACTAGAATGTCCTCAGGTATCAATTTACTCGTCGGTGCACAAACTACATATGCGAGATATGCTGTACAACCTTTATTCAATAATTTTCTAGCTTTAATAGTTGATATTATACAAGTAGGCAATATCTTCCTATACCCTTTAAAGATGACCTCAATGTCGCCTGGCTTCCTCAACACAACTTCCTTCCTATGACAATCCATAGAGGCATGATACCTAGACAAAAAATCCATCCCCAAGATAACGTCGAACTCTTGAAGATCTAAGGGAATCAGTTTGGCTGTCATAGTCATACCATCTACTTCTACCATACAATTCTTATAGAAGCTACGGACTATCATCATAGCACCAATAGGAGTATATATGCACAGTTCTTCATATAGAGGTTCTAATTCCCCCTCAATATTAGTAGCAAACATACAAGAGATAAAAGAATGTGTAGCTCCTGGATCTAATAACACATGCGCAGGTTTACCACAAATAGAAAGTATACCAAAAACAACTTCTGGTGCATCATCTGCCTCCTGTTGTGTCATGGCATAGATCTTCCCCTGCTGTCGGGGTCGGCCTACAGGTCCCTTCTGCATAGCCCTACTAGTGCCTTCTCCTCCAGCTACCCCAATCGTTTGCTGCTGGTTCACAGTCTGAGACGCAGTTCTATGTCCTACCTTGTTCTCCTGCATTAGCTGGGGGCATTCCATCTTAAAATGACCTTCTTGCCCACAATTAAAACATACATTACTCCCACTCAAACATCGACCCCAATGATACTTTCCACAAGTGTTGCATAATGGTTTCCTAGCTGAACTAGCTACCGACTCACCGGGTTGTCCTGTACGAGAGTCTCTTGCTGACCCTGTCGAAAAACTCGATCTCTGCTGCCTCTGTCTCTCCCTACCTCCACTCGTACCAGTCTTGGAAGTATACTGCCCACCACGATGAGGTTTGAAGCTCCATTTTCCAGAAATTCTTGGGGTGAATCTCCCACTACCTCCTGGTTGGAGCCGATCTCGTGATGAACTAACCGAATAACTGGTACGTCCATCACCTACAACTCCTCTTCCCATTCTTTCCTCTACTAGGCTTCGCTCTACCCTTAGCGCTGTCTCCACTAGTTTGGAAAACTCAACCCACTCTGAACTTGCTGTCACAGGCGTTCGGATCTCTGTTCGTAGACCATCCTCGAACCTTTTGCATCGATCTATCTCGCTTGCAACAATAGTGCTAGCATACTTTGATAACTCTGTGAACTTCTTCTCATATTCTGCTATTGTCATCGATCCCTGAACGAGCCCCAGAAACTCGTTCCTCTTCGCATCACGGTAAGAACTCGGATAATACTTATCTTCAAATGCCTTTCGAAACTCTTTCCAACTCCATGTTTCCCCTTTTCTGCTCTCTATTATCTTCCACCAATCATCTGCTCCTTTCTGGAGCAAGAATGCTGCTAAATCAACCTTCCTTTCCTCAGGGCATCGCATAACCCTGAAACACGTCTCAATCTGATTTAACCAAACCTCAGCATCAGCGGGATCTGTCGTGCCCTCAAATGTTGTTGCACCCAAGGCCTTTAGTCTTTCAATGCCATACTTTTTTTCTGGGTCTGCTTGTGTTGATCTAACACTTTCAGCTAATCTTTGAGTTATCCTCGTAAAAACCTGTTCCTCCAGGTTCACCTCTTGCTGAGGATGACTAGACTCTCCCTCTGATACCTCTCTTCCTCTATTGCCAGTAGCTTCATGAGTTCCGGCCTCCACTTGCCTGCCTCGTTTGCCACCTCGAGCCATGGTCCTAAATTATACAATCTTGTTAAAATAATTAAGACAACAAGCTCCTAATTTAATGCATGAACCTAGTTCCCTTCCCAAAACCTTTAGCTCTGATACCAAGTTGTCGCACCCCTTCCCAGCTTACTTGCCTAACCTAGGAAGAGATGTAAAGATAGAGACAATCAACCCTATTACTAGCTCTCCCTGACCATCCCAACATATAGCTGAAAATGAAGGCAACACAGCACGTTTGAACAAGTAAGTTTGAAACGCTCAAATACACATATGAGCAAGACACATTCACTTTCAGTCCTATGTTCTTTAACAAGTCATAACATTTTATAGTTATTACAACCCCGCTAAAATGCTTTTACTACAAACTATATACATAAGAAAGTGTATATACAAGGAGCTAAAACGGCGTGGTGGCAAACAGGTCTTGTCAAGGCTGAGCACCAGGAACTCGTTTGCTACCTGGGGAGAGAAAACATGTTGAAAACGTGAGCTGGAAAGCCCAGTGAGTGTCTATCTTAAAAAACATTATAAGCTCAAAGGTGAAGCATAATGATGGACAAGCTACAAGTTAGAGATAACTTATCACTTATTGTAAGCATAATCAAACCATGCTACCCATTTACAGGTTTAAGTCACCACATTATGTATAGCATAGAAACTCATAATGTAGTACCATACTGAAGAATAGACATTTCAAAAGCGTAGAAGCTCATAACAATAAAACTCATAACATGATACCACTTTCGAACCTTAGCTGTGGTAGAGTCATCTCTATACCAACAACGTTCATACCTCTCTCACGTGCACGTGGAATGCCATTGAACACACTGGTCTTCCCTAATACCTTCTCTATGTCCTTCAGTATTGGGATTAGACCAGTTACTACCCGAATACCTTCTCTTTGTCCTTCAGTATCGGAAATCATGATTCCTCCCTCCCAAGTACCTTCTCAATGTCCTTCAGTACTGGGGGTTAACAACATACCGGGGCATACTTTGATTACCTTGGAAATCATGTTTTGATAACACAAACAACAAATTCTCAACATTTGCACATTTCCTTTCTAAACATGTTTCCAAGTGGATTTACACAAGGCATTTTCTAAAGGAAATCATACTTCCATAATTTAGTTTCCATGCTTGAATGTGTAGTTACAAACTAATTCAAATCATGCTTAAGTGCCATCAATGACATTCTATTAAAAGCTCCATGAAAAATATACAAAAGTAAGTCAAGCATGTTTCAATGATCAACATTTATGCTTTTGAAGAAAAACAAAGGTCAAGCATAGTTCTAAAATAGAGTCACTCACAATCACCAAAAGGGTTCCAAGGATTATAAGCTATTCCTATCTCCGTTTGCCCTGAAAAAGAAATTAATAACATTAATTCCTTTCCTTATACACCTTAAAAACATATCTAATTCAGTCTCATAACTCAATTCATAATAACCATACACACTTGGGTGTAAGGTATATAGAAATGGAAGCACATCTCCTTCAATCTCTTGCTAGCAGTTTTTTTTTCTTGCACCTAAAATTCCAGGTTCAACTTTCAGCTTGGGTTCCTCAAAATTTAGCAAAACAACCACCTAATATTTTTTGATAAACCTCAAGTACAACATCTTAACTTACTTACCTCAAATTTTCAGCTTCTAATTCCTCCTCAAGAGCTCAAAAGAAACTGATTTCTTCACACTGTTCTGCTAGCAGTTTTTTTTTTTCTTGCACCTAAAATTCCAGGTTCAACTTTCAGCTTGGGTTCCTCAAAATTTAGCAAAACAACCACCTAATATTTTTTGATAAACCTCAAGTAAAACATCTAAACTTACTTACCTCAAAATTTTAGCTTCTAATTCGTCCTCAAGAGCTCAAAATCACAAGATTTCTTCACCCTGTTCTGCTGGCCGAAAAACTGGGAACACCTCTCGGTTTTCTTAAATTTTCACGACCTTCTTCTTCATATTTTCTCACAAAATTTTCCAGACCTAATATTCATTCAATTTCTGAGATTTTGGCTCAAGAATCATCGAATTTGCTCAAGTGGATTGAGAGATATGACTGTTTTAAGTTTATCCACTTCCTAGAGCTTCCAGCTGTCTACTGCAGTCACAAGTGTTTGACAGCTCATCCTTCCACTATAACAAAAAACTCCAACGAAAATGTAACTAAAATGGCCAGCTCCTCCTTCTCTCTTTAGACTTTAAGTCCCTTTCAATCCACCTAAATTGTAAAGAAATTTTAACTAAATTAATTAGAAATTACAGCTTTTGTATTCAACACAACATACACCTAATGTCTACCCAACTTGCTCATGACCTTAACTTACTTCAACTCAACTTTTAATATGCTTATCCCAATGCGTAACCTGTCTCCTTATGAAGCTTTGTGTACGTTAATATCCACAACTTAGGAGATTCTCAAATTCTACCACGACATCTTTTAGTGCAACCTATATCAATTTGCATATGTCAAAACATCATATATGAGCACAATATGATCAAAAGAGAGTTTAGGGCTTACAGGAGCTATTCTTGTCGAACCACTAGGACGTGCAGAGTGCTCACAAGTCACACCATTGAAGGGAAGTGCATTGTTCATTCATTTAAGAACTACACTAAGCTTGAGAATGTTGGTGCTGAGGATTATTATTGTAGATTTGAGTACAAGGCTGCTACTGGAGCTTTCACGCTAGAGCGAGTTGCTGTGTGAGTTTTCACTTTTTGTGTTGACTAATGTGTAATTATGGTGCAAATTGCTGGAATGGGTTTTGGAATTTTTTTTTTTGTTTCTTCTTACAGCTATTGCAAATGGAGATGCCTTATAATCCAGACGACCTTATGGTGCAGTGCGAGGGCTGTAAGGACTAGTTAATGTCCATATTAATTTTGGGAATTAATGTTTACTTTTATATATTGAATCGCTGATTTCTTTGGTGTATTTGCACTTTCCAGAGTGAAATTATATATGTGTATGTATGAGAAACTTCACTAATGTTAGTATTGTTTCCTCCAACAGGGTGTTAAGATTATTTTTAAAGTTCTTTTGTCTCTTCTAAACTACTGCCATAAAATTTGGTGAGTAAATGAGTTGCTTCACATAGATTCAAATACCAAATATGCATTGTTGTTCTTTTTTTAGGTCGTATATAGTGTTGTTTGGTGTTAATATATTGTTATGTGCAACCATCTGAAAGAAAATGATATGCTAATCAATTTTTGACAGAAAAGAAAATGACAATCAACTTAATGTGCAGAAAAATAAAGACAACTAAGTCTTTAACTGAGCTTATTGGGCAGCCTGTACCCATGCCCTATTAGTCATTTGGTAAGTGTTCATGTTGTCCTGATATTTATGCAGTTAGCTTTTTAATTTGTTCAACATACAGAAAATTCAATTTATATAGAATAGAAGAGTCCGAGAATTGGTGCATGATTTGTACACATTTTTTCCTCTAGTTTTTGCAACATTAGGTTAATGATTTGATCACATACCTTTTACAAAAAAAAAATAGAATTTGAATTGAAATTGATATTTTTACACTTGACTTTCTATTTTCTTATCGAGTTTTTGGTACTTCGAGGGATAAGAATGACATTATTCAATATTACTAAAACTTAAAACCGAATTCAGACCTAAGTGAACTGATACTAGCTAATTGCTTGCCCCTAATCACTTTATTCACAGGAAATCATTTGCATTCACTGAGAATTGATGCTATAATTTATCATTTAATTCTCTCTAACTAGATTATATTCTCATGAGTAATTTATGTCAATGAATGAAGAGGGAAGCTAAATGACCATAATGACTTCTTGACATGTACATGTTGTGTTTGCTCAATAGTTCTAATCACTTTATGTTTCCATGTTGTTATCCTTCTAGTCTTCATGATCTTGTGATTAATGATGCATTTGTGAGAGGTGAAACCTGGTATCTATGTCAGCTACAAGGATGGTGTGGTTGCTGAGTGGAAGAAAGTAAAGGGTGAAATGTGTCTTTCGTCATGTAAGCAATTTCGTTATCTATTATCTTTCTTGTCTTCTCTATTATAGGATTGTCAATATCACAAACTTCTTATGAACATTGGTTTTGTTTTTTTAAGTCTTTCTTTTGTCGTGTCATGTTTGGTTTCCTTTGTAAAAGATTTGTGATTAGAATATATTCTGAGTATTGAGTTTTTAGTCATTTTTGGACTTTATAAAGAGATGGGGTAGGGGAGTTTGAAGTTTATCGTTTAAATTACTTGTGTTATTTGACTGGTAGAGGTGTCATTACCAGGAAATTTGGAGTGCAATGTGCTTTCAATGCTTCCTTGTGAACTTTTGCGATTTTCACTATTTTGATATATTCTTATTTTATCTTCAACAATTGGCATTGGGCTCTTTTGGCCCTCATATAGCACTATTGAATGATGAGAGAGAACGAGGAATCAACTAGAGAGAGTGAGAGACACACTGTGATTTCTGTAAGTTATATTTATTAGAGAGAGTGAGCTTACTGCTTGCTGCTATGTGAGTGTTTTAGGGTGCTTGTTGTTTGGTGTGTCTATGAATGGCCCTATCGTGGATGCATGACTAAATATTGAACTTCTCTAATCTACATTTGGTCATATAAAATCATTGTATAAAGTTGTAGTGAAAGGCATCGTTATCCACCAATTTAGTTTTTCATTTTTTTTGACAATGTGATTTTGAAGAATTACTTGAGTTGGTTTTTTCCATGGGTTCATTTGGGCTAGGTTGAAGATTTATTACTTGTTAGTGTTTTGAATGTTGCAAATGTGAATTCTTGTGAGTTCTGGTGTATTTTAGATTTGTTATAGGAAGGAAAATATTAGGCTTGTTACAAACTAATCATTTTTTCTGTTTTGGGATTGAAAGTCATTTTTTCTTCTTCAGTTTTGAGTTCATTTTTGTTCTTTTATTGAAAAGTTCGAGAAGGCTTGCAATGCACTAGATCTACTTTTTCAGGTGAGTTTACCAACTCTAAAATTTTTCTAAAAGTTTGTTCTCTTTGCTAAAATCTCATTTTAGTACAAAGACCTCTGTATTCCCTTCCTTTCTTTGCCTAGTGTTTCAAGGATGTGCAATATACCATTATATTATGTTCACTTCCTAATGCTAGTAGATTATGATATTATATATTTAACTTTCATTGTAGCTTAAGCTTTTAGTAAGATTTTGGTTCAATTCACATATGATGAGCTACGATTTGTTTATACATCCTTCTGATGATCATTTTTCAGTACTCTGGTCAAGCAGGCGGTGATGGTTGTAAGAGCCTTGAGAAATGGTTTTAGATTTTTTGCAACTTCCTTCATGCGAGTGAGTGCCTTTTAACAATGATGCAAAATTTTTCATTTCATATTCTCCACTTTTATTTTCATGCTTGTTTGTCTCAAATTATTTATTTTGCCAGATGCTAGTTGTAAAAGAGATTATTTTCTAAGTTTTTTCCTTGTATTTTTTTTTGTTTTGGTGACTAATGAATGCCTTTTTTATTGTTCCAGATACTTATTCATACTAAGGAACACCTTTCACCCAGTCGAGTTGCCACGCCTCTCACCGCTCCACCACTTCAGTTGGTTGGTCTTAAGTTCAAGTTGAAAGGTTTTAGGCTTATGTTTACTTTGCTTAGCAATTTTGCTTCTCTTTGTAAGTTGGATTTTTTTTCAATTGGGGGAGGGGGAGTTGAAAAGTTTAGGATAGCATAGTTCTTTATTTTTTTTCTTATATATTTAGGGGACTTGAAGAAATGTTATAATATTAATGCTTTTATGGTCTACTTGATATATATGTTTTATAGGTTGAAGCAAGTGAGGAATTTTCTAATGTCATTACAAGTGCACATATGCCAACAGATATTCAATCCATTCTCGCTATATCTTCTCTATTAGTATGTACCTTTTCTATATCTATTTAATGAGCATTTAACAAGTAATTTTGTTATTTATTTAACTATACATCTATTGTTGTGATGGAGTCAATGTGTTATTGTTATTGAATATTTTCTACTGTTGTTTGAATTGCAACTGATGTTGTGCGATAAGTTGTTATCCTGATCCATGAATTAACTTTTCTTACTGTGCAATTTTAAACTCATCGTTGTAATGGATTATGTATTGTCAACTTTAAACATAATGGAGCAACTTTACTTGCATTTGAAACTTGAGAATATCACTTTAATAAAGGTTGTTTATTACTGCATTTCCTTTTGATTGGGTATGTGTTTGTTTGCCATAGAAATTTGTCCTGAAGTAAGTTGCAGTTGAAGGATGAAATTGTCATAGGAGATAACTTGCAATTTTTACTAAATATTTTTCTATCGTAGCTTCCAGAGTACTTATGAAATTTGAAGGGTTGGTTTTACTTTGTTTGATGTGTTTCTTATTGTTTGTTTTTATACTTAGATGGGAGTTTGTGTTAATTAGCTATGCTTTCAGTTAAAATTGTAGAGTTTGTAGGGTCCTAAAAATAATCTCAACTAAGCTTGTTTTTTCATGTTTATGTAAGGTTTGTGTTGCAATTTGTTCAATTTTCTAATATGTTGTGGAACTTGTTACAGATATGGGGTATTAGGTGAGAAGTTGGCGTGATCAAACTACTGGAAGGGGGAGATTTTGAACGAAGCCTTAGATGGATATCAACTCAAGTCAAATTTTCTCATTCGATTCATCGAGTTTCTCATTTGAACCGGCTTCAAACTTCAGTTTATTATGACTAATTTCACATTTATTATTCTTAATGTTGTTGTCGGGGTTCTCATGTTTAATATACATAAGAACAATCAAAGACGAAGTGTATTTATATATATTATATTTTATTAATTAAAGTTATATTTGTTGAGTTGATTGTTATGTAAAAATATTATTGAGATTTTATTTCGGGCATAGGTCGAGAAAGAAAAATATTGTTGGACAGCCAACAATTTTTTTTTATTAAATTATTAAGAAAAAGATGACGGACATTGACTGTCATTAAAATATTCAAAACTTACATTTAATAACAGACATTGACTTTTAATGACATACATTGCCCGTCATTAAAAGTTGTCCGTCATTATAGGCTACAATGACGGACAACTTTTAATGACGGGCAATGCCCGTCATTAAAAATCGTCCGTCATTGTAGCCTACGATGACACTGGAAAAGATGACGGACACATGTCCGTCATCGTTTCCCTTTAATGACGGGCATTGCCCGTCATTAAAAGCCAAATTTGTACTAGTGGGTTTTTCAGTATTTGCTTAGGAATCCACAGTTAGCTTGAAGCGAAGCAAACCCTAAAGGTTCCTAATTTGGTGAAGGAGAGAGCGACGGCGAGCAGAGTCTTCTGACTTGGCAGAGGAGCAAGCTGAAGGAATGAACGTTTCACTATGCAGAGGAAGCATTGGATCGTCTTTGATTTTATTTAAAATTAAACTAAAAATAAGACTAAGTAAACTTACTTCGAGTAAATATGGAGATATTTCTGGCATATCCTTATCTCCTCCACAAAATCTTCCTAGTTATGACTCGAACACATGACCATGGCTTGTGGGAGTCTCTTGAAAGAAAATCCACAAAGGAATGGAGAGGAAGAAGTCTAGAGAGAATTCTCTAATTCTCTATTGAGAAAATGTGTGTTATGTCTAATGACTCAACCCAAGAGTCTTATTTATAGAGACCAAGGAGAAAATCTTTGCCATAATTAAAATATTATATTTTAATATCTAATATATTAAAATATATCTTATATTTATTTGAATCTCATTCAAATCTCCTACGATACTTATTTATTTGAATCTTATTCAAACTCTATAAATATCTTTTATTTAATGTATTTAATATACATTAATTATTTAATTATTTAATGTATCAAATACAATAAATATATTTTCCTCTTATATATTTAATATATCTAATATATTAAATATTAATTTGAACATTTCAAATTTTTCTTTCAACTAAATTGATCTTTTAGTGTTATTATGAGTTAGCAATGGGACCTTATGGACCTACATATTAGAAGCTCCAATGATACAAAATTAATTAATTAAACTCTTTAATTAATTAATTTTCATTCATTAACTTTAGATCACTCCACTATAGACCTAGAGTTGCACTCTTATGCACTGTAGGACAAGTTGTGTCTATGGATATAATCACTACATGCAAGTCGATCTTTCACGAGTTGTTCATTATTACAACTGGGTCAAAAGTCTGTTTTACCCCTATAATTACATCTTGCACCTTAAGTACCACTGATTCTCTAATGAACAATTTGTTTATAATTGAATTATAAACTAAGTCCCTCTTGGGCCAATGAGAGGGTGGGGGCCATTATTCAAGTCCCGAAATCAGCACTTAAGGAAACTACTCATCTACATACCCAATATGAGTGTTCCGAACTCCCTATTTGGTCAAGTCTCCAAAATGGTAGGCATATTGAATCGGCTATAAAAGCCACTCTCATCCATGCAAATCAAAGGATAAGCCCTCACAAGCAGAAGTTCATAACTCACTCAGGATTAAGATCGAGTCACATATGATCATCTTGATAAAATATTAATCTTCTCAATTCACGGATTTATAAAGAGAGATTAAATATTTCGTGGTCCAGTAATATACAAACTCATTGTATAAGATACCCCCACTCACATGTCTCTACATGAATGATTTGGATCAAATCATTTGTATTACAAAGTGGGTCATATCAATAGTGTTACCAAGATAAGGCACCCAACCTTATCCATATATTATGACCCTTTAGATTATTTCTTGAACATGATCATTTCGTATGTCAACCACATACTATTCAAGATTACACTAATAACCTTGAATTTTTCATATAATGGATAATATAAAATAATCAAAATTATTATAAATCATTAATTACGAGGCTTTAGGACATAAATCCCAACACAAGCTACGACGGACGCAGCATCCTTACTTGGCGAAGGAGCGAGCGCCAACAAACGGAGCCTTTTAACTTGGTGGAGGAGCAAGCATCGATGGACGGAGTCTCCTAACTTGGGAGAAGAGAGAGCGATGATGGATGAAGCCTCTTGACTTGGTAGAGAAGCGATTGTCAACAGATAGAGCCTCTTGACTTAGAGACAGAGCAACTACAAGGTTTCCAGGCTTAGGGATAGAGCGACGACAAAATCTCAAAACTTGGAGAGGGAGTAAAACGCGAACCCCAAACTGGGGGTGGTGAGACACCAAACTTGGAATGAGCAGAATATCGAGCTAGAGGCAGAATATCGTACTTGGAGGCAAAACACCAAACTTGGAGTCGAAGCATTGTACTAGAAGCGGAACACCAAACTTGGAGGCGAAGCACAAAACTTGCAAGCGATCAACGCTCGAACTCGAACTTGAAGAGAGCAAAGTGCAAATTTGAACTTGAAGCGAGCGATGTTTGTACTTAAGCTTGAAGTGAGCAATACTCGAACTTGTACTTGTAGCAAGCAATGCTAAAACTTGAAGACTTGAAGCATGCAAAACTTGAACTCGAAGACTTGAAGGGGCAAAGTGCGAATCCAGAACTTGGAGGAGCGTGAAGCCCAAACTTTAGAGCGAGTGAGCGACAAAACGAAATTGAGGGGAATAAAGCTCGAACTTTAGGAGAGTGAACAACGAACCGAACTTGAGGGGTTGAAGCTTGAATTTTAGGTGAGTAAGAGATGAACCGAGCTTGAAGGGAATGAAGCTCAAACTTTAGAGGAATGAGCAAAGAACCAAACTTGAGGGGAACGAAGCTCGAACTTTAGGGGAGTGAGCTACGAATCGAACTTGAGGTTAACAAAGCTCGAATTTAAAGAGAATGAGGAGCGAACCATACTTAAGGTGGACAAAGCTCTCTCGTATGCATCCAACTTGTAATGTCTTGTTTTCATGGGGATAGAAAATAATTTTTTTAAGAGATGAACTTAAAGTTTTTTTTCTTTAAGCTGCCTACATATCGTTTGAGTGAAAGGGATCAAGTCATAACGTAGTTCAAAGATATTTTTTTTGGACCATTTACCTTTTAAGCTCATGGGAGCCAGGAGCATCATGTAGTAAAGCTCTTGCGATAAGGAGCTTTTACATTTTAAATGCCCCTATCGTCACCATAGTTTCGATAAGATCCTTCAGTTGTAAGATTTGTTATAATGACAAGATTTTTCTTCACCTTCAAGGAACCCTCTGTGTTTATG
Organism: Trichosanthes truncata; assembly: GCA_033996785.1. NCBI lineage: Eukaryota > Viridiplantae > Streptophyta > Magnoliopsida > Cucurbitales > Cucurbitaceae > Trichosanthes > Trichosanthes truncata. The sequence goes on from JAWPNB010000009.1 coordinate 32,295,899, forward strand.
AAAAAAGAGAACTTCTTTTTCATACATGAAGGGACGGTACTATGAATCTTGTTGTGGTTCACTTCATCGAACAATTCTTCCTTCAAGGATTTCATCTTCCTTTCATGTTGATTGCTTGTTACTTTGAAGTAATTAAAAATTGATGTTGAAGGTATATCTTTCTTTGATGTGGAGACACTTAGCCTTTGGAAGGCTGAAGGTCAAGTTGAGACAGAACTTGAACATTGGTTTTCTTTTTTTGTCGCAGCCATACTCATCCTTTGAAAGACTGAAGGTTGAGTAGTTAAAAGCTTGATGTGATCGAGACGGAAGTCGTTTGCTCGACCTCCTTTGAATCATCAATTTCTTCCACATTGATACAATATGAACTTGCAGAGATTTCTTCATCTTTTTTCATGGGAAGGAAATTTCTCGAGAAGAATTCTTTTAAGGTCACTGATTGGCAAGGTTGGGAACAATTTTTATGTCCTTTCCTCTCAGGTTTAGGTTTCCTTGGATTCTTCTTTCTTTGATATCTATTCTTTCTTCTGAATGGGCAATGTTCCTTCTGAACAACATGTCGTCCTGGTTTCTTCTGACAAAACATAACAGTCCAACCTTTATCTTGATCTTTGATAGGCTTGACCACGTCTTGATGTTTGTTTATTGGTACCTCAAGTTGAAACCAAATAGATACAGGCTCCAAGGTTCCAAATTGGACTAGGCGCACTCCTTGATCATGAAGCGAACTAGAGTGTATTTTACTGCATGTGTTTGTTGTCATTGCAGCATATTTGTTTAAGCTAATTCATTAAGGTCTAGCTCAATTTTTTCTTCTTTAACTAATCTTAGAATTAGCTCTTTTAGGATGAAGCATTTCTCCACCGAGTAACCGATGACTCAATGATACTTATAATAGTTGAGATCATTAACTTTTTCCATCTCTTCCGCTTGCTTACACTCTGGAAGTTTGATCAGTCGTGTGTCCAGTAGTTGTTCCAACATGTCAGGAATATCAGAATCAAGAAAAGGATAGACTTTTTTCTGTCTTTCCTTCAAAGTTAAGCGACGCCTTCCATTTTCTTGTCGCTTTTCAATTTTCTTGTATTTCAAAGACAACTTGAGAGGGGTTGTATTTACAACCTTAGATTCTTCAGAAGTCGCTTTAATGTTACAACCATAGATTCTTCATAAGTCGTTAATGTTCCCTCCTTTCTTCATGTTAGAGAGTAAAAGGTATTTGTCTCCTCGACTGGCAATATTTAGCTCCATGTCATGGGCATGAGTTGCAAGTTCTTCAAAGGTGTGAGACTTTATATCTTAAAGGATGTACAAAAGTCCCCAGTGCATGCATTGAATGCACATTTCAACAGCAGATAATTTAATGAGATGATATTTGAAATCAAGCCTCATAGCTCTCTAACAATTTATGCAGTCAAGAACGAGTTCACTTTTTCGTTGTCTAGTGTTAGTGAGCTCGAACATGCTGACAATGTGTCTTGTGCTGTAGAAGCGGCTGATAAACTATTTTCCAAACTGTTCCCAACTGTCTAATGACTCAGGCTCCAGGTCATTATACAAGTCAAAGGCATTTTCCTTCAGTGTTCAAACGAACTGTTTGACCAATAAATCTCCTTGTGTACCAACATTTTTACATATTTCGATGAAATGAGCAACATGTTGCTTTGGATTTCCTTTGCCATCAAATTGCTAGAACTTTGGTGGTTGATATCCAATTGGCATTCTCAAACCATCAATTCTCTTAGTATATGTTTTAGAATACAAGAGAGTACTTTGAGAAGCCCCACCATATTGAGCTCTAATGGAGTTCGTTATCATGTCCTGAAGTTGTTAGACAGATAGTGTAACGGTCGAAGTGGAGGGTTGTAGTTGATCTTCCTGCACGACGATCTTCTCTTTGTTGCAACTTTTGACAATAGGAGCCTAACTTGATTCAGCAACATTTTGACTCTCAATCGGGCTTTTTAAGTATGCAATTGAGAACTCTTTCTTCAATCTCCTTCATCAAGGTGCTAATCTTTTCTTGCATCTCTGTCATTCTTTTTTCCATAGTGCTTGTTTCAGTCATCATGATAGACACTACGTTAGAATCGAGATCGAATAAAGGGTTACACTTAACCAAGAACTTGTCATTAGTAGATGCCCTCGACAATGTCATTACTTCATCTTTTTACAGTCTCATTTCATTGGAGCAACTATGGGTAACAGAACCAGTGTATAAGTTGCTCAAGGCAGCGGTCATCGAAGAAGTCTTTTCAAATGTCATCACTTAACTTGTGCTTTGAGATGAGGGAAAGAGATGAGAGGTAGAGATGGTCCCACTGGGCGTGCCAATTTGTTCACACGTAATTCAACAAAGAGATGTGACACGTGTAAATAAACTTGTATTTGTATTAATTTGAATGTAGTGGAGTACATTCTCTAATATTTATGCTCTAATTCTTTCTCTCTCTCAAATGTAATTTGTTTGAGGGCTTTGTAACTTGTTCTCAGACGTATTTTGTTGTATGATGACTAAGCTAAAGGTAGTGTTATTAGAAAAATTCATAAAAGTTTGTTGGAGTAATGAAAAAGAGGAAAGAAGTTGAAAAGAGTTAGAATTACACTAATTTGTTATATATGTGTAGGTTTAGGAGCAAGTACAAAAATGAAATTGCATTCCAATTTGGAAATGTAATTGCATTTCTTATGGAAAACAAGTTTGGGAGCAAGCAATAAAATACAATTGCATTCTAGAATGGAAATGCAATTGCATTTTTGGAAAATCTTGGAGATTACGAAAATCACGGGAATTGGAGAGATTTTGAGAGATTTTACGAGAATTGGGAGATTATTCAACCCAATTTCATGCCTAAATGTTGACCTAAGGCTACGGATGAGCAAGGAAAGAAACCCTAGCCCACGAAGCTTTTAAAATTGGAAGAAACAATTTAAAGGCATATGGGTTTTTCTCACACAAAGGACCTTCGTTTTCTACTGTTTCGTACCCATTTAGTTGCTGTGTTTTCTCATTTTTTTAAAAACCCTTCAATCTCTGAATCTCAGTCCTTCCTCAACAAAATTTGGAGGTTGTTAAGAGCCAATTCCCCTTGAAGAAGAAAGACTTTGTGTTCAATTGGGATAAGAGTGAAAAACAGCACTTGTAGTGTGGTACTTCGAATTTTCTAGTCTTGTCAAGCTCGTTGTTGTTTAGATTTTTCAGAGTTTTAGCTACTGTTATTTCTTTCCATTGTAGCTCTCTTGCTATAATATTTTAATTTTCCAAGCTTTGTTATGAGTTGTTAAATGTTAGTGTTCATTTTAATAGAATTACCTTTTATTTTAATCTTCATTGAACTCGAATTTCTTCTCCTTCACTTCTCAATTTTGTTATGGATTTTCAGACTTTTAATTTACTGTTTTTTACTCCATTTATGATGAGCTAAACTTTCTTTAGGGATTCAAGTTGGTGAATGCTCTAGAGGAAAGATGTAAAGCTTAAAAGTAGCTAGCACGTGAAACTTTGTTTGCTTTTGTTGAGTTTAATATTGGGTAAATCTAGCTGGCCATCTAGTGTTGCTTGTCAAGCTTAAACTTAATACCAAAGAGGTTAAGGGAAGCAGATGTTACAAAAGCAATGGAAGAAAAGGTTTAGAAATAGGTCCTAAACATCGACCCTAGACATAGGGCAAGACTCCAAAACCACTAGAATTGTGCACGAAATTATTTAAGTTAGATTAGCCATAGACATATAGGTTTAATCACTTAGCCTCCTAAAGATACTTAATAGAAGGTTGAATAGGAGTCGAATTCAGTTTACTTAGTTTTCTTGTTAGCTATGATTGCAATTTCATTTTAGTTGCATTTCTTTCCAAATGGGCATGAGCAACTTGAATTCCCTTTTTCATACTTATTATTTTTTTTATTATTATTTTCTTTTGTCAAAAATACCTCCCAACATTTTTATAACCTTGGTTACTGAAATTGCAATTTGAAAACAATTTTTGCTATCTTTTGAATTTTGTTGTATCTATTCCCTATGGAATCGATACTCTGGAATACTTCTAGTTTTATATTACTTACATCGATAGTGTGCATTTGCACTGGACTGAAGCTTTGTTTTTAAACTAAAAATCTTTTCTTAAAGCCCCCACATTTCAGTTTGATCAAGTACCCTTTGGGCCCAACCATGGACTTAGGCTTTGGTTGGATTTGGGCCTAACCATTTGGATTTAAGTTTTATTTAACTTTGACCCATATTCAATATAATCCAATTTGACTAAATTAAATTTAATTGTTTGGTCAAATTGTCAACAACTCTCTAAAGGATGAACTTTGAGTTTCTAACTCTCCAAACCACGAATGGAGACAAGTTTTGTCCTATTTTGGTCCAAATGTCACGATCAACTCTCGATGGGACGAAATTTGGGTTTCTAACTTGCCAAACTTGAATGGAGAGAATTTTGTCCACTTTTGGTCTAAACGTTAGGAAAACCCCTCCAGGGGACGAACTTGAGTTCTAACTCGCAAAACCTTGAATGTAGAAAAGTATTATCCAACTTTGATCTAAACATCACGAAGAACATTCTAGGGGACGAAATCTGGGTTTCTAACTCGCCAAACCACGAATGGTGGCAAGTTTTGTCTAGTTTTGGTTTAAACGTCACAAATAATGCTCGTGGGGTCAAACTTTGGGTTTTTGACTCGTCCAACCTCGAATGGAGACAAGTTTGGTCTTGTTTTGGTCGAAATGTAACAAACAAATCTCTAAGGGACAAACTTTAGGTTTCTAACTCCCCAAAAGCAAATGGAGGAAAGTGTTAGGATTTGTGCCATAAAGCTCTGTGTATAACATTATCCAATATTGTGTAAAATCCAAGGTTATTATTGTAATCTCTAACAGTATGTAGTTGACATACAGAAGGATCGTGTTCAAGTAATAACCTAAAGAGTCTATAGTATATGGATAAGATTGGGTGTCTTATCCTGATAACACTATTGATACAGCCCACTTTGTAATTGTTACAAATGATTTGATCCAAATCATTTATGTGGAGACATGTGAGTGGGGGTATCCTTTACAATGAGTTTGTATAAGACTGGATCACGAAATATTTAATCTCTCTTTATAAATCTGTTAATTGAAAAGATTAATATTTCACTGGATAATCATATGCGACTCGATCTTAATCCTGAGTACGTTATGAACTCTTGCCTTTGAGGGCTCGTCCTTGGATCCACATGGGTGAGAATGGTTTTTTGTAATCGATTTAATAAGCCTACCATTTTAAGGACTTGACCAAATAGGGAGCTGGGAACATAATTTTACGAGATGAAATTCACTCATTCCCATATAGGAAAAGTAGATAAGTAGTTCCCTTAAGTGTTGATTTCGGGACTTGAACAATGGGGCCCCACCCTCTCACTGGCCCGAGAGGGACTTAGTTTATGGTTAGATCATAAACAAATTATTTATTAGAGGATCAGTGGTACTTAAGGTATAAGATGTAATTATAGGGGTAAAACAGACTTTGACCCAGCTATAATTACAAACAACTTGTGAATGATCGACTTGCATGTAGTGATTATATCCATGGACACAACTTGTCCTATAGTGCATAAGAGTGCAACTCTAGGTCTATAGTGGAGTGGTCTATAGTTAATGAATGAAAATTAATTAACTAAATAGTTTAATTAATTGATTTTGTATCATTGGAACTTATAATCTGTAGGTCCATAAGGTCCCCTTGCTAGCTCATATGAACAAATAAGGATCAATTTCATTGAGAGAAATTTTGAAATGTTCAAATTAAAATTTAATATATTTGATATATTAAATGAGGAAAAACATATTTATTGCATATGATGCATTAAATGTTAAAGAAATCATTAATATATTAAGATACATTAAAGAAAAGATATTTATTAAATTTGAATTAGATTCAAATTAAGAAATAAATATCGTAGGAGAATTTGAAAAGGTTTAAATATGATTCAAATTTGTTAGATAAATATATTTTAATATATTAGACATTAAAATATATTATTTAATTATTTTTCCTAGGCCACTATAAATAGAACCCTTGAGGTGAGCCATTGTGTGCATTCCAAATAAGAGAAAAAAAACTCTAGAGAATTCTCTTCTCATTCTCTCATTCTAATTTCAAGAAGGTTGCCACAAACCCTTTTGATCCTTTGTTCGAGACATAGCAAGGAAGACTTTTGTGGAAGAGACCAAGTATACAAGAAGAACTTCTTTTATTCAAGGTATGTTTATGCTTAACTATAATATTATTATTTTGTTCTAAATAAACTCAAATTGATTATGAAGCTTCCGCTAGGGTTTAATTAGATTATTCCCTTCAAAAAGTTTTATACAATTTTGGTATAGACATCACAAACAAGTTTGGTTCAATTTTTGTCTAAATGTCATGAAGTACTTTTTAGAAGATGAACTTTGGGTTTCTAACACGCCTATCATCGAATGGAGACATGTATTGTTCAATTTTGGTCTAAATGTGACTCACAACTCTCTAGGGGACGAACTTTGGACTTCTAACTCGTCAAACCTCGAGTAGAGACAAGTATTGTTCAAAATTGGTTTAATTGCTAAGGACAACTGAGGGGATAGACTTCAAACTTCTAACTCGCCAAACCTCGAATGGTAATAAATTTGGTTAACTTTTGGTCTAATCATGACGACCAACTCTCTAGGGAACAAACTTTGAATTTTTAACTCGTCAAACCTTGAATGGAGACAAGTATTGTCCAATTTTGGTCTAAACGTGACAACAACTCTCGAGGGGACAAACTTTGGGTTTCTAACTCGAAAAATCTCGAATGGAGAGAAGTTTGGTCCAGTTTTTGTCTAAATGTCATGAAGAAACTCTCTAGGTGACGAAGTTTGGGTTTCAAACTCGCCAAACCACGAATTGAGGCAAGTTTTGTCCAGTTTTGGTCTCGACGTCACGAACAACTCTTGAGGGGACATACTTTGGGTTTCTAACTCAACAAACCTTGAATGAAGACAAGTTTGGTCAAATTTTGGTCTAAACACCACAAACAACTCTCTAGAGGACGAACTTTGGGCTTTTAACTCACCAAACCATGAATGTAGGCAAGTTTTGTCCTATTTTGGTCCAACCGTCACGAACAATGCTCAATAATGATCAATAACAAAGAAAACAATAACAAAACATCTCAATTAATCCTAATTTATGAATCTAATATGATCGATTGTCTTCTCTCATGTAAACCTTATATGAATTAAACAACTAGAACAATAACAAAGCAATCACAATTGTTCACACGAGATTTTAGCAAAGAAATTTAGTACGTGTAAATAACTTGTATTGAATTAATTTCAGTATAGTGAGTACAATCTCTAGTATTTGATCTTCTGATTCTCTCTCCTGCTTGTATGCTTTGCTCGGGGGCTAAAGAGCTTGTTCTCAAGGTTGAAACTTCAATGGATTCTTTAAGTGTTCTTGATCTCTGTGACGTGTTCTTCGTTCATACGGTGTTTGATCTTTAAGAGCTTCTAGAGTCTTCTGAGCTTCGTTTCTGAATTCTCTCTGAGCTTCTCCAGTTATGAACCCCTAAAATGAAGGAGGAAACTCTCTATTTATAGAGCTCCTTAGGGCCTCCAGATGGGTTTGGGCCTGTTTGACTGGGCTCGATTGATTTTACGCCAGCTCTTTTGGATTGGGCTTGATTGACCTTGGGCCTGGTGATAGGACCAATAAAGTCCTATATAATCACACTTATTTTTTATTAGTTTGAAGGATTTTATGTGTTTTATTATTATTATTTAGCGATTCGAGCAATTCGCGTGTTTTGGAGAGTTTGTAACATTTAGGAATTAATTCGGACATAATTGGAGGTGATTCAAGCAACTGAATTTCTATACCAATTTTGACAGATCATATCATGATATTTTGAGATTCAAGTATATGCAAATTTAGTGTCAAATCGAAGCTAATTAAATTATCTTTCCAACTGTATAAGGCTCATTGCATTCCACCAAGTATTATGAAAGTTATGATATTTTGAGTGATTACTGCTCCTGCTGGAAAACTGATGTACCCGAGAATGCTTTGTGCCAACTTCCATTCCCATTATCTTGCTGATCACATTTGGAAATATAGCCAAATTAGATACAATTTTAAAGCTCTCTGAAATATCTTTCCATCCATATAAATATCACATCGATCTAAGTTTTGGAGAAGAAGTTATTGAAAAAATACTGAAGATTGTGCAATCTAGAAACTTTCCTTATTTGCAACATTCTATGTTTGTTTTGAGAATTTTGGAAATGATTTTCAATTTTTGGATGTATTTTTCGAAGAACATTATTTACTATATTTTATTTTATTTTGAATATTATTCCCTAATTGTTTTGGGAAAATATCTTTCTAGAATTTATGGTTTTTTACTTGTGCAAGCTGTCTACTTCAAGGCTATTTAAGCCTTCTTTTGGACAACTGCAGAGGATTTTTTCTCTCCGAGTGTAATCTTTATAGACAATAGATCGTAGGGGCCGTTTGGTTTAAGGTTTTCTAGATGCTTGGGAATAAAAGATGCCTGGAAATAAGATGTCTGGGAATTAAAGATAACTATGTTTGGTTGTGCATAGGAATGTTAACAGATTTTTATGGGAATAAATGATTTATGTGTTTGGTGTTACATGAGAATGTTGTCAGATTTACATGAGTTACTTTTAAAATAATTATTAGTATTAATTTATTTTTATTAAGTCAATTTATTAAAATAATTTTAATTTAATTTTTATTCATTAGTAAATTTATTATAAATAATATTTCTTAAGTTTTAGATTTATAATTTTATTTAGTCATCAATCTTAATAATTATCCTCAAAGAAATATAATTAATAAAATTATATAAACTTTTAATTATAATTAATCAGTACAATAATCAAATTGAAAAATTAATTATGAATGTTATATTTCAAAAATCAAATATAATCTATCTTAAAGTGGCCACTAAACATATACAAAATAAAAATTTATATTATGTCAATATTAATTAGTCATTTTCACTATAATTTTAAGCAATTAGTTTTAATTTAAATAGAAAAAAAGGTTCAAATTAACCATCATTTAAACAAAAAAACAGTAATAAAATCTACCAAAAAAATAGAAGCTTGAGATACCCATAATTCATCCTCAAATCTTTAATTAACCAACAAAATCACAAATTAACAAAAAAATCTCCTAAAAAATCTACCTCTTTTGACCAAACACCCACAAACACAAAACTCAACACACACCCTCTTCTTGCCTTCTCCCCTTTCTTCTTTCTCCTCTAATTTCCCCTAACTTCTCTCATGGTTTCCCATTAAAAACTTTAATCTCTGCCCTCCCTTTCCATTTATCTCTTCACTCTCACTCCACAGGTTTCTTCATTCTCACTCTTCTCCCCATTCGTGTGTGTGTCTCTCTCTCTCTTGCTTTTGGGTTTTTTCTTATTTTGCTTTTTGAGGCTATTTCTGCTTTTGGGGTTGGTTTTTGTGGTCTGTTTTTTCATGGGGTTTCTTTGTTTTTGCAGGGGATAATCGGAAGAATCGATTTTTTCTTTTTTCCCAAGAGATTAAGGGTTCGAAAATTTGCAGAGAATCGAGGAAGAAGGAGAGAAGTGGGAAAATATGCGAAAACTTGGTAATAAAATGAAAAGAAAATGGAAAGAAAATAGAAAATAACAGAGAAGAAGAAGAGGTAGAAGAGAGGTATGAAGAAGAGGGGGGATTTCAACAAACCCATAAAGAAAACTCTAATTTATGCTTATTAATGATGCCTGGGAAAAGAGTTTTCCCAGGCAAACAAATCAAAAGCTTCAACCAAACGTGGACTTCAAATTCCCAAGCCCATTCCCCCCTAAAAACCCTCCAACCAAACGGGCCCTTAGAGTTTTTCTCCCTTTTCCTTTACTCTTCTTTTGGCACTATATCGAACCAATGATGAACCTTGGCTACATTATCACGATGAACGGCTAAGGTAAGTGTTCCAATTCATAGGTCGGTGTGGCCAATTGCAATGTTGTGAGGCTCGAACTTTAATGTAGTTTTCTTATAATTGCAAGTATTCTTTGATTCCTATGTTTATTTTATGAGCATGTATTTTTTATTGATTTGACGCCTCGATCGCTTTACATGTTTGATTGCTAGTCATGATGCATAATTCGTAATTGTCATGTTGATTGAACCTTGTAGTGTTAAGATTATTACATGTGTGTGTTTTATGGGTTTCCATAATTGCATAGCTTGCATGTTTAATTCTAGGAATTAAATAAGCATCTGGATAAGATTAAAGTTATTTAATCTAATTTGTTGTCTTAGTCATTCCAAAGCACTTAATGCTTTTATCTAAATAATTTGGAACGGTTTCGTCATAATTGTTTAGGTAATTAGCATTAACTTTTACGTTTGTTAGAGTTGATAACTTTAGGGAATTTGTTACTTTTTGGGGTTTCCTAATAAGTTGACTAAGTGCTTGCATAATTTAGTTAAAACATTTTGTGTGTCTATGATCAATTTTACAATTGGATAAAACCGTGCCTTTGAATTAGAATTTGGTAAGATTTGATCTATCTTTATTTTTATTTTCTTATATTTTATTTTATTTGCAAAAACTCAAACCCCCATTTTTATTTGTTTTCTCCTTTGCAAATTTAACTTGAGAAATTAATATTCGGTTCTCTGAGATCGACCCAGTCCACTTAGTAGCTTAGGATCGGTTTATAAATTGTAATTTGACGAGCCCTCGACAAGCTCGCGTCACCTGGCTATTTGGATTGTGCCTGGTTGATTTTGGGCCAGTCCATTTGGGCTGGGCTTAGTTGTCTTTGGGCCTAGCCCTTTTGAACTAGGCCTGGCTAACTTTGGGCCAGTTCTTTTGGACTGGGCTTGGTTGTCTTTGGTCCTAGCCTTTTTGAACTGGGTCGAGCCGACTTTGGCCCTAGCCATTTGAACTAGGCCTAGACTTTATTAATGGGGCTTTCGTCTAGAATCAATCCAAATTTCAAGAACCCCAATTGTACTTGGATGTGCCATAATTTAATATAGGAATCCTTGCAAATTTAATTAATCCCTAATTAAATATAATTTCGTCATTAATGTTGGGTAATGACGTGACAATATTTGGTTGGTTGAAATTTCTATTCCAACAAATGCCTCATTTTCGAGATTTATAGACAAATATGTGTGTGTGAATCTCGAAAAAGATAGTTTGTAATAAAAAAAAATTAGGAGGTTTGTACCTTAATTGACTCCATTTGATGTGTCAATTTAATCAAAATATGGAATTTGGTTCATACTTTTGATTTGTTTTTTTTCCTTTTTTTGACACATTTTTTTATGCCAATTTATCAAAATATGAATTTGAGTCAACATTTTCATTTTCTTTTCTGGCATAAAATTTTGATTTGAATCTACTTTAATTCAAAATCTAAATTTGGGGTAAGGTTAAAATTTTATCCCAAAATTTATTTAAAATTGGATTAGGATTGGAATTCGATCCAATTTTTTTTCTTGAATTTGGAATAAAATTTAAAACCTACTCCAATTCTAATTTGGAACAAAGTTTAGACTATACCCTAAATTTTGGTTTCAGGAACTTAATTTGAAATTTGGTCAATTTTTGGTTTGGGACAAAAAATTGAGTTATGCCCAAATTTTGAGAAACTTAACTTGGAATTTGGTCAAATTTTGGTTTGGGTTATGCCCAAACTTTGAGATAAACTTCTAGTGAGATTTCTTTCTCCCAATTTTGGCTTGAATTTGGAGTGAAATTTGAATATGTCCAAAATTTAATTTAGCAAAAGGTCTCAATAATTCAAGCAAAATTTGAATGTTTCACCAGCTTTAATTAAAAGAGCATTCGACCCTCTCGCCTCTCTAAACACACCTCAAAGGAATTTTGAATTGTTGGAATAAAAAATTAGGGGGGAACTTGTTGGTCAATTTTCGAGTATCTCCTATATTTGTTGAGGATCAAAACCCAAAAAAAAAAAAAAAAAAAAAAAAAAAAATCCAAATCTTCAATCCAAATCTCCAACAAAACTACAGGGATTTGGTTGAGATTTAACCTTTGCATTTTGATATTGCATTAGTTGCGATTTACAACTCAACCTATAAATAGTGCTCAATTGCTTGTGAAATTTTCACACTGATTGTCAAAGCAACAAGAAGAAGGAAAAAAAAAACAGTGGGTAAAGGGAGCTGCTAACGCTGGAATTGGGGTCAAAGAACACTACGATGAAGTCGCTGCCACTATGTTCACCGGAGCCTGCCGCCATTGAGGGTACCGTCCCTTCTGGTGCCCCTAGCTTCATCGTCCCTCGCGTCCGCTTTGTGCCAGAGATCGACTTAGAGAGCCATCGAGTCGTAGGTCTCTGCCGAACCATCGACCTTCAGCTGCTACAGGTCTCTGAAGCCGCCGTAGGTCACCAATCACTGAGCTTCATCCGTCATCACCGTCGAGCTTCGAATGCTGAGCTTCATCGATCGCAAGTCTTCTAAGTCGCTACATCCATTCACCTATCGCTGAATCAGAGTTGTCGAACCGCCGGTGAGTCGCTGCGAATGCCGATGTGTGAGGCCAGCTGGGGAGGGTGAGGTGGAGAGATTCAGAGGGAAATGGAGAGTTTGGGGGAGAGATGAAGAGAAAGAGATAGAGAGAAGTGGGTGGGGGATGTGACTAGAGTGAGGTAGAAGAAAAGAGTTTTAGGGCATTTTTTTTTTTTGCTTTATTTTGTTATTTATTTAAAAAAAAAAAAACAAAGGAAGCCCAAATCTACCATCCAAAGGCCTAAAAACTTCAACACTGAAGGTGACCAAATCTTTTGCTAAGGATAGTTCCACCTTCACAGTTACTTCAACATAAACACTGAAGGTGGCTAGATTCCTTGCTAAGGATGGTTCACCTACACGACTGTTTTCACACTGGAGAAGGATGTTCAACATTAGAGGTGACCAAATTGATTGCTAAGGATGGCTCACCTTCATGGCTGCCTTAACATCAACGTTGAAGGTGACCAAATTTCTTGCTAAGGATGGTTCACCTTCACGACTACTTCCACACCGGAGAAGAATGTTCAACACTAGAGGTGACCAAATTCCTTGCTAAGGATGGCTCACCTTCATGGCTACTTCAACACCGGTGAAGGATGTTCAACATTGGAAGTGACCAAATTTTTTGCTAAGGATGGTTCACCTTCACGGTTGCTTCAATATCAATACTAAAGGTGACCAAATTCCTTGCTAAGCATGATTCACCTTCACGGGGGCTTCAACTTCAAAACTGGAGGTGACCAAATTCCTTGCTTCACGGCGGCTTCAACATCGTAGAAAGATGTTCAACATTAAAGGTGACCAAATTCCTTACTAAGGATGAGTCACCCTCATGGCTTCTTCAACATCAACACTGAAGGTGACCAAATTCCTTGCTAAGGATGGTTCACCTTCACGCTGAATCATGCTTTAGACCTTCAGCCTCACAATTGTTTCAATCACAACTATTTTAATGTCGCATCTTCCACTTTTTCCTAACCCCGCTTTTTTTGTAGGACCATGGTGTACTTCACGAAACTTTCGGACGAGGGGACAAGATGGCTAGTCATTTTAAACGACGTGAACCAACCCACCAAAAGCGGGACCATCTTCCTAGTGGGGGAATCCATCAAGGAATTGGGATATGAGCTGGACAATATGCATTTCCTAACTGATTTATCCGTGGATAGGCCTGTAAACCAGAACCCTGCAAATGGAATGTGGATCTTGCAGTCTTCCATTCATAAGAAGAAATTGAATGATGATCCAGCGCCAACATTAGGGCGTCGAATCATAGAAACCCAAGTTTGTTGTAGCTGAAATTAAACGGAGAGTTCGACTACATTGCATATTACTGGGAATGGCTCGAAATTTCCGTGGCTCGGAACCAGAGGGTCCTGTGAGGCTCCGATTTGCTAGGAGCTATGATGGCCTCCCTGTACACTTATGATCGTAACCACGACATTATCTGAGCTTTTTGTGAAGCCTAGTGTCTTGAAATAAACACCCTTCATTGGCTGGAGAGGTATCCCTATCTTTGTGGGATATGTGGAAGTTTGGAGGTTTGTCAATCAAGGAAAAATTTTACGACGAGACCATTCCCGCTTGTGAGGAACTGGCGGGAGCATAGGACCAAGCCAACTCTCTGCCAAAGAGTTGTAGTCATCTGTTTCACGCCTATCATCATATCGCATCTCAACAGATGGAGAGGCAACAAATCCCTATGCATATGTGAATTTCTTTCTAGTTTACGGGTGGCTTGAGGGATCTAAAGGCCCCAACATGTAGGCTAAGAAAAACTTCTCGCCCTCGCTCCACTAATAATCTCAATGGCTCTCCCACTCAGGTGCATGATTGGTCTGCCAAAGAGCAAGAGTTGTTTCAATCCATTGGCGTATAAGAGGAATAGAAGTATCGGACCTGTTTGGCAACCTTCCTCTCTTGTTGGTTATGCATTTTCGTCTTTCCCTACAAGAGCATGAGCATGATTTGCCTTGGTGTATTTAAGGTTGTAGTCCTCATGGCATAAGGGAGCTTGTTTAACCTTGCAGTTTCGATTATGTCCAACATATACCATGGCCTCGGCCAAATTTACAACACTTCGTACTCTACCGGGCGTTTAGAAATTTTCTTTCCCTTCCACTATGTCCACGGATGGTTTGCCCATTATTTCGATACGCATTATAAGCCTTCCACCAGAGTGAAGGGGCCTTGGATGGTTGACTATTCCGAGGAAGGTGGCACAAAATACTTTAGCCCCTTTGAAGCTCGTCAATCCATCAGGGTGCATCCTATTGTGGGATGTGAACCTTGCCTTCAGGAAGAAGGTCGAGACTTTGTGGGATGTCAAAGGCCTGTCCTTTTTGTCTTCTTCCTTTTTTATAAGTCTTTGGTCATGCTATTTATCCTCCCGCCATGGAAAGTTGATGACCATCAAGGCTTACAATCCTTGTCGTTTTAGTTGGCAATTTGGTTTCTACCAAGATGTGCCCAATGACCTACATGAGGATCTTCCTCACATTAGTCTGGAGAATGTCGTTCATTCTTGGCAGCCTTGTAGTAAAACATTGAGCTCATCACATGTGTATCTCCTTGCGTTCGAGTTGAACCTTTGTGCTCAAACTACTCAGGCTTACAAGAGTTGGTGGCTACCAAAATACGACAACTATCTCGAGGAAGGCCTACAACTTTTGGTGGATAGCCTTCCCCCTCCTCCAGCAAAACATAAATCTGTCAAAGATCCAAGTGCTAGTGGCACAAAAAGACTTTTTGTGAGGTGCCAGCTGAGACACTAAACTAGCCAACTGAGGAAGTACTCTTGATGGTGACGATGCTAACCACAGCAGCAATGATGACAGTCATTGAAAGAGACTGAGAAAAATGGAGAAGGTGGTGACTCCCAATGCCATCGCTTTCGAGGGTACTTCAAAGGTCTTGCCAACTCTTGAGCCTTCTAGACCTCTGGTCGGTGCCCCTTTTTTCGCCCTTCTCTTTAAATTGTTTAGGCATTTATATATTGACTTAAGCAATCTTTCTTACCTTGTAGGGCTCTTCGGGAGATTAGTCGCCAATGAGCCATCACGTTCTGGACACCCTCCTTACACAGATCAAATAATTTAGAGTGCCCTCTAACAGGGTGATGACTTCAACCCCTTCTATTATTGTTGATACACAACCCCAACAAGAGCCAAGGGAGGTGCAAATTGCGGTTTTAGAGGCTTCCATCTTCAATGCCAGCAACATGATTTCGCACTTTTCTGACATACAACGTCAGGCTATGCAAACTATGTGGGAAACTGCCCAACAAAAACTTGCCCGTGCTCTTTTTGAGAAGGTTCCCTCTCTCGAACCAAAAAGGAACAAGATATTTCAAACCATCTCAAGTGTTGATGCAACCAACTTGCCACCTCTTCACCGGTTCGTAGATGACTACTTTCTTCATGTGGGAAAGTATAGTGAACTAAAGCGGTTGCACTCTTCTAAGCTGACCATGGCTCAGAGGGATCATAACTTGGTAGAGCTTTAGAGTAGATTGGACAACATCTCACCCTCTCTCTTGAAAGGAAAAATGCACTTGAGTGGGAGTCTGAGTAGATGCTTCTTGAGATTGAAAGACTCAAAGTCCAACTCAAAACTTTAGAGGCTAATCATGAGAAAATTTTACTCTGCATCTCAGAGGAAGAGAAGTCCTCATATCAGCGACAATTGGAAGTCTCCAAGATACGTGAATAAGTGAGTGCGGTTGAAAGCACCCCTATCACAATTGAACAATACGCCGAGAGCCTTACAGTGCTTGGTGATTACTTAGAGGGTGCGTCACAAGAACTGCGAGACTTCAAGTGGACAATTTAGCCTTTATTTCTCATTGTTTTCATTGTTACCTTGTAGATGTTCTATTAGCCCAATTGGCCCATTTGTAGCCTTTTTTGCTCATGAAATAATAATATCTTTAAATTCTACTCATAGCTTGGATTTTTTTGTTTATTGCTTAGACTGAACTTAAAGTTTTTTTTTGTTTCTTTTAAGCTGCCTACGCACCCTTTTAATAGAAAGGATCAAGTCATAACGTAGTTCACTAAATACATCATTTTTTTCAATTGGATCGTTCACCTTTTAAGCTCATGTGGACCAGGAGTAACATGTAGTTTAATTCTTACGATTAGGAGTGTTTACATTTTATGCATAAATTTTTTTAAGAAAATTTCCGTTGGTGGGTCTGATCCTTAAGTCATCTTTGTCAACGATCTTGTATGCTCAATTTGTGTAAACTTCTTTGACAATGTTAGGGCCATCCCACGTAGGTGTAAAATTGCTTGCCGTATGTTGCATTGTGATGATTGGCCTTCGAACAGTGAGTACGAGATCACCAACTTGAATGACCATCGTCTGAGACTTTTATCAAACGCTTTCGTCATTCGTGCTTGATAACACTCCAACGCTTGTTGAGCATCCAATCTTCTTTCATCGAGTGCTTCCAACTCTTGAAGGTGCAATTTTGCATTATCTTCTATTGTCAACCCTTCCTACTTGGGCATCCTCAATGACGGAATCTCTCTCTCTAAAGGGAGCACGACCTCTACCCCATAAGCGAGGGAATAGGGTGTAACTCCAGTGGGAGTGCGATGTGTAGTTCTGTAAGCCTAGAGTTCTTCACCAATCCTTTCTTGCTAGTCTCTTTTCATTTTAGAGATCACCTTCTTCAGCAAGTTGCACAACATCTTGTTGAACGCCTCTTCCAACCCATTCACTGCAACGTTATACATGGATGACTTGTACTGCTTGAACTTGAATTTCTCACACAACCTATCCATTAGACTGTGGGAGAATTGTTTCCTATTATCTTTCACGATAAGATGTGGGATGTCGTAGCAGTAGATGATGTGAGTTTGAACGAAGTCTGCAATATTTTCCTTCTTGGCTTCTCTTAGTGCGACTACTTCAGTCCATCTTGAAAAGTAATCCGTGGCTGCAAGGATATAAAAGTGACATGTTGATGACTTAGGCGTTATCTAACCAACAAGATCGAGTCCCCAAACTTCGAAAGGCCATGAAGCAACAGTCGAATGTAGAGGCTCTGGCAACTAATTGATGAATTTTGCATGGAACTGAAAGGCTTCACACTTCTTTGCATACTCCATTGAGTCATGGATCATCGTAGGCCAGTAGTAACCCATCCTTTTCAATTGGAAGTGGATTTTTGGACTCGACTAGTGAGCTCCGCAGATGCCTGAATGTGCCTCCTCTAATGCTTTGATTGACTCATCTGTTCCCAGGCATTGAAAGAATAGTCCTTCATAAGAGCGACGATAAAGAGTCTCTTTATAATAGATGAATCGGAAAGCCCTTCTTTTTATCCAACCTTGTGTCGGGGTTCTACAGGGAGTTTTCCATGCTAGAGGTAGTCTATGATGGTATGTCGCCAGTCTTCCTATTCAATAGCTTAGACGGATATTACGTTTATTTCTTCATGTTCATCTTCGATGGGTGGCACAATCCATTTTTGGCAAAGTGAAATGTTCATCGTCGCATCCTCTGGAATCATCATGATAGTGGCCAAATTCGCTAGCACGTCTGCTTTCTTGTTCTCTGCTCTTAGAATATGTTTGAGTGTTATGTTGTCAAACTTTTCCAGCAGTTGCCTGGCGTAGTCAAAATAAGGCTTCAAGTCCTCGTGCTTTACCTCATACTAGAGTATGAGTTGATTAATGACTAATTTCGAGTTGTCATGGACTTTTATGCATGTGATGTTGATCTCTATGGCCATCTGAAGGCCAATTATTAATGCTTTGTATTAAGCCACATTGTTCGAACATAACTCACTGAGCGTGAAGTTGTAAGGAAGCATATGCTTCTCTGGTTAAATAAGGACAATGTCACAACCCACCCCAGATTAACTCTACCGAACCTAGGACGAGATGTGATGGCAGTAGACTCCAAATGTGCAATGGAATCTATTGCCAAGTCTTTATCTCTTCTTTCATTATCTAACTTTTTCTATGGATATCCCATAAACAGCACAGTAAAATTTTTTCCCTTTACTTACACTAGATGATATGCAATGACTTGATAAGACTGGTGGCAGATTCTGATTAGCTAACTCTGATTGAAACTCAAGAGCAACCTGGTGGAAAAATTAAAAACAAAAGAATGAGCTAAAAAGCCCAGTGAGTGGTGATTCATAAGAAAATACATTTTCAAGGAAATTATTCTCTTACTAAACATAAGTTCATAACTATGTGAAATAATGCAAATCACGAATAGTTTAGAAAACTTCAAGATCATTTTAAGACATTAAAGTCTGTAAATAAACATCTCTTGAAACAACAACTCGTAAGTCAACAGTTCTTGAAAACATAAGCACAAGTTCGTAAAAACATAGATAGGGAAATCTGTAATTATAGCTCTAGAAAGCATAAACATAACTAGTTAAATTCATCACCAAATCTGTACCCAAATCTCTATCATACTATGTACCGAGTAATCTCCAGATACATAGCAGAATATATCTGTCATACGTGCACGTAGAGCAAACTCTAACATCTGTAATGCTTCAGGTCCAGGATTTGGACCAGGATTTGGAATCCGGATTCGGCACCTAATGGCCCCGGCATTCCCCTGCATCCCTTGCGGCCTGAGCATGCGAGCATACTATGGAAACACATTCTCATAGCATATCGGGTAATCACCAAGGGTACAAAGATCTAGTGGTTTGAAAACCACTTCCAGCATAAACCTCTTAACTTCTCAAACTCTTTCTGAAAACCATGCTTTTTCTTTAAACATCTCATAAACTTGAGAGATTTCTGAAATAACATTAAACATTTATACTTTCTCGAATAATCATCAAATTTCTCAAATAATATAAAACATTTTCCATTATCTTATTTTCTCTGAGACCACATCTCAAAAATCTCATACATTTCTCAATAAACATTAAAACTCTTCAAACATCTCAATAATCATAAAATATCTCAAATATTTCTCAAATAATAATTTATGCTAAAAGCATAAAATATTGGAATTTCAATACTATTTTTGGAAATTCATAACAATTCTCTAAAAATCTCTTTGTAGTCTCTCTAAATTCACACATAATTATAGAATTCTTAAAAATCTATAATAATAATCAAATAATGAAAACAATTCGTAAAATAAACCACTCACAGAAATATCAACATCAGCTCTTCATATCATAAGTTATTCCAGTTTCTGTCCAATCTGAAATTTTCAACAACCATATCATAGATTATGAATTATTTCCAAAAGAAATAAACATAAACTTCCAATTAATCAATTAAAATAATTTCCAATTTCTTTATCTTTCATCTTAATCCAAATTCTCAAATTATACTTTCTCTCTCATTCCAATATTGTAAATAACATTTTTGTCATTTCTCCAATCAACAAATACTTTATTCTCTCTCTTCCACAATCCATCTTTTCTTAAAAATAAAATAACAATTTATTTGTTTCCAAACAAGCTCTCCCACGTGAAGACCCCAAATTTCCAACTACACTTCTCTCTCCTCATAACTTCATGTGTACCATTCAACCATTCCTTTTTTGTAATTTACTTAATTACCCTCTCTTCTTCTTCTTCTTCTTCTTCTTCTTCTCTGTTTTGTGTATCCTCTTTCCAACTCACAAAATATTTCTTCCATTTTTTTTCATTTAATTAAAACCAATAGCTTCCACTAGAAGCTTCTTTTATTTTATTATTATTTTATTATTTTTTTAAATAATATATATATATATATATATTCTTTTCCAACTTCCTTCCAATATAATACAATACAAACTCCCATTTTCCTTTCTTTTCTAATATATATATTTATTAGATACAATTTGTTTTCCATTTTCAAAATTTCAAATTACTTGTATTTCTATTTTTGTTCCAAACACTATTCTCCTTCAAAATTTTCAAAATCAAGTAACTCATATGTTAAATACATATATCCAATTGTTAGAAGATGCAAATTGGGTCTTACAGACAATGCATACCCCTACTCTATCTATTCGTGCTGCGCCATCAAAGTACATGGTCCACAGCTCCATGGTTTGAACACAGAAGACCTCCTTATCGGGCAGGTCCTCGCACAGCTTCCAATTTGATGGAATATAGTGACTAGCCAAGAAATCAGCTAACGCTTGTCCCTTTATTGTCTTCTAAGGCATGTAAACAATATCGTACTGTTGGAGTAGGATCACGCATTTAGCTAAACGTCTAGAAATTGCCGATCTCGATAGGACGTACTTGATCAGGTTAGCTCTTGCTATTAATTGCACTGTGAATGCTTGCATGTAATGCTTTTGCATGTAATGCCTTAGCTTGTCTATAGCAAAGAAAATGACAAGACACATTTTCTCAATTGGAGAATAGTTTACTTCGGCCCCATTCAAAGTTCTACTTAGGTAGTAAAGGGCTCGCTCCTTCCATTTTTCTCTTTCTTGCGCTAGAAGTGCTCCGAGCCATCTTTCCTACGCGGTGATGTAAAATATCAAAGGCTTCCCTACTACTGGGGCACTTCATACTAGGGGATTGAGTAGGTACTTTTTGATGCTTTTAAAAACGTTCTGACATGCCTCATCCAACTCGAAGCTTTCTCTCTTCTTTATTAACCTTTGAAAAGGTTGGCATCGACCAGCTAGGTTGGAGATGAATCTCCTAATATAGGCCAAACGCCCCTCTAGACCTCTCATCTTTTGTAAGGTTCTCGGCCTCATCATCTTTTGGATGGCGTCGATCTTTGACTGGTCTATCTCGATCCCTCGATGTCTTACAACGAACTCGAGGTGTTTTCTAGAAGTCACGCCAAATGCACACTTAAGAGGATTCATCCTCAACTGATATTTCCTTAGGTGATCAAATACCATCTTCAGATCTTCTAAGTGATCTTGTCACTTCCTAGACGTGACCACGAGGTCATCACGTAACACTCAACATGTTTGTGCAACATGCCGTCAAAAACTTTCTGCATGGCACGCTGATAAGTGGCGCCAACATTTTTCAATCCAAAGGGCATCACCATATAACAATATATCCCTTTAAGAGTTCAAAAAGCCATCATTTCTTCATCTTCGAGAGCCATCCGAATTTGATTATAACCCGATGATCCATCCATGAAAGACAAAGCTTCATGTCCTGTGGTG
This sequence comes from Trichosanthes truncata, assembly GCA_033996785.1. Lineage (NCBI taxonomy): Eukaryota > Viridiplantae > Streptophyta > Magnoliopsida > Cucurbitales > Cucurbitaceae > Trichosanthes > Trichosanthes truncata. Next base: position 32,317,593 of record JAWPNB010000009.1, read on the forward strand.
GAATCAACCATAATTTCTGTGATGGGCAATGGGAATTCGTCTTTTGGACATGCATTGTTCAAGTCGCAAAAGTCAACACAGACGCAGAGCTGTCCATTTTTTTATGACAGGAACAATGTTGGCAATCCATGTTGGGTATTTTACCTCGCGGATGAATCCGGCTTCAATCAACTTATTGACCTCTGTCTCAATTTGAGGAATCAATTTTGGTAAAAAACGTCATTGGGCCTGCTTTACTGGTCAATACCCTTGTTTGATGGCGAGGTGGTGAACAGCCACTTTCGAGTCAAGTCCTGGCATCTCTTTATATGACCAAGGAAAGAAGTCTCTATACGAAGTAAGTAGGTTCATATACTCACCCTCTTCTTCAAGAGTAAGTGATGCACTTATAAAAGTGGGGTGTGGTTCTTCTGTCGTGCCAAGATTCACTTCTTTAAGTTCGTCCACTGTCGACTGACTACCATCTTCAAGTGGCGGTGGAGCTTTGTTTGCATCTTCTTCAGACATCTTAGCCTCCATTTCTTCTTCAATTGTGATGTGGTGGCAAGAGACCTCACCTTCATCTTGCTCTAAATCTTTCTCTACGGGATTGGTGATGACTATGTCACGTCGCTTTACCTTTAGAGAACCTTCCGTGTTGATGGTAACAAAGATTTTTCTTTTCATTCAAGAGGGAGCAACGTCGCGAATGTCTCCGTCAGTTGTGTTCTCGCTACAGGATGAATCTTTTGATGTCTCCACAGAGCTTTCAGGTTGAATTTGATCGAAGACTAACGCGGTAGGACCCTCATTTCTCAATGTAGTTACGCTTAGCCTTTGGAAAGCTAATGGTTGTATCACAGTCGGGATTGAAAGTATGTTTTTTCCTCTCCTTCGTGGGCACACCTAATCTTTAGAAGGATGACGATCGCACCAAAGTTGGGGTTGATGAGGTACTCTTTTCTTCGCTTATAGGTATACTTAACATTTAAAGGGCCGAGGGTAGAGTGGTATCAAAAATTTGAGCTGATGAGGTACTTCCCTCTCCAGCAATGGGCTTGCTCAACCTTTGAAAAGTTGAAAGCCGAGTGGAGCCAGTACTAAGCGGTGACTCCTTTTCCCTTGTTGCAGCCTCACCTAACCTTTGCGAGACTGGAGTGCGTGCAATTGGCAGCTTGATGCACCTACTGGGAATCCTTTGGTTGGTGTTTTCCTCATTTCTTTGATTATTGACTTCATTCACCGTTATGTGATTTATGTATGCCATTCTTTCTTTCCCTCTTTCGGTTATGTGAACAGGCTCGAGTGACTTATATCCAAGTCCCCTTCTTGACGTAGGTAAGGTGTAACCCTCTTTTAAAAGCTACTTTTGCATCGAAGACAGTTCGGGTCTTTCGTCAATGATCTTCAGACTATCAAGCTTAGTGTGTTTAAAAATGTCATAACCTACCTTTGCCAGAGCTTATACGTCTTAGGGTCAAATCCATCATTCGTTCGTCTCTTAGGTAAAACTGCCTTTACTTGACCATCGTTGGGTTTCTGGACCTTTTGCTTTGTTGTCTTTGTGAGAGGCGTGACAAAATTTTCCTTTAGAATTTTGATATCCCAAACTCTCAAATTCCTTGAACATTCAGCAAAAGATGATTCGCCATTCTTGCGTTGAGATAGAGGGAGATAACGTAAGACAGGGGGACTTGAGACGTCTCCATCTTTCAAAGATTTGCCTCCTGCAAGACTTGTTGAGGCTTCATCTTTCTAGGGCCAGACATTTTTGTTTCTTTGACAACTTCCTTTTTCTTCTCAATTTGTCGCTCTGGTTTGATTTGTTCGTTGCCTTTGATCAAGAGGACCTCTGCAGGCATGGTTTCTCCTATGTTGTCGCCCTTCATGTAAAACTTTGCATCAGCAAAATGGGACTCAACCTTTGAAAATGGATTTGTGTCAGCCTTCACTTTCTTGATGTCATCTTGGTAAAACTTGAAGCATTGATGCAATGTGGAAGTTATCACCCCGTTTCCATGGATCCAAGGGCGACCTAGCAGCAACTTCGACTTTTAAGTCATCGATGATGAGCTCTAAGCAGACCATGCCAATTGCTTGTTGACCCCCTTGATTGAAGCCTTCGATTACCAATTTGCTGTTCGTCAACTCCTCCGTCGAAATGCTTAGATGCTTCATAGTTAACTTAGGCATTATATTGATGGTTGATCCATCGTCAATGAGGATTCGACCGAACTTCTATTCTCGAATGTATTCTGAAACGAACAATGGCATGTTGTGAGGTTTTGACCCTAGTAGCAAGTCTTCATCAGCAAAAGCTATTGACATGTAGCATGAGGCACATGAGCGTGCCATAGAGGTCGAGGCGCTTGCACTATCAGAATCTATCAAGGCCTCGATGAGAGCACCTTTGGCTGCATGGGGGAGTGACAACAAGTCTTCTATGCTGAAGGAAGATGAGCTTCCTAGCTTGGTTGACCTCTCCAACAAGCTTGTCGGATCTTCATTGGTGTTGATAGCCTGACATGCAACAACCTCAAGTTTTTCTTCTCGGCTGTTTTCTAGGAAGTTGCTTGGGAAGAATTCTGCTAAAGTAGCTTGTCGAGGTCGGAAGAGCTCTTCGTTTTCTTGCACTACAAGCTTCAACTTTCTGGTAATCGTCTTGCCTTTTCTCCTTGGGAGTTTACTTCTTCTTTTTCGCTCCCGAAACACACGAGTTTCCTTCTAAACATAGTTATGTTGTCGCTTTTTGTGACAGGTCACGACAATCCATCCGTTATTTTCATCTTCAATCTGTTCGCACCTTTCTTGAGTGCTCTCCTATTGGTGGCTTCTTTCTTGAACGTTCTTGCTTGAGACAATCTTTTGTGACCAAACCGTAATGGGTTTAAAGGACTCAAATTGGATCAGGCACTGTCAATTCTCGCACAAGGAGATTGTAGACAGTTGGACACTTGTATTTGCCATTATCGCGACATGATTTGTTTGAGCTACCTCGTCGAGGTCTAGCTCAATTTTCTTCTCATGAGCTAGGCTTAAAATCAGCTCTTGCAAAACAAAACATTTCTTCACCGGATGGCTAATAACACGGTGGTACTTACAGTAATTAGGATCACCTACCTTTTTTAGCTCCTCTAGTCCTTGCATTCTGGGAGCTCAATGAGTTATTTTTCTAGCAATTGCTCCAACATGACTGGGATGTCAGAGTTTGGAAACATATACACTTTCTCTTGTCTCTCTTTCAAAGTCAGACAACGTCTCTCGCCCCCTTCTTCTTGTTGCTTTTATGTCTCGGTTTCTTTTCCTTTTGAGGAAAACTTTAGAGGGGTCGTGTTGAGGACCATGAATTCCTTGGCGGCACTCTTTGTAGGCTTTTCTATGCCTTTAAACTCTTTTCTTTCTTTCTTCACGTCTGGGACTAGGGGGTCTATATTCTCTCTAACAGCGATGCTTAGCTCCATGTCGTGAGCAAGGGTCGCTAACTCTTCGAAGGAACGAGGTTTTATTCTATGCAAGATATAAAGTAGTCCCAGTGCATACCTTGGGTGCACATTTCAACAGAAGATACTTCTGTGAGTCAAACTTTGCAGTCGAGACTCAAGGCCCTCCAACGGCTATGTAGTCAATGACAGGTTCACCTTTGCGTTGTTTGGTGTTGCTGAGTTCTATCATACTTACGGTTTGCCTAGTACTGTAGAAGCGATTCAGAAAATCTCTCTCAATTGCTCCTAACTGTCAATCGTCTCGGGCTCGAAGTCAGTGTACCAATCAAAGGCATTCCCTTTCAGGGTACGAACAAATTGGTTGACCAGGAGGTCACCGCGTGTCCCAACATTCTCGCATGTTTCAATGAAATGGGCAATATGCTGCTTCAGGTTGCCCTTCCCATCAAATTGCTGGAATTTTGGAGGCTGATATCCCGCAAGCATTCTCAAGTTATTGATCCTTTTGATGTACGGTTTGGAGTACATGAAAGGATTTTGAGTGGGCCAGCCGTATTTAGCCCTAATAGAGTTCATGATCATGTCCTACAGTTGTTGGACAGATAAGGAAGCAACTAAAGTAGGGTGTTGTGGTTGCTCCTCTTGGATGATAGTCTTCCCTTTGTCATGCTTTCTCGTAGCAGGGGTCTGACTGGACTCAGCCATTTCTTTATTTTGAACTTGATTTTTCATATGGGCAATTTCAAGATCTCTTTTTTCCACTGCCTTCATCAAGAGGTTGATCTTTCTTTCTATCTCTAACATCCTCTCATCAGGGTCTACATCAGCCATCATAACAGACATCACATCAGTGTTTGATGTCTCTTTCAGTTGTTCGAAAGCGAGAGTGGGCTGGTAAAAAGCGGGATGTCTTTGATGACGACTTTGCCCTTGGAAGACTTATCAATCAGTTTTATGATTCTGCTTGCAATTGTGTCAGGGGTTTGGTCTTCACTTATCTCAAACCCTCTCGAATGACTGCGAGTAACTGGTCCCGCGTATGTGTCGCTTGAAGCAGTAGCCTTTGATGCAGCTTTCTTTGGTGCCATGATTTGATCTGAAGGAGAAAGAGATGAGAGATATAATTGTCCCACTGGGCGTGCCCATTAATCTCTAGTATTTGATCCTCTGATTCTCTCTCCTGCTTGTATGCTTTGCTCGAGGCTAAAGAGCTTGTTCTCAAGGTTGAAACTTCATGGATTCTTGGAGCGTTCCTGATCTCCGTGACGTGTTCTTCGTTCAGAAGGACTTTGATCTTCAGGAGCTTTTGGAGTCTTCTAAGCTTCGTTTCTGAATTCTCTCTGAGCTTCTTTAGTTATGAACCCCTAAAATGAAGGAGGAAACTCTTTATTTATAGAGCTCATTAAGGCCTCCAGATGGGCTTGGGCCTATTGGACTAGGCCTGGTTGATTTTGGGTCATCTCTTTTGGACTAGACTTGATTGACCTAGGGTCTAGCTATTTGGATTGAGCTTGGTTGATTTTGGGTTAGTCCTTTTGGACTAGGCTTGGTTGTCTTTGGGCCTAGCCCTTTTCAATTAGGCCTGGCTAACTTTGGGCCAGTCTTTTTGGACTGGGCTTGGTTGTCTTTGGGCCTAGCCCTTTTGAACTGGGTCGGGCTGACTTTAGGCCTAGCCATTTGGACTGGGTCTAGACTTTGCTAATTGGGGCCTTCAATTTAAGCTTTCGTCTAGAATCAGTCTAAATTTCAAGAACCCCAATTGTGTACTTGGATGTGCCATAATTTAATTTAGGGGTCCTTGCAAATTTAATTAATCCCTAATTAAATATAATTTCGTCATCAATGTTGGGTAATGACGTGCCAATTTTTGGTTGGTCGAAATTTCTATTCCAACAACAATAATGTCGACAATTTTTAATGTGCAAAAGCCTTCTTCAGATAAAGAGTTAAAAAAATACATGAAGGTCATAATTTTTCACTATCAATCAATAATGATTTACACAAGTTCTCTCTACTTAGTAATCACAACTTGAAACACACCATCAAAATATCTCAAGATAATTAATCTTAGCAAATTTAACAATATTACAAAAAAAAAAAAGAAAAATCTCACTTAAATCTAACACTCAAGTAGCCATTGATATTTGAGTGTATACATCTCTAAAAGAAATCTCCACTAATGTGTCATGAAAATGCTATCAAAATTTTAGTTTCATTGGATCACAAATCAACCTTTAAGGTGGTGTTTGGATTGAGGAGTTGAGGGGAGTAGGAGTCCCCTTAACTCCTTGTTTGACTCAAAGATATTTTAACTCCAATTGTGGGTCCACAAACATATTAACTCCTCCTCCAACCTCCTATTGTAGGCTTCACAAACTTATTAACTCTATTTCAACTCTCTCATTGTGAGTCCCACAATTTATTAACTCTAACTTCTCATTGTGGGTCCTACAACTTTCATATTTTCTCTTTTCTTCACCTCATCTCACTCCTACCTTCATCTCTCTCATCTCTCTCTCTCTCTTGCATAATTTTTTTTTTTAATTTCTTAATTTACAAAATTTTATTTATTTTTTATATAAATTTTCTCATCATTATTACTAATTACTAAATAATTATTAATATATTTTTTTATCCAATAATTTTAATATTTTTTTAATAAAATATTTTTCTTTTTATTCTATAATTTTCTTTTTTAAATATAAATTATATAAAAATATTTTAGATATGATACTATTATTTAAATTGAAATTCTAAGGTGAATTAGAGTACTAGATAACAATTTTTTTAATTGATAAAAATCTCCATGTCTCATTTTCTCCACATGTCATCTACAATTTTTTTTTTTAAAGTTTAAACTAAAATTACTTATAATAAATAACAATCTTATCTTTTTTAAACTTTTTTTTATTTATGAATAACTCAAAAATATATATAATTTTACGATTTGAAGATAAGAAAAACATATTTTACACTAACCCATATTACAATTTAAGAAATTAGTATTTAAAAAGGTTAATGTATTAAAAAAATTTGATTTTCACATTAATCATATTCAAAGTAAAAAGATAAACAATTTCTTCTTCCAAACTTAATAAAATAAAATTATTACAATAAATAACATAAATATATAGTATTTTGAACAAAAGTATATGTATGATATCCATTTTGAATGATGTTAAAAAATATATATTCATTTTGAACTTAATTATTTTAAAATAGCATATATATTAGATATTTTATTTTTAACTTAGTTATATTAAAAATTCAAAGAATATATATTATTTTCAAATTAATCAAACTTTAGACAATTCATTACATTGATTAGTTAGAATAAAATCTTAAATTATACAAAAAAAAAAATATTATAACTTTTATCAAGCTTGGAAAACAAATCTTAAAATAAAAATTTAAAATTGACGAAAACAAGTCTTTAACAAAATTGTAAAATATTCATACAATAATATAATTTAAAATCTCAATTTTAAGATTAACGGGAACAAATTTATATCATATTTAGAATTGAGAAAATAAAAACATAAAAATTTTGAAATTTATTTGAATCCCTTTAAATTAATGGATTGAAATCTTTCCAAATCACATGTAATATTTAAAAAATTATTGTAAGACTTTCTTTTAATTAAAAACTATCCAAGGCAAAAAAAATAATTAATGTGAGAGATATTGAAAAAAGAATATAGGGTATTTTGTTCAAAATTCTTTTTTTTTTAAAAGAAATTTGTAAAATGTACATTAATTAATAAAAACAAAAAATCTCAATCTTAGAGTTCATGGGAACAAATCCTTAATAATGAAAATTTAAAAAATTATAGAAAAATCTGTAAAAAACAAAAATAGCTAAAATCAACTCAAACTTTGAACTCCATGTTTAACAAATTTACACCCCAAATATAAATTTTAGAACTCGAGACTAAACAACTCCTTGCCCCCAAACACAGACGACTAAACAACTCTGTACCTCAAATATAGACTTCCTAAATCCCCAGACTTACTAACTCATATTTCCTACAACTTCTTGCCTCAAACAGCTCGTAAAGGATCTTTCAATTAATATGTACAACATTAATTTTCTTCTTTCTTTCCTCTTAGTTTCTCGCCTCACTCTCGTAGTTCATCAAATCCAACAACTTATTAACAAGAAAAATAATCTAATAAGACTTACATGCATCATTATATTTTCTAATAAAATAAAAGACAGTCTAAACAGAACCTAATTATTTAACTAATTAAGACATGATTATATCGTGGACAAAAAAATTAGAGATTCGAATTCTTTGTCCCGACATGGCATTCAAGTAGAAAAAAGAGAAGTTGGAATTGAAGGAAAGGGTAAAGTTGGCATTTGGTCAATGAGCAGAAACTTGAGAGTGAACGAAATGAGATTTTTCTTAGTTGTAATGTAAAGTAAATTGTAATTAGGTTTGCTTTTTATGGGTAAAGTAGTTTTGGCGTTGCCTTTTATGTGTAGAATTTCGGTCGAAAAACATTGATTCCACAGTCTGAGAAAGGCAAAAGCGAAAAAGAAAAAGGAAAAACAAAAGAAAAGAAAAAAAAGAAAAAGAAAGAGAAGGGCAGAATTCCAAATTCCAAATTCCAAAATGCAAAACCAAAACCGCCATCTCATTTTCACAATCACAGATCAATCAAATACTCTAATCTTTCTCTTTCTCTTTCTCTCTCTAACTGATTTCATTTCATTACACTTTAAACCCCATCACTCTAATTAATTCTCTCTCTGGATCACACCCAATTACAGTCTCTCTCTCTGCTTTTCAATGTGATTTTTGGGGGTTTTCAATGCCCCATGAGATGAGCGCCTCTGCACTTTCAAATCTCACTTTCCTTTTCCATGCCTAACTCAAATTTTTAATTTGCTTTCGCCTTCATCCTCTCATGGCGATTCGCGTATACCAAATCTGGAAAGGAAGTAATGTGAGTTTCTTCTTTTAACGTTTCCTTCTCCGTTTTCTATGCTGGGTTTTTGGTGATTTTTTTAGGGTTTGTTGTTCATTTTTTCTTATTTGTCTGTGAAGTTCCAAATTAGGCCTTCTGGGTTGTGCCATTATTCTAGCTGCTGAAGTTTCGTGTATAGAAGACTGAGTTTTTGTGGTATATGCAGTGTACAAGTTAAAAATGAAGCTCTGTTTTGTATTTTGTTTGTTCTTTTCGTTTTCCCTTGTTTTGTCTTGCTATCGAACTGAAGGATAGTAGTGGGTTGCTGTGTTACTGGGACTTTATTTGACACGCTCATTTGTGAAGTTCTTTGCTCGAAGTTTTTTTTTTTTTTTTTTTTTTTTGGTTGCTGCTTGTATCGTTTGTGTTCAATCTGCTTTCTGTGGTCGGTTGATGTTGCAGAATTCTCTCTCTGTCGAGTGAACTGAGGAATATAGGTGAAAACTATACATTGTCTGTGGTCAGGTCAATCAGATGCTAAAGAGGGTAGAATAGTTCAGTAAAAGTAAGAATCATAGGCCATTGGTCCCTTTAAATGCTAAATAGGGTAAAATAGTTCAGTGAAAGTAAGAATCTTAGACCATTGAGTTTGAGTCCGGCATTTGTCGAGCGAATGCCGAACACTTATTAAGTACAATAAACATGTGTCAAACACTTGGTGGACATTTTAAGAATGAAATACACAAATGCATAAGCATTATTAACTTTTAAATTTCCTTTTTGTTAAGATGCTAATTCGTTTAGAAAATTGATAAGTACGTATGGATGTATTTTGAATATCTTGACCTAACCACTATGTCATAAATGCACGAGCATTATAAACTATAACAAGTTTTCAGAATGAGAATCATTGAAATGTATAAAAACAATATATATCTAAAGAATGTAAATTATAATTTATAATAAACATGTCTGTGTCATGCCCACGTCTTAAACTAGATTTTTAGAAACAAACATGTCTATGTCGTGCCCATGTCCTAAACTAGATTTTTAGAAATTATTGTCACTGTGTCTGTAGCATTCCGTGTCTGTGTTTGTGTTTGTGCTTAGTGTAGCACTAATTTCATGTTAATTTAGTAATAATGTAAAATGAAGCACATAATTTGTCAAGCAACGTTTGAGGATGAGTGATTTGACAGTCTAGTTGTCCTTGTGGAACATTTGGTTCATACTATTCACAATGGCATCTTATACTGTTCGATTCTTGCTGTAACTCTGTTATGCATAATTGCAAAGACCTCTTGGGCTGGAGATTTTCTCTATTGCCTCTTTGTGATATGCACGTCACATATACGTAAGACATCCTTTTGTTTGAAACGTAAGGCAGATTGACATACTAAAAAGGCCTGATATTAAATTAGAACCATTTTTTTTGTGTGAACTACATACAAAATATACTTCTCAATTTCTCTAAAACTTCATGTTAAAAGAATATTTGAATAAGAATGGAGAACTCCTGAAATTAGGCACTAGCATCTAGCATCCAAGTGGTCCACATGTATTCTGTCTTGGTTGGGTGTCGAGAGTGTTGGCCGTGATTAGAAACTTCTTTCAATTGCATGCATGTTAGTTAATTGGCCTTCTCATATTTGTAGTAGGTTGTCCATAAAAGCATGATAACTTGTGACTAGAAAAGAGATTTTTTAACAACTATGCATGGTGTTGCTTTATAATTTATCACTTTATATATGCATTTTATGTGCTGTTGCCATCTTTTACTACTTGAAGGGGGTTAACAACCCATGCACGTTACTTCCCTCACCCTGTTTCCCACCTCAACTTTCTTCTTCTTTTGTGGAGCTTATGGTTACTTGCAGGAGTCTCACTCTCCTGATTCCTTTTAAATCATCCTAACTTTTTAAAATACTCACATACACACCTCTCCATCTATACTTTTTATGTGCTTTATTGTTGGTTTACTTTTCCCTTATTTCTTTTTGCTTGTGATTTTGCAGAAGTTTATCCTTGGTGGAAGACTAATATTTGGGCCCGATGCTAGGTCACTGCTTGTCACATTATTGCTGATTACAGTTCCAGTTATCATCTTTTGTGCATTTGTTGCAAGACATCTTCGACACAAGTTTTCATCATATAATGCAGGATATGCCATTTTGGTGGTCACAATTGTTTTTACTATATATGTTAGACCTCTTGACCCTTTTCTGGCATTTAAGTATTTATGTAATTTTATTATTCTCTAAACAGAAAATATTTAAATTTGATAGTTCAAATTGAATATGGATTCTTCTAACTTTGATGGACTATCTGATCTCTTCTATGTTCACTGTTTTTTTTTTCTTTATTTGGATGAACTGTAAATATGGTTAAGTACACTAAATTCTATGTGATTAGTCTTTTATAGATGAGAGAAAACAAAGCAGTCCACTTGCTAGTAACTTGGGAGATAAAAGAAATGCAGTTTTATTCTATAATGAAACCATCTTGTATATGGTTTAGTATCTAATCTCTGAAATGAGGGGAAGCTTTGAACTGTTAAAGGAATAGGTATCATGACAGAGAGATGCTTAAACAAAGTTTCTATTATTTGTGGAAATTCTGACGTCTGATTTCTTGGAGTAAAGTGGTAGTGATTATATGAAATGATAATGATGTTTGCACCTTTTCTTTTGCAATCTTTGATGTTATCTGATTGGTGTTGTTTCCACGACAATTGGAAGTTGACTTTTTGCATAAGAATTTTATTCCAAATTTGAATCTTCCTGTAATCTTCTTTCTAAGAGAACAGAAAATGTTATTGTTTTTTGTCCTATTGTCCTTCTGCAGCTAGTTTTTTGTAGCCCTCTCACTATTTTTATTACCACCTATTTGTCCAATGAACTTCGAATTTTTTCATGGCAACTTTTGTTGTTTGACTTGTAGGTTTTGATGATATGTAATTTAGTTATTGATGATGGTAGGTACTGGTACTTCTTTTCCTTACTTCAGCTCGGGACCCAGGAATAATTCCTCGCAATTCGCATCCTCCAGAGGATGAAATCCGTTTTGACTCTTCAGTATCAGTTGACGTTGGGGGAAGACAAACTCCAAGTCTCCAATTTCCTCGGACAAAAGAAGTTATTGTAAATGGGCTCCCAGTGAGAGTAAAGTATTGTGACACATGTATGCTATATCGTCCTCCTCGTTGCTCCCATTGCTCTATTTGCAACAATTGTGTGGAACACTTCGATCATCACTGCCCTTGGGTGGGCCAATGTATTGGACTGGTAAGCTGTTCATGTACAAACAAATCAAATTTCAATTTGCCTTTCTGTTGTACTTCATGTTTTTTGCTGTATGTTGGCTTTTGGTGGTACTTGTATCCTTTTGGCTCTCTCTTTTGGTTCCTTTCAATATTGATATAGGAATTTGTGTAGGTTGATTTCTTGTGGTTGAATTTTAATTTCGAACCTTTCTTATCTTCCTTTTTTGTTGTTTCTCATCTCCCCTGCACCCTCAACCCAAAAAATGTGATATATAAATGAATAAATGTAACTGAAGATGAAAGAAGCATATCTTGGGCTTTTCTGTTTTGATATCTGATACTGTCACTCTATCTTCACATTCATGCAGCGGAACTACCGTTACTTCTTTATGTTTGTATCTTCAGCAACACTTCTTTGCATGTACGTGTTTGCAATGTCAGCATTTTATATCAAGGTTCTGATGGATCAATATGAGAGCACTGTTTGGAAGGCAATGAAAGAATCACCTGCATCAGTGATATTAATGGCCTACTGCTTTGTCTCCCTTTGGTTTGTTGGTGGCCTAACTGGCTTCCACTTGTATCTTATTGGCACAAATCAGGTTGGTTCTTCTATCATTTATTTCTTTTTTCACCCTACATATATTTGTTTTTTTTTTTAATTGAAGATGCAATAGAAGTAGTTATGCTGTTGCCTGGATATAATATGATTTTTCTCGGGGAATCAACTAAGAATAAAGTAATAGAATTGTGTCTTAAGTACTCCTATAAGATTTAATTTCATCCAGGGGTATTGAGGGTTGAATGATTTTTATTTACTTTGATGAGAAATTGTTTGATTGATAGAAAATAATATAAAAGGAGGTGAGGAAAGGCTCAACCTGTATTCAGGAAGTTAGAAAAGAAATCCTACTCCTTGGATCAGTTGCCCAGTTTTAACCATAAACTTTCAAAATCATCCAATTGAACTAGTGGTGAAAGTTCATGAATCAACTAATAAATCACACAAAATTCAACCAACTAAACCCTCAAGATTATGCCAAAAAAAAAATCTGAAAATGAAGCATAAAAATATCTGAACTTAGATTGGTAAAAAAGGGTTCAAACTCAACAATAAAATGTCTAAGCCAACTACAAACATCTAACTGACTCACAGAGTCAATTTCTACGAAAATAGTCATGTCTAGCTACAAGAGTGCTAGCCACAAATCTTGAAAAAATGTCAACTTAAGTAATTGAGAGTATTAATTGCACCACCACCACTTAAGTTTAAGATGTAATTGAAAGGTTTGTTTAAACTTGATAAACTAAGGGAAGTCCAGGGGTAAAGTTAACTCTTTTTTTTTTGTCCCCCAATTCTTTCTATTGGCACAAAGAGAGAGAAAAGCTTCAGTTACTTGAAGGCTTATACAGCTGACACCAACAAAAAGTAAATTCTGAAAATGTTTTATTTCCCCAAAAGGTGATTTTTTATGAACGACCCAAAAGTAAAACTTAAACGGACATATCATTTCCTTTCATGGATGGGATTGATGTGATTGAGACCTTGAGTTAACCAGTAAAGCTTCAGATAGATTATAAAAAGAGAAAAAAAAACAGATCTTTTGTTTTTTCTATCACTTCTTTTTGTTTTGGGTCTTGCCCATTATTTTTTTCCCCTAGAAGGAACAGAAATTATTCAGTAAACTAAAGTTGTAGGCTTGTTACATCATGAAATATGATATGAAAATATCTAGGGGCTGTTTGGGGTGCTGATTTGGAATCAAGAACCCCAAAAATCAAGAACCCTGGGAATCCTTGGTCAGAATCAGAAACCCTGGGGTTCCTCATTATTGTGTTTGGGGTGCACGGGTGGATTTGACTAGTTTGTTGAAACCTATCTTTGGGGTGCAGGGTTGGGTTTGGCTAGTTTGCTGAAACCTGCGTTGGAGTGCACGGTCAGGTTGAGCTAGGTTTGTTTAGGCGGTTCTTTTTTTAACAAATTTTTAGGCTTTTGTTTTTCATATCCATTTTTTTTACTTGATAATTGTTTATTGAATTTTATGTCAATATTTTAACCAATTATGTGAATCAATTATTTCAAGAATAGTTAAATATGAATGTATAGTTTGTACAAGTATAATGATATCTCATTCACTCCATTCATTATGATTGAAAATTAAATAACATTAGTAAGGACATATATTTTAAATAATTAATACTCTATTTCACAAAGTATTTAGAAAACTATTTTAGGAACTCTATTTTAGAAATTAAAAAATTGGAAGTCTATTTAATAAATTAGGGAATCTAAAACTCTATTTCACAAAGTATTTTGAAACCTATTTTTGGAACTCTATTTTAGAAATTAAAAAATTGGAAGTTTATCTAAGAAATTATGGAATTTAAAACTCTATTTTACAAAGTATTCATAAACCTATTTTTGGAACTCTATTTTAAAAATTAAAATATTGGAGGTCTATTTAAGAAATTGTGGAATTTAAACAAAATTTCGTAGGGGTGTCGAGTTGTTGGGTGGTCGAGTCGCAGGGGTAGTTGTCAGACTGGTCTATAGAATTTTCATTGCAATGGTCGCCAGAGGTAATCGTCAACGATAGTCGGGTCACCGGTGTGGTCGTCGGAGTTGTTGTTGGGTGGTCGTCAGAGTTGTCATCGGAGTTGTTGTTGAAGTGGTCACTAGAAATGGAAAACAACAAATGAAAAAGGAAAACATGACACAAACCCCATGAGGTTGCACTGTTGAAACCCATGGGGTTGTGTTTTAAAACCAAGGGTTTTGAACACCTTGTACCAAATATGGTTTTGGGTTTGGAACCTAAAACCATTCCAACCCAAAACCATGGGCCAAACGCCCCCCTAGTCTCTCATGTTTAGGTCAAAGTTGAATGCTCAAGTAAATATCGTGGTTTAAATTAGATGATTGTTATCAAATAAAATAGTTTTTCTTGCTTTGGTATCAAATATTCATTTGATCTGTTGAAAATAAGGAGCTATTTGTGAAGATAACCCTTACCTTTTGTTTTCCATCCAATCAATGGTTTCAGTACAAATGGTTTGAAGAAAATAAATGCATAGGTCTTTCAAATTATTAATTACACGATTGTTATGCTCCTAAATAGTTGTGTTGGTTTCACTATATGTTTTACAGACAACCTACGAAAATTTCCGGTACAGAGCTGACAATAGGGTCAATGTTTTCAACCGGGGTTGTGTGAATAATTTCCTTGAAGTTTTTTGCTCAAAAGTGAAGCCATCAAGGAACAATTTTCGGGCTTTTGTTCAAGAGGAGGCGCCAAGGCCTCAAGTTCTTCCTCAGTTGCCCCGTGCTGCAGCAGACGATTTGGCTGCACATCCACGTTCGAAGGTTGAAGACGATCTCGATATTGGTGAAGACTTATTGAAAATCTCCCAGCGTCGTAACATTGATGAAATTTCAGAGGACATACGCAGCAGAGGGAGCAATGGGCCGCCCCTTAATGCTCCAGAGACAGACCCTGTTTTAGAATCTGATCATCAAGGACCGACAATTCGATCAGATAATCGACATTCAAGTTGGGGAAGAAGAAGTGGTAGCTGGGAAATTGCAACCGAGGTCTTTGCCAACTCGAACGTGACTGAAAGCCGAAGTTATGTAACATCAAAGGAAGCATTTCAGTGATTTCCAACATTGAATTGAATTGAGTTGAGATGATGGATGTTTCATTTAGCTGGAAGGAATCTCCTTTTTCTGGCATCCAAAGATGGCAAAGCTGCAGGATTGAATACATAATGTGATGGGAAAGCAAATTGATCCCATTTAGGTACAAAATTATATAACTCTCTCTCTCTTGTTTCTTTTTGTTCTTTTTGTTCATTTTTTTTTCCTCTTTTGTTTATGCTTGAAGGTCGATCTAATTTCTGAGAAAGGTAGAATTGGTATTGGTTGTAATTGCTTGGAATGAGTAGTAGTGATTTGGGTTGTCAAACTTTCTTTTTCTTTTCTTTGCTTTTTTTTTTTTTTTTTAAATCGTAGTTTATATTTTACAACATTCTATTCTGGTACTCTATTCAATTCTTCTTTCCTCCATTTTCTCCTGGGTCTCATTGAGCTTTCTGGTACTCTATGCAATATTGTACTCTTTACGTACTATCTCGTCACTCAATTTTTATCCGATGTAGGTTGCTTTTTGTGAGGGTGGACATTCGAACTTTTGACCTATTAAAAAGGAGTTATTAATTTAATGTCATTTTTTAATAAATTGAGTTAGGTTTATGTTGATATTCCTTAATAAATTGAGTCAGGTTTAAGTTGACATAGAATTTGAATACGAATATGGAAGAATTTTGATGAATGATGTTGTCTTTAGGGTCTGGGAGTTAAAAATCTAGGAGTTAATAACCCAAGTAATTATTACCTATGGATAAAAATAAATCATGTATGTATTTGGATATGGATGGTAATTAATATTTGAGAGTTTAATTATTACTTTTCTCTCTTCTCCATTTTCCAAGGAAAAAAGTTCCAAGTAAAAAAAATCCATTTCCTACATAGATAATAAAATCTCATGGTTCATAGGTTATTTTTATCCATGGGTAATAATTACTTGGGTTTTAAAAAGTAAAGATCAATGAAACAAACATTGGTTCTTTATACCATTGTCAAAATTCATCTCAAAATCAGTGAAACAAACGGGGCCTTATATACTTGTCTAGCATTTGATTATGTTTCCACTTTAACATGTAATAAATATTCCTAAACTGTATAAAGGTGTGCATGTTACAATTTTGGCCGGTGTTTCTTTTTTTTTTTTTCTTTTTTTTTTTTAAATTATATTTTGAGTTAAGTTATACAAAATATCCTTCAACTTTGGTGTAAATTTCAATTATGTCTCTAAATTTTAAAAAGTTTCATTTTTACCCTTGAACTTTGAAATTGGTAAAAAAAAAAATCTTTTCTTTTAATAAAGGATGAAAATTGATGTGACAGTTGATGTGTAAAAATTAGAAGACGTGATATTTATTTACAACTATATAGAATATTAAAATCGTTGTTTAAATTTATTTCATCTAAAAAAATATCATTAGAATCATTTACATAATAAATTTTTACACGTCAATTATCGCGTCAATTTCTTAAAAAAAAATATCATGTCAATTTACGTGAATGATTTTGCGATGTCATGTATGCCTTCTAATTTTTACACATTAGTTGCCGCATCAATTTTCATCTTATTTTAACGAAAAAAACTCTCTAAGGTATCTTTTGAAACAAACTTCAATGTTCAAGGGTAAAAATGAAACTTTTCAAAGTTTAGATAATTGAAACTTATCTCAAAGTTTAGAGGTATTTTGTATAATTTAACATATATTTTGGTAATGTTCTTGTTCTATTCAAGTTGGGGAAGTTTGAAAGTTTCAGTATTTTTGTTGAATTTTGTTGTTAATTTAAATAAAGTTGGTTTATTGACTTATTTAATGTGTTGCATCGATCTTGTTAAAAATTAATGGCTAAATTATAAAAAAATACCTTTAAACTTTGCCGTTTATTTAAAAAATACCTCTATTCTTTTAAAAAATTACAATATTACCCTTGATCTTTCATAAACATTTCAAAACTACCTTTAGAGTAGAAAAATTGTTAGAATGTTGGACGAAAGTCGACGTGTCTGAACTCGTTCTTTCAGACTTAATCCAAACAAGCGTCCTAGTCGTCGCCACGTCATTTAGGTCACTTCCATGTAGATTTTTCATCTAACATTTTAACGGATTTCAACTTCAAGGATAGTTTTGAAATATTTATGAAAGGTCAAGAGTAATATTACAACTTTTGAAAGAATATGAGTATTTTTTAAACAAATGACAAAGTTTAAGGGTATTTTTTATAATTTAGTCAAAATTAATTAATGAAGAACATGAATGATTTATAAATTTAACTATCTAAAATTATTTTAAGAACATATATATATTTTAAAATTAGACACAATTATTATTATTTTACCCTTAAAATTAAGATTAAATCTCCCTTTGGTCCTTGAGCATTTAATTTCTTTTTGAGCTTTCTATTTTGGTTTCTAAGGTCCCGTTTGATAACTATTTGGTTTTTGGTTTTTGGTTTTTAAAAATTAAGCCTATAAATACTATTACCACCTATGGTTTTACTTGTTTTGTCATATACTTTTTGCCTATGTTTTCAAAAACCAAGCCATGTTTTGAAAACTAAAAAAAGTAGTTTTCAAAACTTGTTTTTGTTTTTAGAATTTGGCTAAGAATTCAAATACTTTCTTAAGGGAGATGAAAACCACTGTAGAGAAATTAGGAGAAAACAAGCTTAATTTTCAAAAACTAAAAACTAAAAATTAAATGGTTATCAAACGGGGCCTAAATTTTCATTTTTGTACCATTTTGATTCTTAAACTTTCAAAATGTGTATTTTAACTCTTGAATGTCTAAGACATAATCACTTTGGTCCATGCTATATTATTTTTCATCTAATATCTAGTTACTCCAATGTTCTACTCTAACTTATGTTGTTTGAAATCATGATCATATCTACATGCTAATACAAGTATTTAAAGTTACGTCCTTTATTTGTTAGAAACAAAATAAAGGTAAGAACCAAATGATTTTTTTAAGTTGATGAATCTAAAATAAATATTTTAAAAGTTCAAGAGCCAAAATGAAATAAATTTAAAAGTTTAAGAACTAAAATGGACATTTTGAAAGTTTATGGACCAAAATATATAAGATTTAAACAGAATATTAAAAATTTTGAAAGGTGGCTTTCGGGGTGGCCTAGCCTTTTTTATGTTTCTTTAATTCTTAACTAATTCCCTTATTGGAAGCTGCCAAGATATTTGCACTGATAAGGGTATAAAAACTTTGTTTGCCATTTAGGTCAAGGGAGGAGGTTTTAAAAAAGTATTTCTCAATAAGGGAGAGGGAGACTATTAAAGGGGTGATCCACTTTTGGAAAGGAGCTGGAGACACCAAGAAAGAGCTATTGAAGATTTCTTCTTCTGTCATTTTCTTTAATTTTCTTGTCATTTCATCCCATCTTTTGTACTTAGTCAATAGTTCAAGATGTTTAGAGTTTTAATCACTGTTTTATTGTATTCCTTCTAGTTTAGTATGAGCTAATCACCCTTGGGGTGAAGATTAGGGAAGGTTGTACTATTTTAAACTACATGAAGGAGTAGTTCTTTGCATTTCTTCACTCTTATACTTTGTGTCTTTAGTGCTTATGCTTAGGAAAGTTTGGCCAGCTAACTTTGGTATTGTTTGCTCTAAACTTAGAAAAGGAAAGAGTAAACTGATTTCAAAGTATAGCTCTAGTTCTAATTAAGGGCTAACTCTCAAGTAATTGAGGAGATTAGAGATCATCACTCACCAAGTATTCAGAACATAGGTTCTAATTTGGTGTAATTAATGAGGATTAATCATCCATTTTCTAAGGATTCTAGAAAGTTTCTAAAGGTTTTGTTGTGTGGTTTGTTGAAGCAAAACGAATATGGTCTAGCAATTAGTTCCCCCCTAATCCAAGCCTTTTTTACTGCCTTTTGTTAGTTTCCTTTAAGCTATTTATTTGTTCTTCGTTTGCTGTTGTGTTAATTCATGCTCTTAAAATTAATCTAAAAAACTAAAAAATCTTGTTGGTTACCCTTTTAATTCACTAAAATTGAGTTAAGCTTAGTAGTTATCCCAAAAACTAATCCCTATGGAGAACGATATAACTACTTATCACTTATTGCATGGACTGTACACTTGCACATGTTTAGAATATTTTTCTTTGCATACTAGCCACACTCTGTAAGGCAACAGTTTACAAATAAGATTATTAGTCCTTTGAAGATTAATTTGAATTTTATCACGCCTGATAAATTTCGATTTGTATGAGCTTAGTTAGAATTGTGGTTCGAGCTTAATTTGAAGAAAATTGGAGTTTAGTAGATTAATTTTTTTACGACCCACTATGGATTGCTACTTAAAACTTACTCAGCAATGCCCTTAACCACGAATAAGGAAATTAAAACAAACTTTCAAACAAGACCATATAAACATTTCACAAAATTACTTTATTTTGGGATCCCGATTTCAAAACAAAACAATTATTTGCCAAAATAATTCAATTTAAAGATAACTCACCAAAACTAAAAGTGAATCAAAAACACAAATCCAAACACGAAGGAAAAAGGAACAACAGGAAACTGGTCAACTCTTATATTCTATAAAATAGGGGACACAATCTCCATAGCCATGCCAAGCCAATACCCCTATCACGCACCTCCTAAATCTATTGACCACCTGAAAGAGAAGAACAATGTAGCATAGAGTGAGTATAAAAATACTCAGGAAGTAGCTCACTTAAAGTCCAAAGGTCTACAATCCACCACAACAACTAGCCAACCATCTACAAACCACTCAGGCTCCTGATCTTATTCAAGTTCTACACTCTCTTAGCTAAGTAACCACCTAACCCACCCCCACCTACAGTATTGCCTCATTGTTATACCCTAGAGCCATGCTTCCTATCCACGAGGATTCACCCTTCCAAATAGCATACGACAAGTAGGAACACAATCCTCAAGCCCATACCATGAAGGCTCACCAGACCTCTGGCTAGCACCTGCAATGAATGACACATCCTCTATGCCATCACACAACAGGGTACATAACCCACTAGCTAGCCTCCTAGCTAGCACAACTTATAGTATCCTAGGCAAGCATGCCTCAGGTGGGGTAGTAGGTATCACTAGCCTAACGATACCAAGTCATTCCCTAACTCTATCGGGGTTCTCAGTACCATACCATCGAAATTTCACATCAACACAAGATCAGGGTAATTAGGACCTTAGGTTTAAAATCTACAACCACAAGAGATCATAATTACAAATTTATAAGCACAATACATGAATTTCAAACACATGATCAAACCGGGAACTACGCATGCCAACAACACTTAACTTACAACTTTAAGCTCCAAAACCAATATAGTCCCATGCTTAGGCAAATATATACTCAAGATAAAATCTAAGAACAAGTCCACCAATCCCTACATGCTCCACATACACATATCAGGCATGCTTGCATATATCACAATTCTGCAACATATACCAAATTTAAATAATAACTTAAGACTTAATCCAAATAGCTACTTATCTTTAAGCAAAAATAATTAATATTATTCCAAGCACCCAAAAATCTCTTTCTGAAAAATATTCAGTAGTAGCTAGCAACAATAAAGTAGCACACAAATTAACTCATGGCGTAGGGCTAAAATTACCTAATTAAATTCCAATAAATTAGATTTGGGGGTTTGCCTTAAAAGGCGGTAAAAATCCCACCTTTCCAACTCTCTGGACATTAACACAACTTGCTGGAATTTGTGCCAAACCACTTAATTCCAAAGTTTGGCCTTCCCTTACAGTGTTATCCTTTAATTTAATCCAAAAAATTTAAGGGTCAATTTAACTTATCAAAACAACCCCTAAAATTTCACACAACAGCCTAAACATGCATCCAATTATAATCCAATTTATGCTTGGCCTTATTGTATTGAGCATTTATTTTGGACTCAATAAACCTTACCCAACAATGTCCAAATGCTTGTTGGATAGACATAAACAACACCTCTAAATGCCTAAAAAATGCCCCACTTGACCTCTAAATGCAACATGTGTCCTATAAAATTAATCCGAAAATTTAAGGTCACTTTAAATGGTCATCTCACCATCAATTCATGCCCTAAAAACCCATAGATCAACTTTTAAAAAATGTTGAAAATCTTACCCAATACCAAACGACGCTAGAAAGCAGTTGTTCACACGCCAGGCTTGCTGGAAAACGACCCCAAAACTCTCCTTACTTGCTGTTTGTGAAATCAAGAGAGAGAGAAGGCAACAACCGACGATCGGCGTGGGCGCTGAAGAGAATGAACACTTCATCCTGCAGCGGATGCATTGGATCATCTTTGATTTTATTTAAAATTAAACTCAAAAAATAAGATTAATTGAGCAAACTTACTTGGAGTAAATATGGAGATATTTCTGGCAGGTCATTATCTCTTCTACAAAGTTTTTCTGGCTATAACTCAACACAGGACGAAGGCTTGTGGGAGCCTCTTGAAAGAAAATTCACAAGGGTTTGGAGAGGAAGAGGTCTAATAGTTCAACCCAAGGGTCCTATTTATAAAGACTAAGGGCAAATCTTTGCCATAATTAAAATATTATATTTTAATATCTAATATATTAAAATATATCTTATACTTATTTGAATCTCATTCAAATCTCCTACGATATTTATTTATTTGAATCTTATTCAAATTTTATAAATATCTTTTCTTTAATGTATCTAATATACATTAATTATTTTAATATTTAATGTATCAAATACAATAAATATATTTTCATCTTTTATATTTAATATATCTAATATATTAAATATTAATTTGAACACTTCAAATTAAATGTTAATTTGAACATTTCAAATTTTTCTTTCAACTAAATTGATCTTTTAGTGTTACTATGAGCTAGCAAAGAGACCTTATGGACCTACAGATTATAAGCTCCAATTATACAAAATCAATTAATCAAACTCTTTAATTAATCAATTTTTATTCATTAACTATAAGTCACTCCATTATAGACTTAAAGTTGCACTCTTATGCACTGTAGGACAAGTTGTTTCAATTGATATTATCACTACATGCAATTCAATCCTTATCTAGTTGTTCGTAATTACAGCTAGGTCAAAAGTCCATTTTACCCCTATAATTACATTTTGCACCTTAAGTACCACTGATCCTCTAATGAATAATTTGTTTATGATTCAACCATAAACTAAGTCCCTCTCGGGCCAGTGAGAGGGTGGGGCTCCATTGTTCAAGTCCCGAAATCAGCACTTAAGGGAACTACTCGTTTACTTACCCTATATAGGAAGGAGTAAATTCCATCTTGTGAGATTATGTTCCCAACTCCCTATTTGGTCGAGTTCCCAAAATGGTAGGCATATTGAATTGGCTACAAAAGCCACTCTCCAATAAAAATCAAAAGACAAGCCTTCACAGGCAGGAGTTCATAACTCACTCAAGATTAAGATCGAGTCGCATATGATCATCCTGATGAAATATTAATCTTCTCAATTAATAGATTTATAAAGAAATATTAAATATTTCATAGTCCAGTCTTATACAAACTCATTGTATAAGATACCCCCACTCATATGTCTCCACATGAATGATTTGGATCAAATTATTTGTAACTATTACAAAGTGAGTCGTATCAATAGTGTTACTAGGATAAGACACCCAACCTTACCTATATACTATGACCCTTTAAGTTATTTCTTGAACACGATCCTCTCATATGTCAACCACATACTGTTCAAGATTACACTAATAACCTTGGATTTTTCATATAATGGATAATATTATATTGCAAATAAAATAATCAAAATTATTATTAATTATTAAATAAATCATTAATTATGAGGCTTTAGGGCATAAATCTCAACAGGGGTGTGATGGCGATAGGCGTGGATTTGGGCAATGGGGCGGCGGCGACTGATATAGCTAGCGGTTCAGGCTGGCGAGGAGCAATGGCATGCAGATCTGCGCAGCGGTGGCGTGGGGTTGTCGGTGGAAGGAGGAGGAAGAAGAGGAAGAAGAAGAAGAAGAGGAGGAGGAGGATGAGGGTGGGGGGTTCGTGCATATGGAAAGGGAGAGAGAGAGATGAAAGAAATAAAAGAAAAATAAAAGGAAGAGAGAGTGAGGGGGTTGCATGAGAATGAGAGAGAAAAAGGGGGTTTGACCTTTTTTTTTTTCAAAACCACAACTTCCCTTTTAAAAATTCCCAATAACCACACACACAAAAAAAAAAAAAAAAATCCCCTTTTGCCCTATTCTCAATCTCAAATCCAAATTCAAAAACCAACTTAAATCCAATTCCAATTTATCATGTAATGTCTCTGACAGTGCTTCTGAAGTAGATTCTATGTCATTAACACCTTCTGCTTGAGTGAGTAGATTCTTCCTAACTTCTTAAAATGTGTGAACTTTTTTATGCTTTGACTTAGTGTTGCAAACTTAGTTGAAGAAACTTGGAAAAGAAAGGTAGCAAACAAATAGGAAGGTAAATTGAGGCCAATAAGTGACCGCATCCTTAAGACCCTTTTTGAACTTGCAGGAAAAAAGAGAAGAACTAAAAGAAGGGAAATTGTGGCCCATTGTGACTACATTTTGGCAGGAATTTGGAAGAAAGTGAAGGAACAAAAAATGCAGCCAAGATGCAACTGCATATTGTGGAAATCTTGAATGATGTCAGCTGACGACGTTTGAAAAGAGTGGGAATAGTTTTGGAGATTTTGAAACATATAAATAGGCATGATTTTGACCTAGGTCAATACATTTTGAATTTTCAAAGTCCCCAACGGTTTTTAACGTTACTTGAAGCTTAAGCTTAAGTCACCGTCAAGTTCCCGATCATCTTCTCAAAGCATTCCAGTCAGTGAAATTGATCGGGCGTACATGCAAGCACACGTGATCGAAGTAATAATAAAACGGTATTCCTACCATGTATCGTATCCACAGAGATTGGTTTTTAATTCAATTAAATACTGTAAATAATCTCACTTTGCTTTAATTAGAGGAAATAGCTAAATATAGAGATAAACTAAACTAACAACAAGAAAATAAAGTGCAGAAAGATAATTGGAGATACAAACCTAAGGGATATACTTGGGTAAAGGATTAATTACTAATTAAAATGACGAAATGACTAACTCGTCAATGAGCTCATAAGTCTAGAAGCCTATGGACATGGAATCTCCTGCCAATCTCTTCCACTCTCAAGTACTAATTAACTAACCTAGGCATCCCTAGCGCTAACTAACTCATACAAGGCATTAAGACCCTTCATTACTGACCTCTATTGATTAATTATTAGCCCTACTAACAGTCATGCATTCGATTCTAGCCTAAACTTCTCTTCGTCGAGTTTTCACTTACTAACAAAATCAATTAACTAGTGTCTAATTAATTAAACTTCAGCACCATCTACAATTAATTAACTAATCAACCCCGTTATCACTTGGGTAGCTAATTAATTATGCATTAAGCTAAACTAAGTATCCTCTATCGAGCTCAACTTAGTCCTACATCAATTAATTAACAAACACTAATTAAAAGCCTTAAGTCCTAAATGCATGAATGGTTCAAAACCTAATTAAACAAAAACATGTATTAAACAAGCAATTAATTCAAAGTAATTCAACAATTAAGCATTAAAACAATATTCAACAATAAATTTCCCAAGAATTTAAGGACTAATCAATATAAAACCATCTATTATAGCCCAAGAGTCCCTAAATTAAAACCTATACAATAGCTAAATTAAAAGGAAAAGATAAAGAAATAGAAACAAAAGGTCGATCTTGTGTTACCGAGGTAATCTACCATGAACCTGAGCTCCAAGTCTTCAATTCCACTCACAAATGCTCCCCAAAATCCTCAAAAAAAGGTTTTAATCAAGATTAGGGCTTTTCCTATAAGTTTGGCCTCCCTTTGGACGAAGTGAAAAGGACAAATTTATATTGTCTATCAAAGCAACGTCGAGATGCTAGGGACAACATCTCGACGATGCACCTAAACGCTCCACTTTTTCCTTTGAGCATGCCTCCAGCGTCTCGATGCTGAGGCAACGTCTCGATGCTCTGGACGGAACTCCACTTCGCATGTGTTTTGGGCATCGAAACGCTACAGGACAACGTCGAGATACTTGCTCTCGGGTTTGGCACTTCAAATGTGGCGTATAGATGCCATTTTCAGGTTCTAGACGCTTTCCCCTCGTTTTTTTTAAACTCTTTTTGGTTCTCCAAAATGGCCCAATTAGCTTCAATATTCACCCAAAATAACCTCAAATACCCGGTCTTGCTTCTTTAGCTCGGTTTCTGTAAAATTAAGAGAAATATGCATAAAAGCTCACTAAATCATAATAAAAATAGCATAAGTAATAGGAAATAGATAGCACTAAATGAATGCTATAAAAAATCCCCTATTTCTTTTGCAGAAATGGCCAAAAAACCCTAAAGAAGATCCCTTGCACCTGTTTAGAGAAAAAAAATTGAAGCAATGAGCAGCCTTCAAACCACCTAAGCGTCGGAAGCCAACGAAGAAGCAAGGTCCTTCTGCAACCCAATCCACAATCCCTTTGATGGTAGTTCCTGAGCTATCCTCAACCACTTAGACGATGGTACTTGTGCTATCTGCTACCAGTTCAAAACATCCATCGGCTGAAGCTTGCAAAACAGTAGTCAAACTGACGTCCAAGCCTTCACCAGTCAAAGCAAATGTGAAGAAGTTCTCTAAGGAGTGGGTTGAAGACATGAGGCAGATGGCAGCAAGTCGTTGAAAGGACATCAAGCAAGCCAAGGTTAGGGATTACAACTTAAACTCGAGCGATGAAGAAGGTGAAATGGTCTCGTTGATTCAAAAATCGGTAACAAGACCTAAGGCCACGCTAAAGGTTGATGATTCTTCAACAAGTACTAAGGGACAAAAGCCATTCTCTATGGTTTACAACAAGAAGAATAAGTTAGTGAAGAAAATGATACATGTGTTTGAAGGAACCGAGAAAAGGCTAGATACACCCACATCTGTAGCTCATTCTGTCTAGGCCGTGAAAGTAGCAATGTCTAATGAACGAGGTAAGCATGGTGTATATGACGGCACCCCATGCCACACCAACTTCAAGTACTGCCCACCATCCCACTATACAGGAAACCTCCCACAGCCTCTCTTCGTGCAAGCCAAGGATTAAGATGCTCTCAAGGCATAAGAGAGTATCAAGATGGACACTACCAAGGTCGGAGGAAGAACGTGTTGCAGAACCAACCAATGAACAAGTGCAAAAGATCCTCATAGCTGAGGGGAAAGAGATGGTTGCAAATGCTCGAGAGAATGCAAAGTAGTTAGCTACCAAGTTGCAAGGGGAAGTAGAAGAAGAAGAAGGTGGAGAAGAAGAATGAGAAATAAGAAGAAGATGCGGCCAAGCTGGTAGCTGTAACTGGAAAGGCTGCTGATGTACCAACAGAAGGAGAAAATGCACGTACATCTGGGGCACGTTTAGACCAGACATCACCATCACCACCACAGAACCAAGACAGGCCATCTGAGCCCTTTGCTAATAATACGTCTGCATTCAGGTCGCATGTTGACGAAATGTACATGATGAAAAAGATTTTAAGGACCTATTCGAGTGCGAGACTCGTGACTTCACTCATGAATAGAGCCCCAAGCTAGAAAAAGAAGATTAAGGTCAGGAGCAAGCTGAAGCTCCACTTTTTGATGATGACTTGCAGGAAATATTAGAGAGCCAAATGCCTAGCCCTTCGAGGAAGAGGAAGAAAGATGAAAGGCCTAAGAAGATAAGAAAAATAGCAGGCTACACACCACTCTACGCCCACGAACACATTGCGCCACAGTGAAGAGTCCTCAGGTAGAGCGCTCTATTCCATTCGACCTCAACAAGCAAAAGAAAATGATGGGAGACAGAGCGTTGTTATGTGAGAAGGGATTCTACAATAAGATTGGCCCTATCACATAGTATATTACATATGTGATTTACAGATATTGATGGGAGCAACTCTACGAAGGATGTAAGAGAGCAATTGTGCCTCTGGTCAGAGAGTTTTATGCCCACCTAGGGGATGAAACACAGAACAAGCTGACTCTTAGAGGGGAGACAGTGCGATACTTCACACTCGACATCAATAGGTTATACATTCTCCCCTCTCTCAAGAACCCTACAGGCAATGAAGCCATGAAGAATCCAACTTAGGAATAGCTACATGAGGCTCTAAAGCTGGTGGCACATAAAGGCACTTAGTGGAGAGTGTCTTAGACTGGAGTGCAAACCCTTATCCTAACAGATATCACGACCGAGCCATACATTTGAAGGGAATAATCGAATTAAACCCACAGCGGAAGCATAGGAATCGTCTTTGATTTATTTAGAATTAAACTAAAATACAAGGTTAAGCAATAAATACCTTCCAAATATGGAGATTCTTCTGGCGGGTCTTTATCTCCTCCACAAAGTCTTCCTGGCTATGACTCTAACAAAAGATCAAGGCTTGTGGGAGCCTCTTGAAAGAAAATCCTCAAGGGATTAAAGAGGAAGAGGTTTAGAGAGAATTCTCTAATTCTCTCTTTGAGGAGATGTGTGTTGTTCAGAATGCCCAATGGCTCACCCCTAGGGTCCTATTTACAGTGGTCTAGAGAAGATAATTAAATAATATATTTTAATATCTAATATATTAAAATATATTTATCTAACCAATTTGAATCTTATTCAAACCTTTAAAATTCTCCTACGACATCTATTTCCTAATTTGAATCCAATTCAAATTTAATAAATATCTTTTCTTTAATGTATCTAATATACATTAATTATTTTAATATTCAATGTATCAAATACAATAAATATATTTTTCTCTTTTATATTTAATATATCTAATATATTAAATATTAATTTGAACACTTCAAATTAAATATTAATTTGAACATTTCGAATTTTTCTTTCAACTAAATTGATGTTTTATGGTTACTATGAGCTAGCAAGGGGACCTTATGGACCTACAGATTGTAAGCTTCAATGATACAAAATTAATTAATCAAACTCTTTAATTAATTAATTTTCATTCATTAACTATAGGTCATTCCACTATAGACCTAGAGTTGCACTCTTATGCACTGTAGGACAAGTTGTGTCCATAGATATAATCATTACATGCAAGTCGATCCTTCACGAGTTGTTCGTAATTACAGCTGGGTCAAAAGTCCGTTTTACCCCTATAATTACATCTTGCACCTAAAATACCACTGATCCTTTAATGAACAATTTGTTTATGATTCAACCATAAACTAAGTCCCTCTTGGGCCAGTGAGAGGGTGGGGCCCCATCGTTCAAGTCCCGAAATCACCACTTAAGGGAACTACTCATCTACTTACCCTATATGGGAAGGAGTGAATTCCATCTTGTGAGATTATGTTCCCAGCTCCCTATTTGGTCAAGTCCCTAAAATGGTAGACATATTGAATCGGCTTACAAAAGCCACTCTCACCTATGCAAATCAAAGGACAAGCCCTCACAGGCAGGAGTTCATAACTCACTAAGGATTAAGATCGAGTTGCATATGATCATCCTGATGAAATATTAATCTTCTCAATTAACGGATTTATAAAGAGAGATTAAATATTTCGTGGTCCAGTCTTATACAAACTCATTGTATAAGATACCCCCACTCACATGTCTCCACATGAATGATTTGGATCAAATCATTTGTAACTATTACAAAGTGGGTCGTATCAATAGTGTTATGAGGATAAGGCACCCAACCTTATCCATATACTATGACCCTTTAGGTTATTTCTTGAACATGATCCTCTCGTATGTCAACCACATACTGTTCAAGATTACAATAATAACCTTGGATTTTTCATATAATAGATAATATTAGATTGCAAATAAAATAATTAAAATAATTATTAATTATTAAATAAATTATTAATTACGAGGCTTTAGGGCATAAATCCCAACAATCTCCCACTTGCACTAAAGCCGGCGAGACATGTATCCTAGGGCATACTCTATACCCAACATGTTCTCCCACTTGCCCTAGCAAAGATGAGACATGTCTCGTAATCCTAGACATTCTAGGTGACCCTCAAACACTTTAGCCTGGAGAGTCTCTTTATATAGATCCAAATGACTGCCATTAAAAAGCCATCTTAGTCACTACCATGATGCTTTCTCTCTCTCAATATGATTCCCTATACATTGGTGTTTGTAATTTCCTTAATATTAGTCTTTGCACTGCTATTATCATAATAAATAGGATAGACTAAATCATATATGAAACACCTTTCAGATCTTTAAGGAACTATTTGAGTCTTACAAGTCTTTTTGTTGCTTCACAAGCAAAACAACTTAACTTGTATATCATACTCCACCACCTAGGGTAAAATTTATCTTTACATAGATTTCCTAAATCTTTGTAAGAACCAGTGTATCTTGTAAAGATCAAATCTTTAACTCCATACACAAAAATTTCTCATCACTCAGATAATTTGAGAAAGTTTTTAATTTTCTACTCAATGGTCATACCATTGGTATAACTGATATATGCTAACCAATTGTATATTAAATGTTCAGTCTCATTTATACATATCATACTCTCAACATTTGAGGTATCTTAGGATACACTTCCTTAGACATAAATATCAAATATTTGACAACAATTTTGTCAATATAAAATGTTTGAGACAAAGTTAACATTTTGTCCTTAAAATCTTCATTTTGAACATGTAAAATATACTGAGTCATTCCAAATCACTTATTTGGAATTGGTTACTTAATCAACGTTTTATGTTAGACATCTTACATCATTCATAATGGGTAAAAATACCACCAACATAAAACATGAAAAAAAATCCACTAAGCAATTAATGATTTTCTTGTCTATACAAGCTTCATTAATATTTATCCAAAGTCATAGATTTTGATACTTTTATCAAACCTTATATTCACAGATCTAATGGTAAAATTCATTTCATAAATGAACCTTTACTATTTCGCAAACTTTTTGCTTTTGATCTTTGAAAATAAACATATCTGATTGATTTGTGTAGATGCATTATCTAAGATTTTTTTTTCATAAAAGAATTCTAAACATTCATTTTTTTTAATATCACATACACAACAATGAATTAAATAATGCCTACAGACTTCAGTATGGCAACAAGTGAGAAAATTTACTCGCAGTCTACTTTCTCCTATTAGGTTTAACCCTTTGCCATTAGTTTCACTTTGCAGGTAATAAGCCTTCAACTCTGTCATCTAACATGACAATTTGGGCTTCAATTAAGTCCTTGTAAATGTTGAGTCATCTCATAACTCTCCCACTACGATGAGGCTTATCTAATTCATGGTTAGGATCCATTTGATTTTCAAATGTAATTAAATTGTTAACAGCTTTTGTTAACTATTTAGTGGCTTCACTTGGAACCAATTTATTAACACTATCTTACCTTATTAAAGGTTTGTAGTATTTTATTTGACATTTCTTATAAAAATGATATTTGTCATACAAATACCTTATTCGTTTTAGGACTATATAAAAGACCACTTTATACTCCTTAGGGGTGACCTACACTTAGGCTTATCTTTGAACATATACAAGCTTTTCAGGCATGTGTTCAGCATGTGAGCTTAACATTCCCAAATAGTGAAGTGTTGTAAACTAGCTTTACTACTGTTCTATAATCTTTAAAATTGTCTCGTAGACACTTTTAGAGGGAATCATGTTCACCATGCAATCTCTATTGCATTTCCTAACCTGAGTATGATAATGGTGTGTAACTCATTACTGATGTGACCATGTCTAACAAGATCTTGTTTCTCCTCTTGCAGCACAATTTCACAAAATTGCATTTGGTATTAAGATAATTGGGATAAAAACCCATTTTCTATCAATTAGTTTTAGTACGTAAGGTTGCTGTACTTTCTATTATGATCTGATCATAATATCTTGATAGATTTAATTACCTAATCGATTTTTAACTTTAGCCTTATTTTTCTTGAACTTTTCAAAAATGAAGACTTATGTTGTATTAGGTAAAGACATCAACTAGAGTGACGAAATATTCATGACTTTATTTGACCTTTACATTCACCAGACCACTTGGGTCAGAATGTGTAAGCCCAAAGTATTCTTCCACGTTCTAGCATTATCTAATAAAGGCCCAATGATTATCTTGCATGAAAGGCAAGATCTACAGACATGTAAAGTAATTAACTAACTTTTTAGAAAATTACCTCTTACTAGTCTTTTCATTCTATTCAAGTTGATGTTAATCAACCTTAACAGCCAAAGTTAAGTATCATCATTTAGGAGAAAATAATGTCTTTCTATTTTGGATTCTATAATCCTGAATATCTCAGTATGTTGTAGTATAGTATATGCCAACATTTTTAACATATACAAATTGTTCTTATTTTCAGCTGAATGTATCTTCAAACAATTTTGAAAATATAAACTTTAATACTTCAAAGTAATTCATACTATATGAATATTTTTGTAATAAAGTTCGAGAAATTGAATTTCTCTTATGGTTACTAAAAACACTATATTCAGCATTATGTAACAATTTTTTACTTAATGACATCTTAATGTCTCCCACTACACTAATTGAGATAGGCTTCCTGGTGCTAACTTGTAGAAACTATTTTACATGTTAAGTATTTTCCAAGAATTACATATTAAATGTAATGAAGAATAAATCTTGATAGTAGATCTTATATCGACTATCTAGGTGGCATTATTTATATTCCACCAAAAATCTAGTAAATCAAATTTACTTTCATTTATATTTTTCTTCCTAGAGGCATTTCAAAAATTCCTCTTATTATGACTGTCCTAGCTAATTTAGGAACTATTTCCTTTTATATAGCTTCAATCATTTAGTTTCTTTACTTGGATTTTTGTAATACTTAGTTTTGAGATCATTTAGACAATTTTCTAAATTTAGCTTATGTTGACTTCAACATCTCATATGTTGTTGTCATTTTCTTTATCCTCTAAACTTGACATCTAACATGTCAACTAGGAGAATACGTACAAGCTATCTCGTTTATTTTTGATTCATTAATCACGTGCTTCACGAACAATTCGAATAGCATTAGCAACAGGTTTTGAGAATATTTCTCAATAAAGACAAATTCAAAATTTTACACTACCATTACAAGTGTTAATGTTATTTTTCCAAGTAATAAAATTTCTCAATTTTGACTTATCAGTAATAAAATTAAAAATTATGAGAGAAACTGACATAATATGAAATATATAAAATATATAATTTAACATAATGCAAACAATTATCCATTCAATTTTAGCATAGAAATCAAACATTTTGTAAAAATGAACCCTATAAATCATTTCTAATGCTATGGTACTTTAGTGAGTTAGAACAAGTGCCGCCGTAGGGTAGGTCAAGTATTCCTTCACTAAACTGAGACAATCTCAACCAAGTATTATACCAGAATAACTCTTATTCCTATAATATTTAGTTACCATTAGTTTGGTCAATGACATTATTAACAACTTTAATGAGCCATTTGTAAGTGTGACCCATAATTTTAGATCCCGTAGTTTTATCCCAACAAGTTCCGCCGTAGGGTAGGTCAAGTATTGGAAACAAAACTACAATCCTATCCTTCTCAGGAGTTCACCCTGATATTGACTCATGTAAACATCTTCCGTAGGGGGACGGTCCAAAAGCCGCCACGAGGCCCCGCATGAATCTCACGATGTAAACTAATGATGGAGACCGTAGGATATGTTGACACATTTCCTTCTCCCACTTACTATAATACTTTCTCAAAAGATTCACCCTGATATTGATCCATGCAAACACCTTCTGTAGGGAGGACGGTCCAAAAGCAGCCACGAGGCCCCACATGAATCTCACGTTGTGAATCAATAATAGAGACCGTTGGATTTTTGACATGTGTCCTTCTCCCACTAAGTATTTTGAAATAGGGTTTTCTATTACTTAGACAAATTAGACTAATCTCATTTATCTAAGTTCCTCAATCTACCTTTCATAACCCTTATGTTGTTAGATTGATTTTAATGTGAATTAGTAAGTTTTTAAACTATTTAAAAATAATAATAACATTATGAGCATGCTTAGTGAAAATAAATAACATTTGACTAATTCAACTCCTAGGTCGGTTCCCAGTTAGAGGTGTTCCCTTTCGGTCAGCTTAAATACCCCAGTCTAGACAGAACCTTCCATAGACAGAGTTCCCTTATAGTCAATTTTTATTTTAAATTCATTAATCTTTAATTAACTATTAATTATTAGATTAATGAACATAAATATTTTTAATCTTATTAAAAAAAATTTCACTTGGATAGTCTTAAAAATCCATCATTTTAAACCCTTTAAAACGAATTAAAAGATAATCTTGGATATTTTATTCTAATTCTATTAGAAAAATAGAAGATAAATTAAATTATGGATAATCTTGAAATTCTACCATTTTAAACCATTTAAAACTAAATTAAAAGATTATCCTAAATTCTAACAAATAAAGATATATTAAATTTAAATTTTAAACTATTTAAAGCATGAATTCGAAATATCTTTATTTTAAGAAAATCCTAATCTCATTAGGATATATCCTACTCCTATTAGGAAAACATGGTTTTCATTTATGAAATAAAATATCCTAATTTATTTTTCCAAATATAACAATTATATTCAAAGATATGGAAAATATAAGCATATTAAGAAAATATCTCAATTCTATTAGGAATCATTCTAATCAAATTTTTCAATATAACAATTATATTAAAAAAAATTAATCTTAATTCTATTAGGAAACAACCTAATCAAAATTTTCAAATATAATAATTATATTAAAAATAATTAAGATGCATGATCATGCTTAACCTATGGTGGGATTTTAAATTTAAATGACATACTTTATACAATCAAATAATTTAAATATACATTACATGCATAATTAAATTAATCAAAGCAAAATTGACCGGCATATTTGACATATCCTAAAAAATTAAAAATAATTTAAATTACAATAATTTAAATCCAAGACATATCTTGGTCTTCAAGTTTTTTTTCTTGGTTGGATCCATCAAAATTTAGGTTTTAAGCACAATCCTAAATTCATATTTAATAGTCGCCGTGAAAAAAAAATTTATTTGCGACGTTGCATGATTTAACAAAACAACACAAAGTCACCATCCGATTGAAAACCCACATCGTCGATCAACACATTCTACCGATGTCAGCAACTCACATAAAGTTTTGAGAACGAATAAAAAAAAATTCAACACCAAATCACTACTGACTTATAGCAACTTCATCTTGGTGTGGGTTGTCAGATTACTTCATGTATGTGTATTAATTGGCAGCAAGTGACAAACTTATAATTATTTATATATATATATATATATAAATAATTGTGATGCAACTATCAATTTTCATATTCAAGTATTCGAATACAAGCTTCACATATATACAAACTTGAATGAATCCTTGTGAGCCGCCAAGTTTGACTATCAATTTTGTTGAACAGCGAAACTTCGTTCCAATTGAATTTCAACGTTGCGGTCATCGATTTTCATTCTCTCACCAACAATCAATCGACTTTCAAATGCCCACATCTTTATTTTGTTAAAAAAAATTACAACATGGATTTTACACTTAATCCAATCAAGATAAAATCTAATGTCAAAAAGCCAAAACAGTCAATTTACAAACCATCACATATCACATATATGATAAATCAAAATAGCTACCATGCAAAACTTTAATTCTTAATAAATATTCAAAGACCGCTCTGATACCAATTGAAGGGAATAATCGAATTAAACCCACAGCGGAAGCATAGGAATCGTCTTTGATTTATTTAGAATTAAACTAAAATACAAGGTTAAGCAATAAATACCTTCCAAATATGGAGATTCTTCTGGAGGGTCTTTATCTCCTCCACAAAGTCTTCCTGGCTATGACTCTAACAAAAGATCAAGGCTTGTGGGAGCCTTTTGAAAGAAAATCCTCAAGGGATTAAAGAGAAAGAGGTTTAAAGAGAATTATCTAATTCTCTCTTTGAGGAGATGTGTGTTGTTTAGAATGCCCAATGGCTCACTCCTAGGGTCCTATTTATAGTGGTCTAGGGAAGATAATTAAATAATATATTTTAATATCTAATATATTAAAATATATTTATCTAACCAATTTGAATCTTATTCAAACCTTTAAAATTCTCCTACGACATCTATTTCCTAATTTGAATCCAATTCAAATTTAATAAATATCTTTTCTTTAATGTATCTAATATACATTAATTATTTTAATATTCAATGTATCAAATACAATAAATATATTTTCCTCTTTTATATTTAATATATTAAATATTAATTTGAACACTTCAAATTAAATATTAATTTGAACATTTCAATTTTTTCTTTCAACTAAATTGATCTTTTATTGTTACTATGAGCTAGCAAGGGGACCTTATGGACCTACAGATTATAAGCTCCAATGATACAAAATTAATTAATCAAACTCTTTAATTAATTAATTTCATTCATTAACTATAGGTCATTCCACTATAGACCTAGAGTTGTACTCTTATGCACTATAGGACAAGTTGTGTCCATAGATATAATCATTACATGCAAGTCGATCCTTCACGAGTTGTTCGTAATTACAGCTGGGTCAAAAGTTCGTTTTACCCCTATAATTACATCTTGCAACTTAAGTACCACTGATTATCTAATGAACAATATGTTTATAATATAATTATAAACTAAGTCCCTCTCGGGCCAGTGAGAGGGTGGGGCCCCATCGTTCAAGTCCCGAAATCAGCACTTAAGGGAACTACTCATCTACTTATCCTATATGGGAAGGAGTGAATTCCATCTTGTGAGATTATGTTCCCAGCTCCCTATTTGGTCAAGTCCCCAAAATGGTAGGCATATTGAATCGGCTTACAAAAGCCACTCTCACCCATGCAAATCAAAGGACAAGCCCTCACAAGCAGGAGTTCATAACTCACTCAGGATTAAGATCTAGTCGCATATGATCATCCTGATGAAATATTAATCTTCTCAATTAACGGATTTATAAAGAGAGATTAAATATATCGTGGTCCAGTCTTATACAAACTCATTGTATAAGATACCCCCACTCACATGTCTCCACATGAATGATTTGGATCAAATAATTTGTAACTATTACAAAGTGGGCCGTATCAATAGTGTTACCAGGATAAGGCACCCAACCTTATCCATATACTATGACCCTTTAGGTTATTTCTTGAACATGATCCTCTCGTATGTCAACCACATACTGTTCAAGATTACAATAATAACCTTGGATTTTTCATATAATGGATAATATTAGATTGCAAATAAAATAATTAAAATAATTATTAATTATTAAATAAATTATTAATTACGAGGCTTTAGGGCATAAATCCCAATAACATTTGCCTCCACTTCATCAAGAATAGGATTCTCCCAATAACACATCACTCCACAATCTCATAGAAGAGAGTCATGCTACTCTACAACATCTACAACGGGCTGGAGCTGAATGTGGGCAGGATTCTGAGGGACGAGATCATGGCCTACATGAGGAGGAATGTAGGATGCCTCTTCTTTCCCGCCCTAATTACAAAACTTTGCAGGATGGTGGAAGTGCTCCTAAGAGAAGGAGGGGAAGTGGATAGATGTAGGGCCAACATCGATCTCATGGCCATCAATAAGCTGGTGACCCTGCATTCACAAAATGTGACCTCTCCAAAGAAGAAGCAATCAACCACTCCAGCTCTTCAAGGTATGGCTGCATCTAAACTGCAATCTAAAGCTGCTCTAGGGCATTCTGACCTTTCTTATGCAGAATTAAGGGTCAAGCTTGACAGGATCCAGGAGAAAAATAGGCTTACAAGGCTTATGCACGAGAGAGAGAGACAAAGCCATTCACAAGGTCATCGTTGAGCTAACCAAGGCCAATGCCCCCACACGTCCTGACTTCCCAGTCATCCATCTAGATCAAGATGAGTGCCAGATGAGAGAGGATAGCTCCTCTACCTCTTAAGAGAGTACTTAGTTCACTTCACCACTATCTTTATTGATTTCAGTAGGCTAGATTTGTTCCCTTTCATTAGTATAGGTTACCTCCTTTCCATAGGTTAGATTTATTGCTTTCTTTGTTTGTTTGTGTTTGCTTTTATGTATTTTGCTTTGTTGAGAACATTTCTTATCAAAATTTGATTTTCTTTACACCTCACACAAGTATGCCAAAAAAATCATGTTTCAAAACAAGTTTTATAATTGTTTTCCTTGGTTTGTGAATTAAAAAGCCCTTGATAAACGAGCGTATTGAAGGCTTGATCAAATAAATTTATAGTAGCGAACCAACTAATATTTGCAGTATTAGTAGCCTGGTCGAACCTCAGGGAATCGTGATACAATTTTCTATTTGCCTTGAGTTATCGAACACAATGGGGGACGAGGGGTAGATGCAAAAATAATAAAAATAACAGA
Source organism: Trichosanthes truncata (assembly GCA_033996785.1). Taxonomy (NCBI): domain Eukaryota; kingdom Viridiplantae; phylum Streptophyta; class Magnoliopsida; order Cucurbitales; family Cucurbitaceae; genus Trichosanthes; species Trichosanthes truncata. The sequence continues at coordinate 32,355,303 of JAWPNB010000009.1, forward strand.
CACCGCTTCGGGGTAAAACATACAAACCAGACACCGATTCGGGGTCATGTCGAGATTATTTTATTCAACACCAATCACAGGTATCACATAGAAATTTCTTAATAAACACACTCAAATGACTTTGTTGGCAAAGCCAACAAAGCCTCTAAACACACTCAAATTAAGCGTGCTCTCTCAATAATAAACATCTAAAAGAAACGTGCATAGCATGGTTAAGGAAACTCGACGTGTATAAATTTTCAATCTAATCTACCTACGAGCATACTTAAGGATCCAAACAAAGAAGTAAATATGTATTTAAAGGTGAAATCAATACATTAATAAACTGAAACTCATGGCACTACAAGATAAAATTCTGATGATCTCCCCTAATCGGTTTTTTCGCTTAGCCAAACATGGAAATCTCAACAAACAAACCCATGTAATGTGTTAAACCTATCCCAAATTAGCTAAAAGAGCTAAAAGCAATAAAGAATAGAGTGTTTGAAAGAATTTGGTTGCCAATCGTACATTATGACCTAATTTCAGAAAAAAAAAGAAGCTTTTATAGAAATCGACATTGCGTCTCGATACGAGCGTCAACCCCATCATTCCGAAGTGTCGAGCGAGGCTGTAGTGCGCACATTGCAACAACGTCTAAAGGCTGCCCTATTTTGAGGCATTCTGCCTTTTGCTCAACGTCTTGACGCTTGATCTGGCATTGAGATGCTCTCGTTAGGGGTATTTTGGTCATCTTGCTTTATCTTCTTGCTCGAGTGCTCGATTGACCTCTAGTTTAGCTCCTTTTAATCACAGACTGACATAAAAGCTCTGAAATGCACCTATGCTCAATAACCTACAAAATAGGCAATCGTTCCTATAAAATCAACATAAACTAGCACAAATTAGTAGAGTTCTAATAGGAATTTTCTGGTCTTATCAACCATTGATTATGATACTTAAAGCCCTCTCAACTTTCAAGCACTTTTATACACAACTGTTTTCAAAACCAAAGAACTTTGTCAATTCCTTTTCTCCATAACACATTCAAGTCCAAACTCCCCTTGTATACAATCTAAGTCATTTATGAGAGATTAGTTTCAATGCTTAGCAAGTCTAGTTACCAAAATATATACCCCTACCCCTTATTTTTCTAGTTTTTTGTCAATGGGGACATTGACAGGTTTAAGTTTGGAGAGAGGGGGTGAATTTTGTACTGAGAATGGTAAATTTTGTTGAAATGTTGTTGTATCATGTACTACACTACTGCTAGGACTCATAAAAAAAAGAGAGAAAAGAAAAAGAGGGATACTCCTCCTTTTAAAGTGAACTGAGTAACCCGAGGAGGACATGACGCCCATGATTTCCTTTGCATGAAAGGTTGACTCAGGAAGTGAGTATGTAAAAATGGTTTTAATAGTGACTTGTGCTCGTAGTCAGCTACTTTTACCACAAAAGGTTAGTAAGTTGGAACAAAGGTACAAAGTGACAGTGAGACTCTTTCTAGAAGAAGAAAAGAAAGAGAAAATATGTTGAGGGAATGAGAATGTTTGTATGCTTAGTGAACTTAGCTTGTTGAACAAAGAAGATCACTCTAGACTTTATGACTAAGACTTAGGTTGTATAAGCATTATAGGTGGATTTGTATACGAATATTTTGTTTTGAAAAAGAAAAGTGAAGGTTTTATGTGAGAAAATCTCTAAGTTGTGTAAAGTGCTAAGGTTTGAGACCTCTCTTGAGAGCACACTTTTTTTTCAAAACATCCTTTAGGAAGGCTTTTTGTTAACTATTTTGCTTGTGGTTTTTGCTTAAAATTGCTTGAGGACAAGCAATGAGTTAAGTTTAAGGGTGTGATAACACTCATTTATGAGTGTTATTTAAGCCTAAAAATTAAGCTTATTATTTAGAAAGCGAGTGTTTATTGTTATAATTCATGCTATTTAGAGTGAATTTAAGTAAAAACAAACTTAGCATGTATTTGAGAGCATGATTTGTGAAAAGTAAGAAACTAGGTGTAAAAAGATGCTTTTTTGGTAAGAAATTGCTAAGTTTTGTTAATTTTGTGTAGATGCTGTAAATTGGCCCAAATGCGCCCAAGATATCATTCGAAGAACAAAGGAAGAATTTTGGCAAAGTGCAGAGTCAGAAGAAATGTGCCCAAAATGCCATATCATTTGAAGAAAAAAGGCAGAATTTTGACTAAGTGCAGAGTTAGAAGAAATGTGTCTGGCATGGCTGCATCTGAACTTTTAATAGATATTCTCTATAATCATGGATTTGACAGATTTTTGCATGATTCTCCATCAAATCTCCTCAAATCAAGTGGTTGGCTACGCTTTCTCACACTGACTTCAGTAGAAATCCTAAACTTTAAAGTCTATAAAAGGCAACTCAAGCTTCATTTCCAAGAGAACTTGGATTCCTAGATTCTTTCCAACACTCTGCCATTTCTCTTCATCTTTTACAACCACCACACAAAGTTTTTCTAGTTATGTTCAAGCATTTTTCGAACACAATATTCTAAAGAAGAAGGTATAAAGACTTACTTCACCTTGAAAAAAGTTGAACAAGTTAGAATAGAGGAGCAAGGCTAGGTTTATGTTTCTTGTATTTCTTTCTATTTTTGTTTCTATTTTCATTCAAGTTGTAGTTGTTGTTTTTGTTTAAGTTCAAGTTGTAGTTTCTATTTTACATTTGAATTCAAGTTTCTAAGTTGTAGTTTCGGTTTATTCTTAATTCAAGTTGTTGTTATTTCAATTCCAAACTTCAAGTTGTATTCAAAGTTCATCTTTTCAATGAAGTTTATTTCTTTTCATTCAAGTTTTTATTTTTCTTTCGCACTTTTATTTTCTTGTCCATCATGAACTAAACTCCTTCTAGGGGCTTCAATGAAGTGGATACTGTAAGAAGGAAGAAAGTCACACCTTGTGCTTAAGCAACTTTGCTCAACACTTAGCACCATTTGCTTTTATTGAGTTTAAGTTTCATTGTTAGCTTAAACTAGCCGCTTAGGTTAGTTTAAGTTTAGTTGAAAAGGTTGGATTGAACACACGCTTTCATAAAAGCAATCTAGGAAAATAGTCTAGAAATAAAACTTTATATTTTGTACCTGGACATAAGACAAGAAACTTTAGAGTCAACAAAGTTGTGTTCTTTATTTACGTAAGTTAAAATTAGTCATAGACACATGTATTTAATTACTTAGGCTCCTAAAAGCACTTAGAAAAGGGCTGAATAGGTGTTGAACTTGACTCACGGTGTTAAGTGTCGATTAGGATATGTTGCAGGAGCATTCTGGTCGCATTTTGCTCGAACTGTACAGAACTCAAAAGAGTGAAATGCAAGCACAAATGGACAACAATCGCCAGATGAACCTCACCTAATTTAAAAAATTGCAGGTGCATGGTGGGTGCATATTCCTTAGGGTTAAACTAGAATTGAATCCCCCTTCTTTTATTAGTAACCTCATAATTTTCAATTTTAGCTTGCTTTTACTTTTCATTTTGCAAAATTCCCAAAAATCTCATTTATTTTCTAGTTACCTCGGTTGCATACTTAGAGGAGGTCTTTGTTGTTTAGTTGAAAATTTTGTTACATTTTTTTCCCTTGGATTCGATACTTGGAGTACTCTTCATATATTACTTGATAACCATCGTGCACTTGCGCTTTGCGTTAGCAGTCATCATTGGGCAAAGGATCTCCATAAAAGGAGACATTAGTCTTTTGTTTTTAGATTCGAAACCAAGGTAAGTGGCTTTACTGCTAGAACGGCTTGGGGCTAGGTTGGGTATTTTCTATTGCTTTGGATGTTTTGTATGATTGATTGTAAAATAGCCATGTATGGTATTAAAGTCATGAATGTTATGTAATGTCAATAAAAGTAGGCATGTATGCCATGTATTGTTAGAGAATGATGTTGTTTATGAATGAAAAATCTTCTATGTTGCATCATATTAATGAACTGATGTTTTATTTGTGGGACCTCATGCATATGCATGTTTCATAAGAGTCATTAAAATTTGAAAATGTTACCCTCATTTTTCTAAAAGATTTTGACTGCATGAAAGTGATGCATGTCTAGGGGCTCTAAGTACATGAAAGTGATGTGCGTAGAGTTGGTGTGTATGAAAGTGATGCGTACCTATGCATGAAAGTGATGCATACCTAGAAGATTTGGTGTACATGAAAGTGATGCATGCATAAAGAGCTCGGTGTACATGAATGTGATGTACATGGAGTTGATGTGTATGAAAGTGATGCACATCTAGAGGAATAGAAAAGGAGAGGAAAACTGAAAAGGTAAATTTTTAGGTCCCACTAGAGTCATTGTAGCATAAGTCACGTGTATGTGTTTGCATCCTAACTCTAGTAGTGGGGTCACTTACTGGGTATTTTTAATATTCATTCTTTTCAAAACCATTTTTTTAGGTAAAGGCAAGGGCATCCTAGGCATATGACAGAGTTTGCTGGAAAGACGTGATTCCACACTTTAGTAGTTTACTTACTTTTATCCTTTCCAATGAGTTTTGTTTGGTACAAACTTTATTGGGTATTTTTAATATTCATTCTTTTGTTTGTTCTCATCATTTCTCTACATTGGATTTCATATTTCTTAAGAAAACATTTGAATTCTTAGCCAAATTCCAAAAACAAAAACCAGTTTTATAAAAACTATTTTTTTCAGTTTTCAAAACTTGGCTTGATTTTTAGAAACATATGTAAATAATAAATAACAAAACAAAGAAACCCACGAGTGGAAGTAGTCTTTATAAGCTTAATTTTTAAAAACCAAATAGTTATCAAATGAGGCCTACTTTTTTTAGTTATCAAAAATTGACTTGTATTTTGAAAATATTTTTAGAAAGTAGATAACAAAACAAAGAAACTCATAGATGAAAGTGGTGTTTATAAGCTTAATTTTTAAAAACTAAATAATTATCAAACAGGGCTGTAGTTTTTAAAAACTTGATTTTGTTTTTGATATTTGGCTTAGATTTAAATGTTTTTAAGAAAAGTGAAAAGCTTAACCCAAGAATTGTGAGGGTAGAAGTATAATTTTCAAAAATAGAAAACCAAAAACAAAAAGGTTATCAAACAGGCCTTCAGTTACAATGGTCTATGATTATGTAGTCCTTCAAAATTTAAGGAAAAATATCAATTTTAATCTTCAACTTGTGGCAAATTATATCAATTTTCATCATAAACTTTCAATTTCATCAAATTTCATTTTCAACTTGAATAATTGGCATAACTTTCACCTTAAACTATAAAAAGTATTGCAAGTTTTACCTTATGGTTTTCGTTCAAAAAATCGTTCAAAAAGGTACTCATTGTTGGGTTTTGTGTCCTAAAACTCGTGGTTTTGTAAACTGAATGTATATTCTATTTTGCAATAAAGTTGTTATTGAGGTTTATACAATAAAGTTGTTATTGAATAAAGTGAATTGTGTATTCCATAACCCAAATCCAATGAACTAAGAACCCTTGACTATAAGATGTATACTTGAACTTTATGTATGACATCAAAGTGGATCAAGTTCAAGTAATAGCCATAATGGTCTATAGTATAGGGATAGAGTTGGGTACCTTATCCTAGGGACACTATGGACGCGGCCCACTTTGTATAGTACTAACGATGTGATCCTGAATCGTTCATGTGGAGACATGAAAGGGGGGGCGTCCTATGCAATGAGTTTGCATAAGACTGGACCGCAAAATAGTCACTTAGATTTTTTAACTCCGTTTATTGTTTTAACTGACTATTTTCATACGATGACTGATCGCTATGCTTTTCGCTACACGCAAGTGCACATGATCGAAGTAGTAAAAACTGGAGTATTCCAGAGTATCGTACCCAAGGGAACGAGTTTTAACAACATCTACTGAGACGACACAAAATATGTTCGCAAAATGCAATTGTGGTAACTAATGGTGTGAAAATGATTGAGTGGTTGTTTTTGCTAAAGAAAATAAATAAAAATGATAAAAGATGGATTCAAACGTGTTTTTTCTCCATTGAAAGAAATTACGGCCTAATTGCAATTGCATTCCTTTGACTTCAACACTTAAGCTTTGTAAACCGAATTCAACAACTATTCGACCTTCTATGAAGTATCTTTAGGAGGCTAAGCGATTAAACCGATATTTCTATGGCTAATACGAACTTAGTTAATTTTGAAACACAATTCTTTTGGTTTTAAAGGTTTTGCCCTATGTCTAGGGTCAAAAACAAATTCCTATGTCTAGGCTATTTTCCTTTATTGCTTTTATGAAATCTAAATTTCTATCTAACATTTTCAGAGTTAGACTCAATTTTTGTATACTAATCTAGGTGATCAATCTAGACTAATAATAAACATTAAAATCAATAAAAGCAAACAAACTATAGAGGAAGCAAGGTTGCCCTCACAATTAGGCCTTTATTCCTATCTTTAGGGCATCCACATGCTTGAATCCCAAAGAAGAAGTTAGCTCATTATGAAAGAAATGAAAACCCAAAGTTTAAATGCTAATAAACTCATATTTAATAAGTCGAATAAAAGAAAATAAATTACAGAGTTATAGGACAACAAATCTAAATTATTCAAGAATATATATATATTAAATTAAACTAATCCTACAACACTAACATTGAAAAAGGAATTATAAAATAAAACTTCCAAGAACATGCTTTAATAATTACCAAAAAGTAAAAACTGAAGCTACGGGAGAAGAAAAACTATGTGAAATTCAAATTCAAGAAATCAACAAACTTATGATTAGATGAAGGAAATTGAAACCTAGGATGTAATAGTTCATACAAGAAAAGTGAATAAAACAGAGAAGATCTTATGACTAAACTCAAGCCGAAAATGAAAGATTAAAACAGAAGGAAAATTGAACAAAAACAGAGTATCGCGCTAATGTATTTTTCCTTGTATTGATCAATCCACGAACACCATCGAAGGTTGTTGGATCTTTACCTCCTCGAACTCTCGTTGAGAAGGGATCAAACTCAGAATTTAAAGAGCAAAAGTACAAGAAAAACTGCTGTAAAGAGGAAAGAAAGAAGAAGATAAAAGTTGTTGTCCAAAAACTAAAAACCAGTAAAACCCATGAAACAAAGTGCAGAAAACCGAATTGTTGTTGAGGATAAATCAAACTCAGAATTTAATCGAGCGAAACTACAAGAATGGAATGCTGGAAAAATAGAAAAATCCTCCACAACTTGTTGTCTGTTGTCCTAAAGTAATAAAACAGAAAAAAAATCAAAACCATAAAACAGAGTACATCAAATCCGAAAAAACAGAGTATGAAAATTTTGTGGTGCTTTCTTCTTCATTTGTCCTCCCTTTTACAGGTATTCCGAGGCCTTTTCTTTCCATCTTGGGTCTCCTTAATTCATGGGTAGACTTTGGGGCTTGAGATTAGGCTAGAAATTTTCCATAAATCAAGCAATTCCCGTGGGTTTTGGTGATTTTCCAAAAATTCTGCATTTTTTGTTAAGTCCAGAAAATGCAATTGCATTGCATTTGCATTTTCTCTTTTGTTCACCACCTTGCTTCCTCAAGGAAATGCAATTGCATTTCATTTGCATTTGCTTCATTTCATCAAATCTGCACAAAAATAGCAACTTAGCAAACTTTCCTTTATATTTTCAACTCATTTCTTCTTTTTCCATACTCCGACAAGCTTGCATGAATTTATCTTATCATTGTTATTTTTAGCTTGCTTGTTATTCGATAAAATATGCAAAAATGGTAATAACATCTTAGTTTTAGGGTTAAATAATCCTCATAAATGAGAATTATCAATGACCTAGGTAACTCGATCTTAATCCTGAGTGTGCTATGAACTCCTGTTTATTCGGGATTATCCTTAGATTTGCATGGGTGAGAGTGACCCGAGATCGCCGATTCAATAAGCCTCCCATTTTGGGGATAAGACAGGGTAGATAGTTGGGAACATAGTCATGCGAGATGGAATTCACTCCTACCCGCTTTAAGGTTTAGTAGAGAGGTTGTTCCCTTAAGTGCTGACTCCGGGTCTTGAACAATGGGCCCACCCTCTCATTGGCCCAAGAGGGATTCGGTTTGTTGGTCGGACCACAAACCGTTTTACCCCTGTAATTACTTCTTGTTCCTTAAGTCCCACTGATCCTCTAATGAACAAGAAGTAATTACAGGGGTAAAACGGTTTATTTGACCCAGTTGTAATTACGAACAACCTGTTAAGGATCGACTTACTAATCATGGTTATATCGAGTGGACAGAAATATATTTACAGTGAGGAGAGTGCATCCACTGGGCTTTAGTGGAGTGTCCCGGTGGTTAACGAATGTTGATTAGCTAGGCTAAAAAGTTTGGCCGGTTAATCTCGTATCGTTGGAGCTCATGATTTGTAGGTCCATTAGGTTCCCTTTACTAGCTCGGACTAAGCCTTGTAACAATTTGAGAGAAAAGAATTTGAATTGTTCAAATTCAGTTTTGGGAGAAAACGTTAATTATATGCGATATACTTAACGTTTCATAGCTTAATTATGAATTAAACTATGATAAAGAAGAGGTGGACATATTTAAAATTGATTTAAATATTGGTTCGGTTTAAAACATGAATAAGGATTCATGTTCAAACGTTCGATTGGAGAAATCGGGATTGGTCCAATTATTTAATTTGATATTTGATATTAAATTAAATAATTATTTAAAATTAATTAAATTGTTTAATTAATTAAAAATTGATTTTAATTTAAAATTAATTTTATATTAATTTTGAATTAAAATTAAAAGAGAAATTCAAATTCATTTAGGATTGAATTTTGGACCAAATTCATAAATTGATGAATAACCTCCTTGTATTTCCAAATTCTCCAAAATTGGCCACCTCCTTCTTGATTAATCCTTCTCATCTATGTGTTGTCAAGTTTAGAAAGCTTGATGAAGCTTGTTAATAGCTTTAATTAGCAAAGAAACACCATGGGTAAGTGGAATTTTGCAGAAAATTTGTTTTCTCTCGGTTTTAGACCTTTACCCATTCTTCTTCCAAATTCTCTCAATTTAGGATCCCACAATCTGTTCCAAGGCCTGAGGATAGTAGGGAAGACTCTAGAGGAGGTCCACAACCATTTTGTGTTCAAATAAAGCCCTCAGATTGCTTCAATTTTGAGCTTCAAAGGTAGTGTTCTTCCTTCTCTGTTTTTCCAGTTTTGAGCATGTTTTTTGTTTGGTAAAATTGATCAAATTAAAGTGCTTAAGATCCAAAATTGCTTCCGCTTTCTTAATATTAACTCTTACACTCACGTGTGTCCAATGAATGATGAAACATATATTCAATATAAAATTGATGGGATTTAGACAAAAATGATAGTAGAGCTAGTTTTTTTTGTTGAAATTTGTAAGTTTTAACAGAGTTATTTAATAGATGATTTTGTGCAATAATCACATTTAATTTTGTGCAAAGTTTAACTTCATTAAATTAGTGAGTTTTTGAGTTTTTTACATTATCTTTTCGTTAAAATTAGTGGATAAATTAGTAAAATTGAATAAAGGGTAAAATTTACAACATTTATCCAAGTTTAGAATCCAATCTCATTTATACTATAAAAAAAAGGTTAAAATACCATTTTGGTCTCTGTACTTTGGGACATGTTCAATCTTAGTCCTTGTACTTACAAATGTCCAATTTTAGTCCCTGTACTTTCAATTAATTACAAAACCAGTCCCTATCGTTAATTTGGAATTAGTCTACCGTTAAAATTAGATGAAGTGGAGAAAAAAATTAATTTTTTCTTTCTCTTCAAGCTTTCTCTCTCCCCCATCTTTCTTTCTAGTTTCTCCACTTCTCCACTTCTCTTCTCTCTCCCCTCCTTCTTTCACCCTACTCTGCATTGGAGTAATGATTCAAGCTATCAAACACAACAAAACAACTCTGCTCTGCATTTAAAAAGAAAAAAGAAAAGAATGGTGGATTTGGGAGATTTGGCGGCCAGATGAGATTTTTGACTGAGAAATTTCGGCCAATCTCTAATTGTCATGTCATTATTCCAAATTAATGACGAAACTACAAATAATTAAATTTGGAACCAATTATAAATTGACATGTGTCCCAAATTTAATTTGAAGACAAAAATTGGCAAATCCTAAATTAAAATGCCACATGTCTTCCTTTGACCAAATAATTGAAGTTAAATTGATCAAATTGGGTCATATGAAATTTAGGTCAAGGTAAACACAACTCCAATTCAAATGGTTAGGCCCAAAACCAACAAAGCCCAAGTCTAATGGTTGAGCCAAAAAGCCATTATGTCCCAAGCCCACATGTCCATGGAAAGCTCTACAAATAGAAGAGCTCTCGTCCATTTGAAAAGGGTAAAAAATTAAACTCTCCAAAGAATTTAGAGAGAATCCTTGAAGTCCTTACGTGTTGAACACTCCCTAAAGTTCTTAGGTGCCAAACACTTCCTAAAGTTTTTAGGCACTAAACACTCATTGAAGACCAAAGACTCTTTAAGACTTCAAGACTTCAAGACCCTAAAGATTAATTGAAGCTTCAACCTCGAGAACAAGCTGCAGAGCCCTCGAGACAAATCCACATTTGAGAACAAGCTACAAAGCCCTCAAAACAAATCTAAATTTGAGAACAAGTTGCAAAGCCCTCGAAACAAATCCACGTTCAAGAACAAGCCCTTGAAATAAATCTACGTTCGAAAACAAGTTGCAAATCCCTTGAAACAAATCCACATTCAAGAACAAGCTGTAAAGCCCTCGAAGTAAATCCACATTTGAGAACAAGCTGCAAAGCCCCCAAGACGAATGTACATTTGAGAGAAAGAGTCAGAGGAACAAATTAGAGATTGTACTCCAGTACATTCAAATCCATAAAATTAAATTTATTTACATGTGTCTAATTTCTTTGTTGAAATTACGTGTGAACAAATTGGCATGCCCAGTGGGACCATCTCTACCTCTCATCTCTTTTCCTCATCTCAAAAACACAAGTGAAGTTATGTCATCCAGGACTTCTTCAACAACTGTTGTCATGAGCAACTTGTACACGGATTCTATTCCCCATAGTTGCTTTAACGAACTCAACCTACAAGAAAGTCAGGCTTCTTCTATCATTGCGAACAAAGTAATGATGCTGATGGGGACATTTACTAATGACAAGTTTCTTGTCAAGTATAACCCTTTGTTCGATCTTGATTCTAACATAGTGTCTGTCATGATGATTGAAAGAAGCACTATGGAAGAAAGAATGACAAAGATGCAGGAGCAAATCAACACCTTGATGAAAGCGGTTGAAGAAAGAGAATCTCAAATCACATACGTAAAGAGCCAGATTGAGAGTTAAAATGTCATTGAATCAAGTCAAACTCCTGCCATCAAAGCTTGCAACAAAGGAAAGGACGTTGTGCAAGAAGATCAACCACAACCCTCAACTTCGATCGCTTAACTATCTATCCAACAACTTCAGGATATGATCACGAACTCCATTAGAACTCAATATGGTGGAGCTTCTCAAAGTTTTCTCTTATATTCTAAACCATATACTAAGAGAATCGATAATTGGAGAATGACACTAGATATCATCTACCAAAGTTCCAGCAATTTGATGGGAGGGGCAATCCAATGCAACATATTGCTCATTTCATCGAAACATGTGAAAATGCTGGTACACAAGGAGATCTATTGGTCAAATAGTTCATCCGAACACTTAATGGAAATGTTTTTGACTAGTACATTGATCTAGAGCCTAAGTCAATAAACAGTTGGAAACAGTTTGAAAAGGAGTTTCTAAATCGCTTCTATAGCACAAGACAAACTGTTAGCATGTTCAAGCTCACCAACACTAGACAACAAAAAGGTGAACCCATTATCGACTACATAAATCGTTGGAGAGCCATGAGTCTCGATTGCAAAGATTGTCTCACTGAACTGTCTGCTGTCAAAATGTGCATTCAAGGTATGCACTGGGGACTTCTGTACATCCTCCTAGGTATAAAGCCTCGCACCTTTAAAGAGCTAGCAACTCGCACCCACGATATGGAGCTAAGTATTGCTAGTCGAGGAGATAAAGACTTTCTACTCTCTAACATGAAGAAAGAAGGAGAGAATATTGAAGCAACTTCTGAAGAGTCTATGGTTGTCAATACAATCCCTCTCAAGTTGTCTTCGAAAGACAAGAGAGACAAGGAAATAAAAGGCGTCGCTTAACTTTGAAGGAAAGACAGAAAAAAGTCTATCCTTTTCCTGATTTTGACATTCCTAACATGTTGAAACAACTACTGGAAACACGACTGATCAAACTTCTAGAATGTAAACGATTGGAAGAGATGAAAAAAGTCGATGGTCCCAAGTATTGCAAGTATCATCGAGTTATCAGTCATTCAGTGCAAAAGAGTTAATTCTAAGATTAGCTAAAGAAGGAAAAATTGAGCTAGACCTCGATGAATTAGCTCAAACAAATCATGTTGTAGTGATAACACACACATGCAGTCAAAATACACTCTAGTTCGCTTCATGATCAATGAGTGTATCTAGTCCAATTTGGAACCTTGGAAGCCGTATCTATTTGATTTTAGCCTGAGGTACCAAGAAATAAACTTCAAGACGTGGTTAGGCCTATAAAAGATTAAGATAAAGGTTGGATTGTTATGTCTTGTTAGAAGAAACCCAGACGACATGTTGTTCAGAAGGAACATTGCCCATTCAGAAGAAAGAATAAGCATCAAAGAAAGAAGAATCCAAGGAGACTTAAACTTAAGAGGAAAGAAAATAAAAATTGTCCTCAACCTTGCCAATTGGTGACCCTTAAAAAATTCATCCCAAGAAATTTCTTTCTCATTGAATAAGAGAAAGAAAACTCTGCAAGTTCATATTATATTGAGATGAATGAAGCTGACGATGCAAAAGATGTCGAGCAAAGGATTTTGTATTCGATCACATCAAGCCTTCAACAACTCGACCTTTAGGCTTTCAAAGGATGAGTATGGTCGTGGCAAAAGAAAAAAACCAATGTCCAACTTCTATCTCAACTCGACCTTCAGTCTTCGAAAGGCTAAGCGTCTCCATATTAAAGAAAGATAGATCTTCAACATATGTTTTTGATCGCCTTAAACTACCGTCCCTTTGAAAGGAATAATATAATTAAACCCACATCGGAAGCGTTAGAATCGACTTTGATTTTATTTAGAATTAAACAATAAAAATTTAGTTTAAGCAAAACATACCTTGAAGATAATATGGAGTATTTTTTGTGGTTCTTTACTTCTCATCTTCAAGACTTCCAAAAAAGTCTTCCTTGCTATGACTCGAACACAGGACCAGGCTTATGGAAGCCTCTTGAAAGAAAATCCATAAGGGATTGGAGAGGAAGAGGTCTAGAGAGAAATCTCTAATTCTCTATTGATGATATGTGTGTTGTATCTAATGGTTCAACCTAAGGGGCCTATTTATAGAGACCAATGGAAAATCTTTGCTATAATTAAAATATTATATTTTATTATCTAATATATTAAAATATATCTTACACTTATTTTCAAATCTCCTACGATATTTATTTATTTGAATCTTATTCAAATGTTATAGATATCTTTTCTTTAATGTATCTAATATACATTAATTATTTTAATATTTAATATATCAAATACAATAAATATATTTCCTCTTTTATATTTAATATATCTAATATATTAATATTAATTTGAACACTTCAAATTAAATATTAATTTAAACATTTCAATTTTTTCTTTCAACTAAATTGATCTTTTAGTGTTACTATGAGTTAGCAATGGGACCTTATGAACCTACAGATTATAAGCTTCAATGATACAAAATCAATTAATTAAACTTTTTAATTAATTAATTTTCATTCATTAACTATAGGTCAGTCTACTATAGACCTAGAGTTGCACTCTTATGCACTGTAGAACAACTTGTGTCCATAGATATAATTATTACATGCAAGTCAATCCTTCACGAGTTGTTCGTAATTACAGCTGGGTCAAAAGCCTGTTTTACTCCTATAATTACATCTTGCACCTAAAATACCACTGATCCTTTAATGAACAATTTGTTTATGATTCAACCATAAACTAAGTCCCTCTTGGGCCAGTGAGAGGGTGGGGCCCTATTGTTTACGTCCCGAAATCAGCACTTAAGGGAACTACTCATCTACTTACTCTATATGGGAAGGAGTGAATTCCACCTTGTGAAATTATGTTCCCAACTCCCTATTTGGTCAAGTCCCCAAAAAGGTAGGCATATTGAATCAGATACAAAAGTCTCTCTCATTCATGCAAATCAAAAGACAAGTCCTCACAGGCAGGAGTTCATAACTCACTCAGGATTAAGGTTGAGTCGCATATGATCATCCTGATGAAATATTAATCTTCTCAATTAATGGATTTATAAAGAGAGATTAAATATTTCGTGGTTCAATCTTATACACACATTGTATAAGATACCTCCATTCACATGTCTCCACATGAACGATTTGGATCAAATCATTTGTAACTATTACAAAGTGGGTCGTATCAATAGTGTTACCGGGATAAGGCACCCAACCTTACCCATATACTATGACCCTTTAGGTTATTTTTTGAACACGATCCTCCCGTATGTCAACCACATACTGTTCAAGATTACACTAATAACCTTGGATTTTTCATATAATGCATAATATTATATTGCAAATAAAATAATCAAAATTATTATTATTTATTAAGTAAATCATTAATTACAAGGCTTTAGGGCATAAATCCCAACACCTTTCAAGTATGAAAAAGAAGTTCTCTATGCTCATAAATACAGAGGAATCCTTGAAGGTGAAGAAAAATCTTATTATTATAACAAATCCTACAAATGAAGGATCTGATCAAGACCATGGTGACAATAGGGACATTTAGAATGTAAAAGTTCCTTGTCGCAAGAGCTTAAACTGTATGATGGTCTAGGCCCGCATGAGCTTAAAAGGTGAACGAACCAAAAAAAAGTTTCTTTGAACTACTTTTTGACTTGATTGCTTCCACTCAAAGGTACATAGGCAACTTAAAGGAAAAGAAAACATTAAGCTCAGTCTCCAAAAAAATTTTCATTCCCATGTAAACAAGACGTTATAAGTTGGATACATACGAGAGAGCTTTGTCCACCTTAAGTATAGTTCGCTCCTCACTCACTTTAAATTCGAGCTTCGTTCGCCTCAAGTTCGGTTCGTCACTCACTTCTCTAAAGTTTGAGCTTCGCCCCTCAAGTTCGGTTCATCGCTTACTCCCCTAAATTCGAGCTTCAATTCCCTCAAGTTCGATTCGTCGCTCACTCCCCTAAAGTTCGATCTTCAACCCTCTCAAGTTTGATTCGTCGCTCACTTGCTCTAAAGTTCGAGCTTCATTTCCCTCAAGTTCAATTTGTCGCTCACTCGCTCTAAAGTTCAGGCTTCACTCTCCTCCAAGTCGGGGTTCACACTCTCCTCTTCAAGTCTTTGAGTTCGAGTTTTACATGCTTCAAGTCTTCAAGTTTGAGCATTGCTCGTTACAAGTACAAGTTCGAGTATTGCTCACTTCAAGCTTAAGTTTAAACATCGCTCGCTTGAAGTTCAAGTCTGCACTTTGCTTTCTTCAAGTTCAAGTTCTAGTGTTGATTGCCTACAAGTTTGGTGCTTCTCCTCCAAGTTTGGCCTTACGCCTTAAAATACAACATTTCGCCTACTAGTACAGCGCTTCGCCTCCAAGTTCGGCGTTCTACCTTCAAGTATGACATTCTGCCTCTAAACTCGACATTCTACTTATTCCAACTTTGGTGTCTCACCACCCCTAGTTTGGGTTCACGTTTCGCTCTCTCTCCAAGTTTAGTCTTCACGCTTCATTCCTCCTTGAAGTTTGCGGTTCATTCTTTGGTCTTTCTCTATGTCTAGGGTTTGCGCTTCGCTCCTCTACCAAGCTAGGAGGCTCCGTCCGTCGACGCTTGCTCCTCTGCCAAATCAGGAGGTTCCGTCCGTCGATGCTTGCTCCTCTGCCAAGTCAGGAGACTCTGTCCGTCGACATTCACTCCTCCGCTAAGTCAGAAGGTTTCATTCATCGATGCTTGCTCCTCCGTCACGCTAGGAGGCTTCGTCCGTCGACACTTACTATTCTTCCAAATCAGGGGGCTCTACCCGTCGACGCTTGCTCCTCTGCCGAATCAAGAGGCTCTGTCTACTGACACTCACTCCTCTGCCATGTTAGGACGCTCCGTCCGTCGACGCTTGCTACTTTGCCAAGTTAAGAGGGTTCGTCTGCCATGCTCGATCCTCTACCAAGTCAGGAGACTTCTTTTTGTAGTCGCTTGCTCATTCGCCAAGACAGAAGGTTTCATTCGCCTTTGCTCGCTCCTCCACCAAGTCAGGAGGCTTCGTCTGTCGTCGTTTGATCCTCTACCAAGTTAGAAGGCTTCGTTCATCTTCGCTCACTCATTCACTAAGTCAGGAGGCTTCAGGCCAACAATGGTGTCACTGAGCAAATACTGAAGAACCCTGTGGCAAAAAAAATAAAAAAAAGATAAATTAGGAAAGATATATGATTTACCTTGAAATTTTTCTTTGAGGTAACATCGGAGAGAAGCAGAGTTGCAGGAACACCATAGGCCTCATTAGGGTCGAGTGTTCTTGAGCTAACATCAAAGAGCAGCGGAGCTGCAGAAACATCATAGGCCTCGTGTTCTTGAGCTAACATCGAAGAACAACAGAGCTACAGGAACACCATAAGCCTCGTTAAGGTCAAGTGTTCTTGAGCTAACATCGAAGGGCAGTGGTAGCTGCAAGTACACCCAAAATTGCTAGGGTCCCACAAGTGTACCCGACTAAAGTTGGTGAGTGTCGTAGGTACAAGAGCTAACTAACTGAGAACAAGGGTAGATGTCAATACACCCAGAATCGCCAAGGTTCCACAAGTGTACACACATTAAGATTAGCATTGTACTTGCAAAAATAAATAATAAAAAAAAGAAAGCAAAAAAGAGAGAGATAGAAGTAAAATTTGAATTACCTCGAACTCTTGCTCTCTAGTTGATGAGCAATAGAGTATTCTTCAAGGAAAATGAGCCGCCAAATAAAGTTTCTCCCTAAAAAAAATAGAGAGGGGGCAAAGTCGAGGTGGCTGTAAACATGAAAAAAAAAAAAAAAAAAAAAGATCGCACATTGCTATTGGCGTGAAGAAGAAGAAGAAAAGAGGTGGCTGCAGTAAACATTAAAAAAAAAGGAGAAAAAAAACCTCATCTGTTGCTGTTGGCGTAAAAAAAAATGGAGAAGACTGAAGATGAAAAAAAATAAAGAGGCAGAAGAAGGCACGATTATTAAGAAAACTACTAAAAAATTGTTTTGAATGTTGGGACTTACCGAAGCAGGTGAATAGTGGAGAATTCTTGAGATCTCATAGCTCCAGTTGCATTGACAAGAATTCAGTTGACAATGAGAATTTGGATTATTTGCATATTCTAATTTTATTTTATTGTAAATAAAATTCAATCCCCAATTGGAGATAAAATATTTCAGTTTGAATCAACTTTGAGAGTTTAAATCTCATTATCTTAGTATGTCATGATTGGTATTCAAAATTAGAGACCAGATTGGATTATGGGATTTGGTTTAAATCAACTACCAATCAAGTTCAAATTTGGCCTAATTCTAAGTAGATAAATGTGTCCAAATTAAAATTTGATTAAATTCTATCATAAATCCAAATCATAATCGGGTAGAATTTTAATTCAAATCAAAATTTGGACATAATCCACATTTTTACTTCTAAATTAATATTTGATTGAAATCCAAATTTAAATTCTATTTCAATTCCAAATTATAACTGGATAGAATTTCACTTCAAATCAAAATTTGACAAATTCTAAATTAAAATGCCACATGTCTTCATTTGACCAAATAATTAAAGTTAATTAGGTCAAATTGGGTCATATGAAATTTGGGTCAAGGTAAACAAAACTCCAATTCAAATGGTTAGGCCGAAAACAAACAAAGTCCAAGTCCAATGGTTGGGGCCAAAAAGCCTTTATGGCCCAAGCCCACATGTCCATGGAAAGTTCTATAAATAGATGAGCTATCCTTCATTTGAAATGGTCAGAAATTAAACTCTCTAGAGAATTCAGAGAGAATCCTTGAAGTTCTTATGTATTCCACTCCCTAAAGTTCTTAGATGCCAAACACTCTCTGAAGTTCAAGACTTAAAGACTTCAATACCTTAAAGATTGATTGAAGCTTCAACCTCGAGAATAAGCTGCAGAGCCCTCAAGACAAATCTACATTTGAGAACAAGCTGCAAAGCCCTCGAAATAAATTCATGTTTGAGAACAAGCTGCAAAGCCCTTGAAACAAATCTACATTCGAGAACAAGTTGCAAAGTCCTCGAAGCAAATCTGCATTTGAGAATAAATTGCAAAGTCTCCGAGACAGATGTACATTTGAGAGAAAGAATCAGATGAACAAATTAGATATTGTACTCCACTACATTCAAATCCGTACATATTAAATTTATTTATACGTGTCTCATTTCTCTGTTGAAGTTACGTGTGAATAGAGATTTCCGACAAGAGGGAGGAAGTAAAATGGCAACAGAGGTGAATTGTGTTGAATTGAGTTGGGTTTGTTTTCGTCTGTGAAGTTACAGAGGAAAAAGGGCTAAGATAATGTTGGGGGAAAGAGGAGAGAGATTCTTTTAATATTTATTTATGGGGTTGGAAAATCTTGTTTGGAAGACCTTGTTGGTAGTGGGGAAAAAATCTTGATGACCAAAAATTTGAAGAAGAAAATAAACTATTTTTTTTTCTTAATGGGAATTTAATTTATTTAAGTGATTGTAACTTTAAAAAAAAAATTAATAGAAGATTTGAAAACTAGGCTAGAAACAGCTCTCAACACCTTTTTCTATGTCTTTGAATCGTTAATTTCCACTTTCAGCACAACTTTCTGCAAATTAAAAAGAAATTCATTAACCATTATTAATTGAAAGACCAATAACCCCACCTGAATTTGACAAAAAAAAAAAAAAAAAAAAAGAAGAAGAAGAGGAAAAGAAAAGAAAATATAAACATCATTTTTTTGCTGATGGAAGAGGAGGGAAAGAGGGAAAATTAATTCATTAATTACTTACCATCATTTTTGTTTGGGAAAATGTAAGCTTTTGAATGTTAGAGTGTTGATATAATTAAATTTATCATAATCCATCAACTTAAGCTTTTGGGTTGATTGATGATTTAACATGGTATCGGAGAAGGAGATCTTGTGTTTGAACTCCATCAGCTTAAGCTTTTGGATTATGGTAAATTTAATTATATCAACACTCTAACACTCTTCCTTACTTGTGAGCTTGAAACCATTAGCTTAAGCTTTGGGTTCATTTTTGGGTTGATTGGTGATTTAACATTGAAAGAATTAGAATGAGAGATAATGAGAGAGTTGTGAATTGGGTCTGCAGATTGGCTGAAGAATGCAAATGAAGAAGAAAAGAAAATGGGTTGAATTTAGAGAGAGAAAGAGAGAGAGGAAGCTTGGAAAGATAGAGATAGCTCTCTCTCACCATGTAGAGAGAGATGGAGGAGAGAGCAAGTAAGAAGGAGAGAAGGAGAGAGTGAAAAAATTAATTTTTTTCCCACTTCATCTGATTTTAACGATAGGTTAACCCAAACTAACTATGAGGGCTGTTTTTTAGATTAATTGGAAGAATAGGGACAAAAATTGGACATTTGAAAGTACATGAACTAAAATTGAACATGTCTCAAAGTATAGAACCAAAATGCTATTTTAATCCAAAAAAAAGTCCAATTTGATGAAATTGAAAGTTTGGAGTATAAATTGATATAAATTGCCAAGTTTATGAGTAAAAATTGATTTTTTTTTCTCTAAAATTTAAATAATTACATATTTGAATATTGAATTGTGATTCTATATGATCCTTACAATTTACATAATCAACTAATGGCATAACGTGTCTATTGGATAAGCCAACATGAGAATAGTTTAACTGACATAAAATATGTTCCATCGACCAAGAGGTCAAAGATTCAAATCTCCCACCACATATATTGTTGAACTAAAGAAAAAAAAACATGTCTATTGAATAAATTATTGACTACAAAGTGTGCTCTTCTCAGCTTGGTTGGAAAGTCCTTGTCTAGCTCAATTAATGAACAACCCTTACATGTAAGCTTCAGGTGAAATTTGTTTTTAAGATCCTGCAAAAGCACTTTCCTTCATCAACAATTGAATTCAGGTCTTTCACAATCTGCTTTCCAATTAACTTAGTCATATCTATTGTTTCATTCAGTGCTCCTTTTAGGAAAAACTATAAAGATGAGCAAACTAAAACAATTCAGCATAATTTTACCTAAAAGAGCTCATTAAGCAATTCCAATTCCCAATGATAATAAACTTCACACAAGCACTACTTTAGGGAGTTTTTGTGAACAATAAATCCAAGGTTAGACAAGGATCAAAAGAATAAAACAAAGAAAAAAAATTGCATAAATAGCTCTTGTTCTAAGAGCTAACATAAACGTGGGGTGTTACAATCTCTCCACCTTAAGAACTTTTGCCCTCGAAAGTTTACTACTCAAACAATTTCAAAGACTTAGCTTAATCCCATTTTCTCTTTCTCAAGAAGCTTATTCAGTCCTCTGGTTCCACCATAATACTTTTAGCAAATCGATTGCTCAATCTCTTAATACTTTAACCTCTGGATTTTTTTCCTCACGACAAATTCTCATTGAGCTGTAAAGGTTTTGGACTCCAACACATGTGAATGGTCATTGATGTACTCCTCAACAAAGACACATGAGATACATGGTCACCAACACCGAATTCTAACCCGGGAATACAAGTTTAAAAATTTGGATCCATTTTACCCTCACATTTCTTCCAATCTTTACTCTCTCTCTCGAGAATGCAATTGGACAACAAATCAAATCTGTTCTGGCACTGCTGTTTGAAGCCATGATGAAATTATACGCAATGGAGAAGTGAGATTCACGAAGCTTCTCCAAGAACAAACCAAATTTAAAATCTCAACTGGGTTCAAACAAGAGACAAATCATGGTTAAAAAAAAAACGAATTAGATAGACTGAACAATTTGTTATAACTTAAATCGAAAACCTCAATCTCCATTAAAAACTTAAATCGAAAAGTGGGTTTTCTTCAAAGCCTGTTGCATGTGGAACCGATAGCTATCTGCAATGGAATTCAATATGTGGTTGATTTTGGAATCAAACAATTAATTACGGAGACTGATTCTTCGATCTACTAAAACAACAACTTAAATCTTCGTTGGACTAAGCCATGCAAATACCTTGTAACAGCTAAATTCTTCATCAAATTGAGTCTGCAAATACTATATATTAAAACTAAAATCTTGGCTGAGCCACACAAATACTTTGTACTAACAAACTAAATCTCTTTTGGTGGGAATAGGATATGCTAGGAACAACTAGCAGCCAATGCCATCTTGAGCTCAAATAAATTCATCAATAAAATTGGGCTTTAGATTTAAAGGGGCTGTTTGGGGTACTAAGTGTGTTATAATAACATGGGTTATAATAGTCTGTGAAATGATATAATATTGTTTAAAATGTAGAGTTGTTTAGTCTGAGGCTATAATAGTTTGTGTTTGAGATGCAGAGTATTCCATGGGTTATTATAACACATGTTATTATAACCCTTGCCCCAAACAGCCCCTAAGAGATTAAGGCCTAGTTTGGGATTGCTATAGCTTTTGAAATAATTTCTGAAAATCAATTATCATATTAAGTAAATTACTGTTTGGTAAATTAATACTAAATTATTGTGAGATAGCTATAATGACTAAAATAAACATATATTTCAACTATGCATGAACTTGTATTAATATTTAACTTCAATTTTTTTACAAGATAATTCGGTTAAATTTTATATAATTTAAATTACAAAATATATTTTGTTTACTTTAAATAAATGGATAAAAATATGAAGAAAAACAATTTTTATTAAAAAAAATTCAAAATATAACTTTTGTTTAAATACAAAAAGAAAAAAAGAAAAAAAAATTAGAAGCAACAAATTAAATTTAAAGATAAAAATGATGAGACGAGATGAGATAAATTGTAGAGAATAATATATATAAAACTTTTGTGGTAGATAATATAGAAAAAGATTAAAAAAAAATTTAAAAATTTGTCAGCTACACCAAATTTTTATAGAAGCCAAATTTAAAAGCTATTCTTAACAGCTTTGCAAATCAACATGATTAAAAAAATATTTTTTATCTAAATTATCAAACAATCAGTTTTACCAAATACGTTTCAAATTCTTCAACAATCACTTTTACGGTCTCTAAAAGCAATTCCAAATGGAACCTAAGGATCTTCTTGCAAATTTCACCTCATTTTCTATTGTTAATGTTAAAAGATCATGTAATGATAGCCCATTTCCTTATATCTCCCACGGCTTGGGTGATTTTAATACCCACATAGACCTTCCTTCTTAGCCTTTATGGCGAGCGTTATTAATAAATTTCCTCTTTATTTTAAAAAAAAAAAATTGATAACATAACACCTTCTCTTCTATATCCGTCTAATTGGGTGGGGGCCCACCCTCTTTCTCCTCTCTTTTCATGGTCCCATTCCCTCTCTCTTCTACTTTTTTTTTTCCTAC
Organism: Trichosanthes truncata; assembly: GCA_033996785.1. Taxonomy (NCBI): domain Eukaryota; kingdom Viridiplantae; phylum Streptophyta; class Magnoliopsida; order Cucurbitales; family Cucurbitaceae; genus Trichosanthes; species Trichosanthes truncata. The sequence goes on from JAWPNB010000009.1 coordinate 32,377,922, forward strand.
GAATTTCTCATTTTTTGTCATTAGATAGAAAAAACTTTATAAAAATAAAAAATTTGACAATTAATTTTTTTTTAACAAAAGTTTTAACTCTTTTACTTTGTAATTATATGTTTAAAATACTAATATATAAATATGTTTTAGATGTAATGTTATGTTATGTTCAGATTAAAATTGTAATATAAATTATACTATTACATAACAAATTTTTTGAATCGAAAAAAAAAAACCTTCTATTTGAATAGATCAATAAACTTTCAAGTTTATATTATTTTTAATTTTGTATTGGATTTACATAAAATCAATATAATTTTGGACAAATTACAAAAACCATCCATGAATTATGGTGATTGTAACAAATGTACTATTATGGTAAAATTCACTAAGTAAATGATATTTTATTTTTAACTTACTCAAATCAATAATAAACTGTAAATAATTAATTTAAATTATCCACGAAAGTAAAATATTTAATTTTCAAATTAGTCATATTTAAAATAACAAAATTATATGGGGCCATAAAAAAAATACAACTTTTATAAATATGAATTTCAAAATTGTAGCATTTGTCAACATTCACTCAACACACAAGTTTTCTAAACTAAGTTTCCTAAACTTGCACCCTAAACATAAACCTCTTAAACTTGAACTTACTCAAACCTACACCTCAAATTCAATTTTCCATAGCACAAATTACCTAATTCCAGGCTTATTAAGCCCATCCCTTCTCCCAAACACTTCTAAAACGAATTAAAATTATTAATCTTTTTTTTTTGAATTAAACTAGACATTTTAAAAGTTTAGAGACTAAAATGAAAATACTCTTTTTACCACTATATATACATATAAAATCATATTATTATTAACAACCTTAGTTTTTAAATAATACAATCATTATGAAATTGTCATTAAATATTTTCCTCTATGATCCATCCTCCTAAAAAAAAAATCAACGAATGACTTGGAAACGAATAAAATGTGTAAGGAAGGATGTGTCTTTTTATATGGTTTTATTTATTTAATCATTTTTTTGACAAATCTTTTTTTGTATGGTTCTAAGCATGCTTTGGGATTGAGAATTATATTGGTGGGGTCTTAAGAGTTTTAGGTTCAGCAATCTTATCCCTAACTGAAAACCATATAATATCAATCCAAAGTAACAATTGGATATAACTTTTTCAATATTAAATAATTAATAGATAACAATAATTTATTAATTTGGTCATAAAACTTTATTGATTTGGATTACTCATGACACTTCCAAACAAGAAGAAATCAAATAAACAAACAAAAAGTGGTGGTTAAAGATAGGTATCACGTAATCTCAACAAACTTTAAGGTTTCATATTTTAGTAGAATACTTTTTTTTTTAAGTGTAATTGGAATTTGACGTATATATAAAATTCAATGTTTACTCTAAAGTTGGTATGGTGAATCCGAATTTACTTTTAACTTTTAATTTATCAAATGGAGTAGTCTTCAAATTCGATGAGTTTTACCATTATTATCTTATAAATCTTCAATATTCACCCACTAATTTCAACAACAACAAAAAAAAAAAAAACACATAAAAACTCAAATCTTCTAATTCATTTCAAAAAAATAAGGTTTTGAAAAGTCAATGCTCGAGGTCAAGTCCAAGTACAAGATCAACTATTAAATAAATCTTTCCAAACTCACAAATTTTAACAAAATTTTTCATATATCGTCATCTTTCGCTAAAACCCCATTTCACAAGAAAAAATTCTTGTTTTGGTAATTTGTTACTGTGAATTCACATGAAAATAACTTTTTAATTGTTCTTCAAATAGAAGCCTAATAGAAGGAAAAAAGTTGTGGTCCAATTTGATAAAAATCGAAAGTTTTATGATAAAAATGGACTCATTTTATCAAACTCAAGAGTAAGAATTGAGAATCTCATCTCTTCTATGTTAAATTAAATAATGATGAAACTAGAATTAAAAAGAGGAATAATTTTGAAATTTGTCAATTCAAAATAGCCATTTTAGTCGTTATAAAAGACCATTTCTCATGAAGCAACATTGTCACTCTTTAAAATTTTTATTTCTAAGTACAAAAGAAATTGACTGTTCCTCTAAAGTTGGATATCAATCTATTGTTGGTGTTTATATACATATCATTTATTAATCTGTCAAAATCTCAAGTGTTTGAAGAGGTACATATCCTCAATTAGAAAAAATATATAGATAAGTGATAACTACATGGCATGAATGTTCTTTTACTTGATAATAACATGAAATCAAATTAATGGATATGGAATCTCTTAGATATTATCCTTTTCTCTTTGTCACTCTAGATTTTCTAGTCATTTCTATTGATTTGATTTTCATGGTTGGTTTATCCAACTTTTTAAGAGAGAAAATTTCATAGTCATATTGAAAGTTTGAAACTCCTCTCGGCCCAAAAAAGAGCACTAAATCCAAGATGGATATGATTGACATGCCAAAATTTGGTACAAATTCCATGTATATGGGGTTCTCTCTCTCCACTGAGATTATCAAAAACTTTTTTTTCCTTTTTTCCTTTTCTTTTTTGGGTTGCTTTTATATCAATTCCAATATCTTTGTGTGGGGTATGTGAAAGGAGCCCCAAAATTCCAATTGAATATTTCAAGTTGAAAAAAAATTTAGGCTCCATTGAAAATGGAGAAATGGGAAATTTTCATTTCTTTTTTGGTAAAAAAAAACAATTGAGTGTGATTTTGGGCCAAAGAAATTTTGGTCGAATCAATTATTTCTCTTATTTTTCATGTGTTTGAATATTTAATTTAGGCCAAAATAAAAAGTGGGATCTCTCTTAATAGCACAAAGTGGCTGAAAGTGATGTCTAAAGGGTAATCTCTCTTTTTCTCTCTCAAAATAGAAATAGCACAAACAAATTGGCTGAAAGTGATGTATAAAGTGAGTGTAAACTCTTCTCTCCCTCTCTCTCTCAAATTTGACTTGAAAAAAGCAAACTACTTTCGGTTCATTCTCTTCAATCTTCATAAAAGTGAGAGAGAGACTTGAAATCTCGTCAATTTGTTATCATTTTTAGATGAACAGTGCATTTGAATGGAGGGATTAGTATTACCACTCAAAAGATAGTTGAAATTTTTTCATTTATGCACTAACATTCATAACGATCAAAGCATCTATATAAAGTATATGTTGTTGAAATTCAACCAATTTATTGTTTAATTTAGGTCGAAATGCGTACTTTTGATCTCTAAAATTTAGAGTTGGTGTTTATATGGTTCTTGAGATTTTAAAGAGACACTTTTAGTCCGTTTGGAAAAATGTTTTAAAGGGTCTTCGAGATTCTTTGACTGTTAAAACAAATGATGTAGAAGTAACTATACTCGATTGATGTGACAATGTTTAATGACTTGGCTAAAAATGTGCCGTTTTTCCTAATGAGTTGGTTAAAATAAAAATATATTCTATTTTTTTTATTTTGTTGATGTGGCTCGCTTTTCCCTCTCCTATCTCTTCCCTCTTTCTTTTTTTTTTTTTTTTTTTTTTCTCATTCCAGACGTCTAACAGATTCTTCATGTCATTGCCATCACATTGTTGTAGAGGAAGAAACAAGGAACGAGGATTGTTCCTCATCATTCCAAATATGCAAGGAACGAGGAGGAACTTTCCTCCTTCAAATATGGATGACGAACGTTCCTTGTCCCTTCCTCCTAGGTAGCGAGGTCGACATTGGATGGCAGTGGCGACGATGGCACAAAACGTCGGTTCATTTTGTAGATATGAAACATTTTGCTCAAGATTTGAGATAGTTTTTTTTTAAAAAAAATTTGGGTAGTGATGTGGTGGTGCGATGGTGACAATAACACAGTGGTGGTGTGGTGACGACAGTGGCGGCATGGTGGCGACGACGATGAATTTGCCATAACTTAGAAATGAAAAAGAATAAAAAAAGGAAAGAACAAAGAGATGGAAAAGAGAAAGTCACATCAACAAAATAATAAAAAAAATTATTATGTTAGACCAATCACTTTTAAAGTGATTAACCAAAAATCTTTAAAATATAGTAAAAAAATAATTATTTATTTGCAATTAATAAAATGACTTTTGAATATAGTGTAACAAAAAAAATTATTATTTAAAACAATTTTATTATAAGATATAAAAGCACTCTTATCAAAAATATATTTTAAGAAAGTGCTTAAACTAGAACGTATTCCAAACACACCCTAAATAAGCAAGTTGTAACAGTCTGTATTTTCAATGCGGTCATTCTAACAATGATGCAAAAGCGTAACAATTAGAAACTAAAAAAAACTTGAACAACTCAATAGAAGTAATTTCTTACAAAAGATTTCTAAGACAAACTATTGAATCCTTAACAACATCCTTCAATGTCTTGTGCCAGAATGCTAAACTTCACATATTTTAGAACTATCACTTGATCCTTCGTCTGAAAACATTTTGGAAAACAAAAATGAGTACTGTTGATGCATGTTGATGCACAAATCATGTGTGTAATCCGAGCAAAGGGAACGTACCTGATTTGCACGTGAATCCAATAGTAAATTTATATTTTGTGAATAAAAGAGGTAGCCTACAAAATAAAGAAAACATCCACACCCGTGTGGTGCTTGCCACAGCCACTCTGATGCTTAAGTCATAGAGGAAAGAAGTGTGGCAAGCTTTGTATGTTTTTAGAGAGTTAGGATTAGTTACCTTCGATGGAGTTATACTAAGGTATTTATATGACCTAGGTTTTTCTTCCCTTCTCCCAAATAGGATTAGGTTTAGGATAAAAGGTTGGACCCTCGAGGATCATCAGACTCTAGGCATGCAATAGGCACATTCACACGTGCTTGAACTGGATCGGCAAGTTTGGCTCGACTCGGCTCGGGCCAAGCCGAACTACCGAACTTTTTGGCCATTTTGCTCCTTCTTCTATGCCCAATTTCACCCATGGGCCTTCGGTTAAACCCTATTTGGCCTGATTGTTTTCTATCCTCCTCGATTTGATCCATTTATCCAAATTTACCCATAATATTAAGCCAGCACTCCCATGTTGGAATTTGTGGTTTAGTTCTTTTTTGGGTTGGATACTCAAAGAATTTAGGAGTATAGATTTACAAATTTTTCCTCGACGAAAAATATTTAACCCAAATACAAGGCGTTCTCTGTATTTTTCTAGGTTTTTGGCCTCGAAATGACCCATCAAGCCTATTGAGTTGATTTTTTGGGCTTTCTTAGGCTTTAAAAAGAAACTTTTGGACTTGGCCCCAAATTTTGTTATGGAATGACCTATCAAACTCATTTGACTAATTTTTTGGCTTTCCAAGATTTTAAATAAAAACTTTGGGGATGGCCACAAATTTAGTTCTGGAATGACTCATCAAGCCCATTAAGCTATTTTTTTGGCTTCCCATGATTTTAAATAAAAACGTTGGTGTTGGCCCCAAGTTTAGTTATGGAATGACCCATCAAGCCCATTGGGTTGATTTTTTGGCTTCCCAAGATTTAGAATAAAGAGCTTCTGGAGTTGACCCCAGATTTAATTTTGGAATGACCCATTGCAAGATCTATCTTGAATTTTAAGTTATGCTTGGGCCAATTAACCAAGCCCATTTTGAGGACCTAATTAACTACCTCCAAGTTTTGCCTCCTCCACACCTAAGCGGAATTTTGCACATGGTGCTCTGCAAAGCTTTGATAAGCTTGCTTCGCCATGCTCAATCGGGACCCATCATGAGGCATGCCTAAAATTTTTGGGCTACCAAGATTAGTCAACTATACCCTTTTGGGATTCAATCAGCCTCTAGTTTTTTTGGCTCAAATTTAACTTTCTCTGGAGTTGGCTTCAGATTTCGATTTTAAATTTGGACTTAACTATAGGTTAGATAATCTTAGCATGTTGATCTTTGACTAGCCCCTAGTTTTTTACCAAATTTATCACTTAGAAAATTGTTTGAGTCCCAATTGGCTTCCTCAATGACAATGTTCTTTTATGTGAATAGCTAAGTCTTTCATAGTTCCTTAGCTAATTTAATTTTTATTTGAAAGGGAGACATATCCTATGTTTTGTTTTTCGTTTAATAGGGAAGCATATTCCTTATTTTGTCCCTTAATCAATGAGGATTTTTCTTGCAAGGAAAAGTTGCATGTTTATGCATTCAAAATTTTAAAACCTTCAGTTTAGCCTTTTTTTTGTTGTTGGACATGCTGAGTTCGGCCCATTTGAGGTGGGTTCCAAAATTTGGGCTCTTGCTTAGACTAACTACTAAGGCTTAATGGGCTCTAATTAATTTCGAAGTCAGTGTTCCTCATTTGTGATAAGTGAAATTTATAGTTCGTTATGCTGATAAACTAGCTTTACCAACTATTATGCATTTAAAGTATAATTTTTTATGAACATGATATTTCTCACGTGATATTAAAAGTTCAATGAAAATACTTTCCAATTTGAGGTTTAAGTGATTGGATGCAGATGAGATATTGATTTACCTGAATATATTCACAAGTTCACATATGAGGAACTAAAATACATAGGAATTTCATAAAATAGGCATGCATTCAAATAACTTATTATATAAGTAACTGCACAACCTCCAAAATTCCACAAATTTTTCTTCAAATATTTCATGGTATTTCTAGTTTATTCATGGTGTTCAATTCATATTCACTATATCACTAAGTCATGCAAAACTTTATTTTAAAAATGCAGAGCATGACATGCTAACAAGAATTAATGAATTCTAGAACACAGACTAAAGGAGATGCCATTTTAAAGAAGACAAAAGATAAATAGCTATTTCTTGATCATTGTATCATCTAGCTTTCTAATTTATAATGTAGCTCAAAAAGTTTCGAAACTAACTTATCTTGAATTTTGAAATTTTGTAGAGACCTTTTGATGTTTAGTTTTCAAAATTTACTCCAAATTGCTCGACAATCTGCAACTACCCTCACTCAATCTTTGCCAAAGTTGGGACTCACTTTCACCACCTCACATTAATTTCCAAAATAATTGTGATAGTGTTGCTTGAAAATTTTCTTCACCAGTGTTGAAATTCTTCAACGTCATCGAAGTGAGGAAGAGAAGTCATTGTGTGGGTCACCAACATCATGGGTCGCGTTTTGCTGAATAAGAATGCAGCTTGGTTCATAGCTCGCCTCAGATTGCAAGTCTCTTTGTGGAGCTCGCGACCGTTAGTTAGAGGATGAGGATCGAGCCTAGGAGAGGCATGCAGAAGCTCTTAAGTGATATATGATCCAAGCAGCTGTTGTTGATTCTAAATCCTTCCAGCAATGTGAGATTTGTTGATGTTGATGTGCTGAAGACAAACTCAAATCGGTGATATTTCTCCTTTAATCGATGATTGAGACCTTGAGTTGCTATCGACAAACCTTAAACCAAACATTGAACGCTAACGAGGAATAGTGTTTTTTTCTCTCCAGCATACATGTTGGGTGATTGGAAAAGATCAGCTCGTCGACAGTAGCCAGCGAGTCCACATGACTTTCTTTACGAACAAGAGACCAAACAAGAGACCAAAGGATAAGTTTGGTTCCACGATGAAAAGCTTGTCAGAGACCCACCTCTTGCTCGGCCTACTATTGGCAGAATCAAAACCACTCGACGTGAAAAAATAGCCATTGTCATCCATTATTAGAAAGATGTTCAATTTTCAAAATTATTAATCAACAAATTGCCAAATTTCATATTTGTAAAATTGGTGGCATAGATGTGTTGGGTTTTGTGTCCTAAAACTCGTGGTTTTGTAAACTGAATGTATATTCTATTTTGCAATAAAGTTGTTATTGAATAAAGTGAATTGTGTATTCCATAACCCAAATCCAATGAACTAAGAACCCTTGACTATAAGATGTATACTTGAACTTTATGTATGACATCAAAGTGGATCAAATTCAAGTAATAGCCAGGACGGTCTATAGTATAGGGATAGGGCTGGGTACCTTATCCTGGGGACACTATGGACGCGACCCACTTTGTATAGTACTAACGATGTGATCCTGAATCGTTCATGTGGAGGCATGAAAGTGGGGGCGTCCTATGCAATGAGTTTGCATAAGACTGGACCACGAAATAGTCACTTAGACTTTTTAACTCCGTTTACTGTTTTAACTGACTATTTTCATACGATGACCTAGGTAACTCGATATTAATCCTGAGTGTGCTATGAACTCCTGTTTATTCGGGATTATCCTTAGATTTACATGGGTGAGAGTGGCCCGAGATCGCAGACTCAATAAGCCTCTCATTTTGGGGATAAGGCCGGGTAGATAGTTGGGAACATAGTCATGCGAGATGGAATTCACTCTTACCTGCTTTAGGGTTTAGTAGAGAGGTTGTTCCCTTAAGTACTGACTCCGGGTCTTGAACAATGGGCCCACCCTCTCATTGGCCCGAGAGGGATTCGGTTTGTTGGTTGGACCACAAACCAATTGTTCATTAGAGGATCAGTGAGACTTAAGGAACAAGAAGTAATTACAGGGGTAAAACGGTTTATTTGACCCAGTTGTAATTACAAACAACCTGTGAAGGATCGACTTACTAATCATGGTTATATCGAGTGGACAGAAATATATCTACAGTGAGGAGAGTGCAGCCACTGGGCTTTAGTGGAGTGTCCCGGTGGTTAACGAATGTTGATTAGCGGCTAAAGAGTTTGGTCGGTTAATCTTGTATCATTGGAGCTCATGATCTGTAGGTCCATTAGGTTCCCCTTACTAGCTTGGACTAAGCCTTGTAACAATTTGAGAGAAAGGAATTTGAATTGTTCAAATTCGGTTTTGGGAGAAAACGTTAATTATATGCGATATACTTAACGTTTCATAGCTTAATTATGAATTAAACTATGATAAAGAAGAGGTGGACATATTTAAATTTGATTTAAATATGGGTTTGGTTTAAAACATGAATGATGATTCATGTTCGAACGTACGATTTGAGAAATCGGGATGGGTCCAATTATTTAATTTGATATTTTATATTAAATTAAATAATTATTTAAAATTAATTAAATTGTTTAATTAATTAAAAATTATTTTTAATTTAAAATTAATTTTATATTAATTTTGAATTAAAATTAAAGAGGAAATTCAAATTTATTTAGGAATGAATTTTTGACCAAATTCATTTATTGATGAACAAGCTTCTTGCTTTATCAAATTCATCAAAATTGGCCACCTCCTTCTTGAATTATCCTCATCATCTATGTGTTGTCAAGTTTAGCAAGCTTGATGAAGCTTATGGTTTGTTTTAAATAGAAAGAAACACCAAGGGTAAGAAAAATTTTCTCGATTTTAGACCTTTACCCATTCTTCTTCCAAATTCTCTCAATTAAGGATCCCACAATCCGTTCCAAGGCCTGAGGATAGTAGGAAAGACTCTAGAGGAGGTCCACAACTGATTTGTGTTCAAATAAAGCCCACGGATTGCTTCAATTTTGAGCTTGAAAGGTAGTGTTCTTTCTTCTCTGTTTTTCCAGTTTTGAGCATGTTTTTAGTTTGGTAAAATTGATCAAATTAGAGTGCTTAAGATCCAAAATTGCTTCCGTTTTTGTGATATTAACTCTTTCAAGATGAACATCCCTTCTATTGATGTACACCACTAAATCTTAGCATCACAAATCCAAACTCCTACAAGGCACTAGAATTTAAAATTGGAGTGGTGTAATGTTTGAGAACATAATCACCTTATTGAAAGATTAATTTTATACTTTGCTTCTGCAAATATAGCCAATGTCCCTTCCATTTTCCAAACTTTTTGTTCTCGCTTTATCTTTTTTTTTTTAATCCAAACGTTACTGTTTAACGATGGATTTGTTCAAGACTTTTTTCTCTTCAATTGGATCTTGATTTTTTTAATATTTGTGTTGGTAGAGTACTCTCGTTCTTCACAGACGACGCCAACTATTGATGGCCAAATTTGGAAAAAAAAAACGCTCCTGATTTACACGTGAATGTCAACCAATGCCTAAATCATAGAGGAAAGAAGTGTAGCAAACTTTAGAGTTTTTAAAGAGTCAAGATCAAATACCTTCAATGGAGTTACAATGAGGTATTTATAGGACCTAAGGTTTTTCTTCCCCTCTCCCAAATAGGATTAGGTTTAAGATAAAAGGTAGGACCCTCAGAGATCATCAAACTATGGGGTGCATAGGGCACATCCACGAGTGCTAGAACTAAGTCAACCATTTTGGCTCTACTCAATTTGGGCCGAGTCAGGCTTACGGGCTTTTAGGCCCTTTTGCTCCTTGTTTTAGGCCCAATTTCACCCTTGGGCTTTTAGTTAAACCTTATTTGGCCTAATTGTCTTCTACCCTTTTGGGTTTGATCAATTTGTCCAAATTTACCCATAATAATGCACAAATTCAGGAAAAGCAAACGCAACTGATTTGCATGTGAATTTAATAGTGAATTTGTATTTTCATGGGAACGAGGTGACTTGCAGAACAAAGAAAACATGCACACAGGTGTGGTTCTTGCCACATGCACTCTGATGCTTAAGCCATAGAGGAAAGAAGTGTAGCAAGCTTTAGAGTTTAGAGAGTGAGGATGATTTACCTCCAATGGAGTTATAATGAGGTATTTATATGAGGGTTGACCTAGAGTCTTTATCTCCTCTCCCTCATAGGATTAGGTAAAGGATGAATTACGAAGTTTCTTAGGGTTCACTGGGCTATGGGAGTTCGAGATGCACGTCCACAAGTGCATGGGTCAACTCAGCTTAGGTCGATTCAACCGGGTCAGGTCGGGCTTCTGGGCTTTTTAGCCCAATCTCTTCTTCGTCCGGGCCCAATTTAATTCAGGTTTCGAATAAGTTCTTGTTCGGCCCTGGTTGTCTTCTATCTTTTAGGGTTTGATCCTATTGTCCAAATTTACCCATAACATTAAGCCCCACTCCCAAGTTGGGATTTGTCGTTTCACTCTTCTTGGGCTAGATACTCAAAACCCAATTTGGCAGTACAAATTTGTAAATTTGTCCTTGAATAATATTTAACCCAAATACAAGGCGTTCCCAATATTTTTGTGGTTTTCGCCTTGGAATGACCTATCAAGCCTAGTGGGCTGATTTTATGGGCTTTCCTAAGCTTCTAAAAATAAACTTTTGGGGTTGACTCCAAATTTAATTCTGGAATGACCTATCAAGCCCTTTGGACTTATTTTTTTGACTTTCCAAGATTTAGAATAAAAACTTTGGGGTAAGTCCCAAATTTAATTTTGGAATGACTCATCAAGCCCATTGGGTTGGTTTTTTGGCTTTCCAAGATTTACAATAAAAACTTTGGGAGTAATCCCTAAATTTATTGCTGGAATGACTTATCAATCCCATTAGGTTTCTTTTTTGGTTTTCCAAGATTTAGAATAAAAAGCTCCGAAGTTGGCCTCATATTTAATTTTGGAATGGCCCATCATGAGATCTATCTCAGATTCTAAGTCATGCTTGGACCAATTAAACAAGCCCCTTTTGAGGACCCAATTAACCATCTCCAAGTTTTGCATCCTCCACACCTAAGTGGAGTTTTGCACATCATTCTCTGCAAAGCTTTGATGAGCTTGCTTTGTCATGCTCAATCAGGACCCATCATGAGGTGTACCTCAGATTTTTAGGATGCCAAGATCAGTCAACTACACTCTTTTAGGGTTCAATCAACCCTTTGGGCTGCTTCCTCTACACCTAAGTGCTCAAGAGTTTTGCGTGTTTCGTGCTTTAATTCCACGACATACTTGGCCGTAACTTAGAGTCAACTCTTAGATTTTTTGCTCCAATTTACCATATTTAGAATCAATTCCAGATTTTTGGTTTTAAATTTGGACTAAACTGTTGGTTGGTTAATCTTAGCATGTTAAACTTGACCAGCCTCCAGCTTTTTACCAAATTTTTTACTCGAAAAATTGTTTGAGTCTCAATTGGATTCTCCAATGACAATTTTCTTTTATACGAATAGCTAAGTCTTTTTTTGTAGTTCCTTAGCTAATTTACTTTTTGTTTGAGAGGGAGACTGATAACGCTCATTTATGAGTGTTATTTGGCTCTAAAAACTAATCTATCTGCTTAGAAAGTGAGTGTTTAATGTTATAATCATGTCATTTAGAGTAAATTTAAGTGAAAACAAGTTTTGCATGTGTTTGAAGTCTTGATTTTATAAAAATAAGTTTTTAGGTGTATTTAGAGTTATTTTGTTAAGAAAGTGTTAATTTTTGTTGGTTTTGTGTAAAGGCTAAAAGAAAATCCAAATGCGCCCACATTCTGGCCACAACTGAGGCAAGTGAAAGATGATCCAAGAGATATGCGACCAGGATCTGTCAGCAATTGAGAGCAGAAGCCAAATTCCAATTGTTGCAGAAAGAACTCAAAATGCACCCAACTATGTGGCCGCATTTAGGCCATTTCGACAACAGCACAATTGCACTCACTATGCGGCTGCATCTGAACCTTTTCGACAGATTCTCCCAAATTCGCGAGATTTGCAAATAAAATCAATTATTCTCCATCAAATCTCCGAGGATCACGTGATATGATCGGCCAAGCCTCTCCACACTGATCTCGACAGCAAACCCTAGGCCGTGAGGTCTATAAAAGGCTGCTCAAGCTTCAATTTCAGGAGAGCTCGGAGTTGGGAATTCTTTTCATTCCTAAATTCTGTCATTTTCTTTTTAGTTTTGGCCGCCACTCCGAGTCTCTCCTAAGCTCTATTCATATTCTATTCAGACTTCTACTTCGAAGAAGGAAGAGTAAGTACTTGATTCTGCTTGAAAAATGTAGAACAAGTTAGAAAGGAAGAACATTTTAGGGTTCTTTTTGTTCTTGGTTTTTCTATTCAGCTCTGTAAGTTTTTAGGAGTTGTACTTGTTGTTTTATCTTTATTTTCCAGCTTTGTAAGTTTCTATTTTTCCTTTGAATTCAAGTAGTAGTTTCTTTTAATTCAATTTTATTTAGTTCTTCCTTTGTTTTCATACTTTAAAGTGTATTCAATTTCATTATTTCAATGACGTGTGTTATTTCTTATTCTCGTTTCTTATTTATTTTTAGCACTTTAGTTTTCTTTTCAATGAGTAGCTAAACTCCTTGGAGGGGATTCAATAAAGTGAATACCCTAAAAAGGAGATAAGCCCCACCATGTGATTCTAGTAACTTTGCTTAACATTTAGCATCGTTTGCTTTTATTGAGTTTAAGTTTCATTGTTTGCTTAAACTTATCACTTTACTTAGCATAGTTTGTGTGAGATTCAATACTGAAAGGGTTGGATCAAGCACGCATTTTCATAAAAGCAATCTAGGAGAATAGTCTAGACATAGAACTTCGCTTTTTGTACCTAGACATAGGACAAAAACCTTTAGAATCATTGAGTTGTGTTCCTTATTTATCTAAGTTAAGATTAGCCATAGACATATATGTTTAATTGCTTAGACTCCTAAAAGCACTTAGAAAATGGCTGAATAGTTGTTGAACTCGATTCATTGTGTTAAGTATCGGTTAAGGTAGGTTGCGGGTGCAATTCAGTAGCATTTTGTCTGAATCGCATAGAACTCGAAAGAGTCAGTATGCGGGCACAAGAGGCAGAATGTAAGCCCTAAACTCTCTTTTGATCATATTGTGCTCATATATGATGTTTTGACATATGCAAATTGATATAGGTTGCACTAAAAGATGTCGTGGTAGAATTTGGGAATCTCCTAAGTTGTGGATATTAACGTACACAAAGCTTCATAAGGAGACAGGTTACGCATTGGGATAAGCATATTAAAAGTTGAGTTGAAGTAAGTTAAGGTCATGAGCAAGTTGGGTACACATTAGGTGTATGTTGTGTTGAATACAAAAGCTGTAATTTCTAATTAATTTAGTTAAAATTTCTTTACAATTTAGGTGGATTGAAAGGGACTTAAAGTCTAAAGAGAGAAGGAGGAGCTGGCCATTTTAGTTACATTTTCGTTGGAGTTTTTTTTGTTATAGTGGAAGGATGAGCTGTCCACACTTGTGACTGCAGTAGACAGCTGGAAGCTCTAGGAAGTGGATAAATTTAAAACAGTCATATCTCTCAATCCACTAGAGCAAATTCGATGATTCTTGAGCCAAAATCTCAGAAATTGAATGACGATTAGGTCTGAAAACTTTTGTGAGAAAATATGAAGAAGAAGGTTGTGAAAATTTAAGAAAACCGAGAGGTGTTCCCAGTTTTTCGGCCAGCAGAACAGGGTGAAGAAATCTAGTGATTTTGAGCTCTTGAGGACGAATTAGAAGCTAAAGTTTTGAGGTAAGTAAGTTTAGATGTTGTATTTGAGGGTTATCAAATAAAATTTGGTGGTTGTTTTGCTAAATTTTGAGAAACTCATGCTGGAAGTCGAATCTGTAATTTTTGGCTCAAAACAGAGGGGTCTAGAGAGCTTAAGGAAGTTGTGTTCCAATTTGTTATACCCTATTGCCAAGTGTGTGCAATTACTATCCTATGAGTTATGTGACTGAGTTAGATCAATTTTTGGTCCAAGTAGCAAAAGGGATTAATGTTATGGAATTCATTTTCAGGGCAAACGAAGATAGGAGAAGCTTATAAGCCTTGGGAGCCTTCCGGTGTTTGTGAGTAATTTTGTTTGAAAACCTAGGTGTTGATCTTTATTTATTCAAAAGCTTACTAGTGATGGATATTGAAGCATGCTTAAACTAAGTTATATTCATTTTTCATTGAATTCCTACTAATAAATGTCGGTGTTGAAAGTTAAGCATAATTGTAACTAGTTTGTTACTCCTCGTTCAAGCATGAAACCTAAGTTTGGAAGTAGGATTTTTCTTGGAAGTACCATGCATTAATCCACTCTAAAACATGTTTGAATTGCTTGAAACTTAAAGTATGATGGTTTGGCTATGTTAAAGAATTTATGCGTTGAGAACACGAAAAATGAGTTTGGTTAATGAGTTCTCTTTTAATCATACGATGAACTACACTTGAAGTTGGAAGCTTGTTTAATGATGAAAGTTTGTGTTTATGTTGAGAACTTGCTGAATGTGATTCCAAAACATGTTTCCTAACTATTTAAAGCATGCCCTTGTATATTATTAACCCCCGGTACTGAAGGACACGGAGAAGGTACCTGGGAGGGAGAAAACTTGACCCCCGATACTGAAGGACAGTGAGAAGGTATTCGGGTGGTAGTTGGTCTGACCCCAATACTGAAGGACATGGATAAGGTATTAGGGGAGACCAGTGAGCCTAAATGGCATACCACGTGCACGTGAGAGAGAGAGGTATTGAAGTTGTTGGTTAGAGAGGACTCTACCATAGCTAGGGTATCATGCTACAAGTTTTCTTTATCATGAGTTTTGATGCATTGATTATCGTGGTGCTTAAAGCCTATAATTTGGCGACATTGTTTAATTACTTTTGATACTTTACCTATGAACGCATAACTTATTAAATAGTCACTCACTGGGCTTCCCAGCTCACGTTTTCAACATGTTTTATCTCCCCAGGTAGCAAACGAGTTCCCGGTGCTTAGCCTCGACAAGACCTGTTTGCCACCACGCCACTTAGCTCCTTGTATATATATACTTCCACCTGTATATAGTTTTGAAATAAAAGCATTCTAGTCGGGGTGTAATACTTAAGTATGTTATGACTTGTTATGAAAACCTAGTATGGAAAAATGATTGCATCTTATTCAGGTGTGCAACTGTGCGCTCAATTTTACTAGTTCATATATGCTTCGTTGTATACAATTTTAGGTTAATGTTAGGTTGGGCAGGGAGTGGCAGTAAGAGGGCTGCTATTCTCTGTCTTCGCATTCCTTCCTAGGATTAGGCAAGTGAGCTGGGAGGGGGTGTGACAACTTGGTATCAGAGCAAAAGGTTTTGGGAAGGGAACTAGGTTCATGCATTAAACTAGGAGCTTGTTGTCTTAATTATTTTAACAAGATTGTATAATTTAGGACCATGGCTCGAGGTGGCAAACGAGGCAGGCAAGTGGAGGCCGGAACTCAAGAAGCTACTGGCAATAGAGGAAGAGAGGTATCAGAGGGAGAGTCTAGTCATCCTCAGCAAGAGGTGAACCTGGAGGAACAGATCTTTGTAAGGATTACTCAAAGGTTAGCCGAAAGTGTTGGATCGGCACATGCAGACCCAGAAAAGAAGTATGGTATTGAAAGGCTAAAGGCCTTAGGTGCAACGACATTCGAAGGCACCACAGACCCTGCTGATGCCGAGGTTTGGTTAAATCTAATTGAGAAGTGTTTCAGAGTTATGCGATGCCCTGAAGACAGGAAGGTTGATTTAGCAACATTTTTGCTTTAGAAAGGGGCGGATGATTGGTGGAGGATAATAGAGAGTAGGAAAGGAGAAGCATGGAGTTGGAAAGAGTTTCGAAAGGCATTTGAAGATAAGTACTATCCGAGTTCTTACCGTGATGCAAAGAGGAACGAGTTTCTGGGGCTCGTTTAGGGACGATGACAATAGCAGAATATGAGAAGAAGTTCACAGAGTTATCAAAGTATGCTAGCACTATTGTTGCAAGCGAGATAGATCGATGCAAGAGGTTCGAGGATGGTCTACGAACAGAGATCCGAACACCTGTGACAGCAAGTTCATAGTGGGTTGAGTTTTCCAAGCTAGTGGAGACAGCGCTAAGGGTGGAGCGAAGCCTAGTAGAGGAAAGAATGGGAAGAGGAGTTGTAGGTGATGGATGTACCAGTTATTCGGTTAGTTCATCACGAGATCGGCTCCAACCAGGAGATAGTGGGAGATTCACCCAAAGAATTTCTGGAAAAGGGAGCTTCAAACCTCATTGTGGTGGGCAGTATACTTCCAAGACTGGTACGAGTGGAGGTAGGGAGAGACAGAGGCAGCAGAGATCGAGTTTTTCGACAGGGTCAGCAAGAGACTCTCGTACAGGACAAACCGGTGAGTCGGTAGCTAGTTCAGCTAGGAAACCATTATGCAACACTTGTGGAAAGTATCATTGGGGTTGATGTTTGAGTGGGATTAATGTATGTTTTAATTGTGGGCAAGAAGGTCATTTTAAGATGGAATGCCCCCAGCTAATGCAGGAGAACAAGGTAGGACAGAGAACTGCGTCGCAGACTGTGAACCAACAGCAAACAATTGGGGTAGCTGGAGGAGAAGGCACTAGTAAGGCTATGCAGAAGGGACCTGTAGGCCGACCCCGACAGCAGGGGAAGATCTATGCCATGACACAACAGGAGGCAGATGATGCACCAGAAGTTGTTTCTGGTATACTTTCTATTTGTGGTAAACCTGCGCATGTGTTATTAGATCCAGGAGCTACACATTCTTTTATCTCTTGTATGTTTGCTACTAATATTGAGGGGGAATTAGAACCTCTATCTGAAGAACTGTGCATATATACTCCTATTGGTGCTATGATGATAGTCCGTAGCTTCTATAGGAATTGTATGGTAGAAGTAGATGGTATGACTATGACAGCCGAACTGATTCCCTTAGATCTTCAAGAGTTCGACGTTATCTTGGGGATGGATTTCTTGTCTAGGTATCATGCCTCTATGGACTGTCATAGAAAGGAAGTTGTGTTGAGGAAGCCAGGCGACATTGAGGTCATGTTTAAGGGGTATAGGAAGATATTGCCTACTTGTATAATATAAACTATTAAAGCTAGAAAATTATTGAATAAAGGTTGTACAGCATATCTCGCATATGTAGTTTGTGCACCGACGAGTAAATTGATACCTGAGGACATTCTAGTAGTATGTGAGTATTTAGATGTTTTCCCAGAGGAGCTATCAGGGTTGCCACCTGATAGAGAGGTGGAGTTTACCATAGACTTGATTCCATGAACGGCGCCAAATCTCAAGCACCATACAGGATGGCACCGAAGGAATTGAAGGAGTTGAAAACTCAGTTGCAGGAGTTGGTGGATAAGGGTTATATCCGACCAAGCGTATCTCCGTGGGGAGCACCTGTGTTATTTGTGAAAAAGAAAGATGGGACATTACGATTATGTATTGATTACCGACAGTTAAATAAAGTAACAATACGTAATAAGTATCCCTTGCCCCGTATAGATGACTTGTTCGACCAACTAAAGGGTGCCTCGGTGTTTTCCAAAATTGATTTGCGATCGGGGTACCATCAATTGAAGATTAAGGACTTTGATGTACCAAAGACAGCTTTCAGGACAAGGTATGGGCATTACGAGTTCTTGGTAATGCCATTCGGGTTAACAAATGCCCCAGCAGCATTCATGGATCTCATGAATCGAGTTTTCCATCCTTACCTTGATCAGTTCGTGATAGTATTTATTGATGACATCTTAGTGTATTCAGAAAGTAAGGAGAAGCATGCGGAACATCTCAAAATAGTGCTACAGACATTACGAGATCGGAAGCTCTATGCTAAACTTAGTAAGTGTGAGTTTTGGCTGGAGCAGGTTGTGTTTTTGGGACACGTAGTGTCAGCAGCCGGAGTTCAAGTGGATCCTCAGAAGACAGAAGCAATAGTCAAGTGGGAACGACCCACTTCAGTATCGGAAGTCCGTAGTTTTCTGGGACTTGCAGGATACTACCGACGTTTTATCGAGGGGTTTTCAAAGATAGCTCTTCCATTAATCAGTTTGACAAAGAAGAACACGAAGTTCGAGTGGGGTGAAGAGTGTGAAAAAAGTTTTCAAGAGTTAAAGAACAGACTTGTGACAGCACCGGTATTAACTCTACCTACCACAGGAAAAGAGTTTGAGGTTTACTGTGATGCATCACATCAGGGCCTTGGATGTGTTCTTATGCAGGATGGGAAAGTGATCGCTTATGCGTCAAGACAACTGAAAAAGCATGAGTGTAACTATCCTACTCATGATCTGGAACTCGCAGCAGTTGTGTTAGCTTTAAAAATTTGGAGGCATTATCTGTTTGGTGAGAAATGTCATATCTACACAGATCATAAAAGTTTAAAATATATCTTTGAGCAGAAGGAGTTGAATTTGAGGCAGCGGAGGTGGCTCGAGTTGATAAAAGACTATGACTGTACCATCGAGTATCACCCAGGGAAGGCTAATGTTGTAGCTGATGCACTCAGTAGGAAGTCGAAGCAACCTAAGAGTTCACTTAATGCTGTTAGAGTGGCTCTGTTAAAGGAACTCAAGAGTTCTAATGCAGAAGTGTCAGTTGGTGAAAAAGGAAATCTGTTAGCTCATTTTCAGATAAGACCTACTTTAATTAATGAGGTTATCTCAAGTCAAGCAAGAGACCCTGTCCTCAAGAAATTGATGGAAGAGGTGAACTTGAAGCAGAGAGCAGATTACGAAATAAGACGTGATGGGGCGTTGATGAAGTGCGGTAGGTTTTGTGTACCTAAAGATGAAGCTTTGAGAAACACACTACTGGAGGAAGCACATAGTTCAACTTATGCGATGCATCTGGGAGGGACAAAGATGTACCGGACATTGAAGAGCCATTATTGGTGGCCAGGAATGAAACGAGAGATAGCAGAGTATGTCTCTAAATGTCTTATCTGTCAGCAGGTGAAGCCTGAACGACAGAAACTAGGAGGACTTCTAAACCCACTCCCAGTACCTGAATGGAAGTGGGAGCATGTAACCATGGATTTCCTTTTTGGACTTCCTCGGACACCGAGCGGTTATGATGGGATTTGGGTGATAGTTGATAGACTTACCAAGACTGCTCGATTTTTACCAGTTAAGGTAACTTTCACCTTGGATAAGCTGGCTAAATTGTATGTTGACAGGATTGTATGCCAATACGGAGCCCCAGTATCAATTGTGTCAGATAGGGACTCGAGGTTCACTTCCAAGTTTTGGCCGAGCCTTCAAGAGGCCTTAGGAACTAAACTGCACTCCAGTACAGCATTTCATCCACAGACTGATGGTCAGTTAGAAAGGACCATCCAAACCCTCGAAGACATGCTTCGAGCATGCGTGTTGCAGTATAAAGGAAGTTGGGAAACTCATCTATCATTGATGGAGTTTGCATACAATAACAACTATCATTCTAGCATTGGAATGGCACCGTACGAAGCATTGTATGGAAGAAGATGTAGAACCCCTATATGTTGGGGTGAGGTAGGGGAAAGAAAGCTAATAGGGCCAGAGTTAGTCCAAGTTACTTCAGAAAATGTTAAATTTATCAGGGAAAGGCTGAAGACAGCGCAAGATAGACAAAAGAGTTACGCTGACAAGCGAAGGAGAGATTTAGAATTCGAAATCGGAGACAGTTTTCTTGAGATTGTCCCCGTGGAAGGGTATTTTACGGTTCGGAAGGAAAGGGAAGCTGAGCCCAAGATATATAGGTCCTTACGAGATTCTGGAACGTGTAGGGCCATCAGCTTACAGATTAGCTTTACCTATAGTGTTGTCTCGGGTACATAATGTTTTCCATGTATCAATGTTAAGGAAATACATTTCTGACCCATCACATGTGCTCAAGGCGGGACCAGTGCAACTTAAGGAGAATCTATCTTATGAGGAAGAACCTCTACAAGTACTTGATCGGAAGGAACAGGTACTTAGGAACAAGACAATACCGTTGGTAAAAGTATTGTGGAGAAATCACGAGGTCGAGGAAGCAACCTGGGAGAGCGAAGACCAAATGAAAAAAAAGTACCCACAACTTTTCTCGTACAAATGATGTTGCTGAATTTCGAGGGCGAAATTCCTCTTAAGGGGGTAGTAAATTGTAAGCCCTAAACTCTCTTTTGATCATATTGTGCTCATATATGATGTTTTGACATATGCAAATTGATATAGGTTGCACTAAAAGATGTCGTGGTAGAATTTGGGAATCTCCTAAGTTGTGGATATTAACATACACAAAGCTTCATAAGGAGACAGGTTACGCATTGGGATAAGCATATTAAAAGTTGAGTTGAAGTAAGTTAAGGTCATGAGCAAGTTGGGTACACATTAGGTGTATGTTGTGTTGAATACAAAAGCTGTAATTTCTAATTAATTTAGTTAAAATTTCTTTACAATTTAGGTGGATTGAAAGGGACTTAAAGTCTAAAGAGAGAAGGAGGAGCTGGCCATTTTAGTTACATTTTCGTTGGAGTTTTTTTTGTTATAGTGGAAGGATGAGCTGTCCAACACTTGTGACTGCAGTAGACAGCTGGAAGCTCTAGGAAGTGGATAAACTTAAAACAGTCATATCTCTCAATCCACTTGAGCAAATTCGATGCTTCTTAAGCCAAAATCTCAGAAATTGAATGAAGATTAGGTCTAAAAAGTTTTGTGAGAAAATATGAAGAAGAAGGTTGTGAAAATTTAAGAAAACCGAGAGGTGTTCCCAGTTTTTCGGCAAGCAGAATAGGGTGAAGAAATCTGGTGATTTTGAGCTCTTGAAAACGAATTAGAAGCTAACGTTTTTAGGTAAGTAAGTTTAGATGTTGTATTTGAGGGTTATCAAATAAAAGTTGGTGGTTGTTTTGTTAAATTTTGAGAAACTCATGCTGGAAGTCGAATCTGTAATTTTTGGCTCAAAACAGAGGGGTCTAGAGAGCTTAAGGAAGTTGTGTTCCAATTTGTTATACCCTATTGCCAAGTGTGTGCAATTACTATCCTATGAGTTATGTGACTGAGTTAGATCAATTTTTGGTCCAAGTAGCAAAAGGAATTAATGTTATGGAATTCATTTTCAGGGCAAACAAAGATAGGAGAAGCTTATAAGCCTTGGGAGCCTTCCGGTGTTTGTGAGTAATTTTGTTTGAAAACCTAGGTGTTGATCTTTATTTATTCAAAAGCTTACTAGTGATGGATATTGAAGCATGCTTAAACTAAGTTATATTCATTTTTCATTGAATTCCTACTAATAAATGTCGGTGTTGAAAGTTAAGCATAATTGTAACTAGTTTGTTACTCCTCGTTCAAGCATGAAACCTAAGTTTGGAAGTAGGGTTTTTCTTGGAAGTACCATGCATTAATCCACTCTAAAACATGTTTGAATTGCTTGAAACTTAAAGTATGATGGTTTGGCTATGTTAAAGAATTTATGCGTTGAGAACACGAAAAATGAGTTTGGTTAATGAGTTCTCTTTTAATCATACGATGAACTACACTTGAAGTTGGAAGCTTGTTTAATGATGAAAGTTTGTGTTTATGTTGAGAACTTGCTGAATGTGATTCCAAAACATGTTTCCTAACTATTTAAAGCATGCCCTTGTATATTATTAACCCCCGGTACTGAAGGACACGGAGAAGGTACTTGGGAGGGAGAAAACTTGACCCCCGATACTGAAGGACAGTGAGAAGGTATTCGGGTGGTAGTTGGTCTGACCCCAATACTGAAGGACATGGAGAAGGTATTAGGGGAGACCAGTGAGCCTAAATGGCATACCACGTGCACGTGAGAGAGAGAGGTATTGAAGTTGTTGGTTAGAGAGGACTCTACCATAGCTAGGGTATCATGCTACAAGTTTTCTTTATCATGAGTTTTGATGCATTGATTATCGTGGTGCTTAAAGCCTATAATTTGGCGACATTGTTTAATTACTTTTGATACTTTACCTATGAACGCATAACTTATTAAATAGTCACTCACTGGGCTTCCCAGCTCACGTTTTCAACATGTTTTCTCTCCCCAGGTAGCAAACGAGTTCCCGGTGCTTAGCCTCGACAAGACCTGTTTGCCACCACGCCACTTAGCTCCTTGTATATATATACTTCCACCTGTATATAGTTTTGAAATAAAAGCATTCTAGTCGGGGTGTAATACTTAAGTATGTTATGACTTGTTATGAAAACCTAGTATGAAAAAATGATTGCATCTTATTCAGGTGTGCAACTGTGCGCTCAATTTTACTAGTTCATATATGCTTCGTTGTATACAATTTCAGGTTAATGTTAGGTTGGGCAGGGAGTGGCAGTAAGAGGGTTGATATTCTCTGTCTTCGCATTCCTTCCTAGGATTAGGCAAGTGAGCTGGGAGGGGGTGTGACACAGAATCTCTAAAATAGTCGGACTTAGTTAAGCAAGTTTGTGGGCACATGGTGGGCGCATTTCCTCAGGGTTGAACTAGATTTGAATCCCCTGCTTCTCATTACTGTTTTCTTACATTTCTTTAATTTCCTTTATTTTTATTGCACAAAACCCGCCAAAACATCTTATTTATTTGGTTACCTTAGGTTGCAACTTGAAAGTATTTGTGTTGTTAACTGGAAAGCTCTTTGTTAACCGTTCCCTTAGGTTCGATACTTGGAATACTTCCATATATTACTTGTTTGTGATAGCGTGCACTTGCGCTTGCTTTTGGCGTATAGCAGCCACACCTCATCAGAGACATATCTTCTATTCAGTACCTTGATCAATGAGGACTTTCATGCAAGAAAAATTTGCATGTTATGCATTTAAAATCTTACGACCTTCAGCTTGGTCTTTTCTTTGTTCAGCCCATGCGGGTGACCCCAAATTTTGGCCTTTTATTTGGAATAACTATTTAGGCTCATTGAGCTCTAGTTAATCTCCAAGTTAGTATTCCTCATTTGTGATAAGTGAAATTTATAGTTTGTTATGCTAATAAACTAGCTTTATCAACTATTCTACATTTAAAGTATATTTTTTCATGAACATGATATTTCTCATGTGATATCAAAAGTTCAATGAAACTACTTTTGAGTAATTTGATGCAGATGCTATGTTGATTTAACTAAATGAAACATATTTACAATTTCATATACGAAAAATTAATGTATGTTAGAATTTTCATAAAATGAGTATGTATTCAACCTATTTATTATATCAAATAAGCAATTGCATAACCTCCAGAATTCCACATGATAAATTTTTCTTCTGATACTTCATGACATTCCTAGTTTATTCATCATGTTCTTTTCATATACATTATATCACTAAGTCATATAAGGTTTTATTTAAATAAAAAAAATATAGAGCATAACATGGTAATTAGTAAATTCTAGAATAGAATACAAGGAGATGCCACTGTAAAGAAGACAAAAGATAAATAACTATTTCATGTTCGTGGTATTATCTAGCTTTTTAATTTTTAATGTAGTATCAGAAAGTTTTTGAGTTAGAAATAAACTTATTTAGGATTTTGTGATTTTATAGAGATCTTTGATGTTGAGGCCCTAAAATTTTCTCCAATTGATGTATGGATCTCCATAATTATCTTCTAGATTAATGTCAGAAAAAATGATAAGTCGTTTTGGCCTCAACTGGACCATTGTGGCCTCTGCCATCTCTGGTCAATTGCTTTGAATTCATTGAATGGCATCCTGGATTGATGTAAAGAAGGATTGTGAATCCTCTTGGCTTCAGCTCGGCCATAGTTGCCTCGACTAGCAGAGTCAACTGCTTTTATTTTCTTGAAATTATCCTCTAGTTTAATGCTTGCTTTTTGTTTACTAGGGAAACATATCTCTTTGTTACTTTTTGTTTACTAAGGAGGTATATCCCTTGTTGACCCCTACTCAAGGAGGATGTTGCTTCTAGGAATATCTTGAGTATACATTGATATTCTAACCTATACAGCAAACTTTTAGTGGCTTTGTAGAGCATAATTATAGAGAAAAGTAAGAAAATAAAAAAAAGAGCCTAAAGGATGAGGTGACCTAAGCTCAACCAAAGCTCGGCCTTGGCGCAGTCTCAAACCAGCTTGCACTTTCCTTTGTTATGTTGTGTCTGAAATTTTTGATACTTGTCTCTCATGGTAGTGGACAAATTTTCTCATCCCAAGATTGGTACCTCAAGTCTGCTCGAATCACTCAGGTCAGCCTCAGCCACTTTATTCAGCATTTGCAGAAGTTAATATGAAATCATTTGATTTGGTTTTGAGGGAGGTTGGCCTTGGCCTCAGTCACAGAAGATTCATGGATAACTCTCCTCCTCGATCTCGGCTAGAGTCAGCCTCGACCTTTTCCCAAGGTGTTCCCGAAGCAAATGCTCGGGTAAGCCTCAGCTTGGGTCAACCTCAGCTTGGGTCGGTCTCTACCTCTTCTTCAATGCATTGATCTGATAGCACCCACAAGAGTGTTATTTCTAGGCTTAATTTAGATTAGTTTGTGCTATTTTTAATGGACTTTGATGATTTTATCTTATGATCTGCAAAATTCGTGCATTTGGAGCTAAACCGATAATCTTGAGTGGTTTGTAGACAAAAATAAGCTTACAGGAGAGCTTTTGGGCAAAAGAGACAAGGAGAAGAATTGTACATATAGAATTGCAACGCCATATGTGCAGCTAGCGGTGATAATATTAACTGAAAACTGACCAAACCAAACCTAACCAAACCGATCCAGGGTTTAGTTCAATGCCTTAAAAGAAAATTGGACATCTTAGTTTTTATTTTGGCAAAATCGACAAAATATTGGTTTGATTCGATTTTCGTACAAAAAAACCATTAAAAAACAGAACCAAACCGAGGTATATATTTATACCTCAAAAAATTCTAATCCATCTGTTTTCACTTTTTCCCTCACACTTGCTCAGACGCTCATGCCTCACGCAATGTAGCCAAAGTCGTTGTTGCTCCCAACACACTTTCGCTCCCAACTCGACGTCGTCATCACTCTCTCTCTATATATAAGCTCTGTTTTCCTTCTACCCCTTTTCTTCTCATTTTCTCTTGTTTCTTTTGCATTCTCGTCTATCATTCAACTATCAAATTGACTATGTTGTTATTTGATTCACTCTTACAATCTTTGAGTTTTCTTTTTTGTCCATGAGAATTTGATGGGTTTTGTTTGAAAATAATAATGTATGTGTAAATACATTATATAGATTGATTGTTTGCTGGAAAAAATTAAAATCTCCCTCATCCAAATGAGTTTTCTAAATGGAAAAGCAAATTCTTCTTCCATTTGGGGTTTACAAACATTTTTTTTGAAACGGGGGTTTACAAACATTGACATTGTAAGTTCTTTTCTTGAAATGTTTGCAAATAAAATAAAACTTTGGACTCTGTTGAGATCTGATTTTAAACTAATGAAAGTGAGAATTTGAGATCTGGGTTGGATCGTGTTATTTGGGTGTAAGTACTTTATGGCTCTTTGATAATATTTTGGATCTAAATGTTGTTCATCGCTATGTGTGATTGAGGGAAGAAATTTGAGTTTCCTTTTTGCTAAGGCACTTCTTTTATTTGTGCCATTCTTCATAGCTTTCTATTCTTATCTCTTTCTTTTGCTGTATTTTGTGTTGTTGTAGTTGTTCATTCCTCTCTACTTTTTCAAGCACCTAATTTGTATAAATTTGCTCTTGTTTTATTTAACCACTTATTTGAATATTGCAAAAGAACAAAGTTATTTGCTTTAAGAAATGGGATTATTTGAGTGAAGTAACTCAAAAATATGCTACCAAAATTTCAAGTCTAAATCCTATTTTAATTTTTTAGTCAATCAATATGGGTCTTTCTAGTTGGATGCAGGGAACTTGAATTATCTATAATGTGTGAGGTAGAGTTCGATCATCAAATTTGGCCATATCCTTGTTTTGATTCTTAAAAAAAAATAAAACTAAAAACCAAACCAATGAGGAACCAATCCAATGGACAACCGAACCGATGATTTTATCCTTTATTGGACATGGGTTCAATTCCTCTCGTGCTAAAATCGAATGGATTAGTTCAGTTCTTGGTTTGGCCTAAAACCGATGAAAATTGAACTGATATCACCCCTATGTGTTGCCCTCAAAATCTAGAAATCCACACACAAATCAGTGCAACGTTGAAGGATAGCGTTGCAATGCCATACCAAAAATCTATTATGCCCTAAAGCCTCGTAATTAATAATTTATTTAATAATTAATAATATTTTTGATTATTTTATTTGCAATATAATACTATCCATTATATGAAAAATCCAAGGTTATTAGGGTAATCTTGAACAGTATGTGGTTGACATATGGGAGGATCATGTTCAAGAAATAACCTAAAGGGTCATAGTATATGGATAAGGTTTGGTGTCTTATCTTGGTAACACTATTGATACGGCCCACTTTGTAATAGTTACAAACTATTTGTTCCAAATCGTTCATGTGGAGACATTTGAGTGGGGGTATCTTATACAATGAGTTTGTATAAGACTGGACCACGAAATATTTAATCTCTCTTTATAAATCCGTTAATTGAGAAGATTAATATTTCATTAAGACGATCATATGCGACTCGATCTTAATCTTGAGTGAGTTATGAACTCTTGCCTATGAGGGCTTGTCATTTGATTTGCATGAGTGAAAGTGGCTTTTGTAGGCAATTTAATATGCCTACCATTTTGGGGACTTGGCCAAATAGGGAGCTGGGAACATAATCTCATAAGATGGAATTCACTCCTTCCCATATATGGTGAGTAGATAAGTAGTTCTCTTAAGTGCTGATTTCGGGAATTGAACAATGGGGGCCCACCCTCTCATTGGCCCAAGAGGGACTTCGTTTTATATTGGATCATAAACAAATTGTTCATTAGAGGATAGTGGTACTTAAGGTGCAAGATGTAATTACAAGGGTAAAATGGACTTTTGACCTAGCGATAATTACGAACAACTTGTGAAAGATCGACTTGCATGTAATGGTTATATCCATGGACACAACTTGTCCTACAGTGCATAAGAGTGCAACTCCAAGTCTATAGTGGAGTGACCCTAGAGTTAATGAATGAAAATTATTTAATTAAAGAGTTAATTAATTACATTTGTATCATTGGAACTTATAATCTATAGGTCCATAAGGTTCTCTTGCTAGCTCATAGTAACACTAAAAGATCAATCAAGTTGAAAGAAAATTTCAAAATGTTAAAATCAATATTTAATTTGAATTGTTCAAATTAATATTTAATATATTATATATATTAAATATAAAAGAGAAAAGTATTTTTAATGTATTTGATACATTAAATATTAAAATAATTAATGTATATTAGATACATTAAAGAAAATATATTTATAAAATTTGAATAAGATTCAAATAAATAAATATCGTAGGAGATTTGATTGAGATTCAAATAAATATAAGATATATTTTAATATATTAGATATTAAAATATAATATTTTAATTATGGCAAAGATTTTTCTTTGGTCTCTATAAATAAACCCAAGGTTAAGCCATTAGACATAACACGCGTGTCCTTAATAGAGAATTAGAGAATTATCTCTAGACCTCTTCCTCTCTAATTCCTTATGGATTTTCTTTCAATAGGCTCTCACAAGCCTTGGTCCTGTATTCGAGTCATAACAATGATGACTTTTGTGGAAGTCTTGGAACACAAGAAGTAAAGAACAGCCAGAAAATATCTTCATAATATACAATGGTATTTATTGCTTAACATTAGTTTTTGTTTAATTCTAAGTAAAATCAAAGACAATCCAATGCTTCCGCTGCAAGAAGAAGTGTTCATTCCTTTCAATTGGTCACATCAATAATGAGTTACACACCATTACCAAACTTTGGTTAGGATATGCAATAGAGATTGCATAGTGAATATTATTCCCTCCAAAAGTGGCTACGAGACAATTTTGGAATTATAGAAGAGTAGTAAATTTAGTTTACAACACTTCAATATTTAAGATTATTAAGCATACGTGCTGAAGCAAATCCAAAGAGGCTGAATGTGTTCAAAAATATGCCTAAGTGTAGGTCACCCCTAAGGAGTACATAATGGTCTTTTATCTAGTTCATAAAAAGAATAAGGTATTTGTATGACAAATATCATTTTTCTATAAGGAATGTCAAATAAAGGACTACAAACCTTTAATAAGGTGAGATAGTATTAATAAATTGGTCCCAAGTAAAGCCACTAAATAGTTAACAAAAGTTGATAACAATTTAATTTGAAAGCCAAATGGATCCTAGTCATGAATTGGATAAGCCTCAATTATGAGATGACTCAACCTTTACAAGGACTTAATTGAAGCCCAAATTATCATATTAGATGACAAATTTGAAGGCTTATTGCCCTCAAAGTGAGACTAATGGCAAAGAGTTAAACCTAATAGGAGAAAATAAACTGCGAGTAAACTTTCTTACTTATTGTCATACTAGAGTCTGTAAGCATTATTTAATTCATTGTTGCATATGGAATATGAAAATGAATGTTTAGAATTCTTTTATGAAAAGAAATCTTAAATAATGCATCTACACATATCAATCAGAGAGGTTTATTTTCAAAGATCAAAGAATAAAGGTTTGCAAAATAGTAAATGTTCATTTATGAAATGAATTTTACCATTAGATCTGTGAATATAAGGTTTGATAAGAGTATCAAAACCTATGACTTTGGATAAATATTAATGAAGCTTGTATAGACAAGAAAATCATTAATTGCCTAGTGGATTTTTCTCATATTTTATGTTGATGATATTTTACTCATTATGAATGATGTAAGATGTCTATCTAACATAAAAAGTTGACTGAGTAACCAATTCCAAATGGGTGATTTGGAATGATTAGATATATTTTACGTCCAAAATGGAGATTTTAAGAACAAAATGTTAACTTTGTCTCAAACATCTTATATTGAAAAAATTGTTGTCAAATATTTGATATTTATGTCTAAGGAAGAGTATCCTAAGACACCTCAAATGTTGAGAGCATGTGATTAATTATCTACTCTAAGTGAGAGACAATTAATGCATAAATGAGACTTAACAATTAATATACAGTTGGTTAGCATATATCAGTTAAACGAATGATATGACCATTGAGTAGAAAATTAAAAATTGTATCAAATTATCTATGGATAATGAGAAATTTTTGTTTATGGAGTAAAAGATTTGGTCTTTACTAGATATACTGGTTCTTACAAAGATTTAGGAAATCTATGTTAAGATAATTTTTACTCTAGGTGTGGTGGAGTATGGTATACAAGTTAAATTGTTTTTCTTGTGAAGCAACAAAATGATTTGTATGACTCAAATAGTTTCTTGAAGATCTAAAAGATGTTTTAGATATGATTTAGTCTATGTTTTATTATGATAATAGTGGTGCAAAGACTAATATTAAGGAAATTAGAAAACACCAATGTATAGGGAATCATATCGAGAGAGAGAAAGCATCATTGTAGTGACTAAGATGGCTTTTAATGGCAGTTGTTTGGATCTATATATAAAAAGATTCTTCAGGCTAAAGTGTTTGAGGGTCACCTAGAATGTCTAAGATTACGAGACATGTCTCATCTTCACTAAGAAAAGTGGGAGAAATATGTTGGGTATAAAGTATGCCCTTTGATACATGTCTCATCGACTTTAATGCAAATAAGAGGATTGTTGGAATTGTTGGGAGTGCAACCAAAGTCCCACATTGGTTAGATAAAGGGAAGATCATGGGTTTATAAGTGAGGGACACTATCTCCATTGGTATGAGGCTGTTTAGGTAAAACCAAAAATAAAGCCATGAGGGCTTATGCCCAAAGTGGACAATATCATACAAATGTGGAGATTTGTCGAGGGTCGTTGTCCATAACAAGTTGTATCAGAGCGGTCTTTGAATTTTATTTAGAGTTAAGGTTTTGTATGATGGGTATTTTAATTTTATATATGTGATATATGTGGTTTGCAAAATTGACTGTTTAAGCTATTTGGCAATAACTTTATTGTTTGACTAGATCAATTGTAAAACCCTAAAGGGTTTAGGATTTTATGTAATATATACTTTGATCTTTCAGTGACACTCACAAAAGGCTTCAAAGATGAGATTTGGTGCTAGCGTTGAGGCATAGCATCAGCAACAAAAGTGGCTACATCGTTGAATTTTTTTTTATTAAGGGTTTTTAAGAGGTGATGAAAATCAAATGGCTAGCAACTACACATTAAAGCTATTAACACCGCATGTAATTGCATTAAAATTTCTTTAGGCGGTGGACTTCACTAAGTGGATTTATTTTTTATTCACAATAAATTATACAACAAATCATTAACTTTGATTCTATATATATGTATATATAAGTCACCAAATACAAGGAAGGATGTGAATTTGTTTAGTTCATGTGTATGTTGGTTCGTGAAAATTTGGGTTCCGACGGCAAGAAGGCTTGAATCTAAACGGTGCACAAGTGTTGCTGGCATTGATGTTTAGATCTTATAGTCGGCGATCATCAAGCTAGCGGTGAGAGATTGAACACAACGAAGATTGGACTATCAAGGCAATTGAAAATGTAAGAATTTCTAAATCCTAAATTTGGAATGGTTCAAACAAGAAAAAATATTGAAGACCAAGATATGTCTTGGATTTAAATTATTGTAATTTAAATTGTTTTCAATTTTTAGGATATGCCAAATATGCCGGTCAATTTTGCTAAATTTAATTTAATTATACATGTGATGTATGTTTTAAATTAGTTGACTGTTGCATAAAGTATGTCATTTAGATTAAAATCTCACCATAGGTTAAGCATGATCATGCATCTTATCTTAATTATTTTTAATACAATTGTTATATTTAGAAAATTTGATTAGGTTGTTTCCTAATAGAATTAAGATATTTTTCTAATTAGTTTATTTTTTTTTCCTTATTTTTTAATATAATCATTATATTTGGAAATTGATTGGAAATTTGAATTAGGATATTTGATTTCTTAATTGAAAATGCATGTTTTCTTAATAGGATTAAGATCTTTCCTAATAGGATTAGGGTTTTCTTAAAATAAAGATATATTTTTCTAATTCATGTTTTAAATAGTTTAAAATTTGAATTTAATATATCTTTATCTGTTTCTAATAAGATTAAAATTTAGGATAATCTTTTAATTTAGTTTTAAAATGTTTAAAATGGTAGATCTTCAAAAGTATCTTTGAAGAGAATTAGTTTTTAATAGGATTAAAAATATTGCCTAAATTCACTTAGGTTCATTAATCTAGTTATTAATAGTTAATTAAAGATTAATGAATTTGAAATAAAAATTGACTATAAGGGAACTCTTTCTATAGAAGATTTTGTCTAGACTGAGACATTTAAGCTGACCAAAAGGGAACACCTCTAACTGAGAATCGACCTTGAAGTTGAATTAGTCAAATTTTATTTAATTTCACTAAGCATGCTCATAATGTGATTAGCTTTTTTTTTTGAAATAGTTTAAAAACTTAGTAATTCACATTAAAATCAATCTAACCAACATAAGGGTTGTGAATGGTAGATTGAGGAATTTAGATAAACGAGATTAGCTAATTTGTCTAAGTAAGAGAAAATCCTATTTCAAAATAGTAAGTGGGAGAAGGAAATGTGTCAACATATCCTATGGTCTCCATCATTGGTTCACATCGTGAGATTCATGCAGGGCCTCGTGGCAGCTTTTGGACCATCTCCCTACGGAAAATGTTTGCATGGGTCAATATCAAGGTGAACTTCTAAAAAAGATAGGATTGTAGTTTTGTTTCCAATACTTGACCTACCCTACGGCGGCACTTTTTGGGATAAAACTATGGAATCTAAAATTATGGGGCCACACTTACAAATGGCTTATTAAGGTTGTTAATAATGTCATTGACCAAACTAATGGTAACTAAATATTATAGGAATAAAGTTATGCTGGTATAATACTTGGTTGAGATTGTCTCAGTTTAGTGAATGAACACTTGACCTATCGTACGGCGGCACTTGTTCTAACTCACTAAAGTACCATAGCATTAGAAATAATTTATAGGGTTCATTTTTCAAATTGTTTGATTTCTATGCTAAAATGGAATGGATAATTGATTGCATGATGTTAAATAATATATTTTATATATTTCAATATTATGACTATTTCTCTCATATTTTTAATTTTATTACTAATAAGTCAAAATTGAAAAAATTTTATTACTTGAAAAAGTAACGTTAACACTATAAGGGAAGTGTAAAATTTTGAATTTATCTTTATTGAAAAATGTTTTCAAAACATGTTGCCAGTGTTAATCGAATTGTTTGTGAAGCACATGATTAATGAATCAAAAGCAAACGAGATAGCTTGTACGTATCTCCTAGTTGACATGTTAGATGTCAAGCTTAGAAGATAATGAAAATGACAACAACATATGAGATGTTGTAGTCAACATAAGCTAAATTTAGATAATTGTCTAAATGATCTCAAATTTAAGTATTACAAAATTCCAATAAAACAAACCAAATGACTGAAGCTATATAAAAGAAAATAGTTCCTAAATTAGCCAGGACAATCATAATGAGAAAATTTTTTGAAATACCTCTATGGGAAGAAAAATATAAATGAAAGTAAATTTGATTTACTAGATTTTTGGTGGAATATAAATAACGCCACCTAGATAGTCGATATAAGATCTCCTATCAAGATTTATTCTTCATTACATTTAATATGTAATTCTTGGAAAATACATTTCATGTAAAATAATTTCTATAAGTTGGCACCAGGAAGCCCATCTCAGCTAGCATAGTAGGAGACATTAAGATATTATTAAGTAAAGATTGTTACTTAATGCTGAATATGGTGTTTTTAGTAACCATAAGAGAAATTCAATTTCTTGAACTTTATTACTAAAATGTTCATATAGTATGAATTACTTTGAAGTATTAAAGTTTATATTTTCAAAATTGTTTGAAAATACATTCAGCTGAAAATAAAAACAATTTGTATATGTTAAAATGTTGACATATACTATACTACAAAATACTGAGATATTCAAGATTTTAGAATCCATAATAGAAAGATATTGTTTTCTCCAAAAAGATGATACTTGACTTTGGTAATTAAGGTTGATTAACATCAACTTGAATAGAATGAAAAGATTAGTAAGAGATAATTATCTAAAAGTTAGTTAATTACTTTATATGTCTATAAATCTTGCCTTTCATGCAAGATAATCATTGGGCCTTTATTGGATATGGCTACATGGTCAAATAATACTTTGGGCTTATACATTATGACCCAAATGGTCTGGTGAATATATAGGTCAAATAAAGTCATGAATATTTCATCACTCTCGTTGATGACTGTTAGGGACAATGACCCTCCACATATCTCCACATTGGTATGATATTGTCCACTTTAGGGATAAGCCCTCATGGCTTTGTTTTTTATTTCAAAAATGCCTCATACCAATGGAGGTAGTGTCCCTCACATATCATATGGCTTTGTTTTTTGTTTCGAATTCTTTTATGAAAAGAAATCTTAGATAATGCAACTACACAAATCAATCAGATATGTTTATTTTCAAATATCAAAAGCAAAAGGTTTGCGAATTTTACCATTAGATATGTAAATATAAGGTTTGATAAAAGTATCAAAATAATGACTTTGGATAAATATTAATGAAGTTTGTATAGACAAGAAAATCATTAATTTCTTAGTGGATTTTTCTCATGTTTTATGTTGATGATATTTTTACCCATTATGAATGATGTAAGATGTCTAACATAAAAAGTTGATTAAGTAACCAATTCCAAATGAGTGATTTGGAATGATTCGGTATATTTTACATGTCCAAAATGGAGATTTTAAGAACCAAATGTTAACTTTGTCTCAAACATCTTATATTGACAAAATTATTGTCAAATATTTTATATTTATGTCTAAGGAAGGGTATTCTAAGACACCTCAAATGTTGAGAGTATATGATATGCATAAATGAGACTGAACATTTAATATACAAGTTAGCATATATCAGTTAAACGAATGGTATGACCATTGATTAGAAATTAAAGACTTCCTCAAATTATCTATGGATGATGAGAAATTTTTGTATGGAGTTAAAGATTTGATCTTTACAAGATATACTGGTTCTTGCAAAGATTTAGGAAATCTATGTTAAAATAAATCTTACCCTAGGTGATGGAGTATGTTATACAAATTAAATTATTTTGCTTGTGAAGCAACAAAAAGACTTGCATGACTCAAATAGTTCATTGAAGATCTGAAAAGTGTTTCAGATATGATTTAGTCTATAGAGTATGCCCTATGATACATGTCTCACTGGCTTTAGTGCAAGTGGGAGATTGTTGGGATTTATGGCCTAAAGCCTCATAATTAATAATATATTTAATAATTAATAATAATTTTGATTATTTTATTTGCAATATAATATTATCCATTATATGAAAAATTCAAGGTTATTAGTGTAATCTTGAACAGTATGTGGTTGACATACAGGAGGATCATGTTCAAGAAATAACCTAAAGAGTCATAGTATATGGATAAGGTTGGGTGCCTTATCTTGGCAACACTATTGCTATGACCCACTTTGTAATAATTACAAATGATTTGATCCAAATCGTTCATGTAGAGACATGCGAGTGGGGGTATCTTATACAATGAGTTTATATAAGATTGGACCACGAAATATTTAATCTCTCTTTATAAATTTGTTAATTGAGAAGATTAATATTTCATCAGGATGATCATATGCGACTCAATCTTAATCCTGAGTGAGTTATGAACTCCTGCTTGTGAGAGCTTGTCTTTTGATTTGCATGGGTGAGTGACTTTTGTAGCTGATTCAATATGTCTACCATTTTGGGGACTTGACCAAATAGAGAGCTGGGAACATAATCTCACAAGATGAAATTCACTCTTTCCCATATAGAGTAAGTAGATGAGCAGTTCCCTTAAGTACTGATTTTGGGACTTGAAAAATTGGGCCCCACCCTCTCACTGGCCTGAAAGGGACTTAGTTTATAAGTAGATTATAAAGAGGTTGTTCATTAGAGAATCAGTGGTACTTAAGGTACAAGATGTTATTATAGGGGTAAAACGGACTTTTGACCCAGCTGTAATTACGAACAATTCATGAAGGATCGACTTACATGTAATGATTATATCTATAGACACAACTTGTCTTACAGTGCATAAGAGTGCAACTCCAGGTCTATAGTGGAGTGACCTATAGTTAATGAATGAAAATTAATTAATTAAAGAGTTTAATTAAAAAGAATTCACTCTATTCTCTCAGATTTTAAAGAAAAGAAAATATCGCAATCGGATGACCGATCGTGTGAAGACTTTATTCAACAAATGGAAGATAAATGCTGAAGCAAGAAGGCGACAAGCCGAAAAAATGAAGAAGAAGGCAATAGCCACCAGAGTAGGAAGAGCTGAACAGCTAATGGTGCAAGAAGCAAACAAACACAGATTCAAAGAAGGAGATAGTGCAGATCTTAATATTAAGAATACACTGTCATCCATTCAATCCATTGAAAGATCAATTGTTCAATGGAATGTCCCAAAATTTGATCCTAAGTTAATCTACGACACAGGGATCTTCAATCAAATGAAAGGAATTAAGATTGTTGAACGAACAATTCCAATCGTCAACAATCCAGAAAAAATACGCCTATTCTCTTCCGAGATGCTATGGCAGCACAAATTGAAGGGTTATCAATTCCTTCATATCGGCCTTGTTCAAGTAGGTATAAGACCATTATACCGACCGGGCCTCGATATCCCAATCCTTGTCGCCCTCAGAGACAAGAGACACCTTGACTACAAGAACTCTATGCTAGGACTCATTGAAGCAAACCTAGGAAGAGGACCAGTCTACTTCAATGTCTATCCCAACTTTCCAATTTCTTTAACTGATCCAAACATACTAAACACTTTAGTATTGGATATCAAGTTTAAGAATTTGAATGTTGAGAAGATGACGGAATCATTCGCAGTAATATGGCGAATAAATTACAAGATCATGAAGACAACGCTGGAGCCAAGATGTAATATAGAAGCGCCGCCAGAAGAACAAACGATCCTATTCGAAGCGGACTTCGAAAATAATCTGATAGAGATTCCCAAGATGTTATCATGGGAAGACATAACAAGGAGGTCCGAATGGGATTTGGAGAAAGCTTTTACTCCACCAAAACCCAAGCCAAGGACTTTGACCCTCATAGAGGAAAAACCAGACGGAAGTGTTCATATCGAGTTCGAGGATGAGGATCCTCCACAATCGAAGGTAACTCACTTCGCTCCTTCCAGACATAGCACCTCTACAAGCAGAACAGCACCTTCTTCGTCTGCAGGGTTGCCAAGGTCGACCTCTCTCAGAATAGAGAAGGTCAGTCTAGACCAAAATATTCCTGAAGTTCACTACCAAAGGAATACTTCGCCAACTCAGACAGATATGGAAGCAAATCAGCTTAATGTAATTCAGAGAGAATTCCAGATAGACAAGGAGGCCCTGAATAAAGACTTCCTAGATCCAGCATGGGCCGAACCCAGAAGGATACTATTCGAGCGGTTTGATGCTGAAGAAAGGGAGCAACTTAAAGCTGAATGGAAAGAGGTTATGACAACCTTAGAAGAAAATATACCTTTCTTTGAATGGTATATGAACAAAGAAGATTGGCTAGCAAAGTCAATCAATGTATTAAAGGAGGTATCCTGGAGAACCTCGAGGGGAGAAGAAGTAAACTCTACTCATCCTCCACTAGAGGCTATTCAGTTTGAAAGCTCTAACCAAGCCGTTATGGCGGTACCTTTCAAACTAATCGACCAGAAAGTTGAAGATCATAATCCTTCGAAAGGAATCCGAGGACTTCAACTACAAGGAAACTATACAAACAAAATCCTCTCTACCATGTCTGAACAATTAAACATGGTAGAAGAGAAAATTGTAGAAGAAGCAACTATCACAAAGAAGAAGATCCCCAAAGGAGAATTTGGGAGTACTGAACCAACAACTCCATACTTCAGAACAGATGTAGGGAGTTCAATACCAATGATGAAGTCCAACATAGACAGAAGTCTAGACAAGTTCATCCTAGAAGTAGATAACCATCTGAAGAAACTAACGATGAAAGACTCCACAGACGAGATCAATGTCCTAAACGAATCAGAAGTAGAAGATGTATTAGAAGATCTGAGCCAGATGGCCCTAGAAGATCAAAGCCCAAAAAACGTACTGAAAATCCAATATCAGAAAAGTTATGCTCGGAACCATTACAAAGAAGCTCGACAAAGTGAGCAGAGAAATTGGTATCCGAGACCTTCTAAGCCGGATTTAATGTACGAAGAAAGAAGTTACATGACGTACAGGTCATACGATGGAGATTCGATCTATGAGTGGAATCTCGATGGCCTTTCTGATTACCTGATCATGGGAGTTATCCAAGAGATGTTAATGGCAAACACCGCCTACATCACAAAGGGACACTCTGACCATGCATCAGCCAAATTCCTTTCGGCAGGATTCTCTGGCGTCCTAAAAGGATGGTGGGATCATAGATTCACCAAATTGGAACGAAAACAAATACTCAGGCATAAGGCGAGAAGACCGACGGGAACAACAGCAAGTTCCACAGGATCCAATGAAGCTTCATCTTCGATAGTCCCTAGAGATACGATAATCGAAGAAGAAGTAGAAGATGCGGTAATTACCCTGACCCATGCCATCGCAGAAGCATTCATGGGTACAACTACTAATTACCGTTATATGGCTGGTATATCACTGAACAATCTTAGGTGTCCAAAGCTCCAAGATTTCAGATGGTATAAAGATACCTTTTTGTCAGAAGTTTACAAAAGGGATGATTGCGAAAGCGAGATCTGGAAGCAAAGGTTTATCACTGGGCTTCCCCCGCTATTCCAAACACAATTGCTTCAGTATATTGAAGAACTGAAGACAGGAAATATTTTAGATTGGAAAGCAGCCTCATATGGACAGCTAATCCAATATGTTGTCAACTTTGGAATGAAGCAATGCTTAGAAGTAAAAGCACAGGCAAAAGCCAATACGGCTGCTAACAGAAAAAAGGAGTTAGGATACTTCTGTGACATGTACAATGTCGTGCCACAAAGAAACGCTCCTTCTCAAATAGAACAAAGAAAGGTGAGAAGAATTAAGAAGCACTCTCAACCCAGAAGAGGATATACGAAGCCAAACGTATATCGCGAAGAAAGAGGCTACAAGCGTAGACCTACCTACAAAAGACCCTCATATACGGAGGAAAGGAAGCACAAGAAGTCTGGAAAACAGATTCAATGCTATAAATGCAAGAAGTACGGACACTATTCTAATAGATGTCCCTTAAGAGGAAAAATCAACGAACTCCAGATTGATGAGGATCTAAAAAAGGACTTGCTAGTCGCTTTTGGATCTAGCTCCAGTGACTACTCACAATCGGAGTCAGACAAAGAAGTTCAGATAATAAGAGAAGAATCCGAGGATTCATCTTACTATTCTGATGAAGGAGAATTCGAAGAAATTCATAAAAAAGATTGCAAAGGAGGCAGAGCATGCGGCTGTTATAACACTATAAATGTTATAACAAGTGATCAGGAATTTCTCCTAGACCTTGTGGAGAAACTCCCAGAAGAAGAGACAAAGGTTGCCGTCCTTAAGCAACTAAAAGAATCATTGAAAAAGAATTCATCCAAGAAAGAAGATGAAAAGAAAGATATCGACTTGGACATTACTCCCATCACACTAGAAGATGTTTTGGGGAGAATGAAAGAAGAAAAGAAGGTCACTGTTCAAGACCTACAATTTGAAATCAACACCCTCAAAAGAGAAGTATCAGAACTAAGGCAGAGCTGCAAGGATGATTACCTTAAGCTTTCAACAGAGATAGCTTCCTTACATAAAGGAAAGCAGAAGATCGAAGAACCATCAAAGGAGCTGAAGATAAATGAAGGGGTGTTCTTAAACACCATAACTAAAGTCTCATACCAGAAGTAGTATACAGAGGTAACCTTAAAAGTTGAAAATTTTAAGATAACTCTTTTTGCCTTGATAGATTCAGAAGCAGATCAGAACTGCATCCGAGAAGGACTTATCCCGTCAAAATACTTCAAGAAGACAAAAGAAATCCTAAAATGAGCTGACGGAGGACCATTGAAGATACAACACAAGTTACCAGAAATACATATCTGTAAAGAAGGGATATGTTTCGTAACTTCATGTCTTCTGGTGAAAAACCTAAGTCAAGATATGATTTTAGGAACTCCATTTCTCACCCAACTATACCCTTTAAGCGTATCAGAAGAGGGTATACATACACAATCCATGGGACAGGAAATTCTGTTCGAATGGATCAAGCCAATACTTACTCATAAAGTTTATTCTATGAGTAAAGAGAGTCAGCTCAACAGCATCGGTCTCAAAGAAAAACAGATAGCCTTTCTAAAGGAAGAAATCAATTACAAAAGAATCGAAGAAAATATTCAGCAAAAGGAAATACAAGAAAAAATTCAAATCTTAAAGCAAAGATTTGAAAAAGAAGTCTGCTCAGAATATCCCAATGCGTTTTGGGATAGGAAGCAGCATATGGTAAATTTACCATATGTCAAAGAATTTACAGAGTTTCAAATCCCGACGAAGGCAAGACCAATCCAGATGAACTCTGAATTGTTACAACATTGTCGGACAGAAATTAACGAACTCATAAAAACGAAGCTGATCAGACCATCAAAGAGCCCTTGGTCATGCGCAGCATTCTATGTCAATAATCAGGCAGAAAAGGAGCGTGGTGTGCCCAGGTTGGTAATCAACTACAAACCTTTAAACAAAGTTTTGGAATGGATTAGATATCCAATTCCCAACAAAAATGATTTATTAAAAAGGATATCAGGATCAAACGTATTTTCGAAATTTGATATGAAGTCAGGTTTCTGGCAAATTGAAATTTCAGAAAAGGATCGTTACAAGACTGCATTCAATGTTCCTTTTGGACAATATGAATGGAACGTCATGCCATTCGGCCTGAAGAACGCTCCATCAGAATTCCAAAAAATATTGAATGATATTCTTGATCCTATATCTCAGTTTTCAATTATCTATATCAATGATGTTCTAATATTCTCATCAGGTATAGATAACCATTTTTCTCATTTGAGAAAATTTTTAGATATTATTAAACAAAATGGTTTAGTAATATCAGTCTCAAAAATAAAACTATTTCAATCCAAAATTCGTTTTCTTGGATTTGAAATATATTTGGGCCAAATAACCCCAATTCAAAGGTCCATAGACTTCGCGGATAACTTTCCGGACGAGATTTTAAACAGAACCCAATTACAAAGATTTTTGGGCTGTCTCAATTATGTCTAAGATTTTATTGAAAACTTGAGGCCCATTTGCAAACCACTGTTTCAAAGACTTAGAAAAAATCCAAAACCCTGGACAGCTAAGCATACGCAAGCTGTAAGGAGAATAAAAGATTTAGTCAAAATAATTCCCTGTTTAAGTCTTGTTAATCCAGAAGAATCATTAATAGTGGAATCTGACGCTTCCGACATCGGATATGGAGGAATCCTCAAACAGTGTTTGGATAAACAAGAACAAATAGTGAGATTTTATTCTGGAGTATGGAACGATACCCAGAAAAATTATTCCACAATAAAGAAAGAAATTTGGACCATAGTTTTATGTGTTCAAAAATTTCAAGGAGATTTGATAAACAAAAGATTTATCATTAAAACAGATTCTCAAGCATCTAAATTTGTTTTAGAAAAGGATGTTGAGAATTTAGTCTCAAAACAGATTTTTGCCAGATGGCAAGCAATCTTATCATGTTTCGACTTCGAAGTTTTGCCTATAAAAGGAGTACAAAACCCCTTAGCAGATTACCTATCAAGAGAGTTTCTAAACAAGACCCTCTCTAAAAACTCTCTGCCATCTTCTTCCTCCCTCAAAAGTGATAGGAAAGAAAATGTCCAGTAGAAAGGGCAAGAGCCCTACTACCCCTGTCTCAAAAGGCAAAGAAAAGGCCTCTACCTCGTCTCAATCTGCAAGTCCGATGACTGCCGAACGATATGCTCTAGATTCTGATTTCACACTGGTGGTCAGACCTAGACAACGTTCTACAGGAATTGTGATTCGCAATTCCTTGGAGTCTTCTACTCCACCATCAAGGCCATCGGCCAACCTAACCCGTCCGAGTAGACGACCAGTCTCTCCAACGCTCTCTCAAAGTTCTAGAAGAACATCTGTTCCGGCTCCCTCTATACAGGGATCCAGTTCGTCGTCTCCAAGACCTATGTCGTCCCCTCGACCTACTACCTTTTCTCAGGCAGTAGATCCAAACAGTAGGTTTTTGCCTAAACCACAGGTAAAGGCCTACTTCCAATAACCTATTGCTGTTGAAGAAACAATAATAGAACCTGAAGCTGATGGTGCATCCATTACGGACATCATCAAGAACTATTACCCTACCGGTTTCTATTTCATGCCGGAGGAGATTTTCAAAACAAGAAAATTCTATGAGTTTATTTTGGTAGACACAAAGTCTGTTGAAATAACTCATATCCCAGATCGCGACAACCCAGAAAAGGTCGCCTTCTCCAAATTCAAAATCTTCAAAGTCCTGACTCCAACCCATTGGAATCAGAGTATATTCACACCCAAAACTCTGTCTCAACACTTTAAACCTCAAACTTATACGTACAGAGACTATGTACAAGCTTGGTACTATGTCCTGTGGTATATCAAGTTCGATCACTCCAGGTTTATTCAATTTTGCCAGAGAGCTCACCGTATGAAATATCCATACTTGTTCATCAACTGGTGGAAGATTTTTGGACTCACAGTAGATATATTTCCTGTAGAAGTTCAAGAAGCTTACCATTCATTCCAACAAAATATAGGCAAGAACGAATTTCCAAGTTTATTTCGATTCTGCTTATATTTTAAAGTCTCATGGATACTCAGCTGGAATTTCCAGTCTAGAGTAAAAGATAACGTCAAAGAACTCGCCAAGACGGTGAAGATTAAATGGTGGGATAAATATATTTCCCATCTGTCTCAAGAAGCTATCAAAGAGTGGTTCTCAAACAATCAAGAACTACTCGATCAATCAAAGAGTAATTCAGAATTTTTGAATTCTCGGTCTCATTTAATCTCGAGGCTTGCCCAAGCAACCTCAGAAGAAGAATACCAGAGAATTCTGGAAGAAGCTAAAAGCAGAACTCCTTCTCATCACAGTGAAGCTGATGATGACGAAGAGATGTTTCCATATGATCTAAACGATCCCTTCCTGGACTCACAATCCCTGTGATTCCAGTTTAAAAAAAAAAAAAAAAAAAAGAGACCTCCGAAATGAGGGTAAACTAATGTATATATTTGTTTATATTTTCTATATGTTTTTCATCTTTCCTGTACATTCCTTTTAGTCTTTTCTAGTCAAGATTTTAGATCTTGATTTTAGATTCATTTTTGTACAATTTCTTGTATCTCTTTGTATATTCTTTTTAGTTTTTATAATCGGGAAATTAATTCCTGATTATCTTTGTTGTAAATTAATAGTATGTATAGTTTCAGATGTACAGAATCCCTTGTAAAGATCTGGATTCTGTATTGTGCATAGTAAAATCATCATCCACTTCCAGTCTTGTGCCAGCGCATCAACAGAGCAGATGGCGTAATAAGTCTCTCCAGAGTTGCTACTTGGAAACAAGCTAGCGTGATCAGCCTCTTCAGAGTTGCTATTTGTTTCAGTGAAAGACTATTGCTTGAAGATATCAAAGGTTGAAGATGAGGACCTGCTACGGATCTTTAGGAGTTGTGTTCCCGGTAGTAAGTCGCCAGGTGGGCGCTGTGAAACTGTTGGTAAGCTCTCCGGTGTATCCTTGCCTCTTCAACAATCTGAAATATCAGACATAAGCAATAATGAAAGACTGACGCATAACTTTAATAAAGCTACTTTATTAAAGATGAAAGGACAAGCACGACTGGACCAGAATGATGACGATTCGTCTTTATTTTACATTTTCAAAGTTTATCATTTTATTTTGTCATTTTGTAATCATTTTATTTACTTTCCGCCATTTACTATTTGCTTTTTACTTTCCGCCGTTTACTGTTTTTGTTTTATTACTTTTGATAAAGTAGATTCCTCTACTTTATAAAAGTTGTTTGTTTTATTTTTAGAAAGTAGTTTGTCTCCATTGAGAAAGTTTGGTTCACGCAGGGCATGTCCTGTCGGTTCAAACTTATCTCTTAGTTAGCTTAGTTCAATTGCCGTTTCAAATCCGGAGTCTATAAAAAGACTTCCGAGTTGTAAAGAAAGGATTATCGAGAAATATTTGCGAGCTTCAGTTGCTAATTATTTACTCAGCCTTTCTACTCCCATTCCCAATCCTTTTGTAACCAATCGATCCTAATTCTCTTTCGCCGATTAAAGCGATCGAGCAACTGGTATCAGAGCCTATTTAGGCAAATAAAATTCGACATTCAGCAATATTCTTTTGTTGATTTCAAATTCTTTTCCGGGGGGTATATGATCGTGATATCAATCTCTCTTTGTAATAGGAAAGAATTTTGTTAATTCTTTTTACTATACTTTTTCTTCCAATCCCTTGTATTGTCAGTTTGGTCTCACGGTTATTAGGTGTTTGGCAAGGGCTGAAGGTGTTCCCGGCAGAGTGAGTAAAACCGTTGGTAAGCCGCCCGTTCCCCCTAATAGTGAGAAGACGGATTCCAGGTGAGGAAGCAAGAAGAAGTTATTAAAGAGAATTCACTCTATTCTCTCAGATTTTAAAGAAAATAAAATATCGCAATCGGATGACCGATCGTGTGAAGACTTTTTTCAACAAATGGAAGACAAATGCTGGAGCAAGAAAGCGACAAGCCGAAGAAATGAAGAAGAAGGCAATAGCCACCAGAGTAGGAAAAGCTCAACAGCTAATGGTGCAAGAAGCAAACAAACACAGATTCAAAGAAGGAGATAGTGCAGATCTTAATATTAAGAATACACTGTCATCCATTCAATCCATTGAAAGATCAATTGTTCAATGGAATGTCCCAAAAGTTGATTCTAAGTTAATCTACGACACAGGGATCTTCAATCAAATGAAAGGAATTAAGATTGTTGAACGAACAATTCCAATCGTCAACAATCCAGAAAAAATACGCCTATTCTCTTCCGAGATGCTATGGCAGCACAAATTGAAGGGTTATCAATTCCTTCATATCGGCCTTGTTCAAGTAGGTATAAGACCATTATACCGACCGGGCCTCGATATCCCAATCCTTGTCGCCCTCAGAGACAAGAGACACCTTGACTACA
This sequence comes from Trichosanthes truncata, assembly GCA_033996785.1. Taxonomy (NCBI): domain Eukaryota; kingdom Viridiplantae; phylum Streptophyta; class Magnoliopsida; order Cucurbitales; family Cucurbitaceae; genus Trichosanthes; species Trichosanthes truncata. Next base: position 32,422,770 of record JAWPNB010000009.1, read on the forward strand.
ATAACTCTATGCTAGGACTCATTGAAGCAAACCTAGGAAGAGGACCAGTCTACTTCAATGTCTATCACAACTTTCCAATTTCTTTAACTGATCCAAACATACTAAACACTTTAGTATTGGATATCAAGTTTAAGAATTTGAATGTTGAGAAGATGACGGAATCATTCGCAGTAATATGGCGAATAAATTACAAGATCATGAAGACAACGCTGGAGCCAAGATGTCTTATAGAAGCGCCGCCAGAAGGACAAACGATCCTATTCGAAGCGGACTTCGAAAATAATCTGATAGAGATTCCTAAGATGTTATCATGGGAAGACATAACAAGGAGGTCCGAATGGGATTTGGAGAAAGCTTTTACTCCACCAAAACCCAAGCCAAGGACTTTGACCCTCATAGAGGAAAAACCAGACGGAAGTGTTCATATCGAGTTCGAGGATGAGGATCCTCCACAATCGAAGGTAACTCACTTCGCTCCTTCCAGACATAGAACCTCTACAAGCAGAACAGCACCTTCTTCGTCTGCAGGGTTGCCAAGGTCGACCTCTCTCAGAATAGAGAAGGTCAGTCTAGACCAAAATATTCCTGAAGTTCACTACCAAAGGAATACTTCGCCAACTCAGACAGATATGGAAGCAAATCAGCTTAATGTAATTCAGAGCGAATTCCTGATAGACAAGGAGGCCCTGAATAAAGACTTCCTAGATCCAGCATGGGCCGAACCCAGAAGGATACTATTCGAGCGGTTTGATGCTGAAGAAAGGGAGCAACTTAAAGCTGAATGGAAAGAGGTTATGACAACCTTAGAAGAAAATATACCTTTCTTTGAATGGTATATGAACAAAGAAGATTGGCTAGCAAAGTCAATCAATGTATTAAAGGAGGTATCCTGGAGAACCTCGAGGGGAGAAGAAGTAAACTCTACTCATCCTCCACTAGAGGCTATTCAGTTTGAAAGCTCTAACCAAGCCGTTATGGCGGTACCTTTCAAACTAATCGACCAGAAAGTTGAAGATCATAATCCTTCGAAAGGAATCCGAGGACTTCAACTGCAAGGAAACTATACAAACAAAATCCTCTCTACCATGTCTGAACAATTAACCAGGGTAGAAGAGAAAATTGTAGAAGAAGCAACGATCACAAAGAAGAAGATCCCCAAAAGAGAATTTGGGAGTACTGAACCAACAACTCCATACTTCAGAACAGATGTAGGGAGTTCAATACCAAGGATGAAGTCCAACATAGACAGAAGTCTAGACAAGTTCATCCTAGAAGTAGATAACCGTCTGAAGCAACTAACGATGAAAGACTCCACAGACGAGATCAATGTCCTAAATGAATCAAAAGTAGAAGATGTATTAGAAGATCTGAGCCAGATGGCCCTAGAAGATCAAAGCCCAACAAACGTACTGAAGATCCAATATCAGAAAAGTTATGCTCGGAACCATTACAAAGAAGCTCGACAAAGTGAGCAGAGAAATTGGTATCCGAGACCTTCTAAGCCGGATTTAATGTACGAAGAAAGAAGTTACATGACGTACAGGTCATACGATGGAGATTCGATTTATGAGTGGAATCTCGATGGCCTTTCTGAGTACCTGATCATGGGAGTTATCCAAAAGATGTTAATGGCAAACACCGCCTACATCACAAAGGGACACTCTGACCATGCATCATCCAAATTCCTTTCGACAGGATTCTCTGGCGTCCTAAACGGATGGTGGGATCATAGATTCACCGAATTGGAACGAAAACAAATACTCAGGCATAAGGCGAGAAGACCGACGGGAACAACAGCAAGTTCCACAGGATCCAATGAAGCTTCATCTTCGATAGTCCCTAGAGATACGATAATCGAAGAAGAAGTAGAAGATGCGGTAATTACCCTGACCCATGCCATCGCAGAAGCATTCATGGGTACAACTACTAATTACCGTTATATGGCGGGTATATCACTGAACAATCTTAGGTGTCCAAAGCTCCAAGCTTTCAGATGGTATAAAGATACCTTTTTGTCAGAAGTTTACAAAAGGGATGATTGCGAAAGCGAGATCTGGAAGCAAAGGTTTATCACTGGGCTTCCCCCGCTATTTCAAACACAACTGCTTCAGTATATTGAAGAACTGAAGACAGGAAATATTTTAGATTGGAAAGCAGCCTCATATGGACAGCTAATCCAATACGTTGTCAACTTTGGAATGAAGCAATGCTTAGAAGTAAAAGCACAGGCAAAAGCCAATATGGCCGCCAACAGAAAAAAGGAGTTAGGATACTTCTGTGACATGTACAATGTCGTACCACAAAGAAACGCTCCTTCTCAAATAGAAAAAAGAAAGGTGAGAAGAATTAAGAAGCATTCTCAACCCAGAAGAGGATATACGAAGCCAAACGTATATCGCGAAGAAAGAGGCTACAAGCGTAGACCTACCTACAAAAGACCCTCATATACGGAGGAAAGGAAGCACAAGAAGTCTGGAAAACAGATTCAGTGCTATAAATGCAAGAAGTACGGACACTATTCTAATAGATGTCCCTTAAGAGGAAAAATCAACGAACTCCAGATTGATGAGGATCTAAAAAAAGACTTGCTAGTCGCTTTTGGATCTAGCTCTAGTGACTACTCACAATCGGAGTCAGACAAAGAAGTTCAGATAATAAGAGAAGAATCCGAGGATTCATCTTACTATTCTGATGAAGGAGAATTCGAAGAAATTCATAAAAAAGATTGCAAAGGAGGCAGAGCATGCGGCTGTTATAACACTATAAATGTTATAACAAGTGATCAGGAATTTCTCCTAGACCTTGTGGAGAAACTCCCAGAAGAAGAGACAAAGGTTGCCGTCCTTAAGCAACTAAAAGAATCATTGAAAAAGAATTCATCCAAGAAAAAAGATGAAAAGAAAGATATCGACTTGGACATTACTCCCATCACACTAGAAGATGTTTTGGGGAGAATGAAAGAAGAAAAGAAGGTCACTGTTCAAGACCTACAATTTGAAATCAACACCCTCAAAAGAGAAGTATCAGAACTAAGGCAGAGCTGCAAGGATGATTACCTTAAGCTTTCAACAGAGATAGCTTCCTTACATAAAGGAAAGCAGAAGATCGAAGAACCATCAAAGGAGCTGAAGATAAATGAAGGGGTGTTCTTAAACACCATAACTAAAGTCTCATACCAGAAGTGGTATACAGAGGTAACCTTAAAAGTTGCAAATTTTAAGATAACTCTTATTGCCTTGATAGATTCAGGAGCAGATCAGAACTGCATCCGAGAAGGGCTTATCCCGTCAAAATACTTCAAAAAGACGAAAGAGATCCTAAAAGGAGCTGATGGAGGACCATTGAAGATACAACATAAGTTACCAGAAATACATATCTGTAAAGAAGGAATATGTTTCGTAACTTCATGCCTTCTGGTGAAAAACCTAAGTCAAGATATGATTTTAGGAACTCCATTTCTCACCCAACTATACCCTTTAAGCGTATCGGAAAAGGGTATACATACTCAATCCATGGGACAGGAAATTCTGTTCGAATGGATCAAGCCAATACTTACTCATAAAGTTTATTCTATGAGTAAAGAGAGTCAGCTCAACAGCATCGGTCTCAAAGAAAAACAGATAGCCTTTCTAAAGGAAGAAATCAGTTACAAAAGAATCGAAGAAAATATTCAGCAAAAGGAAATACAAGAAAAAATTCAAATCTTAAAGCAAAGATTTGAAAGAGAAGTCTGCTCAGAATATCCCAATGCGTTTTGGGATAGGAAGCAGCATATGGTAAATTTACCATATGTCAAAGAATTTACAGAGTTTCAAATCCCGACGAAGGCAAGACCAATCCAGATGAACTCTGAATTGTTACAACATTGCCGGACAGTAATTAACGAACTCATAAAAAAGAAGCTGATCAGACCATCAAAAAGCCCTTGGTCATGCGCAGCATTCTATGTCAACAATCAGGCAGAAAATGAGCGTGGTGTACCCAGGTTGGTAATCAACTACAAACCTTTAAACAAAGTTTTGGAATGGATTAGATATCCAATTCCCAACAAAAATGATTTATTAAAAAGGATATCAGGATCAAACGTATTTTCGAAATTTGATATGAAGTCAGGTTTCTGGCAAATTCAAATTTCAGAAAAGGATCGTTACAAGACTGCATTCAATGTTCCTTTTGGACAATATGAATGGAACGTCATGCCATTCGGCCTGAAGAACGCTCCATCAGAATTCCAAAAAATCATGAATGATATTCTTGATCCTATATCTCAGTTTTCAATTATCTATATCGATAATGTTCTAATTTTTCTCATCAGGTTTAGATCAACATTTTTCTCATTTGAGAAAGTTTTTAGATATTATTAAACAAAGTGGTTTAGTAATATCAGTCTCAAAAATAAAACTATTTCAATCCAAAATTCGTTTTCTTGGATTTGAAATATATTTGGGCCAAATAACCCCAATTCAAAGGTCCATAGACTTTGCGGATAACTTTCCGGACGAGATTTTAAACAAAACCCAATTACAAACGTTTTTGGGCTGTCTCAACTATGTCTCAGACTTTATTAAAAACTTGAGGCCCATTTGCAAACCACTGTTTCAAAGACTTAGAAAAAATCCAAAACCCTGGACAGCTAAGCATACGCAAGCTGTAAGGAGAATAAAGGATTTAGTCAAAACAATTCCCTATTTAAGTCTTGTTAATCCAGAAGCATCGTTAATAGTGGAATCTGACGCATCCGACATCGGATATGGAGGAATCCTCAAACAGTGTTTGGATAAACAAGAACAAATAGTGAGATTTTATTCTGGAGTATGGAACGATACCCAGAAAAATTATTCAACAATCAAAAAGGAAATTTTGGCCATAGTTTTATGTGTTCAAAAATTTCAAGGAGATTTGATAAACAAAAGATTTATCATTAAAATAGATTCTCAAGCATCTAAATTTGTTTTAGAAAAGGATGTTGAGAATTTAGTCTCAAAACAGATTTTTGGCAGATGGCAAGCAATCTTATCTTGCTTCGACTTCGAGGTTTTGCCTATAAAAGGAGTACAAAACCCCTTAGCAGATTACCTATCAAGAGAGTTTCTAAACAAGACCCTCTCTAAAAACTCTCTGCCATCTTCTTCCTCCCTCAAAAGTGATAGGAAAGAAAATGTCCAGTAGAAAGGGCAAGAGCCCTACTACCCCTGTCTCAAAAGGCAAAGAAAAGGCCTCTACCTCGTCTCAATCTGCAAGTCCGATGACTGCCGAACGATATGCTCTAGATTCTGATTTCACACTGGTGGTCAAACCTAGACAACGTTCTACAGGAATTGTGATTCGCGATTCCTTGGAGTCTTCTACTCCACCACCAAGGCCATCGGCCAACCTAACCCGTTCGAGTAGACGACCAGTCTCTCCGACGCTCTCTCAAAGTTCTAGAAGAACATCTGTTCCGGCTCCCTCTATACAGGGATCCAGTTCGTCGTCTCCAAGACCTATGTCGTCCCCTCGACCTACTACCTTTTCTCAGGCAGTAGATCCAAACAGTAGGTTTTCACCTAAACCACAGGTAAAAGCCTACTTCCAAAAACCTATTGCTGTTGAAGAAACAATAATAGAACCTGAAGCTGATGGTGCATCCATTACGGAAATCATCAAGAACTATTACCCTACCGGTTTCTATTTCATGCCGGAGGAGATTTTCAAAACAAGAAAATTCTATGAGTTTATTTTGGTAGACACAAAGTCTGTTGAAATAACTCATATCTCAGATCGCGACAACCCAGAAAAGGTCGCCTTCTCCAAATTCAAAATCTTCAAAGTCCTGACTCCAACCCATTGGAATCAGAGTATATTCACACCCAAAACTCTGTCTCAACACTTTAAACCTCAAACTTATACGTACAGAGACTATGTACAAGCTTGGTACTATGTCCTGTGGTATATCAAGTTCGATCACTCCTGGTTTATTCAATTTTGCCAGAGAGCTCACCGTATGGAATATCCATACTGGTTCATCAACTGGTGGAAGATTTTTGGACTCACAGTAGATATATTTCCTGTAGAAGTTCAAGAAGCTTACCATTCATTCCAACAAAATATAGGCAAGAACGAATTTCCAAGTTTATTTCGATTCTGCTTATATTTTAAAGTCTCATGGATACTCAGCTGGAATTTCCAGTCTAGAGTAAAAGATAACGTCAAAGAACTCGCCAAGACGGTGAAGATTAAATGGTGGGATAAATATGATATTTCCCATCTGTCTCAAGAAGCTATCAAAGAGTGGTTCTCAAACAATCAAGAACTACTCGATCAATCAAAGAGTAATTCAGAATTTCTGAATACTCGGTCTCATTTAATCTCGAGGCTTGACCAAGCAACCTCAGAAGAAGAATACCAGAGAATTCTGGAAGAAGCTAAAAGCAGAACTCCTTCCCATACAGTGAAGCTGATGATGACGAAGAGATGTCTCCATATGATCTAAACGATCCCTTCCTGGATTCACAACCCCTGTGATTCCAGTTTAAAAAAAAAAAAAAAAAAAAAAAAAGACCTCCGAAATGGGGTAAACTAATGTATATATTTGTTTATATTTTCTATATGTTTTTCATCTTTCCTGTACATTCCTTTTAGTCTTTTCTAGTCAAGATTCTAGATCTTGATTTTAGATTCATTTTTGTACAATTTCTTGTATCTTTTTGTATATTCTTTTTAGTTTTTATAATCGGGAAATTAATTCCTGATTATCTTTGTTGTAAATTAATAGTATGTATAGTTTCAGATGTACAGAATCCCTTGTAAAGATCTGGATTCTGTATTGTGCATAGTAAAATCATCATCCACTTCCAGTCTTGTGCCAGCGCATCAACAGAGCAGATGGCGTAATAAGTCTCTCCAGAGTTGCTACTTGGAAACAAGCTAGGGTGATCAGCCTCTTCAGAGTTGCTATTTGTTTCAGTGAAAGACTATTGCTTGAAGATATCAAAGGTTGAAGATGAGGACCTGCTGCGGATCTTTAGGAGTTGTGTTCCCGGTAGTAAGTCACCAGGTGGGCGCTGTGAAACCGTTGGTAAGCTCTCCGGTGTATCCTTGCCTCTTCAACAATCTGAAATATCAGACAGAAGCAATAATGAAAGACTGACGCATAACTTTAATAAAGCTACTTTATTAAAGATGAAAGGACAAGCACGACTGGACCAGAATGATGACGATTCGTCTTTATTTTACATTTTCAAAGTTTATCATCTTATTTTGTCTTTTGTAATCATTTTATTTTACTTTCCGCCGTTTACTATTTGCTTTATACTTTCCGCCGTTTACTGTTTTTGTTTTATTTCTTTTGATAAAGTAGATTCCTCTACTTTATTAAAGTTGTTTGTTTTATTGCTTTTTAGAAAGTAGTTTGTCTCCATTGAGAAAGTTTGATTCACGCAGGGCATGTCCTGTCGGTTCAAACTTATCTCTTAGTTAGCTTAGTTTAATTGTCGTTTCAAATCCGGAGTCTATAAAAGACTTTCGAGTTGTAAAGGAAAGAGCATCGAGAAATATTTGCGAGCTTCACTTGCTAAATATTTACTCAGCCTTTCTACTCCCATTCCCAATCCTTTTGTAACCAATCGATCCTAATTCTCTTTCGCCGATTAAAGCGATCGAGCAACTGGTATCATAAGAGGATATACGAAACGAAACGTATATCGGGAAGAAAAAGGCTACAAGCGTAGACCTACCTACAAAAGACCCTCATATACGGAGGAAAGGAAGCACAAGAAGTCTGGAAAACAGATTCAGTGCTACAAGTGCAAGAAATATGGACACTATTCTAATAGATGTCCCTTAAGAGGAAAGATCAACGAACTCCAGATTGATGAGGATGTAAAAAAGGACTTGCTAGTCGCTTTTGGATCTAGCTCCAGTGACTACTCACAATCGGAGTCAGACAAAGAAGTTCAGATAATAAAAAAAGAATCCGAGGATTCATCTTACTATTCTGATGAAGGAGAATTCGAAGAAATTCATAAAAAAAATTGCAAAGGAGGCCGAGCATGCTGCTGTTATAACAGTATAAATGTTATAACAAGTGATCAGGAATTTCTCCTAGACCTTGTGGAGAAACTCCCAGAAGAATAGACGAAGGTTGCCGTCCTTAAGCAACTAAAAGAGTCATTGAAAAAAGGTTCATCTAAGAAAGAAGATGAAAAGAAAGACATCGACTTGGACATTACTCCCATCACTCTAGAAGATGTTTTGGGAAGAATGAAAGAAGAAAAGAAGGTCACTGTTCAAGACCTACAATTTGAAATCAACGCCCTCAAAAGAGAAGTATCAGAATTAAGGCAGAGCTGCAAGGATGATTACCTTAAGCTTTCAACAGAGATAGCTTCCTTACATAAAGGAAAGCAGAAGATCGAAGAACCATCAAAGGAGCTGAAAATAAATGAAGGGGTGTTCTTAAACACCATAACCAAAGTCTCATACCAAAAGTGGTATACAGAGGTAACTTTAAAAGTTGCAAATTTTAAGATAACTCTCATTGCCTTGATAGATTCAGGAGCAGATCAAAACTGCATCCGAGAAGGGCTTATCCCGTCAAAATACTTCAAAAAGACGAAAGAGATCCTAAAAGGAGCTGATGGAGGACCATTGAAGATACAACATAAGTTACCAGAAATACATATCTGTAAAGAAGGAATATGTTTCGTAACTTCATGCCTTCTGGTGAAAAACCTAAGTCAAGATATGATTTTAGGAACTCCATTTCTCACCCAACTATACCCTTTAAGCGTATCGGAAAAGGGTATACATACTCAATCCATGGGACAGGAAATTCTGTTCGAATGGATCAAGCCAATACTTACTCATAAAGTTTATTCTATGAGTAAAGAGAGTCAGCTCAACAGCATCGGTCTCAAAGAAAAACAGATAGCCTTTCTAAAGGAAGAAATCAGTTACAAAAGAATCGAAGAAAATATTCAGCAAAAGGAAATACAAGAAAAAATTCAAATCTTAAAGCAAAGATTTGAAAGAGAAGTCTGCTCAGAATATCCCAATGCGTTTTGGGATAGGAAGCAGCATATGGTAAATTTACCATATGTCAAAGAATTTACAGAGTTTCAAATCCCGACGAAGGCAAGACCAATCCAGATGAACTCTGAATTGTTACAACATTGCCGGACAGTAATTAACGAACTCATAAAAAAGAAGCTGATCAGACCATCAAAAAGCCCTTGGTCATGCGCAGCATTCTATGTCAACAATCAGGCAGAAAATGAGCGTGGTGTACCCAGGTTGGTAATCAACTACAAACCTTTAAACAAAGTTTTGGAATGGATTAGATATCCAATTCCCAACAAAAATGATTTATTAAAAAGGATATCAGGATCAAACGTATTTTCGAAATTTGATATGAAGTCAGGTTTCTGGCAAATTCAAATTTCAGAAAAGGATCGTTACAAGACTGCATTCAATGTTCCTTTTGGACAATATGAATGGAACGTCATGCCATTCGGCTTGAAGAACGCTCGATCAGAATTCCAAAAAATCATGAATGATATTCTTGATCCTATATCTCAGTTTTCAATTATCTATATCGATGATGTTCTAATTTTCTTATCAGGTATAGATCAACATTTTTCTCATTTGAGAAAGTTTTTAGATATTATTAAACAAAGTGGTTTAGTAATATCAGTCTCAAAAATAAAACTATTTCAATCCAAAATTCGTTTTCTTGGATTTGAAATATATTTGGGCCAAATAACCCCAATTCAAAGGTCCATAGACTTTGCGGATAACTTTCCGGACGAGATTTTAAACAAAACCCAATTACAAACGTTTTTGGGCTGTCTCAACTATGTCTCAGACTTTATTAAAAACTTGAGGCCCATTTGCAAACCACTGTTTCAAAGACTTAGAAAAAATCCAAAACCCTGGACAGCTAAGCATACGCAAGCTGTAAAAAGAATAAAGGATTTAGTCAAAACAATTCCCTGTTTAAGTCTTGTTAATCCAGAAGCATCGTTAATAGTGGAATCTGACGCATCCGACATCGGATATGGAGGAATCCTCAAACAGTGTTTGGATAAACAAGAACAAATAGTGAGATTTTATTCTGGAGTATGGAACGATACCCAGAAAAATTACTCAACAATCAAAAAAGAAATTTTGGCCATAGTTTTATGTGTTCAAAAATTTCAACGAGATTTGATAAACAAAAGATTTATCATTAAAACGGATTCTCAAGCATCTAAATTTGTTTTAGAAAAAGATGTTGAGAATTTAGTCTCAAAACAGTTTTTTGCCAGATGGCAAGCAATCTTATCATGTTTCGACTTCGAGGTTTTGCCTATAAAAGGAGTACAAAACCCCTTAGTAGATTACCTATCAAGAGAGTTTCTAAATAAGACCCTCTTTAAAATCTCTCCCTCTCTGCCATCTTCTTCCTCCCTCAAAACTGATAGGAAAGAAAATGTCCAGTAGAAAGGGCAAGAGCCCTACTACCCCTGTCTCAAAAGGCAAAGAAAAAGCCTCTACCTCGTCTCAAACTACAAGTCCGATGACTGCAGAGCGATATGCCTTAGACACTGATTTCACACTGGTGGTCAGGCCTAGGCAACGTTCTTCAGGAATCATGATTCGCGATTCCGTGGAGTCTTCAACTCCACCACCAAGGCCATCGGCCAACCTAACCCGTCCGAGTAGACGACCAGTCTCTCCGACACTGTCTCAAAGTTCTAGAAGAACATCTGTTCCGGCTCCCTCTATACAGGGATCCAGTTCGTCGTCTCCAAGACCTATGTCGTCCCCTCGACCTACTACCTTTTCCCAGGCAGTAGATCCAAACAGTAGGTTTTCGCCTAAACCACAGGTAAAGGCCTACTTCCAAAAACCTATTGCTGTTGAAGAAACAGTAATAGAGCCTAAAGCCGATGGTGCATCCATTACGGACATCATCAAGAACTATTACCCTACCGGTTTCTACTTCATGGCGGAGGAAATTTTCAAAACCAGAAAATTCTATGAGTTTATTTTAGTAGACACAAAGTCTGTTGAAATAACGCATATCCCAGATCGCGACAACCCAGAAAAGGTCGCTTTCTCCAAATTCAAAATCTTCAAAGTCCTGACTCCAACTCATTGGAATCAGAGTATTTTCACACCCATAACTCTGTCTCAACACTTTAAACCTCAAACTTATACATACAGAGACTATGTACAAGCTTGGTACTACGTCCTGTGGTATATCAAATTTGATCACTCTTGGTTTATTCAATTTTGCCAGAGAGCTCACCGTATGGAATATCCATACTGGTTCATCAACTGGTGGAAGATTTTTGGACTCACAGTCGATATATTTCCTGTAGAAGTTCAAGAAGCTTACCATTCATTCCAGCAAAATATAGGCAAGAACGAATTTCCAAGTTTATTTCGATTCTGCTTATATTTTAAACTCTCATGGATACTCAGCTGGAACTTCCAGTTTAGAGTAAAAGATAACGTCAAAGAACTCGCCAAGACGGTGAAGATTAAATGGTGGGATAAATATGATATTTCCCATCTGTCTCAAGAGGCTATCAAAGAGTGGTTCTCAAACAATCAAGAACTACTCGATCAATCAAAGAGTACTTCAGAGTTTCTGAATACTCGGTCTCATTTAATTTCGAGGCTTGCCCAAGCAACCTCAGAAGAAGAATACCAGAGAATTTTGGAAGAAGCGAAAAGCAGAACTCCTTCTCATCACAGCGAAGATAACAATGACGAAGAGATGTCTCCATACGATCTAAATGATCCATTTCTAGATTCACAGCCTCCGTGAATCTTGTTCGAAAAAAAAAAAAAAAAAAAAAAAAAGAGAGAGAAACCTCCGAAATGAGGGTAAACTAATGTATATATTTGTTTATATTTTCTATATGTTTTTCATCTTTCCTGTACATTCCTTTTAGTCTTTTCTAGTCAAGATTCTAGATCTTGATTTTAGATTCATTTTTGTACAATTTCTTGTATCTTTTTGTATATTGTTTTTAGTTTTCATAATCGGGAAATTAATTCCTGATTATCTTTGTTATAAATTAATATTATGTATAGTATCAGATGTACAGAATCCCTTGTAAAGGTCTGGATTCTGTATTGAACATAGTAAAATCATCATCCACTTCCAGTCTTGTGCCAGCGCATCAACAGAGCAGATGGCGTAATAAGTCTCTCCAGAGTTGCTACTTGGAAACAAGCTAGCATGATCAGCCTCTTCAGAGTTGCTATTTGTTTCAGTGAAAGACTATTGCTTGAAGATATCAGAGGTTAAAGATGAGGACCTGCTGCGGATCTTTAGGAGTTGTGTTCCCGGTAGTAAGTCGCCAGGTGGGCACTGTGAAACCGTTGGTAAGCTCTCCGGTGTATCCTTGCCTCTTCAACAATCTGAAATATCAGACAGAAGCAATAATGAAATACTGACGCATAACTTTAATAAAGCTACTTTATTAAAGATGAAAGGACAAGCACGACTGGACCAGAATGATGACGATTCGTCTTTATTTTACTTTTTCAAAGTTTATCATTTTATTTTGTCTTTTGTAATCATTTTATTTTACTTTCCGCCATTTACTATTTGCTTTTTACTTTCCGCCGTTTACTGTTTTTGTTTTATTACTTTTGATAAAGTAGATTCCTCTACTTTATTAAAGTTGTTTGTTTTATTTTTAGAAAGTAGTTTGTCTCCATTGAGAAAGTTTGGTTCACGCAAGGCATGTCCTGTCGGTTCAAACTTATCTCTTAGTTAGCTTAGTTTAATTGCCGTTTCAAATTCGGAGTCTATAAAAGACTTCCGAGTTGTAAAGGAAGGATCATCGAGAAATATTTGCGAGCTTCACTTGCTAAATATTTACTCAGCCTTTCTACTCCCATTCCTCAATCCTTTTGTAACCAATCGATCCTAATTCTCTTTCGCCGATTAACGCGATCGATCAACTGGTATCAGAGCCTATTTAGGCAAATAAAATTCGACATTCAGCAATATTCCTTCGTTGATTTCAAATTCTTTTCCGGGGGGTATATGATCGTGATATCAATCTCTCTTTGTAATCGGAAAGAATTTTGTTAATTCTTTTTACTATACTTTTTCTTCCAATCCTTTGTATTGTCAGTTTGGTCTCACGGTTATTAGGTGTTTGGCAAGGGCTGAAGGTGTTCCCGGCAGAGTGAATAAGACCGTTGGTAAGCCGCCCGTTCCCCCTAATAGTGAGAAGACGGATTCCAGGTGAGGAAGCAAGAATAAGTTATTAAAGAGAATTCACTCTATTCTCTCAGATTTTAAAGAAAAGAAAATATCGCAATCGGATGACCGATCGTGTGAAGACTTTTTTCAACAAATGGAAGACAAATGCTGAAGCAAGAAGGCGACAAGCCGAAGAAATGGAATGTCCCAAAAGTTGATCTTAAGTTAATCTACGACACAGGGATCTTCAATCAAATGAAAGGAATTAAGATTGTTGAACGAACAATTCCAATCGTCAATAATCCAGAAAAAATACGCCTATTCTCTTCCGAGATGCTATGGCAGCACAAATTGAAGGGTTATCAATTCCTTCATATCGGCCTTGTTCAAGTAGGTATAAGACCATTATACCGACCGGGCCTCGATATCCCAATCCTTGTCGCCCTCAGGGACAAGAGACACCTTGACTACAAGAACTCTATGCTAGGACTCATTGAAGCAAACCTAGGAAGAGGACCAGTCTACTTCAATGTCTATCCCAACTTTCCAATTTCTTTAACTGATCCAAACATACTAAACACTTTAGTATTGGATATCAAGTTTAAGAATTTGAATGTTGAGAAGATGACGGAATCATTCGCAGTAATATGGCGAATAAATTACAAGATCATGAAGACAACGCTGGAGCCAAGATGTATTGTAGAAGCGCCGCCAGAAGGACAAACGATCCTATTCGAAGCCTATTTAGGAAATTAGGTAAATAAATTTCGTCATTCAGCAATATTCTTTTGTTGATTTCAAATTCTTTTCCGGGCTGTATATGATCGTGATATCGTTCTCTCTTTGTAATCGGAAAGAATTTAGTAAATTCTTTTTACTATACTTTTTCTTCCAATCCCTTTTATTGTCAGTTTGGTCTCGCGGTTATTAGGTGTTTGGCAAGGGCAGGAGGTGTTCCCGGCAGAAGGCGTAAGACCGTTGGTAAGCCGCCAGTTCCCCCTAATAGCGAGAAGACGGATTCCAGGTGAGGAAGCACGAAGAAGTTATTAAAAAGAATTCACTCTATTCTCTCAGATTTTAAAGAAAAGAAAATATCGCAATCGGATGACCGATCGTGTGAAGACTTTATTCAACAAATGGAAGATAAATGCTGAAGCAAGAAGGCGACAAGCCGAAGAAATGAATAAGAAGGCAATAGCCACCAGAGTAGGAAAAGCTGAACAGCTAATGGTGCAAGAAGCAAACAAACACAGATTCAAAGAAGGAGATAGTGCAGATCTTAATATTAAGAATACACTGTCATCCATTCAATCCATTGAAAGATCAATTGTTCAATGGAATGTCCCAAAAGTTGATCCTAAGTTAATCTACGACACAGGGATCTTCAATCAAATGAAAGGAATTAAGATTGTTGAACGAACAATTCCAATCGTCAACAATCCAGAAAAAATACGCCTATTCTCTTCCGAGATGCTATGGCAGCACAAATTGAAGGGTTATCAATTCCTTCATATCGGCCTTGTTCAAGTAGGTATAAGACCATTATACCGACCGGGCCTCGATATCCCAATCCTTGTCGCCCTCAGAGACAAGAGAGACCTTGACTACAAGAACTCTATGCTAGGACTCATTGAAGCAAACCTAGGAAGAGGACCAGTCTACTTCAATGTCTATCCCAACTTTCCAATTTCTTTAACTGATCCAAACATACTAAACACTTTAGTATTGGATATCAAGTTTAAGAATTTGAATGTTGAGAAGATGACGGAATCATTCGCAGTAATATGGCGAATAAATTACAAGATCATGAAGACAACGCTGGAGCCAAGATGTATTGTAGAAACGCCGCCAGAAGGACAAACGATCCTATTCGAAGCGGACTTCGAAAATAATCTGATAGAGATTCCCAAGATGTTATCATGGGAAGACATAACAAGGAGGTCCGAATGGGATTTGGAGAAAGCTTTTACTCCACCAAAACCCAAGCAAAGGACTTTGACCCTCATAGAGGAAAAACCATACGGAAGTGTTCATATCGAGTTCGAGGATGAGGATCCTCCACAATCGAAGGTAACTCACTTCGCTCCTTCCAGACATAGCACCTCTACAAGCAGAACAACACCTTCTTCATCTGCAGGGTTGCCAAGGTCGACCTCTCTCAGAATAGAGAAGGTCAGTCTAGACCAAAATATTCCTGAAGTTCACTACCAAAGGAATACTTCGCCAACTCAGACAGATATGGAAGCAAATCAGCTTAATGTAATTCAGAGCGAATTCCAGCTAGACAAGGAGGCCCTGAATAAAGACTTCCTAGATCCAGCATGGGCCGAACCCAGAAGGATACTATTCGAGCGGTTTGATGCTGAAGAAAGGGAGCAACTTAAAGCTGAATGGAAAGAGGTTATGACAACCTTAGAAGAAAATATTCCTTTCTTTGAATGGTATATGAACAAAGAAGATTGGCTAGCAAAGTCAATCAATGTATTAAAGGAGGTATCCTGGAGAACCTCGAGGGGAGAAGAAGTAAACTCTACTCATCCTCCACTAGAGGCTATTCAGTTTGAAAGCTCTAACCAAGCCGTTATGGCGGTACCTTTCAAACTAATCGACCAGAAAGTTGAAGATCAGAATCCTTCGAAAGGAATCCGAGGACTTCAACTGCAAGGAAACTATACAAACAAAATCCTCTCTACCATGTCTGAACAATTAACCAGGGTAGAAGAGAAAATTGTAGAAGAAGCAACGATCACAAAGAAGAAGATCCCCAAAGGAGAATTTGGGAGTACTGAACCAACAACTCCATACTTCAGAACAGATGTAGGGAGTTCAATACCAAGGATGAAGTCCAACATAGACAGAAGTCTAGACAAGTTCATCCTAGAAGTAGATAACCGTCTGAAGAAACTAACGATGAAAGACTCCACAGACGAGATCAATGTCCTAAACGAATCAGAAGTAGAAGTTGTATTAGAAGATCTGAGCCAGATGGCCCTAGAAGATCAAAGCCAAAAAAACGTACTGAAAATTCAATATCAGAAAAGTTATACTCGGAACCATTACAAAGAAGCTCGACAAAGTGAGCAGAGAAATTGGTATCCGAGACCTTCTAAGCCGGATTTAATGTACGAAGAAAGAAGTTACATGACGTACAGGTCATACGATGGAGATTCGATCTATGAGTGGAATCTCGATGGCCTTTCTGAGTACCTGATCATGGGAGTTATCCAAGAGATGTTAATGGCAAACACTGCCTACATCACAAAGGGACACTCTGACCATGCATCAGCCAAATTCCTTTCGGCAGGATTCTCTGGCGTCCTAAAAGGATGGTGGGATCATAGATTCACCGAATTGGAACGAAAACAAATACTCAGGCATAAGGCGAGAAGACCGACGGGAACAACAGCAAGTTCCACAGGATCCAATGAAGCTTCATCTTCGATAGTCCCTAGAGATACGATAATCGAAGAAGAAGTAGAAGATGCGGTAATTACCCTGACCCATGCCATCGCAGAAGCATTCATGGGTACAACTATTAATTACCGTTATATGGCTGGTATATCAATGAACAATCTTAGGTGTCCAAAGCTCCAAGATTTCAGATGGTATAAAGATACCTTTTTGTCAGAAGTTTACAAAAGGGATGATTGCGAAAGCGAGATCTGGAAGCAAAGGTTTATCACTGAGCTTCCCCCGCTATTCCAAACACAATTGCTTCAGTATATTGAAGAACTGAAGACAGGAAATATTTTAGATTGGAAAGCAGCCTCATGGACAGCTAATCCAATATGTTGTCAACTTTGGAATGAAGCAATGCTTAGAAGTAAAAGCACAGACAAAAGCCAATACGGCTGCTAACAGAAAAAAGGAGTTAGGATACTTCTGTGACATGTACAATGTCGTGCCACAAAGAAACGCTCCTTCTCAAATAGAAAAAAGAAAGGTGAGAAGAATTAAGAAGCACTCTCAACCCAGAAGAGGATATACGAAACCAAACGTATATCGCTAAGAAAGAGGCTACAAGCGTAGACCTACCTACAAAAGACCCTCATATACGGAGGAAAGGAAGCACAAGAAGTCTGGAAAACAGATTCAGTGCTATAAATGCAAGAAGTACGGACACTATTCTAATAGATGTCCCTTAAGAGGAAAAATCAACGAACTCCAGATTTATGAGGATCTAAAAAAGGACTTGCTAGTCGCTTTTGGATCTAGCTCCAGTGACTACTCACAATCGGAGTCAGACAAAGAAGTTCAGATAATAAGAGAAGAATCCGAGGATTCATCTTACTATTCTGATGAAGGAGAATTCGAAGAAATTCATAAAAAAGATTGCAAAGGAGGCAGAGCATGCGGCTGTTATAACACTATAAATGTTATAACAAGTGATCAGGAATTTCTCCTAGACCTTGTGGAGAAACTCCCAGAAGAAGAGACAAAGGTTGCCGTCCTTAAGCAACTAAAAGAATCATTGAAAAAGAATTCATCCAAGAAAGAAGATGAAAAGAAAGATATCGACTTGGACATTACTCCCATCACACTAGAAGATGTTTTGGGGAGAATGAAAGAAGAAAAGAAGGTCACTGTTCAAGACCTACAATTTGAAATCAACACCCTCAAAAGAGAATTATCAGAACTAAGACAGAGCTGCAAGGATGATTACCTTAAGCTTTCAACAGAGATAGCTTCCTTACATAAAGGAAAGCAGAAGATCGAAGAACCATCAAAGGAGCTGAAGATAAATGAAGGGGTGTTCTTAAACACCATAACTAAAGTCTCATACCATAAGTGGTATACAGAGGTAACCTTAAAAGTTGCAAATTTTAAGATAACTCTTATTGCCTTGATAGATTCAGGAGCAGATCAGAACTGCATCCGAGAAGGACTTATCCCGTCAAAATACTTCAAGAAGACAAAAGAAATCCTAAAAGGAGCTGACGGAGGACCATTGAAGATACAACACAAGTTACCAGAAATACATATCTGTAAAGAAGGGATATGTTTCGTAACTTCATGTCTTCTAGTGAAAAACCTAAGTCAAGATATGATTTTAGGAACTCCATTTCTCACCCAACTATACCCTTTAAGCGTATCAGAAGAGGGTATACATACACAATCCATTGGACAGGAAATTCTGTTCGAATGGATCAAGCCAATACTTACTCATAAAGTTTATTCTATGAGTAAAGAGAGTCAGCTCAACAGCATCGGTCTCAAAGAAAAACAGATAGCCTTTCTAAAGGAAGAAATCAGTTACAAAAGAATCGAAGAAAATATTCAGCAAAAGGAAATACAAGAAAAAATTCAAATCTTAAAGCAAAGATTTGAAAAAGAAGTCTGCTCAGAATATCCCAATGCGTTTTGGGATAGGAAGCAGCATATGGTAAATTTACCATATGTCAAAGAATTTACAGAGTTTCAAATCCCGACGAAGGCAAGACCAATCCAGATGAACTCTGAATTGTTACAACATTGCCGGACAGAAATTAACGAACTCATAAAAAAGAAGCTGATCAGACCATCAAAGAGCCCTTGGTCATGCGCAGCATTCTATGTCAATAATCAGGCAGAAAAGGAGCGTGGTGTGCCCAGGTTGGTAATCAACTACAAACCTTTAAACAAAGTTTTGGAATGGATTAGATATCCAATTCCCAACAAAAATGATTTATTGAAAAGGATATCAGGATCAAACGTATTTTCGAAATTTGATATGAAGTCAAGTTTCTGGCAAATTCAAATTTCAGAAAAGGATCGTTACAAGACTGCATTCAATGTTCCTTTTGGACAATATGAATGGAACGTCATGCCATTCGGCCTGAAGAACGCTCCATCAGAATTCCAAAAAATCATGAATGATGTTCTTGATCCTATATCTCAGTTTTCAATTATCTATATCGATGATGTTCTAATATTCTCATCAGGTATAGCTCAACATTTTTCTCATTTGAGAAAATTTTTAGATATTATTAAACAAAATGGTTTAGTAATATCAGTCTCAAAAATAAAACTATTTCAATCCAAAATTCGTTTTCTTGGATTTGAAATATATTTGGGCCAAATAACCCCAATTCAAAGGTCCATAGACTTCGCGGATAACTTTCCGGACGAGATTTTAAACAAAACCCAATTACAAAGATTTTTGGGCTATCTCAATTATGTCTCAGATTTTATTGAAAACTTGAGGCCCATTTGCAAACCACTGTTTCAAAGACTTAGAAAAAATCTAAAACCCTGGACAGCTAAGCATACGCAAGCTGTAAGGAGAATAAAAGATTTAGTCAAAACAATTCCCTGTTTAAGTCTTGTTAATCCATAAGCATCATTAATAGTGGAATCTGACGCATCCGACATCGGATATGGAGGAATCCTCAAACAGTGTTTGGATAAACAAGAACAAATAGTGAGATTTTATTCTGGAGTATGGAACGATACCCAGAAAAATTATTCCACAATAAAGAAAGAAATTTTGGCCATAGTTTTATGTGTTCAAAAATTTCAAGGAGATTTGATAAACAAAAGATTTATCATTAAAACAGATTCTCAAGCATCTAAATTTGTTTTAGAAAAGGATGTTGAGAATTTAGTCTCAAAACAGATTTTTGCCAGATGGCAAGCAATCTTATCATGTTTCGACTTCGAAGTTTTGCCTATAAAAGGAGTACAAAACCCCTTAGCAGATTACCTATCAAGAGAGTTTCTAAACAAGACCCTCTCTAAAAACTCTCTGCCATCTTCTTCCTCCCTCAAAAGTGATAGGAAAGAAAATGTCCAGTAGAAAGGGCAAGAGCCCTACTACCCCTGTCTCAAAAGGCAAAGAAAAGGCCTCTACCTCGTCTCAATCTGCAAGTCCGATGACTGCCGAACGATATGCTCTAGATTCTGATTTCACACTGGTGGTCAGACCTAGACAACGTTCTACAGGAATTGTGATTCGCGATTCCTTGGAGTCTTCTACTCCACCACCAAGGCCATCAGCCAACCTAACCCGTCCGAGTAGACGACCAGTCTCTCCGACGCTCTCTCAAAGTTCTAGAAGAACATCTGTTCCGGCACCCTCTATACAGGGATCCAGTTCGTCGTATCCAAGACCTATGTCGTCCCCTCGACCTACTACCTTTTCTCAGGCAGTAGATCCAAACAGTAGGTGTTTGCCTAAACCACAGGTAAAGGCCTACTTCCAAAAACCTATTGCTGTTGAAGAAACAGTAATAGAACCTGAATCTGATGGTGCATCCATTACGGACATCATCAAGAACTATTACCCTACCGGTTTCTATTTCATGTCGGAGGAGATTTTCAAAACAAGAAAATTCTATGAGTTTATTTTGGTAGACACAAAGTCTGTTGAAATAACTCATATCCCAGATCGCGACAACCCAGAAAAGGTCGCTTTCTCCAAATTCAAAATCTTCATAGTCCTGACTCCAACTCATTGGAATCAGAGTATATTCACACCCAGAACTCTGTCTCAACATTTCAAACCTCAAACTTATACTTACAGAGACTATGTACAAGCTTGGTACTATGTCCTATGGTATATCAAATTTGATCACTCCTGGTTTATTCAGTTTTGCCAGAGAGCTCACCGTATGGAATATCCATACTGGTTCATCAACTGGTGGAAGATTTTTGGACTCACAGTAGATATATTTCCTGTAGAAGTTCAAGAAGCTTACCATTCATTCCAACAAAATATAGGCAAGAACGAATTTCCAAGTTTATTTCGATTCTGCTTATATTTTAAAGTCTCATGGATACTCAGCTGGAATTTCCAGTCTAGAGTAAAAGATAACGTCAAAGAACTCGCCAAGACGGTGAAGATTAAATGGTGGGATAAATATGATATTTTCCATCTGTCTCAAGAAGCTATCAAAGAGTGGTTCTCAAACAATCAAGAACTACTCGATCAATCAAAGAGTAATTCAGAATTTCTGAATACTCGGTCTCATTTAATCTCGAGGCTTGCCCAAGCAATCTCAGAAGAAGAATACCAGAGAATTCTGGAAGAAGCCAAAAGCAGAACTCCTTCCCATACAGTGAAGCTGATGATGACGAAGAGATGTCTCCATATGATCTAAACGATCCCTTCCTGGATTCACAACCCCTGTGATTCCAGTTTAAAAAAAAAAAAAAAAAAAAAAAAGACCTCCGAAATGGGGTAAACTAATGTATATATTTGTTTATATTTTCTATATGTTTTTCATCTTTCCTGTACATTCCTTTTAGTCTTTTCTAGTCAAGATTCTGGATCTTGATTTTAGATTCATTTTTGTACAATTTCTTGTATCTTTTTGTATATTCTTTTTAGTTTTTATAATCGGGAAATTAATTCCTGATTATCTTTGTTGTAAATTAATAGTATGTATAGTTTCAGATGTACAGAATCCCTTGTAAAGATCTGGATTCTGTATTGTGCATAGTAAAATCATCATCCACTTCCAGTCTTGTGCCAGCGCATCAACAGAGCAGATGGCGTAATAAGTCTCTCCAGAGTTGCTACTTGGAAACAAGCTAGGGTGATCAGCCTCTTCAGAGTTGCTATTTGTTTCAGTGAAAGACTATTGCTTGAAGATATCAAAGGTTGAAGATGAGGACCTGCTGCGGATCTTTAGGAGTTGTGTTCCCGGTAGTAAGTCGCCAGGTGGGCGCTGTGAAACCGTTGGTAAGCTCTCCGGTGTATCCTTGCCTCTTCAACAATCTGAAATATCAGACAGAAGCAATAATGAAAGACTGACGCATAACTTTAATAAAGCTACTTTATTAAAGATGAAAGGACAAGCACGACTGGACCAGAATGATGACGATTCGTCTTTATTTTACATTTTCAAAGTTTATCATTTTATTTTGTCATTTTGTAATCATTTTATTTACTTTCCGCCGTTTACTATTTGCTTTTTACTTTCCGCCGTTTACTGTTTTTGTTTTATTACTTTTGATAAAGTAGATTCCTCTACTTTATTAAAGTTGTTTGTTTTATTTTTAGAAAGTAGTTTGTCTCCATTGAGAAAGTTTGGTTCACGCAGGGCATGTCCTGTCGGTTCAAACTTATCTCTTAGTTAGCTTAGTTCAATTGCCGTTTCAAATCCGGAGTCTATAAAAAGACTTCCGAGTTGTAAAGAAAGGATCATCGAGAAATATTTGCGAGCTTCACTTGCTAAATATTTACTCAGCCTTTCTACTCCCATTCCCAATCCTTTTGTAACCAATCGATCCTAATTCTCTTTCGCCGATTAAAGCGATCGAGCAACTGGATAAAAGATATTTATAGAATTTAAATAAGATTCAAATAAACAAATATCATAGGAGATTTGAATGAGATTTAAATAAATATAAGATATATTTTAATATATTAGATATTAAAATATAATATTTTAATTATGGCAAAGATTTGTCATTGGTCTCTATAAATAGGACCCTTGGGTTGAGCCATTAGATACAACACATATCTTCTTAATAGAGAATTAGAGAATTCTCTCTTTACCTCTTCCTTTCCAATCCCTTGTGGATTTTCTTTCAAGAGGCTCCCACAAGCCTTTGTCTTGTGTTCAAGTCATAGCCAGGAAGATTTTATGGAGAAAATAAAGATCCGGCAGAAATATCTCCATATTTACTCCAAGTAAGTTTTCTTAACCTTAATTTTTAGTTTAGTTTTAAATAAAATCAAAGATGATTCAATGTTTCTGTTGCGGAGTGAAACGTTCATTCCTTCATAAACATCATTTAAACCGTAGACAAGAGTCCAAAAACATTAAGCACACAAAGCATGAACGAATTGGAAATGATAGATAATAATAACGCATAAATCAATTAACATAACAAGTCCAAAAGGTAAATTAATTCCTTAGAATCTATAGTTTAGCCAATCAAAATCATCAAATTCAACATTAAACCACAAAGTACAACCATAAAATGAACAACTAAAACTAGAAAAAAAGGAAGGAAAGCCAAAACCAAGGTTGGTCTTCGACTTTCGTCTCAATCTACCATGATCTTGAGTTCCGATCTTTAGCAATCAGCCCTCAAATCAACTCCACGACTTTCCAATTTGGTAAGTTATCAAAATTAGGGCTAAAAATCCTCAAATAGTCTCCCGTATTCTGCAAAGTTAAGGATGGATTTATACTGCCAATCGACACAATGCTCGATTTATACTGTCATAACGCATCGTTTCATTAACTCGAAATCGAAGCAGCGTCAAGGCTCTCGGATGGAAACTCCTTTGCTCACGTTTTGAGCGTTGAGTTGAGCGCTTTGACACCTTCTAGTAGCATTGAGATGTTGCTCTCAACTTTGGCACTAAAAACAGGGCGCCAAGACGCCCAAAGTGGCATCTCAATGCTTTCCTCTCAGGTCCAAAGGCCAAGCTTACACTCCTTCCGTACTTAAATGCTCCGGTTTGCTTCTTAAGCTCAGAATCTACAAAATCGATAATAATTGGCATCAAAGTACACATAATTACTACAAAACTAGCCAAATAATAGGTTATAAAATAACACTATTTGAATGCTATCAAATACCCCCAAACTTAAGCTTTTTCTAGTCCCAAGCAAAATAAAACAAAACTACATACATGAATAAAAACTTGCATAACGGTGACTCTAGCCTCAATGATCTAAACAATGAATTTAAAAATAATAATAAAAGAAATAATCAAGCACATCCAAACATTGAGAAATTTAAAACATAACTTTTCATCCCTTGCGAGTATTTGTGCATAGCCTTCCTAGTGATGTCTTTACAAGCCCAGAATAGGTCTATAAAATCCTCAATTCATTTTTCCCTACACTGGTCCTAAGTCTCAATTATTCAGGTTTTCCACACTCAAGAAAGTAATATCTCACTAGGGTGCTTGAAAACTACAGGGCGTCCCCTAAACTTATATTTTTTTTCTTTAACTCAAAGGCACTAGCTTTCACACAACTGCTGCAGAGACCCTTACCCATGGCACTTTTACTCATGAATGACCTAACTGATCACAGCAAAGGTAGCATTTTTTACATTTGATCATTTTAAACACTACAAGTTATTTTTTACTTTTTCTTTTCTTTTCACTTCTTTTCTAAGCTTTTTTTTTCTTTGTGCAGGAAAATAAATATGCAATTTCTCCTGAGTTCAACATTACAAGATGTCATGCAAGTCTACCTTCAATTAGTTCTTAAGCCTATCGGGGTGGCAACAAACATCTAGAAAATATAATTATTCTAATCCTTCAAAACCATAAACAGTAGGCTAAGTGCTCAAAATGTGCAAGGAATTCAAAGCAAAAATTTTAAATTTACTCAAATCCAAGGCATGGTTTTAGATCACACCATAGGTCATCCTAATCACACCAAATGCAACACAAATCATCATATAAATCATAAAAATTTTCAGAACAGCTCAAGACTAGGCAGAAGCATTCCCCCCAAACTTAAGTATACATTGTCCTCAATGTATAAACTACCCACTCTATCTAAGCATGCTTAAGGATAATTAAAGAAATAAAAGGGAGAATAGTATTTCCTTGAAGTGCGAGAAATCTAAAAATAAGGCCCAGAACTTTCCAATGTGATAGATGTGAAAAGATTTTTGACTTTCGATCTCCTACGAAGATGATCAAACAACAAGATTAAAAGATCAACCAACTGATAACTAACTAAACAAAAATAATAAAATCTAGAAAGCTTGAGTTGCCTCTCAATAAGTGTTTCCTTAACATCTTTATCTAGATGGGGCTCCTATAAATACAACAAGGTGGTTAAAAAATGAAGAACCCACCATCCGCTCCATCACTTGTACCCTTAAACAACATATCAAATTCCTCTGCCTTATTCAAATTTAGAATAGTAAATGGATCAATCAACATATCACTAGGGTGCACAAATATCTTCTCATCAACAATAAGCAATTCATCAAACTTTTTATCACAGAAAGACACTCTATCATGCATATACTCAACCACAGCACAATGCAGCAGCATAACATCTATAGAATGCAACATCAAACTGACTCCTATCAACACAACCAACAGACATATCAGGAGCATTAGCAGCACATTCTCATCAGAAGAATCTAACATGTAAGTATCCATAGGCTCAACATGAAATATCTTATCACAAGAAGCAAAATCAATAACATTTATCTTATAGTAATCATGAACATCATCAGAAGAATCTACAAGACGAAAAATGTCAAAAATTACTTTTTCATCCTCAACTTGCAGAGTTAACTTATCTCTGTGCACACACTCAGCCTTACCAGTGGCTAAGAATGGCCTCCCAAGAATGATAAAGACTTCTGAGTCCTCCTCCATGTCTAGTACTACATAGTCTACTAGAAAAATAAACTTGTTAACTCGCACTAAAACATCCTCTACTATACCTTTTGGGTATGTCACTAGTTGATTTGCGAGCTGTAGAGTGATGCTAGTGGGCTGGATTTCTCCCAAACCTAGTTTCCTGTAGACAGGAAGCGACATTAGATTAATACTAGCACCTAGGTCACATAATGATCTACACGTAAACTACCGATGGTACAAGGAATAGTAAAACTCCCTGGGTCCTTAAGCTTCAAAGGTAGCTTCTTCTAAAGGATGGTGTTGCACTGTTCAGACATGTTCACCACCTCATTTACCTCAAACTTTTTCTTCCTCGAAAGCATTTCCTTCATGAATTTTTCATAATTGGAATGTTCACCAAGGCATCTGCAAGAGGAATATAAATGTGAAGCTTTTTAACCATATCTAAAAATTTAGCGAAATGTTGATCTAACTTGGCATTCTGGAATCTCTGAGGGTAAGGAAGCTCCTTTTAATCAAATGTGGGACATTCACCACGCCACCTCATGGGTTTATCTTGTGAAGACCCATCTCGTTACATCCTCCTCTTGGGTGCTTCTTCCTTTACCTCAATGACAATATCTTTCTGCTTAATTTTTCTCTCATCTATTTTCTCCTCTTTCTTCTCCTCAGGTCTCTGAATAGGTCCACTAAGCTGCGTCCCACTCCTCAAGGTGATGACCTTGCACTATTCCCTTGGGTTGTCTTTAGTGTCACTAGGGAACTTACATTTTTTAAGGGAATTCACTACTGTTTCAATTTAACCCACATGAGCCTCAATGTTCTTAACAACCACTTCTTGACAACTAACTCGGTGGCCAAAGTAGTGATGGATTATTGCAACTGACTATGTATGCCCCTCGACTCATTGATGAACGTACCCAACATATCCTTCAAGAATGATTTCTTTTCTTCTTGCTGAGATGATGATGCAAAACCTGGGAGAGGCTGCAAAATATTTTTGTTATTAGCATAGGAAAAATTCTCATGATTACGCAAATCTAGATGATAGTGGGTGGGCAACTGGTTATGGTTCCCTTGGAACCCGTAGTTTTTGTTATGCACATACTAGGCATGCTCGATCGTAGGCTCCTCATACTATTGGAATTTATGCCCTAAAGCCTCGTAATTAGTGATTTATTTAATAATTAATAATAATTTTGATTATTTAATTGGTAATATAATATTATCAATTATATAAAAAATCCAAAGTTATTGGTGTAATCTTGAACAGTATGTGATTGGCATACGAGAGAATCATGTTCAAGAAATAACCTAAAAGGTCATCGTATATGGATAAGGTTGGGTGTCTTATCCTGGTAACACTACTGATACGACCCACTTTGTAGTAGATACAAATGATTTGATCCAAATCGTTCATGAAGAGACATATGAGTGGAGGTATCTTATACAATGAGTTTGTATAAGACTGGACCACGAAATATTTAATCTCTCCTTATAAATCCATTAATTGATAAAATTAATATTTTATTAGGATGATCATATGCGACTTGATCTTAATCCTGAGTGAGTTATGAACTCCTGCTTGTGAGGGCTTGTGCTTTGATTTGCATGGGTGAGAGTGGATTTTTGTAATTGATTCAATAACTCTACCATTTTGGAAACTTGATCAAATAGGGAGCTAGGAACATAATCTCACAAGATGGAATTCACTCATTCCTATATAGGGAAAGTAGATGAGTAGTTCCATTAAGTGCTGATTTTGGGACTTGAACAATGGGGCCCCGCCCTTTTACTGGCCTGAGAGGGAATTAGTTTATAGTTGGATCATAAACAAATTGTTCACTAGAGAATCAGTGGTAATTAAGGTATAAAATGTAATTATAGGGGTAAAATGGACTTTTGACCCAGCTGTAATTAGGAACAACTCGTGAATGATCAACTTACATGTAATGTTTAGATCGATGGACACAACTTGTCTTACAGTGCATAAGAGTGCAACTCTAGGTCTACAGTGGAGTGACCTATAGTTAATGAATGAAAAATAATTAATTAAAGAGTTTAATTAATTGATTTTATATCATTTGAGCTTATAATCTGTAGGTCCATAAGGTCCTCTTGCTAGCTCATACGAACAATAAGAAATCAATTTCATTAAAAGAAATTTTAAAATGTTCAAATTAACATTTACTATATTTGATATATTAAATGAGGGAAAACATGTTTATTGTATATGATACATTAAATATCAAAGAAATTATTAATGTATTATGATACATTAAAGAAAAGATATTTATAAAATTTGAATAAGATTCAAATAAGGAAATAGAAGTCATAGGAAATTTTAAAAAATGTTTGAATAAGATTCAAATGTTGGGATTTATTCCCTAAAATCTCGCAATTAATGATTTATTTAATAATTAATAATTATTTTATTTGCAATATAATATTATCCATTATATGAAAAATCCAAGGTTATTAATATAATATTGAACAATATGAAGTTGACATACGAGAGGATCATGTTCATGAAATAACCTAAAGTGGTTATAGTATATGGATAAGGTTGAGTGCCTTATCTTAACAACACTATTGATATGGGGTATCTTATACAATGAGTGTGTATAATACTAGACCACGAAATATTTAATTTCTCTTTATAAATCAGTTGATTGAGAAGAATAATATTTATCAGGATGATCATATCGACTTGATCTTAATCTTGAGTGAGTTATGAACTCCTGCCTATGAGGGCTTGTCTTTTGATTTGCATGGTTGAGAGTGGCTTTTGTAGCCAATTCAATAAGTCTACCATTTTGGGGGCTTGACCAAATAGGGAGCTTGAAACATAATCTCACAAGATGGAATTCACTCATTCCCATATAGGATAAGTAGATGAGTGGTTCCCTTAAGTGCTGATTTCGAGACTTGAACAATGGGGCCCCACCCTTTCACTGGCTCAAGAGGGACTTAGTTTATGGTTGGATCGTAAACAAATTGTTCATTAGAGGATCAGTGAAAATTAAGGTGCAAGATGTAATTATAGGGATAAAATGGACTTTTGACCTAGTTGTAATTACGAATAACTTGTGAAGGATCAACTTGCATGTAATGATTATATCTATGGACACAACTTATCCTACAGTGCATAAGAGTGCAACCTCAGGTCTATGGTAGAGTGATACTAGAGTGAATGAATGAAAATTTATTAATTAAAGAGTTGAATTAATTAATTTTATATCATTGGAGCTTATGATCTGTAGGTCCATAAGGTCCCCTTGCTAGCTCATAGTAACACTAAAATATCAATTTAGTTGAAAGAAAATTTTGAAGTGTTCAAATTAATATTTAATATATCAGATATATTAAATATAAAAGATGAAATATATTTATTGTATTTTATACATTGAATGTTAAAATAATTAATGTATATTAGATACATTAAAGAAAAGATATTTATAAAATTTGAATAAGATTCAAATAAAGAAATAAATATCGTAGGAGAATTTAAAATATTTAAATAAGATTCAAATAGATTAAATATATGTATTTTAATATATTAGATATTCAAATATATATTATTTAATTATGGCAAAGATTTTCCCCAGATCTCTATAGATAGGACCTTTGGGTTGAGCTATTATAACACACATTTCCTCAATAGAGAATTAGAGAATTCTCCCTAGACTTCTTCCTCTCCAATCCCTTGTGGATTTTCTTTCAAGAGGCTCCCACAAGCCTTGGTTCTATGTTTGAGTCATAGCATGTAGGCTTTATGGAATTGGAGTTTTAACCTCGTTGAAGTAAGAGCAAGAAGATTAAAGACCCGTCAGAAATATCTTCATAATATACAAAAGTATTTATTGCTTAACATTAGTTTTTGTTTAATTCTAAGTAAAATCAAAGACGATATAATACTTCCATTGTGGGATGAAGTGTTCATTCCAATCATCAAATTGGTTAGATAAATATATTTTAATATATTAAATATTAAAATATATTATTTAATTATGGCACATATTTTTCCTAGGCCACTATAAATAGGACCCTAGGGATGAGTCATTGAGGGTCTTCTACACAAGAGAAAAAAACTCTAGAAATTCTCCTCTCATTCCCTCTCTCTATTTTCAATAAGGTTCCCACAAACCCCCTTAGTCCTTTGTTCTAGCCATAGCTAGGAAGGCTTTATGGAAGAGATCAAGAACATCAAAGGAATCTTCCTAACATTTAAGGTATGGTTTATGTTTAACCTTATTATTATTATTTAATTCTAAATAAATTAAAGTCGATTTCAACGCTTCCGCTAGGGTTTAATTAGATTATTTCTTTCACATACATCTTGGCATTAGCAACTGCCATGGGTGTTATAGACTGGGTGGTTCCTGTGCCTGTCAACTTACTCAAAGCATTGGTTAACATAACAACTGGAGCTGTTAGGGAACTAATGATAACTCTTAGAATAAGAGTTGTTGTTGTTCTTTTTGAGCTTGAATTGCATGTATTTTGGAGTAATCTACCTGTTATTGTTCTGAATTCCCTTTGAGTTTGATATGTTTTTCTAAGTGCTGAATTGTCAAGGTTTAAGTTTTAAGAGAGCATCTTTTAGTGTGGATTAATTGAGTTTTGTGCTAATCCAGGGTATTAAAGGAAGATTTAGGCCAAACGAAGAAAGGTTAAAGAAGTGAACCATTTTGCCAAGAAAAGTTGAAGTAATTAGCTTGCTGAAGCAATTCAGAGATTGCAGATTTGTACGAGTTATACATGTGAGAACAGAGCTCATTGAATAAGTTGGAACATTCTTAGTCGAGTCAGCATATGGAGTAAATAAGAAAGCGCCATTTCAGTTGACCTTCATTAGTCAGTCCTGAATGCAAGGAATAAGCCTATATTTTAGTGCAGCCGCCATTTCTGAAGGAGCGTTTGACGGAAAGGAGGACAAATCTTTTGGAAAAGAAGGGGACTACGATTTTGAGGAGAAAAGCATCTGATTGGAGAAGAAGATATTCATGCTTCAGACTTGCTTCGGAGCTTTCTATTCATCTTTTGTTCTCTTTCTTTAACGAGTTTACGGTTTAAGTAGGATTATGGCTTTTATTGTTAGTAGATTTTATATTTCCACCTACATTATGAACTAAACACCTCAAGGTGAGGATTAGGAATTTTTGTAATATTTTGAGACAAGTTTACCAGCATTCTTTGTTTAATTAATCTGGTTTTGAGGGCTTTTTTTATTGCAATTGCTCGATTTCGTCTGGCCAACTATTTCGGGTATTGTCTCTTTAAGTTTTAAGAAAATAGGGGAGGCCAAACACTTAAAATCACATTAGCTCCTTGTTTGTGTTAGTAGTTGGCTAAGTGGGGAGGTTAAAGATAATCACTCACCTAATGCACATTGTTAGCAGCTAGTTAATAGTTAGTTTAATGGGAATTAAGCCATAATATCTAGAAATCTAGGAAGATTCTGTGAGGGCTATGTGTGAGTTAAAAGAACAAATATTTTGCTACATCACTTAATTCCAAACAAAGCAAATCTCTCCCTAATCTGAGCCTGTTTAGCCATAATTCGAGTTAGTCATATGATTTCGCATATTGTTTGTTTAAGTTTTTATGTTATTAATTTTGTTAAAGCATGTTAAGTTCGATTACCATAAAAATTGTTTTCTTGGTCACCCTTTGAGTTTACTAAAAACTAGTTTCAATTAAGTGTAATTTGCTTCTTAAAATCTCTGTGGAGACGATATTTATTACTTATCACTTGCTGCTGGACTGTGTATGCTTGCACAACCTTGTGTAAAATTTATTGCTTATTTTAATCACACCTTAGAAGGCAACAACTAACCTCATTTAACTCGTAAATGCCAGCGGCTGACTTAACTGTGATCGATTTGATGGCCACTAGTAGCTCATGGTTGTCATCTCCTCCAAAAGTGCTCATGCACCTCCACTATCTTTCGCCATGAAATTTCCTCCAACTGCAGTACCATAAATAGTCTTAATATTACCAAAAAGACCATTATAAAACAGTTGTACCTGCAATCAGTCGGGGTAGACATGTTGTGGGCATTTGCGAAGCATCTCCTTATATCGCTCCTAAGACTCGTATAATTGCTCCCCATCGAGCTGTCTATAGGTCTCGATCTCAGTCCTCAACTTCGTAGTCTTTGCTGGCGGGAAAAAAATTTCGGAAAGGCATAAGCGAGCTCCTCCCAGCTTGTGATACTCCTAGGCATCAAAGACTCCAACCAATCCTTTGCTTTGTCCTGTAAAGAGAAGGGAAAAAGGCATAAACGAACAGCATCAGTGCAAACTACATTAATTTTTGTTGTTCCGCAGATCTCCAAGAAGGAACGAAGAGGGGAGCGTGGGTCCTCTGATGGATGTTCCTTAAATGAGCTATCACGAGCCACCTGGATTAAGCCAATCTTGAGCTCGAAGTTGTTGACATTGATTGACAAGTGGACTATTCCTAAATGGTTGAGGAAAAATAGGCTAGAAGTAGTCACGGATCGCCTTAAGCTCTTCTTGTTGTTGTTCGGCCATGACGTCAGATTGGGTTTTCTTTTCCTTCTTTAATAACTTGTAAGTCCTGTTAATTTCTACATCTAAAGGTATAAGATTAGCCCCCTTATCACTACGCATGCATTGCCAACAGCCTCCTCAAAACTCCAAAAACAGTAAAAATAAGAAAATAAAACACAAAAAACTCTAAATTAAAACCAATTAATTTTTTTCGATATCAAACGAATTCTAAAATCACCAATTCCACCGCAATGGTGCCAAATACTTGATGCATATATAATTGCAACTCCAAGTGCACGTGTCAAGTAATATAGTGATTAATGAGTAAATATTAGGTCAAGTAATATATACGGGTCAATGAGTGTATAATTACAAAGCCAGATTGGTAGCCAAGGGCTACTTACAAATGCCTGGGATTGATTATGGAGAGACCTTTAACCCTGTAATCAAGCTTTCATCAATTCTTGTTTTATCCTCATGCTTGCAATTACATGGAAATGTCCTATTTGCCAACAAGATGTAAGTAATGTTTTCTTGCATGGTACTCTTCATGAAGATGCCTTTATTGCTCAACCTCAAGGATATGTTGATCCTTTTTATCCTACACATATTTGCAAGCTCAATAAGGCTCTTTATGGCCTCAAACAACTCCCTCGGGCTTGGTATGATGAATTGCGATCAACCCTATTGACATGGAACTTCACTCAATCTAAGGCAAACACTTCCTTCTTTATGCATCACTCTCCTTAAGGAACCATGTTTTTACTCATCTATGTGGACGATCTCATCCTTACTGGTTCCAACTCTTGTCTTCTCTCTAGTTTTATCTCCAAATTACAATCGGTCTTTGCTCTAAAAGACCTTGGTCCACTACACTACTTTCTTAGCATCCAGGCTCATTACACTAACACTATGGTTGTTTTGTCTCAGACTCAATATGTTCATAATCTTCTTGAATGACTCCATCTTCAACATATTAAACTTGTCGCCTCTCCAATGGTCATGAGCAAGTAACTCTATCACAATGATGGAGAGTTATTCACCACTCCCCAAATGTATCACAGTACCATGGGCTCTCTTTAGTACCATTTACATATGTGCCTCAATATCGGCTCTGCAGTTAACAAACTGAGTCAATTCAATCAAGTGCCAACTAATGCCATTGGTAAGCTCTCAAGCATGTTATCTAGTATCTTTAGAGCACTATTCATCTTGGTCTCTCTCTTTAACAAACTTTCGATCTTTCTTTTATAGGATTCTCATATGTTGACTGGGTCGCCTCTCCTAGTGATTGCAAGTCCATTGGTGGCTATTATGTGTTCTTAGGATCATCACTTGTCTCATACCCCTCCAAGAAGTAGGCTGTGGTTGCTCGTTCAAGTACAGAGTCAAAGTATCATGCTCTCTCCCATGTTGCTTGTGAGATTATCTGGCTTCGCTCTCTCCTTCAAGAATTTTGTGTCCCAACTTTTCCCTCTCCCATTATTTGGTGTGATAACATCAGTGCATCTACCTTGGCTTGACCCTATGTTTCATGCTTGGACCAAACATATAGAAATTGATGCCTACTTTATTCTTGATTAAGTTCTTGCCAAGCGTCTAGAGATTCGACATATTCTGTCTCATGAGTAGAGATTGCAGATTGCCTTACCAAACTATTATCGCAAGGTCAATTCTCTATAGTGCGTGCCAAACTCGACCTTCGGAGTTCACCTATGTCTCGTTTACTTGGGGATGTTAAGACATGACCTTGAACACTGTTAATTGTTTGTTTTTAATTGTGTTTACTGTGCTTTACTTACCCTGTCATTAACATTTATTAGAGTAGGTTTTTACTTCACTAATTCTCATTTTTTTTACTCCTTATATTATCTTGACAATCATTTCATTCTTTGGTGGTATGGTATTTGTATCCACCTATTTAAAGGTGAAAGGCCAATTGTGAAATGTATTGAGAAATTATAGTATCCTTCATTCCTTTTCTCTGTTTTCTACCTCTACTTAAACTTAAACCAATCGACCTTCTAGCTTGTTGAATTTCTTTAATGGACCTTCTAGCTTGTTGAACTTTTTTGATTGGCCTTTTAGCTTGTTGATCTTCTTAGGTCTTAAGAGTCTTTAGAGTTCTCTAGATTTTAGTCTCCCTTTAAATGACTCAAATGGTGAATGATCCCCTCTATTTATATTTATTTTTTTCACGAACCTCATGTGCCCTTGAGCTCATCTAATTTTGAGCCCAATGTGTTTTGTGGTATCATTTGATTGGGTTATCTTAAGTCAGCAGAAGGTCACAACAAAATTTGATTGGGCTATCTTAAGCCAGCTCACAACAAAATTTGATTGAATCAACTTATGTCATGAGATAGATATGGTGCAATCTAATTGGGCAATTTATGTCAATAGATAGCCACAACACAATCTAATTATTGGACCAACTTATGTCATTGGTCAAATTTTATCCTTCTACAAGCATTTTTTATGAATGTCAACAAAAGTTTTAACTTGACATTTGTCAAGTTTTAGAAAATTTAATCATGATGGTTGTAGAAACGTCAAATTTATTTGTACTTGATCTTTGAGAAGTGTAAAATAAGTGCTTTTTTTTTTCTTGTAGTAACAATGTCGAACACAATGCAACTTGTTTGGGCTTCCAATCTATAAGACATTTTCATGACAAATTATTCAATGAGGCTATCACAATGCAGCTGGCTTATAATAACCATTGGATGTAGATTCAATAATTTTCATATCCCCTAATAAGCACGATATATAAATTTGAGGTATTTCTCTTTCTACATCCAACGACGAAAAACTGTCAACCACATTGTAGTAACCTCACCGAATAATTTCTTCGTTTTCACTCACTATTTAGGTACACAAAAAAAAATCACTTAATTAGCTAAGCTCTCTACATCACACAAAACTTTAATCTACATGAAGTATTAGAGGTTGTTCGACAAGACACCGCAACAATGCCCAACTTTTTGTTTTCTCAAGTCCCCCCTTTTCCCTCTTGTTCTTATGTGATCCTAAATTTCGAGCATCCAGCGCTTAGATCAGTTTGGGTATTTTTCCTACTAAAAATCACAACAAATACTATAACTAATTTAACTATGTTTAAGTCAACTAAATTCAATTAGTTGCAAAACCTTTTCGTCCTATTTTGACGAGCATTACTTAACTTTAATATATAGGAGAGAAAGTAAAAAAGTTCTCATTTATTGTTTTATACTTTTCTCTTTTTGAGCTGGTGTCACCGATATGTAGGTTATAATAACCAACTATTGTTGTATTTTGACATCCATTTTAAAACTCAAATGGTGAAAAACATGCATGTAGTATTTTTTATTTTAAATCAAATATATTGGCTGAATGTGAAAAACTTTATCAATTCTTTATGGGTTGTTTTGATTAGAAAAGTATAAGCTCATTCTAGCATTTGAAGTCGGCAATTCAATCCTAAAACCACCGACATGAACCAAAACCCAAAAAAACCCTCTACCCTTAGAACTTTATTCCTTTTTCATGTGTGTGGGTTAATCCCCCATGAATTGAATCTCTATCCTTTCTCCCAAAAAAAAAAAAAAAAAAACCTCGAAGGTGTGAAACCAAGCTCCACTTCAAAACAAAAATTAATATAACCTTCAATTCATAAATCCCACACTATTTTAATGGCGGCTACGCACGTTTTTAAGTTTTTGTAAATTATAAATACCCTTTAATCCAATTTCTTCCAACTGAGATCTTTAAACATTTTCGATCTGGATTTCATGTGCTATCTGAAGGTGGCGAACCAGGGCGGCGCCGGTGGGTATGTACCGTACACGGTGGAGCAAGATGGCGCCGGCGGAGATGTGCCGGAGGCGATGTTCTCATCGGCGGAGGAGTTAAGGGCGATGGTGTCGGCTTTGACTCATGTCATTTCCGGTGGCGCTCCGCCGGGGTACGGCGGCGCTGCTGATTTATCTGGTGTTGTTTATTCGTTTGATTCTGCAGCTCCGGCGACAACGGCGGCGGGGGGTTCTAGGAAAAGAGAGAGGGAAGAAGAAGGAGAAAGTGGAATAATGTGGGAAAGGGGGATTGGAAGAGGTGGGATTGTGGATTTCAGAGCAATACAGAGTCATTCGGAGCCCTCTCCTGCAATTTGTTAGTTCCTAATTCTACCTCATTTCTTTCTTTATTTTTCCAAAAACACTTTTCTTTTCTTTTTCATTTTTATTTACAAATTTTTTTTCTAGTTGAAATTGATTTGATTTTGTCTCTATATTTTCCTTTTTTTTTAACATAATTTATGTTTAAAATTTTCAATTGTTCTTCATAATCTTGATTCCAATTTTAGGTGAATTTAGTTTTTAAAAGCTTTAATTTAAGTCTTTAATTTGAGTTTTAATTTACTCCCAATTTAAAACTTCAAAGTTTTTTTTTTTACAATTGACGTTTGGCTACCCAATTTATTTCTATTTTTTTTTATCTACATAGAAAATTCAGGTATTTTCTTTCATCTTTTTACTCAATTTAAATTTTAATACGGTATATTAAACTAAATCAAAAACATCTCTTCATTGTTGCCTAGATAAAAAAAAAATGTTATCTATCTAATATACTCATGATACAATTGTCAATTTGAACCAAACACATTTGTTAAGACATTATAACCTCATTTTTTATTTTTGAGTTTAAAAAGAGATCAAACCATCGACTTTTATATAATAATTGGTACTGAGCTATCTCAGATATTTCACGTAAGAAAAAGAATTCAAAAAAATATATATGATAATGTACCAAAATAAATATAAGTCAATAGTAATTGACATGCAGTAGTTTGTGCTTCAAATCCTTTATATTTTTGTTGTAAAAAAAATATTAAAATTAAGCTTTACACCAAGATGTTGAATTCTAAATTTGGCCTGTTATTTTTGTCAACCAAAATTTGAATGGAACAGTGTGCAACAAATTTTTTTCTTCTTAATTATATTATTCTCATTAAATGGATAAAAATATCAGTTGCTGATTTTGTAATTATTGTGGACAGTAGTAAAAGACGAAGGAGGAGGTTCAAGTTCAAGTAACACCATCCCCGCCCCCACGGCGGCGACAACGCCGGCAGATCTTTCCGGCGAAGGAAGAACAAGAAGAAGATACAGAGGAGTGAGGCAGAGACCATGGGGAAAGTGGGCTGCCGAAATCCGCGACCCTCAGAAGGCCGCCAGAGTCTGGCTCGGGACTTTCGACACCGCCGAGGCCGCCGCCCGAGCCTACGACGGCGCCGCCTTGCGATTCCGAGGCAGCAAAGCCAAGCTCAATTTCCCTGAATTCGTCACTGTCCTTCCGCCATCGTCGCAGCCCACCGCCCATTTGGTCCCGATTCCGGTGGCGGCGCCGCCACTGCAACCGCCATCGTTCCACCCGCAAGCTGCTTTTGGGAACTATCTGCCGTATTCTCATTTGCTTCAGAACTCCGGCGAGTTCGCAGGCCAGCCGGCGGCGGCGTTTGAACGGGTGCTCTGTAATTCGCCATTTGTGAACCCATCTTCTTTGGTTTCTTCTTCGGTTGGTTCTTCTGGTGATTCGAATTTTGCTTTGCCATTTTCTCAGCAGCAGCTTAGATTTTTCCGGCCACCGGAAAATCAGAACCATGGTAGCAGTGGGAGCGGCGGGGCGTCTTCGGTGCCGCCACGAACAGAATTCGGCTATCGTCCTCCGGCGGCCGACTGATGATTTTTTTTTCTCGTTTAAACTTTTCAAAAAAAATACTTCTCAACTGATTGGACAACATAAATTTTTAGTGTCACCATCACTAAAATTTTGACGGGTTTTTTTAAAATTAAAATTTATTTTCTCTTCTTTCTATTTCATCCTTAAAAAGTTTAGTGGTAGGCCTCAAAATTATCAGCTGTCCAATCTATTAGGAGGAATAAATGTTATAGTCTTCTACATGCCATTTTTAGGTACTTTTCATGTAGTTTTGAATTTCTTCTTTTTTTCTTCTTTAAGGTTGTTTACTATTACTTTACTGTTTATTGCAGAAAAGAAAAGATGGTGGAAATTTGAAAATAGTTAGAGTGAAGAAGAGAAGATTATGAAATGTTGGTCATGAATTTATCAAAATGCCAAATATATTCAAAAGGAGTTTAGTAAAAAAAAAATTATTTAATTTGACTATCATTTTCATAATCATTCAAGGTAGGTTAAAAGATATAATTTAAAAAAAAATATACATATCTCATAAATATAGTATAAAATTATTATCCACATTATGTAATAATTTCTCCTTAATATGTGAAGCTACTAAAATTTTTATTTTCCGAATCTAAACTCTAACTTTGGGCACAAATATACTATTGGCTAAAGCAACAAATTGATTGTAAATGAAGTAATCATACTCCACAAAATTGAGGTAGGATTTACGTTAACAATCAATTCTAGTCGTTGAAATCAATGGTTGATCTACATGATCTTACGCCAAAATTAAAAAAAAAAAAAAGATATTACTAGACCAAAAAGACTAGTTGATTACAAAATACATAAAAAGGGGATTCAAAGTTCAAAAATAGATTATCAAATGAGGACAACCTCGCTCTCTAATTAGCAATACAATTGAATAAATTAATCCAAAAGTTCTTTTAAGAAAGATGATTAGGATATGCTAACCTCACCCAATATCTCTATTATCATATACCTTTAGAAATTTCAATTAAAATATTTCTTCAAACCTAATTTTGACCCAAGAGAGTAGAAATATCTCAGCTACTAGTCACACAATTTTTTAATTTGCTTAACCTACATCCCTTTCCTTGTTGCTGTCTCAAAGGAAAACTCCAAGATTTTGTGTCCCCATTTGTCTACATCCACCACACACACATCATTTCATATTTGTCTAGCTTTAGGGTCTTGATGGCCAAAGAGAGATATGGAGAAATTAAATAAGCTCAATCTATTTTGTTTTCTATTTTTATAATTTTTAAATTTTGAGAAAAAAGAAGTTAGTTTGATAATTCATTCCATTCTTAGTTTAAAAAAAAAATTCTTTAATGAATTATAAGTAAATTATAATAATAGATTATTTTTCAAAACATGATCATTTCTTCTCTCTTTTAAGCCATGTCATGTATATTAGGTAGCTCTATTTAGAGATGTATATCTCCTTTAAGTTACTTTTTTACTCTTTAACATCTCGTTTACCTACTAAAGATCAAAATCAAATCAATCGGAATGAGAATGTTATTCATTTGTAATCGAAATCAGAAGCTCATTAATGTTGTTTATTGTGTTATTGTTATTGAAATCCGAAGCTCAATAATTCTCTATTTATTGTTATTGTTATTATTATTGTGAATTTAACAACATGTGGAAGTGGAGGAATTCGAACATCTATCCTCTTAGTTGAGGATATATATTGCCTAACTCAATTGGACTATGCTTAGGTTGACAAATTATTTTTTTATTAGAAGAATTTAGGTTAGTTTTATTTTGTATAAGATGTCTAATATAAATATTCATATTTATAAACTAATCATTAATAATTAAATATTTAGTAAATTAAATAGAAAATTTAATTTTATAAAAAGATTACCCTAACAAAAAGAATGGATCTGTATGATTTTTTCATTAGAAGAAAAATTCTTTGGAGTGTGAAAATAAGGGGAAAAAATTTGTAATAATGGTAAAGTTCTGGTTTATGGGTCTCGTTTATAAATGGAAAAGAAAGGATAAAGTGAATTAATAAAAAGATTGTGCACTCGAGAATAAGAAATGACATTTAGATTAATACGAATTTTGGAAAAGATTGAGATTACTCCTTTTATGGAGTAATAATTCTCAAATTGGTTATAGGTCCTACCAATTGATTTCATTCTTATAATATTCTAGTAAATATTATTAAAGTGAATGATTGATTTGAAGTAGGGAACCTAAATGTATTCTCTCCCACTCAATTATACCCTTCAACTTTTCTTTCTCTCTCTAATTTATAATTTTTTTTCCTTTAAAACTATATTTCCCTCTTTTCTAACTCAAATGGAATCATTCATATTTAGATTACACCATCATCATAATAAATATAAATTCTAAGAGAGGTTATAGATTTTGAATACTTTAAAACAGTTCAATGGGTTAGAAATCAATCTTTTGGAAAACAATAAAGTTTTCACATTGTTCACATCCCCCAATGGATTATTTTTTATTTATTTATTTTTCTTTGAAGCCCACCAATGGATTATTTATATTTACTTTGTCACTTTCTTTCGATACCATCTCATCTCTATTCCATTTTAAAAAGACACAAATTCCAATATTTAATTCCCTTATTAAGAATAAATTATATAAATTACTTGGACAAGGAGTTTACGTCTCAATTAAACACTATTTTTTTCCTTACAAAATTTAATCATTATTTATAGTGAAAGATAAATAGTGGTTTAAATTTTGTTCATGGAATATTATTTTATTGTAGTCTTCAAATTTTTAAAACGTTGTTTTTGGACTTGGATGTTTAAGTTCATTTTATTATGTTTTCTCAACTTTAAAAATATCTATTATAGTTTCAAAATGTTTTAAAAATAACATACTTTAATTTTTATTATTATTGATCTACCACTTTAATATATATTACTTTTCCATGTCAAATTATTAATATATTTATTTAAAGTTACATTATTTATTTATTAAATAATTAATAATAAAAATTAAAATAGTTATTTTCTAAAAAAAATGAAGAATTATAATAGACATTTAAACGTTAAAAAATCAAATTAGAATAAATCTAAAAGTTTTTAAAAATAAAATTCACATTTGACATTTTGAAACTTCACGGTCAAATCAAATTATTTTAAAAATTCAGAGTTAAAATAGAATCGAAACTCAATAATAATAAAAATAAAATTACTTGTAGGAGGAGTTAACGACCGATCAATTTAAACATTAATTTTTTAGTGAAAAAGTTTTAAAAAATTAGTGTGAAGAAACATTCTTTGGAGTCAAGAAGTTTGTCCCCAATCTGAAAATTAAAAAAGAAAAAAAAAAAAAAAAAAAGAAAAAAAGTCTGAACTTAGCGTAAGTGGACACGTGTGGGATTGGTTAGTGACGTAATGTACGAGACCGAATAATGGCCGTCTTTTTTTTTTTTTCTCTTTTTGAATTGAGGAAACCTACATGCAGGTTCCCACATTGGCAATGGTAATGGATAATCATCGAAGAATAGACACGTGTTCAAGATGAACAGTAGCCTTTATTTATATATATTCTCAAAAAACCATTTGAGTATAGATACTATTTGATTCTTTTTTTTTTAGTTCGGAGTAGAAAATCGAACCATCGATCTTTTATTCACTGTCTCCCACATCAACAATAGTTTAAAAAAAGTTTACCAATATTAAAGAATTATAGTTAAATTATAAGTTTAATCCATAAACTTTGAAGTTAGTGTCTATTTCGACCCTGAACTTTCAAAAATGTCTAATAGGTTTCTAAACTTTTAATTTCATATTTAATAGGACATTGAACTTTCATTTTTGTATATAATAAGTCTCTGACAAATTTGAATTTTTTAAACATTCATTGATCTATTATATATAGACTTGAATTTTATTTCTAATGGAGCCCTAAAATTAAATTTTGTGTCTAGTATATTTGTAAATTTAAAAAAATTCAAAAGTGCAAGGACAAAATTTGTAATTTTGAAAGTTTAGAGACCAAATATACACAAATTTTAAAGTTCAGATGACTAAATTTGTAATTTAACCGAGAATTATATATAAAGATGTAGTGCGAACAAATGGAGAGTAGTATTAGTAATTCTTCCATATATGCTCAAATCCCTTTTTTTTATTTATTAGATTTAAGTTTATTCCATAAAAAACTTTCAATTTTCAGTACATCTCTATTTTAAAGCTTTTAAAACTAAAGTATTTTGATACATGAATTTTCAAAGCACTTATTGCACTAACTTTTGTAAAGTAATCATTTCAACATCGTTTTTATTCTATCATCTAATATTTGTCTATTCAATATCTATCTTAGTCAATCTATGTGGCTTGCATTAGTAGTGGGTTTAAAATTTTACGTTAGACTAATGTTAAATTTAATATATAAATTTAAATGCATTGGTATGAAGTATAATTTTTTTGTAATGCATAATATTCAAAAAAAAATAATATTGATTTACTAAACAATAACGAAACATTAGGTTTGATATTAAGGTGTGTTTATGTCCCTATAATCGTAATCAATTCATGGAATTCAAAATGGTAGGTTCCACATCATTACTATTGATTGCATTTACCACATCTTGCAATAGGAATCAACCATGGGGCCCATGTAATCCATGTATGTAATCCTATTACACCAAAAAGAGTACTCAATTTGATTACCATTGAATATTACATGAGACCCACTCTTTTTTTTTTTTTTTTTTTGCTTACTTTTCACTCTTGGCTCTTTATCTCTCTTTTAACTTCTACCATTTTTTTTTATGCTTCCTTCTCTTTTTTCTCCCTTCTTTTTTTTTTGGAATTTCTTCATTGATAAAAAGCATTAAACTCATAATTATTTTTATGGTTTTATTAAAAAAAATTCTTATTCGTTTTATGTAATTCCCCGCAATCTCCTTTTTTCATTTTTTTTCTTTATATGGGTACAACACTTTCAGTCATTGTTTTGACCATGGAAAAAAGCCATCTATAGCCCTCCAGATTTTTTTACCTCACATTTACTGAACCTATTCATAAATCTCACCATTTTCATAAATCGAAACAAAGTTGGACGAAACACATCAGAGAAAAGAGATTTGGAACTGGACGATTCTCGCTCTCACTGTTGAGGGTTAGTGTTTTTGACCATATTTGAACGATATCATCAATATCTAGATCTATTTGCTATATTTTTTTGG
Organism: Trichosanthes truncata; assembly: GCA_033996785.1. Lineage (NCBI taxonomy): Eukaryota > Viridiplantae > Streptophyta > Magnoliopsida > Cucurbitales > Cucurbitaceae > Trichosanthes > Trichosanthes truncata. Next base: position 32,465,643 of record JAWPNB010000009.1, read on the forward strand.
CCATATTTGAACAATATGCAGATGAGAGATATCTAGATCTATTTATGAGAATTAGAGATCGATATCCAGATCGAGATTGATATTTAGATGAGATCGAGATTGATATTTAGATGAGATCGAGGTTGATAATTAGTCGATGTCAAGATCGATATTTTTTTATCCGTGAGTTTTGGCCAAGCCATATTTGCAAGAATGACTTGGCATTTTTGTCCGAATTGATATCGATATTGAGTTGATGAAATTGATATCTAGTTAGCGTTAGTGTTTTTTTTCCTCTTTTATGCATGATTTTTGGCTTTTTTTTCCACATTTGTTAGAACGAGATCGAGAGGAATCATTTTTTTCCTACATGTGATTTTTGTTTTGGTATGTTACAAAAATATCATTTTAAAATAAAATAAATAATATTATCTTATTAAATCAAAATAACTATAGAGTTTGTTTTTTCTTTTTTAAGTATTTATATCAAGATTATGTGTTTTCCCAAATTGAAATTTGAATCAGTTGAGTGAAATTTAAGATAATTACTATTTTATTTTTTTAAATCCTACATTTTTTTAATTTTAATTTAGATATTAAATATCTTTCAAATATAAAAATTTGAATAAGTAAATAAAAATGAAAAACGACATTTTAATTCTAATAACATAGTTACTGCACTTTAATCAATTAGAAATATAAAAAGACATTGTGGTAATCATACCTATTTCATTTCAATTTCAGATATAAGTAAACAACACAAATAAAATTTTGATTACGATTCCAACCAACTCGAGGTAAACACATTTAAAAAAAATCATATTTCCATTGCGATTGATTGCATTACGATTGATTTCCATTACAATTACAACCCATTTTATTACGATTTAGTAAACGCACCCTTAGTTCATTTAGGCTAACTTGTAGAGCATATCTCAACTAGTTAAAGTATTATTAGTGATCTACCTTTAAGGTCAGATTCTTTAAAAATGCTAAAAATGCTAAGTGTTTACTCTCAGTGCCTAGACATCCAACTATATAATTGAGCACATAATAGGAGAATTTACCCCAAACTTCACGACAAACACTACTAAGAACTTTTGATTTATGTAAGGAATTGTTGGGAATAACTCTTATACTAAAAGTTACCACCCAAACTTAAACCATTACTCGTACCTGAGTACTGTTGATTCTCACAAACTTCTAATTGATATTGGAGCAGCAAACAAAATAAAATTGCATAAAACAACTAGATAATTTATCTTGTCCTTGTGACCTAGCTGGTTCTTCCTCTTGCTTGCAAAAATTCTCCAAAAGCATGTTTATCAATCATCAAAGCTTAGCTAAGTCACTATAAGCTTCCTACTCTTTTACACACACCTCGAAGTTATTAGCTTGCTACTTAGATTCTAGCAGCCATTTCAACAACCATTTTAGTCATCAAACCTAATTGTACAACTCTTTGCTAACCTTTACAAACTTTTTCAACCACTAGCCTCAACTTCCTCTATCTTTTATTCCTACTCTTTTTTCTTCTTTTTTAAACACTCAAAGAATCCCTTACAAATCATGGCCCTTATTCTTGGAATGACAATATTTGTAGATTACTAACTTCCAAGCTCATGATCCTTCAAAAAAAAACATTCAATTTCCTTATCAAAATTTCTTTTCAGCTAGGATTGGCTCTCTCGTTACATCCTCCTTAGTTCTCATAATGGTGACATCTTTATATGAAGCTCATCCATATTAGTAGAATCATCCATAACCAACAAGCAAAGCAAAAAGAATTGTTGCACAGTTGTACTATGATCGCACCAGGGATACAACATTTGATGATTGATTTAGGGCTAATAGAGATTGTGAAAGTGGAAGACTAAATGTGGGGGAGGCATGAATGAGAGAGAAGAGTTTTCTTTTGTGAAAAATATTCAAGGGTCGGAAACCTCCAATTTTAAGTCCGTCCATTCATTTTTTTAATAGTAACTTTCTCTTTTTTTAAAAAAAATAAAAAATACTTACAAATACAAATAAATTATTTTTAATTAATGACATTTATCAAAGTCATAGATATATGACATTGACAAAATATTATAGATTTTCGAAAATACAAAAACTTTCGTTTTTTTCCTCCAAAAACATGCCCCCAACCATTTATGACATTTTTTTTCTCTATTCCCTTTTATTTGGTTTGGCTATGGCATCATAATATGTCAAAAATCAATCCATTCCCTTTATTTATGCCTTAACTAAAAACATGGTACATGATACTGAATACACAAACATGATCTGATATATATATATGCCTTAACTAAAAACATGGTACATTTTGTCTAAGTGAGCAATTAACCTATCTCCAAAACTGTACTAACTATGGTGCCTGTGTGGGTTAGTCCTGTAAGGCCAAGCACTATTAGAGGTTAGTCGGCAACTCTCAAGTGGTATTAAGCTTATCCCAACACAGTACCTCATAAAAAATATTTTGGCTAAACATACAGGGGAGCAACCTTAAAGCTGTATCAACTATGGTGCCTATGTGGGTCAGTCCTATAAGGCCAAGTGTCACTAAAGGTTAGTTGGAAACCCTCTAGTAGAACTAGACCTATCCCAACATAATACCTCATGAAAACATACATAACATGCAGGGAAAGGCAATTGTCACTAACCATCATTATGAACTTCAGAATAACCATGCATATAACTGAGGCCCTATGATTACCATGCTAAAAATTGTAACATTCAACACTAGTCCATTCAATAATCAGATCCTTCTGATCACCATGCTAGACAACATACTTAAGCAAATCACATACTTAAGAAAATCATAGGTCATTCTAAACAGATTATCTAATAATCAACATGCATTCTAAATTTCATACCCAAGATTTTAAGCAGTTCTATCCAATTAGGTTACTTACCTTGACTGGTAGTGACTATAAAGCAACACCAACAACAATTAACAACGTATACCTTCCAAATAGAAAATCAATTCCTCTAGCCTAGTTAGCTTACCCAAACAGTGAACAAAAGAGTTACCCAAAAGATTCCTCAATAAACACCAACCTTGAACTTTAGATCATGAGTTCAAATCTATACATAACAAGATATTTAAGGGTCAGAGTTCAAATTCTAACATTTAATCACAAATCAAATGGGTTCAGAGCAAACTTACCAACAAACCTCACCTTAAACTGCCTTGAACCCTTGCTGGTTCAACTTTGAATGGGCTCAAAACTGCAAATCCAATACCCAAATGCTATGGGTATCCTACAAGGAAATCGAGAAGTTTGTGGGTTACGCTCAAAACACTAAAAACGGCAATGAACCAAAATGAAAATGGAGTTTACCTCCTAGATTTGAAGTTTTTGAGCTGTGAGTATTCGAATCTAAGCTTGATCGGAGTGTGGAATTGTAGTTGTACGAACCCAAAACATGTGGATTTGTGTTGCTGGAACAGGGGGATTTCGTCACGCCATCTGAATGACCTCAGACTTGTGGTCATTGATGTTGTGACGTAGTCCACACCGTTGAAACTAAATAGGGCTTCCGAAAGATGCCATTTGTAGAAGAAAATGCCAAAACAAGGCATCGGTTCACCAGATCTGTTGCATCGTTGCTACTCACAAAGGATAAGTCGCCTTCCCACAGGGATAACACTGGAGATCTCCGCTTGTGTCATTAGTCATTGTCAGAGAAGAACTTGCGTGAGTGTTTGTCGCATGCAGTCATCGATAGAGAAGGGAATTGACGGAGATCGCTGACCATGTGAGGGATGGAAACCCATATTATAACTTGCCAAATCTAGAGCTAATCGGTATGAACGTCGCTTATCACACATGTGTTTGTTGTTGGTGGCCGCGTGGTCTGATTGTCACATGGGAAAAAGTGCTAAAACTAACCTAAAAAAGAAAACTCTATAAAAAGTGACCTATTTTCTCAAAAGTGGTTTTTTTTTTTTACTTTTTTTTAGTTGTGAAATTTTGTCTTTATCCCTGCCTTTAAAATACAACCAAATTCCCCAAAATCATTAGACTTTACGCTTTTCCTCTTTCTCACATTTTCCCCAATTAGACTTTTCGAATTTCCTCCTTTTTCTCTCAAACGTTTTAGTAACTGTTATCTCTCTAAAAAAATTATTTTATAATTGTAGAAAAGTAGTCGAATGTTTTATAATTAAGTGTTTTTGTTTTTTTAGCAATGGAATGATATTGTCCTGTGTGAGTACTGAATGTTATTGCCCTAAGGTGCCATCGTATTGTACAATAGTGCGATAAGACCTACTATCACAAATCCTAAAGGTTGATGTCATCGTAGTGACTATGGCATTATCGTATATTACGATGGTCACTACTATTGCAAACCTTAAGGGATGATGCCATCATAGTGACCATTGCATGATCATATATTATGATGCTTATAAAACACTCTATATTATACGTTAAGTACAAATTTAAAATTATAGAGAATAAACTGTTATTATTCATTGCTAAAAGAAACAAAATGAGGGAACAAAGCATATGGCATTCATGCATACAAATAAAACATAGATAGACCAAAACACCTATGATTCCTCAATGCCTGATGTGATATAACTGTCCACTGGAAGATGAGGAGATTTGTCCTTTCTCTTTCTGTGCCCATATAATGGCTGGTTGATGACCCACTACTTATACTTCATTTCGATTTTATTTCGGACAATGACTCTAGTGAGTAGGTTGGACAATAAAAAGAAGGAGAATAAGCAGAAGAAGATAGTGAGCATAATGACAATCTCTGACGACCATTCACCAAATGGTCAACATCCGTTTCTTCAGAGGAGGTAATCGTTATTATGATATTTGACTCGTTGGATGCCTTGGACGATATGCTTAAACTAGAAGAGTTAAGGATAATGGATAACTTACTCCTTGTGTATATGATTAGGTATGAGAAAGTTTATACCTAAGAAGTATTTAAGAGAAGGATTTAAGAGGATTTGGTAGGGGAAGACCTAGATAGGGTTAGGTAGGAGGGGACGTGTATATATGATCATATTTATTGCTTCGTATACATGGGTTAATGATTGTTGGTACATTTAATGATAGGTTAATCTGAAGTTCAATCACCCAATGTAATAACTATAACTAGTAAGATCGTATCGTCTACTATGTGATAACCATAATAATTGAGATCATATAGTAAACCATTCATAGTTACTAGGATCGTATAGTACTATATGTGATGACCACGATAGGTAAAATCGTATAGTCAACTATGCATATCTGTCGTATAGTTAACAATATGATTACCATAATCAGTAAGATCGTATAGTTAACAATCGATTACCATAATCAGTAAGAACGTAAATTTAACAATATAATTACCTTAATCAGTAAGAGCGTATAGTTAACAATACGATCACCTTAATCAATAAGATCATCTGGTTAACAATACAATTACCATAATCAATAAGATTGTATAGTTAACAATTTGATTACCATAATCAGTAAGATCATACTCTCCACCACCATGTAGTATTATAGACGAACAACAGTGTATTATGGATTCCAACATGTTAGACATTAATTTTGTAACATATGAACATCATCGTTCAAATAAAGATAAAAATAAATTCATGTGTTCAATCTAGATGACAACGCACCCTGGGTTGTGGTCGTTAGTGACTGCTTACATTTTTTCTTGTTATGCCCAAGGGTTCCACAACATGTACACTGGTGCACCTCTCCTCACTCATTGATGGGATTCTATTCATTTGACGTCGTACAATCCTTTGTACAAACCTTGGGGGTGGTATTTCCACATCTTGAAAGTCTAATGGTCTCCTCCATTCTCTACTATGGCTGACGGGGAAAATGGGTTGATAAGAATCATGGTTTTCAATAAGTTCCAACCAGACCTATTAGACGATTCAAGGCCAATAAGCTTCAACAAGCATTCATTTTTCATCTACAAAATTGGATAGGCATGGCAACCTCAATTTCATGTGTTACAAGCTCATTCGAGTGTGGAAGGAGCTTTGGAGGTCAATTTGTGCAAGATTGAAGTTGACCATGGATGATGTGAACCAAAGAACATTTATTGTCATGCCTTAAGATCCAATTACAATATAGCATATTTCTTTTATTGCAATGTTTTAATTGTAATTTCTTTTTTTTTTGTTTATCATTTAAGCCTTGTTTTAATTAGGTAGTTGGAGAATTCCATTCAATGAGGTAGTTGGGGAGTTCATTTAATGAGGTAGTTGGGGAGTTCATTAAAGTTAGGTAGTTGGGGAAGAGTTAATTTGTATGTGCTAGAATTCCTTATCTATAAAAGGAATTTGTCTTGGATAATGAAGTACACAACATGGATGAATAAAAACAAAACTCTCATGTTTGAGACCCTTCATACAAATCCAACAACATACCTTTTCTATGTCTAAGTGTTCTTGCAATTCATTTGATAGATTGCAACCTAGCCATTCAATCGAGCCTTGATTAAGTTTGATTGTGGAGTGATTCAATCTAGAACAATATTTCCCAATCTTGCTTCTAAATCTAGAACAATATTTCCCAATATTGCTTCTAGATCTTTGATCTTAAGAGGTAATCAAATTCTAGCCTTATCTCATGGTTGATCCAAAATTTTTATAAGGAGGTGTTAAACTCTTTGATTCAAAGGTTCTTGCTTCAAAAGCTTGGATCTTTAGACTAAGAATTAAGATTGCCTTATCATTTTGGTATCAGAGCCTAGGTTCCATCTTTGTGGCCTACTCTAGAATTGATTATATCTTTCATTTTAGCTTATTCATCTTTTCAAAACACATTTTGTTCCAAACACATTTTGTTGAAACTGTCCAATTTTGTAACTGTTGCACTTAATGCTCTTAATATCGTGTTAAACTCCTTGATAACGTCAAAATTTGATTGATTGTGCTAAAGAAAAAAGTTAGATCTGACTGTTATCTTTCAAAGTTAAGAAGGGAGTTTTGTCAAATTCATAACGTAGTACATTCACTTTTGGAATTCCAATTCTGTGTGCAGTTTTACCCAAAGATTGCAGAAACTTTCTTATTTGATCATTTCTTTATCTTTGTTTTCTTTGTTCTATGTTGTTGTTATTTCATAATGATCTTATCTTGGTTGCCTTGAAAATAGCTCACTATTACAAGAATTTCAAGATCCATATTACCCTACCCAAATTCATCATTTAGCCACTTTTCCCAAATAGCCTACCTTTGTGTGTAAACACGAGTGTCTCGAGTGTAAAATCAGTTAAGTTTGGTGTGTGAGGTCCTATACATATTTAGCTACTGTTTCTACAACCATGAATCAAGAAGAGGGAAATGGAGGAGTGATTAGTGAAGCTAGGTGGAGAAAGGCACAAACCAGGGCTATTACTCGTTTGAACCAAGTAATTAGTACTTTGGCAGACCAGATGGAGAGAATTGAAGTAGCTTTAGGCAATCCTCAAAGAAGGGAAGTTATATTCAATAATGAAGGAGTTGAAAATGAAGAAGAAGATGACAATGTAACCCTTGTAGTTAGACACAATCTAAGAGGAGGGAGAGATGTAGGCTGAGGGAGAGGAAGAGGAAGAAGAGGGGAAAGAGATGTTACTACCAAGAGGGGTTGAGAGGAAGTACCAACATGAGAGGGGAGAAGGAGGAGTTGGGGGAGTGAAGCTTGAAATTCCTACCTTTCATGGGAGATTTGATTCGGAGGAGTATTTGCAATATGAGAGCAAAATTGAGCATGTTTTTTATTGCAGCAATTTTAGAGAAGAAAAGAAGTTGAAGCTTGTTGTGGCTGAAGTTGTTGATTATGCCAATATTTAGTGGACGTCTTTGAAATCAGAATGGAGGAGAAATTATGAAGAACCAGTTGAAACTTGGGAGGAATTGAATTAATGAGGAAGAGGTACATCCCTGAGTATTATTCTTGAGCACTCAAGCAAAAGCTCCATTCCTTGCAACAAGGATCAAAAAGTGTGGAAAACTATTATAAAGAAATGGAAGCTCTTATGAATAGAGCATGCATTGATGAAGATGAAGAGGATACAATGGCTAGATTCCTTGGAAGGTTGAACTGGCAATTGGCTCATCAAGTGGATAGGCTACCTTACTTTGATATGAAAGAATTGCTACATCTTGCTATCAAAATTGAAGGTCAGTTAGCTTGGGAGAAGAAGAACTCCAAGAGGTATACTTCTTCTAAATCTACTTCTTTTTCTACTAATACTTGAAAAAGGAATGCAAATAGTGAGAAGATAGATTTCAAGCCTAGAGGGAAGTTTGAGTTTGACAAGAAGAACAAGGCCAAGAGTTCCAAAGGCAAGGAAAAAATGGAGGTCCAAGAGCGAACTAGAGACATCAAATGTTGGAAATGTCAAGGGATTGGTCATATTAGTCGTGATTGTCCCAACAAAAGAGTAATGATTGTTAAGAATAGAGAAGTTGTAACAAATTGAGAGGAAAGTGACCAAGATGAGCTAGTTGAAGAAGAAGTCCAAGATGATGAGGAGGAATTAGAAGATGGAAGTCGTTTGACACTTGTTACAAGGAGACTTTTAACACCCAAGTTAAGGAGAATGATGGTGATTACCAAAGAGTCAACTTTTTCCACACGAGGTATTTAGTTAATGGGACTCCTTGTAGTCTTGTTATTGATAGTGAAGGTTGCACCAATGTAGTAAGTGCGTTTTTTATCAAAATGTTGCAAATTCCAACTCAACACCATCCTAAACCTTACAAGCTTCAATGGCTCAATGATAGTGGAATAATGAAGGTAGTTTCTCAAGCTTTGATTTCTTTTACCTTGGGAAAGTATAAAGATGAGATTCTATGTGATGTGTTACCTATGCATGCTGGAGATAGATTACTTAGCTGACCTTGGCAATTTGATAGGAAGGTCTTGTATGATGGTTATTTGAATAGGTATTCTTTTACAAAAGATGGGAGAAAAACAACTCTTGTACCTTTGAGTTTTGAAGATGTATTTGCTGATCAATTGAAGTTGGAGAAAAAAAAAAGAGTTTGAAGAAAAAGAATTGAAAGAAAAAAAAGATGTGAGTGAAAAATTAGAGAAAAATTAGAGAGAAAAAAAGAGTGGAGAGAAGAATGAAAAAAGAGATGAAATTGAAAAAAAGGAAAGAAAGTGAGTTGTCTTGCTAGAGTGGGAGAGGTGAGAAGGGCAATGTATTCTAAAAAACCAATCTTTGTACTTATGTACAAGGAAGGGTATTTGGCGTCTAATGATAATAACTCGTCTTTGCCTAGTTTGTTTCAATATCTTTTGCAGGAATTTGAGGATATGTTCCAAGATGAAGTACCTAAAGGATTACCTTCGATTTGAGGTATTGAACATAAAATAAACTTCATCTCGAGGGCTGTCATTCTTAATAGGCCCGCATATAGAGCAAATCCAATCAAGACCAAAGAAATTCAGAGGCAAGTGGATGAGCTCATGGAGAAGGGTTATGTACGAGAAAGTTTAAGTCCATGTTCTGTACCTTCCATATTGGTGCCAAAGAAGGATGGAACTTGGCGCATGTGTGTGGACTATGGAGCCATCAACAAAATCATTTAAAGTATCGTCATCCTATTCCTAGGTTAGATGATATGTTTGATGAATTGCATGGTACATGTCTATTTACAAAGAATGATTTGAAATCTGGATATCATCAAATTAGAATGCATGTAGGAGATGAATGGAAAACTGCGTTCAAAACAAAGTTTGGATTGTATGAATGGCTTGTTATGCCTTTTTGGTTAACCAATGCTCCTAGTACATTTATGCGTTTAATGAATCATATTTTTAAAAGATGCTTGGAAAAGTATGTTGTTGTGTATGTTGATGATATTTTGATTTATTCAAAGATTTTGCTTGAGCATGTGAAGCATGTTAGGTCAGTTTTGATTACACTTAGAAAAGAGAGGCTTTAGGCTAATTTTAGTAAGTGTAGTTTTTGCATGGAAATGGTTAACTTTCTTGGCTTCATAGTTGGTAAAGATGGAGTGAAAGTAGATGAAGAGAAAGTTAAGAAAATTAGGGATTGGCTAACACCAAAAAATGCAAGTGAGGTTGGGAGTTTTCATAGTTTAGCTAGCTTCTATAGGAGGTGATAATGAGCTTGTCGAAGGCTCTATCAAATATATTTATAAATCTAAACCTCTAAAATTTGTAATAATAGTGATCAGGGTCGATCACAGGGATTGATTTTCTTAATTTAAGTAAGTATTACAATTACTAATGTTCAATTTTATCTAGAGGACCAAAATTTGTGATAAGGTCAAATTAAAACCTAAAATACTATTTACAAAATTGGAGACAATTTTAGAAAAAATATGCAAGCAATGTTCAGTCATGCACCCAACTTGGTGTGATTATGATAAATAACATACACAACAATTATTGGCCAAGAGAATCACTAGATTAGTAATTTGGCTCTTCCAAGCCCAAATAAATTCATGCCAAAACGAATCCTTAACCTTCCAGTCTAAATCTTCAATTAAGCATGCTAATAAAATAAATCTCTTACGACCTCTAATAATAAATTATTCATTCCCATACGATAACGAACTATTAGTCACACATCCACACTCAAACTCAAGTTCTACTTTCCCAAGCTAAAACTCAAATTAGAGAAGATAACTAAACTTTGGCCACAAGCTCAAACATAAAAATGTAGATGCATGAATAATATTGTGATGTACCATAAATCGAAGGTTCATCCAAGTCTCAACCATTACAAGCTACAAGAGTCTAGCTACTCAAAGTCTACTATAATAAATTCTAAACTCTAGAAATAGTCCAAAAAGAACAACAAAGTAGAATGGAAAGAGAGAGAAACTCTTAGACCCGTACCAATCCTTGTTCCCGTCGTGATGTCCCACAATCTCAAGCTTAGAATCCATTCCTTGCTCTCAAAAGTACTCTCTAGGTCCCAAAAACTGGTTGTGATTCGAGACTAGGGACTATTTTCTCCAAAACGCCTCCCTTAATCCACAGGCAAAAAGACTTTTTTTATAATAATCGGGATAGCGTCGAGACGCTAGGGACAACATCGAGATGCTATACCCTAATTCGCACAGTAAAGAAGGAAAATCGGGGTAGCGTTGAGATGCTACACGCTGCGTCTCAACGCTACGAATGGAAAGAGCTGGCGCAAGTGTTTTCAGCATCTCAACGCTATAAAGTAGCATCTTGACGCTATGCATGCAGAAAGTCTAACTTTTGAGGCTGCACATATGGGGTATCGATGCTTTGACCTCGGGTTCTCTGCTTCAATTCTCTTCTCTTCTTCACTTGATAGCTCCAATTGAAGTCAAATTACTTCATTTTTCATCATTATACTTGCCTTTTGCTCGGTTTTGCTTTGTTAGCTTAAAATTTACAAAATACACTCAAAAAACATCAATATCATATTTTAAAACCATAAACTAGCATTAATCTAAATTCAAGTAATAGCACACTTTCATGCACTATCAGGAGGTTTATAAAAGACTTTAGCACCATAGCTGCACCATTGAATGATTTAGAGAAAAAGAATGTTGTTTTTAAATGGGGAGAAATGGAAGAGATAGCTTTCAATGAACATAAGGGAAAATTAACCAATGACCATTACTTGTACTCTTGCCTAACTTTGATAAAACTTTTGAAATTGAGTGCGATGCAAGTGGTTTGGGCATAGGTGTTGTTTTGATGCAAGATGGGAAACCCTTAATAAAACATTGTGAGCTTTGCTTAGGGCTATTATTTGTAAGAATATTAAATCTTGAGAAGAATATTTACCATTTGTAGAGTTTGCATTTAATAGAGCAATTCATAGAACAACTCATTGTTCCCCATTTGAAGTTATTTATGGATTCAATCCACTTACACCTCTTGATTTGCTTCATATTCCCTCTAATGTTTTTGTGAGTGATGCAACCCAAATAAGGCAGATTTAATCAAAACCTTGCACAAGGAAGTCAAGGAGAGGATTGAGAAACAAAACTCCAAGGTTACTTCAAGAATTAACAAAGGATGAAAGGAACTCGTTTTTCAGTGAGTTGATTGAGTTTGGGTACATTTTTGTAAGGAGCGATTCCCATCTCAAAGGAAGACAAAGTTACATCCATGAGGGGATGAACCTTATCAAGTACTTGAACGAATTAGCAATTATGCCTACAAGATTGATCTTCCAGGACAATTTTCAATAAGTTCAACTTTCAATGTTGCTAACTTAAGTCCTTTTGATGTAGGTGATGACTTTCCTGATTTGAGGATGAATCTTTTTGAAGAGGGGGACGAATCTTTTTGGATCGTGTCACAGTCGTAGCTCTCCAACCGTGCAGTGCCATGACTTTACCCAAGATCATGGCCAACCTTAAGGGGAACTCAAGACCCAATCCAATTTTTGCAACCCTTTGTGGCTTCGTTGGACCTTAGGTGAAGTTATTCATCCTCAACCAAGCTTCATTGGATACGCAACGAAATTTAACTTGGCCATCACGTCGCCCTTACGTGCATTTTCTTTCAAACGTGACATTAGCCGGCTTGCTTCGACTCTAGGCCAAGTCCCCAAGGCTCAACCTTGCCTCTACAATAGGCCAAGGTCCTTTAAATGCTTAGTCGTTTCTCATATCATCATCTTCAAACTCATAGACATGTCCATAAAGCTTCTACATAGATCCGGGACTTCATCGGGATGCGTTCGGACCCTTTGTTGGTTCAAAACGACCTTAAAATGCTTAATTAGAGCTTACTAGACGATTCCAACACTAATCGAGACTTATAACGCTTATCGGGTGCAAATAATACAAACTGCAGTTTTTTAGGTCATTATAATGCTTATCGAGACATAACGAGCAAATATCATCCAAACTGGAACGTATCGAGTTCCATTGATGAATAGTGAGGTCATCCCAAGCCTTAGGAGGTCACTGACTTAGCTGCTCGCTCAGACATGCTATCGAAATTCGTCCTATGGGTCGTCTTCATATTCAGGGCCTCTCGAACGTCCATCCATCCGAGTCATATTGAGGAATGAACCATTCCGTGTACATGCAGAGTCATTCTAGCATTGATGGTCGCTATTGGGCCCTATAACGAAACCTCCAACCCATGGGAAGTGGCACAATGTTGGCACACCCGTGTCGCTCGACACTGTCTTAGGAAAACTCATTCCAAAGGAAGACACCCAAGACGAAGACACTTGTCTTGCAATGATCGCCCATACCATGACACACGCATATGCCATGGGATGGCTCACTTAGGCCATGAGGCCTAGGGGTGGTAGAGAGCTAATATCATGCCTCCGCCTAAGGTAGATAATGAGGATCTTTTGGTCTGACACTCATGCACGTCAATTTGGTGAGGGATCATATGCCAACGTGGAATGCTCATCTAGATTTCGATTGACATGAAATTGGCGAGCTTACATCTTGTCCATATACGAACTTAACTCAAGAGCGGCTCATCAAAACTCATGACGGAATCTCAACTTTTGAGGCTATGGCCCAGGGCCCCATCTAACCCTCACTAAGCTTGCACTGACATCTAGGACGACATGATTGCTTCCCATTTTGCTTGTTCCTCAACTTGGCATTCATGCCCACTGTTCTTGGTGTGTTAAATGATGCACCATCCTCTTCGGTCGCATCATAGCACTTGTCTTCTCTTGGCCCTCGTCGTTGCCCGACAGACACCACTCGTGTGATGCCTTCTTTCTGTATGCTCTTGTGGGGGTCACAACCTACTCTCTTCTTTGTACGGTTGTGACACTCTCCCCCACTTAAACTAATCATCAAGGACACACTCTTAGCTTACATAATGGATTGTGACATTCTTCATCTTAATAGGTAATCAAATTCTAGCCTTATCTCTTGATTGATCTAAAATTTGTATAAGAAGGTGTTAAACTCTTTGATTTAAAGGTTCTTGTTTTGCGTAGAAGGCAAATACAGTGTCAATTGTGTAATATTTGGCACATAGGGTATGCACGTTTATGTTGTGTAATGCTGCTGCAATTTCATGTGAGCATGGTATCTCGATGTAATTAAAAACCATACAAGTTCATGTACAAGTGTGTCACCCCATACAAGTATGCATTGTCTACGTTGAATGCATGCATGTCTATTGGGGAAACCCTGTACATCCCAGCTTTCAATTCCTCCTTACCAAGCAGTTCTAGTGCATAGTTGGAAACCGAGGTACATTTGGACCCACATGTTCGGTGCTCATAAAATTATCCCTAGTTTTGTAATATATAGGCATGTTTTTAGCATCTTTCTAGACATTGTTAAGGCACTCGGCAATGTTTGTAGTCATCTTATCATACCTGCAATTTAGTTGATATACTTGTGCCCAACTTTCAAACCCATTGCCCTCTAGGTAAGTTGTTACACCTTAAAATTTAATCAATTGAAAACGTGCGGGCTTAAGAGAAAACTTTTTAAATGGAGAAGCTTTCAGTCTTAGTGCAAGTGCACACTGTCAAACAAGTAGTAAGTGGAAATATTCCAAGTATCATGTTCCAAGGGAACGGATACAACAAAATTCAAAAGAGTGGAAAATATGTTCTCACAATGCAACCTCACTAACCAATATAAAGATAATTGGGAAGTTGTATGCTAGATGAAAAGTGAAAATAACAATGATAAAAGGAAGGGAATCAAGATGATCATGCCTCTTCGAATGGATTTGCAGCCTAATATGCAATTGCAATTTCTAACTCAAACATCAAAGCAAAGTAAACTAGATTCAACTTTTATTCGACCTTACTCAAAAGCATCTTTAAAAGCCTAAGCAATAAAACCTACATGTCTAGGGATAATTCAAACTTAATTAGTTAAATCAACACACAACCATTTTGGTCTTAGAAGCTTTGTCCTATGTCTAGGGTTAAAAACAAAGTCAGATTTTTAAGCTATTTTCCTCTATTGCTTTTATGAAAACCAAATTTATCTAACCCTTTCAGTATTAGATTTAATTTTATTATTTTAATCTAGGTGATCAAACTAGACTCAAAATGAACAATTAAATCAATAAAAGCAAACAATGATATGGAATTAAGAAAAGTTATTTTTACATACCAAGCCTTGCTTCCTTTCTCTAGGACATTCACATATTTGAATCCCAAAGATAGTATTAGCTCATATTAAAAGAAGAAAATAACAACACTTAAGATAAAGAAATTTTCATAAAAACTTAAAGAGAAAAGTTACAAACTATTTAACAAAAAAATAATAAACTAAACTTTAGAATAGAAAAACACCTTGCTGGACTTTAAACTTGAAAACTAACTTTATTAAATCAAATGTTGTAAGTAAAGAATGAAAATACACTAACTTGAAGTTTGAAATAATAGAAAGAAAAGCTAAAATATCAAAATGTAGTAACAATAACAAAACTGGAATTCTAAACCGAAACAAAAGAGAATGCCGAGACTTGAAGAAAGCTTCAAAACTAATCTTGATCTAACCCAATTCAATCTTTGTTAAGGAGAATCAGGTTGTAACAGTCCAAGACTTTCGAATGGAATGGATCAGCACAAGTGCAGCAGCTCGAAACTTCTTAATCGACCACTAGAAACGTAAATGCAGAAAATTGGCATGGGGAATGGATCTCCCCTTCTTGGGGTGTTCCCCCTCTATTTATGTCACACCCCCTCCCGAACCACCTGCTAACTTGGCCGGGAAGAAGGCGTGAAGCCAACAGGCATCGTTTCACTACTTAACGATACCCATGACCCTTTTAATTCCTGATAAACAAACCATACCTGTAAGCGAAATACTTTACATATTACACAGCGGAACCCTGGAAAATTTCTACTTATGCACACGGAGCAGTTTTAGTTAAAACCTCGCTTGAACAATCAAAACACAACCACTCGTTGTTTACACAAACAAGACCACTAGTTCCATACACGAACATAACTACACGTCCCTTTTAAGTTATCTACACTACGAGCAGACTCGCTATATAACACCACCCACGTACAACGTATCTAACTCTGAGAACCCTCGGCGGCGATGGCAGGATCTCAGGCACTGGGAGCTCGATCTCTACCTGGAAAGTTGGAAAACATTGAAAGTATGAGCTGGGAAGCTCAGTGAGTGACTGAGTTTAAAACTATTAACTCGTAAATCATAACATATAACATCAATAGCTTTTACAGAAGTCCAGCAAGCGTGTCAAAAGTATTAACCATTTTAAACATATGACAAATTAGTTGTGTAAGACTCGCCCAGTACAATCAATGTTCATTCTACGATGTAGTGGGGCCCGCCCAGCACTCCCATCGTCTTTGTCGTAGTGGGGCTCGCCCAGCACTCACGACAGCATTGTTGTCACGGAGTACACTCCACGTCGACAACAGAAAATGACCTGTGTGCACACAGTACTATACAACCTCGGGCTCAGTATCTCAACCATTAACTCATTCAGGTCTCAGAGAAACACATGAAAACCCTTAACAGTTCTTGCTAACACATGTAGACTTGGAATTAAGGTATTTCTTCTAGTTTCAGAAAATCAGTAAACATATGCTCACAACGAACAATTTAAATCATTTTTAGGAAAACCATATATGCTTATGAATACGTGTTCAAGAGACCATAAATCTTTAGAACTACATCATTCTTAGGGAGTCTTTTCTTTTCATGAACACAAGTTCAAGCATAGAATTTATTTCAGAATTCATTTTGTCACTCACAGCGTTAATATTAGATTCTCGGTCCGTAGATTTGTCCTATTCCTTCTTGGCCTGCCAAATAAACAAAACCAAGCATTAGAATCTTGGCCTCATGAATCTAAGGTTTAGGATTGCAAAAACCCTCCCATCTATTTCCTGCACTTTACAGATTTTATACCCTAAACTCACACACCTATAACTTTTCCATTACTTGCTCAATAATGATGTTCTTTATACCAAACTCTTCCTTTTTGAACCCTCTAAAACTTATCTGAAGGAGTGAAATCGAAATTCCTAAAGGATGTGTCTGTAACTACCTTGAAATCTATTTTCCCCAAACACGTTTATGCTAAACCAGAACTATTTTCCTGCTGCAACCCGAAACTAACCTGTTATTTAAAGCAACTTCCAAACTAATTCTAACCATGACTTCTTCATGAAAGTTATAGAAAATTAAATCAGCTTTCCATCCATACCTAATAAAGCTTCTAATTCGAAGTCTACAGATCAGTACATCCCAAAAACCAGAGGTTCCCCGGATTTAACAGTAAAAACACTCCTCTGACTTCCCCTTCATAAAACCCATAACATAAATTCAGATTTTGCTCAAGCTTCCTTCACGAAAATTGTTCTAAAATGAGTTAACTTTGAGAAGAATCAAACCTTACCTCTTAATTCTTCCTGTGGAGCTCGGTATGATCAAAAAACCAGACGTTGGCAGAATTGAACACCAGAATTTACCATGCACTTGGACTGTGTTTCCTCCTTTTCTTCTTCAATTCCACCTTCAAAATCACCTTTCTTCTTTCTCTTATTCTCTCCCACGAAGAACCCTGTTTTATTTCACCAAATGGGTAGCCAAATCATCTTTTTTTTATTTTTTTTTATTATTTTTATTTTTATTTTTATTTTTAAACAACATATAGTCATTCCATTTTTGTTTTTCTTCTTTCTTTTCTTCCCAAAACAATATACCAACCTACTTCCCTTCTTTCCCTTTATAATTTTTAAGAAGTTTCAAGGAGGAACTCCGGGTTTACAATTTATAGCTTCTAAAATTTAGGGTTTACACTAAAATATGTTTATGGAATGATTTGATCCTTCAAAGCCATGATTCCAAGAGAAAATCTTCGAAATAAATCTTCAAAATCGAATCTTCTAAATATCTCGAAATTTTGCTACTTCACCAAAATGCAATTTTGCCTTTCGCAATTGTTTCTGCACAAAACCACCAAAATCCATAAATTCCAACTATTATCATCTAATTTCAAAATTCTTAGGTCACAACAACAGTTTTTACTAATTTGGCTTAGTCTCACATCGATTTATAAGCATATATACATGAATTACTTCAAATAACTTAAGTTTAAACGGCTAAATTACATAATGAAAAACGTCATAATTCTTAAAGTTTAGCACAATACTGTTCAAGATCACACATGCGAAATGCCTTTACTACAAGATAAAAGATCATCTCGATAAAGGGATTCTTGAACTGTGTCATCAAGTTATTTCTTATGTGGTAAATGCATAGAGAATGAAATGCATTAGAGAATACAGTAAAAATTATCTTCCCTATGCTTGTTCTTTGACCAAACATGATCACAAAGTCTAGAAGATCATTACCAATCCCTTTCTCCAACTGTCTCATGAACTAAGTATATGCTTCATTTGTTTCGCCATCAACAATACCAAAGGCAAGTGGATATATATTATTATTGTCATAAATGCATGCAGCTATCAACATAAGAAATAACACCTTTATATTTTCAAACGAATGCAGTTCAAGAATCCCCTAAGACAAGGTCCTAAAGCCATGAAAGCATACTTGAAATATTTGTCATCTTCCAATTTAAGCTCAAATATCGTATCCGGGTTAGCAACTTTTAGCATTTCACCATATGCGTGCATGATCGCATATGACTCATTTGGTGATACCCTTACATACAACAAGGCCTCTTCCCTAGCACAATAAGCACTCTATAGCTTATGTTCACCCTATACTCTTGTTGCATGTCATGAATTATGTCTCTAGGCTGGTAGGTTCGACCAGTTCGTTCAAACTTGGACTTTATTAAGTGTCCAATAACCAAACTCCTAGCTTGTCGATGGTCATGATTCATTATTTGAAGTGCGCATGAATGGACATTGGGAAACTTTGTCACCTGCAAACAATCAGACCCACTCAATCATTTTGCACGAAGTCTCCATTTACATGTTTTCTCTACACACCCATCAGTTAAAAAGTCATTCGTGGATTTTTTGACTCTATAGTCAAAATTCTTCTTCATTGCAATCATGGATAGTTTAATAGATAAATCTTTCTTGCAAAAGAAAATTTGTCCCACCTCAACATAATCACCAATAAGACAGTCGTGCGAAACAATGACCTGATGTAATGGCTCGCATTTTCAAGACTAATTTTATTATTTTGGAGATTAATTTAGGTTAATCAGAATTATTGTTTGAAATCTAACTTGAGTGAATTAGATTTAAATGGATTGAATTAAGATAATTAATTTTTTGAAATTCTAGATAAGAGATTTTTAATTAAATCTTAAACTCATTATGTTGGAAATTTAATTTTTCATTTGGATTTTAGATTAAGTTTAAAAGCTCCAAGTTTATCTCCTAATGTTTTGGCAGAGCTTGTCGCACTCACCAAATACATTTATAAACTAACCACAATTTGCAGTAAAAGTGGTCGGGTCAAACACAGGGAGACAAAATTATGGTTAATTTTCTATCATTGGACTACCAAAACAACAAACAAATGGGGGTTTTCATGTGAAGAATTTAAAATAATAGGAAATTAAAACGTGCAAGAAAATTAAAACAAGCTGAATTTAAATGCATGCAAGGAAATTTAAAGCAGAGAAAATAAATTGGGAACTCACAAATTAATTAGAGTGCTAATTCAAAGTAAATCAAGATTCATTTTACAACTTTGATCATCGAATTATTCTAAACAAGCAATATTACAAGAATTTTAAGACCGACCTGCCTCCTCGGGACACCATAAGAGCCTCCCCACTAAGACTCGAGATAGGTCAGAATACAATAGGCTAAGACGACGAAGCTAGAGACCAAGGACACCTACGAGTACTTCTAGTATAGCAAAGCAAACTCTAAATCGATTGAGTTGTCAAGTCAACTAAAGAAGAGCAAGCTAGGAATAAACACAAGAGTCAATAAGCCATAATACTGTCACACCCCTTCCCAGCTTACTTGCCTAACCTAGGAAGAGATGTAAAGACAGAGACAATCAACCCTCTTACTAGCTCTCCCTGACCATCCCAACATATACCTGAAAATGAAGGCAACACAACACGTTTGAACAAGTAAGTTTGAAACTCTCAAATACACATATGAGCAAGACACATTCACTTTCAGTACTATGTTCTTTAACAAGTCATAACATTTTATAGTTATTACAACCCCGCTAACATGCTTTTACTACAAACTATATACATAAGAAAGTGTATATACAAGGAGCTAAAACGGCGTGGTGGCAAACATGTCTTGTCAAGGCTAAGCACCGGGAACTCGTCTGCTACCTGGAAAGAGAAAACATAATGAAAATGTGAGCTGGGAAGCCCAGTGAGTGTCTATCTTAAAAACATTATAAGCTCAAAGGTGAAACATAATGATGGACAAGCTACAAGTTAGAGATAACTTATCACTTATTTGTAAACATAATCAAACCATGCTACCCATTTACAGGTTTAAGTCACCACATTATGTATAGCATAGAAACTCATAATGTAGTACCATACTGAAGAATAGACATTTCAAAAGCGTAGAAGCTCATAACAATAAAACTCATAACATGATACCACTTTCGAACCTTAGCTGTGGTAGAGTCATCTCTATACCAACAACGTTCATACCTCTCTCACGTGCACGTGGAATGCCATTGAACACACTGGTCTTCCCTAATACCTTCTCTATGTCCTTCAGTATTGGGGTTAGACCAGTTACTACCCGAATACCTTCTCTTTGTCCTTCAGTATCGGAAATCATGATTCCTCCCTCCCAAGTACCTTCTCAATGTCCTTCAGTACTGGGGGTTAACAACATACCGGGGCATACTTTGATTACCTTGGAAATCATGTTTTGATAACACAAACAACAAATTCTCAACATTTGAACTTTTCCTTTCTAAACATGTTTCCAAGTGGATTTACACAAGGAATTTTCTAAAGGAAGTCATACTTCCATAATTTAGTTTCCATGCTTGAATGTGTAGTTACAAACTAATTCAAATCATGCTTAAGTTTCATCAATGACATTCTATTAAAAGCTCCATGAAAAATATACAAAAGTAAGTCAAGCATGTTTCAATGATCAACATTTATGCTTTTGAAGAAAAACAAAGGTCAAGCATAGTTCTAAAATAGAGTCACTCACAATCACCAAAAGGATTCCAAGGACTATAAGCTATTCCTATCTCCGTTTGCCCTGAAAAAGAAATTAATAACATTAATTCCTTTCCTTATACACCTTAAAAACATATCTAATTCAGTCCCATAACTCAATTCATAATAACCATACGCACTTGGGTGTAAGGTATATAGAAATGGAAGCACATCTCCTTCAATCTCTTGCTAGCAGTTTTTTTTTTCTTGCACCTAAAATTCCAAGTTCAACTTTCAGCTTGGGTTCCTCAAAATTTAGCAAAACAACCACCAAATATTTTTTAATAAACCTCAAGTACAACATCTTAACTTACTTACCTCAAAGTTTTAGCTTCTAATTCCTCCTCAAGAGCTCAAAAGAAACTGATTTCTTCACACTGTTCTGCTACCCGAGACTGTGAACACCTCTCGGTTTTCTGCAATTTTCACCTCCTTTCCCTTCGTATTTTCAAAACAGCCGCCCACTGTCGTATTCTACACTCAATTTATGAGATTTTGACTCAAAAATCATCAAATTTGGTGCAGTAAATTAAGAGATATGGCTGTTTGAAGTTGATCCTCTTCCAAAAGCTTCCAGTTGGACAGCACCTACTTGCCAAAGACAAATCCGTGGCTCCACAAATTTTTGCCAGCTCCTACTTCCTCATTTACATCTTAATCCCCTTTTTTTAAAACACCAAAACAAGCCAATAAATTCACCTAACACATTTAGCCAACTTTACTTAAGTTTGTGAGAAATAAGAACTTTCATTCAATACATAATGCACCTAAAATTTACCCAACTTGTTAATGACCTTAACTTACTTCAATTCAACTCTTAATATGCTTATTCAATGGCTTACCTATCTCCTTATGAAGCTTTATACACATTATAGTTCACAATCCAAAAGATTCCCAAATCCCATCACGACATCTTTTAGTGCAACCTATATCAATTTGCATATGTCAAAACATCATATATGAGCACAATATGATCAAAAGAGAGTTTAGGGCTTACAAATACTCACTGTAATAAATTAAAATTAATACTTAAATTATCACAATTTTGTAAAACTAGTTCCTAATTACCTTAAATTAGCTGAGAATCCTAGCAAAAAATCGCTCCACCCAAGTTCAGGGGCATAATACATGCCCAAAATGAAAAATGAACTCAAAAGCTATCTAAAACAGTGAAGAACAAGGAAGAAATCACAAATCAAGTGCTGAAGTTAAGAAGGAGTAACTCTAAACTCGAAAAGAATGAATTTATACTCATCTGGACAGTGTTGCAACATTGTCATGTAGTGAGCGCGTTTAGAATTCGCGACAGCATCGCAACGCTATAGGTAGTGTTGTGATGCTACTGCTTGGACAACACTGTTCATTTTTGCTCTAACTCTTCAATCAGGTGTTCGAATGATCTCCAGTTTGATGCTTTAAAACTGTGATGTCATGTAGAATCTCTCGAAACGTGCCTTATGCTCAAATTCCTACAAAATAATCAATAAATCACATAAAAATTTGAAGCCAACATATTATCTAAAAAATGTGTCTTACACTCAATTTACCTATAAAGTGTGCAATATACTTATAAAATCAATAGAACAAACATGATTTAGGAATAAAATAATAGAGACGTTTTACGTCTCATAAGAGTTTACCTAAATTGAAGCTGAGTTGAATTTTTAATTTGGAATATAAGTCTAGAAAAAAAAAAGAGATGGAAAAGAAAAAGGAATGAGGAAGAAAAAATTAAAATCCCTAAACAATTTCCCTCTCATCCCTTCTTTCTCTTCCCCTCCCTTACGTGAACCTCCAACCGCCATCTCTTTATTCACCTTGCGATTTCTTCTTATTCATCTCCCATCATCTTCACGGCCATCGACGATGACTCAGCCACTGGTAACCCAACGACTACAGCAAGCAGTGAAAACCCACGCAGGTTTTCCTCCAAAGGGGCAACACATGACCGAGACCCACACAACTATGTTTTCTCGCTCCTCCGACCACAGCCTCACATAACCCACTTGTTTGAGCAAGAAAATCCACGACTCACAAGCAAGCAAGCTCGTGCAAACCACTGGCATCCAACGTATCGATCAGCAACGACATGTCTCTTTTGTTCTCTAATCGGTGCCCACAATGCGCAGAAGCCTAGGCAGCATCAACTACATCATTCCAGTGACGACACTACCCACAAACAATGTTCGACGCTCGATTCACAACACCCATGACCGAAATAACTTCAAATCTGAGCACCCACTTTTTTCTAACATTAGATTCACGAGATTGAATGAATCTGAACATTGTCAAACGATGAATTTGGGCCTTTTTGGTAAGATTAAATGGGTGACAAATCATTGTAAACCTTTTCGAAGTCATTTAACTCCAAGATAGATTTTTTCCATTGAAATTTCTTTTATGTTTAGGATTCAGATTAATCAAATTAGATTATTGAGGACAACATTGGTTAAGGAAGAGTTAGAAATTTCTTTATTTATCCTTTGGGTCATGTAGAAGCTCTAAACTGTGATATTGGTTAAGTCTGATTAAGTTGTATTGTTGGGCATTTGTTTTTAGGACAATCCAAGGACTTTTATTTGAGCAAAGTTGGTGTTTGTTCTCTTTCGTTCGCAAATAAAGTAAGTGGCTCTGCTATCAGAACGCCCTAGGCTAGGTTGGGAATATTTGTATGATGTCTGAATTGATTGATTCATGATGTGTAATTGTTTGCACGAATGTTATGTATGTCTTCATATTGCACTCATATTAAAAGTATGTGTTATTTAGGGGACCTAATACATTGTGCATGTTCATGAACATGTTTTCAAGAGTATGTTTTCAAGAAAAGATTGTGGCAATTACACTTTCTTTCATGCTATATGTTTCATGAGGGGCTTTATGGGGAGGTCCTACACTGCAGACGGATCGTCAATTATCCTCTGTTAGGGTTTGGCCCTACTAAACCCACTTAGCTCTACCACAAGTTGGCATACCATGTGATAAGTATCATGTTCATGTTTTCCATGAGGCGCTATGTCAGGTGAGACCTTGCACCACTGAGTGATCGTTAACTATCTTTTGATGGGGTTTGGTCTCACAGCATGAACCCGCGTATGCAACACCATAAGTTAGCACAATTTTTTTTAGGGATGAGTTAATTGTCCACATCAAGTAAAGAGAAAGATTTTAAAAGTTATAGGTCCCAAATAGGGGTGTGCACGGTTCGGTTTGGTTCGATTTTGGCCGAATCCGATGACTGAACCGTACCCTTCGGTTCTAAAGAGTTCCAAACTGAGCAAATCGAAATTTTTTCGATTTTGGTTTAAAATCGAACCAGTCGGTTTCGGTTCTGAACTGTTCGATTCGGTTTTAAACCGATTTTTTTCAAAAGAAATTTATTTAATATATATCTTCTTCTTAAACAAAAAAAAAAGTTCATAGCCTACCCAAAGATGATGAGAGAGAAAGTATGAGGGAGAGAGGAACAACGAGTAAGGCAAACCGTCTATGGTGAGAAATGGTGAACGTCACCAATGGCGAAGGAAGAGCACCAACAACGATGACAAAGGAAGAGTGACAGCGACAGTGGTGAAAGAGGAAGAGGGCGATCCCACTAACGTGGTAAAGGGCGGTGCGGCGGACTACGAGGTAAGGGGCGGAGACGGCGAACTGCGAAGTAAGGGGCGACGACGGCGACACTGCGAGGTAAGGGCAGCGACAAGGCTTTGGCAAGAAGGTGAAGAGACGGCAGATAATGGCCATGCAAGATGAGAGTGAGGATGAAGAGTGAGAGGGGAAAGAGAAGCGCTAGAAAATGCAAGAGAGAGGGAGAGATAGAGAAGTTAACGAATGTTAGGGTTTAGGAATATAGAAAACCTAAAAAACTTTGGATGTGGATTGGGCTAGTATTTTAAAGTTAATTAATGGGCTGGACTACTTTGGGGCACTTTTTTGATGGGCTAAGTATTTAGATTGGGCTGATAGTTTAAAGTTATTAATAACATTTTGGTTCGGTTCAGTTTTGTTTAATTTTTAAAAATGTAAACCGTGAACCAAACCGAAATATTCGGTTTTTTAAATGGATGAACCGCATAACCAAAAATTTCAGAAAAAATTGAACCAAACCAGTCGGTTTGGGTCGAGTCGGTCCGGTTCGTCGGTTTGGGTTGGTTTCTGCACACCCCTAGTCCCACATGTTCAAGTTTCACTATTCATAATTTGCATGTGTTTGCTTGACCAACCCTGGTAGCAGGTTACTTACTGGGTATTTTTAATACTCAACCATTTCAAAAAAAAATTAGGTAATGCCAGAGACGTGCAAAGGGGGTGATAGGATTGTTTCCTAGTTGTGCCATAGGGTCAAAGTCAGTGTAGCTTCTGCGCTCATGTTACTCATGTTTTTAAGATTTTATTTTAGAGGCTATGTTACAAATTATTTTCAATTGTTTATCAATTTATTTTATCTTATGTTTTTCAATGTTTTCTTTGGGATCCTAAATAAAGGATTTTAATTGTTTTAAAGAAAATTATTTCTCTTCATATCTTTTCTCACAAGTTTTTAATTGCAAAAGCATGCATGTAGTAACGACCTTAGTCAATCTAAGTCCAAAAAGTTAGGTGTGATATTGTCTCCATAGCCTCGCCAACTTGAACGGCCTCGCCACACACCTCGTAAGTCATGTACTATCTTAAAAGAAAGGAAAGGCAGAATGGGTGAGTATAAAAATGCTCAGTAAGTAGCTCCACTTAAGAGGTTGAAGCTACATTCACATAAAACATTCATGATTCTGAAACACATGGGGTTCTGACTAAAATACACTTTCGTGTTCTGATACATTAAGGGCCTTAGCTGAAAACATGAAAGCATTCTGTCTAAGTGAACAATTAACCTATCTCTTAACTGAACCAACTATGGTGCTTGTGTGGGTCAGTCATGTAAGGAAAAGTATCACTAAAGGTTAGTTGGCAACTTTCTAGTGGTACTAAGTCTATCCCAACACAGTACCTCATGAAAGCATTCTGACTAAACATGAGGAGAGCGACCCCAAAGCTGTAAACATGAGGGGAGCAACCCTGAAGCTGTACCAACTATGGTGCCTATATGGATCAAGTCTTGTAAGACAAAGCGTCACTAGAGGTTAGTTAGCGACCCTCTAGCAAAACTAGGCCTATCCTAGCATAGTACCTCATGAAAAGATATATGAAAACGTACATGACATAGGGAAAGATAATTGTCACTAGCAATATGAGTCTTAAGAACAAACATACATTTAATTGAGGCCCTCTATACAAGCTAGAAATCATAACATTCATTACTAGTTCGTTTCATACTCAGACCCCTCTAAAACATGTTTAACCATAAAAAGTCATCTTGTGTCATTAAGAGCATTCTATACATAAATAGTAATCCTGAACATGTTATACTTTAAAAGCATTCTAAACTATCAACCAGCCAGTCAAACAACTCAAGTATCCTATACTCAGTCAACTAACCAAACATCTCAAGCATTTTGAACTCAGTAGCTAAACAAACATCTCAGACATCTTAATCATTCATGTGTATTCAGTTTTAAATCAACTACCCAAACATTCGTACTTATAATCCTTTGACCAAGTCTTATGGAGTTCAGTAAGTTAGGCTACTTACTTTAAAAGCAACTACAAAGCAACATTAGTCCTGCCTATAAAAGTTCTTGCCCACTTCAACAATTTCCACAGTAATTAATAATGTAGACATTCTAATTTGAAGATTAAAACCTCTAAAGTTGGTTGTTTATCCAAAAAGTGATCAGAAGACACCCAAACAGTCTTATATCCAACGCCAACCTAAGACCTTGCACAATCAGATCAAAACTATACACAACAGAGTTTTCAATGAATAGAACCCAAAAACAACACCCAACAAGGTTCGAAAAGCTTATTAAAAATGTTACCCACTGATTTTTCTCAAATTTTGAACACAAATACTTGTTGATTTTGACTCAGAATTGGTTGATTTTGCAGATCTAAGACCCCAAGATTGTGGGTAATCTGAAATGGAGTCCAATAAACCATGGGTCACATTTGAAACACAAAAACATCAAGAAATTTAACCGAATATAGCATTCACCACACGACAGTGTCAGAGACGCAAGCCACTGGATGTAAACACGTTGACTAAAACACACTTTCGTGTGCTGATACATTAAAGGCCTTAACTGAAAACATGAAAGTATTCTGCCTAAGTGAACAATTAACCTATCCCCTAACTGAACCAACTATGGTGCTCGTGCGAGTAAGTCCTATAAGGCAAAGTGCCACTAAAGGTTAGTTAGCGACCCTCTAGTGGTACTAAGTCTATCCCAACACAGTACCTCATGAAAACATTCAAACTAAACATGAGGGGAGCGACTTCGAAGCTATACCAACTATGGTGCCTATGTGGGTCAAGTCCTGTAAGGCAAAGTGCCACTAGAGGTTAGTTGGAGACCCTCTAACAGAACTAGGCCTATCCCAGCCAAGGATGCAAAAATTGCCAATAATTACCGAAATATTGTCGATATATCGGTATTTTAAGGGGGTCGTCAGAGATATTGGAGGATATAATCGTTTTTACCTACTTTTCAACGATATCGCTAATATATTGGAGATATATTGTTTTGTGGATATCTCGGAACATGCGAAAGAAAATTGTGGATTTATCTTCAAATATCGTGGATATTTTGGCCAAATATCGATGCAATATTGTGGAAATATCTCTAAATAAATACAAAATATCCATGTTTTTTTCTTATTGCTATTATGAGAGTTTTCATTTCCAAAAAGCTTTTAGGGTGAGTTTTCATTTCCAACATCAAGCTTTCATGGTGAGTTCTCATTTCCAATTCCAACATGATATTGTAAGCTTTTTGCATTGTATTTTCACTTCAACATGATGTTGAAGTGATTTTTACTTGTTTGACTAGCCAAAACTTACACTTTCAGCACTTTTATGAGTTCTTCTCATTTCCAACATGATATTGTAAGCCTTTGGCATTGTGTTTTCAACTCAACATAAATATTGAAGGGTGATGGAAGTGGTTTTTACTTGTTTGACTAGCAAAAACTTGGGGTATGTTTGGGAATGATTTTAGAAATAGTTATTTTAGCACAATTGATCTGTTTATAATTGATTTATTGAAATTTATTTTCATATAATCATTTTAATGTTTGGTTCTACATAGTGATTTTCATACAATTAAAAGCGATTTTTAATGACTAAGGGCATGTTTGGAGGTGACTTTAGAATAAGTGATTTAATTAATGAATTTTTATAAAAGATGACGATTTTTAACCGTCACAAAAAGTATTATTTTTAACTAGGAAATATTGGTCATTTTAAAAACAAAATCACATGGGAGTCACCTCCCAAGTGATTGACCAGAAATCACTTAGAGTGATTTTGGATATTTTCAAAATCACTTACTCATCATTCTCAAACATCACAATTTTGAAGGATAATTGATTTTGGGCATGTCAAAAGTGATTTTGGGCATTCCAAAATCACTCCTAAACCTGTCCTCACACTTTCAACACTTTTATGAGTTCTTCACATTTCCAACATGACTTACTCATCATTGCCAAACATCTCCTTAGAGTCAAGGACAAAATACATCGATCGATACACGATGTCCACAACTTCTACCCTGAGATGATCCAGACTCATATTCAGAACCTCTATATGATCTTCATTTTTTAGAGCATCCTCATTTAGATGGATCATAGATTTATGCCCTAAAGCCTCGTAATTATAATTTATTTAATCATTAATAATAATTTTAATTATTTTATTTGCAATATAATATTATCCATTATATGAAAACTCCAAGGTTATTAGTGTAATCTTGAACAGTACATGGTTGACATATGAGAGGATCATGTTTAAGAAATAATCTAAATGGTCATAGTATATGGATAAGGTTGGATGCTTTATCCTGGTAACACTATTGATACGGCCCACTTTACAATAGTTACAAATGATTTGATCCAAACCATTCACGTGGAGACATGTGAGTGGAGGTATCTTATACAATGAGTTTGTATAAGACTGGACCACGAAATATTTAATCTCTCTTTATAAATCCATTAATTGAGAATATTAATATTTCATCAAGATGATCATATGCAACTCGATCTTAATCCTAAGTGAGTTATGAACTCCTGCATGTGAGGGCTTGTCCTTTGATTTTCATGAGTGAGAGTAGCTTTTGTAGCCAATTCAATAAGCCTACCATTTTGGAAACTTGACCAAATAGGGAGTTGAGAACATAATCTCAATAGATGGAATTCACTTCTTCCCATAAAAGGATAAGTAGATGAGTAGTCCCTTAAGTGCTAATTTTGAGACTTGAATAATGGGGCCCTACCTACTCATTGGCCCGAGAGAAATGTAATTTATGGTTGGATCATAAACAAATTGTTCATTAGAGAATCAGTGGTACTTAAGGTGCAAGATGTAATTACAGGGGTATGCCTAAGAGTGCAACTCCAGGTCTATAGTGGAGTGACCTAAAGTTAATAAATGAAAATTGATTAATTAAAGAGCTTAATTAATTAACTTTGTATCATTGAAGCTTATAATCTATAGGTCCATAAGGTCCTCTTGCTAGCTCATAGTAACACTAAAATATCAATTTAGTTGAAAGAAAGATTTGAAATGTTCAATTTAATATTTAATATATTGATATATTAAATATGAAGAGAAAAATATATTTATTGTATTTGATACATTAAATATTAAAATAATTAACGTATATTAGATACATTAAAGAAAAGATATTTATAAAATTTGAATAAGATTAAAATAAAGAAATAAATATCGTATGAGAATTTAAAAGTTTTCAATAAGATTCAACTAGATAAAATATGTATTTTAATATATTATATATTAAAATATATATTATTTAATTATGGCAAAGATTTGCCCTAGATGTCTATAAATAGGACCTTTGGGTTAAGCCATTATAAAACATATCTCCTCAATAGAGGAGAATTCTCTCTAGACCTCTTTCTCTCTAATTCTTTGTGGATTTTCTTTCAAGAGGCTCCCACAAGCCTTGGTCCTGTGTTCGATAATAGCATGAAGACTTTGTGAAAGTCTTGGAACACAAGAGATAAAGACCCACCAGAAATATCTCCATATTTACTCCAAGAAAGTTTGCTTAATCTTATTTTTTTTAGTTTAATTTTAAATGAAATCAAAGATGTTCCAATGCTTCCGCGCGGAGTAAAGAATTCATTTCTTCAACTCATGTGTGGCATATATCAAATTAAGTTAGAAACTTTGAAAATAACTTGAGTTGGGAGCAATACTGTCACTATCAAATAAACTATATTAATGATGGTTTGATACCTCCAAGGTCATTATCTTATTACTAAACTATGTACTTGTATGAAAAGAATGTTGTATCAATGAAGTATTCAAGTTCATTTATTTTTCAATATTTAATATTATCTATTATTACTATTCATGTTTGGCTTATAATTAGTGATATATATGACTAAAATAGTAGTTTATTGCTTAAATAAGCTTATTCTAAAGTTTCAAAATAAAATTTAAAATATGTTTATAAGTTTTTGTGATATTCGTGATTTTTTTCCATAATATTCATCGATATATCCTTAAATTTGAGTTACCGATATTGGTACTGATATTGATTTTGGCATCCTTGGTCCCAACATAATACCTCATGAACACATACATGACATAGGGGAAAGTAATTGCCACTAGCAACATGAGTCTTAAGAACAAACACATATTTAAGTGAGGCCCTTTATACAAGCTAGAAATCATAGCATTCACTACTAGTTCATACCATACTCAGACCCCTCTAAAACATGCTAACCATAAAAAATCATCATGTGTCATGTTGAACATACTATATATGAGTAGTAATCCTAAACATGTTATACTTTAAAAGTATTCTAAACTGCTAACCAGCCAGTCAAACAACCTAAGTGTCCTGTAGTCAATCAACTAACCAAACATCTCAAGCATTCTAAACTATGTAGCTAAACAAACATCTCCGACATTCCAATCATTCATGTTTATTTAGTTTTAAATCAACTACCCAAACATTCATATTTATAATCCTTTGACCATATAGAGTTCGGTAAGTTAGGCTACTTACCTTAAAAGCAACTACAAAACAACATTAGTTTTGTCTATAGAAATTCTAACCCACCTGAACAATTGCCACAGTAATTAATAATCCATATATTTCATTTTGAAGATTAAAACCTCTAAAGTTGGTGGCTTACCCAAAAAGTGATCAAAAGAAACACCCAAATGGTTCCATATCCAACGCCAAACTTAAACCTTGCACAATCAAATTGAATCTACACACAACAAATGTCACACCCCCTCCCAGCTCATTTGCCTAACCTAGGAAGGGATGTGAAGACAGAGAATACCAGCCCTCTTACTAGCACTCCCTGCCCAAACTAACCTCAACCCAAGACTGTACACAACTTAACATGTATGAACAAGTAAAATAGAGCGCATAGTGCACACCTGAGCAAGATGTAATTAATCCCCCATATTAGGTTTTCATAACAAGTCATAACATACTTAAGTCTATTACAACCCGGCTAGAATACTTTTACTATATACATGGGGAAGTATATATACAAGGAGCTAAAGAGGCGTGGTGGCAAACAGGTCTTGTCGAGGCTAAGCACCGGGAACTCGTTAGCTACCTGGGGAGAGAAAACATGTTGAAAACGTGAGCTGGGAAGCCCAGTGAGTGACTATCTTAATAAGTTATGCGTTCAAAGGTAAAACATCAAAAGTAATTTAAATAATGCCACAAAATTACAGGCTTTGAGCACCACGAAAATCAAAGCATGGGAGCTCATAATGTAGGCATCGAAATCAAGTATAGGTATTTCAAAACATAATAACTCATGATAAAGAAAACTCGTATCATGGTACCCTTCCAAACCCTAGCTGTGGTAGAGTCCTCTCTAAACCAACAGCTTCAATACCTCTCTCACGTGCACTTGGAATGCCATTTAAGATCACTGGTCTCCCGAATACCTTCTCCATGTCCTTCAGTATTCGGCCAGACCAACTACCACCCAAATACCTTCTCACTGTCCTTCAGTATTGGGGGTCAAGTTTTCTCCCTCCCAGGTACCTTCTCCGTGTCCTTCAGTACCGGGGGTCACAAGGGCATGCTTTAAATAGTTAGGAAACATGTTTGGAATCACATTCAGCAAGTTCTCAACACAAGCACAAACTTTCATCTTAAACAAGCTTCCAACTTCAAGTGTCATGCCAAAAGTTAAGTTCATCGTATGGTTAAAGGAGAACTCACTGATCAAACTCATTTTTCGTGTTCTCAATGCATAAATTCTTTAACATAGCCAAACAATCATACTTTAAGTTTTGGCAGTTCAAACATGTTTTAAAATGGATTAATGCATGGTACTTCAAAGAAAACTTACTCCCCAAAACTTAGTTTTCATGCTTGAACGCGGAGTAACAAACTAGTTAAAATTATGCTTAACCTTCAACACTGACATACTATTAGGAGTTCAATGAAAAATGAGTATAAATTAGTTTAAGCATGCTTCAATATCTATCATTATTAAGCATTTGAAGAAATAAAGATCAAAACATAGGTTTTCGAACAAAGTCACTCACAATCACCGGAAGGGCTCCCAAGGCTTATAAATTTCTCCTATCTCCGTTTGCCCTGAAAATGAATTCCATAACATTAATCCCTTTTGCTACTTGGCCCAAAAATAGATCTAATTCAATCACATAACTCATAGCATAGTAATTGCACACACTTGGCCGTAGGGTATAACAAATTGGAAACACATCTTCCTTAATCTCTCTAGCCCCTTCTCTTTTTTTGAACCCAAAATTACATATTCAACTTCCAGCATCGGTTTCTCAAAATTTAGCAAAACAACCACCCAACTTTATTTGATAACCCTCAAATAAAACGTCTAAACTTACTTACCTCAAAATTTGAGCTTCTAATTCGTCCTCAAGAGCTCAAAATCTCCAGATTTCTTCACCTTGTTCTGCTGGCTGAGAAACTGGGAACACCTCTTTTTTTTTCTTAACTTTCACAACCTTCCTCTTTGTATTTTCTTACAACCGCCTACAGACTTATTCTTCATTCAATTTCTAAGATTTTGGCCCAAGAATCATTGAATTTCCTTAAGTATATTGAGAGATATGACCGTTTGAAGTTGACCCATTTCCTAGAGCTTCCAGCTGGCTATTGAATTCACAAGAGATGGACAGCTTCTACTTCATCAATCCGTGAGTCATACACATTGGCCAGCTCCTACTTCTTCCTTTAGACCTTAAGTCCTTTTAAATCCTCCTAATCCATAAAACAAACTTTAACTAATTTAATTAGAAATTAAAGCTTTTGCATTCAACACATAATACACCTAATGTGTACCCAACTTGCTCATGACCCTAACTTACTTCAACTCAACCCTTAATATGCTATCTCAATGCCTAACCTGTCTCCTTATGAAGCTTTGTGCACGTTATAGTCCACAACTTAGGAGATTCCCAAATTCTACCACGGCATCCTTCAGTGCAACCTATACCAATTTACGTGCATCAAACTTCATGTATAAGTGCAATAAGATCAAAAGAGAGTTTAGGGCTTACAACAAAGTTTTCAATGACCAGAACCAAAAATAGCAGCCAACAAGGTCTGAAAAGCTTATTAAAAATGTTACCCACTGATTTTTCTCAATTTTCAAACTTGAATCCTGATTTTGACTCCAAATGGGTTGATTTTGTGAATCAAAGACCCCGAGGTTGTGGGTAATCTAAAATGGAGTTCAATAAACCTTGGGTCACATTTGAAATACAAAAACATCATGAAATTTAACCGATACAGTACTCACCACACGCCAGCGCTGAAGACGCAAGCCATCAGATCTGAACACGATGAAAACACACACTGCCAAATCTAAAAATTGGAGAAAATGTTTGTGGAGCCATTGCAACTCGTAAAAACCCAGCCACTGATGCCCATATCCAAAGGTCAGTGCCATCGAAAGCATGAGGAAAGTGGAAAACGATGCTGCAATTACCAGATCTTGAACAGTACTAGCCAGAAATGCCTTTTGTCGTCAGAGCTGAACATTGATCGAGCTATGGAATGAGGCCTTACTATTCAGCACTCGTGATGCCTGCCTGCTCGATATCTGCTCAACACTGAGGTTGTGAGTTGACGACTGGAGATGAAAGAGAGGAAAAGAGACCGTCTGTCACTAGAGAATAAGATGATGATGAAACGGGAATGGAGGTTGCGTCGTGTCATGGTCGTAGCTCTCCAACCGTGTTGCGCCATGATTTTTCGCCTCATCATGACCAGCCTTAAGGGGAACTCAAGCCCCAATATACTTTTT
Source organism: Trichosanthes truncata (assembly GCA_033996785.1). NCBI lineage: Eukaryota > Viridiplantae > Streptophyta > Magnoliopsida > Cucurbitales > Cucurbitaceae > Trichosanthes > Trichosanthes truncata. The sequence goes on from JAWPNB010000009.1 coordinate 32,500,085, forward strand.
TGCCCCTTTGTGGCTTCATCAGACCTTAGGTGAGGTTCTTTTCCTCAACCAAGTTACATCTTTAAACTCATAGACACATCCATAAGGCTTCTACATCGATTCAAGACTTTATCGGGATGAGTTCAGACCCTTCATTACGTCAAAACGACCTTAAAACGCTTAATTGGAGCTTCTCAGGTGATTCTAGCACTTATCGGGACTTACCAGGACATTATAACGCTTATTGAATGCAAACTATACAACGCGAAGCTTTTCTGGCCATTATAATGCTTACGAGGACATAACAGGCAAATACCATCCAAACCAAAAACTATCGAGCCCCACTTATGCATAGTGATATCATCCCAAGTCTCGAGAGGTCATCTGACTTAGCTGCTCACTCGGACATGCTATTGAAATCCTATCCATGGGTTGTCTTCATAATCGGGACCTCTCAAACATCCATCCATCCGAATCATATCAAGGCATGAACCCTTCTGTGTCCATGCCGAGTCATTCTCACATTGCTGACCACTACAAGGCCCTATATCGGAACCTCCAACCCATGGGAAGGGGCACAATGTCGGCAAACCCGCGTCGTCTGACACTGTCTTTGGAAAATTCATTCCAAAGGAAACGTCCAAGACACTCGTCTTACAATGCTCGTCGATGCCATGACACACGCATGTGCCATAAGGTGGCTCACTTAAACCATGAGGCCCAGGGGTGTTGGAGAGCCAACACCATGCCTCCCCCTACGGTACACAATGAGGATTTCTTGATCTGCACCCATGCACATCAATTTGGCGAGGGATCATATGCCAGCGTGGAGCGCTCGTCTGGACTCCGATTGACACGAAATCTGGCGAGCTTACATCTTGCCCATATACAGACTTAACTTTAGAGTCACTGGTCAAAACTCATGACGAAACCCAACTTTCGAGGCTATGGCCTGAGGCCCCATCTGACTATGTTGTCACTAACACCTCGAACAACATAGTTGCTTCCCATTTTGCATGTTCCTCAACTTGGCATTCAAGCCCACTATTCTTGGTGTGTTAGATGATGCACCGTCCTCCTCGGTCACATCATGGCACTTGTCTTCTCTTGGCCAGACCTGCGACCCTCGCATGCCGCCTTTGTATCTATATGCTCTGTGGGGGTCACAACCTACTCTATTCTTAGTACGGTTGTGACACTCTCCCCCACTTAAACTAGTCATCGTCCTCGATGACTTACTTTGGGGAACAATCCAGGTCATCAAACAATGGATTATGACATTCTCTCCCACTTAAACTAGGCATCGTCTCGATAACTATTCGAACTTGGGTTGGCTGCTGACTGACTTGCTAAAAATAATCATGCATCAAATGAATATGGAAACTGCACACTATTTATGTACTGTACCACCCCGAGGACCTACTGCGCTCTAGGACTTGGCCCAGCGACCAGAAACACAAGCACGAAAAACAACAACTACCATTGGTTGTGGGCTATCCCTCTAGGGACCTACTGCGCCCAACTCTAGGACTTGGCTCGAGACTCACCAGAAAAAACATGGCAACTAACTCTCGGCATTCTCTAACCTAGCTAAAGGGAGTGCGCCCCAAACCACATTGGCCACTTTGGCCACAACAACACACATATTCTCTGAGTGGCATATAACAGTGCACCCCTCTGGGTGAGGCTTGCAAGCCTACCAAGGCATTAACTCATCATGGCACCAACCCATACGGTAGCAAAGTCTAAAAACACACCGACACAACCCTTTCTCTATTGGCAGTCCCCTTCGACCAACTCTCAACTTGCCACCTTTTGTGGCAATGCTGCAAAAATGCTTCAGCGGATCTTGTTGTAGCTTCTTCTCTTCTTATTATGTCTCCAACCTAATGCTCCATATTGAATAAATGCTGGTCTCGACAACTCTGTGAAGCCATCCACGTAGGCACAGAGGAATGGCTTAAGGCATACATGTGCTCCAACTCTCGAGCACTCTCACGGGACAAGGAACCATTTGCTCAAGCTCTTTCCCACTTAACTAATCTGGCTCTTAACACAGCTGAATCGTCCACCCATATAGACTTACATTCTGCACAACTTGGCACTTGACCGGCACATGTCGCATTGACATCAACTCTTCTACTTACAACCATTAGCATTATCCTTATGCTAGTACTGGCTCTTTGGAAGGCACCCTACCTAGTACACCTTCTTATCAAACTCTCTTGCCCAATTGTAATCCCAAGCCCTTGGCAAATGGACTTGGTTCTTGCACTCTGATGGGTTAGACTTCTTCAATGAGTCTAGCTTCAACCCACATATTGTCTCTGACACCTCATGTCACGGTCGTAGCTCTCCAACCGTTCGATGCCATGATTTTTCATCTCATCATGGCCAGCAATAAGGAAAACTCAAGCCCCAATCTATTTTTTTTGCCCCTTTGTGGCTTTGTCGGACCTTAGGTGAGGTTCTTCCCTCAACCAAGTTACATCTTTAAACTTATAGACACGTCCATAAGGCTTCTACATCTATTCTAGACTTCATCAGGATGAGTTTTACCCTTCATTAGGTCAAAAAGGTCTTAAAACGCTTAACCGAAGCTTATCGGGTGATTCCAGCGATTATCAGGACGTACCAAGACATTATAACGCTTATCGGGTGCAAACTATACAAACTGGAGCTTTTCGAGCCATTATTATGCTTATCGGGACATACGGGAAAATACCATCCAAACTGAAAACTATTGAGTCCCACTGATGCATAGTGATGCTATCCCGGGCCTCAAGAGGTCATCTGACTTAGTTGCTCGCTCGGACATGCTATTGAAATTCTACCCATGGGTTGTCTTCATAATCGAGGCCTCTCGAACATCCATCCATCCGAGTCATATTGAGACATAAAGCCTTTAGTGTCCATGTCGAGTCATTCTCGCATCGCTAGCCGTTACCGTGCCCTATATCGAAACCTCCAACCCATGGCAAGAGGCACAATGTCGACACACCCGTGCCGCCCGACACTGTCCTTGGAAAACCCATTCCAAAGGAAGACGTCCAAGACACTCGTCTTGCAACACTCGCCCATGCCATAACACACCATGTGCCATGGGGTGGCTCACTTAGGCCATGAGGCCCAGGGGTAGTGGAGAGCCAATATCATGCTTCTCCCTAAGGTAGACATTGAGGATTTCTTGGTCAGACACCCATGCACATCAATTTGGTGAGGGATCATACACCAGCGTGGAGCGCCCATCTAGACTTCGATTGGCACGAAATCTGGCGAGTTTACATCTTGCCCATATACGGACTTAACTTCAAAGTCGCTCATCAAATCTTATGACAGAATCTCAACTTTCGAGGCTATGGCCCAAGGCCCATTTGACCCCCACTAAGTTTGTCACTGACACCTTAGACAACATGGTTACTTCCCATTTTGCTTGCTCCTCAACTTGGCATTCAAGCCCACTGTTCCTGGTGTGTTAGATGATGCACCATCCTCCTCGGTCACATCATAACATTTGTCTTCTCTTGGCCCTCGTTTGGCCCGGCAGACGACACTCGTGTGCCACCTTTGCATCTATCTACTTTTGGGGGTCACAACCTACTCTCTTCGTAGTATGGTTGTGACATGCCGAACCAAAGAGGGGAAAGAGATGGAGAGAGAAAGATAAGGGAAAAGGTGTTAGGGTTTGGGCTTCTATTTTTTTTAATAAATTATTTCTCCTTCATTCAATTTACAACCTTAACATTAACTTCCAAAAGATTTGGACAAACATTAGGAAAACTTAAGTGACATACTTTGGCTTTTCTAAATTGGATTAAAATCCAAAGAAATGCTAATTTCTCAAAATTAAGAAATTGGGACTTAAATAAAAACCTTTCATTGAAGAATTGAAAACTTAATCACCATAATTTAACCCGCTAAAGTTCAATTTTCTGAAATTTAGCTTCAACAATAACTCCAATGAATCTGATACAAAGTAAATTAATCCAACAATCAAAGTAGGTGGGAAATAAAACCAAAACACACTCCAATATAGAGAAACAAACTTACCTGAAAACACTGGACGTCACAGTGTAAATATTGAAGGCATACATGATATCCTTTACAACATTATTCACATAAAATGACATAGCAACTAATGTGTAAAAAATAATTATGTAAATGATTTTAATGATATCTTTTAATATGAAACAAATGGTAAAAGCAATCTTAATTTTCTATATAGTTATAAATAATATCACGTACGCCTTCTAATTTTTACACATCAATTTTCATCATTTATTTTAACGAATAATGTATATTTTTGGAACAATTTCAAAGTTCAAGGGTAAACATAAAAAAATTTCAAAGTTTAGACGCATTGATAGGAATGTAAAAGTTGTATTTTATCCATATTAATTAAGGTTAGTTCAATGGATTTTATGTGCTTAATTGGTTATTTTACAAGTAATCAAGCAAGAGGAGTGTTTTGGAGCGTTTTGGACATTTCAAGGTTAATTTGGAGCGATTTGGAGGTCATTTGATCAATCGAAGTTGAAGATGCAAAAGAAATGACGAAAATGCCCCTGTTAGAGCGTCTCAACACCATTTAGAGCGTGAAGACATTGAAAAGATAGTATGTGTTCAAATGGAGCAACGTCAAGACGCTACTCCTAGCCTCTCGATACTATGCAAGTCAAACATCAAGCTGCCTTACCAAAACGCTGCGGGGAGTCTTGCAAAACACTGGTAGCGTTTCGACATACCGCAATTTCTATAAATAGTCCTTTTCCAACATTAGGTCATTTGTCTCTCATTTTTTCGAGGCCATGAGACCACTTTGCGTTCTCTTTACTATTTTCTTTAGACTTAGGCTAGTTTTAGGAGTTTTGATCGATCCATAGTGTCGGCCTTCGCCGTTTTGATGGCCAGCTAGACTTTTGACACCAATTTGGGTATTGTCAGTAACTTTGTAATTTTGTGAGATTTGATTTATAATTTCCATATCAATTTTAGTAGCTTTATTATCTCTTGATTCTTGTATGATTTATGAGCATGACTGCAGATTAAGTTGATGACTTAATTGCATCATGATTGTTCATTACACTATGCATGTTGTTTGAGATCCCTAATTGTCGAAAACGCATGCTTAATTTTAGTAGCAAATTTGGTCTGCTCGTGTTTGCATTTAGGGGTTGTTCACTCCATTGGTAGTTTGCATGATAGGCCTTAGAATTAAGAAGAGCATTTTAATTAGATGGCACCATTAGGGGCGTCTTCAGCTTTTTCGGTTAAGTCGATTAGGTGATAAACTGTGAAATTGAGTCTAACATTGGTTTCAGTGATCAGAATTACATCGTTAGCCCGACATACTCTGAGTTGGTGCCCGTGGTGAGATTGTTTTACTTTCTTTGCTTTTAGTTTCCTTTATTTTACCGCTTTATGCAAACCTCCCCCCCCCCCCCCCCCCCCCCCAAAAAAAAATTCCAATCTTTAAGAAATCTAACTAGAGAAATTAATTCTGGTTCCCTATGATTCAACTCGATCCATTGTTAATTACGAAAAATCTTTAATTTGGATCGATTTTATAAATTTAATTTTGACGAATCTCGACAAGATCGATCAGGTGTAATTGAAACTTATCCCAAAGTTTAGGGGTATTTTGTTTAATTTAACCTTACCCTAGATTAAAATATCATTTTGGTCCATGTACTTTAGTTTCCTTCTATTTTGACCTCTATACTTTCAAATGTCCAGATTTACTGCTTGTACGTTCAATAAAGCTTTAAATCGGTCTCTACTGTTAGTTTATTATTAACTTTTCTAAAAAAAAAAATTAGTTTCTATTAGTCTTTACTTTATAAATTTTAAAAATATGTTCACATAGTATCTTATGAAACGATATCCAAAGTTATAGAGACTAAAATGGTATTTAAACCATTACTCTAATTTTGTTTTTATTTAAAAAAAAATACATTATTTGTTAAAAAAAAATTGTTTGATTATTAGTATACTAAATACTAAAAAAAAAAAAAAGGAGAAAAAAAAAAACCTTTCACAGGAAAGAAAACGGCGCTTGGCAGTTAGCAACGCAAACAACCAAAAGACTCAAATCTCCAATCCAAACAAAAGAATTCAACGAAACGACCATCGGGAAAAAAGCCAAGAATCTCGACCTCGGTGTCTTCCTTCAATGGTGGATTGCAGAGAATCCACTTCCACTCCGATGATCGAATCTGATCCCGACGATGATACTCCCAAGTCCCCTCCAGCTTCTCCTAATTCATCCACTCGCAAGGTACTCTACTCCATTTTCTTTCCAATTTCGTGCTTTTTACTCGTTTCTATCATCTGCCAAATCATTTTCTGTTGATTATATCTTTTCTGTTTAGCGTTACTTCATTATTGAAGCTTTTTAGGTTTCATTCTAGCTGTAAAGGGTATTTTTAGTTGAAGGATCAAGAGAGAAAGAGAGCAATCGGTCTTTGATTGGAGATGGGTACTTAGGGATTCCCTTTTTGGTATGATGATATCTTCAGGAACAATAATTTACTGATTCAAGTACTTCAGAGAAGGGAAGCTTTTGAAACTAATATAAGAGTCATGTGCTGTAGAAAAGGCTGGAAGAAAATGGTAAACTCTAGAATACATCAAGATCCCTCTGGAAGGTTTTCCTCATCGCTCTTTTCCTGAAAGTCTCGTGAAAGTTTCTTCTATGAAGCTTTCAATTAAATTATTGATAACGTTCCTCTTATTGATATCCCCCTTATGAATGGTGTTTCTCATGGTCTCTATGAGAAACTTTATGTGTTCCCTTATCTGTATATTCTGTATCTTCAATGTATACCAAAGTTCTATTGTGAATAAGGCTTCTTAGAATTGTGCCTGACCAGTTCCACAGTTATACAACCTATTGAACAAATCATGTTCAAGTAATGTTGTTACTAGTTCCTATTTGTTCTTGAAAATTTTCTTTTGAAATGGGATTGTTGCTTGTTTTAATTTGAGAATATGTGGCTTCAACACCCAAGCCCCCTTCTAACTCTCAAACAATGTTTGAATGGTTTGAATGAGGAGGGGTGGTCACCTCTCATTTTCCTGGACGAGCTGCAAGGGTTAGAGAATTTACTAGTTGAATGGAATAGGCAACTCTTGAAGTTCTCTGCTAAGGTAACCTTAACATCCATAATGGTAGTTCCTGAAACTTGCAAAAATTGACTAACAAGTTGTGGGTGACTTTTTCCTATCTAAAGTTAAAGAAGCCGTGTTGAAAGGGGATCATTCATACAACCCACATTTCTAAACAGACAACAAAGGACGGTTGGTTTTACCAAAAAGGGCTATTTGATCCCCCAACCTTTCTTAAGGAATACCCCTCCAATTTGATGAGTGATCATGCGGGGAACTCAAGATATAAAAGTTTATGGCAAAATTTGATGTTTGCAAGATCATGTCACCTGCTGCTTACTCTAACCTCTTCGCATCCCAAAGCTGCCTAGGAGTCTAGAACAATATAGCCGTGGACGTCATTGATGGCTTACCAAGATTAGAAGAGAAGGATATTGTTCTCCTGGAGATTGATTGAGTAACCAAATATGCACATTTTCTCAACCACAAACACCCGTATAATGCTCTCCACAACCCAATTGTTCTGTAAGGAAATCATTTGCTTGCACGGGTCCCACAGACGATTGTGTTTGACCCTGTGATCATGTGTTTTGGGTAACTTCTAGAAGGAACTGTTCAAATATGGGACCACATTCGGTTGGAGTACAACATAACGTACCACCCCCAAACTGATGGCTAATTAGAGGTGGGAAACTATTGTTTGAGACTTACCTTGTGTTGTCTTGCAACATATAAGCCACAAACATGAACAATTGGATATCCTGAACTAGGTATAGCTATAATACGTCCTAAAACATATCCACTTAAGCAACCCCCTTCTTCCAACCATTGAATGGCCACCTTGTGTGACAAGAGGGTGGCAATGTTCTACCCTGATTTGTTCCATAGACTAGATACTTTATGAAAGAGATGTCGTTTTGAATGACCTATAGTTCCAATTGATGTGTGCTCAACAGATTATGAAGACTAATGAAGACATGCACTTTAGGGATGTAAAATTCCAAGTTGGTAATATGGTGTATTTAAAGTAACAACCCAAGTAACAGAAGTCAGCTGAGAAAAACTGAAATGCAAAACTGGCCTCTACATTTTTTGGGCACTTCTTGGTGCTAGAGAGAACTGGGAGGGTTGCTTACAAGCTACAGTTCCCATCCCTTTTTCTAGTATCCACCGGTATTTAATGTTTTCCAGCTAAAGTAAACTATTTTATGGATTATTTTTAAAATAAATTGGTTTTTCAACCATGTCAATTTTGGTTTTTTTTTTTCAGGCTTGCTATGCTGTTCTTCAGAGTTGGGTCTCAAAGAAGTTCATGACTGGATGGTAATCAGCATTAAAAGAGTGTTTCATACTGCTTGTCTGCTACCATTTAAATCAACATGTCTTCCATTCCAACTATACAAGATTTTGATAAATGATGAAATTGCAGTGTTGTTCTGTTTCCTGTTGCCATTACATTCTTCATCACATGGTGGTTTATCCAGTTTGTCGATAGCTTCTTTAGCCCTTTATATGCCAGGCTTGGCATAAACATATTTGGTATGTTTCTTATGCTCCAGCTTGATTGTTGTTGGTTATGTTTGGGTGCCTTGGAAAATATTTTTGTGGACTTCTTACGTTTACTCACTCTCCATTCCATTACACACTTTGCAATATGTTGGTTACTAAGATACATAAAGTTGATTGATGATTATGTGTGATATGAGATATCTGTCATTATTGTATGGTCTAATCAAGAATATATTCATCCATTTTTATTAGTTATAACGTAATAAAGAATATTATCAAGATTAGATGAGGTTGAGGTGCGTGTATGCTTGACTAGAGTAGAATGGGAGAACAAGGAGCTTGAAGAGTTGTGTGTTTATATATTTTGAAGTTTTATGGGTTTGACCTTTTAGTGTATATGGTTTACACAAGGAGATTCACACTTCCACCTAATTGGCTAGGTTTACTTCATGACCTGTCCTTTTTCTTTTATTGGAAACCGAGCTTTCATAGGTCACCACTCCTTCTCTTCATACTCTTTACATGCTGAACTGTTATTCTATATTAGTCATTTTTCTGATTTTCTCAGTCTGATGTTAGGCTTCGTGACGATTTATTTTCACTAGGAGATATAGCTTTAGACTTATCCTTTGTTTCATATGTAGATCGCTAACTTCTCGATTTTCTTACAATTATGATATCCTTATTAAATAAATGCTTTTGTTGCAGGTCTTGGATTTGTTTCATCCTTGATATTTATATTTTTTGTTGGTTTATTTGCTTCATCATGGATGGGTGCCACTATTTTCTGGCTAGGAGAATGGTTCATAAAAAAAATGCCCTTTGTAAAGCACATTTATTCTGCCTCCAAACAAATTAGTGCAGCTATTTCTCCAGGTATCTCATATGCTTTTGTTTTTTGATCTATCTTTGAAATTGTTTTGTCCTATTTTATAGATTCACATTAATTGCATTAATCTTTTGTTTTAAGTTAAATGGAGGATGACTAATATTGTTAGTTCATGTTCAAACAATCTATTGACATCTTACCGATGCAACATTTGAAATTGATGCCATCATAACTTGTTCAGTTGTTATCACTATCATGGAGAAGAGCACCGCTGCAGTATTCTGCTTGAATTTCCATTTTTTCTGCTTTCTTGGTCACATCAATTATGATGCACGATTACTGAACCTGAACTATTTTTTCTGTTCCTTTTACTATTTTCATCCAAGATCCTTCATCAATTTTTATATTATTTGATTATTATGCAATATAATGTCAGTTAAAGAGATCGTTGCAGCGATAATCGATGGCCTTACATGTGACTGAAGTACGGAGTGTAAAAGTTTTCAAGTTTTCATAAAAAAGTATGTTATATATTATTAGTTATGAAAAAATTTCTTGCGATAATGTATACTCTATAGGATGGTTTACATTGGTTTAAAAGTTTAAGCTTTTGAATTTGATGGTGATTTAACATGATATTATTCTAATCCTTTCCAGATTTATATTTCATAATAGTTTGGTTAAAATTCTTGCAACAATTTTTTAACAGTCCACAGTTCATGAATTTAAACAATATCTTAGCTCATTTTCGAGGGGAGAGTATTGAGAATGTATTAAATGATTACCTTTACCGAAGCTTAAAAGTGTAAGCTTTTAGTTTAGGTATGTATTTGCATCAAATTAATTATTAGAACTATAAGTAATAAAAATAGTTTTTATTTGTTTTTTTTTCAGCTTTGAGCCTTAAATTATATTTAATTAATTAATTCTTTTTAAAGGAAACATAACTTTTCATTAAGTATGACGCCCTATAGGAGTATATAAGTATCCCCTGTACAAATCAAACTTCTCTAATCCCAAAAAGGTTACAACCCTTCCAATACGAACATACATGCCTTCCAACATAAGGGAAGTTATAAAAATGATCCCCGTTTACACAAGATATACCGCTGAAGGAAAATTTACAAAACAGAGAAGATAAGGAATAACAAAAAGATGCGAAATATTTAGGTACATCAACTCTCTCTTCCCATGGTTAACTTTTCTTTGAACAGTCTTTCATGTTTTTCCAAATCAAATTTCTAAACCTGTTGTTTTGACTATGTTGTTAGGATTCCCCTAACAAGAAAACTTAAGAAAACTTAAGAAAACAGAAAGGTAGAACTATATTGCAATATCTAGAGAAATTACAATACCAATAGCCTTTTGAAAGCCATCTCTCTTACAAAGTCCCAACACTGGACACTACCAAAATCATTTCCCCCTCAAAGGTCCCTATCACTCCTTATTTATAACCAAGACATCTCTAACTAATTACCGCCATGCCCTTACTAATATCCTACTACTACTCCGAACATAACTCCTAATGGTACTCTCACATACGTTTGCCCAAATCAATTTCGCTTTGCTTTTGAACTTAACTCCACAAAGAAGTTGAAGAATGTTTTGCTTGATTTCACTATCCATCATCCAAGATATGTTAAATTGTTGAAGAAGGAATTGCATACACTTTTGTGCATATGGACAATAAGGAAAAACATGGTTCTGAGTTCCAGAAGCCTTCATAAGTAAAATACACCCGGAAGGTTACATCTTAAAAGGCATCTTTCTTTAAGGTTAAAAAGTTCAAGGGACCAAAATGAGAAAGGAACAAAATTCATGAACTAAAACCATATCTAAATAAAATAGTAGAATACACAGTCCAACAAAGAAGCTGAACTCTGCTAGCAGATTGCCTGAGTCCACACTGAATTTCTCAAAAATAGGAATAAAACATCTCATTAGAGATGGGGATGAAGAGTGCACCTTTGAACTCACCTCATTTTTTGCCAGTTCTATATAATATATTATAGACTTTTATTTAATTGTTTGGCCTTATGCAAAATTTCAAGTCCACAAGTGTTGGGTATTGATTTGGGATTAAATTTACCGTACTCAACTTCAGCTTTTGGGTGTTCGATGGTAATTTAACTTCGCCAAACACCCAACTGCAAATTTGCAACTCTCTTCTTTTTAGGATTTCAAAAGTTAAATTCACCTGTAAATTATTTTGGGTGAAAAATCTGATGTATCTAACAAATAAGAACATTGAAAAGTAGGGGACAGGGATCTCAGCCAAAACTAAGGAGATTGCAAAAGTTTCTCCAATTGGTTTAAATAGGAAAAGGAATAATTATAGAAGTCCTTGCATAGGCAAGACCATATGCATGCTAAAAGGAAAGATTATGATCTTTGGTTTCACCCTTGCTTCTACTGGTTTCCTTCAAAACCTTGAGACTGTTTCTGACCAAACGCCTCAGAAAAAGCTGCCACATATTTGATCTATATAACTTTTAGGTTTTCCATAGAAACTGTGACCAAATAGTAACTGAAAGAGGAAATGTTTTGCTTCTTAGAATTGCACCCATTAAGACCCAAAGCAGTAGGAAATCTAAAACAATACCTTGAAACATGTATTTCAAAAATTTAGGTCCTGTTTGATAACCATTTAGTTTTTTGGCTTTTGGCTTTTGGCTTTTGAAAATTAGGCCTATAAATACTACTTCTATCTATGGGTTTCCATGTTTTCTTATCTACTTTTTACATATGTTTTCAAAAATCAAGCCAAGTTTTGAAAACTAAAAAAATTAGACTTGTTTTTGTTTTTAGAATTTGGCTTGAAACTCAAATATTTCCTTAAGAAATATCAAAATCATTGTAGAGAAGATGAAAACTGTTGTAAAGAAATTATGACAAAACAAGCACAATTTTCAAAAACCAAAAACCAAATGGTTATCAAATGGGGTTTTAGTTATAGAAAACCAAAAGATTGTCCCTATGCTGTCTGTCTTGAGAAAGGCCACAATAACTCAAAGCCATTTGAAAATCTTATAGGAAGAAAGATCAGCAATGCCACATCAGCAAAAACTTCCTCTATTACACACTCAAGATTGCTTCAATTTTTTGTGTTTGGTAATTTTAGATTTTTGAATTTTCTTTTGATTGCCTGTAATCCTTTATCTATATACTTTTTATTACATATATTTTCTTTATGTGATAGTTTACCTCATAGTTGCATGGTAGTTATGGTTGCTTGATAGGTTAATTCTTATTGGTATCATTTTCTTTTAGAAGCTACCCGAAGTTTTCTTGCTATTGCAAAGCCGTAGTAAATTAATATGCTTTATCAAACTCTAGTATAAATGTAAAATTTGTGTTTTGGTGATTTCCTTTTTCTAATTGTTTCCCTGCTTTAACATACTTGGGTAAAAATGACAGCATTACGAGATATAACTAGTAAACAGATTTCTTTCTATCTTTTATTTCTACTGCACAGACCAAAGTACAACAGCATTTAAGGAAGTAGCCATAATTCGACATCCAAGAATTGGTGAATATGCCATTGGTTTTATCACCTCATCAGTTGTCCTTCAGGTATTTTGTGTGTCCAATCAGTTAATTTCATAATGGTTTCTTCCAGTTCTTCCTAGGTAAAACAGTTCTATGATTTAAACTAAGATTCTGTTTGATAATGATTTCGTTTTAGTTTTCTGTTTTTAAAAATTATGCTTGAATTCTCACTATTTCTTTGATATGTTTTTCACATTCCTTAAAAACACATTTCAATTCTTAGCTAAAATTAAAAAACAAAAACAAGTTTCAAAAATTACTTTTTTTTAGTTTCCAAAGTTTGGCATAATTTTAGAAACATTGTTAAAAATTAGATAACAAAACAAAGAAACACAACGCATAGGCAGAACTAGAAATAGTATTTCTAAGCTTAATTTTTAAAAATAGAAAACAAAAAATGAAATGGTTACCAAATAGGGCCTCAAAAACTGTCTCCCTTGACCTGTTAACAAATGTATGACATCAAAAGGCTTAATTGTTCTTTTGCTTAGGATCTCTACATTACTCTGTTATGCCTTATATAAATTTTGAATGATGACAGATGAATGGATATGAAGAGTTATGCAGTGTTTATGTACCCACGAATCATCTATACATCGGTGACGTTTTTCTTATTAATTCTGAAGATATCATAAGACCAAATTTATCTATCCGAGAAGCCATAGGTCAGTGTTTTCTTTTGCTAAAATTTAATGAGATGTTCTTTCTCATGTTCATGGCTTTATTTATATATGGTTTAGAGCAAATATTTTGGACTTTTTTTTTGGTCTTGATTTTAAAACTGATGATTACTTTAGCCTCCTTCTCTTGAATTAAATTGGAGGATCCATTGAGGTGACAAATTATTTAAATGTGAGATGAAACTATTCTTGACCTTATTTTCCTCTCTCACCCAATTTCTAGCTGCATGTTCGTCCAAGTTTAAAAATTCAAACAGCTTCTCACTTAAGCCTCAATATGTTCAAAACACAAACCCCTATATTTTCCTGCAACCATTGTCAACTCTCTCTTCATCTCTCTCATCATTGTGTCAGAGGAGGGAGAGTGGCAGTGACTCACAATGATGGCTAGAATGTGGGCATGAGTAGTAGGTTTAGCCTCATTTGATAACGATTTCATTTTTCAATTTTTTGTTTTTAAAAATTATGTTGACTTCCTTACAATTTCCTTAGTATGTTGCACTTTTAGCCAAATTTGAAAATAAAAAATTAAGGTCCTGTTTAATAACTATTTATTTTTTATTTTTTGTTTTTGAAAATTAAGCTTATAAATACTCCTTCCCCCTCTATAGGTTTCTTCCTACATTTTTAAAACGTCTTCAAAAACCAATCCAAATTTTGAAAACTAGAAAAAGTAGTTTTTAAAAACTTGATTTTGTTTTTGAAATTTGGCTTAGAATTCAAATGTGTTTTTATGGAAGGTCAAAAGCTTACCAAAAAATTTTAAGGAAACAAGCATAATTTCAAAGACAAAAAATCAAAAATAAAATGGGTATCAAATAGGGCCTTAGTTTTTGTTTTTTGGGTTGTGGTTTTTTAAAATTAAGCTTAGAAACACTATCTCTACCTATGAGTTTCTTTGTTTTGTTATCTCCTTTTTACAAATGTTTTCAAAAACCAAGCCAAGCTTTGAAAACTAAAAAAAATGGTTTTTTAAAAACTTGTTTTTGTTTTTAGAATTTGGCTAAGAATTCAAATGTTTCTTTAAGAAAGATGGAACCCATTGTAAAGAAATTATGAGAAAACAAACAGAATTTTCAAAAACCAAAAATCAAATGGTTATCAAGCGGAGCCTAAGTTTTCAAAAAAAAAAACTATACTTTTCTAATTTTCAAAATGTGGCTTAGGTTTTGTAACATTTTAAGAAGTGGACAACAAACCAAAAGAACACTTAGGTGAAATAGTGTTTATATAAGCTTAATTTTCAAAAACAGAAAAACCAAAAACAAAGTGGTTATTAAAGTATGCCTTAGTTGACTAGATAACAAGGGATAATATAGTAATTAGACTAGTTTGTTAGAGACAATTATCATGAATAGGAATTTTTTTTTGATAAGAAACAAAGAGATCTATTATGCACAAAGGCCCAAAACCCAGAAAACAGCCTAAAGGCAAGGGAGAAAAGGAAACTCCCTTCCAAAAAAACCTATAAGAGAGCTTCCCAGTTCATCTGAATCATGGAAAAGCTATAATTACAAAAGAATTTTCGATTCTTCTTACACCACCAAGAAGCTAGGGTATGTAAGTTAATACAGAAAGAATCAAAAGAGGAGGCCTTATCTTGAAAGAGACGCCTATTTCTTTCAAGCCACAAACTCCAAAGCAAAGCCCGAACTGCATTTGACCACAACACTTTGCCTCTATTTCGCAAAGTTCCCCCTCTCAAAGCCTCAAAAAGCCAGTCGTCCACTTTGTTTGGTAAACTTAAAGCAATGTTAAACTCTGTAAACAACCAATGCCAAGCCTGAGCAGCAAACCGACAATGTAGGAACAAATGATCCAACGTTTCTGCATTCTCAGAACACATGAAGCAGAAACTTGGAGAAATAGCCCAATTTACACATTTCTTTTGCAGCAAATCATGAGTATTGACTTTCCTATGAGCTACCGACCAGAGGAACACCTTAACCTTCTTAGGAGCATCATTTTTCCAGATGGCTTCAATCAAAGGGACATGGAGAGAAGGAGGAGACTGTAATAGATTCAAAAAAGCAGATTTTGCAGTGAACTTCCCTGAGTTATCAATAGCCCAAACTATTTCGTCAACACCCTCTCCCACCCGAATGACATCAATCAGTTTAATCAACCGAATCCAGCTAGGGATCTCCCAATCAAACAATCCTCTTCTAAAACCCAAGTCCCAGTCATTTGCTTCATTCCTCCAACAATCTTCCACTGTGGCATCTGGTTTCATAGAGATACTAAATAAATCATGAAAGGAGGAGGCGAGGGGAGCATTGTCTAGCCAACAGTCCTTCCAAAAGCGAATTCGACTGCCCTTATTCACCTTAAACTTCAAGAAACTGAAGAAAACAGCCCCATTCTTAGCAATATCGAACCAAGGCCTGCATTTCGCTCTGCCTTTTGGAGGGAGGGGGCACCAACCAAAATTGTCCAGCCCATAGATACTGATGATAACCTTCCTCCAAAGAGCTTCCTCTTCTCTAGAGAACCGCCATAACCATTTGAGAAGTAAGGCCCTATTTTTCTGTTTATAAGCCCCGAGACCGAGACCACCGTACCTCAAAGGGAGGGACGTTTTCCCCCAATTAACAAGATGGCTACACCCTTGGTTTCCCTCCTTTCCCTAGAAAAAATCTCTCACTAATTTTTCCATCTTCTTTATAACACTCATAGGAGCTTTTAAAATCGAGAAGTAGTACATCGGAAGACTGCTCAAAACGGATTGAGCCAAAGTCAGCCGCCCTCCTTTAGAAATGGGGAAAGATTTCCATTTGTCGATCTTATGCTGAAACTTCTCTATTAGAGGGTCCCAAAAAGAGAGGGCTTTATGATTGCCGCCCAAAGGGAAACCAAGATAAACAAGAGGCAACGACTCCAGTTTACACCTAGCCTTGGAAGCAAAGTTTGTCAGCCATTGTTCAGAAAGATTTATACCAATAATAGCAGTCTTTGAGACATTCAACCCCAGACCCGAACAAAGGATGAAGAGAGAGATAGTGGTCCACCAATTGGTAAGGTAAATTTCCTCAGCCGGGCAAAAAATAAGCGTATCGTCGGCATACTGTAGGTGGGTAACCATCACCCTCTCCTTGCCCACAGTAATACCCTTCAAAATCCTCCGTTCGCAGCAATAGTGAACCAGCCGGCTAAAAGAATCTCCCATCAAAGTGAAGAGAAAAGGAGAGAGAGGGTCACCTTGTCTCAAGCCTCTTTGAGCCATGATCTTACCGCGAGGTCGGCCATTTATAAATATGGAAAAATTTACAGTGGAGAGACAACCTCTCATCCAACTTCTCCATCTAGAGTCGAACCCCTTTTTGTCAAGAATAAAATCCAAATACTCCCAATCGACTTTATCATAGGCCTTCTCGTAATCAAGCTTCAAAAGAATACATGCTTCCTTGTTTGCAATTTTTTCCCCCACTGTCTCAGAGGCCACTAAAACAGCATCCATAATCTGCCTCCCTTCAACAAAGGCTACTTGCGAATTATCAATAATCATAGGGAGGACCTTTTTCAATCTCTCAGCAAGCACCTTAGAGATCACTTTGTATAGCGAGGTGACTAAGCTAATCGGTCTATAGTCCCCAACTTTGCTAGCTCTCAGCTTTTTGGGGATAAGACAAATATACTTCTCGTTGGATCTTTTGTTGATAATCCCTTTTTCAAAAAAATCTTGGAACACCTCTACTAAATCAGACTTCAAGATGTTCCAAGCCTTTTTTAAAAACTCATTAGTCATTCCATCAGGTCCAGGAGATTTGAGATGCCCCAAATTGATAACTGCGCTGTGAATCTCGTCCTCAGTGAAAGGTTGTTCCAGCCAGGAAGCCCACTGATCAGTTAAAGGAGCCCAATCCAAATTTTCAACTTCCATCCTCTGCCCAACCGAGGTTGTGTACAAATCTGAAAAAAAACGCAGGATTTCATCTTCTATCTCCTTATCTGAGGCAAGAAGATTACCTTCTTGATCCTCCAAATAAGAAATAATATTTCTGCACTTTCTAGCCGTCATCTATCTATGAAAAAAATGAGAATTTTCACCCCCCTCCTTCAGCCACTGAAGTTTGCACTTTTGCAAAGTCAAACATTGTTCCTTTGACACCAAATCCATCATCTCGGATTTTAAGAGGATTCTCTGTCTTAGAAGATCACTAGTCATCCCCCCTTGTTCTTCTATATGATCAATCTCGTCTATTTTATCCATCAGGGAACGTTTTGTCTCTAAAATATTCCCAAAGGTCTCCTTATTCCAACGAATCAAATGATGCTTAAGGCCTTTTAATTTCTCCATAAAAGCATAACCTGGCCAACCCGATGGACTCATCTCCATCCACCAAGTTCTAATGATCTTCAAGAAATTGGGATGATCTAACCAAGTATTTTCAAACCGGAAGGGGGAGGGACCCCACTTTTGATTACCCAATGAGAGTAAAAGAGGAAAATGATCCGAAGTTGGTCTCGATAGCTTTTGTAGAGAGATTTCTTTGAAAGTATTGAACCAAGCAGGAGAAAGAAGAAACCTGTCAATTCGAGTGGATGTGGGCCTCTCTCGCAAATCTGACCACGTGTACCTCATACTTCTAGTGATTCTCCCTCCTTTTGATTTTTCGGAGATCCATCTGACCACATTGAAGGTGGAGGGGAGGAAAATATTGTGGTTGTTTAGTCATGAATGTTCTCAAAAGGAGAGGGAGGGTCCACGTAACTCGAATTACTGACATGGTAGTATGTAGAGTATGTAGAGTGGTAGTTTAGTCTCGAGTATGCTCAAGGTTATATTAGTCGTAAATGGGTTCAGATTCCACAGTTGGGATTGTCGTTTTTCCTTGGAAGGAATTGAATGATATTTAATTGGATTCATGCTCCAATATTTGATAGAGATCTTGATTAGGCTATAATTTGCATCTTCAATAAACAGCTCTCTCCATTTTGTTATGCATTAAAGCAATATTTTACTCGGGCTTTTATTTGCTTAGTGCAGAAATCATAATTTCAGTAGGAATGACAATGCCACAGGTGATTTCTCCTGTAGAAAGGGAAAGGATTCCACATCAAAATGATATGATCCCCTTGAATAGAATGGCTTCCATTTGAAAGGTTATACGACATGATATGTTTTACTGAGCATTCACTAACTAATCTCACCTTGTAACTATCTGCACATAACTTACCTGGTGACTCTAGAGGACATAGGCTCTGCGGTCTTCGGAACGCGTTTTCTGCATACATGATTTATTGATACATGGCCAAGTATGTAAAGTCAATAAATTCTTCTACTCTCCTATGTGCGGACAAATATCTAATCTTGTCTATTTGAAATTCTGTGTTTGTTTTGATGGTATATAGTAAATTATAGAATGATCAGAGCCATCGGCTTTCACATCCTCCCCTTTCATAAATGGAAGGCTTCTTGGTTTCTTTCGACTTTGGTCGATATCGAAATAATTGTGTTGACTTGGGGCTTGATGGTAGTTTTGAGTATATAGTATGTAAAGTTTCTTCCAAAATATTAGTGTATGAACTTGTGGTGCTCATAATATCATTCTTAGAGAGAAGTAACAGTATAAATACAAGAAATTACTTAATGTCCTCGTGCTTTTTAGCAAGCAATTCAAAATATTGGGATTATTGTCAGTGAAGTCACACTCTTGCTTTGAACATGGTGTGCATGCAGTAGAGATAGTCCTAAAACTTGTGATATGAAAGTAGTAACAATTTTGTTCTTAATTAATTTTTCTTGAGCAACTATTCAGTTTCTAAAATACACTCAATAATATTTTTACCAACACTTTTTATTGATTAAAACACATAGATTTCTTTTTAAGTTGTTAAGATTTAAAAAAAAAAAAAAATTAAATCTAACAAGATTTTTAGATATTTGGATTTTAAGAATTAAAGATACTAAAAAATGCTTGAATCTCGGTCGGAATGAGCTGAAATTCATAAAATCCAGGCTAAATCTAGTGGGATTCAATGAATTTTGGCAGGCTTCATGTTTTTTTTTTTTCAGATTTTTTTTTTCAGATTTATTATTTCTTTAATATATATATATATATATATATATATATATATATATATATTATGAGATTTGTTAAAAAAATTCTTTAAAACAAATTTACATTTGGATTGATGAATTTTGAAAAACCATGATTAAGGAGAGAAAATTATAATTTCTAAAAATCTTCCCAAATATTTTTAAATTTAAAAAAAAAATGGTATTAAATTTTAGTAAGTAAAAATTAAAAATGATGTGGAGATAATTGTATATAAACTTTTTTTTAAAAAAGTGAAAATGTATGTTTATCAAATTTGATTAGTAAAAGTTGGTAAAATTTTGTATAAGTTAACCAATACAAAAGAGAGGGCATAAAGGTAATTTCAATTCTAAGTTTTTCAATTATATTAAAAAGATAAAAACTTTAATAAATATAGTATTTCATGTTATGAACTCAATTTATTTTCGTTAAAATTAAAATATGTATAATATATTATATTATAAATTATATGATATTATGAAATAATAATTATACAAAATTTATAAAAAAAAACATGTTCATAAATTAATTAATGGTTTATATTCAACATAATATTTAGTTTTTCAACCGTAACTAGTTTTCATTGTCTATAAATATATTATAGAACACATTTTGAACCATTATTTAAATTGAAATCCAATTTCTAAATCTGCTACCAAACACATATATGAAAACATGAAACACAATTATGTTTTCATTTAATCTCTTATTTTTCAAAATTCTATTTTCAAATTGCCTACCAAATAGGCCCTTAGTTTTTTAGAATGAGTCTCTTTTCTGAAGTTGAAATCATTTTAACCCATTTTTTGGAATTACTCTTAATTTTCATTCTATTGATGAAGTGAAATATAGCAAATGGTAAAAAAAACCCAAAGAATGCTGGAACAATCCAGCCTTATCGCAGTCCATACCCTCCATATCATATCAAGATAAATAGGTCAGGTCTAGGCAACTGTATACTCAAAGATCATGGATAACATCAACTCAAAAGAAACGAGTACAACACTCCAAAACCTACTCATCTCATGAAGGAATACTTGACCTTGTGGATGTGGACTATTCTTTAGTGCTTGTTTGGAATGAGTGCTTAAAAAATAAGTTTTAAGTGTTAAAAAGATAGTTTTAACTACTTGAAAGGTCATTGCAAGCATGTTCTTAAACTTTAAGCATGCCTAAATATATGTAGGTGGTCGGAGGGATTAGAACCACTATATCCAATGATTTAACTAGGTCAAATTAGATTGTTTCAAAAAAAAAAAAAAAAAAACTAGGTCAAATTAGAGATATTGTTTTCTAAAGGCTCAATATCCAAGAAGTCAATATGAGCATCGATGAACTAGTTAAGGTATATATTCTCAACCAAAATGTCACATTCTCAAAGCATCTCTTTTTTTTCTTTCTTATTAAATACGAAATTGAAAGGTTACAGAACTATAACCTATCATATTTTTTTGAAGTTCAAGGATATGATAAACACAACATTCAAAGCTTAGAGATTTATTAGACATTTTTTAATGCTCAACTATTAGATTTGATTTAAAACTTTGTAATAAGACTTATAATTTAGTTAAAATTTTAAATCTCTATTAAAACTAATCAAACTATCATTTATAAGTACGGGATGAATATTTTTTAGTTATGAGGTTTCCAAAGTTTTTTTAGTTCCAAAATTTTGAAACCTTACCATTTTTTTTTTTATAAAACCTTATCATTTTTTTTTGGGAAAGAACCAAAACTAAAACATAAATCATCCCTCCTTATGGGAGTTTTTCTCTGTGTGCAGGGATTTGTGGACCCCTAAAGACTGTTGGGGTTGGCTAGCGAAGAAGCTGGGAGTTGAGGATATCTCAAAAGCAATAACCATAATGTGGAGTGTGTGGAATTTTAGAAATAAAATTTACACTTCTCCTAATGCTATTTTCACTTCTCTTTTGCCAGATAATAGAGGGTTGCTGACCACAATTGAGAAGTGCCTTGGTGAAATTTCCAGGGGAGATAGGCTTTCTCCCTTGCCGCTCGGTACTGAGAGCTGTGGGGTTCAGGTTGCTTGGTGTCCTCCCCCAGACGGCGTATTAAAGCTCAATGCTGATGCTTCGTGGTGCGAAGCTACTAGAAGGGGCGGGTTAGGTTGGGTGGCTCGCGACTCTCAGGGGTCTCCTCTTTGCGTTGGGATCCAGCATTGGCAGCGGAAATGGTCGATCAAGTCTCTTGAAGCTGCTGCGATCATGGCTGGTCTTCGTTCTCTCTCTAGGGTTGAGCTTAGCTCCTTCCATACCATCATTGTGGAATCCGACTCGATGGAGGTTGTTTCTGCTTTGAGCAACCCGGGTACAGATATATCTGAAACTAGTTCCGTTATTGATGAGATTCACTCTCTCACCTCCCACTGGAACAAGGTTCGGTTTGTTTTTGTTCCTAGACTTTGTAACTCTGTCGCCCACTCTCTTGCACGATCTGTGTTTTTGGAGCCGGTTAGCTGGTCGTCGTCCTCCATTTCGGGGGCGGATCCTTTAGTTTGGGTTTCGAATTTCCCCTCTTGGGTTAGTTGTATCTGTGGCGAGGATTATCGTTCCTCTTTGGTTATTTAATTATATTTCTCTTTCAAAAAAAAAAAAAAAAAAACTAAAACATAAATCAGCAGAGGACAGAAGGTTGCCTATCAAGATTTGACAAGCATCACGAGCCAGCAAGAAAACACAGAATCCCAGATCTGAGTGCATGACTGAGTCATCGCCCAATTTGCAAGTCTGTCAGCCATACTATTTTGTGCCCGTCAAATAGCCCTCCAATCATTCATGATACAGAAAACATAACTCACATAAGAATTGAAAAAATGCCACTAGAGATCCCGCACCAATTTGCATTTCTACATTAAATGCTCAATGGTTTCTAACTCCCTGCGGCATAAAGGGCACAACACGTCAGAAATTACTCCCTTTTGCCGCAAATTTGTACAAGTTGGAACAATATTATTAAGAATCTGCCAACTACAAAATTTAACTTTTGAGGATAATGTTGTCTTCCAAAGCCCCTTATAAAAGGTCACCACTGGGCACAAAGAAAAACTTGAACCACCCTAATCAATCTCTCGCAACATCCTCAATTTATAGGCACTCTTCACCGAAAGAACTTCTCTCCTATCATTCGGCCAAAACACCTCATCATCCTGAAGGAAATAATCGAATTAAACCCACAGCGGAAGCATAGGAATCGTCTTTGATTTATTTAGAATTAAACTAAAATACAAGGGTTAAGCATAACATATCTTGAAAATATGAAGATTCTTCTGGCGGATCTTTATCTCTTCCACAAAGTTTTCCTAGCTATGACTCGAACACAGGACCAAGGCTTGTGGGAGCCTCTTGAAAGAAAATCCACAAGGTATTGAAGAGGAAGAGGTCTAGAGAGAATTCTCTAATTTTCTCTATTGAGGAGATGTGTGTTATGAAGAATGTTCAATGACTCACCTCTAAGGTCCTATTTATAGTGATCTAGGGAAGATAATTAAATAATATATTTTAATATATAATATATTTAAATATATTTAAAATTCTAACCTTTAAAATTCTCCTACGACATCTATTTCCTAATTTGAATCCAATTCAAATTTAATAAATATCTTTTCTTTAATGTATCTAATATACATTAATTATTTTTAATATTCAATGTATCAAATACAATAAATATATTTTTCTCTTTTATATTTAATATATCTAATATATTAAATATTAATTTGAACACTTCAAATTAAATATTAATTTGAACATTTCAAATTTTTCTTTCAACTAAATTGATCTTTTAGTGTTACTATGAGCTAGCAATGAGACCTTATGGACCTACAGATTATAAGCTCCAATGATACAAAATTAATTAATTAAACTCTTTAATTAATCAATTTTCATTCATTAACTCTAGGGTCACTCCACTATACACCTAGAGTTGCACTCTTATGCACTGTAGGACAAGTTGTGTCCATAGATATAATCATTACATTGCAAGTCAATCCTTCACAAGTTGTTCGTAATTACAGCTGGGTCAAAAGCCCGTTTTACCCCTATAATTACATCTTGCACCTTAAGTACCACTGATTCTCTAATGAACAATATGTTTATAATCTAATTAAAAACTAAGTCCCTCTCGGACCAATGAGAGGGTGGGGCCCCATTGTTCAAGTCCCGAAATCAGCACTTAAGGGAACTACTCATCTACTTACCCTATATGAAAATGAGTGAATTCCATCTTGTGAGATTATGTTTCCAGCTCCCTATTTGGTCAAGTCCCCAAAATGGTAGGCATATTGAATCGGCTACAAAAGCCACTCTCACCCATGTAAATCAAAGGACAAGCCCTCACAGGCAGGAGTTCATAACTCACTCAGGATTAAGATCGAGTCGCATATGATCATCCTGATGAAATATTAATCATCTCAATTAACGGATTTATAAAGAGAGATTAAATATTTCGTGGTCCAGTCTTATACAAACTCATTGTATAAGATACCTCCACTCACATGTCTCCACATGAATGATTTGGATCAAATCATTTGTAACTATTACAAAGTGGGTCGTATCAATAATGTTACCAGGATAAGGCACCCAACCTTATCCATATACTATGACCCTTTAGGTTATTTCTTGAACATGATCCTCTCGTATGTCAATCACATACTGTTCAAGATTACACTAATAACCTTGGATTTTTCATATAATGGATAATATTATATTGCAAATAAAATAATCAAAATTATTATTCATTATTAAATAAATTATTAATTACGAGGCTTTAGAGCATAAATCCCAACACATCCTCCCTCTGACAGCTGATGGGTAGAGGTAGGATCAAATCGCCTCATTTTCAATGAAGCCCGCTCTCACCTTCTCTACATCTCAGGTCTCATCCTCATGCAAAAGGTACGCCACATTCTCCTAAAGGAAAGACCCCTAAACAAAGCAAGGTTTGCTATTATTGTCCCTATGAAGCCACGGATCATTGCAGATCCTAATGTTGCGCCCATTCACAACTCACTAGCGAAAGCTCTACTTAAAAAGCTTCTGCCCCCAATGAATACTCCACCAGACATAATAGGGATTGTTCCCCACCTTTGCCTCAAGGAAAGCCCCTGTACGAAAATACTGCCCTCTCATTACCTGGTAAAGGAGAGTATGAGGGTTACGCAGAAGCCTCCAACATTACTTGGCAAGCATTGCTTTATTACAGACATCCAAATCACATAAACTCATCCTTACCAACTCCTTATTGATGCGCATCCTCTTCCAGCTCCTCCAGTGAATTTTCTTCTGATTCTTCGAAGAACGCCATCAAAAATTTATGCACATGGAATTGATTTCCTTGCACAACGTATCCAGAATTCTGAAGAAACTCATGGCATAGGGTGGTATTACCTGAGCCACCGCTTTAATTAGAACTTTCTTCCCACCTGCTGAAAAGAGCTTCTCCTTCCACCCTTGCAAAACCTTCCAAACCCTTAATTGAGAATAATAAAGAACGTTTACTCTAGGCATTTTGAGATGGAAGGCCTAAATGCTTCTCCAGTGTATTCGTTTGGACAACCTTAAGCTCCCTGTGAATAAAATCCTGCATCTCCACGATTGTATTCCTACTCACCATGAATATTGATTTATCATAATTTATAACATGGCCAGAAGCATTTTTATCAGTTGTTAGCACTCTCTTTATCGCAAAACAATCCTACGTAGATGCTCGATAGAAAATTAAGTTATCATCAGCGTAGAAAAGATGTGAAATAACAGGACAAAATTTAGTCATTTGCAAGCCCTTAAAATTATTTAAAGTTATTTCAGCATATAATAAAGCAGATAAACCTTGAGCACAATAATAAAAAGGTAAGGAGAAAGAGGGTCTCCTTGTCGCAGGCCACGAGAAGGTCTGAACTCAGAAGTTAGACTCCTATTGAGCATAACTGCAAAGCTAGCAGTCTCCACACATCCCATTACCATATTCACCTAGCGAACATCAAAGCCCATACGTAACATCAACTTGCAAAGATAATCCCACTCAACCCAGTCATAAGCCTTGTTCATATCTACCTGCATAGCCATATTCCCCAGTTTTCTTTTAGTCTTACTATTTATCACATGGATACACTCAAAATCAATCACCACATTATCATAAATAAAACGATTGGGAACAAAAGTTGATTGCTCCGTCGAGATAATCGAGTCCAACACTCTTTTCAATCGATTGAAAATGGTCGTAGCAATAAGCTTATAACTAACATTACATATGCTTATGGGCCTGTAATCGACCATCACCCAAGGGTCACGCTTTTTGGGAATAAGCACAATGTGTGTTTGGTTCAAATCGTGAGGTGTAGCTCAACCATTGAGCACATCCAAGCATAACTGGATAGTTTCTGTTCCAACTAAGTCCCAATGCTTTTGATAAAATAAAGCATTAACTCCATTTGGACCTAGAGCCTTTGTTGGATTCACACCCTTCAAAGCTAATTCCACCTCTGTTCTTGTAAAATCTCATGTCAACTCACAATTTTGATCTACTGTAACTATACATGGAATACAATCCAAGACTTTATCAATCTCCATGAATGAGGCTGATGATGTGAAGAGAGCCTTAAAATAAGTAGCGGCAATATCATTAAGCTCTTCTTTACCAGTTTTCTAAAGTTTGAACCCGTTAGTCAAACCTGCAATCAAATTTTGTTTTCGCCGCTGATTAGCCTTCCCATGTAACCATTTTAAGTTCCTATCACTCCAAACTAACTAGTCCTCACGAGATCGTTGTTTCCAATTGATAATTCTCAGTTATGAGGATTATTTAACCCTAAAACTAAGTTGTTCTTGACATTTTTGCATATTTTGTCGAATAATGAGCAAGCTAAAAATAGCATTTATAAGATAAATTCATGTAAGCTTGTCGGAGTATGGAAAAAGAAGAAATAAGTAGAAAAAATAAAGGAAAGTTCGCTAAATTGTTGTTTTTGTGCAGATTTGAAGCAATGAAGAAAATGCAAATGAAATGCAATTGCATTTCCTTGAGAAGGCAATGTGGTGAACAAGAGGGAAAGTGCAATTGCAATGCAATTGCCTTTTCTGGACTTATCCTTCATTACGGAAATCATGGAAATTTATCAAGATCTACGAGATTTGCTCAATTTCTGGAGAATTTTCAACCTAATCTCATGCCCAAACATTGACTCATGATTGAAGGAGCACAAAGATGAAAACCCTACCCATCAATGCCTATAAAAATGGGAAAAATGAAGCAAAACGTGGCTGGGTTTTCTTCTGCTCGCCCAAAGTCTGTAATTTCTTATTTTTCTGTCATTTTACAGCAGTTTGCTCCTCTGTTTTTGTTCATTGTTTATTCTATAGTTAGCTTCTGCTTTGATCTAAATGTTGTAAGTTGTTAAATTTTAGTTAAACATTGAATCCTTGAATATCGTTCTTCCTTTTAGATCAGTTTTCTGCCGTTTCAGCCATGGTTGCTGTTGTTCCACAATTTTCAGCTGTCAATTTTTTGTTGTCAAATTTTCTGCTGTTAATTTTATGCTCTTTTTATTTTCGTTTGCTACTATTTTCCAGCCCCTTTCAACTTTAAAATTCAATCACTCCTCAACGAAAATTGAAGAAAGTGAAGGCTCAATTCCCTTTGAAAAAAGTGGAGTTGAGTCGATTGAATAAGAAGTGAAAAAGGGACTGTGTTCTTCCATTTCTTAGAATTTATTTTCTGTTTTATTTAAGTTATTTGCTTCTGTTTTAGGAACTTAATTGTTGCTATAATTTTGAGTTTTTAGCTACTATTTTATTCTTCCATTTTGTTCTTGAAATTAATTAGTTGTTGAATTTATTTTGATTAATAGAATTTTGGTTGTTCTTTCATTATTATTGAGTTGTTATTCAAGTATTTATTAACTTTATTTTAGTTATGCACTTTGATTCTTTTAAATCATTATTTTTCTATTCTTTAATTATGAGCTAAGTCTTTCTTTGGGATTCAAGCATGTGAAGCCTAATATGTAAGAGCAACATTGCTTAATCTTATAGCATTGTTTGCTTTTATTGATTGAAATTTTCATTACTAGTTTAGATTGACCACCTAGATTAGTATACAACAATTTGAGTCTAATTCTGAAAAGGTTAGATAAAAATTGTGTTTTCATAAAAGCGATAAAGGAAAATAGCCTAGACATAGGAATTTGTTTTTGACCCTAGACATAGGGCAAAACCTTTAAAACCAAAAAAAATTGTGTTTCAAAATTAACTAAGTTCGTATTGGCCATAGAAATATCGGTTTAATCACTTAGCCTCCTAAAGATACTTCATAGAAGGTTGAATAGGTGTTGAATTCGGTTTACAAAGCTTAAGTGTTGAGTCAAAGGATTGCAATTGCAATTAGGCTGCAATTTCTTTCAATAGAGCAAAAGCATATTTGAATCCCTCTTTTATCATTTTCTTTTCAAAAATAAAAATTATACCAATTATTGTTTTACACCGATTACCCACAATTGCAATTTGAAAATATCTTTGCTTATTCTCTTGAATTTTGTTGTATCTGTTCCCTGTGGGATCGATACTCTGGAATACTTCCAATTTTATATTACTTGCATGACAGTGTGCACTTGCACTGAACTGGAACTTTGTTTTAATTTATAAATATTTTCTTTAAGCCCCACGTTTCAGTTCGATCACCAATAAAGATAATTTTCTTCATAAGACTCTCCAACTCTCGCTCATCCACCCATCTTGACTCCCAATTCGTCAGTCAAAGAGCTTCTAACTCCTTAATTTCCTCCTCTTTGTGAATTATCGTACCTTTGAAGGAACCCCCCAACCAATTGCAGTTCCATCTCCTAATCTATTTAAGACACTCACCCAGCTTCCTTCGATGCCTCAAAACTCCACCGCTTTGCCTATCCACACTTTCGCTATTATATCCTGACACTTTCTGAGCTTTGTCCAGCTTTCCTCAAAAGAATACCCAAACTCCTCGACCACTCCCGCCCTCGACTGACACTAAATTCCAACTTGCCAAAATAGGTCTATGTCATAAGCTCTCATAAACCCCAGATGAGCAACACAGAAATCCCTACAAGAAGAAAACAAATCATGGTTTAGCAAAAATCTATCAAGCCGAATCTAAGTCAAATTACCATAGAAGTGTTCATTTGTCCAAGTAAAATCCCCTCTTTTGAAACTAGGGTCAATCAAGAGACAATTATCATTTGCCTCCCTAAACGCTCTCATCTGGGAATGAGGTATACTAAGACCACTAGATTTCTTCAAATCCATCACGATCTCATTGAAATTTTCGCCAACCACCCAAGGAAGAGTCGATGGCATTTTAAACATTCTAGCAATTGCCAAGAATCTCCCCTAAGCTCGGTCACCAAATTTTCATAGAACCCCATGGAACGCCAATCTCCATAAGCCTCCTTAACGAAGGCATCAATATGACCTACAGAAATAGATAAAATGTTAACATTTAAATTCCTATTCCATAATAACATCAAATCACTACTATTTCCAATACTTGGCACATTAAAACAATAATCATAATTCAAAAGATGCTTTATTTGATCATTCAAAAGATTTTTACAACATGTTTCAGATAGAAAAACTAACTTAGATAAATTATTACATGTCAAATGACACAAGCACAAAATGTTCGAGGGTTACCCAGCCCCCAAACATTCCAACATAAAATTTTCATGGCTATCAGTAGGGTTGCACAGTGTCACAGTCGTAGATCTTCAACCGTGCGGCGCTATGATTTTTCGCCTAATCATGGCCAGCCTTAAGGGGAACTCAAGCCCCAATACATTTTTCGCCCAGCTTTGTGGCTTAATCGGACCTTAGGCGAGGTTCTTTCCTTCAACCAAGCTTCTTTTAAGATGCAACGGAAGTATACTTGGTCATACATGTCGCTCGTACGTGTATTTTCACTTGAATGCGACTCTAGCCGACTTGCCTCTACTCTAGGCCAAGTCCTAAGGCCTAACCTTGCCTCTACACTAGGCCAAGGTCATTAGAACACAATGTCGCTTCTCGAGACATCGTCCCTCAACTCTCCAACATGCCCATAATGCTTCAACATCAGTCTGGAACTTCACCGGGACTCATTTGGACCTTTCGTTGGGCCAAAACTGCCTTAAAACGCTCAACCGAAGCTTATCGAGTGATTCAGGCACTTATCGGGACTTACCAAGTGATTATAATGCTTACCGGGTGCAACCGATGCAAATCAGAGCTTTTCGGGGCATTATAATACAAACCAGGACATATCGGGCAAGTACCATCCAAATCGAAAACTATCGGGTTCCACTGATGAATAGTGATCCCATCTCGAGCCTCGGGAGGTCACATGACTTAGCCGCTCGATCGAACATGCTATCGAAATCCTTCCCATGGGTCGCTTTCATAATCGGGGCCTCTCGGACATCCATCCATCCAAGTCATATCGAGGCATGGACCCTTCAGTGTCCATGCCGAGTCATTCTCACGTCGCTGGCCGCTACCGGGTCCTATGGTCGAACTTCTTGCCCATGGGAAGGGGCGCAATGTCGACACACCCGTGCCGCGCAACACTGTCTTAGCAAAATCCATTCCATAAGAAGACGCCCAAGACACTCGTCTTGTAGACACTCGTCTTGCAGACGCTCGCCCACACCATGACACACTCATATGTCATGGGGTAGCTCGCTTAGGCCCTAAGCCCAGGGGTGGTGGAGAGCCAACATCATGCCTCCCCCTAAGGTAGACAATTGAGATTTTAGCTCCTGCCACCCATGCACGTCAATTTGGCGAGGGATCATACGCCAGCGTGGAGCGCTCGTCTGGACTCCGATCGACACGAAATCTGGCGAGCTTACATCTTGCCCATATACGGACTTAACTCCAGAGCCGCACATCAAAACTCATGACGAAACCCCGACTTCAGAGGTTCTAGCCTAGGGCCCCATCTGACCCCCACTAAGCTTGTCACTGACACCTCTGACGACATAGTTGTCTTCTATTTTGCTTGCATCTCAACATGGCATTCAAGCCCACTTATGTTGGTGTGTTAGATGATGCACCGTCCTCCTCGATCGCATCATGGCACTTGGCTTCTCGTGGCCATATGGGCGACACTCGCGTGTCACCGTTGTGTCTATCTGCGTCATGAGGGTCACAACCTACTCTCTTCTTAGTATGGTTGTGACACACAGCAACCTCTGCCATTACATTCAAATCCTATGAAACAACAATTGGAACTGAACCATACCCACCCGTCTATGCTATCTCTGGGAAGTCAATGCACTTTGTTTTTAGAGGGGTTGGGCTCGTATCCTCAACTTTGATAGGTACCATCGTGTCCGCCTGAGGCTGGGACTGAAGATGTTTGCCCCCGACCTTCAGAACCATCCTATCATCATGCTTTTTCCCAAACCCATCAGTCGACTGGACTTTTCGAGCAGCCCATTTCCAGGATCCACACCCTCGTTGTACATCTGCAACATGCCGTAACACCTCTCCCTTGCTAGACAAGTGGCTCGACCCATCATGAGATTAAGAACAATTCTCCAACGTAATTGGACCTTCCAACACCATCACTTGCACCTCTCGCATGTGGGCCACCACCTCTTAGTCAGGCTTGGCAGCAGACGAATCCATCATTGGACCTAAAAATGAACCAGCACTAAGGCCCATATTGTTCACCACCTCATGCTGCTCTAGGTTGGGCCCCTCCATACACAGCCTATCGGTGTGAGAATGAGCCACCAACAGAATGCCCTTTGACTGACTACACGTGCCCCGCCCTCCACATCCTGAGAGTTACCAGATTCATTACTCTCCTTCATACAAACTGGCAACGCTCCTTCCTTAGCCCTGCTTTGGATCATAATCACAGGGGAACCCGCAATTGTTGCCACCAAACTCGCAGCGCGGTTGGAAAATGGACCCACTGCCGCCAGATCACTCACTTCACTCTTCTTCGTCGAATCCCTCTGACCAGTAGCCGCTACGTCCCAATCTGATGAATCCTCCTTAGTTGTAGTGTCACTTGACCTCGAAGTAAATGACGAACAACTCCTAAATCCCCCTATTTGTCATCTTAGATTGACAAAATTATTGTCAAATATTTGATGCAGACTTCTAAGAATGATAATGTATCATTCTATCATGAAGATGATTTTGTCTAAGGAGGAATATCCTAAGACACCTCAAATGTTGAGACATAAGATTGACTATCTACACTTAGTAAGAGATACTCTAGTGTATAAATGAGATTTAACATTTAATAAACATTAAAATTGGTTATTATATATCAATTAAACCAATGGTTTGACCATTGAGTAGAAAAGTAAAAATTTTCTCAGAGTATCTATGGATTAGAAATTATACTTTTATGTATAGAATTAAAGATTTGATCTTTACAAGATACACTTATCCTAAGTGGTGGAGTATGATATACAAGTTAAATGTTTTTGCTTGTGAAGCAACAAAAGAACTTGTATGATTCAAATTGTTCCATAAATATCTGAAAGGTGTTTCAAATATGATTTAGTTTATCACTCTTTATTATGATAATAGTAGTGCAATGACTGAAATTAAGGAACCTAGAAAACACGAATGTAAGGAAAACTAATTGAGAGAAAGCATCATGGTGATGACCAAGGTTTAAAATGTCGATGTCAACGGAAATGTCGATGTCTCAATTTTATGGAAATTTCGATGGAAATATCGATAAAATGTCGATGTCGATGGATATTTCTGAAAAAAAATTTAAAAAAAAAATTCAAAAAAATATTTAAATTAATAAATGAACATTTTACACTTTTTAAATGAGTTAAAATACTTGTTGCAATATTATATTCACATTAAGTTACATTTTCTTGCTATTTTTTTTTTTTAATATTTCATCACTTTTGTACGGTATAGTGGAAATGTCGATTTCCCCTTATGTCGATGTCGAACCCATGGACATGTGGAAATATCGATGGAAATGTCGACATGTCGACGGAAATTTAATACCATGGTGGTGACCAAGATAGCTTTTAATGACAATTGTTTTGATTTATATACAAAGACTCTTTAGGCTAAAGTGTTTGAGGGCTACCTAGAATGTCTAAGATTGTAAGACATGTCTCATCTTCTCTAGGGCAAGTGGGAGAACATGTCGGGTGTAGAGTATGTCTTAGGATACATCTCTCACCAGCTTTAGTGCAAGTGGGAGATTGTTGTGATTTATACCCTAAAGCCTGGTAATTTTTTATTTAATATTTTATAATTATTTGATAATTATTTTATTATTTCTATTTGCAATTATATTATCTATTACATAAAAATACAAGGTTATTAGTGTAATCTTGAATAGTATGTGGTTGACATACGTGAGGATCATATTCAAGAAATAAATTAAAGGGTCTATTGTATATGAATAAGATTTGGTGTCTTATCTTGATAATACTATTGATACGATGTACTTTGTAATAATTACAAATGATTTGATCTAAGTCATTCATGTGGAGACATGTGAGTGGGAGTATCATATACAAGAAGTTTGTATAAGATTGAACCACGAAATATTTAATCTCTGTTTATAAATCCGTTAATTGATAATATTAATATTTCAACAAGATGATCACATGCGAGTTGATCTTAATCTTGAGTGAGTTATGAACTCCTTCCTATGAGGGCTTGTCTTTTGATTTGCATGGGTGAGAGTGGCTTTTGTAGCCGATTCAATAAGCCTACCATTTTGGAGACTTGACCAAATAGGAAGCTGAGAACATAAGTTTCACAAGATAAAATTCACTTCTTCCCATATAGGAAAAGTAGATGAGTAGTTCCCTTAAGTGCTGATATCAGGACTTTAACAATACGGCCACACCCTCTCACTGACCCGAGAGGAAATTAATTTATGATTGGATCATAAACAGATTGTTCATTATAGGATCAGTGATACTTAAGGTATAAGATGTAATTCATGGGTAAAATAAATTTTTAACCCAGCAATAATACGAACAACTCATAAATGATCGACTTACATGTAATAGTTATATCCATGGACGCAACTTGTCCTACGGTGCATAAGAGTGCAACTCTAGGTCTATAGTGGAGTGACCTAGAGTTAATGAATGAAAATTAATTGATTAAAGAGTTTAATTAATTAATTTTTTATTATTGGAGCTTATAATTTGTAGGTCCATAAGGTCTCTTTGCTAGCTCATAGTAACACTAAAAGATCAATTTAGATAAAAGAAAATTTTGAAATGTTCAAATTAATATTTAATTTGAAATGTTTAAATTTAAGTTTAATATATATTTGATATATTAAATAAGAAAAATATATTATTGTATTTGATACAATAAATATTAAAGAGAATAATATATTAATTGTTGGGATTTATGCCCTAAAACCTCGTAATTAATTATTTATTTAATAATTAATAATAATTTTGATTATTTTATTTGCAATATAATATTATCCATTATATGAAAAATCTAAGGTTATTAGTGTAATCTTGAACAGTATGTCATTGACATACAGGAGGATCGTGTTCAAGAAATAACCTAAAGAGTCATAGTATATGGATAAGGTTAGGTGCCTTATCCTGGTAACACTATTGATACGGCCCACTTTGTAATAGTTACAAATGATTTGATCCAAATCATTCATGTGGAGACATGTGAGTGGGGGTATCTAATACAATGAGTTTGTATACGACTGGACCACGAAATATTTAATCTCTCTTTATAAGTCAGTTAATTGAGAAAATTAATATTTCATCAGGATGATCATATGCGACTCGATCTTAATCCTGAGTGAGTTATGAACTCCTGCCTGTGAGGGCTTGTCCTTTGATTTGCATGGGTGAGAGTGGCTTTTATAGCTGATTCAATATGTCTACCATTTTGGAGACTTGACCAAATAGGGAGCTGGAAACATAATCTCACAAGATGGAATTCACTCCTTCCCATATAGGGTAAGTAGACGAGTAGTTCCCTTAAGTGCTGATTTCGGGACTTGAACAATGGGCCCCACCCTCTCATTGGCCCGAGAGGGACTTAGTTTATAATTAGATTATAAACAGATTGTTCATTAAAGAATCAGTGGATACTTAAGGTGCAAGATGTAATTATATGGGTAAAATGGATTTTTGACCCAATTGTAATTACGAACAACTCGTGAAGAATCGACTTGCATGTAGTGATTATATCAATAGACACAACTTGTTCTACAGTGCATAAGAGTGCAATTTTAGGTCTATAGTGGAGTGACTCTAGAGTTAATGACTGAAAATTAATTAATTAATGAAAATTGATTAATTAAAGAGTTTAATTAATTAATTTTGTATCATTGGAGCTTATAATCTGTAGGTCCATAAGGTCCCCTTGCTAGCTCATAGTAACACTAAAAGATCAATTTAGTTGAAAGAAAATTTTGAAATGTTCAAATTAATATTAATTTGAAGTGTTCAAATTAATATTTAATATATTAGATATATTAAATATAAAAGAGGAAAATATATTTATTGTATTTGATACATTAAATATTAAAATTTGAAATGTTCAAATTTAATATTTAATTTGAAATGTTCAAATTAATATTTAATTTGAAGTGTTCAAATTAATATTTAATATATTAGATATATTAAATATAAAAGAGGAAAATATATTTATTGTATTTGATACATTAAATTTTAAAATAATTAATGTATATTTGATATATTAAATAAAAGATATTTATAGAATTTGAATAAGATTCAAATAAATAAATATCGTAGAAGATTTAAATGAGATTCAAATAAATAAAAAATATTTTTTAATATATTAGATATTAAAATATAATATTTTAATTATGACAAAGATTTTCCCTTGGTCTCTATAAACAGAACTCTTGGGTTAAGCCATTAGACACAACACATATCTCCTCAATAAAGAGAATTAGAGAATTATCTCTAGACCTCTTCCTCTTGAATCCCTTGTGATTTTCTTTCAAGAGGCTCCCACAAGCCTTGGTCCTGTGTTCGAGTCATAGCTAGGAAGACTTTGTGTAAGAGATAAAGATCCACCAGAAGATTTTGCATATTTTCAAGGTATGTTATGCTTAACCATAATATTATTATTTAATTCTAAATAAACTCAAACAGATTCCTACGCTTCCGCTTGAGTTTAATTAGATTATTCCCTTCAATTGGTATCAGAGTTATCTTTGAGTTTTATTTAGAATTAAAGTTTTGTGATGGTGGGTATTTTAATTTATCATATATGTGATATATGATGGTTTGCAAAACTTGATTGTTTGGACATATTTGTGTGGCATTAGATTTATAGCTTTGATTAGATATTTGTAAAACTAAGGATTAATTTTTTTTTTTAAAACTACGATTGTTGCGAGTCATACGAAAGTTGTTGGTTCAAGAAGTGTCGAGTGTTGTAGTTTAGTAATAACAATAAAAGGGAACAAAGATACATGTTTCGCCGGCTTTAGTACAAGTGAGAGATTGTTGGGATTTATGACCTAAAATCTCGTAATTAATTATTTATTTAATAATTAATAATTATTTTAATTATTTTATTTACAATATAATATTATCCATTATATGAAAAATCTAAGGTTATTAGTGTAATCTTGAACAGTATGTCATTGACATACAGGAGGATTGTGTTCAAGAAATAACCTAAAGAGTCATTGTATATGGATAAGATTAGGTGTCTTATCCTGGTAACACTATTGATACGGCCCACTTTGTAATAGTTACAAATGATTTGATCCAAATCATTCATGTGGAGACATGTGAGTGGGGGTATCTAATACAATGAGTTTGTATAAGACTGGACCACGAAATATTTAATCTCTCTTTATAAATCCGTTAATTGAGAAAATTAATATTTCATCAGGATGATCATATGCGACTCGATCTTAATCCTGAGTGAGTTATGAACTCCTGCCTGTGAGGGCTTGTCCTTTGATTTGCATGGGTGAGAGTGGATTTTATAGCCGATTCAATATGCCTACCATTTTGGGGACTTGACCAAATAGGGAGCTGGGAACATAATCTCACAAGATGGAATTCACTCCTTCCCATATAAGGTAAGTAGACGAGTAGTTCCCTTAAGTGCTGATTTCAGGACTTGAACAATGGGGCCTCACCCTCTCATTGCCTCGAAAGGAACTTAGTTTATAATTAGATTATAAACAGATTGTTCATTAGAGAATCAGTGGATACTTAAGGTACAAGGTGTAATTATAGGGGTAAAACGGATTTTTGACCCAACTGTAATTACGAACAACTCGTGAAGGATCGACTTGTATGTAGTGATTATATCAATGGACACAACTTGTCCTACAGTGCATAAGAGTGCAACTTTAGGTCTATAGTGGAGTGACTCTAGAGTTAATAAATGAAAATTAATTAATTAAAGAGTTTAATTAATTAATTTTGTATCATTGGAACTTATAATCTGTAGATCCATAAGGTCCCCTTGCTAGCTCATAGTAACACTAAAAGATCAATTTAGTTGAAAGAAAATTTTGAAATGTTCAAATTAATATTAATTTGAAGTGTTCAAATTAATATTAATTTGAAGTATTCAAATTAATATTTAATATATTATATATATTAAATATAAAAGAGAAAAATATATTTATTGTATTTGATACATTAAATATTAAAATTTGAAATGTTCAAATTTAATATTTAATTTGAAGTGTTCAAATTAATATTTAATATATTAGATATATTAAATATAAAAGAGGAAAATATATTTATTGTATTTGATACATTAAATATTAAAATAATTAATGTATATTTGATATATTAAATAAAAGATATTTATAGAATTTGAATAAGATTCAAATAAATAAATATCGTAGGAGATTTGAATGAGATTCAAATAAATAAAAGATATATTTTAATATATTAGATATTAAAATATAATATTTTAATTATGACAAAGATTTTCCCTTAGTTTCTATAAATAGAATCCTTGGGTTGAGCCATTAGACACAACACACATCTCCTCAATAGAGAGAATTAGAGAATTCTCTCTAGACCTATTCTTCTTTAATCCCTTGTGATTTTCTTTCAAGAGGCTCCCACAAGTCTTGGTCCTGTGTTCGAGTCATAGCTAGGAAGACTTTGTGGAAGATATAAAGATCCACCAGAAGATTCTCCATATTTTCAAGGTATATTATGCTTAACCATAATATTATTATTTAATTCTAAATAAACTCAAACCGATTCCTATGCTTCCGCTTGGGTTTAATTAGATTATTCCCTTCATTAATGTATTATATACATTAAAGGAAACAATATATATGAAATTTGAATGTGATTCAAATAGGTAAATATATATTGTAGGAGATTTGAATGAGATTCAAATATGTTAAATATATATTTTTTTAATATAAGGATTTTATAATATATTATTTGATTTTATGGCAAAGATTCTACACCAAGTCCTTAGAAATAGGACCATGGGTTGAGTCAAAAGAGAGAGATCTCCTACACACATAATTCTCTACGAATTTTTCTCCTATAGATTTTTTTCAAGAAGTTCCCACAAACCTTAGTCTTGTGTTTGAGTCATAACAAAGAAGATCTTGTGGAGATTCGAGATTCGGTAGAACACATGGAGATTCCCTGGAATGTTAAGAAGAAAAGATCCTCCAGAAATTTTCTCTATATTTCACCAATATAAGTTTGCTTAACCTTGTTTTCATTTTAATTCTAAATAAAATGAAAGTCGATCCAAAATTTGATTTCTAAATTGTTTAGAAACCATGTTTTTCGTTGCAAGGTGAAGTGTTTATTCCTATCAATATGTTCAACACAACCTTAATGAAGTGGCTTTTTGACATTAATGAACCAAATGACAAGAAAATATTTAACCTGACTCATTAAGATAATTTAGATAGCAAGGTAGATAAGGAAGGTTGGGGCTTAAAGTTTCAGAAGACAATGAGGGGTGAGGGGTCAAGTAAGGGTGTGTAAAAACTGAACCAAACCAACGAACTGAATCAAGTCGAGTCAAACTAACTAGTTCGATCTGGTTTTTTCACTATGTTCATTTTTTTCGGTTTACCCTTTTGAAAAGAAAAAAAAAAAGTTTTTTGATTTAGTCTTTGGTTCATCTCTAAAAAAAGACTGAATAAACCAAACCAAACCGAAATCCTTATAACTTAAAAAGAACCAACCCTACCTTAGCCCAAGTTTAGTAATGGAATATTCACCACCACAACCCTACCTTAGAGTTTTCTTTTGTCTAAAACTCATAAACCCTACACTTAACCACAGTCGTTTTCCCTCCCCTTTTCTCTCCCTCTCACACTCTTCCTCTACTCTTCCTTCCCTAATTCTTTCACGATCCATGGTCACCCTTCCTCTCACCATCGTCGTGCCTTTCCCCCTCACAGCCTCCGTCATTTCCGCTCGTTGTTGAAGCCATTATCGTCCTTCCCTCTTGCCGTTAAAGTCATCAACGCCCCTCACCATCATTGCCATCCTCTCGTTTTTGCCAACTTCCCCCACGTTGTCAAAGCCATCCCAACCTGCTTAATTGCTCACATCTCTTTCTTCCTCTCAACTCTCTTTCATTGAAATGTTTTTCTTCTCTGGGCAACAAAGTTTTTTTTTTCTTTTCAAGAACAAAAGATATAATATTAAAAAAATAGAAAAAATCAATGTAAAATCAAACCGAATCGCTTGGAACTGAAACTAATTGGTTTGGTTTTAAACTGAAACTAAAAAAAATATTGGTTTTCTCAATTTAACTTTTCGAAACCGAGGGGTTTGATTTGATCATCAGTTTCAGCCAAAATCAGACTCAGACCAAACCAAAGTGTGCACACCCCTAAAGTTAAGTACACATTGGATGTTGGTATAATATTGAAGGTGAGGTTTAATCCTCTTACGATTCTAAGGAAGTTTTACATACTTCGCCTAATTCAGATGGGGATGAGGTAGGTAGGGTACTGGAGTTTAGGCCCGAATCCGACATAGATCACATCAAATTTAGTGTAGGCATGAAGTTTGCTAGTCCAAAAATTTTAAAAGCTGCAACAAAGGATTATGCTCTTAAGGAGTCGTACAACGTGAAATTGAAATATAATGGCAAAAAGTGAGTGATGGCAATATTAGTATGGTGGAGTTAGACAACACTATTCAAATTAATTCATTCTAAAACCATAGAAAAATGGGTTGATTATATCAAAATAATTCTCATAGTTAGTTCATGACAGTGGGACTAGTCATCTTTCCACCTACCCAACCCTTTCATTCACTAATATGTTAATTATATCTCACCATCCCATTGTGATTCTATTCATTAAATAATGACAGGCCTATTGAACAAACAAATTAATTAGACGAGAATAAATGACTTTATGTCAAAACAATCAATATTTGTCTGATAAACAGAGATTAAGATTAAACATGTCACTCCATTGTTGTATTGTCTATTTTATTTCGTCATTTATACGTCATGCCATGTCTGTATTGTCTATTTTATTTCATCATTTATACATCATGCCATGTAAAAACAGTCAACGTTTGTCCAATAGAGACATATCATATCATTATTTAGCCAACAACGAACTGTAAAGATCACAGTTTTAAGTTTGGGACCAGACAAACAAGTAACTAAAACACTTAAATATTTAAAACTAAACTCAGGCTAAATAATCCAACCCTCACATATTAGCATATCATGTACAGGAAGAAAGAGAGCTACAAAGGGAAAGCAGGAGAGAGAGGGAGTAAGAAGGTGAAAGGTAGAGAGAGAGAGGATAAGAATGGGCAGAGAGAAGAAGCAGAGAGAGAGTGGGAGAATGAGAGAGAGAACACAGGGAGAGAGAGAATACATGGGAGAGAGATAGAGAGAGAGAGAGAGAGAGAGAGGGAGAATACACACATTTAACAGCTAATTCTTTATCTGTCAAGGGCTAAGGAGAAAGAATTGGACAAAAATTTGTCAAAGACATGTTCATCAATAAATTAGGTAGAAGAGATTAAGAGTACTATGAACTGAAATTACAACAGCCAATGGCCTGATTTGCCAGAAATTACAAGAAATATACATACACCACCTAACAAAGAGATCCTCAACTGAACAAAGGCAGGTTAGCTTTCCCTCTTTCTTCCTATTCTTCAAAACTGACCACATAAAATGAAAATCTAACTACGTCGAGAAGTCGTCTAAGAATGATTTCGATAAGCACAAGAGAAAGAAAAGAGAAAGAGAAGAGAAGAGAAGAATTGAGACAATAACAAAGCAGAAGAAGTACAATCCCACGAGAAATCCAAAGACAAATTAACTGTTACAAGAATTAAGACAGTATGCGCCATCATCTCCATTTTTAAAATCCTCTTAAATTATGAATCCTCAACCCCAATTAAGCATTAAGAATCCACCACTTCTTACTTGTTTAACGCCCTCATTAACTTCATATAGTCTGCAACTGGGAAAACGAAATCCGAACGATCGACCCGCCAAGCGAACTGGCATGTTTGCAAACAAGAGCTTCAGTGGCCTGCTCCTCAGTGTCGAACATGATGAGTGCCTGCTTTTTCCCATTCATCTCAAATAGCTTGGTGTTGACAATGGGGCCGTGTTCCTCGAGTAGATTCACAATTTCTTCTTCAGTTACTTCCTGGGATAGA
Organism: Trichosanthes truncata; assembly: GCA_033996785.1. Lineage (NCBI taxonomy): Eukaryota > Viridiplantae > Streptophyta > Magnoliopsida > Cucurbitales > Cucurbitaceae > Trichosanthes > Trichosanthes truncata. The sequence continues at coordinate 32,541,428 of JAWPNB010000009.1, forward strand.
GATGAAATGTGGATCATCTTTGTCGGGGAGCAACAATAGCGGTAGTTCTTTGCAGCATTTCGGTTAAAACGATTAAGATTTGAGTTAGCATATTCATGAGTGTCAGCCCCTTGCGTAATGTTAGGATGCTTTGAGAAGTTGACCTCCAATCTCTTGCCAAACAACATCGCTCCCTATACAAAATTCAAAAGCACTGTGAGGCATTTGACACCCAAGATTGAAACCAAAAGCGTTTAACAAAAAACATCGCTCCCTACCCAAAATTAAAAAGTACTGTAATCGGAAAATATTGAAAACTGGAAACAGAAATATATTCTGCCACAAAAGTGACATTTGATAATACTCGTTTAATCATAAAAACAAAACTAAACCAAGATACCAATATTTCTGCTTGTTTTAAGCTTTTGGGTCTAATTTATTAAACAGGTATCAAAATAGGTGGCCACATATTCAAACTCCTATAACGTAATTTCTTCCTCAATACTTCTGCTTATTGCTTGTAAATGAAGCTTACGGCCTTATGAATTTAATAATTTAAACATTGTTATTTCTTCATAAAAAGAAAATAAAAAAACTAACATTGTTACGATAGAATCTCATACAGTTAGTAGAAATAAACTCCCAAGCATGAGAGAGAAATTAAAAAAATAAAAACCAACAAACCTTCAAAAAGTGCACAGCTAATTCTGCCTGGAATCCATCTCCCATCTGAACAAGTGCATGATCAGGTTTATTCCGGAGAAGCTTAATTCTTACAATGTTACCGTAGATGGAGAAAAGGTTAAAAAGCTTGTCTTCATCTATTCTCTGTAACAAATTAGCGGTGGTGTCAACCATGAAAATAAAAAATTGAACAGGAGTCTAACAAAGAATAAAGAATACTACTCACATCAGGATTCAGATTGGACACAAGGACTGTACACCTGTCATTCGTCCCACTAACACCAGGTGGCAAACCTCCTCCAAATGCAGCAGCAACAGCAGCTGCATTGGCCATCTAAAAACCAAGTAAAAAAGACACATTATGGACATCAACAATAACAGCCAATTCTGCAGACAAATTTTCAGATCTTAAATTAATTCAATAATTCCCCGATGTGGTCAACCATATTCATCAAGAATATTCCAGATCTCAAAGCTAAAGGATCTTGTGGAAAGTACAATCCTTATAGAGTAGGATTAATATATTATCCCAAAAAGAAAGAAAACCCCTGATAATCAATGAATGATCTAATAGTTGGTTATATTCTTCAATCATCTCAACCATAGTTTGACAGGAGCAATACACACCTGTGGAAATGCAACTGGAACCAAAAAGAAAAAGAAAAAAAAGGTTGTGAGTATAAAGTTTTTCTGAAAACGAAGTCAGTACATGATGATGAGAGAGAATAAATATATGAAGAATATATGCATCCATTATATGATAGAAAACTCCAGCACCTGGTCTTGCTCCAGATGCTTGAAGTGCATACATGCCACCTGCATCCCCATATCCAGGCTGTTGCACATCCAGATAAGAAAAATAAGATTTCAGAAGGAAAGAAGCAAACATTATAAGAGATTAATATGCGGTGGTACATACTTGAGATGACCGGCCTTTTGGTTCAGAAGGCAGGTTAGGATTTGTGAAATCCCTGGAACAATATCAAGAAGAAATGTCCATACTAATAGAATCCAAGATGCAAAAAAGAGAAAACTAAGTGAGAATTAGTGATGCTACAAACCTTGAACGTTCGTTATTGTAGTTCACCTGCAACTCGTCAAGACTGCACAAGAAACCCATAATCTATAATTTACCAAGTAAAGATAGAAAACAACACAACTACAAGCATATCATGATTAGTTACAGAACCTACTTGGAGAACTGAATGTCTAGCTGACAGCAACCATCATATATATTACGTCCCTACAAGAATAAGAAGTGTCCATCTTTTAGGTAAATAAAGAAAGGATCAAGTTCGAAGCGACTGGGACAACAGAAAATAAAGTATTACCTGTAATGCAGTCCTAGCAGAAACAGCATACTGGCGAGTTTGATACTGAATGAGGGCCTGAAAACCTACATAAATGCAATTAAGATAATCATGCACAATTCTGTAGACCAACTTAAGAAGCAAAAATACTTCAGTAGAAAGCACCAATGTATTTGGCAACAAGTTCTAGATGAAAGGCTTAATTCTGTAGACTAACTTAAGAAGCAAAAATACTCCAGTAGAAAGCACCAATGTATTTGGCAACAAGTTCTAGATGAAAGGCTTAATTTTGATTTGAGGACCCAATGCTACTTGTGCAAAAAAAAACTCACCCTCAATTAACTCGAGAAGGGAAAAAGGAAAGAACAATTCCAATAGAACAGAATTTTGATAAATCCATACATAAAGTGATGATATGAGAGAGGGGGAAGGAGAGAGAACTTAATCTAACCAGCTGACTTCTGAAATGTCACGATCTTCTCCACAAATCCATGTGGGAAAAACACTTGATGCAGCACTTCCACTGTAATGGGATATAGCATGTGATGGATTGTGACTAAGAGTATTCGATTTGGCTGCTCCAGAGAGTGACCAAGAGTGTATTCACATGGAGAAGGATGAGAGAGAAGGAAATAAATTGAGAAGAAAAAGAAATCCAAAAATATTACAAATGTTCTTCTAAAATTATAGAGTACCAGCACTTTTGCTAAAACGAAGAGCTAGGTGTTGGGTAATGGTTACTAATTAGTAGTACAGCAAGGACATTGCCACTAATACCAAAAGTTTTTGCTGCTAATTAAAATGAACTTAATCAATCCATTCCTTTATTCCACCAATTTCACATGCGGGGTCATTAACCAGCCCAACATGTCAAGTTGTCAACAATTATTTTTGACATGGGGAGGAGAAAATAATAGTGCATGAGTATGAAATTAGGACCACACTTACCGTATCACCATATTCAATTAGGATCAATTTAAATCATTTACATCATTTTTGTAGTAAATAATTGGTATTCAGAATTCAAAAAAATAATAATAACAATAAAAAGGATGCTTACGTTCAGACATTGAAATGTAAAAGTAAGTCTTCAACAAAAAATCTGACATTTATTCCAAAATATGCACATAAATTATCTGACTAACCATACAAAAAAAGAATATACCAAACTTACAAGGACCATTTCATTAAAATATCATATATTTCAATTCAAGATTTGAGAATTATTGCTGCAAGTCAAACCTCAATTCATCAAAATAATATCCTCACCGTATCAAAGAAGTTAACATACAAGTCCAAAGAAGGAAGGGAAATGAGGCAAAAGGTTTGTCCTAAAATAGATTTAGTATACCATACTATTAGAAGCAAGAGAGATTCTCCTGCATGATAAAAGGCTGAAAAATGAAAATCTGTGATGTTTTTACAAATCTGCAAAACTTAATATGGTATTTATTATGTGCACTGGGCGTTCAATACAAAAATTATGATCAAACTTGACATATTTATAGAGGTCCATTTCTGCCTCAGTCATTTCAGAGTTCCCATCAAGATAACTAAGCACTTTCCTTCTTTAAAGTAAGGTAAATAGTACAAACCTCATCTCCTCGTCCTTGAGCATTCTGATCTGCTGTAGTTAGCTCTTGATGTGATGAAAACTGGACATAAACATTCCTCCCCCTGTAGAAAGAACAGAAAAGAATTCAAACATTACATGCTTCATCTAAAACTAGATCTGGAGGAAAAAGATGATAGAAATCACTTTATTTACTAGAGAGAAAATAGGCATTGCCAAAGGGAAGATGATTGAAGAGATTCCTAATTCTATTGACTCACAACCTAAGCAACTACCGAAAGAGTAACATCTCTCTCCCACAGTCCCCCTAAATATTAGCTGAGATTACTCTCTCACTCAAGTACTCTTAGAACAAGTCCCACATACGTAGCATTGTAACTACTTAATAGATGCACCCCTTCCCACTTTCTACTGTATATTTGTAGAATCAAGGCTTGTTAAGTTGCATCTTAAAGAGCCACCTTTCCACTATCCTGTCCCTAAAGAGCCACCTCGTCATGAAAGTGAAAGTTAGGACACATGCTCCCAAGTTGCATCTTAGTTGAAGCATGCTGGGATTGCATCTTAGACGAAGCATCTTCCTGACAATCAAAACTTTGAGGGATCTCAAGTTTGTAGTGGCAGTCCACAGCCCCAACACTTCAGCAGTTTGAACACAAAATCATATCAGATTTGAGCAGAGGTGATAAAGGAACTACTAGGAAAGTTTGGTCAGCTGCCCGCCTCAATTAAGTGAAGTGTGTAAAAAAATATTGGCATTATCAGGCAATGACAATTGACAGACAACTTTTTTTTTTTGATAAGAAACCAGGATGGTAATATATCATAATCCAAAAGAAAGAGAGCAACAGCCTAAGGGCTAGGGGAAGAGAGAACCCCCACCCAAAGAACTACATACAAAGAGCTTTCTAGTCATTCAAAAGCATAGAAAAATGGTAGTTACAAAAGAATTAGTTAAAACTATGGCACCACCAAGCCGTATTTAGCTTTACAACATCCCAGAACCTATCCAAAGGAGTAGACTTATCTTCAAAAATTCTTTTATTCCTTTCCAACCATAAATTCCATAGAAGAGCTCTAACTGCAAACTTCCAGATCATTCTAGATTTTCCTTTCAAGCTTCCTCCTCCCAAAGATTCTACCAACCAACCATCTACAAGATTTGTGAGACATAACTGCACTTCAAAGAGAGTCAAAAGTCTTTCCCAACAATGTCTAGCAAAGGGACAGTGAACAAATAAGTGATCCAACGATTCTTCATTCGAGGAGCAAAGTGAGCAAATTGAGGGGCACAAACAACTGCAGCCTCATTTAAATTGAAGTCTGTTTTTAAGCTGCTAGGTGCAAGTAAATGCAATGATACCATAATTGGCAACTAACTTACAATAATACGCAGTGAGGCCAAGAAAACCATGCAGCTCCTTCATGTTCTTCAAAGGAGAACATTGTTCCATAGCAGCTACTTTGAAGGATCCACAACTACCCCTATCTTGAAACTAAGTGGCCCAGGTATTTCATATGAAATAGGGAAAACTGATGTTTCTTCACATGTGCCACCAGCATTACCAACACCATGGTTAGATGCTGTGCATGATCATGTTGGGTTGTGCTATACATATGAAACTTCATCCTTTTACCCCTCTCATGAGGCTTGTAATTTTTCACCTGATGTAATGTTAGAAAAAGTTAAAAAGATTACTATAACTTACCATTCACCAATATGAAATTCCATCTCCAACTTCCTTCAATCCACCTTAATTGCTCCCAAGTTTGAAAACCATTGCACTCCCACTATTACATCTAAGCTCCCTAAGGGCAATGAGAAGTCCTTGACCACTGTGAGGTCTGATGATGATAGTATTATGCCTAGGAAAATTCACGTACAACCTTTTACGGGCTCCCCTGTGAACATATCTACCTCATAGGCCACAACTCATTTGATTGCCCATGGGTAATGGTAATTAAAGCTCCTTCACATGCTCAATGCAAATGAAATTATTTTTGGATAGGAATGCAAGTGAAATTAAAAGTATCCTCATATTCATTAGTACTATAACCTCCCATTTGCTTATCCGACCTTAAATCTTCAAGGGTTTTTTTTTTTTTTTTTTTGTGTGGTAAGAACCCACGCTTTCATTGAAAAAAATGAAAGAATAAACAAAGGCATACCAAAAATAAGCCCCACAACAGAACGTCTCAAACCTACACAAAGGGACTCCAATTTTAAAAAATCAAATCAAGAACATAATTACAAAAAGGCCTAGTGACTGACGTCCACAATGAGCCATTAAACCTCACCAACTCCCAAACCTCGTCACAAGACTGCTCAACCTCTCTAAAAATCCTACTATTCCTCTCAAGCCATCCCACAACACCGCCAAAAAACTAGCATGCCACAAAACAATGCCTTTCTCACGAAAAGGATGACCCAGGAGAACCTCCTCGATCACAGCAAAATAATCCCTATGCCAAACAAAGCATTAATTAAAAGAATCCAACCAACGAGTCCAAAGGGATTGGACATACGGGCAACCCCACAAAAGATGATACAAGTCCTCAGCCTAACGCCTACTGCAGGAGCAACACGAGAGAAGAAAGTCTCTAGACACGGTCCAAAGTGTTGACTCTCCCATGCCACAAAAAATTTTAACTTACCTAGGGATTTTCACCTTCGAGAGAGACGAGAAAGCAGAGCAGAGGGGGGGGGGGGGGGGGGGGGGCTGACAACAACCTAAAAAAGGAATTGCAAGAGAAACCCCTAAACGGATCTGGGGTCCATAACCTAGCGTCCCTTCCCCTTGAAGAACACAACACCCCTGAAGAATCGAATGAAGCCACACGATATCCAAGGCCTCTCTATCAGAGAGATGGCGCAAAAAACCCAAGGAAAGCGAAGAGGAAGGATCAAAGGACAGGAGGACAAAAGCCAGGAAATGTAACTTCTTACCGATAGTGATATAAGCGTGGAAACAACTCTCTAAGGGGCTTTTCACCCATCCGCCAATCTTCCCAAAAATAGAGAATCAAGCCATCTCCAATACTACAGTTAATTAACGAAGAAAAAGAAGGAAGGCCAAGGGCAATCAATTTCCAGAGACTTTTAAGAGGATCTTTAGAACCACCACCATTGACCCACTCAAAAGGGTGAGGGCTATACCAACTCACAATAACCTTACACCACAACGCATTAGGCTCCATAAGAAAACACCACAATCACTTAGCTAGCAGGGCCTTGTTACGTAAACTTAAATCTTCAAGGCTTTAGGCACATCCAATTTGACAGTAAGTTTAACATTAGTCCCACGGCTCATTGTTGACCAACCCCTAACTCAATTTCTTCGTGCACGTGGTCTAAAACAACTATCCCAACTTTGCATGTGTCATAGTGTCCAAATGGGAGCAATCAACTGCCCAAAAAGGCGTTGATATCCCCTAATTTTATTTTATTTTTTTTGTTGATACCCCTAATTGAGATATCTTGATGTAGCACCAGGAAGTTCTAATGTAGTAGAAAGAAATATGAATTCTAATTGACTGAAAGATGCTGAATACAACTTAGTGCTAGCTATTTAAAGGCCACAAGTCAGCCTAACAGTTTGTAACTAACCCAAGACAACTAACTATTAGGAAACCTTAACAAGAATACCGGACCACAATGTATTGCAATATAAATGGTAAAGAACTATAAGAGAAATCAAGTCTTTCAAGGTACTTGGACTATCCCCTCTTGAGATCTCTCAAGCCCTAATTCTCTCACCAAAAATATTCTCCCCTTGCTCCCATCCCACTCCCTCCATTTATAACCAAACTACCTCTAGCTAATGCCCTTACTACTATTCACAAGATATCTCTATTAGTACTTTCACATTACCGGGGCCTTCAAAACACCTTGTCCTCAAGGTGGGGGTTGTGCCGTAACTCAACCATTACAAATGTCAAACCAAAAACCCAGCAAAAAAAAGAAAGACCCTAAATTATTTTTTTAAAAAAAACACACTTTTTTTTAATGCACATAACCCAACCCCAAATTCCAGTAAACCACTTGCATACTTGCATTCTTGCAAAAAAGAAAGGGCCCAAAATCCACTTGCATACTTGTTGTCTCATTATTCCCCTTAAAAAAGAAATGGGCCTCTCCATGCAAATCCAACCCGTAAACCAAACCCTTTGTTGCAATTTTTTTGAACCCCTGGCTCCACCTCCTGACACTTCACGCGGTTAGTAATTTGGTTTTCCACCTCATCACGAAAATTGCAGCATCTTCCCCAACCCTTCTTCTCCGCCATTGCTGCCCACCTTCCTCTGCAAGTTTCAGTGCATACAAACTCTTCGTTCGGCCGTCAGTGACCACTTCTGCATCTTTCTTCTGCCGCTTTTTCATTTTTTGGTCACCCTACCACTCCCGCCCCTTAACCGTCGACGTCATTCTGTCTCATCTACCACCGGTGACTGCGGACAAGTCCTTTCTCCATTGTTTCTTCATCCGTCCGTCGCCTCGCCTTCTCAATGATATTTTTTTCTTCTTTCCTCTGTTGCTTCTACATCCCCTCGCTCGTCACCCTTTCGATCACGAGACCACCAACACATTTTCTTTCCTCTCTTCCTTGATTTCTTCTTCATCTTCCTCATGAATGTTCCGTCGACTTTGTTCCACCAAACTCCATGATTCTTACCTCCTCTTTAGTTTTTCTGAGAAGATTCTCCCCCTCTTGCATCTTTGGAATTTCTCGATTGGTGTTCCCTTGCGTTTTTGGAGGTGCCTTTGCGTAAGATCGATGCCTTCCCTCCACTCTTCGACTACAAACTGATAATTTTTTGTTGATTTTGCTGCCCAATTTTAATCTACTCTTGTTTTCCTTGCTCTTTTTTTTCTTCATTGCTTCTTCGTTTTCTCGAATCCGACTACTGTCATCATTCTCCCTTTGTCGCTTTCTCTCCATCTTTTGGCGATAAAGTTCCTCAAAACTTTCTCGCTTTTTTTTTATGAAAAATCGAGCTTTCATTGAGAAAAAGATGAAAGAAAACACATGCATACAAAAAGAAGAAGCCCAAAAAAAGAGAGACAACTACCAAAAGGGACTTTCTCGCATTTCTCTCACCATTTGATGTGTTTCCTCGCACCTTTGCTAAGCTGCCAATGCCAACTCTATCAAACGATCCAAACGATCTAGGTCCAACTGTTCTATGGCCAGAATTGATGCTCTGATACCAATTTGTTAGGATACCCTAATAAGAATACCGAACCATGATGTATTGCAATATAAATGGTAAGGAACTACAAGATAAACCAAGTCTTTCGAAGTACTTGGACCCTCCCCTCTTGAGATCTCTCTCAAGCCCTAATTCTTTCACCAAAAATATTCTCCCCTTGCTCCCATCCCACTCCCTCTATTTATAACCAAACTACCTCTAGCTAATTACTACTAATATCTTTACTACTATTCCCAAGATATCCCTGTTAGTACTCTCACACTAACCTAGCTTGATCAATTCGGTCAGAAATTAAAAAAATGGAAAAAAAAAACAATAATTTTGGTTTTTTACAAGAATTCCAAGAACCTTTAAAGAACTTGAAGAAAAGAGCATTCATCCCACTCCCTCTATTTATAACCAAACTACCTCTAGTTAATTACTACTAATGTCTTTACTACTATTCCCAAGATATCCCTATTAGTACTCTCACACTAACCTAGCTTGATCAATTCGGTCAGAAATTAAAAAAAATGGAAAGAAAAAAAAAACAATAATTTTGGTTTTTTACAAGAATTCCAAGAACCTTTAAAGAACTTAAAGAAAAGAGCATAACTCAAATTCTCTCTACATCAAGTACCCACACAATATTCCCTCTTATGTTGGTCGAAACCACTATTACAGGAGCCAGACAACCTTCTCTCCATCATCCACTAATGCCATGACAAAGCCTCCCCCTCCAAACATGGTATAGCCACTTGACGCTTCTCTTCCTCCTAAGTCCAAACATTCTATTGCCACTTGAAGCTTCTCTTCCTCCAATGAACACCGCATAGTTGCTTCAAGCTTCTCTTACCCTAATGAACATAATATAGTTGCTTCAGGCTTCTCTTCCTCTATTGAACATAGTATAGTTGCTTCAAGATTCTCTTCCTCTGATAATCTATTCATCACAAAATAATGCACCACTCACGTTAGGATCTTCCCCATCAAATATAGGCAACTCGAGTTTCCTCAATCACATATATCATTTAGCAACAAGAACTTAGTAGTTTTACTACTAGCCGAGCTTCATCCTTCATCCACCATTTCAGTATGCCCTGCTCCTGACAGTGCCCTTCCCATGTCTTTTACTTTACTTAGAAACCAACTTTCATTAAGGAGAAAATGAAAGACTACACAAAAGAACAATATCAAAAAAGGAAAGCCCATGAAAATAGTAGCCAAAAAAAGGCTAACAAACAACACAATTACAGAAAAGGGCTCCAATTCAGCCCTTCCCTTTATCTTCCTTCTTGTTAGTTGACCCTATTAACTTCCGATCCTGAAATATGAGCTAACACCTCTTCCTTCTTTAAACAACTTAAACTCCTCCCGATCGATTCTTGTGCACTTACTATCTTTACCTTGAGTGCATTTAATCTTATTTCCATCCTTTTTTTTAAGGAAATAGAATATTTCATTGATGAAATGAAAAATTATTAAAAGAGTACCAACGTAGTATAAAAGAACCAAAAACTGGAAAATTTACACGAACTCTGAACCCAATAAACTTGAGTGAACACTAAACTAAAAAAAGAACTACCATGAACTTTTCAAATAACAATGGCAAAAACTTGACAGCAACTGCTCCACTTTTCCCAAAAAAAAAAAAAAAAAAACTTGCAACTTGCAACTTCAGAAACAGACCAAATCACGGCATCAAAACTTGGAATCAAGACTTCAATTTCAAACTTGCTTCAATCTTTTTAATTACAACCATTCCCTAGAACCATATAACTTTATTACCACAATATAGAACTTCATTTGTTTACTACAGCGAGAAAGATACAAAGTCAAGTGGCTTGTTTACTACAGCGAGAAAGATACAAAGTCAAGTAGCGATTTGAGAGATTAAAGAGATCCCTCACTCTCCTAAGGTGAGATCTAAGCATCTCCTCTCTCTACGATAGTCCTCCTTCCTAAGTACTAGCTAAAGATCATACTCTTACTTGAGCACTCTCAGTTACAAATTACAATAAGCCCTGCATATTTCAGCATCCTAACTATTTAACAGATACACCCTCCACTCTTTCTGCTATATACTTTCACAATCGGAGCTCTATTAGAATATTATTACATGCCACAGCAAGTTATGACAATACTACCAAAAAAAAAGTAAATCAAATTCACCGAGGATAAATTTTAACGGCATAACAATACCTAATGCTTGGTTGAACATTTGCAAAGAACTGCAAAGCATTAACGGCTGAGGGAACATCTTGCATCTGGATAAGAGCCTGAATTCATGATACAATGACAAAACAATGAATATTCCACTTTAGCTCAGATATAGGGCAACCTCAGACAGGTCACTGTATCAGAGTGAAGTCAGACCTGATTTTTAGCACGAAGCATGACAAGCTTAGTTATGACACCAAATGGCTGGAATAGCTGAAGCAAATCATTCTGCAAGAATGTAAAAGGAGTCTACAGATTTGAAAAAATCGGTGGGAGAATGTGCAAAGATACACATTAACTCGTTAATAATACAAATAAAAGTTGAACTGCAGATATCACAATAGAGGACCACCCTCCAATAGAGCTCTTTGAAATACTCCCTTTGGTCAACCGAAGAATTAAAGATTAAAAAAAATATTTAAGGAAATATTTGTTTTACAAGAATGACAATATATTCTTGGATCATCCTGAGATTGTAACCGTATTATTGCATTTATTTCTGATAAATGCAGACAAAAGTTTCCCACTAGCTTCCCAAGATTTATTCACTCCTGAATAATTGGGTTTGTACCATTCGTGTCAGGGAAAAGTACATCGGTACTATGTTAGCCAAACCAATACCCCAATGCACCAAGTATGCTAACCTAACACAGTCCATTTCTCAATTTATCGTATGCTTTAAGCAACAAAGCAACGTTCAAGTATTTCTTTTTTTTTTAGAAGGGACAACTTCTCATTGTTTGATGGAAAGAAATAAAAAGCTCAAGAATGCAAATATCAACATTCAACTATTTATCATGATGTAGCGTAAGCTATGTATAATTGGGAGTTGTTTGGTGATTTTGTTTGAATTTATTAATTGTCATAGTTAGTTTAGTTGGCTTTAGTTGGTTTGAGTTAATCTCTCACATTTCTATACTTTTGAACATTAGTAAATGTTTTTGGTTGAGAGTTCTTGATGATTTCTATCCTTTGATTCTTAGTTGCATCAATTTTGGTAGCAAAGCCCAATTTTCGTGAGGATTTAAGGAAAATAGAGAAATTAGAGAAGCTGGATGGAAAGTTTCAATTTGAATATTATGGTTTTCCAAGAAACCACGAACCTAAAAATGGATTTTACAAATTTATTGTTATTCAGAAGTTTGATAAGCTATTGCCTTGGAGTTTTGATGGCAGAGCTTGCCCAAAATTAACAAAAGAAGTGGCTTTGGAACAACACTCCCAACTTCATATGTTTTGAACTAAAGGATGAGTTTGTTTTCAAGGAGGGAAGTGACATCGCGTATTATGTTTGTATAGGAGGAGTTTGGTAATTTTCTTTGAAATTGTTGATTGTGTTAGTTAGTTTGGTTGGATTAGTAGACCTACATCCTCTATAAATAGAGAGTTAATCTCTTGCGTTGCTATACTTTCAAACATTAGCGGTTGAGAGTTCTTGGAGATTTCTCTCCTTTGATGCTTGGTTGCATCATGTGATAAATGAAAATGCACTTGCAGCTTAAAAACTTCTAACACAATATACAGTGCTCTTGATGGTAGAGATGAAACTTATGACAAGTTAACTCTCTAATGTCAGTACCAGAATTAGTTTCTGTTTTCATTTCTTTTTATATTTCTCGAATATATCCCCCCCCCCCCCCCCCCCCCCCATGATTGATTTTTGCCCATTCACTAATATGAAGTGAGAATATTAATCATGTGGCAAGTTAAGGTTTTTGTGTGCAGTGTTACATGGGAGAGTTAATACCATGGATCATGTCTAGAGGCATTCTTCCTATGTGTTGCACCCATAATGGTGCATTCTCTGTAGGAGGCATGAGGAGAGCCTTGATCATTTGTTGGAGTGTCAATTCACTCTTTACCTTTGATCATTGGAGGAGTTCGTTCAAGGTTTGTGGGGTGCACGTTAGAGATGGGAGATCTATGATGGAGAAGGTGCTTCTAAATTCTCTATGATGGGAGAAGGCCAAAGTGTTGTGGCAAGCGAGTTTGTTTGTTGTTTTGTGGGAGATTTTGATTGAAAGGAATAATAGAATTTTTATAGAGAGGTCAAGAGATCGGGTGACAGGTTTGGGAGTTGTCTAGGTATAACCCCTCCTATTGGGCTTCGGTCTCTAGTCTTTTTTGTAATTATGATCTTAGCATTGTTCTTTTGGATTGGAGTCCTTTCATGTAAGTAGAGTCGGACTACCCTTTTTTGTAGGGACTTGTTTTTTGTATGCCCTTGTTATTCTTTCACTTTTATTCAATGAAAGCACAGTTCCTTACCAGAAAAAATGGAAGTAAATTACATCAAGAGCAATCATATTCAAGGTAGCTTAGCCTTAAGTGAAGCATGGACCGGCCATTATCTTGGTTATAACTACCTCTTTCACCCACTAAAATGCAAATAAACAGTCGTAAGACATCCAACAGGCATGTGCCATGGCAACAGCTCATCTACCAATATACATTTGCAGAGATGATTCAAAATTACAATGTTATCAATTGAATTTCAACTTCAGAGAGAGAGAGAGAGAGAGAGAATGAACCTCCGATATTTCATGGCCAACATTTCGGACGTGAATAACTTTTGATGGTTCAGTCATCCTAAGCTGCTTGCACCAAAATAAAGAAACGAAACCCAAGTTAACATTACCAGAGGTTTATTAAAGCAACTCGTCTAAAACTAATTTCCATTCTAAACGAAAGCAAGGAATTTTAGCTGGAATGGCAATAAGGGGCATTCACAGTTTTTCAAAGCAAACCAGTTATCTGAGATTGAACTAAATCAAAAAACAGTGCATATTCTGCCACAATGCACGCTTAAAAACCAAAAGCAAAAATTGACCAATCACAAACCAAAAGCCCAAAACACCAACATTTGGAGAAGAATAAAACCCAAATCAGAGCACCACAAAGAGCTCACAATTCAGCCAATAAAAAGCAAATGTCCATACAATACAAGCAAAAAAAACCAGCACCCAGAGGTCAAAAAACCCTAAACTACTTCCTCAACTCAACAATCACAGCAAAAAAACCAAAAAAAAAAAAAAACAAGTAGATTAAAACAAACAAAACTTCGTTCCTGCTCTGTTCAACGCATCTTCAAAGTAGCAAGCGAAAAGATAAAAATGAAGGAAATGAAAAGGAAGCTTGCCTGAGAGAGAGAAATGGAGAGAGGAGAGAGAGAGAAGAGAGAGAGAGAAAGAGAGAGAGGCGAAAATGGAAGAGAAGGGAATCAGAGACTCAGAGGCAAAGGCATAGATCGACTGCCTCGCGCATAATGCTGCTACGGTTGCCCTATGCTCCGCACCCCACTGGATTTATCGTACACCCTCGCCCCTTACGTTCTTTCCTTTTTGTGGGTCCCTCCTTAATCCACCCATGTCATCGCCTAAACTGCAATCTTGCCAGTTCTTTACATCGAAGTTTCTAACTTCATTTTTTTTTTTTTTTTTTTTGATGGAATTGGAACTTCAGACTTTGTAGTCAATGATATAAGCTTTACGCTATAACTATACTTATGTTGGCATTAAAGTTTCTAATTTAATGCTACTATTTGTATCTTAGGGTTGTTCGGCATATTCTTTTTAAAAATAAAGGTGTTTTGAAAACTTATTTCAAAAAACGAACTCGATGAGAAACTATTTAAAAAAAGCGAGTTGTTTTTTTTTTATCTTTAATGGAATGCGTCTTTTGAAGAGATGCATTCCACACACAAAATGCGTCAATCAAACAAACGCAACACATAGGCCCCGTAAATGCTACATGGAATGCGTTTTTAAGAGAAACACGTTCTGTCCTCCTCCGTTGTCTCTGCATTCTGTCCCCCTCCGTTGTCTCCCCTCTTTCTCCGTTAAGCCGTTTATATAATGATTTTTTTTATTTTTTTATTTTTACTTTAACGATTATTTAATGATTGATTAAATTATGATATGTAAATAATTTTTGTTATGCTCTAATGATTGTTTTTTAAAATAGTTACAAACATTCAATTTTTATAGGCTTCATCTTTTTCTATTTCTTTAATTTTTTTAATTATTATTTTTTAAAATATCTCTAAACACTCCACTTTTGAAAGGAGATCGCCTTAGCTTGCTTTGGTTGGCTGCCCCATTTAATAATTTCGTACATCTATCGGAGGACGCTGATGAAGAAGACCTCAGGCGATATGCTCGAGCATATATTCTATCACTCATAGGAGGTATGCTTTTTAATTAGTAATTTATAATTAACTAATTAAACATAAAATGTGGCAAAAAAATAGAATTAAAACCTCTTTACTTTTTTTTATTACAAGAAGAATCAAATGTCAAATTCATAATATGCAAATCAATCAAATAAATTGGACACATCTATTCTTTTATAAATCCGGGTAAGAAAATGAGAAATTAATTAATGTGTGTGAGAGGGGAGTTTTTTAAATATATAATTTTAATAAAAAGATCTAACAAACCAATTTGTTATTTGGTGCAGATCGGAAGGAATGTAATTTGTTAAAATACTTGAAAGTTGTAGATCAGTTTGTTAAAGCAAATTGCACTCAGTCCTTCTTCAAGAGGTTATGATTTTTGTATTTTATGCTTATTTTACGTTGGATTAACTTTTATAAATATAAAAAAAAATGGGAGAAATATAATGATGATTTTCAATATGGTTACGATTTATGAGAGAGGATAGGAGATCAATGGTTTCAAAATTAAAAAAATGGAGGTCTTTTAATCAATATAGATTAAAAAAAAACCCTTTCACGATTGTAATTTATAACTATATCTAATTTATATCCTAAAAAATGGAGTGTTTAGAATTAATTACAAAAATTAAAGAAACAAAAAAAAAAAGAAGCTATAAAAATGAAATGTTTGAAAATATTTTTAAAAAATAATAATTTAAACCATCATTAGAGCATAACAAAAATTATTTACAAACCATAATTTAAGCAATCATTAGATAATCATTAGAGTAAAAAAATTAAATAAATCATTATATAAACGGCTTAACGGAGAAAGAGGGGAGAAAATGGAGAGAGACAGAATGCGTTTCTCTTAAAAATGCATTCTATGTGTTGTTTATGGGGCCCACGTGTTGCGTCTTTTTGACTAACGCATTTTGTGTAGAATGTGTCTCTTCGAAAGATGCATTCTAATAAAGACAAAAAAAAATAGGTTGTTTTTTGTAAATAGTTTCTCTCCCAGGTTGTTTTCTGAAATAAGTTTTCAAAATACCCATATTTTTTCAAAAAATCTGTTGTTTGGCTGCCTACCAACTTGGAGTGCGTTAAAATACCTCACTCTCTGTTTAGCCCACATACTTCACAACACAATAGGTAACTAACTTCAATAGTGTTTGTTATTGAAGTCCATTAACTTCAACAGTGTTTGATCGGGTGAACTTTGGGTGAATAAAAGTAAGTAAATACGTTCAACTCCAGTGAAAGTGCACGCTGCCGATGCAAGTATTAAAAACAGGAGTATTCCTGAGTATCGATCCCACAGGGAACAGTGTAACAAAATATTGCCTAAGCAAAATGTAAGGAGAATTGCAACTTTGGAAACTAGAAATTGCAAAAACAAAGTTGGGATTTGTGTGTTTGTAAAAACAAAATAATTGCATAATCGAAAATTGCAAGTTAAAGTGACAAAAATTGTAGAACTGAATTGCATAATCAAAAATTGCAAAAAAAAAAGTGATAAAGATTACAGAATTTAAATTTTGCAATATTGAATAGCAAACTAGATAGACTTGGTAAATAAAATTGCAAAAAAAAAAAAGATAAAGGAGGGGCGCACGAATGTCATTGCCCTAAGTTGTAATTGCAAACCAAAATTGCAAATCCAACCTACTCTACATTCAATTGTAAACCAAAATTGCTACTTCTATTCACCTTGTAATTAGGTTTTTAGGAGGCTAAGTAAGTGACTTATATGTCTATAGTCCATCTATCTTAGATAATTCGGCTCAATAATTTTATGGTTTTTGGAGTCTTTAATCCTTATATCTAGGGTAAAGAATTGGCTTATGTCTAAGCTCTTTTCTTCATCACTTGTGCGAAATCCGCTTATCTCTAACCCCATCGATATTAGATCTAAGCTTGATTTGCTACCCTAGTTGATCAATCTAGGATTTCAACGAAATTTTATTCAACACAAGCAAACAATTTAGATGTAGGCTTGGTTTTTGTTAAAATTTTGGCTACAATTACTTCTTAGGGAATTCACATCCTTGAACCCCCTAAGAAGTTTAGCTCATATTAAAAGTAAAAATCCTACAACAAATTTTAGAATTAAAATCAATGCAAGTAGATTGCTTAAAAACTTATTTGGAACAAAGAAAAAAAAAACTAAGGAATTAAAAGTAGCTTGCTGTAATACAGAGATAAAAGGAAGAAGAAACCAGTAAACTTATTTAGTTTCAAAGTATAGACCAAAACCCATGAATCATGAAATTTCCAGTGGAGGTAATTTGAATTTCTTCAATCTAAAATTGAATCCAATAAGTGTTGTTGGAATAGAAATTTTGACCAACCCAAAATTGCCACGTCATTACCCAACATTGATGACAAAATTATATTTAATTAGGGATTAATTAAATGAGCAAAGATTCCTAAATTAAATTATGGTAAGTCCAAATACACAATTGGGTTCTTTGAAGTTTGGAAGACAAAAGCCCAAATTGAAGGCCCAAATTGGCAAAGTTCAGAGGCTGGGCCCAAAAGGCAGTCAGGCCCAGTCCAGAGGCTAGACCCAAAAGGCAGTTAGGCCCAGTCCAAATGGCTAGGCCCATAGTCAACCAAGCCCAGTCCAAAAAGGCTTGCCCAAAATCAACTGGGCCCAATCCAACAAGCCCAAGCCCATTTGAAGGCCCTGAGGAACTCTATAAATAGAGAGCTTCCTCCTTCATTTGGGAGGTTCAGAAATTTGAAACCTCAGAGAGAATTCAAAACAAAAGCCATAAGACTCCCTGAGTTCTTGAAGATCAAATTCCTCCTGAACAAAGAACACTTCCTCGAAGATCAAGAACACTTCTTCGAGACCCCAAGAATCCATTGAAGCTTCAATCTCGAGAATAAGCTCTATAGCCCTCGAGTGAAACATACAAGCAAGAGAGAGAATTAGAGGATCAAGTACTAGAGATTGTACTTACTATACTGAAATCAATACAAACACAAGTTCATTTACCCGTGTTAAATTTCCCAGTTGAAATCTCGTGTGAACAGATTGGCACGCCCAGTGGGACTATCTCTACCTCTCATCTCTTTCTTTCATCTCAACATACAAGTGAAGTAATGTCATCCAAAAAGACTTCTTCAATGACCGTTGACATGAGCAACTCGTACACGGGTTCTATTACCCATAGTTGTTCCGATGAACAGAGGCTGCAAGAGGATAAAGCTTCTATTGCAGGCGAAGTAATGACACTGACGGGGGCATCGACTAGCAACAAGTTTTCTGTTAAGTTTAACCCCTTATTCTATCTTGATTCTGACGTAGTGTCCGTCATGACAACTAAAGCAAGCACCGTGGAGGAAAGAATGGCAGAGATGCAGGAGCAAATCAACACCTTGATGAAGGCGATCGAAGAAAGGGATTCTCAAATCGCATACTTAAAGAGCCAGATTGAGAACCCAAATTTTGCTGAGTCAAGTAAAACCCCCGCTATTGAAGATCGCAATAAAGAGAGGGTAATTGTGCAAGAAGGTCAACCACAACATTCTACTTCGATCGCTGCACTATCTGTACAATAGCTTCAGGACATGATAATGAACTCCATTAGAGCTCAATATGGTGGGGCTTCTCAAAGTTCTCTCTTGTATTCTAAACCATATACTAAGAGAATCGATAATTTGAGAATGCCAACTGGATATCAACCACCAAAATTCTAGCAATTTGATGGAAAAGGCAACCCTAAGCAACACGTTGCTCATTTCATCGAGACATGCAAAAATGCCGGTACACGAGGAGATCTACTGGTTAAACAGTTCGTACGAACGCTGAAAGGGAACGCATTCGACTGGTACACTGATCTAGAGCCTGAGTCGATAGACAATTGGGAACAATTCGAAAAGGAATTTCTCAACCGCTTCTACAGCACAAGACGAACCGTTAGCATGTTCGAGCTCACCAACACTAGACAACGAAAAGGTGAACATGTTGTCGGCTACATAAATCGTTGGAGAGCCATGAGTCTCGATTGCAAAGATCGCCTCACTGAACTGTCAGTTGTGGAGATGTGAATTCAAAGCATGCATTGGGAACTTCTGTACATCCTCCAAGGTATAAAGCCTCGTACCTTTGATGAACTAGCAACTCGTGCCCACGACATGGAGCTAAGTATTGCTAGTCGAGGAGACAAAGATCTTCTACTCTCTAACATGAAGAAAGAAGGAGAGAACATTGAAGCAACTTCTGAAGAATCTATGGTTGTAAATACAACTCCTCTCAAGTTGTACTCGATAGACAAGAGAATTAAAAAGCGATCAGAAAATGAAAGGCGTCGTCTAACCTTGAAGGAAAGACAGGAAAAAGTCTATCATTTTCCAGATTCTGACATTCCTGACATGTTAGAGAAACTACTGGACACACGACTAATCGAACTTCCTGAATGTAAACAACCAGAAGAGATAGAAAAAGTCGATGATCCTAAGTATTGCAAGTATCATCGAGTTATCAGTCATCCGGTGGAAAAGTGCTTTGTCCTAAAAGAGCTAATTCTAAAATTAGCTAAAGAAGGAAAGATTGAGCTAGATCTCAATGAATTAGCTCAAACAAATCATGCCGCAGTGACAACAAACACATGCAGTCAAATACACTATAGTTCACTTCATGATCAAGAGGTGCACCTAGTCCAATTTGGAACCTTAGAACCTGTATCTATTTGGTTTCAACATGAGGTGCCAAGAAGCAAATTTCAAGACGTGGTCAAGCCTATCAAAGATCAAGATAAAGGTTTGATTGTTATGTCTCGTCAGAATAAACCAGGACAACATGTTGTTCAAAAAGAACATTGCACATTCAGAAGAAAGAATAAGAATCAAAGAAAGGATGATCCAAGGAAGCCTAAACCTGAGAGGAAAGGAAATAAAAATTGTTCCCAACCTCGTCAACCGGTGACCTTAAAGGAATTCGTCCCAAGAGATTTCTTTTCCGTTGAAAAGAAGGAAGAAAACTTGGCAAGTTCATACTGCACCAATGCAGAAGAAATTGATGATTCAAAAGAAGCCGAGCAAAGGTCTTCTGTCTTCGATTGCATCAAGCCTTCAACTACTCGACCTTCAGTTTTTCAAAGGATGAGTATGGCCACGACAAAAGAAGAAAACCAATGTCTAACTTTTGTCTCAACTCGACCTTCAGTCTTCAAAAGGCTAAGTGTCTCCACATTGAATAGAAATCAACCTTCAACATATGTTTTTCATCGCCTCAAAGTAACAAACGATCAACATGAAAGGAAGATGAAATCCTTGAAGGCGGAACTGTTTGATGAAGTGAACAATGACAAAATGATTCACAGTCTTATTCCTTCTCGTATGAAAAGATAGTTCTCCCTTCTCACAAACACGGAGGGTTCCTTGAAGGTGAAGAAAAATGTCATCATCTTAAAAAATCCTACAAATGAAGGATCTGATCAAGACTATGATGAAGACAAAAGCATCTAAAATGTAAACAAAACTCCTTATCGCAAGAGCCTAAACTGCACGATGCTCCTGGCCCGCATGAGCTTAAAAGGTGAACGGCCCAAAAAAAAATTCCATTGAACTACGTTATGACTTGATCCCTTTCGCTAAAAGGGTACGTAGGCAGCTTAAAAAAACTTTTAAGTTCAGTCTCCAAAAAAAAAATTCATCCTAGGAAACAAGACATTGCAAGTTTGATGCATATGAGCGAACTTCAACCCCTTCAAGTTTGGTTCGTCGCTCACTCCCACGAAAGTTTGAGCTTCAGCCTCTTCAAGTTTGGTTCGTTGCTCACTCCTTCTAAAGTTCAAAGGTTTCGTCGTCGCTCCTTCTCCAAAGTTTGAAGGCTTCGTCGTTGCTTCTTCTCAAAGATCGATGGCTTCTTCGTCGATTCATCCCCAAGTTTGAAGACTTCGTCGTCGCTCATTCTCCAAGTTTGAAGGCTTCGTCGTTTTTCTTTTCCCAAGTTCGAAGGCTTCATCGTTGCTTATTCTCCCAAGTTTGAAAGCTTCGTCATCGCTTTTTCTCCAAAGTTTGAAGACTTCGTCGTTGCTTTTTCTCTAAAGTTTGAAGGCTTCGTCGACTCTTCTTTCCAAAGTTCGTAGGCTTCGTCGTAGCATCTTCTCCAAGTTCGAAGGCTTCGTTGTCGCTGCATCCCCAAGTTTGAAGGCTTTTTTGTCGTTCCTTCTCCAAGTTCGAAGGCTTCGTTGTTGCTTTTTCTCCCAAGTTTGAAGGCTTCATCATCGCTTCTTCTCAAAAGTTTGAAGGCTTCGTCATCGTTTCTTCTCAAAATTTTGAAGGCTTCGTCATCGTTTCTTCTCAAAAGTTTGAAGGCTTCGTCATCGCTTCTTCTCAAAGTTTGAAGGCTTCGTTGTCGCTTCTTCTTCAAGTCAAAAGACTTTTTCGTTGCTCGGCCATCTTCAAGTCATGAGATCTGAGGAGGCTACATCGTCGCCCATCCTCAAGCTGGGTGGCTCCGTTTTTGCTCCATCTCTAAATTCTTTAGCTTCGTCGTCGCTCCAACTCCAAGCTCGATGGCTCCATTGTTGCTCCATCTCCAAGTTCAGTGACTCCATTGTCGTTCCATCTCAAAGTCCGGCGGCTCTGTCGTTGCTCCGTCCCCAAGCTTGGTGGCTCCATTGTCGCTCCTCCATTTTCAAGTTAGGAGGCTCCGTCTGTCATCGCTACTTCGACATCTTCAAGTCAGGAGGTTTTCTGCTCTGCCATTCTCAAAGTCGAGGTTGCCGCTTTATCTTCAAAGTCGAAGTTGCTGCTTCATCTTCAAAGTCTGACGGCTTCGTTTTGTCTTCAAACTCTCGTGGCTTCGCTTCGTCTTCAAACTCTCGCAGCTTCTCTTCGCTTCAAAGTCTAGCGACTTCGTTTCATCTTCAAAGTCAAAGTTGTCGCTTCATCTTCAAAGTCGAGGTTGCAGCTTCATCTTCAAAGTCTGATGGCTTCGCTCTGTCTTCAAAGTCTCGCAGCTTCGCTTCATCTTCAAATTCTCGCGACTTCCCTTCGCTTCAAAGTCTAGCGGCTTCACTTCCTATTCAAAGTCTGAAGGCTTTGCTTCATCTTCAAAGTCAAGGTTGCTGCTTCATCTTCAAAGTCGAGGTTGTCGGTTTATCTTTAAAGTCTGACAGCTTGCTTCATCTTCAAAGTTCGACAGCTTCGCTCTGCATTCAAAGTCTGAAGGCTTCGCTCTGTCTTCAAAGTCTCGCGGCTTTGCTTTGTCTTCAAAGTCTCGCAACTTCGCTTCGTCTTCAAAGTTTGGCAGCTTCGCTTCGTCTTCAAAGTTTGGCGGCTCCGCTTCATCTTCAAAATCAAAGTTGCTGCTTCTGTCTTCGAATCAGAGGTTGCATAATGCTCTGTTACGAAGTGGGGGATAATCACCCCTACACTTGCTTCTGTCTTCGAATCGGATGTTGCATAATACTCTGTGGCGAAGTGGGGGATAATCACCCCTACACTTGCTTTTGTCTTCGAGATGGAGACTTCATAATCTACTGAAAAGTAAGGAATGAACACTGAGGGACACAATCACCTTTACTCGTGTTGGCCCTATATCAGTGTCACTCTTATACTTGCCTAGTTTCATTCATTTGGGGCATTGTAGCTGCAAACAAAGAACAACATGAAAAAAAAATCACAAAGAAAAAAAAAGTGAGGTACCTCGAAAGCCTACTTACCTCATAAATGGAGATCAACGTTGAAGCAAAGCTTCGGGATAAAGTTTCTAATTTCATTCTAAAAAATATACATATATCATTTTATTAGCAAAGCCAAGAGAGAAAAGAAACAAAAAAAAATGAAAGAAAGAAAGAAACAAAAAAAAATGTATCAAAGTACAAAAAAAATATATCATTAAGAGAAAAAAAAAGTTTTCGTAAAAAATATGCAAAATATTAAAAAAAAAAAAACTAATCAGAAAATTAAAAAAAAAAAACGTCAGAAGCATAGAAGGAAAAAAAGAAAGAAAGTCAAAAAAAAATAAAAATAATAATAATAATAAAGGCATGAAAGTATGGTTGGACTTGGATTATAAAAATGAAGAATAAGAGAGAAAAGTAAGGCACATTAATGAGACTTGTCTCCCCCATGAAATAATGGTCTACAAGCATTAAAAGAGAGAGATTAATTCAATTTTTCACTTTTTCTCTCACTGCCCGATGAACTCCCTATCACCCTTATGTTTCTTCCATCCATAAGCCCACCAACCAGCCACCCATGGTCGCGAAGCAGTAGGCACATCACGCCCACATTGCAAGACCCGCAACTCGAGCACGACTCAGATGATTTAGAACGGCAAATCCGGCGCAGACAGTAGTGGCCGATGACGCCCAACTCCGACATGGCCCTGCTCCTTGCTCCGATGGTGACTCCACGACTCTCCCGCTAGACCTCCAGCGAAAGCCCACGGGTCCAGTGACGTGCAGCAGCTCCGATGAGCACCACGAACACGAAAACTCCGAACAACTGGCGACTCAGCGATCCTGTAGAGACCCACGGTGGCACGACGCTCTAACTCGACCTTCGGTGAGGAAACCCATGGATTTTCTACAAGTTGAACCTGTAGCGTGGATGAATTCGTGAGTCAGCTGGATTTCCCTTGATGAGACTTTGGGCTCTGCAATCGAAGAATCAACTGGAAGTTGGGTCTCGAAATGGCACAGGAAGACTGATAAGCTTGGATTCAATGAAGAAGGTGAAGGCACAATTCTCTATTTATAGATGAAGAGGATGAAATCTCAACCGTCTAAATCCAAATATAAGATTTTTTTTTCGGCTTGGTTGGTTAGCCAATATTGTATCTTTGTTGCTGAAGTTCTGGTATCAACTCAAATTGAAACTTAAATCTCAAATCAAGCTGGATGTTAAGATTTTGCTCAAAATTCAAGCTGATGTCATTCTGCCAATATTATGAAAAATCAAAATCCAATAAATATTTGGATATGCCAGTCTTAATATGGGATTTAGATTTAGATTTTAAAAAAAAAGATCATCATCGTATTATCACAGACCAGGATATGAATCAATGCGAAATGTTAAAATCTTCTCAAATTTTGGCTCCATCCAAATTTTATCCCAAATCAAATTTGATTGAAATCCAAATTCAAGTTCTATTCCAATTCCAAATTATAATTGGGTAGAAATTTATCTCAAAAAGAAAATTTTGGGCATATTCCAAACTTCCTCCCAAAATTGGGTAAGGTCAAAATTCTGTCAAAAAAATCTCGATAGAATTAAATTCCTCAAACAAAATTTGGGCATAATCCAAATTTTATCTTAAGTCAAAATGGGAGAAAGTTTCAAATTTTATTCCAAGTTCAAGCAAAAATTGGATGGAATTCCAAATCCTAATCCAATTTCAAATAAAATTTAGGATAGAATTTTAACCTTGCCCCAAATTTAGATTTTGAATTAAAGTAGATTCAAATCAGAATTTTATGTAAAAAAAAAAAAAAAAAAATCAAAATATTGACTCAAATTCATATTTTGATAAATTGGCATTAAAAAATGTGTCAAAAAAAATCAGAATTATGAATCAAATTCCATATTTTGATTAAATTGACACATCAAATGGAATCCAAATTAGGAGTATCTTAAGTTTTGATTCCAAAATAGCTTTTTCGAGATTCACACACGCATACTTGTGTATAAATCTCGAAAAGGGGGCATTTGTTGGAATAGAAATTTTGACCAACCCAAAATTGCCACGTCATTACCCAACATTGATGACAAAATTATATTTAATTAGGGATTAATTAAATGAGCAAAGATTCCTAAATTAAATTATGGTAAGTCCAAATACACAATTGGGTTCTTTGAAGTTTGGAAGACAAAAGCCCAAATTGAAGGCCCAAATTGGCAAAGTCTAGAGGCTGGGCCCAAAAGGCAGTCAGGCCCAGTCCAGAGGCTAGACCCAAAAGGCAGTCAGGCCCAGTCCAAATGGCTAGGCCCATAGTCAACCAAGCCCAGTCCAAAAAGGCTTGCCCAAAATCAACTGGGCCCAATCCAACAAGCCCAAGCCCATTTGAAGGCCCTGAGGAACTCTATAAATAGAGAGCTTCCTCCTTCATTTGGGAGGTTCAGAAATTTGAAACCTCAGAGAGAATTCAAAACAAAAGCCATAAGACTCCCTGAGTTCTTGAAGATCAAATTCCTCCTGAACGAAGAACACTTCCTCGAAGATCAAGAACACTTCTTCGAGACCCCAAGAATCCATTGAAGCTTCAATCTCGAGAATAAGCTCTACAGCCCTCGAGTGAAACATACAAGCAAGAAAGAGAATCAGAGGATCAAGTACTAGAGATTGTATTCCACTACATTCAAAGTTATACAAATACAAAGTTTCATTTGCACGTGTTCTTATTTCTTCATTGAAATTTACGTGCGAACAAGTGTATCAAAAGAAAGATTGAAACTAACACAACTCAACTAATTCAAAACAGAAATTGAATCCAGAAAAATAGAGTAATACATCAAACATTCCAACTATCGTTCATACAATTTCTTTTAATCTCCAATCGATTCAATCCCTCAACTATTTCTAGGAAGAGATTGAATCTTAACAACTCAAGTTTTCGCTTGAATTGGACTGGAAATCGAGGGAAAAACTAAGCTAAACATTGCAGCAACTTTCGATTAAAAAAAAATAGAACATAAAAAATGGAAAAACCTTGAGGAAAAACGAGAGGAAACTCACGAAATTAACTCCAAAAACGCCTCCAAAAATCGATCCCCTTCTTCACTCATCTTCTCTCCTTTTGTAGGCCTACATTAGGGCTGAACAATGCCCAAATTTCGTGCTCAAAATCCCCCAAATCGTGCAAGAATTGATGATTTTCGGATATGGGTAAATGCATTTTTTTTCTTTTTTGAATTTTTCTGTTGCTTCTAGAATTGCAACTTCATCTTGCAATTTTGGTTCTGCAATTTTCACAGTTCATGCACACAAGTTTGGTTTGTAAGATTCTCACCCTAATTGCCTTCATTCTTCTCTCTTTCTTATTTTTAAGCAATTTTCAACTATTTTCAAAATGATCTTAAGACAAAACAAGAATATTTTAAGTAATTGGGAGTTAAATAAGCCTTAATTCTAAGGCTTATCAGTGTTCACTATTGAAATCTACACATTTATCGAGGAATTTCATCTTCCTCTCTTTTCCTCTCTCTAACTTCTTCTCTCTCCTTCCATCCCATGTTAATAATAAATATTTAAATTAATAAATAAAATATTTATTTATTAATTTAATTTTTTTTGATTTTTTTTAATAATTATTCCAGAATTATCCATCGACATCGACATTTTATCAATACTTTCATAAAATTGAGACCTTGATATTTCCATCAACATCGACATTTTAAACATTGATGTTAAGTAACTTATTAAGAAATCTTGCAAAATATGACTATTTTGGTAAGAACCTTAAAATATCATTAGATTTTTTATAGATAATAAACAACAAAGTTCATTTAAAATTCGTTAGAATTTGAAATCACTCAAAAGCCTACACACAAACAGATCAAAAAAGATGAAGCTACAATAGAGACAAAGTTTAACTAAAAAGATACTAAGGGTGTGTTTCAATAGTGACTATTACAAGAATGAAATACTTGCCCATCAGATTGTTAAAATTTTTGTTTAAATGATAATTTTAAAATTATAGGAAAACTGGCCAAATATGATTGTTTTTCCTTGTAGTAATTTTTCTTATATAAAAATATCATTTAATTTCATATGATAATAAACAACAAAATTTACTCAAAACTCCTTAGGTTTTGAAATCATAGATAAATAAACCATCCATAAAAGATGGAGTTACAATAGATACTAAGTAACTATAAAATGCTACATTTCTATAAACCATAGACAATAGATATGCAATGGTTGAACTTTAAATTAGAGCAAAAGATTTTCCTCGATAATCTTTTACATTAAACATTAGACATTATTATACAATTAATTTTTATATACACACACCTTTTAGGTCATTAGAAAAAATGTCTTTAATAGACTGTATATTAAAAAAACAATAGAATTAATTAAAAACAAGGATTTTCTATTAGGATAATTCCAAAGGAATTCCTTGAAAAGTGTTTCTAGTTATCTAAATCGAATAATAGGTTAAAATGGAAATGAAAAAATATTTTCTTTAATGGGAACAAACCTTTATTATTTAAAGTTTGAAAAATTGATATCTAATATAGCTCTAATTGTATAGTACAACAAAAAAATGTAGAAAGAAAAACAATCAGCCTAAACACAAACTTCATAACTCCATGTTAAACAACTTTGCACCCCAAAAACAGATTTAATAAACCCAAACTAAACAACTCGCACCCCAAATACAAACCTCCTTAACTCAGATAAAACAACATTAGCACTCCAACACACATATTATTTAACTCCATAAACTTATTAACTCTACCCAACGCCCCAAATGCCCCCTTACGTGTGATCGACTGAAACATGTGGGCTTAAAGTAAATATTTTAATTTTAAAACAAAGCTTCAATCCAGTGCAAATGCACACTGTTGATGCAAGTACTAAATTAGAAGTATTCCACATTATCTTATCCCAAGGGAACTGATTTTAGCAAAATTTATGAAGATAACACAAATTTGTTTTTAAAATGCAATTGTTGTGACCAAGGTTAGAAAAATACGAAGAGGTGTTTTTGCTAAGATAAATTGAAAATTTCCATAAGAATGAGAAGGGGATTCAAGTTATCATGTCCCTTTGGTAAGAATTACGATTGAATTGCAATTGCAATCGTAGCTTAACACAAGAAAACGTTATAAACCGAATTCAATTCCTATTCAATTTTTTATTCAAAATCTTTAGGAGACTAAGCGATTAAACCTATATTTCTATGGCTAATCAACTTAGATAAATTGGGACAAAATTCTAGTGGTCTTGGAGTCTTGCCCTATGTCTATGGGTTGTTTGGTGCACTGTCTATGAATCAGAAATCCTGAGAATCCTGTGTTGTAATAAAAATACCATGGGATTTCTGATTACTGTATTTGGGGTGCATTGTTGAGTT
The DNA here is from genome assembly GCA_033996785.1 of Trichosanthes truncata. Lineage (NCBI taxonomy): Eukaryota > Viridiplantae > Streptophyta > Magnoliopsida > Cucurbitales > Cucurbitaceae > Trichosanthes > Trichosanthes truncata. The sequence continues at coordinate 32,569,583 of JAWPNB010000009.1, forward strand.
TGTTGATTTGCTGAAACATGTGTGTTAGGGTGCATGGTTGGGTTAGAATGGGTATGTTTATGTTTTTTTTTAAAGACATTTTTTAGTTGCTTTTTTAGATCATATTTTTTTGTACTTGATAATTGTTTGTATAATTAAAGTAGTTCGCAATGAAGGTCTGAAGTTAATAACATCATACAACATAACACATATAACATAATAGAATTGAGTCTGTTGGTTTGCTAAAACCTGTGTTTGGGGTGCAAGGTTGGGTTGGGTCTATTTATGCTGTTTTTTTAAAGATATTTTTATGATTTTTTTAATTTCCATTTTTTGCCCCTAATAATTTGTTTTTGAATTGCATATCAATATTTTGACAAAATTTATGTGAAAATTTTCATATCAATATTTAAAAGATTTTGTCCCAACCATATTCAAATTGGAATTATATCATGTGTAGTATGTGTAACTCTAATTTATATTATTCACTTCATACATGGTGATATCAATTTAAATAACATTAGCAAAAGCATATAATGAATACGTTAAAATTATTCACTTCATTCATTGTTCGAATTCAAAATGCCAATTCAAGCTTATAATGTACAACTTATGAGTAAAGAGAACAAGCTGAATTCGATCAATCTTAAAGAGAAGAAAATTGTCTTTTTGAAAGAAGAAATTAACTACAAAAGAATTGAAGAAAATCTTCTTCAGAAAAGTGTCCAAGAGAATATTCAAATTTTGAAGACAAAAATCGAAAGAGAAGTATGTTCAAATCATCGCAATACCTTTTGGGAAAGAAAAAAGCATGTGTTAGATTTACCATATGTTAAAGATTTTGAAGAAGGTCAGATTTTGACGAAAGCAAGGCCAATTCAAATGAATTCTGAGTTATTAAAACATTGTCGAACGAAGATTGAAGATCTTCTAAAAAAGAAGCTGATCAGACCATCCAAAAGTCTTTGGTCATGCTCAACATTCTATGTAAACAACTAGACAAAAAAGGAGCGTGGTGTGCCCCGACTGGTAATTAACTATAAACCCTCAAACAAGGTTTTAGAATGGATTAGATATCTAATTCCCAACAAAATAAAATTACTCAAAAGAATTTCATATTCAAATATATTTTCTAAACTCGATATAAAATTAGGATTTTGGCAAATCCAAATTTCTGAAAAAGAATAGGTACAAAACTACTGTTACGGAAAAAATTAACGTTTGACCGGCCTAGACTGGCCTTGGTCGATCCCTCAAGGGGTCGGCCAAAAAGCCGAACTGGCATTGACCGACCCCTCAAGGGGTCTGCCTAGACCGGCCTTGGTCGACACCTGAGGGATCGACCAAGAGGCCGAACAGACCTTGGTTGACCCCCTGAGGGATCTGCCTAGACCGGCCTTGATCGACTCCTCTGGGATCGACCTAGATTGGTGAGACACTTGAATCGGCTTCTAGGGGTTGACCGAATAGGCCACTTAGCCAAAGAGTTGGCCGTAAGGCAACTAAGACAAACTTGTTAAGGGAATGACCTGGTCTAATTTCGCTTTATCCCGAATGGACAAGCAAGAGGCTTGGAGTGGGAAAGTCATTCGGGAGTACATTGAATGATCTGTTAAGATTCGAATTAAACGAGTTGAGGTCTTTAACAGTCAGAATAATAAAAATGATCCATGATCGAGCTAAATTCTCGGAGATCGTAATAATGCAGGACTGCCCTTACGATTACATAAAAATATAAAAGGCAAAGGGCAACGCGTTGAGAGGTATGCAATCATCACTTAGCTCTTACAGTCTAAGCTTTGTAAGTAAGAAACCCCGATTTCTAACTTGAGCGTCAGAGTTTAAGTGGCTTAGCACCACACCGGTGTTAGTTCTCTATTTTACAGGCATCTTCAGCTCCCGATGACACAAATTTACCGTTGATCCGGCGATCCAAATTCCGGCATCAATAGTTGGCGCCGGGGAACGCGATTTGTTGCTTGTCTGAGAATTAAAACATTAGAAAGATCATGAATATGGACATGAAAATAGAATGATAGATGGAGACGATTTGGATCGAGAACACCACCCAAGGCGATCACGTGAGCAAGCTACACCGGTTGAGGAAACCCGCCTGCAAACGTTAGGCAAGAAGAAGAGTGGGTAATGTTAGAGCATGTGGAATTAGCAGAGAAGATCCAAAATATAGATCAAGATTTGGCTCGCATAATGGATATCCTAAGCAAGCCCAATGCCATCGTGGAGGCGCTGGCAAAGATTGTTGGGGAAATTCCAGGACCTAGCAAAGGAAAGGAAGGTGTGAGCTTGAATCCACCTTTGCTAGTCAACAACTATGCCCTGGTCGTACGGGATCAGGCCAAAGGGAAGAGGCCTATAGAAGAAGAGGTAGGTGAATCCCAAGTTAGGGGTCCGTACACGAGGGAAAAGCTGAAAATAGGAGGGAATGACAAAAGGCCAGCACACCTTGATTTGAAAAAACCAGAAGTAACGGCCCATCAGTCCCATGCGCGTACGGTTCGACTCCATAGTGAAATAAGGGGCTTTGTTAGGGAGTCGCGTGGACATCATGATCAGTCTATGGCTCGAAAGGCCGTTCGACAAGAAAAATCTGACCTTGGCACGGACCTGCGAGACTTGATCAATCACAAGAGAAAGGAGCAGGCTAACGACAAAGAGGTAGAGAGTCAACCCTGGGCAATCGAGTTACAAATAATCCAGAACGAGCTTGGAGACATAAAAAAAAAGCTCAAGATCATGAAGGGTAGGATCTGGAGAACTTGCTAGATCAGGTTGACCCACCTTTCACCGATGAGATTATGCAAGAAAATGTACCTCCCAAGTTTAAGTTACCTACTATGAAGGCGTATGATGGATCCAAAGATCCTGTAGAGCATTTAGATACCTTCCGGTCGTGGATGGAACTCCACGGAGTCCGGGATGCTATTAAGTGCCGAGCATTTTCATTCACTCTTGCAGGACCAACTCGAAAGTGGTTCAGACAGTTGAAGCAAAGATCGATAGGTTCTTTCCGCGAACTAGCACGAGCGTTTATTGCCTAATTTTTGGGGGGACGAGATCAGTGAAAGCCCTCAACGCACCTACTTACTATCAAGCAAGGAAGAAATGAAACATTGAGAGAATATGTCTCAATGTTCAATTGTGAAGCTCTCCAAATTGAGGGTTACACTGATGGAGCAGCTCTCATTGCTATAGTAGTGGGTCTTAGAGATGAGAAGTTCCTTTGGTCCTTAGGTAAGAAAGCTGCAACTACTTATGTGGATCTTCTTTCCAGGGCACAGAAATACATGAGTGTAGGGGAATTACTTCGTTCTAGAGGAACTCCAGAAGAGAAGATTACTCACCCCGATCATCAACGAGTCAAGGGACGAAATGAAGATAAGTGCTCTGAATCGAAGAAAATAAGACTAAGAAACACAATACCTTGCAAGAGCGGATGGGTCGCAAAGGTCTACCTCCAAGCAAGTTTGAGCGGTATACGCCAACAGTAGTTCCTGCGTGCTCAATCCTAATGGAGATCCAGGACAAAGAAATACTAAAGTGGCCAGCCAAATTGAAAGCAAGTTCGCAGCAGAGAAACAAGGATAGGTATTGTTTCTTTCATAGAGACCACGGTCACACCACTGCTGATTGCTTTGATTTAAAGGAGGCAATAGAGTCTCTAATCCAGAGAGGACATCTAAAGAAATATGTGGGAGGAAAGAATGCACCAGATGCTGATCGACCATCACGGAGTAAAAAAGATCGAACCCCTAAGCCACCTAGAGAGATAAGGACAATTTTGGGGGCCCAGCAAGTGGAGAGTCTGGAAGGAAGTGGAAGGCAAAAGTAAGAGAGCTCGGGTTACTCTAGAGAATTATGAGGTATGTACTACTTTGTCGGCTACTCAAGTTGTGAGCTTTTCAGAGGAAGATGCAGTGAACCTGCATCAACCTCATAATGATGCTTTAGTTGTGCTATGGTAATAAAAAATGTGAAGGTGCATCGTATCTTGGTAGACGGAGGAAGTTCAGTCGATATACTTTCCCTTTATGCATTTAATGCCATGAAGATAGTGCGTGAACGATTGAAAAGTCGTCCAGACCCACTAATTGGATTTGGAGGCTAGGTCGTATACTCAGAAGGAAGTATAGAGTTACTAGTAACTTTTGGCGATGGCATGACCAACGTAACGACGATGGTAAACTTCCTAGTGGTGGATGATAAGTCAATTTACAACGCCATCCTAGGGAGACCGACTCTACATCAATTGAAGGCTGTTCCATCTACCTATCACCAGGTACTGAAGTTTCCTACCCCTAATGGGATTGTAGTGATACGAGGAGAACAATTGACTTCACGAGAATGTTATAAGACGACCTTAAAAGATTCGACCAGCAATGTTGGAGATGTGCAGGTCATTCAGGGAAATTCATAGGTTGAGGGAGAGGCCGAGGTCGATTTTCAAACCTCGGCACCCGAGATAGTGGAAAAACAGACAGTCGATACGGAAGTGGAAGAGATGGTTGAACTCAGAGGTAAGACCGAGCAACGAGGTGAACTGACAGATTCATTGGAGTCTATCCCGCTACTATCGGACTCTCAAAGAGTCAATATTGGAGCCAAACTGGAAGCCACCGAAAGGGAGAGTCTTATATCGTTTCTAAGGAAAAATGCGGATGTGTTCGCCTGGTCAGCAAACGATATGCCTGGAGTAGACCCGCAAGTAATGGTGCACCAACTTAATATCAACCTAGATTTTAAGCCGGTTCACCAGTAAAGACGAGCTTTTAACCATGTTCGAAATGAGGTGATTGTCGAGTAGGTTGAGGAGTTGCTGAAGACCAAATTCATACGCGAGGTCGACTATCCTCAATGGCTTTCCAACGTCAGAAGGCTAATGGCAAGTGGAGAATGTGTATCGATTTCACAGATCTGAATAAAACATGCCCAAATGATAGTTTTCCATTACCACGAATAGACCAACTGGTAAATGCAACAGCCAGTCACGAACTGCTAAGCTTCATGGATGCTTATTCCGAGTATAATCAAATCTGAATGCATGTTCCATATCAATAAAAAACTTCATTTGTCACCAGTAGAGGATTATATTGCTACAATGTTATGCATTTCGGTTTGAAAAACGCAGGCGCCACTTACCAGCGTTTAGTTAACAAAATGTTTGCTCATCTTATCTGCAGGAATATGGAGGTATACGTCGACAACATGTTGGTAAAGAGCAAGAAATCTAATCAACATCAAGATGACTTAACCGACGCTTTTGAAACTCTATAAAAAATACCAGATGAAGTTGAATCCAAACAAGTGTGCTTTCGGAGTCACTTCAGGTAAATTCTTAGGTTTCATGGTCAACCAGCATGGTATTGAAGCAAATCCAGACAAGATCCAGGCTGTACTCGAGTTGGAATGTCCGAAGATAATGAAGCAGTTGCAAAGCTTGAATGGAAAAATTGTTGCTTTAAACCGATTTGTAAGTAGAGCAACTGATAAATGTCTTCCATTTTTCAAACTACTAAGGAAAAAAAGCTAACTTCGAATGGATGGAGGAGTGTGAACAGGCTTTCGAACTATTGAAAAAATACCTTAATTCGGCCCCATTCCTCTCCAAGCCTGTTTTAGGAGAAGACCTTTTCCTGTACTTGGCTACTTTTGACTCTACAGTCAGCTCGGTGTTGATTAAGGAAGTTGATGGATGGAAATCGCCTATCTACTACACGAGCAAAGCTGTGTTGGGAGCAGAGTTAAGATACCCACAGGTAGAAAAGTTGGCTTTAGCTCTCGTGGTCTGGCTCGCAGATTACGCCCGTATTTTCAGGCGCATAAGGTAACTGTCTTAACCAATTTTCCATTGAGACAGGTATTGCAAAAGCCTGAGACGTCAGGTCAGTTAATGAAGTGGGCGACAGAGCTAGGAGAGTATGATATTAATTCCGACCCCGAACAACAATGAAAGGGCAAGCGGTAGCCGATTTCGTGGCTGAGATGACTCCTCAAGCAAAAGTATGTGTAGCGCAATTCCAGTCCCAAGGTTTGACTAAGGATGACCTCCCTTGGACACTCTATGTGGATGGTCATCTAGTCATCGAGGGTGCGGAGTTGGGTTACTGCTAGTGTCGCCAGACGGAGAGAGATTTGAGTATGCACTAAGGTTCAAATTTCGAGCTTCCAATAATGAGGCCGAGTATGAGGCGTTACTAGCTGGTTTGAGGGTTGCTAAGATGTTTGAGATTAGCAATTTGATTATTCTTAATGACTCTCAACTCATCATGAACCAAGTGGCAGAAACGTATCAAGCCAAAGAACAGCGGATGGCTGTGCATTTGACAAAAGTGAAGCAACACTTGGGATCCTTTGTCAAGTTTGAGATCAAGCAGATCCCTCGATCTCAAAATGTTAATGTAGACCCATTAGCTAAGTTGGCAGCAGCTTACGAGACAGAATTGGGATGAACTGTCCCTGTCGAGATCCTAGATGAGCCAAGTGTTCGAGAAAGCGAAGTGATGGAACTCGATGATTCTCCGCTAGGTAATGAGTGCACTTGGATTGATCCGCTAGTTGATTTCCTCACAAGTGGCGAACTCCTTTCTGATAAAAATGAAGCACGACGACTGCGGTACAGAGCGGCCAGATATGTCTTGTGAGAAGGTCAGTTGTACAAGAGAAGCTACTATTTACCTCTTCTCAAGTGTCTTACACCTGCTGAAGCTAAGTATGTCATGTGAGAAATACACGAGGGCATATGCAGAAACCACTCAGGCGCACGGTCTCTAGCACAGAAGGTGGTAAGGCAGGGGTATTATTGGCCTACTATATTTGCAGATGTACGTATTTTTGTTAGGTCATGCGACCGGTGTCAACATTTTGCTACAATATAGAGACAACCTCCTGAATTGCTCACAGGCGTTATGAGCCCATGGTCGTTCGATAAATGGGGAGTAGACCTCATAGGACCCCTACCTCAAGGTCGAGGGCAAACAAAGTTTACTATAGTGGCGGTTGATTATTTTACAAAATGGGCAGAGGCAGAGGCCCTAGCAACCATAACAGAGAAGAAAGTTACCGACTTCGTTTGGAGAGGTATAATATATCGTTTTGGTATACCATATGCTCTTGTCACTTACAATGGTCGATAGTTTGATAATGCAGCTTTTCGAAAATTTTGTGCTGATTTGAGCATCAAACATTTCTTCTCTTCTCCGGCTCATCTGCAGGCGAATGGTCAAGTGGAAGCAGTGAATAAAATTAATAAGTGAAATCTGAAGACCAAATTGGAAGGGTTGAAAGGGCTTTGGGCAGAAGAATTACCAAATGTTTTGTGGGCCTATAGGACAACCCCTCGGACCTCGACTGGTGAGACTCCTTTCTCACTTTCATTTGGATCCGAAGCAATCATTCCAGTAGAAGTCGGCCTCCTGTCGCCAAGAGTTGAATAGTTCAATCCTGAGGATAACACTGATTCACTTAGCTTACATCTCGACCTATTAGAGGAGTGAAGAGAGACAGCAAGATTGAGGATAGCTGAGTACAAGAACAAAATAGCTCGATACTACAATTCTCGTGTGAAGCGACGAAGTTTTAAAGAAGGAGATTTAGTTCTTCAGAGGGTTATGCCAAACACTAAAGACTCGAATAGTGGAGCATTAGGCCCAACATGGGAAGGTCCGTATCGGGTTACGAAAATTGTTCGACTAGGAACATATGAGATAGCTAATCTTGGAGGTCGACAGATGCCTCATCCATGGAATGCTGAACATTTGAAAATTTACTTTCAGTAAAGTTGGTGTTCTAATTTTTCATTGTAATTTCTAATTAATTTCAATTTTTAATGAAGGCGTATTTTTTACTCAAGCAAGTTGTTTATAAAATAAAACCAACCCTGCGTGTCACAACCCGCCCCAGATTAACACTACCAAACCTAGGATGAGCTATGATGGCAGTAGACCCCAAAAGTGCAATGGAATCTATTGCCAAATCTTTGTCTCTTTTCTCATTAACTATCTTTAACTATGAATATCTCATAAACAACGCGTTGGAATTTCTCTCTTTACTTACAATAAATGATATGCAATGACTTGACAAGACTGGTGGCAGACTCTGATTAGCTAACTCTGGTTGAAACTCAAGAGCAACCTGGTGGAAAAATTAAAAACAAAAGAATGAGCTAAAAAGCCCAATGAGTGGTGATTCATAAGAAAATACATTTTCAAGGAAATTATTCTCTTACTAAACATAAGTTCATAACTATGTGAAATAATGCAAATCATGAATAGTTTAGAAACCTTCGAGATGATTTTAAGACATTAAAGTCTGTAAATAAACATTTCTTGAAACAACAACTCTTAAGTCAACAATTCTTGAAAACATAAGCACAAGTTCGTAAAAACATAGATAGGAAAATCCGTAATTATAGCTTTGGAAAGCATAAACATAACTAGTGAAATTTATCACCAAATCTGTACCCAACTCTCTATCATACTATGTACCGAGTAACCTCCAGATACATAGTAGAACATATCTCTGTCATACGTGCACGTAGAGCAAACTCTAACATCTGTAATGCATCAGGTCCAGGATTTGGACCAGGATTTGGAATCCGGATTTGGCATCTAATGGCCCCGGCATTCCCCTGCATCCCCTGCGGCCTGAGCACGCTAGCATACTATGGAAACACATTCTCATAGCATATCGGGTAATCACCATGGGTACAAAGATCTAGTGGTTTGAAAACCACTTCCAACATAAACCTCTTAAATCACAAATCACTTTAAATCATAAAAATTCCTAACTTTTCAAGATCTCAAACTCTTTCTGAAAATTATATATTTCTCTAGATAATTGTTCGTAAACTTGAGAGATTTCTGAAATAACATTAAACATTTATACTTCCTCGAATAATCATCAAATCTCTCAATAATATAAAGCATTTTCAAAGTCATATTTTCTCTTAAACTACATCTCATGAAATTCATGCATTTCTCAACAAACATTTAAACTCTTCAAACATTTCAATAATCATAAAATATCTCAAATATTTCTCAAATAATAATTTATGCTAAAAGCATAAAATATTGGAATTTCAATACCATTTTTGGAAATTCATAACAATTCTCTAAGAATCTCTTTGTAGTTTCTCTAAATTCACACATAATTATAGAATTCTTAAAAATCTATAATAATAATCAAATAATGAAAACAATTCGTAACATAAACCACTCACAGAAATATCAACGTCAATTCTTCAAATCATATCCTAGTCCAATTTCTGTCCAATCTGAAATTTCCAATAACCAAATCACCAATTTACAAACTAATTCCAAAAGAGAAATAACATGAATTTCATCTTAATCGAATTAACTAATTTCCAATCTATTTCCCTTATTCCAATTTTCCAAATTATGCCTTCTTTCTCATCCCAACATTCACCAATATACTAATTGTCTTTTCCCAAATAAAACTATTTTATCATTTCTAATTCTTTTCTTTTCAAAATCCATGAAGTATTTTGTCATTTTCTCCAATTAACTAATATTTTCTTCACTTTCTTCCACAATCCATCCTTTCTTAAAATATAAATAATTTTTATTTTTCCAAACTATGTCTTCCACATGAGACATCCAATTTCAATACCACTTTTCTCTCCTCATAACTCCACTTTGTACTATCCATTCATTTCCCTTTTCAATTTACCTAATTACCCTCCCTCTTCTCATTAAACTTATCTTATACCACACATCTCTCTTCTCTTTATTTTATTAATTTATTCTCATCTTCTTCTTTCTCTTTTCCTTCCCATTTATTCTCTCTGGTTTTTCTTGTTTATCCCATACAAAATGGGTTTCTTTTTCTATTTTATTTTTCTTCCATTTCTCCATTCCTTTTCTTTCTTCTCACATAATTCCTCAAACTTCATTTCCTTTTATCCTTCTCTATTCTCACAATTAGTAATTTCTTAGAACTATCTTTAACTTTTCAACTCTTCTTTTCCTCCTTGTTTTTGTTACCATAACAAACCCCACCAAAAATCCTCATTAGTTTCCATCTATCTTGTTATTGTAGGCCAAAACCTCCATCATTCTTCTTAATTTTCATACTACCATTTTCAACCAAATCCAAGAACTAGAAAATGAAAACCCACAAAATTATCCACCATTAGACTTTATTTGTCAATGGTTTATCTAAAAAAAATTACTAGAGACTTACCAAATTAGAAGTCTTGAGCCACAAATTCCTTTGAATGCCCTTTCCTCAAGCTTCTTTCTTCTTTATTTCTCTCCCGAACACTCCTTTCTTTCCATTTTCTCTCTTTCTTTTTTTTTTATTTATTTAAAACCAAAAGCTTCCACTAGAAGTTTCTTTTATTTTTTTATTATTTTATTTTATTTTTTTATATTTTTTTTTATGTAAAAATTATATATATATATATTCTTTTCCAACTTCTTTCCAATATAATACAATACAAACTCCCATTTTCCTTTCTTTTCTAATTTATATATTTATTAAATAAAAGTTGTATTCCATTTTCAAAGTTTCAAATTCTTGTATTTCTATTTTGTCTCAAACCATAATCTCTCCATCAACAATTTCAAAATTAAATAATCCATATATCAAATGCATATATCCAATTGCTAGAAGACCAGAATTAGGTCTTACAAATTATTACTCCCTTTTTAGAATTTCGTCCTCGAAATTCAATTAAGGAATGCACTTGCACTTCATTTTTCCATGTTGCATCTTTATTGCACGTTTTCTTTTTCTGAGTTCTTAAAGACATAAGAAGGTGTTACAAAATATTCCCCTCTTTAAGAATTTCGTCCTCGAAATTTAGCCTTGCGAGTGAAGTTAATAACTAAGGATTTTAAACATGTGAGTATGCATTTTTCCAGGGTATAATTTGCTTCCCCATAAAACCATGCTAACAAATAATCTTATTACAAAATACATTTTCCTTTCTCATAAAAAAAAACTTTCCCAACTATATCTCGTGTATAACCTTGACTCAACTTTATACCATCATCCATGATCTTATAAGCTTATCAAATATTGTTTGTTATGACAAATTTTCAATTGACATAATTGTCCTCAATTAATTTGATAACAACCTCAACACTTTATCAACACTCAAATGAATTGTGAGAGACATGTGAAGTATAAAAAAAATAACATTCATCCAAAATCACGAGCATCCCTGTCAAAGGTGATTAACATACTCAAATCGACATATGGTATCTCTTGAACTTCATGTTGAGTCACTACACTTACTCTTCCTTAGTTTCAATTCAACATTGTGTGAAGGATTTGGCATTTGCTTATGCCGCGTAAAGATGCTGGAAAATTCCATCGATAAAACCAAACGATGCACTATATTGATCTAATACGCTTGGTGGCCCTTAATAGTTCACATATCTATAGTTCTGGCCATTATTGTTCTTATCAAATCACAACTCTGATTTCTAATGATGGGTTTGAAATTACTCTTGTCACCAATTTCAAATTCTATGCTTCTTTTACTTTTAAATACTTAACTCCACTTGTCAATTCTGTGCAAAATTTCAACTTTTCACTGGTCAACATTGTCTTCTCTACAAATAATTTGAACAGATTCATGTCCTATCCATTCCTTCTCACCATTTTATTACAACTAGTTTTTTTTTCTCACACGAGGCTTTAGCTAACACCATCTTTATACTCAATAATAACCCTCATTATAGGAAAACTCCACAAGAGAGTAAGGTCTGCTTCATCTTTCCTTAAATCACCAGTAGTCGTGTCACATAACTTTCAAAGTCTAGATATAGTTCTTTCCAATTATCCAGCGATTTGGGGTAGATGACCATACTAAAATGTAGCTTTGGTACCCAACACTTACTATAAACTAGGCCATGATTGGAAAGGAATCTCAAATTTTTTGTGTAACACTTTTTGACTCTAAGGTCTCATTTAAATTGATTATCTCATCCAATAGAACTTTGCCAATTTACCAAGGAATTCACAATCTTGATTGATAATGATTAGCAATCTTGACCAACATAATAACCATCAATCAATATAGTTTCAATCATAACCACTTCGAATACCAAGAAGACCAAACAATAAGTCTATTTTGACATGCTTCCAATTCCATTAAAGGCTTGGTAAGGAAATCAAAAAGCCTTGGTGACAACTCAAGTATTTAGAAACATATTTGTTATTTCTCTTTCCATATTTTGCTACTAATAATGTTTCTTCAACTTTCAATACATTCTTGGATGTATAGAATAAACCAAAATATGAGCTCCTCAAGTATCTCATTTCTTATACTTGGGTGGTTAAATACTCATAACCAATTAAACTTTAGTCAAATCCATACCATTCATAATTCTATCATTCAAGGCATGTCTTACTCATCAATTTGCAACTAGGACCTTTAATTCATTCTCTGACAATTTCTGCATTCAATTGATAATTGAAATCACCCAATTAAGAAAAATCTAAATGCATTAAATAAAGCTCTTGAACTGCTTGTCCCCTCATTTAAGGGAACTACAACCATATTACCATTTCTTGAAAAAAAATAGCCAATTACATCTCAATATATTTTTTTTTTTCCAATTTTAAGTAATGTTCCCTTACACAAATTTTATTCTTTCTAGCTAAAGACATACTTTAGGTCCTTGTGATCTATCCATATGTAAAACTTTTCTTCATAAGATAATGTCATCAATCTTTAAGTATCTCAAATTCTTTAGACTAAGACCATTGTATTTAGTCCTCAAACATGAGTTGGTTAATTATGTTCAAGCTTCTATAATCACTGAGGCGTGAGTTATTAACTTTCAATTTGCATCGAAGCACACCTAAACCTTGAAGAAAATGTCACTATGGATAACAAATTCTTCATTATTCCTTGGAAGTGTAAATATCTCAGTGGCTACTAACCTTTCCTTCTTGTTCCAAGGATTGTGCATGCACTTATTGATCCATACAAATCTTAAATTCTCTTTTTAGTTACACTAATCGATGGAAGTGCCAACTTGGAGAATCTTTCAACAAAACTCACAACAACTAATCTCATAAAGCTACAAAGCTTGATAGAAAATGCAGACTACCCTCATTCAACTAATGCATCAATCTTTTGGAGTTCAACATGTATGCTTCTGGCATAATCATGGCCCAAAACACAAATTGGTCAACCCAAAACTCAAACTTGCTAAACTTAACACATAACCCTTATATTTTGCAATATCTTTAACCTTATTCTAAAATATTTCGTGTGTTCTTTTGTAGTCTTAGAATATACCAACTTGTCCTTAGTAAATACAATCGCAATTGTACAAATAAGAATTGAATGCTTTGTTTCCAAGATTCATAACTTTCTTGTGTTATTAACTTTTGACTTTGTATGGTTCAATAAAAAACTCGTTGTACTTCGATCGAGTCCTAAAAGCAATCTCTGGGTACATCCATTCCTTATTTGCCTTGAAATATTGATTGCATCCTTCAAATATCATATTCTCTCTCTTCTAATATACAACTCTCAAACCTCGTAGTTGCTTCAACCAATTTTCCATTTCTCTCTATTTTGAAACTGTAACATAAATTTCAATTTTTTTTTTTAATTTTTTTTTTTTTTACCATCATCAAGTCCCTTACACTTTTCAACTTCATCTTCAATTATTGTGGTTGTATATTTGAAGAGCTCAATATACTTTCCCTAATATTTGCCATGATATCATCAATCTGGCTCCAAACTCGAAATTTTCTTTTGCTTCCTACCTTTGTACAATCGTGGACAATATTCTCATACAAAACTTTTTTTTTAATTATTTCCAACTAATCTCTTTGAGAATTTGACCCCCACTTCCTCTAAAAGGAGGGTATATCATTTTCTTTGGATTCTTAGGCACCAATTTCCTCTAAATACATTTCCAATTTATCCGTGCAAATTTCTGTATCAGCTAGATTTTTCGTCCCAATAAATGGTTTTGCTCTCAACTCTATCAATCATTTGATTTTATAGTTTTTTTTTTTTTATAATATTTTCCATAGAATCCTTCTTGATTGACCTCATCCTTTGCCACACTATAAGCAATTCTGGTCCTTAATTTCCTTTCTCTATCATCCACATCTTTTAAAATACACCATGAACATTTTCTTTCCTTTTTCCGTCAACTATCTTTCTTTATCAATCACATTTCCTTATTGCTCATCTTTTGAGTGACTAATCTCTCCAACCAATTCCTCATTCAATATACTTTGCCTACCAGTAGCTCATTGAGTTTCAATTCTTGTAACATACATGATCTGCCACCATGTCTCATGATTTCTTATAAAGCATTGCATATCACACCTTACTACTCATATCCTGCAGAATCTTATTGCTCTGATACCAAAATGTCACAACCCGCCCCAGATTAACACTACCAAACCTAGGATGAGCTATGATGGCAGTAGACCCCAAAAGTGCAATGGAATCTATTGCCAAATCTTTGTCTCTTTTCTCATTAACTATCTTTAACTATGAATATCTCATAAACAACGCGTTGGAATTTCTCTCTTTACTTACAATAAATGATATGCAATGACTTGACAAGACTGGTGGCAGACTCTGATTAGCTAACTCTGGTTGAAACTCAAGAGCAACCTGGTGGAAAAATTAAAAACAAAAGAATGAGCTAAAAAGCCCAATGAGTGGTGATTCATAAGAAAATACATTTTCAAGGAAATTATTCTCTTACTAAACATAAGTTCATAACTATGTGAAATAATGCAAATCATGAATAGTTTAGAAACCTTCGAGATGATTTTAAGACATTAAAGTCTGTAAATAAACATTTCTTGAAACAACAACTCTTAAGTCAACAATTCTTGAAAACATAAGCACAAGTTCGTAAAAACATAGATAGGAAAATCCGTAATTATAGCTTTGGAAAGCATAAACATAACTAGTGAAATTTATCACCAAATCTGTACCCAACTCTCTATCATACTATGTACCGAGTAACCTCCAGATACATAGTAGAACATATCTCTGTCATACGTGCACGTAGAGCAAACTCTAACATCTGTAATGCATCAGGTCCAGGATTTGGACCAGGATTTGGAATCCGGATTTGGCATCTAATGGCCCCGGCATTCCCCTGCATCCCCTGCGGCCTGAGCACGCTAGCATACTATGGAAACACATTCTCATAGCATATCGGGTAATCACCATGGGTACAAAGATCTAGTGGTTTGAAAACCACTTCCAACATAAACCTCTTAAATCACAAATCACTTTAAATCATAAAAATTCCTAACTTTTCAAGATCTCAAACTCTTTCTGAAAATTATATATTTCTCTAGATAATTGTTCGTAAACTTGAGAGATTTCTGAAATAACATTAAACATTTATACTTCCTCGAATAATCATCAAATCTCTCAATAATATAAAGCATTTTCAAAGTCATATTTTCTCTTAAACTACATCTCATGAAATTCATGCATTTCTCAACAAACATTTAAACTCTTCAAACATTTCAATAATCATAAAATATCTCAAATATTTCTCAAATAATAATTTATGCTAAAAGCATAAAATATTGGAATTTCAATACCATTTTTGGAAATTCATAACAATTCTCTAAGAATCTCTTTGTAGTTTCTCTAAATTCACACATAATTATAGAATTCTTAAAAATCTATAATAATAATCAAATAATGAAAACAATTCGTAACATAAACCACTCACAGAAATATCAACGTCAATTCTTCAAATCATATCCTAGTCCAATTTCTGTCCAATCTGAAATTTCCAATAACCAAATCACCAATTTACAAACTAATTCCAAAAGAGAAATAACATGAATTTCATCTTAATCGAATTAACTAATTTCCAATCTATTTCCCTTATTCCAATTTTCCAAATTATGCCTTCTTTCTCATCCCAACATTCACCAATATACTAATTGTCTTTTCCCAAATAAAACTATTTTATCATTTCTAATTCTTTTCTTTTCAAAATCCATGAAGTATTTTGTCATTTTCTCCAATTAACTAATATTTTCTTCACTTTCTTCCACAATCCATCCTTTCTTAAAATATAAATAATTTTTATTTTTCCAAACTATGTCTTCCACATGAGACATCCAATTTCAATACCACTTTTCTCTCCTCATAACTCCACTTTGTACTATCCATTCATTTCCCTTTTCAATTTACCTAATTACCCTCCCTCTTCTCATTAAACTTATCTTATACCACACATCTCTCTTCTCTTTATTTTATTAATTTATTCTCATCTTCTTCTTTCTCTTTTCCTTCCCATTTATTCTCTCTGGTTTTTCTTGTTTATCCCATACAAAATGGGTTTCTTTTTCTATTTTATTTTTCTTCCATTTCTCCATTCCTTTTCTTTCTTCTCACATAATTCCTCAAACTTCATTTCCTTTTATCCTTCTCTATTCTCACAATTAGTAATTTCTTAGAACTATCTTTAACTTTTCAACTCTTCTTTTCCTCCTTGTTTTTGTTACCATAACAAACCCCACCAAAAATCCTCATTAGTTTCCATCTATCTTGTTATTGTAGGCCAAAACCTCCATCATTCTTCTTAATTTTCATACTACCATTTTCAACCAAATCCAAGAACTAGAAAATGAAAACCCACAAAATTATCCACCATTAGACTTTATTTGTCAATGGTTTATCTAAAAAAAATTACTAGAGACTTACCAAATTAGAAGTCTTGAGCCACAAATTCCTTTGAATGCCCTTTCCTCAAGCTTCTTTCTTCTTTATTTCTCTCCCGAACACTCCTTTCTTTCCATTTTCTCTCTTTCTTTTTTTTTTTATTTATTTAAAACCAAAAGCTTCCACTAGAAGTTTCTTTTATTTTTTTATTATTTTATTTTATTTTTTATATTTTTTTTTATGTAAAAATTATATATATATATATTCTTTTCCAACTTCTTTCCAATATAATACAATACAAACTCCCATTTTCCTTTCTTTTCTAATTTATATATTTATTAAATAAAAGTTGTATTCCATTTTCAAAGTTTCAAATTCTTGTATTTCTATTTTGTCTCAAACCATAATCTCTCCATCAACAATTTCAAAATTAAATAATCCATATATCAAATGCATATATCCAATTGCTAGAAGACCAGAATTAGGTCTTACAAATTATTACTCCCTTTTTAGAATTTCGTCCTCGAAATTCAATTAAGGAATGCACTTGCACTTCATTTTTCCATGTTGCATCTTTATTGCACGTTTTCTTTTTCTGAGTTCTTAAAGACATAAGAAGGTGTTACACTGCGTGAGTGGGGGGCGTGGTCCATTGAGCAACAAACAAGCAACTAGATTAACCTTTGAAGATTCGTGAGTAGATCAGCAAAGCAATATAACATAAATGATCATTAATACATAAGTACATAAAGTCATCAATCCATTAAAGTCAAGGAGCTTGCTCATCGTCTGAGAGAATGCCATGAAGAAAACCTTCTCCTAGAACTTCGTTCTCCAGTCCGAAAATCTGACCAAGATTGAAGCCTCCTCCTAAGGCTTCGAGTCTAGAGGTTTAACCAAGATCAAACCCTGGAGGATTTCAATACTCTTTGAAAGAAGTTTTGAGCCATCTAAGATCCAGGTCAGGATGACGTTCCTTAGTAGTTCGGATTGACCAATTCACTCCACAACGCATAGCTTGATTCTGGAAAGCGACATATTCGTCAGAAAGTTTGAATGCCTTAGTCAAATATTTGAAATCAGCAAGCTTAGCTTCGGCCTCTTTCAGTTTAGCCTGAGTCTCTGACAATTGAAGCTGGAGAGCAGATATATCACTCTAGGAGCGGACTCGATAATCATCAAACTGAGCCTGCAGACTCTGCAAAGATTGGTTCGATTGGGCATGTAGAGAGAACACTTGGTTAAGTTCTTCTCTAGGTACGTGACTTTGACGAAGATGAGTGAGTTCCCTAGACATCCGACTAGAAGCTAAAGTTGCATGATCAAAAGCCTACACGCGGAACACACAATGAGAAAATTAAGGCTTACAACAATCAGTTTTGGAGACTAGATAAATGATTCACCTCATGAAGATGATGCATCATAACTTTGATAGCAAGTTGGGGGTCCCGAAACCACAATGACAGTCAACCTGTTCTTGAGAAGAGCTACTTTCAGATAAACCAACCCACATAGAAAATGAACGCTCAAGTTCAGCAGTCTCGTCAATAGGATAATCATAAGGCCGGTACTTCCATGGTTGGACCCGCCAAATGATGAAGGAGTATAATGGCTGGCCCCTCCTACAGAATGAGTAGTAGGGAGCATTGGAATTGGAGAAATGCCTAGTCTACCGAATCCTTGAGGAGGGGTTCGAAAAGTCGTACGCCTAGGAAAGGCTCGAGTGCACTATCTCCGAGAAGGTCGTCTTTCGTGCCCTTCATTGTTAATGGGAGAGGTGATCATGGGGGTAGTCTCTACAGGTTCAGAATCCGAGTTGTCAGACAGCATTTCCAACTCATGGTCCATGGCTCTAAATTGAGGGCGTGAAGCCATATCTAAAAAAAATCAAACAAATTTAAAGTCCGAACTTGATCGACAAGGTACTTATGACTTAATGTCCGACTCATAAAGTAATACCTGAAAAGTTTGATGATGAGGTCGAAATGAGGTGATATTCAGCAAGGAGATCGGGGTGACCAAATCAGGACCCCAACGCAGAAGTCCACTGATCATCCAAGCAAGATCACGAAAGGCAATAGCCACAGGCGACGGCTCCAGATTGATGTTAGCTACAAACACAATGATAAAGTAAGAACAGTATGATATACATAAAGGAAAAGAGAGAGCGTCTCGATCGAAAGAGAAAGAGTAGACTTGCCTATCACCCTGAAATCACTTGGAACCGGGAGGATAGAGCCAAAACTATCAAGAGCAAGCCATGAACCACTAATGAAGAACCAATACTTCTTCCAGTTTTTTACTTATGAAGGCTCTCTCACTATAGGTTCATGGGTGGATAGTGGACTGATATAATAGAGCAATTGCGATTTATCTTTTGTTTGAAAGTATGCAAGGATAGAAAGTCGGTGGCAGTCATGGGGGTATGGTTCCCGACCTGAAGCCAGAGAATGTAACACCCAATAAAGGAGCTCCAAGCATTGGGCAGAAGCTGATAGGGGGCAAGATTGATAAGGGTTAGGAAATTTTGAATCACGGGTAGCAAAGGGAGCCGAACACCACTAGCAAGCATATTGGGATAGAATGCCACCTCTTTAGGGGGGGGGGGAGGCTGGATCTTCTCGGCGATTTGGGACTCGCATATGAATAGAAGAAGGGATATTAAATTGAACCCTAAGGTCATCTAGGGACCCTTGAGTTAGAGGCCCTTTCAAACGAATCCTTGTAGGCTCCTTCTGTGTTCGGGCCCCAGATTTTCGTCTACTGCAGACCTTTTGGGGAGGATCAGAAACGAAGTCTTCGTCATTAGGGTCCGACAAGTCACTAGTTTCGAAATGAATAGCTCTAGAACAACCCGCCATAAGGAAAAGAAGTCAAAGAAAAAGAAGTTACCTGAAAAAATGGAGGAGAGACAAGGACTTGAAAGCAAAGGAGTGAGAGAATGGAGAGTTTGAGAAGTTGTGAGAATTTTGAGTTCAGGTTAAGCCCTTATATAAACATGGGCTGGCATGATTTTCGAGATGTGGAGTGATGCCAACAACAGAATATCGGTGAGCGACACCCATAGACTTCCAAGTGAAACCCAGGAGAATACGCTTAGGGGGTTTGCATTGGAAGTGGGGGCAACTGTTACGGGGAAAAAATTAACCTTCGACCGGCCTTGGCCAACCCCTCGAGGGGTCTACCTAGACCAACCTTGGCTGATCCTTCGAGGGATGGGCCAAGAGGCCTATTTGGCCGACCCCTCGAGGGGTCGGCTTAGACTGATCCTTCAAGGGGTTGGCCAAAAGGTCGAACCGGCCTTGACCGACCCCTAGAGGGGTCAACTAAGAGGCCTATTTGGCTGACCCCTCGAGGGGTCGGCCTAGACCAGCCTTGGCTGATCCCTTGAGGGGTCGGCCAAGAGGCCTATTTGGCTGACCTCTCGAGGGGTCAGCCTAGATTGGCCTTGATCGACTCCTCTGGGGTAGACCTAGATCGATGAGACACTTAAACCGACTTCTAGGGGTTGACCGAAGAGGCCACTTAGCAGAAGAGTTGATCGTAAGGCAACTAGGACAAACCTATTAAGGGAATGGCCTGGTCTAATTTCGCTTTATCCTGAATGGACAAGCAAGAGGCTTGGAGTGGGAAAGTCATTTGGGAGTGCATTGAATGATTCGTTAAGATTCGAATTAAACGAGTTGAGGTCTGTAATGGTCAGAATAATAAAAACGATCCATGATCTAGCTAAATTCTCTGAGATCGTAATAATGTTGGACTG
Organism: Trichosanthes truncata; assembly: GCA_033996785.1. Taxonomy (NCBI): domain Eukaryota; kingdom Viridiplantae; phylum Streptophyta; class Magnoliopsida; order Cucurbitales; family Cucurbitaceae; genus Trichosanthes; species Trichosanthes truncata. The sequence continues at coordinate 32,589,991 of JAWPNB010000009.1, forward strand.
ACCGTTATGATTACATAAAAATATAAAAGGCAAAGGGCATATGATAATTCTCATTTATGAGAATTATTTGACCTTTATACTTGGTTATTCTTGTTATTTTATGTGTGTTATTAGATAAAAAGGCTAGCAAATAGTTGGTTTATATTGAATTATTGTTGGAAGCCTTTTAAATTAAGTAAATAGAGAAAAGAAAGCAAAAGAAAATGAAAAACACACTTACTTGATGTTTTTGTGCAGGAATTTGAAGAATGCAATAGAAATGCAATTGCATTGCAATTGCAATTTTGAGAGATCTGGAAATTAAAAGAAAATCTGCAAATCTCCTAAAATCTAGGAATTTTGTGTGATATTGTCTCCATGATTTTAGCTGGGATTATAGCCATATTTGTGATCATTCAAGAAGGAAACCCTAGCCCAATTCCTCTATAAATATTGGAGAAAAAGCCTCAAGAAAGTAATGAATTTTTCTACCATTTTCGGCCACAGTTGCTACTATTCCTCGATTTTCTGCTGTCAAATTTTCTGCTGTTTTTATTTTCGTTTGCTACTATTTTCCAGCCCCTTTAAACTTCGAAATTCAATCATTCCTCAATGAAAATTGAAGGAAGTGAAGGCTCAATTCTCTTTGAAAAAAGTGGAGTTGGGTCGATTGAATAAGAAGTGAAAAAAGAGTTGTGTTATTCCATTTTTTAGAATTTATTTTCTATTTTATTTAAGTTATTTGCTTTTGCTTTTTTCATTATTATTGAGTTGTTATTCAAGTATTTATTAATTCTATTTTAGTTATGCGCTTTGATTCTTTTAAATCATTATTTTTCTTTTCTTTAATTATGAGCTAAGTATTTCTTTGGGATTCAAGCATGTGAATGCCCTAGAAAAAGGAATAAAGGCCTAATATGTAAGAGCAGCCTTGCTTAATCTTATAGCATTGTTTGCTTTTATTGATTGCAATTTGAAAATATCTTTGCTTATTATCTTGAATTTTGTTGTATCCGTTTCCTGTGGGATCGATACTCTGGAATACTTCAAGTTTTATATTACTTGCATCGACAGTGTGCACTTGCACTAAACTAGAGCTTTGTTTTAATTTACAAATATTTTCTTTAAGCCCCACGTTTTAGTTTGATCAGCAGTGACGTTGAGAGGTATGCAATCATCACTTAGCTCTTACAGTCTAAGCTTTCTAAGTAAGAAACCCCAATTTCTAACTTGAGCGTCGAAGTTTAAGTGGCTTAGCACCACACCGGTGTTGGTTCTCTTCAGCTCCCGGTGACACAAACTTACCGTTGATCCGACGATCCAAATTTCGACATCAACAACTATATTCAATGTTCCTTTTGGACAATACGAATGGAATGTTATGCCCTTCGTTAAAGAACGCTCCATTAGAATTCCAAAAGGTCATGAATGACATTCTTGAACCGATCCAACATTTTTTCAATTATCTATATCAATGATGTTTTAATCTTTTCATCAGGTATATATCAACAATTTTCTCATTTAGAAAAATTCATTGATATTATTAAACAAAATGGTTTAGTAATATCTGTTTCAAAAATAAAATTATTTCAAACAAAAATCAGGTTTCTTGGATTTGAAATTTATATGGGCCAAATTAAACCCATTCAAAGGTCCATAAATTTTGCAAATAATTTTTCGAATCAAATTTTAAACAAAATCCAATTACATAGATTTTTGGGCTGTCTCAATTATGTTTCAGATTTTATAAAGAATCTGAGGCCCATTTGTAAATCACTGTTTCAAAGGCTTAGAAATGAGCCAAAACCCTGGACAATTGAGCATACATAAGCTGTAAGGAGGATTAAAACTTTAGTCAAATCAATTACCTGTTTGAGTCTTGTCAATCCAAAGACAACTTTAATAGTGGAATCTGACGAATCTGATATTGGATATGGAGGAATCCTCAAACAATCTATGGATGAACAAGAATCAATAGTTAGATTTTATTCTAGAGTACGGAATGATACCCAGAAAAATTATTCAACAGTAAAAAAGAAAATTTTGGCCATAGTTCTATGCATTCAAAATTTTTAAGGAGATTTAATTAATAAAAAATTTATTATCAAAACAGATTCTCGAGCATTAAAATTTGTTTTAGAAAAAGATGTCGAATTTAGTCTCAAAACAAAATTCTGCAAGATGGCAGGTGATTTTATCATGTTTCGATTTCGAAATTTTGCCTATAAAAGGTGTGCAAAACCCGCTTGTTGATTATCTCTTAAGGAAGTTCCTAACTCCAAAAGTCTCTCATCTCTTTCTCTTTCTCCTCCTCTTCCAAAGATAATCGGGAGAAAGATGTCGAGTAGAAAGGGCAAAGGCCCTACTACACCTATCTCAAAAGAGAAAGATAGAGGAAGTCTCAAATGGCTGCTCCGATGACAGCAGATCAATATGCTCTAGATACTGATTTCACGCCGGTGGTTGGATTTAGAACAAATCAATCCACCGGAATCGTTATTTGTGATTCAATGGAGTCATTAACTCCACCCAGGTCTTCGGCCAACCTTACTCGTCAGAGAAGACGAACAGTCTCTCCGATGTCTCGCTGTTCTTCGAGAACCTAAAATCTCTCTGAACGGGGATCATTGTCTACTAGACTGACTACCTTCGCCGCTGTGTTGGTACCTCAATCCAGGTTCGTGCCTAAACCAGAATTAGAACCTATTTTCAAAAATCGATTCAAATTTCAGAACCCCCTGGTAGAACCAGAGTTCGAAGGTAACTCCAAGTGGAAGTTATCAAAAACGTGTTTCCAATAGGCTTCTTGTTCATGCCAGAAGACCTTTCAAAAACTAGAAAGTTCTACGAATTCATTCTCGTAGACACAGAATCGGTCGAGATAACTCATATCCCAGACCGTGATGATCCGACTAGGATCGCTTTTTCAAAATTAAAGATATTCAAAGTTCTACTTCCAACTCATTCGAATCAAAATATCTTTACTGAAAGAACTTTCTCAAAGCCATTCAGACCACAAACATATCTATATCGTGATTATATCAAAGCATGGTGTAATGTTATGTGGTATATCAAATTTGAACATTCATGGTTCATTCAATTCTGTCAAAGAGCACATCGTATGGATTTCTCATACTGGTTCATTCACTGGTGGAATACTTTCGGCTTAACCGAAGATATTTTTCTAGTTTCGATTCAAGAATCCTATCATTTCTTTCTCAAAATGTGGAGAAAAATGAATTTCGACTATTATTGAGATTCTGTCTCCATTTCAAAATTCTTTGGATTCTATGCTGGAACTTCCAGCTAGAAGAAAAAGATGATCTCAAAAGACTTTACAAAGTCATAAAAGTCAAATGGTGGGATAAATACGAATTTACCCACGCACGTCTCAAAGAAGTTAAAGAATGGTTTGCAAACAATGCAAATCTTCTTAATCCTTCAAAGCAGAATTCAGAATTTCTGAATTCAAGATCCAGACTGATGGCTAGACTCGCCCAGGCGACCTCTAACGAAGAATTCCAGAGAGTTCTCAATGGTGCAAGATCTACAACATCATCTTCTTCAGAATGTTTCCTATCTGATTAAGAAGAGACTCAATACTATCTAATTTTTTACGCATTTGATCCTGTTTCATGAAAAGATATTGTGTTATATTTTTAAATTTGTAAAAAAGATATTTCATTTATAAAGAAAGTAAAACATTAAGGCCCCATTTGATAACCATTTCATTTTTTGGTTTTGGTTTTTGAAAATTAAGTCTATAAATACTAGTTCTACCTATAATTTTCTTTGTTGTGTTATCTACTTTTTACATATGTTTTCAAAAACCAAGCCAAGTTTTCAAAAACTTGTTTTTGTTTTTGGAATTTGACTAAGACTTCAAATGTTTTCTTAAGAGAGATGAAAATCATAGTAGAGGAATTGAGAGAAAACAAGTTTAATTTTCAAAAACCAAATGGTTATCAAACGGGGCCTAAAACTTTTTTTCTCTACAAATTTTGGAAACCCAATGCTCTTTTTTAGAGGAGTATAACACATATATATAGTTCAATTCCTTCATTGCAACTCACAATGAAAAAAAATATACATGCACATATACACCTGATAAAATCAACCTAATTTAAAGATCCAATTCTCATTCAAAGTGAATTTTAATTCTTCTAGATAGAATGAAAATAAATAATTTATAGAAGAAACCACATCTACTTCTACAGTTTCTCATAATTACTTAAGGTTAGTCTAAAAAACTGTTAGCAACATTACAAATGTCATTAAATCTCCACTTTATATGAACATGAGATTGTTACTGAAGATCATTTAGGGGCCGTTTGGCCCATGGGTTTGGGTTGGGATGGGTTTGGGTTCCAAACCCAAAACCATGTTTGGCATAAGGTGTTTCAAAACCCTTGGTTTTGAAACACAACCCCATGGGTTACAACAGTGCAACCCCATGGGGTTTGTGCCATGTTTTCCTCTTCCATTTGCCGTTTTCCATTTTCGGCGACCACTCCGACAACAACTCAGGCGACCACTCCGATGACAACTCCGACAACCACTCCGATGACAACTCCAGTGACCACTCCGACAACAACTCCGACGACCACATCGGTGACCCCGACCACCGCTAACGATTACCTCCGACGACCACTGCGATGAGAACTCTAGAGACCAGTTCCATTTACCATTCTCCATTTCTAGCGACTACTGCGACAACAACTCTGATGACAACTTCGGCGACCACCCAACAACCACTGATAACAACAACTCTGACGACTACAACGGTGACCCGACCACCGCTGACGATTACCTCAGACAACCACTGCGATGAGAACTCGAGAGACCAGTCTGACGATTACCCTTGTGACTCGACCACCCCAACAACTAGACACCCCGATAACCCAACCACTCAAACAACCCGACTTGCCTGAACCATCGACAACAACCACTTCAATAACCCAATCACCCTACAACCATAGTTGAAAATCACCTCGAAAACCTGACCACCTAGCAACCACCGTAGACAACCACCTAGTGACCACTCCGATGACCTAACCACCCTAATGACTACTTCGGCGATTACCCCGAAAACCTGGTAACCCAACCACCCAAAACCACTGTTGACGACCACCTGGTGACCACCCTGGCGACTCCAACAACCCAACCACTGCCACAACCACCCAGCGACCACTCCAGCGACATGACCACCCTGATGACCACTCCAGCGACCCGACAACTACTGCTGAAAACCACCCAACGACCATTCCGGCGACTTGACCACTGGCAATCACCACCGGCGATCACCTCGGCATACCCAAACACCCCATCAATCCAACCACCCCAACGACCACTCCAACAATCACCCTAGCGACCCAACCACCTAGTCAATATTTTAAAAGAGCCAGCGTGGACGAGCTATATGCAAAACTAAAGGCGATCCCAGGGATGACAATGCAAGACTGAATGGCTGTTGCAAAGACTATTCTCTCGGATGGTATGATGTTGAATTCCTTCTTTACATTCACCCCAGATTGGAAGTATGATTACTACGTGAAAATTTTGGGGAAAGCACCTAGAACCTGACTCTCTTTTCATCACTTTCATCTACCACTCTTATGACTTACATTTGTGTTTGGACAACTACTTCTACTTTCTTGTCATTTCATCTGGAATGTGTGTTATGATATTTTTAGAACTAGATCTTAGTTCTAATTTTTGGTTTTACTTTACCATTGGCAACACCATTCTTACATTGCACCTATTAATTATCTGTTGCTATGCATAATCTTCAATTTTATGTCATCATGAGTGGAGTGAATGAGATAGCATATATTTATACAAACTACACATAGTATAATTCAAATTGAACTATAGTTGTAACAATTGCTCTACATAATTGGTTAAATAGTTGGTATGTAACACACCAAAAAAATTATGAAGTTAAAAAAATGGAGTAGGAAAAAAAAACAGTGTAAGATTTTTTTTAAAAATAATAAACAGTTTGAAAAATTATATAAAAAAAAAACTAACTAAACAAACCCAGCCCAACCCAACCCTGCACCCCAAACACAGGTTTCAGCAAACCATCCCAACACAACCCTGCACCCCAAACACAGGAATCAGAAACCCCAGGGTTTCTGATTCCAGCCAAGAAACCCTAGGGTTCCAGAACCCCAGGATTTCTGATTCCAAACTAGAGCGCCAAACAGCCCCTTAATTTCTCTAAACAAAGGGAAGTTAAAAAAAGATCATTAACGTACCTTGTACCAGTTATAGCCATAAAATGTTAGAGTTTATCTTGATGTCCTCTATTAATTTATGTTGTCTCAGAATAAATAGAGGAAAAGAATCATTCTAACGAAACAAATGATGCTTTAAGTCATGATATAAAATTAAATTCACAGTGTTGGTAAAGAATCAAAGAAAAAAAGAAAACAAAAACATATAAAAACATATAAAAAAAAGAACAAAAACTTTTAATTGGAAAGCTTTGATCTCTCTTATAAAAGAAACCATCTTTCTATTGTCTAACATATTGAAAACGAGGTTTGGGCAAAAGAAAAAAAAATTGTATTTATTCTATGAAATGGTGTATGATTTCAAAATTAATTTCACTAATCCTTTATAAAAATAAAATGAATAGGTACAAAATATTGTTAGGTGTAACATATGTGTGGGTGCAAAAAAAAAAAAAAAAAGAAACCAAAAGGTACGAACGATTAGGGGTGTATAAATAACCCGGTAACCCGAGCAACCCGGACTACCCAACCCAAATTGTAAGGGTTGGGTTGGGTTGGGTTAGGTTTTTTTTCGGTTTAGGTTGGTTTAAAATTTTAGAGAACCAACTTTTCGGGTCGATTCTCGGGTTGGCCTTTTTAGGCTCGGGTTCACCCAACCCAACCCAACCCAACCCAAAGTTTGATTTTTTTTTTTTGTTTTTTTTTATATCTATATATACTTATAAATGAATTTTTAATGTTTTTCATCTAGGATTGTAATGAATATTAAGATGTTATGAACTTTGAAGTTTGATATTTGAATTTTATGTCATTTTAGTTATTAATTCAAGTAAAAATTATTTTAAATAATTAAGAAAATTATATAAAAAAAATCAACCCGACAACCCAACCCAACCCAAAAATATAGGGTTGGGTTGGGTTGCAACCCTTTAGCCAACCCGACCAACCCGAATTTTCGGGTTGGTTAAAAAAAACCCAACAACCCAACCAGTGTACACAACGATTGTTTCCCAATGAGTGCTTAATTATAATTTAAATTGAATTATTAATAAATAACTAATAATTAAAGTGGAGGGTATAATAGGCATATATTTAAAAATGAAAGGGCAAAATGAGTATGTAAAGATTTTCCCCTCGTAGCCATTTTTATATATGGTAGGTATAGATAATTATTTTTTTACATTTATCATAGAGGGCATTTTTGTAACTTTATGAATCTAGGGTTTTCATTGCTCCATACGATAAATATTGGAGTTGCTGATTCTCTTTCTCTCTTCAGGTCGTTAAGTATTTGCAGTCGCCGAAGTGCCCTAATTCCTCCTTCCTTCCTTCAGTTCGCTGATTATCAGATTCAGCCATGGCGACTGGAGCTGCACCGCCGCGTCAACTCTCACAGAAGGAGGCCGACATTCAGATGATGTTGGCCGCCGAGGTTCATCTTGGCACCAAAAACTGCGATTTCCAAATGGAACGTTACGTTTTCAAGCGCCGTAATGATGGTATGTTTCAATCTACTCGTCTTTAGATCTTCTTTGTTATGTTAGTCGAGGTTTTGTTTTGTTTTTTCCTTCTTCTCGGTGATTTTCGCTTGGACTGACACAGAAAGTGCTAATGGGCACTGTTGTTGTTGTTGTTGTTGTGTTCTTAAATTTCTCTCCCTAGAATTTGTCAGAACTATATGGTGATTATAATTTCTTACACTTCTCTGTGGTTCCCTGGTTAAACTTGCGTTTGCTTATTTTTTAGATGTGAAGTTCAGTCTCTGGCTATTGTTCTGTTTATCTCTTTAAATTTTACTGTATTTTCAGTCTCTGGCTATTGTGCTATTTTGAATTTTATCGCTTGGGTTCAGAAATGAACAACAGCCATACGTGTTGAACTGAAGAACTTAGTCTAATATACATGGTTTCGAGTATCGGGTTTTTAGTGTGAAGCAATTTTTATTTTATTTTATTAAAGGCTGAGTGGGAATTATCTCTACAATAGGAGTATGTTTGCTTATATGAATTGTTAATTATTGTCGCTTATAATTCCTCTTTTTAAAATTCTCTTTCTGTTTTCAGGAATCTACATCATTAACCTTGGTAAAGCATGGGAGAAACTTCAGCTGGCTGCTAGAGTTATTGTGGCTATCGAGAATCCTCAGGATATCATTGTTCAGTCTGCTAGGCCTTATGGTCAGAGGGCTGTTTTGAAGTTCGCTCAATACACTGGTGCTCATGCAATTGCTGGCAGGCACACTCCCGGAACATTCACCAACCAGCTTCAGACCTCATTCAATGAGCCACGTCTTCTTATACTTACCGATCCTAGAACTGATCATCAGGTATTTGACCTTAAAAATCAATTGATAGTTCATGGTTTTAAATTCAAGTCCTAGAAGTATGGTTTTATATTGTCAATTACGATTCAGTTCATGCTTGTTCACCTAGATTTATTTTTGTTTGGATTCTCTTGATGCTATTGTTTATTAATGTTGTCTTGTTGATTACGACTTGCAGCCCATTAAGGAAGCTGCCCTTGGGAACATTCCTACAATAGCCTTTTGTGACACTGATTCCCCAATGAGGTATGTTGATATTGGAATACCAGCTAACAACAAGGGGAAGCATAGCATAGGATGTCTGTTCTGGCTTTTGGCAAGGATGGTTCTACAAATGCGTGGAACAATTCGTGCTGGGCACAAATGGGATGTGATGGTAAATTCTAAATTTGATTTTCTATTTGGACTGTAGAAACCACGTTTTGACTAAGAAATTTTAAATTAATAATTATTTATGGGAACTCATTTCCTTGTGTAGGTGGATTTGTTTTTCTATCGCGAGCCTGAGGAGGCTAAGGAGAAAGAAGAGGAAGAGGCTCTTCCGCCCCCAGATTTTGGCATTGCTGACTATGGTGCTGCTCCACTTGTTGCCTCAGATCAATGGACTTCACAAATTCCTGATGCTCAGTGGGGTGCTACAGATGTGGTTGTTCCAGCTGCTGCTGCTGCTGCTGCTCCTGCTCCTGCTCCTGCTCCACCCGCTTCCAGTGATTGGGCTCAAGAGCCAGGTTGAATTTGAGCTTTTGCTATCAATCGTTTATTTGAATATCTATCTGCTTTTTGGTGTGGTTATCCATGTAAACTAGCTTTGGTCTTAGTAGAAGATTTTCCACTCAAACTAGACAAGTCATTTTGTTTTCTTTCCGTACGCAAGTTTTTCATTAGTGCCTACCTCATACTGCCAATTACAGCATCTTTAGACATAATGGACCAGGAGTTGTAAGACTCAACTAACTAGTTGGGGGTTGATCTCAGTTTGGTTCTGTTGAACAAAAGAAAATGGAAGTGCTTTTGGATTTAAGATTTTGATGCTTAGAGACTATTTTTGAGTCTTTAACCATAGCAAAAGTGCTTGTTGATGATTAAAAGTACTTAACCGAGCAATTGATAGTGTGCTTAATTAAGTGCGTTGGCTTAAATACTTAATTTTCTTTTTCCTACTTATAGTCAACATACATTCACTCTCACTTTCTCTTTTTCTTTGTTGTAGTTGCTTTGGCAGCAGATGGATGGGATGCTGCAGCAGCACCTGCACCACCCGCGCCTGCTGTCGACGGTGCAGCACCTCCCTCCAACGGTGATTGGTATTGAGAGATAGACGGTTCCTAACGAATTGTACTCAAATGGATTAATTATTATGAGTTTGCTTGTTTGTTTAGAAATGTCACCCTTTTTGGTTGGAAAATCGACTCAATTTTTTTCCATAGCCCAGTTTTAGATCTTAAGATTGAGTATTCAACTTTATTACATTTTGGGCGTCTCGGTACAATATTTTTTTTTTTTGGGATATATGAGAAATTACGTACCCAAATATAGTAGACTTCCAGACAAATAATTTATTAATTTTGGATGATACAAGGGCCATTATTTCGTTTGAAAGTTTTGGTAAAATGATCCTGACGTTTAGATTTGATATTCGGAATTATGGACCTTGCTGTTTCAACCACATGTGACGTGAGATGTGTAGATGCATGGAATACCATTTTGCTCTTAAACTTTTTTTTTTTAATTATTTACATATTGCCTTGGTGCTTAATTTCCCATTTTATTGGTAATGACTCCTATTGTTATTATTAAGGAAAAAAATCAAATTTTAATTTTAAATTTTTGTATCAAATTGCACTCTAAATTTAGAATTTAGATAAGTGTTGTTTACTGTTAAATTTGTCTTTGGATGAAAAATCATTTAAAATGTATTTTTCTATGTTTCAATTAATTGTAAAACATAGGTATGGTGGCATTAGAGTGATTTTTCTTCAAATTTGAGAGTTTTGGTAAAGGATTTTTAAAAAAAATACAGGTTTGGTAAAGTTATTTGATAGTTAATTTATGCATTCATCAAAGTTAAATTTGTGTAAAATTTGATCTAATACTTGAAGTTAGTGTTTTTACATTGCTTTTTGTCAAGATAAGGGAGTGAATGAATGAAAATTATTTTTAACATTTTACAAAGTCTAGGGTCTAATTTGATGAAATTGATGGTTTATGATAAAAATTGACACAACGTGATTAGTTTAGGGGTAAAAATTGAATTTTTTCTTCATTATTATGTTATTTCGATATGAAACCAGTACAAGAGTGGGGTTATTTCCTTGCCTGGATGTTGAAACTAAGGGTTATTTCGTCTACTAGAAGCTCTCTTTTATTAATGGTAGTTTATGGAACATGGAGCTAAGGAGAAATATAACACTAACTCATCCCCACTGGCTCTATCAGCTCCGATTGATAGAGATGCATCCGCTACAAGGAATTAAGGTTTGATTTACGATTTTATTGGATGCCTATGGATAATAGATATATGAGAATAATAAATGTCTGGAAATAAGATAACTTGTGTTTGGTTCTACGTGGAGATATTATTAAGTTTTTTTTAATAAACAAATGATTTTTATATTTATTCGGTGAGATCAATATATAAATTTTATGGAATTGTGATATAGTAATTAATTAATTAACATTCTAATAAATAAATCCTATTCAATTAATTTTATAATTCAATTAATGTACTAACAATATAGTTTAATTAATTATAAGTAATAGATTCGTTTTATGAGATTCATCTTATAAATCTTAAATAATTTTATTATATTAATAAAACAATCAAAATTTTAAAAGATAATAATTAATAGTTAATTGATTAGAAATAAATCATGAATAATTAATTATAATGATTAAAAACAAATTCTTACCATAAATTAATTATATTTGTAATTAATTGGTTAAATATATTATTAATTAATGAATTAATATTTTCATAATTGATTTTATAAATGGATGTTTATGCTTGTTTTATGAAATTAATCCTAAAAATATCATTTTGATACATTATTTATGAATTGATCACTCCCCTAGCCTAAATTTCTGGACCCACCACTGTTTGCTCGCTGAACTTTAAAACTGTTTGTTAAGTCCTAAACTTTTTTTTTAATAGATTCTTGAATTTTTAATTTTGTATCAAATAGGTTTATAACATATTCAAAATTTTAAAAAATTAGGTGTTGTATTAGACATAAAATTTAATTTTGTGTTTAATATGTCATCAACCAATTCGACATTTTTTTAAGATTCATGTATTTATTAGATATAAAATTGATAGTTCCAGGTTTAATTAAGCACAAAATTAAATTTTATATCTAATAGAACAAATAATTTTTAAAAGTTTGAATGTGAATGATATCCATTGGATACAAAATTGAAAGTTCATGAATTCATTAGACATTTTTAAAATTCAATAGCTTATTAAATGCAAAATTAAAAGTTTAGACACATATTAGACATAAATTTATAAATTTAAGGACTAAACTTGTCATTTAACATTAATGTAAATACACTTTTAAATACATTTATATAAAATATTTAGATGAAGTAATATTAATTATAAAATTATAATAAACCTCTAAATATATGAGCATATAATGAAATATGAAGTATTTATCACAAATCTTTTAAAAGAGAATTACGTTTTGTTTATGAAATTAATTATTCTAAAATATTTCATCAAAAATATGTGTATGCGGTATATCATATATGTGAAAAATGAAAAAAACGAAATGAATTCTGACGAATTAAAAACTGAAATTAAATTAAAACAAAAACATGTACACTTCCGCTTTCAAGCTCTGGAATTCAGGAATTCTAGAACAAATCCGTGCCTCCTCTGACCATCAAACCAGAAAGCCTTCTGGTCAGTTTATACGAAGATAAATGTAAATATATAATAAATTAATAATCTCAGGAAGGCACGTGCCCCCGTGCCCTAACGTGGATCTGCCCATACTTGCAAACCTTGTTCTAAACAAAGAGATCCCTAATCCTTATGCATTCTCATCCTTATTCTCCTCCATCCAAACGACTCTCAAGTGCTTTACAATAAAACTGTCAAGTACAGTTGATTTCGTACAACAAGCTTCAACATGTAGGGGGAGTCATAAAGTGGTAAGGGGACTTTTGAATACGCATTATATTTCAATTTCTGGCTATGGCGACTAGGACTCTCTTCGATTGATCAAGGCAAACCAAGAATTTGTTCAAAGTGGCAAGAAAATTAATGTGAGATTGATCCACAAACTTTACGCATGAGGTTCAACCTTTACTTGAAAATGAAGAGGGGAGCATCCTGATAGAGCTCACCTAACCTTGCTAGGAGCTTGTTGCCACCCTTAGACGAACTTGCATGGGGCAAATTGTGCTCCTATGCCCGAAGTTTTTAGAAAAATAGGTGTGTTTTCAAAATATATTACAAAAAACGAGCTGATTGAAAAACTATTTACAAAAATAGGAGTGATTTTTTTGTCTTTATACGGGTGCGTTTGTTTGACAGACGCATTCCCTTTGCAATGCGTCTTTCAAACATGACAGAGGGGGTAACAGCGGTAAGGATGCATCTCTTAAAGAGACACATTCTCATTGGAAAAACATGTTGCAAAGATTCGCCTGCAACACCGATTGCTAACGAGACATGACGCTGATGACTGGTGAGGTGACCGATTGACTGATTAGTGGGTTTAATGGGTTTGGTGAGAATGCATTTTTAGCAAAAACGCATTCCTCCTTACAAAACCCCCCTCCCAACCTTTTTTTTTCCCACATATTCTCTCATTCATTTCCAATTTTTTCACATACTCTCTCATTCCTTTCCATTTTTCCCCTTCGATTTTCTCCTTCTACATTCCCCTTCAATTTACCTTAAAAATGTTATGTTTTTTGTTTTTTATCTTTATTTTATATTGAATTAGGGTTTATCCTTTTCTTACTATTTTTTTATTTTGACTAATGACTTTTCTTATTTTTTACAGAAAAAAAATTCATAGAAAAAAGTTGAAGAAAAGAACTTTCTCCTCATTTTGTTTATTGGACTACTTGGAAAGGTTATAATTTTTTCTTGGTACTATTATTTTGCATTGGGCTAACCTTATATATATATTTTTTTCTACTCTGTCTTTCCTATAATTGATTAGTTGTAAATTTGGACAGAAAAAAAAATCAAAAGAAAGTTAGAGAAACAAGGTATGTAAAATTTATTTTTATGAATTATGTTGTTAATATTTTTAATTTTGTCAACATGCATGATTTAACTCAACTATTTTTATTCTTATGTTTATTTTATCTTTTATTCGTTGGCTTAAGATTCAACTATTTTTTCTTAATAACGAACACATAGAAACCAAATCTTCTAAAAAAGTAGTAATCTAAAGTCTATTTTTTTATTCATCCCTTCAATGTGTATACAGTTAATATCTTTTTTCAAAAAAACAAGTTTTAGAAAATTGAAAAAAAAATATAGGAAATTAATTATGAAATGTATTGACAAAATAAAGCCAAAAAAGTACATGCAAAAGTTGTATTAAATGTTTGAAAAAATCATAAGTAAGTTTAAATAGAAGACAAAAATGTATGATAAAATTGTATATATACATGTTAATAAAAATAATTATAAAAGGGTTATATATGAAGAAATTAATTATGAAATGTATTGACAAAATAAAGAAAAAAAATCATAGGCATGCAAAATATTATAGAATGTTTGAAAAATTATAAATATGTTTAAATAGAAGACAAAATTGTATGACAAAATTGTAAATGCACATGTTAATAAAAATAATTATAGAAAGGGTAATGTATGAAAAAACCAAACATATAGATAGGAAATGTATAAAATGTTTGAAAAAATTAGAAAAAAATATAGGAAATTAATTGTGAAATGTATTAACAAAGTGAAGCATAAAAATCAGAGGGATGTAAAAGATTATAAATGTTTGAAAAAAATTATAAATAAGTTTAAATAGAAGACAAAATTGTGTAATAGTTTTATTATAAATAAGTTGAAAAAAATTATAAATAAGTGATTATAGCTATGGACACAACTTGTCCTACAGTGCATAAGAGTGCAACTCTAGGTCTATAGTGAAGTGACCCTAGAATTAATGAATGAAAGTTAATTAATTAATTTTGTATCATTGAAACTTATAATATGTAGGTCCATAAGGTCCCCTTGCTAGCTCATAGTAGTGAGATTGCCCTTTCCATCGAATTGTTGAAACTTTGATGGCTGGTATCCACTAGGCATCCTTAGGTTGTTAATCCTCTTAGTGTATGGCTTGGAATATAGGAGGGAGTTCTGACTAGGTCCACCATATTGTGCTCTGATAGAGTTCATGATCATATCTTGGAGCTAGGGATGGCAAAAATACCCGCGGGGTCGGGTCCCCGCGGAGCCCCGCCCAAAACGGGGCGGGGAATCCCCGGTTTGACCGGGTATGGGGGTCAAACCGGGGATTTTTTCGGGTCCCCGGTCGGGGACGGGGCGGGGACGGGGAGGGTATCCCCGTCCCCGTCCCCGTCCCCGAACCCGCCCCGAATAATTTTATTTTATTTTTTTAAATATAAAATATATATTATAATAATTTTTTTAGTTTTTTTCATTGTATTATGTATATCTATTTTTATTTTTTATTTTTCTATTTTTTAAAAAAATTTCATTTCATTTCCTTAGTACTTCCTTAGTACTGTTATTATATATAATTTTACAATATAATAATTTTAATATTAAATTTATAATATAAATATTAAATGTTTTAAACATTAATTATTTAAATAAATAAAACAATAAAAATACAGTTTTAAACATATATAATTTTAATATATTTACTGATTTTTAATTCATTTTTAATTAAAAATAATAAAAATAAATAACAACAAACGGGGATTTTTCCCCGCGGGGACCCGATCCCCCAACGGGGATTCCCCGACCCCGACCCCGACTTTTCGAAACGGGGAATGGGGCGGGGACGGGGATGAAAAATCCCCACGGGGACGGGGATGAGGAGTGCATCCCCGGCCCCGCCCCGCCCCGTTGCCATCCCTACTTGGAGCTGTTGGACAAACAGTGAAGCAATTTAAGTGGAATGTTGTGACTGATCTTCTTGTACAATGGTCTTTTGTAAGCCCTAAACTCTCTTTTGATCATATTGTGCTCATATATGATGTTTTGACATATGCAAATTGATATAGGTTGCACTAAAAGATGTCGTGATGGGATTTGGGAATCTTTTGGATTGTGAACTATAATGTGTATAAAGCTTCATAAGGAGATAGGTAAGCCATTGAATAAGCATATTAAGAGTTGAATTGAAGTAAGTTAAGGTCATTAACAAGTTGGGTAAATTTTAGGTGCATTATGTATTGAATGAAAGTTTTTATTTCTCACAAACTTAAGTAAAGTTGGCTAAATGTGTTAGGTGAATTTATTGGCTTGTTTTGGTGTTTTAAAAAAGGGGATTAAGATGTAAATGAGGAAGCAGGAGCTGGCAAAAATTTGTGGAGCCACGGATTTATCTTTGGCAAGTAGGTGCTGTCCAGCTGGAAGCTTTTGGAAGAGGATCAACTTCAAATAGCCATATCTCTTAATTTACTGCACCAAATTCGATGATTTTTGAGTCAAAATCTCATAAATTGAGTGTAGAATACGACAGTGGGCGGCTGTTTTGAAAATACAAAGAGGAAGGAGGTGAAAATTGCAGAAAACCTGAGAGGTGTTCACAGTTCTCGGGTAGCAGAACAGTGTGAAGAAATCAATTTCTTTTGAGCTCTTGAGGAGGAATTAGAAGCTGAAACTTTGAGGTAAGTAAGCTAAGATGTTGTACTTGAGGTTTATCAAAAAATATTAGGTGGTTGTTTTGCTCAATTTTGAGGAACCCAAGCTGAATGTTGAACCTGGAATTTTAGGTGCAAGAAAAAAAAAAACTGCTAGCAAGAGATTGAAGGAGATGTGCTTCCATTTCTATATACCTTACACCCAAGTGCGTATGGTTATTATGAATTGAGTTATGGGACTGAATTAGATATGTTTTTAAGGTGTATAAGGAAAGGAATTAATGTTATTAATTTCTTTTTCAGGGCAAACGGAGATAGGAATAGCTTATAATCCTTGGAACCCTTTTGGTGATTGTGAGTGACTCTATTTTAGAACTATGCTTGACCTTTGTTTTTCTTCAAAAGCATAAATGTTGATCATTGAAACATGCTTGACTTACTTTTGTATATTTTTCATGGAGCTTTTAATAGAATGTCATTGATGAAACTTAAGCATGATTTGAATTAGTTTGTAACTACACATTCAAGCATGGAAACTAAATTATGGAAGTATGACTTCCTTGAGAAAATGCCTTGTGTAAATCCACTTGGAAACATGTTTAGAAAGGAAAAGTGCAAATGTTGAGAATTTGTTGTTTGTGTTATCAAAACATGATTTCCAAGGTAATCAAAGTATGCCCCGGTATGTTGTTAACCCCCAGTACTGAAGGACATTGAGAAGGTACTTGGGAGGGAGGAATCATGATTTCCCGATACTGAAGGACAAAGAGAAGGTATTCAGGTAGTAACTGGTCTACCTTTTTTTGGGTGGAGACTGACAAACTATAATCTAGTGGTTCCAGTTCTAACTGAGCTTGCCTCACAAATGCATCGATATGAAAGAATGCGTAGATCTCGAACCAAACAAAACAAATGCATAGTGCTCAAGAATAGGCAAAGTACTTGTCACCACGACATTCGTGTCCTGTGCCCTCTTGTTTGTAGTAGCATAAGCTTTACCCCCATGCTGATTCTGACCATTGAATTCTACCTGATTTGAGCCAATGGGTTGCTTCGAGTTAGAAGCTCCGTACTCAAGACAATTTGTAGCCATATTCCCTGCCTTAACACATCTAAAGCACGCTCTAGTGCCCACTAGACAGCGCCCATTATGGTTCTTCTCGCACCTCGAACACAGGGGCTGTTCCTGGCTAACTACTTGCTGGTGATTCGGCACATGAGGTGTAACGCCCCCAAATTTTAACCTAACTTAAGGACATTACTAATGTAACGACCGGTACTTTCAGGTATTAGTTAAGGCTTTAATTTTGAAATTTAAAATTAGTTGTAAGGTCAATTTCATGCTTAAAGTTGTGTTGGAATTTAATTTTAGAATTTAGCATATTTGAAATTAGAAAATTGGAGGGTAGAATGGGAAGAAAGAAGGAAAAATGGGATTTAATTGATGTTTGGGGCATTCTTGTAAATTAAGAGTCACTAAGCCAAGCCCAAGCCCATGTTTTAGCCAACCCCTAATATTCATCTCTATTATTTTATTCTGCACGCAGCCCTAGGTCAAGCCAAGCTCTTCAAGCAACTCCCAAAGCCAGCCATCATTTTCATCTTCTTATTCTTTCCCTTTGTGTTTCGATAACCCCCATTGAAGCAAGAAAAAAAAAATTTCCAGCACCTTTTCTCCATCCGACAGTCGCTCGCCGCCACAGACTCGCCGCCGCCGCAGCCGCGCTTCAGACCTGAACTGCTGCGTAGACCGCCCCGCAGTGCTAGATCTACTGCAGACCGCGAACCCGTAAACGCCCAGACCGCCGCACGCCGTGCCTCCGTCGCAGACCGCCGCCCTTACTGCCTCACACCCGAACTTCCTCAGACGAAGCCATGAACCGCCGCTCCACTGTCGCACACCGCCGCCAGCCGCGAACCCGAACCGCCGGTGCCACTTAGATCTATTTTTCCGACAATCTTCAACACTGTACAGCCCTGTTTCGGCTTAGTTTTCGCGTGGGTAAGCTTACTCGTGTTGTATACTCATGGATTTCACAATAGAATTTTGATTTTTGGCACTGTTTTAGTAATTTAGAGGTTGACCCATTGATTTTCGGGCTCGAATACCCATTGTAACTAGAGGTCGGCTCGACGAAATTGAATCAAATCGTCATCTATTCGGCAAGGTTCGGTTCTGTTTTGAGGTAGGAATTGAGGTAAAATTTTCATTCTAAAATCAAGCAAAAAATTCTTGAATGTATGATAGGCTACAATTTTTTTTAAGATTTGGGTTGTTTGGCTTTTCTCTAAGGGTCACAGTGAATTTAGGAGAAACAAGTTTAGCTTGGTGGAATGAATTTTGGGAATTTATTATGAATTTTAGGAATTTGTTTCTAACCTTAGGGATGGTTTGATTAGGCCCCCAAATTGTTTGATCGAGGTTCAAGGCAGTAGAATTTTGGTGAGCATTTGGGTGATTTGGATTCTTGAGCTTGGCCAAGGTAAGAGACTTTACGCCGGTATGCTTAAATGCGAGTTGGGAACTGAATTGAAAAGAAAATTTACCTTCAAAATAAAAGTTTTATAAATATGTTATTTATGATTTTTGATGAATTTTGAAATGCTTGTTTTATGTGCCAAAAAAAAAGGGTTTTCACATGTATGATTTATGATGTGTTATATGAGAATGTTGTTTGTGTTGCATCATGGAATGAAAATTTAAAATGCTTTGGGACCTCATGCATACATGTATATTTTCATGATAAAATGATTTCGAAGGCTGTGGCAATTACCCCCTAAAATTAAAGATGTACATCTAAATGAAAAGGAACCTGAAAAGGTTAAATGGAAAGGAACCTAAAAAGGTTAAATTGAAAAGGAACCTGAAAAGGTTAAATAGAAAGGAAAGGTTAGGTTGGGTTAATTGTCCACAATAAGCCGAAGAGAAAAGTTAAAAGAGAAACGTTTCTACTATGTAAAGCTTTGAGGTCCCACTAGAGGAAAAAAAAAATTTTAAATCACTTTGTATGTGTTTGCATATCCCGACCCTGGTAGTGAGGTCACTTACTGGGTATTTTAAATACTCACCCTTTTTAAAAATGTTTTTCTTTTCAAGTAAAGGCAAAGACATCCTAGGCGAATGATAGGATAGTTGCTGCATGAGGCCATGGGTGACGTAGAGAAGTCTTATTTATGCAAATCTCTTATAGGCTAGCATTTTATTTATTTTTTTTTATGACCTTTTAACTGTCGAGTTCTACAAATTATTTCAGATTTTAAATGTTCTAGTTTATCTTTATGCTTTCAAATTTAAAGGGATCCCGAGCTAAAAGTTTTTGAATGTTTTAACAAAGGTTTAAATCTTTTTATGTTTTTATTAAAGATTTCTAGATTCTATTAGAATGCATGTAGTAACGTCCCTAGGAAGTCTAATAGGATAAGTAGGGTCGTTAAAACTAAACTTACAACTAATATGCCCCAAAAATTTCGACAGCATAACGAGGTAACTACAAGATAACCAAAATTTTTCTAGTACTTGTTATACAAAAGATCACACTTCTATAGCCAAATAACTAGATAGCCATCCAAACTCCAACCTTATAACCACTAAAGGTTCATAATTAGTCGACAACCCAAGAAAAACAAAACAAAACTTCCTCAGTCTTCTTCAAACAATTTAATCTTTAAAAGACATGGCAACCTAACAAAACTATTACAAGCTCCAACTCGAAAATAGATCACCAAAAATACTCCAACTCAAATAAGAGAAACATAACCTACCGGTAACACTCAAGCCTCATAAAACAAGCCTCACCAACCTATAATTGAAACTATCCAATAAGTTTATAAGTCTACTCTAAAGAGAAAAGAAACAACAGTACTAAACCATAAGCTCAGGATCATTGTAAATATAAATCAATTACACTAAGTTCAACGTGACAACTACTAGATGAATAAGTATCCAACTATGGTCTTTCTCCTCTCATGCCTCCTTTCCAGCATCACTAGGGTCTTAGTATTAGTCATCACCTGCCAAAACATGGTGGTGGGTCAGTACATAACACGTACTAGTAAGTAGTTCACACCTGGTGAGCCACCAAATATCAAACAACAAACAACATGCTATACACACGCACTCAAACATGCTTATTCAAAGTAAATTCACCAACATCATACCATGCATATATAAACAAGTAAACTATACATAAGATTTGCTTAAGACATGAATTATCGCACCATGCTATGCAACTAACACATGAATTCTCGCATCATGCCATGGTCGCTCGGTTCTACTCAACACTCATGTTTAGCCCTCATCAAAGCTCTCCAAGATTGACCCTTCGAGAAGCATCGACCCCTGACCACTGTTACCAGGGCCTCAATACTTCTCTATGGAGCTCGGTGTTCGACCCTTGACCAATGTTACCAAGGTCTCGAACTGTGCATCGCCCCTTGACCATTTGTACACAAGGTGCACTGATGACTTAGTAATGCATTGGCCCTATCCCAGGCGCCTAACACATGCTTTTTAGACTCATCGCACCGACCCTTGACCATTTGAACCAAGGCCGCGATGCTCCTCTTATTCCAATGGTGACAATACTACCCCTTGACCATTTGTACTCGAGGTGCACTAGTACTCACCCTATAATCCTTAATAAACTCATAAGGTACGTTGACCTCCTCACAACTTCACCACATGCATGTTCCCTAAGCATGCTACTAAACCATATCTCATGTCAAACAAACATGCTCATACATACTTTCAAGCTCAATTAATCAACATACCAACATCATGTAAACTTCACAAATCCACATATAAACATGCTCATCAAAAGGTACAACAAAGCACATAATATCTATAGCGCGCACAAATTAAATAAGAAACATAGAACATGTTGCACACAATCAACAAACTCACAAAGTAAAAACTACTTACCTAAGGCGCTCCTAAAAATAATCCAAAAAGGCTCCTAAACAAAGAGACAAGCTTTTAGGGGCTAAGCTTAGTTCGAAAACCTTTGAGCAAACTAGAATATGATCAAATGGGGTATACTTACTTAGATTTCAGCCTTAAATGGTAAAGCGAATGCTCCAGAACCCAACCAAACTACAAGCAGAAATTTCAAGATTAGACAACTGCCTTACAACACCTTAAACTCAATTAAAAGGGTCTAGGTAAAGCCTTACCACCTAATCCTTACCAAGAATAACGTGGGCAATTATTTGGAGTGTTCAAACTACATTTACGAGCTTCCTAATGATTAGGTACTATTTTACAACACTTAATAAACGATTTTGAAAGGCTAAGACACTCTAAACTTACCAGAACAAGCCTTGCACCTTGCTGGTTGAGTTCGAGAGTGTTCGAACTATTTCGAAACTACAAGAACGAAGGTTTTAACGGTTAGAAAATAACTTACAACACTCAACTTGAGTTCCAAAGGATTTAAAAGACACTAAAGCTTACTGAACTACACCAATTCAGCTCGAATACGTGCTGGGAGTGTTCGAATGAGATCTAATTGGGTTGAAATTGCAAACAAAAGGCTCTCACGCATCAGAACCTAAGCTATAACACCTAAAGTGATTTGCGAAAGGTTTAAAACGCATTAAAACGTACCAGAAGTGCCCTTATGCTTGTTGTTTGCTGTTCAAAGGTGTTCAAATCGATTCCAAACTGCAAACTAAAGGTTCTTACATGTTAGAACTAATGCTACGATACTTAAATGGATTTGTGAAAGGTCCAAAACATGGTGAAACTTACCAAACAGCCTCAAAGAGACTAGAACGCTTGCCGAAAAACTGGTTTTTAGCACCAAAAGGTCTCAAACTCGGTCTAGGAAATGTGCAACGGGGTCCAAACTGCAAATCAATGTCATTTAGGGAGTGGGTAATCCAAATCTAAAGTTGATTAGGCATGGGTATGTGTCAAACCTCATCAAACAAGAAGGAATTCGCGTGGGTCTACTGGAAATCCTATTTTTTGCAGTAAACGGCTTCGAATGTGGGCTATTCGGAGTCTAAACAAGATAAAATTACAAATCAAAGGTGTTTAAGGTATGAGTAATCCCAAACTAAATTTTACTTGGCATGGATATGTGACAAACCTTGTCAAATTGGAGAGAAAACGTGCGGTTTTCGTGTTGCTGCTGTTGGGATTTATGCCCTAAAGCCTCGTAATTAATAATTTATTTAATAATTAATAATAATTTTGATTATTTTATTTTCAATATAATATTATCCATTATATGAAAAATCCAAGGTTATTAGTGTAATCTTGAACAGTATGTGGTTGACATACGAGAGGATCATGTTCAAGAAATAACCTAAAGGGTCATAGTATATGGATAAGGTTGGGTGCCTTATCCTGGTAACACTATTGATACGACCTACTTTGTAATAGTTACAAATGATTTGATCCAAATCATTCATGTGGAGACATGTGAGTGGGGGTATCTTATACAATGAGTTTGTATAAGACTGGACCACGAAATATTTAATCTCTTTTTATAAATCCGTTAATTGAGAAGATTAATATTTCATCAGGATGATCATATGCGACTCGATCTTAATCCTGAGTGAGTTATGAACTCCTGCCTGTGAGGGTTTGTCCTTTGATTTGCATGGGTGAGAGTGGCTTTTGTAGCCGATTCAATATGCCTACCATTTTGGGGACTTGACCAAATAGGGAGCTGGGAACATAATCTCACAAGATGGAATTCACTCCTTCCCATATAGAGTAAGTAGATGAGTACTTAAATGCTGATTTCGGGACTTGAACAATGGGGCCCCACCCTCTCATTGGCCTGAGAGGGACTTAGTTTATAATTAGATTATAAACATATTGTTCATTAGAGAATTAGTGGTACTTAAGGTGCAAGATGTAATTATAGGGGTAAA
The DNA here is from genome assembly GCA_033996785.1 of Trichosanthes truncata. NCBI lineage: Eukaryota > Viridiplantae > Streptophyta > Magnoliopsida > Cucurbitales > Cucurbitaceae > Trichosanthes > Trichosanthes truncata. Next base: position 32,613,229 of record JAWPNB010000009.1, read on the forward strand.
ACGGACTTTTGACCCAGCTGTAATTACGAACAACTCGTGAAGGATCGACTTGCATGAAATGATTATATCTATGGACACAACTTGTCCTACAGTGCAGAAGAGTGCAACTCTAGGTCTATAGTGGAGTGACCTATAGTTAATGAATGAAAATTAATTAATTAAAGAGTTTAATTAATTAATTTTGTATCATTGGAGCTTATAATCTGTAGGTCCATAAGGTCCCCTTGCTAGCTCATAGTAACACTAAAAGATCAATTTAGTTGAAAGAAAAATTTGAAATGTTCAAATTTAATATTTAATTTGAAGTGTTCAAATTAATATTTAATATATTAGATATATTAAATATAAAAGAGGAAAATATATTTATTGTATTTTATACATTAAATATTAAAATAATTAATATATATTTGATATATTAAATAAAAGATATTTATAGAATTTGAATAAGATTCAAATAAATAAATATCGTAGGAGATTTGAATGAGATTCAAATAAATAAAAGATATATTTTAATATATTAGATATTAAAATATAATATTTTAATAATGGCAAAGATCTTCCCTTGGTCTCTATAAATAGAACCCTTGGGTTGAAGCATTATGAACAACACACATCTCCTCAAAGAGAGAATTAGAGAATTCTCTCTAAACATCTTCCTCTTTAATCCCTTGAGGATTTTCTTTCAAGAGGCTCCCACAAGCCTTGATCTTTGGTTAGAGTCATAGCAAGGAAGACTTTGTGGAGGAGATAAAGACCCGCCAGAAGAATCTCCATATTTTCAAGGTATTTATTGCTTAACCCTTGTATTTTAGTTTAATTCTAAATAAATCAAAGACGATTCCTATGCTTCCGCTGTTGGTTTAATTCGATTATTCCCTTCAGCTGCTGTAAGACAGATTCGTGAGGACTGTTGCATGGCCGTCGGTGTGTGGGCTCGCTGGAGAAGGTTACAAATGAGGGAGGAGGTGGCGCCGGCTGCTGAAATGTGCGAGAATGAGGGGGGAAGGGCTGCTATGCGTGAAGGAGAGGGAGGAGAAGAAGAAGAAGAATTTAGGGCTCCTATTGTTCTTTTTTCTTTAGTTTCATTTTCTTTGAATTTCTCGCAAATTAAACTGCCCATAAGAAACAAGGAAACATTTTAAAACTTTAGAAATCTCCAATTTTAAACTCTTAAAGATTTGAAAAATCCTAAATGATTGAGGATTTGAGTTTCTCTTGAATTTTGGAGATAGAATCTAAAATTAAACTTCCAAACTTTAGGAATTAAATATTTAACTAAAAATCTATTTTCCTTAAAATTATTAGAAATTTTAATTGACCAACTTAAAGGCTAAATGAACAAAATTTCTAATTTTCAAAATTAAGACTACAACGAATAACTTAGTCTAATTTTCTGAAATAGCCTGATTTTATAACGCGGGGCGTTACATGAGGCCTTGAGTTATGATGTGGCTTGTAAGGCTTGATCAAACCTCCTTTTTTACACCGATCTAGAACCCTGCCCATTTGACACCTGAGGCCTAGGGTGTGCATGTCAAGAAGTACAACTGCTCAAAGGGCAACTGTATAAGTTGCTAGGGCAAGAGCTGCCACGGTGCCATGAATCTTATCTCTCAAACCCATGATGAAGCATTCCGTCCTCTTTGTCTCCATGTCTACCAAGTCCAGTGCAAAGCGGGACAACTTGGTAAATTCCCGCTCATACTCACCTGTTGCCCTACTTTAGGCTCAAGAATTCTGACTTATTCCTGTACTTAATGACTGCAGAGTAGTACTTCTCGCAGGAAATTTTCTTGAATCGAAGCCAAGTAATTGGCCCTTTGCTAACATCAATAGATCTTGATGTGGACTCCCACCAGAGGAGAGCCACCCCCTTAGCATAAACTCTGCACACTGAACCTGTTACTGTTCAGGGTACCACATACGTCAGAGAAAATTGACTCCATTGACGCCAACCATGCCTCTATTGCAATCGAATCCACTGTCTCCCCATCAAAGGGTATGAGATCGTACTTCTTATAGTCCTTCAAATACCTTGCCTCCTCAGACGTGCTTCCATGATTCTAAGTTACCTGGCCAGTCATGTTGGAGACTGCAGGCTGTATAAGTGCTTGCAGTGTCTCCAATGTTAGGGTCATTGTAGTCGTCTATACAGGGGGCACTGGCTGCTTCGATATCTGTCCAATTGGCTACTCAACACCTTGAGGTTTTATAGTGGGGTCTGTCTGGTTCCTACCACCTCTACCCCATCCTCCTAAGCCTCTTATTCGAGGAGCAATAATCTAACAACATAGGTCAACCTTAGGGTTACGTTACAATTCGCATGTTAAAACAAAGGGTAATTCAAGAATCAACCCAAAATAGCTACCAAACTAATGGCACCTTTTCATGCATAACATGGAAACAACATTCATGCTACATTTCATGCTTGGTAACTAACATACCTGGCGGTGACGAGGCATTTTTCTTGGGCTTGGCTATGGAAAAAGTCAATATTTATGATGTACCTTGCTGGTTTAGGGTCCAAACAATCCAATTTCAACGATCCGGCCTCCTCATACAATGTGTATTCTAAAATAGAGTTAAAAAATTAATGGGTTAACTTCCAATCACCAAATCAGTACCTAAAATCAACTCCAAAATTCAAAAACCATATCGAATCATCATTGAAAAACTTACCCATGCCAAAACACAGACCATTCGCGACTGTACAAGGTCGGATTCATTGGAGAACGAGTCTAAAAATGCACCCCTTCATTTGAACGTTCGAACCAAGGGAGTGGGAGAGGGCTGCAACGCGGATCCGATGCGGCTGTGCGGCGGGGCGGGGAACAGAGGAGGGTTGCGACAGTTGGGCGCTCCACAAAGGACGATGAGCGGCGAGTGGCAGTCTGCGTTCGAACAACAGCTAGCGGGAAGAAGAAGAAGAAGAAGAAGAAGAAGAAGAAGAAGAAGAAGACGACCAAGCAAAATTCGTGAATGGTGGAGCCAAGACGATGGGTTTGGAGGCTCAAAGTGGCTTCCTCGAGCTACGTGTGGAGGCTATGTATAAAAGACAAAACTAGGGAGTGGCTTGGCTAAAGGTTCCCTAAATCATAGAATGTTACTCACCTCAATTAATCTCTTTTCTCTCCCAATTCCATAACTTACCTCAAAATCAACTACACAAGAATAAATTAACCATTTTAAATTCGAAAATAAGACTTCAAAACTTAAATTAGAAATTTTAATTAATACCTGAACACGCCGAGCGTTACAGATAATATCGTCTAAAGAAAGTTTCTTTTGCATTCATATTTTTATATATTCTAGTTGTATTACCATGTATAAATGCACTTGTATATTTTTAATTTTAGAATGATTGAATTTTTGCTTCTCTGGGCAAAATGTTAATAAGTACAATTATTTTAAAAATTAATTAAAATTGATTTTGATATGTTATGTTTTTGGTTGAATATTTTTTATATTTTATTAATTACATTTAAAATAATTTAATCACTTAGGCCCCATTTGATAATCATTTGGTTTTTGGTTTTTGGTTTTTGGAAATTAAGCTTATAAATACTACTCCCACCCTTGGATTTACTTATTTTGTTATCTACCTTTTACCTATGTTTTCAAAAACCAATCCATGTTTTGAAAACTAAAAAAAGTAGTTTTCAAAAACTTGTTTTTGTTTTTAGAATTTAGCTAAGAATTCAAATGCTTCCTTAAGGGAGATGAAAACCATTGTAGAGAAATTGAGAGAAAACAAGCTTAATTTTCAAAAACCAAAAACTAAAAACCAAATGGTTATCAAACGGGGCCTTAACTATCAACATTTGGGTTTGCATTTTTTGAAAAGCAAATAATAATAAATTTTAGTTGGGATTTATAAGCATTTTTATAATCTAAGCTTAGAAATAATCTTCACTTGAGTTATAGTTGATATAAATACTACCCGCAATTGATATAAAAAATTCTAAATATTATTTAACATAGAAAATATTTAATTGGAAATATGACAATGACAAACAAGCTACCAAGAATATAAAAAACAAAGAAGAGATTTAAGAAAAAAGGAGAGAAGTTAGAGAATAATACAACTATGGCTAGGGGTTTAAGTAGAGCCTTGAAACTGGCATCAAAATAGTGATGCTTTGAATAGCTTGGAGACATAATGATTTTCAATGTTAAATAGTTTATAATAATCAACAGTATTTCATGTTGTTAATCCCTCATTTTAATCTCTATCTCCATTTATTATGCAGAATTATGAAACTGCCGAGACGTCACTAGATTACTTCTACTATATCAAGAAAATTCGATTATCAAAAAGCTTAAAACAATAAAAAGAAAAAAGAGAGGAAAAAAAACTGGGTGTTTATCTTCCAATAATGGTAGGCTTCTCTTCTTTTATTATGTGTCATTCAAAACTCCCATTTAGTCAATTTCTCAATTCTATCACTCTACAGTGTGATGGTGTTACATTTTATTTTTCTTGATAACAAATAATAGTAACAAAATATCAATTATGACAGAAATTAAACTAAATAACGGAAAAACTAAAAATCAAAAATCAAATGGTTATCAAACGAGGTCTTAAAAATCATACTCTTCAGTTGCGGGGTAAAATGTTCATTCCTATCAATTGGTATTAGTGTTGTCTTTGATTTTTTATTTAGAATTAAAAATTTTGCATCGTGGGTATTTTAAATTTGTCATATATGTGATATATCATATATGTGGTTTGTAAATTGGCTGTTTAGACTATTTGACATTAGATTTAATTGCTTTTATTAGATTGATTGTAAAATTCTTATGGGTTTAGGGTTCTTTGTAGTTGTAATTGTTGTATCAAAGAACATTTGTATTTGATTGGAGTATTGTTGCATAATTTTATGCAATCCTGCAAGTGTACGAGTCAAATTTTAATATAGTGAATTGAATAAAGAGCATCGTCCATAGGATTAGTTTTTTTTTTTAATTCACTTAGTACTATGAATATTATCACCCAATTTTATTTAGAAAACATAATTGAATTATGGTTGTGAAATTTGAATTAAATATTTAAAATTAGAAACAATCAAAGGAAAATCTATCATAAGGAGTTGATTTCACCTATTAGATCTATAGTTAAGCTACGTAAACACCCAAGATTGATCATGCAAATATTTTATAAGTCTGAAAGTCTTTTATCATGAATGCTTCTTTCAAGGACAAACAATTCTTATGCAATATTTCAAAACCAACATCTCTTATAATTTTTAACGATATGCATAGTATTAAATTCTTTCATTAATAACTTCAAAAGTAGCCCTAAAGCTTATAAGTCAGGCGGGGGTGGGACATGCAAGCAATGTGTGGGTCTAAATTTCAATGCTGGTGGTGAGGAATCAAGTTAAATACGTGAGATATGCAAACGTGTGTTACTACGACATTAATTTTTTCTTCAATGAGTTGGCCCAATGGGCTTTTATGATTCTACTTCACAACCAGGTTATGAACACTTAGTTCATGCATGAGGTAGTTCATATGCGGACAGTGAGAAGCTTCTGATTGCATGAGGTAATTCATGTGTAGCCCACTGTTCATTCAAATTGAATTCTAGTCGCTGCATTAGTTGATCACAAGAGGAAATTGAGTTTCTTTTTTCTTTAAACCCTAAATTCGAAGTGTTTAAAAGGGGAAGAATATTGAAGGCCAACATATGTCTTGAATTTAGATTATTGTAATTTAAATTGTTTTCAATTTTTTAGGATACGCCAAATATGCCAATCAATTGTTCTTTTTTTTTTAAATTTAATTATGTATGTTGATGTATGTTCTAAATTATTTGAATGTTGCATAAAGTATTAAACATGTATCATGAACTTGTTTATTGATTATTTTTGAATATAATTGTTATATTAAGAATAATAGGTTTAGGATCTTTTCTAATAAGATTAAGTTGTTTGCTAATATGTTTAGGATATTTCCTAATATGATTAAGTTGTTTCCTAATAGGATTATGATTTTTTTTCCTAACAAAATTAGGTGACCCTTAAAGAAAGATAATTTGTGTTCAGCTGAAAATAAGAACAATTTGTATGTGTTAAAATGTTAATATATACAATACTACACAATAATGACATGTTTAGGATTAGAGAATCCATAATAGAAAGACAAAAGTTTTTTCCTAAAGATGATACTTGTCTTTGGCTGTTAAAGTTCATTTACATCAATTTAAATAGAATGAAAAAACTAATAAGAGGTGATTTCCTAAAAGTTAGAGTTAAACACTTTACTTGTTTGTAGATCTTGTTTTTCATGCAAGATAATTTATAACTCTTAAATAAGAGTTATTGGATACATTTTTGAACTTGAATTTATCAATTTAGGAGTAATTTGCTTGTGCTTTGCTATGAAATTCCTTTAATTTGCTCTATTTACTTAAATGCGGGTTTGAGGGAGTAATATTATTATTAGAGCATTTAAGTTGTTAATAATATAGTTTTAATTGATAATTTAGGGTTTATGAAGGCAATTATATGGGAAGATTTTAGGAATAATGCATTTTAAAAAATAAATTACAAAATTAGAGTAGTCCTGAAAAAAAGTTTTTTTTTAAAAAAATAATGTTAATAAAAAAGGAAATAACAAAATTGGAGTAGAAAAGTAAATTATTGACAAAATTGGGGTGATTTTTTTCATAGCCAAACTGCGTACATGGTAGGCGATTAAGTGGTGGTCCACGTGGCACATGTCAGCACATGTCAGCATGTATCGGATGGAAATCGCCATGGAAAGCGCGTACAAAATTGATAAGCCCTAGAATTAAGGCTTATTTAACTCCTAATTACTTAAAATATTCTTGTTTTGTCTTAAGATCATTTGAAAATAGTTGAAAGTTGCTTGAAAATAAGAAAGGAATAAGAATGAAAGCAATTAGATAAGATTCTAAAAAAGTTAAGTTTGTTTACAGGGAATGTGGAAATTGCAAAATCAAATTGCAAATTCGTGATTATGCAATTGTTTCTAGAGCAGGGAATGTAGAAATTGCAAAATCAAATTGCAAAATCGGATTATGCAATCTGGAGCAGTAGAAAAGTTCCAAAAAGAAAAAAAATCTGCATTTAACCCATTCCGAAAATCTTCAAATACAGCATGATTTAAGGGAATTTGAGCACGAAATTTGGGCATTCTTCAACCCTAATGAAGGCCTATAAAAGGGGAAGAAGAGAAGGAGCAACACAATTCGGATTTGGAGGCAATTTTGGAGTCAATTTTCGTGGGTTTCATTTTCCTTTTATACTTTATTTTTCTGCTTTTTTTTCCTACTCTGTTTTTACCAAGAACTTCAGCTTCTGTCTTTAAATTTTCTGAATTTTCTTCTTGTATTTCTAAGAGTGGTTGGCAATACACTTTGTATTTTTATTCAATTTCTGTTCTGCCTTAAGTGTTTGTTTTAATTCCAGCCTCTGTTTTGTGGGTTTTATAGTTTTCTTCTTGTTCATCTCACAGTGTTGTTTCAAGCTATCCAAATTCAGTTTTTACTCCAGTTACTCAATCCAATTCAAGTGGTACTTGAATTGTTAAGACTAATTTTCTCCTAGAAATAGCAAGAGATTGAGTCGATTGGGATGGGGTAAAGATTAATCGAACAAATATTGAATGACTTGTATTCTTAGTTCAATTCTTTTTTTTTTTTTCTTTTATTTAAGTTTCAAAAATTATTACTATGCTTACAAATCTATCAATTTCAAAGGTAGAAGGAAAAAAAATTGAAATTCCCATTGATGTCTGTGACTCTCTGTTTTTAATTCAATTTGAAAATTTTAGAAATTCTTGAGATTGCTCAGAATTGCGTGCTTCATGGTCATAATTGCTCCAATAACACTTAGGATAGAAATTGGTATTAATTAGCAACTATAAAATTACTAATATGGATTTTTCTTCAATTAATTGTAAGATTTTTACTTTCAATTCGAGCTAAACTTCTTAGGGGGTTCAAGGATGTAAATTCCCTAAGAAGTAATTGTAGCCAAAATTCCAACTAAAAACCAAGCCTACATCTCAATTGTTTGCTTGTGTTGAATAAATTTCCGTTGAGATCCTAGAATGATCAACTAGGGTAGCAACTCAAGCTTAGATCTAATACCGACGGGGTTAGTGATAAGCGGATTTCGCACAAGTGATGGAGAAAAGAGCTTAGACATAAGCCAATCCTTACCCTAGACATAGGAATTAAGGACTCCAAAGCCCATAAAATTGTTGAGCCGAATTATCTAAGATAGAGGGACTATAGACATATAAGTCACCCACTTAGCCTCCTAAAAACCTAAATTCAAGGTGAATAGGAGAAGCAATTTTGGTTTACAATTGAGTGTGGAGTAGGTTGGAATTGCAATTTTGGCTTGCAATTACAACGTAGGGCAATGACATTCTTGAGCCCCATTTTTATCTCAAAATTCTTTTGCAATTTCAATTTCTAAGTCTATCTAGTTCCTTATTTCGATTATTGTCATTTCTAGATTCTGCAATTGTATCTTTTTACCAACACACCAACCCAACCTTATTTTTGCAATTTTTAGTTTTCAAGTTGCAATTTTCCTTACACTTTGCTTTACAATATTTTTGTTACTCCGTTCCCTTGGGATTCGATACTTGGTACTCACATACCATTTTATATTACTTCGATTGCGTGCGCTTGCGTGTAACACCGATAAAAAATGTACGCAATTTCCATGAAACATAAACCAACATTTTGGTTTGGATTTTAGGGCTTATGATCCATCTCAAATATCTTCGTCTCTCATCTCCAACCTTTCAATTTGAAAGTTGCCAAAATCTCTAAATTCACAAAAATTGCAAACATGGAAGTTGCCATTTTCTTTTTCTTCCATCTACAATCCCACCCACACCCATGGCCAAATCCCTTTACCTTTCATCTCCCCTTCAATTTCCCAACTTATATTGGGACCCATCCCTCTCAGATGCCCACAATCTCTTGTTCTTCCCTATCTTTTCAATCTCAATCAGCCATTCGTTATTACAACCAATCAATTGTTTAAATTCATTTATTGGAGGAAAGAAAAAAACAGAGATGGTACGAGCTAAGCACATACTGGCGGTGGTGTGGAGGTGTTCAAATAGAGGAGAAAAAGAGAGAAAATTGGAGGTGGGATGATGTAAAAAGGCATGAGAAACTGAACTTGTGTACGTGTCATCCACGTGGTTTCCAGGTTACCCTTTTACTCGTGTACATGGACAATGATTTAGTTAAATTGTGACCCATATACACGATTTATCACCCTTTTTTTGAAATTAGTTTCAAAAGTTCCCTATATTTGTTTTTTTTAAAAATTAAATTACATTATTTTTTTTTAGAAATTCCAATTATACAACAAAGCTATCGATAGGCAAAGAGATTAGCGTCTGGAGTTGATTAAGAGAAGCTGGTTTTTAAAAGTTTGTTAGAGCATTCCTGGAGACAAAGTTCATACTCTTACTACATGTTTGGGAGCGATGGTTGAATTATTGATTTTGGAAAAAGAGATTTAGTTACAATTGATTTTGTAAAATTGATTTTCATACAATCATTTTAATGTTTGGTTCCAAACTTTTAAAAGTGATTTTGAATGATTAATGTTTGATTTAAAAAGTGATTTTAAATCATTAAATTACTAAAAAGTTATTAATTTAAAAAATTATTTGACGCTATGCTAATCAATTAAGATAAGAAAAATTCATCCATATAACCAAATTTATTTAGTTATTATTATAATTAATACCATTACAATTAATTTATTATTTTAAAATACCTATTTTTATTCATTTATTTTTTATTTGCTTTATTTGCTATTTTTTTTTTAAAAAAAAACTTATGAAAAGTAATTATTTATGACAAATTCAAGCATTAAAAAGGCCGTTTGAGTTTGAGAAGGTCGAGAAAGAAAAAACAAACTATTTTCACACCTTTGCATTTAGCAGGATTCAAATCCTAGTTCTCCGGAGCTACTTCAAGCGAAGGTTAGATAACTAGCTAACAAAGTCAATAACAGTTTTCTATACTTCAGACGAATTTTTAGATACAAATTTATTTGTCTGTCCTGTATATTTCAGAAATAAAAAATAATTGTTATTTTTTGGTGTGACTTTTAGTTAATCACATAAATATTAATCATCTCGCAAATGATTGACCGGGAATCACTTCAAAATGATTTTGTATTTTTGCAAAATCAATTATTTACCTTGCAAAAGATAATTATTTTCAAATGGAAGTGATTTTGGCATAACAAAAGTGATTTTGACTCTTGTGTCAGCCAAATCAACTTTAATCAGCTAATGAGAAAATGCAATTTTTTAGAAGAAGCTTTTTGGGGAGAAGGATCAAAGACTCTGAGGAGCAGGTGACAACAAATTTCAAATAGGGGAAGAAGCCAACGATTGGAGAAGAGGCATCAATGCATCCTTCCTTTTTGGGCAGCGTTTCATCCAATTTTTCTTCTTCTTTTCTTAGTAGTAGTTTACGATTTTTGTATTTACTTTATGGCTTTTAAGTTTCTTTGCATTCACATTTCAACTTATATTATGAACTAAACACCTTAGTGTGAGGATTAGGGATGATTGTATTATTTTGAAGTTGTAGTTGAGGCTTCTTCGTTATGTTAATTTTATTTTGAGAGTTTATAATTCTTACGCTCGGTTTCATCTGTCCAACTAAACTCGTGCATTGTTTTCTTTTGTTTTTGGAAAGATAAAGGGAGGTCGATCCTTCAAAATCACGTTAGCTCATTATAGGAGTTAGTATCTAACTAAGTGAGGAGGCTAGGGATAACAACTCACCTAATGCACACTTATAACAGTGAGATTATTGAGTGATTTAAGGAGTGTTACACTACTGTTTTAGGAGCAAAGCTCTTACCTCAACTTTCGTCTTTAAATTAATGAAGAAAATTCCCTAATTCGAACCTTTCTTTAGTCATAGTATAAGTCCTTATTCTTGCTCAATTAATTGTGTGTTTATTGCATCTTTTCGTTATTAATTTTTTTCCAAAGCATGATTAGTTGAATTAAAATCTAAAATATTATCTAGTTACCAATTGAGTTAATTAAGAATTAGATTTAGCTGAGTATTATTCTAGGTTCTAATCTCTATGGAAACAATAATTTTACTTATCACTTGTTGCAATTATTGTGTACACTTGCACATTATTGTGTGAAGCTATTGATTATTTAAGCTACACATTAGAATGCAACAATAACCAATAGGCCTTTATTGGAAAAGTCTACAAGGCCAAAGAACACCTCGAGCTTCACGTTCTGACCGAAATGGTTTGGTGAATGTAAAAGCCAAATGTGATTATGAATATTTCTTCACTCTAGTTGATGATTATTCAAGGAATAAGTATCTTTACCTAATGCAACATAAGTCTAATTTTTTGAAAAGTTTAAAGAATATAAGACTGAAGTTGAAAACCAAATTAGGTAAGTCTATCAAGATACTATGATCAGATCACAGTGGAAAGTACAAGAACCTTATGTACTAAGTCTAATTGATAGAAAGTGAGATTTTATACCAACTTTAAATATCAAGTATAATTGTATGAAATTGTGCTGCAAGAGGAGAAATAAGACCTTGTTGGACATGGTTATATCAATAATGAGTTACACATAATTACTAGACTCTGGTTAGGATATGCAATGGAGATTGCATAGTGAACACGATTTCCTCCAAAAGTGTCTCTGAGATAACTTTTAGATTCTAGAAGAGTAGTAAAGCTAGTTTACAACACTTCAAGACTTAGGAATGATAAGCGTACATACTAAAACAAACCCAAAAAGGTTGAAATATGTTCAAAGATACACCTAAGTGTAGGTTATCTCTAAGAAGAAAATGAATTGTCTTTTATACGATCCTAAAGAGAAACATGATGTTTGTATGAAAAATGTCACTTTTCTATAAAGAGAAACAAATAAAAGACCAAAAACCTTGAATAAGGTAAGATAGTGTTGATAAACTGGTTCCAAGTGAAGTCACTAAATAGTTGACAAAAGTTGTTAACAATTAAATAATATTTGAGAGTCAAATGGATCCTAGTCTGAATTGGATAAATCTCATCGTAGTGGGAGAATTATGAGATGACTCAACCACTACATGGACTTAATTCAAGCCCAAATTTCCATATTAGATTACAAAATTGAGGGCTTATTTACTTCAAAGTAGCAATGAGGTATGATGACAAGTATCAATGGGTCAAAGTCATTAATCTCGAGATAAAGTCCACACGCTCTAATAGGTTACAAGTGGTTCTACCAAAGAGAAAGATGTGTAGATAAGAAGGTACATACCTTTAAAGTGAGACTAGTGGCAAATGGTTAAAACTAATGCGAGAAAGTAGACTGAGTAAATTCATCGATTTGTTTCCACATTGGAGTTTATAACCCTTCTCTAATTCAATTCATTGTTGCATATGAGATATGCCAAATGAATGTTTAGATTCTTTTATGAAAAGAAACCTTAAAGAGTGCATCTACACAAATCAATCAGAGAGGTTCATTTTCAAAGATCAAATGTAAAAAGTTTGCAAAGTGTAAAGGTTCATTTATAAAATGGTTTTAAGCTTTAGATCGCTGAATATAAGGTTTGATAAAAGTATCAAAACTTATGACTTTGGATAAATATTAATGAAACTTGTATAGACAAGAAAATCATTAATTTCATAGTGGATTTTTCTCATGTTTTAAGTTGATGACATTGTACTCATTATGAATGATGTAAGATTTCTATCTAACATAAAAAGTTGACTACCTAACAAATTCCAAATAAATGATTTGGAATGATGCGGTATGTTTTATATGCCCAAAATGGAGATTTCAAGGACAAAATGTTAACTTATTCTCATAGATCTTATATTGACAAAATTGTTGTCAAATATTTGATGCAGAACTTCTAAGAATGATAATGTATCATTCTAAAACGAAGATGTTTTTGTCTAAGGTAGAGTATCTTAAGACACTTCAACTGTTGAGAATAGAAGATTGATTATCTATGCTTGAGTAGGAGACAATCTATTGAGATTTAACATGCAATATACAGTAAAGTTGGTTAACATATATCAGTTAAACCAATGGTTTGATCATTGAATAGAAAATTAAATTATTTTTCTCAAAGTATCTATGGATAATGAAAAATTATATTCTTGTGTATGAGGTTAAAGATTTGATTTTTACAAGATATACTGGTTCTTTACAAAGATTTAAGGAAATGTATATCAAGATCAAGTTTACCCTAAGTGGTGGAATATGTATACAAGTTAAATATTCTTTCCTGTTAAGCAACAAAAGAACTTGTATGACTCAAAGAATTCCATCTGAAAGGTGATTCAAATATGATTAAGCCTATCACACTTTATTATGATAATGGTGGTGCAATGACTAAAATTAAGGAATTTTGAAAATACCCATATATGGTAAAGCATATTGAGAGAAAACATCATGGTGGTGATAAAGGTTACTGTAAGTGGCAGTTATTTTAATCTATATAAAAAGACTCTCTGGGCTTAAGTTTTTTAGGGTCACTTAGAATGTCTAGGATTACGAGACGTATCTTGTCTTCTCTAAGGAAAGTGGGAGAACATGTTGGGCATAGAAGTATGCCTTAGTATACATGTCCCGTTGAATTTAGTGCATGTGAGAGGTTTTGGAGTTTAAGCCCTAAAGCCTCATAATTAATGTGTTTATTATTTAATGATTTGATTATTTTTATTTGTTATTTATATTATCCATTACATAAAAATTCAAGGTTATTAGTGCAATATTGAATAATATGTAGTTGACATACAGAAGGATCATGTTCAAGAAATAACCTAAAGAGTTTATAGTATATGGATAAGGTTGAGTGTCTTATCCTGGTAACACTATTGATACGACCCATTTTGTAATACTTACAAATGATTTGATCCAAATTGTTCATGTGGAGATATGTGAGTGGGGGTATCATATACAATGAGTTTGTATAAGACTGGACCACGAAATATTTAACCCTCTTTATAAATCTGTTAATTGAGAAAATTAATATTTAAATGGGATGATCATATGCGACTCGATCTTAATTTTGAGTGAGTTATGAACTCCTATCTGTGAGAACTTGTCCTTTGATTTGTATGGGTGAGAGTGACTTTTGTAGCCAATTCAATAAGCCTACCATTTTAGGGACTTGACCAAATAAGGAGCTAAGACCATAAGCTTTCACAATATGGAATTCACTCATCATATAGGGAAAGTAGATGAGTTGTTCCCTTAAGTGCTGATTTCAAGAATTGAACAATTGGACTCAACCGTCTCATTGTTCTGAGAGGGACTTAGTTCATAATTGGGTTATAAACAAATTTTTCATTAGAAGATTAGTAATACTTAAGGTATAAGATGTAATTACAGTAGCAAAATGGACTTTTGACCCAATATAATTATGAACAACACGTGAAAGATCGACTTGCATGTAATGGTTATATCCATGGACACAACTTATCCTATAGTGCATAAGAGTGCAACTCTAGATCTATAGTGGAGCAATCTAAAGTTAATGAATGAAAGTTGATTGATTAAAAAGTTTAATTAATTAATTTTGTATCATTAGAGCTTATAATCTAGATCTAGGTCCCCTTGCTAGCTCATAGTAACACTAAAAGGATCAATTTAGTTGGAAGAAAAATTTGAAATGTTCACATTAATGTTTAATAAATTGGATATATTAAATTAGAAAAAAAATCTATTTATTGTATTTTATACATTAAATATTAAAGAGAATAATATAATATTAGATACATTATATATTAAATTTGAATGAGATTCACATGAATAATATATGTTGTAGGAGATTTTAAGAGATTTGAATGAGATTCAAATATATTAAATATATATAATATATTAGATATTATAATTCTATTTTGGCAAAGATTCTATCCTAAGTTCCTATATAAATGGACCCTTGAGTTGATCCAAAGTTTAAGCTCTCTAAAGATAAAATTCACAATTCTCTCTAAAATTTTCCTCTTAAGTTCTTTTTCTTTCAAGAGGTTCCCATAAACCTTAGTCATGTGTTCAAGCCATAGCGAGGAATATTTTGTGGAGATTCAAGATTCGCCGGAACAAAATTAGTAAAGACCCACAAAAAATATTCTCCATGTGTTCTTCAAGGTATTTAATTGTTTAACCTTATTATTTTAGTTTAATTCTAAATAAATCAAAGCCAATTCCAAATTGATTTCTAAATTGTTTAGAAATCATAGTCTTTCGCTGTGGAGTGAAGGGTGCATTCTTATCAACATTTCAAACTATCAATTCTCTTTGTATATGGTTTAGAATACAAGAGAGAACTTTGAGAAGGCCCACCATATTGAGCTCTAATGGAGTTCGTTATCATGTCCTTAAGTTGTTGGATAGATAGTGAAATGATTGAAGTGGAGTGTTGTGGTTGATCTTCCTGTACAATGATCTTCATTTTATTGCGATCTTTGACAACTAGAATTTGACTTGATTTAGCGACATTTTGACTCTTAATATGGCTCTTAAGATGCTAAATTTGAGAATTTCTTTCTTCAAACGCCTTCATCAAGGTATTTATCTGCTCCTACATCTCTGCCATTCTTTGTTCTATAATGCATATTTTAGTCGTCATGACAGACACTACGTCAGAATGAGATCGAACAAAGGGTTACACTTAAAAAAAAATATAATGACCCAACTTCTAGAACCTAACTAAACTGGAATCGCTACCACAAGCATGCTATGGAGGCCTTACAAATTCTCAATAAGGTTAGAAGATAATTAGTAGAAAAAGCTTTTAAAACAAATCATGCTTTTATTTAGGGATCCCAAAAGGAACTTTAAAACACAAACCACACAGTTAGGTCTCGAAAATAGACTAAATCTCTCTTAAGGGAAAAACAATTCAAAATATGAATGAATAAATCAAAACAACGAACATGTCTAATGTGGAAAGAAAATCCTATCTTGACTCTCCCATAGCCTTTGTAGCAAACTCTGTCATTTGCCCAAGATGCCCTTGCCTAAAAAATTATTTTTGTAAAAGAATGAGTAATAAAAATATCGAGTAAGTGACTCTACTGCTGGGATCAAGATATGCAATTACATGCAACATGACTACACTTTCCTGACTGTAGCGAGACCTAAAACTTTACTTTTGGTTTCATCTATTTAGTTTACTTGGGATGTGCATCACTTTCATACACATGGCTCGATGTACATCACTTTCATGTACACCAAACCACGTGCATCACTTTCATACACCCTAGGCCTCTCCCTAAAGGTATGTATCACTTTCATACATTTGTGTGTATCACTTCCATACACACCAACCCTAAGCACATCACTTTCATGGACCTAAAGCTCCTAAACATGCATCACTTTCATGCAGTCAAAATAAACAGGGTAAGAAGGGAATCTATTTAACATTTTCTGACTTTTATGATCATACACACATGCATGAGGTCCCGCATAAAATGTTAGTACATATCATGATGTAGCATAAGAGGTTGTTCATCTATAATCTACATGGCATACAAGCTAATTAATTCACATCGCACAACATTCGTGACCTCAATAAAAATAAATCATGACTTTAATGAAATTAATTCATGACTCTAATGGAAATAATTTATGACTCTAATAGATATAATTCATGACTTTGATGAATAAAGCATAATTCATGACTTTAATAAAAATATAATTCATGACTTTAATGAAAGTAATTCATGACGCTTTAATAAAAACATAATTCATGATTTAATAAAAACATAATTCATGACTTTATTGAAAATATGACTATGGTTAACTTTCAATTAAGCATCTCATGCGACAGAAAACACTCAATCAAACCCTAAGGCGTCAGCAGTAAAGCCACTTACTTTGGCTATGAATCTAAGGAAAATTAACAACCTTCTTTTTTCAACACTCTTGGCCAACTCGAATTTAGAGGGAAAAAGTCCCAAAATTAGTTTCCAATTTGCAGCTGCCTTTCGGGCTCAATCGACCCACATTGCAATTTTTCCAAGAAGTTCCTAAATTAGAGATAAGTATAAAATCCAAAATCGAACTTAAAAGCTTATGGGTCTTCTATTGTGCAAAAACTCACTACGCAAGCATACACAATCGTATGTAGTAATTGGTAGACAAGGTCGATCCCACGAGGACTAAATAATGCAAAATTTGTAAACTTGATTACCACTAACGCTAATTCTAAAGCAAGTAAGCGACATAAAATTAACAAAAAAAACAAGCTGGCACAAGGAAATTAAACTCTAGCAATTTAAAGGAAATAAGCAACTAAAATTGATAATAAACAAGACTAGAATCAAATGAAGAAGGCGCTGAAATTTATGAAATCACTGCTAATTTTTGCTCCCTGATGCTGTGTGATGCTACAGCATTGTGCAGCATGACTGCACTGTGTAGTAATGGGAAATCTGAAAATTAATTCCGAAAATTTATTCTAATCCTTGAATAGCAGTTCTAAAGCAAAGTTTAACATATGTCTATGAAAACCCAACTTTCAAACACATGGATAGCCCAATTTTCATAAGTTTACAAGCCAAAAGTATATGTCTATACCCTTGAATTCACCCTTAATTCAAGTCATGAACCTACTTGCATTGCCTATGCTATTTCCATTTATTTTAATCTTTTTAGAATTAAAACAAACTTGTATTCTTTCCCAAGTTGATCATTCTCAAGAAGAACAATAAGAAATAAAAGACCCATAAGCAAACTACACTTCTATAGCATTTCATAGCAAAAGGGATCTAAAAATAGAGCTATGACTCCATAAACTCCAACCTAAAGAAAATTAGCTCATGGCTTTTACACTGAAAATAACTAGAAACGAACTACAATTCATAAACATTTTAGGTTCAAGTGAAGATTCACAAAATACCAACACTAGGAACGACTTAGTTTACTAAAACTTCAAGAAAACTAAAGAACAAGATACATAAACTTAAGAAGACGAAGTAGAGAAATAGAATGGGTAGCTGAAGAAAGAAATTCTGAAGAAGCTTCTTCCTCTTTCCTGCTGTTGCATTTTTTTCCTTCTTCTCCTCCTCCTTTGGTTTTTGCGATAGATCTCTTCCCCCTCTCTCATGTTTTTTCCATACTGCCTAAATTAGGGTTTTCTTTCTTCCAATAATTGTTTTGGGCTTTTTTCCTTTCCATTTTCGGCCCATCAGAATGGGTTTAAAGACCAAAAGCTACTATTACGTCATACAAAATGGGCCCACATTTTCGTTTTCTGCCAGATTGCCAATGCTGTAGGATGCTGAGCAATGTTGCACAATGCTGCAGCATCAGTACCTCAACGAGCATTTTTTTTCACTTCTTAGACTGCAAAACAAAAGGAAAACAAAGCACACTAAACCAACTACAACAAAAGAGTAAAAAGAGTAAAAGGAATAAGAAAATGAAAACTAAACAAAAACCCGACTCTTAATTAAAATTAACAAGAAACTTACTAAAAACAAGATAAAAATGTGCTTTCCACTCAATTTTGACCAAGAATAAGCAAGAGAGGATGCTAAACTAATCCCATTTCATGAGATTATCATCTTTAATGAAGAGAATCAAATTTCCAATATTTTACTCAAGGGTCCAATTAGGATTTAGAAAGAAAAACTTCATTTAAATCTTACCAAAACAGAACGGTGTGCTTGCTAGTTCGACGTCAATTTAAATCGATTTTTCGACAATTCGGCCTCTAATGCAATGGGTAATCTAAAATGGGGTCTAACAATTCATGGGTTAATTCCAAGACATGAAAACCAACCCAAAACTAATATAAAAAACACCCAAAGCTGCTGTAACTCATCGAAATTGGAGGAAAACCTGCGGAGAACACAAACCTACTAAAAAAATGAATAAGAAATCGAAGAGCAACGACTAGAGAATGCTGAAATCATTGCAATTGGAAAAAATCGACCCTCTGTAGCATTGGTCTTGAAGTTGTGACTGTCACACGTACCACAAATTGCCTGAAAGATGCTACAGTGGAGGATAGCTCGAATCAACACCTATAAATCACACCCAATCCCGCAGCCCCGTGAAGAAGACACCCATGTGCCAGAGAATACGATGCTCCCTGGTGCCGGTGCTGAGGCATCAACGAAACACAAAGAGAAGAAGAAAAAGAATGAAGGGGAAAATTGCATGGCTTCCGAAACAAACAAAGAAGAAGAAGATGACAGTGAGGATGGGTGGAGACGTGCGTGAAGGAGGAGGAAGAGAAGAGAAAGAGGTCCTAGGGTTGCGTGCAAGGGTAGTTTTAAAACAAAAAGGAGGATTTGACTTGGCTT
The DNA here is from genome assembly GCA_033996785.1 of Trichosanthes truncata. NCBI lineage: Eukaryota > Viridiplantae > Streptophyta > Magnoliopsida > Cucurbitales > Cucurbitaceae > Trichosanthes > Trichosanthes truncata. The sequence goes on from JAWPNB010000009.1 coordinate 32,632,554, forward strand.
TCTTCCAAATTTGCCCTCCAACTTATTTACCCATTCCCTTTTTGTCCTTTAAAACTCTCTAAATTCCTATTTAATCCCAACTAATATACAATTAATCCATAAATGATCAAATAAACAATTTATTCCACTAAAAATTAAATTTCTAGTTAAGTATACCTGAAAATGTTGGGTGTTACAAAAATTGTCATTAGTCAATGCCCTTGACAACACAATTACTTAGCTCACAATAATAGGGCTTCATCTTCTTGCAGCTTGAGTTTGTTAGAGCATATATGGGCAATAGAAATCGTCTAAGATTTTTCTCATGACAATGGTCATTGGAGAAGTCTTGAATGGCATTACTTTACTTGTGTGTTGAGATAAGAGAAAAAGATGAGAGGTAGAAATTATCCCACTAGGCGTGCGAATTTGTTCACACAAGAATTTCAACAAAGAAATTTAATTCTTTCTCTCAAATGTACATTTGTCTCAAGGGCCTTGCAACTTGTTCACGAATGTGAATTTGTCTCGAGGGCTTTGCAACTTGTTCTTGAATGTGAATTCACCTTGATGGCTTTACACCTTGTTCTTGAATGTTAATTTGTCTCGAGGGCTTTGTAGCTTGTTGTCGAATGTGAATTCGTCTCAAGGGCTTTGCAGCTTGTTTTCAAATGAGAATTCCTCTCGAGCGCTTTGCAACTTGTTCTTGAGGTTAAAGTATTCAAAGTCTTCAGGCTGTGAAGTTTTCTAAACTTTGAAGTGTGTAGACCCTTAAAATTGTCCAATATTTTATTTCGTCTTATTTTTCATTTTTGTAAAAAAAAAAAAGAAAATTAAAGAAAATGAGTATATCTTGGCAAAAATTAATTAGCCAAATCAAATATGTGAAATTTTGGTAAAATTAATCAGGGAAAATATCTTGTTGACTAATTAATTGGCCAAATCAAATATTTAGACATTTGATATTTTTAATTAAGCCAAATATATTCTTTTATTTGGGAATGAAATTTCATTAATGGATAAATCAAATCTTGAAGTTTTTGGAAAGCTTAACTCAATCAATTATTTGTTTCTATTTGGAAGTTATTTTGATAATATTTTGTTTTATTGTCTTCCCTTTTCGATTTATTTTTATTATTTTCCTTAATTGAAGAAATTGAAGTTTTTACTATAAAAAGGGGAACCTCTTCCACCCTTGAGGACACAATTTTCATAACAAAAAAGGACTATTGTTTTTTCATGCATTCCCTCTTTTTTTCTCTCTCTCTCTAACTCTCACGTTTTTCTCCTCCCACTCCCACAAATCTTTTCTTTTCTCCCCCTCTCTCGATTTCTCCCTTTCTCTTTCTTTCTCCAACACTTTCTCTCAACTCTCTTTCTCTACTTTTTTTTCTTACCTTTTGTTTTTTGTCTCTCTTTATTTCTTTACATTTTTTTTCTACTTCTTTACAAAGAAACAAATTTTTTCTTGCATTTTTTATATTTCTCTAGATATTTAAACTTTATAGAAAATTTTTCTCTTTTAACATTGAATTTGCTTTGCTAGTGAAACAAGGAGACAAAATCAAATATTTTCTTTAAGTGGTAAGTTTCTTGTGCTTCCTTGAATATACCTTAAAAATCTTTAGTTTGATGTATCATTTACATTTACTCATTGGCATAATTCGTTAGCATAATTTCATATTGCAAAACATGTTTATTTCATGAAAATTATGCCTATATCTATATAGCTAGTTTAGTATTATTTGTTTTTTGGTATTATTACAAATTTAGATTCATAGTCATTACCAACATTTGAAATATTTGTGACAAGAATTTCGATTAATAATGTTCTCAAATGTTGTTTGATGAATATGTGAAATGTATGCTATGTAGTTGGTGATTTTGAGCTCTTGAGGACGAATTAGAAGCTAAACTTTTGAGGTAAGTAAGTTTAGATGTTTTATTTGAGGGTTATCAAATAAAATTTGGTGGTTGTTTTGCTAAATTTTGAGAAACTCATGCTGGAAGTCGAATCTGTAATTTTTGGCTCAAAACAGAGGGGTCTAGAGAGCTTAAGGAAGTTGTGTTCCAATTTGTTATACCCTATTGCCAAGTGTGTGCAATTACTATCCTATGAGTTATGTGACTGAGTTAGATCAATTTTTGGGCCAAGTAGCAAAAGGGATTAATGTTATGGAATTCATTTTCAGGGCAAACGAAGATAGGAGAAGCTTATAAGCCTTGGGAGCCTTCCGGTGTTTGTGAGTAATTTTGTTTGAAAACCTATGCGTTGATCTTTATTTATTCAAAAGCTTACTAGTGATGGATATTGAAGCATGCTTAAACTAAGTTATATTCATTTTTCATTGAATTCCTACTAATAAATGTCAGTGTTGAAAGTTAGGCATAATTGTAACTAGTTTGTTACTCCGCGTTCAAGCATGAAACCTAAGTTTGGAAGTAGGGTTTTTCTTGGAAGTACCATGCATTAATCCACTCTAAAACATGTTTGAATTGCTTGAAACTTAAAGTATGATGGTTTGGCTATGTTAAAGACTTTATGCGTTGAGAACACGAAAAATGAGTTTGGTTAATGAGTTCTCTTTTAATCATACGATGAACTACACTTGAAGTTGGAAGCTTGTTTAATGATGAAAGTTTGTGTTTATGTTGAGAACTTGCTGAATGTGATTCCAAAACATGTTTCCTAACTATTTAAAGCATGCCCTTGTATATTATTAACCCCCGGTACTGAAGGACACGGAGAAGGTACCTGGGAGGGAGAAAACTTGACCCCCGATACTGAAGGACAGTGAGAAGGTATTCGGGTGGTAGTTGGTCTGACCCCAATACTGAAGGACATGGAGAAGGTATTTGTCACACCCCCTCCCAGCTCACTTGCTTAATCCTAGGAAGGAATGCGAAGACAGAGAATAGCAGCCCTCTTACTGCCACTCCCTGCCCAACCTAACATTAACCTGAAATTGTATACGACGAAGCATATATGAACTAGTAAAATTGAGCGCACAGTTGCACACCTGAATAAGATGCAATCATTTTTCCATACTAGGTTTTCATAACAAGTCATAACATACTTAAGTATTACACCCCGACTAGAATGCTTTTATTTCAAAACTATATACAGGTGGAAGTATATATATACAAGGAGCTAAGTGGCGTAGTGGCAAACAGGTCTTGTCGAGGCTAAGCACCGGGAACTCGTTTGCTACCTGGGGAGAGAAAACATGTTGAAAACGTGAGCTGGGAAGCCCAGTGAGTGACTATTTAATAAGTTATGCGTTCATAGGTAAAGTATCAAAAGTAATTAAACAATGTCGCCAAATTATAGGCTTTAAGCACCACGATAATCAATGCATCAAAACTCATGATAAAGAAAACTTGTAGCATGATACCCTAGCTATGGTAGAGTCCTCTCTACCCAACAACTTCAATACCTCTCTCTCTCTCACGTGCACGTGGTATGCCATTTAGGCTCACTGGTCTCCCCTAATACCTTCTCCATGTCCTTCAGTATTGGGGTCAGACCAACTACCACCCGAATACCTTCTCACTGTCCTTCAGTATCGAGGGTCAAGTTTTCTCCCTCCCAGGTACCTTCTCCGTGTCCTTCAGTACCGGGGGTTAATAATATACAAGGGCATGCTTTAAATAGTTAGGAAACATGTTTTGGAATCACATTCAGCAAGTTCTCAACATAAACACAAACTTTCATCATTAAACAAGCTTCCAACTTCAAGTGTAGTTCATCGTATGATTAAAAGAGAACTCATTAACCAAACTCATTTTTCGTGTTCTCAACGCATAAAGTCTTTAACATAGCCAAACCATCATACTTTAAGTTTCAAGCAATTCAAACATGTTTTAGAGTGGATTAATGCATGGTACTTCCAAGAAAAACCCTACTTCCAAACTTAGGTTTCATGCTTGAACGCGGAGTAACAAACTAGTTACAATTATGCTTAACTTCCAACACCGACATTTATTAGTAGGAATTCAATGAAAAATGAATATAACTTAGTTTAAGCATGCTTCAATATCCATCACTAGTAAGCTTTTGAATAAATAAAGATCAACGCATAGGTTTTCAAACAAAATTACTCACAAACACCGGAAGGCTCCCAAGGCTTATAAGCTTCTCCTATCTTCGTTTGCCCTGAAAATGAATTCCATAACATTAATCCCTTTTGCTACTTGGCCCAAAAATTGATCTAACTCAGTCACATAACTCATAGGATAGTAATTTCACACACTTGGCAATAGGGTATAACAAATTGGAACACAACTTCCTTAAGCTCTCTAGACCCCTCTGTTTTGAGCCAAAAATTACAGATTCGACTTCCAGCATGAGTTTCTCAAAATTTAGCAAAACAACCACCTAATATTTTTTGATAAACCTCAAGTACAACATCTTAGCTTACTTACCTCAAAGTTTCAGCTTCTAATTCCTCCTCAAGAGCTCAAAAGAAACTGATTTCTTCACACTGTTCTGCTAGCAGTTTTTTTTTCTTGCACCTAAAATTCTAGGTTCAACTTTCAACTTGGGTTCCTTAAAATTTAGCAAAACAACCACCTAATATTTTTTGATAAACCTTAAGTACAACATCTTAGCTTACTTACCTCAAAGTTTCAGCTTCTAATTCCTCCTCAAGAGCTCAAAAGAAACTGATTTCTTCACACTGTTCTGCTAGCCGAAAAACTGGGAACCCTCTCGGTTTTCTTAAATTTTCACGACCTTCTTCTTCATATTTTCTCACAAAATTTTCCAGACCTAATCTTCATTCAATTTCTGAGATTTTGGCTCAAGAATCATCGAATTTGCTCAAGTGGATTGAGAGATATGACTGTTTTAAGTTTATCCACTTCCTAGAGCTTCCAGCTGTCTACTGCAGTCACAAGTGTTGGACAGCTCATCCTTCCACTATAACAAAAAAACTCCAACGAAAATGTAACTAAAATGGCCAGCTCCTCCTTCTCTCTTTAGACTTTAAGTCCCTTTCAATCCACCTAAATTGTAAAGAAATTTTAACTAAATTAATTAGAAATTACAGCTTTTGTATTCAACACAACATACACCTAATGTGTACCCAACTTGCTCATGACCTTAACTTACTTCAACTCAACTTTTAATATGCTCATCCCAATGCGTAACCTGTCTCCTTATGAAGCTTTGTGTACGTTAATATCCACAACTTAGGAGATTCCCAAATTCTACCACGACATCTTTTAGTGCAACCTATATCAATTTGCATATGTCAAAACATCACATATGAGCACAATATGATCAAAAGAGAGTTTAGGGCTTACAGTATTAGGGGAGACCAGTGAGCGTAAATGGCATACCACATGCACGTGAGAGAGAGGTATTGAAGTTGTTGGTTAGAGAGGACTCTACCATAGCTAGGATATCATGCTACAAGTTTTCTTTATCATAAGTTTTGATGCATTGATTATCGTGGTGCTTAAAGCCTATAATTTGGCGACATTGTTTAATTAATTTTGATACTTTACCTATGAACGCATAACTTATTAAATAGTCACTCACTGAGCTTCCCAGCTCACGTTTTCAACATGTTTTCTCTCCCCAGGTAGCAAACGAGTTCCCGGTGCTTAGCCTCGACAAGACCTGTTTGCCACCACGCCACTTAGCTCCTTGTATATATACTTCCACCTGTATATAGTTTTGAAATAAAAGCATTCTAGTCGGGGTGTAATACTTAAGTATGTTATGACTTGTTATGAAAACCTAGTATGGAAAAATGATTGCATCTTATTCAGGTGTGCAACTGTGCGCTCAATTTTACTAGTTCATATATGCTTCGTTGTTTTCAAATTCAGGTTTATGTTAGGTTGGGCAGTGAGTGGCAGTAAGAGGGCTGCTATTCTCTGTCTTCGCATTCCTTCCTAGGATTAGGCAAGTGAGCTGGGAGGGGGTGTGACAATGGGTAAATAAGTTGGAGGGCAAATTTGGAAGAAAGCCAACTCAAATCCTCCTTTTTGTTTTAAAACTACCCTTGCACGCAACCCTAGGACCTCTCTCTCTTCTCTTCCTCCTCCTTCACGCACGTCTCCACCCATCCTCACTGTCATCTTCTTCTTCTTTGTTTGTTTCGCATCGGAAGCCATGCAATTTTCCCCTTCATTCTTCTTCTTCTTCTCTTTGTGTTTTGGTGATGCCTCAGCACCGGCACCAGGGAGCATCGTATTCTCTGGCACATGGGTGTCTTCTTCATGGGGATGCGGAATTGGGTGTGATTTGTAGGTGTTGATTCGAGTTATCCTCCGCTGTAGCATCCTTCAGGCAGTTTGTGGTACGTGTGGCAGTCACAACTTCAAGACCAATGCTACAGAGGGTCGATTTTTGCCAATTGCAATGGTTTCAGCATTCTCTGGTCGTTGCTCTTCGATTTCTTATTCATTTTTTTAGTAGGTTTGTGTTCTCCGCGGGTTTTCCTCCAATTTCGATGAGTTGCAGCAGCTTTGGGTGGTTTTTTATATTAGTTTTGGGTTGGTTTTCATGTCTTGGAAATAGCCCATGAATTGTTAGACCCCATTTTAGATTACCCATTGCATTAGAGGCCGGATTGTCGAAAAATCGATTTAAATCGACGTTGAACCAGCAAGCACACTGTTCTGTTTTGGTAAGATTTAAAGGAAGTTTTTCTTTCTAAATCCTAATTGGACCCATGAGTAAAATATTGGAAATTTGATTCTCTTCATTGAAGATGATAATCCCATGAAATGGGATTAGTTTAGCATCTTCTCTTACTTATTCTTGGTCAAAATTGAGTGGAAAGCACATTTTTATCTTGTTTTTAGTAAGTTTCTTGTTAATTTTAATTAAGAGTCGGGTTTTGGTTTAGTTTTCATTTTTCTTATTTCTTTTACTCTTTTTACTCTTTTGTTGTAGTTGGTTTAGTGTGCTTTGTTTTCCTTTTATTTTGCAGTCTAAGAAGTGAAAAAAATGCTCGTTGAGGTACTGATGCTGCAACATTGTGCAGCATTTCTCAACATCCTACAACATTGGCAATCTGGCAGAAAACGAAGATGTGGGCCCATTTTTTATGACGTAATAGTAGCTTTTGGTCTTTAAACCCATTCTGATGGGCCGAAAATGGAAAGGAAAAAAGCCCAAAATAATTATTGAAAGAAAGAAAACCCTAATTTAGGGGGCATGGAAAAAACATGAGAGAGGGGGAAGAGATCTATCGCAAAAACCAAAGGAGGAGGAGATGAAGGAAAAAAATACAGCAGTAGGAAAGAGGAAGAAACTTCTTCAGAATTTCTTTCTTGTAAGATTCTAAAAAAAAGAAATGTTTTATATTGTAACATTCTTGAGGTAAAAAATCAAAATCTTGGGATGCCAAGATTTGATTTTTTTATATGTTTCTTAAAACAAGGAAAATAAAAAAAAACATTATATTTTTTTTTTCTTTTTTGCAATTTTTCCTTTATAAGGAAATGTACTTTGTAAAATTTCTTTTTCATAAAAAGTATTAAAAAACATATTTTCATAAAAGAGTCAGGTAACTATCCTATGATGGAAATTGGAAAATCAAGATGTTGATTCTCCAATAATCTTGAGGTGATGAATTTATTTTGGGATGCTAAATTAAATTCAAATAAATTTTGAATGGCTTTATGCCACTCTTACTTATTGCTCGTTATTTAGTTTAAGAATAGTGATCAATAAAACATGGGACATTTAAAAATCAAAACAAAAACGTTCTTTTTCTACAAAAGTTGTTTTCATTTAAATAACACAAGAAAAGTAAAATTTCGTTCCTTGAACGAGTGTTCTGGGGTGCTAATACCTTCTCCATGCATAAACGAGTCCCGAACCCAAAATCTTTTATTCACAGATCATCTTAACACATTTTTAGTGTCCAGTCACACCCTTTAAATCAAGACTAGTGGCGATTCCATTTTTCTTCCTCTTGGGAACAAAGTTGGCCGTTCCACATCGCAAACCTGTAGCGACAAAGTGTTTGGGTGTTTAGAGAGTGTTCAATCTTCAAGAGCTTAGGGAGTCTTGTTTCTGAATTCTCTCTAAGTTCTCCTTTTGAATTTTTCAACTTCTGAACCCTTCAAATTAAGGAAAGCCCTCCTATTTATAGAGTTTTCCAAGGCATGTGGGCTTGGGCTTTAATGGATTTTGGGTCCAACCAATTGGATTTGGGCTTTGTTGGCTTTAGGCCTAACCAATGAGCTTTGTGGCTTTAGGCCTAACCTTTCGAATTTGAGCTTTAATTAAGCTTGACCCAAATACCATATGACCTAATTTGACCAAACTAAATTTAATTATTTAATCAAATATAATGAAGATATGTGTCCTTATAATTTAGGATTTACCAACTTTTCTGTTCAAATTAAATTTGGGACACATGTCAATTTAATAATTAGTCCCAAATTTAATAGTTTGTTATTTTTCATTAATTTAAAAATAATGACATGGCAATTTGTGATTGGCCAAAATTTGTCATTCAACAACAACTATATAAAACTATAATTAATTATAATTTTTCTAGTTAAATTATAAACTTGGTCCCTATGGTTTGGAAAAAGTTAAAATTTAGTAACTATGGTTTGAAAAGCTAGAGTTTAGTCCCTATGGTTTGATGAAACCTAATATAAAGAGTCCCTGCTATTAGAAGGGACAAATGGATTGCATACATGGTTGTTAAGCATCCATGGTGTTGTAATGCCTGGCATTTTTATTTGGATTATTTACTGAAATTATATGTTGTATGGAATTGGTACCTTATGATAAATTGGAAATTTATTTAAGTTGATTTGAAAATTTGAAATGTGGTAAGGGCAAAAAGGAACTTTCAAGTTGAGTGGTTTGATTTTTAGAAATTTTTTTTGCAGAGGCCAAAATTATTCCACCATGTTTTAAACCAGATGGGGAAAAGTTTTTTGTGTGCCTGTTTGCAGAATTGAATAAACCAGGAATGGTTAAAAGTTTGGTACCAGAGAACATTGGTCCATGCTCTAACATAATCCATGTATGAGTAAGAAGGTGGATCAAACTTGATTGAGAATATTTTTTCTGTAAAGACTTTCTGGTTCCATCTCTTAGGAGTTATGACTCGAAAAATCTTTAATTTTGAGTAAGCAATAATCGAAGGATTTTTCCTATCTGGTATATGAGTAATTTCAGCAGATTTTGAATCAATGAGGATTAATTCATAAAACTGCCGTATTTTTGATAAACATTTCGGCATGAAACAAAATTCACTCGGATAAATATGGGAAGTAATCTCAGCAAAGCTGTATGAATCCCATTATGGTTCAATTGGGATTTCAGTGATTACCTGCGATTTTTAAAAATATCCTGAAAGTTCAGGTTTTGGAGTAAATCTTGTTGGTGGAGTAACGATATGGGTGTAGGTTGAAGAACCTGCAACTGATGGAGTAGTATTTTGGTTTAAAGGTTCAAAACTAGGAGAGCCTTGAAGCCTTATTGAAACAAAACGACGTTGTGCTCATGTTCTGACTGGAGTAGGTTTTTGAGTATTTGAGGAAGAAGCAGAAGCCTTTCCTTTTGATGAGGAAGAGGAAGCAATTGCTTTTCCCTTTCTTGCACTCATAGTGAGTATTTGAAAATGGAAACTTGAATATGAAATTAAGAGTTCTGATGAGGAAGTTCAGGCTATGCTGCAACCTTAGAGCATACTTTCTAAATCTCAGAAGAGTTTTTGAGAAGGTTTTGAAGAGATTTGAGAAGGTTACTCTCTAGAGAGAGAGGTTCTTTCAAGAGCGAGAGACCTTTGAGAGGTGCTCTCTTGAGAGATGTTCTCTCGAAAGTTAATCTGCAAGAGGGTTTTGAGACCCTTTTATAGACAAAATTTGAAAATCAAAACAAGATAATATTGCTTGCCAACGGGCAAAAATATGTTTTGAAACCAAAATTTTGACATCTTTTTCTAAAATAAATTTAGAAGCTTGAGAATCGGTTTTTATTAAAAATGATTTATTGATTAAATCTCCTTGAAATTTCTGGACACATAAAACAATTGCCAGAATTTCTTTCTTCACAATTGAGTAATTGATCTGTGTACTATTCCATATTCCAGAATGGAAACTTACTATTGATTCCTTCTTATTAAGACACTGTTTAAGGATTCCTCCATATCCAATGTCTAACGCATCGGTCTCAATGATAAGATATGCTTTTTCATCTATAAGAATTAAGCAGGGAATGCTTTTGACTAAAGACTTGATTTTTTGAACAGTGTGCGTGTGCTCATCTGTCCAAGGAATAGTTTCTTTCTTCAACCTTTGGAAAAGTGGTTTGCAAATAGGTCGAAGATCTTTGATGAAATCAGATACATAATTTAGACACCTTAAAAATCTTTGTAATTGGGTTTTGTCTAAAATTTCATATGGAAAATTCTGAGTAAATTCTAGAGATCTCTATATTGGCCTGATTAATCCTAAATGGATATCAAACCCTAGAAATATTATTTGAGTTTGAAAGAGTTTGAGCTTTGCGGCTGAAACAACTAAACCATTATATTTAATTGTTTGAATAAAACTCTTTAACTGAGAAAAATGTTGATCTATATTTGATGAAAAGATTAAAACATCATCAATATAGATAATTGCAAATTGTTGAATAGGTTCCAAAATATCATTTATGATCTTTTGAAATTCAGATGGAGCGTTCTTTAAGCCAAAAGGCATGACGTTCCATTCGTATTGACCAAAAGGTACATTAAATGTTGTTTTGTACCTATCTTGTTCGTCAATATGGATTTGCCAAAATCCTGATTTCATATCGAACTTTGAAAACAATTTTGCATTTGAAATGCGTTTGAATACCGAATCCATTCCAAAACCTTGTTTAAGGGTTTGTAGTTTATTACCAGTCTTGGAACTCCTCGTTCTTTTTCGTCCTGGTTGTTGACGTAAAATGCTGCACAGGACCAAGGGCTCTTTGATGGTCTGATCAGCTTTCTTTTGAGTAATTGATCAATTTCCTTTCGGCAATGGCTTAATAATTCAGAGTTCATCTGAATTAGTCTTGCCTTAGTCGGAATGTCTGATTCCTTGAAGTCTTTTTCATATGGTAAGGTAACCATATGTTTCTTCCTTGTCCAGAAAGCATCTGGATGAGTGGACCAGATTTGTTCTTCAATTTGCTTTTGAATATTCTGGATTCTTTTCTAAAGTCCAGGTTCTTTGAGCTGATTTTCAACCTTCTTGAAGCTAATTTCTTCCTTCAGGAAGTTTATTTGCTTCTTTTAATCACATTAAGACCATCTTCTCTTAATGGATCAATAAATTTGAATAAGATTGTCTTTTCTAAAATGGTTGATACAATTCCTTTATCAGTTACCTGAAAAGGATATAATTGAGTAATAAAGGGTGTACCTAGAATCACTCATTGATTCAAGTTCTTGATGAGTAAGAATGAAGTCACGAAACAAATTCCATTGTTGCAAATGTGAACTTCAGGTAGCTTGTGCTTTATGAATAATGGTTGACTATTTTCTCCTCTCAAGGTTTCGATTGTTTTCTCGAAATACCTTGATGGTATAAGTCCTTCATGAATGCAGTTTTGATCTGCGCCGGAATCTACCAGGGCTACTGCATTAAATTTGAAGTCTTGTATCCTTAAGGATATTTTGATGTACCATTTTTGATATTGAACTCTTTGCAGAGTTGATAAAAATGATACTTCTTCTGGAGAAGGTTCTGAAGGTCCTGCTTCGTCTCCTTCGTTGGTTTATGAGGAAGTTGCATGTTTTGATTTAATCAATGTGACTTCAACAGCGAATTAAGAAATATCCTTTTGATAATTCGAACGAAGTTGTTTTACTTCATACTTGAGTTGATTTATTTCAGCCTTTAAATCTGAAACTTTGACCTCTTTTTTTTCCTTCTTGAAAAGTGCATAGACGTCTTCAATAGAAGGATACTCAGTAGTTATTGAAGAATCTTCTTCTCCATGTTTTACTTCATTTTGGAGAGAAGGCTTCAATCTGTTGAGAATTGTCTTTTTGAGAGCCACATCCGTGATGTTGCTTACAGCCTCAAAAAGTAACTCTTGGTCTTTTGTTAAAACGTTTATGTAATTAAAGCAATCACATAATTGTTTACCTTTGCATCCAGGTTTATGAGTAGCTTCAATTTCTCCTTCTGAAGAAGAGTAAGAATCCGACTCTTCTTGCAAATAGAGAAGTTGTCCTTCGTATTCATTTGAATCATATTCTGATTCTTCTGAATCTGTTCGGACGATATTGAGTAATTCAGCTTTAATATCTTCATCGATACTAAGCTCGTTGATTTTCTTCTTTACGGGACACTTTGGAGCATAGTGCCCATTGATCGCTATGCTACGCTACAACACGCAAGTGCACGTGATCGAAGTAATAAAGAAACTGGAAGCATTCCAGAGTATCATACCCAAGGGAACGAGGTTTAACAAAATTTACTTAGAATGACACAAAATATGTTTGCAAATTGCAATAGGGGTAACCGAAGATGTAAAAATTTAAGAGGTTTGGTTTGTTTAACAAGAGTGAATGAAAATTCAATGAGTTAAAAATAGGGATTCAAGTGGTTCAAGCACCTTTGGAAAAATGTGATTCAATTTGCAATTGCAATCATAGTTAACATGTGAGACTAAGTAAACCGAGTTCAACTCCTATTCGATTTTGATTCAAAACCTTTAGGAGACTAAGTGATTAAACCTATATGTCTATGGCTAAGCTAACTTAGATACTTCGCACACAACCCTAGTGGTCTTGGAGTCTCGCCCTATGTCTAGGGTCGATGTTCAGGACTTATTTCTAAGCCTTTTCCTCCATTGCTTTTGTGACATCGGCTTTCCCTTAACTCTCTCGATATTAAGTTCGAGCTTGATGAGCAAGCACTAGTTGGCCGACTAGATTTACCCAAATTTTAATTCAACAAAAGCAAACAAAGTTCACATGCTAACTAGATTGTTTATGCTTTAGAGCTTTACATTTTTCCTTAGAGCATTCACCAACTTGAACCCCTAGAGAAAATTTAGCTCATTGTCGAAAAAGTAAAAATCCCAAAATTATTTATTGAACATTTCATAGTTTTAAAAGAGGAAATAATTAATTCCAAAGAAAACCTAATTAAATTACCAACAAAGAAATTGTATACTAAGAAAATCAATTTTTCCTAAAATTAGCTACTGGAAATCAATTTCTGTTTTAAAAAGGGAGGCCACGGGTGAATGAGAAAATTAAGGATTTTGAACATGGAAATAATTCCCCATAATACAGTAGATAGTGTTTAACCCACGAAAAATCCAAAAAATGGCAAAACATTACCCAAATTCCTTAATGCGATCGATTCAAATTCGTTCGAATCTTTGAATCTTAATCTCCTCAACATTCGTTGAGGAGAGATCTTATTCAGGAACTCGAGGAGATCAAATCGCGAGCAAAAGAAAGAAAGAAAACAGAGAATGAAGTTGCTAAATTCTGCTGTGCTGAAACAAATAAAAACCCATAAACAAAAATGCAGAAAATTTACTCTTCGTTGATTGAAACTAAAATCGAAGAGTCCTTGAGCTACAATGTAGAGAATAAGTGCGGAAATAACATAAAATTGAAATGGGACTGAACTAATACAAATTGGAAATCAAAATGCTGCTGTCTACGAAGAAAATAAAACCCAGAAAATTTGCTTTCGGGAGAGAAACATAAAATAAACTCAAAAAAAAACTGCTACTTCTTCTTCGGCTTCTTCCCTTTTTAAAGTCAAAACCGAGCCTCCTCTCCTTCCAAAATTGGGTCCATAATTGGTGGGTAGAATTTGGACATGATTATCTTGCTGGAATTTCTCCATAATCGGTGCAAATCACGTAAATCATGGTGATTCCCGCAAATTTCGAGCTTGCCTTGTTGTTCCATAGAATGCAATTCAGATTGCAATTGCATTCTCCTTCATCTTTTCTTCACGTTACATTGCAAATGGAATGCAATTGCATTCCCTTTTGCAAAGTCTTCAAATCTGCACAAAAGAACAACAACTTAAGCCACTTTCTTCATCTTTTCTCAAAATTCTTTTATTCATCAAGTTTCAACAAGCTTGCATGAATTTATAAAAAATGTTACTTTTATCTTGCTTGTTGGTCAACAAAATCCGCAAAATTAGCAAGAACAACTTGGTTTTAGAGTTGAATAATTCTCATAAATGAGAATTATCACCCATATCCTCTACATTTGTAGCATTGGACTTTTGAAGAATCTCTTCTGGCAAATTTCTTTCCTCTGGGATTCTTCTTATCATAAGAAGTTTTCCGATAAGTATATTGTCGATGAGATATAGACACAGTTGGTCTGTTGATGTATGGCCTTGAGTAGTAAGTCTTGGGTTTTCCAAATCTTTTCTTTGCCTTTACTGATGGAGGCTCAGTATGATTTTGATAAAAATATGTTTTGCAGAATTGTCCAAACTCTTGCTTCCTTTCTCAAGTTTTGGTCTGCTTCTTGATCCTTGTGGCTTTGAGACATTGTTTGCCAGCTTGGGATATGACGAATTGACAAATTTCGCCATAAGTGACCTCGTCCCAAGGAATATTTCCTTTGTAAAATTCCCGGAGGTAGATCATTAATTTCGAGCTGAATATTTTGGGCAGTCCAATTATAAATCTTTTTTCCAGAAAGGACTATTGGCGTCTGCTCTCTTGTAAACTTCTGTTAGAAAGGTATCTTTATACCATTGGAAATCCTAGAGTTTTGTGCAGGTTAATTTTTGGAGATATTCTCCTGCCTGACTCTGGTATTCCGTATCGTCTCCGACAAAGTTTTTGACTATTGTGAAGTAGAGGCTTATGACTGCATCGTCTTTAAAATCTCTGCTTGTTGGAATACGAGGTGGTATTGCTGGTGTATCAATAGTCATACCAGTACCACTTTGTGCCATTGAAGTAGTTGCCTCTTCTCTTCTAGGAAATTTTGAGGAGGAGTCTCCTGAATCAATTGGAGATCTATGAGTAATAATTTTTCTCCTTGCAGCTTCCGTGAAAGTAGATAACCACCATCCTCTTAATTGTCCAATAAAACCAGCAACCAAAAGGCGAGCACTATCCTGATCATTATGTCCTTTTGAATTGTATGCTGCATTTGCATCAAACATTTTCTGGACAACTCCTACGATTAGATATTGAGAAAGACCGTCAATATTCCATTCATAAATGGATTGACAGTCATATGATGAGTGTTGAATAAAAGATCTGTCTTCAATAGACAAATCTGGATGAGTAGCCCTTGGATAATAAGTCCTTGGGTTGCTCTTTGAATACTGCTTCGAGATCCTATTAATTTCTTTAGGATCTTTGATAGGATTGTTACACGCAAGCGCACGCGATCGAAGTAATATAAAATGGTATATGAGTACCAAGTATCGAATCCCACAGGGAACGGAGTAACAAAGATATTGCAAAGCAAAGTGTAAGGAAAATTGCAACTTTGAAAACTAAATTGAGAAAATAATGTTGGGTTGGTGTGTTGATAAAAGAAAAATTGCAGAATCTAAAAATGACAATAATTGAAATAACAAAATTGCAGAATTGAATTGCAGAATTTAGAAATAGCAATATTAGATAGTGAACTCAAATTTCAAAAGGAATTTAGATAAAGATGGGGCTAAAAAATGTCATTGCCCTAAGTCGTAATTGCAAACCAAAATTGCAATTCCAACCTACTCCACACTCAATTGTAAACCAAAATTGCATCTCCTATTTTCCTTGAATTTAGGTTTTTAGGAGGCTAAGTGAGAGACCTATATGTCTATAGTCCCTTTATCTTAGATAATTTGGCTCACAATTTTATGGGTTTTGGAGTCCTTAATCCCTATGTCTAGGGTAAGGATTGGCTTATGTCTAAGCTCTTTTCTCCATTACTTGTGTGAAATCCGCTTATCACTAACCCCGTCGGTATTAGATCTAAGCTTGAGTTGCTACCCTAGTTGATCAATCTAGGATCTCAACGGAAATTTGATCAACACAAGCAAACAATTGAAATGTAGGCTTGGTTTTCATTGGAATTTAGGCTACAATTACTTCTTAGGGAATTCACATTTTTGAGCCCTCTAAGAAGTTTTAGCTCATGTTGGAAATAAAATTGTTAAAATTAATTTTTGAAGTAAACTTCATATTAAAAAGTATTTGTCAACTACTACAATTTATAATGTTGGAATAATTCTGGCAGTAAACTTAAGTAAAATCTGGGTAGTGATACAAAATTTCTAGAAAACTTCAAATTGAATAAAGGAAAACAGAGGGCAACATTAGAAATTGGTTCTACTCCTTTTTATCCTCAAATTTTGCCCAAATATTCCTGCAAAACTTACGAGAAAATTGTTCAAACAAGAAACAGAGGGAAGAAGAACAAAACTAAATAAAGTTGGTGATGTTGATGAACTCTTCCTTTACCCCAATCGATTAATTATGCTCCTATTCCTAGGGGATGATTAATCTTAACAATTCAATTATGTCTTGAATCGGACTGGAATACTGGAATACATGCACCAATTTCTCAGATTTGACAGAATTAAGAAACTAACAAAGCACAACAGTTTAGTAAACCCACGAAAACAGAACCTTAGATGAACAAAGCGTACACAAACAAAAAATAATCAAATGGCATCAGTCAACACTGCAGGAGAATTCGAAGGAAATTCCAAAATAGAAGTTAAATTTCTTCAACCAAAACGAAATTTCCAGAAAAATTCAAGAACAACAGAGGAACCAACGAACAGGCATATTGAAATTAACTTGAACTTAGTACCAAAAGCGTTCAAAACAAGGAATAGAGATTGTATTTCCCACTAATCTCCATAACACAACCCGAAATTTAAAGAAGAATAAGCACTACTTCAATTCTTTGGCCAAACAGAAACAAAACAAAAATTTCCAGAAAAGAACTAAGAAAAGTGCAGGAAAACAGAGCAATAATTTTGAAATAAACCCACCAACTTAACTTGAAATTAAACTCAAGCTTAATTCAAAAGTACATCAATTGAAGAATAGAGATAGTTCAAGCAACTCTCCGTAATATAAAACTGAAGAAAATTGAAGACAAAACAATAAGGTTATACTCCATCGGCAACACAACAACGCAAAAAGTCTGGAAAAACAGAGTTTCGAAAAACATAAAACCCACAAAATTCAATCTAAATTCGCCTCCCAAAATCCGACGCTTAGCTCCAATTCTTCTTCCCCATTTATAGGCCTCCATTAGGGCTGAAGATTGCCCAAATTTCGTGCTCCAATTCCTCCAAATCGGGTTGTAATTGAAGATTTTCGGAATGGGTTTAATGCAGATTTTTTTTCCTTTTTTGAACTTTGCTACTGCTCCAGAATTGCAGAATCTGATTTTGCAATTTGATTTTGCAATTTTTACATTCCCTGCTCCAAAAACAATTGCAGAATCACGATTTTGCAATTTCCACAATTTCTGCAAACAATATCAATTTACTTATAATTCTATTCCAAATGTCATCACATTCATTTCTTCCTTAAATTTAAGGAATCTTCCACTATTTTCAAACTATCTTAAGTCAAAACAAGAATATTTTAAGCAATTGGGAGTTAATTAAGCCTTAATCCTAAGACTTATCAATCTTCTTCATCAGAGATAGCATTATTGATTTGTGGACCTTTTCCACTTAGCCTGGCAAGTTCTTCATGAATTTTCTCAAACATAATTTGCTCTTTGCTTTTGAGTAAAGGGATGGATCCATTTGATCCTCTACAAAGGACTGGTAGAGAGTCTCTTACTATAGGAATTCCTGATGTGGTGGCAGAAAATCCCTTGTGGGTGCTGGATGAAGTGAAAACCTTTTCTTCAATCCTACACATTTGTTTTGCCATTGTAGACAGATCTTGTTCGTATAGTTGTTTTGAAGATGATTTCCTCTGATTCCTTTGGAGGGGTTTTTTCTTCTTCACTCAAGGATATTTGCTTGAATGGAGCAGCAACAACTATATTACCTTTAGAGCTTCTGAATTCAATCTGCTCTAGCGGTCGATGAGTATCTGAAATCTCTTCATCTGATGTTTTCCAGAGAGTTTCTTTAAGAGTGTTCACCTCTGGACTATAGCCATTTTGATTGGCAAACCACTCGAAGAAAGGAATATTTCTTTCAAGTTCTTCCATGGTAGAAATCCATGTTTTCTTGAAGTTTTCTCTTTCTTCTGCGTCATATGCCTTAAAGAAGAATTCTTTAGGCATTTTCCAATTTTGGTCAAGAAAATATTTTTTCAGACTTTCCATATTGACCTTGAATTCTTCAGATATGACATTAAGCTCGTTGAATCAGCTTGCTGAATCCATATATGTTTGAGTAGGTGAGCTTGGCCTTACATACCTACTTTCTTGTATGCGAGGGTTGAAATCCATTGAGTCGATTGTCGTAGAAAGAGATATTCTCAATGGTTCTTGTTGTTCGAAACTTGTTGAGGATGAAGCCTCTCCTCTAGATTCTGAAACACTTTTCCTTGAGGGGGAAAAATTTGAAACCTTTGGACCGGTTGGCAAAGGTTGTTGGAAGATGATCTCAACAGATCCATCTGGGTGTTCAACTAATTGAGTAAGTTGTTTTGGTTTTGGTGCTGGAGTTGCTACAACTCTTTCCAAAACTCAGTGAGATGTCCTGGTGATGTCTTCCCAGGATAATCTTCTTGGAGTCTACGTTGGCTCTCGTAGTATTGGCTTCTATGAGTACTGTTGTGCCTCTAGGGGAAGCCC
The DNA here is from genome assembly GCA_033996785.1 of Trichosanthes truncata. Classification (NCBI taxonomy): domain Eukaryota; kingdom Viridiplantae; phylum Streptophyta; class Magnoliopsida; order Cucurbitales; family Cucurbitaceae; genus Trichosanthes; species Trichosanthes truncata. The sequence continues at coordinate 32,651,273 of JAWPNB010000009.1, forward strand.
TTAGAGCTCTTGGTGCTATCTGAGTTTTCAACAAGCGATAGCAAATTCTAAATATAGTTACGAACCCATGAGTTTATGGTTCTACATTCAGATCTTTGAAGTGGACATCAAGAATCAAAGATTTGAGTATGTTGGGATCTCTTAAAGAAAGAGAATAGTGTGGATAACAATTGAAATAGGCTGGACCATTTTCCAGATTTGTTTCAACCATTCCCAAAAGAGAGTCCTGGAAATTTCTGAACCTCTGTCCCTGAGAGTTAGAAGGACAAGAGTATTCAAACCAGTTCTGAAAAGTGGCTTAATTGCTACCTGGATTATACCAAGGTGTATGAATGAGTATTCTTCTCGATGTTGGAGTATTAAATCCCTTGTGAAGAGATTCAATGATTCTGGGTTGTCTTTTATGGCGATAGTGTTCTCCATAATCTTGACTCCCCAATTTTGAGTAAAATTGAAAGTATTCCTGTAGTAGATCGTCTTTGGATCCAACTGAGGAATATTTCAATTGGCAAGTTGCTCTTCAACGCGAGCTATTTGGAGTAATTCATTTGAATTATTGAGTAAGTCGGCATTCTTCTTTACCTTGTGAGCTTCTTCATTTTGAGTAGATGATTCTCCTAGAATTATTTGAGTACTGGAACTTGCGCCATCATTTTGAGTATCTTTGAGTAACTTCTTCGGAATCAAATATTTGAGTAACTTGGACATTACTTCATAAAAATCAAAATATTTTTGAAAGATAAAAGTAACTTGGACATTATCCTTCAAACTTCTTCTTCTTCAAGAACAACTCGTTTGCAACGGGAACACGTGGCTTGCCAACGGTCTTACGCCTTGTTGCCTGGAACACCAAATGCTTACCAACACTGCTGTCGGACGGGCTGACGGAATGATGAAAGATGAAGAATTAAGAAGAACAATATTGAATGAAATCAATATTGAAGTTTGTCTTTTAAAAATAAAAAGATTAATATGAATTAATCTCTAAGTACTCAAAAATTTGAAGCAATGGAAGTTGTTTCAAAGATTGGAGTATATTGAGTATGATGGCTCTGATACCAATTGCTCCCGAAACCCACAATCTTTGCTCAGATTGCTAAAAAGGTTAGGAGAATTAGGATCTTTGCAGAATACAAGTGTTTTGCGAATAGATAGCTTAGAGAGATTTTTGCTTCATTTTTTTTGCTAGATTATCCGCTTTTGCCTATTGAATACAAGTTGGAAGTCTTTTATAGACCCCGGACTCCAAATACAATTGAATGTAATTGAGTAAAAGATAGGGATGAAAGGATAAGACAAGCCTTATCTCAGTCATCTTTATGGAAAGCGTGTGAAGTAATTGTAGATACCGTATTTGGTCCGTTAATTTTTATACTTCGATTTGATTTGATTTTAATTTATGGTTTGTGTTTACTTTGGTTCGTTTTTGTTTTATTTTCATTTTTCTTCAAGCTTTGTTTAAAACTTTCGTGTTTATTAATTTTGTTATGATTTTTTCCTTTTTGATTTTTGATTTTTTTTCTTTTTCTTTCTTTCCAATTATTATTATTATTATTTTTTTTTCTCAAAATTTGTTTTCACAAATCAGTTTAGTCTTCCCCAATTTTCTCATTCTTCCCACTATCTCGTTTCTTTCTCCCCAATATTCTCTCCCTCATTACCACTAACTCTCCTTTCTCTACTTACCATACTAATTTAAGGAGTGTTGTTTTTTATAAAAGGGGGAGATTTGAAATTTTTTTTAGAAAAGAGAGACATCACATAGGAGAGAAGAAGAAGGAAGAGAAAATAGGAGAATTACCCATATCCACGAATTCCATAAATTACCCATTCCGGCGGCGTATTTGGCTAACACCGGCGACCTTTGAAGTCTAGATCCGGCGGCAGCTCCGACTTCGCAACTCCGGCGACCTGAACTCCGGCGACCTGAAAATCGACCAGCAGCAGAAACCCATGTTGTCTTCTTCTTTTGTAAGGTGAGTTGTGGAAATGAAGGTAGAGAAGTTTTTTTTTTTTAATCATTAATTTCTATTTGAACCCTTGACTTCTTGTGATAAATTCCCATTTTGTCCTTAATTTGTGTCTAATTTTCAATCTGGCCATTTTGTGTTAATTACTGATTTGCCCATAAACATGTGATCTTCAATTTCAAATTCAATCCATGATTGTTTAGTCTTTAATTGGATTCATATTGTTTATTTTTCCATTTGACTCAGGACATGTTTGCAATTTAACCCATGGTTTGTTGGTTCAATTTTCAATGTACCCATAATTTGTAGCTTAATTTCAAATTGACCCTAGTATGTGCTTAAATAACAAATTGATCCAAAACATGTTACTTAATTGCAAATTGGTCTATGGCATGTTGTTTGAATTTTTTTTTTTAATTGACCAATAACTTGTGGGTTAATTTCAATTCTCAAATAGCATGTGATTTAATTCTAATTCAACCAATAGCAGGTTCTCAATTTGCAAATAAACATGAAAATAAATTAATTTGACATGTTGATTTAATTGTCAATTTGACCATTCTTAAACTTTAATTGTTATTTAAATTGCAATTAACTCGAATTGTTGTTTAAATTACCATTGGATTGTTAATTGACCAATTAATTGTATGTTTAATTTTTTTTTAATGTGTTGGTATAATGTCAAATAGTCCTTGAATGGTTGTTCAATTTCATGTTAGTTTTAATTGTTGTTTAAATATCAATTAGCCTTAATTGTTACTTAAATTTCAATTAATTGTTGAATGACTCATTTCCATCATTTGACTGTTTAATTTGCAAGTTGATATATAGCATGTTGCTTGATTTTTCTATTTGATTTGAATAGCAAGTTGATTTATTTCATTCTAATTTCAATTAAAATTGCAAATGTTTTAATTTGCAAATTGCTTAAATTTTGCTATTTTATTGTTTCATTTGGATTTGAATTAAATTGCACATTGCTTAAATTTTGCTATTTGACGATTTCATTTGAATTTGATTTGGAAATTTCTAAATACAATTTTAATTTGGTTTCAATTGATTTATTTCTAAACTGATTCCAACAAAAACAAAGTTTTAATTTGGTTCTAATTTAGATTTTCTAAATGAGCTTTCAAGTTGTAACTAATTAATGAGTTTGGAATAAAGTTTGATTATGCGGGACTTGTTCTGCCTAGGCAGAGGTATTTAAGCTTACCAAAGGGAACACCTCTACCTGGGAACTGCCCAATTAGTCAAAATTTATTTAATCTCATTGAAATTTTTTCAAAATTTTATTTTGGCAACAAAGTTTGAAATAAAACAAGTTTGGCCTTTTTAAAATTGGATTTTTGAAATAAGAACCTTCCAATTTCTCAAATTTTTATTTTGGCAACAAAGTTTGAAATAAAACAAAATTGTCCTTTTTAAAATTGGATTTTTGAAATAAGAACCTTCCAATTTCTGAAGTTTTTATTTTGGCAACAAAGTTTGAAATAAAACAAAATTGCCCTTTTCAAAATTGGATTCCTGAAATAAGAACCTTCCAATTTCTCAAATTTTTATTTTGGCAACAAAGTTTGAAATAAAACAAAATTGCCCTTTTTAAAATTGGATTTCTGAAATAAGAACCTTCCAATTTTTCAAAATTTTATTTTGGCAACAAAGTTTGAAATAAAACAAGATTGCCCCTTTTAAAATCAGATTTCTGAAATAAGAATCCTCCAATTGTTTTCAAAATTAAATCTTGGCAATGAAGTTTGAAATAAAATAAATTGCCTCCTTTAAAAATGGATTTCTAAAATAAGAACCCTTTGTTTTTAAATTCTTTTCATAAGTAATTTGTTTTTTATAAAATAAGGAATTTGTTTTGAAATATCAAAATAAATTCCAAAATTTTCTAATGGCCTTGAGCCACTCATAGTTATTAGTTCATATTTTATTTTAAAATGTGAATTAATAAATTTTGGGACATTCAAAATAAAACATAAAAATATTTTTCTTTGGACTATTAAATAAAGGGATAATTTTGAAATAAAATATGGTAATCGTTTTTCTAAAACGGGTGTTGTAGGGGTGCTAACACCTTCCCTACACTCAATCGATTCCCGAGCCTAATTTCTGGTTTCATAGACTACCCTTTTCCTCTAAAATAGGTGACCAATCACACCCTATGATGATTGGTGGCGACTCCAAACCTTTTACCTCGAAAGAGACTCCTAGGAGAGGACGTCGGCCGCTCCGCGTCGTGATGACGTTGCGACAGTAATTATAATGAGACAAAAGTTGTCTCAAAACCTAAAACGTGTAAAATGTTAAAAACTAAAAAGTCAAAAAGGCTATTAACCTAAAAGTCTAAACCTAAGGTCTAAAAGTCTTACTATATTTATTACATAAGGAAAAACTAAATAAAGACAAAAACAATGAGACAAAATTATCTCAAACTTAAAACGTGTAAAATAAAAAGTAATAAAACAAAATTAGACTAAGACTTATAAAAAGCTTATAATTCTAAAAAGTCAAAAGTAGCTTTAATTACAAAAGATAAAATTAAATGAAAATTTTGAAAAAGAAAGTGGATTGTCGGATGATGGTGGAGATGGTGGAGATAGTGGAGATGGTGGATGTGAAGGTGGATGTGGACTGATTTTTGCATCGTATCTCTTTTTTAATAAAGTTACTTTAATAAAGTAGCTTTATCAAATTCGTTGTTGTCATCTTCTTGCAGCAAATCTTATCCTCTTGATTTGTTTTCTCTCGGGCAAGGAGACAAGGAAGCAAGGGTAGAGCTTACCAACAGACTTACAAAACTGCTTGGAACACTCCCTCGCAACAGTCTTTCGCGACGGTCCTCCGCAGCAGGTCCTTCAAGAAACTTTACCAGTTGCATAATTTTGGAACGGATGACGAACATTTCTTCGTGTGTCTTTTGTTGATGCAGAAACAATATTTACTACTGAATTCATAAGTGTTTACATGGAATTCAGTAATTCTGTACAAAATAGAAGAATTTACAAAGAAATGAAATTTACAAGAAGAGAATATACAAGCACCTTTTTTTTTTTTTAGTTCAACGGGAACTATGCCGTCCTTTTAGGAGAAGGAACTCCTATTGAGAAAAGATATCTTTTTGCAGATATCAACTTGAGTAATTTCGTAGTTTAGTGTCATTGCGGATATTTTTGGTAGTTGAGGGACTGTTCCGGTCCATTTAGTGATTAAGGATCACTAAGATTGATTTCTTCATCGTCTTCATCAATTATGGAAAGGGCTGGAGAAGACGATTTATTTAAATTTGAGTTATGAAGGAGAACTCTTTGAAGATCTGCTTTTGTGGCTGTTTGAGCTAATGTAGCAAGCAAGGCAAGCCTTATTTTTCTGAAAGTCTTGCTGTGCTTTTTTTGAAAAATCTTGGTTTTGTGGGGATTCTACAAACCATGATTTTACTTGAGGAAGATTAATGTGGGTAACATTAAATTTATTCCACCATTTGACTTTTAGTGTCTTAACCAAATACTTGTCATTTTGATGAAGATTTGGAGTAGTTAAGTTCCAACAAAAAATCCATGGAACTTGGAAATGAAGAGAAAACGTGAAGGTTAATTGAAAAGTATTTTTGAATATGTTTTGAGTAAAATAATGAAAAGATTCCTGAACTGGGACAGAAAAAATAAATTCATTTATTTTCCTGAACTGGGACATTGAAAATAAATTCATTTATTTTCCTCAATATCTATATTCAATTCATACAAGGGTTCAACTTCTGAACCCTTTAAATGAAGGAAAGCCCTCCTATTTATAGAGTTTTCTAAGGCATGTGGGCTTGGGCTTTAATGGATTTTGGGTCCAACCAATTGGATTTGGGCTTTGTTGGCTTTGGGCCTAACCAATGAGCTTTGTGGCTTTGGGCCTAACCTTTCGAATTTGAGCTTTAATTAAGCTTGACCCAAATACCATATGACCTAATTTGACCAAACTAAATTTAATCATTTAATCAAATTGTCATAATGAAGACATGTGTCCTTATAATTTAGGATTTACCAACTTTTCTGTTCAAATTAAATTTGGGACACATGTCAATTTAATAATTAGTCCCAAATTTAATAGTTTGTTATTTTTCATTAATTTAAAAATAATGACATGACAATTTGTGATTGGCCAAAATTTGTCATTCAACAACAACTATATAAAACTATAATTAATTATAATTTGTCTAGTTAAATTATAAACTTGGTCCCTATGGTTTGAAAAAAGTTAGAATTTAGTACCTATGGTTTGAAAAGCTAGAGTTTAGTCCCTATGGTTTAATGAAACCTAATATAAAGAGTCCCTGTTGTTAGAAGGGACAAATGGATTGCATACATGGTTGTTAAGCATCCATGGTGTTGTAATGCCTGACATTTTTATTTGGATTATTTACTGAAATTATATGTTGTATGGAATTGGTACCTTATGATAAAAATGAAATTTATTTAAGTTGATTTGGAAATTTGAAATGTGGTAAGGGAAAAAAGGAACTTTCAAGTTGAGTGGTTTGATTTTTAGAAAAATAAAAATAAAAAAGAGAGTTTGTTATGAGGGGTTAAGTCTTCCCCTCTCCCACTATGACGATAACCACCCTTTTTTTTCTTTTATTATTTTTTATTATTCTTTCCTTCTCTCACTCACTCACTCTCTCCCTCAATCATTCGAATGACTTCCTTCTCCCTCTCGATTTCCTTTCTTCTTTTCCCCTTCCCATCGACAGCTAGGGGTGAGCATCGGTCGGTCGGAGTCGGTTTTGGACTCGAACCGACACCTACCACCGACGTGTCGGTTTCCGACGGTCAGTTCTAGTCGGTTTTGGAGAGGTTGCTTACACCGATCGATCGTCCACACCATCGGTCGGTCGGTTTTAGTCGGTGAGAGAGAGAGGGCATCGTCGAACATCGTTTTGAAGAAAATAGGAGAAATCGGTGCCGGATTTGGAGTTAAACACGCGGAGCCATTGCTCACTAAACTGGACCTACGGTCGTCGTGAACCACGTGATTTCGTGCACGAGGGAGAAGAAAAGAGAAAATGGAGGTTTGAGGTGAGGCCTGAAGAAAAAGAGATGGGGAGAAGAAGAGAATTCAGAACGGAGAAAAGAAGAGAAGAAAAAAAGAAAGAATGGAGAAAGAAGAAGAGAGAAGATGAAAAAAGAGGTAAAATAAACAAATAATAATTATTATTTTTTAATAAAAAGCATTCAAATGGTCTTCCCAAGGAGTGTGGTCTTCCCAAGAAGTTGTCACTTCACATCTTCCCAAGTTGTGACATTTTAATTTTCTTTTTTGTAAATACGATGCCATGTTTATTATTATTTTTATATATATAAAAGTAGTCGGTCGGTCGGTTTGAGCCTTTTTTGGGCTCACCGACCGACCAACAGTCTACCGATAATAGCATAAAAATGACTGCGCGACGTCGGTTCGGTCGGTTTTGGTCGGCCGGCTCGGTTTATCGGCCTGGTTTGCTCACCTCTATCGACAGCCACACACCCTTAGCCATTCGGGTCCAACCGAGTCGTTGCCAGCCGTGGATCACAACTTGATTTGTAGCAGCCTGAACACCCATCTTTCTCCAACCGCCACAAAGTCGTGCGTTGCCACATCGCCAGCCCTTCTAACAACTCGACAACACCGGACCACCACGCCGATCCGCCACCTAGAACCTTTTCTCTCTCCCTTGCGATTGGACGACCAACGTACAATGTTTCAGGCCCAATTTTCTGCAAGCTGGCATTGTACAGATGTGCACAGTCTCGATTTGGAGTTAGTAAGCGTTCCAGTGTTGATTCAAGGCATTTTTTGAATTATAAATATGATATATGGTGTTGGGTAATTTTGGGACAAATTGAGCTCCTGTTCAGCACCTATTGGACACTGTTTGGGTAAAATTTAGTTAGATTTTGATAAGTTATTAATACAGTAAAGGCTAGGCTTAAGTCAAAATTAATTGGTTCCATGATTAGGCCATTTAGTGAAATTTTAGGGGCTGTTTTGAGGGATTTATTATGACCCTTAAATTGTTGGATTTTATTTGAAGGGTAACCATCGTAAATGGAGGCCGAACTGTGGAATTTGGGTGCTTTGGCTCAAAATTCTAGTAATTCATTTTTCCTGATTAGTGAATTGAAAAGGTGAGATGTTCACTACCTTTTAGGTCAAACGCCAAAATTAATTATTGAAATTTATGTGAGTAATTTTAGCTCCATGTAAGGGATTAATTTTGTGTTGCTTTAATGTTGCTAGGTGGCGCTAAGTATTGTTTCAAAAAGAGATTTTTGGGTTTGCCTGAAAATAATTATTTTTTCCTAAATGTAAGTAGCCATTTGGACTAAACCCCTTTAAGATATTATTTAAATTTAGTTTATGTGGAAGAATTGTGATTTGTGCAAGCATGCCTGAGTTGTGTATATGGAGCATGTAATGGTTGGTGGATTTGGTCTGAAATTTTATCTTGAGTATAAATTTGCCTAAGCATGTGGCTATATTTGTTGAAGGGCTTAAAGTTGCAAGTTAAGTATTGTTAGCATGTGAAGTTCCTTGGTTGATTTTGTGCTTGAAATTCATGAATTGTGCTTATGATTGGTAGTCCTGATCTTTTGTGGCTGTTGAATGTAATTGTGAGACTTGATTATCCTAATCTTGTGTGTTGTTGATAGATATGATGATATGGTCTTGAGAACCCAGTTAGAGTTAGGGAATGACTTAGAACCATTAGGCTAGTGACACCTACTACCCATCTGGAGCATGCTTGCTTGAGATGTTCATGAGTTGTGCTAGTTAGAGGGTTTGTGTACCCTTTTATGTGATGGCATGAAGGATGTGTCATTCCTTTTAGAGGCTAGCTAGAGGGTTTGTGTACCCTATGATGTGATGGCATGGAGGTTGTGTCTTTCATTACAGGTGCTAGCTAGAGGGCATGTGTGCCTTTGAGGTGTGGGCCTGAGGATTGTGTTCCTACTTTCCATATGCTAACTAGAGGGGTGAATTCCCGTGGATAGGAAGCATGGCTCAGGGGTATGACAATGAGGCTATATCGTAGGTTGGGGTGGGTTAGGTGGTCACTTAGCCAATAGAGTATAGAATCTGAGTAAGATCAGGAGCCTTAGTGGTTTGTGGTTGTTGGCTAGTAATTGTGGTGGTGTTGTGAACCTTTCGATTTTAAGTGGGCTACTTACTTAGTATATTTTATACTCACTCTATGCTACACCGTTTTTCTCTTTTCAGGTCGTCAATAAACTTGGGAGGCTCGTGGTAGAGGCATTGGCTTTGCAAGGCTATGGAGTTACAGTGACCCCTATTCCCTAGGACTGTAGAGTTGACCATTTTCTTGTTGTCCCTCTTTCCTTCCTGTTTTAAAATTGTGATTTTGGTTTTACTTTTATTGTTTTACGAAATTATCTTTGAATTGAATCATTTTTCAAGAATTTTTCTGGTTTTAAATTAGGATCCCGAAATAAATTGAATTTTGTGAAATGTTTACCTGAATTAGTTGAAGGTATGCTTTGAGTTCCTCTTCTGTGGTTGAGGTTGGTTGTTGTGTAAGTGTGTAGTAGCGGTCTAGGTTGGGTCATTAAAGATATCTTGTGAAATGAGGGTTAATACCTGGAATGCAGCTTTAGTTTTCTTTTTTCTTCTTTTCATATTTGCACAATAATTTTTCTTTTGTTTATTTCTTTTTTATTTGAAATGAGATCGTGATTTGAGTAAATTAGGGTTTTTGCACCATGTTGTCTTCCTCTAGATTGCTCGATTATTCTCTTTTTTGAATTTTTCTTTTGGCGAGGTTAAAATTTACGGCAAAATTCTACAATAGAATTCTCTTTTTTTATGAAAGATTTGATTCTCCTCCCTAAATTTTCTCTTGCAAAACAATATAGCTATTTCTTTTCAATTTTTTGTTTGTTTTTGCTCTTTTTGTGTTGAAACTTCTCCTGAGAATAGAAACGTCTCTACCTCTACAATTTATTTTTACCTTCTTTTTGTTGCCTGTATGAATTTATTAGCTGATGATATGATAAAATCAAGTATAATAGCTTTCAAAAAGTTTCTTCAAAGTTCTTATACATTTTCCAATTGTTTCTTGTCTTGTAAGAATTTTGGGAGATTGCCTTGATTGTTTTAGTTTTTTTTTTGTTTGGTTTTGATTTCTCTTTGATTAACACATACTTGCTTATCTAAAAGGTTGGCTAGAAATTCATGAAGTTGAGAATAAAATTGTGGGACAATACGTTTGAGATGAAAGAGGGAGGGTGAGAAACAAACAAGAGAAAATCATAAGAGAGTAGAAACGTTTCCAAGGTTTGTTCGTCTTAGATGAAAGAGAAATTTTGGAGGAGAAAATCGTGGGAGAGGAGAAAACTCGGAGAAGATTTTTCAAACCCTAATCCCAATTACCATCTAAACCCGAATCCATTCATATCCAACCTATCTTTTATTAACCCATATAGTTAGCTGGTCATCTCATCGACCAAGGATGCTTAACGGCTAGGTACACAATTTGTTTGTCCCTTCTAACGATAGGGACTCTTTATTAGGTTTCATCAAACCATAGGGGCTAAACTCTAGCTTTTCAAACTATAGGGACTAAATTCTAACTTTCTCCAAATCATAAGTACTAAATTTATAATTTAACCATTTTTCTTTTATAAGAGAAGAAAAATATTTAAATTTCAATTTTTAAAAGAAATTGTAATTATTTTATTTTTTAAGAAAGTGAAAATATTTAAATTTCAATTTTTTTTATAGAAATATGAAGAAAGAAAAAAGGAAAAAAATCGTTGATATTTTTTATTTTTTAAAAAATAAAAAGTAAAAAGTAAAAAGTAAAAAACGCAAGAAACATGTGCCCCTCATATTCGAACGAACACAAGTGGATGAGAGCGCACGTGCATGGTCACCCTACCAACTCTGGGTATTTATTATTTTTTTGTTTTGCATAGTTTGTCTCTCTTGTTGAAATTACATCTGTGTTGCCACATGGTGAAGATTGTCTCTTGAGGAGACAAACTTCATTTGGCAATTTAAAACTACAATTTTTAAATAAATAGTTTCAAAATAAATATATTTTAATAAAAAGTTTTTAAAAAATATAATATTAAAAAAAAACTTTGTTTCATTGTGATCATGAATATAAAATTTGTAACTATTTTGTTAAACTGGTAGGAAACACGTGTGATGCACGTGAAATATTGTAATTTTATTTAAAGTATATAATCATAGAAAATAAAAATAGTTATAAAATAGAATATAATTTAATTTTACAAAATAGAAGAAACAAATTTCAGTATTTTGATATTCATTTATGTGAATCTTCTAGATTATTTGTTTGTAGATATATATTATACCTTAATTAAAAATTTTCGTATATTCATTTATTGAAAATAAATAGTGAATTCAGGAATATCACCAAATACAATTTACTTACATTTCTTTGAGGTTTTTTTGTTTTAATTATAATTTTAGATAAAATGGGAATAAATTTTTCTACAAATGTGAAATTGAGTTTAACAAATATTATTTTAATTAATACTAATATTCTATTTTTTTAGTATTAATATTCTAATTAGCATTTATATACGTACTTTTTAAATGGTTAAAAATAATCATTGATGACTATAATACATTACATATTTTACTAATAATTAATTTTATGACAAAGTACACTATTATTTTTAAAAGAGTATTTTTCAACATGAAAAATAAAATTACAATATTATAGGAAAAAAATAAAACAATAAAAAGAGCATTTTAAAAGGTCACAAATATATTTGTTGAATAATAAATTTTGGCCAATCACAAATTTCCATGACATTAATTTAAATTAGTGATAAAATAAATTTGGGACCAATTACAAATTAACACATGTCCTCAAATTAAATTAAAAGACATGAAAAATTGGCGAATCAAATAATGCCACATGTCTAGTATTGATCCCTTGGATGACTTATGACAGTCCAATCAAATTATGATACCTGGCAGTTAGACCCGACGTTGGTTTAGTCCGATATCATTAAAAAGGAATTGGGCCAAATTTAAATAATTTAAGTTTATTGAAAATGATTGAATTAAACCCAAATAAGCCCAAGTCCAAAAGTTGGGCCTATAATCAACTAAGCCCAAGCCTAAGCCCATACAAGGTCTACCAAACTCTATAAATAGAGAAGGTCACCCTTCATTTGAAGGCATTTAGAGGAGTCGGAATCCAGAGCATTAAGCCAGAGAGTTTAGAGTCTTCAAGAGTCAGAATTCAGAAGCTTCAAGTTCAGTCAGAGAATCCAGAGAATTCAGAAAATCCAAGATTCAAAATTCAGAAGATTTGACGACTGGAAGGCTTCAATAAATTGATTGTCTCTTCACCAACTACGAATTGAAGATTGCCCTCAGATCAAAATCTACATTATGAGAGAAAGCATAAGAGGATTATACATTAGAGACTGTAACACCACACCCACATAAATCAATGCAAATCAAGTTCATTCCACGAATCAAATTTCTCTGGAAATCTCGTGTGAGCAAATTGGCACGTCCAGTGGGACTGTCTCTAACTCTCATCTCTTTCTCTCGCTCCAAGAAGTCATGAGATCCAAAGAAGTTTTTCAAAATCTGCTGCTTCAAGTAACTCCTACATGGGGTCAATCACACGCAGTCGCTCTAGAGAAATCCAACATGAAGAAAGTCAAACACCTGTCGTTGCAAACAAAATACTGAGACGCATGACAAAGTCTGCTCAAGCTAATGCCGACATTGCAGAAAATCTTGTGTTTCGCAAAATTACTTTTTCTTCTCTTCAACCAAGCGAAATATCAAATCATGATGTGATGTCCATTATGATGATTGATGCGGGCACTAGTGAAGAAAAATGGCTGAAGTCGAAAAGAAGATCAGCATGCTACTGAAGGCAGTTGAAGAAAGAGACTACGAAATCGCTTCTCTCAAGAACCAGATTGAAAGTCGGGATGCTGCTGAATCAAGTCAGACCCCTGCCATAAAAAACAAGGGAAAGACCATTGTACAAGAAGATCGGTCACAACATTCCACTTCAATTGCTTCATTGTCTATCCAACAGCTCCAAGATATGATCATGAATTCTATCAGAGCACAATATGGTGGACCTAGTCAGAACTCCCTCCTGTATTCCAAGCCGTATACTAAGAGGATTAACAAACTAAGGATGCCTAGTGGATACCACCATCGAAGTTTCAACAATTCGACGGAAAGGGAAATCCCAAGCAACATATTGCTCACTTCATCGAGACATGCAAAAATGCCGGTACCAGAGGGGATCTACTGGTCAAGCAGTTCGTCCGAACACTGAAGGAAAATGCTTTCGACTGGTATACTGACCTCGAGCCAGAGACTATTGACAGTTGGGAGCATTTTGAAAAGGAGTTCCTCAACTGCTTCTATAGCACAAGGCGAACCGTTAGCATGATGGAGCTCACCAATGCCAAGCAACAGAAGGGTGAACCAGTTGTTGACTACATCAACCGTTGGAGAGCTTTAAGCCTCGACTGCAAAGATAGACTCACTGAAGTGTCTGCAGTTGAAATGTGCATCTAAGGCATGCATTGGGGACTTCTCTACATTCTACAGGAATAAAGCCTCACACTTTCGAAGAACTAGCAACTCATGCTCATGACATGGAATTGAGCATCGCTAACAGAGGAAATAAAGATCTTCTTGCTCCATACATCAAGAAAGAGAAGAAAGAATTCAAGAACATTGAAAAAACTGCCAAAGGCACAACCAAAGAGTCAATGGTCGTCAACTCAACTCCTTTCAAATTTTCCTCTAAAAGAAGAGAAAAGAAGATTGAGAAACCACAAGATGGAGTTGAGAGACATTGGCTAACTCTAAAGGAAAGATAAGAGAAAGTTTACCCCTTTCTAGATTTAGACATCCCGGACATGTTAGAATAACTCCTGGAAAAGCAACCTATTGAACTTCCAGAATGTAAGCGACCAGAAGAGATGGGAAGAGTCAATGATCCTAATTACTGCAAGTATCACCGAGTTAATAGTCATCTAGTGGAGAAATGTTTTGTTTTGAAATAGCTAATTTTGAAGTTAGCCAAAGAAAAGAAGATTGAGTTGGATCTGGATGAAGTAGTTCAATCAAACCACGTTGCACTAGCGACAAATCTTAGCAACCAAATATCTTCAAGTCCACTTCATGATCTGGAAGTGAGTTTGATTCAATTATGGACTCTAGAATCTGTAGCAATTTGGCTTCAACGAGAATTTCCAAGAAATACCTCCCATGGCAAACCTGAGCCTAATGAAAATGAAGATGAAGGATGGACTTTAGTAACTCGTCGAAAGAAGCAACGATATTTCCAAAAAGAGCCGCATATGTTTTTAAACTATAGAGGGAAAAATGTGTCACAAAAGAAGAATAAAAAGATAAAAGGTTTGAGGAAGCACAAGCTGGTCAAGGTAGAGAACAAAGATTTTGTTCGATCTCAATAGCCAATAACTCTAAAAGATTTTTTTTCAACGAGCTTCCTAAATGACTATTGCGAAGACATCCATGAAACTGTCACATGTCATGCTGTTAATGCATTCGAAGAAGGAGACTCTTCCTCAGGCCTATCTCAAGTGATAACAAAGCTAGAGAACCTTTTTTCACTCGATACGAATGATCTGTTGTCACTTCCTCAAGTGATTAAAGATACTACTATTGAAGAATTAAAAGGCTCTAATGTTTCAAACATTCTGGACTTTCAAGTACACACGTGCACCTCATGTTGCATGTCCATTAGTTTCACATATGAAGATTTGATATTAGGATCGAAGCATCATAATAGACCTTTATTTTTCCTGGGCTACATTCGAGAACAAAAAATGGGTCGAATTCTCATCGACGATGGGTCTGCTGTCAACATCATGCCTAAGTCAACTATGACACATATAGGCATCTCAATGGATGAACTCTTGAGCAGTAGATTGGTTATCCAAGGCTTTAATCAAAGGGGCCAGCGGGCGATCGACATGATATGTTTAGAGCTTATTATTGGAGAATTGAAGGCCAACACTTTGTTCCATATCATAGATTCCAAGACCACCTACAAGCTACTGTTGGGTTGCCCTTGGATTCATGGAAATGGAGTAATATCTTCCACACTTCAACAGTGTTTCAAATTCGATCAAGACGGTGTCAAGAAGGTCGAAGCCGATACTAATCTATTCTCAAAGGTAGAATCCCACTTCGCTGACACAAAATTCTATATGCAGAATGATAAAGTAGAGAAAATCATGCCAACTGAGATTTCTTTAATTGAAAATCACAAGGTGGAGCACCAAAAGCATTTAAAGAAAGAGCTGATTAAAGAAGTAGATGCTTGTGAAGTTCAGACAAATGAAACATCTACCAATGCTCCAAAACCAAAGGCACTAAAGGAAGAAAAGCCACCAAATGTTCTGATATTGCGCTACATCACTTTATCTCGGGGTAAAAAGGGAGAATCGCCATTCATAGAATGTTTAGAAAATTTAAAAGTTGGTGATGTAGAGATCCAAAAAGAAAGCTTCATCATACCTCTCACAACAATTACTAAGCAGGAAATGCAAAGTTCAAAGGTCGATCATACAAAGATAGCTTTGCTTGAAAGAAGAACGAAGGATGGGTTTGACCCTAATGCATACAAACTCCTAGAAAAGGTAGGCTATGATTTCACAACTCATATCGAGTTTGAAAGTCTGAAATTTTTTGGTGAAAGGTCAAAACTTTCTCCAACACAAAAAAAGCTCCAAAAATAAGGTTATGCCATACCTACTTCAAGAGTCGGATTGAGATATAATCCACCAAAGCCAATTCACATCATCAGGAAAGGAAAAGAAAAAGTTGCAAATACACATCACATAACGGTAGAAGAGATTGGTGACTCAGAAGAAGAAAAGAAAGGTGATCACCAGAGAACTTCTATCTTTAACCGCATTGAAGCTCCAAGTACTCATCCTTCAGTTCACCAGCGGTTAAATCATGTGTCAACGAAAAGAAATAGTCAAGCTCATAATTCTACTCCCGCTTGACTTTTAGTGTTTCAAAGGTTGAGTGTGTCTACATTGAAAAGGACAGATCATCCTTCACGATCTATTTTCGACCGCCTTGAGACAACAAGTAACTAGTGCAAAGGAAAGTTGAAAACTTTGGAAACAGAACCATCTGATGAAATGAATGATGACAATGGATTTTGTAGTACTGTTCATTCACAAATGAAGAGAAAGCCTTTTTTCTCATAAATATGGAGGGTTCTTTGAAAGTAAAGCAACAGTTAGTCATTTTAACTAATCCTGTTGAGGCAGACCAAGAGTAGGAAGAAGAACAGATCACATGTTGTCATATCACTATTGAAGAAATATCAGACAATGAAATGTCTGAAGAAGTTGAAGAAGCACAAGCATCATTAGAAGATGTCAGTCAATCAACAATTGATGAACTCAAAGAGGTAAACCTTGGTACGGTAGAAGAACCATGGCCGACTTTCATAAGTGTGTCACTTAATGATGAGAAGAAGGTGAATATTTAAGCTTGCTTACTGCATACAAGGATGTCTTCGCTTGGTCATACAAAGAGATGCCAGGACTCGTCCTAAGATAGCAGCCCACCATCTTGCGATTAAATAAGGATACCAATCAATCAAGCAAGCCCAAAGACGTTTTGGACCAGAACTCGTTCCACAAATTGAAGTCGAAGTCAATAAATTGATTGAGGTAGGGTTCATTCAAGAAATAAAGTATCCAACAAGGATAGCAATCATTGTTCCAGTTAAGAAGAAGAATGGGCAACTTCGAGTATGTGTCGACTTCCGCGATTTGAATAATGCATGTCCCAAAGACGATTTTTCATTTTCTATCATGGAGCTTATGGTCGATGATACCACATGACATGAAGCCTTATCTTTCATGGATGGATCATCAGGATATAATCAAATTCGGATGGCCCTTGATGATGAAGAAATGACAACATTCAGAACTCCAAAAGGAATATACTGTTACAAGGTGATGCCCTGCTGGAGCAACTTACTAGCTTGCCATGCAGAAGATCTTTGATGACATGCTCCATAAACGTGTTGAATGTTATGTTGATGATCTTGTGGTTAATTCTAAAAAGCGAAGAGATCACCTACAAGATCTAAAAATAGTTTTTTATTGTTTAAGAAAATACCAGTTGAAGATGAATCCTCTCAAATGTGCCTTCGGCATGACATCAGGAAAATTTCTTGGTTTTGTATTGAGGCATCGAGGGATTGAAATCGACCAATCCAAGATCGATGCCATTCAAAAAATGCCAGAGCCACGAAACTTGTGTGAACTTAGAAGTCTCCAAGGACATTTGGCTTATATCAGAAAGTTCATCTCCAATTTGGCAGGTCGATGCTAGCCATTTCAAAGATTGATGAGGAAAGACACAACCTTTGAGTGGGATATCGAAATGCTTTTGACAACATAAAGAAGTATATCTTCACCCTCCTGTTTTAAGTGCCCCCATAGCAGGAAAACCGTTGATATTGTATATTGCTGCACTAGAAAGGTCATTGGAGCACTACTTGCATAAGAAAGTGAGAAGGGTAAAAAATGTGCCTCTACTATTTAAGTAGAACTTTGAATGAGGTAGAACTAAATTATTCACCAACTGAAAAGATGTGTCTTTCACTCTTCTTCACCATTGACAAACTGAGACATTATATGCAAGCTTTCAAAGTGACTTGGTGGCAAAGGCTAATCCGATTAAATATGTTCTATCTAGGCCAATTATCTCAGGACGATTGGCTAAGGGGTGATCTTACTTCAACAATATGATATTGTTTACGTGTCGCAAAAGGCGGTGAAGGGGCAAGCCTTGGCAGATTTTCTGGCAGACCATCCAGTACCGTCAGATTGGAAGTTGTCTGAAGAATCGCATGACAAAGAAATCTTCTACATTGAAATCGCTGAACCTTGGACTATGTATTTAATGGTGCAACTCGAAGGAATTGTGTAGGGGCAGGTGTAGTATTCATCTCGTCTGAAAAGCATATGTTACCATACAACTTCACATTTGGAGAAGTATGTTCGAATAATGTTGCCAAATATCAAGCACTCATTATTGATCTTCAAATAGCCATAGAAATCAGTGTGACATATATTGAAATTTATGGAGATTCAAAATTAGTAGTGAATCAATTATTCCTCCAATACGAGGTAAAACATGAAGACCTGATACCCTACTTCAAATATGCTTGGCAACTATTAGAAAGCCTCGAGTGTGTGACGATAGAGCATGTCTTGAGATTTGAAAATACAAAGGCAGATGCTTTGGCAAATCTAGCTACAACTCTAACAATTTCAGAAAGTGAAATTTTAAACATTCCACTTTGTCAAAGATGGATCGTACCACCAACCAAAAATGAAAGCCAAAAAACAAATGCAATATTTGCTTATGTAATTGAAGAAGAAGATTTCCGAAAATCGATTATAGATTATCTACAACATGGGAAGCTTCCTGTCGATATACGACATAAGACTGAGATACGAAAAAAAGCATCTCGATTCATCTTCTACAAAGATACTTTATATCGTCACTCCTATGATGGTCTTTTTCTTCAACGCTTGAGGAAAGAAGAATCAACACAAGCCTTAGAGGAAGCTCATTCAGACATTTGTGGAGTTCATCAGTCTGGGCCAAATCTCCACTTTCAGTTGAAAAGAATGGGCTACTATTGGCCTACGATGGTTCAAGACTCGATCTAATATGCAAAGAAGTGTGATGCTTGTCAATTTCATGCCAATTTCATACATCATCTCTAGAACCACTTCATCCAACTGTAGCCTCTTGGTCGTTTGAAGTTTGGGGACTTGACCTTGTCAGCACTATAACACCTAAATCATCAGTAGGGCACTCATATATCCTCGTAGGGAAAGATTATTTATCAAGATGGGCAGAAGTTGTTGCGTTAAGCAAAGTAAAGAAAGAAAACGTAGCATATTTTGTTCGTAACCACCTCATTTATCGATATGGCATCCCTCATCACATCATAACAGACAATGGGAGGAAAATTTCTAACAGTTTAATGGACAAGTTATGTGAAAAATTCGGCTTCAAGCAATATAATTTATCCATGTACAATGCTGAAGCAAATGTCCTAGCTGAAGCATTTAATAAGACGTTGTGGAACTTGTTGAAGAAAGTGGTCTCCAAGTCGAAAAGAGATTGGCAAGCAAGAATTAGTGAAGCATTATGGGCATATCGGACCACCTATCGTACTCCAACAGGAGCTACACCTTATTCTCTTATCTTCGGAGTGGAGGCTGTTCTCCCTTTAGAGAGAGAAATCATGTCGTTCCGAATGGAAGTTCAAGAGGGGTTACTGCCGAAGACAATGCTAAGTTACATCTACAAGAGTTAGAAGCATTGGATGAGAAGCGACTAGATCCTCAACAAGCATTAGAATGCTATCAAACACACATGTCTAAGGCCTTCAACAAAAGGTACGACATCGCTTATTTTAAGTCGGAGAGCTCGTTCTCGTAGTTCGGAGGCCTATTATGACAACTCGACATACAGGGCACAAGTTTACACCTAAATGGGACGGACCCTACATTGTGAAAGAAGTCTACACGAATGGAGCATACAAGATAGTCAATAAAGATGGGCTCAAAATTGGCCCAATCAAGGGAAAGTTCCTCAAGAAATATTATGCTTAAAATGTAAAGCTCATTATCGTAAGAGCCTAAACTACATGATACTCCTGGCCCGCATGAGTTAAAAAGGTGAACGGCCAAAAAAAATGTACATTGAACTACGCTATGACTTGATCTCTTTTGTTGAAGGGTATGTAGGCAACTTAAAGGAAACTTTAAGTTCAGTCCATAAAAAAAAAAAAAAGAAAAAATTATCCCATGTCATGAACAAATTCATCCATTCATAGAAAAAGAAAAAAAAAACTTTCATTATGGAAAACAAGTTTGACAATAGAGAATAAGTTCAATCCAATAATAAAAAAAAACATCTAAAAAAAAAAAAGAAAAGATCTTCAAGTCATTACATGAAATAATGATATTAAAAAAAAAATAAAGCTAGATCATGGCATCCATTTGTAGTTCTGCAATTCTTGTTGTGCATCCTCCAACATTCCTTGAAGCATTTCCAAGTTATTGGCATCTACATCAGTGAGAATAGGGGTATTTTTAATGTTACTCACAGTTTCTTGCACTGTAGACACTTCGAGTTTGTATTGATTCAAGCATCCTTTCTTATCGACAATCAACTTAGAAATTTCACCTCGTTTGGCTTTCAAAGCTTTAAGCTTGGCTTCATATTCTTCTTTCTTCTTGCAGTATTTTTTGATGTTGTTGTAGAAGCGCATCCATCTCTGCAAGTGCATGATTTTCATCGCCTCGTATCTTCTCCAAACTGGATCTAGCTTCTTTCAATTGACGAGTCTTACTTGTTGAGGTAAGTTGGGAAGAAAAGGACAATTGTAATTTGTTAAAATTTTCCACCTTCTGGAAGTACTTACTTACAACTTTTTGAAGAGAAGGAAGGTTAATTGCACAAGTCTCAGAAATCCCTTGGAAAATTTTGCTTGTCTCTTGTTTAATACAAGGTATTTTGTAAAAAGAGGTACGTATGATCTTTTTATGTATGCTATCCCACATGGTCAGTGCAGTCCCTCACCAAAGATTCAAAATCACATTGTCCGCACGATAATTAGAAATCTCAGAAGCAACAACATGTGTTGTCTTCCTCACTTGTCCAGAAGCCTCATTAGCTGTAGGAGGACAAGACGGAACCACCACTTTGTCCATCGGAGCCTCGAAATTTTTAGCATGCGCAACTGTAGAATCAAATATATCAAGACTCATAAAAGATTGAGGGCTATGGTGCTCTACAACTTCTTGAATGAGATCATCTAAAGGCGACTGCACACAAATAAATAAATAAATATATGAAGAGATGTTGCAAAAATATTTAAAGAAATAAAAAAAAGGGATCAACGTTCTAACCAAGAGAGTAGGGAGAGCAGGAAAGTGTGAAGCACTTGCAACCCCATCAAAAATATCATCATCATAGATTGATAGTTTATGGGATTTCTTCGGTCTCTTCCAATGATGATCGCTATTACTGTTACGACTATCCTCATTATCTCTAGAAGCGAACTCGCTAGGTTCAAACATGTGAATCCTCTTACCTCCATTATTTTCACCAACCTTTTTAGGGTACTTAGGCTTAGAGGGAAGAGGGGAAGCACTAGCCACTAATTTTTGTATGCCCTCCTCATGATAGTTTCCATTTTTGGCTGACCACCAGCTTTGATAATGCTGAGTAATCTGGGTGTGAGGGTTCATCGCACGTGCAGGAAGATATACTTGGGACAATGTTCCTCCTTGAATACATATCATCCAAAGACGCAACACATTGTCTAAGTTAGCTTTAGGAGTCTTCTGGCGCAAGTCATGCAGTACGTCTTGACAAAATCCAAATTGTTGACTAAATCGGCAAGGATTATAAGCTTCAATGACCATTGAAGAGACTGGCCGCAAAGATAAAAAGCATGATTGAATACTTACGAAGAACGAAGAATACCAAAATGACAACTTCTCATTATCTTTCAAAAGCTCGCCCCTGTTTCTGGCTTGGAGACTCGCATACCAGAACACATATTTACCCTTGTGAATGTGTACACGAGCTTCAAAATCATTGAAGTACTTAGCCCCATCTTCGCCAGAAAACTCGACCATCATCGGCCCTCTAACAGCTGTTGGGACTTTGTAATGTGTATTAAAATAATGAGAGAGCCAAGCATGAACATAATGTAGAGGAAAGCATGCCTTTGAAAATCCAGCAGAACTAGATGCATCGTGAATTTGGCCTAGCCCACGATAGATGTTGGCCAAAACAGTACAAGGCTAAAAACATAACCTTCAGCCATAAGACTGGCAACTTTAAAAACCTCTGGACGAAGGGAAACCTGTTTGTTGGGAAATACAAATACAAATAACCAGCAAGAAAGGAAAGCAGCCAAGTACGTCTTATCCTGCAAGTCAGCTTCTACACCCAACTCAAAGAATAGATCCACTTCCTTCTTAGACCAGTCATGGCATTTGATGGGAACCCCATCTTGGTTATGGGTCAAACGAGGACAAGAAATTTTCTTGGCCTTTCGAGGAGGAGGTTTTGCATACTTTAAATCTCCCTTAAACCAAAAAGAAATCCATGAATTGATAGGGATCTGAGAGCGATCAATTTGTTGAGATGCAAAATGATAATATGCAGTAAAAAGATACTTGCAACTTTTTGGACAGTCTTCATCTTCTCGATCAGAGGATGCTAATAATTCCTTGCAGCAAGGAACAACTTCATCATAAAACCTGCCTTTAATGGAAAGCTCCTAATCTCCACGTGTCCCATAGAGAGATAGACAGTTCCTCAGACAACGTATGAAGAGTATTTGTTGAAGGACACTACGCTTCACAGAAAGCACGAACTATATCGTTGTTGCGATCATAGGTGTATAAAGAAGCTATCATAGTGTTGAACAAGCGAGCCTTCTTAAGTGGCATCTCATTTCAAGAAACTATGACCTCTAACCATTCACAATAATGAGAGATATAAAAGAATTCTCCATGGATCTTTAAAGAAGAGCCCTAATGAACCTTTTCATCTTCAATAATTTGACGACCTAGCGTTCATTCTAGTTTCTCGCTCGACACTTTATTATGTATTGAAGACTCTAAAAACCACGCTTTCAATGAGGAATCGTGATTCAAGGGCCTCTCCTTAGACCATCTAGGTAAAAAGATGGAATTGTCTAAGGGTGGTCGTGATTCCCTAAAATTCCCATATATCGACACTCCTACTAGAAGAATTTCTCCACTATCAGTAGGTTGATCTCTATCCTTCAAGATGACTAAGAAATTTTTCTTCGGATCAGGATGTTCTGTAAAATACACCATATTGAAAAAAGATTCCAAAAAAAATTTGAGATTAGTCTACCTAAAAAAAATGATGAAAGGGGAATACAAATAAAAAAAAAGTAAAACAAAAATTGTGGAAAAAGGAATTCTAAAAACCTAAAAGTCAAAAAGTCTACAACTAAAAAGTCAAAACCTATATCTAGATAATTTATTACAAAAAGACAAAACAAAAGTTGAAAAGAAGGAAGTTTGAAAAGAAAAGAAGTTATGGAGCTTGTCGGATGGTGGAAAAAGTGGAGAAAGTGGATATGGATCTGAAGATGGATGTGGAGTGAATTCTGCAACATCTCTTTCTTCGTTTAATAAAGTGGCTTTAGTAAACTTATTTTTGTCGTCTTCTTGCAGCAAATATCTTCTTTCGCGATTTGGCTTTTTTCGGGCAAGGAGGCAAGGAAGCAAGGGTAGAGCTTACCAACAGACTTACAACACTACCTGGAACACTCCCCTGCAACAGTCTTCTGTGACGGTCCTCCACAGTAGGTCATTTCATAAGCTTCAACGCTAGGAAAATTTTGGAGTGGATGACGACTTTTTCTTTGTGTGTCTTTTGTTGCAGAAACAATATGTACTAATGAATTAAGAGATATATACATGGAATTCATTAATTCTATACATGTGGATGATGGATTTACAGAGAAATAAATATATACAAGAGAAAGAATTTACAAACACGTTTTTTTTTACATAAGTCCCTATGGACCTGTAATGTAGTTTAGAGACTTAATGGTCTTTTTGATTACTATGTCTCATCTTTAAAAAATATGGAATTTGATTATTTTTGAGTAATTTCGTAGTTTATCGCCAATTCCAGTCAAATTGTGGTAGTTTTACAACTATTTCGGTCGATCTTAGTGTTATTAGAGGTCACTAAGATTTATTTCTTCGTCTTCTTCTTCATCGATGATGGAGAGAGGTGGAGAAGAAGATCTGTTTGAACCTAAAGTTCTTTGGATAAGAACTCTTTGAAGATCAGCTTCTGTGGCTGTTTGAGCAAGAGATGCCATGAGGGCGACTTTTGTTGGGATTTATGCCCTAAAGCCTCGTAATTAATTAATTATTTAATAATTAATAATAATTTTGATTATTTTATTTACAATATAATATTATCCATTATATGAAAAATCCAGGGTTATTAGTTTAATCTTGAACAGTATGTGGTTGACATACAGCAGGATCGTGTTCAAGAAAGAACCTAAAGAGTCATAGTATATGGATAAGGTTGGGTGCCTTATCCTGGTAACACTATTGATACGACCCACTTTGTAATAGTTACAAATGATTTGATCCAAATCATTCATGTGGAGACATGTGAGTGGGGGTATCTTATACAATGAGTTTGTATAAGACTGAACCACGAAATATTTAATCTCTCTTTATAAATCCGTTAATTGAAAAGATTAATATTTCATCAGGATGATCATATGCGACTCGATCTTAATCCTGAGTGAGTTATGAACTCCTGCCTGTGAGGGCTTGTCCTTTGATTTGCATGGGTGAGAGTGACTTTTATAGCCGATTCAATATACCTACCATTTTGGGGACTTGACTAAATAGGGAGCTGGGAACATAATCTCACAAGATGGAATTCACTTCTTCCTATATAGGGTAAGTAGATGAGTAGTTCCCTTAAGTGCTGATTTCGGGACTTGAACAATGGGGCCCAACCCTCTCATTGGCCCGAAAGGGACTTAGTTTATAATTAGATTATAAACATATTGTTCATTAGAGAATCAGTGGTACTTAAGGTGCAAGATGAATTATAGGGGTAAAACGAACTTTTTGACCCAAATGTAATTACGAACAACTCGTGAAGGATCGGCTTGTATGTAATGATTATATCTATGGACATAACTTGTCTTACAGTGCATAAGAGTGCAACTCTAGGTCTATAGTGGAGTGACCTAGAGTTAATGAATGAAAATTAATTAATTAAAGAGTTTAATTAATTAATTTTGTATTATTGGAGCTTATAATCTTTAGGTCCATAAGGTCCCCTTGCTAGCTCATGGAAACACTAAAAAGATCAATTTAGTTGAAAGAAAAATTTGAAATATTCAAATTAATATTTAATATATTAGATATATTAAATATAAAAGAGAAAAATATATTTAGTGTTCAAATTAATATTTAATGTATAAGATATATTAAATATAAAAGAGGAAAATATATTTATTGTATTTGATACATTAAATAATTAATGTATATTAGATACATTAAATAAAAGATGTTTATTAAATTTGAATTGGATTCAAATTAGGAAATAAATGTCGTAGGAGAATTTTAAACGGTTTGAATAAGATTCAAATTGATTAGATAAATGTATTTTAATATATTAGATATTAAAATATATTATTTAATTATTTTCCCTAGACCACTATAAATAGGACCCTAGAGGTGAGCCATTGTGCATTCTTCATACAACACACATCTCCTCAATAGAGAGAATTAAAGAATTCTGTCTAAACCTCTTCATCTCCAATCCCTTGTGGTTTTTCTTTCAAAAGGTTCCCACAAGCCTTGGTCCTGTGTTCGAGTCATAGCCAGGAAGACTTTGTGGAAGAGATAAAGATTCGCCAGAAGAATCTCCATATTTTCAAGGTATGTTATGCTTAACCATAATATTATTATTTAATTCTAAATAAACTCAAACCGATTCCTATGCTTTCGTTTGGGTTTAATTAGATTATTCCTTTCAACTTTGTTTTTCTGGAATTCTTGCTTATTCCTTTTTGATAAATCTTGGTAATGCTGTGTTTCCGCAAACCAGACTTTAATTTTTGGAAGAGAAATGTGGGTTAAAGTAAAATTTTCCCACCATTTGACCTTTAGAGTTTTTAAAAGGTATTTGAAATTTGGTTCAAATGTTTGAGTAGTTAAGTTCCAACAGAAAATCCATGGAACCTGAAAAATACAAGGAAAAACGAAAGCTTAAGGCAAACGAAGTCTTGTAAATATTTTGAGAAAAATAGTGGAAAGATTCCTGAACTGGAGTTGGGAAAATTTCCTCTCAGAGGTCAAAGTTTTTCTACCAATTGATGAAGCAAATGGGGAAATGTTGTTTGTGGGCATTTTTGCAGAATTGAATAAACCACGAATGATTGAAAGCTTTGTACCAAAGGACGACGGTCCAAGCTTTCACATAATCTTTGTATGAGTAAGGAGGGTTAAACCTGAATGAAAATTGTTTTTCTGTATAGATTTTATGGTTCCATTTCCTTGGAGTTAGAACTCTGAAAATCTTGAGTTTTGAGTAAGCCACGATCGATGGATTTTTTCGATCTGGAATATGAGTAATGTCGGCGAACTTTGAGTCGACGAGAATTAACTCGTAGAAGGTCCTGGTTTTGAGTAAGGATGTGTTACAGAAGGTAACACTTCTTCGAGACTGAGGGGTTCTCGAATTCATATACTTGCATATCGACGTTGGGATCGAGTCTGCACTTGGTAAATTCTTCTTCTGGAAGAGCATATTGCTCTAACCTCATAGGAGTAGAGATGAAAGAGGTAGAAGCCTTTCCTTTTGAGGAGGAGGAAGAGGAAGCCTTTGCTTTTCCTTTCCGAGAACTCATTGTTTCTCTCAAGAAGGAGATGAAGAGTTTTGAGAACTTTGAGAAAGATGTTCTCTTGAGAGGTAGTCTGCAAGAGGGGTTTTCAGTCCTTTTTATAGAGACGATTTGAAAATCAAAGCAAGATAAAATTGCTTGCCATCTGACAAAAATTTGTTTGGAAACAAGATTTTTTACATCTTTTTCTAAAACAAATTTTGACACTTGAGAATCGATTTTAATTAAAAATTTCTTATTAATTAAATCACCTTGAAATTTCTGGACACACAAAACAATGGCCAAAATTTCTTTTTTGATTGTTGAATAATTTTTCTACGTACTATTCCATATCCCTGAGTGGAATCGTAATACAGATTCGTTGTTATCAAGACACTGTTTTAGGATTCCTCCATATCCAGTGTCTGATGCATTTGTCTCAACGATAAGATTTGCTTTTTCGTCGATAAGATTTGCTTTTTCGTCTATAAGACTTAAGCATGGGATGCTTTTGACTAAATCTTTTATTTTTTGGACAGCTTGTGTTTGAGCTGGTCCCCAGGGAATAGTGTATTTCTTCAACCTTTGAAAAAGTGGTTTGCAAATAGGTTAAAGATCTTTGATGAAATCTGAAACATAATTTAGACAGCCCAAAAACCTTTGTAACTGGGTTTTGTCTAAAATTTCATATGGAAAATTTTGAGTAAATTCTAAAGATCTCTGGATAGGTTTGATTAATACTAAATCGATATCAAAACCAAGAAATCTTACTTTTGTTTGAAAAAGTTTAAACTTTGCAGCTGAAACCACTAAACCATTATACTTTATTGTTTGAATAAAGCTTTTTAAATGGCTAAAATGTTGATCTATATTTGATGAAAAGATTAAAACATCATCAATATAGATAATTGCAAATTCTTGCATAGGTTCCAAAATATCATTCATGATCTTTTTGAATTCAGATGGAGCGTTCTTTAGCCCGAAGGGCATTACGTTCCATTCGTATTGACCAAAAGGTACATTGAATGTTGTTTTGTAGTTATCTTTTTCGACAATCTGGATTTGCCAAAATTTTGATTTCATGTCGAAGTTTGAAAACAATTTTGCATTCGAAATTCTTTTGAGTAAATCATTTTTATTTGGAATTGGATACCTAATCCATTCCAAAACCTTGTTTAAGGGTTTGTAGTTGATTACCAATCGTGGGGCACCACGTTCCTTCTCGCCCTGGTTATTAACATAGAATGATGCACACGACCAAGGACTTTTAGATGGCCTGATCAGCTTTCTGTTGAGTAGTTCATCGATCTCCTTTCAACAATGACTTAATAATTCAGAATTCATTTGAATTGGTCTCGCCTTAGTTTGAATATCGGATTCTTTAAAATCCTTTTCACATGGTAAGGTAACCATTGTTTCTTTCTTTCCCAGAATGCATATGGATGAGTGGAACATATTTGTGATTCAATCTGCTTTGGAATAATCTGGAATCTTTTTTGAACTCCAGTTTCTTAAAGCTAGTTTTCGATCTTCTTGAAGCTGACTTCTTCCTTTAAGAAATCGTCTGCTTTTGTTTGAGCTTTAGTTTATCGAAAACATTAAGGTCACTTTCCCTTAATGGATCAATAAACTTGAATAGAATTCTTTTATCTAGGACAGTTGAGACAATGCCTTCGTCTGTAACCTGTAAAGGATAAAGTTGAGTAATAAACGGTGTACCTAAAATCACGCCTTGATTTAGGTTCTTGATGAGTAAAAACGAAGTCACAAAGCACACTCCTTTGTTGCATATGTGAACTTCAGGGGGCTTGTGCTTGATGAATAATGGATGACCATTTTCTCCTCTTAAGGTTTCGATTGTTTTCTCGAAATACTTAGAAGGAATAAGGCCTTCATGAATACAATTTTGGTCAGCTCTAGAATCGACCAAAGAGATTGCAGTAAACTGAAAATCCTGTACTTTCAAGGATATCTTAATATACCATTTCTGCTATTGTACTCTTTGTAGAGTTGCCAAAAATGATGTTTCTTCCATAGAAGGTTCTGAATCTTCATCTTCTTCTTTGGCATTTGAGGTAGTTGCTCGTTGTGATTTTATCAAGGCAACTTTTGTGGATAATTGAGTAATATCTCTTTGATAATCAGAGCGGAGTTTCTTTACCTCGCTCTTTAGTTGATTTATTTCGAACTTCAAATCCAAAACTTTGACTTCTTGCTTCTCTTTTCTGAAGAGTGCAAACACATCTTCAATGTTTGGATATTGAGTAGTTAAAGAAGAATCCTCTTCTTCTTTCTTGAGATCTTTCAGAAGAGAAGTCTTTAGTCTGTTGAGTATATTCCTTTTGAGAGCTGCATCAGTAATATTTTTTGCAGCTTTAAAAAGTATTTCCTGGTCTTTGGTTAAGACATTTATGCAATCAAAACATTTGCATAATCTCTTACCATTACATCCAGGTTTATGAATAATTTTTCCTTCTGAAGAAGAGTAAGTATCTAATTCTTCCTCAAGGTGGAGAAGTTGTCCTTTGTCTGAATCGTAATCTGATTCTTCTGAATTTGTTTGGATGATGTTGAGTAATTCATTCTTAATATCTTCATTGATACTAAGTTCATTGATCTTCTTCTTCATGGGACACTTTGGAGCATAGTGTCCAAATCCTCTGTATTTGTAGCATTGGACTTTTGAAGAATCTTTTCTGACAAAATTTCTTCCCTTTGGATTCTTCTTATTGTAAGAAGTTTTTCTATAGGGATTCGGCCAGTGTGACCTGTAAACAGTAGGCCTACTATTGTAAGGTTTTGAGTAGTTTGAATAGTAAGCTCTGGGTTTTCCAAGCTTTTTCTTTATCCTTACCGAAGGAGGTTCAACATGGTTTTGATAAAAATACATTTTGCAAAATTGTCCAAACTCTTGTTTTCGTTCTTGAGTTTTATTCTGCTTCTCCATCCTTGCGGCCTCGAGACATTGTTTTTCGGCTTGGCCTATGACAAACTGGAAGATTTTGCCATAAGTAACTTCATTCCAAGGAATATTACCTTTGTAATACTCTTTGAGGTGAATCATCAGTTTTGAGCAGAAAACCTTTGGCATGCTTATTATAAATCTTTTTTTCCAGAAAGAGCTTTGAGCGTCTACCCTTTTGTATGCTTCTGTTAGGAAAGTATCTTTGCACCATTGGAAATCTTGGAGCTTAGGACAAGTCAGTCTTTGGAGGTATTCTCCTGCTTGATCCCGATAGTTTGTTTCATTTCCAATGCAGTGTTTGATAATGGTAAAGCAGAGGGTGATGACTGCGTCATCTTTCATATCTCTGCTGGTTGTCATAGTTGGTGGTATTGGAGGTACTGATGGTATACCACTCTGCGCTGTAGAAGAGGTTGCTTCTTGATCTCGTATTGGAGAAGATGTTGATTCTCTCCTAGGAGATTTTGAAGAAGTTGAATCTCCAAAGTCAATAGGAGATCTATGAGTAATTATCTTTTTTCTTTCAAGCTCTGTAAAGGTGGTCGTCCACCATCCACATAGTTGTCCTTTAAATCCTGTAATTATGAGGCAAGTGCAATCATGATCAGAGTGTCTTTTTGAAGAGTATGCTGAGTTTGCAACAAACATTTCTTGGACAACTCCCATGATTAAATATTGAGAAAGACCATCGAGGTTCCAATCATAAATGGATTCGTCATCATATGATCTATGTTGAATAAAGGGCCAGTCTTCAATTGTTAGATCCAGATGAGTAGCCCTTGGATAATATGTCTTGGGGTTACTATTTGAGTAAGGAATTGAGATCCTATTTATCTCTTTAAGATCTTCTTCTTCTTCGGAGATTGCAAATTGTTGCATAGCAGAAATTAAATTGAAGATTATGCGTAGCAACAGATAATTAATAAGTGCAATGTAAGAATGGTGTTGCCAATGGTAAAGTAAAACCAAAAATTAGAACTAAGATCTAGTTCTAAAAATATCATAACACACATTCCAGATGAAATGACAAGAAAGTAGAAGTAGTTGTCCAAACACAAATGTAAGTCATAAGAGTGGTAGATGAAAGTGATGAAAAGAGAGTCAGGTTCTAGGTGCTTTCCCCAAAATTTTCACGTAGTAATCATACTTCCAATCTGGGGTGAATGTAAAGAAGGAGTTCAACATCATACTATCCGAGAGAATAGTCTTTGCAACAGCCATTCAGTCTTGCCTTGTCATCCCTGGGATCGCCTTTAGTTTTGCATATAGCTCGTTCACGCTGGCCCTTTTAAAATATTGACTAGGTGGTTGGGTTGCTAGGGTGATTGTTGGAGTGGTTGTTGGGGTGGTTGGATTGATGGGGTGTTTGGGTGTGCCGAGGTGGTCGCCGGTGGTGATTGCACGGTGGTCAGGTCGCTGGAATGGTCGTTGGGTGGTTTTCAACAGTAGTTGTCGGGTCGCTGGAGTGGTCATCAGGGTGGTCATGTCGCCGGAGTGGTCGTTGGGTGGTTGTGGCAGTGGTTGGGTTGTTGGAGTAACCAGGGTGGTCACCAGGTGGTCGTCAACAGTGGTTTTGGGTGGTTGGGTTACCAGGTCGTCGAGGTAATCGCCGAAGTAGTCATCAGGGTGGTCAGGTCATCGGAGTGGTCACTAGGTGGTTGTCTACGGTGGTTGCTAGGTGGTCAGGTTTTCGAGGTGATCGTCAACTATGGTTGTCGGGTGATCGAGTCATTGAAGTGGTTGTTGTCGGTGGTTCGGGCAAGTCGAGTTGTTTGAGTGGTTGGGTTATCGGGGTGTCTAGTTGTTGGGGTGGTCGAGTCGCAGGGGTAATCGTCAGATTGGTCTCTCGAGTTCTCATCACAGTGGTTGTCTGAGGTAATCGTCAGCGGTGGTCGGGTCACCGTTGTAGTCGTTAGAGTTGTTGTTATCGGTGGTTGTTGGGTGGTCGCAGGAGTTGTCATCAGAGTTGTTGTCGAAGTAGTCGCTAGAAATGGAGAATGGTAAATGGAACTGGTCTCTAGAGTTCTCATCGCAGTGGTCGTCGGAGGTAATCGTTAGCGGTGGTCGGGTCGCCGATGTGGTCGCTAGAGTTGTCATTGGAGTGGTCGCCGGAGTTGTTGTCGGAGTGGTCGCCGGAGTTGTCATCGGAGTGGTTGCCGGAGTTGTCATCGGAGTGGTCGTCTGAGTTGTTGTCGAAGTGGTCGCCGAAAATGGAAAACGGCAAATGGAAGAGGAAAACATGGCACAAGCCCCATGGGGTTGCACTGTTGTAACCCATGGGGTTGTGTTTCAAAACCAAGGGTTTTGAAACACCTTGTGCCAAACATGGTTTTGGGTTTGGAACCCAAACTCATCCCAACCCAAACCCATGGGCCAAACGGCCCCTAGGTGTCTCGACAATGAGTCTTCTTTGAGTGCTGGATGAAGTGAAAACCTTTTCTTCAATCCTGCACATTTGTTTTGCCATAGTAGACAAAATTTTGTTGGTATAGTTGTTTTGAATATTAAGTCCTCTAATGCCTTTGGAAGGATTCTTTCCTTCTTCATCCAAGGATATTTGCTTGAAAGGAGAGGCAACAACTATATTTCCACGAGAGCTTCTGAATTCAATCTACTCTAATGGTAGATGAGTACTCGAGACTTCTCCTTCTAGAGTTTTCCAGAGAGTCTCATTGAGAGTGTTCACATCTTGACAGTAGTCGTCACAGTTGGCGAATCATTGGAAGAAAGGTATATTTTCTTCAAGAGCTTCCATGGTGGATATCCACGTTGCTTTGAATTCTTCCCTTTCTTCTTCGTTGTATGCCTTGAAGAACATTTTTCTAGGCGCCTTCCATTTGTTGTCAAGGAAATCTTTTTTAAGATTTTCCATATTGACTTTGAACCCTCCAGATATGACGTTAAGCTCGTTGAAACGATTAGCTGATTCCATATCTGATTGAGTAGGTGAGTTTGGTCTCACATACCTACTTTTAGGTATGCGAGGATTGAAATCTACTGAGTTGATACTTGCAGAGAGGGACATTCTCAATGGTTCTTGTTGCTCGAAACTGGTGGAGGATAAAGCTTCCTCTCTAAATTTCGAAGCACTTTGCTTTGATGGGGAAAATTTTGAAACTTTGGGAGCTGACGGAATTGGTTGTCTGAAACTAATCTCGACAGATCCATCTGGATACTCCACTAGTTGAGTAGGAACCTTGGGTTGCGGTTGACTTGTAACGATTGCTCTTTCAAGAACCCAATGTGAGTTCCTGGTAATATCAACCCAAGATAGAGGCTTGGGCACTTCAATATTTGCTCGTGCTGTATTTGCCTCTATGAGTACTGTTGTGCCTTTAGGGGAAGCCCTTAAGGCTCTTGGTGCTATCTATGTCTTCATCAATCGATAGCAAATTCTGAAGATAACCACAAACGCATGTGATTCTGGTTGAATGTTCAGATCTTTGAAGTAGACGTCCAAAATTAAGGAGTTGAATATCCTTGGATCTTGGAGCGAAAGAGAGTAATGCAGATAGCAATTGAAATAGGTTGGACCAATTTCCAGTGTTTCAAATTTTTGCGTTCTTCAATATTGATTCAGATTAATCTTTTTATTTTTCAAAGAAAATTATCAATATTGATTTGATTCAATATTGTTCTTCTCAATTCTTTATCTTTGGTCCTTCTGTCAGACTGTCCGACAGTAGGCATTGGTATGCGATTTGTGTTTCAGGCAGCAGTGTAAGTCCGTTGGTAAGCTACGTGTTCCCACCTGCAAACGACCAGTTGGTGAAGAGAGAGAAGTTTGAAGAAATATTATTGCATTGAGGCAATATTAATTTTTATCTTTAAAAATATTTTGATTTTTATGAATTAATGTGGAAGCTACTCAAATCATTGATTCCGAGGAAATTACTCAAAGGAGAGAGTTCTCAGTCTACTATCAAATGGCTCATACTCAAACACCTGATGATGCTCACAAGGCAGAGAAAAATGCCGATGAGCTTAAAGGCTCTAATGAATTACTTCAAATTGCCAAGATTGAAGAACAACTGGAAAATTAAAATATTCTGAAGTTAGATCCAAAGACGGTCTACTTCAAGAATACTTTCAATTTTACTCAAGAATGGGGAGTCAAGATCGTGGAAGACAGGATCGCCATTAAAGACAACCATGAGTCATTGAATCTCATCACTAGAGATTTAACCTTTCACATCGAGAGGAATACTCATTCTTGTACCTTGGAGTAGTCCAAGTTGCAATCAAGAGAAAGAATTTACAAGGAATGTTGACCTTTTAGATATCATTCCTATCACAATGGATGATATCTTCAAGAGATTCAAAGAAACCAAAGAAGTAACGGTTTAAGACTTACAATTTGAAACCAACAAATTGAAGGAAGAAGTCTCAAATTTAAAAAAGAATTTTTAGACAGATTTCTCAAAGCTCACTTCAAAAATAGCAATTCTGAAGAAAGGAAAAATGAAGGTAGAGAAGACCCCAATAGAGGATACTACAGCTGAAGAGGAAGTATTCCTCAATACAATCTCCAGAGTACATTACCAAAAATGGTATACCGAGGGAACTCTGAAAATTCAAGATTTTAAAATTAATCTCATTACTTTGATAGATTCATGAGCAAATCAGGACTGTATGCATGAAGGAATAATACCATCAAAGTACTTTGAGAAGACAACATAAGTCCTAAGAGGAGCAAACGATGTCCCATTGAAGATTAGCCACAAATTATCCGAAGAGCATATCTGTAAAGAAGGTATCTGCTTCGTGACATCATTTTATTGGTGAAAAACCTAAGCCAAGCCATGGTTTTAGGAACACCATTTATTATTCAATTATATCCCTTAATTGTCAACCCAAGTACTAGGAAAAAGAATAGTATTTGAATTCAAAAATCCAGTCCGAGCTCATAAAGTACAACTTATGAGTAAAGATGAAGAGCTAAATTTGATTAATCTTAAAGAAAAGCATATTGCTTTTCTTAAAGAAGAAATTAATTACAAGAGGATTGAAGAAATCTTCTTTAGAAAAATGTTCAAGAAAAGATTCAAGCGTTGAAAGGACGATTCGAAGCAGAAGTTTGTTCAAATCATCCCAATGCCTTATGGGATAGAAAAAAACATGTGGTTGATTTGCCATATGTAAAAAGTTTCAATGAAGATCAAATTTCAACTAAGGCAAGACCAATTCAGATGAATTCTGAATTATTGAAACATTGCCGAACTGAGATAGATGATCTTCTACAGAAGAAGTTGATCAGACCATCAAAAAGTCCATGGTCATGCTCAACATTTTATGCCAATAATCAAATAGAAAATGAGCGTGGTGTGCCCAGGCTGGTAATCAACTACAAACCTTTAAACAAAGTTTTGGAATGGATTAGATATCCAATTCCCAACAAAACCGATTTACTCAAAAGAATTTCAAACTCAAGTATATTTTCAAAATTTGATATGAAATCAGGATTTTGGCAAATCCAAATTTCGGAAAAAGATAGATACAAAACAGCATTCAATGTCCCTTTTAGACAATATGAATGGAACGTTATGCCATTCGGCTTAAAAAACGCTCCATCAGAATTCCAAAAGATCATGAATGACATTCTTGATCCCATACAACATTTCTCATTAATCTATATCGATGATGTTTTGATTTTCTCAACAGGTATAAATCAACATTTTTCCCATCTAGACAAATTCATTTATATTATTAAACGTAATGGTTTGGTAATATCTGTTTCAAAAATAAAATTATTTCAAACAAAAAATCGATTTCTTGGATTTGAAATTTATATGGGCCAAATAAAACCCATTCAAAGGTCCATAGATTTTGCGGACATTTTTTTCAGATCAAATTTTAAACAAAACCCAATTACAAAGGTTTTTGCGTTGTCTCAATTACGTTTAAGATTTTATTAAAGATCTAAGGCCCATTTGTAAACCATTATTTCAAAGACGTAGAAAGAATGAAAAACCCTAGACAGCTGAGCATACGCAAGCTATAAAAAGGATAAAGACTTTACTCAAATCAATTTCCTGTTTGAGTCTTGTCAATCGAAAGGCAACTTTAATTGTGGAATCTGACGCATCCGATATCGGATATGGAGGAATCCTCAAGCAGTCCATGGATAAACAAGAACAAATAGTAAGATTTTATTCTAGAGTATGGAATGATACCCAGAAAAATTATTCGAAAATTAAAAAAGAAATTTTGGCCATAGTTTTATGTGTTCAAAAAATTTAAGGCGACTTAATTAATAAATTATGAGAACCATCTTCTTCATCATAAATAAATGGGGAACCATCTTCTTCATCACAAATCAATGTGTTAAATGATGAAGAAATTACTCATATGATCGAGCACATGAGCCAGATGGCACTCGAAGCAGAAAATCAAGAAGATCATATCATTGCAAGAAGCTATAGCCCAGGTGATATGTTAAAGATTCAAATCAAAGAGGAGGCATCCAGAATAATTCTCAACAGAGGAATTGATATCTAAGACCTACGCGGCCAGACCTCCAATTCGAAGAGAGAAATTTCATGACGTAAAAATCCTTTGACGGAGACTCAATCTATGAATGGAACATAGATGGTCTATCAGAATACTTGATCATGGGAGTCCTTCAAGAGATGCTAATGGAAAATACTGCATACATCTCAAAAGGACATTCAGACCGTGAGTCAGCAAGGCTATTAGCTGCAGGTTTCTCAGGCATCCTCAAATGATGGTGTTATATATATATAAAAGAAGTTACTAGCAAAAAGGTGTAAAAAAAAAAAAAATCAAAGCACACAAGATTTGTTGGTATGGGCTACATATTGTTTATTTTATATATACTAGTTAATTACCACGTGCAAATGCACGTGTGTTTTTTTGTTTATTTAGTTTAATTTCATAATAGCACCTACAAAAGAAAAAACAACAATGCCACTCTTAGTTTAAAAAAATAATATCATAAGACGTGTCAATATAAACTTACTCAAAATAAATTTACCATTTTTTTAGAAAAAAAATTAAAATATATTTATCTCTTAGTTGATAATAGCTAGACAATCACTACTATACATTTTCATCAAAATATAGATTGACACATGCACACTCAATGCACCATTTATACTTCGCCCAACATCTTGAGTTTCTTTTGAAATTAAAAATAATTTTAAAGCAAATGAAATGAGTGAGAATTAATAGTATAGAAAATGGAGCTCAACTGGTTGATGAAAGAATGGTAGAAAAATACTCCTTTTTATAGTTGTAGAGAATGTGGAAGATTTATGAAACTTTTGAAATTCCACCTCATTTAAAATTCTATAATTAAATATAAATCTTCAAATTCTTAGAGAATGAAAGGTAAAACTTTTCATATTCAAACTCTTTAAATTTCATTCATCATCATCAATTTAGTGGGGCATTCAATTTTTCATTCATTCCATAATTTTTTTAAAGATCTAATAAAATTTTAAGCTATTTTTTATATTACATTATATATATATATTCCTAAAAATATACTTTAATAAAAAAGTTAGCTTATGTATTTTTTTATGAATATAAGTTGAATTTTCCTAAAATTGATACAAATTTATACCATGAAAATAAATTTTGAAGTAATAAGATACTATAAAAATATAGATCAATTTTAATACTGAATATCGTCCTATTTTTGGTTTACCACAAAGAGAAAAATGTAATTTTCCTTTAAAATTTAAAAACATATTACTTCTTTCTAAAAAAAAAACATATTACTTCCTATTGTTAGAATATTGAGAAAAAAATCAACATAAAATGATATTAGAGTGATAAGATAAAAAGTAATACTAAGAACACAATTTTTAACAAAAAAATACAACTATACATAAGCTTTAAAAATAGTTTTAAAAAAAAAACGAACGGATTCAACACTATATTTATATTTATTATTTTCCTTTATAAGTGATGTGAGTAAAAAAAAGTCTTACCTATCTCAGTATTAATAATATATCTTTCAATAAAGAAAAAAAAGTCTATCTAGAGGACATTTCCAAATTTGGCTTACCAATTTTCTCCTAACAAATTCTACGTGTCAAGCTAAAACAATTGTTATATATATATAT
The DNA here is from genome assembly GCA_033996785.1 of Trichosanthes truncata. Classification (NCBI taxonomy): domain Eukaryota; kingdom Viridiplantae; phylum Streptophyta; class Magnoliopsida; order Cucurbitales; family Cucurbitaceae; genus Trichosanthes; species Trichosanthes truncata. Next base: position 32,688,824 of record JAWPNB010000009.1, read on the forward strand.
ATATTGGAAAGGTTATAATTTTTTTTACATGTTTATAATTGATTTTTTTATTCATAGCTCATTTTATTGTGAAAAGATTTTATATAATTAATAACAATATAATATAGACAAACGCAAAAGATTAGTCCAATTATCACTTGATTGAAAGAGAATTGAAACAATTTAAATAAATTACATTTTAATTTTGTCCCTATGATATAATTCAAGCTTCTATTTGCCCTTCTAGGTTTTTTTCCCAAATCTAATAGTTAGTCCTTAAATTTAATAAGATAATTATAAATTAACCTTTATGCATTGTCACTAGTTTTTTTAAACAGAAATGGGATGTGATATATTTGTTTTTTTAAAATAATATTATGGTAATAAATTTTCCAACATGGAATTAAACAAATAATTGTATTTCTTTTTTTATTATTGATGTGAGAAAATTTTTAGAAAAATAAAAAGTAATTGTATTGGAGTAAAAAACTACTAAAAATAAACTATTAAAAAAAGAATAAAGATAAAAGATAATTAAACAAATAATTGTATTTCTTATCATTCTCTCTCTTCCCTCTCATCACCCTCCATGTCTCTCTCTCCTCCCTCTTTCCCCCCTCCCCCCTCACAGTAACCATCCCCTATGCCATCTGCGACAAATCTCTAGTGTCCGTCACTTTGTTCAGATCGCGACACCTTGTCGATTTCCCTCCCTTTGCAATCCTCATTGTGAAGCTTCTTCAACTTCAAACCCAAAACTGATTAAGATTAAGAAACTCAAAATTCCAAATTCCTAGAGGACACAAAATTGATTAAGATGAAGAGACCCAAATTTTCAAATTCCAAATCATGAAAAAAGAAATGCAATAGAGGACAAAATAAACCTGAAGATAGAGAAGCTGGAATCATCATCATCAAACAATACACGAAGATATGAAAGAAGTTGTAATGCAAAGAGGAAAATGCAGGACAGTTGGAATTTATGCATTCATCCATGGGAGTTCAACAGTGAATTTACTTTCAGTTTTATTTTTATGAATTTAATTCTATATGAAACGTTTAAATTGAATTTGTAGAAAAATGGTTTTTTTAATGCATTGGAAACAAAGTAGATTAATGGTTTCTTTTTTAATGAAATGGAAACGGATTGCTTAGAATGTATAATTAAATAATTATTAGTAATTGAGTATGGGTGGCCTAATTTGTAAAGTTAGTATTTGACAAAGGGGTAAAGAAGTCAAAAAAAGTTTTTCAAAGATTGTAGCTTTTTAATATATATTATAGATATATATGTAAAAGTGTGAAGCAGCATGAGTTAAAAAAAATGAAAAAAAATGAAAGCACTCTCACGTTAAAAAAAGAAAAGAAAAGAAAAAATTAATGCATATGAATGCATATGAATGCATGAGTGGACAAGGCAACATGCCTTCGGAGTTGATTAAAAAAAAAAAAGGTGGTATCTAACAGTGTAGTGGCAATATGAAAGGGGCAAGTATACATACATACATACATATATATATATATATATACACATACATACATACATACATACATACATATATGTATGTTCTGAAGGTGGTACGACCAGCCTTAAAAAAAGGGGGATTGAGCTTGCAGCAATAGCAGACTAAACCGAAAAAAAAAGTGTTCCCAGAGAAATTTCACTAACCAACGGCGTAGGTAAGCACGGAGGAAGACTATGGTTTGTGACGTAGGAAGCAAAACTCAAGACTGCCCCCCAAAAAAATGAGCGTTAGAAGTCGAATAAAAAAAGAGAAAGAAAGAGTTTAAGACGAGAAGAATTCTCCATACTTAAGGCTTTTAGGTGGACGATAAGCCTTAGAATTAAGGCTTATTTAACTTCCAATTGCTTAAAATATTCTTGTTTTGACTTAAGACCAATCGAAATTATTGGAAAGATTGTTCTAAATTAAGAAAGAAATAAGTATGATGGTATTCGGGGTGGAATTCTAAATAAATTAATCTTGTTTGCAGGGAACATGGAAATTGCAAAATCAAATTGCAAATTCCAGATTCTGCAATCTGTGGACAGCAGGAGAAGTCAAGAATTCTCGAGAAATCTAACGCAAGAAAAAAAACCCATATATGGAATACCAAAATTACCGCATGAATTGGAGGAATTTGAGCACAAATTTGGGATGAGTCAACCCTAGGAAGGATCTAAAAAGAGTAGAAGAAGAGAGGCGGAAGCATTCAGGGTTTTAACAAGGAAAAATTTGGAACCAGAAGCTCTGTTTTTGCTTCAACAATTATTTTTCTATTTTTAGCAAAAATGTTCAATTTCAGTCTCATTTTTCCTTCAATTTCTACTCATCTTATGGAGAGTGTTTGCAGTACAATCGTTGTTCTTCATTTGAATTATTCTTGTATTAAGTTTAAGTTTTATTTCAATCTCTATTCGTGGGTTTATTGCAACGACAATGCTCTATTTCTGCATTTTTTTTGGTCCACTTGGGTTTGCCGAGGATTTCAGCCTTCTGTTTTAATTTCCTAAATTTTCTTCTTGTACTACCAAGAGTCATGGGCAACACAAATTGTTCTTCATTCGAATTCTGTTTTGTACTAAGTTTTGGTATTAATCCATCCTCTGTTTGTGGGTTTTCATAGTTTTCTTCATGTTCAACCTTTATATTTATGTTGTGAGTTGTTTAACTTCGGTATTTATTCCAGTTTGTTCAATCCAATTCAAGTGGCACTTGGATTGTGAAGAGTAATCATCAAATTGAATCGATTGATTGGAATGGAGTGAGTTGTGTTGAACAAAATTGAATGAATTTTATCATTACTTGATTCTGTCCTCTATTGTTTTTCAAGTTTCAGATTTTGTGGGAATGTTTATAAGCCCATCAGAATCAAGGGCAGAAGGAGGAAGACTAAAAATTCCTATAGATGCCTTGATTCTTTGTTTTAATTCCAATTGAGAATTTCTTCTTGAATTCCTTGTAGTTATTGCCGAGGATTGCACTACAATTTATTGTCTTAATTATTCAAATAATCAAATTTCTAATATGAATTTTTCTCCAAAAATTAATTGTAAATTTTTTATCCTTAATATGAGCTAAAAATTCTTAGGGGGTTCAAGGATGTGAATTCCCTAAGAAGTACTTGTAGCCTAAATTCCAATAAAAACCAAGCCTACATCTCAATTGTTTGCTTGTGTTGAATAAATTTTCGTTGAGATTCTATATTGATCAACTAGGGTAGCAACTCAAGCTTAGATCTAATACCGACTGGGTTAGAGATAAGCGAATTTCACACAAGTAATGGAGAAAGAGCTTAGACATAAGTCAATCCATACCCTAGACATAGGGATTAAGGACTCCAAAACCCATAAAATTGTTTAGCAGGATGATCTAAGATAGAGAGACTATAGACATATAAGTCACTCACTTAGCCTTCTAAAACCTAAATTCAAGGTAAATAGGAGAAGCAATTTTGGTTTACAATTGAGTGTGGAGTAGGTTGGAATTGCAATTTTGGCTTGCAATTACAACTTAGGGCAATGACATTCTTGAGCCCCATTCTTTATCCAAATTCCCTTTGAAATCTCATTCACTAAATCTATCTAGTTTACTATCAAATATTGCCATTTCTAGATTCTGCGATTCAATTCTGCAATTTTTGTTATTCCAACATTGCCATTTTTCGATTCTGCATTTTTTCCAACACACCAACCTAACCTTGTTTTTGCAATTTTAGTTTTTAAGTTACAATTTTCCTTACACTTTGCTTTACAATATTTTTGCTACACCGTTCCCTTGGGATTCGATACTTGGTACCCGCATACCATTTTATATTACTTCGATCGCGTGAGCTTGCGTGTACACCGATCAGTGGAATGGTCTTATGTCTTGGCCTACGCAATCTCTACAATTTATAAAGGGAGGGATTATGTCAAAACATATAAGGAGAGTTTTGATTTTGGCAAAAAATTTGGCCTAATCAAATAAAATTAGCGAGCCAAATTTATGAATCTCCTACCATTGTTATTATGGGAAAAATCTACCTCCAAATTTAGGTGAGGAAAATTTTTATCTAACCAAAATGTCTCTATGATTTAGATAAATATCTACTTCCAAATTGGAGAAAAATTTTAGCCAAATACAAGAATCAAAATTTTTTTCTATAAGCAAACATTTCGATTATTTGACAAAAATACTTGAAGTCAAAATTTTGGCATTTTTTTTTCTCTCAAATCAAAATTTGGGTATATTCCAAATTTTCTTCCAAATCAAAATTTGAGTTAAGTCTCAAATTCAAATTCCATTCCAAATTCAAGCCAAAGTGCATATAATTTTGGCAAAATTTTCCAAATCAAAATTTGAGCATGCTCCAATTTTCTCCAAGTCAAAATTTGAGTAAGATACAAATTCAAATTCCATTCCAAATTCAAGTCAAGAGCCAGATAGAATCTAAACTCTATGCAAAGTCAAAATTTTGGCACAATTTCTTAAATCAAAATTTGGGCATATTCCAAATTTTCTCCCAAATCAAAATTTAAATAAGATTCACATTCAAATTTCATTCCAAATTCAAGCCAAAATCCAGGGACATCCTAAATTCGTCCAAGTCAAAATCATCCTATATTTTGATTCAAACTTGTATTTTTCAAGATTAATCCACCACATACTTGTGCATAAATCTCCAAAAAGGGGCATTTGTTAAATAATAAATTTTGGCCAATCACAAATTGCCACATCATTAATTTAAATTAGTGATAAAATAAATTTGGGACCAATTACAAATTTACACGTGTCCTCAAATTAAATTAAAAGACATGAAAATTTGGTGAATCAAATAATGCCACATGTCTAGTATTGATCCCTTGGACGACTTATGCGAGTCCAATCAAATTATGACACATGACAGTTGGACCTGACGTTAGTTTAGTCCGATATCATTAAAAATGAATTGGGCCAAATTTAAATAATTTAAGTTTATTGAAAATGATTGAATTACACCCAAATAAGCCCAAGTCCAAAAGTTGGGCCTATAGTCAACCAAGCCCAAGCCCAACAAGGTCCACCACACTCTATAAATAGAGGAGGCCACCCTGCATTTGAAGGCATTCAGAGGTGTCAAAATCTAGAGCATTCAGCTAGAGAGTTTAGAGTCTTCAAGAGTCAGAATTCAGAAGCTTCAAGTTCAGTCAGAGAATCCAGAGAATTTAGAAGATCCAAGATTCAGAATTCAGAAGATTCGACGACTGGAAGGCTTTAACAAATTGATTGTCTCTTCACCAACTACAAATCAAAGATTCAGTCTCCCTCCGTCTTAGAACAAGCTCGCCAACCCTCATATCAAAATCTACATTCTGAGAGAAAGCATCAAGGATTATACATTAGAGACTGTAACACCACACCCACATAAATCAATACAAATCAAGTTCATTCCACGAATCAAATTTCTCCGAAAACCTCGTGTGAACAATATTATAAGTTTTAAAAAAAGAATGTCATTATGTAAATAACTAAGATCATTTTAAATAATTAATTAAGACCCATTTCATTTCGATAATTCAATAGTAAACATTATATGTTTATTATATTCATCACCGATAAATAAATCAATAAAACACTTAATTTAAAATAGAAAAAAGTACTATATAGCTAAAATTAAAACAAACTATTAAATTAAGAGCAAAATTTTAAAACGAAAACACAATAAATAAATAAATAAACTAAATTGAGTACATAAAGACTAAAAAAAATAAATATAAAAAATGAATTAAAAAAAGGTAAACTATATCATGTTTCTAGCCTATCAATGATCATTTAAAAATATATTATGGTCAGAGATGTCATGTTTAGTTAAATCTGTGGTTACACTAGTTGGCTTTATTTTGCCCTAGTTTAGTGGGCGGGTGGTTGATTGTACATGGAGTTCCCTTTATGCTCTTGTGGCTAATTTTCTACTCTCAAATAGGTCGTGGGTTTGACTATGTGTGCTGATGGAGTTTGTGCCTCAGGTACATTTTGTACGACCTTGTCAGATTGCTCTAGCCATTTTTTTGTTGCAAGTGCTTGGAAGGTTATCAGGCTGAGGTGACTGTTAATTCTGTCATACCCCATGTTTTCAGGTATGATTAATTTTGTCTCTTGGGCGCATTTTCAATAATGATGTTGGGATTAAATTACTTGGAGTTAATTTTAAAAGTTTATTTTCCCTTGAGTTTTTATTTTGGAAATTAAATTGAAGCCAAAAGATTTTACTTGAGATCTGCACTAAGATATGAAAAATCTTTAGGAGTTAAATTTGGGTTTTAAGATTGGAAAAGAGAAAATTTTGGTATTTTAGAAGGCCTTAGAATTTTCCAACTTAACGATTTACTTTTGCTGATAGACAATTCTTTAGAGTTTCACCAAGGGAAATCGAAAGATAGCAGGATCAAGGCTTCAAACACTTCTTCGAAATCTGTCTGAGGGAGCTGGAAACTGCCAAGTAGAGGTGCTTGGAAGTTGAATGTCGGCGCGGCTTGGTCGAGCAAGCTCAACTGTGGGGCTGACGTGGGTTAGTTAGTCAAAGACTGGACTGACGTATGTTGATAGGTGGTTACAATTCATCCACCAAAGCTAGTCGGCTGAAATGCTTGAAGCTCTAGCCATCTTAGATGGTTTGAAGGAAGTACTCTCTTGAAGAAAATACAGCCTTCCATCTCATTGTGGAGTCAGATTCGATGGAGGTTATCAATTTGCTGAATCATTCTGACTCTGATTTGTCTAAAGTTTCCTTTTTGTTGAGGATATCCTTCTTTTAGCTAAGAATGTTAATTCCATTATTTTTTGTAACATCCCTAGAGAGTAGAACAAAGCTATCCATGAATTAACAGCTTTGGCATCTTCTTCAAGGTGATATCCGATTTGGAAAGATAACTTTCTAGGGGAGGTTATTTCCCTCATCTCTGAGCGGGATCTGGTGCTGTAAGCTTGGTTGCTTTTGAATATATCTTCATTTTAAAAAAAAAAAAGGCTTTATAATTTTCCCTCTTTTTATTAATTGGGCTTGTTGAGCAAACTAAAGAAAAAAGAAAGAAAATTAAGGGAGAAAAGAGGTAGACCAAAAATTATATGGATGGCTCAAATACTAGGGCCCAAATGAAATTTGACCCACCTTATAAAATTAATGAGGTATAACCTTTTTTTGATGTCAGCAACTATATGAAATTATGTTATTTCCCTTGATGTAAAACAATAGAAATATTCCTCTTTCTCTTTCCCTTCTGTCTCCTTCTTCCCTCCCCTCTTCCTTTTTCTCTCCCTCTCTTCTCTACAATTATTTTTCTCTTGCCTCCCTCCCCCTCTTTTCTATGCAATTAATTCCAGGATCTGTTTCTTTTATCATCTAATTTTTTTTTTCTGTCAACTCTCTATTTTCCCTCTTAGTCTACTTTTTTTTTTCTTTCAAATCTTATGTTTAAAAATAAAAAATTAATCAAAATTTGACAATTTTTGTTCTTCTTTTACAAAACATATTTCTAAATCAGTGTTCCCACAAAAACATAGATATTAGAATTCACCAACAACGAGAGCAAGAGATGAGAACTAGAGGACGAGAGCGAGAAACGAAAAGGACGGACGAGAGCAAAATTGAAATTGGACATCAAATCAAAACTCTACAGCAAGGATCGATCCTAGGACAGAGAGATTAAGAGTGTTGGGAGCAAGAGGGGTGAACGAGAGGGGTAGAAGAGAGTGAGATTGAAGATAAGAGTGAGATCAAGAAGCAAGATCGGAAATTAGCACGTGTTCATAAGGAGGGGCAACAAGGTAATTCAATTTTGATGAAGACGCCAACAAAAGGGCATATAACTTTAGTTTCAAAAAGTGGGACAAATTTCATTTTGGGCTTGGATTTTGGGCTATCTGTACAATTTTCCCAACCTTAGCCTATCTCTTCTTATTTCCATCTCTTTGCATGAAACACAACTGCATGCCCCCTCCCCTTTGGGTGATTTCTTTTCTCTTGGCCAGCTCCATCTCTGACGACGACGTGAGCAACAGACCAGCCAATAAAGCCTTGTGCTTCGACGACATCTTGCAGCTCCTTGCTCACACGATTATGGCGACTTTCCCAGTAAACCCGTGCAGCGGCGACGATAAACACTCTCGACAGCAGTGATGCAAACCACCACGCCCATAATTCGAGCCTTGACGCAACCTACAGCGTGCGATATCCTTCCAGCAAGCATCCATGCGATTTTCACGAGTTTTGACGAACCCACACAAAATCATACCTCAAACCACTTTGATCTTGTGACCCGCACCCCATTCAGCCTTGGATCTAATTACCCATGATTTGATGGCTACAGATCTACGATTTCGAACTCTTTTGGACACCAAACAATGCGTATTCAAGTGTGTTTGCTGTTGATTGGTAAACTTTAGAGTGTTTTAGCCCTTTCAAGTTCCTTTGTAATTGTTGCAACTTGGTTTCTAACCAATGGACAACTGTTGTTTGTAGTTTTGAATGCTCTCAAACTCAAACCACAAGGACCTAAGTCAGTTTGGTAAATTTATGGTGGTAAAACTCCTTTAAATTAAGTTTGATCTCAAATTAAGTGCTTTGGAATGGTCCCTAACCACTAGAAAGTACCTGTTTGTAGTTTTGAACAAATTCAGAGTTCTTTTAGATGCTTCCAGCAATTTTCCAAGACCGCTTTTTGTAAAGATAGAGTGGTAAGGTTTCATTTAGACCTTTTCTAAGCATGTTTAGGTGCTGTAAAGATAGAGTTTCCAATGAGTTTTACAGAACTCAAAAGAGAGTTTCTAACCCAAAATCTCCTTTAAACCAAATTCCTGGAAATTATGTTTGTAGCTTTGGTTTAGTTTCAGAGTGTTCGAATTTTGTTTAAGGGAGATGTTGGGTTAGAAACTCTCTTTTGAACACTCTTTTTGTGCCAATTAAGGTTTTCAAACTAAGTTTAGTTTCTAAAACTCGTCTCTTTGTTTAGGAACCTTTTAGGCTACTTTAGGAGTGACTTAGGATGTTTGTACGTAGTTTTTACCTATTGTGTCTATTGTACGGTGAAATACCAATGCACCTTGGGTACAAATGGTTGAGGGGTGGTATTGTCACCATTAGAATAAGAGGAGCATCGAGGCTTTGGGTACAAATAGTCAAGGGTTAATGTGATGAATCTAGAAAGCATGTGTTGAGGCGCCTAGGGAAAGGCCAATACATTGCTATGTCATTAGTGCACCTTGAGTACAAATGGTTAAATGGCGATGAACGATTCGAGGCCTTGGGTACAAATGGTCAAGAGTCGAATGCTAAGCTCTATAGAGAAACATCGAGGCCCTAAGTACAAATGGTCAGAAGTCAATGCAACTTTAAGGGTTAGTTTTAGAGAGCTTTGGTGAGGGCTAAACATAGGTGTTGAGTGAGCTCATGGAGCTTGAGTATGCATGGCATGGTGCAGAATTTACGTGTTGGGTGCATGACATGATTCGTGAGTTTATATGTTGGGAAAGTCATATGTATTGCTTGTTTACGTATGTTGAACATGTTGCTTGTGTTATTAGCTTTGAAGAGTATGTTTGTTGCATGAGAAGCATGTTGTTTGCCTTGTTTGATGCTTGGTGGCTCATCAAGTGTAAGCTAGTTACTGAGTACTTTTGTACTAATCCCCCCCCCCCCCCCCCCCGCCCACCAACCAAAAGTTTTGCATGTGACTAAAGTTCCCACGAACTTGGTGGTGAAGAGGAGACATTGGAAGAGGCCATTAGCTGATTGGTTTTTCTTAGTGATTAATTTATGCTGAACTTAATTTAGTTGAATTACATTAGCTAGCTAGCTGTTTTTATTTCTTTAGTAGTTAAGTTAGATGGTGATTTGGTTATTGTATTTCATTAAATTATTCTTTAGTTTGTTGCTTGAGCAGAACTTAATGCTAGTTGCTGTTTAGTTGTATTAGAAGTCTAGAGCTAGTGTTGTTAACTTTGCTGTTAAGTTGAATTATTTTTAGTGGCTTATTGGAAGTTCAATGTCTTTCTCGTTCTTGTTTTTGAGATTTGGTGTACATTGGTTATTTTGGTGGTTGAAGTATAGTATCTATGTCTATCAGGTGTTAGGTAAATGGGTAGTTATTGTAGCTACCTTGTGATGCTACCGAAATTTTTGAGGCATCACAGTTCTATAGGATAGGCTCCTCTGTTTTGGGGGTAACATCTCCAAGCATGCATTTATTGCCTGGTTGGCAATTCGTGATAAGTTGTTCACTAGGGATCATCATCATAATTGGGATTGGTCTATTTCGATAGATTGTTTCTTTGTTCAGCTATTGCAGAATCTTGGGACCATTTATTCTTTGATTGCTAATTCAGTTGAGTAATTTGGGGTAGTGTTCTGGCTTGGGGAAGTTCTACCCATCGATTTTCTTATTGAGCTGCTGAGTTGGATTGGATATGCAAGGTGAGCAAGGGTACACGTCGTTGGCATCATGTGTGGAGGCTTCTCTGGTGTGCTTCTATTTATCATATTTAGAAGTAGCAAAATCTTCGACTTCATGGGTCGAGTGCTCATTCCTCTCAATTTGTCTTTTATATTATTCAAGCGGAGGTGGCTGCTCAGTGCTCTTCCTGGCTGGGAGGGCAACTAACTCTTTCCTCTGAGTCTCCTTATAGGATTGGTTTTCTTGGTTTTCTCCTTCCTTGACTCGGATTAGGTTTGGGTTTACATTATTGGTTTTGTTTGGCCTTGCTCAGATTGTGAGCCTTTTGTTTTTGTTTGACTTAGTTTCTTTGTGCCTTGGCTTCGAGCTATGAGGCCCCCCCTTTTTGCATTGAATACATTTACCTTTGCAAAAAAAAAAAAAAAACATTTACAAAAATAATAATAATACTTTAGTAATGAGTCCATAGTAAAGGGTTATTCTAGATCCATATAAGACTCATTAACAATAAAAAAATAATAATGTATATACATATTTTATGTTTACAGCAAACCCTAAATCTCAATTTTTTTCTCCTCTCTTCTTACTCTTTTATTCTTTGCAAATTGATAATCCCATGAAATGAGATTAATTTAGCATATTTTCTTACTTATTCTCGGTCAAGGCTGAGTGGAAAGCACACTTTTATCTTTTTTTGGTAAGTTCTTATAAAGTTTAATTAAGAGTCGGATTTTTGTTTAGTTTTCCTTTTTCTTATTTCTTTTACTCTTTTTAGTCTTTTGTCGTAGTTTGGTTAATTGTAGTTTTGTTTGCTCCTTGTTTTGAAGCCTAAGGATTGAAAAAAGCATGTTGAAATAGTAATGTTATAGCATCGTGTAGCATCCCGCAACATCATGCAACATTGGCAGCTTGGTAGAAAAGATGAATGTGGGTCCACTTTTGATGACGTACCAGCAGATTTTGGCACTTAAATCCATTTAGATGGGTCAAAAATGAAACGAAAAGAAAGCCCAAAGCAATGGTTGGAAGAAAGAAAACCTAATTTGGGTGGGTGTCTTACGTGAGAAAAGAATAGGGGAAAAAATCGCACAGTAGTTGAAAAAGGAGAAGAAAAAACGTAGCAGCTGAGGGATTTGAAGGAGACTTCTTCTTCAACTTTCTTCAACTATACCCATTCTCCTTTTCTTCTTCTTACTCTCTAGTTTTGTTCCTTAGATGTATCTTTGCTCTTAATTCCTTAATATTGTAGCTAAGTTGAGTTGTTTTTAGTGTTAATAGTTTGTGAACTTTGATTTAAATCCAATATGCTTTTGGGTGTTGATTTGTTTATGTTTGTTTTCCTTTTAAAAAGCATGAACTAATTTCTTAGGCTATAATTTATTGGGGCCATAATTCCATTTTTCGAGCCATTTTGCTATAGAAGTGCTATAGAAGTGTAGTCTTCTTATGGGTATTTATTTCTTATTGTTCTTCTTAAGAGTGATCAACTTAGGAAAGGATACAAGCTTGTTTTAATTATGAAAAGGTTAAAATGAGTAGAAATAGCATAAGCAATACAAGTAGGTGCATGCCTTGAATTAGGGATGAACGTTTGGCTTATATTAGGAAAATTGGGCTAGTTGTAAACCCGAGATTTTTCCTTGGAATTTCTTTAAAAAGAAATTTGTTAAAACATTTTTGGGAAATTGTTGTATAAGAAAAAGAGGAATAAAACAAAAGAAAAGGTAAGGGAAAACAAAAAGGAGTTATGTGTTTTGGTATGTTTTGTTTTAAAAAAAAGAAAAAGAAAAAGAAAAAGAATTGAGGGAATGGATAAGCTTTGGGAGCACTCACCCATTTTCTCCCATTTGCTTCTCTTTTATTAAAAAAAAATAGAGCATTTCGTGGGATAGGTTGAAGAAAGAGGAAAAGAGAGCTTCCTGGGTTGGAAGTTGAAGAAGAAGGGGGAAAACTCAGCACAAGCCTCCATGGCATCTAGGTGATCAACTGTACTCACTACTGTTGTTTAGATCGTTTTGAGCTCCACAAGAAGAGTTAAGAGGTGAGATTTATTTTTCTTGAAATTTAACCCATTTTCGAACAAATTTCGTGAAGGAAGCTCGAGCAAAATCTGACTTTAAATTATTGATTTGCCAAGGGGAAGACAGAGGAGAGATTTTGCTGTCAAATCTGAGAAATCTCTGGAATTTGGGACGTTCTGATCTGTAGGATTTGAATCAGAAGCTCCATTAGGTATGGTTGGAAAGCTTATTTAATTTCCTATAACTTTAATGAAGAAGTCGTGAGAAAAACATGATTGGAAGTGGCTTTAAAATTCAGGTCAAGTGTGGTGTGCAGCAGAAAAACGATTCTGGAAATTTCAGAAGCTTAATTTTAGGGAAGTCGCTTTCGAGGTATTTACGGACACATCTTTTGGGAATTTCGATTCCATTCCTTCTGATAAGTTTTAGAGGGTTCAAAAAGGAAGAGTTTGGTATAAAGTACATCATTTTTAGCTAAGTAATGAAGAAGTTATGAGTATGTGAAGTTAGAGTATGAAATCTGCAGAATACTGGAAGTAGATAGAATGGTTTTGCAATTCTAAGCTTGGAGTTCATGAATTCAAAGTTCTAATGCTTGGTTTTGGTTTATTTGACAGGCCAAGAGGAAATAGGTCAAGTATACGGGCCGAGAATCTAGATCTAACGCTGTGAGTGACAAAACGAATTTCGAAAACATATTCTATGCTTGAATTCATGTCTATGTGAATATAAGACTTCTTAGGAATGAATTAGCTTAAATGTTTTATGTTTTCTGAACACATGGTTATGAGCATACATGATTGCCTAGGAATGATTTGAAATGCTCGTTGTGAGCTTAGATTTTTCCAACGAAATTTACATGTGAGCATATGTTTATTGATTTGCTAAAATCTAGTGAAAATGTTATGATTTCAGGCAAGCATGCTCTAGCAGGTAATGTTTAAAGATTATCATGTGTTTTTCTGAGACTCGAATGAGTAAATGATTGAGATATTGAGCCGAGGCTGGTTAGTACCGCGTGCACACAGGTCGTTTTCTGTTGTCAACGTTGAGTCTACTCCGTGACAACAATGCTGTCGTGAGTGCTGGGCGGGCCCCACTACGACAAAGACGATGGGAGTGCTGGGCGAGCCCCACTACATCGTAGAGTGAACGTTGGTTGTACTGGGCGTGCCCTACACAACGTAGATTGTCATATGTTTCTAGATGGTTAATATTCTTGGTATGCCTTGCGAGTTTTAATGACATACTTGTTCGATTTCTGAGAAAAACTATGGTAATTATTCGTTTATATTTAGCGCTTGACTACCGACACATATGCCCAGAGTTTACCAAATGTTGTAATTTGCGAGTTAATAGTTATAAACTCAGTCACTCACTGAGCTTCCCAGCTCATTCTTTCAATGTTTTCCAACTTTTCAGGTAGTGATCGAGCTCCCGGTGCCTGAAATCCTGCCATAGTCTGCCGAAAGCTCTACGAGTTTGATATTTTGTACGTGGGTGGAACTGTATAGCAAGTCCAAACATTTTGTAGATATTATGAGAGGAACATATAGTATATTCATGTATGCACTAGTGGTCGTGGTTGTGTAAACCATGGTTGGGATGTATTTTGGTTGTAGTACTCCCTACCCGCTTAGAAGTTCAAGTGGGGTTTAAGTAGGACTGCTCCGTATGTATGTATATTGCTTTCAAACTTCCGCTGTGTTGTGTTTAAACATTTTAATTCAAGTATAGTATGTTTATCAGGTATAACAGGGTCACAGGTATCGTTAGGGAGGAAACGATGTCTGTTGGCTTCACGCCATCTTCCGGGCTAAGTTAGCAGGTGGTTCGGGAGGGGGTGTGACACTAGTCATGTGTTTGAAAGCTGAGGTTTCATAGACATATGTTAAACATTGCTTTAAAACCAAAATTCAGGGATTAGAAGTAATTTTTGAAATTTATTCTTAGGTTTTTCTGTTATTATACAGTGCAGTAATGCTGCACATTGTTATAGCATATCATACAACATTTGGGAGCTAAAATTAGCAGTGAAATTTCATAAATTCTAGCGCCTTAAGTATTTGATTCTCGTCTCAATTGTTATCAATTTTAGCTTTATATTTCCTTTAATTAGATTACTAAAAATTAATTTCCTTGTGTTGAGCTTGCATTTTTTTTTTGAATTTTAGATCACTTGTTTCCTTTAGAAGTAGTTGTTAATGGTACTTAATTTTATAAAGTTTGCATTAATTAGTCCTTGTAGGATCGACCTTGTCTACCATTTCTATTTGCGATTGTGTATGCTTGTGTGGTGAGTTTTTGCACAACACAAACTCCCACAGTCGCCACCTCCACCCCTGAATATTATTTTGCTCACAATGAATGTCGCTGCACCACATTGTTACAAAAGTCGAACACCCACAAACATTTAGCTATGCTCCCAATCATTTTGGATCTGATGTCATGAGTGAGAGTGCTACATATCTCAATAGCCACTCAAATAGATAATGAAATAGTAAGAGTGGCCCTTCTTGAAAGATGATAACCTTATTTGTTGTAGTGGATATCCAGCCTATGGATTTTCATGTACAACTTTTTCTTTGAGGAAACTATCTGACAGAGATTGGATGGGTAAGTTATTCTAAAGGAAATTTCTTCAATTAAAGTTTTGAAATCTTGACAAACTTCCTCTGGTTCAATTGTTGGCAACCTAACACAAAATTTATGTCGTTGATGAAAAGAACAATCTTTTGCAAAGTCGACCACAATTGCTCTGCTATCTACCTTATAATCCAGTGGTGAAAAAGTGATTCTCC
Source organism: Trichosanthes truncata (assembly GCA_033996785.1). Classification (NCBI taxonomy): domain Eukaryota; kingdom Viridiplantae; phylum Streptophyta; class Magnoliopsida; order Cucurbitales; family Cucurbitaceae; genus Trichosanthes; species Trichosanthes truncata. Next base: position 32,704,036 of record JAWPNB010000009.1, read on the forward strand.
CTCTTCTTTGGGTGCTCCCCTCTAACTTTTTTATTTATTAGTGGGAGATGTAATGTAACGACCGACATTTTCAGGTATTAATTAAAGTTTAATTTTGAAATTTAAATTAATTGTAAGGCCAATTTCATGTTTAAAGTTGTGCATTGAGATTTAATTTTGGGATTTACATAATTGGAATTGGAGAATTGGAGGGTAAATTGGGAAGAAAGAAGGGAAAAAGAGATTTAATTGTTTTGGGGGCATTTTTGTTAATTAGGTGACTTTGAGCCAAGTCCAAGCCCAAGGAGAAACCAAGCCCAATTATCTCTCTCTATTATATTTATGCTGCACGCAGCCCTAGGTCAAGCCAAGCCTTCAAGCCAACTCCCAAGCCAAGCCGTCATCTTCTCCAACTTCTTCTTCTTCCTCCCTTGCGTTCGACAGCTCCATTGGAGCAGAAATTTTTCAGATATGCACTGCTACACTAGAGCCATCACACGCCGTCGCAACCACCACCCCAAACTGCAGCCCCTTCGTCACGCCGCCGTAGAACAGCCACCGCGCAACACTGGGCCGAGTTTCTACAGATCCACTAACCACAAGCCCCGACGCTTATCCAAACCGCCGCTCGGATACGCGAACCACCTGGGAGCCGCCCCGCCTCGCCGACCACTGCGTAGACCGCCGAACGTCGTTGTGACTTAATCTCAAGTGCTGCCGCTGCTGTAGCGAGATTGCTCTATTTTTGGACTAATTTTCTGGCGAATTTCGACACTGTACAACCCCGTTTCGGCTCTGTTTTCACGTGGGTAAGCTTATTCTCGCTGTATTCTTATGGTTTTCAAATGGTAGATCTAGTTTTGGGCACTGTTTTGTTGTTTTGGAGGTTGACCCATTGATTTTGGGCTCTATTTTGGAATACCTATTGTAGGTGGAAGTTGGTTTGACAAAAATTGAATCAAACCATCATCTATTTGGCAAGGTTCGGTTATGTTTTGGGGTAGGAATTGAGGTAAAATTTTCATTCTAAAATCAAGCAAATCCTTGAGTATATGTTGGCCTTCAATTCTAAGATTTGGATTGTGGGGGGAAAAAATTATTATCTCCTAATTCTTTTACTAAGTTTGGGAGGTAGTTGGACTTTAGGATGATTATGAAATATGAGTTTCTTAGGGATAAATGGAGTTATTAAACCAACATCTTAGGGTGATTTTTTTTTTTGAATTGGAGTTGAAGGCTATGAATGTCAAGCATGATCTTGTGGGGTTTTTTGTAGGTTTGCCAAAGGATTTCTGAAATAGGAGTTTGAGGATTTTTCTTGAGCATTGGCCAAGGTAAAGGACTTTATGCCGGTATGCTTAAATGCAAGTTAGGAATTGAATTGAAAAACTACATTTGAAACAAAAAGCTTTTATAAATGTTCCATTATGATTTTTGATGAATTTTAAAATGCTTTATTATATATGAAAATGGATTTTCACCTATTGATTGCCAAATATTCTTGTGAATGTGATGCATGGTTTATGGTTTATGATTTATGAGAATGTTGCCTTGTGATGCATCATGGAATGAAAATTTAAAATGCTTTGGGACCTCATGCATACATGTGAATTTTCATGATAGAATGATTTCGAAGGCTGTGGCAATTACCCCCTAAATTTAAAGATGTACATCTAAATGAAAATGAACCTAAAAAGGTTAAATGGAAAGGAACCTGAAAATGTTAAAATGAAAAGGAACCTAAAAAGGTTAAATGGAAAGGAAAGGTTAGGTTGGGTTAATTGTCCACATTAAGCCGAAGAGACAAGTTAAAAGAGAAACGTTTCCACTATGAAAAATGTTTTAGGTCCCACTAGAGGAAAAAGTTTTAAAAATCACTTTGTATTTGTTTGCATATCCTGACCCCGGTAGTGAAATCACTTATTGAGTATTTTAAATACTCACGCTTTTCAAAATGTTTTTCTTTTTAGGTAAAGGCAAGGGCATCATAGGCGAATGACAGGATAGTTGCTGCAATAGGCCATGGGTGACCTATAGAAGTTTTCCTTCCGCAATTTCTTTATTTTTAGCATTTTTAGAATATCTTTTTAGTAGACGTGTTATGAAAATTAACTCAATTGTTAAATGTTTTTAGTTTATTCTTATGCGTTAAAATAAAGGGATCCCGAGGTAAAGGTTTTTGATTGTTTTTATAAAGGTTTATTTCTTTTGAAAGATTATTTAAGTTTGATTTTTATTTCATTTGCATGCATTTAGTAACGGCCCTAGAAACTCTAATACGAAAAGTAGTGGTCTTTACATGTAAATACATCTCCCGTTGATAAATAAAAAATTGTTATGTGTATCTGTATATGCATAATCATAGAAGTTGAGGAAGATAAAAAGTTTTTTTTTTTTTTTGGAATTTTAATGGAGTAGAGGAACATTATATAATGTTATTATAGGAGTTGTATTCATGGTATGAGATTCTCGTAGTATTTACTATTTAGAAAAGAAGATGAAAAGTTAAACATGTATAATGATGGTATTGAATGAGGGGGTGGAAGATAAAAAGATCAAGAGAGAGATTTGGCATACAATTGAAAAGTGAAGAGATCAAATTGGCACAAAAAGTTTTTCCTTATTGTGCCATTTATATATACTATAGATCCCTTGAATAGACGAACTTCATCCGGCGATTTAAAACTACAATATTAAAATAAATAATTTGAAATTAAATATATTTTAATAGAAAGTTTTAAAAAATACATTATTAAAAAAAAACTCGTGTTTCATTATGATCATGAATATTAAATTTGTAACTATTTTGTTAAATTACTACCACGTTGAACCTTATAATTAATTAGTTCAATTACAAAGAAATTACATTTTCTTTTATTTGATTAAATAATTCAATAAAATAGAACATTTATAATTTTAATAAAATTCTATAGCCATTCAAATATTTAGAATTCAAACGTAAAAAAGAAATGAAATTAAATATTTTAATTTTTAATTTTTATATGAAAATTAAATATTAGGCCTGTCATTTATAGTATTTTAAGAATAAAAAGAATTTGTTTGTTTATTGAAAATTATTAATGAATTGGATTTTGTTTTATAGATACTTTATATTGAATATATAATTTTAAAGCAATCCTGAAATAACATGAAAATCTCTCATTTGTAGTTTTTAAGACTATAAAGAATTTGTTTGTTTGTTAAAAATTATTAATTTATTGGATTTATTGTTTTTCTTATAAATACTTTATATTGAATATATAATTTTAAAACACCCTTGATGTAATGCCCAACACTTATTTATTTATTTTTTTTGGAATGAAATGTTGTATATAATTGTACTATATGATAAATTGGAACTAGATTTAAGTTGATTGTTGATTTGAGATTTGAGATTGGGTAGAGGGTAAAAGGGAAATTTTGTTGTGTTAAGTTGAGGTTTTGAAAAGAGGAATTGTTGGTTAAGCAAATAAAGGAAAAGGAATAGTAAAAAAAACAGTCAAATCCCCATTATTTCTCTAACCCTCTCACGTCTCACCCCCCTTTCTTTTCCTTTTTTTATTTTTTTAAAATTTTATTATTGTTTCTCTCTCTTTCTTACCATACGCATGGGCGTCCTCCCCCCTTTTTCTTCTTCTTCTTCTCCTCCTCCTCCTCTCCTTCTCCCCGCTGACGACACCCACACTCCATAGTCGTAGCTCACCAAAACTGTGCTATCGCCGTTTGCCGCGTTGTTTGCTGTCGAATGCCTAACCACATGCCCAAATTTGTCGGAATAACGCCGCCTCCGTTCGCCCACACACTGCCATTCAAACACATGCCAGCCTAGCCTTGTCACACGCCTCTGCCACTGCTAGCCGCCGACAGTCTCCTTCTCTCCCATTCGGTTTATAAGACAACAAGTTTTGAGATCATTTTTCTGGCGTCATTTTGATTGGGTAAGGTTTTCAGTGCTGTTTAAGATTGATCTATGGATTAATTGTTGGGAATGACTTTGGCCTTGAGCCTAAAAACTCACATAGGAAATGGAAAAGCTTTTGTCCCACATTGGAAAGTTTAAAGATGTGGAGGTAGTTTATATTGTAAAGCCTATATGTGGGTTGGTAAAAAATAGTTTTAGTGGTATTAAAATCTCTCTTTACACTTGTGCCACAGCTGCCGTCTGTTCGATCGGACTAGTGGGTTTAGATAACCACGCTTGCATGAAAAAGAAAAAACTTTTTATTTCTTTTTCCTCTTAAAATTAAAACCAAAACATTTTGTTTCTAAAACCATTTGCTTTTAATTTTCTTACCATTTTTCCTTAATTGAAAAGCAAACGATTTCTCCTTAATGGTGTTGCAAAATTGTGGATCTGAGATTTGGAAAGTGATGTTTTTTTTTCTTTTTATTGGCTTGTTTCGAACCAAAACGAGGGGATTTTTATCTTCTTCTTAGCATTCTACTTTCCTCATCATCGTCATTTCTTGATTCCAATCTTTCATTGACGAGTGCACGTCCGTGAAGGGTGTTGTGTACACCTTGGAGAGTAACAGACATAAAACGATTTAGCACCGAGGTCATGCCGAAATTACTTTCAACGCAGTGGTACTCCACAACACAACAACAATCTATTCAACATCTATTTCATCAATAATTTGAAAGCAATTTTACCAAGTCGATGATCAAATCTGGAAAGGTGCTGCCAGGTTTGTCCAAATTGGAACCAATGGATGGATCCAACTATCGTCTCTAGTCGTAGAAGCTCTTGATCTTCTTCGAACAACTGGAGGTCGACTACGTCCTCATCTCCGAAAAATCCCAAGGTGCTAGGGTTGCAAGTGTTGCAGATCCAGAGAAGTCCATTGTTGCTGCGATGCTGATCTAGTGCCTACTGATGCCGATTCTGTCCAATAGAAACAACCTATTGATGACAATTCTGATAAGTTTGAGAAGGACAACAAGACAGTCTGCAACCATCTCCTAAACCACATGACCGACTCTCTGTTCGATCTTTTTGTCGTCTAGAAGGCTGCAAAGGTAATTTCGGATACTCTGGAATCCAGATATGGTAGAGATGATGTAGGTAGAAGAAAATACGTTGTTGGCAAATGGTTGCAATTCCAGATGATGGATGACAAACCAACATGGAACAGGTTCATGAGTACAAAAATCTGGTGGTGAATGTACTGACTGAAGGCATGAAGATGTGTGAGATTTTTCAAGTGAATGTACTGCTCGAGAAGTTTCCTCATTTATGAAGTGACTACCGCAACCACCTGATCAGTCATATACACGTTGAAGAACCCAACAGGCAGAAGGATAAGCTAAACTCTCAATTCTTGAATTATGTTAATGCTAACCTTGTTGAGTCCTCTATTGCAATAAAAGACATGTTCAAAAATAAAGGAAAATAGGTTACTAAAGATAGAACACAACAAAAGAAGGGACATTAGTTTAAGGCTCCCAATAGAAAAATTAAGAAATCTAAGCTAATTTGTTATGTCTACAGAAAGCCAGGATACAAATCCTATCAGTCCAACAAGAGGAAAGAAAAGCTAGATTAGAGACTTGTTTCACAGGCCAACCTTGTTGAGCAAGATGACATTATTGTTCCGTTGTCATGGAAGCCAACTTAATGGAGAACAAGTCTGACTAAATTCTCGACACTGAAGCTTCCAGAAACTTTTGCTTGCACCGAGAGCTCTTCTACAACTACCAGGATTCTGCTAATGGCGAGTTTGTGTTCATGGGAAACTCTGCCACTACTGGAGTACTTGGAAAAGGGAAAGTTCTTCTAAAACTTACCTTTGGAAAAACTTTATCCTCAAGTGATGTGTTGTATGTACCTTCACTACGTAGGAACTTGGTGTCTGGAAGTCTATTGAATAGGGATGGGCTTAGAATTGTGCTTGAGGCTGACAAGGTTATCATCACTAAAAATGGTGACTTTGTTGGTAAGGGGTATTTAGCTGATGGTTTATCTATTCTGAACAATGTTGCTACTACTGCTTTGATGAATGAAAGTACTTCCCGTTCTGCTTATATCATTGAATCTTTTGATATGTGGTATGCTAGATTAGTGCATGTAAATGTTGCATCGATTAAGAGGCTTACAACTTTAAACCTTATTAATGAATCAGAATAGCATGAAATTGATAAATGCTCTGTACGTATAGAAGCTAAATTTTCCAAAACTCCTTTTAAGTTTGCCACAACTAAAAGTACAAAATTACTTGAACTAATTCATTCTGATGTGGCTAGTTTCAAAAATACTACATGTAGAGGTGGTAAAAAATATTATATATCTTTTGTTGACGTTTTTTCTAGATATAAAAACATTTATCTCTTAAAATCAAAAGATTAAGCAAGTACTATGATAAGCCTTAGAATTAAGGCTTATTTAATGCTCATAAGCTTAAAATATGTTTGCTTTGCTTTAGAAATCATAGGAAAAAATTTGGTAAAATGCTTGAAAAACATCAATAACTTGTGAGAAGTGTATATGAAAGAAAGAATGAGGAAAAGAGAAAAATAAACTAAGAAGAGTTTCTTTTGTGCAGGAATTTTGAAAATTGCAGAACCGAAATTGCAAGATGAAGTAGCAATTTTGAAACAGAAAAAAAAAATCAAAAAATGAAAGATTTTTCACAGAACTAGATAAGGAAATGCTTCATTTGCTGCACAATTTGGAGCACGATTTTTGGGCAATATTCAACCCAAATGAATGCCTACAAAAGGAGAATAAGAGGAGGAAATAAGGATGGTTAGTTATGATTTTTTTTTTAGGCATTTTCTTGGAGTTTTGCTCGTGGGCTTTCTTTCCAATTTTTGTTCTATTTTTTTCTACCAATTTCTCCTCTGTTTTCACCAAACAGCTGCTGCAAGTTTGGTTATATTTTTCTTCAATTTTTCCAGTACGATCCAAGCGGAAACTATTGTTAAAGCTCAATCTCTTCCTAGAAATAGTTGAGGGATTGGGCCGAATGGAGATTAAGGGATGATTTATTGAATGGTTGTTGTAATTTCTCTGTTTCAATTCAGTTCTGTTTTAATTTAGTTGAGTTGTGTCTTTTCAAGCTTTGTTTTAATATACTTTATATTCTTATTGGATTTAATTTAGATTGAATAATTTCAAATTACCTCTGCTGGAAGTTCATGATTCATGGGTATTGTTTCAGATTTTAGCTTGGACATTTATTTACATTGGAGCTTGTTTATTTCGTTGGTTTGTTCAAGAATAAAGTGATGCATTCCATATTGCTTTGATTGTTTCCATTTTTAATTCAAATTTGGATAACAATCTATCTTTGATTTTCTTTAGCTTTTGGTTGCAATTAGGTTAGTAAGTAAGCCCATTGGCATGGAGTTTATTTCTAGAGTTTGTTGTGGGGTTTTTACTTTTAATATGAGCTAAACTTCTTAGGGGGTTCAACGATGTGAATTCCCTAAGAAGTAATTGTAGGCATAATTCCAACAAACCAGGTGATCGGTGCTTTTCGCTACACGCAAGTGCACGTGATCGAAGTAATAAAGAAACTGGAAGTATTCCAGAGTATCGTACCCAAGGGAACGGGGTTTAATAAAATGAATTTTAGTTGGCACAAAATCGTTGACAAATTGCAAGTTAAGGTAACCGAGGGTGAAAATGATTTGAGAGGTGTTTTGACTAAACTAAAATTATTTGAAAATTCAATGGAAATGAAAAAGGGATTCAAGTTGCTAATGCCCCTTTGGAAAGAAAATGCAACAAGAAAGCAATTGCAATCATAGCTACATCAAGAACTAAGTAAACCGAATTCAACTCCTATTCGACCTTCTATGAAGTATCTTTAGGAGACTAAGTGATTAAACCTATATTTCTATGGCTAATCTAACTTAGATATTTTTTAGCACAATTCTAGTGGTTTTGGAGTCTCGCCCTATGTCTAGGGTCGATGTTTCAGACTTATGTCTAAGCCTTTTCCTCCATTGCTTTTGCGACATCCGCTTCCCTTAACCCTTTCGGTATTAAGTTATAGCTTGGTAAGCAACACTAGATGGCCAGCTAGGTTTACTTAACAATTAACTCACCAAAAGCAAACTTGAGTTCAAGAATTAGCTAGATTGTTTTTACTCTCGAGCTTTACATCTTTCCTCTAGGGCATTCACAAACTTGAATCCCAAAGGAAATTTAGCTCTCCATAATTAAATTAACAAAAACAGTAAGATTAAAAGTGATAAAATTCATTGTTACAACAAAGTAAACAATGCAATTAAATTGCAAATACAAAGCAAATCAGTAGCTTCAAGAAATAATTTCAAGAATTCAAGATACAAACTTAACTCAAAGAAAATTGTATATATGTATGTGAACTTCAAATACAGTAGTTTTCCAGAAATTCAAATAGCAGAAAATAAATTACCAAAACTTAAGTTAACAAGCTGTATCAAAATTCAATAACAGAAACTAAGATTGCTGAAATTAAAAAGATAAACCAGTGGCTATTCTAACCCAAATACAGAAATTCAAAGTGCAAAAATTCAAAACTTCACCCATCTTAAAACCCATTCTCCATAACTCAATCGAACAAAGAAATTGTCCATAACCATATCCAATTCTTAGGTAGATGGGATTGAGAGAAGGATTCTGGAAGTTTTAAGATGAAGAACACTAGAAAAACAAAAATGCTACTGTCGGAGAAACAATACCCAAAAGTGAAACAAAAATTCCTCCCAAAAATCATGCTCAATCAACAAGGATTTGTTTATAACCAATGCCAACTCTTGTTGTGATGGGATTGAGGAAGAGATTCGAACTGAGATCTACAAGAAAATAAAACAAAATAGCAACTAAAAATGAAAAATGAAAAATTGCAGAAAGTAAGAAAACCCAAAAAAACATAAACTAAAATCTTCTCCAATCGAGCTCGCTTTGTTCGGCTTCTTTGTTCAATATTTATAGGGATATCATGCTAGGGTATCCCTCTTGGTTGATGGACAATCATGGCTAATCATCTTGCTGAATTCGTGGGTCAAATTTCCTTCAAAATCCCAAAATTCTCGTTTTTTACTTAAATTCCAGATATGCTAGATTGCAATTGCATAGCAATTGCACTGCAGTTTCATTCCACGAAAATCCTGCATCAAAACATTAAATAAGTGTGAATTTTTTTCTTCTTTTGTTTTCTTTTCTCAACTTACTTAATTTAAAGGTCTTCTATCAATCATGTGATTAAATTCAAGCATTTTTTTATTTTTCATCAAATAATATGAATAAAAATCACAAATATAACTAAGTTTAAAGGCCAAATAATCCTCATGAATGAGAATTATCACCAAGCCTACATCTCAATTGTTTGCTTGTTTTGAATAAAATTTCGTTGAGATCCTAGCTTGATCAACTAGGATAGCAACTCGAGCTTAGATCTAATACCCATAGGGTTAGTGATAAGCGGATTTCGCACAAGTGATGGAGACAAGAGCTTAGACATAAGCCAATTCTTTACCCTAGACATAGGGATCAAAGACTCCAAAACCTAAGAAATTATTGAGCCAAAATTACCTAAGATATAGGGACTATAGACATATATGTCACTCACTTAGTCTCCTAAAATCTAATTTCAAGGTGAATAGGAGTAGTAATTTCGGTTTACAGTTGAATGAAGCTTAGGTTGGAATTGTAATTTTGGTTTGCAATTTACAACTTAGGGCAATGACATAATTGAGCCCCATATTCCCTCATTTCTCTAAGGAATTTCACTTGCAATTTTTATCAGTTGGTTAACATTTTGCTAGGGTCAGTTTTTGTTCAAATTACAATTTCTTTTATCAAATATGTTTTGTTTTGCTATTCAGTCTTGCAATTTTCGATTCTGCAATTCAGTTATGCAATCTTTGTTTTCCTTACTTGACATTTTTGTCACTTTAACTTGCAATTAGATTCTGCAATTATTTTGTTTTTACCAAACACACCATCCAAACCTTGTTTTTGCAATTTTTAGTTTTCAAGTTGCAATTCTCCTTACATTTTGCTCTGCAATATTTTTGTTACATCGTTCCCTGTGGGATCAATACTCAAGAATATTCATGTTTTATCACTTGCATCGACAGTGTGCACTTGCATTAGGTTTGAACATATTTATTTACTTTTCTTCACCCAAAGTTCACTTGATCATAGTATGTTTTTGAAATACAAAGCTGAAGTAGAAAATCAATTGGATAAAAAGATAAAAAGGTTAAGATCCGACAAAGGTGGTGAATATAGTGATAATTCTCTTAAGGATTTTTGTGAATTAAATGGAATTATTCATGAAACTAATGCACCATATTCTCCTCAACAAAATGGCATAACTGAACATAAGAATAGAACATTAAAATAAATGATATTAAGTTTCGGGGTTATCTGACAATATGTGGGGGGAAGCTGTGCTTTCTGCGTGTTTCATTCTTGATAGGGTTCCTCACACAAGGCTGGATAAGACACCATACGAATTGTGGAAAGGTTATTCACCTAACCTAAGTTATTTGAGAGTGTGGGAGTGCTTAGCTAAAGTAGCGTATCCAGCATTTAAGAAACCTACTGTTGGATCTAAAACCTTTGACTATATTTTTATTGGTTATGCTCAAAATAGTGTTGCACATAGATTTATGTGCTTAAATGATAAATCAATTTGTGAATATAGAGATGTTGTATTTTTTGAACATATCTTTCTCATGATTAAGGTAGCTAGTGAGTCAGCTAGTAATAGGAAAGTTGATATTTCAAACCATGATCAGGTATCTATACCATTACAATCTACTTCTGATAGTTTGCATGAGTTTGAACCTAGAAGAAGTAAGGGGCAAAATTTTGATAAAAGTTTTGGACTTGACTTTTTAACTGTTTTTCTAGTAGAAAATTTAGGTAAGATAGACAATCAATTTGCTTGCATGTTCTTAATATACGAGGATGCTAAAACCTACCAAGAGACTTTAAGTTCTGTAGACTTTATTTTTTTGGAAAGAAGTAATTAAGAGTGAATTAGATTCTTTATTTATGAATCAAACATGGGACTTGGTAGATTTACCTAAAGGTAATAAACCTATTAGGAGTGCAAGTGGATTTTCAAAAAGAAAATTAGACCAGATGGTTCAATTGAAAAATTCAAAGCTAAATTAGTAGTTGTAGGATATACGCAAAAATAAGGTATAGATTATTTTGATACATATTCTTCTGTGACTAAAATAGCTATTATTCGAGCTTTGATTGTCTTTGCAGCTATTCGTGGTCTATTAATACATCAAATGGATGTAAAAACGACATTCCTTAATGGTGATTTAGAGGAGGGAATATATATGACACAACCTGAAGGCTTTATAGTTACTGGTCAAGAGAAAAGGTATTCTTTCTTCTACTTGTTTTCTTTTTATTTTCTGCACTTTATTTATCTCTTCGATTAGTAGTTAAACTCCTTGGAGGGGATTCAATCAATTGGATACCCTAAAAAGGAGATAAGCAGCCACCATGTGTAATTTCTTGTAAATTTGTTCAACATTTATCTAAGTTTACTTTTAGTGAGTTTACGTTTCATTGTTAGCTTAAACTGACCATTTGAGTTAGCATAGGTTGTGGAAATTTCAATATTGAAAAGGTTGGAATTGACACATGTTTTCCTAAAAGTAATCTAGGAAAAGAGCCTATACATAGGACTTTGTTTTTTTTTGTACCTAGACATAGGACAAAAAACCTTTAAATTTATAAAGTTGTGTTTTTCATCATCTAAGCGAATTTAGCCATAGATATATGAGTTTAAATTGCTCAGTCTCCTAAAGGTTCTTGGAAAAGGAGCCGAATATGTGTTGAACTCGATTTACATAGCTAAGTATAGAAAAGGGTAAGTTGCGGGTGCATTCAGCAACATTCTGTCTAAACCGTACAGAACTCAAAAGAGTCAGTATGCAAGCACAAGAGGTAGGATCTTTGAAATAGTCGGACTTAGTTGAGCAATTTGAGGGTACATGGTGGGCGTATTTCCTAGGGTTGAACCAAAATTGAATCTTCTGCTTCTCATCCTTGTTTTTCTCATTACTTTTTCAGTTATCTTTACTTTTCCATGCATAAAACCCTAAAATCATTTTTCTCTCGGTTACCTTGGGTTGCAACCTGTGAGCAATTGTGTTGTAAACTAATGAATTTGTGTGTGACATCCGCTCCCCTGGGTTCGATACTTGGAATACTTCATATATTACTTGTTTAACAGTGTGCACTGTTGGGATTTAGGCCCTAAAGCCTCGTAACTAATAATTTATTTAATAATTAATAATAATTTTGATTATTTTATTTGCAATATAATATTATCAATTATATGAAAAATCTAAGGTTATTAGTGTAATCTTGAACAATATATGGTTGACATACGAGAGGATCATGTTCAAGAAATAACCTAAAGGGTCATAGTATATTGATAAGGTTAGGTGCCTTATCCTGGTAACACTATTGATACTGCCCACTTTGTAATAGTTACAAATGATTTGATCCAAATCATTCATGTGGAGACATGTGAGTGGGGGTATCTTATACAATGAGTTTGTATAAGACTGGACCACGAAATATTTAATCTCTCTTTATAAATCCGTTAATTGAGAAGATTAATATTTCATCAGGATGATCATATGCGACTTGATCTTAATCCTGAGTGAGTTACGAACTCCTGCCTATGAGGGCTTGTCTCCTTTGATTTGTATGGGTGAGAGTGGCTTTTATAGCCAATTGAATATGCCTACCATTTTGGGGACTTGACCAAATAGGGAGCTGGGAACATAATCTCACAAGATGGAATTCACTCCTTCCCATATAGGGTAAGTAGATGAGTAGTTCCCTTAAGTGCTAATTTCGGGACTTGAACAATGGGGCCCTACCCTCTCACTAGCCCGAGAGGGACTTAGTTTATAATTAGATTATAAACAGATTGTTCATTAGAGGATCAATGGTACTTAAGGTGCAAGATGTAATTATAGGGGTAAAACAGACTTTTGACCCAGCTGTAATTACGAACAACTCGTGAAGGATCGACTTGCATGTAATGATTATATCTATGGACACAACTTTTCCTACAGTGCATAAGAGTGCAACTCTAGGTCTATAGTGGAGTGACCTATAGTTAATGAATGAAAATTAATTAAATACAGAGTTTAATTAATTAATTTTGTATCATTGGAGCTTATAATCTGTAGGTTCATAAGGTCTCCTTGCTAACTCATAGTAACACTATAAGATCATTTTAGTTGAAAGAAAATTTTGAAATGTTCAACTTAATATTAATTTGAAGTGTTCAAATTAATATTTAATATATTAGATAATATATTAAATATAAGAGAGGAAAATATATTTATTGTATTTGATACATTAAATATTAAAATTTGAAATGTTCAAATTTAATATTTAATTTGAAGTTACCTCAAAAAAAAAAAATTTAATTTGAAGTGTTCAAATTAATATTTAATATATTAGATATATTAAATATAAAAGAGGAAAATATATTTATTGTATTTGATACATTAAATATTAAAATAATTAATGTATATTTGATATATTAAATAAAAGATATTTATAGAATTTGAATAAGATTCGAATAAATAAATATCGTAGGAGATTTGAATGAGATTCAAATAAATAAAAGATATTTTTTAATATATTATATATTAAATTATAATATTTTAATTATGGCAAAGATTTTCCCATGGTCTCTATAAATAGGACCCTTGGGTTGAGCCATTAGACACAACACACATATCTTCAATAGAGAAAATTAGAGAATTCTCTCTAGCTCTAACCTCTTCCTCTTTAATCCCTTGTGGATTTTCTTTCAAGAGGCTCCCACAAGCCTTGGTCCTGTATTCGAGTCATGGCCAGAAAGACTTTATGGAAGAGATAAAGATCTGCTAGAATATTCTCCATAATATTATTTTCAAGGTATGTTTTGCTTAACCTTAATTTTTATTGTTTAATTCTAAATAAAATCAAAGACAATCCAATGCTTTCACCGCGGGATGAAGAGTTCATTCCTATTATGCACTTGCGCTTTCTTTTGCGTTGGCAAATCATCACTTACCGTTTTTCCTTAATTGAAAAACAAGTGATTTCTGCATAATGATGTTGCAAAAATTGTAGATCTGAAAAAATAGGTTTTTCTTTTTCTTTTTATTGGCTTTTTTCGAACCAGAACGGGGGATTTTTATCCTTAGCATTGTCATTTCTTGATTCCAATCCTTCGTTGACGAGTGCACGTCCGTGAAGGGTATTGTGTTAACCTTGGGGAGCAACCGCTAAAACAATTTAGCACCGAGGTCATGCCGAAATTTCTTTCAAGGCAGTGGTACTCCACAACACGACAACGATCTGTGTGACATATATTTCATCAATATTAATAAGGGCTATTTTATTTATTAAATGGTCATTTAAAGTGACGTCAAATTGCTGGATCGATTTTACAGTGGAGCCATCTTGATTGGAGGCCATTTGGGGGCGCTTTTGAGACGTTTTAAGCCACCGTACAACATTGTGTGGTTAAGATTAAATTGGTTTTTTTGACAAATTATTTTTACAGTAAGGTCAAACATAAATTAAATTTAATTGGATGCATGTTTAGGACCTTTCTGTAAAATTTTAGGGGCTATTTTTATAAGTGAATTTGACCCTTAAATTATTGGATTAAATTGAAGGATAACCAATGTAAAGGAAAACTAGACTTTGGAATTGGGATGGTTTTGGCACATATTTCAGCAAGTTGGGTTACTGTCCAGAGAGTTGGAAATGTGAGATTTTTCCTTACCTTTTAAGAGAAAACCCCAAAAATAATTTTAGAATTTAATAGGATAATTTTAGCCAAGCCTTGAGTTAATTTTTGTGATGCTTTATTTGTTGCTAGGTGGTGCTAAATATTTTTATTTTTTCAAAAAGAGATTATTTTTGGGTGCTTGGATTATTAGCTATTTTTACCTAAAGGTAAGTAGTAGCTATTTGGAGTAAACCCCTTTAAGACATTATTTAATTTTGGTATATGTTGGAAAATTGTGAATTGTGAATTGTATATATGGAGCATATAGTAGTTGGTGAATTGTTCTGAAACTTTTATCTTGAGATTGAAATTGCCTAAGTATGTGGTCATGCTGGTTTAGGGGATTAAAGTTGCAAGATAAGTATGGTTGGCATGTGTAGTTCTTTGGTTGCTCTTGGGTCTGAAATTCATGAATTATGCTTGTGAACTGGTAGCTCTAGTCTTTGTGGTTGTGGATTTAATCCTAAAGCTCTGATTGCCCTGACCTTTGTGTTGATGTAAAAATGTTGTTGTAAGGTCTTGAGAACCCTGATAGAGTTAGGGAATGACTTAGGACCATTAGGTTAGTGACACCTACTACCCCACCTAGAGCATGCTTGCCTAGGATGTTTATGAGATGTGTTAGCTAGTGGGTTGTGTGCCCTAATATGTGATAGCATGGAGGGTGTGTCCTTCATTGCAGAGACTAACTAGTGGGTTGTGTACCCTATTGTGTGATGGCATGGAGGATGTGCCCTTCATTGCGCGTGCTAGCCAGAGGGCGGATAGGCCTTTGAGGTGTGGCTTGAGGTTCTTGTTGTATTCTAGCTATAGGGGTGGATCCCCGTGGATAGGAAGCATGGCTCTAGGGTATAGCAATGACGAAATACCATAAGTAAGGGTGTAGAGAACTTGAGGAAGATCAGGAGCTTGAGTGGTTTATGGAGTGTTGGCTAGTTGTTATGTTAGACTGTGAGCCCTTGGATCTTAAGTGGGCTACTTACTAAGTATTTTTTATACTCATTCTATGCTACATTGTTTTCCCTTTCAGTTGGTCAATAGACTTAGGAGGTGTGTGGCGGGAGCATTGGCTTGGCAAAGCTATGGAGATCATGTTTCCTATTTCCTAGGATAGAAGAGTTGTCTGGTTTTTGTTTTGTTTTACTTTCAGTCCTGGCAAGTTATTTTTTAATTTAATTATGTTGGCAAGAACTGTTTTTCTTTGAAATCGGGATCCCAAAATAAAGTAATTTTGTGAAATGTTTATCTGGTCTTATTTGAAATCTTGCTTTATTTTCCTTGTTCATAGTTAAGAGTGTTGCTGAGTAAGTTTTATGTAGTGATCTAGGGTGGGTCGTTACACTTGAAATTCATGGAGTTGTATATTTAACACCAATGTAAATGATCTATGAAATTTATTATTTAATTATTTTTTTAAGAATAAATTTGTAAAAAAAAATTATTAAGAATAAAAGGGGTAAGATAATCAAATGAAATCCCTCTACATTTCTTAGTAAAATTTAATGGAGAATTTTGTAGGGACATAGAATTAAATGAGAGGTGGAGATGGAGACAGGGAAGTCGTCCCCATCCCCACCTTGCCTCATGAGCATGCCTATTTAAAATTATAGAATAAAGAAAGAATGAAAGGGGAGCTCCATCATCCAACCCATTCCTTGTGTAAATAGTGTGAGAATAAAAGAAATGTAGAGGGAGTCTCCAAATATCATAGAAATCGGATCCAACAATTAGTATCAATGCAATCCGACAATTAGTGTCAAAGCAATCAATGTGTTCATTCAAAATTTGTGGTGATAAAATATTTTTCAAATACCTTTTGATATTTAAAACATTTTATTAATTTTTAAAAAATTATTTGAGAAGCTTTGTAGACTCTAGAGGTTGTCTAGCTTAAATTTTTTTTTTCTAATTTTTTTTACCATATTATTCTTGGGTATATTCAATAAAAAAAATATAATTGTTGGGTATATTCAATAAAAAAAATAATTTTTGGGTATTATTTTCATTTATGTTAAAAATTAGAGCAAGCTTATTAAGCAAGTAATTTTATTTAGTTACATTTTTAATTATTAGAAATTAATGTTAGTGCTAATTATTTAGGGTAGTGGCTCGTAATTAGGTAGAATATGGCTTAGTGTGGTGGTTAAGGAGAATTTTAAGGTTAGTGGGTGAGTGGTTAGTTATTTGTTTTTCCTATAAATACTTGTAATGTTTTCACTTCAATGCACATAACTCAATTGAAGCACTTGATCCTCCGTGCAATTTCTCTCTTGTTTCCACTCTTTGTTCTCTTTGTTCTTTTGTTACATGGTATCAGAAGCATCAGGTTCTTCATCTTGTGTTTGAGTCTAATACTCATTGAAGATGAACAGTGGAAACAATATTTGTGTAGACAAGCTTACCGGTGATAATTATAGCTATTGGAGGCTATGTATGGAAGTTGTTCTACAATGGCAAGATATGTGGGATCTTGTTTCTAGTGATGATGTAGAAATTCCAAAAGATACTCTGGAGAATGTTGAGGCACGAAGGAAGTGGAAGACCAAGTGTTGCAAAGCTTTATTTACTTTGCGAACTTCTATTGGCAAGGAGTATGTCAAGTTTTTGTCAAACTTGAGTGGAAAGCACGCTTTTATCTTGTTTTTAGTAAGTTTCTTGTTAAGTTTAATTAAGAGTCGGGTTTTTATTTAGTTGTCCTTTTTCATATTTCTTTTACTCTTTTTATTATTTTGTTATTGTCTGGTTAATTATAGTTTTGTTTGCCCCTTGTTTTGAAGCTTAATGATTGAAAAAAGTATGTTGAAGCAGTAATGCTATAACATCTTGTAACATCGCGCAACATGCAACATTGGCAGTTTGACAGAAAATGGAAATGTGGGCCCACTTTAGATGACGTACCAATAGATTTTGGCCCTTAAACACATTTAGATGGGCTGAAAAATGGGAGAAAAAAAAAAGAAAGCCCAAAACAATACTTGGAAGAAAGAAAACCTAATTTGCGTGGGTGTCTTATGTGAAAAAAGAAGAGGAGGAAAAAAAATTGCACAAGAGCAGAAAAAGGTAAAGAAAAAACGCAGCAATTGGAGGGGATTTGAAAGAGGCTTCTTCATCAAATTTCTTCAACTACTCATTCTCCTTTTCTTCTTCTTACTCTCTAGTTTTATTCCTTAGATGTATCTTTGCTCTTTTAATTCCTTAATATTGTAGCTAGGTTTAGTTGTTTTTAGTGTTAATAGTTTGTGAATCTCTATTTGAATCCAAGATGCTTATGTGTATTGACTTGTTTATGTTTATTTTCCTTTTAAAAAGCATGAACTAATTTCTTAGGTTGGAATTTATGGAGCCATAACTCTATTTTTTATAGATCTTATATCGACTATCAAGGTGCCATTATTTATATTCTACCAAAAATCTAGTAAATCAAATTTACTTTCATTTATATTTTTCTTCCCATAGAGGTATTTAAAAAATTCATCTCATTATGACAGTCATGACTAATTTAGGAACTATTTCCTTATATATAGCTTAAGTTATTTGGTTTCTTTTCTTGGATTTTTTTTGTAATAGTTAAATTCGAGATTATTTAGACAATTATCTAAATTTATGTTTATTGACTTCAACATCTCATATGTTATTGTCATTTTTTATAATCTTCTAAGTTTGACATCTAATATGTTGACTAGGAGATACGTACAAGCTATCTCATTTACTTTTGATTCATTAATCATGTGCTTCACGAACAATTCGATTAGCATTGGCAACAGGTTTTGAGAACATTTCTCAATAAAGACAAATAAATATTTTACACTGTCATTACAGTGTTACTTTTCCAAGTAATAAAATTTTCTCAACTTGACAAATCAGTATTCAAAATTAAAATTATGAGAGAAATTGACATAATATTGAAATATATAAAATGCAAACAACTATCCATTTAATTTTAGCATAGAAATCAAACAATTTGAAAAATGAACCCTATAAATCATTTCTAATGCTATGGTACTTTAGTGAGCTAGAACAAGTGTCGCCGTAGGATAGGTCAAGTGTTCCTTCACTAAATTGAGACAATGTCAACCAAGTATTATACCAGAATAACTCTTATTCCTATAATATTTAGTTACCATTAGTTTGGTCAAGAACATTATTAACAACCTTAATAAGCCATTTGTAAGTGATCGATATGCTACACGCAAGTGCACGTGATTGAAGGAATAAAGAAAACTAGAAGTACTCCAGAGTATCGTACCCAAGGGAACGAGTTTTAATAAAATTTATTAAAATGGCACACAATCGTTTACAAATTGCAGCTAAAGGTAACTGTGGATGAAAATGATTTGTGAGGTGTTTTGACTAAAATAAAAGTGTTTGAAAAATCAATGAAAATGAAAAAGGGATTCAAGTTGCTAATGCCTCTTTGGAAGGAAATGCAACAAGAAGGCAATTGCAATCGTAGCTAACTCAAGAACTAAGTAAACCGAATTCAACTCCTATTTGACCTTCTATGAAGTATCTTTAGGAGACTAAGTGATTAAACCTATATTTCTATGGCTAATCTAACTTCTATATTTTTGCACACAATTCTAGTGGTTTTGGAGTCTTGCCCTATGTCTAGGGTCGATGTTTCAGGTCTTATGTCTAAGCCTTGTCCTCAATTGCTTTTGCGACATCCGCTTCCCTTAACCCTTTCGGTATTAAGTTTTGTAAACCCGAGATTTTTCCTTGAAATTTCTTTTAAAAAAAAAAAAAAAAAAAAGAGGAGGAAGGGATAAGGGAAAACAATAAGGAGCTAGGTGTTTGGTATGTTTTGTTTTAAAAAAAAAAAAAAAAAAAAAGGAAAAAGAAATGTGGGAATGGATAAACTTTGGAGCACTCACCACCAAAAAAAAATAATTAAATAAGTTTTTTTAACCCATTTTCTCCCATTTGCTTCTTTTTTATTAAAGAAAAATAGGGCATTTCGTGGGAGAGGATGAGAGAAAGAAGAAAGGTGTTTTGCTGAAGTTGAAGTTGAAGAAGAAAGGGAAAAGTCCAATTCAAGTTGCATGACAAAGTTTGTGATCAATCCTGACTACATTTGATGTTTGGATCATTCTGAGCTCCACAAGAAGAATTAAGAAGTGAGGTTTGATTTTCTGGAAATTTAACTCATTTTCGAACAAATTTCGTGAAGGAAGCTTGAGCAAAATCTGATGTTATGTTAATGATTTGTGAAGAGGGATTTGAAGGAATGTTTTTGCTGTCAAATCCGGGGAACCTCTGGTTTTTGGGATGTGCTGATCTGTGGACTTCGAATTAGAAGCTGTATTAGGTATGGTTGGAAAGATGATTTAATTTCCTATAACGTTCATGAAGAAGTCGTGGTTAGATATTGACTAGAAGTTGCTTTAAAAATCATGTTAAGTTCAGGGTGCAGCAGGGAAACGAGTCTAGAAAGTGCAGAAACCTATTTTGTAGGAAGTAGCTTTCGAGGTATTTACGGACATATCATTTAGGAATTTTAATTTCATTCCTTCAGATAAGTTTTAGAGGGTTCAAAAAGGAAGAGTTTGGTATAAAGTACATCATCTTTGGCCAAGTAATGAAAAAGTTATGAGTAAGGGAGCTTAGGGTATGAAATCTGTGATATGCTGGAATTAGTTAGGGGATATGTATAATCTTAAGTTTGAAGTGCAAGGAATTGTGTTCTAATGCCTGGTTTCTGGTTATTTGGCAGGCCAAGAGGAAATAGGTCAACTGTACGAGCCGAGGTTCTAACTTTTAACGTTGTGAGTGACAAAACGAATTTCGGAAGTGTATTCTATGCTTGAACTTATGCTTACGAAAATAAAAGACTTTCTAAGAGTAATTTTACTTAAAGACTTTATGTCTCTTGAACACGTATTTATGAGCATATATGGTTTCTTAGAAATGATTTAATTGTTCGTTGTGAGCATATGTTTACTATTTTACCTGAACTAGTGAAAATACCATAATTTCGGGCCAACATGTGTTAGCAAGTAGTGTCAAAGGTTTTCATGTGTTTCTATGAGACCCGAATGAGTAAATGTTTGAGATTCTGAGCCCGAGGCTGTATAGTACCGTGTGCACACAGGTCATTTCCTGTTGTCGACGTTGAGTGTACTCCGTGACAACAATGCTGTCGTGAGTGCTGGGCGGGCCCCACTACGACAAAGACGATGGGAGTGCTGGGCGGGCCCCACTACATCGTAGAGTGATTGTTGGATTGTACTGAGCGTGTCTTACACAACCTAGTTTATTATATGTTTTAGATGATGAATACTCTGGATATGCTAGCGAGATTTAAATGACATACTTGCTGGATTTCTGGAAGAAGTTATTGTCCTTATAAGTTTATATTTAACGCTTGTCTGCCGACACATATGCTTGTAGTTTGCCAAATGTTATGATTTATGAGATAATTACTTTAAACCCAGTCACTCACTGAGCTTCCCAGCTCATTCTTTCAATGTTTTCCAACTTTTCAGGTAGAGATCGAGCTCCCGGTGCCTGAAATCCTGCCATAGTCTGCCGAAAGCTCTATGAGTTTGATATTTTGTACGTGGGTGGAACTATATCGCAAGTCCAAACATTTTGTAGATATTCTGAGAGGAACGTATAGTTTCATTTGTGTATGCACTAGTGGTCGTGGTTGTGTAAACCATGGTTGGGATGTATTTTGGTTGTAGTACTCCCTACCCGTTTAGAAGTTCAAGTGGGGTTTAAGTAGGGCTGCTCCGTTGTATGTATTGTGACTTTCAAACTTCCGCTGTGTTGTGTTTAAATATTTTATTTCAAGTATAGTATGTTTATCAGGTATAACAGAGTCACAGGTATCGTTAGGGAGGAAACGATGTCTGTTGGTTTCACGCCATCTTCCGGACTAAGTTAGCAGGTAGCTCAGGGAGGGGGTGTGACAAGTTTAGCTTGACAAGCAACACTAGATGGCCAACTAGGGTTTACCCAACATTTAACTCACCAAAAGCAACAATAGTTCAAGAATTAGCTAGATTGTTTTTACTCTCGAGCTTTACGTCTTTCCTCTAGGGAATTCACAAACTTGAATCCCAAAGGAAAATTAGCACATCATAATAAAATTAACAAAAAATAGTAAATTAAACTTGTAGGAATTCATTGGAACAAAAAAAAATGAAGAGAACAACCAATTTTTCAAAATAAAAGTTAATTCAAGGTTCAAGAACCAAGAAAATCCAAAGTTCAACTAATATCAATAGGAAATCACAAGGAAAGGATGGGGAGAACAGTAGCTAAATGTTTTGAAATTTAAAGAGCAGAATCGAAAATTGCAGTAATTAAAGAATAGAAACGAAATTACAATAAAATCTCTTCCCTCTTCGCTCAATCGAACAAAGATTTGCTCTTAACCACTACCAACATTCGTTGTTGTGGGATTGAAGGGAGTTTAGAGATGGAGATATAGAAGAAATTACAGCAGCAACTTGAAGAAAAATAAAATCTATAGTTGATGAAGAAAACCCAAAAAAATATAAACGAAATTCTTCTATAATCGAGCTCAATTGAACAAGGATTTGTTCATAACCAACGCCAACTCTTGTTGTGATGGGATTGAGAAAGAGATTCGGACTGAGATCTACAAGAAAATAAAAGACAACAACTCAAAACTAAAAAAAAAAGCAGTTGGCAATGAAACCCACAGAATTTTCTTTCCAAAATCTGCTCTCCTTCATGGCTTTCTCCTCCAAATATATATAAGGATTTCATGCTAGGGTTTCCCTCTTGGTTGATGGACAATCGCAGCTCATAATCTAGCTGAAATCGTGGGTAATTCTAGCCAAAATCTCGAAATCTACGTTTTTTTCCTTAAATTCCAGATCTGTCCAGATTGCAGTTGCATAGCAATTGCACTGCTGTTGCATTCCATAAAAATCCTGCATCAAAACATTAAGTAAGTGTGATTTTTTTTCTTCTTTTGTTTTCTTTTCTCAACTTACTTATTTTAAAGGTCTTCCATCAATCATGTGATTAAATTCAACCATTTTTTTATTTTTCATCAAATAATATGAATAAAAATCACAAATATAACTAAGTTTAAAGGCCAAATAATTCTCATGAATGAGAATTATCAGTAAGTGTGACCTATCATTTTAGATCTTGTGGTTTTATCCCAACAAGTGTCGTCGTAAGGTAGGTCAAGTATTTGAAACAAAACTACAATCTTATCCTTCTCAGGAGTTCACCCTAATATTAACCCATGCAAACACTTTCCGTAGAGGGACGGTCCAAAAGCCGCTTCGAGGCCCCACATGGATCTCACGTTGTGAATCAAAGATGGAGACTGTAGGATATGTTGGCACATTTCCTTCTCCCACTTACTATTTTGAAATAGGGTTTTCTCTTACTTAAACAAATTAGGCTAATCTCATTTATGTAAGTTCTTCAATCTACCCTTCATAACCCTTATGTTGGTTAGATTGATTTTAATGTGAATTACTAAGTTTTTAAACTATTTAAGAAAAAATTAATCACATTATGAGCATGCTTAGTGAAATTAAATAAAAATTGACTAATTCAACTCCCAGGTCAGTTCCCAGTTAAAGGTGTTTTCTTTCGGTCAGCTTAAATACCTCAGTTTAGATAGAACCTTCCATAGACAGAGTTCCTTTATAGTCAATTTTTATTTAAAATTCAGTAATCTTTAATTAGCTATTAATTATTAGATCAATGAACTCCAGTGAATTATTAAGCCTTGTTTTTAGTCCTATTAAAAAACTAATTCACTTATTGGATAATCTTAAAATTCCATCATTTTAAACCCTTTAAAACAAATTAAAATATCATTATGGATATTTTATTCTAATTCTATTAGGAAAAATAAGAGATAAATTAAATTCAAAACTTAAACTATTTTATCTTTGAATTAAATTATCTTTATTTATGAAAGACCTAATCTTATTAGGAAATTAAAAGATCTAATCTTATTTTTTAAAAAATCTAATCTTATTAGGAAACAAATAAAGATAGATTAAATTCAAATCTTAAACTATTTAAAGCATGAATTAAATTATCTTTATTTTAAGGATACCCTAATCTCATTAGAAAACATCCTAATCCTATTCGAAAAAAATGGATTTTAATTTTGAAAGGAAATATCCTATTTTAGTTTTCCAAATATAACAATTATATTCAAAGATATGGAAAATATAAACTTATTAGAAAAAACATCTCAGTTCTATTAGGAAACAACCTAATCAAATTTTCAAATATAACAAATATATTCAAAAATTAATTGTGATGCATGAACGTGCTTAACCTATGGTGAGATTTTAAACTAAATGACATACTTTATGCAACAACAATTTAATTTAAAACATACATCACATGCATAATTAAATTAAAACTTGTAAAATGGACCGGCATATTTGGCATATCCTAGAAATTAAAGACTAAATTCAAAAATTACATAATTTGAATTTTCCAGACATATCTTGGTCTTCAATTTCTGTCCTTTCTTGAGCCATCTAAATTTAGGGTTCAATAAACCCTAAAATTACAACAGTCTGTTTCATGTTTCGAATGCCTGTTTTTACATATGAAGGTTAATGTCATGTTTGGAAATTGAATACAATTGCTAACTTGAGGTCATAGCACTGAGAACCAATCACCTTAGCTTATACATATATGTACCCACATTCCGTTATTGTTTTGTTTTCAAAATATTAAAAAAAACACACTCCAAAGTAAACCACAATACATGTCCTTAAGGTTGCATGAAGACAAAAAATTGTCGTCTATTGTAAATATGGCACATGTAAATGCCCATTCCACATGCCCATTTAATATCCATGCCAAGTGGCATTTTCTCCATAGCCAAAGTGTCTTCTATGTGTCCAACAAAGGCCATAGATTGGTGTCCAAATGTACCACATCATGCTCTCCCAATTGCCTATAAATAGTGGTTTTTGGTGGATAAATAATAAAAAAGATTTTTGATATAGAAACCTCTCCAATCTTCTTTTTTCTCTCCCACTTTCTCTAATTTCATTTGTTTTTAATTTGCCATAAATCTCCATTTTCTTTTGTTTATATTATATATATATACTCCTTTTATATTCCAACACTTATTATTATTATTATTATTATTATTATTATTATTATTATATGTTTTGGTAAAGTTTTGGTGCCCGGTTTCGCCTCTCAATTTTACAACACGTTATCAGCACGAAACTCTGTCATTTTTCCCGCTAAAGGTAAGTCTTATAGGTAAGCCATTTTTGCGCATTTGGTTTATGTTAAATTTCTAATATGAATATATTATTATAGTGTTATTATGGCAAACCTTACAAAGCTAGAATTTGCGGCCCTGGATATTAATGGAAATAACTACTTGTCATGGGTCCTTGACGCTGAGATCCATTTAGATTCTATGAATCTTGGAGAAACAATTAAAGAAGGAAATGATGCATCAAATCAAGAAAAAGCAAAATCCCTGATCTTCCTTCGCCATCATCTTCACGAGGGATTGAAAATGGAGTATCTTACAATAAAAAATCCCTACGTTCTATGGCAAGGTTTGAAAGAAAGGTACGATCATCAAAAAACAGTTATTCTTCCAAATGCTCGTTATGATTGGATGCACCTGAGGTTGCAGGACTTTAAATCAGTAAGTGAGTATAATTCCGCACTTTTCAGAATTAGTTCAAAATTAAAATTATGCGGAGAAAAGATTACTAATGTTGATATGTTAGAGAAGACATTTTCCACTTTTCATGTCTCAAATATGCTCCTGCAGCAGCAATATCGAGAGAAGGGTTTTGCAAAATATTCTGAACTTATCTCATGTCTTCTCGTTGCTGAACAAAATAACGAGTTATTGATGAAAAATCACGAATCCCGACCAATTGGAGCAACACCATTCCCTGAAGTGAATGCTGTGAATTTTAATAACCGTGGTCGAGGTCGTGGTGGTGGTCGAAGTCGGGACCGCGGTAGAGGAAGACATACCTATTTTCGTGGTGGGCATTATAATTTTAAGAAACCCACACGAAGTGATGATCATAAAGGAAAGGCTCCACAAGATAGAAGTTCGAAAGGTGATGAACATAAATGTTTCCGGTGCGGAATGACTGGGCACTGGTCACTTACCTGTCGTACGTCAAAACACCTTGTTGATCTCTATCAAGCTTCCCTGAAGGAAAAAGGAAAAGGAAAGAATGTGGAGGTAAATCTTGCCATTCAAGAAGATGATGTGTTTGACCCCTCCAATATGATGCATCTTGATGTAGCTGATTATTTTGAATCTCCTGGAGAGAGAATTGATACAATCAAACAAATAGAGGATGATTTGTATGAAAATATATAATTAAATACTGTTTAGTATGTTTTTGTTGTTGTTTTGTTTGTATATATATTTAAGACTCTTTGTAATCGTTTTTCTTTTCTTTTCAATGAAGAAATATGAACAATTTCAATATGTTGAGTAACTCGAAAATAAGCAATGAGGATTTATGTTTGGCAGACTGCGCAACTACGCACACGATACTCATAAATAGAAAATATTTTACTAGATTGACAATGTTGGAAGCAAAAGTCAATACTATATTAGGTTCTGCAAATCTGATTGAAGGTTTTGGAAAAGCAAACTTTATTTTGCCTAGAGGAACAAGATTTACAATTAATAATGCTCTGTTCTCTAGCAAATCAAAAAGAAACTTATTAAGTTTTAAAGATATACGTGAAAATGATTATCATGTTGAAACTGATTGTAAAAATAATATAGAGTGTCTCTATATAACATCTATTGTTTCACATGAAAAACGTATATTAGAAACACTGCCTGCTTTTTCTTCTGGATTATACTATACTCATATACGAGTAATCGAAAGTTATGCAATAATGAACCCGAAGTTCATGAATCCAGAAATATTCAGTGTTTAGCATGATCGATTGGGTCATCCAGGGTCAATAATGATGAGAAAAATTATTGAGAATTCACATGGACATCCTTTAAAAAGCCAGAAGATTCTTCAATCCAATGAATTGTCATGTGATGCTTGTTCTCAAGGGAAATTAATTATTAGACCATCACCAGCTAAAGTGGGGATTGAATCACCTGCATTTTTAGAGCGAATTCAAGGTGATATTTGTAGACCTATTAACCCACCAAGTGGTCCATTTAGATATTTTATGGTATTAATTGACGCATCCAGCAGATGGTCACATGTATGCTTATTATCAAGTCGAAATCTTGTATTTGCAAGATTATTTGCTCAAATAATTAAGTTAAAAGCACAATTTCCTGATAATACAATTAAAACCATTCGACTTGATAATGCTGGTGAATTTACATCCCAAACTTCTAAAAATTATTGTATGTCAATTGGGATAAGTGTTGAACATCCTGTAGCTCACGTTCATACACAAAATGGTCTAGCAGAATCATTTATAAAACGTCTGCAACTAATTGCAAGACCATTGCTTATGAGAGCTAAACTTCCTACATCGGTATGGGGTCATGCTATTTTGCATGCTGCATCACTGGCACGTATTAGGCCAGTAGCTTATAATAAATACTCTCCAATGCAATTAGCTTATGGCCAGCAGCCAAATATTTCCCATCTAAGAATTTTTGGATGTGCAGTATATGTACCGATTGCTCCACCACAACGTACTAAGATGGGTCCTCAAAGGAGGTTAGCAATATATGTTGGTTTTGATTCCCCATCAATTATTAAATATCTTGCACCCCTGACGGGTGATGTATTTACTGCACGATTTGCTGATTGTCATTTTAATGAGACAAATTTTCCAACATTAGGGGGAGGAATTAAGAAGTTGGAAAAAGAAATTACATGGAATGCATCGTTATTATCTCATTTAGATTCTCGTAGAAATTAATGTGAACTTGAAGTTCAAAAGATAATTCATTTGCAAAATATAGCAAATCAACTACCAGATGCATTCACAGATACTAAAAGTGTGACTAAATCATATATACCAGCTGCAAATGCTCCATCAAAAATTGATATCCTAAAGGAACAAGTTGTCAATAATGAGTCTGGAGCACGCCAGAAGCGTGGTAGACCAATAGGTTCTAAAGATAAAAATCCTCGAAAAAGAAAAGTAGTTGAGAATCAAAATGATTCAATAAAAGGTATGGATGTTCCAGAAGAAATCCAGAATACAACTACTCAAAAGAGTATTGGTGAAAATCAAACGCTTGAGGATAATAATGAAATTTCTATAAACTATGTTACAACAGGAAAGAGATGGAACCGAAATGATATCATTATTGACAACATTTTTTCTTATAATGTTGCTCACGATATTATTCATGAAAGTGACGATTTTGACCCAAAATCTATCAAAGAATGTCAACGTAGAAAGGATTGGCCGAAGTGGAAAGAAGCAATCCAAGCAGAGTTGAACTCACTTTCAAAACGTGATGTTTTTGGACCAGTAGTCCCAACACCGGAAAACGTCAAACCTGTGGGATATAAATGGGTATTTGTAAGGAAAAGAAATGAAAAGAATGAAGTCACAAGATATAAAGCGAGACTTGTTGCACAAGGATTCTCGCAAAGGCCTGGTATTGATTATGAGGAGACATATTCTCCTGTGGTGGATGCAATAACGCTAAGATATTTGATTGGTCTGACTGTATATGAAAAGCTTGATATGCATCTAATGGATGTAGTCACGGCGTATTTATATGGATCTCTCGATAATGACATTTATATGAAAATCCCGGAAGGATTTAAAATACCAGAAACATATGAATCAAGTTCTCGGGAATTGTATTCAATAAAGTTACAGAGATCATTATATGGATTAAAACAATCAGGACGAATGTGGTATAATCGCCTGAGTGAATATCTGTTGAAAGAAGGATACCAAAATAATCCAATATGTCCGTGCGTTTTTATAAAGAAATCTCAGTCAAGATTTGCTATTATAACTGTATATGTTGATGACTTAAATATAATTGGAACTCCTGAAGAGTTATCCAAGGCAATAGAATATCTTAAGAAAGAATTCGAGATGAAAGATCTTGGAAAAACAAAATTTTGCCTTGGTTTGCAAATTGAACATTTAGCAGATGGGATATTTGTTCATCAATCAACTTATACAGAGAAAATCTTAAAAAGATTCTATATGGATAAAGCACATCCATTGAACATTCCAATGGAAGTTAGTTCACTGGATATAAAGAAAGATATATTTCGACCTCGAGATGACAGTGAAGAACTACTTGGTCGTGAAGTACCATATCTTAGTGCAATTGGTGCACTTATGTATTTGGCTAATAACACAAGACCAGATATTGCATTTTCAGTAAATTTATTAGCTAGATATAGTTGATGTCCTACAAAAAGACATTGGAACGGAGTTAAGCATGTACTCCGATATCTTCGAGGGACAATTGATATGGGTTTATTTTATTCTAACAAATCAAAGTATGATCTAGTTGGTTATGCAGATTATGGTTATCTATCTGATCCACACAAAGCTAGATCTCAGACAGGTTATCTATTCACTTGTGGAGGAACTGCTATATCGTGGCGATCAGTGAAACAGACTATAACGGCCACTTCTTTAAATCATGCTGAAATCCTCGCTATTCATGAAGCAAGTCGAGAATGTGTATGGCTAAGATCGATGACACAACACATTCATGAGACATGTGGCTTGTCTTCAAGTAAACCTCTTCCAACGATGTTATACGAAGACAACACAGCATGTATAGCTCAAATCAAGGGAGGATATATCAAAGGAGATAGAACGAAGCATATCTCACCAAAGCTCTTCTATACTCATGATCTTGAAGAAAATGGCGATATCACTGTACAACAAATTTGTTCAAAAGATAACCTGGCTGACTTATTTACAAAGGCATTACCAACTGCAACCTTCGATAAATTAGTATATAGCATTGGAATGCGGCGACTCAAAGACTTTAAGTGATGTCTCCATGAGGGGGAGTGAATGTATTATAGTAAACTATATAAAATATGTACTCTTTTTCCTTCACTAGGGTTTTTCTTCCCATTGGGTTTTTCCCTAGTAAGGTTTTAACGAGGCATATTTTGTATAAATGGGCATTTAAGGGGGAGTATTGTAAATATGGCACATGTAAATGCCCATTCCACATGCCCATTTAATATCCATGCCAAGTGGCATTTTCTCCATAGCCAAAGTGTCTTCTATGTGTCCAACAAAGGCCATAGATTGGTGTCCAAATGTACCACATCATGCTCTCCCAATTGCCTATAAATAGTGGTTTTTGGTGGATAAATAATAAAAAAGATTTTTGATATAGAAACCTCTCCAATCTTCTTTTTTCTCTCTCCACTTTCTCTAATTTCATTTGTTTTTAATTTGCCATAAATCTCCATTTTCTTTTGTTTATATTATATATATATATACTCCTTTTATATTCCAACACTTATTATTATTATTATTATTATTATTATTATTATTATTATATGTTTTGGTAAAGTTTTGGTGCTCGGTTTCGCCTCTCAATTTTACAACATCGTCAAATTTATTTATTTATTTTTAATTGTGTATTAGGTATGCTTCTTGAAATTTCCATCAAATGAAAATCCATTCAGCCGCAAGCTTTGACTATAAAACTTCCCTAAAATAAACAATGAACCCCACACGTGTGCAACATCTCGAACGCCCCAAAGTGAACACCTTCATCAGCCGAAAATGTTGACCCTCCAATCACATCGAATGCACCGTCTGTTTTCGATTTCGAAGGAAAAATTGTATTGGATCGCTGGACTTGGGTCACCAAAATGCTGGCAAGCAGGTACTTTGTGATTTCAAACTTTAAGCAAGTGGATTGACATTGTCTTTATATTACCAGTGGTCAAATTTCACCAGAATCTTCAATCTTTCGTCGGTGGCTTCTTAATTTAGCTTTAAACGCTAGCCTCATGCATGCATTTGAGAGAAGACCCCACATGACTTAAGATGAATCACGAGTAACAACTTGTATGGTAGCGTTTGTAGTAGATTTAAGTAGAATACAAAAAACCCTAACCCTTATGGGTTTTACAAAGATTTAATCAAAGCGATAAATCTAATGCCAAATAGCTTGAACAGTCAATTTCACAAACTATCACATAACACATATATGATAAAATAAAATACCCACCATATATAAATTTGATTCTAAATAAATATCAAAAACATGCTCTGATACCAATTGAAGGAATGAACGTTTTACTCTGCAGCAGAAGCATTGGATCGTCTTTGATTTTATTTAAAATTAAACTAAAAAAATTTAAGATTAAACAAACTTACTTGGAGTAAATATAGAGATATTTTTGGCTGGTCTTTATCTCATCCACAAAGTCTTCCTAGCTACGACTCGAACACAGGACCAAGGCTTCTGAGAGCCTCTTGAAAGAAAATCTACAAGATATTTGAGAGGAATAGGTCTAGAGAGAATTCTCTAATTTTCTATTGAGGAGATGTGTGTTGTTTTTAATGGCTCAACCCAAGGGTCCTATTTATGGAGACCAAAGACAAATCTTTGCCATAATTAAAATATTATATTTTAATATCTAATATATTAAAATATATCTTATACTTATTTGAATCTCATTTAAATCTCCAACGATATTTATTTATTTCAATCTTATTCAAATTTTATAAATATTTTTTCTTTAATGTATCTAATATACATTAAGTATTTTAATATTTAATGTATCAAATACAATAAATATATTTTCCCCTTTTATATTTAATATATCTAATATATTAAATATTAATTTGAACATTTCAAATTTTTCTTTCAACTAAATTGATATTTTAATGTTATTATGAGCTAACAAGGGGACCTTATGGACCTACAGATTATAAGCTCCAATGATACAAAATTAAGTAATTAAACTCTTTAATTAATTAATTTTCATTCATTAACTATAGGTCACTCCACTATAGACTTGAAGTTGCACTATTATACACTGTAGGACAAGTTGTGTCCATGGATATAACCATTACATGCAAGTCGATCCTTCATGAGTTGTTCGTAATTACAGTTGTGTTAAAAGTCCGTTTTACCCCTGTAATTACATCTTGCACCTTAAGTACTATTGATCCCCTAATGAAAAGTTTGTTTATAATCTAACCATAAACTAAGTCCCTCTCGGGCCAGTGAAAGGGTGGGCCCATTGTTGAAGTACCGAAATCAGTACTTAAGGGAACTACTCATCTACTTACCCTATATGAGAATGAATGAATTCCATCTTGTGAGATTATGTTCTCAGCTCCCTATTTGGTCAAGTCCCCAAAATGGTAGGCATAATGAATCGGCTACAAAAGTCATTCTCACCCATGCAAATTAACGGACAAGCCCTCATAGGCAGGAGTTCATAACTCACTCAGGATTAAGATCGAGTCGCATATGATCATCATGATGAAATATTAATCTTCTCAATTAACGAATTTATAAAGAGAGATTAAATATTTCATGGTCTAATCTTATACAAACTCATTGTATAAGATACCTATAGGATCGCTATGGCAACCTTAGAGGGGGGTGAATAGGGTTTATTCAAATTTTATAAAACTTTTTCCTAATATGGGCCCAATTAAACAAATTAACACACTTTTTACAAACAAGAAATTAACACAGAAAATAATTTTAAATACCTTATTTAATTGTAAAAAAAGATTGGTAAATAATATGGACAATTTAAAGACTATTAATCTAAACAAACATAAAAAATAGCAACACATATCAAGAACAAATTATTGCATTTAATTTCATACAATAAAATATAATAACAAATTAATTGCCAAAAATAAAATATGATAGGGATAGAGAAATTGACACCTGGAATTTTATATTGGTTCTGCACAACCCGACCTACTCCACTCCCCAAGCACCTCTTGGGTATTTCACTAGAACAACGACTCTTTCCACAGCTTAGAGTCCAACCGTTACAACGTTCCTTTTATGGGAGCAAGAACAAACTCGATATTTCCACGGTTCAGGATCAAACTGTTACACCCTCTCTTTTTTGGGATCAAGAGAAACTCTTACAAAGTTTAGAAATAGAAGAACGAGATGAAGAAACTCTCTCAAAGAGTAGATATACAAAATTCAACTCACAACCTTTTGTAAGAAAGAATTCTTACAAACTAAAACCCTCAAATGGATAAAGAGAATAAAAAATATAAGCTCAAAAATTGCTCAAAAATGGTGGAAGTGCTCTCCAAGAAGAATAGAAATTTTCATATTTTTTTTTCATTTTTTCCAATTTTTTTGAGCCTTAAATAGAGAGAAGGCAAAAACTAGCCGTTTTTGCCATGTGTCAGCTTCTGATTGGCTGCAGAAAAGAAATCCAAAATTAATAATATTATAATAATAAAATAATATTATAATATTATAATATTAAAATAAAAATAAATTCAAACTCATTTGATTGTTGGATTTTATTTTAATATTAAATTCTTTTTCTTTTTTTTTTTTTAAAACCTAAATACGCCAGTGTTGCATTCCTATTGGACCATGTGTTGTCATGTCATCATCCACGTCATCTGCCACCTCAACATTTTTTATTATTTGAAATTCCACATCATCAAGGTTGACCATTTACCTTCCACGTCATCAAAATATGTCATGTGTCATGCCATGTAGGATTTTTCTCTTCAATTATGTTTTTCCCATAACTTCTTTGTTTGAGCTCCAATTTTAACGATTCAAGATGCGTTGGAATCGTTATTTCGAGCTCTATGCTATCGACACTTCAAAATACTAAACATATTAATAAACAAAATCAGGTTTTTTATCATCAAAATATTAATTAATTAAAATGAATTAATTTGAGATTAAGAGGCCAACAATACCCCTACTCACATGTCTCCATATGAACGATTTGGATCAAATTATTTGTAACTATTACAAAGTGGGTCGTATCAATAGTGTTATCAATAATGGGTCCATATACTATGACCCTTTAGGTTATTTCTTGAACATGATCCTCCCGTATGTCAACCACATTGTTGGGATTTATGCCCTAAAGCCTCGTAATTAATAATTTATTTAATAATTAATAATAATTTTGATTATTTTATTTGCAATATAATATTATCCATTATAGGAAAAATCCAAGGTTATTATTGTAATCTTAAACAGTATGTGGTTGACATACGGGAGGATCATGTTCAAGAAATAACCTAAAGGGTCATAGTATATGGATAAGGTTGGGTGCCTTATAGTGGTAACACTATTGATGCGGCCCACTTTGTAATATTTGCAAATGATTTGATCAAAATCATTCATGTGGAGACATGTGAGTGGGGGTATCTTATACAATGAGTTTGTATAAGACTGGACCACAAAATATTTAATCTCTCTTTATAAATCTGTTAATTGAGAAGATTAATATTTCATCAGGATGATCATATGGAACTCGATCTTAATCCTGAGTGAGTTATGAACTCCTGCCTGTGAGGGCTTGTCCTTTGATTTGCATGGGTGAGAGTGACTTTTGTAGCCGATTCAATATGCCTACCATTTTGGGGACTTGACCAAATAGGGAGCTGGGAACATAATCTCACAAGATGGAATTCACTCCTTCCCATATAGGGTAAGTAGATGAGTAGTTCCCTTAAGTGCTGATTTCGGGACTTGAACAATGGGGCCCCACCCTCTCACTGACCCGAGAGGGACTTAGTTTATAATTAGATTATAAACAGATTGTTCATTAGAGGATCAGTGGTACTTAAGGTGCAAGATGTAATTATAGGGGTAAAATGGACTTTTGACCCAACTGAAATTACGAACAACTCGTGAAGGATCGACTTGCATGTAATGATTATATCTATGGACACAACTTGTCCTATAGTGCATAAGAGTGCAACTCTAGGTCTATAGTGGAGTGACCTATAGTTAATGAATGAAAATTAATTAATTAAAGAGTTTAATTAATTAATTGTGTATCATTAGAGTTTATAATCTGTAGGTCCATAAGGTCCCCTTGCTAGCTCATAGTAACACTAAAAGATCAATTTAGTTGAAAGAAAAAATTTGAAATGTTCAAATTAATATTTAATTTGAAGTGTTCAAATTAATATTTAATATATTAGATATATTAAATATAAAAGAGGAAAATATATTTATTGTATTTGATACATTAAATATTAAAATAATTAATGTATATTAGATACATTAAATAAAATATATTTATTAAATTTGAATTGGATTCAAATTAGGAAATAAATGTCGTAGGAGAATTTTAAAGGTTTGAATAAGATTCAAATTGGTTAGATAAATATATTTTAATATATTAGATATTAAAATATATTATTTAATTATTTTCCCTAGACCACTATAAATAGGACCCTAGGGGTGAGTCATTGTGCATTCTTCATACAACACACTCCTCAATAGAGAGAATTAGAGAATTCTATCTAGACCTCTTCCTCTCCAATCCCTTGTGGATTTTCTTTCAAGAGGCTCCCACAAGCCTTGGTCCTGTGTTCGAGTCATAGCCAGGAAGACTTTGTGGAAGAGATAAAGATCCGCCAGAAGAATCTCCATATTTGGAAGGTATTTGCTGCTTAACCCTTGTATTTTAGTTTAATTCTAAATAAATCAAAGACGATTCCTATGCTTCCGCTGTGGGTTTAATTTGATTATTCCCTTCAATATTGTTCAAGATTACACTAATAACTTTGGACTTTCATATAATGGATAATATTATATTGCAAATAAAATAATCAAAATTATTATTAATTATTAAATAATTAATTAATTACGAGGTTTAGGGCATAAATCCCAACAGAAATAGCATGAGAAATACAAGTACATACATGTCTTGAATTAGGGATGAATTAAAGGGGTATAGACTATAATGACCTTAAAATAGATAGCTTAAACTAGGAAATGCTACAACTAAAGCCCTTTTATGGTTGAAAAATTTCAGTAGCATAATGGCACTACCATAAGGAAACCAAAATTTCTAAGAACTTGAAAAGGAGGAAAAATGCACTTCCATAACTTAGAATCACTTCAGAAGCTTCCAAACTACGAATATGTTGAAATTTAGTCTAACATCGTCCACAAGATCAAAAGAACTCAGTAGGAAAGCAAAGAAAAGAGTTCAACAAAGCCAATACATAAGAACAGAATCTAAAATACGATTCAAGCTAAGACTTTGGGAAGGCTCTATGCCATTTCCATAGCCTCAACGATCCCTCTTTTAGCTCTTTGACAACTAACGTCGATAATTGTCTTCAATTAAAAGGTTGCTTCCTTCAACTCTTTTGCAAATCTAAGACATAGTTTTATCAAAGCCCTCTTCCAAAATTTGGATTGCACAATGTTAATCGTTTTCTTTAGGTGAAAGATTTCTCACACTAAGCTAAGTTTCATAACCATTCTGAGTTTCAAGTACTATCAAGATTCCTTTCACCACATCTAATGACTTCTAAACGCAAGTCATGCCATACTTGAGTATTGGGAATCTCAACATATCAATTCCCTTGTTGTCTCTTGAGACAAACAACACTTTTCTATATCACCTTTCTTTTCCTCATTTCCCCCTTTATTAAGACCATTAAGTTTCTTTTCATCTCCAAGAAATGTATCCTCTACGAGAGGAAACATGACTCTATTCCTCATCCCTTCATATTTCTTTCATTTGAGGTTCCACATTCCCACCAATTCGCTCTTAGTCTGGTTACTCTTGAGCCTCATCATTCTTTTAGCCTAACAGATGAAGAACGACATAAATAACTTACTTGGCCCATGAACCTTAAACTTTGAAGGAATGAACCCGAAAGTTAGTTTCCTCTAAACTGTCATCCTCAGTGTCCAAAGACATTTAGGGGGCGTTTGGATGGGTGAGTTGGATTGGGTTGAGTTGGGTTTAAAACCCAACTCCCCTTTTGGCCCACCAACATCACAACTCCCCACTTAGGAACTCAACCCAACCAAGTTGAGTTGTAAACTCACCGCCTCTCTCAATTGATTTCATTCCATGAAGTCTTCATGCATCTGTCTTCTCTCTCTCATCCTTAATGCTCTCTCTACCCTTTTTCATTCCACGAAGCCTTTGCGTTTGTCTTCTCTCTCTGGTCTTCCCATTTCATGAAGATTTCACGCTTTTGTCTTCTCTCTCTCATCCTCGATGCTCTCTCTGGTCTGATCATTCCTCTCATCTTCCTCTCTCATCCTTGAAGCTCTCTCTGGTCAGGTAAGCTCTCTCATCCGCTCATCTTCAACCACTCCTCCATCTTCCCTCAATCGTTCGTCAATGGATATTTTAGGGTTTGATCTGCAAAATAGGGTTAGGGTTTCAATCTCTCTTCCCTCTTTCGTCAGTTTTTCACCTTCTCCCATCTTCCCCTTCTTTTCTTCAATAACCAAACCCTAGCAGAAGGAAGAAGATGATTCTTCTTCTCCTTTTTCAGATCTAACATTTTTCCCTTTTTTGACTCTTGATTCAAGCTCAAGTTTAATATGTTTTCCCTTTTCCAGATCTGTAATTCTAAACCACAGATTTTCCCCTCGCCGCCCCAAACTAACCCTCTCCATTAAGTCCCTTGCCAATTTCATGCTCTCCCTCATGCATCGCACTACCATTGATTCATGTCTCAGTTTGTGTCTTGCGTGGCTGAATGCATGTTCGATCTGGGGGTTTGAGTGAGAAAATCCCTGGTAGGGGATTTGATTTGCCATTTGGCACTTGGCGGTGGGATCAATTTGTTCTGTTCACAGATTTGCTTCTTTTTCCTTTTGGCCGATGATGTGTACAAAATTTGGACTGACTTTATTTGCTATTTTTACGTTCATCTTTCTCTGTTTTTTTTTGCTTCTTTTCCCTTTTGGCCGATGATGTGTACAAACTTTGACTAAACGTGTATGTGTGTTTTTGTGACCTCAGTGTGCTTTATTTGCTGTTTTTAAATTGATCTTTCTCCTTTTTTTTGTCTGGTTCATCTCATAATTTTTTGCATATTGATTTTATTATGCACTGTTATATCTATTACTTGCATACTGATTTTCTAATACAATTATATATAGACCGTATTTCGCATAAAACATTTCCATTTACTTTAATATTGATTTTTTTTTGTTTTGGTATGAATGAGTCCACTTAATACCTGAGGCCGATTTTCCTCTTTGTGTTATCTGATTATGGGTGTTGGTGTGTTGATTGAATTTGGACCTATTGTCCTCTCTGTTTGGATGATCTTGCTGGGCATGAATTCATGAATTTACCAGTACTTGTATTATATTCAAACTAAATCTATCTTATGAATTTATCATTAATGTGTATCTTCATTTGATTTGCATATTACTTTTTTTCATTGCATGATTGGGTCCATTCTAAACATGATTATTACCCTTCAATTCTGCTGTCCATTTATTTTTATTGCTTGCTTAGATGATTGAGTTCGTTCTAAACCTGAGGCCAAACTGGTTTTTGCTTTCCTTGTATATTATGTATATGTCAAACATCTACCTCACTGTATATTATGTATATGTCAGACATCTACCTCACTTCATTTATTATGGCACTGTTTTTTTTTTAGTTTAATAAATCTCATCTACCTCATTTATTTTGATGTTTGAATACTCAACCACCCTTTTTATTTCATTAATTCAAATTTAAATAGAGTAGGTGGGAACAACCCACCTCCTCTTCCTATATATCACTTGCCCCCCCCCACGTTAGTTCTTTGAGAAATCTCCACTACTTAGTATACACCTCCAGTCGGGTGAGTGATTGCTACCCTCCTTATTTCATTTTGATTCGATCCAATGTATTTGTAAATAATTCCTAACTCATTGTATTCGTGCTAGCTGCCCCTCTACTACAACCGTCCACTTGTACACTTCAAGGACCAATAGACTCCTCCCGACCAACTCCGATCCACCTAAGGTACTCTGTTTGAATTTTATTTTTTTTAGTAATTGTTCAGTTTTTATTTCCCTTGGTTAAACTTTTTGTATACATTGGACTCAATTTTGGAATATGTATTATATTCTTATACCATGTTTGTGTAATTCGTTATTGATTTTTCTTATTCGTAATCTATAGTCCATAGTTTCGTAAATACTACAATGCATAACCATGCTTTTTTTTATTAAAAAAAATTAGTTGGCAAAATAAGTTGAAAAAAAAAAAGTTTAATTTGAATTTTTTAAAAAACTAAATCTCTCATGGTAAATAATACAAATTGTAATTGACATAATTAAAAGAGGGACTCATCTTAATAACCTAACTCATACATGGAAGAAGATAAAAAAGATGGACTTGTTCATTAAAAAAAGGTAACAAAATGATCCAAGAAAATATACTTTTTCAAAATGATCCAATAAAATATACTTTCCTAAGAAAAAAAAGTGGACTTATTCATTAAAAAAAGTTAACAAAAGGTGGACTTGAATTTGTTCTAAAAAAGGTAGAAATGCATGTTTTTAAACAATTGTTTAAAACTATAACTTCAATTTGTTTAAAAAGTTGTAAAACATAGGTTTTTTTTTTAAAGAAAATATACTCTTTCAAATCGATCCAATAAAATATACTTTCCCAAAAACTAAAAGGTGAACTTATTCATTAAAAAAATGTAACAAAAGGTGGACTTGAATTTGTTCTAAAAAAGGTAGAATGCATGTTTTTAAACAATTGTTTAAAACTTATAACTTCAATTTGTTTAAAAAGTTGTAAAACATAGGTTTTTTTTTTAAAGAAAATATACTTTCAAACCGATCCAATAAAATATACTTTCCCCAAAAAAAAAGGTGGACTTATTCATTAAAAAAAGGTAACAAAAGGTGGACTTGAATTTGTTCTAAAAAAGGTAGAAATGCATGTTGTTAAACAGTTGTTTAAAACTTATAACTTCAATTTGTTTAAAAAGTTGTAAAGCATAGTTTTTTTTTTTGGAAGAAAATATACTTTTTCAAATATTACTTTATTTTAATTAATTTAGAACAATGAACTTTGGGGTGTTGTATGTATGGTTTTTGAAAATATGAAGAAGATATATGTATATTGCATGTGCATAATATTTTTTCTTTCTAATAAAATTGAATAATGAAGGTTCCTTTTTTGGTGAATAAAACATGCAATGAAGCATATAGATGATTGTGTATATATTTGATATTTGTGTACTCAGAATTTCAAATTCTAATAACATAATTTGTGTTTAAGAAAAAGGATAAATCATAACGTCGCATCAATAATATTTGGATAATGTTGCTTAAGCAATTGATTTCATGTATAATAGACCAAAATGAGCCTTTTTTTTTTAGCCCAATGGTCTAAGTTCATAACCCATACACATGGGGACTAATCCTAAATTTAAGCCAATTTTACTAAACCAAAAACCCTTAAGCCCAAAACCTTAAAGCCCAGAAACCCTAAACCCCAAAATCCCTAAACCTTAAACCCTAAATCCTATCATAAACCCCAAAACCCAACATCCTAAAACTTTACACCCCTAAACCCCTAAACTCTAAATCCCCTAAACACTAAACCTTAAAGCCCAAAAACCCTAAACCCTAAAACCCTGAAATCCTAAACTCCAAGACCCCAAAATTCCTAAACCCTAAAACCTCTAAAACCTAAAAACCATAAACCATAAAACCTAAAAATTCAAAAACCCCAAAATCCCTAAACCCTAAAACCCAACCCTAAAACCCCTAAACCCTGAACTCTAAAACCCCTAAACACTAAAACACCTAAACTCTAAACCTTAAAAAAAACCCAAACTCCTAAAACCCCTAAACCCTAAAACCCTAAAACTAAAACTTTAAAAACCTAAAATCCTAAACTCTTAGAACCCTAAACACATAGATCCTTATCCATTCTTCGTAATATTAGGAAAATTTGTAGAGTTGCTCGTTCCATGATATCACTGTTAACTGCGTACAATTTGAATTTAGGATATGGATAGGACGAAGTTCTATGTGGTCTTCATTGGCCGTAACCCTGGTATTTACATGAGCTGGCATGAATGTCATAGACAAGTCCATGAATATAGGGGACCAATTCACCAGTCCTATGCAACTTTTACGAATGCAGAGGCTGCATATACCCAATTTGTAGTCGAAACTAAGGATCAACCTGTTGCGACCGTGCCTAGTGGAGTTCCATGGAGCACTTCTGCTATAAATAATGTTGATGTAGGACATTATAATAATACTATG
This sequence comes from Trichosanthes truncata, assembly GCA_033996785.1. Taxonomy (NCBI): domain Eukaryota; kingdom Viridiplantae; phylum Streptophyta; class Magnoliopsida; order Cucurbitales; family Cucurbitaceae; genus Trichosanthes; species Trichosanthes truncata. Next base: position 32,744,953 of record JAWPNB010000009.1, read on the forward strand.
CTGATTTTATTGGGGTTCTTTGTTGGAATAATCGTTATGTATGTATGGATTAGCTTAGTCGGACATCAGTGATACGCTTGATGTACACTACAATGGATGTATCCAGAAATAACAAATGATACATTTGTATTTCAGGAACAACTCTCAGCCCCCCTTGTTCTTCCTATAAGATGGAAAATGTTGAAAAACTATTTAATATCCTCACCATCATAACTACCTCCCAAAGACAGTTGTTGATGAGTCTAGCATTCCTTTTGAACGACTATCAGAGGATAGATTACCAATCCTCATACGATAGACATCGCATTAGGCAATTGAATTTCTTTCGCCTCATTTACGACAATGACTTGTGCTGTCGTGAAAGTACTAGGATGGATAGAAGGACATTCGCAATACTATGTAGTATGCATAGGACGACCAACGGTTTGCAAGCAACCCAATGTGTTGATATCGAGGAAATGGTTGCCATATTCCTGCACATACTAGCGCACCACGTTAAGAATAGAGTAGCTCGCAGGCAATTTGTGAGGTCTGTGGAGAAGGCGTCGAGACACTTTAACTCTGTTCTCATAGTGATTTTGCAACTTCACGATGTGTTGCTAAGAACCCCAGAGCCAATCACCAACGCATGCACTGATGAGCGGTGGAAATGGTTTGAGGTATAGAAGCATATCTATACATTAATGGAAATAAATTGCACTTTCATTAACGTTACTACGATGTCTTCAATGGATATAGAATTGTTTGGGTGCGCTAGATGGAACCTACATCAAAGTGAATGTTAGTGTCGCTGATCGGCCACGATATAGAACGAGGAAAGGTGAAGTCGCGACAGACGTGCTTGGAGTTGTTGCCCCAAACGGAGAGTTTATATTTGTCATGCCAGGCTGGGAAGGGTCCACATCCGATTCTAGGGTTCTTAGGGACGCACTCTCTAGAACCTAATGGCTTCAAGATTCCTAGAGGTATACTCTAAATATTATCTTCTTTAATATTTGTAGGTTCAAGAAAGCAGTGAGCTTATGCATTAACCATTGATACCTTGTACATGATACTACTATCTGTGTGATGTTGGCTACCCTAATGCAGAAGGGTTCCTTACACCGTATAGAGGAGAGCGGTATCATCCTTCAGAATGGCGTGGAGTAGGGAATGCACCTACTACTCCAAGGGATTTTTTCAACATGAAACATTCTTCTGCAAGGAACGTCATCGAGAGAGCTTTTGGTGTGTTGAAGGGGAGCTGGGCCATTCTACGAGGAAAGTCATTCTACCCGGTTCAATTACAATGCCGAACAATAACAACATGTTGCCTCATTCACAGTCTCATTACTAGGGAGATGGGGTCAGTTGTAATGTTACATGAGGTCAAAAAAAACGATTCTGCGCCAAGTGCTATCGGATGGGATAATATACAATTTATTGAAACCTCCGACGAATGGACCAGATTTAGGGATGACTTGGCTAATCGAATGTTTGATGCTTGGGAACAATCCTGATGACTTTTCTACTTTTGCATTTCTTTTGTATTCAATAGAACAGAACCTTATATGCACGTTTATGTTTTTAGAGGTCTTTTATGATCTAAATAGAAAACTTTCTCATTTTTTCCATCTTATATATCAATCATGTGGTAATATAATTATTTTGCCTTGTACCATACACATTCATTGACCTAATTGTTATTTTTTATTGTACACAATGTAACATTAGTTAACTATACGTACGTCTGTAGCATCATGGCAGGTACATCAAAAGCTCTAAAACACACCTGGACAAGGGTGGAAGATGCAAAGTTGGTGGAGTCTCTAGTAGCGTTAGTGGAGAGTGGTTGGCGATCTGACAATGGGACCTTCCGACTCGGATATCTACAGCTTCTCCACGGGTGCTTGCAGAGAAACTACCAAATTCTAACAAAAGCCAAAATACGATAGAATGCAAGATCAGATCTCTCAAAAAGTAGTATGGGGCAATCGCTGAGATGCTGAGTAGTGCATGCAACGAATTTGGCTGGAACGAAGAGCTGAAATGTGTTGATGTGGAGAAAGAGATCTTTGATGCTTGGGTTAGGGTAAGATCGTACGATTATACCATATTCTCCTCGTTATTTAAAGCAAATTAATATATTATTCGTTCAATGCAGAGCCATCCTGCTGCAAAAGGGCTACGAAACAAGCCATTCCCACACTATGATGAGTTGGCAATCGTGTTTGGCAAGGATCGAGCCACGGGGTTAGCCGTAGAGACACCCATTGAGATGGCCTCTAATGCTGCAGAACAGATGGAGGAGATCCGATTGGGATCACAAGACTTTCTCCACCCAGAGCAATAACTTGTAGAGAACCCAGGCACCGAGGATGTAGGGGAGGGAAGAGTTATCAGAAACCCCTACTAGTAGGCGTACTCCATCCGGCATGTCTACTAGAGGGAGCGAGAGTAAGAGGAAGAGATCGTCCTTCCAATCTGAGGTCCTGGACATTATACGGACCGCCATGGACATGCACACATCTCACATGCGTACACTTCTATCCTGGCAGAAGGAAAAATATGAATTGAAATCCGCAAGGCGAAAAGAGGTGATCGACCAGTTGTATGCAATTGAGGGGTTGACAGAGGATGATTGGATCATCCTTATAGATCTACTTGTCGCCGACATCCAGAAGATGGACTGCTTTTTATAGGTCCCACCCCAATTGAGAAAGAGCCACTGCTTGCATCTCTTGGGTAGGACCCTCTGACTCTATGCTCCAACCATTGTTCATTGGGCTTAGGAACCCGTGCCCATTGTCGGCCATGACTTGATATTTTGTGAACCATTATTATTTTTGTGGACTATTTTTTTATTCATCGTGTAAATAGGAAATTGATGGCCTACCAATATTTTTTACACCATTCCACTTATTCATGAAGGAATGTTGACTTATATACATTATTAATCAATTGTCACAATGGCTATCAATAAATTAAAAGAAGTTCAATGTGTATGAGACATTTGATTTCTATTAATTGCATATCATTTGGAAGAAGTCAATTTGTAAAAAAAAAAAAAGAAATATAAAGAATGAAGTTTTTTTTAAAAACTGGTCAAATTGAAACGTTACTTTTGTAAATATTCCACTAAATAGATTCCATTAATGTTGAAATATATTGTCATTTTGTAGTTGACATCTGAATTCAGTATTTGAAAGTTGAAAAAATATGTTTCTAGATGAACAATTGGAGAAAAAAAATAGTTAGCTAAAAATCAGTCTACTTCAAGTTACAAAAAACTGCACCAGATACCCCTGACAATTCAACTCAACTCAACTCTGCACCCCAAACATAGACTTCATGAACTCACTGACAAACCAACTCTGCCCAACTTAACTCAACTCTACGCGCCAAACGCCCCCTAACTTCACCCTACTTAAATCATTTCCTACATAAAGCCACAATCTATCACACATAACTCAACTTAAGGGTCACTTCATAAACCCACAAGCCAAGAAATAGTGAACCAAAATAAAAATATTAACCCTATGCTACTTTTCAGATTTGGCAAAAGACAAACTTGGCTGTGGCGAGGCACCCTTCTTACACTTGGCTATGGAGACACGGGTGCTTACGATATAAGCGAGTCTGTAGAACCTAAAATCTAGGGCTCTAATACAACCTGTAACGATCCTAAAATAGATAGCTTAAACTAGAAAATGCACAACTAAAGCCCTTTTATGCTCTAGAAATTTCAGTAGCATAACGGCGCAACCACAAGGAAACCAAAATTTCTAAGAACCTGAAAAGCAGGAAAAACGCACTTCCATAACTCAGAATCATTTCAGCAACTTCCAAACTATGAATATGTTGGAATTTAGTCTAACATCATACATAAGATCAAAAGAACTAAGCACGAAAGCAAAGAAAAGAGTTCAACAAAGCCAATACATAAGAACAAAACCTAAAACACAACTCAAGCTAAAACCTTGGGAATGCTCTATGCCATCTCCAAAGCCTCGCCAAGTTGACGCCCTCGCCATGCCTCGTAAGTCTAGGAACCATCTGCAAAAGAACCAAGAGAGTAGCATGGGAAAGTATGAAAATACTCAGTAAGTAGCCACACTTAAAACAAAATCCAAAGGTTCACACACCACCACAAAACACAAACCACAAACCACAATGTTTTCTTACCATACCTGCCCCAACTCACTAATTCCTCCTAATTCTCAAATGCTTTCAACACTCGGCTAAGCGCCTGTTCACCTCACTCGACTCCTCACACTATATCCATGAGTCATGTAACCTATCAGCGGGGTACCCAGGTATGTTGCGAGTAAGAAAAAGGTCGTTAGGCTAGCATCACTTACCTTTTTCCCATATGAGCATCTTCCTAGGATGTTGTGAGATGTGTTTGGCATGAGGGTTGTTTTCCCTTTGTCATTCTACGAGCTTTAGGGCGATTCCCCACTGCATTTAATGTGAAGGTTGCTTTCCTTCCTTTTGTATGTTAGCTTCCACTGTATTTAATGTGAATGTTGCTTTCCTTCCTATTTTATGCTAGCTTAGGGGTGAATCCCCACTGTATTAGGCATGAGGGTTGTGTTCCTTCATTGCATTATGCTACTTAGGGGGAAACGGTACCCTGCGGCTAGGTTTTTTAAGTGTGGCTACTTACTGAGTATTTTTATACTCACTCATGCTACTCTCTTGGTTCTTTTGCAGATGGTGCCTAGACTTACAAGGCATGGTGAGGGCGTGGGCTTTAGTTGTAGCATTTCCTAGTTTAAACTATTTGTTAGGTCGTTACATAGACATATACTTTTAACTTGTAAACTTAGGGAAATTGGGCTAATCATGTGTTTAAAGGCTAGATTTTAATAGACATATGTTAAACTTTGCTTAAAAATAGAAATTCGAGGATTAGAGATAATTTTTGGATAATATCATTGTGTTTTTCCATTACTATACAGTGCAGTAATGATGCACATTGCTATAGCATCACACAACATCTTGGAGCTAAAATTAGCAGTGAAATTCCATAAATTCCAGCGCCTTAATCAATTGATTCTCATCTTAATTGTTATCAATTTTTAGCTGCATATTTTCTTTAGATTGCTAGAAATTAATTTTCTTATGTCGAGCTTGCATTTTGTTAATTCTAGATCGCTTGTTTGCTTTAGAAGTATTTATTAGTGGTGCTCAGTTTTATAAAATTTTCATTAATTAGTCATCATGGGATCAACTTTGTTTATTAATTTCTACCTACGATTGCGTAATATGATTCACATTGGTGTTTTCTAATTTTCTTAATTTTAGTCTTTGCACCACTATTATCATAATATAGAGGATAGACTAAATCATATCTGAATCACTTTTCAGATCTTCAAGGAACTATTTGAGTCATACAAGTAAAATTTGAGTCATCTTGTTTTGTTGTTTCACAAGTAAAACAATTTAACTTGTATACCATACTCCACTACCTAGAGTAAAATTTATCTTTATATAGATTTCCTAAATCTTTGTAAGAACCAGTGTATCTTGTAAAGATCACATCTTTAACTCCATACACAAAAATTTCTCATTATCCATTGATAATTTGATAAAGTTTTTAATTTTCTACTCAATAGTCATACCATTCGTTTAACTGATATATGCTAACCAATTGTATATTAAATGTTTAGTCTCATTTATGCATATCATATATTCTCAACATTTGAGGTGTCTTAGGATACTCTTCCTTAGACATAAATATCAAATATTTGACAACAAATTTGTCAATATATGATGTTCGAAACAAAGTTAACATTTTGTCCTTAAAATCTCCATTTTGGACATGCAAAATATATCGAGTCATTCCAAATCACTCATTCGGAATTGGTTACTTAATCAACTTTTTATGTTAGATAGACATCTTACATCATTCATAATGAATAAAATATCATCAACATAAAACATGAGAAAATGATTTTCTTGTCTTCATTAATATTTATCCAAAGTCATAGGTTTTGATACTTTTATCAAACTTTATATTCACAGATCTAATGGTAAAATTCATTTCATTAATGAACCTTTACTATTTCGCAAACTTTTTGCTTTTGATCTTTGAAAATAGACATTTCTGATTGATTTGTGTAGATGCATTATCTAAGATTTCTTTTCATAAAAGAATTCTAAACATTCATTTTTTATATCACATATGCAACAATGAATTAAATAATGCTTACAGACTTCAGTGTGGCAACAAGTGAGAAAATTTACTCGCAGTCTATTGTCTCCTATTAAGTTTAACCATTCGCCATTAGTCTCACTTTGCTAGCAATAAGCCTTTAACTTTGTCATCTAACATGACAATTTGGGCTTCAATTAAGTCCTTGTAGAGGTTGAGTCATCTCATAACTTTCCCACTACGATGAGGCTTAGCTTATCCAATTCATGACTAGGATCCATTTGACTTTCAAATGTAATTAAATTGTGAACAACTTTTGTTAACTATTAGTGGCTTCACTTGGAACCAATATATTAACACTATTTCACCTTATTAAAGGTTTGTAGTCTTTTATTTGACATTCCTTATAAAAATGATATTTTTCATACAAATACCTTATTCGTTTTAGGACTAGATAAAAGATCATTTTGTACTCCTTATAGGTGGCCTACACTTAGGCTTATCTTTGAACATATACAGCCTCTTTGGATTTGTTTCATCCCGTATGCTTAATAATCCTAAATATTGAAGTGTTGTAAACTAACTTTACTACTCTTCTATAATTTCAAAATTGTCTCGTAAACACTTTTGGAGGAAATAATGTTCACTATGCAATCTCTATTGCATATCCTAACCACAGTTTGTTAATGGTGTGTAACTCATTATTGATGTGACCATGTCTAACAAGGTCTTGTTTCTCCTCTTGCAGCACAATTTCACACAATTGTACTTGGTATTAAGAGTTGGGATACAATCCTACTTTCTATCAACTAATCGTAGTAGGTAAGTTTTTTGTACTATCTATTATGATCTGATCATAATGTCTTGATAGATTTACCTAATTGATTTTCAACTTTAGCCTTAATTTTCTAGAACTTTTCAAAAAATTAGACTTATGTTGTATTAGGTAAAGATACTTGTACATTGAATGATCATCAACGAGAGTGATGAAATATTCATGACTTTATTTGGCCTATATATTCACCAGACCTCTTGGGCCAGAATGTGTAAGCCCAAAGTATTCTTTGGCCTTGTAGCCTTATCTAATAAAGTCTCAATGATTATCTTACATGAAATGCAAGATCTACTAACAGGTAAAGTAATCATCTAACTTTTAGAGAATTACCTCTTACTAGTCCTATTCTAGTTATGGTAATCAATCTTAACTGCCAAATTCAAGTATCATCTTTTAGGAGAAAACAACGTCTTTCTATTATAGATTCTATAATCCTGAATATCTCAGTATTTTGTACTATAGTATATATCAACATTTTAACATATACAAATTGTTCTTATTTTCAGTTGAATGTATTTTCAAACAATTTTTAAAATATATAAACTTTCATATTTCGAAGTAAGTCATACTATATGAACATTTTTGTAATATAGTTCGAGAAATTGAATTTCTCTTATGGTTACTAAAAACACCATATACATCATTAAGTAACAATCTTTACTTAATGACATCTTAATGTCTCCCACTACACTAACTGAGATGGGCTTCCTAGTGCCAACCTGTAGAAACTATTCTACATGTTAAGTATTTTTCAAGAATTACATATTAAATGTAATAAAGAATAAATCTTGATAGTGGATCTTGTATCAACTAACCAGGTAGCATTATTTACTCTTCACCAAAAATCTAGTAAATCAAATTTACTTTCATCTATATTTTTCTTCCTATAAAGGTATTTCAAAAATTCCTCTTACTATGAATGTCATGGGTAATTTAGGAACTATTTCCTTTCTATAGCTTTAGTCATTTGGTTTCTTTTCTTGGATTTTTGTAATACTTAATCTTGAGATCATTTATACAATTTTCTAATTTTAGCTTCTATTGACTTTAAAATCTCATATGTTGTTGTCATTTTCTTTATCTTCTAAGCTTGACATCTAACATGTCGACTAGGAGATATGTATAAGCTATCTTGTTTACATTTGATTCATTAATCATGTGCTTCACGAACAATTCGAATAGCATTAAAAACAGGTTTTGAGAACATTTCTCAATAAAGACAAATTCAAAATTTTACACTATCATTATAGTGTTAACGTTACTTTTCCAAATAATAAAATTTCTCAATTTTAACTTATCAGTAATAAAATTAAAAATTATGAGAGAAACTGACATAATATTGAAATATATATATAATTTGACATCGTGCAAACAATTATCCATTCAATTTTAGCATAGAAATCAAACAATTTAAAAATGAACCCTATAAATCATTTCTAATGCTATGGTACTTTAATGAGATAGAATAAGTGCCGCCGTAGGGTAGGTAAAGTGTTCCTTCATGAAACTGAGACAATCTCAACCAAGTATTATACCAAAATAACTCTTATTCCTATAATATTTAATTACCATTAGTTTAGTCAAAGACATTATTAATAAGCCCTTTGTAAGTGTGACCCATCATTTTAGATCTCGTAGTTTTATCCCAATAACTGTCATCGTAGGGTAGGTCAAGTATTAGAAACAAAACTACAATCTTATTGTAACGCCCTAGTTCAGGAGGGGTACATGAATGAACCAAGACCACATCTGAATGAGAGGGATCTTGAGGCATGCAAGGCATGGTTAAGAAAGGCTTAAAAGAATTGTTAGCTACTACGTATACTAAGAAGGTGCACCTTCCTTTTCGGTGGCTGAATCATAAGAACTCCAAAGTTAAGCATGGTTTGCTTGGAGCAATCCTATGTTGGGTGACCTCCTAGGAATTTTCCTAGGAAGCATGTGAGTGAGGACAAAGCATGTTGAAAGGACATGTGTTGGTTTGTGGGGACAGTCTTCATTCTCACAAACAGTTCAAGACAAGTAAAGGTGGCGTGGCCAGGTCGCAGGGGAATGTTGGGGCCATCCGGTGCTGAATCCGTGTTCCAAATCCTAATCCAAATCTTGGGCCTGGTGCGTTACACTTATCCTTCTCCAAAGCTCACCTTGATATTGACCCATACAAACACCTTCTGTAGGGAATGAGACGATCCTAAAGCCGCCAAGAGGCCCCACATGAATCTCACGATGTGAACCAATGATGGAGACCGTAGGATATGTTGACACATTTCCTTCTCCCATTTACTATTTTGAAATAGAGTTTTCTCTTACTTAGACAAATTAGGCTAATCTCATTTATCTAAGTTCCTCAATCTACTTTTCATAACCCTTATGTTTGTTGGATTGATTTTAATATGAATTACCAAGTTTTATTAAATTATTTAAAAAAAACTAATCATATTATGAACATGGTTAATAAAAATAAATAAAATTTGACTAATTCAACTTCTACGTCAGTTCCCAGTTAGAGGTGTTCCCTTTCTAGCTTAAATACCCAAGTCTAGACAAAACCTTCCATAGACAGAGTTCCTTTATAGTCAATATTTATTTTAAATTCATTAATCTTTAATTAACTATTAATTACTAGATTAATGAACCTAAGTGAATTTAAGCAATGTTTTTATTCCTATTAAAATTTAATTCACTTCATGGATAATCTTGAAATTCTACCATTTTAAACCCTTGAAAACTAAATTAAAAGATTATACTAAATTCTAATCCAATTAGAAACAAATTAATGAACTAAATTTAAACTATTTTAAACAATAATAAAGAATATCTTAATGGAAATCCTAATATTATTAGGTAAACATGCATTCCATTTAAGAGAGTAAATATCCTACTTCAATTTTCCAATCAATTTTCAAATATAACAATTATATTCAAAGATATGGAAAATATAAACTAATTAGGAAAAGATCTTATCTCTATTAGGAAACAACCTAATTAAAAATTTTAAATATAACAATTATATTTAAAAATAAGATAAGATGCATGATCGTGCTTAACCTGACATACTTTATGCAACAATCAAGTAATTCAAAACATACATCTCATGCATAATTAAATAAAACTAGCAAAATTGGCCAACATATTTGGCATATCCTAAGAAATTGAAAACAATCTAAATTACAATAATTTAAATCCAAGACCTATTTTGGTCTTCAATATTTTTTTCTTTTCTTGTACCATTCAAATTTAGGATTTAGATACCTTAAATTATTATTATTATTATTATTATTTTTAGTCAAACTTGTTCGTTGTCTGCGGCAAGTGATTTCAAGCTTGTTAACTGACCTCCATTCCTTTATAGACTTTGCCGTTTGAATGTATGTGCACTTAAAACCGAATGGACCTTTGAAAATAGAAGGAGGAATGCACAAGTTTTAGCAGTAGTGTAAACCCGGAATCCCTCCTTGGAAATTCCTAAGAAAATGTATTGGTAAGCTTGTAAAATAAAAAGAAAAAGAAAGGAAGGTGGAATGTGCTGTATGTTTTGTCTTAAAATAAAAAAAAAAAAAGTGGGAAGTGGGAAATTGCACTCACCGCCAAGGCTTACCTTTACAACCCTTTCACACACTTTCACCCAATTTAGATTGTCAATTACCAAAGGAAAACAGAGGGGTTTCGTGGTTAGAGAGTCTGAGAGGAAGAAGAAAGGGGTTTTGCTGAAGTTGAAGTTGAAGAAGAAAGGGAAAAGTCCAATTCAAGTGCATGACAAAGTTTGTGATCAATCCTGACTACATCTGATGTTTGGATCATTCTGAGCTCCACAAGAAGTATTAAGAGGTAAGGTTTGATTCTTCTGAAATTTAACTCATTTTAGAACAATTTTCGTGAAGGAAGCTCGAGCAAAATATGAATTTATGTTATGGGTTTTTGAAGGGGAAGTCAGAGGAGAGTTTTTACTGTCAAATCCGGGGAACCTCTGGTTTTTGGGATATTCTGATCTGTAGACTTCTAATTAGAAGCTTTATTAGGTATGGATGGAAAGCTGATTTAATTTCCTATAACTTTCATGAAGAAGTCGTGGTTAGAAATTGATTGAAAGTTGCTTTAAATTCTAGGTTAGTTTCGGGTTGCAGCAGAAAAACAGTTCTGGTTTAGCAGAAACGTGTTTGGGGGAAAATGACTTTCAAGGTAGTTACAGACACATCCTTTAGGAATTTCGATTTCACTCCTTCAGATAAGTTTTAGAGGGTTCAAAAAGGAAGAGTTTGGTATAAAGAAAATCATTTTTGAGCAAGTAATGGAAAAGTTATAGGTGTGTGAGTTTAGGGTATAAAATCTGTAAAGTGCAGGAAATAGATGGGAGGGTTTTTGCAATCCTAAACCTTAAATTCATGAGGCCGAGATTCTAATACTTGGTTTTGTGTTGTTTGGCAGGCCAAGAAGAAATAGGACAAGTTTACGGACCGGGAATCTAATATTAACGCTGTGAGTGACAAAATGAATTCTGAAAATAAATTCTATGTTTGAACTTGTGTTCATGAAAAGAAAAGACTTCCTAAGAATGATGTAGCTTAAAGATTTATGGTCTCTTGAGCACGTGTTCATAAGCATATATGGTTTCCTAAAAATGATTTAAATTGTTCGTTGTGAGCATATGTTTACTGGTTTTCTGAAACTAGAAGAAATACCTTAATTCCAAGTCTACATGTATTAGCAAGAACTGTTAAAGGTTTTCATGTGTTTCTCTGAGACCTGAATGAGTTAATGGTTGAGATACTGAGCCCGAGGTTGTATAGTACCGTGTGCACACAGGTCATTTTCTGTTGTCGACGTTGAGTGTACTCCGTGACAACAATGCTGTCGTGAGTGCTGGGCGAGCCCCACTACGACAAAGACGATGGGAGTGCTGGGCGGGCCCCACTACATCGTAGAATGAACATTGTTTGTACCGGGCGAGTCTTACACAACTAATTTGTCATATGTTTAAAATGGTTAATATTGTTGACACACTTGCTGGACTTCTGTAAAAGCTATTGATGTTAAATGTTATGATTTACGAGTTAATAGTTTTAAACTCAGTCACTCACTGAGCTTCCCAGCTCATTCTTTCAATATTTTCCAACTTTTCAGGTAGAGATCGAGCTCCCGGTGCCTGAGATCCTGCCACAGCCTGCTGAACGCTCTACAAGTCTGATATTTTGTATGTGGATGGTGTAGTATAGCAAGTCTGCTCGTATTGTACATAACTTAATAGGGATGTGTAGTTATGTTGTATATGGAACTAGTGATCTTGGGTGTATAAAGCACGTATGGTCGTGTTTGGCTTGTTCAAGTTAGGTTTAACCAGAACCGCCCCGTAGGTATGTGTAATAAGATTCCTAGTTTATGCTGTGTGATATGTATAGTATCTCGTATACAGGTATGGATTGTTTATCAGGAGTTAAAAGGGTCATAGGTATCGTTAAGTAGTGAAACGATGCCTGTTGGCTTCACGCCATCTTCCGGGCTAAGATAGCTGGTGGTTCGGGAGGGGGTGTGACAACTTGGTATCAGAGCAGTTAGCTCCATGGGAAACGAGATAGAGCGAGTTAGCTCGAAGAAAAAAAAACTGGGAAATAGAGAGCATGTTAACGAGTTAGTTTAGATAGAACTAGTAAAGCATAGTCCAAGTAAGGACAAGAGCAAGTCTAGTCAGGACTAGAAAATGAATAGAAGTTTAGTATTGTACATTTGAGTTAAGTATCCATAGCATGTCTGACATGTTGATATGTTATAGGAGTCATGCCACCACGTACAAGCAGACGACGCAGGCAGGATCAGGACGGGATGCGGGATCCTACCCAAGGTCAATCTGAAAGGGGATCTAGCGCCCCGAGAGTTCATACTGGGGCAGGAAACGAGCAGCATGCTAGTTCCTCACAGGAGGTAGGTAGGCCAGAGAGAGTAGGGCCAAGTGATCTAGAAAAAGCATATGGAATAGAACGCTTAAAGAAATTAGGAGCCACAGTGTTCGAAGGTTCCACAGACCCAGCTGACGCCGAGGTTTGGTTGAATATGCTGGAGAAATGCTTTGATGTGATGACTTGTCCTGAGGAGCGAAAGGTCAAGTTGGCCACATTTCTGCTACAGAAAGAGGCAGAGGGATGGTGGAAATCGATACTAGCCAGGCGTAATGATGCACGTACCATGGATTGGAATTCTTTCAGAGGCATATTTGAAGACAAATATTACCCTATCACGTATCGTGAGGCAAAAAGGGATGAGTTCTTAGGGTTGAAGCAAGGGTCGCTTTCAGTGGCCGAGTATGAGAGGAAGTATACCGAGTTGTCCCGGTATGCTTATGTGATTGTGGCATCTGAGAGTGACAGGTGTCGAAGGTTTGAAAGAGGGCTGCGTTTTGAGATACGTACCCCGGTCACAGCTATCGCAAAATGGACGGACTTTTCCCAGCTAGTAGAGACTGCTCTACGTGTGGAGCAGAGTATAGCGGAAGAGAAGTCAGTAGTGGAGCCTGGTCGTGGGGCTTCGACGGCTAGTAGCTTCCGAGGTCGTGAGCAGCGAAGGTTCACACCTGGGATGAATGTTTCAAGTCGTCAGGACTTTAAGAACCGATCTGGTGGCCAGGCATCGAGGCAGACGAGTGTGGGTAGTACCTATCAGAGGCAGAGTCAGAGAGCACCCAATCAGTCTGCTAGATTTGTAACAAGACTGCAGGCAGGGCAAGAGTCTATCGCCAGTGTGACGAGGAGAACCCCATGTACGAATTGCGGCAAGAATCATCGGGGCCATTGTCTCGTTGGTGCCGATGTGTGCTACCAGTGCGGACAACCAGGGCATTTCAAGAGAGATTGTCCACAGCTGAGAGTGGTCGCACAGAGAGACCTGAGGGTTGAGTCCCAGACGGTTGAGCAGCCGAGGGTTCCAGTAGCTGCAGGGGAGGGCACCAGTGGTGTTAGACAAAAAGGAGTTGTAGGGAGACCTAGACAGCAGAGAAAGGTTTACGCTATGACTCGGCAAGAAGCAGAGGATTCACCAGATGTTATTACAGGTACGATTCTTGTTTGTAACGTACCTGCACGTGTTTTAATAGACCCAGGTGCTACGCATTCCTTTGTTTCTAGTATGTTCCTAACTAAGCTAAATAGGAAGCTAGAGCCTTTATTTGAGAAGTTAGTTATATACACTCTAGTTGGTGATGCTTTACTAGTCAATGAAGTGTTGCGAGATTGTGAGGTCTTAGTAGAAGGTCTCAGTATGATAGTGGATCTTCTTCCACTACAACTGCAAGTGTTAGATGTAATTTTAGGGATGGATTTCTTATTCACTCATTATGCTTCCATGGATTGCCATAGGAAGGAAGTAATTTTCAGGAAACCAGGTTTGGCTGAAGTAGTTTTCAGGGGAGAAAGGAAGATTATGCCTATGAGTATGATTTCAGCCCTAAAAGCTGAGAGGTTGTTGAGGAAGGGTTGCACGGCATTTCTTGCACATGTAGTGGAGGTGCAGGAAGAAAAGTTGAAACCAGAAGATGTTCCTGTCGTGAATGAATTCCTTGATGTTTTTCCAGCTGACCTGGTAGGTTTGCCACATGATAGAGAAGTTGAGTTCACTATCGAATTGTTACCAGGAACAGCACCTATTTTGCGAGCGCCGTATAGAATGGCACCAAGCGAGCTCAAGGAACTGAAGATACAATTACAGGAATTAGTTGACAAGGGATACATCAGACCTAGTGTATCGTCTTGGGGAGCTCCAATGTTATTCGTAAAGAAGAAAGATGGTACTCTAAGATTGTGCATTGACTATAGGCAGTTAAACAAGGTCACGATACGTAACAAGTACCCTTTACCACGCATAGATGACTTGTTTGACCAGTTGAAGGGAGCATCAGTGTTCTCCAAGATTGACTTAAGGTCAGGATACCATCAGTTAAAGGTTAGGGAATCAGACGTTCCTAAGACAGCATTCAGAACGAGGTATGGACACTATGAGTTTCTAGTAATGCCTTTCGGTTTAACTAATGCACCAGCAGTTTTCATGGATCTCATGAACAGGATCTTCCATCAGTATTTGGATCAGTTTGTGATAGTGTTCATTGATGATATACTAGTTTACTCAATTGACAGGGAAACCCATGAAAAACATCTGAGGATTGTTCTGCAAACACTACGTAATAAACAGTTGTATGCTAAATTCAGCAAATGTGAGTTTTGGTTGAATCAGGTAGTGTTTTTGGGGCATATCGTTTCAGCAAATGGAGTTAGTGTGGATCCGCAGAAGGTAAAAGCTGTGGTCAATTGGGAAAGACCAGCTAGTGCAACAGAGGTACGTAGTTTCCTAGGTTTGGCAGGATACTACAGACGATTTATTGAAGATTTCTCACGATTGGCATTACCCTTGACAACTTTGACAAGGAAGAACGTTAAGTTTGAATGGTCAGATAAGTGTGAACAGAGTTTTCAGGAGCTGAAGAAGAGATTGGTAACAGCACCTATTTTGGCACTCCCTGTAACAGGGAAAGAATATGTGATTTACTGTGATGCTTCGAGGCAAGGATTAGGGTGCGTGCTTATGCAAGAAGGAAAGGTAATAGCTTATGCTTCAAGGCAACTGAAAAAGCACGAGTGTACTTACCCTACCCATGATCTTGAGCTAGCAGCAGTTGTTTTAGCATTGAAGATCTGGAGGCATTATTTGTTCGGTGAGAAGTGCCACATTTTCACAGATCATAAGAGTCTGAAATATATCTTCGATCAGAAAGAGTTGAACATGAGACAGAGACGATGGCTAGAACTTATCAAAGATTATGATTGTACTATAGAATACCATCCAGGTAAGGCGAACGTAGTTGCAGATGCATTAAGTAGGAAGTCGAGACTTCCTAGGGATGCTTTATGTGGTATGCGAGCAACCTTCTTAAGTACACTAAGAGGTTCAAAGGCGGTTGTGACTGCAGAGGATTCAGGAAGTCTCTTGGTTCAATTTCATGTCAGGCCTTCGCTTATAGCAGAGATTGTGAGGAAACAGGCCGAGGATAGGGACTTGCAGAAGAGGTTTGGGAAGTCCAAACAGGACTCAGAGGGGGAGTTTCGGATAGGAGCAGATGGAGCTATATTGAAGCAAGGAAGACTATGCGTTCCGAATATTAGTGAGCTTAAAGATGCTTTACTAGAGGAAGCTCACAGTTCAGCTTACGCTATGCATCCAGGAAGCACCAAGATGTACAAAACTTTAAAGGGATCGTATTGGTGGCCTGGGATGAAGCGGGAGATAGCTGATTATGTTGATAAATGTTTAATTTGCCAACAGGTTAAACCAGTTAGACAGAGGCCAGGGGGACTCCTTAATCCACTGCCAGTGCCGGAGTGGAAATGGGAGCATATCACTATGGATTTCCTTTTTGGATTACCACGTACTTCTGGTGGACATGATGGTATTTGGGTATTAGTGGATAGACTCACTAAGACAGCACGGTTTATACCGATTAAAGCGACGTATACACTTGATCAGCTCGCTAAGCTATACGTCGACAGGATTGTGAGTCAGTACGGAGTGCCAGTGTCCATAGTTTCAGATAGAGATCCAAGATTTACATCTAAGTTCTGGCCTAGTTTACAGAAAGCTATGGGAACGAAATTGAATTTCAGCACAGCGTTCCACCCCCAGACAGATGGTCAGTCAGAGAGGACCATCCAGACCTTGGAGGACATGTTGAGAGCATGTGTCCTT
This sequence comes from Trichosanthes truncata, assembly GCA_033996785.1. Taxonomy (NCBI): domain Eukaryota; kingdom Viridiplantae; phylum Streptophyta; class Magnoliopsida; order Cucurbitales; family Cucurbitaceae; genus Trichosanthes; species Trichosanthes truncata. The sequence goes on from JAWPNB010000009.1 coordinate 32,761,647, forward strand.
CAGTTTAAAGGAAGCTGGGATACCCACTTATCACTTATGGAGTTCGCATATAATAACAGCTATCAGTCTAGTATCGGCATGGCGCCGTTTGAGGCTTTGTATGGAAGACCATGTAGAACTCCCGTGTGTTGGAACGAGGTGGGGGAACGGAAGCTAATCGGACCTGAGTTGGTACAGGTACGACAGACAATGTGAAGGTGATTAGAGAAAATCTGAAAGTAGCTCAAGATCGTCAGAAGAGCTACGCAGATAAGCGGCGAAGAAACTTAGAATTCCAAGTTGGAGATCGAGTTTTCTTGAAGTTATCTCCGTGGAGAGGTGTCCTTCGTTTTGGCCGGAAGGGTAAGCTAAGTCCTAGATATATTGGTCCTTATCAGATAACAAAACGAGTTGGGCCAGCAGCTTACGTACTTGAGTTGCCAGCAGAACTATCTCGAGTACATGATGTCTTTCACGTGTCCATGTTAAGGAAGTATATTCCAAGTCCGACGCATGTGTTGCAAGTGCAACCAGTTGAGCTTAAAGAAGATTTGAGTTATGTAGAGGATGCAGTTCAAATCCTCGACAGGAAAGAACAAGTTTTGAGGAACAAGACGATCCCACTCGTGAAGGTTCTTTGGAGACATCACGGGGTGGAGGAGGCAACCTGGGAACCAGAAGACCAAATGAGGAAGAGTTACCCGACGCTTTTCATCTAAGGACTACTCAATTTCGAGGACGAAATTTCTTAAGAGGGAGGTAAGTTGTAAACCCGGAATCCTTCCTTGGAAATTCCTAAGAAAATGTATTGGTAAGCTTGTAAAATAAAAAGAAAAAGAAAGGAAGGTGGAATGTGCTGTATGTTTTGTCTTAAAATAAAAAAAAAAAAAAAAGTGGGAAGTGGGAAATTGCACTCACCGCCAAGGCTTACCTTTACAACCCTTTCACACACTTTCACCCAATTTAGATTGTCAATTACCAAGGAAAACAGAGGGGTTTCGTGGTTAGAGAGTCTGAGAGGAAGAAGAAAGGGGTTTTGCTGAAGTTGAAGTTGAAGAAGAAAGGGAAAAGTCCAATTCAAGTGCATGACAAAGTTTGTGATCAATCCTGACTACATCTGATGTTTGGATCATTCTGAGCTCCACAAGAAGTATTAAGAGGTAAGGTTTGATTCTTCTGAAATTTAACTCATTTTAGAACAATTTTCGTGAAGGAAGCTCGAGAAAAATATGAATTTATGTTATGGGTTTTTGAAGGGGAAGTAAGAGGAGAGTTTTTACTGTCAAATCCGGGGAACCTCTGGTTTTTGGGATATTCTGATCTGTAGACTTCTAATTAGAAGCTTTATTAGGTATGGATGGAAAGCTGATTTAATTTCCTATAACTTTCATGAAGAAGTCGTGGTTAGAAATTGATTGGAAGTTGCTTTAAATTCTAGGTTAGTTTCGGGTTGCAGCAGAAAAACAGTTCTGGTTTAGCAGAAACGTGTTTGGGGGAAAATGACTTTCAAGGTAGTTACAGACACATCCTTTAGGAATTTCGATTTCACTCCTTCAGATAAGTTTTAGAGGGTTCAAAAAGGAAGAGTTTGGTATAAAGAAAATCATTTTTGAGCAAGTAATGGAAAAGTTATAGGTGTGTGAGTTTAGGGTATAAAATCTGTAAAGTGCAGGAAATAGATGGGAGGGTTTTTGCAATCCTAAACCTTAAATTCATGAGGCCGAGATTCTAATACTTGGTTTTGTGTTGTTTGGCAGGCCAAGAAGAAATAGGACAAGTTTACGGACCGAGAATCTAATATTAACGCTGTGAGTGACAAAATGAATTCTGAAAATAAATTATATGTTTGAACTTGTGTTCATGAAAAGAAAAGACTTCCTAAGAATGATGTAGCTTAAAGATTTATGGTCTCTTGAGCACGTGTTCATAAGCATATATGGTTTCCTAAAAATGATTTAAATTGTTCGTTGTGAGCATATGTTTACTGGTTTTCTGAAACTAGAAGAAATACCTTAATTCCAAGTCTACATGTGTTAGCAAGAACTGTTAAAGGTTTTCATGTGTTTCTCTGAGACCTGAATGAGTTAATGGTTGAGATACTGAGCCCGAGGTTGTATAGTACCGTGTGCACACAGGTCATTTTCTGTTGTCGACGTTGAGTGTACTCCGTGACAACAATGCTGTCGTGAGTGCTGGGCGAGCCCCACTACGACAAAAACGATGGGAGTGCTGGGCGGGCCCCACTACATCGTAGAATGAACATTGTTTGTACCGGGCGAGTCTTACACAACTAATTTGTCATATGTTTAAAATGGTTAATATTGTTGACACACTTGCTGGACTTCTGTAAAAGCTATTGATGTTAAATGTTATGATTTACGAGTTAATAGTTTTAAACTCAGTCACTCACTGAGCTTCCCAGCTCATTCTTTCAATATTTTCCAACTTTTCAGGTAGAGATCGAGCTCCCGGTGCCTGAGATCCTGCCACAGCCTGCTGAACGCTCTACAAGTCTGATATTTTGTATGTGGATGGTGTAGTATAGCAAGTCTGCTCGTATTGTACATAACTTAATAGGGATGTGTAGTTATGTTGTATATGGAACTAGTGATCTTGGGTGTATAAAGCACGTATGGTCGTGTTTGGCTTGTTCAAGTTAGGTTTAACCAGAACCGCCCCGTAGGTATGTGTAATAAGATTCCTAGTTTATGCTGTGTGATATGTATAGTATCTCGTATACAGGTATGGATTGTTTATCAGGAGTTAAAAGGGTCATAGGTATCGTTAAGTAGTGAAACGATGCCTGTTGGCTTCACGCCATCTTCCGGGCTAAGATAGCTGGTGGTTCGGGAGGGGGTGTGACAAGTAGCTAAAATTTGCAACTTGAATATCATGAAAATAGATGGAGGTCAACGATTGGACCTTTCAATTTCATTCACCGGAAGTTGAATTTTAAGCTTTATACACCTACAACATCCTTATGTGTGCATTTGGAGGGAGGGTCATGTTCACACGAGATTTCAACAAGGAAATTTAACACGTGGAATGAACTTAATTTGTATTGATTTCAGTATATAGTGAGTACAATCTCTAGTATTTGATCCTCTGATTCTCTCTCCTACTTGTATGCTTTGCTCGAGGGCTGAATAGCTTGTTCTCGAGGTTGAAACTTCAATGGATTCTTGGAGTGTTCTTGATCTCCGTGACGTGTTCTTCATTCAGATAGTGTTTTATCTTCAGGAGCTTCTAGAGTCTTCTGAGTTTTGTTTCTGAATTCTCTATGAGCTTCTTCAGTTCTGAACCTCCCAAATGAAGGAGGAAGCTCTCTATTTATAGAGTTTCTCAGGACCTTCAAATGGGCTTGGGCTTGTTGGATTGGGCCCAATTAATTTTGGGCCAGCCTTTTTGAACTGGACTTGGTTGACTCTGGGCCTAGTCATTTGGACTGGGTCTGACTGCCTTTTGGGTCTAGCCTCTGGATTGGGCCTGGTTGACTTTGGACCAGCTCCTTTAGACTGGGCTTGGTTGCCTTTGAGCCCAACCTCTGGACTTTTCCAATTTGGGCCTTTAATTTGGGCTTTTGTCTTCCAAACTTCAAAGAACCCAATTGTGTATTTGGACTTGCCATAATTTAATTTCAGAATCTTTGCTCATTTAATTAATCCCTAATTAAATATAATTTTGTCATCAATATTGGGTAATGACGTGACAATTTTGGGTTGGTCAAAATTTCTATTCCAACAAATGCCCCCTTTTCGAGATTTATGCACAAGTATGTGTGTGTGAATCTCGAAAAATATAGTTTGGAATAAAAAATTTAGGAGGTTTGTTCCTTACTTGACTCCATTTGATGTGTCAATTTTATCAAAATATAGAATTTGGTTCATAATTTAGAATTTTTTTTTTGACACTTTTTTTTATGTCAACTTATCAAAATATGAATTTGGGTCAATATTTTGATTTTCTATTCTGACATAAAATTTTGATTTGAATTTAGTAGAATTTATGCTCTACCTTAATTCAAAATTTGAACTTGGGGCAAGGTTAAAATTTTACCCAATTTTTATTTGAAATTGGAATAGGACTTGGACTCTACCCAATTTTTGTTTGAACTTGGAATAAAATTTGAAACTTTCTCCAATTTTGACTTAAGATAAAATTTGGATTATGCCGAAATTTTGTTTGAGGAACTTAATTCTATCAAGATTTTTTTGACAGAATTTTGACCTTACCCAATTTTGGAAGGAAATTTGGAGTATGCCCAAATTTTACTTTTTTGAGATAAATTTCTACCCAATTATAATTTGGAATTGGAATAGAAATTAAATTTGGATTTCAATCAAATTTTGATTTGGGATGAAATTTGGATTATGCCCAAATTTTGATTTGAGATAAAATTATGCTCACTTTGAGTTTGGATTAGGAATAGAATTTGAATTTGGCATTTAGGCAAAATTAAAATTAGTCAAATCTGAACTTGGAGTGAAATTGTACCAATTTTTGGCTTGAATTTTGAAATGGAACTTTAATTTGGTATAGAACTCCAATTTGGGATAGAATTTGATGTATTTTCAATTTTTGAAAATAATCTCAATGTTGAAATTTTGAATTTTACCCAAATTTTGGCTTTGAATTTGGATTAAAATTCATCCAATTTTGATAATTTGGAGTAGAATTTGTGCCCTACCAAACCATTTTGCCCAGATTTTGGCTTGGAGTATATTTTTTTTAAAATTTTTCTTTTTTTTAAAAAAAAAGAAACTCATTCAATTTTGGAGAATATTTCTTAACCACCTACAGGATCGGAGAAGTCAAAATTTTGTTAACCACCCAAATTCGGAATAATTTGGTTGAGGTGATTGAGAAGATTTTTTTTTTTTTTGGATTTGCACATAGGTCGGTTTGGATTTCATATTTCCCCTCTATAAATATGGATAGATTGGTTCAACTAAATTCATAGCCTTCTCTACTGCCCATGGGAGATGATACATCCTTTGAACGTCTTTTGCTGGTAAGGAGATTGCATTGCTTTGCTGCCGACAACTTTTGTCGTGGTCATTTTGATCCTCATCCGGTGGTCTTGCTTACAGCCCGACGTGATTCGATGTGGTTGCGAGTCGCTGGAGCTTGCTGCAGATCTGGGCATTTGGAGGTGTAGCGCTGTTTGCCGAGTAGTGCTGCTCGAATCGCCGGAGTCACGTGGGTCACCAATGCCTTGTTGCTGCAGGACATATCACGCCGAAGGAGGAAGGCTGGTGTGGTTTGCCAGAAGAGCATGGTCGTCAATTTCATGTGGGTGAGGAGAAATCACTGACGCCACTGCTAGTCGTGGCTCGCGGCTTGTTGCTGCACGTCGGAGGAGTCGCCGGAGAGGGCTTTACCGGCGGCTAAAGGAGTGAAAAAGAAGATGAAAATGAGGGGGAGATGAAGGGTGTGAAGAAGAGAGAAAAAAAATTGGTGAAGAGAGAGTTTTATTTGTCTTTTTCGATGCTTGTAGACACAATATTCCATGGCGAGAACTTGCCTTTTCTCCTTTTTTTTAATGGGCCCACTGTGCACATTTATTCAAGGAGAGAAAAGAAATTGACTTTTTCTTTTTTTTTTTTCTTTTTTTTTCTTTTTGTACGTTTTTTCTTTTTTTTTTTTCCTTTTTTTTTCCTTTTTACTCACACCCAAAATTTCAAGAATCTCAACTACTCTCTTTTTTTTTTTGCATTTTGATTTTTTTTTTCAACTTTGTGCTTAACTTCAATTTATCCTCTTTTTTTTTTAAAGACTCTTTGTTTTTTTTTTCTTTATTGGCTTTCCTAACAACATGAGTTTTTTTCTTTTTTTTTTTTTTGCAGAACAACTTTATTTTTGGAAGCTTTGTTTCAATACCGATCTCCATTTGGTAGGTAGGCTGAAGTAATCCAATTTTTTTTCTTTGTGAATTTTTCTTCGTATGTTGTTCTTTATTTGCAGCTACAATGCCCCCAGTGACTGAAACTAGGCAAATATAGGGGTGACACTAATATAGAGCCAACACGAGTAAAGGTGATTGTGCCCTCAGTGTTTATCCTTTACTTTGCAACAGAGCATTATGCAACCTTCGATTTGAGGACAGAAGCAAGTGTAGGGGTGATTATCCCCCACTTCGCAACAAAGCATTATGAAGCCTCCAACTCAAAGAGGAGAGTCGCCGAACTTATCTCTGATGAGAGTCGTCGAACTTATCTCTGATGAAAGCCGTCGAACTTATTTCTGATGAAAGTCGCCGAACATATCTCTGATGAAAGCCACCGAACTTATCTCTGATGAAAGCTGCCAACATCGAAAGTCGTCAAACTTAACTCTGTTGATGAAGCAAAGTAGCCATCGAACTTAACTTGGAGGATGAAAGCCATCGAACTTAACTTAGAAGATGAAGCAACGAAGCCATCGAACTTAACTTGGAGGATGAAGCAACGAAGTCATCGAACTTAACTTGGAAGATGAAGCAACGAAGAAAAGCCACAAGACTTTGAAGACGAAGCACGAGACTTTGAAGACGAAGCGAATTCAAGAGACTTTGAAGACAGAGCAAAGCCGTCGAACTTTGGAGATGAAGCGAAGCCGTCAGACTTTGAAGATGAAGCGGCAACCTCGACTTTGAAGGTGAAGCGGCAACCTTGACTTTGAAGATGAACAGAAGCCTTCAGACTTTGAAGATGAAGCGAAGCTGCCAGACTTTGAAGCGAAGTGAAAACCTCTACTTGGAAATGAAGCGGCAACCTCAACTTTGAAGATGATGGCGGAGAAACGACGAAGTATCCTGACTTGAAGATGGCAAAGTGATGAAGAAGCCTCCTAACTTGAATATGGCAGAGCGACGACGAAGCCTCCTCAGATCTCATGACTTGAAGATGGCGGAGCAACGAAAAAGTCTTTTGACTTGAAAAAGAAGCGACGATGAAGCCTTCAAACTTTTGAGAAGAAGGGATGACGAAGCCTTCAAACTTTTGAGAAGAAGCGATGATGAAGCCTTCAAACTTGGGAGAAGAAGCGATGACGAAGCCTTCGAACTTGGGAGAAAAAGCAACGACGAAGCCTTCGAACTTGGAGAAGGAGCGACAAAGAAGCATTCAAACTTGGGGATGCAGCGACAACGAAGCCTTCGAACTTGGAGAAGATGCTACGATGAAGCCTACGAACTTTGGAGAAGAAGAGACGACGAAGCCTTCGGACTTTGGAGAAGAAGCGACGATGAAGCCTTCAAACTTTGGAGAAAATGCAACGACGAAGTCTTTAAACTTTGGAGAAAAAGCGACGACGAAGCTTTCAAACTTGGGAGAAGAAGCGACGACGAAGCCTTCAAACTTGGAGAATAAGCAACGACGACAAAGCTATCAATCTTTGAGAAGAAGCGACGACGAAGAAGCCATCGATCTTTGAGAAGAAGCAACGACGAAACCTTCAAACTTTGGAGAATGAGCGACGACGAAGCCTTTAAAATTTAGGAGTGAGCAACGAACCAAACTTGAAGAGGCTGAAGCTCGAACTTTCGTGGGAGTGAGCGACGAACCGAACTTGAAGGGGTTGAAGTTCACTCATATGCATCAAACTTGCAATGTCTTGTTTCCTAGGATGAATTTTTTTTTTTTTGGAGACTGAACTTAAAAGTTTTTTTTTTAAGTTGCCTACGTACCCTTTTAGCAAAAGGGATCAAGTCATAACATAGTTCAATGGAATTTTTTTTTGGGTTGTTCACCTTTTAAGTTCGTGCAGGCCAGGAGCATCATGCAGTTTAGGCTCTTGCGATGAGGAGCTTTTACATTTTAAATGCCCCTATCGTCACCATGGTCTTGATCAGATCCTTCATTTGTAGGATTTGTTAAAATGACGAGATTTTTCTTCACCTTCAAGGAACCCTCTGTATTTATGAGAACGGAGAACTTCCTTTTCATACGTGAAGGGACGGTACTCTGAATCTTGTTATGGTTCACTTCATTGAATAGTTATGCCTTCAAGGATTTCATCTTCCTTTCATGTTGATCGCTTGTTACTTTGAGGCGATCAAAAACAGATGTTGAAGGTTGATTTCTCTTCGATGTGGAGACACTTAGCCTTTTGAAGACTGAAGGTCGAGTTGAGACAGAAGTTAGACATTGGTTTTCTTCTTTTGTCGCGGCCATACTCATTCTTTGGAAGACTGAAGGTCGAGTAGTTGAAGGCTTGATGCGATCAAAGACAGAAGTCCTTTGCTTGACTTCTTTTGCGTTGTCATCTTCATTCACCTCAACGTAATATGAATTTGCAGAATTTCCTTCCTCTTTTTTCATGGGGAGGAAATTTTCCATTAAGGTCGCCGATTGGTGAGGTCGAGATGATTTTTTTTATTTTCATTCATCTCTAGTTTAGGTTTCCTTGGATTCTTCTTTCTTTGATGTTTGTCCTGTTTGTGGCTTCTAAATCTGCGAGACTCATCTAAGGCAAAATTTTTCCTTTGCTTCTTCAGGTGAGTCACAAGAACCCGACCTTTGTCTTCATCTTTGATAGGTTTGACAACGTCTTGAAGTTTGCTTCTTGGCACCTCATGCTGAAACCAAATAGATACAGGTTCTAAGGTTCCAAATTGAACTAGGCGCACCTCCTGATCATGAAGCAAACTAGAGTGTATTTGACTGCATGTGTTTGTTGTCACTGCAGCATGATTTGATTGAGCTAATTCATCCAGGTCTAGCTCAAATTTTCCTTCTTTAGCTAATCGTAGAATTAGCTCTTTTAGGACGAAGCACTTCTCCACTGGATGACTGATAACTTGATGATACTTGCAATACTTGGGATCATCGACATTTTCCATCTCCTCCGCCCGTTTACATTCTGGAAGTTTGATCAGTTGTGTTTCCAGTAGTTATTCCAACATATCAGGAATGTCAGAATCAGGAAAAGGATAGACTTTTTTCTGTCTTTCCTTCAAAGTTAGGCGACGCCTTTCATTTTCTGGTCGCTTTTCAATCCTCTTGTCTATCGAAGACCACTTGAGAGGAGTTGTACTTACAACCATAGATTCTTCAGAAGTCGCTTCAATGTTCTCTCCTTGTTTCTTCATGTTAAAGAGTAGAAGGTCTTTATCTCCTCGACTAGCAATACTTAGCTCCATGTCGTCGGCACGAGTTGCTAGTTCTTCAAAGGTACGAGGCTTTATACCTTGGAGGATGTATAGAAGTCCCCAGTGCATGCCTTGAATGCACATTTCGACAGCAGACAGTTCAGTGAGACGATCTTTGCAATCAAGACTCATGGCTCTCCAACGATTTATGTAATCAACAACGGGTTCACCCTCTCGTTGTCTAGTGTTGGTGAGCTCGAACATACTGACGGTTCGTCTTTTGCTATAAAAGCGGTTGAGAAACTCTTTTTTAAACTGTTCCCAACTGTCTATTGACTAGGACTTCAGATCGGTGTACCAGTCGAAAGCATTTCCCTTCAACGTTCGAATGAATTGTTTAACAAGAAGATCTCCTCGTGTACCAGCATTTTCGCATGCCTCGATGAAATGAGCAATGTGTTGCTTAGGGTTGCCTTTTCCATCAAATTGCTGGAATTTTGGTGGTTGATATCCAGTTGGCATTCTCAAATTATCGATTCTCTTAGTATATGGTTTAGAATACAAGAGAGAACTTTGAGAAGCCCCACCATATTGAGCTCTAATGGAGTTTATTATCATGTCCTGAAGATGTTGTACAGATAGTGCAGCAATCGAAGTGGAGTGTTGTGGTTAACCTTCTTGCACAACGACCCTCTCTTTATTGCGATCTTTAACAGCTGGAGTTTTACTTGACTCAGCGAAATTTGGGTTCTCAATCTGGCTCTTTAAGTATGCGATTTGAGAATCCCTTTCTTCGATCGCCTTCATCAAGGTGTTGATTTGCTCCTGCATCTCTGCCATTCTTTCCTCCACGGTGCTTGCTTTAGTTGTCATGACGGACACTACGCCAGCATCAAGATAGAACAAGGGGTTAAACTTAGCAAAAAACTTGTTGCTAGTCGATGCCCCTGACAATGTCATAACTTCGCCTGCAATAAAAGCTTTATCCTCTTGTAGCCTCCGTTCATCGGAACAACTCTGGGTAATAAAACCCGTGTACGAGTTGCTCATGACAACGGTCATCGAAGAAGTCTTTTTGGATGACATTACTTCACTTGTATGCTGAGATAGAAGAAAGAGATGAGAGGTAGAGATTGTCCCACTGGGCGTGCCAATTTGTTCACACGAGATTTCAACAAGGAAATTTAACACGTGGAATGAACTTAATTTGTATTGATTTCAGTATAGTGAGTACAATCTCTAGTATTTGATCCTCTAATTCTCTCTCCTACTTTTATGCTTTGCTCGAGGGCTGAATAGCTTGTTCTCGAGGTTGAAACTTCAATGGATTCTTGGAGTGTTCTTGATCTCCGTGACGTGTTCTTTGTTCAGACAGTGTTTGATCTTCAGGAGCTTCTGGAGTCTTCTGAGTTTTATTTCTGAATTCTCTATGAGCTTCTTCAGTTCTGAACCTCCCAAATGAAGGAGGAAGCTCTCTATTTATAGAGTTTCTCAGGACCTTCAAATGGGCTTGGGCTTGTTGGATTGGGCCAAATTAATTTTGGGCCAGCCTTTTTGGACTGGACTTGGTTGACTCTGGGCCTAGCCATTTGGACTGGGCCTGACTGCCTTTTGGGTCTAGCCTCTGGACTGGGCCTGGTTGACTTTGGACCAGCTCCTTTAGACTGGGCTTGGTTGCCTTTGAGCCCAGCCTCTGGACTTCGCCAATTTGGGCCTTCAATTTGGGCTTTTGTCTTCCAAACTTCAAAGAACCCAATTGTGTATTTGGACTTGCCATAATTTAATTTAGGAATCTTTGCTCATTTAATTAATCCCTAATTAAATATAATTTTGTCATCAATGTTGGGTAATGACGTGACAATTTTGGGTTGGAATGACTTCAACATGATATGTGTGAATTTTCACATGCCCAACATGTCTCTAACAATCTTACTTGAATGTTATGGGGTTTTTTTTAGCAACACAAGGAAATATTGGCAGTAATTATAGTTTAAAAATAAATAAATAAATAAATAAACTTTAACACTTATGGGTTTTACAATGATGTAATCAAAACGATAAATCTAATGCCAAAAAGCCTAAATAGTCAATTTGCATACCAAACACATATATCACATATATGAAATAAATTAAAATACCTACCATATAGAATTTCAATTCTAATTATAAATCAAAGTATGCTTTGATACCAATTGAAGGAATGAATGTTTCACTCCGCAGCGGAAGCATTGGATCGTCTTTGATTTTATTTAAAATTAAACTAAAAAAATAAAATTAAGCAAACTTACTTGGGGTAAAGATGGAGATATTTCTAGTGAGCCTTTATCTCCTCCACAAAGTCTTCCTAGCTATGACTCGAACACAGAACTAAGGCATGTGGGAGCCTCTTGAAAGAAAATCTACAAGGGATTGGAGAGGAAAAAGTCTAGAGAGAATTCTCTAATTCTCTATTGAGGATATGTGTGTTATGTCTAATGGCTCAACCCAAGGGTCCTATTTATAGAGACCAAGGGCAAATATCTGCCATAATTAAAATACTATATTTTAATATCTATATATATTAAAATATATCTTATACTTATTTGAATCTCATTCAAATCTCTCACGATATTTATTTATTTGAATCTTATTCAAATTTTATAAATATCTTTTCTTTAATGTATCTAATATACAATAATTATTTTAATATTTAATATTTAATATATAAAATTAAATAAATATATTTTTCTCTTTTATATTTAATATATCTAATATATTAAATATTAATTTGAACACTTCAAATTAAATATTAATTTGAACATTTCAAATTTTTATTTCAACTAAACTGATCTTTTAGTGTTACTATGAGCTAGCAATGGGACCTTATGGACCTAAAGATTATAAGCTCCAATGATACAAAGTCAATTAATTAAACTCTTTAATTAATTAATTTTCATTCATTAACTATAGGTCATTCCACTATAGACCTAGAGTTGCACTCTTATGCACTGTAGGACAAATTGTGTTCATAGATATAATCACTACATGCACGTCGATCCTTCACGAGTTGTTCGTAATTACAGCTGGGTCAAAAGTCTGTTTACCCCTATAATTACATCTTGCACCTTAAGTACCACTGATCCTCTAATGAACAATTTGTTTATGAGACCAACCATAAACGAAGTCCCTATCGAGCCAATGAGAGAATGGGACCCCATTGTTCAAGTCCCGAAATCAGCACTTAAGGGAACTACTCATCTCTTACCCTATATGGGAATGAGTGAATTCCATCTTGTGAGATTATGTTCTCAGCTCCCTATTTGGTCAAGTCCCCAAAATGGTAGGCATATTGAATCGGCTACAAAAGCCACTCTCACCCATAAAAATCAAAGGACAAGCTCTCACAGGCAGGAGTTCATAACTCACTCAGGATTAAGATCGAGTTGCATATAATCATCTTGATGAAATATTAATCTTCTCAATTACTTGATTTATAAAGAGAGATTAAATATTTCGTGGTCCAGTATTATACAAACTCATTGTATAAGATACCCCCACTCACATGTCTCCACATGAACGATTTGGATCAAATCATTTGTAACTATTACAAAGTGGGTCGTATCAATAGTGTTACTAGGATAAGGCACCCAATCTTATCCGTATACTATGACCCTTTAGGTTATTTCTTGAACATGATCCTCCCATATGTCAACCACATACTGTTCAAGATTACACTAATAACATTGGTTTTTTCATATAATGGATAATATTATATTGCAAATAAAATAATCAAAATTATTATTAATTATTAAATAAATCATTAATTACAAGGTTTTAGGGCATAAATCCCAACATTGAGATATTAACTCAAATCTGTGAATCTTAGAAAAAAAAAACCTAAGTCCAACAAATCTTTAAAAAAAAAATTAAATCCAACAAATCATTAAAAAAAAAATCAATCATACCATTCTTAAAAGAATTAAATCCAACATATCTTTAAAAAAACATAAAAATAACAAATCTTCAAAAAATAAATCCAACAATGATCAACAAATTAAACCATTTCAACCAAATTTATAAGAGTATTCAACAGATCCACAAAAAAAAAAAAAAAAAAGTAAAATCACAAGAAACTAGTGAGATTTTAAAAGCTCACAAATCCGACAAAATTTGGTGGTCCTTGGATATGGTGGACGTTTTTGCTGTTTGGAACTTCCAATGGCCACAAAATGCTCATCTTTACTCCAATGCCGACAAAGATCAACCTTGTTCACTCAGATGGCGACAAAAAATTCACAAGTGTGGTAGGAGGTGAGTAGAAAACGAGAGAAAGAAGTAGAGCTGCTTTTTTGTTTTAAAAAATAAATGGTGGTGCTGTTGTGTTTGTTTTGAAGGAGATGGGGGAAAGGGTGTGAAAGACGACCATCTTTAAAACCTTTTTAAATTTGGGACAGTTTTTGATGTTGACAAGTTAGGCACATTTTTAAAAAAAACAATGGTCGTCTCTTCAAGAGACGACGACATGCAACGTGTCATTTTTTTAAAATGCATCCACCTGTCTTTTTTTTCTTTCTAAAAACGCAACGTGACAACCATCTTCCACGTCATTAAATCAACAATATTAATATAAATAGTCTGAAAAATACAATATTTTTATGTTAAGTTTGAAAATCTACAATATTAATAATAAAAAAGAGTCCTATAATTAGAGGTAAATTTTATAACATTGAACATAAATAAGATAAAAATTATAGAATTAAAATACATTAATTATAGGTAAATATTATAACATTAAACATACAATAAAGATAATAAGATAAAAATTATAATATTAAGCATATAATTACAAATGAAATTTATAACATTAAACATAAACCGATGAACATTATAGAATTAAACATATAATTAGAGGTAAAATTTATAATGTTAAACATAAAATAAAGATAATAAGATGAAAATTATAACATTAAGTATATAATTAGAGGTGAAATTTATAATGTTAAACATAAATAAAATGAAAAATTATAGAATTAAACATATAATTAGAGGTGAAATTTATAACATTAAACATAAAATAAATGTAATAAGATGAAAATTATAATATTAAGCATAAAATTAGAGGTGAAATTTATAGTGTTAAACAAGATGAAAATTATAACGAAATAAGGTGAAAATATAACATTAAACATAAAATAAAGATAATAAGTTGAAATTTATTACATTAAATTTATAATTAGAGATTAAATTTATAACATTAAACATAAATAAAAATGAAAATTATAACATTAAAAAAAGTTAGAAAGAAAGAGTTCAACAACTAAGTACATGTTGGAGATGGAGAGTGATTGGAAATGGAGAGTGAATTCTTACTTGAGAGGTAGCAAGTGTTGAAAATGGAGAATGTTGTGGGAGAAGAGTGGTGTGGTGGGGGTATTATATAGGTAAATTAGGTATTTTTTTTGTAGTTTTTTAAAATAAAAGTGTTGGAAATCTAAGTTTTGGTTAGTCAAACAAGCAAGACTCACTTCAACATCAAATACAATGCCAAAAACTCATAATATTAGGTTGGAAATGAAAACTCATTGTAAAAGCTTCATGTTAGAAATGAAAACTCACTATAATAACATAAAGAAAAAATTGTGGATATTTTGAGATGCATCACGATATTTTGCATATATTTTGCCAAGATTTTGGCAAAAAATCGACAGTTTTTGGAGATATTTCATGATTTCTTCTCACATGAATTGGTAAATCCTTGAAACAAGATATCACCGTTATATCGAAGATATTCACGATATATCTCCAAAAACTAGGTAAAAATGATCCTATCCTCCAAAATCTCCTAAAATATCGATACATTAGCGATATTTCATCGATTTTTGGTGATTTTTGCATCCTTGGGCACATTTAAACTCATTCATAAGATCTCTCTCTTTTTCTCTAAGAGCTTTAATAGGTTCATGTAATTTAAAGACATCATGCTCAAGAAATTTAATCTTATCTAGCATAGCACATTTATCTTGATCAAATGAATTATCAACATCATCATGTTTCACAACTTTATTAGCATTTAATTTCAAGCATTCATTTTCCTCAACAAATGATTGATTTTCAACAATTAAGGCATTCAAGTCATTTTTCAATTCTAAAAATGAGGAATTGATTTTCTCATTTTCTTAACTAAACTCATTTAATAACTCGTTATTTTGGTGAGCTAATTTTGTGTTTTTCTTTCTAAGAGATATATTTAGAGCCTTACTTTTTCAAAATCAACCTTAATTTCATTAAATCCATCCACGGGCTCATCATAAGAAAGATTTTCGTTACTTACCTCTTCGTCATCACTTTCATGATCGATGTGAGTCATCTAGCACCAATGAGATTCTTGAAAATCTTCTTTATTCAAATTTTGACAAATTTTCTAATTTCTAGATTTAGAAATTTCCTTCGCATCAAGAAAATCATTGAAAATACAAGATGGATATTCAATCAAATTAGTAACTTTAATGTTTACCATAAGTTCAAACAATTAAGTTTTCAAGAGGTAGTTGTTCACATGAGATTCCAACAAGGAAATTTGATGCGTGTAAATAAATTTAATATGTATTGATTTGAATGTAGTGGAGTACAATCTCTAATTTGTTCTTCTGATTCTTTCTCTCAAATGTACATTTGTCTCGAGGGCTTTGCAACTTGTTCTCGAACGTAGATTTGTCTAGAGGGCTTCGTAGCTTGTTCTCGAATGTGGATTTGTTTTGAGGGCTTTGCAGCTTGTTCTCAAATGTGGATTCGTCTCTAGGGATTTACAGCTTGTTCTTAATCTTCAAAGTCTTCTAGTCTTCAAGGCTCTGGTTCAAAGAGTGTGATCTTTAAGAGTTTAGGGAGTCTTCTTGTCTTTGTTTCTAAATTCTTTCTAAGTTATCTGGAGAGTTTCAACTTCTGAACCCATCAAATGGAGGGGGACGCTCTCTATTTATAGAGTTCCGTAGGCCTCAAGTGGGCTAGGACCTGACTATTGAACATGGCCTGGTTGGCCTTGGGCCTAAACCCTTTGGACTGGGTCTGGTTGACTTTGGGCCTAGCCCTTTGAGCTATGACTTTGCTGGATTAAAGCCTCTCATTTAGACTTTGTCTAAAATTAACCCAAATTTCATATAACCCAATTACGTATTTGAAGTTGTCATAATTTAATTTAGGGATGCTTGTACATTTGATTAATCCCTAATTAAATAAATAATTTTGTCACTAACTTTAAATAATGATATGACAATTTATGATTGGTCAAAATTTCCATTCTAACAAATGCCCTCTGTTAGAGATTTATGCACTAGTATGTGTAAGTGAATCTCGAAAAAGATAATTTAGAATCAAAATTTAATATGTTTGCTCCTAATTTGGACTCAATTTGATGTGTCAATTTAATCAAAATATGGAATTTGGTTCATAATTTTGATTTTTTTTTTACACACTTTTTATGCCAATTTATAAAAATATGAATTTGGGTCAATATTTTGATTTTCTTATTGGATATAAAATTTTGATTTGAACTTAGTAGAATTTATACTATACCTTAATTCAAATTCTGAACTTGAGGCAGGGTTAAAATTCTATCAAATTTTTTTTATTTGAAATTGGAATAGGATTTAGAGTTCTATCCAATTTTTTTATTTGAACTTGGAATAAAATTTTAAATTTACTCCCAATTTTTATTTGGGATGAAATTTAGAATATATTCAAATTTCGATTTGAGATAAAATTGAAATTCTACCATGATTTTGACTTTGATAGAATTAATTTTATCTAATTTTGATTTGGGATAAAATTTTGATTATGCCCAAATTTTGGCTTTGTATACAACTCAAATTTTACTCGCTTCGAATTTGGAGTAAAATTTGAATTTGGATCTTAACCAATTCTTGATTTGAAGAAATTTGGATTATGCCCAAATTTTGATTTGAGAGATAAAATTGAAGTTCTGCCATGATTTTGACTTCAGTAGAATTAATTTTATCTAATTTTCGATTTGGGATAAAATTTGGATTATGCCCAAATTTTACTATTTGAGATAAAATTGAAATTCTACCATGACTTTGATTTGGATAGAATTAATTTTACAAATTTTTATTTAAGTTAAAATTTAGATTATGCCCAAATTTTTCTTTGTGAGATAAAATTTTACCCAATTTCAACTTTGGATTTGGAAAAGAATTTTAATTTGGTTTGTAGTCAATTTTTAATTTGAGATGAAATCGTGCCCAATTTGGGTTTGGATTTTGGAATAGAACTTGAATTTGAGTTTGTAGTCAACTCATCCCAAGATTCAAACTTTAATATTCCAAAATTTGAATCCTATATGATCTTGGGATTTAAATTGTTTTTTATTTGATCTTCATGACCGTATCTTTGGATTCAAATTAGATGTTATTTTATCTTTTTCTCCGCTATAAATAAAGGAGGTGAGTCTTCCATCAATTCACACCAACAAAGAGCGAGTGGAGGCAAGTTTGGTTGTCGCTGTGATCTTCACACTGAGGAATGGGGAATGGACAAGTCCCAAATTTTGATTTTCTTTTTTTAGTGTGTATGGCAAACACACTTTTTTTTAAAATTTTTTTTTAAATTTTTTCTTCTGTTTTTTTCTTTTCACCTTTTCTTTTCTTTTTTTTTTTAATTTTGATTTTTCTTTTATTTTTTTTCAACTTTTTTTTTACATTTACAAGATTTGCAAATATTTTCACTGTAGAAAAGAATATTATAATCCACAAAAAGGTAAACAAGTAGGTAATTTTTTTATTGTAAAATAATACATGCCCCCTTGTTGTTATTCTTGACTTGCAGCTAAGATGTCTTCTTCGACTTTGAAGGTGACCAACCCCTGATTCAGGTGGAATTAAAGATGGTTCACCTTCCACCTTGTTTCACCTTTGGGAGTGACCAAACCCTAACGGAGTTAAGGGCAGTCCTATTTCACCCTTGGATTCATTCCAACTTTGGAGGTGACCAATCCTGGCTCAATTCCTAACTCAGGTGGAGTTAAGGATGGTCCTCCTTTTGTTAGTTTCCCCATGGATTCGTTCCAACTTTGGAGGTGATCAATCCTGGCTCAATTCCTAACTCATATGGAGTTATGGATGGTCCTCTTTTTGTTAGTTTCACCCTTGGATTTGTTCGAACTTTGGAGGTGATCAATCCTAGCTCAATTCCTAACTCATATGGAGTTAAGGATGGTCCTCCTTTTGTTAGTTTACCTTTGGAAGGGACCAAACCCTATCAGAGTTAAAGATGGTCATGTTTCACATTTGGAACCTTTGGAAGTAACCCAACCCTAACGAAGTTAAGGGTGGTCATGTTTCACCTTTGGAACCTTTGAAAGTGACCAAACCCTAACAGAGTTAAGAGCGGTCTTGTTTCACCTTCGGAAGTGACCAAACCCTAATGGAGTTAAGGGTGGTCCTTCTTTGGCTTGAATTTATTTGAACTTTGGAGGCAACCAAACATTGACTCAAGTGGAGTTAAGGATGGCCCTCCTTTGGCTTCACCTTTTTTTTTTTCACACTTTTTTACCCTTTTTTTTGTAATTTTTTTTTTGTTAACTTTTTTTCTTAATTTTTTTTTTGGAAACTTTATCTCACTATTTCTCCAAATAACTATCACCGACCATCTAGGTAAATAAAGATTTAATCCCTTTTGTGAGTTTCTTTATTTTTTTTTATTAGGATGCCCCCGGTGAAGTTTGTAAAGCAAGCATAATGGTGACCAACTCCTGACATTTTTCTCCCTACAATTCATTCTAGGAGTTCATCATGACCACAGATGGTCCTTTCTTCCTTGTAGTCCAAGATCAAAGTTCCCTTTTTTTTAAAGGGGTGACCAAGGATGTGTTAAGATTTATGCCTTAACGCCTCGTAATTAATGATAATTAATAATAATTTTGATTATTATATGAAAAATCTAAGGTTATTAGTGTAATCTTGAACAGTATGTGGTTGACATACGGGAGGATCATGTTCAAGAAATAACCTAAAGGGTCATAGTATATGGATAAGGTTGGGTGCCTTATCCTAGTAACACTATTGATACAGTCCACTTTGTAATAGTAACAAATGATTTGATCCAAATCGTTCAGGTGGAGACATGTGAGTGAGGATAATTTATACAATGAGTTTGTGTAAGACTAGACCACAAAATATTTAATCTCTCTTTATAAATTCGTTAATTGAGAAGATTAATATTTCATCAGGATGATCATATGCAACTCGATCTTAATCTTGAATGAGTTATGAACTCCTGCCTATGAGGGCTTGTCCTTTGATTTGCATGGGTGAGAGTGGCTTTTGTAGCCTATTCAATATGCCTACCATTTTAGCGACTTGACCAAATAGGGAGCTAGGAACATAATCTCACAAGATGGAATTTACTCCTTCCCATATAGGGTAAGTAGATGAGTAGTTCCCTTAAGTGCTGATTTCGGGACTTGAACAATGGGCCCCACCCTCTCACTGGCCCGAGAGGAACTTAGTTATTAGATTATAAACAAATTGTTCATTAAAGGACCAGTGGTACTTAAGGTGCAAAATGTAATTATAGGGGTAAAATGGACTTTTGACTTAGCTGTAATTACGAACAACTCATGAAGAATGGACGTGCATGTAGTGATTATATCTATAGACACAACTTGTCCTACAGTGCATAAGAGTGCAACTCTAGGTCTATAGTGGAGTGACCTATAATTAATGAATGAAAATTAATTAATTAAAGAGTTTAATTAATTGATTTTTTATCATTAGAGCTTATAATCTGTAGGTCCATAAGGTCACATTGCTAGCTCATAATAACACTAAAAGATCAATTTAGTTGAAAGAAAATTTTGAAATGTTCAAATTAATATTTAATATATTAGATATATTAAATGTATAAGTGGAAAATATATTTATTGTATTTGATACATTAAATATTAAAATAATTAATGTATATTAGATACATTAAATAAAAGATATTTATAGAATTTGAATAAAATTTAAATAAATAAATATCCTAGAAGATTTGAATGAGATTCAAATAAATATAAGATATATTTTAATATATTAGATATTTAAATATAATATTTTAATTATGAAAAAGATTTTCCCTTGGTCTCTATAAATAGGACCCTTGGGTTGAGCCATTAGACATAACACATATCTCATCAATAGAGAATTAGAGATTTCTCTGTAGACCTCTTCCTCTCCAATCCCTTGTGGATTTTCTCTCAAGAGGCTCCCACAAGCCTTGGTCCTATGTTCGAGTCATAGCCTGGAAGATTTTATGGAGGAGATAAAGATCCGCCAGAAATATCTCCATATTTACTCCAAGTAAGTTTGCTTAATCTTAATTTTTAAGTTTAATTTTAAATAAAATCAAAGACAATCCAATGCTTCTGCTACGGAGTGAAACGTTTATTCCTTCAAGATGACCCTTCCTTCCTTCTAGTCCAAGATTAAATTTTATTCTTGCTTTATGATAGATAGGTACAAAGCCTCCAGTCTTGAAAATGAAGCGACGGCGAACCCCTCTGACTTGAAGATGAAGCGATGAACATCCTCGAACTTGAAGATGGTGGAGCGATAGCGAAGCCTTCAAACTTGGAGGCGAGCCGACGACAAAGACTTCAAACTTGGAGGTGAGGTGATGGTGCAGCCTTCGAACTTGGACACGAGTTGATGGGGCAACCTTTGAACTTGGAAACGAGGCGACGATGCAACCTTCGAACATGGGGACGACAGGGCAACAGCATAGCCTTCAGACTTAGAGACTGCGAGGCGATGTTGAAGCCTTCAGACTGGATACGAGGTGACGACGTAGCCTTGGAACTTGGAGACAAGGCAATGACACAAACTTTGAACTTGGAAACAGTAAGGCGAAGTCGGGCCTCCTTACTTGGTCCAGGAGAGAGCAACGACGGTCTTGGCAGAGAAGCGTGCGACTGCAAATGAAGCCTCTTGATTTGGCTGAAGAGCGTGCGACAGCAGACGGGACCTCCTTACTTGGTGAAGGAGAGAGCAACGAAGAACGAAACGTCCTAACTTGGTTGAGGAGTGAGCGACAGTGGGCTAAGTCTCCTGACTTGGAAGAGGAACGAACGGCGATGGACAAAGCCTCTGAACTTGAGATAGAGCGAACGATGGTGAAGTCTCTGGACTGAAGATGAAGCGACGAAAAAGCCTCCAGACCTAGCAATGTAGTGACGATGAAACCTTGAAACTTAGAGAGGGAGTGAAACGAGTGTTGAACTTAAAGGCAGAATGCTTAACTTGGAATGAGTAGACACCGATCTTTAGAATGAGCGAGACACCCAATTTTGAGGCAAAATGTCAAACTTGAAGGCAGAATGCCGAGTTGGGAGGTGGACGCCAAACTTAGAGGCGGAACGTCGAACCACAAGGCGAAGTGCCAAACTTGGAGGTGAAGCACCGTACTTAGAACAAGCAGAATACTGCACTTAGAGACGAAATGTCGAACTTGGAGGTGAAATGCCAAACTTGAAGGCAGAACCAAAAACCTATAATGAGTAGAACGTCGATCTTTGGAACTAGCGAGACGCCAAACTTGGAGGCAAAATGTAAAACTTGGAGGTAGAACGTCATATTTTGAACGACAACGCTCAATCCTTGAACTTGAGAAACACTTAATTGGTCTTGAATTTAAAATGAGTGAAGCTTGATCTTAAACTTAAAGGGAAAACCTTGTCGCATGGATCTAATATGTGTGACATCTTGTTTCATGCATGGGGCGGAGATGTTTTTTTTTTAGGAGACTGAACTTAAAAGTTTTTTTTTAAGCTGCATACGTACCCTTTAGGAAAGGGATCAAGTCGTTCATGAATTTTTTTAGGGGTTTTTCACCTTTTAAGCTCGTGTGGGCCAAGAGCATCGTGTAGTTTAGGCTCTTGCGATAAAGAGCTTTCTTTACATTTTAGTTGTTCTTGTCTTCTTCATGGTCTTGATCAGGTCCTTAATTTGTAGGATTTGTTAAGACATTGAGATTTTTCTTCACCTTCAAGGAAACCTCTATGTTTATGAGAACGAAGAACTTTCTTTTCATATGTGAAGGAACAAGACTGTGAAACTTTTTGTCATTGTTCACTTCATTGAATAATTTCGCCTTCAAAGCTTTCATCTTCGTTTCATGTTGATCGCTTGTTACTTTGAGGTGATCAAAAATAGATGTTGAAGGTCGATCTTTCTTTGATGTGGAGACGTTTAGCCTTTAGAAGGCTGAAGGTCGAGTTGAGATAGAAGTTTGACATTGGTTTTCTTCCTTTGTCGCTGCCATACTTATCCTTTAGAATACTGACGGTTGAGTAGTTGAAGGCTTGATGTGATCGAAGACAGAAGTCCTTTGCTAGACTTCTTTAGATCATCAACTTCATTCACCTCAATGCATATAAACTTGCAGAGTCTCCATTCCCTTTTTCCATGAGAAAGAAATTTCTTGGGATGAATTCTTTTAAGGTCACCAATTGTTGAGGTTGAGAAGAAATTTTACCTTTCTTCCTCTTACGTTTAGGTTTCCTTAGATCCTTCTTTCTTTGATGCCTATTCTTTCTTTTGAATGGGCAATGTTCCTTCTGAACAACATGTCGTCCTAGTTTCTTCTGACAAGACATAGCAGTCCAACCTTTATCTTGATTTTTGATAGGCTTGACCACGTCTTGAAGATTGTTTCTTGGTACCTCAGGTTGAAACCAAATAGATACAGGCTCCAAGGTTCAAAATTGGACCAGACACACTCCTTAATCATGAAGCGGACTAGAGTGTATTTGACTGCATGTGTTTGTTGTCACTGTAGCATAATTTGTTTGAGCTAATTCATCAAGGTCTAGCTCAATTTTTCTTTCTTTAGCTAATCTTAGAATTAGCTCTTTTAGGACAAAACATTTCTCCATCGGGTTACTGATGACTCGATGATACTTACAATAGTTGGGATCATCAACTTTTTGCTTCTCTTTCGGTCGCTTACACTCAGGAAGTTCTATCAGTCGTGTGTCTAGTAGTAGTTCAACATGTCAGGAATGTTAGAATCATGAAAAGGATAGACTTTTTTTTCTATCTTTCCTTCAAAGTTAAGTGACGCCTTCCATTTCTTTTTGTTTTTCAATCCTCTTGTCTTTCGAAGACAACTTGAGAGGGGTTGTGTTAACAACAATAGATTCTTCTAAAGTTTTCTCGATGTTATTTATCTCTTTTCTTATGTTAGAGACTAAACGATCTTTGTATCCTCGACTAGCAATACTTAGCTCCATGTCGTGGGCACGAATGGCTAGTTCTTCAAAGGTGCGAGTCTTTATACCTTGAAGGATGTACAGAAGTCCCCAGTGCATGCCTTGAATGCACATTTCGACACCAGATAGTTCAGTGAGATGATATTTGCAATCGAGACTCATGGCTCTCCAACGATTTATGTAGTTGACAACAAGTTCACCTTTTCATTGTCTAGTGTTGGTGAGCTCGAACACACAGATGGTTCATCTTGTGCTGTAGAAGAGATTTAGAAACTTCTTTTCAAACCGTTCCCAACTGTCTACTGACTTAGTCTCCAGGTCAGTGTACCAGTCAAAAGCATTTCTTTTAAGTGTTCGAACGAACTATTTAACCAGTAGATCTCCTCGTGTACCAGCATTTTCACATGTCTCGATGAAATTAACAACGTGTTACTTAGGGTTGCCTTTTCCATCAAATTGCTAGAACTTTGGTGGTTGATATCCAATTGGCATTCTCAAATGTTCAATTCTCTTAGTATATGGGTTTAGAATACAAGAGAGAACTTTGAGAAGTCCCACCATATTGAGCTCTAATGGAGTTTGTTATCATGTTCTAGAGTTGTTGGACAGATAGTGTAGCGATTGAAGTGGAGGGTTGTGGTTGATCTTCCTGCACAATGACCTTTCCTTTGTTGCAATCTTTGACAATAGGAATTTGACTTAATTCAGCAATATTTTGACTTTCAATCTGGCTTTTAAAGTATGCAATTTGAGAATCTCTTTCTTCAATCACCTTCATCAAGGTGTTGATTTGCTCATGCATCTTTACTATTCTTTCTTCCATAGAGCTTGTTTCAATCATCATGACGGAATAATCGAGATCAAAAAAAGGATTACAGTTAACCAGGCACTTGTCATCAGTAAATGCCTCTGGCAGTGTCATTATTTCATCTTCTTGCAGCCTCAGTTCATTGGAGCAACTATCGATCATTGAAACTATCCTAACAGGCAATTTCAAATGTTTTAAGACTGACTGAACTCCTCGAGACACCGTAGGGGCCTCCCTTAATTAAACCAATTTACAAACGCCTAATTGGTTCTAATTTAATTAATTAATTTGGAACGACCAATACTGAAAGAATTAATTAAACGCATTACACCTAAGGGATAAGCCGAAACAAGTTAATTAATTAAGACTTGTCAATCTAAATTAACTAAGTTCGTGTTAACAATTCTAAGGCCTACTATGTACTCGTAATTAAGCAATTCTACTTAATATAACTGACGTGGCTACCGGCCTATAAACTACTCAAATTAAGCTAGAGATTGAGGATACCTACGAGAATTTGCAAGCCATAAAACAGTGTTTGAAAATAAAATTAACTACTGAATCTCACATTAAAATGCATAATACCGTATTTACAACTCCGAAATGGCGTCGAAAGTCTAGCAATCCATCACACCGACGTTGCCTGTCACAGAGAATGGATCTAAACCACCTAAACTAGCCTAAAACTATGAAAAACAAAGAGGAAACTATCTAAAAGAGCCTCATTTAGGCATAAAAACGAGTGCTTATTGACCTGGGTCGAAGAATAACATTATATACTCCAGGCGGCAGCATTGCAACGCTACCAGCATTAGGTGCCCAGTTTGGGGCTTGTGAGAGTGTTGTGATACTATATGTAGCATCACGCACTACTCCATGGACAACATTGGTCATTTTTGCTCTAACTTTTTGTTCAAGTGTCTAAATGACCTCTGGTTTGATGTGTTATAACCACGATTCGATGTAGAATCTCTTGGAATGTTCCTTATGATTAAATTCCTACAAAATAATCAATTAATCACATAAAAACTCCAAATCAACATATTATCTAAAAAATGTGTCTTGCACTCAATTTACTTATAAAATACGCAATATACATATAAAATCAATGGAACAAGCATGATTTAGGCATGAAATAATAGTAATTTTTTAGGTCTTATCAGGTTGCAACACTCTAATGGAGCTAGACCTCTCCCAACATATTACCTCATGAGAAGACACAATAAACATGGAGGGGAGCTACCCCGGAGCTATACCAACTATGGTCTTTATGTGGGTCAGTCGTGTAAGGCAAACTCACACTAGAGGTTAGTTGACGACCTACTAGCAGAAGCGAAGCCCATCCCAACATAGTACCTCATGGAAACTTACATAAAACATGTATAACATAAGGGGAAGGAAATTGACACTAGCAAACATGAATAGCTTAAACAAGCTTACATTAAACTGAGGCTCTCTAATCTTGCTAAAATTAGACGTAGGGATGAAGATAGGGATGTCATCACATTCCCTCCTCATCCCATGAACATCCCTTTCAAAACCATGAAATAAATGGAGAGGCAAAAAAAGAAAAAAAAGAAAAAAGAAGAAGAAGAAAATGGGAGCTTCATCATCCAAAAAAATGTAAAAGCCCAAAATCTAAAAATCATAGAAACCTTTCCCCATTTTGCATTCTAGATGATCCAAAAGTATGAATTCAGGCTCAAAGAAATCACCATTGACAAAAAAGTAATTGATCCATAAAGGTATTCTAACTAGATGTTTGATTTTATCGTTTATATTTTTTTATTAGTGCAATTTTGTTTACAAATTTGTTTTTAAGCAAAAGAGCTTTAGATGCCATGTGTCTAAATAGACTATATTTAAGAACTAGAGTATACCTTTTTTTTTCATCTAAATTGTGGAAGAAGGGTTTAAAACATGAAATTATCGCTCCCTCTAGAGAAATTCAAGTTTGTAAAAGTGAGTAAAAAGAAATAGAAGAAAACAAGGGAAAAAGAAAATGTAGAAGACAATGAAGGGGCAAAGGAGACTAGAAGAGAGGTTTTTGTTTTTTCAACAGCATGTGGGGTGGGAAAATTCGAACATCTGATTTCTTATTCGAGAATATATGACTTAACCAGTTGAGCTATGCTTTGATTGACGAGAAGAAAAAAATTAAGAGAAAGAGGGAGAGAGGTTTTAGGAAGTAGAAAAAAATAAAAGGCATCTCAAATCTGTAAAATCAAAATTTTAAAGGTCTTAGACTTGCCTTGTTTTATATAAATAAAATTTTGAATTGTTTTTTTTGAATTAGCTGCCTATTAATTAAATATTCTTTTTAAGTGGCTAAGTAAACCAAAGAGGTGCTAATGGCCCATTGGCTTGTACGTCATTTCTCCTTTTCCAGTACTTGCATTTGATCCTCACTTTTTGTAAGCTTCTTTTATGAGCTAACAACATGAACGGCCATATTTAAATACGCGTTTTGAAAAATGGTCACAGGTTCTTTTTTTTTCAAAAAAAATGGCCAAACGATTTTTACTAATTTTTAAATGGAATTTATTAAATGAAAAAATACTCCTTAACAAATTTCATATATGAGATACTAGAATTATCATGTAATTATATCAAATCTAAAATTCAAATCAAAACAAACCTATTTGAATCAAAATAACGAAAAGGATAATTTTAATTTTTCAAATGAAAATAAACAACTTTAATTAGATAGTTAAAAGGATAATAAAAAATCCATGAATTATGAGGTATTTCTAGAAAATTAAAAAAAACAGCAGAATCAAAACAACCAAGAGATAGACATCTATTTGACTTGCAAGGATATATAAAATCTAGGCTAATAAAACATGTTAATTTAAATTCAATGCAAAATTTAAGATTTGATGAACAAAAATAAACAACTTTAATTTTTTGAATCCGAACAAAAAAAGGGTTTTGAAAATCAAAACTCAAGGCTATGGGGGTTGTGGACACAAATACTCAGTATTTTCTAGAAAAATGAGCTTCCATATTCATTCTTCTTAAACCCTAATGTGTAAGTAATAAAAGATAAGCTCCATGCAAGTCTAATCGTAGCCTAAGTCTACACTGACAATTATAGCATATGCATACCAACACATTGCCACTAAGTGAAAAATCTTCTCTCCAAACATCTTCTTCGTTTCCCTCACCACATTTGAGCTTTCCCCACTACCCTTCTTGATTTTACTCTCAACAAATATGCCTTTTCCTTTTCCTCTCCAAATTTGCAATTCCTTTCTTCATTGGAGTCCATCTCAAATGATGAATAATGGTTGAAGATGCAACGTTGTAATGCCCTGCATTACTAAATTAGGCTAATCTAGAGGTTAAATGAAGCCTCGAAGTCTTTGGGTCCATTAAAGTTTTAAAATAATTGGACTCCGTTGTTCTTCGGGTTCTAATCTAGAAAATTAAAGTTTCGATTTAGTCAAGTTTGACTAATTAAATTTCTAACAATTTTAGAAAAATGTATTTTTAGTTAAATCTTTAATTCCTAAAGTTTGGAGGTTTAATTGTAGATTCTATCTCCAAAATTCAAGGAAACCCAAATCCTTGAACATTTAGGATTTTCTAGATCTTTTAAATTGGAAATTTATAAAGTTCTAAAATGTTCTTCCTTTTGCTTATTGAGCATTTTCTTTTTGGAATTTAAATTAAAACCCACGTGACACCTACGCCACGAACAATCGTACGTCGTCTCCTTCTGCCTCATCGTCGATCAGATTCAAATGACTCACGATCCACACAATTTTGACAGCTTCTCCTTGCGGATAGCAAAACCCACACGACGACGGCGTCGTATTCATTCTCCAACATCGTCTCCAATGATTTTGGTTCCAATCCACAAACTTCAGCAAAAACCCACTCATTTTCAGTCACCAAAATCACCTTGATTCATGACCCACGCTCCAATTAGCCTCTAATTAATTTACCCACATCCTGTAAGGTTCAGTTGGGAAAAATTAAACCTATTTGAACACCAACCAGCAAGCATTCCAGTCTCTTTGATGTTGATCGGTAAGTTTCATCACATTTTAGACCATTCTGAATCCTTTTAAGTGTTGTAAATTCCGTTTCTAACCTTTGAAAATGTCTTCTTTATAGTTCAAACCAATTCGGAGTCCATTCGAACACTTTTCAGCAAGTAATCAAACCTATTTGGGTGAGTGATGCATACACTTTACGTTACCGCAAACGAACGGGTCAAGTAATATAAAACGGTATTCATACTGAGTATCAAATCCACAAAGATTGGTTGTAATTGAATTAAATACCGTAATTACTCTCACTTAGCTTTATTTAGAGAAAACAATCGAAAGATGATAAATTAACCTAAGCAATTGAAAATAAAAGCAGGAAAATAAATGGGAAACAAAAACCTAAGGAATAGACTTGGGTAAAGGATTAATTACTTAATTAAATAGAAAATTACAACTAAATCGACAGTGAACTCATAAATCTAGAAGCTCCAAAGACATGGAATCTCATGTCGGTCTACTCCAATCTCAAGTATTAGTTAACTAACCTAGGTGTCCCTTGCGCTAGCTAACTTATACAAGGCATTAAAACTCTTCATTAAAGACCTCTAATAATCACCCTTATCACTGTCTTGTCCAACATTCGGTTTTAAATTAGCTTCTCTCTATCGAGTTTACACTAGTAAACGAATCAATTAATCAGTGCTCTCTGAATTAACCTTCTCAATGACTACAGTTAATTAACCATTAATCCTACTGTTACTCGGGTAGCTAATTAATTGTAATTTTTAATCTTAACTACGTTTCCTCTTTCAAGCTCAACTTAGACTAATTCAATTAACCACAAAACACTAATTAAAAGCGTTAAACTCGAAATGCACAAATAGATTCAAAGCCTAATTAGTTACAACAATCCATTAAACACGCAATTAATTTAACATAAACTTCAATTAAGCATTAAATCTAATACAAACTAGTAACTCCAAAGTAATTAAGAATGAAGACATAATTAATCAGTCAAATCAACCCCTAAGTCCCTAATTAACAGCCTATACAGTAGCTAAATTGAAAGGAAAAAAGAAAGAAGTGCAAATAGAAGATCGACCTTGCGTTCCTGTCGCGATCTCCTTGGTCCTCGAGCTATGGATTCTTCAATTCCACTCCAATCCGCTCTCAAATGCTCCTCAATACAATTAAAATCAGCTTGAAATAGAGATTAAGGCTTTTCCCTTTGGTTTGGCCTCCTCTTGGACGAAGAGAATGTAAGGAATTTATATTG
Organism: Trichosanthes truncata; assembly: GCA_033996785.1. Lineage (NCBI taxonomy): Eukaryota > Viridiplantae > Streptophyta > Magnoliopsida > Cucurbitales > Cucurbitaceae > Trichosanthes > Trichosanthes truncata. The sequence continues at coordinate 32,791,017 of JAWPNB010000009.1, forward strand.
CCCATCGTCGCAACAGTGAGTTGTTATAGGCAGCGTCTCAACGCTATCCAAAACGCAGTCGTTCTGCTTGCCCACTGCTGAGTAGAGTCGAGACACTATAAGTAGTGTCTCAATGCTACAAACAAAAACCTCCTCTTCTCCGTGTTTTGAGCGTCGAGGCTAGCGTTGCAACCCTACTTGATGGCTTTGAGATGCTATAGACAGTGTCTCAACGTTATCCCCTCAAATTTGGCTTCCAAACTGACTACAGCATTCGTTGAAATGCTCTGGACAGTGTCTCAACACTCTCCTCTATTCTCAACACTTCATTCTTCATCTTTTCTCTTCTTGGCTCTCTAAAATGGCCCAAATTAGCTCTAAAGTCATCTAAATGCTCCCAAACATTCCAATTTTGCTCCTTTAGCTTGATTTCTACAAAATCAGCATAAAAAGAACCAAAAGCTCACCAAATCATTATAAAACTAGCATAAAAATAAGGAATAAGATAACACTAAATGAGTGCTATCATTGAGTTATAAGTAATAAGACTCTTTTGAACTCAATTAAAGCACTTTGGATAAGTCTTTAACCCTTAAGTACCATCTGTTTGCAGTTTCAAACACTTTCAACTGTGACCCACAACCTGAATAGCTTTGTTTTTGTTTACCCATAGGCCATCGAAGTCGGATTAGCAAAAGAGGGCTAATTCGAATATGAACTAGCAAGGTTTCATTCTCTCTTGGTAAGTTTCAGCATGTTTAAATCCATTCCGAACTCAGTTTAGGTTATGTAATTTAGTTTCTAACTCGTAGGAACCTTCTTTTTGCAGTTTGGAACCACTCTTGAACACATTGGGTACCATCCAGCAAGGACCAAGGTCTGTTTTTGTAAGATTGAATGAGTATTTCCTGTTTAAGCCTTGCAAACTCTGTTTAAATTAGTTTAGCTTAGTATTTAACACTTGGAAGCTCTTTGGTTGTAGTTTTAGAGTGTTCGAGCAAGGTTTAAGTTCATTTTGGGTAAGAGAATCCTTTCTGAACACTCTTTCAATTTCAATTAAGGTTTTTGGACAAAGAGTAGTCTCTAAATCTCATATTTCTTTGTTTAGGAACCTTATCAGAATACCTTAGGAGCGCTTTAAGTTGTGCTTGTAAGTAATTTCTACTTGTGTGTAGCATACTTTATGTTTCTCTTGTTTGATTTTGTGCGCGATATATCTATTCTATGCTTTATTGTTCTTTTGATAAGCATGCTAGAATGTTGACTTGTGAAGTTTACATGATGTTAGCATGTTGACTTATTGAGCTTAATTTGTATGTATGAACATGATTTGTTTGGGGAAAACCATGGTCTAGTAGCATGCTTAGGTAACATGCATATGGTGAAATTTTAGGAGGTCAACGAACCTTGTGAGTTTGCTAAGGTTTGTAGGGTGAGTACTAGTGCAACTTGGGAACAAATGGTCGAGGGGTGGTATTGTCACCATTGGAATAAGATGAGCATCGAGGCTTTAGATACAAATAGTTAAGGATCAGTGTGATGAGTCTAAAAATCATGTGTTGTGGTGCTTGGGGAAGGGCCAATGCATTGTTAAGTCATGGGTGTACCTTGGGTACAAATCGTCAAGGGGCGATGCACAATTCGATGCCTTGGTAACATTGGTCAAGAGTCGAACACCGAGCTCCGTAGAGATGTGCTGAGGCCCTGGTAACAATGGTCAGGGGACAGTGCTTCTTGAAGGGTCAATCTTGGGGACTTTGGTGGTGGCTAAACATGTTGTTGAGTAAAATCGGGCGAGCATGGCATGATGCAAGAATTCATGTGTTAGTTGCATAGCATGATGTGAGAATTCATGTGTTAGTTGCATAGTATGGTGAAAGAATTCATGTGTTAGGTGAGTCTTATGTGTATTCTACTTGCTTATGTATGCGGAGCATGAGGCTTGTGTTATTACTTTTGATAAGCATGTTTGGGTGTGTGTGAACAACATGATATTTGTTGTTTGATGTTTAGTGGCTCACCAGGTGTGAGCTACATACTCAGTACGCATTATGTACTAACCCACCACCAAACTTTGCAGGTGATGACGATTACCATAAACTCGGTGATGCAGACGAGGAGGCATGATGAGAGGACTCCATTAGCAACTTATGGTATCTTGGTAGAAGTTTTCCTTTGAAATGTGTAGATAAGGCTCTAGTTGAATTTGAGTAGATGCTTTGTATAGGCTTATACCTTCTATTCTTTATTCTTTATGTCTCCCTTTGTTTTTTAAGTTATAGATAGGATCTTGTGGTAGAACCTAATTCATGGAATAAATGTTCTTGCTGTTAGAAATTTACTCTTGTTTTTTAGTGGTTTATTTAGGTTGAGTTTGTTAAAGTTGATATGAATCTGTTCATACTATGAGTTTGAATGTGTTGTGTTGTTGTCAGGAGCTGTGGGAGTTGTTATTTAGTTACTCTCTGATTGTAGAAGTGTGATCCTCTTGTCTAACATGTGCTAGGAAAAATTTGGGTAGCTTGTAGTTATGTCGTTATGTTGCTAGATTTTTTGAACATATTGGTTGCTAGTTTGGTGGCGTTCTCTAGAAAAGGCTAAATTTTTAGGGCGTTACAAATGCCTATCTCCACTGCTACTCAAGGTTTAGAGTTCTTCCTTTTACTCTCCAAATTTTCAATGACTGGATTTTCTTTGCTTTCCTTATTGCTGTTACTTGTGTTTGGCCTTCGGGTTCTTATATTTGGCGTTCGTATGGGGTGTTGCAATTTCTTTTATAGACCAAGATGTGTTCTCCAAGGACCATTCCATCCATTCAAGTGAAAGTATTGGGTGGATTTCAGGTTTCGAGAGAGATGGAGGAGACCAAATTTAGGGATTTAAAAAAAGGTGAATCGATAGCTTATTATACGGTTATGTTATGGATTTTAAAAATGGATTCATGAATTTAGGAGATGTGTAGGTAGCTACGTCTCACGCTTGCGATTTTTTTTTTAATTCAAAGATAATTATAATTCAATAACTAAAAAGATATTGAGAAGATAATCTTAAAATCAATTATGAAAATCAAAAAGTGGGAGAGAGAATTCAAATACACTTTTCGTTAGGAGGGCGAAATCCAAGGGGGTGCATAGGGGTAGAATTGGAAGAAAGACGTGTAAACTGGGGGCCTCCTAAAGAACCGTTGACCATTTTTCGTTAGAATTTGGAGTTGGCCCTTTTTCAAAATTATACTGTATTTTTGGCCATCTACTCCAATATCCCTTCTTTTATTTTGGTTGCACTTTCTTTCGACTCTTGTTTCTTTTATTTATGCCTTATATGTCTCGTACTTAATTTTTGTATAATCATGTGTTTTATAGCTTATTGTTATTATTTTTTTTTATTAATATCATTTTCCTTGGTAATGTATTAATTTGTTTAAAAGAAAAGCGAGGCTTGAGAATATATTTTAAGAGATATCAATTTGTAAATTATATGAAAATCCTATTAAAAATAGATTTATTTATTAAATAAACTCTTTTTTCCTCTAAAATCCTGCGAAAAAGCTTTAAAAATAAAATATTTTCTTTTTATTATTGCTTTTAAAATAAAATGAATTTCTTATTTCCAAATAATTATGTACTTTTTGATAAGCATGAATATTTCACTCCGCAATGGAGGATTATGATTTCTAAACAATTTAGAAATCAATTCTAGTAGGTTTTTACTTCTAGTGCTCCAATTCCAGCAAGGTCGAATCTCCACCACAAGATCTTACTTGCTATGACTCGAACACATGACCAAGACTTGTGGGAACCTCTTATTGTCGAAGAAAACCAAAATGTAATTATTGTGTCGTGGGATACCACTGCCTTGAAAGCAAATTCAGCACGACCTCGGTGCGAATCTTGTTCTATCGGTTTCTCCCCAAGGTTAACACAACACCCACCTTGAACGTGCACTCGTTAGAGAAGGATTGTAATCAAACAAATTTGCTCAGAATATCAAATCGAACAAAAACACGGAAGAAGACGTGCACTCGTTAAATAAAACGTTTTTTGGAAGAAGGAAAAACATTTTCTAGATCCAAAAATTAAGGAGACATTAATGAGGGAGTTATTCTAAAACGATAACAAAAACTTGAATGCTAAAAACGATAAGCAAAATGTAATTGTTGTGTCGTGGGATACCACTACCTTGAAAGAAAATTCAGCACGACCTCGGTGCGAATCGTGTTCTACAGGTTGCTCCTCAAGGTTAACACAACACCCACCTTGAACGTGCACTCGTTAGAGGAGGATTGGAATCAAATGAATTTGCTCAGAATATCAAATCGGACAAAAACAAGGAAGAAGACGTGCACTCGTTAAATAAAACGTTTTTTGGAAGAAGGAAAAACATTTTCTAGATCCAAAAATTAAGGAGACATTAATGAGGGAGTTATTCTAAAATGGTAACAAAAACTTGAATGTTAAAAATTGGATAGAAACGTAATAAAAATTAGTTCTTTTTTACGCGCAATTCCCGAACCCGAACCCGCCCGCTCGTCTGGCAGGACGGACTGTGGTAGCAGCGCGCGCATGTGGAGAGAGATTTTACTACCACTCTATCCACATTTTGTAAGCCTCCCAAGATACTCTAGTATATAAACACACTTCTCAACTTAAAATCTTTCCATGTGGGACAGCACCCACACTTTTTCTTGTAAAGACTTGTAATGGACCAAAGGCCCATTGTAGTCATTCCCAACAATCCCCACGAATGACTAACAAGATGAAGGAAAATAAGGAAAACATTTTCTGAGCAAAGAAAGGAGAATAAACTTAAGCATCGATATCTTACGATTTGAATTGATGCATAGTGAAGTAGGGCAACAACCTAATTAAAGAAAGTTAGTTACCTCTTGAACTTTCATCAGTTATGGTTGAGATCCCCACATAACGTTTCAGTCCTTGTGTTTAGTTTGATTCCGCGATACGAATGTAATCCAAGTCCTATTAATGACCATGCACATAAAACCTTGGGTCATCGTGAGAGCTCTAGAAAGAGACCCTTTAAACTCTTTCATAGAAGGCGACCACACCTTCACACTCACGTTACTTGCTTCATTAAGTCTGTCAAGGACAAACCACTCAAAACTGAGCTATGAAGACTTTAAAATTGTCCATCAAGTCTATATTTAGACCACCCAAATAAAGGGCTATGGATTCACTATAAGGGTTTGAGCCCCATACTTGTCGAAGACTCTAGAATTACTCTCCTTGTTAGGCCCTTTATGAGAGGATCCACCAAATTCCTCTCAGACCTCACATACTCCAAAGAGATAATCCCACTCTTCAACAATTGTTTCACAGCTCCATGTCTGAGGTGTATATGCCTCCTTTTGCCGTTATACACACTATTTTTCGCAATACCTATGGTAGCTTGTGAATCACAATGCAGAGAGACTAGTACTGACTCCCCCCACAATGGTATGTCTCCTAACAGACTTCTTAGCCATTCTGCCTCTTGCCCTGCTAGTTCGAGAGCTATAAACTCAGACTTCATGGTGGATCTTGCTATGCACGTATGCTTTGCTGATTTCCATGAAATAGCTCCTCCACCTAGTATGAATACATATTCGCTAGTGGAGCTTACCTCGTCGTTATCTGCTACCCAATTTGCATCACAATATCCTTCTAATACTACAGGAAACTTGTTAAAATGCAAACATAAATCTATTGTACCTTTAAGGTGAAAGAGTTAATATCACAAAAGCGGAAGCAAATTTGGATCTTAAGCACTCTAATTACATCAATTTAATCAAACAAACAACATGCTCAAAAAATTGAAAAACAGAGTATACGAAAACTCACTTTTGAAGCTCAAATTCTCCAAACCCGTTGCAAATTTCTAAGCACGAACACTTCGTGGACCACCTCTAGTGTCTTCCCTACTATCCTCAGGCCTTGTAACGGATTGTGGGATCCTAGTTTGAGAGAATTTTTAGAGAGAAATGGCAAAGGTTTGTAAAAGAAAACTGCAGCAATTTTTCAAAATCATACAAACCCATTGTGTTTCATTGCTAATTAAAGCCATTAACAAGCTTCATCAAGCTTGCTAAACATGACAACACTTAAGCAAAGGTTAGTCATCAAAGAGGTGTCCAATTTTGGTGAATTTTGAGTTTGAAAGAGGTTAGTCATCAAACTACCAAAAATTTCAACATTTTCCATTTTGAAAATCAATTTTGTAATTTAAAATTAATTCTAAATTAATTTTAAACAAAATTTATTATTTAATTTAATATCAAATATTAATTAAATAACTGGATCAAATCCCGATCTCAAAACCGACCTCTCGAACTTGAATCCCTATTCATATATTAGACCGAACCCATATTTGAATCATCTTAAACATGTCCATCTCTCTTCCTCATAGTTTAATTCATAATTAAACTATGATACGTTAAATATATCGCATATAATTAACGTTTACTCCCAAAAAACGAATCAAACAATTCAAATTCTTTTCTCTCATACTGTTACAAGGCTTAGTTCAAGCTAGCAAAGAGGACCTAATGGACCTACTGATCATGAGTTCCAACGATACGAGACTAACCGGCCAAACTCTTTAGCCAAGCTAATCAACATTCGTTAACCGCCGGGACACTCCACTAAAGCCCAACGGCTGCACTCTCCTCACTATAGATATATTTCTGTCCACTTGATATAACCATGATTAGTAAGTCGACCCTTCACAGGTTGTTCGTAATTACAACTGGGTCTAATAAACCGTTTTACCCCTGTAATTACTTTTTGTTCCTCAAGTCCCATTGATCCTCTAATCAAAAATGGGTTTGTGGTCCAACCAGAAAATCGAATCACTCTCGGGCCAATGAGAGGGTGGGGCCCCTTGTTCAAGACCCAGAGACAGCACTTAAGGGAACAACCTCTCTACTAAACCCTAAAGCGGGTAGGAGTGAATTCCTTCTCGCAGGACTATGTCCCTTGCTATCTACCCGGTCTTATCCCCAAAATGGGAGGCTTATTGAGTCGGCAATCTTGGGCCACTCTCACCCATGCAAATCAAAGGATAATCCCGAATAAACAGGAGTTCATAGCGTGCTCAGGATTAAGATCGAGTTACCTAGGTCATCATATGAAATAATCAGTTATGACAGTAAACGGAGTTAAAAAGTCTAAGTGACTATTTCGTGGTCCGGTCTTATGCAAACTCATTGCATAGGACGCCCCTACTCACATGTCTCCACATGAATGATTTAGGATCACATCGTTTGTACTATACAAAGTGGGCCGCGTCCATAGTGTCCCCAGGATAAGGTACCCAGCCCTATCCCTATACTATAGACTATTCTGGCTATTACTCAAACTTGATCCATATTTATGTCTCCACATGAAGTTCAAGTATACATACTATAGCCAAGGGCTCTTAATTTATTGGATTTGGGTTAAAAGGACACAATTCACTTTATTCAATAACACCTTTACTGAATAAACCTTAATAACATCTTTATTGCAAAAGAGAATATACATTCAGTTTACAAACCACGAGTTTTAGGACTTAAAACCCAACATAGGGTACCTTAGTAATTACAAATAGCAATCCAATGATCTTTATCAGGATTATCTATATATCTACTCAATCTACTCACAGCATATGCAATATCAGGTCTCGTATAGTTCATCAAAAACATGACACTACCAATATTTTTTGCATATTCAGATTGAGAAACACTATCTCCCTTATTCTTCTTAAGACTCATACTAGCGTCATAACATGTTCTTACAGGAGTATCATCAAAGCAATCAAATTTCTTTAGCAACTTTTCAATGTAGTGTGATTGACATAATGAAAATCCATTTTCGATTTTTCTTATCTTAACACCAAGTATCACATCAGCCTCACCTACATCTTTCATTTCAAAGTGTGAGGATAGAAATGACTTAGTATCATTAATCACATCTATGTTTGTACCAAAAATAAGCATATCATCAACATACAAACAAATAATCACACAATCAGCTCCAAACAACTTTGAGTAAACACATGTATCATAACAATTTACTTTAAAATTGTTATTTACCAAAGTATTATTAAATTTCTCGTACCATTGTTTAAGAGCTTGTTTAAGACCGTAAAGAGATTTTTTAAGCTTACATACCTTGTTTTCTTGACCAGTAACAATAAAGCCTTCAGGTTGTATCATGTATATTTCCTCCTCTAAATCACCATTGAGGAACGCCGTCTTTACATCCATTTGATGTATTAAAAGACCACCAATTGCTGCAAAAGCGATCAAGGCTCTAATAATGGTTATTTTAGTCACAGGAGAGTATGTGTCAAAATAGTCAATGCCCTGTTTTTGTGTATACCCTACAACCACCAATCTAGCTTTAAATTTGTCAATTAAACCATCAGGTCTAATTTTCTTTTTGAAGATCCATTTACACCTAATGGGTTTATTTCCTTTAGGAAGATCTACTAAGTCCCATGTCTAATTCATAATCAAAGAATCTAGCTCACTCTTAATTGCTTCTTTCCAGAAACTAGAGTCTACAGAACTTAAAGCCTCTTGGTAAGTTTTAGGATCCTCGTCTATCAAGTACATGTATGCAAATTGATTATCTATTTTATTTGAATTTTCAACTAGAAAAACAGTAAGAAAATTAGGTCTAAAGTTCTTATTAATCTTTTGTCTCTTACTTCTTCTAGGTTCAGACTCATGCATGCTGTCAGAAGTAAATGGAAAAGGTGCAGATACCTCGTCACTATGTAAAGTACCAACAACTAACTGATCACTATGTGAATTACTAACTGGCTCACTAACAGTCTTTACCATAGGAAATATGTTTTCAAAAAATACAGCGTCATTATATTCACAAATTGAATTATTGTCACACCCCCTTCCGAACCACCTGCTAACTTAGCCCGGAAGATGGCGTGAAGCCAACAGGCATCGTTTCACTACTTAACGATACCTATGACCCTTTTAATTCCTGATAAACAAACCATACTTGTAAACGAAATACTTTACATATTACACAGCGGAACCCTGGAAAATTTCTACATATGCACACAGAGCAGTTTTAGTTAAAACCTCACTTGAACAATCAAAACACAACCACTCGTTGTTTACACAAACAAGACCACTAGTTTCATACACGAACATAACTACATGTCCCTTTTAAGTTATCTACACTACGAGCAGACTCGCTATATAATACCACCCACGTACAAAGTATCTAACTCTGAGAACCCTCGGCGGCGATGGCAGGATCTCAGGCACTGGGAGCTCGATCTCTACCTGAAAAGTTGGAAAACATTGAAAGAATGAGCTGGGAAGCTCAGTGAGTGACTGAGTTTAAAACTATTAACTCATAAATCACAACATATAACATCAATAGCTTTTACAGAAGTCCAGCAAGTGTGTCAAAAATGTTAACCATTTTAAACGTATGACAAACTAGTTGTGTAAGACTCGCCCAGTACAACCAATGTTCATTCTACGATGTAGTGGGGCCCGCCCAGCACTCCCATCGTCTTTGTCGTAGTGGGGCTCGCCCAGCACTCACGACAGCATTGTTGTCACGGAGTACACTCAACGTCGACAACAGAAAATGACCTGTGTGCACACGGTACTATACAACCTCGGCTCAATATCTCAACCATTAACTCATTCAGGTCTCAGAGAAACACATGAAAACCTCTAACAGTTCTTGCTAGCACATGTAGACTTGGAATTAAGGTATTTCTTCTAGTTTCAGAAAATCAGTAAACATATGCTCACAACGAACAATTTAAATCAATTTTAGGAAACCATATATGTGCTTATGAATACGTGTTCAAAAGACCATAAATCTTTAAGCTACATCATTCTTAGGAAGTCTTTTCTTTTCATGAACACAAGTTCAAGCATAGAATTTATTTTCAGAATTCATTTTGTCACTCACAGCGTTAATATTAGATTCTCGGTCCGTAAATTTATCCTATTTCTTCTTGGCCTGCCAAATGAACAAAACCAAGCATTAGAATCTTGACCTCACGAACTTAAGGCCTAGGGTTGCAAAAATCACCCCATCAATTCCTAGCATTTCACATGATTAACACCCGAAACTCACACTCATAACTTTTCCATTACTTGGTCAAAATTTATGTTCTTTATACCAAACCCTTCCTTTTTGAATCCTCTAAAACTTATCTGAAGGAATGAAATCGAAATTCCTAAAGGATGTGTCTGTAACTACCTTGAAATCTATTTTCCCCAAACACATTTCTGCTAAACCAGAACTGTTTTCCTGCTGCAACCCGAAAATAACCTGGAATTTAAAGCAACTTCCAAACAAATTATAACCACGACTTCTTCATGAAAGTTATAGGAAATTAAATCATCTTTCCATCCATACCTAATACAGCTTCTAATTCTAAGTCTACAGATCAGCATATCCCAAAAACCAGAGGTTCCCCGGATTTGACAGCAAAAACACTCCTCTGACTTCCCCTTCAAAAACCCATAACAAAAATTCAGATTTTGCTCGAGCTTCCTTCACGAAAATTGTTCCAAAATGAGTTAACTTTCAAGGAAAACAAATCTCACCTCTTAATACCTCTTGTGGAGCTCAAAACGTTCCAAATATCAGAGGTAGTCAGGGTTGAACACAAAATCTTCCATGCAACTTGGATTGATCTTCCCTCCTTTTCTTCTTCAATTACAACTCCAGCATCACCTTTCTTCTTTCTCTTACTCTCTCCCACGAAGAACCCTATTTTATTTCACCAAATGGGTAGCAAAATGGATGGACATAATTTAAGGAGAAGAAGTTTGACGGTGGTGGACAACCCACTTGCTTTTTCTTTTTTCTTTTTTCTTTTTTTTTTTTAAAAACAACATATAGTCATTCCATTTCTCTTTTGTTTTTCTTCTTTTTCCTTCCCAAAACAATATACCAACCTACTTTCCTTCTTTCCCTCTTTAATTTTTAAGAAGTTTCAAGGAGGAACTCCGGGTTTACAATTATCACTTAAACACATAAACCTATATGCAACACTATTATGAGCATAACCAATAAAAACACAGTCAAAGATTTTAGGTCCAACTGTAGGTTTCTTGAATTCTAGATACGCCACTTTGGATAAGCACCCACATACTTTCAAATAGCTTAGGTTAGGCGAGTAACCTTTTCACAACTCATATGGAGTCTTATCCAGCTTTTTGTGTGGAACTGTTAAGAATAAAACAAGCAGAAAGCACAGCTTCCCCCCACATGTTATCAGATAACCCATAACTCAATAACATGGCATTCATCATTTCCTTTAGTGTTCTATTCTTACGTTCAGCTATGCCATTTTGTTGAGGAGAATATGGTGTTGTTTTTTCATGAATAATGTCGTTTAATTCACAAAATTCTCTAAGAAAGTTATCACTATATTCACCACCTTTATCAGATTCTAATCTTTTTATCCATTTGGTTTTCTACTTCAGCCTTGAATTTTACAAACATACTACATGCTTCATCCTTTGATTTTAGAAGGTAAATTTTTGTATATCTTGAGTAGTCATCAATAAAAGATATATAATACTTTTTACCAACTCTACTTGTGGTCTTTCTAAAATCAACTAAGTCTGAATGAATTAATTCAAGTAATTCCATACTTCTTATTGTGATTGATTTAAAAGGCTTTTTAGCAAATTTTGTTTCTACACAAACTGAACATCTATTATTTTCATGTGATTCTGATACATTAATAAGATGCAAGTTCTTAAGCCTTTTAATTGATGCAACATTTACATGTTCTAATCTACCATGCCACACATCAATTGATTCAACAATATAAGCAAAATGAGAGGTACTTTCATTCATTGTAGCAAGAATGTAAACAGTATTTAAAACAAAACAGACCATCAGCTAGATACACCTTACCAACAAAGTCACCATTTTTGGTGATGATAACCTTGTCAGCCTCAAACATAATCCTAAGTCCAGCTTTGTTTAATAAACTTCCAGACACCAAATTCCTACGCAATGAGGGAACATACAATACATCACTGAGAGATAAAGTTTTTCCAGAAGTAAGTTTTAATAGAATCTTCCATTTTCCAAGAACTCCAGCAGTGGTTGAGTTGCCCATGAATACAAATTCACCATCAGCAGTATCCTGGAAGTCATGGAATAGATCTTGATTTGAACATAAATGTCTCGAAGCTCCAGTGTCAAGAATCCAGTCAGACTTGTTCTCCACCAAATTTGCCTCCAATACCACAGCAGCAATGATGTCTTCTTCCACAATGTTGGCTTGTGGAGCAAGTCTGGAGGCTCTAGGATTTTGATTTGATCTTCCTTTCCTTTGGTTACACTGATAAGATTTATGTCTCGGTTTGCCACAGACATAACATATCAGTTTGGATTTCTCAATTCGTCTACTTGCAGCTTTGAATTGATGTCACTTCTTCTACGATGGTTTTTCTCTCGCAATCTGTTTACCTTTATTTTTGAACCTGTCTTTTGATGCAACAGAAGATTCAACGAGGTTAGCATTAACAGAATTTAAAAATTAAGAATTCGGCTTATCTTTTTGTTTGTTGGCTTCTTCAGTGCGTATATGGCTGATCAGTTTTTGCATGGTCAAATCTTTCTTCTTGTGTTTCAAATGATTGCGATAGTCACTCTAGGAAGGTGGAAATTTTTCAAGTAGCACGTTTTCCTGAAGAATTTCGCACATCTTCATGCCCTCGGATAGTACGTTGGCCACCAGGTTCTCGTACTCATAAACTTATTCCATTACTGGTTTTTTGTCCATTATCTGGAACTAGAGCCACTTACCGACAACATATTTCTTCCTACCTGCATCGTCTCCACCATATATGGATTCAAGTGTGCTCCAGATTACCTTTGCCGATTTCTAGACAACGAACAGATCGAACAATGAATCTGTCATATGGTTAAGCAGATGTCCACGGACCGTCTTGTTGTCCTTCTCAAATTATCAGGATCAATGTCAAAGGCTCGTTTGGATTGATCAGGATCTTTGGATGTATCTGGATCACTGGCAGCAACTGCCTTGGATCTGTCAGGACAATAGTGGTAAGGACATAGTCAACCTCCAATTGCTCGAAGAAGATCAGTAGTTTCTAGGACCAGCAGCAGTAATTAGCTCTGTCGAGAGGCTCCAATTTTGACAGATATGGAAGAACCTTTTCGAATTTATCGACATTGAAAAAATAAAATTTGCTTTCAAATTATTGTTGAAGAAAATCAGAATGTAATTGATGTGTCATGGGATACCACTACCTTGAAAGAAAATTCGGCACGACCTCGGTGCAAATCGTGTTCTATCGGTTGCTTCCCAAGTTAACACAGCACCCACCTCGAACGTGCACTCGTTAAAGGAGTATTGGAATCAAACGAATTTGCTCATAATACCAAATCGGACAAAAACAAGGAAGAAGATGGGGAAGAAGAATGTCTCTATTTTTTTTCTAGATCTAGATCTGTATTTTAATAGAATAAATAAAACATTTTTTGGAAGAAGGAAAAAACATTTTCTAGATCCAAAAATTAAGGAGACATTAATGAGGGAGTTATTCTAAAACGGTAACAAAAACTTGAATGCTAAAAATTTGATAGAAAGGTAACAAAAAATTAGTTCTTTTTTACGTGCGATTCCCGAACCCGAACCCGCTCGCTCATCTGGCCGGACGGACTGCGGCAGCGGCACGCGCGTGTGGAGAGAGATTTTACTACCACTCTATCCACATTTTGCAAGCCTCCCAAGATGCTCTAGTATATAAACACACTTCTCAACTTAAAATCTTTCCATGTGGGACAACACCCACACTTTTTCTTGTAAAGACTTGTAATGGACCAAAGGCCCATTGTAGTCATTCCCAACACCTCTTTGAAAGAAAGAGAGAGAATTGGGAAGAAAATTCTAGAGAGTTCTTTTTTTAAAACTTGTATAGAACTTGTACTTTGGCTTAACCCAGGGGTCTTATTTATATAGGAACTTAAGATAAGATATTTGTCAAAAAATCATAATATCTAATATATCATATATTTAATATATTTGAATCTCAGTCAAATATCTTTAAAATCTCCTACAACCATCGTGTAAAATGTCACTCGACATTTTAGCATGTTGACAGGCTCTTGACATGGGATTGGGAGGGGGGATTTGGGTTTTCCCCCCTTTTGACGATATGTCGTTCACTTTTCATTCTTATATATATATATATATATATATATATATATATATTACATTTACCAATTTACATACTAGATACTCCACCCTTTCCCATTAGTCAATTGACTGACGTGCGTCAGTTTTTTTTCGTATTTTCTTTTTCCTACTTTCTTTTTGTTAAATTAAACTTAAACAATAAACACTTGAACACTTATCTTCTTTTTTTTTACCTTTTGCATTTTCTTTTTTACTTTTTCTTTTTTTTTTACCTTTTTATTTAATTACCTCTTTCACATCAAAATCCTTGTTTACACGAGGTTTCAACAAAGAAAGAGAAATGAGACACATCTAAATGAATTTAATTTGTATTAATTTCAATTTAGTTGAGTACAATCTCTAATGTTTATCCTCTAATTCTTTCTCTCTTACGTACAAATGTCTCGAGGGCTTTGCAGCTTATTCTCGAATGTATACTTGTCTTGAGGGCTTCGCAGCTTGTTCTCGAGTCTAGATTTGTCTCAAGGGCTTTGCAGTTTGTTCTTGAATGTGAATCTGTCTCGAGGGCTTTTGCAGCTTGTTCTCGAATGTAGATTTATTTCGAGGGCTTCGCAGCTTGTTTTCGATCTTCAAAGTCTTCTAGTCTTCAAGGCTCTGGTTTAGAGAATGTTTGATCTTCAAAGGTTTAGGGAGTTTTCTGGTCTTTGTTTATGAATTCTCTCTTAGTTCTCTGGAGAGTTTTAACTTCTGAACCTCTCAAATGGAGGAGGGAGTTCTCTATTTATAGAGTTCCCCAAGGCCTCCAGATGGGCTTGGGCTTGACTGTTGGACTAGGTCTGGTGGACTTTGTTGCTTAAGGTGTCTCATTTGGGCCTTGTCTAAAATTAGCCCAAATTTCATATAACCCAATTGCATATTTGGATTTGACTTAATTTAAGTTAGGGATACTTGCAAATTTAAATATTTCCTAATTAAATAAATAATTTTGTCACTAATTTTAATTAATGACATGGCAATTTCTGATTGGTCAAAATCTCTATTCCAACAAATGCCCCCTTTTCGAGATTTATGCACTAGTATATGTGAGTGAATCTCGAAAAAGATAATTTGGAATCAAAATTTAAGGTATTTGCTCCTAAATTGGACTCCATTTGATGTGTCAATTCATCAAAATATGAATTTGGGTCATAATTTTGATTTTTTTTACTTGGCCTCAAACCTTGATTTGAATTTCGGTAGAATTTATGTTCTCCTTAATTCAAAATTTGAATTTTATCTAAATTGAATTTCAAGTAGTATTCAAATTATACCCATTTTTTTTATTTGGGGCATAGTTTAGAATCTACCAATGAATTTGAATTCGAAGCTTGAATTTGGAGTGTCCAAATTTCACTCTTTGAGATAAAATTTTACCCAATTATATTTTGAAATTGGAATAGAACTTGAATTTGGATTTCAATCAAATTTTGATTTGGGATAAAATTTGGATTATGCCCAAATTTTACTTTTTGAGATAAAAGTCTACCCAATTATATTTTGGAATTGGAATGGAACTTGAATTTGGACTTCAATCAAATTTTGATTTGGGATAAAATTTGGGTTATGCCCAAATTTCACTTTTTGAGATAGAAGTCTACCCAATTATATTTTGTAATTGGAATAGAACTTGAATTTGGACTTTAATCAATTTTTGATTTGGGATAAATTTTGGATTATGCCCATATTTTACCTTTTTTTTTTTAGATAAAATTCTACCAAATTTGAATTTTGGATTTGGAATAGAATTTTAATTGGCTTGCAATCAATTTTTAATTTGAGATTAGATATGAGAAAATTTAAATTGAGATGATATCCTGCTCGATTTCGATTTGAATTTTGGAATAGAACTTGGATTTGAGTTTGTAGTCAACTCATCCTAAAATTCAAACTTTAATATCCCAAAGTTTGAATCATGTATAATCTTTGGATTCAAATTGGTTTTGATTTGATCTTCTTGGCATTATCTTTGAATTCAAATTATATGTGATTTTATCTTTTCCTCCACTATAAATAGAGGAGATGGGTCTTCCATCAATTCACATCAACAAATAGGGAGTGGAGCTTCACACTGAGGAATGAGGAATAGGCAAGTCCCAAAATTTTTTCCTTTTTTTTTTCACATTTTTTTCCACGTTTTTTTTTTTTTACATTTGCAAGACTTGCAAATACTTTTACTATAGAAGATAATATCGTAATCCACAAAAAGGCAACATAGGTAGAAATTTTTTTTTAGACAATATATATGTCCTCTTGTTTTTTATTCTTGCTTGCAGTTAAGATGTCTTCTTCAACTTCGAAGGTGACCAACCACTGATTCAGGCGGAATTAAGGATGACACCTTTCGGAAGCTTTGACATCTTCTTTAACTTCGAAGGTGACCAACCCCTGATTCAGGCGGAATTAAGGATGGCACCTTTCGACAACTTTGACGTCTTCTTTAACCTCGAAGGTGACCAAACCCTGATTCAGGCGGAATTAAGGATGGCACCTTTCGGCAACTTCGACATCTTCTTCAACTTCGAAGATGACCAACCCCTGATTCAGGCGGAATTAAGGATGGCACCTTTCGGCAACTTCGACGTCTTCTTCAACTTCGAAGGTGACCAACCCCTGAGTCAGGTGGAATTAAGGATGACACCTTTCGGAAGCTTGGACGTCTTCTTTAATTTCGAAGGTGACCAACCTCTGATTCAGGCGGAATTAAGGATGGCACCTTCATGACTGCTTCAACTTCAACATTAGAGGTGACTAAACTCCTGGCTTAGGCTAAGGATGGTTCATCTTCACGGCTGCTTCAACTTCAACATTGGAGGCGACCAAACTCCTGGCTTAGGCTAAGGATGGTTCACCTTCACGGCTGCTTCAACGTCCTCGCTACTTCAACTTTGAAAGTGACCAAACTCCTAGCTTAGGCTAAAGATGGTCCACCTTCCACTTTGTTTCATCGTGGTCCTGCTTCACCCTTTGGAGGTGACCAAATCCTTACTCAATTCCTAACTCATGTGGAGTTAAGGATGGTCCTCCTTTTGTTAGCTTCGCCCTTGGATTCGTTCCAACTTTGGAGATGGCGTAGCCTTCAAACTTGGAGGCGGTAGGGCGATAGCACAGTTTTCAAACTTGGAGAAGAAATTATGATGAAGCCTTTAAACTTAGAGAAGAAGCGACGATGAAGCCTTCGAACTTGGAGAATAAGCAACGACGAAGCCTTCGAACTTGGAGAATAAGCGACAACAAAGCCTTTGAACTTGAAGGGGAGGCGACAGTGCAACCTTCGAACTTGGAGACGAAGTGATGACGTAACCTTAAAACTTGAAGAAGACAAAGCCTTCGAACTTTGGAGAAGAAGTGCCGACGAAGCCTTCGAACTTTGGAGAAGAAGCGACGACGAAGCCTTCAAACCTGGGAGAAGAAGTGGCGACAAAACTTTCAAACTTTGGAGAAGAAGCGCGATGAAGCCTTTGAACTTTGGGAAAGAAGTGACAACGAAGCTTTCGAACTTGGAGAAGAAACGACGACGAAGCCTTCAAACTTGGGAGAAGAAGCGACGACGAAGCCTTTAAACTTTAGAGAAGAAGCTCAAACTTTAGAGGGAGTGAGCGACGAACCAAACTTGAGGAGAACGAAGCTCATACTTTAGTGGAGTGAACGACAAATTCAACTGAAGGAGAACGAAGCTCAAACTTTAGAGGAAGTGAGCGACAAACCGAACTTGAATAGGTTGAAGTTCGAACTTTAGTGGAATGAGCGACGAACCAAACTTGAGGAGAACGAAGCTCGAACTTTAGTGGAGTGAGCTACAAAAATCCTCGAACTTGAAGATGGCGGAAGCTCGAACTTTAGTGAAGTGAGAGGCGAATCGAACTTGAAGGGGTTGAAGCTCGCTCGTAGGCATCCAACCTGCAACATCTTGTTTCCTGGGATGAAAATGCTTTTTTTTTAGGAGGAGACTGAACTTAAAGATTTTTTTTTTCTTTAAGCTGCCTACATACCCTTTGAGTGGAAGGGATCAAGTCATAACGTAGTTCAAAGATTTTTTTATTTGGATCGTTCATCTTTTAAGCTCATGCGGGCCAGGAGCATCATGTAGTTTATACTCTTACGATTAGGAGTTCTCTTTACATTTTAGATGCTTTTGTCTTCATCATAGTCTTGATCAGATCCTTCATTTGTAGGATTTGTTAAGATGACGACATTTTTCTTTACCTTCAAGGAACCCTCCGTGTTTGTGAGAACAAAGAACTTCCTTTTTCATACGAGAAGGAACAAGACTGTGAATCTTTTTGTCATTGTTCACTTCATCAAACAATTCCGCCTTCAAGGATTTCATCTTCCTTTCATACTGATCGCTTGTTACTTGAAGACGATCAAATACAGATGTTGAAGGTTGGTTTTTCCTCGATGTGGATACGCTTAGCCTTTGGAAGATTGAAATTCGAGTTGAGACAAAAGTTGGACATTGGTTTTCTTCTTTTTTCGCTACCATACTTATCCTTTGGAAGACTGAAGGTCGAGTAGTTGAAGGCTTGATACGATCAAAGATAGAAGTCTTTTGCTCGGCTTCTTTTGAATCATCAACTTCTTCCACATTGGTGCAATATGAACTTGCCAAATGTTCTTCCCCTTTTTCCACTGGAAGGAAATCTTGAAGTTTGGTAAGTTTGACCATGTCTGGAAGTTTGTTTCTCGGCACCTCATGTTGAAACCAAATAGATACAGGTTCCAAGGTTCTAAATTGGACTAGACACACTCCTTGATCATGAAGTGGACTAGAGTGCATTTGACTGCATGTGTCGTTGTCACTGCAGCATGATTTGTTTGAGCTAATTCATCGAGGTCTAGCTCAAATTTTCCTTCTTTAGCTAATCTTATAATTAGCTCTTTTAGGACAAAGCACCTCTCCACTGGATGATTGATAACTCGATGATATTTGCAATACTTCGGATCATCAAATTTTTCCATCTCTTCCGGCCGTTTACATTTTGGAAGCTTGATCGGTCGTGTGTTCAGTAGTTGCTCTAACATGTCAGAAATGTCAAATGCAGAAAAAGGATAGCTTTTTTTCTGTCTTTCCTTCAAAGTTAAGCGATGCCTTTCATTTCCTTGTCACTTTTCATCCCTCTTGTCTTTCGAAGACAACTTGAGAGGGGTTGTATTTTCCTCTTTTCTTATGTTAGGGACTAGAAGGTCTTTGTCTCCTCCACTAGCAATACTTAGCTCCATGTCGTGGGCACGAGTTGCTAGTTCTTCAAAGGTGCGAGGCTTTATACCTTGGAGGATGTAAAGAAGTTTCCAGTGCATGCCTTGAATGCACATCTCCACAGCTGACAGTTCAATGAGGCGATCTTTGGGTCTATGACATATTTGAATTTTTAAAAAAATAAATCTTTAATATTTGACATAAAATGTAATTTTGTATCTATAATAGGTCTTCAACATGTTCGATAGTTTTTTAATGTTCAATTAGACACATTTAAATTTTATTTCCAGTACAACAGTTAATTTTTAAATTATTTTTTAATATATTTGAGACCTATTAGATAAGACATTGAAAGTTTTTTAATCTATTAGACATTTTCAGTGTTTAAGAACTTATTAGACACAAAATTGAAAGTTCATGGACCTATTAGACACTTTTTAATATTTAGGGACCTATTAGATACACATTTAAAAATTCAATGACTAACCTTATAATTTAACCTTCGTATAAGTATAATTTTAAGTACATTGATATATAATATTTAGAATAAGTAATATTAATTACAGAATTATAATAAGCTATTATAAAATTATTTACCTAAATATATAAGTAAAGAATGAAAATTGAAATAGTTAATTTTTTTATTTTTAAGAAGATAATTAAGTTTTTTTTACGCAGTTAATTGTTCTAAAACAATTTACTAAAGATTAAGGAATATTTGCGTGCTTAAGAAAAATTAGAAAAACGATTTAAATTCTAACAGTGCTAAAAATTAAAATAATATTGTGAATATGGCATATGTAAATGCCCATTCCACATGCCCATTTGTTATCCATGCCAAGTGGCATTTTCTCCATAGCCAAAGTGTCTTCTAAAGGCCATAGATTGGTGTCCAAATGTACCACATCATCCTCTCTTAAATTGCCTATAAATAGAGAGATTTTTGGAAAAGAAAATGCACCAATTTTTCCTCCCATTTTCTCTAATTTTTGTGTTTTTAATTTGCCATAAATCTCCACTTTCTTTTGTTTATACTATATATATATATATTCTTTTATATTTCATCTTTTGTATTATTATTATTATTATTATTATTATTATTATTATTATTATTATTATTATTATATGTTTTGGTAAAGTTTTGGTGCCCGGTTTCGCCTCTCAATTTTACAACACGTTATCAGCACGAATCTCTGTCATTTTTCCCGCTAAAGGTAAGTCTTATAGGTAAGTCATTTTTACGCATTTGGTTTATGTTAAATTTCTAATATAAATATATATTATTATTTTGATAGTGTTATTATGGCAAACCTTACAAAGCTAGAATTTGCGGCCCTGGATATTAATGGAAATAACTACTTGTCATGGATCCTTGACGCTGAGGTCCATTTAGATTCTATGAATCTTGGAGAAACAATTAAAGAAGGAAATGATGCATCAAATCAAGAAAAAGCAAAAGCCCTGATCTTCCTTCGCCATCATCTTCACGAGGGATTGAAAATGGAGTATCTTACAATAAAAAATCCCTACATTCTATGGCAAGGTTTGAAAGAAAGGTACGATCATCAAAAAACAGTTATTCTTCCAAAAGCTCGTTATGATTGGATGCATCTAAGGTTGCAGGACTTTAAATCAGTAAGTGAGTATAATTCCGCACTCTTCAGAATTAGTTCAAAATTAAAATTATGCGGAGAAAAGATTACTGATGTTGATATGTTAGAGAAGACATTTTCCACTTTTCATGTCTCGAATATGCTCCTGCAGCAGCAATATCGAGAGAAGGGTTTTGCAAAATATTCTGAACTTATCTCATGTCTTCTCGTTGCTGAACAAAATAACGAGTTATTGATGAAAAATCACGAATCCCGACCAACTGGAGCAACACCATTCCCTGAAGTGAATGTTGTGAATTTTAATAACCGTGGTCGAGGTCGTGGTCGTTGTCGAGGTCGGGACCGCGGTAGAGGAAGAAATACCTATTTTCGTGGTGGGCATTATAATTTTAAGAAACCCACACGAAGTGATGATCATAAAGGAAAGGCTCCACAAGATAGAAGTTCGAAAGGTGATGAACATAAATGTTTCCGGTGCGAAATGACTGGGCACTGGTCACGTACCTGTCGTACGTCAAAACACCTTGTTGATCTCTATCAAGCTTCCCTGAAGGAAAAAGGAAAAGGAAAGAATGTGGAGATAAATCTTGCCATTCAAAAAGATGATGTGTTTGACCCCTCCAATATGATGCATCTTGATGTAGCTGATTATTTTGAATCTCCTGGAGAGAGAATTGATGCAATCAAACAAATAGAGGATGATTTGTATGAAAATATATAATTAAATATTGTTTAGTATATTTTTGTTGTTGTTTTGTTTGTATATATATTTAAGACTCTTTGTAATCGTTTTTCTTTTCTTTTCAATGAAGAAATATGAACAATTTCAATATGTTGAGTAATTCGAAAATGAGCAATGAGGATTTATGTCTGGCAGACTGCGCAACTACGCACACGATACTCATAAATAGAAAATATTTTACTAGATTGACAATGCTGGAAGCAAAAGTCAATACTATATCAGGTTCTGCAAATCTGATTGAAGGTTTTGGAAATGCAAACTTTATTTTGCCTAAAGGAACAAGATTTACAATTAATAATGCTCTGTTCTCTAGCAAATCGAAAAGAAACTTATTAAGTTTTAAAGATATACGTGAAAATAATTATCATGTTGAAACTGATTGTAAAAATAATATAGAGTGTCTCTATATAACATCTATTGTTTCACATGAAAAACGTATATTAGAAACACTGCCTGCTTTTTCTTCTGGATTATACTATACTCATATACGAGTAATCGAAAGTTATGCAATAATGAACCCGAAGTTCATGAATCCAGAAATATTCAGTGTTTGGCATGATCGATTGGGTCATCCAGGGTCAATAATGATGAGAAAAATTATTGAGAATTCACATGGACATCCTTTAAAGAGCCAGAAGATTCTTCAATCCAATGAGTTGTCATGTGATGCTTGTTCTCAAGGGAAATTAATTATTAGACCATCACCAGCTAAAGTGGGGATTGAATCACCTGCATTTTTAGAGCGAATTCAAGGTGATATTTGTGGACCTATTAACCCACCAAGTGGTCCATTTAGATATTTTATGGTATTAATTGACGCATCCAGCAGATGGTCACATGTATGCTTATTATCAAGTCGAAATCTTGCATTTGCAAGATTACTTGCTCAAATAATTAAGTTAAAAGCACAATTTCCTTATAATACAATTAAGACCATTCGACTTGATAATGCTGGTGAATTTACATCCCAAACTTTTAATAATTATTGTATGTCAATTGGGATAAGTGTTGAACATCCTGTAGCTCACGTTCATACACAAAATGGTCTAGCAGAATCATTTATAAAACGTCTGCAACTAATTGCAAGACCATTGCTTATGAGAGCTAAACTTCCTACATCGGTATGGGGTCATGCTATTTTGCATGCTGCATCACTGGCACGTATTAGGCCAGTAGCTTATAATAAATACTCCCCAATGCAATTAGCTTATGGCCAGCAGCCAAATATTTCCCATCTAAGAATTTTTGGATGTGCAGTATATGTACCGATTGCTCCACCACAACGTACTAAGATGGGTCCTCAAAGGAGGTTAGGAATATATGTTGGTTTTGATTCCCCATCAATTATTAAATATCTTGAACCCCTGACGGGTGATGTATTTACTGTACGATTTGCTAATTGTCATTTTAATGAAACAAATTTTCCAACATTAGGGGGAGGAATTAAGAAGTTGGAAAAAGAAATTACATGGAATGCATCGTTATTATCTCATTTAGATTCTCGTAGAAATCAATGTGAACTTGAAGTTCAAAAGATAATTCATTTGCAAAATATAGCAAATCAACTACCAGATGCATTCACAGATACTAAAAGTGTGACTAAATCATATATACCAGCTGCAAATGCTCCATCAAAAGTTGATATCCCAAAGGAACAAGTTGTCAATAATGAGTCTGGAGCACGCCAGAAGCGTGGTAGACCAATAGGTTCTAAAGATAAAAATCCTCGAAAAAGAAAAGTAGTTGAGAATCAAAATGATTCGATAAAAGGTATGGATGTTCCAGAAGAAATCCAGAATACAACTACTCAAAAGAGTATTGGTGAAAATCAAACGCTTGAGGATAATAATGAAATTTCTATAAACTATGTTACAACAGGAAAGAGATGGAACCGAAATGATATCATTATTGACAACATTTTTTCTTATAATGTTGCTCACGATATTATTCATGAAAGTGACGATTTTGACCCAAAATCTATCGTAGAATGTCAACGTAGAAAGGATTGGCCGAAGTGGAAAGAAGCAATCCAAGCAGAGTTGAACTCACTTTCAAAACATGAGGTTTTTGGACCAGTAGTCCCAACACCGGAAAACGTCAAACCTGTGGGATATAAATGGGTATTTGTAAGGAAAAGAAATGAAAAGAATGAAGTCACAAGATATAAAGCGAGACTTGTTGCACAAGGATTCTCGCAAAGGCCTGGTATTGATTATGAGGAGACATATTCTCCTGTGGTGGATGCAATAACGCTAAGATATTTGATTGGTCTGACTGTATATGAAAAGCTTGATATGCATCTAATGGATGTAGTCACGGCGTATTTATATGGATCTCTGGATAATGACATTTATATGAAAATCCCGGAAGGATTTAAAATACCAGAAACATATGAATCAAGTTCTCGGGAATTGTATCCAATAAAGTTACAGAGATCATTATATGGATTAAAACAATCAGGACGAATGTGGTATAATCGCCTGAGTGAATATCTGTTGAAAGAAGGATACCAAAATAATCCAATATGTCCGTGCGTTTTTATAAAGAAAACTCAGTCAAGATTTGCTATTATAACTGTATATGTTGATGACTTAAATATAATTGGAACTCCTGAAGAGTTATCCAAGGCAATAGAATATCTTAAGAAAGATATATTTCGACCTCGAGATGACAATGAAGAACTACTTGGTCCTGAAGTACCATATCTTAGTGCAATTGGTGCACTTATGTATTTGGCTAATAACACAAGACCAGATATTGCATTTTCAGTAAATTTATTAGCTAGATATAGTTCATGTCCTACAAAAAGACATTGGAATGGAGTTAAGCATGTACTCCGATATCTTCGAGGGACAATTGATATGGGTTTATTTTATTCTAACAAATCAAAGTATGATCTAGTTGGTTATGCAGATTCTGGTTATCTATCTGACCCACACAAAGCTAGATCTCAGACAGGTTATCTATTCACATTTGGAGGAACTGCTATATCGTGGCGATCAGTGAAACAGACTATAAAGGCCACTTCTTCAAATCATGCTGAAATCCTCGCTATTCATGAAGCAAATCGAGAATGTGTATGGCTAAGATCGATGACACAACACATTCATCAGACATGTGGCTTGTCTTCAAGTAAACCTCTTCCAACGATGTTATACGAAGACAACACAGCATGTATAGCTCAAATCAAGGGAGGATATATCAAAGGAGATAGAACAAAGCATATCTCACCAAAGCTCTTCTATACTCATGATCTTGAAGAAAATGGCGATATCACTGTACAACAAATTTGTTCAAAAGATAACCTGGCTGACTTATTTACAAAGGCATTACCAATTGCAACCTTCGATAAATTAGTATATAGCATTGGAATGCGGCGACTCAAAGACTTTAAGTGATGTCTCCATGAGGGGGAGTGAATGTATTATAGTAAACTATATAAAATATGTACTCTTTTTCCTTCACTAGGGTTTTTCTTCCCATTGGATTTTTCCCTAGTAAGGTTTTAACGAGGCATATTTTATATAAATGGGCATTTAAGGGGGAGTATTGTGAATATGGCATATGTAAATGCCCATTCCACATGCCCATTTGTTATCCATGCCAAGTGGCATTTTCTCCATAGCCAAAGTGTCTTCTAAAGGCCATAGATTGGTGTCCAAATGTACCACATCATCCTCTCTTAAATTGCCTATAAATAGAGAGATTTTTGGAAAAGAAAATACACCAATTTTTCCTCCCATTTTCTCTAATTTTTGTGTTTTTAATTTGCCATAAATCTCCACTTTCTTTTGTTTATACTATATATATATATTCTTTTATATTTCATCTTTTGTATTATTATTATTATTATTATTATTATTATTATTATTATTATTATTATATGTTTTGGTAAAGTTTTGGTGCCCGGTTTCGCCTCTCAATTTTACAACAAATAATATGTTGTACTATTATTAAAAAAACAATATGTTGTACTAAAAAACTAAAAATTAAATAATATATAAATATATTGCAAAAGTAAAAAACAAAATTTTATCAAAACCAGCCCAGGCAAGAGTCGAACTCGAGATTTCTAAGGCACCAATCATTTTCGCGTGCCCCCTCTGCCAGTGAACCACCATACTTTTATGCAAAAATTGTTGAAGATATATATAAATATACTATATACAGATAATTTCAGGGAGGGCACGTGCCCCTCCTGGCCCCTATGTGGATCCGCCCCTGATCTCAATTATATTATCTAAACCTTTGGCCATGGTTTTGCATGTTAGGCTAGATCTAGGTCGAGAGAGTAAAATTAGTTAAAGAACATGACCAGATTTAGTTTATTGCACTAGAGTGAGTAAATCAATTCTAGAAGCCTTAAGAGAATAGCATAATGTCATGTTTAGAGTAGAAACAGACTGAGAGGTTGATTTATTGCTATGCATTAGTTCAATTGGGCTTGAGAGAGTCAATTGATTAATTAGTAATTTTTGGCTTAGGATTGTTAATATAAAATCAATTCTTTATTTAATAAAGTTGGGCTTAGTTTAATCAATCATTTATGTTTCTCAAAAATTGGACTCCAAAGCATATAAATAGTAGTTTAGATTTTATGTCTTTTGATCTCTTCTAAAGTTGTTTCTCTAAATAAAATTTGGCACAATTAACTATGGTACTTAATTAAACTAAGAACTCCAATCCCTGTGATTGACCCTGGCCATTATTACTGCAAATTTTTAGAGGTTCGGTTTATAAATTTATTTGATAGAGCCTTCGACGAGCTCTTTTATCATGGTGGTAACGAACTTCGAACATAACTAAATATACCGAGTGTATATGACGACATTCGTAATAGGTAGAATAAATATCTTAATAAATATGGAATAATATATATATATAAACATAGTATATATGTTAGATTAGATTAGATTATATTATATTATATTATATTATATTATATTATATTATATTATATATATATATATATGTATATATATGTATGTATGTATGTCAAAATGAAAGTAAATATATTAAAAGAAAAAAAATTGAAAATTAGACATAATAAAGGGATGAAATAATGCTTGCCTTAAACGAAAATAAATATATCTTAGGAAAATATAAATTCAAAATAAAAAAAAGAGGAGGAATTTTCCACTTGTAACAACACTATGGAAAATTTTGGATTAATTTTTCGGCTGGAAAATTTTGAATGTTGACTACAAAAGCAAAAATATTTTCGAAAATCATAATTGTATAATAATTATGAAATATTATGTGTAATAATTAAAACAATACTTTTTGAAAACCAAATCTATCATAAAATAAAGAATCAAATCAAAAATTGAAATGAAAAGAAAATTTTGAAATATTGTTTTTATATTAAATATTAATATTAGTTACCATATCAGAATTACGTGTAATATGGAATAAAATCAAATGAATTGGATATACATAAATAGGGACAAAATTGTAAGAAAATATACAAAATAAATACGGCAAATCTAAAACTGAAATTTTAAAAAAACTTGGGCAATTATAAAAATTAGATCTTAAAACAATACGTTGAGAACAATTTCTAAAAAAAAATATTTTTAATGAAAGGTTAGAAAAAAATTATATAAAAGTTATAAAGATGAAAATTTTAGAGAAAAATAAATCTAATATTATTCTACCGGAAAATTTGAATATCTCGATTACTCGACAATTCCTCTCACTATGCATTGTTTTTTAAAAGAAACAATGTAATTTTTGAATCTTTAACTACTCAATTCATTGTTAAATCAAATATAGCATAAGTTATTAATTACATATAAGCCTTGTTTTCTTCTCTGTAATCAAGGAATGAAAAAAAAAAAAAAAAAAACATGAGACCTACTCCATTACGATTAATGTTGTTGCAATGGGAATCAATCGTGGGCCTCACTCCATATTCTGTAATCCTATTCCATAATCTCATTCTCCACAAGTAGCTCATGAATCTGATTCTCATTTCTTGATTATGTGAGACCCACACATAATCAATTAATTAAAAGTTCACATTAACATAGAGAACCATCTATAAACCTCACTTAACAATTTGAAACATTTGACTAAACCTCGACAACAACAAAATTTTACACAAAATAAACATGCAATTACTTGTATTGACAAATACAAACTCATTCAATGGTATAAACTCGTATATAATTATGGACGAAACAACAATGGGGTCAAAACTTGTGACATTCAAGTTAAGTATGCAGATCCTACTTGCTCAATGAAACTCTGCAATCTCAAAAATCCGAGCTGTATTGTCGAGAGCAACTGAAACAAGGTACTCATGGTTGGCAGACACTGAGAGAGATTGGATGGCATCGGAGTGCCCGGTGAAGGTTCTTACACATTCTCCAGAGAGGCTATCCCATATTCGTACTCGACCATCGACACATCCAGTACCAAGGTATCTCGACGTGCCAATCCAAGTAAGACATGTTACACCATCCTGTCCAAAAGGAAAGAAAGATTTGTTTTTGCTCAAACATCTAACCCAACTAACCAACTCTACTTACAGTCAACACCAATGAAGGATTATGAAGATCAATGATAAACTAAATACTATTTTATAGACTTAAAAACATAAATCAGTGTTAATAGACCTCATGCTCGCATGTACTGCGTGGCGTTGACTGTCGAAGATCCCAAATGACAAGCTTCTGATCCATTCCTCCAGTTGCAGCCCAAGGGGAGCTGCCATGCAAGATCTCAAAAATCAGAACATTCATAGGCTATGGAAAATAAAGTGTATAACATTTTGCACTAGATTGGACATTCCTATTAATTTAACTAACATGTCGAATTCCATGGCATCTTGGTCATCCATTTTATGGTTTACCTTGTGGTAGTAAATGATATGAAACCTCTACCTCGAGGTACTAAATGATATCATCCATTTTATGGTTTACCTTGTGGTAGTAAATGATATGAAAAGAAATCGCCATACCTTGGAGCTAGACCAATGCACTCGATTGAATCTGAATGAGAAACCAGAGAATTTACCACCTGTCAAAAGCAATGAATGTTTTCATTTCAATCTATCAATTGCACAACCAAGAAAGTGGAAACATCAGAAATTCCCATCCGTGGTACAAAATTTTTGTAATTGTGAATGTTCAGGCCAGCTTGTGTATATTTCAAACATTTAGTATTACAAACAGATACAATAGGCCAACTCACAGTGGTTAAGGCTGAAACTGCTGCATTTATCAAACAATTTAGGTCTGACACTCAGGCAACAATAAGATTCAACTCGTCACTCTTACATGTCTAGTTTAACATTGTCAACAAATAACCAAATAAAGTTCGGTAAATGACAAAAGATTTGTCCTAAGCTCTCAATCTAGCTGGATCATATCCATTGGCCTTAGATATTAAAAAAAAGGGTCCCAGAAGCCCAAGAAAGTTCATACAAATCGTTGTGCAATGCTTTCAAAAAGATACAATTTCCATGCTTTCAAGAATCAAGACGCTAGGTCTTTCCTGATCCTATAAAATTGTTTCTCTCCCTTACACTTAACTGACCAACTAATTTCCAGCATACTGTAACATATAAAACCCCTCCTCTTTACGTCTTCCACCCTAACTGTTAACTATGTACGAACTGCACTAAACTAAATTTTAATTCTCCTCACATACTTGTGTAACATCCAGTCTAGTTGCTCAATCAAATATTCCACAAAACAATAACTGGCGTTCTTTTTTTCTTTTTTGGAAAATAATAATCTTTCAAGCAAACAGAGATTCAAGATGTGGCGTGAATCACAATCAAATGCAATCAACTTGAGACAAGAAAGATAAATGAATGGGTCATTCATTGGTAAGAACGCCCCTATACCAACCCCCCTTTACATAACAGCTAAAGAGACAGAAGAAGGACATCTAAATAAATTGTAGAAATAACCTTTCCAGTAGCTATGTTCACAATATGAACAGACCCATCTTTTGAGCCAGTAAGAGCAAGGGTTGAATCAGATGTGAGAGCTAGAGAAGTCAATCCCTCAGTATGATAGGGATGACCTGAAGAATACAAAAAGATAAAATCATCATCACTCAACGACTAAAAGCAAGGAAAAAGCAGGGGAAGGGTAATATAAACAAACCACTGATTTCTTCATCATTATTTTTCATATCAGAATTTGCAAGCTCATTCCACATGGCACCCTCACCCAAAAATATAAATATTATAGACCAGCAGTGCCCAGTATAAAAGATATTTAAGAACAAAAAATATCAAGTTATAGTATTCAATGCATCCTCAATACTGGAAAGAGGTGTTCAATGGAGTTTCAAGCATGTTCAGTCTGTAGAAAAAGATGCTAAAACTACGATAGTTATGATTAAATTCCACTGCTATTGGATTTACAGACGACTTATGATTATACAATTTCATACGTCTAATGATGCATCAAGCATTCTTTTTTTTTTTTTCTTGAGTGTTTGCATTCTATTCTAATCACACTTCCCCTACAAAATAGCTCTAAGGGGGTTGTTTGGGGTTTGGGTTTGGATGTCTTAGGCATCTTAAACCTAACCATGTTGGGGAATGGGTTTGTATGTGATAGAACCCAAATGTATTGAAATATGAAAGATAACCCAATTCCAAGATAAACCAAGTAATTCGAGGAACTTGGACCCTCCCTATCTTGAGCACTCTCACTCAAGTCCTAAACCAAACTCACTGAATTAATGCTTACCTTCTCCCTATCCCACTCCCCATATTTATAACCAAATACCCTAACAAACTCCCTAACTATTTACTAATATACCCTTAGTACCATTCCTATCAAGTATGTCTCAGTTTCCATTTCTGGTTCCATGAGTTCACAACAGCATGCACGAATGAAAAAACCCAGGTCATTCTACCAAAACCTTGGCCAACTGTCTCATAGTTAAATCCTCAACAAGCTCATGGTACATATTCTCCCTGCTCAAGTATTTATTGGTGTTGTAGGCCACCCTTGAAATTGAGTTCCCTTCTCCAATGATCAAGAGAATAGGTAAAGCTCCAACTAGACAGCCTCGTCTTCTGAAATCTGAAAGGAGCATACCCCTGCTTAGATTCCCTATTTCAAGGATGAAATAAAAATGGTATGTAGATGGTATTCTTAGCCTTTTCACCTAAATGCCATAAAGACAACACGCCCCTATGCAGAGGAGGAGGAATCAAACAAAAGGTCTTCAGTAGATTATAAAAGTAGGAAGATTACAAAAAGATTTGTGAAAAACACTCCAACTAGAGGTGGTAAACTATACAAGATCACAAAAATTAACAGAAAAATATGAATTCTCTGAAAATATAGTTTCTTTCTTTTCTAAAAAAGACAGAAAAAAACTCTCGTGGCATTTGATCATAAAAATCTGTCCTTCTCTTGAAACCACGTTCTCAAGAGCAATTCAAGCTCATCTTCTACCTTTTTGGGAAGGCACCAAGATAACCCAAAGCGTTGACAAGTGAAGCTCCAACCCTTGAACACAAGGGTGTAGTGAATGGTGGCTAGGAGATTTTTCATTTTTATTACACATCGAACAACCTTGGAAAGACTTATAGAGATGCAGATTCCTCCTTGAATTTCATCCAAGGTACTTAAGAACTACTAAGAGCCATCATCCAAATTGTTCCTCGGAAAAATTTGGTCTTTTGAACTTTGACCTTCCCAGATCAGTTTGCGGAGGAGTTCGAGAATACTTCTGCCTTCTTGGAGGGCAAGGATTGCTGAATGAACAGTAGATAGGTTAGAGCTTTCAAGTCTCCAAACCATCCAATCTAAAAGCGAGATGAGTCTGCCCCTTTCTTCAATTTCTCCATGAAAAAAGATCTCTTCTCGGTTTTAGGTTCCAAGTGAGATCTTCCTCCCAACCATTATTGACAGAAAGCTGTTTGAAGTTGACAGCAGAGAAAATGAAGGGAAAGGCCTTACTGGGAGTGTGTGCCAAGACAAATACTCTCAAAACTTAATCTTTTCCCATTTCACAGCTTAGAAAGAGTATTCTCTTCAAAAGTATTTCGGTCCTAGTGATATTCTTCTAAAGATTGCATTTCCCAAAACTCGAATGCTCTGCTTCGGGAACCAATCTTGATCCTTCAATCTATATTTACTTTTAATTACAGATCTCCATCGTAAGTGTCACCTTCTTGAGTGAATCTCCAATGCCATTTCGTCAGGAATGTAAAGTTCTTTCTAAGGTCGCCAACCTCCAAACCTCCTGGCAAAGACCCGGAGAGAGTTCTTCGATTAGCTAAGATGGCTCCCTCCATCCTAGTTAATGTCTTACCACAAGATACCTCTAAACATTTTATCCAAGACTTCAATGACTTTTAGAGGGATTCAAAATATGAAAAGGGAATAAAAGGGCACATTTGTGAGGACTGGATTAATCACGTGAGCCTTCCAGCTCTGAAAACAGAAAAACCTCTCTAATTGGCTAATTTACCTCTCACTCTTTCAATAACTAGGTCCCCAGAGGACATCTTGATTTGGATTCTCTCCCAAGGGTAGACCAAGGTAATAAAAGGGGAACCTATAAGTAAGGTAGCCAAAAGAAGCCATATTTTCCAGAGTTTTTTTTTTGTGTGTATATTCAACTCAATAAGAGCAGAATTTTGTAGATTGGTGTAGATTATTTAAAAAAAATCTTCAATAAAAAATATTGAGGCTTCTATCTTTGAGGCTTCTATCTTTTTTCTTAACAATAAAAAATACCTTTCACTTCATCGGGGCAGACCAAATCAAGATCTTCGGCTAAAAGGGTTGCATTGGCCGAGTCTGAGAAATTAGTAATTGCCAACTCTTCCAAACATAAAGAGTTTATAGACAAGAGTAAGCTCCTTAAAAAATATCTTCAATCAAAAAAGAATGGATCATTCCACATAAAAAGAATCCCATCTAGACCCAAAAGCATTCAATTCCTTCGTTCAACTGCTTCTTCTCCACACTTCTTTTTACCCGTGTGCGTTCCGCATGTGCTTCACATGCCATTGGCGTTTTGTTCTCCTCATATTCTTCATTGGACTGTTCAGAATTTGTTCTTACCCAACTAAGGTTGAAAAGGTTGTGTCACATCACGATGCTGATTCATTTTCCACCCCCAATGAGGGGGAATTAGTAGCTCCCGAGTGGAGAGATTGTTGCGAGCTAATAGCGAGTGGACTTTGTCCCTCCCTTTCTTTAGACTTGCAGTAAAACTCACCCAATCTAGATCCCTCGAACTCCACAGGCCCATCAAAGCTTTCTTGTCTACTTTTGAAAGTATCATTTCTTGTAAAATTCAAAAGGATTCACTTTCAAGATCAAGCAAGTCTTTAACAATCGCTCTCTTCCTATATAACTCATCTCTTGCCGTTCCAGCAAGTTCCAGCAAGTCTTTCGTGACTTAGTTCAAGCTTTCATACGAACATATTCATCCTTTATGTTTATCAGAGCTCTTTACAAGCTTATCTATTCAGAAGCAGATTGGGAATAAGGCCTCATCAAACTTTCACAAATAGGCAATGATTGAAAATTAAATTCTCATCACATCCTAACCAATACATCATCTGTCCAACATATCCTCAAAAGATTGAATGTCAAGTTCCAAAATCAGGGTAAGGATTTTAATTTTAATTGCTCATGAGTACAAAATTTCAACAAGTTTATGACTAATAAGGACAAACTTAAAAAATGGATCGTACATTCAAGTTTCTAACATACCCCTCACGACATGAATATTTTCACCACTTCTTGGATTCCATATCCTCATAGTTGCATCATCAGAACCCGTGCATATCATTTTACCTGGAGCAACAAAAGGTCTAAATAACATCATGGTCACTAAAAAAAGTATATAAAAATAAGCATGAATTCAACTCCAAACTTGGATTGTACAACCCAGCTTGAAGGGAAGTGTAGATTTGTATATAGTCTAATTGTCTTTAGATTAGATATTGATCCTTTTCAATTATTATTTAATATCCTTTCTTTTAATAATTAGTTGCCTTGGTTAAATTTTCTCCTGTATCATATTTACCCATTACTAGGTTTTTTGTTAAATGAGAAAATTATTCCCCCAAAATACAACACATATCACAGAATCTGGTAGTAAGAGACAAGATGTGGAGTAGTTCAATACCATCAGGGGTAAAATCACCGCACGTAACACTAGCACCGTGACCAGAAAATATATTAAGGTAGACACCTCTATCAGCATTCCACATCCAAGCGGTGGAATCTTCAGAACCAGCCAAAACCAGATGTCCTCTTGGATGCCACCTTACCCACTGAGATATCAAATGCTTATTATTTATGAATCTAAACCACGATATCGTAATGAATTTGGTTGAATTATTAATTTTATCAAAAATAAATATAGCTTTACCTCAATTCCCCCTCCAGGGCCTTCAAGTGTGCATTTAAGATTCCCGGATGAAGTATCCCAAACTTGGATAAGTCCATCAAAGCTCCCTGATGCAAGTAATTGTCCATCTGCACTAAATGCTAAGCTAGACACAGAATCCTTGTGACCTGCAATAGTTTTACTTAAATCAGTTAGAAAAAAATTAACAGATAAAATCTAATATGCTAATTCATAGATTTAGCCAATGGAAAGAAAGTGGAATTGGTACTTAGGAAGCATAATATAAAACGTTTGGAAGTGATTCAAGTGAAAAGTAGAATAAAAAAATATATATAACTATTTGCAGTATCATGCACACACCACTAAGCTCCTGTGCAAAATCTCCTCGGCCAATCTTCCATATAAATCCTTTGTCATCTCCACCACCAGTCGCAACTAATGTGGCATCTATTGGACTACAAGCCACTGTGTAAACCTCACCTAAGAAAAGGGATACACGTACACCAATATAAACTTCCATTAATATGAAGAGACAGGTTCAATATTCACATTAACTTTGACATATGCATGAAAATGCACCTGCAATTATAAGATGAATAAGGATAAGCTTCACTTAGATTAGGAAAATTTCTTAGAGCAATTACTACTACACTTTGATTCAAACGTTTCAGACATGAGTTATTATTGTCATCAATTGATTCATCAAATTAATATATGAACTTTACAGAGACAGTAAAACAAGGAAAATAAAGCAGTATATATCTATACATATGTATATATACATATAACTAATTTGCACACATAAATTGAAAAACAATTAGAATAGACTCTTACCAGTATGGCCAGTAAAAGTATGGATCGAATCATCAGCCTCATCTGAAAACCACCCAATTCAAACAATTCAACAAATTTACAGAGCAGAATGCTCAGATAAATTTCTAAATAATCTTAAAACATAATATAGAAAGTCAAAAACCAATAAAATAGAAGTAATCTTCGAGAACACAAAGTGTTAAGCAAGCAAGATTACTGGAATATAACATCTCATACCAAGAAATTCATCATCGGAGCCTTCTTCATCAGCAGCATCAGGAAGATCTTAAATTGACAGAAGAAACTTAATAATTAGTAAAGCAAACTTCACAGAAACAGATTGGCACAAAAAATCAACAGAAGGAAAGAGAGACCTTCCTCATCAACTGCAACTTCATGGATTATGTCAGCTTCATCAAGGAATACCTCACCGTGACCTTCTTCCTCCTCATGTGAACCTGGAATGTTCATAGCTCTCTTGTGGTACAATAGTTGGAATTGCTGTGAAAGAGAGGAAAAATAAAATGTGGGAGTCAAGGAAGCAATCATTTATTTTCAATCATGCTTTTCCTTTTGTTCTGTTTTTACTTTTTGAAGAATATTGTTACATGGTGAATTATAACGCAACCCCCAATCTCTGCACACAGCCAATGCACCTCAATGGTTTTTTTTAAAAAAACAACAGAAATAAGAATATTTATTAGAGAAGCCTCATTTCTTTAAGCAACCCTTACAAAAACCTTCACTCTTAAACTTTCTGTTATATCAGTATTTATAATACTATATTTACAAAAATGATTTACACTTTTCTATTATGCACTTCACATAAAAAAGAAAAAGGGAAAAAAAAAACTGCTTTATTCCTCAAAAGATTATTGCGCTTTAGTATGTCTTGCACTTTAAAAAACACTGCTCATAAGTGAAAGACCCAATCAATTAAAAAAATATGTATCAAATCAACTAAAAAGAATATATAATTTATAAAAGTAAGAAATAAATATAATAAAATAAAATGGTAGCTTTCTAATTCTGTGAAGTACTTCATCATTCATCTTCCTCATCGGACACAATCCCTCCTTCCAAGCTTTTGTAGAGGGGGATGTCAACACCCCTATTGAGACCCATAGCTTGTATTAGAGAGAACGGATTTTAACATTGTCTGATGAATCTAGAGGCCACAGTGAATCATTCTTGCTTGCAGTGAGAAAGACTTCCATAAGCAAGTGTGTTAGAGAAGTTCATTCTTCAATTTCCTCCTCCTTCGGATGTCTTTTGAAGTTAAGATCCCAATTTACAGTAAATTCATCCATGTGTTTTTTCACTCCCATTCCTTCCTGATAAAGGAAAAGATCATTTCAATTACAAACACTACCACACCATATCTTAAAAGTGTAACTTCACCTGGACGGTATCCTATGCCAAAAAGACAATTAATTAATGCATTTAATTTAGGATGTCTTATCCCCCATGCTAAAAACATCCAGCCCATCTCTGAGTTCAATCCAGCTACAACCTAGTGTTTTCTTAACATTTTTTCTTTCATTGTTTGCCTAACCTCCAATGCTTCTTCACATCGACCTACAACTTTGTACATACACACCAATGTATAACTACCGCACCACAATGCTTAGGGTCAAGTTGCATTATCTTTGGTCCAACAAGTTTTCCCAAATCTGCATTCCCATGAAGTTGACATGCTCCCAATAGAGCCATCCACAAAACAAAATTGCCTTGAAGAGGAATTCTTTGGGTCGGTTCATAAGCTTCCCCCTGTTGCCCAGCTCGACCAAGCATGTCAATTATACATGTATAATGCTCAATAGTTGGAACCACACCAAATTCAAGCTCCATTTGGGCTAAGAACAAGCACCCTCGATGTAGACAAAACTCCAACAGATGTGACAACATCTTACTTAATTTCGGCCCATGCATATGGAGAAACATACTCAATGCCTCCTTACCATATGCATGGCATAGCCCATAATCATGATGTTCCAAGACACCACATCCTTATTTCGCGTTAGATCAAAGATTATGTGGGCATTTTTCATCCATCCACATTTAGCATATGTGTCCAGAACAACATTGTTTAATAATACATCATCACTTTTTTTCATCCTTCCCCAATCCATTAATAATCTTATATCCATGCACTTCTCTATCATGCATGAGGGCAGCCAAGTGGCAGGCTGGAAGTATGGCAGTGATAGAAGTCACACAGAACCTAATACCTTGCCAAAAAGCCTCAAGGTATCATCATGATTACCACATAGCTCATGAACAGATATAATTGAATTCCATGAAAATAATGCTTCACATTTTTCATCTCAAAAATCACCTAGAGCATCTTCAATATGCTTGCTTTTACCATACATATCAATTAGTGCATTTGAAACTGCAAAATATGAACTATAACCCATTTTTGTCATAATTCCATGAATCTCTCCAATTGTTCATGTCTCCCATCAAAGAAAAAATAGATAAAAATCCAACAGCTTTAAAATGTAAATCTACAAGGTGAAATCCCTTCTTCACCCATTTTCTTAAAAAAGCTCTAATGCCTTGTTGGGGTTACCAGCTTTGGGCATAACCATTGATCATTGCATTCTAAAGCGCAACATCACTTACGGATAACTGATAACTCTTCAAATACTTTCTTTGCATCCTCTATTAAGTCAATAGTCAAGTATGTATGTGTGTGTATGTGTTTGTGTGTGTCTATATATATAGACGTGAGTATCCGAACCAACTTAACGCGCACCTCGACTATTCTTACGAGACAACCGCCTAACCCTACTACATTTAGTTGTGAAGCTAATTCGTGAGATATTAAATCCAATGTAGGTGGTCACCATGGCTTGAACCCATTTCCTCTAAACTTTTTTCTATTTACATTGGCCTTTATTGATCACTAAGACAACCCATGGAGGTTAATCTTCAAGTAACTGAGTAAGTATTAACAAGAACACTACCAACTCCAACCCCATTTTAAACAAACAACCATGAATCTTAGTAACCTCCATTACCTCACAACAAGCTCTGGATATGGAAAAGTAGACTTGTCAGGCATTACACCCGCTGACCTCATTCTCTTATAAAATTGAAATCCATGTGCAGCAAGCACCTTTGCAACAAATCCAGAATTATTGCATTGTATCAGTATGCAAACAGTAGATTATGTTCATTATATGGATCGTGGAAAACTAAAACAGCCTGTTCTATTTGATCGCATTTAGAGGACATGTTGATCAAGCTAGTAATGGATGAAGTGAAGGCAAATGAATAAGTCTAGAAGTGAGCATTAAGGAACGTAGTTCCTTACCTTTGGTGAGATTCTTGTGGTTGGCATATGATGGGAAACAATTGCAGATAGACATCATAGTGTGTTTGAAAAACTAGAAGTTTGGAGGGTAAACTGAGAAGAAATAAGTAGTGCTTCTTAACGATGATTTTTGAGAGGATGGTCTTTTTGCTCAATTGATATAAGCCAAAGTGTAGAAAATTTGACAGAAGTTGTAATGAACAAAACTCATCTATCAACGATTTCATGAAAAATCTACTGTGCAATTTTTAATTTTGGCATTATCGCCAGAACTGAGAGAAGTCTCGCTCCAATGAACAGAAATCACAGAACTGAAGGCAAATGATCTGGGCGGTGTAATGACACCTCGAGAGAGAGAGGAATCTTAAAGTTAAAAACCAAGCCAAAAATGACATCCGTAACTCCAGAAGATGTGAGAAAGTGAAGGCTCACTGGTGACCCGGTCAAAAATGAACTGTGGGAGCAGTTGCCCGGACCATTTAAAATTCCAACTTATATCTAGTGAGATTATCTAAGCAGAAGAACAAAGAAACTAAAACCAATTAGAAAAAGCTATAATCGATGGAGCAGCCAAGAATACAACCTGTCCTCAAATCTTTGGTCATGTATTTTAGATTTGAGAAACCAATTAACTGAAAATCCAATTCCCTTGCTCTGCAGCCCCTAATACCTAGGTTTAATCCTTCCCAACTACTGCACTGGTCTACCATCCCAATTCTAAAAACAAAAGGCAAAAAAAAAAAAAAAACATTTAGTAACCTTTCTCTCTGATATTTGAGATTCTAACAACACTCTGGAACTGTAAGAGAGAGAAAGTGATTGAGCATGATTAAAAAAAAAATACATTGAAATCGTTTTACAGCAGTTGTAACTCAGCGAAATCGTTAAAGAAAACACACAGACACACAAACATATTTAGAATGACGAACAAACCTTGAAGAAGCCGAGTGAGTGAGATTGAAGTAGAAGGGAAATCGAGAGAGAGAGAAGTCGAGGAGGAGGGATTATGGGCTGGTACAAATACAATTGGCAATTCTAGTTCAGAGGGAGATTGCCGGGACTGAAGAGAACAAGGAGGAGGCTTCAGTTTCAAATGAGGGTTTTGCGATTAAGTTAAAACAAGGTACTGTACTTCCAAGGTTGTTCAATTTTAGTCTGTTCTTCAAAATGTTCAAATTTGGTCCATGTACTTTCAACAAATCTCAAAAACAGTTCTTCGAAATCTAAAATGATTTGAAATCTTGTTTTTATCCAAAAAAAAAAATTCATCCAAAATAGGTTGAATTAGGTAGGATTGTAAATTAAATCGAAGAAAGAAAAAGAAAAAAAAATGATTCAGGCAGACTTCGTTTGTGTGGCGATGTGAGGTTGCAGCAGAGAGTAAGATCATAAGAAGATGAGAAAGAAAAGTGGCGGTGGGGGCGGCGGGTGTGCCAGCAATCGGAAGATAAGAGAGAAGAAGAAAAAACCTGAGTTGCTGGTGGGGATGAGATGTGCCACTGCGGAAGAAGTAGACAGCAGAACTGGGCGAGACTGGAGTGTAGGGTTTACTTATTTTCTTTTTGTTTTTTTAATATAAATATAATAAAAGAAGGAGTGGTTGTTAATTGATAATTCTCTTTTTGTTGAACAAATAAGATTGTTTTGATACTTCTTTTTTAAATTTTATATAATTGTAAGTGTCTAATGATAAAATAATTATTTTTTTTCATCTCTTCTAAACATTCAAACAATAATTTTTATTTTTTACTAATTTGAATTCTATTAAAATCTATTTAGGTTCCAAACAAAATCATTAGTTTGGATTAGTTTGACGTGAAAATCTGCTGACATGGCAATAAAACTTATTTTTCTCTCTTCAAGCTTTCTCTCTCTCCCTTCTTTCTTCTTTAACTTTCTCTCTCCTCGATTGTCTTTCTTGACTTTCTCTCTCTTCCATCTTTTTGTCTCTC
The DNA here is from genome assembly GCA_033996785.1 of Trichosanthes truncata. Lineage (NCBI taxonomy): Eukaryota > Viridiplantae > Streptophyta > Magnoliopsida > Cucurbitales > Cucurbitaceae > Trichosanthes > Trichosanthes truncata. The sequence continues at coordinate 32,831,185 of JAWPNB010000009.1, forward strand.
CTCCATTCACAAGCAACTACATCAAACTCAAATTCATGGAATTTCAAAATCTATTGAGAAAAGTAAAAGGCTATACCTTGATAAGCATCTGCTATAGTTATCACTCCACACCATATTGTCATGCCCACAACCTTCCATCCTCTGGTGTACCCATAACGTTTCCCTTTTCGTCAAATAAAATATGAAGATTTTTAAGCTATTATCAAATTTCTTTTTAAAGCTTCAAACTCAATTATAAACATCAATGGCGAAATTGTTACTAAAAAGGAGAGAAGAATATGTAGATTAAAGAGAAGAAGAGATTTGTTTTCTTGGAACAAAAAGCATCTGCCTAACACATCATCATTATATTTCTAATTGGCTCTTTGTATAGTGGTTTTGAAGAGCCTAATATAAAGGTTTTGTACCACAGAAAAATACATATATAAATCCACACCCATTCAATGTGTAACAAATGACCCAAAACTCTTATTTAAAATTAAGAGCAACTTCTTCTACTCGAGATTTTGCTTATTTCCATCACATTTGTTTGGGCAAATATTCGATTGGACTGGAGAGGGGAAGGAGGAGGCTACAATGAGAGGGGTGGTTTGGCTAGGGAAGTGGGGGAAAGAGAGAAGGGGAGAGAGAAAGCACAAGGAAAGAGGAAAAAGTATATATTTTTGCCATGTTAGGTTTTAATGTCAAACTAACTCAAACTAATGGTGAGGACTATTTTTTAGATTTATTCAAAGTACAATGATTGAATTTGAACATTTTAAAATACAAGGATTAAAATTGAACAACCTTCAGAATACAGAGACTAAAATAGTATTTTTAACCTTTTTTATTTTTATGGAAACGGGTTTTGAGATTCTTTTTAAACAGTTTTTCAACTAGTTAAAAATTGAATATTAACTATAGAGACTAATTCTAACTTTTAAAATCATAGGAATAAATTCTAACTTTTTCAAAACCATAGGAACCAAATTTGTAATTTAACCTATTTAATTTTAGGCTAAATTATAAAAAATACCCAAAACTTTAAGGTATGTTTCAATAATGCCTCTGAACTTTCAAAAGTTTCATTTTTATCCTTAAACTTTAAATTTGTTTGAAAACAAACCTTCTGTCAACTTTTTCGTTAAAATGAAGATGAAAACGTAACGTGGTGATGACTTATAAAATGGCGGTACATGTGGCATAAGTGGTAGTTTCAATTATGCCCCTAAATTTCAGGTTAATATTCAATTATGCTTTTATCATTTCAAAAGTTTCATTTTAACACTTAACCTTTGAAATTATTTCAAAACAACCATTTTATTAGCTTTTTTGTTAGAACGAATAAAAAAAATACAGTGTAGCGATTAGTTGAAAAAATAAAAGTCAGTTCCACATGGGCGTACTTTGGCAGTGAGCTATAAAAAATAATAATTTTAATCACATTTAAAATGGTATCGATTAGAGGGAGAAATAGATTTAAGAGATAGAGTTTTAGTCAAAATGATGGGAGAAGTCACACATATTGTAAGAAAAGTCATGCACTCGTAAAAATCAACAATCTCTTTGACTATGAAAAATCAAATATTGGAATTGTCAAAGAAAAGAGAGTTAAAAGAGAGAACTTCAAAATATATTTATGAGAGAAAATTGTAGAAGAGTGGGCCAATTGAAAGCCTTATCCGGACAAACTTTCTCTCCAGTTTTCTCATTTTTTTGTAATTAAAATTTTCAAATTTTTTACACTCTATAATTAGTCTGAAGTTGAATCAATTTTATATATCTTTATTTTTTTCAAGAATGAACCCTTTCAAAAATTAGAAATTGAAAGAAAAAAAATAACTTAATCGGAATTGATTTGAAAGTAAATTTTGAAGTCGAAAATTTCTGTCTAAATTTAAATTTTGGAGAGAGTCACAATTAAGTTCGATAAAGTCGTCAATTGAAACTTGAAAATCAGTTTTCAAAAATTAAAATAAAATTGAAAATTTGGAAAATGGTTGAGTTTTCAGTTCCAAAATTAAAAGGAATTCGTAAAATCAAAATTGAAATTGGAAAATTTTTCCATTTGATAACTATTTGGTTTTTTAAAAATTATGATTGTTTTCTCACAATGGTTTTCATCTTATCTACAATAGTTACCATCTTTCTTAAGAAAACATTTGACTTTCTAGCTAAATTCAAAAAACAAAAATAAGTTTTTAAAAATTACTTTTTTTAGTTTTCAAAACTTGACTTGGTTTTTGAAAACATAGGTAAAAAGTATATCAGAAACTATGGAAACTCATAAGTAGAAGTAGTATTTATAGGCTTAATTTTTAAAAACCAAATTATTATCAAATGAAGCCTAAATCTTATTTTAAATTTTGGGAACCAACCAGAATTAGGTTAGAGCACAATCAAATTCTTGGGCCAAAAAGTAATTTTAAAAAGTAAATTTGGGAATTTAAATTTAGATTTAATTTAAAAAAAGATATTTGACTTTCAGTCAAGAAATAATACATATACTTTCAACCAATAGGTTAAATGTTCAAATCCCTCACCCCACATGTTGTTGAACTAAAAAAAGTCAGTATTAAGGTCCCGTTTGATAATTATTTTGATTTTAGTTTTTGGTTTTTGAAAATTGTGCTTGTTTTCTCACAATTTTTCTACAATGGTTTCCATCTTCTCTACAATGGTTTCTATCTTTATTAAAGAAGCATTTGAGTTTCTAACCAAATTCCAAAAACAAAAACAAGTTTTTGAAAATTACTTTTTTTTTAGTTTTCAAAACTTGGTTTGGTTTTTGAAAACATAGGTAAAAAGTAAATAAGAAAACATGGAAATTCATAGGAAAAAGTTGTATTTACAAGCTTAATTTTCAAAAACTAAAAACCAAAAATCAAATAGTTATCAAACAGGGCCTAAGAAATTCAAATTCAAATAGATAAATTTTAAACTTTATATCCTAAATTGAATTTGATTCACCAAATCTCCCCCTAATTCATTTTGCAGAGATAGAGAGGGAGGGAAGATGGAGACGACCAAACGATCAAGGAACAACAACTAGAGGATCTAATGATCCAGAGAGAGACAAAAAAGAGTCTTAATCATGGCCACCATATTACTTCCTTCTCTTAATTTTCACTCTCTTCTATTATATACCACAAATACATTCCACACACCAAGTTTGATTATCTCATCACTTGGACAAATTATTTGAGAAGGTTGGAACAATGTGGTTGACGATTTTATATCATTAGATGTAGAAGAGAGAAATTAAAAAAAAATTATAGTTTAACCATGTATCTAAGGGTTTAGAAGGGGCAACTACAACGTAGTGGCCACATTGAATAATTTTTCCACCACTTCTAATACACTCATCAATGACATTGGCAAACTAGTCACAATAACCAACCAACTATATTCAAAAGTAGAGATAACAAGAGAATTTGAGGGAAGAAAAGATATTTGTCTAGTATTCTCACCGCACATAAAACAAAACAAATATGTGCCACATGGGTAAAAGTTGAATATTGATGGGGCATTGTAGAATCTTAAAGATTCTAGCCTAGTGTAAATGCACACTGTCTGCCAAGTAATAAAGTGGAGGGTACTCCAAGTATTGAATCCGAAGAGAATGGTGTTAAACAAAAATTCAATATTCGCAACAAAGGTCTCCTCGAAGTTTGCAACAAAGAAGATGTTAATGATTTGTAAAAACTTAAAGTAAGCAAAGAGGAATGAAAATAGTTGATCAAAAATTAATAAACAAGGAGGATCCAAAGCTATTTCAACCCCTAAGGAATATGCACCCACCTATACGCTTGCAACTTGTCTCAATTAGGTGGAGCTCATTAGGGATTGTTGCTCATATGCACCCCGCACCTCACTGTTGGGATTTATGCCTTAAAGCCTCGTAATTAATAATTTATTTAATAATTAATAATAATTTTGATTATTTTATTTGCAATATAATATTATCCATTATATGAAAAATCCAAGGTTATTAGTGTAATCTTGAACAGTATGTGGTTGACATACGAGAGGATCATGTTCAAGAAATAACCTAAATGGTCATAGTATATGGATAAGGTTGGGTGCCTTATCCTGGTAACACTATTGATATGGCCCACTTTGTAATAGTTACAAATGATTTGATCCAAATCATTCATGTGGAGACATGTGAGTGGGGGTATCTTATACAATGAGTTTGTATAAGACTGGACCACGAAATATTTAATCTCTCTTTATAAATCAGTTAATTGAGAAGATTAATATTTCATCAGGATGATCATATGCGACTCGATCTTAATCCTGAGTGAGTTATGAACTCCTGCCTGTGAGGGCCTGTCCTTTGATTTGCATGGGTGAGAGTGGCTTTTGTAGCCAATTCAATATGCCTACCATTTTGGGGACTTGACCAAATAGGGAGCTGGGAACATAATCTCACAAGATGAAATTCACTCCTTCCCATATAGGGTAAGTAGATGAGTAGTTCCCTTAAGTGCTAATTTCGGGACTTGAACAATGGGGCCCCACCATCTCATTGGCCCGAGAGGGACTTAGTTTATAATTAGATTATAAACATATTGTTCATTAGAGAATCAGTGGTACTTAAGGTACAAGATGTAATTATAGGGGTAAAACGGACTTTTGACCCAGCTGTAATTACGAACAACTCGTGAATGATCGACTTGCATGTAATGATTATATCTATGGACACAACTTGTCCTACAGTGCATAAGAGTACAACTCTAGGTCTATAGTGGAGTGACATATAGTTAATGAATGAAAATTAATTAATTAAAGAGTTTAATTAATTAATTTTGTATCATTGGAGCTTATAATCTGTAGGTCCATAAGGTCCTCTTGCTAGCTCATAGTAACACTAAAAGATCAATTTAGTTGAAAGAAAAATTTGAAATGTTCAAATTAATATTTAATTTGAAGTGTTCAAATTAATATTTAATATATTAGATATATTAAATATAAAAGAGGAAAATATATGTATTGTATTTGATACATTAAATATTAAAATAATTAATATATATTTGATATATTAAATAAAAGATATTTATAGAATTTGAATAAGATTCAAATAAATAAATATCGTAGGAGATTTGAATGAGATTCAAATAAATATGAGATATATTTTAATATATTAGATATTAAAATATAATATTTTAATTATGGCAAAAATTTTCCCTTGGTCTCTATAAATAAGACCCTTGGGTTGAGCCATTCTTCATAGCACACATCTCCTCAATAGAGAGAATTAGATAATTCTCTCTAGACCCATTCCTCTCCAAACCCTTGGGGATTTTCTTTCAAGAGGCTCCCACAAGCCTTGGTCCTATGTTCGAGTCATAGCCAGGAAGACTTGGTGGAAAAGATAAAAATCCGCCAGAATATTCTCCATAATATTATTTTCAAGGTATTTATTGCTTAACCTTTGTATTTTAGTTTAATTCTAAATAAATCAAAGACGATTCCTATGCTTCCGCTGTGGGTTTAATTCGATTATTCCCTTCACTCACCCTTTTGAGTATAATTCAAGTTGTTGAGACCCATCAAAATTAAAACCCATCCTAACTAATTTATAACACTAGTGGACCATGTCGATCTCACAAGGAACCAAGTTGATGTGATCATAAAGATAACAATGCCCCACGAGCTAGCAATTAGAGTGGAAGACAAGCAAGTAGCCCACATGAACCCATGCAAGCATATGACGATACAAAATCGGGCCTCACACTTCAACCCAAGCACCATGTATGTGCCCCAAGTCGCTTCCCTAAAGGGTTCAACCTTTGTGTGCCACAACCCACATGCTCAAGCTCCAACGCCCTTGCAGCCGCCCATATGCATACGCCCCAGCCCATATGCGCACAGCTGGATGCCCAAGGCCCAACACCTAAGCACGCTTCAGCCCATCATTGAGAACAAGCTCGTGCCCATAGCCTTGCCACCAACACCGCCCACTCGTTGCCCAACGTGTGTGCCTCATATTTGCTCGCCCATCGACACAGCCCAACCCTGTCTATTCGTCCGCCTGCACGTACATAGTCCAGCCTTCCGACATGCTAGCTTGAAGGCATCCCATGCACTAGCCCAGCCACCCTAGGCTCTTTGCATGTCAACCCAGCCTCCAAGCCCTACACATCTTCACCATGCGTGTGCCAAGCCTAAGGCCTAATCGACAATTGACTTTTGAAGACTTGTTGACCAAGTTTTGACTTCTTTTAAATTTAAGTTAGATAATTAAGATCCATAGGAGAATTGTTAGAAGATCTTAATTATCTTATTTAATTATCTTAGATTCTATTTTGAATTATTTTTAGATATGATCTTTTACTTTTAAACTTAGGTGGATTGTATCTTCCCTTGGTTATATAAACCCAAGGGAACCCCCATTTGAGAACAGAGTTGAATAGTTGAATAAAGAGAGTTTCTCTTCTTAGAATTGACTGAGTGCATTCTATCCCCCTTTGCAAGCCTTGTGTTTAGGTTGCGTGTTTTGAAGCATTCAAGTTTGCTTGGTCATCAAACTTGTGGAGTATTTCAGCCTAAAGATTAGAATGAGTTCTCTTATCTCTTGGTTCTTGACCATTAGGTACTCCTTAGCTTACCTCTACTTTAGGTTGATCCAAGTTGATGCGAAGTTATGACTTGTGTTTGGGAGGTCCACATATCCAAAGGGTTTCCCATGTCAAGGCTCATAGTGTTGTCGTATCACAAGTAATTAATGGCTTTCGTTGGATTATTGTACCGAACAAGGGGACCGAACAAAGGGGTTTTTGTGAAAATGGTAAAACAACGCAATTTAAAGAGAATTAAATGAAATTAATGCGAGAAAAATTAAAACGATCTTACCATGCACCAATTCAGAGATTATTGGGCTAACCTGTAATGTTGATCATCGACAATTCAAATTAAACATCAATTTCCTAATTAAACACTCAATCTACTTAACTGGAAAAGCCGTGAAAAGCACCTAAAGTCCCCTAATTCAATTATCTAGACAAAGCATCCTAATTAATTCTAAATTAACTAATTAGCTGGGCATAATAGTGTTTTATACTAATTATTAACTGCCTCAAGCTCTAGGGATTGATTGAGACACCTTAATTAAACTAGAAAGCTTAATTTAATTAAAAAGCTCTTTTAACTCTAAGACCTATTATGCAAGCTATGAATTAAAGGAAAAGCCTCTAAATTACACACATAAGCTGGCCTAATTGCTACTTAAACACACTTAATCACAATAATTATGGATCATGATCTTGTGCATAGCGGAACGAATATACGAGCGTAATTAAAGCGTCAATTTAATCAAACAAGCATGCTCATAATCTAAACAAGAATTAAAAGACATTCAATTAAGGAATTCAATAACAATCAATAGTAAATCTTACAATTATTACATAATTAAGCCCGACAAGTCTCTAAATTGGCAACGAGAATCTAGCTGAGCATCAGGATAGTGATAGCACAAATTTAGTGCTATATTTATGCCTTTATTTAGCTAGTTTTATACTATAATTGTGAGCTTTTACGTTGATTATTTGCTAATTTCAGGAAACCGAGCATTTAGGAGTGAAAATTATAAATTTGGAGCTTTGTGATGAAAATGGAGCTATTTTAGAGCATTTGGAGAAGCTAAGGAGAAAAAAATATGGTGTGCTAGCTGATGGGGCCATGAGGACGACATTGCAACGCTTGAAATGACATGTAATGCCACAATTTGGTGCGAAAACTCGAGAGCTAGCGTAGCAACGTTGCCCTATGGCGTTGCAATGCTAGAAACCCGCGTAAAAGGAAGGCTTCATTCGTAGCGTTGCAATTAGAGATGTACACGGGGCGAGGCAGGGCCGGGGAATGGGTTGCCCGTCCCCAACCTCGCCCCCTATTTCATTTCCCGTCCCCACAAAATTCTCCATTTAATTTCGCGGGGATCGGGGTGGAGATTCCCAACAGAGAATTCGCTGGGATCGGGTTCCCTGCGGAGAATTTTTTTCTGTTCTTTTTTTTTTTTTTTTCATCTTTTTTTTTTTAAAATTTATTCTCAACCATAATAGAAATTCTTTCTAAATGAATAATTTTCAACATAATTTCTATTTAAAGAAAATGTTATAAATTTTCCTAATAAAAATAATAATATATCATAAGTAAAAATATTATAATGTCGAAACAACTTAATTTCTAAAAATTCAAATTTCAATATTACAACATAGTCTTTACCTTTTTTTTTTTTATAAAAAAAATAGTCTTCAACTAATTCCTACTATAGTTTTCTTTTTAATGTTCTATTTATAGGTAATAATTAGCATATATATATATATATACTATACATACATACATACTAATTAATCGGGGCGGGGTCGAGGTCAGGGACGGGGAATATATTCCCCGTCCCTTTCCCCGTTTAACTAACGGGGAGAAAACTCTCCCCACTGTATTCCCCGTCCCCGTCCCCGTTAGCTAACGAGGAGAAAACTCTCCCCACTCCCTCCCCCATTCCCCGTGTAATCGAGGATTCTCTGCCCTGTTCGGGGCAGGTCCCCTCGAGGTCCCGGCCCCGTGGGTTAAATGGACATCTCTAGTTCTGTGCACATGCGAAAAGGTCATCATTTTGGACAACGTTCCAACATTGTCGCGACTGTAGCCTTCATATTCTTCGCTTTGTTTCCAAATTAGAGGAGGCCATTTTGGGTTTTAGACCCCCATTTTTGATTCTCTGCCCTTTTGAGACTTGTAGATGTTAATTAGAAGTGTTTGAGAGCAGATCTCAAGGCTCTAGAGCACGAATTTCAAGGCAGAAGTCAGGATTTTGATGTCAACGGGTCTTATATCAATTTCTTTCCCTCTTTTTCATGTATCTATTTGCTGTATTACAGAGGGTTTTGCTCTGTTTTAAGACTATGTTAAGATAATTTGGTATTTAGGGGATTAGGGCATAAGTAGGTTTGCTTTTATGTTGTAATTAAGACTTTAGCAATTTAATTTGCTTGTTATATTTCATTTAGTTAGATTGTGCTTAATGCTCCTTATTAATTGGCCATCAATAAGTTGAATTAGTCCTAAATTGAGCTTGACAAAGGATGATTAGGATAGACTTAATCCAATCAACGTCCCTAGATTACTGAAGTGATGATGAGGCTTAATATGAGTAGGCTTAATCTTAATTAGCTAATCAATTAACGATAAGGACACTTAGGTAAGCGATTAGTTAAGCGTGTTTGAATGAGATTGATAGGAGATTTCGATCGGTTTAGCTCTAGGTCTATGAAATTGGCAAGGCGTAATTATATGGCAGGTTAAAATTCACATAAAAGCAACCTAGGAGTGCTCGTTTCCCCTAAATTTTCCTTAACTGGTATCTCTCTATCTTTTAATTTCTTTTTAGTTCAATTTATTTTTCCAAGCACCTTTCGTTAGTTGTTTTCCCTAAATAATTCCAATTTCGACTATTCTTAGTAGCCAATTAGCTAAAAAGAACTTCAATCTCGCTTCCCTTGGGACACGATACTTGATATTCTTGTGCCGTTTTATTATTACTTCGATTACGTGTGCTTGTGTGCTTTACACTTGATCAGATAGCAAAGCCCAACTCCATGGTTCAATCCAAAATGACTAAACTAGGATTAAACACTAAAAAAATAGTAAAGAAAGCCTGAAGAACTCCTAATCTTTGTCTAATTAAAGTGGCTAATCTATCTAAAAAACCTTTTTGACCTAAATAAAAAGATGTATATATGGTAAACTCGAGAGCGTCAAGACATTGGTCCAAGCGTTGAGACACTTCGGACAAAAAAATGTGCATGCACCTTAATAGCATCGAGATGCTGCCCCTTAGCGTCGAGACGCTACAAGCGTCAAGGAGACCCTTTTTGTAACATCAAGAGATGCCGAGACGCTTCCTATGCGGTTTCAATTGCTTTCCAGCAACAGCGTCTTGACGTTGCTTGTGGCCTTGAGACGCTATCTCCTCGGCCAAGTGGGTTACGTCTTCACTCTTCCATGCCTTAGTTGATATTTTGACTCTAAAATTCATCATTTTAGCCCAATAATGAGTGAAACGACTCAATTCACCTGTTGTAGCTCATTTCTTGTAAATTAACCAATAAACGCATAAAATTCCCTTGAATAGTATTAATTACCAGATTAAATAGCACATTTACAGTGCTATCAAATTACTCCCAACCTAAATCTTGCTAGTTTTCAAGCACGGTAGAATTAAACAATCCATAAAATCATCAATTGCAAACACATGACTCGAATCTCAATGCTTCAAATAACACATCATTTACAAAAGAGAAGCATACTCAAACATAGTTCATCAGCGAGATATTTAAAACTCTTTCCTATCATTCCTTGCATGTGTGTATGCATAGCCTCCCTAATGTAGTCTTTACAAGCATGAAGTAGGTTTATAAAGTCCTTAATTCATCTTCCCCCTACATTGGCCTTAAGTACCAATTATCAAGCCTTTTAACAATCAAGAAAGTAATATTTTTCTAAGTGCCTGAAAACAACTATAAGGCATCCCAAACTTGCATCATTTTAACTCAAGAGCACTAGCTTTCACACAACTGCTGCAGGGACCCTTACCTAGAGCACTCACTCAATGAGTGGCCTAACTGATCACAATAGAGGCAACTCTTTTTACCCTTAATCATCTTTAAACATTACAAGCTTATTTTCATTTCTATTTTCTTCTTTTCATCATTTTTTATGAGCTAATTTTTCTCTCTCTTCTTTTTGCAGGAAAATTAACAAACTTTTTCCTCTTAAGTGACATATTACAAACTATCATGCATGTTGACTATCAAACTAGTCTTTAAGCCTATCAGGATGACAACAAACATATAGATATTATAATTCTACTCTACGCCTTCAAAACTAGCAATCGGTAGGCTAAGTGCTCAAAACTTGCAAAAAAATCAAAGGAAAATTTTCAAATAGGCTCAAATCAAGACATCATTCTCAAACTTCAACAATTGCAAATAAAACGATATAGAAAGCATCTCATTGTCTATCCTAATTGCATAGAATGCAACCAAATCATCAAACGTTTCATGCTCAAAATTCTAAAAGTCCGACGCTCATATGCTAAGGACTTAGTAGAATAAATCTCCACCCCCAACCTAACATGATACATTGTCCTAAATGCATGACTAAGTAAAAATTTAAGGACAAAAAGAAGGAGAACAGAAAGACTCCCCTCATATTGTTTGCACATAGGTGGCGATGCATTCTTCTTCCAAGTTCTTCTTTTCTCAAAGGTCAACGTAACCTACAAAAGAAATATAAACAAAACTAAGCTACAAAAAACAAACGACTGAAAGCAATAAGGAAAGAAATAAAATTTGACACTTAGATGCCTCCAAGAAGTGCTTTTGTTAAACGTCTCTAGTTAGACGAGATTCATATGTGCGCCAGGGGATATAAAAATTCTTGTATTTATTAGGCCCCTTCTTCCTGGAATCGATATAGCCTACTAAAACTAGCAAGCTCAATAGCTTCTCATGGGCCCCTAAAATAGAATTATTTTTGGTATTTTTGGTTAATAAAAAAAAGGAGAAAGATCAAAATAAAACAACTCAGACTCCTGAGAATCAGAAACAGAAAGATTAATTTGTAGAGGATTTTCTAAAAATAAAATGGAATTAGGCTTTTCAGCCTCATACTTTGTCACCTAAATTTCCTCTGTTTAGGCTCAGTTTCTTCCTTTATCTCACAAACCTAATCTTGGCATGACTCGAAATTCCCAAACTCATCATCACTATCCATATACATCACCTCAGAACTTCCTACCTAAGTGGTGTTCAAAAACTGTTGATCTCGTAATGTAACAGCCCGAATTTTCCAATACGGTCATTCTAACAATAATGCGGAAGCGTAACAATCAAAACTAAGATAGACTTAAACAAATTCAGTTGAAGTAATTTCTTACAAAGGTTTTCTAAAAGAAACTGTTGAATCCATAACAACAACTTTCTAAGTCTTGTGCCAGAGTGCTAAACTTCACTTCTTTCGAGACTATCACTTGATCATTCGTCTGAAAACATTTTGGAAAAACAAAAATGAGTACAGAAATACTCAATAAGCAATTTCAACATCAAGTTCAGAAATTCATTTTCTTCAAAACAAAACATAGAAATTCAATTTAACAAATCATTTCAATAGTTGAATCAAAAATCAAATATTCATTCGGTCATTTTCTTTTAAAACAATCATAAACAAAATACAAATATCCTTGCAAAACTTTTAATACAACTATTAAAACGTTCAGTCAAAACTTTCGAAAAACAAAATCTTTCAATTGAACAAAACATTTAACCAAACTTTCAAGTATCGAAACTTTCAATTCAAACAGTACTTTCAATCAATCATTACTTTCAAATATCATAGTGGGAATATACATTATTTGGGTAGCCTTGAGAACATATATGATAGTTACCTGTCGGTAACACCAATCAATCAATCAGAGCATTCAATCAGAGTTGTCGATAAAAATCGACCAGAACATTCAATTCAATTACTTAATTGTGAGGCCATGTGAGTGAAACACACACATAAATCTTCATTCCGAAGGAATGCCAAACCACAAAATGTGCCTTCCCACAAATAAGTTTCAATCAGTCAGAGATGTCGATAAAATCGACCAGAACAATCAATATAATTACTTAAGTGTGAGGCCACGTGAGTGAATAACACACACATGAATCTTCATTCCAAAGGAATGTCAAACCACAAATGTGTCTTCCGACAAATGTGTCTTCTCACAAATAAGCTAGATCAATTCCATCAATTCCAATTTAGGCTACTACCACAAATAAGCAAAGTATTCCCAAAACAGAAAATTGGCATATCCAGATATCCCTTATCAAATCGATAAAAAATTCTTTTGTAAACATTTGAAACAAAACATGTAGTTTCAAATAACAATTTCAATAAAGATTCATCAAATCAACCATTAAAACTCAAAACCAAAACAAACTTACTTTCACTTTGAAATCAATCAAAATACACTTATTTCAAATTATCTAAAATGAAAAAAATACTTTTAGATAGAAAAACACTTTAAACCATATAAAACAATTTCGACCAATTTCAAATCTTACAAAACATTCTTTCAAACATTTGTCAAATAAATAATATTAAAAACATAATTGTACCAAAATTGCTATTTTGGAAGGGATGTGGAAACTACTTACCTCGATCGATAATCCTACAATTCTCAATCTCAATCTCAATTCCAAATCTTGTCCACTTTCTTGAACAATCATCAACTTTTCCTAGAAGTCCAAACATATCCAATACTACACTGATCAAAAACCAAAATTCTATCTTAAAGGTCCAAAATCTTATCTAAAATATAGACAATCTTATCTACCCAATTTGTCCCATTCAAAACAATTTTCTACATAAAAAGTTAGGAAAAATAGGATTCTTGGACAAAAAAAACAGAACTGAAAAACTGGGTTAAAAACACTTTAAAATCTAATTAAAACGTATTAAAATCGATAAAATCAATGCTTTTTAACACGTAATAAAATATCAAACAATTTTTCAATTCTACAATTTTTAAAACCCTTAAAACTATCATAAATTATGGACAAATAACCCAGAAAAATTTCTTCTCATAAAACAAAACTTTCCAAGATTTTAACATCAAAAGAATCAAGATTTGTCACTTTTTAACCCAAATTTCGGATCTGAAAAGCTTGATAAAACTGCTTTAAAAACCATAAAAACATAATGTTTTCATGTAGAAATTAAAGCTATAAATCACACTTTAAAGAAACAATCATTTGGTAAACTTTCTTGTACAAAAAGAACCCAAAAACATTACAAAAACAGTCCCAAATTTGAAGAAAATAAAAGCTGAAAAATTCTGGAAAATTTTCCTTTATCAAACCTTCAATTTAATCGAAAATCCATAAGATGAAAAACTTTGATAAAGAATTAAGCAAACCAAAAACCTAAAAACTTTTTAGGGTAAAAGATTTTAAGAATCTTTTCATTCTAAACAATCAAGAATGAAAACAAAACCCAAAATTTTCCAAGAAAGATTCAATCAAGAAAGAAAACAAACTTGAAAATAGAAGGGAAGAAAACTTACTGTTTTTTCTTTAGAGAGGAAACTATAAAACGTCTTCTTTTTTCTTTCTTTTTTGCTGTCAAAAGGTTTTGTCAAAAAGGTTAGGGCTTAAGAGACCCTTTTTAAAAGAACTCTAATCAAAACCCTTAAAAAATTATCTTCTCTTTTTTTAAAAAAAAAAAAAAAAAAAATATTTATCTCCTAATTTTAAAAAAATAAAAATCCTAATTCAAAAAGGTTTTAAAAAAAAACCAATAAAATAAAAATTCTTTTTTTTTCTTCGGTTGTTACACGTAAACTCTCCAATCTTCTCACTGAATTAGCCAATTGAGTAATTTGGTTTCCTAGGCTCTACATCCCAGCACGTGTCTCCTGCTGAAATTGAAGAATATTAGTAGCTAGATTTTTCACAATATCTTCTAAGGACATACCTGAGCTTGAAGTTTGAGTTTGTAAAGGAGTTGGTCTGATGAAGTTTTGAAGGTACTGGCTTTACTATTTTTCTTGGTTTCCATAGCCAAAACTAGATTGATCCCTCCATCTAGGATTGTAGTGATCATAATATGGCTCATTATCCATTTGATAATGGCTAGAAATCTTCCCATGGTGCTGGGTTTGTGCATGAAATCTCTTTGCAAGTAAGGGCATGCTTCTGTAGGGTGTCCTTAAAGAAAACATATTCTACATGCCTCTGATGTTTGCAATTGCCCTGCAACCATTTGAAGAACCAAAGAAGTTAAATCAGAAAGTTGACTTTTTAGGTCACTTACCTCATCAAGTTGCGGAGCAGCTCCACTAGCTAGTGTCCAAAATTATTGAGAATTATTTTCCATTTAAGAATAGGTATAACCAAGAAAAATAAAACAATTTTTTTATGACAAATTCAACATAGAGAAACTAATTAAATGGTTCCCCACAACGGCACTAAATTTTGATGCAGGTTGTCGAGACCCGTCAAAATTAAAATCGATTCTAACTAATTTGAAGCATTAGTGGATTGGGTCGATCTCACAGGGAACCAAGTAATTAATTGCTCTCGTTGGATTATTGTACCAAATAGGGAGTGTTTATGAAAATGGTAAAACAATGCAATTTAAAAAGAATTAAATGAAACTAACACAAGAAAAATTAAAATGATCTTACCAGGCACCAATTCGGAGATTATTGGGCTAACTTTTAATGTTGATCATCGACAATTCAAATTAAACATCAATTTCCTAATTAAACGCTCAATCTACTTAACTGAAAAAGCCGTGAAAAGCACCTAAGGTCCCCTAATTCAATTAATTAGACAAAGCATCCTAATTAATTTTAAATTAACAAATTAGCTAGGCACGATAGCATTCCATACTAATTAATTAATTATCTTAAGCTCTAAGAATTGATTGAGACACCCTAATTAAACTAGAAAGCCTAATTTAATTAGAAAGCTCTTTTAACTATAAGACCTATTATGCATGCTATGAATTGAAGGAAAAACGTCTAAATCACATACATAAGCTGACCTAATTGCTACTTAAACACATTTAATCATAACAATTACTAATCATGATCTCATGCATAGCGGAATGAACATACTAGTGTAATTAAAGCGTCAATTTAATCAAACAAGCATGCTCATGATCTAAACAAGAATTAAAAGACATTAAACTAAAAAATTCAATAACAATCAACAGTAAATCTCACAATCATTGCATAATTAAGCTCGAAAAACCTCCGACGAGAATCTAGTCGACCATCAAGATAGTGAAGCCCAACTCCATGCTTCGATCCAAAATGACTAAACTAGGATTATAGCACTAAAAAACAGTAAAGAAAGCCCAAAGAACTCCTAATCTTTGTCTAATTAAAGTGGCTAATCTATCTAAAAAACCTTTTTCACCTAAATGAAAAAAGATGTATATATAGTAAATTTGAGTGCATCGAGACACTGGTCCAAGTGAAGAGACGCTCTAGATGGAAAAACGTATGAGCCTTTATAACGTTGAGACACTGCCCATTAGTGTCGAGGAGACCCTTTCCGCAAGGGGCACCAAGACGTTTCCTGTGCGGTTTCAATGGCTTGTCTGCAGCAGCATCTTGACATTGCTTGTAATGTTGAGAGCTATCTCCTTGGCCAATTGGGATTCATCTTCACTCTTCCATGCCTTAGTTGATATTTTGACTCTAAAGTCCATCCTTTTAGCCCAAGAGTGAAACAGCTTAATCCACCTATTGTAGCTCGATTCCTGTAAATTAACCAATAAAAGCATAAAATTTTCTCAAACTAGCCTTAATTAACCATATTAAATAGCACATTTACATTTTTATTAGGGTACAATATGGTTCAAGTAGAATGCTACCTGATTGTTCCTACAACCTATCCTTTTCGATACTCAACACCATGAATTGAGTTCAACACCTATTCAACCCTTTTCTAAGTACTTTTAAGAACCGAAGTAATTAAACACATATGTCTATGGCTAATTGAACTTAGATAAAAATGTATACAACTCTATTGACTCTATAGGTTTTGCCCTATGTCTATGAAGGGAATAATCTAATTAAACCCAAGCGGAAGTGTAGGAATCGATTTGAGTTTATTTAGAATTAAATAATAATATTATGGTTAAGCATAACATACCTTGAAAATATGGAGATCGTTCTTACGAATCTTTATCTCTTCCACAAAGTCTTCTTGGCTATGACTCGAACACAGGACCAAGGCTTGTGGGAGCCTCTTGAAAGAAAATCCACAAGGAATTAAAGAATAAGAGATCTAGAGAGAATTCTCTAATTCTCTCTATTAAGAAGATGTGTGTTGTATCTAATGACTCAACCCAAAGGTCCTATTTATAGAGACCAAAGGAAAATCTTTGACATAATTAAAATATTATATTTTAATATCTAATATATTAAAATATATCTTATATTTATTTGAATCTCATTCAAATCTCCTACGATATTTATTTATTTGAATCTTATTCAAATTCTATAAATATCTTTTATTTAATATATCAAATACACATTAATTATTTTAATATTTAATGTATCAAATACAATAAATATAATTTCCTCATTTATATTTAATATATATAATATATTAAATATTAATTTGAACATTTCAAAATTTTCTTTCAACTAAATTGATCTTTTAGTATTACTATGAGCTAACAAGGAGACCTTATGGACCTACAGATTATAAGATCCAATGATACAAAATTAATTAATTTTCATTCATTAACTATAGGTTACTCCACTATAGATCTAGAGTTACACTTTTATGCACTGTAGGACAAGTTGTGTCAATAGATATAATCATTACATGCAAGTCGATCCTTCACGAGTTGTTCGTAATTACAGTGGGGTCAAAAGTCCGTTTTACCCCTATAATTACATCTTGCACCTTAAGTACCACTGATTCTCTAATGAACAATTTGTTGATAATCTAATTATAAACTAAGTCCCTCTCGGGCCAATGAGAGGGTGGGGCCTCATTGTTCAAGTCCCAAAATCAGCACTTAAGGGAACTACTCATCTACTTACCCTATATGGGAAGGAATGAATTTCATCTTGTGAGATTATGTTCCCAGCTCCCTATTTGGTCAAGTCCCCAAAATGGTAGGCATATTGGATCGGCTATAAAAGCCACTCTCACCCATGCAATTCAAAGAACAAGCCCTCACAGGCAGGAGTTCATAACTCACTCAGGATTAAGATCGAGTTGCACATGATTATCATGATAAAATATTAATCTTCTCAATTAATGGATTTATAAAGAGAGATTAAATATTTCGTGGTCTAGTCTTATACAAACTCATTGTATAAGATACCCTCACTCACATGTCTCCACATGAATGATTTAGATCAAATCATTTGTAACTATTACAAAGTGGGCCGTATCAATAGTGTTACCAGGATAAGGCACCCAACCTTATCCACATACTATGACTCTTTAGGTTATTTCTTGAACACGATCCTCCTATATGTCAACCACATACTATTCAAGATTACACTAATAACCTTGGATTTTTCATATAATGGATAATATTATATTGCAAATAAAATAATCAAAATTATTATTAATTATTAAATAAATAATTAGTTACGAGGCTTTAGAGCATAAATCCCAACAGTCTAGGGTTAAAAGCAAAGTCCTATGTCGGGCTCTTTTCCTATATTACTTTTATGAAAACCATGCTCTACTCAACCCTTCCAGTATTGAATTTCACACATATTATGCTAACCTAACTGATCAATTTAGATTAACAATGAAATCGAAACTCAGTATAAGAAAATGGTGCTTGATAGCACCTAAAATGTTCTATTTCTAGGCCTTATTTAGAGCTAGTTATAGCTTTCACATTTTGTAGAGATTGATCAATTTGGAGTAAATCAGAGCGTTTCAGAAGAATTGGGATTAAAAAGGAGCTATTTGGGCTTAAATTGAGCAACCAAGTCAAGAGAAGATTGAGTCCAAGCCTAGAAACCCAAGGAGGTGGAAGACACTATTAAGGGCGTTGAGACACTGCTGAAGACACTTTCAATCCATTTGAGTCGTACAAGTAAAGTCTCGACACTACTTTTGGTGTCTCAACACTATGGATATATGCCAACAACGTTAAGCTCAACGTTGGTAGAGTCTCGACGCAACATCGAGATGCTTGAAACGTGCGCGCTGTGAACTTTCTGTCTAAAGCGTCTTGATGCTATGAAGATTTGTTCGATGTTTTCCTTATTTTGAAGGGTGGCATCTCGACACCACCCAATGGCACCTCGATGCTGCCACTTACACTATAAACTCCTCTCCTTCTCTAGGGCAAACGAGACTTATGTTTTTAGGCTTTAGTTTTTAGACACTTTTAGAGTTTTTATTCCTTTCTTTCATCTACCTTTTTGTACAATTGAACCATGTTGAATTTTGGCTATCTCATCACGATGAGCAGCTAGATTTCGTGTTTCTAATTTAGAGGTCGGTTCAATTCCAATTGTAATGTCATGAGGCTGCCTTCAATTTTTTTTGTAATTTCTTTTCTAATACAAGTGTTCTTTATTTCTTGTCCTTATTTCATGAGCATGCGATATCAATTAAATTGATGCCTTATTATTATTGTTTGCTTGTTTGCTATGCATGATCAGTAATTGTAATGAATGAATGAATTAAGTAGCAATAGGGTTGGCTCATGTGTGTGTTATTAAGGCATTTTCTTGTTATATAGCTTGCATGATAGACTCTAGGAAATAAAGAAATGAATTGATTAGGTTGTAGCTATCTCGCTTAATTAGTTTGTCTTAGTCCTTCCCTTAATTAATATGGAACGTTATCGTGCCCAATTAATTAGGTAATTAGTATTGATTGTGATGCTTTGTTCGAGTCAATTAATTTAGGGAGTTAACACTTGTCATGACTTTTCCAAATAAGTAGACTAAACACTTGGATAGAAAAGTAAATTATTTTTGTGAGCATGCAATCAATATTATAATTGGATGCCATTGTACCTTTGAAATGGAAACCTTGGTAAGATTGATTTTCTCTTGGATTTTTATTTGAGTTTTTTCTAGTTTTAGGTTTATTCAAAACCAAAAGTCCTGTTTTATTTAATTGTGAGAAATTAATTACGTTGGTTTCCTTGGGATTCAACCTGGTTCTACTATTTCTACAAGTTAGAATAGTATAATCAGTATTATTTTGGTAGGCCTAGACAAACTAATCAAAATTTGGTGTCGTTGTTGGGGAACCATATTTAGTTTCTCACTGTTAAATTTCATTTAAAAAAAATTACTATCTTTCTTTCTCTTTGTTTATGACCCATTCTTCTCAAAATATAGATTTACAGTTTATTCTTGAAATTGAGAAGACCACACATAGACTGAGAAAAGAGATGAGAGAACGAAACCTTGCTCTTAACAAGGAATCCAATATAGACTGGATTATTGGTGGGACGTCCATATTTGAAGAAATTGAAGAGAACATGGTAGGGGTTAATACATTTACTGCCTATTTTTCGTTGATGTGCAGGTGAGAGGATCCATATAAGCATTTGAAGGAATTCCACATAGTCTGTTATAGGATGAAGCTTTATGGGGGTGATAGAAGAGCAGATCAATCTCAAAGCCTTTTCTTTCTCTTTAAAGGATCAGGTGAATGATTGGCTTTATTATCTCCCATTTGGGTCCATTACTACGTAGAATAAGATGAAGAGATTTTTCCTAAGTTCTTTCCTGTATCACAAGCTGCCAACATTGGGAAGGAAATATATGGCATCACACAGTTCATTAGGGAGACACTGTGTGATTACTGGGAGCGTTTTAAGCAATTGTGTCCTAGTTTCCCCCATCACCAGATTCCTGATCAACTCCTCCTCCAATACTTTTATAAGGGTTTACTGCAAATGGATAAAGGTATGATAGATGCAGCAATAGACAAAGCTTTAGTGAACAAAACACATGCAGAGGCTAAGCAACTGATGTCCAGCATGGCAGAGAACTCCCAACAACTTAAGACCAAAGCTGGCAAATGTGTAAAGCAGGTCAATGAGGTAAGCAAACTTAAGAGTTAAATTTCTGATCTAACTACTTTAGTTCATCAATTGATTGTTGGGCAAATGTGACAAAAGTCCACGCAAGAAGCCAATACCATTAGAGGATTTCAAGGCCAACATCAGAGGAACTATGATCCATACTCTAAACATTATGATCTTGGATGGATGGGTCATCTCAGTCTTAGCTATGGAAATCAAGGAGGACAACAAAGACAGTCTCCTCATCATTTCAACAGACCACCTCAAACCCAAGCTTCAAGTTCATATATGCCTTTGGAGGATATTGTTAAAAATCTAGCTGATAGTACTCTTAAAATTCAACAGGAAATAAAAGCTGGGATGCAAAATTTGGGTAACTTACTCAACTAGCCACATCAGTTAAAAAATTGGAGGTCCAAAATTCAGAGAAGCTGCCTTCACAACTTGAGGTGAACCCAAGGGAGAATATTAGTACCATTATGCTAAGAATGAAGGAATGAACGTTTCACTCTGTAGCGAAAGCATTGGACCGTCTTTGATTTTATTTAAAATTAAACTAAAAATTAAGGTTAAACAAACTTACCTTGAAGTAAATATAGAGATATTTCTGGCGGATCTTTATCTCCTCCATAAAATCTTCCTGGCTATGACTCGAACACATGACCAAGGCTTGTGTTAGCCTCTTGAAAGAAAATCCACAAGGGATTGGAGAGGAATAGGTCTAAAGAGAATTATCTAATTCTTTATTAAGGAGATATGTTTTGTGTCTAATGGCTCAACCCAAGGGTCCTATTTATAGAGACTAAGGGCAAATCTTTGCCATAATTAAAATATTATATTTTAATATCTAATATATTAAAATATATATTATACTAATTTGAATCTCATCCAAATCTCCTACGATATTTATTAGTTTGAATCTTATTCAAATTTTATAAATATCTTTTATTTAATGTATCTAATATACATTAATTATTTTAATATTTAATGTATCAAATACAATAAATATATTTTTCTCTTTTATATTTAATATATCTAATATATTAAATATTAATTTGAACACTTCAAATTAAATTTTAATTTGAACATTTCAAATTTTAATATTTAATGTATCAAATACAATAAATATATTTTTCTCTTTTATATTTAATATATCTAATATATTAAATATTAATTTGAACACTTCAAATTAAATATTAATTTGAACATTTCAAAAAGTTTTTTAAACTAAATTGATCTTTTAGTGTTACTATGAGCTAGCAAGGGGACCTTATGAACCTGTAGATTATAAGCTCAAATGATACAAAATTAATTAATTAAACTCTTTAATTAATTAATTTTCATTCATTAACTCTAGTATCACTCCACTATAGATCTAGAGTTGCACTCTTGTGCACTGTAGGACAAGTTGTGTCCATGGATATAATCACTACATGCAAGTCGATCCTTCACGAGTTGTTCGTAATTACAGCTGGGTCAAAAGTCTGTTTTACCCCTATAATTACATCTTGCACCTTAAGTACCACTGATCCTCTAATGAACAATCTGTTTATAATCTAATTATAAACTAAGTCCCTCTTGGGCCAGTGATAGGGTGGGGCCCCATTGTTCAAGTCCCGAAATCAGCACTTAAGGGAACTACTCATCTACTTACCCTATATGGGAAGGAGTGAATTCCATCTTGTGAGATTATATTCCTAGCTCTCTATTTGGTCAAGTCCCCAAAATGGTAGGCATATTGAATCGGCTACAAAAGCCACTCTCACCCATGCAAATCAAAGGACAAGTCCCCACAGGCAGGAGTTCATAACTCACTCAGGATTAAGATCGAGTCGCATATGATCATCCTGATGAAATATTAATCTTCTCAATTAACGGATTTATAAAGAGAGATTAAATATTTCATGGTCCAGTCTTATACAAACTTATTGTATAAGTTACCCCCACTCACATGTCTCCACATGAACGATTTTGATCAAATCATTTGAAACTATTACAAAGTGGGCCGTATCAATAGTATTACCAGGATAAGGCACCCAACCTTATTCATATACTATGACCCTTTAGGTTATTTCTTGAATATGATCCTCTCATATGTCAACCACATACTATTCAAGATTACACTAATAACCTTGAATTTTTCATATAATGGATAATATCATATTGCAAATAAAATAATCAAAATTATTATTAATTATTAAATAAATTATTAATTATGAGGCTTTAGGGCATAAATCTCAACAAAGAAGTGGGACAGAGATTCCTTCAAGACTTATCCCATCCAAAGAAGAGGAATTGGGCACAGATAAGAAAGGAAAACCTTCTCCTAAATCAACATGTGGGGTAAATTTTAATCATCCTTTATCTTTCAATTCTTACATTCTAATAGCTCATTTTCCTAGTAGGTTAGCCAAACCCAGGAAAGATGAACATAAAAAGGAGATTCTGGATACATTTAGGAAGGTAGAGGTTAATATCCACTTTTGGATGCGGTTAAGAAACTTTCCAAATATGCAAAATTTCTAAAGAATTGGTGTACAAAGAAATGGAAGATGAAGGAGAAGGAAAAGGTAATGGTAAGTGAGAATGTGTCAGCTATTTTACTGAGAAATTTACCATAAAAATGAAATGACCCAAGTATATATTAATTACCTTGTGTTATTGGTAGAAAGAAAATTAAGCATGCAAGTTAGACTTAGGGGCTTCAATTAATGTCATACCTTTTTCTATTTACCAAGAGATTAAATTAAATGACTTGCATGAGACTGGTATATTAATTCAATTAGCTGACCTCTTATGTTTATCCCTTAGGAGTTGTTGAGGATGTTTTAGTACAGGTTAATGGACTCATATTTGATAACATGCAATTATGCTATCTTATAACCTATTATTTATGCTAGTTTTGTTATGATTATGTGAGCTTTTATGCATATTTCTCTTGATTTTATAGAAATCGAGCTTGAGAAGTAAAATCGAGTGTTTGGGAGTAATATGATGAATATTAGACCCTTTTAGAGGCATTTCGAAGATCCAAGAAGAGAAAAGTTGATATTTGAGAAGAAAAACCTGAGAGGAGGGCATCTCAATGCCAGTTTGGGCATTAAGACACTACATTTTAAGTTGTAAAATCGAGAGCAAGCGTCGAGACGTTGTCTATGGCTTCTCAATGCTCAAAACGTGCAAGGAGAACGATGTCGTTTAGGTGTAGCATCTCAACGATGTCCTTAGCGTCTCGACACTACGTCGATAAATGTATAAATTTATCATTTTTCTCTTCGATTAAAGGGAGGCCATTTAGAGAATTTTCACCCTAATCTCGATAACAGAGCATAATTGAGGGGTTTTTGGAGTGAAATTGAAGATCTTGGAGCTCGAGTTCGTGGTAGATCGCCTCAGGAACGCGAGATCGTCATCGACCTAAGCATTTCCTTCCTTTCCCTTTATTTTCAATATTTAGCCTAGATTGTAATTAAAGATTTATGGTTGTAATTGATTATTATGAGTAGTTAAATCTCTAATTTCTATGGATTGTTGTAATTCTTTGGACCATTGCACTTAATTTGCACAATTAATTAGTATTTTGGGTTTAATTGATGTGTATGTTCATTTATGATTTAGGGCTTAATGCTTTTATTCATGTGTTCTTTATTTAATTGAGGTATGTCTAAGTTGAGCTTGAAAGAGGATACTTAATTTAGCTTAATGCGCAATTAATTAGTTACTCGAGTGACAACGAGATTAATAGGTAATTAATTGTAGTTGGTGACGAAAATTAATTAATAGAACGTTGTTGAATTGAGTTGTTTTCTAAGTGGAAACTTGACAGAGAGGACTTAGGCAATAATCGAATGCATGACTATTGGTTAATTACCTGACTGACAACATGGCTAATAATTAATCAATAGAGGTTTGTAATGAAGAGTCTTAATGCCTCGTGCTAATTAGCTAGTGCTAGGGACACCTAGGTTAATTAATTTAGTACTTGAGATTGGAAGAGACCGACAGGGGATTCCATGTTCTGAGGCTTATAGACTTATGAATGTCATTTCCATTACCGATGGACAAATATTCTTATCTGCCGATCTATTCAATGCTGGAATCAAACCTGCTATTAATGTGGGTATTTTCGTCTCCATAGTAGGATCGGCAGCTCAAATTAAAGCCATGAAACAAGTAGCCGGCAAATCAAAATTGGAATTAGCTCAATTTGTTGAATTAGAAGCCTTTGCGCAATTCGTTTATGATCTCGATAAAGCTACTCAGAATCAATTGGCAAGAGGTCAACGATTGAACACTTGATTTTGCCTAATTACTTGCTTAATTAAGTAAATTAAGGTCCAAAGAATGAAATCAACACCCATAGAATTAACTCTTGATTTGTGTCTCCCATTTATCTTGCTTTCTAGGATTAGTTGTTTAGTTTCCCTTCTTTGATTTCTGTCTCTAAATAAAGTTAAGTGAGAGTAATTGTGGTATTTAAATGAATTAAACCAATCCATGTGAATTCGATACTCAGTAGGTGATGAACTAGTTTGCAGAAGCGCATGTGCACACTATCAAACAAGTAATATATGGAGTATTCCAAGTATCGAACCCAAGAGAACAGTTTTAACAAAGGTATTTTTCAGTTTACAACACAATTGTTTACAAAGTTGAAAATGACGGTAACCAAGAAAATAAAGTTGAATTGGAGATTTTTGTGCAATAAAAAGTAAAACACAAATAAAAAGTAATGGAAAAAATAAGGATAAGAAAGCAGGGGATTCAATTCAGGTTCAACCCTAGGAAAATGCGCCCACCATGCACCCGCAAATTGTTTAACTAAGTCTGGATAATCCAGAGATGCATCTTGCGCTCGCATACAGACTCTTTGGAATTTTGTATGGTTCATACAAAATGCTACTGAATTGCGCCCGCAACTTACCCTAAAAGACACTTAGCAAAGTAAATCAAGTTCAACTCGTATTTGACTCATTTTTCAAGAATCTTTAAGAGACTAAGCAATTTAAAACTCATGTCTATGGCTAAATTCACTTAGATGATGAAAAACACAACTTTCACAATTTTAAAGGTTTTTGTTCTATGTTTAGGTACAAAAAGCAACGTTTTATGTCTAGACTCTTTTCCTATATAGTTTTAGGAAAACGTGTGTTGACTCCAACTTTTTTAGTATTGAAATATTCACAAATTATGCTAACTCAAATGGCCAGTTTAAGCTAACAATGAAACTTAAACTCACTAAAAGTAAACTTAGCTAAGTGTTGAGTAAATTCACAAGAAACACATGGTGGTGCTTATCTTCTTTTTAGGGTATCCACATGATTGAAGGTCCAAGGAGTTTAGCTACTCATCGAAGAGTGAAATAAAGTGCAAAAAACTAAAAGAAAACAAGTAGAAGAACTAACACAACTCATTGACATTATAAACTTGAATGCACTTTGAAGTATGAAAAACCAAGAAAGAACTAATTGGAATTGAAACAAAAGAAAGTACAACTTGAAATTAAAGGGAAAACAGAAACTTACAAGGCTGAAAATAAAGATAAAACAACAAATACAACTCCTAAAAACTGAAACTTACAAAACTTGAATAAAAACCAATAAGAACCATAAGCTTGTTCTTCCTTTCTAACTTGTTCAACCTTTTTCATGGAGAACAAGTACTTACTCCTCCTTCTTTTGAAGTTGGAGTCCGAATGGAATATGAACATAACTTAGAGGAGACTCAAAGTGGTGGCTAAACCTAAAGAAAACGACAAAACTTTGGGATGAAGACAAATTTCCAACTTCGAGCGCTCTTTCAAATGGAAGTATGAGTCGCCTTTTATAGACTCCACACCTAGGATTTGCTGCCGAGATCAGTGTGAAGAAGCTTGGTCGAACATATCCCTTAATTTGAGAATATTTGATTGAGAATCCTCTATAAACTCTATAAATTTCACAAATCTTGGAGAATCTGCCGAAAGGGTTTAGATGTGGGCACATTTGCTTTGTTGTCGAAATGGCCTATATGCGGGCTTATTTCTGGGTGCATTTTGGCTCTTTTCTGCACTTGAATTTTGGCTTCTGTTTTTAAATGTTGGCGCATCCTGGTCACATATCTCATGGATCACTCTTCTTTGCTATAATTGCGGTCGGGATGTGAGCGCATTTGGGTACTTTTTCAACCTCTACACAAAAACAACAAAAATGAACACTTTCTTTACAAAAATGACTTTAATTACACCTAAACACTTATTTTTACCAAATCAAGACTTCAAACACATGCAAAGCTTGTTTTTACTTAAACTTTCCCTAAATGACATGAAATACAATTTTAAACACTCGCTTTCTAAGAAAATAGCTTAGTTTTTAGAGCTAAATAACACTCATAAATGAGTGTTATCAGTAGGAATATCCTTTTATATTACTTGACCCGTGCGCTTGCAAAAACGTAACTTGTATGCATCAATATTGCTGATTTTTATGTATTGAATGTGGATGATAATCCTCCACCCTCATCTGTTTCGATTTTGTTAGGGCGACTGTTCATGAAAATTGCTAAAACTAAAATTGATGTGGATGAAGGTACTCTCTCAGTAGAGTTTGAGGGAGGATCTATTAAATTTCGAATTGATGCCATGAAAACTACTGATGATGTGTGCTCTCTTTGCCATATAAATTTGATAGAATTGTAGGATGTGCTAGCAAAGAGGAAAATTCTGAAAAAGGATGGTCAGAGATTGAAAATCTTTCATGAGGATACATTTGCTCCACATCATTTGGATTTTGGATGATGAAGATGGTCCTATATGAAGGAATGAACGTTTCACTCTACAACGGAAGCATTGGGTCGTCTTTGATTTTATTTAAAATTAAACTAAAAATTAAGGTTAAGCAAACTTACTTGGAGTAAATATGAAGATATATATGGCGGATCTTTATCTCCTCCATAAAATCTTCATCGCTATGACTCGAACACATGACCAAGGCTTGTGTTAGCCTCTTGAAATAAAATCCATAAGGGATTGGAGAGGAAGAGGTCTAGAGAAAATTCTCTAATTCTCTATTGAAGAGATATGTGTTGTATCTAATGGCTCAACCCAAGGGTCCTATTTATAGAGACTAAGGGCAAATCTTTGCCATAATTAAAATATTATATTTTAATATCTAATATATTAAAATATATCTTATACTTATTTGAATCTCATCCAAATCTCCTACGATATTTATTGGTTTGAATCTTATTCAAGTTTTATAAATATCTTTTATTTAATATACCTAATATACATTAATTATTTTAATATTTAATGTATCAAATACAATAAATATATTTTCCTCTTTTATATTTAATATATATAATATGTTAAATATTAATTTGAACACTTCAAATTAAATATTAATTTGAACATTTCAAATTTTAATATTTAATGTATCAAATACAATAAATATATTTTCCTCTTTTATATTTAATATATCTAATATATTAAATATTAATTTGAATACTTAAAATTAAATATTAATTTGAACATTTCAAAAAAAAATTTCAATTAAATTGATCTTTTAGTGTTACTATGAGCTAGCAAGGGGACCTTATGGACTTACAGATTATAAGCTCAAATGATACAAAATTAATTAATTAAACTCCTTAATTAATTAATTTTCATTCATTAACTCTAGTGTCACTCCACTATAGACCTAGAGTTGCATTCTTATGCACTGTAGAACAAGTTGTGTCTATGGATATAATCACTACATGCAAGTCGATCCTTCACGAGTTGTTCGTAATTACAGCTGGGTCAAAAGTTCGTTTTACCCTTGTAATTACATCTTGCACCTTAAGTACCACTGATCCTCTAATGAACAATCTGTTTATAATCTAATTATAAGCTAAGTCCCTCTTGGGCCAGTGAGAAGGTGGGGCCCCATTGTTCAAGTCCCAAAATCAGCACTTAAGAGAACTACTCATCTACTTATCCATATACTATGACCCTTTAGGTTATTTCTTGAACATGATTCTCCCGTATGTCAACCACATACTATTCAAGATTATACTAACAGCCTTGGATTTTTCATATAATAGATACTATTATATTGCAAATAAATAATCAAAATTGTTATTAATTATCGAACAAATCATTAATTACAAGACTTTAAGGCATAAATCCCAACACTATCATCGAGCAAAATGACGTTAAACAATTGAACTTTTGGGAGGCAACCCAAGTGTTTTTTTTCCTTTTATTTTTCATTGTTTATTTTCATTTACGTAGTTTATTTTGGTTTTTATTTTGTAGGCATTTGCAATAGAGAAGAGGAATTGAGCAAAAGATGCACCACTACCCATAGACCATACACAAATCAAGGGAGTTTTCTATTCCCCTCATTTTTGTTGTTGAGAAATCTATTTAGTTATACATTAAGGACAATGCATCTTTTAAGGTTGGGGGTAGAGATATAGAAGATATTTGTTTAGTCTTGAGCATGAAAATTTTAAAATTTTAAGCATGATTCACATGATAAATTAGTTGCATTTTTTTGTGATTAGGATAACTTAGGATGTTTTTTAGTTAGCTTTTATTTGCAACGGTTGAGATATGGGAATACATTCCTGATTTAAGCCAAATTAAAAAAATTTCTTTGATTCCCTTATACTTTTAGAGCACATAGCCCTCCTATTTATAGTTTTGAAAGCTTAGAATTGTATTATTTGGTCTAGATTCTTGTTGTCACATCAAAAGGCTTCAGGAACTAATTAGAAAGTTACCTTCCATGATAGTGAGTAATGTTACATTGAGGAGATATTGCATGCCTATTTTTCTTTTATTGCATGGTCGTCATTGAAATAGTAAAAGAAAGAAGAAAAAGAAAATATAAATAACATGTTTGCCTTTTAAACTTAAAGACAAAAAGAGCTACCTCTGCTGTGATCAGTTAGGGCCACCTATGAATAAAAGTGCCATGGGTAAGGGTCCCTATAGTGGATGTGTGAAAGCAGTGTCCACCCAATTAAAGTAAAATTTAAGTTTGGGGGAAACCTACCCAGAGCTGCAGGCACCCTAGTGGCATATTATCCTATTGAGTGTAGGAATAAAATCTTTTTGGACTTATAAAGACTAAGATAGGAGAGGGTACATGATGGACTGCTAACGCAACAAAGCGACAAGTGAACGTTGTCTTTCAAATAATATATAGAAGGACTCCAAGTATCAAACCCAAGGGAACGATTATAAGTTTTCAATCCAACAATGAAGACCTCCTCTAAATTTGCAACTAAAGGTAACCAAAAATCAAGATATTGTGGATTGAATAAAAGAAGAGTAAAAGATACTAAAATTGTAGAAAGATGATAAAACACTGATGAAAAATGGTAGATTCAATTACGGTTCAGCCCCAAGGATTATGTGCCCACCATGCGCCCGCAACTTGCTCAACTAGGCTTGGTTTATTGTTCGCATGGTTATATATGCTAAAATACTATGCTATGCATTGAACTTAATAACGAAATAAATGCTCAACTCTTTAAAATACATGCACAAGATGTAATATCCACCCCTATTTTCAACGCAAGAATACACTGAAAACAAGCAAGTAATACACTGGATGTATTGTAGAAATAGATCCACAGGGAAATGTATTGTCACACAAGACTTAATTCGATTCTATTTCAGTAGATTTTAGGACATAATAAGGATGATGCGATGACTTGACACTTTGTACGCACTTTTTAGTTATGTAATCTTCAAGGTTACTTTTACAAAAATAAAGTTGAAGACAAAAATAGAAGTCTTTTAGATAATTGTGTTTCTTTTTGATGTATTTTTTTTCTTTTTTAGATTGTAGTGAATGTACTGGATGCTACTTTTGTAAGAATATTGATTTCTATGATATTGCTTTCATGTTAAAATGATACCATTGATGATATTTACATTCCAATAATGAACTTCCAGGTATTAAAGAAAATAAAATAATAAAAAAGGTAATAAAAATATATTTTCTTTTCTATTGACGTAACATGACATTGACGAAAGATAGACAAGCTGTTGATACCTACATATTTCAATGCTATATTGCATCGGCATAAGTTGGCTCTCCTAATGCATTTTAAAAACGTTAGGAGATATTATACCTCGACATAACCACATGATGTCGGCCTAAGGTAGTTCTCTTGACACTTTTGAAAGTGTCAGGGTAGAAGATCTACCCTAACACTTTCAAAAGCATAAGAAGAACCATCTTTGGGCAATGCGATGGAATTTTTGTCAGCAATGGGCTCTTTTGATGACTCTACACTGACGATTTTTCCAACGAAAACTTTTTGTCGACATATACTTTGCTCGACGCTTTTTATGTTTTTGACACTTTTTTGCATTAAAAAAACCCAAAAATTTTGTAGTGTGAATTGAGTCTTGGTGTTGGAATGAAACAAGAGTATGCTATCATAATCAAAGTAGTATAACACTAACTAGATATAACCTCTTATAGAGATAGGCCTCCAAGTTATTTATTAATGTTTCTACTACTCATATATTTATAGGAGAAATTTTGGCCATCACAAATTGATACATGTAATAATATTAAAATTATATTGTTCACAACATAATTTCAACGAAGAAATGTAACACGTGTAATGAACTTGCATTGTATTAATTTGAGTATAGTTAGGACAATCTCTAGTATTTGATACTTTGATTCTCTCTCCTGCTTGTATGTTCTACTCGAGGGATGAAGAGACTTGTTCTCGAGTTTGGAACTTTGATCGATTCTTGGAGCGTTCTTGATCTTTGAGAAGTGTTCTTCGTTTAGACAGCAATTGATCTTCAGGAGCTTCTAGAGACTTCACAGCTTCGTTTCTGAATCCTCTCTGAGCTTCTTTAGTTCTGAACCCCCTGAGATGGAGGGTGGAGCTCTATATTTATAGAGTTCTTCAGAGCCCAAAGTGGGTTTAGGTCTGACCATTGGACTGGGCCTACAGGACTAGCCATTTGTACTAGATCTGGCTGACTTTGGGTCTAGCCCTTTGGGGCTGAGCCTGGTTGACTTCGGGCCTAGCTCTTTGGACTAGCCCTGATTGACTTTGGACCTAGCTCTTTGGGGTTGGACTTTTCTGATTGGGGCTTCCCATTCGGACTTTTGTCTAAAATTGACCCAAATTTCATATAACCAAATTGCATACATGGAATTGCCATAATTTAATTTAGGGATCCTTGCAAATTTAATTAATCCCTAATTAAATATAACTTTGTCATCAATGTTGAGTAATGATGTGGCAATTTTCTGGTTGGTTGAAATTTCTATTCCAACATATATGTTATTAAAATTGGACTAAATTAAATTAAAAGATTAAAAAATTGGCTAATTAAATATTCTAACATGTCTTTTTTATGGTTTGTTTGAGTTGGTCTAATTAGATTGTGTCATGGACATTTGATGACATAAGTTTAGGTAATCAAATTGCACTTTGGTATTTAAGAATATATATATATATATATATATATATATATATATATATATATATATATATATATATATATATATTTATTTATTTATTTATTTATTTATTGTCAATAACTTCCTATATATATACACATACGCACATAATTAATTATCAAATTTTAAACTATATTTTTTAAAATCTAAATATAGTCATAGTTTCAACTAAATAAACTAATATACATATATAAACTTACATTTTCTATTTTACAAATCAATATAAAATTTAGTATTTTTTTTATTTTAGTATAATAAATGTGGGGTATGAGGATTTGAACCTCCGACCACAAGGGAATAAGTACATGACAATTACCATTGAGCTAGGTTTATTTTCAAATCTAGTTGTTGTTTGTTATAATCTTGTGGTCAATATTATTTGATTTTAATATTATATATTAAAAAAGAATATTTCATATCAATGTGCTTAAAATTATATTATGCAGTTTATAAAAAAAACAAAACTATATTATTATTTATTATACAAGTTGTTCCCTTCTAACTCCAAATTCTTGATCTACCACTTGTGTGGGTATGTATTAAAGTGACATTTTTTTTTTTTTTTTTTTACAATTGAAACAAAGTGACATGTTTCATCGAGGTAGGATAGGGCAAGTACTGACAACAATATGAAATACCAACATGTTCTTTAATTTTTTTTAATATTTTCCCCCTCCCATGGCCTCTCATCTTCATTTCGATGTCAAAAGAGATTGGGGGAAAAAAGCCACGTCAACAAATCATTAGCTTCATTAATGAATGGTCAAAAGTAACAAGCACATGTACCATAGGAAATAGATAGAAAATACACCAAATGGATTTAGTTTTATTTAGGCAATATTTTGAGGGAAAGAATTTTGAAGTTCTTCTATACACGGCTTTCTCCTCCTGATTGCATCGGAATTTTAACGCTTTTGATAACATGTAAAACTCCCGGTTGTTCTGCGAAATTCCCAAAATAAAAAAAAAAAGAAAAAGAAAAAGTAAAGTTCCATATGAAACACTTATCTTATTCGCCTAATTTGGAAGATTTAATCACATTCTAAAGTTCTTATGGAGAAAATAATGTTAAGAGCAATACTTACTGGAAATCTGCTTGACCTGATCGAGAGTAAGCTTAGCAGCAAAGCCATTGGCTGCATTCTTGAAACTATACACAAGAGCATTTCTAGCAGCCTCTTCACTTCACATCAACAAAGTTACACAAAAATTCACCTTCAATTATCTCTTTTTTTGTGGGTCAAAAGACACTTGCAAGGGAGTATTTAGAAAAAAAAATTATTTAATGAGGTTGTCCGAATGTGGCTGCATTTTAATAACAGTTAAATGTAAATTTGAAAAGTTATCTCCCTTCTGATAATTAGTGGATATATAGATTTGAGATTATTTTTATAGTTTCTCTCTTGTACATCCAACAGTACAAAATTATAAAAAAAAAAAAGGTACCTGCCGAGAACAGAAGCTAGGGTTCTGATGTAATAGGCCTCAGGTTCCTCATTTCGAGGCTTCTCTGTGTAAACCATATGTACTGCCTGGTAAGTGAACTTAGAGTCAACGAGAATGGGGGCGGATTCATCGGATATTGTCGCAGAAATAAGAAGCAAATTTAAAGAAATTGTGAACACCAAAACAAGATAGAAGGGAAATGAAGAAAAATTCATCTTTGTCTTTGCCATTCTTCCAACTTCAACAGTATAGGAATAGAGAATAAAAGATTTGGTCAGAATTGAGACAAATTCTTTTTGTTATCTTTTTTAAAGGTATTGAGATGAATTATATAGAATGGATTTTTGATTTAGAGGAAGAAGATGAAAGCGTGTGGAAAATTTCCTCCTCTCGTTGCTTTATTACGACAGATTGGATTTTCTACATTTTTTTTTCTATTCTAAGGAATTTGGTTTCATATTCGTTTTGGGGTGTTCGTTAGTTATCTAAAATTAGAAATAAAAAAAATGATTTAATGAACACATAAGTTGTGGTTTAAGAGTGGTATTACATCTTTTTAGTTCATAAATTTTCTATTTAATTTCCAATTCTCTATTTAGAAATTCATATTACAGGCAAGGATTTCTCTCTCTTCCTGTCTTATTTTTTCTTCTTTTTTGGATGATACTATATGATAATTGTGGGGGTGGGGACTTTCAACGACCTATAGCGGTGGTGAAGGTTAATGATTCGTTGCTTACGTTCACAAAATGTTTTTGCTACTTTTTTTTTTAGTTCAAATGTGTGGGGTGAGAATCAAACATCTAATCTTGAGGACAAATAAATAATGCTTTAACGCGTTAAGTGGTACACAGTTTGACCATCATATTTGTTGCTTAAGGCGTATTTCAATGGGTCAAAATATTAGTAACATTTTTTTAAACGTTGCAAGTTCAAAATTTTATTTTTTTAAATGTCAAATTATGTATTAAGTTCTTGTTATGGGTAAAATTGTACCACCTCATGGGCTAAGAAAGAGGCTACAATAAGAGGTAAAATGGGAAAATAAGCCCAATACAAAATCAAAACAGACTAAAATTGAGAGGGAGCAAGACCAGAGAGCAAGGGGAAGAAGAAACGAGTTTGGGCTAAAGCCAAGGTCGAAGCCGAGGTCGACCACGTGGCACGACCCACTTTTGGGCCTTGCCTTCGTCTCCCTTGGCCCGTGCACCTCCGATTCAGTTTGATTCGGTCCTTTCGATCCCAATTCTGCGAGGAAACCCACCACAATCCTAGGAATTAGATATTTAAACTCTCTCTTGAGGAGAGAGATGGGCAAGCTAATGAAAAACACTCATTCTAGCAGCCTAAACTCTCTTAGAACTCTTAAATTCTCTCAAAACTCTCACTAACTTAGGAATCGGAGCTTGTGTGGCCTACACCACACTGGTGTCTAGGGTTTTCTTGTCTTGCAAGCTGTGTTCTTCCTCCCAAGATACAAATTCACTGCCGTTGTCACGTGGAGGTCAGGTGATATTTCTCTTGTCCAAAGGCGTCGTCTGTGGAGAACCATAACGCTTTCTTGAAAGACCTTAGCGCTCAATTTTGATGCTCCAAAAAAGATGAGTAGAATGCTGGAAAACAAGCACTGGAACAAAGATGTAGACGATTCCGATTAGGATCGTCACTCACGATGATTGCGGGAAGTCATGCATCCTCAGTCTCAGGTCAACCAGAAAAAGGTTGAGGCTGACCAGAACGTTCAAGCTACACAACATCGTGGATTTGAAGGAATGCGCAAAGAAGCAACAAAGAAGACGACAGACCAGCTCCTCGCCCCAGAGGAGACTAAGTCTGACTAGAGGGGACAACCTACTGAGGAACTAAAGTCTATCCTACTCACTCAAAGGACAGACGAGTAAATATTGGAACAAACCTGGGGACTGAACAAAAAGAAAAACTAATCAGTTTCTTCAGGAACAACGCAAATTTATTCGCCTGGTCTCATAAGGATATGCTAGGGATAGATCCTGACGTCATGATGCATCTATTGAACGTGGACAGAAAGTTCAAGCCTGTAAAACAGCAGCGATGTGCATTTAATCAAAGAGGAACGAGATTATAGCCAGCCAAGTAGACGATTTACTAAAAGCCAATTTCATTAGGGAAGTCTATTATCCTCAATGACTGTCCAATGTGGTTTTAGTAAAGAAGTCTAATGGAAAATGGCGAATGTGCATTGACTTCATTGATCTGAATAAGACATGTCCTAAGGAGGGTTACCTTTTGCCTATGATAGATCATTTAGTAAAGGCAGCAACAAACCATGAACTATTAAGTTTTATGGATGCTTACTCTAAATACAATTAGATTAAGATGTATGGACCTGATCAAGAGAAGACCTCTTTCATTATTGAAAGGGGGATTTACTATTACAAAGTCATGCCATTTGGCCTCAAGAATGCAGGAGCAACCTATCAAAGAATGGTAAATCAAATATTTGCTCCATGTTGGGAAAGAATATGGAGGTATGTGGGATGATATGCTAGTAAAAAGCATTAAAGCACATCAACATGAAACCGACCTCCATGAAGCATTCCAAATACTTTAGAAGTATAAGATGAAACTAAATCCAAGCAAATGTGCTTTTGGAGTAACATTAGGAAAATTCCTTAGATTCATGGTATACCAAAGAGGGATTGAGGTCCATCCTGACAAGATAAAGGCCATCCTGGAGATGTTCTCTCCAACCAATCTCAAGCAACTTCAGAGTCTCAATTGAGAATTGCAGTACTTAATAGGTTCGTTAGTAGAGCCGCTGGTAGATGTCTTCCTTTCTTTAAAATTTTGATGAAAGGTCTTCAATTCAAATGGACTAGAGAATGTGAGCAAGCTTTTCAAGAGTTGAAGGTCTATGTAAGCTTAGCTCCCCTCCTTGCCGAACCTAACAAAGGAGATGAGTTACTACTTTATGTAGCAACTTTTGATACTGCTATAAGCTCTGCACTAATAAAAGAAGAGAATGGTCACCAACGACTAGTCTACTCTACTAGTAGAGTGATACGCGCTATTGTGTAATTATCTTTGCAATAATTAACGCAATATTATGTGCAAATGTACACATGAGCTGTAGCAATCAGTAAATAAATTATCGTATTTCATAGGGATTAGAAATTTTTTGACTAAGCAAGAATTATTCTCAGCAAACTCAATTGGTAACAGCAAATAGGTTTGAGAAATGCTAAGGAAAAATAACATGCTTAAATAAAATTAAAAGCTAAAGAAGAGAATAAAACAGAGCAAAACATAGTAAAGAGATGACATGAAACAAACTTGTATTATAAACTAAATCAGGTTTGGATTAGGGAGAGGTTTGCATTGTTTTGAGTAAAGTTCTGCAGTAAAATCTTTGTTCTCTTAAACCACACACAACCCTCACGGAATCTTCTTAGATTTCCAAATATTACGGCTTAATTTTCATTAAACCTACTATTACCTAGCTGCTAATAGTGTGCATTAGGTGAGTGATTATCCCTAACCTCCCCACTTAGCTAGCTACTAACTCAAACTAAGAGCTAATATGATTTTAAGTATTCGACCTCTCCTATTTTTTTTTTCAAAACTCGAGGAGACAATACCCGAAATGGTTGGCTAGACAAAATGAGTATGTCACACCCCCTCCCAGCTCACTTGCCTAACCTAGGAAGAAATGTGAAGACAGAGAATACCAGCCCTCTTACTAGCACTCCCAGCCCAGCCTAACATCCACCTGAAACTGTACACAACGCAATATGTATGAACAAGTAAAATTGAGCACACAGTTGCACACTTGAGCAAGATACATTCAGTCCCTCATACTAGGTTTGCATACTAAGTCATAACATACTTAAGTCTATTACAACCCGGCTAGAATACTTTAATTTCAAAACTATATACAGGTAGAAGTATATACAATGAGCTAAAGAGGCATGGTGGCAAACAGGTCTTGATAAGGCTAAGCACCGGGAACTCGTTTGCTACCTGAAAAGAGAAAACATGTTGAAAACGTGAGCTGGGAAGCCTAGTGAGTGACTACTTTAATAGATTATGCGTTCAAAGATAAAACATCAAAAGTACTTTAACAAGGCCGCCAATTTACAGGATTTAAGCACCCCGAAAAGCAATGCATAAGAACTCATAAGGTAGCATCAAAATAAAAAATAGGTATTTCAAAACGTAGTAACTCATAATAAAGAAAATTTGTAGCATGGTATCCTTCCTAACCCTAGCTGTGGCAGAGTCCTCTCTAAACCAACAGCTTCAATACCTCTCTCACGTGCACGTGGAGCCATTTAAGCTCACTGGCCTCCCCTAATACCTTCTCCATGTCCTTCAGTATTGGGGCTAGACCAACTACCACCCGAATACCTTCTCACTGTCCTTCAGTATCGGGGGTCAGGTTTTTTCTCTCCCAGGTACCTTCTCCGTGCCCTTCGGTACCGGGGATTAATAATATACAAGGCATGCTTTAAATAGTTAGAAACATAGTATGGAATCACATTCAGCAAGTTCTCAACATAAACACAAACTTTCATTTTAAACAAGCTTCCAAACATCGAGTGTCATGCCAATAGTTAAGTTCATCGTACGGTTAAAGGAGAACTCACTGACCAAACTCATTTTTCATGTTCTGAATGCATAAATTCTTTAACATAGCCAACCAATCTTATTTTAAGGTTTGGGCAATTCAACCATGTTTTAGAATGGATTAATGTAAGGTACTTCCAAGAAAACCTACTTCCAAACTTAGGTTTCATGCTTGAACGCGGAGTAACAACTAGTTACAATTATGCTTAGCTTCAACATCGCCATTTATTAATAGGAGTTCAATGAAAAATGAATATAAATTAGTTTAAGCATGCTTCAATATCCATCACTAGTAAGCTTTTGAAATAAGATCAAAGCATAGGTTTTCAAACAAAGTCACTCACAATCACCGGAAGACTCCCAAGGCCTATAAGCTTCGCCTATCTTCGTTTGCCCTGAAAATGAATTCCATAACATTAATCCCTTTTTCTACTTGGCCTAAAATTAGATCTAATTTAGTCACATAACCCATAGCATAGTAACTGAACACACTTGGCTGTAAGGTATAACAAATTGGAAGCACATCTTCCTTACTCTCTCTCTAGCCCTTTCTCTTTTGAACCAAAAATTACAGGTTCAACTTCCAGCATGGGTTTCTCAACATTTAGCAAAACAACCACCAAATTTTATTTGATAACCCTCTAATAAAATGTCTAAACTTACTTACCTCAAAATTTTAGCTTCTAATTCGTCCTCAAGAGCTCGAAATCTTCAAACTTCTTCACCTTGTTGCATATATGCACTTCTGGAAGCTTGTGTCTGATGAATAAAGGCTGATTATTGGCTCATCTCAAGGTTTCCATTGTCTTCTCGAAATACCTTGAAGGAATAATGCCTTCATGAATGCAATTCTGATATGCTCCAGAATCTACTAGAGTAATTGCATTAATTGAAAAATCCTGTACTCGTAATGATATCTTAACATACCATTTCTGATACTGGACTTTTTGCAAGGTAGATAAGAACTGTTCTTCTTCTGCTGAAGATTCTGAAAGTTCTCCATCTGTCTGCGCTGTTGAAGTAGTTGCTTGATTTGATTTAATCATAGCAACTTCGATGGACAGTTGTGCTATGTCCTTTTGATAATCAAGGCGAAGCTTTTTAACTTCTTCCTTGAGTTTGTTGATCTTGGACTTCAAATTTGAAGCTTTGATTTCTTGTTTCTCTTTCTTGAAAAGGGAAAAGATATCTTCGATGTTTGGATAATGGGTATCAACCGAAGCATACTCTCTTTCTTTTCCTTCCTGAAGAGATTCTTTCAGACGAATGAGTATATTCTTTTTGAGGTTGGCATCTGCAATTTGTTTAGCCGCCTCAAATAGTAATTCCTGATCCTTAGTTAGGACATTTATGCAGTTGAAACAACCGCAAAATCTTCCTCCTTTGCAATCAGGTTTATGTGGTATTTCTCCTTCGAAAATATCTGTTTCAGATTCTTCCAGAAGTTGAAGTGAATGATCATCATCTGAATCATCATAAATTGATTCTTCATAATCTGTTCGCACTATTTGGAGTAGTTCATTCTTAATATCTTCTTCGATACTAAGTTCATTGATTCTCTTCTTCATTGGACATTTTGGAGCATAATGCCCAAATCCTCTGCATTTGTAGCACTGGATTTTAGAAGAAGGTCTTCTTGAAAAATTCCTACTGACAGTAGGATTCTTCTTGCTATATTGAACTTTTCGGTAAGGACCCTTAGCATATGGTCTGCTAGTCTTGGATCTTTGCCGATAATTTGAGTAATAAGTTTTGGCTTGATTAAGCCTCTTCTTCTTCCTAACAGATGGTGATTCAGGATGATAGAAATATATTTTGCAAAACTGTCCAAACTCCTGTTTCTTTTCTCTGGACTTGTTTTGCTTTTCTTGCCTAGCAGCTTCGAGACATTGTTTTCCTGCTTGGCCAATTATGAACTGACATAGCTCGCCATATGTAACTGAATTCCAAGGAATATCTCCTTTGTAGTATTCCCTGAGATAGATTAATAATTCGGATCCAAATATTTTTGGTAGTCCAAATATAAATCTTTCTTTCCAGAATGGGCTGTGAGCATCAGTCCTCTTGTAGACTTCTGTCAAGAAAGTCTGTTTGTACCATTCAAAGTCTTGAAGTTTCGGACAAGTTAGCCTTTGAAGGTATTCGCCTGCTTGATTAACATAACCATTACTGTCTCCGACAAATGTTTTGATTATGCTAAAGCAGAGGGTTGTAACTGCATCATCTTTGTAACCCCTTGTAGTAGCTGCAGGGGCTGTAGATAGGGCTGCTGCAGTGAGACCAGTGGCTCCTATAGCTGGAGATACCCTGCTTTGGGCTATTGAAGAGGATTCTCCAACTTTTCTCACTGTTCTAATAGAATCAGTTATTTCTACTGGAGACTTATGAGTGAGAATTTCCCTTCTTTCTTCATCAGTGAAGGTATTTTGCCACCAACCTCTCAGAATGCCTGTAAATCCAGCAATAAGAAGCTTGGCGATTTGATGATCAGTTGCGCCTTTTGAAGTGTATGTTGCGTTAGCAACAAACATTTCTTGGACGACATTCATGATCAAATATTGAGAAAGACCGTTAATATTCCATTCATAAATGGATGATCCATCAAATGAACTGGCAATAACATGATCACGGTCTTCTATTGACAGATCTGGGTGAGTAGCCCTTGGATAATAAGTCCTTGGGTTACTTTTTGAGTGCATAGAGATTCTATTTATTTCTCTAGGCTCTTCATCTGAGATTGTTGCTTGCTGCATTTCTACAATCATATCAGCTATCTCGTCATCATTGAGTACGTTAATTTGAGGAGACTTTCCATTAAGCTTGTTGAGCTCCTGTTGAATTGATTCAAGCAAGATCTCTTCTTTGCTTTTTAATAATGGAACTGATCCTCCTGGAATCCTTCCAAAATTTGAAAGAGTATCCTCAATTATTGGGATTCCGGATGATCCTATCCTAAGAGGCTTTTGGACCTTTGGAGGAGTGAAAACCATCTCCTCTATACGATCCATTTGTTCTTCCATAGTGGATAGTATCTTGTTTGTAAAGTTGTTTTGAGCAAAAACTCCTCGAATACCTTTAGAGGGGTTTTTGTTTTCCTCTTCCAGAGACAATTGCTTGAATGGAGAGGCAACAACTAGATTTCCCTTGGAATTTCTGAATTCAATCTGTTCCATGGGTGGATGGGGAATGTGTTGGGATTTATGCCCTAAAGCCTTGTAATTAATAATTTATTTAATAATGAATAATAATTTTGATTATTTTATTTGCAATATAATATTATCCATTATATGAAAAATCCAAGGTTATTAGTGTAATCTTGAACAGTATGTGGTTGATATACGAGATGATCATGTTCGAGAAATAACTTAAAGGATCATAGTATATGGATAAGGTTGGGTGCCTTATCCTGATAACACTATTGATACGGCCCACTTTGTAATAGTTACAAATGATTTGATCCAAATCATTGATGTAGAGACATGTGAATGAGGGTATCTTATATAATGAGTTTGTATAAGACTGGACTACAAAATATTTAATCTCTCTTTATAAATCTATTAATTGAAAAGATTAATATTTCATTAGGATGATCATATGCGACTCGATCTTAATCCTGAGTGAGTTATGAACTCCTGCCTGTGAGGGATTGTCCTTTGATTTGCATGGGTGAGAGTGGCTTTTGTAGCCGATTCAATATGCCTACCATTTTGGAGACTTGACCAAATAGGAGCTGGGAACATAATCTCACAAGATGGAATTCACTGCTTCCCATATAGGGTAAGTAGATGAGTAGTTCCCTTAAGTGTTGATTTCGGGACTTGAACAATGGGGCCCCACCCTCTCATTAGCCCGAGAGGGACTTAGTTTATAATTAGATTATAAACATATTGTTCATTAGAAAATCAGTGGTACTTAAGGTGCAAGGTGTAATTATAGGGGTAAAACAGACGTTTGACCCAGATGTAATTACGAACAACTCGTGAAGGATCGACTTGCATGTAATGATTATATCTATGGACACAACTTGTCCTACAGTGCATAAGAGTGCAACTCTAGGTCTATAGTGAACTGACCTATAGTTAATGAATGAAAATTAATTAATTAAAGAGTTTAATTAATTAATTTTGTATCATTGGAGCTTATAATCTGTAGGTCCATAATGTCCTCTTGCTAGCTCATAGTAACA
Source organism: Trichosanthes truncata (assembly GCA_033996785.1). Classification (NCBI taxonomy): domain Eukaryota; kingdom Viridiplantae; phylum Streptophyta; class Magnoliopsida; order Cucurbitales; family Cucurbitaceae; genus Trichosanthes; species Trichosanthes truncata. The sequence goes on from JAWPNB010000009.1 coordinate 32,873,461, forward strand.
CTAAAAGATCAATTTAGATGAAAGAAAATTTTGAAATGTTCAAATTAATATTAATTTGAAGTGTTCAAATTAACATTTAATATATTAGATATATTAAATATAAAAGAGGAAAATATATTTATTGTATTTGATACATTAAATATTAAAATTTGAAATGTTCAAATTAATATTTAATATATTAGATATATTAAATATAAAAGAGGAAAATATATTTATTGTATTGATACATTAAATATTAAAATAATTAATGTATATTTGATATATTAAATAAAAGATATTTATAGAATTTGAATAATATTCAAATAAATAAATATCGTAGGAGATTTGAATGAGATTCAAATAAATATAAGATATATTTTAATATATTAGATATTCAAATATAATATTTTAATTATGACAAAGATTTTCCCTTGGTCTCTATAAATAGGATCCTTGAGTTGAGCCATTATATACAACACACATCTCCTCAATAGAGAAAATTAGAGACTTCTCTCTAGACCTCTTCCTCTCCAATCCCTTGTGGAATTTTTTTCAAGAGGCTCCCACAAGCCTTGGTCCTGTGTTCGAGTCATAGCCAGGAAGACTTTATGGAAGAGATAAAGATCCGCCAGAAGAATCTTCATGTTTTCAAGGTATGTTATGCTTAACCATAATATTATTATTTAATTCTAAATAAATCAAAGACGATTCCTATGCTTCCGCTGTGGGCTTAATTCGATTATTCCCTTTCAATTGGTATCAGAGCAATCTTTGAGTTTTATTTAGAATTAATGTTTTGTGATGGTGGGTATTTTAATTTATCATATATGTGATAAATTGTGGATTGCAAATTTGTTTTTTAGGTTATTTGGCATTAGATTTATTACTTTGATTAGATCATTGTAAGACCCATGAGGGTTACAATTTCATGTATTTTACTTGAATGATTACCATTGTTGCAATTTTCGATCACCTGCGCTGAAGAAGCTGACGACAAAGAGGTGCACGAAAAAAAAAAACGAAAAAATCGAAGTCAAACATATTCGGTTGAAGCTTTATATTATTATTAAACATTCCAATATCAGAAAACAGTGTTTGGTTTAGTGGTGAAGGAGGCTTCTCATTATACTCAAGGTCTTGGGTACAACACTTGGGTAATCCAATTTTTCTTTTTAATTTTTGTTGCTGCTGACCAAGATATGTCTTGGATTTAAATTATTGTAATTTGAATTATTTTCAATTTCTTAGGATATGCCAGTCAATTTTTCTATTTTTAATTTAATTATGCATGAGATGTATGTTTTAAATTATTTGATTGTTGCATAAAATATGCCATTTAAATTTAAAATCCCACCATAGGTTAAGCATGATCATGCATCTTATCTTATTTTTTAATATAATTGTTATATTTAAAAATTTTAATTAGGTTGTTTCCAAATAGAATTAAGATTAATTTTTTAATATAATTGTTACATTGGAAAATTTGATTAGGATGATTCCTAATAGAATTGAGATATTTTCTTAATATGCTTATATTTTCCATATCTTTGAATATAATTGTTATATTTGAAAATTAAATTAGGATATTTTCTTTCATAAATGAAATCCATGTTTTCCTAATAGGATTAGGATATTTCCTAATGAGATTAGGATTTACTTAAAATAAAGATATTTCGAATTCATGCTTTAAATAGTTTAAAATTTGAATTTAATATATCTTTATTTGTTAGAATTTAGGACAATCTTTTAATTTAGTTTTAAATGGTTTAAAATGGTAGAATTTCAAGATTATCCATAGTTTAAGTTTTGAATTAATTTATCTTCTATTTTTCTAATAGAATTAGAATAAAATATCCAGGATTATCTTTTAATTTAAAGGGTTTAAAATGATGGATTTTTAAGACTATCCAAGTGAATTATTTTTTAATAAGATTAAAAATATTTATGTTCATTAATCTAATAATTAATAGTTAATTAAAAATTAATGAATTTGAAAATAAAAATTGACTATAAGGGAACTATGTCTATGGAAGGTTCTGTCTAGATTGGGGTATTTAAGCTGACCGAAACGGAACACCTCTAACTGGGAACCGACCTGGGAGTTGAATTAGTCAAATTTTATTTATTTTCACTAAGCATGCTCATAATGTTATTATTATTTTTTAAATAGTTTAAAAACTTAGGCCCCGTTTGATAACCATTTAGTTTTTGGTTTTTGGTTTTTGAAAATTAAGCCTATAAATACTACTCTCACTTATGCATATACTTGTTTTGTTATCTACTTTTTACCTATGTTTTCAAAAACCAAGCCATGTTTTGAAAACTAAAAAAAGTAGTTTTCAAAAACTTGTTTTTGTTTTTAGTATTTGGCTAAGAATTGAAATGTTTCCTTAAGGGAGATGAAAACCATTGTAGAGAAATTTGGAGTAAACAAGCTTAATTTTCAAAAACCAAAAACCAAAAACCAAATGGTTATCAAACGGGGCCTTAGTAATTCACATTAAAATCAATCTAACAACATAAGGGTTATGAAAGGTAGATTGAGGAACTTAGATAAATGAGATTAGCCTAATTTTTCTAAGTAATAGAAAACCCTATTTCAAAATACTTAGTGGGAGAAGGACACATGTCAAAAATCCAACGTTCTCTATTATTGATTCACAATGTGAGATTCATGTGGGGCCTCGTGGTGGCTTTTGGATCGTCCTCCCTACGGAAGGTGTTTGCATCGATCAATATCAGGGTGAATCTTTTGAGAAAGTATTATAGTAAGTGGGAGAAGGAAATGTGTCAACATATCCTACAGTCTCCATCATTAGTTTACTTCGTGAGATTCATGCGGGGCCTCGTGGCGGCTTTTGGATCGTCCCCCTACGGAAGGTGTTTGCATGAGTCAATATCAGGGTGAACTCTTGAGAAGGATAGGATTGTAGTTTTGTTTCCAATACTTGACCTACCCTACGACGACACTTGTTGGGATAAAACTACGGGATCTAAAATTATGGGTCACACTTACAAATGGCTCATTAAAGTTGTTAATGATGTTATTGACCAAACTAATGGTAACTAAATATTATAGGAATAAGAGTTATTTTGGTATAATACTTGGTTGAGATTGTCTCAGTTTAGTGAAGGAATACTTGACCTACCCTACGGCGGCACTTGTTCTAACTCACTAAAGTACCATAGCATTAGAAATGATTTATAGGGTTCATTTTCTCAAATTGTTTGATTTCTATGCTAAAATTGAATGGATAATTGTTTGCATGATGTTAAATTATCTACTATATATTTCAATATTCTGTCATTTTCTCTCATAATTTTAATTTTATTACTGATTAGTCAAAATTGAGAAATTTTATTACTTGGAAAAGTAACATTAACACTATAATGGTAGTGTAAAATTTTGAATTTGTCTTTGTTGAGAAATATTCTCAAAACCTATTGCTAATGCTATTCGAATTGTTCGTGAAGCACATGATTAATGAATCAAAAGTAAACGAGATAGCATGTACGTATTCTCCTAGTTGACATGTTAGATGTCAAATTTAGAAGATAAAGAAAATGACAACAACATATGAGATGTTGAAGTCAACATAAGCTAAATTTAGAAAGTTGTCTAAATGATCTCAAAACTACGTATTACAAAAATCCCAGTAAAGAAACCAAATGATTGAAGCTATATAAAAGGAAATAGTTCCTACATTAGCTAGGACAGTCATAATAAGAGGAATTTTTGAAATACCTCTAGGAAGAAAAATATAAATGACAGTAAATTTGATTTACTAGATTGTTGGTGGAATATAAATAATGTCACCTAGATAGTTGATATAAGATCTACTATCAAGATTTATTCTTCATTACATTTAATATGTAATTCTTGGAAAATACTTAACATGTAGAATAGTTTCTACAAGTTAGCACCAGGAAGCCTATCTCAGTTAGTGTAGTGGGAGACATTAAGATGTCATTAAGTAAAAATTGTTACATAATGCTGAATATGATGTTTTTAGTAACCATAAGACAAATTCAATTTCTCGAACTTTTATTACAAAAATGTTCATATAGTATGAATTACTTTGAAGTATGAAAGTTTATATTTTCAAAATTGCTTAAAAATACATTCAGCTGAAAATAAGAACAATTTGTATATGTTAAAAATGTTGGCATATACTATACTACAAAATACTGAGGTATTTAGGATTATAGAATCCAAAATAGAAAGACATTATTTTCTCCTAAAAGATGATACTTGACTTTTCTTGTTAAGGTTGATTAACATCAACTTGAATAGAATGAAAAGACTAGTAAGCGGTAATTCTCTAAAAAGTTAGTTAATTACTTTACTTGTCTGTAGATCTTGCCTTTCATGCAAGATAATCATTGGGCCTTTATTAGGTAGGGCTAGAACGCCAAAGAAAATTTTGGGCTTACACATTCTGACCCAAGTGGTCTGGTGAATGTAAAGGTCAAATAAAGTCATGAATATTCCATCACTCTAGCTAATGATCATTCAGGTACAATTATCTTTACCTAATACAACATAAGTCTAAATTTTTTGAAATGTTCAAGAAAATTAAGACTAAAGTTTAAAAATCGATTAGGTAATTAAATCTATCAAGATATTATGATCAGATCATAATAGAAAGTACAGAAACCTTACGTACTAAAACTAATTGATAGAAAATGGGTTTTTATCCCAAATATCTTAATACCAAGTGCAATTTTGTGAAATTGTGCTGCAATAGGAGAAACAGGACCTTGTTAGATATGGTCACATCACAATGTGTTTGGGTCACTCTTTTTTCTCCAGTTTCACTCCAGTGCACGTTTTATTTTCTCCTCTCATGGCATCGACTTAGAATGAAGTTACATTTGGTCAGAAAATGCTTTCAAAAAGAGAGAAGCTACAAATGCCATAAAATGGAAAAGAATTTCCTCCCACATGAGGTTGGGAAGTCTAGAATAGTCCTCGATAGCAATCCCACCTGAAATTGAAGGACTACCTTGAATTTACACATTCTCTCTAGGAAAGTAGGCACCAATAGTGAATCCAGAGGAGAGTCTTAGACTCCAAGAAACACTACAACAAATTAAGGATATAATGACAGTCAACAAAAAAAGCACAGGTGGAAATGATGACGGACAAGGAAAAAACAAGGAAGAAATTAAATTAACCTACAATGTCGGTCAATGACCGACATCAAAGCACTACAACAAATATTACGTTTCACACCATTTCATTAAGAGGTGCTCATTTTAAAGAAAATAAAAAAAGAAGGCGCGAAAATAGAAATTTGGGCGAGCGTACAAGTAAACCCTCGCGTTACATCTCAAAAAAACAAAAAAAACCCTCACGTTACACAGAAGGGGATCGACTCCCACTTCTTTCCCCACTTTCCCAAATCAACTCATCGGCGGACGCTGATCGACTCCACTTCAATGGTCTATGGGCACCAGTTCTCCTCTCGAATTCATCATTGTAGGAGGCATTGACTCATCGGCGAACATTGATTTTTGGGAGGCTCTGTTTGCATATATTTCTGCCCGATTTTAGATCTACCGGCCTCTACTTCTTTCTTTCGTTTAGATCCAACACACTAAATTCTTGCTCTCTTTCGTTTTCTTCAAAGGTATGTTCTTCGTTTTCAAAATCTCCTCCAGAGAATTTTGTTTTCTTCGCCGGCCGTGAATAGACTCAATAAAGCCTTCATTTCTAGTTTTATTTTATTTTTTTTATCAGAAGAAGAAGAATATAAGAACTCCAGCGTCATTTCTCGATGCTCCTCCTTTAGTTTTGCTCCACGCTTTCACTCTCAATCCTCTTCGCAAAGTAAAGAAGAACTCGAACTCTCCTCTTGCTGCTTGAAGCTTCTTCTTGTCCGGCATTCTCCATTTTGTTGTGAACTGAGGATTTGCAGTTGATACCATGGATGATCGGAACGAGGTCGTTTCTCTCTCTATTTTGCTTTGCTGCTTGAGTGATTTTTCTTGTTTCTTGCTCTGTTTTTGTTGATATTTATTTTTGAAGAGAAACCTAGGGTTTAGTTTTGTTCGTTGCGCTCTTTGCTTGTAAAAGAGAGGAAATGCATAAATTTCTTATTCTGAGTTGATTAGTTCAGCGCGACTCTTGAAGAGGTTAGATTGGTTGTTTCTTTGGTGTTTAACCTCGCCTAATGAAAATGATCATAGAAGCATTAGAATCCTGAAATTATTAGTATTAAATGCCTTTTACACGTACCGAAAATGGTCTTGCCTGTTAATCTATGTTAGGTGTCCTTGTTTGCATACTTCGTCTAGAATTTATCCTAATTTAAAAGCTTAAACTCTTAGATTAGTACTTAGCTTGCTGTCAAAGTAGAAAAATCATAGTTAAAATTCTTGTAATAATTATTCAGTAGCTATTTTCTAATTGGATCACATGTGAGAGACTGTATGAGAATGGCTAAATTCATACTAACATAAAAACTCCATGATTAAAACGGACTGTAGTAAATGGAATTAGCATTTCTGTTTAAGGGTGGCAAGATTAACCAAACACAAATATATTTCATTCTATTTTCTGGATTTTCTAGGCTGCGTATGATAATTTTTTGGTCTTGTATTTTTAAGAATTGTGCTTGTTTTCTTACATTTTCTTTACAATGGTGAAATCTTTCTTAAGGAAACATTTGAATTCTTAGCCAAAAACAAAAACAAGTTTTTAAAAACTACTTTTTTTAGTTTTTAAAACTTGACTTGAATTTTAAAAACATAATTTGTAAAAGTAGATAACAAAACAAAGAAAATTATTGGTGAAAGTAGTGTTTATAAGCTTAATTTTCAAAAACCAAAAACCAAATAGTTATCAAACGAGCTCTAGCTATCACAGACGGGAGCGATCAACATCTTTCAGTAAGTTTATGCTGGAGAGTTATATGCTTCTTTTTAAAATTAGTACACAATTTATTGTCATGGTGGGGTGAAAAGGACTACAGTTAGTATGCTCTTTTATTTCATTAGATTTATCAATTAATACGCAATGCTTTAGATTTGTGGATTTTCCTTGCTTTCGTAAAATTTTGTTGATTGTATTTTAGGGAAAAGGCCCTAAACGTCTTGGAGCATTGTGTGTGACATGTCAGTTGTTCAAGAAATACTTTTAAGGTAAGAAATGTGTTTATTATTTGGTTTCCAGAAGTAAAAACTATAATCTTCAAATTCAGTTTGATATTTCTTTTCCTCGGTGGTTAGATAAGATTGCAAGATAATGAGTTTTTAGAAAATTACTAACTTTCCTTGATCCACACTATCCATTGTACTTGAATTAATGGGGGAATAAATTCAACCTGCCGTATCTCTATGACAATGTTGGTGTTTAGTTGAAATACTAGAATTTTAGCAACTTTTTATCAATTCGTTATTGAACTTTTTGAGTGTGAGATTCTTTGTCATTAAATATGATTGCATAATTTCTCTTTAATGTTGTTATGAACCATAGTCTAATGCATGAAAATTGCTCCACAAACACCTAACATCTAAATGTTCATGAAAATCACCATCAATAATGTTTGGCTAGGTTAGAATGGATTTACATGAAGGTTATAGGTTCACTGCTTCTCTACAATTTGTGGGGCTTTAAGAGTTTTTATGCAGTTGTAGTTTATGGGTCCGAAAATCTATATGTAAGGGTTGGAATATCATCACCTTTTGCAATTTAAGGGATTTTAAAATGTTGGTAATTCTTTATGACATTAGAATGGATAGATAAATGTCTGCTACATCAATAGTAATGTAATGAGTGTTGTCAACCTCTCTACTTAACATTCACAGCCCACTACACATGGATACGTGCAAAAGAAACTCAAAGCACTTCAAACAATTGCTCTCAAACAAAAATGAAGAAAATTGCAGAGAGAGAGAACAAAGGAGACAATCAGAAACAACACCAACATTAAAGTTATCAGTATAGAGAATACTCTTGAAAGCAAGGGAAAAAAGCCAAAGAAAAGATAAGATCACTTTCTTCTCAGCCTTTTTTTTTAATTACACATGAAAAACTCATTCTGTGTTAAATAGTTTGCCTAACTGTTAGATTAGTTTGAAAAAGAAAGTATTTGACTTCTACTGTATCAATTATTGATTAAAGTATTTAGTTCAGCTTTCCTTGCATAACACAAATAATATTGATTTGATCCTCTTTTTCTTTGATTTCCTTTCTCTAACGAAAATAAAAACCCTTGTCTATCTCTCTCTATCTCTCTTGTATTTTTGCTTTTGAAACGAATATCGGAGCTCCTTGGGAAAAGATCGTAGACCCTAACAATCGATGGTTTATTGATCCGTAATGACCTAATAGCTATTTTGCTGTTGTGGATTTGGATTCCTCTACCTTCCTTATGAAAAGCATTGGTTTGAGCATTTTCTTATGTTGTTTGAGGTATGGATTCAACATTATTTTATTTTTCTCTTTTGAGATTATTGAGAATGTAAAAGATGTGGTGTTCGTTTGGTTTGGAAAAATGGAACTTGATATGTTTTGAAATTAAGATGTTGTCATGAGATTTTTCTTTCTTTCCCTTTGATTTCCTTCATCTTTCCCTTCGGTTTTCTATTTCATTTGTCTCTGTTTCTTTGTCTTTTCTAGTTTGTGGCAGAGATTTCGGACAAGTTCGAAGGTGATGACCCACTAAACCATATTTGAGTCTTCGATAGAGTTTGCAACGAAAAATTTGAAGCCCTAAACTCTTTGCTAAAGATGATGACCCACTGAACTATCTCTTTGTTGCTTGTTCTAAAAAAATTTCAAGTGTGTTTTGTGCAAATTCTCCTCTTTCTTTGTTATGGTCTCAAAATCTTGAGATTTCTTCCTTCCACTCTACTTTTGTGTGTATTAGGATTAATAAGCTATAATCTTCTTTGAGTTTTTGGAGTAGATATGATTGTTCTAAGTTTTGCATGGTTGTTGCTTTTATCAATTTTGACTCTAGTTTAATTTAGCTTGTCTTGTATTGGATTCTCTAATTATTTTCTTCCTCTTTTTTAGCTTTTCCTATTTTATCAGTTTGTTCATTTTTTATCCCCTGTTACAGCCAATGACGTTTGTTTCCTGCATTCGTGCTGCTCCTTCTAATGCACCAGTTTCAAGTGTTTCACTTCCAGGTATTTTATTCCTCTAGTTATCAAATTTGGAAATCTTGTCTTTCCTATCTTTTTTAGTCTGCTGGAGATTTGATATTGTGTATCCAGTTTAAAGATTTGAGGTATTGCAAGGTCCATAACACTCTCATTGCGAATTTTTTTTTACCATTTTCTGATTTTTGTTTCTGTGAAATGGTGGTTTTTAGGAGGAGGGTTGGAGAAGCGTGGGAGGGATTTCGGCCAGGAGATTAGTAGAATTAATAATCGAAGAGCTCTTAACGACATTATCAAAATTCTATGGTGAATCAAGCTTACTCTTGCGTTGAGTTGTTAACAAGAGAGTTCCCTCTGGGTATATAGTTTGAATATGCAATAACTTCTATTTTCTCTTTTTATGATCTAACTAATAGATTATAACATAAATATGTTGTTTGTATGTTTGGTAGATTGCAGTAGGCTAATTCTACCTTTGATTTTCTTATACAATTGTGTTAAAGAGGAAGTGTACTTGCTTTCTTTTCTATCTTTGTTACAAGGTGAAGAGCCTCATTGATGATCAGATGGAAGTTCAAGAAATTGTGGCTTTTCACATGAAGGCATGTCTATACAATAAGTCAATTGGTAAATTTTACCCTTTTTTGCGTTGCTAATCTTGTCCTATTAATCCACTTTTTCTCTTGATCTTCTCTCCATTTTTTCTTGTCAATTTCAATAACTTTACTGTATGTTTTTGTTTTTGCTCTTTTGGTTATAGATTATACTTTTTGAAACAAAATGGGCTGAGTTTCTAGGCAGGTTTGCATTCAAGAAAAAATTAATTTGCTTGGATTTTCTCTTGTTGATCATGTTTTTGTAGTTTAACATATATTGGAAGAAGTGAAAAAGTTCAATGGCTTTATGCTAATGGTTTTAGTAGTGAAGCAAGCTGTTAATTTCATATACAGGTAACACATGTAGCAAGACCTTTATCTCTTTGTAAATGCTAGATTCAATAGTGTGTCTGCAATAATGCTTCATTTAGACATGGATGCCCAAGTTGAAGTAGGAACTTCATAATGAATTATAGGATTATGCTTGCATTAATCTGGAAGATTAATTACCTTGCACCTTGATCCATCTATATACCCTTTTGGATATACTGGTATCTGCCTTGTAGCTAAGGACTTTAAATTAATTTTGGCTAATTTTGTTGTCTTTATTTGTTAATCAGATAACAAGAGTTTCTTAGGTTTTGGAAGAGTTTGATAAAGAGTTTTAAATAGATCGATGGGGGAGGTAGACGCAACAAGTTCTCATTCTTCAGACTTCGAAGCTCTACGTATATATTGATTGATGTACCTTGTTGATAGGTTACAAGTTAAATGAATTATTACTTTCTATGTTGTAAATTATTAATTAATTTTTGTTAAGGGTAATGCCTAACATTTGAAAACTTATGAGTATATGTTATATGTTATATTTATTTAATTGAACTTTTATTTTGAGTTAATTGTTGTATAAAAGTATAATACTATTTTGACTTTTTCATTAGATTGAGAGAGAAATATTGTTGGTTAGTCATGCTTGGCAACCAACAATATAATTTTTTTTTATTAAATTATAAATGAAACAATGACGGTCAATGACCGTCATTAAAACATTCATTTAATGACGCACATTGACTTTTAATGTCATACATTGACCGACATTAAAAGTTGACCGTCATTGTAGGCTATGATGACGCACACCTTTTAATGACAGGCAATGCCCGTCATTAAAAGGTGTCCGTCATCGTAGCCTACGATGACACTCGAAAAGATGTCGGACGCGCGCCCGTCATCATTTCCTTTTAATGACGCGCATTGCCCGTCATTAAAAGTCAAATTTGTACTAGTGAAAGCCAAAATGTTCCTTACGGGGTTGGACGCTAATCTTGGGGAGATCCAAGGTGAACCTTGGAGCCTTAAATTTTCTCTAGGAAGTGGACGAACACACTAATCCATAGGAGAATCTTACCCACCAGAAAAGATCGAAATGCTCCCTACAGGGTCAGACGACAATCCTAGAGATGATATGAGACGAAAAAAAATGCCAAAGAACCCTAAAATTCCTATGAAAAAGTTGAGAAATCGACACTCTAGGAAGATTGGAATATTCCCCACGGGTCAGACATCAATCCTAGGGAGGTTTGAGGCATACCTTGAAATGTCACAATGACTTCAAAAAATAAATAGGCTACATCCAAGTCAAGCTCCATGCAATTAGTTCACATGTTCACAATTTCGAACCCTAACTAGGGAGTGGGGGCTAATGTTATTGGTAAAATTAGACCACCAAGACGGGTTAAGAAAATGGCTACAATAACGAGAAAAACGGGAAAATAAGCCTAATATGAAATCCATATAGCCTAATTGAGAAAAAACCAAACCATATAGCGAGGGGAAGAAGAATGGGCTTGGATTGAAGCCCAGCCGAGGCCGACCACATAGCAAGGCCCACTTTTGGGCCTTGCCTTCATCTCTTTTGGCCCATGCACCTCCGATTCAGCCTGATCGGATCCTTTCGATTCCAATTCTGCGAGGAAACCCACCAAAACCCTAGAAAGGAGGTATTTAAACTCTCTCTTGAGATGAGGGAGGGGTAGGCTAATTTTCACCCTCATTCTAGCCGCCTAAACTCTCCATGAACTCCTAAATTCTCTCAAAACTCTCTCTGACTTAAGCATCGGAGCCTGTGTGGCTTACACCACATCGGTGTCTAGGTTTTTCTTATCTTGCAGGCTGCATTCTTCCCTTAAAATTACAAATTTACCGTCGTTGTCAGGTGAATGTAGGGTTAAATTTCTCATGTCCAAAACTTGGTAACAACAGTTCCTATGGTTTGAACTTAGTTTTAATTCAGATAATATATAGTTTTAACATTTTGAATTTGGTACGTATGATTTGGAGAAATCTCACAAACTATCATTGCCACTATAAGCTATTATCTTATTAAATACATGACACATTTTCTATTTACCTAGCAATGAGCCAGTGCTTTTTATTTAGTCTTCTTTGTTACCTAACTATATTAGGGTTTGAAATTGAGTTAAAAATAGGAGAAAATAAGTAGTTTTGAGCTGGTAAAAAATGATTTAGCGATAATTTGTGAGATTTAACTAAACGATGACGATCAATGTATAACAACATGTACTTTCTAAATATGGTCAATAATCATAAGTGTAACATATAGATACTGAGAAAAACTCAAACAATTTAGCCTAAGCAATTCTTAAGAAAAATTGTAAAATAATCCAAAGAAATCATTGATGACAGCTTTTGATGTGCTTATGTGCTAGGGGTTTGCATGACCAAGAGTCCCTAGGCCAATTCATAAAGGTTCTCATATTATTTGGTGTCTAAGAGTCTTTGGCATCATATCAACAACTTTGATAAAGTGAATGATTACAATACAAGAAGAAATTAAGTCTCTCCACAAGAATGATATATGGGATTTTGTGAAACTTTCCAAGGGTAAGAAAGTTGTTTGTTGTAAATGGGTATTCAAAAGGTAGGAAGGCATTAAAAAATTTGAAGAAGCAAGGTATAAAGCAAGATTAGTTGCTAAAGTTGTAGTCAGATCAATGGTGTTGATTATACTGATATGTATTTTCCTCCCATTGTTAAACATAGCTCAATTTGTACACTACTAGGTATTATAGCTATCAATGATCTTGAACACGAGCAATTAGATGAAAAGATTGCATTTTTACATGGAGAACTTGATGAAGACATGTGTATGAAAGTATGCTATCCCTAGGCTTAGATTTGTGTTGGTTTGGTATTAGTTTAGTGAACTTTCATGCATTTATTTACGAAAATTGTAGGTTTTGAGTATTTGGAGCCAAACCAAGAAATTAGAGCAAAATGTTGACCAAATAAAGCTTCAAGGAATGCTTTTAGGGCAAAAGACACAAGGAAAATAGTTACCTAAGTTAAGAGATCCGAGAGCATAGCTTGAGATGCTATGTATAAAATCTCAACACTATAGATGCAGCCACTCAAGCCCAAGATCTCGCACGAACAGTGTTGCAACGTTGTATTGAAGCATTGCAGCGTCTGAAGCACGCGTTTGAAGATCTGTCATATCCATAGCGTTGAGACGTTGCAGTATAGCGTCTCAACGTTACTTGATTTTTACCAAATTTGTACGATTCCATGGGACAGCGTTGCAACATTGTCCCAATACTATAAGAGGAAAGTTTGCTTATTGTTTGAGGGGGCTGTTTTGGAGAGACTTAAAACCTAAAATCGAATTCTACACTATTTTAAGAGGCAAAGAACATTCTTGGGAGTGGAGGACGAGAGTTGGAAGCTCAAGATCGTGACGAGCATTGGGAATGAGGATCGACATGTGACTTAGAGTTTTTCTTTTCCCTTTTTGTTGTAGTTCTTGTTATGAATTTTTGTCTAAGTTTAGATTTATTTTCAGTGATTATGAGTAGCTAAACTTTAGCTAGGGGATTGATTTGTTTTGGTAGTTAATTTTGAATTTGATTATGTGTATAACCATTGATGCTAATATGTTCTTAATGTGTGTTAGTTTTTGGCCAAAGTTTGCATGTTTTGTTGGTTTAATTTAATGCTTGAGAGAGTGATAATTAGACGAGAATAAGTATTAGCATGACTATTTGTAAATTCTTGCATCTGAATGAGGAGTTCTCTTAGAAGCATAAAAAAAAAGAAGTCACTTAATGCCATGTTTGTTATTAAAATCTAGAAGGACATGTTAGGTTTATAACACTACATGAGACCAATTGTACTTGGGAAGGTCCTTTGGGTATTTACAACTTCTTGCTTATGGTTAGGCATGATCTTTTCTTAGATTAATTAATTAAAACAATAGTTCAATTGGTGAAATCAATTCCCTAGCTTTTCTCTCTTTAACTTTTCTCTTTATTTTTAGTTGCTTTGCCAATTATTTTCTTTCTCAAAAATCTGTTTATCTAAATAAGATTGGAAGTTAGTATTCACGGTAGTTAATTGATCTAGAAAATTATTCTTGAGGATGATACTTTGCACTCACTAATTACTATACTAAAACTTGACACCGTACACTTGTGGCTTCGCATTGGTCATAAAATCACGCAACAGTATGCATGAGCCAAATAGCTTCATAGTTTCAAGAAAGGAAGACTGTATATTTGTTAAAGAAGTTTTGTCATGGCCTAAAATAGTCACTAGGGCAATGGTGGAAGAAATTTGACTCTTTTATGACCACACATGATTTCAAGAGAACCAATTATGAGAGTTGTGTATAATTCAAGATGAATCATGATGGTTCATTTGTGTGTCTTCCTCTTACATGTAAACGATTTGTTGATAATTGCTAAAATTATAAGAGAAATTATAAAATTAAAAATAGAGTTTAGAGAGGAATTTAATATGAAAGATTTGGGAGTAGCCAAAAACAGAAAAAAAAAAAGAAAATATTGGGTATGGAAATTATGAGGGATAGAAGGAAAGAAAAATTTACTTAAGTCAAAAGGAGTATATTAAGAAAGTTATGTCCAAGTTTAATATGTACAAAGCTAAGCTAGTTAATACTTTTTTCAATCACATTTCAGTCTGACATTTGTTTTGTCTTCATAATCAAACGTTGAGATTGATTATATGTCTCTAGGGAACGATTCTAGTGTAGTTGGGTCTCTCATGTATGATATGGTTTACACACGTCCTGATTTATTCTACACAATTAGTGTAGTTAATTAGTAGATATTTGGACTATACTGGTAGAGAACATTGAAAAGTAGTTCAATAGATATGAGACACTTATGGGATGCTATTGATCTTTGTTTATATTTTTGAAGAACCGGAGATGGAACCATTGCCTACGTGGAGATTTAAAACAAGAACATATTGAAGTGGCAAGGAAAAATGAATTTAGACTTTTATAGATGAAATAGAAATAAGTATTGCCTCTTCCACTGTGACTATGACCACGCCACTTTGAGTTAGTTTCAACCAAGGATGAAAATATCGATATCAATATCAATATCGAAACTCAGATTTATGGATATTCCGAAAAAAAATCACGGATATCACAAAAACTTGTAAAAATATTATGATTTTTTTTGTGAAACTTTAGAACAAGTTTTGTTAAGTCATAAACTACTACTTTAATTAAGCAAATATATCAACAATTAAACCCAAATATATGCATTTATACTATAAGAGATAATATTGAAGGTTCAAAATAAATATAAACTTGAATAACTTGTAGATAAAAAATTTTGGCCAATAAGTACATATTCATAATTCAATACTAAGATGATGTTCTTGGGGTATTAGACCAATATTAATATAATTGATTCTTTTTTTTTTTTTGAGTTCAACAATAACATTTGGGGGTGGAGGGATTCGAACCTCTGACCTCTTAGTCCAGGGTACATGCCAATGATTACTGAGCTAAGCTCACTTTGACAATAATAATATAATTGAATTAATAATGATAATATTGCTCCCAATTCATTCTATCTTAAAAAATAAATTAAAAGTCATAACATTCAAAAAGTGTGCACTCTAAATATAATATAAAAAATAAAATCAAACTTAAAAAAAAAAGAATTAAAAATTTATCAAGACACAAAAGTTAAAATTATCAAAGATATTTCCTAATTTTTTTTTAAGATGGAGACAATTTTTTTTACTATATTTAGTATATTAGAAATTAAATTATGATATTCATAAAATGTGTATTTTATATGTAACATCCAACACAAAACTTAGCAGAATAATTTTTATGTCAAGAAATGAACAGAAATTTAATTAATTTTCTAATTAATAGAAATGTGAGTGCAAAAAATATGTCATTTAACAATAATGCAACACAAAAGATTATATTAATAATAATGCACAATAATATAAAAAAAAGTATAAATTATATAATACAAAAAAAAAAAAGATTTAAAAAGAAAAAATTAGTGAGAGAATAAAAAGAAAAGAGGGATAGAGAGGTTGGTTATAGACTGAAGAGAGAGAAAAAATATATAAATTATATAAAAAAAAAGTTGAAAAAAAAGAAAAGATTGTGTTAGATAAAAAGAAAAAAAAAAGAAGAAATGAAGAAGAAAACCACTGACTAGACCAATACAAGATTAGAACCCAACCCTTCCATTGTTATCAAAATTCGGCCAAGGAGAATCACCTGACCTTCACGTGATAACAACAGTGAATTTGTTTAGTTCCGGGAAGAATACGTGGCTTGCAAGATAGATAAAACCTGGGTACCAGTGTGATACTTGCCACACAGGCTCCAATGCTTTGTAGCAAGTGTATGGAGATTGTTTGAGCTTAATTGGACTTACCTTCTTCAGGTTGAAGAGTATTTATATGGCCTCTTTAAGGTTTGACCTATTCCTCAACGAACTAGGAGAAGAAGCGAATCAAGATAAGGCGGGTCAAAACGAACTAAACTAGGAGGGTCTGAGTTGGGGGTTAAATTTACCACATGCCTTGTCATGGCCATGGGCTGAGGGTGAGGAAGTGGATTTGGGCCCAGTGGCTCGGTCCGTCCATCGTTTTTGGTTCTTTTTGCTTCTTTTGGGCCTCCTATCCTTGATTTTGCTTATGAATTGGGTTATTTCCTCTTGGTCTAATTTCACCCATAACATTAGCCACCACTCCCTAATTGGAATTTATGGTGTGGCCGATTATTGGGGGTCTAAATCTTCAAGACCATTTTAGGAGTATAACCTTTGTTGCTTGAATATTGTTCATCTTTGAATGAAGATGTTAATGAATTAATCCTTTGGATTTGCTGGCTAATCTTTGTGGAATTAACTCAGTTTTCCATAAGGCTAAGATTCTCCTATGGAAAGATGAAGATTGATTTCATGGAGAAAATGTCAAGGCTCCAAAGTTTGGCTTCGAATTATCCTTAGGATTTTGCCAATTAACTCTTGTACGAATTAACTCAGTCTTCCATAAGTCTAAGATTCTCCTTTGGAAAGATGAAGATCGATTTCCTGAAGAAAGTGTTAGGGATCCAAGGTTCGCCTTGGATCTCCCCAAGATTGTCATCCAACCCTATAGGAAACATTTCGGTATTTCTTAGAGGCTAAGACTCTCCTTTGGATTCACGATCAGTGCCGATTTTCTGGAGAGAATGTATAAATTCAAGGTAGTCCTTGAATTTCAAGTGGGATTGTCATCAAACCCTATAGGGGGCCTCGTAGGAACTATTATGGACTTTTTGGTCTCCCGTAGGAGGAAATTCTTGGCCATCTTGTTGCATTCGTAGCTTCTCAATTTTCGAAAATGCTTCGTTGCAAATTTTAGCTCATTTGTTTGAGGAGGAGAGGAAGAGAGCTGAAGTTGGGTTCGTGATATGAGAACTTCTGGAGAAAAATACATTGGAAAGCTCTCAGGATATAAAAGGGACACATGTTCGGTTCGGCCGATTGGACTAGACCAATTCGTCCTCGGCCCAAGATGAGGTCGGTCTCAGCCTTCTTTGCCTTTTTATGATTTTAAGATCATTCTGCTTCCATCCGTCCTAACAATTCTGAATTCTGGATGCTTTTTGTTTGATAGGGAGACATATCCCCTTAGTAGCTTCTTTACTTTTTATTTAATAGAAAGGCATGTCCCCTAAGTAGCTTCGTGCTGAAGGAGAAATTTGTTATGTTAACATCATGCTTTGAATACTATTATGCTCATAAAATGGATCGTTGAAAGTAATTTCAAGAAAAATATATTTTATTTATGTTAATTAATTTCTAGGAGATATGATAAAAGAAAAATATAAAAAGTCACTAAGTAAAGCATAACAATCTATTGGTAGATCTTCAGATGTTCTGTATTCCATGGATGAGAGAGATTTTTTCCTTTATGATCTATCAAGGTATATGTGCCAGGTCTAACAACCTTCGCAATTTGGTAAGGTCCCTCCCATGTTGGACTTAGTGTTCCAGTTGATGGGTCTTTGGTATTATGTATGACTTTTCTCAATACTAGATCTCCTTCTTTGAAGCTTCATCTATTGACTGTTGCAGTATAATATCCTACAATTCTGTTATTATATTATGCTATTTGAATATGGGTTTTCTTTTGATGCTCCTTTAGTAGATCTAGACATAATCTCATTGACTCCTCATTCTGTTGAAGGTCAAATTATTATACTCTTGAGAAAGGTAGACCAATTTCTACAGGAATGACTGCCTCTTCTCTATAAGTGAGGGAGAAAGGAGTTTCACCTATAGTAGATCTTGCTATTGTTCAATATGCCCATAGCACATTGGGCAACTCCTTTGCCCATGCTTATTTCAAATTTTCTTTGTCTTCAAATTTAATTTGATAATTTTTTTTCATTGCTTCCATTTGTCCATTGACTTGTGGATGTGATGGAGATGAATATCAATGATTGATGTTGAGATATGAATAGAATTTTCTAAATGCTTCATTATCGAATTGTTTCCCATTGTCTAAAATAATGACATTAAGAATCCCAAAACGATATACTATGTTCCTCCAGACAAAGTTGGTTATCTACTTTTTAGTAATTGTTGCCAATGCTTCACCTTCTGCCCATTTGTGAAGTAATCCACTACTACCACTACAAACTTGGTTTGTCCTTTGCCTTAGGGAAGAGGTCCTATAAGGTCTATTCCCCATTGTGCAAAAGGCTATGGGCTCATGATGTTTGTCAGTAGTTCAGGAGGTTGTCTTGGTACATGAGCAAATCGTTGGCACATATCACATGATTTTGTGAAGTTTCGAGCGTCTTGGAGCATTGTTGGCCAATAGTATCCTTGTCTCAACACTTTGTGACACAAGGACCTACCTCCTGAATGATTGCCACATATTCCTTCCTGGATTTCCTTCATCACGTACTCTGCTTCAGTAGATGTGAGACATTTAAGTACTGGCATTAAGTAGCCTCTCTTATAGAGTTTACCTTCTCTTAGTAGGTAATGAACCGATCCTTTCTGTATTTGTTTGGCTTCTGCATTTTCTAGGACAATTTTCCTTCTCTTAGATATTCTAATATGGGATGCATCTAGCAAGGATTTTTTACTGACCTCGACCTCGACTTGATCGTGCTCGGTCTTAACTTGCCCATGCTCCACATCAGCATCGTGCTCGACCTCAGCCTCGGTTGCTCCAGAAATCGTTGCTTCGGTTTCCATTTTTTGTTCTTTGCATATGGTTGGCTCAAATAAGATCTCAATTGGAATTGTTATTCTCAGTTCAATTTCATATACTACTGATAATTGAGCTAAAGCATCAACATTGGCATTTTGTGATCTTGGAATTTGCTTGAACCCATGTTTGGGGAAGCAGTTCCTTAACCTTTGATAAATATTTTGCCATTATCTGTTCTATAACTTGATATTTAGCAGTTACTTGTTTCACGATTAACTGGAAATCGTTTAGGACTAAAAGATTAGAGATCCCTACTCCTTTGGTGACCTTTTAATCCTGCTACAAGTTCTTCGTACTCTACCTCATTCTTTGAGGTTCTAAAATTGAATCTAAGAGCATATTCATACTATTCTCCTTTAGGGGATTCCAGTAAGATTCTTGCTCTGCAACTTTTTCGTTAGAGGATCCATCAACGAAAAGTTTCTAGGGTGAATTAGGGTATTCTAATTGAAGGGTATTGATCTCCATGGCATGTGAAAGGTGGTCAGCCTCGACTTTACCCCAGTCGGCCTTAGCGAAGATGTGGTGGGCCTCAATATGCAGTAGAGTTAGTACATCGATGAAATATGCTACTGCTTGTCCCTTTATCGATGTCCTTGGTTTGTACTGAATGTCGTATTCACTAAGCTCTATTGCTCATTTCATGAGGTGTCCCAAAGCTTATGGATTTTGCAGCACTTGTCTTAAAGGGAAGTTGGTGAGGACAATGATTTTGTGTGCTTGGAAGTAGGGGCATAATCTTTTGGCTGATGTAACTAATGCAAGTGCAAGCTTTTCTACTCGAGGGTATCTAGTTTCAGCCCCCACCATTGCTCTGCTCGTATAGTAGACTAGTCGTTGGTGACTATTCTCTTATTTGATTAATGCAGAGCTTACAACAATGTTATAAGCTACCACATAAAGTTGTAACTCATTCCTATAATTGATTTGGCAAAAAGGGGAGCTAAACTTAGATAAGCTTTCAATTCTTGGAAAGCCTGTTCACATTCTTCTGTTCATTCAAACTGAAGATCTTTCTTCAAAATTTTAAAGAAAGGTAAACATCTATCAGTAGCTCTACTTACAAACATGTTTAGTGCTGCAACTCTCCCATTAAGACTCTAAAGTTGCTTGAGATTGGTTGGAGAGCACATCTCTAGGATGACCTTTATCTTTTCATGGTTGGCCTCTATCCTTCTTTGGTGTACCATGAATTCAAGAAATTTTCTCATTGTTATTTCGAAAGCGCATTTACTTAGATTTAACTTCATCTTGTAATTATGGAGTATTTGGAATGCTTCGTGGAGGCCAGTTTCATGTTGATGTGCTTTAATTCTTTTAACTAGCATAGCATCCACATATACCTCCGTATTCTTCCCAAGTAGTGGAGCGAACATTTGCTTTACCATTCTTTGATAAGTTGCTCCTACCTTCTTGAGATCGAATGACATGGCTTTGTAACAGTAAAACCCCCTATTAGTAATAAAAGAGGCATTTTCTTGATTTGGTCTATACATCTTGATCGAATTGTATCCAGAATAGGCATCCATGAAACTTAGTAATTCATGGCCTGCTGTTGCATCTACTAATTAATCTATCATAGGCAAAGGATACTTGTCTTTAGGATATGCCTTATTGAGATCGGTGAAGTCGATGCACATTCGCCATTTGCCATTAAACTTCTTCACTAAAACCACATTGGATAGCCATTGAGGATAATGGACGTCCCTAATGAAATCAACTTTTAGTAAGTCGTCTACTTGGCAGACTATGATCTCATTCTGCTCCTAATTGAATATTCACGTCACTTCTATTTTATGGGCTTGAAATCTCTGTCCACGTTCAGCCAATGCACCATGACGTCAAGATCTATTCTTGACATACCTTCATGAGACTAGGTGAATAAAATTGTTTAGAGCCCATATCACTCGCCTATCCCTTGATATGAGTGGTATAGATTTGCAGACTTCGACAAGTTGCCCCCTCTGGTCAGCTTTAGTCTCCTCGGATGGGTTGAGGAGCTGGTTAGCCATCTTCTTTGTTGCTTCATCACACGATCCTCTAGGTTTATGATTTCATGCAGTTTGAATGGTCTGGTCGGCCACGGCCTCCATATGAGGTCGAGGAGGTGTGGCTTCCCCGCTCGTCGCTGGTGACGATCCTGGTTTGAATCATCACCATCTTCATTCTAGTACTTGTTTTCGATATCTCTACTCATCTTTTCTACTGAAAAAGCTAATAGATCTTTCAAACAAGCGTAGTCTTCCCCAAAGACGGCGCCAACTATTGTTAATAAAATCCAGCAAAGGAGAATCATCTCACCTTCACGTGATAACAACGATGAATTTGTTTAGTTCGAAAAGAATACGTGGCATGTAAGACAAATAAAACTTGAGTACTTGTGTGGTACTTGCCACATAAGCTCCAATGCTTAAGTTAGAGAGGATTTTTAGAGTGTAGCAAGTGTATGGAGATTGTTTGAGCTTAATTGGACTTACCTTCTTCAGGTTGGAGAAGAGTATTTATATGGTCTTTTTAGGGTTTGACCTATTCCTCAGCAAACTAGGAGAAGAAGCAGATTGAGACGAGACAGGTCAAAACGAATAAGACCAAGAAGGTCTGAGCTGGGGACACGTTTAACAATTGCCTCACCATGGCCGAGAATGGGCTCGGCCTCAACCTTGGGCCAGGGCGAGGATGTGGATTTCGACTTTAGCCCAAATTCAAGATAAGGATCTTGTCGAAGGCTTTATCAAATATATTTATAAACCAGACCTCTAAAAACTGCAGTAATAGTGGCCAGGATTGATCACGGGGATTAGAGTTCTTAGATCAATTAAGTACTACAGTTACTCATTCCTACTTTTATTTTGAGAACCTAATTGTGGATTGAAACAAAAATAAACTAAATTAATTATTTACAAAGGTTGGAGTCCATTTAGAGAGACAAGTGAAGATTGTGTTACATGAAGTGCAACTATTAATTTGATTAAAGAATTGTAGAACATGCGACAACCCTAAGCTAAGAATTACTAAAATATGCAATTGACTCTCTCAAGCCCAATTGAACTCATGTAAAGTAGTAAATCAACCTCTCGGTCTATTTCTATACCTAAACATGGCATTATGAAATTCTTTTAATCACTTCTAATATTAACCTATTCATTGTCATGCAATAGATTAATCTTAGTCATTCATCTAAGTTCCTTCGTTAAATTTACTTTATTAGGCTAAATTTAACTTAACATGCAAAGCTATGACCAAAAGCTTAGAAAATAGATTCGAGATGCATATAAGATGTTATGATACAATGCAATTCAAAAATCAAATGAAGTTTAAAAGTACAATCATCCAAGAGTCTAAAATACTCAAAATTCCAATATTCAGTACAATAAATCCTAAAGTTCAAGAAACAAAGTAAAGGGAAAAAACTGGACGCGCATGCCAACACTCGTTCCCATCGTGATGTCCCGCGATCTCGAGTGTTGAGTCTCCTCCTTAGCTCTCTAAAGTGTTCTCTAGGTCCCAAAATAGTGCTCCTTGTCGAAATTAGGGGTCTAGGCTCTCAAAAACAGCTCTCCAAATCCGTAGGTCAAAATTTATTTTTATAGAATCGAGATAGCAATGAGACGCTGTAATAGTAGAGTCTCAAAGCTGCATAGCGTTGCAACTTTGTAATAGTAGCGTCTAAACACTGTAATAGTAAAAAAAATTATTTTTAAATTCGTAGAGTCTCAACGTTATATTATAGCGTCTCGACGCTATACCCTCGGGTTTTCTCACTTGCAACACTTTTTCTACTTATCTTCTTTGCACCAAAGTGTCTTTAAGCTATAATTAAGCTCCAAGTAGCTTGAAAAGCTCGATTTAGCTCTAATTTCTTGAAATCTACAAAATAGATAAATAAATGCATGAAAGCTCACTATAAACGTACAAAACCAACACAAATCTAAGCTTAGAAATAGCACAATTTTGCAAGCTATCAAATACCCCGAGACCTAGATTTTTGCTAGTCCTCGAGCAAAACAGAGCAAAACCACATAATGAATGGTCCAAACAACAGAAAACAATGAAAGAAAATATCAACACACCCTTTCATCAAGCAATTTAAATTTAAACTATTTCATCCCTTGCGTGTGTGTGTACCTAACCTTCTTTCTATTAGTTTCTACTAGCTTTTCACAATTTCAAAGAATCTTTAATTCATTTTTCCCCTACACTGGCCATAAGTCCCAATTTCTGGCCTCCTCATAGTCAAGCAAGCAAAAAATCTTAAGCACAATTTTAACTGGAGTTACTAATGCCCAACTTGTCTTTTTCTTTCATAAGAACCCTAGCTTTCACACTTCCCCTTACTCAGAGCTTTTGCTCAATGGATGGCCTAACTGATCATAGTGGATGTTGATCCCCATACTGTAAGCACAACTTATTGATGAAACATGCAAAAAACCAATAAGGACAATTTTTTTTCATTCAACGTATTTCAATCACAAACAATTATGCAAGTCGACTTTTAATCAGTTCTTAAGCCTATCGAGGGTGCAACAACTTCTAGACTCAATAATACTATCCTAAGCATTCAAACATAATAAATAGTTAGTTATGTGCTCAATGTGTTGCAAGGAGATTTAAGACAAATTTAAATATACTCAATTTAGGGCATGCTTTTAGAATCTAAAAAAAATTGCAAAAGCTATCATCTAGACCACATCACAAGTCTTCCTAATCTTGATTGTGCAATAAAATTCATCCAGAACATGCTCAAAAATTGAAAAAATTATGCTCAAAATTATCAAGATTATTAAGTACTGCACTCCCCCAAACTTAGAGTCTACATTGTCCTTAATGTTACAAATAATCTGTATGCAAGAACAATGACAAAAATGAGTGAACAAAATTGGCCTGATATGAAGGGAAGACCTCTCCATGAGAGGTCCATGAGATCAGACAAAGAGCACCAAAACGATCGAGGTTTTGGAAAACGGGAACGAGATTTAAATGACACTGAACTACTTGTACTAGAAGGGAAAACAACTAAAAAAACTAAAGAAAAAGGGTTAGAAAACTTGGGTTGCCTCTCAAGAAGCATTTTCTTTAACATCTTTAGCTAGATGAGGCTCATGTGGTAGTTCCATTTGAGTTCAAACCCGTGCTGCAATCCTCTGTAAGCACTCACTCTAACGGGTCCTTATTCAATAACAACTCAGAGAATTCATTAGTCAAATGATTAAGAATAAACCTGAACCAAAATAGAGAGCAAATAAAGGACAAAAACTAGACAAAAAGAAATAATAAAGAAAAGAACTATACAAGAAACTCAAACAAAAGAGAAAACTAAGTTGCTAAAATACAACAACAACAACAACAAGAGCAAAAAAAGAAAAAAACGAAAAACTAAAACAAGAGAAATACAACAATAAAAGGAAGAAAACTAAACAACTATACAAGCAAAACAACTATATACAAGAAAGAAAAAAGAAGGAAACTATACAAATATATACTATTTACACTCTAAATTAAGATCAAGCACTTTTACCACGATATTATTAAACTAAAATATGCCAATCTCCAACAACAATGCCAATTTGATAAGGAGCTTGTCGAAGGCTCTATCAAATATACTAAACCAGACCTCTAAAAATTACAATAATAGTGGCCAGGGTCGATCACAGGGATTGGAGTTCTTAGATTAATATAGTACTATAGTTACTCATGCCTACTTTTATTTAGAGAACCTAACTTTGGATTGAAACAAGAATAAACTAAATTAATTATTTACAAAGGTTGGAGTCCATTTAGAGAGACAAGTGAAGATTGCGTTACATGAAGTGAAACTATGAATTTGATTAAAGAATTGTAGAACATGCAACAACCCTAAGCCAAGAATTACTAAAATATGCAGTTGACTCTCTCAAGCCCAATCGAACTCATGTAAAGTAGTAAATTTAACTTAACATACAAAGCTATAGCCAAAAGCTTCGAAAATTGATTCGAGATGCATAAAAGGCATTACGATATAATATAATTCAAAAATCAAACAAAGTTTAAAAGTACACCCATCCAAGAGTCTAAAATACTCAAAATTATATCCAATATTAAGTACAATAAAACCTAAAGTTCAAGAAACAAAGTAAAGGAAAAAGAGAAAAAACTGGAAGACACGTTCCAACACTCGTTCCTGTCGTGATGTCCTGCGATCTCGAGTCTTGAGTCTCATCCTTAGCTCTTTGATAGACGACATGTCGAAGGTCCTATCAAGATTAAATTTATAAAAACCAGACCTCTAAGTATTTTGCAATAATAGTGGCCAAGGTCATCTACAGGGATTAGGTTTCTTAGATTCAATTAAGTACCATAGTTAATTATGCCTAATTTTATTTAGAGAAAACTAATTTTGATTTGGTTCTTTAGACAAAAACATAAAACTTAATCTATTATGTAAAAAGTTGGACTCCAATTTTAGAGAGACATTCGTTAATTGCAACTCATGAAGCACAACTATGAAATTGACTAGAGAATTGTGAAGCATGCAACAGTCTTAAGCCAAGAATTACTAAAATATCCAATTGACTATCTCGAGCCCAATTGAACTCATGAAAGAAGTAAATCAACCTCTCGGTCTATTTCTACAACTAGACATGACATTATGAAAATCTTTTAATAACTTCTAGTATTAACCTATTCATTCTCATTCAATAGATTAATCCTAGTTATGCATCTAAGTCCCTAGTTAAATTTACTTTCTCAAGCTAAACTTAACACAACATACAAAGCTATGGCCGGGAGCTTAGAAGATTGATTCAAGATGCATAAAAGACGTTACAAGCACATTCAATAAATCAAACATAGTTTTATACAATAATGCAATTAACTAAGAGCCTATAATACTCGAATACATTCAAATATAGTCCATTAAATCCTAAAATTTAAGACACAAAGTAAAGGAGAGAGAAAAGTTGGACGACGCGTGCCAACACTTGTTCCCGGCGAGATGTCCCACGATCCCGAGCCTTGAGTCTCCTCTTTAGCTCTCCAATGTGCTCTCTAGACCCCCAAATAGTGTTTCTATCGAAATTAGGGTTTAGGTCTCTCCATACGGCTCCCTTTGCTTGAAACATAAACTTCCCTTTTATAATGTCAAGACAGCATTGCAACGCTAGGGGCAGCGTTGTAATGTTGTCCCTTCAAATTTTATAAAAAGGGAAAATATTTATTTGGATGGCGTTGCAATTGTAAGGATACAATTGTCATTAGACATTTGTTGTAAAAAAAAAATTGGAAAAGAGAACAATCAATATTGAAGCAAATGGCTTATTTATGCTTGGACACATGGTTGTGGTGTGGTGTGTGAAAATTGACAAGTAGCAAGGGTTGTTTAAAAAAAAAATGATATCCTTTCATATTCGTAAAATCTGGAATACAGAGGAAGAAGGGAAAATGGGAAGTTGAAGCTGAGGTGAATGGTGGAAGATGAAGGCCTTTAATTTGGCAAGTTTATAGATATAGTTGTTTTTTTTTTTTTTTTTGTCTTCCTTGCTTTTAAAGAAAAGCATGGAGGAATAGTACAAATGGTGGATAATTTCGTAGGTTTTCATTTTCTAGTTCTTGGGTTGGTTTGGAAATGGAAGTAAGAAAGTAGAGAAGGAGGGAGGTTTTGGTTCAATAATAAGTTAGACAAAAAAAAATATTATGGAAGGTTTTGGTGGGTTTTGTTGTGGAGAGGTTAAATGAAAATCAGATTGGAGAAATAAAAAAAAAATCATTGGAAAAAAAAGGTGCATAAAACAGAGAGGAGAAGAATTTCCTCGTGGGTTTAAGGAGGAAAAAGATAAGGTGAAAGTGCTTTTTGGATAAAATAAAGTAAGAAAAAAAATTAATAAAAAGAAAGTGAAAGTGGGTTGAGTCACATGGGTGAGAGGTTGATTTGAAAAGTGCATTGAATGTGTATTAAGTGGGTGACAATTGGAAAGGAAAATGTGTAATGGAGGAAGAGGACAAAATTGTATTTGTTATTAAGAAAAAGAATTAATTAGTTTGGTAAATAGATTGAGTATTATGTCATTTGAGTTGGTAATTAAGTGAGTATATGCTTATATAGTGTTTTAATTACTATTTCAGGTCAATGGGACCCACTCTAGCACACACATAGGCTTTGGGCCGTGTGTTAGGGTGCTTAGCCCTTTGGGGGATAGCTTTGAGTGCACGTATAACAGAGATTTGCTATGCTATATACCTTGAGATTACTCAGTGCATAATATGACTGCTGTGCGTATGGAGATTACTCTATGCCAGTAGGATAGAGATTTGGGTATAGGTTTGGTGATGAGTTTTACGGACATATGCATATGTTTTCAAGAGTTGTAACTACATATATTTTCTCTCTGTATATATACTATTATTAACAAACGTTATGTTTTAAGAGGTATTGTTTCTAGAACTATAATTTCTACGTGCGTTGTTTATGGTTCAAGAGTTTTTGTTACAGATTTTACTGAGTCTTATTTATCTCAAGAGTTTGTAAATTGTTCTTGATTTATTTTATGATTTTTATAGAGTTTTGAATTATGTGTATTGCGTAAATGTTTTCCCTGAACGTTATTTTCTTATGAACTTACCACTCACTGGGCCTTTTAGCTCATTCTTTCTTCCTACATTTTCGTACCAAGTAGCATTTCAGTTTCTGGCAAGCCTACTGAAGTTGACATCTGCCACCAGACTTGCTAGATTGCATACCATTTTTGTATGTGTACATGTGCTATGAATGCATCTTTTGTAACTAGAGTGTCGAATACGAGCTTAAGGACACCACATTTTGCATTTCACATTGGCTTGGGTTTAGTATTTGCATATTATTAGTGATGTCTTTGACTTTCTAAAGTTACGTTTGAATGGTTGGAGTGATGCTAAAAAGTGTGTTTGGAAAGGAAATTGAGAGGGTGATGAAGTTGTATATATATATATATTTTCTATTTGGGAGTGTAATGTTTTAATTCAGGTGCGTTCATCCGATTTTCAGGGGAAACTCTGCCGAAAATTTTGCAGACTTTATTTCAACAAAATTTTTGCTAGCCACCTATTGTTTACAAAACGTGCTCCTTTTTATAAGTTAGAAAAAAAGGTTCCATTTTTAGTCGGGATCGATTGTTGACATGCCATGTCATAGGTTGGTTAGGGTGATCTGGGATGGGGTGTGTCAGCAACGCTTTAAGTAGCGTTGCAACGCTATGTCTTTTGGTTTCCAATGTTGAATGGCTGTTGTTGTAGCGTTGCAACGCTATGCTCTTGGGCTCTAAAGCTTTATTCTTCCTCTTCAACACTTGGATACTCAATTATGGCCTTAATTTGCTCCAAATTCATCAAAATACTTCTCAAAACTTTGGCATTGCTTCAATTGCTCGATTTCTGCAAAATATACATAAAAATACATGAAAGTACACACAATCATAGCGAAACTAGCATAAAAATAAGCCTAGAAATAGCACACTTATGCATGCTATCACTCTCCAAAGTGCTCTTTAGGTCCCAAAACTGTGCTCCTTGTTGAAATTAGGATTCTAGACTCTAAAAAATGGCTACGCAAATCCGTAGGTCAAATATTCTTTTTATAGAATCGGGATAGCGTTGAGATGCTGTAATAGTGGCGTCTCAAAGTTGTATAGCGTCACAACCCTGTAATAGTAGCTTCTCAACGCTGTAATAGTAATTTCTTTTCAATTCGTAGCGTCTCAATGATATATTATAGCATCTCGACGCTATACCCTCGAGTTTTCTTACGTGTAACACTTCTTATACTTATCTCATTTGTTCCAAAGTGTGTCTTTAAGCTCTAACTAATCTCCAAGTAGCTTCAAAAGCCAGGTTTAGCTTCAATTGCTCGAAATCTACAAAATATATAAATAAATGCATGAAAGCTCACTATAAACGTACAAAACCAACACAAATCTAAGCTTAGAAATAGCACAATTTTGCGTGCTATCAATCCACTTCCCTCTTTATCTAGCGATCTTTGCACATTTTGGTATTACCAAGTTGCACCGAAAAAAGTATTTTGTGTGCCTTCTCTGACAACTTTTTCTTAAAGGATAATCCTTTGGCATACATAGTCTTCTTTGGTATGACAAAAATAGATAGTCATCGATAAGGGTAAAATCTTCTTGATTTACTTCACTTTGGTATTTAACCAATTATGAATCATCACATTAAGCATCAACAACTAGCTGGAGTTCCAAGTCATGGGTGGGATAATTAAACCTACGTCCCTTTGGTTGACACAAGGCATAACAATAACTTTTTCATGCTGCTCAGTACACAACCTAGTTTTTTTCTTGAAGCATCGTAGTAAACTACTAAACCTCCTGTACCATCAGGAACAGTTAACATCGGAGCTGAAGTCAATTGTTCTTTTAACTCTTGAAAGCTCTTCTTGCAAGTCTTCACTCTAAGTGAAAGTTATGTTCTTGCACCTCCACTGCGTCAAAGGTGGTGTAAAACTAGAAATATTCTCAACAAACCTCATAGAGTAGCCTGCAAAACTAAGGAACTGCGAATTTCTACTACCTACTAGGTCTAGGCTAATGACGAACTGCTTCCCCTTTAGGAGGGTCCATTGCAACACTTTTCTTAGTAGTCATATGCCTGAGAAAGACAATTTTGTCCAATCAAAACTTATACTTTGAAAATTAGGCATAAAGATTACTACTTAAGGCTGTCAAAACTAGCTTAAAGTGTCATCACGTTGCTCTTTAGTCTTGAAATAAACTCCTGCATCTTGATAAACGTTATTACCAACGAGTCTAGAAAGCTCTTTGAAGACTCGATCCATGATGATCATGGAAGCTGTAGAGCATTGGTGAGTCCAAAAGACATCACAGTAAATTCATAATGACCATACATGATCCTGAAGTTAGTCTTTGGAATAACAACCTTCCTGACTCATAAATCTATACTTGAGAAA
Organism: Trichosanthes truncata; assembly: GCA_033996785.1. NCBI lineage: Eukaryota > Viridiplantae > Streptophyta > Magnoliopsida > Cucurbitales > Cucurbitaceae > Trichosanthes > Trichosanthes truncata. The sequence goes on from JAWPNB010000009.1 coordinate 32,903,656, forward strand.
ATATTTGCTCCTTAGAAAGGGTACTTGTTCTTCACTATTACCTGGTCAACTTCTGATAATTGATACATAACTGCATGGATCAATCTTTCTCCTTAACAAACAAAACTAATGCGCCCCATGGTGAAACACTAGAGTGTGTGAAGTCTTGGTCTACTAATTCATGTATATGTGACTTTGCTACTTCAACTCTGTTGGGGTCATTCTATAGAAGCCTAAAAATGAGTGTTGCTCTTGACTAAAGCTCTACGCTCAAGCCTACCTCTCGTGTTGGTGATTAACTTGAGAGGTTCATCTTACTTGATTTAATACTAGCATAACTTTTTCATTCACTTCAAGCTGACTCAAGTCCTCTTCTCATTAAAAATAATGACTTTATTAGTTTCTTGAACTAGTTAATCCCAAAGATAAATTCTCACAAACTTTGATAAAAAGACCGACCATTCACCTCTTCACTGATAAAGTCTCAAAGTTTAATTTAAATAGTTCTTTGGCAACTACATTACAAGAAAAAATACCCACGATAGCTTTAAAAAAATGCTATTATAGACCTTTTATAGCATTTTCGCAAAGTCGTGACAGCCTATGCTCTAAAAAGTCTGACTTTTAATAGCATTTTATAAATGTTATAATAAAAATATTTCAATGGCATAATTTTCTCTTTGTAAAATGTATGATAACATTTTCTAAACGCTGCAAAAAACTTTATAGCAACAATTAAAAGCTATTGTTTGACAATGATAACATTTATTTACAGCTATAAATATTTATTTGTAGCTTTAAATGAAAGTTATAATAAGCCTTTGAATGAACATATTTTTCTATTTATAGCTTTTTTGAGCTCAACTCTTTGCAACGTTTGATGAATGCTATTATTGTATGTTTTATAACTTTTCTAATATGTTCATAATCTTTTTTTTTTCATGTTTCATACCTTGTAACATAATTATCAAATAATAAATATATGATTCATAAAAATAGATACAATAAAAAGTTGTCTTTATTTAAATAAATATTCATACAAAATTCACATTACCCTACAAAAATAAATATAGTAATGAATATATCAACTTGGGTGATACAAAATATAAACTTTATCAATACACCATTCAATAATTACAAAATATGTTGTATCAAAAACTTAAATAACTCAAGTCAGTTGTGTTGTAGCCAAGACATTCCATTGTTGTAAAGTAATTCTTTTATCAACCTACAAAAAATTGTCTAGAACGAAATAAATAAATATATAATAAAATTTTATTCGGAAAGAGTAAAGAGAAGAGTTTTAAAATTTCAAATTCTCTAAAGACAAAGGACCAAAAAGTAACCATTAGCTTTTGGACTGGTAGGTGTCCTGCATAGAAATTTAAGAAACCCCACAAGCTTTTGGACCAGTTAAACTAACCCATTACAAGCAAATAGCAATATAAAACTTTTCTACAAAAGGAAATATACCTCATTACCTACTTTTGGATAGTTTTAGTCTTAACGACATTTCCAAAACTTCATACCACTCCGATTAGCTTTACTATTCAAGCTATAATAAATGAAACTATAAAATGCATATAGAAGATCAAAATTAAAATAACATTTAAGATTTCTTTTGAATATCTTTGCGAGATCAATAACAAGCTCATCCATCCAAAAATCTAAGAATAAGGTGCAATAAAAGATAGGAAAAACTAAAATGAGAGGAGTTATGCATGCTTTGATTTGTTGTTGGTCATGTCTTTAAGCTTGTAAAACCATGCGTCTAGTCAAATATTTGATAACCTAAACATCAGGGGTCAAGGAAAATGTTCAAGATGCATTTTTTAACATATATCTAATGCAAGATGAAATGAATGGGTGTTTGGATGCTATACAAGAAAAAAATTTCATCTTTGCAAATGGAAAAGGGATAAAGTCTTAGTAAAAAAGCTAGAATGAACACAAGAAATATGAACTAAATATATATACTGAAGAAAGTTAGACTAAAAGTTGTACTTTTTCCTTGAAAACTTCACCATAATATGTGATAAGTCTTAATGAATCACACATACTATGTCTAATTTCCTTCCATTTTGATTGAGCACTATGCTTAATTGTAGAAATTATATTTTATTTGATTTAGGTGGTGGAATATTAAAACTTAGTAGAATTTAGCTTAAAGGCCTTATTTTTAAAATAGAAAAAAAAAAAGAAGAAGAAGAAAGTTGAAAATAAAATAAAATTGAAAAAAAAAAGAAATGAAATAAAAGTTAGCATATAGAAGTTGAAAATAAAATGGAAAAATAAAAATAAAAAATAAAGTAAAATGGAATTGGTCCCATTAAACCATTTTAGCCCATTAACCAATTTCAATTTGAATTGCAGATTGCATGTAATTCTCTTTGAATGCCAGACTTCTTCCTCTTCTTCAACCAATGGGAGAAACGCTTGGAGAAGAATGTTTGTAATGCCTCGCGTTATAAATTAGGTTATTTTAGAGTATTTGGGTTAGAGTTTTAATTTGAAAAATTAAAATTTCAAGTTTAGGTCCTTAAGTTTGGAAAACCAAATTTCTATAATTTTGGAACAGGAGATTTGAACTAAATCTTTAATTTCGAGATTTAAGAATTTAGTTTATGAAGTTTATTCTCCAAGTTCAAAAAGGAACCAAATTTCTTTTTAGTTAGATTTTATCCCAAATACTTTTTGGGTCATATTTGGAGTTTTAATTTTGTAGGAGAATTAAAGGGAAAAAAAAAGAAATTAGAAGGAAAAAGAAACTAAAAGAGAAACCCTAGCCCAATTTCATCTTCGTTTTTTCTTCTCTCCCTCCCTCTCATGCATAAATAGCCACACGCACAGCCCCCTTGTAGACTTCTTCTTCGACCACGCCGACGCCATCGCCTCCTTCCCTTCGGCAACCTCCACGACTCCGAACCACAAGCAATCGCACGACACCAACCGCCTTCTCCCTCTCACGCATGTAACAGCTATCGACCAAAGCCCTCTCCCTCTCGATTTCTTCATTTCCAACCAGCCACTTTCAGTACGCCGTCGTCACTCGATCAGTCACCACTGTTGGAGCTTTGTGTTGTTGTCCATCTGTGGATCTGCCCTTCCACGTCGCATTGTTGCATCCAAACGTCGCCCAACCTCCCCCGAGCACCATCACCGTTGTCCAACACTGCTTCAAGTCTTGTCGTCATTACAGTTGATCTCCATGGTTGCTAGCGATCGAAGCCCAGCATACGAATCACTCCTCCATACATGGGTAGTGCCGTTTTGAATACCCGCCACACGTTTTGAACGCTTTCAATTGTGACCCATAACCCTGGTAGCTTCGTTTTGGTTTACCCATGAGCCATCAAAGCTGGATTAGCAAAAGAGGGTTGGCTCGAATACGAACTAGCAAGTTTCAATCTCTTTTGTTGGAGACCAATTTGCACACTATGTAGTGCGAACCAACAAGGGATTAGGTCGATTTCGATGGATCGAACCTCTTGGAACACTTTATAGCAAGGATCAGAGTTATTTTTAGGTTTAGTTTGGTTTTAGACTATTCGAATTAGCTTCTAAGGCTGTTTTTGGGAACATCTTTGAATATTTTTAGGAGCACCTTAGAACGTTGTAAGTAGAATTCTACCTGATGAGTCTATTTGAATGTGTGAAGCATGATGTATGTTTTCTTGTGATGCGATTATGCGATCTATGTACGTTTCCATGAGTTATGAATTATATGTTTATGTTATGTGGTGAGTTGTTGTGATGCTCAATGTTGAGCCTGTCTGAGATTGTATGATGTTCATGGGAAAGCATGATCTTGTGGATATTGGGCTGTAAGCATGATCTAGAAAGCATGTTTAGTATTGCATTTTGCGTTGCTGTGATCCTGATTAGTGAGGTCAGAGGACCTTGAGTTCTTGATAAAGGAGGATGCTAGGGTCTCGGGTATAAATGGTCGAGGACTAGTATTGAGATAAAAGGAAGTGAGATAGGTATTAGGGCTTCGAATATAAATGATCAAGGGATAATACTGTTGAAGGAAAGTAAAGTGAATATCAAGGCCTCGGGTATATATGGTCGAGGGTTGTTATGTTACTGTTGGGTGTCGAGGCCTCGGGTATAAATAATTAGAGGTCAACATGCCCATATTGGATAAAGAGGAGAATCGAGACCATGGGTATATATGGTCAAGGGTCGGTGTGATGAGTCTTGAGGCAAGTATTGAGGCCTTGGGTATAAATGGTCAAGGGTCAATATGTTGCTAGTCATCGAGGCATTGGGTAGTTAAGGATCGATGCACAGTTTGAGGCCTAAAGTACAAATGGTCAAGGGTCGAATGCCGAGCTCCATAGAGAAGTGTTGAGACCTTGGGTATAAATAGTCAGGGGTCAATGTAACTTGAAGGGCCAGTCTTTGATAATTTTTGTAAAGGTTAGATATGATCACTGAGAGAGCTTGGGGAGTTTGAGTGGAATTAGTGTGTATGGCATCATGCAAGAATTCATGTGATGGGTAATCTTTGTGTTTACTTGTTTATGTTTGTTGAGCATGTTGCTTGTGTTATTCGTTTCGAAGAGCATGTTGGATGCATGTGAAAAGTATGTTGTTTGCCTTGTTTGATGCTTGGTGGCTCACTAGGTGTGAGCTACTTACTAAGTATGCGTTATGTATTGACTCACCAATAGTTTTGCAGGTGGCTAAAGTTTTTGTGAGCTTGGTGTTGGGAAAGAGACGTTAAAAGAGGCCATTAGCTAATTCTTTTTCCTTTAGTGATTGTTTTTTGCTAAGCTTAGTTTAGTTGAACTACATTAGCCTGCTAGTCTTTATTTCCTTTAGTAAATGATTTGATGAGTTTAGTTTGCACTCTGACGTGTGTATCCATTCATTAATTCATTAAGTTTGTTTGAGTTTGGTATTAGTTATAGTTTGATTAACGTTAAGTTTAGTATATTTATTTTGAAGATTGAGTTGTTAGTGCGCATAAAATGAAGTTGAACGTTTTCGTACTTTAGGGTGTTGTGACTTGTCGGATCTTTTTGGTGGTAGTTAATATGAGTCCTCGCTTGTTCTTGTAGTTTGGGGAATGTTGTATTGTCTCTGATTTAGAAGTGTTGTTTACTTGTCTAATAGGTGCTAGGAAAAAAAATTGGGTAATGTCATAATTATGTTGTATGCCGCCGAAATTTTCGAGGCATGTCGGTAATGAGTTTAGTGACATTCCTTGGTTTAGGTCAAAATTTGGGGGCGTTACAACGTTTCCTCTTCTTCATTCAGTTTTTAGCATGAGTTTAGGAGGGAGATAACACAATTATTTTTAGTTGAAGTTTTTTCCTATAAAAGGAGGGCAGTGTAGTGAGTATGAGACAGTGAATGGTGTGTTCAATTCCTTTGTAGAGTTTGGTGGTTTCTTTGTTTAGTTCTTCTTTCAATTTTTTTTTCACGTTTCTTCCCCTTTACAGTCTTTATTACTTTCCCACGATGATGTGTGGCTAAAGTCTTAATTTCTTATTCAATGATGATGTCATTTCCAATTGTAATTTTGTGAGGCTTTGGGCCAAATTGAAAATTTGTCTTTATTTCAAGAATTCTTTGTTTCTTGTGTTTATTTTCATGATTGATTGATGCTAATTAAATTGGTGCCTTAATTTAGTATCAATTGATTTATTGCTATCCATGATTTTGTGATCCGTATAATTATCGCAAATGATTGAAAAATGTAGCAAGGGTTTGGCTTATGTGTGTGCAATTATGGCTTTTCCATTTTACATAGCTTGCATAATAGACTCTAGGGAAACAAAGAGATAAAATTAATTAAGTTGTAAGTATCTCAATTAGTTAATTTTCATTTAGTCATTTCCAATATTTTTAATGCTATTATTTAATTGATATGGAACGCTATCGTGCCCAGTTGATTGAATGATAAGTTTTGATTTTGATGCTTGGTTAAAGTCAATTAGATTAGGAGAATTTACATTTATTGCGGCTTTTCCAAATAAATTGACTAAGTTCTTGGACTGAGAAATTGAAAATGATTTTCTTAGGCCTATGATCAATATTACAATTGGATAGAATTTACACCATTGAATTGGAAATTTGGTAAACTTGATTTTATTTTTATTTTATTTATTATTTAATTTCATTTTTTGTTCAAGACAATTCAAACCCCATTTATTTTATTTTATCTTTATTAACTTTGAGAAATTAATTCAATTAGTTTCCTTGGGATTCGACCTGGTCTACTATTTCTACAAGTTAGATCTAGAGAATCAGTAAATATTTTGGAGGGTTTTGACATCCCGATCAATGCAAGTAGTTATACCACATAATTGACACAATTCAATTGAACTATCATCACAATTGAATTGAATGAACTAGGTAGATCATAAGTTTACCTCAATAATAACATGCATGCCAAATTCTTTAGTGTTAAGGGAAATTCCTTCATAGAATGTTGTTCTTTTGGAATCATTGAGATACATTGTCACATACACCTGCAAAATATTTCATCAAGAGGGGACAAGAACATGAGAGAAGCAAGAATAAAAAATCAAACTACAAATGAACAAACTCCAAAAGAAAAATAGGAAGTTCAAATGGGTTTAAACATACACATAACAAGGTTCCAATAATTTGCGTTTAATTTCCAGCATCTAGTCGAGGGTTCAAATGGATTTAAACGAACTTTAAACACTAAATCTTACTGAAAATAGACACCAAATGCTTGCTGGTTTGATGAGAAAATTGCTTTGCTTTTGACAATTCGGCTTCTACAACTAGAGGGTAATCTAAAATCATACTTAGAAATCCATGGGTTAGCCTCAAAATTGCTAAAATTACAAAAAACATCGTTACCATGCCAAAAATTGATTTGAATCAACACTGGCATACTTACCCACTCCAAAATGGAACCAAAAGTTGCTGTACGAATATTGGACTTGTCGGAAAATGACCTCAACACCACCCATGCTGTTGTCTATTTGCGAGGGGGTTAGAAAAGGGTATGAGGCAATGAATCTGAAGCAAACGAGCAGGGGTTGTGGCAAGTGGTTGATCTGGGCGACAGATTTCAACGGATCTAAACGTGCGACGGCATGATCTGACGAACGATCGGCTGGCATGCGGTGCAAAGGCATTTGCAAATCGACCCGTCGCAACTACTGCACGACTTAGGCGAGGATTTATGGAGCTGGCGATGGATTTTGTTTCAGAGAGAGAGAAAAAGGATGGGTTGTCGGGTGAGAGAGAGAAGAAGAATAAGGGAGAGGAGAGGAAAAGAGATTTTATTAATTTTCTTTTCCTTCTTTTTTTAAAAAAACAAAACCAATAATGTCCTCCTACCTACTCTTTCATTCCATTTTTGCCCTTTCAAACTCACTAAATTTCCATTTAGCCCAACAACCAAATAAACCAAATTTTAACTCCAAAAATTTGAAATTAATTCCCTGAATAAGCTGGGCGTTACAGAATGAGAGGAAAACCAAAATGTGAGCGAGAGAAAGACCAGAACCAGAGTGCAAACGAGAGCCAAACCAAACCCATAGTGTGAACACGAGCAATACATAGAGTGAGAGCGAGAGTTAAAACAATATACAACATTATTAACTACTTTCTTAATTTTTTATTTATTTTTATCTGTTTTATTATTCTATTACTTATTTTTGTACTTTTATTTGAAGGATGGAGGAGAAATGAGTATTCATTCAATATGGGGGGGGGGGGGGGGCTTGGGATGAAGAGGGGAACTATTATATGGCAGGCCGCTTGAAAGGGATGATGCGTACAATTTACGTTTCAGCAAGCGCATGGGTCAAGTAATATAAAATAGTATTCCTATCGAGTATCGAATTCATAGGGATTTGTTTTAATTCAATTAAATACCACAATTACTCTAACTAAAAGTAGATAAACTAAACTAACAACAAGAAAATAAATGTATTGCCTATAAAAACATTCCCAAGTTCAAACACATTATTCTATACTTTTGCAGTTGGGAATTCTAATGCTATCAATTAGCCCTTAAATAAAGATTTTCTTTACATTTTGTAGTAAAGCTAGATAACAGGAAGCCACATGTTGCTGGTTTGATCCATTTCGGTAGAGTTGGGACAAAAAACGTAACAAAAAAAAAAAACAACTTCAAACTTGTAGACTCTTTTGGTATTAAAGTAAAAGAGTCTTATGTTCAAACTTCTGTAATGTCATTTTTTCTTCAAATATTTGGATAGTTCACTTGTTAGGCCTTTGTTTATTAGATCCACATATGTTCCTACAAATGATGAAAAATATAAATTATAAGTCTCTAAATTTTTAATGTTGTATTTAATAAGCCCCTAAACTTTAAAAAGTGTTTAATCAATTCTTGAACTATCAATTTTGTATTAAATAGGTCTCTAAACTTTAATTCTATTTCTAATAGATTCTTGACTCATGAGACACATTTTAAAATTGAAGGATCTATTGGACACAAAATTGAAAGTTCAAGAACTTATTAAACACTTTTTAAAGTGTTTATAAAGGTGTTGGAACTTTCAGGAAACCCTAAGATTTTCACAAGTTGGGAAATTTCTTTCTTATCATAAGGTTTCCTCAACTGAGAATTATCTTTTCTAGTTATTGGCTTCCACTAGAAACCTCAAATGGCTGCTCTCATCCTTATGTTTTTTGTTCCCTCCCCCCCCCCCCCCCCCATCGAGCTTGAAAAAAATTGACCACCTATTTCTAGCTTGGGTTTAGGAGATGCAAAATATTGTACTTGATACAAGAATAAGAGCATTGCTTGCAGGAAACATGTTAACGTGGATGCAGATTGTGTTTTAATAGGATGAACTTTGGTTTTTCAAATGTTTCATGTGGCTTGTTATGGGGAAATTGGATCAACAAGAATGGGCTGACTAAAGGGCTGCAACGAAGGGCCAAACAAGGAAAGAAGCCCAATACGAAGTCAAACGGATCGAAACCGACAGTGGACTGACCTAGAATGAGTGGGAGAAGAAACGGGCTTGGGCTTCGGCCCAAGCCCGTGGTCCAGTTTGGCAAGGCCCAATTTTGGGCCTTGCCTCGGTCCCTCATGCCATGTGTGCCCTCGGTCCAGCCCAATTCGATCTTTTCTTTCCCCATTCAAAGATGGAAACCCACGAAAAATCCTAGGAAGGAAGCTATTTAAGCTCTCCCTCGCGGGGAGAGCAAGGTAAGTTCATTCCAGCTTACAACACTCTCCTAGAACTCCTAAATTCTCTCAAAACTCTCTCTGACTTAAGCATCGGAGCCTGTGTGGCCTACACCACACCGGTGTCCAGGTTTTTCTTGTCTTGCAGGCCACGTTCTTCCCCCAAGAATACAAATTCACCGTCGTTGTCACGTGGAGGTCAGGTGAGATTTCTCCTGTCCAAAATTTGGCAACAACATGGCTTATTAGATATTCTGTTGTTCTAAATTAGGCTAGAAGTCATAGATCTGTATAGTTTTTTGCACTTCATAGTGGTATTAATGGTAAATGCTAATATTATTCTTTAGTTTTGTTCTTCCATCAAAACTACATCGATGTACCAAATTGAAGTGCAAATGTAGCATGCGTTTTATTTAATGTTTTTTACGTGGGTAATTGGTTTTGTTGTTGCCTCGTTTTTTAATTCAATAAGGAAATACATACCTGTATACTGTTAGATCATTGATACAGATCCGTTTGGTTGGTTAGCTTCAACTTCTTTCTTTTGCAATAACGATACTGACAGTGCCATCTTCCTCCTTAATAGCTACGTTTTTAATAACAAATGGAGTAGATTCTAGAAACTTGTTGTTAATGGCTTTATTCTTAAAGGAGGAATAAGCCCTTGAAGAGAAGTTTGAAGAGACAATGCTTTTGTCTTTTGTATTTTCTTGATAAAAGCAACAAGAGTACAAACACAGATATAAATAGTGAAGTAAAGCAACCCTACACACGTGACAAGAGAAAAAGGCACACAAGCCAAAAATAAACCAAAATAGCAAAGAAAAACTTAAATAAAGAAGTCTAATCAGCAAGTTGTTTATCATCCCCAACAAGCGAATAGGGCTAGCAAGAACTTTGAGCTTGGTGCGAATACTAAGATGTCGAGACGATGGTAAAGCCTTGGTAAGAATATCAACTAATTGGTCTTTGGAAGGAACATATTTAACAGAAAGTTGGCTGCTTAGAATGCGTTCACGAACAAAGTGCTAATCGATTTCAATATTTTTATTCTTTGATGCAAAACAGTATTCGCTGCAAGGTGAGTGGCGCTAACATTGTCACATAAAATCAGAGGTGGAGCTGGAAGAGAGAAACCCAATTCAGATAAGAAAGATGAAACCCACATAACTTCAGCTGCAGCATTGGCAAGAGCACGATATTCCGATTCAGCATTTGATCAGGACACAGTTTTCTGTTTCGAAGAAGATCAAGAGACCAAGTTGCTGCCTAAAAAGGTGCAATAACCGTCAGTGCTACCTCTATCATCTAGACAACTTGCCCAATTCGCATCGGTGAAGCACAACAGAGAAATAAGCGAGGGGACAAAACGTAAGCCATGGGAGAAGGTGCCTTTCAAATACCTCAATATTCGTTTTACAGCAAGCCAATGGATTGACGTGGGAGCATGGAGGAATTGACACACCTTGTTCATGGCAAAGGAGATGTCGGGGCGAGTAATGGTACAATACTGTAAAGCTCCCACTAAGCTGCGATACTCAGTTGGATTGGGTAATGGCTCACCATCTTATAAAGATAGAGAAACACCAAAGGCCATCAGTGTGGCAATGGGCTTACAATCCAACATATTGGCACGGTGTAGCAAATCATATATGTATTTTTTGTGAGATAAATGAAGCCCATTATCAAAGTAAACATCTTGAATACCCAAACAATAAGATAGACGACCAAGATCTTTAAACATAAACTGAGTACTGAGGAGAGAAACAAGAGAAGACAACAACAATGAAGAGCTACCAGTAACAATTATATCATCAATGTAAATTAGCAAAACCATAATACCACTACCTTTGCGAAAATAGAACACAAAGGAATCTGATTTTGAAGGCAAAAAACCCCATTGCAATAGACATGAGCTCAATTTTAAAAACCATGCGTGAGGACTCCGTTTAAGGCCATAAATGGCTTTGTTAAAAACTGTCACACCCCCTCCCGAACCACCTGCTAACTTGGCCCGGAAGATGGCGTGAAGCCAACAGGCATCGTTTCACTACTTAACGATACCCATGACCCTTTTAATTCCTGATAAACAAACCATACCTGTAAGCGAAATACTTTACATATTACACAGCGGAACCCTGAAAATATTCTACTTATGCACACGGAGCAGTTTTAGTTAAAACCTCACTTGAACAATCAAAACACAACCACTCGTTGTTTACACAAACAAGACCACTAGTTCCATACACGAACATAACTACACGTCCCTTTTAAGTTATCTACACTACGAACAGACTCGCTATATAACACCACCCACGTACAAGGTATCTAACTCTGAGAACCCTCGGCGGCGATGGTAGGATCTCAAGCACTGGGAGCTCGATCTCTACCTGGAAAGTTGGAAAACATTGAAAGTATGAGCTGGGAAGCTCAGTGAGTGACTGAGTTTAAAACTATTAACTCGTAAATCATAACATATAACATCAATAGCTTTACAGAAGTCCAGCAAGCGTGTCAAAAGTATTAACCATTTTAAACATATGACAAATTAGTTGTGTAAGACTCGCCCAGTACAACCAATGTTCATTCTACGATGTAGTGGGGCCCGCCCAGCACTCCCATCGTCTTTGTCATAGTGGGGCTCGCCCAGCACTCACGACAGCATTGTTGTCACGGAGTACACTCAACGTCGACAACAGAAAATGACCTGTGTGCACACGGTACTATACAACCTCGGGCTTAGTATCTCAACCATTAACTCATTCAGGTCTCAGAGAAACACATGAAAACCCTTAACAGTTCTTGCTAATACATGTAGACTTGGAATTAAGGTATTTCTTCTAGTTTCAGAAAATCAGTAAACATATGCTCACAACGAACAATTTAAATCATTTTTAGGAAAACCATATATGCTTATGAATACGTGTTCAAGAGACCATAAATCTTTAAACTACATCATTCTTAGGAATTCTTTTCTTTTCATGAACACAAGTTCAAGCATAGAATTTATTTTCAGAATTCATTTTGTCACTCACAGCGTTAATATTAGATTCTCGGTTCGTAGATTTGTCCTATTCCTTCTTGGCCTGCCAAATAAACAAAACCAAGCATTAGAATCTTGGCCTCATGAATTTAAGGTTTAGGATTGCAAAAACCCTCCCATCTATTTCCTGCACTTTACAGATTTTATACCCTAAACTCACACACCTATAACTTTTCCATTACTTGCTCAATAATGATGTTATTTATACCAAACTCTTCCTTTTTGAACCCTCTAAAACTTATCTGAAGGAGTGAAATCGAAATTCCTAAAGGATGTGTCTGTAACTACCTTGAAATCTATTTTCCCCAAACACGTTTCTGCTAAACCAGAACTGTTTTCCTGCTGCAACCCGAAACTAACCTAGAATTTAAAGCAACTTCCAAACAAATTCTAACCACGACTTCTTCATGAAAGTTATAGGAACTTAAACCAGCTTTCCATCCATACCTAATACAGCTTCTAATTAGAAGTCTACAGATCAGCACATCCCAAAAACCAGAGGTTCCCCGGATTTGACAGCAAAAACACTCCTCTGACTTCCCCTTCATAAAACCCATAACATAAATTCAGATTTTGCTCGAGATTCCTTCACGAAAATTGTTCTAAAATGAGTTAACTTTCAGAAGAATTAAACCTTACCTCTTAATGCTTCTTGTGGAGCTCGGTATGATAAAAAAACCAGACGTTGGCAGAATTGAACACCAGAATTTACCATGCACTTGGACTGTGTTTCCTCCTTTTCTTCTTCAATTCCACCTTCAAAATCACCTTTCTTCTTTCTCTTATTCTCTCCCACGAAGAACCCTGTTTTATTTCACCAAATGGGTAGCCAAATGGATGTATATAACTTAAGGAGAAAGAGTTTGGCGGTGGTGGACAACCCACTTTTTTTTTTTTTTTTTTTTTTTTTTTTTTTAAAACAACATATAGTCATTCCATTTTTGTTTTTCTTCTTTCTTTTCTTCCCAAAACAATATACCAACCTACTTCCCTTCTTTCCCTTTTTAATTTTTAAGAAGTTTCAAGGAGGAACTCCGGGTTTACAAAAACCATGCGCGAGGACTCCGTTTAAGGCCATAAATGGCTTTGTTTAGCTTGCAAACATACCTCAGATTTTTTGTGTCAATAAAGCCTAGTGGTTGATCCATAAAAACCTCCTCAGAAAGTTCACCATTAAGAAAGACGAGCTTTATGTCTGTCTATCTCACCATTCGATCGCAACTTCAGTCTAAAAATCCATTTGCAGCCCACGGGTCGACATCCAATGGGAGGAGGAACGATAGTCCATGTCTGATTGCGTAAAAGAGCTTTTATTTCGATGTGCATGGCAGAGTTCCACTCAGGGCACATCAACGCCTTCTTGTAGGAGGTGGGCTAGGTTAAGGCTGGATTCGAGTTTAATGTTAAGGACCAGACCTTAGGTTTGTAAATGTCGAGTTTAGACCTAGTGACCATGGGATGAACATTGGTATTTAGGTGAGACAGGGGAGTAGGAAAAGCTGATACGGGAGAGAGAGAAGCGAAAGAGTGGGTGGATGAGGAAAAGGGGCGGGGAGAAGAGTTGGATGAATTGGTGGATAAGGAAGACGAAGTGGAGGACGAGGAATTGGTGAATTTGTGAATTGGTGGAGTCGAAAGAGTTGGAGGTGGAGGAATTGGATGATGAGGAGGAGATGAAGCATGTACAATATGGACAGCGGATGGAGGGTTAAGAGGGTGTGGTGGTGAGTTGGTTGCTATTGTAAGGTCTTGAAAGAGAAAGTTGAGGGGAAAAAGGGAAGAAGAAGTGAAGAAGAAGAGTTAATGCCGAGAGAGAGAAAAGAAGGAAGAGGAGGAGGATTAGTAGGTAAAGGAGGGGAGATAGTGATGGGTTGGTCAGAAGGTGGGACAACTGATGGAGAAATAAAGTGGGAGAGGACAAAGTCTGAAGCATTCACGTGGGTTGGGTGAAGAGAAGTGGAAAAAGGAGAGAGGGATTGCGGGAATGGTGGTAAAGAAAAGGAAGGGGCTAAATAGTTGTATGGAATGGGATTTTTCAATGTGAATTTTGAACGGAATTAATTTGAAATGGAAAATGACATTCATCAAAAATTACGTGTCGAGATACATATAATCTACTTGAATTTTTATCAAAACAAAGATAACCCTTGTGAATAGAATTGTATCCAAGAAAAACACATTCAGTAGATTGAAATTGGAGTTTGTGAGTATTATACAGATGAAGAAAGGGAAAGCATGCGCAACCAAAAACATGTAAGAGATCGTAATTTGGCAAGTGAACAGTTGAAAATAGGGAGAATTATGGGATAAAACCGAAGTGGTAAACGATTAATAAGGTAAACGGCAGTTTGAAAAGCAAAAGGCAAAAAACTATGAGGAACAAAGGAGAGAGCTATTAAGGTGAGTCCGACTTCCACAATATGCCGATTTTTACGTTCAACCCGACCATTTTGTTGAGGAGTACAAGGACATGAAACATGTTGAGAGATGCCATGCGAGTTGAGATACATGGATAATGAACGAAATTCACCCCCTCAATCGGATTGTAGGGCTTTAATTTGAGAATTAAATTGAGTTTGAACCATTGCTTGAAATTGGAGAAACAGAGGAAACACTTGATCTTTGGTTTTTAATAGATAAAGCCATGTGTAATGAGAATAGTCATCAATAAACAACAAAAAATATTTTGCTCCATTGATAGAATTTTCAGGGGAAAGGCCCCATAGATCAGAGTGCACAAGTTCAAAAGGATGTGAAGTTTTGCTAGAACTTAAAGGAAAAAACAATCTATGGCTTTTAGCCTTTTGACAAGAAGAACAAACAGAGGAATCAACTCTTGGGGGATCACCCAATTTACATGTGTCAAAGACTTTTCTAACTACATCAAAAGAGGGATGACCAAGGCTCGCATGCCAAACATTCGACTGACCACGAGAGACAAGAGCAGTAGCTAAATGTGAAGTTAAACGGATCGGACTTGCAGAAGTGGACGAACAAAGTTTGTAGAGCCCTCCCTCAAGATTGCCTTGGAGAAGAGTTTTCTTGGTAAGGAGATCCTTCACAAGAAAGAAAGTGGGATAAAATTCAACGAATGCTTTGTTATCATGACAAAGTTTAGAGATACTAACTAACTTGTGAGTAATCAAGGGGCTGTATAGAACATGAGACAGACGAATGGGTATTTTAGACGTGGAAAATAGAGAAGAATAACCAATATGAGATATAGGGAGAGACATACCATTACCCACAGTAACTTTCTCACTTCCATTGTAAGGTATGGGGTTAGATAAGGAGTTTATATCTGGGGTAAGATGATGAGTGGCTCTAGAGTCTATGTACCATGTTTCATCAGGAATGGTTGAATAGGAAGACATTTGACCAAAGTAATTAGGAGGGGTAATAGTGTTGGAGTTGGGCTTAGAGTTTAGCGTAATGACATTAGTAATAAGAGGTTGAGGTTGGGTGGTGGTGTGGGAAGAAGGTTGAAACTAAAGGTTGGCTCTATGATAACAAACAGAAGCTATATGGCCAAATTTGTTAAGATCTGGCATTGAACACGGGTTTGAGAAGTAGTGGGTGGCCGATAGGTACCTTTAGTGGGCTGAAGCGAGGTAGGCTTTGCAAGAATGATATGTTGAGAGGGATGTGGTGGGCGGGCAGAGTTAAGAGGCTGAACCGAGTACCACGCTTCGACATAGATGAACCTTGAAGTTGAAGACCTACAAAATGAGCTTGAACAACGTTTAGCTAGTCAACAGAATTTTGTAGCTCCAAACGATACTCAAGCTAAGTAAAAGGGCTCGAACATCCTTGATAGGTGGAAGCTCAGAACGATGTTGGATGGAGGTGATGAAGGCATTATACTTTGAGCCGAGACCCTCAAGGATATAAGAAACATGAACCTTGAGAGAAACTGGTTTGCCAATAGAAGAGGGCTTGCTAGCAACTTCCTTGATTTTGGCCAAATATTGAGTGACAGAAAGACCATCCTTCTTGATGCGTTGAATATGAGATTTGAGACTGAGAACACGAGAGGAAGATGTTGATTCATAGGACCGACGCAACGATTCCTAACTATCATGGGCAGTGTTGAAGGAGATGATTTTTCCAACCTTTTCTTCAGTGAGAGAGGAGTAGAACCAAGACATCACAGTTTTATTGTATTGCTCACAAACAGCAAACTCTGGATTAATGTGAAGATTAAGGTTATCAAGGTACTGAGGAGAACGGGGAATAGTGCCATTAAGAAATCCTTCAAGGCGACAAGAGTAGGCTACATTTAACAGTTGGTTTTTCCACAACAAATAGTTGGAATCATTTAGCTTAATGGGAAAGGAGTGGGAAATATTAGGGATGATGTGAGGAATAATAGTGGGAGCCGGAGCAGTAGGCGGTAAGATCGGAGGTCGATAGAAGCCAAACTGTGGTCTGGAAGGTGAAAGAAAGGGAGGTGATGAGGGAAAAGGTGGGTGAGAGGAGGTTTGGCCCGTGAGTGGGGGGATTACAGAAGGACGAGAAGTGGAATGTTGATTTATGGGTGTTTGGTTAGAAATATTTGGAAGGGGAGAAGAGGGATTGAGGTGAGTGACACTTGGAAGTTGAGTTGACTGGTTGGAAGAGGACCCAAGACATGAAGATGAAGAGGGTGGTTGAGCCATTACCAAGGAAACCTAGAAATCTGATATCATCAAGGAAGAATAAACCCTTGAAGAGAAGTTTGAAGAAACAATGCTTTTGTCTTTTGTATTTTCTTGATAAAAGCAACAAGAGTACAAACAGAGATATAAATAGTGAAGTAAAGCAACCCTACACACGTGACAAGAGGAAAGGCAGACAAACAAAAAATAAACCAAAATAACAAAGAAAAACTTAAATAAAGAAGTCTAATCAGCATGCTGTTTATCAATTCTTATGGTTGGTTTCCTTAAGAGTTTAAGCATAAATAGGTTTATGGTGCAGTTTTATGTAACACTTATTGTTTGAAAATTTACAAATTGAAGTATGTGTTTGAATCCTCCTTAAGCCTTAGACATAACCTATTATGTGAGACTATTTTTGTTGTGATATCTATTAATGATCTTAAGGTAAACCTAACATTCCTTTTGGTATTTTTTTTCATTCTTATTTTTTTCCTCTTTAACGTTTTGAAATTTTGATAGGATGATGTCTTGAATATGGTATTTCAATGGTAGAACTAATTCAAAGAAATCAAAGCTTCCAAGAAAGAGTATCTTGCACAAGTAAGGCACTTTATGCATCCTTTGTGTCTCTATTTAATGATCATCCCAATTGATAAGGAAATGAGCAATCAAGAAGATCACGAGGGAAGTCTACAAGATGGAAATCCAGCTCAATCAAGCTCAATCGAAGCTCATGATGAGCTTCAAAGTCAATGGAAGTTAGCTCCAATTCAACCCAATCATGAGTCAATCATTATGCCACAAGGCCCAATGACAAGAGCTAGAGTTGAGAGACTTTAAGAAGCATTGAATATCCACCTCCAAGCTAATGTGTCTATACAATGTGAAGAGTTGCAACTTTTCAAGATTGATGAGACACCTTTTCAACCAAGAGTCATAATGAATCTAAAAATCCAGATTCATTCACATATTTAATACATTTTGTACCTATTAAATACATGTATTTACATTTAATATGGTTCATGTATGGACTTCAAGGGTTGGGGGCTGAATTTAGAGCACATTAGTGAAAGGTTGTGTCCTTTCAAGATGACTTTTCAATTAGGATAAATAGGGTTGTAACTTTGTCATTTGGAGACATGATTTAGTTGAATGAAAATTGTTCTCTCAAGATTGAGACCCTTCCAAGCTTTTCTTGTGATAGAATGCAATTGAGCCATTCAATCCAACCTTGATCAAGTTAGATTGTGGAGTGACTCAATCTAGAACAAGATTTCCCAATCTTGCTTCTAGATCATTGATCTTAAGAGGTAATCAAATTATAGCCTTATCTCTTGGTTGATCCAAAATTCGTATAAGGACGTGTTAACTTCTTAATTCAAGAGTTCTTACTTAATCAAAGCTTGGATCTTTTGGCTAAGAGTTAGGGTTGCTTTATCATCAATAATCCTCCTTGTATTTATTTAAACATTAATCAAATGACCAGTATAACATGTCTAGTGAGTATTATTTGTGTTAATTTTTTTTATGTGTTACCTGGGGTTAGGAGGAGTACATGAATGAACCGAGACCACATATGAATGAGAGGGATCCTGAGGCTATGCAAGGCATGGTTAAGAAAGGCTTAAAGGAATTGATTGTTACTACCTATACCAACAAGGTGCATTTTCCTTTTTGGTGGCTTAATCTTGGGAACTCCAAAGTTAAGCATGCTTGGCTTGGAGCAATCCTATGTTGGGTGACCTCTTGGGAATTTTCTTAGGAAGCATGTGAGTGAGGACAAAACATGCTGAAAGGACCCGTGTTGGTTTGTGGGGACAGTCTTCACTCTTAGAAGCAGTTCAAGACAAGTAAGGTGATGTGGCCAGGTCGCAGGGGAATGTCGGGGCCATTAGGTGCCGAATCCGGATTCCAAATCCTGGTCCCAATCCTGGGCCTGGGTCGTTACACATTTTTTTAATGGTTTGTTTAAATGTTGCTATGTTCCTAAGTTTTGCATTCATGATAAGTTTTTTTTGTTATGATCCTAAGTCTTGGTAAGTTTAGTAATTGTTGGTATGTTTGGTAGTGATTTTTCCCCAAGACTTACTAAACGCGCTGGTCTCTTTTGATTTTCACTGGTTTGTTTTGATTTCCCCCCAAAAGAGTCCACCACCAGTTTCTATTTTGATTTTACTCTCAAAATCTTGATATTATTCTTGATATTATCTTTGTGATTTCTAAATCTGGCTCTCGAGAAACAAGTTTGAAGGTCCAATCCATTCATAGCATCATCCAATTTGTGGTTTCTTTTGCTTGCTCACAATGATTTCCACGTGCAGATTCCAGTAAGTATTGCATATTTGTGTTATAGTTTGGTTGAGCTCGACTTAATGGTGGTTTCCTTTTACTTCTTCATTTGTGTGGATGATCTTAAAATCTTGACATTATCTTTGTAGTTTCTGATATTTCTTCAATGATTTCCAACCAGTTTTAATTATTTTGTAAATACAAATATTATGGTGGGAATTTTTGTGAGAATGCTTGAAAATTCATAACCATAAATACCAAATGAACATACACAAGAACATTAATAAAATCACTAACAAACGTGACATGCCAAAGATGTCGAGAACTAATTAAATTGACATTCTCGCAATGTCAACGTTGAGCACGGTGGTTTCCTCTTAGTCACAAGTGGTTTAGCTTGTGAGGTGATTTCACAGTGGGTATTCGATTGAAGTTCAAGTTGGTCAAGATTTGAGGTATTTTCTTGTTCTTATCAACACAAATTAGTCCATACACATTGAGTGAATTGATCCATTTGTATTTTGCGACTTAATAAAAGCTCATAAAACTGGTTCTTAGAGTGGCTTTTCTCTCTTGCTTGATAATTTGTTTGCTGCAAATTTGCATTATGTGTGGGCATATTAACGTTTGGTTTTATAACAATTTAGATCCATCTCTAACCTTTGAAATTTTTCTGCTTAATGTTGAGCTGGTATCGAATTGATCGACTTGAGTTTTTGGAGTGGCATAGGCCAAGGCCACTTAGGTCACCCTCCTAATTGTTTTTGGATAAATTTACAACATTCAAATTGGACCTAAGATTTAGTATTAATTGTAGAAATTGTTTTAGATGTTGGTCAAGGACTCCGTAGGCAACAAAGAAATTGTTTTTGTTGGGACAACCTAAAAGTATGTGGCTTTTCCTATTGGGATGTTGGAAAAGTTGTTTGATTATTGGTTTGTATTGAACTTACTTTAAATTGAGTGTTGATGATGATTTGTAGTTATTGAATTTTGAAAGTTGAGGTTGATGTGTTTTGTCATGAATGTTTTCTAATGCATCATTATAAATTGTTTAAGGGACCTTAAGCATATGAAAGATTCATGAAATTGTTGAAGGAAAGGTTTTAAAAACATTCCTTGGAAGAAAACACTCCTTGGAATGAACACTCAACTACAACTCATAATTAGCTTTTTATATCTATCGATGAGATATTGATTATTTTATACCTTAAGTTCTCCTAGATAGTACATTGGTGTGAGTATTCAAAGTTTGTTTCAGGAGGAGTGTAGGAGAGAAATGTTTAGAACAAGGACTAGATTTAAGGAAGAAATTTTGAATTGGAAATATCTTATGTGTCCAAGAGGTAAATTGTATAATTTAGAATTATATGTTTCATTGATGTAACTGAGCATCGATTGTAATATATGTAATACATGTGTGAGATGCTCATGAAATAGATGTACTACATAATATAGATAAACTCACCCCCCTCTCCCAAAAATAAAAACAAAACACAATGTGTCTAGTTTTGGGTATATTCTTTCTAGTTTATTGTTATGAGTATTCGTATTTTGAAGGAGTAGCTTTTGAGATCAATATTTTGAGCAAGATCCAATGTATTGATTTTGGAATATTATTGACATTTAGAATGTATAATATAACTCATGGATATTCTTATAATGGATAATGTTCTTGTTTTGATAGAAGAAAGCTTGAGTTCTATCTTAAAATGAACATTGTTTTGCCATATTGCAGGAACTCAATGAAACGAAGCAGTCATATTGCAACTAGATGATAGATTAGCTTTTTTGTTGGGTTAGTGGCAAAAGCCTCATGTTGATGGATTGACTTTTTTGTTGGTACAGTACTTCATGTTACTAGCTAGTGTAAAAATTGTTCTAATGAACAAATTTGATCATTTTTAGTTTGTATGTAAAAGATTGACTAAATTTGGTTCAATGATATATAAAAAGTTATTTATGTATGTATTTAGTTTGTACCAAAACTAAAGTGATTTTATTTTTGAAATATGTTCAGTGACAGGTATCAGACAATATGATTTTTATGGTTTTGATGAATAATAAATAGTGATATATGACTATTTATGATGGTTCATCAATGTCATAGAAAATTTTTAAGTGACAACTTTTTCTTGTCATTATAAGCATTTTTGTGACTTTCAAAATTGTCATGACATGTTTTTTATTGACAACTACAAACTATCAAAGAAAACAAATGTTTTACACCAGAATACTGTCATGACATGTTTTTTGTTGACAACTACAAACTATCAAACAAAGTAAATGATTGACACTAGAATGCTGTCATGACATGTTTTTTGTTGACAATTTCAAATTATCAAATAAAGCAAATGCTTGACACCAGATTACTGTCGTGAACATTTTTTTGTTGTCATAAAAACAACATGCTTGACATTAAAATACTGTCATCAATAGATTTCTATGACAATTAAAAATTGTTGTTAATATATATATCTTGACGGAAACGTGATTTTTAGGCGTTATTTATTGACAATGTTTACTTGTCAATAAAAAATTTAATATGACGATTAACAGATGTCCTGAATATGTCTTTTTTGACAACAATTAAGTGTCATAAAACAATTAATTATGACAATTTTTCTAATGCATCATGTATAGAGTTTCCTTGATGGGGGCTTCTAGAACTAGAAAAAAAAGTCATGAAATGTGCTTATGATAACTTTTCAATGCCATAAAATCCCGAAAATCGTGATGAAGGAATGAACGTTTCACTCCGCAGCGGAAGCATTGGATCGTCTTTGATTTTATTTAAAATTAAACTAAAATTTAGACTTATGCAAATTTACTTGGAGTAAATATGGATATATTTATAGCGGATCTTTATCTCCTTCATAAAATCTTGCTGGCTATGACTCGAACACAAGACCAAAGCTTGTGGGAGTCTCTTGAAAGAAAATCCACAAGAGATTGGAGAGGAAGAGGTCTAGAGAGAATTCTCTAATTCTCTGTTGAAGAGATATGTGTTGTGTCTAATGACTCAACCCAAGGTTCCTATTTATAGAGACCAAGGGAAAATCTTTGCCATAATTAAAATATTATATTTTAATATATAATATATTAAAATATATCTTATATTTATTTGAATCTCATTCAAATCTCCTACGATATTTATTTATTTGAATATTATTCAAATTCTATAAATATCTTTTATTTAATGTATCAAATATACATTAATTATTCTAATATTTAATGTATCAAATACAATGAATATATTTTCCTCTTTTATATTTAATATATCTAATATATTAAATATTAATTTGAACACTTCAAATTAAATATTAAATTTGAACATTTCAAATTTTAATATTTAATGTATCAAATACAATAAATATATTTTCCTCTTTTATATTTAATATATTTAATATATTAAATATTAATTTGAACACTTCAAATTAATATTAATTTGAACATTTCAAAATTTTCTTTCAACTCAATTGATCTTTTAGTATTATATGAGCTAGCAAGGGGACCTTATGGACCTATAAATCATAGCTCCAATGATACAAAATTAATTAATTAAACTCTTTAATTAATTAATGTTCATTCATTAACTATAGGTTACTCCACTATAGACTTAGAGTTGCACTCTTATGCATTGTAGGACAAGTTGTGTCCATAGATATAATCATTACATGCAAGTCGATCATTCACGAGTTGTTCGTAATTACAGCTGGGTCAAAAGTCCGTTTTACCCCTATAATTACATATTGCACCTTAAGTACCATTGATCCTCTAATGAACAATCTGTGTATAATCTAATTATAAACTAAGTCCCTCTCGGGCCAGTGAGAGGGTGGGGCCCCATTGTTCAAGTCCTGAAATTATCACTTAAGGAAACTACTAATCTACTTACCCTATATGGGACGGAATGAATTCCATCTTGTGAGATTATGTTCCCAGCTCCCTATTTGGTCAAGTCCCCAAAATGGTAGGCATATTGAATCGACTACAAAAGCCACTCTCACCCATGCAAATCAAAGGACAAGCCCTCACTGGTAGGAGTTCATAACTCACTCAGGATTAAGATCGAGTCGCATATGATCATCCTGATGAAATATTAATCTTCTCAATTAACGGATTTATAAAGAGAGATTAAATATTTCGTGGTCCAGTCTTATACAAACTCATTGTATAAGATACCCCCATTCACATGTCTCCACATGAATGATTTGGATCAAATCATTTGTAACTATTACAAAGTGGGCCGTATCAATAATGTTACCAGGATAAGGCACCCAACCTTATCCATATACTATGACCCTTTAGGTTATTTATTGAACATGATCCTCAAGTATGTCAACCACATACTGTTCAAGATTACACTAATAACCTTGGATTCTTCATATAATGGATAATATTATATTGCAAATAAAATAATCAAAATTATTATTAATTATCAAATAAATCATTAATTATGAGGCTTTAGGGCATAAATCCCAACACGTGAATCATGGGGAAGCATGTATGCACTTAGAACTTTAAATCATTTTTCAATTTTTGAGAAATTTGTTTCTTCTCTTAAATTCCAAGCAAAGTTTTTTTTTTAAATTTCAATCCTCCTCTAACGAGTGCACACTCGAGGTGGATGTTGTGTTAACCTGGGAGATCAATCGGCAAAAGAAAATTTGCACTGAGGTCGTGTCGAATTTGCTTGCAAGGCAGTGGTATTCCACGGTGCAACGATTTGATTATGGTTTGCTTCAATGTTACAAATTGAAAGCAAATTTTCTATGTTTACGATGTTGATCAAATCCGAAAAGGTTCTTCTAGATTTGTCAAAATTTGAGCCGCTAGACGAAACTAATTACTACTGCTGGAGTTAGAAGCTACTGATCTTCTTTGAGCAATTGGAGGTTGACTACGTTCTTACCACAGAATGTCATGACAGATCCAAGATGGTTATTGCCAATGATCCAGAATCGTCCAAGGATGCTGACACTGTCCTTGCTCAATCAAAATGAGCCTTCGACGTTCATCCTGACAAATTCAAAAGCGACAACAAGATGGTCCGCAACCATTTGCTCAACCACATGATAAATTCTTTGTTTGATCTGTTCATCATCCAGAAATCTGCAATGGTAATCTGGAGCACTCTCGAATCCAGATATGGTGGAGACGATGCTGGTAGAAAGAAATATCTTGTTAGTAATTGACTGCAGTTCCATATGATGGATGACAAACTGGTGATGGAATAATTTCATGAGTACGAGAACTTGGTGGCCAACGTACTTTCTAAGGGCATGAAGATGTGCAAAATTCTTTAGGCAAACGTGTTGCTTGAAAAATTTTCACCTTCTTGGAGTGACTACAATAACCATTTGAAACACAAAAAGAGAGATTTGACCTTGCAAGAACTGATCAGCCATATGCTTATTGAAGAAGCCAACAGACAAAAAGATAAGTTGAATTCACAACCTTTGAATTATGTAAATGCTAGCCTAGTCGAATCTTCTATTGCATCAAAAGAAAGATTTAAAAATAAAGGAAAACAAGTTGCAAGAGAAAACCCAACGTAGAAGAAGGGACCTCAATTCAAGGCTTATGGTGGACGAATTGAGAAGTCTAATCGGAAATGCTATGTCTATGAAAAATCGAGACATAAATCGTATTAGTGTAACCAGAGGAACGAAAGACTATATCAAAATCCTGGGGCTGCTAGACCTGCTCCTCATGCCAACATTGTGGAAGATGACATCATTGCTGCTTTGGTTATGGAGGAAAATCTGGTGGAGAACAAGTTCGACTGCATTCTTGACACTGGAGCTTTGAGATATTTCTGCTCAAACCAGGATTTTTTTATGACTTCTGGAATATTGCTGATGGCGAATGTTTGTTCATAGGCAACTCGGCTATTGCTGGAGTTCTTGGAAAAGGGAAGATTCTGTTAAAACTTACCTCTAGAAATTTTTTATCTCTTAGTGATGTATTTTATGTTCCCTCATTGCATAGGAATTTGGTGTTTGGGAGTTTATTGAACAAAGCTGGAATTAGAATTGTGTTTGAGGCTGACAAGGTTATCATCACCAAAAATGGTGACTTTGTTGGTAAGGGGTATCTAGTTGATGGTCTATTTGTTTTTAATATTGTTTATGTTCCTACTACAATAAATGAAAGTGCCTTTCATTTTTCTTATGTTGTAGAATCTATTGATGTGGGGCATGGTAGATTAGGACAGGTAAATGTTGCATCAATTAAAAGGTTTAAGAACATGCATCTTATTAATATATTTGAATCACAAGAAAATAATAGATGTTCTGTTTCTGTAGAAGCAAACTTTGCTAAAAGGCATTTTAAATCAATCACAACAAGAAGTACGAAATTACTTGAATTAATTCACTCAGACTTAGCTGATTTTAGAAACACCGCAAGTAGAGGTAGAAAAAAGTATCATATATCTTTTGTTGACGACTACTCTAGATATACGAAAATTTACCTTCTAAAATCAAAGGATGAAATAGGTAGTATGTTTGTAAAATTCAAAGCTGAAGTAGAAAACCAACTGGCTAAAAAGATAAAAAGGTTGAGATCCAATAGAGGTGGTGAATGTAGTGATAACTTTCTCAAGGAATTTTGTGAATTAAACGACATTATTCATGAAAAGATTGCACCATATTCCCTTCGACAAAATGACATAGCTGAACGTAAGAATAGAACATTAATGGAAATGGTGAATACCATGTTATTGAGTTCTGGGTTATCTGATAACATGTGGGGAGAAACTGTGCTTTCTGCTTGTTTTATTCTTAACAGGATTCCCCACAAAAAGCTGGATAAGACTCCATACGAGTTGTGGAAAGGTTACTTAACTAATCTAAGCTATTTGAGAGTGTGGGGATGCTCAGCCAAAGTGGTGTATCCAGAATTCAAGAAACCTACGGTTGGATCTAAAACCTTTGACTGTGTCTTTATTGGTTATGCTCATAATAGTGATGCATATAGGTTTATGTGTTTGAGTTATAATTCAATTTGTGAATATAGAGATGCTATATTTTTTAACATATATTTCCCATGGTTAAGACTGTTAATGAGTTAGCTAGTACTTCACATGGTGATCAGTTAGTTGCTGGTACTTCACGTAATGACGAGGTATCTGTATCTTTTCCATCTACTTTTGATAGCATGCATGAATCTGAACCTAGAAGAAGTAAGAGACAAAAGATTAATAAGAACTTTGGACCTGATTTTCTTACTGTCTTTCTAGTTGAAAATTTAGATCAAATAGACAATCAATTTGCTTGCATGTACTTGATAGATGAGGATCCTACAACTTACCAAGAGACTTTAAGTTCTATAATTTCTAGTTTATGGAAAGAAGCAATTACGAGTGAGCTAGATTCTTTGATTATGAATCAAACATGAGACATAGTAGATCTTCTTGAAGGAAATAAACCCATTATATGTAAATGGATCTTCAAAAAGAAAATTAGACCAGATGGTTCAATTGAACATTTTAAAGCTACATTAGTGGTTGTGGGGTATACCCAAAAACAAGGCATTGCCTATTTTGACACATACTCTCCTATGGCTAAAATAGATACTATTAGAGTCTTGATCGCTTTTGCAACAATTCGTGGTCTTTTAATACATCAAATGAATGTAAAGATGACATTCCTCAATGGTGATTTAGAAGAGGAAATATACATGACACAACCTGAAGGCTTTATTATTACTGGTCAAGAAAACAAGGTATGCAAGCTTAAAAAATCTCTTTACGGTCTTAAACAAGCTCCTAAACATTTGTATGAAAATTTTAACAGTACTTTGGTAAACAACGATTTTAAGGTAAATTATTCTGATACATGTGTTTACTCAAAGTTGTTTCGAGCTGATTGTTTGATTATTTGTTTGTATGTTGAGGATATGCTCATTTTTGGTATAAACATAGATATGATTAATGATATTAAGTCTTTCTATCCTCACACTTTGAAATGAAAGATTTAAGTGAGGATGATGTGATACTTAGTGTTAAGGTAAGAAAAACTAAAAATGGATTTTCATTATGTCAATCACACTACATTGAAAATTTGCTAAAGATATTTGATTGCTTTGATGATACTCTTGTCAGAACACCTTACGATGCTAGTATGAGTCTTAAGAAGAATAATGGAGATAGTGTTTCTCAATCTGAATATGCAAAACTTATCGGTAGTGTCATGTTTCTGATGAACTATACTAGACCTGATATTGCATATGCTGTGAGTAGATTGAATAGATATACACATAATCCTGATAAAGATCATTGGATTGCTATTCATTGATTATTGAGGTACCTTAAAGTTACAATGAATTTTTGTTTGCATTTTAACAAGTTTCTTGTAGTATTAGAAGGATATTGTGACGCAAATTAGGTAACAGATAACGACGAGGTGAGCTCCACTAGTGGATATGTGTTCATACTAGGTGGATGAGCTATTTCATGGAAATCAACAAAGTAGACATGCATAGCACGATCCACCGTGGAGTCTGAGTTTATAGCTCTCGAGTTAGTAGGGCAAAAGGAAGAATGGCTAAGAAGCCTACTGGGAGATGTACCATTGTGGAGGGCATCAGTACCAATCTCTCTATATTGTGATTCACAAGCTGCCATAGGTATTGCTAAGAATAATGTGTATAACAGTGATCGGTTTGTACACGCAAGCGCACGCGATTGAAGTAATATAAAATGGTATGTGAATACCAAGTATCAAATCCCAAGGGAACGGAGTAACAAAACTATTGCAAGCAAAGTGTAAGGAAAATTGCAACTTAAAAACTAAAATAGCAAAAATAAGGTTGGGTTGGTGTGTTGGAAAAATTGTAGAATCTAATTGCAGAATCAAGAAATGACAATATTGGAATAAAGAAAAATTGCAGAATTGAATTGCAGAATCTAGAATTGGCAATATTGAATAGAAATTAGATAAGCTTAGTAAATGAAATTGCAAAGGGAATTTTAGAATAAGATGGGGCTCAAGATTGTCATTGCCCTAAGTTGTAATTGCAAGCCAAAATTACAATTCCAACCTACTCCACACTCAATTGTAAACCAAAATTGCATCTCCTATTCACCTTGAAATTAGGTTCTTAGGAGGCTAAGTGAGTGACTTATATGTCTATAGTCCCTCTATCTTAGATAATTTTGCTCAACAATTTTATGGGTTTTGGAGTCCTTAATCCCTATGTCTAGGGTAAGGATTAGCTTATGTCTAAGCGTTTTTCTCCATTACTTGTGTGAAATCCGCTTATCACTAACCCCATCGGTATTAGATCAAAGCTTGAGTTGCTACCTTAGTTTATCAACCTAGGATCTCAACGGAAATTTATTCAACATAAGCAAAAAATTGAGATGTAAGCTTGGTTTTTGTGGAATTTTTGGCTACAATTACTTCTTAGGGAATTCCCATCCTTGAACCCCCTAAGAATTTTTAGCCCATATTAAAGATAAAACTATTACAACTAATTCTTGAGAAAAAGTTCATATTAGAAAATTGAGAAAATTACTAATGATGATCAAAGTAAAATAATTGGACAGAAAAATTATCTTGGTAGCTTGCTTATAGAACCATAAGTTGTAATACAAACCTGAGCAGTGGCCAATAAGACTTCAAGAAAAATTCTCAATTGGAATTGAAACAAATAATTAAGGGCAACAGTGAGTTCTACTTCCTTCTCCCTTTAATTCCAATAGAAAAAATTCTATGCAAATAAAAATTGAACTTTTATAAAGTAGTAACCAACTTAGTTAAAAGCAGAGATAAAGATGATGAAGGCTCTATGGCTCCTCACTCCATCTTAATCGACTAAATCGTCTCACTATTCATAGGAGATGATTAATCTTAACAATTCAAGCTTGACGTGAATTGGATAGAAAATCGAGCAGGAGCAAGCTAGAACTTTCGGCATAATGAGAGTACAAAAAAATGCATAAAACATAATTGCTTGCAAGAAAACCCACGAATAATGATTGAATTAAAACTCAAACTTAATAGAAGAAGAATTCAAACGAAGAACAACTATTGTACTGCAAATACTCTCCATAAGACAAGTAGAAATTGAAGAAAAAATGAAACTAAAATTGAAGTTCTCGGCTAAGAACAGAAAAATAATTTTCGCAGTAAAAACTGAGGCTCGAAAAATTGGAAACCCACAAGCTAGATTCCTCTCCAAATCCGAATGTCTTTACTTATCTTCTTCCTCCATCTTTTGTAGATCTTCCTAGGGTTGAAATTTGCCAAAAATTGCGCTCCAATTCCCCCAATTCGTGCGGTAATTTAGCTTTCCATATATGCGTTTCTTTGCTTGCACCAGATTTTTCAAGAGTTCTTGCCATTCCCTGCTGTCCACAAATTGCAGAATCTGATTTTGCAATTTCCATATTTCCTGCAAACAAGACCAATTTATTTAGACTCTATTCCAAATGTCATCATATTCATTTCTCTCTTAAATTGAAGTAATCGTTCAACTAATTTCAATTGG
Source organism: Trichosanthes truncata (assembly GCA_033996785.1). Lineage (NCBI taxonomy): Eukaryota > Viridiplantae > Streptophyta > Magnoliopsida > Cucurbitales > Cucurbitaceae > Trichosanthes > Trichosanthes truncata. Next base: position 32,933,264 of record JAWPNB010000009.1, read on the forward strand.
TCTTAAGACAAAACAAGAATATTTTAAGCAATTGGAAGTTAAATATGCCTTAATTCTAAGGCTTTTCAGACAGCAAAATGAGGCATATACGCCTTAGATATGGAGCTGTGAAATAGTTGTTGAACAGTGGAATTATCTCCTTGGAGTATGTTAGATATGAGAGGAACTTCACAAATCCTCTCACTAAAGGCCTGACAAGGAGAGTAATTCTAGAGTCTTTAACAAGTATGGTACTCAAACCCTTATAGTGGATCCATAGCCCTTTATTTGGGTGGTCTAAATATAGACTTGAAGGACAATTTTGAAGTCTTCATAGCTCAATTTGAGTGGTTTGTCTCTGACAGACTTGATGAAGCAATTAACGTGAGTGTAAAGGTGTGGCTGCCTTCTATGGAAGAGTTTAAAGGGTCTCTTTCTAGAGCTCTCACGATGACGCTGTTGGATTGGTATGACAACCCTAGAGGGGGGGTGAATAGGGTTTAATAAACCGCACAAATAATCTAATTATCAAACTTTTTATACACAAATAAAAAGGATAATTAATACAATATGTAAAGTATGAAAAATTAATTCAATCTAACACAATAAACAATTAAGAGCAAATTAAAGCATGCAATAAATTACTACAATTAATTTGCAAAAGTAAATGAGAAAGAGTTAGAGAGGATGACACCGTAATTTTATAGTAGTTCGGTCAAACTCGAGCTACTCCACTCCCCAAGCGCCTCTTGGGAATTTGAATAAAAACTTTATCGACTCTTTCCATGGATTAGAGCCCAACCGCTACAACACTCTTTTTACGAGTTCAAGAGCAAACTCGATCCTTTCCACGGGTTAGGATCAAACCGTTACAAAGTTTGAAGAAAATAAAGAACACACTTAAGAACTCTCTTGATACAGTAAATTTGCAAATTTAACTCTCACAAATCAATCCTCACAACACAATAATTCTCTCTCAAGAATAAGATGAAAAGAAAAAATTTAGAGCTTGGAGAGAGCAACAATGGAGGCTTTTTGAGATGTTTGGAAGATTGAAAATTGTAAAAAACTTGTTGTGTAATTTTTGGAGAAGAAGATGGTATAAAAAGAGAGGGAAAATAGGTAAAAATCAAAATTTAATTTGGACAATTGGATTGTGATAAAAGTGAAATGAATGGTGGAGATTAAAAGAAAATAATAAATAATAAAAGAAATAATAAATAAATAATTATAATATAATATAAAATTATAATATATATATATATATGACCAACGGTCAAAAACTTATATATATAAAGATTTTTTTTAAATTGTCCAACTGCTGGCAGCATTAAATGCTGTCAGCTTTTTTTTTTTTTTTTTTTTTTTTTTTTTTTTTAATTTTAAAAACCATTAGACACAGAAAAATAATATATAATAATATAATTTTTTCTTTTTCTTTTTAAACATACAAAAAGCCACCATGTGTCACTTCTCCATAGTTCCACGTGCCACTCTCCAGATGGTCCACATTGCTGACTTGACTGCCACGTCATTGCGTCGGGAATTTTCCGTTCAAATTTAATTTGGCCATAACTTCTTCGTTTTAACTCCGATTTGAGTGATTCAAAAGGCGTTGGAATCGTTATTCCAAGCTCTACACTATGGACACTTCAAAATACTAAAATTTTTATAATTAATAGCAGGTTTGTTATCATCAAAATATTAATTAATTAATTAATTAAAATTAATTAATTTGAGATTAAGGGCCAAAAAGCCAACAATCTCGCCCTTTTTGATGATGACAAACCAAGTAAGAAAAATAACTTGAAGTTCATAAAAATCAAGGTAGTACATGTGTCCAAGTAATAATTTCAATATAAAGTCCAATATATCACCATAAAGCTCATACTTGAAAATTCACTCAAAAAAAAAAAAAAAAAAAAATTCCCCCTAAAGTAATGCAGCACTAAAACATGATACAAAATTTAGAACATATTTTTCTTAAACTTCTCCCCCTTTGGAATCATCAAAAAGACACAATTGAGAAAGATTAAGAACTATATGAAAGCTCTCCCTAAGAACATGGATACATACTTTGCATAACTCCCCCTATCAATATGCTTTAAAAAAAAAACATGCCAAATTATAATTCAAGAGGCATCACAACGAATAATACCAAACTCAAGCCTATTTTTGCAAAAGCATTCTTCATTCAAAGGCTTGGTGAAAATATCCGCTAATTGATTATTAGAGGTCACAAAATCAAGAATAATATTACCATTTTGCACATGCTCTCTAATAAAGTGATGTCTAATATCAATATGTTTAGTCCTAGAATGATGAATAGGATTTTTAGTCAAATTAATAGCACTAGTACTATCACAAAATATAGGCACATTATGAAACTTTAATCCAAAATCACAAAGAGTTTGTTTCATCCAAAGAATTTGAGCACAACAACTAGCAACGGCAATATATTCCGCTTCGGTAGTGGATAAGGCAACCGAATTTTGCTTTTTACTAAACCAAGATACTAAAGAGCTACCAAGAAATTGGCAAGTCCCACTAGTACTTTTACGGTCAAGTAAACTTCCGGCAAAATCCGCATCGGAATATCCTACTAAATTAAACTCAACATTTCTAGGATACCACAAACCTAAATCAATAGTCCCAAACAAATATTTAAAGATTCTCTTAACGGCATGCAAATGGGATTCCTTAGGACAAGATTGAAATCTAGCACAAAGACATACACGAAACATGATATCGGGTCTACTAGCGGTTAAATAAAGTAGAGATCCGATCATACCTCGATAAGCTTTTATGTCCACACATTTACCTTTTTCATCCTGGTCAAGCTTAGTGGATGTGCTCATAGGAGTTTTTGCAATTTTACCTTCATTGAACTTGAACCTTGTGAGCAAGTCCTTTGTGTATTTCTCTTGACTTATAAAGATACCATCCTTGAATTGTTTGATTTGAAGTCCAAGGAAGAAGCTAAGTTCTCCCATCATACTCATCTCAAACTCACTATGCATACACTTAGAAAATTCTTCACACAAAGAAGGATTAGTAGAACCAAAGATAATATCATCCACATATATTTGTACTAAAAGCATATCATTTTCCTTAGTCTTAATAAAGAGAGTAGTATCAAGTTTACCCATTTTAAAGCCATTTTCAAGTAGAAAATTACTAAGCCTATCATACCAAGCTCTTGGAGCTTGTTTTAAGCCATAAAGAGCCTTTTTCAACTTATAGACATGATTAGGCAAATCAAAACTTTCAAAGCCGAACATAAACTTCCTCCATAATATAGCCATTTAAAAAAGCACTTTTCACATCCATTTGATACAAGATGAAATTCTTATAAGAAGCAAAAGCAAGTAACATTCTAATAGCTTCTAATCTAGCAACGGGTACAAAAGTCTCTTCATAATCTATACCTTCCTCTTGACAATAACCTTGAGCTACAAGCCTAGATTTATTTCTAATGATATTTCCATTTTCATCCATCTTATTTATAAAGACCCATTTAGTTCCAATAATAGAAGCATTAGATGGCCTAGGGACTAATTCCCAAACTTTGTTTCTTTCAAATTGATTTAATTCTTCTTGCATGGCTAAAATCCAAAACTCATCATTTCCGGCATCCTTAAAACTTTTAGGTTCAACTTGAGAAACAAAAGCAAGATTATTAAACAAATTAAGAGAAGAACGAGTTTTCACACCTTGTTTGGGATCACCAAGAATCAAATCCTTAGGATGGGATGGAGCATACCTCCACTCTTTAGGCATAGATGAAGAACCATCTTCCTTCTTTTCATTAAGCTCAATTCTTGCTTACTTGAATCAATTTCCTTGTCTTTGTCACTAACAAGTAAATCTCCAAAATTTCTTTCTAAATCATCACTAAAAATAGACTCATTAAAAACATTATTGCAAGGTTCATCAAATACAACATGCATAGATTCCTCGATAATTAAAGTTCTCTTATTGAAAACTCTATAAGCTTTACTAGTAGAGGAATAACCTAGAAAGATACCAACATCCGTCTTAGAATCAAACTTTCCAAGCTTTTCTTTGTTGTTTAAAATAAAACATTTGCAACCAAAAACTTCGAAATACCCAATATTTGAAATTTTGTTATTCCAAAGCTCATAAGCAGTTTTATCTAAAGAAGGCCTAATTAAAACTCTATTTAAAACATAACAAGCGGTGTTAATGGCTTCCGCCCAAAAGTAATTAGGTAAATCATACTCATGCAACATTGCCTAGCAAATTCTTGCAAAGTACGAATTTTCCTTTCAACCACACCGTTTTGTTGAGGAGTTCTTGGAGCAGAGAAGTTATGAGAAAAACCATTTTCTTCACAAAAATTTTCAAAATCAATACTATCAAATTCTCCTCCATGATCACTCCTAATTTTATAAATCAAAAACCCTTTTTCATTTTGAACTCTTTTTGCAAAACTAGCAAAACTTTTCAAAGAATCATCCTTATGTTTTATCATCAAAACCCAAGTAAATCTTGAAAAATCATCAACAATCACAAAGGCATAATAATTTCCTCCAAAACTAGCAATTCTAGAAGGGCCAAATAAGTCCATATGTAATAGTTGAAGGGGTCTAGTTGTAGAGATCACATTTTTAGATTTGAAAGATGACTTGGTTTGCTTACCCATTTGACAAGCATCACAAACTTTATCGTTTTCAAATTTAAATTTTGAAAGACCTCTAACCAAAGAATTCTTGGAAATATTTGAAATTAAGTGCATGTCCTAGTCTTCTATGTCATAACCAAGAATCATCATGCAAGGCCGAAAGACATTTATCACTAATAGGGCAATCATTCAAATCAATAGTATACACATTTTCATCTCTATTGCCAACAAACAAGACTTTTCTATCACTAGCATTTTCAATTATGCAATTCTTTTTATCAAACACAACTGTAAAACCTTTATCACATAATTGACTAATACTAAGTAAATCATGCTTTAAACCATCACTAAAAGCACATTTTCAATCAAGGTAGAAGAACCATTACCTATACTACCATTACCAATAATTTTACCTTTCTTGTTGTCACCAAAGGTTACTAAACCTCCATCCTTTTTAGAAAGATTGACAAACTTGGATTGGTCTCCCGTCATGTGCCTTGAGCAACCACTATCCAAGTACCATTTATTTTTCTTGGAGACTTTCAAACAAACCTATAAACAAAAGTGTTCAAGATTGATCTTTTGGTACCCATACTTGTTTGGGTCCTAAAAGGTTAGCATTTACAAACTTGGGAACCCTTACATAGAAAAGCTTATAGTTGTCCTTTGGCCATTTGCAAACTCTTACATAGAAAAGCTTATAGTTGTCCCACATGGAAAGATTGAGTTGGGAAGTGGGTATATATAGTAGAGCTCTATAAGGGGCTTGCAAAAGGTGGATAGAGTGGTAGTAAAGTCTTTCCCCACACGCGCACCGCTGCCGCCATTCATCCTGTAGGACATGCGGGTTTTGGTAACCGGGCTCACGAGTAAAATAAGCATATTTGTATTACTTTTCTCTCCAATATCTTTTAGACAAATCATTAAATTTTACTTCCCATTGATTGTCTTGCTTGATCTGTGGATCCGAAATGGTCTTCTTCTTCTTAATAATGCTCGAGCCTTCTTCTTCATCTTACACCGATTACAAAAAGACCTTCATATAGAAATTTGGTTCTTCTTCGAAATTCTGAGCAAAGTTTATTTTGATTCCAATCCTCCTCTAATGGGTGAACACTCGAGGTGGATGTTGTGGTAACCTTGGGGAACAATTGGACAAACATAATTCGCACTGAGGTCGTGTCGATTTTTATTTCAAGGTAGTGGTATTCCACGACGCAACGATTTGATTCTAGTTTTTCGACGCTACATGGAAGACAACACATACTATGAGAATGAGAACAACACCATCAACTAATAATTGAAAATGAAGCATTTCAAATCATTTTCATTCATGAAGATATGCAAATGGAAAGCTTCTTCAAAAGCCAAGCGACTGGACTCTAATTTAATGTAGTACCTTATCATATTCCAAACCCAAAAACTGCTCTTCGTGGAAAATAAGATCCTGCCACCCCTCTCCGTGGTCTCCACTATAGTTGTGTTCCCATATCTAATTCAAACCAAAAGATGAAAATTTAAAACAGAACAATAGAATCTAAGCTATAAATTTGTACTAACAAAAAGAAGTCAAGCATCAACATAATGGATCAAAAAAACCAATCTGTCCTTGATAGTGGGCATAAGTGTGCTATTTCTAGGCTTAGTTTTATGCTAGTTTTACTATGATTGTGTTTACTTTCATGTGTTTTTATGATATTTTACAGAAATCGAGCAATTGGAGCAAAACCGGAGTTTTGAGAAGTATTTGGTTGAATTTGGAGCAAATTGGAGCTATAATTGGAGATCCAAGTGTTGAAGAGATGGAAACAAGCTTGTGAACCCGAGAGTATAACATTGCAACGCCACTTCGCAGCCTTTCAACCTTGGAGACTAGCAGACATAGGGTTGCAATGCTACTCAATAGATTTTTTCCTTTTGTATAAAATTCAAAGGGACAACGTTGCAACGCTGTCACGATTCTATAAAAAGGAAGTTTTTCTATTCGCAAATGGGAGCCGTTTTGAGAGACAAAAAACCCTAAACTAGATTCAAGCAATGTCTAAGGGCATAGAGGAGACGTTTGGAGAGATGAGGAGGAGACTCAAAGCTAGAGATCGAGGACATCACGTCGGAGACGAGTGTTGGCATGCGGCCTAAGTTTCTTCTCTATTTCTTTTACTTTTCTTCTAGATTTAGGAGTTTTTGTGGGTTGTACTTATGTTGTAACTATTTGTTTAGACCCTTGCTCGGTTGTAGTTGTTGAACATTTGGTTGATTTCTGGTTTAATTTATATATTGGCGTCTTTTATGCATCTCTTTTTATTGTCTTAACCTTTGGCCATGGTTTTGCATGTTTAACTAAATTTAGCTTGAGAGAGTAAGTTTAGTTGTAGAACACTAGATGCATGACTAGGTTTAATCTATTGCACGAGAGTGAGTAGATTAATTCTACAAGCCTTAAGAGAATCACCTAATGCCGTGTTTAGTAATAGAAATAGACCGAAAGGTTGATTTATTGATAAGCATGAGTTCAATTGAGCTCGAGAGAGGATATTGATAACTTAGTAATCCTTGGTTTAAGATTGTTAATATAAAATCAAGTCATTAAACAATTCAAGTTGGGTTTAAGGTAATCAACTATGCATGTTTCTCAAAATTGGACTCCAAAGCATGTACATAGTAGTTTAGATTTTATTTTTCTTTTTGATCACTTTAAAGTTTTGTTTCTCTAAAAATGGGCATAATTAACTATGGTACTTAATTAATCTACGAACTCCAATCCCTGTGGATGACCCTGGCCACTATTATTGCAAAATACTTAAAGGTCTGGTTTTATAAATGTAATCATGATAGGACCTTCGATAGGTCCACTAACAGTTCTCTTCTGGCACGTCAGAATGTATCAACTTCGCAATGGTAATCCCAGGCTTAGGCTAATCGAATGTCAATTTCACATGTGCACCATTTTCAAAACCAATTTAGTTTGCTCACTCACTTGGGTAATTGATGATATGTTTGATTAATCACCAAAACTCATTAAATGAGTCCATAATGGAAAAAAGGCATTGTTATTGTTGGCTTTTTGGCCATTCATCTCAAATTAATTAATTTTAATTAATTAATTAATTAATTAATTAATATTTTGATGATAACAAATCTGATTTTATTTATTAACAATTTTAGTGTTTTGAAGTTTCCATAGTATAGATCTTGAAAAGACGATTCCAACACATCTTGAATCATTCGAATCGGAGCTCAAACATTGAAGTTATGGGAAAATCCTACATGGCGTGACACGTGGCATATATGGATGACGTGGCAGATGACGTGGAAGGTCAACGGTCAACATTGATGACATGGAAGTGACGTGGTGTCAAAGTGGCGATGACATGGCATTTTCAAATGGTCGAAAATGATGATGTGGCGGATGACGTGGACGATGACATGGCAAAAACATGGACCATTAATATTTTGACACGTGGAATATTGATTATTTTAATAATTAAAAAGTCCAACGGTCAAAATTCAAAATATTTATTATTATTTTATTCCAGCCAATAAAAGGGCGACACGTGGCTTTCTTAATTAAAATAATATATATATATAATGGGTCAAACGGTCAAATGTTTAATATTATAAAATTATTTTTTTATTATTATAATATTATAATATTTTTTTATTATTATAATATTATTAATTTTGAATTTCTTTTTTGCAACCAATCAAAAGCTGACACATGGCATAAACATCTAGTTTTTGTTTTCTCTTTATTCAAGGCTTGAAAAAAAATTAGAAAAAATGGGGAAAAAATTCTGGAAAATTCTACTTCTCTTGGAGAGCATTTCCAACATTTTTTTAGCAATTTTTGAGCTTCATTTTCTTTAATTTTCATAGTCATTTGAGGGCTTTAGTTTGTAAGAATTATTCCTTACAAAAGATTGTGAGCTAAACTTTGTATATCTACTCTTTGAGAGAGTTTTTCCATATTGTTCTTCACTTTTTCAATCCATTGTAAGGGTTTCTCTTGATCCCGAAAAAGAGAGGCTGTAACTGTTCGATCCTGAACCGTGGAAAGGATCGGGTTTGTTCTTGTGCTTGAAAAAGGAACGTTGTAATGGTTAGACTCTAAGTCGTGGAATGAGTCATTGTTCTAGTGAAATACCCAAGAGGAGCTTGGAGAGTGGAGTAGGCCGGGTTGTGCCGAACCACTATAAAATTTCCAGTGTCAATTTCTTTATCCTTATCTTATTTAATTTTTGCAATTAATTTGTTGTTATATTATATTGCATAAAATTAATTGTTCTTGTATGTCAATTTTGGTTGGTATAATTTTATTTTTACATATTCTTTACCAATCTTGTTTTTAGAATTAAATAGGGTGTTTGAAATTGTTAGATTTAATTATTGTATAATTTGACGTGAATTTATTCTGCATGATTTATTGTTTAAATTAATTATTGCTAAAAGTGTGTTAGTTTGTTTAATTGGGCCCACATTAGTAAAAAGTTTTATAAAGTTTAAATAAACTCTATTCACCTCCCCTCTAGGGTTGCCATACCGATCCTATAGTTATAAATACAGCCTCAAATCACTCAATCGATAAATGCACTCTCAAGCTTTATACAACAAAAATTACGGATATAAATTCATCTTAACAATTAATTGCTTCAGAATTGATAGTTGTGAGAAACTTTGTAATTTATTAGACGTGACATACATGAGGAAATGCCCTTTTATAACAAGCAAATGAAAATTGAAATCTTTCATGTGTAAGATGTGAAAGAGTATTCTCATTTAATTAAATAATGTTTATAGAGAATGTGTATTTATAATAACCCATTTAGAGAAATAGAGAATAACATAAAATAACAAGCTAAAACTAATACAAATTGATTAAGTATATCAGTTAATATCCTCCTGCAAACTGATGCCAAAATCAAGGCATAAGTTTCAAACGTAGCGATAAAAACGATCACATGTCAATGGTTTAGTAAAAGCATCAGCAAGTGGAGATTGAGTAGATACATGCTGCAAAAAAACATCATTACGAACAAGCCCCTCACGAATAAAATGGAACTCAACTTCAACATGCTTCGTTCGCCCATGAAAAACTGGATTGTAAGCTAATTGAATGGCTGATTTATTATCACACCAAATGCGTGGAGGTGAAGTGCCAAAGATATGTAAGTCTTTTTAGAAGCTGACAAACCCAAAAGAGATCAGCAATTGTAGTTTTTAAGGTGCGATACTCGACTTCTATGGAGCTGCGAGACTGTAGACTGCTTCATGGCAGCCCATGAAGTGGGATTAGCACATAAGAAAATCACAAATCCAGTCGTAGATCAGATGTCCAATGTGTTACTAGCCCAATCGAAATCCGAATAGGCATGTAATTCAAGACAAGAAGAAGACCAAATAAAGTGAATCCCTTTATTAATAGAACCATGAAGATATCTCAACACTCTATTTGCTACAGATAAATGACATAACGATGGCGAATGTATGAATTGAGATAGCTTGCTTACCACAAAAGCAATATCGGGTCTAGTAAAGGTAAGGTATTGAAGAGCTCCTACCATGGCTCGATAAGATTTAACATCCTCCATTGAACATAAGGAATCACCAACATCACGGAAGGACGAGAGAGCAATGGGAGTTTTGCACGGTTTACATCCTATCATTCCAAAATGATACAAAACATCCCTAATATATTTGGTTTGAGTTATAGAAATTCCAGCATTAATATGAACAATTTCAAGACCCAAGAAGTATTTCAGTGTCCCTAAATCTATCATATCAAAATTTAACTTCAATTGGGTAACCAAATCAACAATATAGGAGTCATCATTTCTAGTAACTATAATATCATCAACATACAAAAGTAGATAGGTAACAGATGAGTCAAACTTGCGAATGAATAGAGAAGAATCATCACATGAAACAACAAAACCCAAGGTTAAAAGATGTGATGTAAAATGTTCAAACCATGCTCGAGGCATTTGCTTCAAACATAAAGAGATTTGAGAAGTTTACAAACAAGGTTAGGAGAAGACCCTTGAATAAAACCTTGAGGTTGTTGCATATACACTTCATCAGAAAGAATACCATGAAGGAAAGTGTTTTTAACATCAAGTTGTTTCAATTGTCAACCAAACTGAGTAGCAAGAGATAAAATGATGCTCATAGTTGGCTTTCTCACTACAGAATTGAAGGTTTTCTCGTAATTAACTCCCTCTTCTTGATGATAACCTTTTGCAACCAACCGGACCTTATGATGTGCAATGCTTCCATCAGGATGGAGCTTAATCTTATATACTAATTTACACCCAATAGAACTTTTACCCATATGTAAGGTGGTAAGGGTCCAAGTACCTTGCTTTAAAAGAGCATTATACTCCTTTGTCGTCGCATTTCGCTAAACTAAGTGCTTGGAGGTTTGTGTAAAGGAAGATGGTTCAAGATCAGAAGCATCAGAAGGCAAGGTAGTAGCAGCAATAAACACTTTTCGCTTAGAAATTCCAAATTTTCCTCATGTTTGCATTGGATGACTATTAACAGGAGATACTAGAGCTACAATAGATGTATTTGCATCATTATTGGCAGAAGCAATAATTGAATTCGGCGCACCCAAAGGAGCAGACAAATCAGAATCATGGGTGTTCTCAACACTTATACCAGCATAACAAGAGTTAGAAGAATCAAAAACAGCAGAAGACATTCCAATCGAACTTTCAGAACAAGGTTGTGATACTTGATTAGGATATAATAATGGTAAGGGCAAGGTATATGGAGAGGAATAAGGGGTAGATGAGGGAAGAGAAAGAAAAGATGAAGATGAAATAGGAAAACTTTCTTCATCAAACAAAACATGATGAGAAATGAAAAGCTTACCGGTGCTCATGTTGTAACACAAATACCCCTTATACTCTAATGGATAACCAAGAAACACACAATGGGAGGTTTTGGGTTGAAGTTTATTGGAATTATAAGGCTTAAGTAAAGGATAGCAAGCACAACCGAATACCTTGAGATGTTTGTATTCAGGATGACGAAGAAACAAGCACTCAAAAGGGGATTTGTTTTTAAGAGTCGGTGAAGGTAATCGATTAATAAGGAAGACTGTTGCAGCAAAGGCATAGGACTAAAAACGAATAGGAATAGAGGCATGGGTCATAAGGCATAAGGAAGCCTCGACAATGTGATGATGTTTACGCTCGGCCATACCATTTTGTTTGGGAGTGTAGGCGCATGATTTTTGATGAAAAATTCCATGACTTTGTAGGAAAGAAGAAAGACTATGGTTAACAAATTCCCCACCCCCATCAATCCTAAGAATTTGGATACGAGAAGATAATTGATTTCAACCAGGGATTTAAAATATTGAAAAATAGTAGAGGCATCAGATTTTCGAGCAATAGGGAAGAAGCAAGTATATCTGGATAGATCATCAATGAAAGAAACATAGTATTTATAGCTGTTTATTGAAATTTCAGGGGCAGAGCCCCATACATCACTATGAACAGGCTGTAAAGGATTCACAAAAAAGGTTTGAGAACGAGGAAAAACAGCTTATGCATTTTTCCATACAAACAATATCTGACACACCCCCTCCCGAACCACCTGCTAACTTAGCCCGGAAGATGGCGTGAAGCCAACAGACATCGTTTCCTCCCTAACGATACCTGCGACCCTGTTAAACTTGATAAACGTACTATACTTGAAATTAAAATGTCTAAACACAACACAGCGGAAGTTTGAAAGTCACTATACATACATACGGAGCAGGCCTACTTAAACCTCATTTGAACTTCTAAACAGGTTTAGAGTACTACAACCAAAATACATCCCAAACATGATTTACACAACCACGACCACTAGTGCATACACGAATATAACTATACGTTCCTCTCAGAATAACTACAAAATGTTTGGACCTGCTATACAGTTCCACCCACGTACAAAATATCAAACTCGTAGAGCTTTCGGCAGACTATGGCAGGATTTCAAGCACCGGGAGCTCGATCACTACCTGAAAAGTTGGAAAACATTGAAAGAATGAGCTGGGAAGCTCAGTGATTGACTGAGTTTATAACTATTAACTCGCAAATTACAACATATGGTAAACCCTGGGCATATGTGTCGGTAGTCAAGCGCTAAATATAAACATATAATTATCACAGTCTTTCTCAGAAATTCAACAGGTATGTCATTAAAAACTCGCAAGGCATACCAAGAATATTAACCACCTAGAAACATATGACAAACTACGTTGTGTAGGGCACGCCCAGTACAACCAACGTTCACTCTACGATGTAGTGGGGCTCGCCCAGCACTCCCATCGTCTTTGTCGTAGTGGGGCCCGCCCAGCACTCACCACAGCATTGTTGTCACGGAGTAGACTCAACGTTGACAACAGAAAATGACCTGTGTGCACACGGTACTATACAGCCTCGGCTCAATATCTCACTCATTTACTCATTCGAGTCTCAGAAAACACATGATAATCTTTAAACATTACTTGCTAGAGCATGCTTGCCTGAAATCATAACATTATCGCTAGATTTTAGCAAATCAATAAACATATGCTCACATGTAAATTTCGTTGGAAAAATCTAAGCTCACCACGAGCATTTAAAATCATTCCTAGGCAATCATGTATGCTCATAACCATGTGTTCAGAAAACATAAAACATTTAAGCTAATTCATTCCTAAGAAGTCTTATATTCACAAAGACATGATTTCAAGCATAGAATATGTTTTCGAAATTCGTTTTGTCACTCACAGCGTTAGATCTAGATTCTCGGCCCGTATACTCGACCTATTTCCTCTTGGCCTGTCAAATAAACCAAAACCCAAGCATTAGAACTTTGAATTCATGAATTCCAAGCTTAGAATTGCAAAACCATTCTATCTACTTCCAGTATTCTACCACCTCCATACCCTAACTTCACATACTCATTACTTCCCCATTACTTGGCCAAAAATGATGTACTTTATACCAAACTCTTCCTTTTTGAACCCTCTACAACTAATATGAAGGAATAAAATTGAAATTCCCAAATAATGTGTCCGTAAATACCTCGAAAGCTACCTCCCTCAAATTCAGTTTCTGCAATTCCAGAAGCGTTTTCCTGCTGCACCCTGAACTTGTCCTGAATTTTAAAGCAAATTCCAATCATATTTCGCCCATAACTTCTTCATAAAAGCTTTAGGAAACTAAATAAGCTTTCCAACCATACCTAACAGAGCTTCTAATTCAAAATCTACAGACCAGCACGATCCAAAAACCAGAGGTTCCTCAGATTTGACAGCAGATTTTCCCCTCTGACTTCCCCTTTACAAATCAACAACTTAAAGTCAGATTTTGCTCAATCTTCCTTCACGAAATTTGTTCGAAAATGAGCTAACTTTCCAGAAAATCAAACCTCACCTCTTAATTCTTCTTGTGGAGCTCAAAACGATCTAAATATCAGCAGTGAGCAGGATTGATCACCAAATCTGTCATGCAACCTTGAATTGAATCTTCTCCCCTTCTTCTTCAACTTCAAAACTAAGAAAATCCTCCTTCCTCTCTTTCTCTCATCCTCTCCCACGAAACCCTCTTCTTCTCTTTGGTAAATGAGATGCAAGATGGGTAGATGAAGGTATATTTGTAAAATGAATAAAAAAAAAAGACTTCCACTTCCTTCTTTTTTTTTTTCCCTTTTCCTATTTTTCTTTCTTTCTTTTTTTTAACAAAAAAACCCCACACATATTATTTTCTCCTTAATACCCCAAACAAATGTTTTAAACATTTTTTTTTTTTTTTTAGAAAATTCAAGGAAAAATCTCGTGAAATCTCAGTTTTACAATATCAACAGAGACAAGGAGAACGATTACAAGTAGGTAGATTTAGGGAATTAAGAACAATATTAAGAATTTGTAAATGAGGGTGTCCTAACTGGTTGTGCCAAAGAGAGGAAGAGGATTTGATTCCAACATGAGCAGCATGGAAGCATTTCGACAATGAATCATTCTTTGAGTGACAAGGTGTAATTGGATAAAGTCCATTTATATTAGGTCCTTGGAACAGAACTTTGCTCGTAGGTTTGTTCAGAATAGTAAACTTGTTAGAATAAAAAAGAATGACACAATTAATGTCAACACATAATTGATGGAAAGATAGAAGATTTGTGGATATATTTGGCACATAAAGAAGATTTGATAATGTGAAGTAAGAGGAAGGATTATAAGAAAATATACCACATCCTGTATGAGAGATAGGAAAGGAATGACCACTGCCAACTGAAATATTGTCCTCTCCATTGTACTCACTGGAAACAGATAAATTTGCTAGATCAGCAGTGATGTGGGCATTGCATCTAGCATCGGTTAGCCAAGGAGAAGAGGTAGGTCCCTGAGCAGTGATATACTGAGAGTATTGAGTAGCAACAATTGTGGCCAACTGTGGTGGAGGATGCCGACCTTTGAAATAATAGTTCACCCTGTTATAACAATCAAAGGCTATATGTTTAGGGTGATTGCATATCTGACAATTGACTCGATTATCAAATGAAGGAGAGAATAAATTTCAAAAAAACCGACCACAACCTTGATTTGAATTAAAATTGGTTGGATAATTATTCAAGCATCCTCTTCTAAAATTTCTACCACGTCCTTTGCCACGAAAGGAAGATGAAGTAGGCACAAAAGAAGGATGGAACTGTGTATTATGAGATGCAAGCATGGCCGTAGGTTGAATTGAAAGAACCTCTCTTCGATTTATTTTCAAGTGCATACTCCTCCAATTTCATCAATACATGGAGTTTGTCGAATGTGACTAGTCGTGAACGAGTTCGCATAGAGGTGCGAAAAGTATTGTATTTAACCGGAAGGCCATTAAGGGCATAGATCAACAAATCCTCATCATTAACCACAGTCGAAACAATTGCAAGCTTGTCGTTGATCTATTTGATGTGCTTAACATAGGCGTCAATCGATTCATCAGCCTTCTTCGTAATTGATTGAAGATCAATCTTGAGATTTACAATATTAGATTGAGAACTAGAGGAATAGTGTTTCTCGAGTACCGACCAGACCTATTGCGATGAAGTACAGCCAACGACATAAGCCAAAGCTTTTGGAGATAAAGTCACATTAATCAACGTCATCAACGCTTGATTTGTAGCTATCCAGTCATCATACAGAGAATTGACCGAAACAATAGAAGAAAACGACGACGACTCTGTAGATGAAGATTGCTTTGTAGATGGAAGAGACTTCGCCGGTGCAAGATTTGATCCGTCAACAAAACTAAAAAGTTTGTGGGCCTTCAACATCGATGTAAATTGAAATTTCCATAGAACATAATTTGAAGAATCCATAAGGGTGGTAATGAGATTGGAGATGTTTGTGAGAAGAAAAATTGGACGATGAACATTCTTGAGAGAAGACGGATCAATAGAAGCCATACTTGATTGAATGAAAAGGTAACCCACAATGAAAGAGAAGGAAAATGCATGGATGATTAGAGTTGACATGGGTCAAAATTAGCTCTGATACCATGAAATCTTTCACGTGTAAGATGTGAAAGATTTATTCTCATTTTATAAAATAATGTTTACAGAGAATGGGTATTTATAATAATCCATTTAGAGAAATACATAATAACATAAATAACAAACTAAAACTAATGCAAACTAATTAAGTATATCAATTAATAAAAATAAGGAACCACTTAAGAAATGGAGAGAGTAGGGAACAAATCGGAAATAAGCTCAAGAGCATCAAATGAAAAAGACAATCAACATGAATAATTTTCTTTTTTCAAATAACTTAGAAGAATTTCTCAAGAATTCACATAATTTACTTATTAGCATCATTTACAACAAATGGACAATCTAGGGATCTGACTTAAGCAAGAAACTAGAATAAATCAAACCAAAAGAAATAGAAATATTATACTGCCTAAACTCATCACCAAATCCAACCTGAATCCCTTTCTCGAATTAAACTCGTCTAAAAATGATCAGGAAAAATCAGAAGCGACTGAAATTAGGGTTTCTAACAACGACGAAGTAAAGAGTCAAAAACACACAAAATCTATTCAATCAAACTGAATTAGAACTTGAAGGGAGTGTACTGAGTGATAACATACTTACGGTACTAGACGTTGTCAAAGAAGGGGTAGAAGTAGCAGATGGCGTAGATGAGGCAGTCGGGGCCCTCGATGATGTTGTTGTTGTTATTGCCAATGGATTGGACGATGAGAATACATAGTTGTCATTGTTGTGGGTGGGAAGTGTGAAGAAAAGATTGAGGTTTCAACGATGGTAGGAAGAAATGAGAGAACAAGTGTAACGACCCATCTTAGATTGCTACTTAACATTTATTCAACAACGACCTTAACTACGAACAAGAATTCAAAACAGTTCAAACTGGATCAGGTACACATTTCACAAATTTTACTTTATTTCGGGATCCCAATTCAAAACAAATTAGTCTTGTAAAAACCATTTCCATTTAAGATAAATTGCCACAAATAAACTAAAGAAAAAACACGACTTAAGGAAAGGGAAACTTCCAGAAACATGCCACTTTAAAGTCTTAGGGAATAGGGTCGTTAAATCTCCATAGCCTTGCAAAGCCAATGTATCTTCTACGTGCCTCCCAAGTCTATCGACCACGAGTAAAGAGAAAAACAGTGTAGCATAGAGTGAGTATAAAAATACTCAGTAAGTAGCCCACTTAAAGTCCAAAAGTTCAAACACCTTAACAATTACTAGTCAACCAACCATGAACCACTCAGGCTCCTAAACTTACTCAAGTTTTACACTCCCTTGGCTAAGTGACCACCTATCCGACCCGACCTACGATATAGCCTCATTGCCATACCCTTGAGCCATGATTCCTATCCACGAGAATTGACCCCTCTAGCTAGCATACAACAAGTAGGAACACAATCCTCAAGTTCACACCTTGAAGGCACACAAGCCTTCTAGCTAGCACCTGCAATGAAGGCCACAACCTTTATGCCATCACATCGTAGGGTACACAAACCCTCTAGCTAGTCTCTGCAATGAAGGACACACCCTCTATACCATCACATCATAGGGTACACAAACCCTCTAGCTAGTGTCTGCAATGAAGGACACACCTTCCATGCCATCACATCATAAACATCCTAGGCAAGCATGCTCCAAGTGGGATAGTATGTGTCACTAGCCTAATGGTCCTAAGTCATTCCCTAACCCTAACAGGGTTCTCAAGACCATACAACCATATCTATCATCAACACATAACATTGGGGTAGATAGTCCTAACCACACAACATAATCCTCAAGCACAACAACTAACCAAGATGCTACACATACAAATATCAACTCACTTATACAACCAGTCATCTTAGCATTCAACATAATTCCATGCTTGCCAACCTTATGCCCACAAAACAAACCAGAATAAGGCAACTAATAATCATATGCTTCACATTCAAAAACATTTAGGATGCCTTATCATTTACAACTCCCATGTATAAGCCAAACCAAACATCCACTTACAGAGAAAAATTCAAATAGCTACTTACCTATTAGGCGAAAATAAATAATATTCCAAGCACCTAAAATCCCTTTCTGAAACAATAATTAGTACCACCTAGCAACATTAAAGCAACACATAAATTAATCCCTTGCATGGAGCTAAAATTACCCAAATAAATTTCAATAATTAAATTTGGGGTTGGACTTAAAAGGTGGGGAAAATCTTACCTTTCCAACTCACTGATCAAGAAGAAAAATAATTATTGAAATTTCGTGCCAAATCACCCAAATTCACCAATCTGGCCTCCACTCGTTCAATTAAATCCAATAGTTTATGGGTTATATTAAATACGCCAAAACAACCCTTCAAATTTCACAAAAAGAACTAAACATGCATCCAATGATAATTAAATTTATGCTTGGCCTTTACTGTATAAATAACTCATAAAAAATCTAACTTATTCTTACCCCACTAGTGTTGAACAATGGCTTAATACGCCTAAAAAATCCCACAAATGGTCTCCAATTGTGTTGGGTGTCCTATAAGATTAATCTGACGATCAAGGGTCACTTTAAATGGCCATTTAATAACTAAATCAACCACTATAATCCTTAAATCCACCTTAAAAGAGTGTCAAAACCTTACCTAATACAAAACGATGCTGAAAAAGTGGTTATGCACGTGTTGGTTGGCCAAAAAAATAATCCTAAAAATCATTTCCTCCTCACTGTCAATGCAAATCGAGAGGGAGAGGGGAAGCGGCGACCAACGACTTGACGTGCTCAGTGGGGGGAGGTTGGAAAATGGTAATTCTGGCGATGATGAGGTAGGTCCGAGCAGCGACAGCGAGGTAGGTCAGGCAAACTTGGGCGTGTGGGTCATGGAGTTGGCATTTGCTATTGGTCTGGCGCAGCAACGAGTTAGAGCTCTGGTGTAGCAGTGACGGTTGGGCAGCGTTTGGCAGATGGAGGTAGCGCCGAAGAAAGCTGTTCATGGGAGGAAAAAGACAGAAGAAAAACGATGGAAAGGAGAGGGAGTTTCGTTTGCATACGGCTTCATGAGAGAGAGAGATATGGGAAATGAATTAAAACAAAAAAGAAAAAGAAAAAATAGGGAGTGGTGGTGCGTGAATGGGGGAGGAGAACGAGGTGAGTTGATTCTCTCTCCTTTTATTTCTCAATATCTTTTTTCCAAAATTCAAACAACCACCACATATCAAATTTCCCTTTTTTTTCCTTTTTCCAATCTCAATTCCAAAATCAAAATCAACTTTAATAATTTTTAATTTATCAAAGCGTACAAAATTCCATACAACATTTACTTTCCAATAATAAACCAACTAGAAAAAAAATGTAGGACATTACAACCTTCCCACCTTACGAACTTTCGTCCTCAAGAGTTTATAGTCTTGAAATAGCTTAGGATACAAAGCTCGCATTTCGTCTTCTTGCTCCCAAGTTGCTTCCTCGACCTGATGGTTCTGCCAAAGCACCTTGACCATATACATTTCTCAGTTACGGAGAGTCTTTGGGTCCCTTGCTAGGAATTGCACAGACTTCTCCTTATAACTCAAGTTCTCATGCACGCGCAAGGGCTCGTGATCAATGACATTCGATGGATCTGACACATGCGTCCATAACATCGACATTTGAAATACATCATGAACTGTGGAGAGAGAGGGTGGCACAGCCAATCGATATGGCACAAGGCCAATCCGCTCCAAGATCTCAAAGGGCCTTATAAACCTAGGATTCGACTTCCCCTTCTTACCAAACCTCAGAACTTCTTTCATTGGTGCCACTTTGAGGAACACGTGGTCACCAATTGCGAACTCTAAGGGGCTGTTTGGTAGAGTGTATTGGGTAGGATTGGTTTGGAATCCAAATCCAAACCCTTGTTTGGGCCACTGTATTCAAATAATGGGTTTGAAAAATGGAACACGGTAGGGTTGTAATGGGTTGTAATGCCAACACGCTAGAGAATACACGCGACTTCTTCTCTCTCTCACATCTCTCTGGAATGAAACATTTCCCTTCTCTCGATTTCTCTCCACCTTCCTCTTCCTTCATCGACAACAACTCTCCGATGGATCTCGTCTCCAGGTCTGTCCTTCATCTCCAATCTTTCGTTTCGGCAGATCTCTTCTCCACCTTCTTCTTCCTTCATCGTCGAACAAATCGATCACCGACCTCAGAGGATTGCAAAAACTCTTCGGCAGATCTCGTCTCCAAGTCTGTCCTTCATCTTCGATCTTCGTCTTCGGTAGATCTCGTCTCCATCTTCTTCTTCCTTCATCGTCGAACAAATCGATCACCGACCTCAGAGGATTCCGACAACTCTTCGGCAGATCTCGTCTCCATAGGCACGGGCCCCTTCGTTCTTCTTCTCCACGGCTTCCCCGAGCTCTGGTACTCATGGCGCCACTAGCTTCTCTACCTTTCTTCCGTCCGATATCGAGCCATCGCGTCCGATCTCCGCGGCTATGGCGACACTGACTCGCCGGAATCGCATACTTCCTACACGGGGTTGCATATTGTCGGCGATTTGGTTGGGGCTTTGGACGAGTTCCCCATTCCTTCAAACGCATCTCCAGAAATCGAACCAGAAAAATTGTTATTCGACAGATACAGAGCCTTAAGCGCCACAATTTGCTTCGCATCGGGCAATGGACCTTGAAGCCCATTGTTCATCAGACGAGAAGGTGTTTCTGGTAGGCCATGACTAGAATTGTGAATTTTGTAAGAATTTGCTTTATTATTTATTTATTTATTTTTATCATCAACCTTTTGATGATAATTTATGTTTTATCTAACTGAACTGTGCTCGAATTAACCTAGTTGGTAAGCAATTAATCATGGATGAAGGGATCTATTATACTCGAAATTGAAACTTCAAATCTATGAGTTAAAGACTTGGATACATAATAAAATCAAATTGCTAAACTGAAGGTATTGTGCTGTTCTCCTCTCCTTGGTAAGTTAGATTGCAAAATTTCCAGAGTGAGACATTGTATAAGTTGCTGTGGAATCTCTTTCAAAGGTTCCTTCATCAACAACTTCATAAATCACAAAAAAACAACAAAGCCCTTTGGAATGTCTAAGGTCTCAAGGTTTGTTGCTCACTCTCCGTCTCCACCTTCATCTTCCTTCATCGCCGTTTTACTTTTGCCCTTATATGACTGAAATTAAGGCTTGATAATTAACCGCTGCCCTTATATGATATTAGAGCTCTTTGAACTTTTCCAACTTTTTTTTTCTTGAAACAAAGGTTTGGATTTGGTATTTGAATGTCCATTTGGGAAATCGACTTCGGATGCTACTTTTGCAGAAGGGAAACTGTGGAAGCAACCGCCTCCAAGTCAATTTGTCTCTGGTTTTCTAGCGCCGCACAATCCCGAGGAGGTAAGCTTAGATTTTTTAAGTTATGTGATTGCGATCCAATGTAACTCTTTCCCACTGGACTGCCGTTTTACTTCTCGCTCTATAAATGAGTGAATAATTATGCATTTGAGTTTTAGTCAATTAGATCAGAATTCTTCTACTCTACTGTGTGCTCTCTTGAACTTCACTTCTTTGTGCTAAGAACGATTCTTCTTTTCGTATTGAGATTCCATCTATGGGATTGGATTAGTTCAGATTTAATACTTTTCATCAAATTGCGAGAAATACTATCCACCATGTTTTTTGGAAAAAGAAAACATTACACCTTGAATTTAGTTGATGTCAAATTTTGATGAGCAGGGAATAGTTAGTCTTGAGTATCCGAGTATGAAAATCTCTTATGTTTACCTCTTGGGTGAATGTGATTGTTAAATTGGGATTGTGCTCTTATCTTTGTGTGGATTATATAGTAAAATGCTTGGTTCGTCTACTACATTCTCACCTAATTATCATTTCAAATCTATTGTATTTAAGATTTCCTTTTTTTTTTCTAACCTCTAGCATCACCATGATTGTTTCCTTCATCTCTGCATACATTAGGACCAAGTTGCACCTATTCTTGCTAGATCTAATTTGCTCATTACTAGGGATATAGAGTGGGCAATACTTGTCAACTCATATATTAAATTACTTATCTTGTTGGTTGGGTTTCTATGTCACATCTATGTATTTCAAACTCTTTTTATTTAATGAAAGGGGATGGTGAGTTACATTTATTTGCAATGACTTGGGTGGTTGAGTGTAAAATAGTCACATCCATTTATGTAAACCCTTTTAATGGTGATGGTGGTAGTTGGTGATTAATTACATCTCTTCTTCAATCTCTTCTTTAAATTTACCACTCTTGAGACCCAAACACATGCACTACACTCTCTCACAGAAGGATTCCTCTCTTTGGTAAGCATTCAACTTGATCATATGAGTTCATTTACATAATATTCTATTCTTTAAATGTAGTTTACTTTTTAAGTATTCTTCTTATGCCCTTCATTCTTTATAAACTAACTTTTTTTTTTGTTTCTATCAAATGTCTACATCACGTGGTCTACTGTAAACCCGGAGTTCCTCCTTGAAACTTCTTAAAAATTAAAGAGGGAAAGAAGGAAAGTAGGTTGGTATATTGTTTTGGGAAGGAAAAAGAAGAAAAACAAAAGAGAAATGGAATGACTATATGTTGTTTTTTTAAAAAAAAAAAAAGAAAAAAGAAAAAGCAAGTGGGTTGTCCACCACCGTCAAACTCCTTCTCCTTAAATTATGTCCATCCATTTTGCTACCCATTTGGTGAAATAAAATAGGGTTCTTCGTGGGAGAGAGTAAGAGAAAGAAGAAAGGTGATGCTGGAGTTGTAATTGAAGAAGAAAAGGAGGGAAGATCAATCCAAGTTGCATGGAAGATTTTGTGTTCAACCCTGACTACCTCTGATATTTGGAACGTTTTGAGCTCCACAAGAGGTATTAAGAGGTGAGATTTGTTTTTCTTGAAATTTAACTCATTTTGGAACAATTTTCGTGAAGGAAGCTCGAGCAAAATCTGAATTTTTGTTATGGGTTTTTGAAGGGGAAGTCAGAGGAGTGTTTTTGCTGTCAAATCCGGGGAACCTCTGGTTTTTGGGATATGCTGATCTGTAGACTTCGAATTAGAAGCTGTATTAGGTATCGATGGAAATCTGATTTAATTTCCTATAACTTTCATGAAGAAGTCGTGGTTAGAATTTGTTTGGAAGTTGCTTTAAATTCCAAGGTTAGTTTCGGGTTGCAGCAGGAAAACAGTTCTGGTTTAGCAGAAACGTGTTTGGGGAAAATAGATTTCAAGGTAGTTACAGACACATTCTTTAGGAATTTCAATTTCATTCCTTCAGATAAGTTTTAGAGGGTTCAAAAAGGAAGGGTTTCGTATAAACAATATAAATTTTGACCAAGTAATGGAAAAGTTATGAGTGTGTGAGTTTCGGGTGTTAATCATGTGAAATGCTAGGAATTGATGGGGTGATTTTTGCAACCCTAGGCCTTAAGTTCGTGAGGTCAAGATTCTAATGCTTGGTTTTGTTCATTTGGCAGGCCAAGAAGAAATAGGACAAATTTACGGACCGAGAATCTAATATTAACGCTGTGAGTGACAAAATGAATTCTGAAAATAAATTCTATGCTTGAACTTGTGTTCATGAAAAGAAAAGACTTCCTAAGAATGATGTAGCTTAAAGATTTATGGTCTCTTGAACACGTATTCATAAGCATATATGGTTTCCTAAAAATGATTTAAATTGTTCGTTGTGAGCATATGTTTACTGATTTTCTGAAACTAGAAGAAATACCTTAATTCCAAGTCTACATGTGTTAGCAAGAACTGTTAAAGGTTTTCATGTGTTTCTCTGAGACCTGAATGAGTTAATGGTTGAGATACTGAGCCCGAGGTTGTATAGTACCGTGTGCACACAGGTCATTTTCTGTTGTCGACGTTGAGTGTACTCCGTGACAACAATG
This sequence comes from Trichosanthes truncata, assembly GCA_033996785.1. Classification (NCBI taxonomy): domain Eukaryota; kingdom Viridiplantae; phylum Streptophyta; class Magnoliopsida; order Cucurbitales; family Cucurbitaceae; genus Trichosanthes; species Trichosanthes truncata. Next base: position 32,957,309 of record JAWPNB010000009.1, read on the forward strand.
CTGTCGTGAGTGCTGGGCGAGCCCCACTACGACAAAGACGATGGGAGTGTTGGGCGGGCCCCACTACATCGTAGAATGAACATTGTTTGTACCGGGCGAATCTTACACAACTAATTTGTCATATGTTTAAAATGGTTAATACTTTTGACACGCTTGCTGGACTTCTGTAAAAGCTATTGATGTTATATGTTATGATTTACGAGTTAATAGTTTTAAACTCAGTCACTCACTGAGCTTCCCAGCTCATACTTTCAATGTTTTCCAACTTTTCAGGTAGAGATCGAGCTCCCAGTGCCTGAGATCCTGCCATCGCCGCCGAGGGTTCTCAGAGTTAGATACTTTGTACGTGGGTGGTATTATATAGCGAGTCTGCTCGTAGTGTAGATAACTTAAAAGGGACGTGTAGTTATGTTCGTGTATGAAACTAGTGGTCTTGTTTGTGTAAACAACGAGTGGTTGTGTTTTGATTGTTCAAGTGAGGTTTTAACTAAAACTGCTCCGTGTGCATATGTAGAAATTTTCCAGGGTTCCGCTGTGTAATATGTAAAGTATTTCGTTTACAGGTATGGTTTGTTTATCAGGAATTAAAAGGGTCATAGGTATCGTTAAGTAGTGAAACGATGCCTGTTGGCTTCACGCCATCTTCCGGGCTAAGTTAGCAGGTGGTTCGGGAGGGGGTGTGACATCTACATTAAAAATTGTTTGTTGTTTTTTCCATGCTTCAAGGAGCACATAATCAATAATCGAGCCAAACATCGTATAAGTATCATTCCTTTCACTCCTTCATTTTGTATGGTTTTGTCATTTATCATCTCACTGTTACATTAACTCTATTTTTCCTTCTAATTTGTTTACTTTCTTTTGTAGGCCTTGTATTTTTACAGTTGAATCTGTTTAGTGCACCTTAAATCGATTCATCTTCTGAACGTAAATTTTTTTCCACCCTCTATTTTTTTTTTTCTGTTTATTATCAAAGACATTGTTATTTACATATTTTTTTAGAACTTAACTCTATTTGTTGTATGTTGTGATATTATATATGTTACACTTTTTAGAACTTTCTTTTTTGGTATATTACATATATTTTGGTAATTGTTTGTAATATATATGGTTGTGTGTATACTTCTTTTCGTGAATGAAGTTGTATTCAATTATTACATAAATTGTACATATTTTGGCTTTTTGGTTCCCTATGTTACTAAACTTAGAAAAAAAAAGTTTCATACTAAATAAATCTGTTTTTTTTTTTTTTTTAAATACAATAGATGGCAACAAGTTAGAAATTTTTTTAGCATAAAACTTAGAGACCAAAAGGTAGGGGATGCTACAATGATTTAGTAAAGTTGCATAATTTTTTTTTTTTTTAACATAATAACTTGCAAAAGTTAAGCATTATTTATCACATGAATTTGGGGAAAAAAATTGTACATAGTTTGGCCATTTGGTTTTGTAAGTTACAAAAAAATTTCATACTAGATAAAAATGTGTTTTTTTTTTTTTAAATACAAACAACAATTATGAATTTTTTTCGCATAATAATTTTGAGACAAAAAGATAGGTGGATAGTTACATCTTTTCAAAAAAAAAAAAAAATTAACATAATAATTTGCAAAAGTTAAGCGTTATTTATCACATGAATTTGGGGAAAAAAATTGTACATAGTTTGGCCATTTGGTTTTGTAAGTTACAAAAAAATTTCATACTAGATAAAAATGTGTTTTTTTTTTTTTTTTAAATACAAACAACAATTATGAATTTTTTTCGCATAATAATTTTGAGACAAAAAGATAGGTGGATAGTTACATCTTTTCAAAAAAAAAAAAGAAATTAACATAATAACTTGCAAAAGTTAAGCATTATTTATCACATGAATTTGGGGAAAAAAATTGTACATAGTTTGGCCATTTGGTTTTGTAAGTTACAAAAAAATTTCATACTAGATAAAAATGTGTTTTTTTTTTTAAAAAAAATACAAACAACAATTATGAATTTTCTTCGCATAATAATTTTGAGACAAAAAGATAGGTGGATGCTATATTGATTTAGTAAAGTTACATCTTTTCAAAAAAAAAAATTAACATAATAACTTGCAAAAGTTAAGCATTATTTATCACATGAATTTGGGGAAAAAAATTGTACATAGTTTGGCCCATATGTTTGAAATATTTTCTTAATTATTACATGTATTACATTAGGGTTATGGGAGGGAAGAAGTTTTTATGTAGTATTTATCGGGCGTAGGCCCGATATTTATATGACATAGTATGAATGTCATACATGCATATCATGCGTTAGTGGGGTTGTATACAAGTCTTATAGGACATTTGATGAAGCAGACTCAGCTTATAGGATATACAATATGGGTACGATGAACCAAAATGAGTTTGTAGAATCCAAACCTAATAGAGGACGTAGTCAACACGTATGATGTACATCTGTACCCATATGTAGTGGAGCATATCATGCTTTCGTACTTGTTTTAGGATTCGTAATTGGTGCAGTCGTAGTTATCTTAGGAGCCCTACTATGGAAGCAATGAATCTCATGTACCTGAATATATTTTTTCAGGATCCTATAATTAAAGTAGTAAATGGACGGGCTGGATATTGACCCGAATGAGTTGATAGCAATTCTTACTGTCATATGCGCCACACAATTCCAGTTCATAGCAACATTCGCTGCAATTATGCAAGGGCAACGGAGACTTGAAAACCAATCTCCCTATGTAAGACACCAAATTAGGCAATTAAATTTCTTCCGACTTATACATGAAAGCGATTTGGCTTGCCGTGAGAATACACGGATGGATATAAGAACATTCACCATCTTATGTGAGTTGCTTAAGGTAAGAGGGGGGTTAGCCGGGACTCAATATGTTGACGTGGAGGAAATGATTGTGATATTCCTCCACATCGTTGCCCATGATGTTAAAAATCGGGTAGTGCGCAGACATTTCGCAAGATCTGGTGAGACTGTGTCAAGGCACTTCAATGCAGTATTAGACGCGATATTGAGACTGCACGAGGTGTTACTAAAGTCACCCGAACCAATCACCAACACTTGTCAGGATGAGAGGTGGCGCTGGTTTAAGGTACATAAGTGACACTTACATTGTCCTTCCAACTGGAGATATGATTTCACATCTAGAAAATTGAAACCATATCTCCTGTTTCATTGCAGAATTTTTTAGGTGCATTAGACGGGACACACATCAGAGTGAACGTTAGTGCAGCCGATCGCCCACGATATAGGACGAGAAAGGGTGAGATCGCCACGAATGTTCTTGCTGTATGTTCTCAGAACGGTGAATTCATCTTTGTCCTTCCTGGATGGGAAGGATCTGCATCCGACTCTAGGGTTCTACGTGACGCAGTATCCAGACCGACATGGTTAAAGGTCCCAAGGGGTAACCACATTGCTACTATGGTTCGAACTCCTTCATTTTAGTATATCACTTACATGGTTCTAATGTTCGCATTGATGTACCTGACATTATGGCAGGTTACTACTACCTGTGTGATGCTGGATATCCCAATGCAGAAGGATTCCTAGCACCATACAGGGGAACACGTTACCATCTAACTGATTGGCGAGGAGAGAATCCACCCACCAGCCCGAAAGAGTTGTTCAATATGAGACATTCATCAGCTCGAAACGTGATCGAAAGGGCATTCAGTGTATTGAAGGGGAAGTGGGCGATCCTTCGAGGAAAATCTTATTACCCCATTGAAGTCTAGTGTAAAACGATCACTGCATGTTGTTTGTTACACAACTTGATCATTAAAGAAATGGGTCCATACCCAATATTTGAGTCGGCGCACCCAAGTGATCCCGACTCGAATGAGATGAATGCAGACAACATTAGCTTCGTGGAGACAACAGATGTCTGGACTGGATGGAGGGATAACCTCGCCGACCATATGTGGACGATTTGGAATGGGAATTGACTCATTGTCGACATGGACTTTTATGTCCTTTGTTATTTCTTTCATAGATGCTTTTGTGGGAATACTGTGTAATTGTGATTTAGAACCCATATATATTTTTTTGGCTCTGTACATAACATTCAGTTCATATGAATGAATTAATTACATAATCGTGAATGCTTTCTTGAACATATAATTTCGTTTATCGATACGTTTCCACAAAAAAAAAACAATTTAACTATAATATTTAAATTGATGTATTATTGCAGATGGCAGAATCCTCGTCACGAAATAAAAACTCCAAACATATATGGACACCTGAGGAGGACGCTGTGTTCGTCGATTGTCTAATGCATCTCGTCCAGGCTGGTGGCTGGCATACCGATAATGGCACCTTTAGGCCGGGATTTCTGATCGTTGTGCAAAAGATGATGAAGGAGAAGATGACTGGATGTGACATGCAAGTTTCCCCTAATTTGGAGTCGAGGCTGAGGACTTTGAAGAGACAATACCAAGCAATTTCTGAGATGATGGGGCCTGCATGTAATGGGTTCGGATGGAATGAGGAACGAAAATGCATCGAGGCTGAGAAAGAGTTATTTGATGATTGGGTGAAGGTATGACAAATATCATGCTAGTTACTTGTTTAGATAAAATAGTTCTTGCCCATCTTCTAATTGTTCACATACTGCCATGCAGGGTCATCCGAATGCTCGAGGACTCAGAAACAAGCCATTCCCTTGGTTTAATGATCTTGCCATAATATTTGGAAAAGATAGAGCAACGGGGGCAGGGGCACAAACTCCAATTGAGATGACATCAGATGGTGCGATTGATCTGGATGATGACTTCCCCCTTGACTTTGAAAATACATTCGTCCGGGATCCACCAACAGTTGATACATCAATTGGGGAAGAGACATCAGGTACGCCCACAAGTCGAACAGGAGAGTTTGGAGGGCCTAGACCGAGTAGGAGGAGGCGTATATCCTCAAAGTCCAACATGTCAGACATCCTGAACAACGGGTTCAACTTAACCGCGGAACAGATTGGGAGGATTGCATATTGGCCTTCTGAAAAGGACCGCATTGAAAGAGCCCGTGCGAACGAGCTATATGGAGAATTAAAGGCGATCCCTGGGATGACAAGGCAGGACTGCATGGCTGTTGCGAAGACCCTTTTGTCAGATAGTATGATGCTAAACTCCTTCTTTGCATTCTCCCCTGATTGGAAGTATGATTACTGTGTTGAAGTCTTAGGGAGAGAACCTGGACCCCAGCCCCCAATGGATGACAACTCGATGCGTTCGTCTCCTTCATCTACTACTTAATTATCATTCAGTTATGTATTGGACTACTATTATTATCTTTCATTATTCCTTTAAGTTTATGTTGTATGATGTTATGATTTCCAGAACTTCTACTATGTTGTATTGTTTGATGTTTTGTAATTTTGCCAACTTTAGACCTTCATTGCGAACTACTTTAATTATATGTTCTTATTAATGTTATTTAATTTTAAATGATCATAAAAGGAGTGATTGAGATATCGATATACTTTTACAAATTACACATAGTATATTTCGTATCTTTGGAGCAATTGATCCACATAAGAAGGGAAAATATGGATATGCAATTCAACAAAGAATTTATCAAGTACAAAAAAATGATCAAAAAAAGCAGCTAAAAATTGTCTTCAAAAAACAGCATAAACAGCTCCAATCCAACCCAACCCTGCACCCCAAACATAGGTTTCAACAAACCAGACAGACTCAACACTGCACCCCAAACACAGTAATCAGCATTCCCAGGCTTTCTGATTACAGCCCAGAATTCCCAGGTTTTGTGATTCCCAAGCTTCCTGATTACAAACCAGCGTGTCAAACAGCCCCTAAGTCTCTTCACCTTGTGTCGGCGTAACTTTTATGCCTACTCTGTACAGTTAACATCCTAACCCGATCTTCTAAACTGCCTCATTCCTAACCTTGACCAGTATGGGTCCTAACAACTTACGCTCGCCTACCTCTCCCTAATACAAAGGGGACCTGCACCTCTTTCCATAAAAATCCTCAAAAGGTGCCATGGCAATCGGTTCTTGATAACTATTGTTATAAGCAAACTCCATGAAATGTAGGTGTGTATCCAAACTACCTGCAAAGTCCAAAACGCAATCTCGTAGCATATCTTTCAAAGTCTGATTCAACCTCTCCATTTGACCATCAGTCTAGGGATGAAAGGTTGTACTAAAGTTACACTATGAGCCTAAAGCTCTTTGAAAACTCTTCAAAAAGTTCAATATGAAAATAAGGGTCCCTATATGAAACAATCTTCATAGGAACCCCGTGAAGCCTGACCACTTCCTCCATGTACAATTGTGCCCATTTCTCAACCGTATAAGTAGGTTTCCCCAGCAAGAAATGAGCAGACTTGGTCAGTCTATCAATGATCACCTAGATCACCGTGAAACCCCTAACCATTTCAAGCAACCTGATGATAAAGTCCATGGACACTTCCTCCCATTTCCACTATGGCACGCTCAACGGCTGCAACAGCCTCGTTGGCCTTTGCCTCGAGGCATTTATCTGCTGAAATACTAAACATTTCCTACTGAAGTCTGCAACATCTCTCTTCATACTGCGCCACCAATATAACTGTTTCAAATCCTGATACATCTTGGTATTGCTCGGGTGCATAAAAAATGGGGAGTTATGAGCTTCAGACAGAATCTAGTTCTTGAGCTCATCCACCACGAGCATGCATAATGGTTCTCTAAACAAAGGCTGAGATTTTCTTGATGGGAATCTATCACACGCTGCCTCAAGGTTGGCTGAACAATCAACTTAGCCAACTTAGCAGTAAATTCTCTTATCACCACATCTATCCCTACACGCTCCACGTCTGTACGCAAGTGAGCCTGACTAATAACCAAAGCTGAGGTATGAGTTGACTTTCTACTGAGGGCATCAACAACAATGTTCGCCTTGCTTGGATAGTACAAGATCTCCACATCATAGTCCTTTACTAACTAAAGCCACCTGTGCTGCCTCATGTTCAACTCCTTATGAGTGAAGAAGTATTTGAGGCTCTTGTGGTCTGTGAAGATTTGGATCTTCTCCCCATACAAGTAATGTCTCCAAATTTTTAAGGCAAAGACTACTGCCACTAATTCCAGGTCATGAGTTGGGTAATTATGCTCATAGTTGTTCAATTGTCGGGAAGCATTAGCAATCACCTTCCCTTGCTACATCAATACACAACCCAGACCTTTCTTAGATGCATCACTGTACACTACAAAACTCCTTGTTCAATCAGGCACGATCAAAACAGGGGTTGAAACCAATCTATGTTTGGGCTCTTGGAAGCTAGTCTCACAGGCACCGTTCCAAAAGAATGTATTCCCCTTTCGAGTCAACTAGGTCAAAGGTGAAGCTATCTTGGAAAAATCCTGGACAAAGTGTCTATAGTATCCCGTTAAGCCCAAAAAAATCCGCACCTCAATGACTGAAATTGGACGAGGCCATGTAGTAATTTGCTTCCACCTTTGCTAGGACCACAGAAACTTCATCCTTCGACACCACGTGCCCTAGGAAGGACACCTGCACAACCCAAAATTCACATTTGGAGAACTTGGGGTATAGTTTGTTTGCCTTGAAGGTCAACAACAGTTTCCTCAAGTGAACCTCATGCTCCTGATCCTACTTGGAGTAGACCAGTATATCATTGATAAAAACTATCATGAAGGTGTTGAGAAACTCTTTCAACACTCTGTTCATCAGGTCCATAAAGACGGCATATGCATTATTCAATGCAAATGAAATCATAGTAAATTCAAAATGCCCATACCTAGACCTAAAAGCTGTTTTTGGGATATCCTCCTCTTTAATCCTCAACTGGTGGTACCTCAATCTCAAATCAATTTTTGAGAACACTGCAGCTCCGTGCAACTGATCGAACAGGTCATCGATCCGAGGGAGGGGATATTTGTTCTTCATAGTTACCTTGTTCAGCTCCCAGTAGTCTATGCACAAGTGCATCGACCCATCATTCTTCTCCACAAAAAGGACTGGCGCGCCCTAGGGAATAACACTAGGACGAATAAAATCCTTGTCTAGTAGCTCTTGTTTTTGCAACTTAAGCTCCCTCAACTCCACTGGAGCCATTCTATAAGGACCCTTTGATAAGGGAGTTGTCCCTAGTTCGAGCTCAATGTTGAGATCTACTTCTCGAACTGGAGGTTTTCCATGTAAATCTTCGAGAAATACATCTGCAAAATCTTTGACTACTGGTACACAGGTCACCTCCAGTTTTACACTTCTCGTGTCTGTCACACTGGCTAAAAGCGCCCATGCTCCTTGGCTAACCAATCTTTTCGTCTTCAGCCCTGAGACCACTCTAAGGACCACCTTAGAATTGGATTCCTTGAACCTGAAGCTAGGTTTCGTTTGGGGTCTAAATACAACTTCCCTAAAGTGGCAGTCAATGTTGGCATGATTTTCAGCCAACCAATCCATGCCCAGAATAACATCAAAGTCGCTTATCTCCAGGACTATCAGTGTCACATCCGACAAGCAATCTAAGACTAGAACCTGACAGGCCTTAACCTTATCTCGAGTTAACAACTCTGCCCCAACTGGGGTCGTAACTAGCAGGTTAAAACCTAAAGAGTGTGTACAACTAGAATCGAACAACACAAAGGCATAATGGCCAAGAATCAATATGTACCTGCGACCACTATGCCTAAGCCCTATACTGACTTGTTGTAGAAGCATATGCCCTTCCCTTTTGTTGGCTCTTCTGCGCACTAGGGTTTCTGTTTTCAGTGCAACTAGCAGCCATATGGCCCCGCTTACCACAGTTGTAACATGCTCTCAACTCGACCGTTCTTTTCTCACGACATACTGATGAAAGGAGCCCTATGTTAAAATGTTAACATGTATTATACAATAAAATATTGAGGTATTCAGAATTATAGAATCCAGAATGGAATGACAAATTGTTTCTCCTAAAAGATACTTGACTTTGGTAGTTAAGGTTGATTAAAATCAACTTGAATAGAATGAAAAGACTAGTATGAGGTAATTCTCTAAAAGTTAGATTTAATTACTTTACTTGTCTGTAAAATTTTCCTTTCATGAAAGATAATCATTGAGTCTTTATTGGATAGGGTTACAAGGCCAAAGAATACATTTGGCTTACACATTCTGACCCAAATGGTCTAGTGAATAAATAGGTCAAATAAAGACATGAATATTTCATCACTCTCGTTGATGAGCATTCAAGGTACAAGTATCTTTACTTAATACAACATAAGTCTAAATTTTTGAAAAGTTGAAGAAAATTGAGGCTAAATTTGAAAATTAATTAGGTAAATCTATCAAGACATTATGATAAGATCATAATAGAAAGTACAAGAACCTTAAGTACTAAGACAAATTGATAGAAAATGGGTTTTTATCCCAATTATTTTAAATACCAAGTAAATTTATGTGAAATTGTAGTGCAAGAGGAGAAACAAAACATTGTTGAACATGGTCACATCAATAGTGAGTTACACGCCATTACAAAACTCAGGTTAGGAAATGCAATAGAGATTGCATAGTGAACATTATTATTCCCTCCAAAAGTGTCTACGAGACAATTTTGAAATTATAGAAGAGTAGTAAAGCTAGATTACAACACTTCACTATTTGGGAATGTTAAGCTTACATGCTGAAACAAGCCTAAAAAGGTTGTATATGTTCAAAGATATGCCTAAGTGTAGGCCACCCCTAAGGAGTACAAAATGGTCTTTTATCTAGTCGTAAAAACAATAATACATCTGTATGAAAAATATCATTTTTCTATAAGGAATGTCAAATAAAAGACTACAAACCTTTAATAAGGTGAGATAGTATTAATAAATTGGTCCCAAGTGAAGCCACTAAATAGTTAACAAAAGTTGTTAACAATTTAATTACAGTTGAAAGTCAAATGGATCCTAGTCATTAATTGGATAAGCCTCATCGTAGTGGGAGAGTTATGAGATGACTCAACCTTTACAAGGACTTAATTGAAGCCTAAGTTGTCCTGTTAAATGACAAAGTAAAAGGGCTTATTGCCCTCAAAGTGAGACTAATGGCAAAGAATTAAACCTAATAGGATAAAGAAGACTGCGAGTAAACTTTCTCACTTGTTGCCATACTAGACTCTGTAAGCATTATTTAATTCATTGTCGCATATGAAACATAAAAAAATGAATGACACAAATCAATAAGAGAGGTTTATATCCAAAGATCAAAAGCATAAAGGTTTGAAAAATAATAAAGGTTCATTTATGAAATGAATTTTACAATTAGATCTTTGAATATAAGGTTTGATAAAAGTATCAAAATCTATGACTTTGGATAAATATTAATGAAGTTTGTATGGGCAAGAAAATCATTAATTGCATAGTGATTTTTTCGCATGTTTTATGTTGATGATATTTTACTCATTATGAATGATGTAAGATGTCTATCTAACATAAAAAGTCGACTAAGTAACCAATTTCAAATGAGTGATTTGGAATGACTCGATATATTTTACATGTCCAAAATGGAGATTTTAAGGACAAAATGTTAACTTTGTCTCAAACATCGTATATTAATAAAATTGTTGTCAAATATTTTATATTTATGTCTAAGGAGGATTATATTAAGACACCTCAAATGTTGAGAGCATATGATTAATTATCTACTCTAAGTGTGAGACAATTAATACATAAATGAGATTTAACAATTGATATACAATTGGTTAGCCTATATTAGTTAAACGAATGGTATGACCATTGAGTAGAAAATTAAAAAGTTTCTCAAATTATCTATGGATAATGAGAATTTATTGTGTATGGAGTAAAAGATTTGATCTTTACAAGATACACTGGTTCTTACAAATATTTAGGAAATCTATGTTAAGGTAAATTTTACCCTAGGTGGTGGAGTATGGTATATAAAGTTAAATTATTTTTCTTGTGAAGCAACAAAAGAACTTATTTGACTCAAATAGTTCCTTGAAGATCTAAGTGTTTCAGATCTAATTTATCTATCATCTTTATTATGATAATAGTGGTGTAAAGACTAATATTAAGAAAATTAGAACACACCAATGTATAGAGAATCGTATCGAGAGAGAGAAAGCATCATGGTAGTGACCAAGATGGCTTTTAATGGCAGTCGTTTGGATCTATATAAAAAGACTCTCCAGGCTAAAGTGTTTGAGGGTCACTTAGAATGTATAGGATTACGAGACATGCCTCATCTTTGCCAGGGCAAGTGGGAGAGCATATTGGGTATAGAGTATGCCCTAGGATACATGTCTTGCCGGCTTTAGTGCAAGTGGGAGATTATTGGAATTTACGTCCTAAAGCCTCGTAATTAATGATTTATTTAATAATGAATAATAATTTTGATTATTTTATTTGCAATATAATATTATCCATTATATGAAAAATCTATGGTTATTAGTGTAATCTTGAACAATATGTGGTTGACATACAAGAGGATCATGTTCAAGAAATAACCTAAAGGTCATAGTATATATGGATAAGGTTTGGTGCCTTATCCTAGTAACACTATTGATACACCCCACTTTGTAATAGTTAAAAATGATTTGGTCCAAATCGTTCATGTGGAGACATGTGAGTAGGGGTATCTTATACAATGATTTTGTATAAGACTGGACTACGAAATATTTAATCTCTCTTTATAAATCCGTTAATTGAGAAGATTAATATTTCATCTGGATGATCATATGCGACTCGATCTTAATCTTGAGTGAGTTATGAACTCCAGCCTGTGAGGGCTTGTCCTTTTATTTGCATGGGTGAAAGTGGCTTTCATAGTCGATTCAATAACCCTACCATTTTCGGGACTTGACAAAATAGGGAGCTGGGAACATAATCTCACAAGATGAAATTCACTCCTTCCTATATTGGGTAATGATAGGACTAACATAGTTATATATTTTCATACTTAAATCATGTTAGTTTAGAGGTTTTAATGTAATTAATTGATCATTTTGTAGGGATTTGAGCATAAGACATGTTCCGAGAGATTCTACGTTGAATCACGATTCCAACGCATCCAACCGGAGGTCATTCGGACACCTGAGCGAAAAGTTAGAACAAAAATAGCAGTGCTGCGCGCTGGGTAGCGTCTAGACGCTGTCCAGAGCGTCTAGACGCTATCAGCAGTTCCCTGAAGCCTCCCTCGACGCTGCGGAGAGCCCCTGTGACGCTGGGAGCGTCTAAACGCTGTCCAGAGCGTCTAGACGCTTCGTCGATTCCTATATATAGACTTTTTCATCCTCTAGGTCATTTGTCTCCAATTTTCAGCCGTCATGAGACCAATTTAGGCTTTCTCCTCTCTGTTTTTCAGTAGTTTAGGATAGATTAGTAGTTTTTTTTTTCATCAAACCTTGGTGTTGAATCGAGCTTGTTTGAACTCAAGGTTTTCTATGGAGATGCTCGGCTAAATATTGCAATTCCGGTTCAGAGGTCGGTTGTAATCAGTTGCGACATTGTGAGGCTTGTACTTTAACTTAGTTTTCTTTTAATTGCAAGTGTTCTTTAATTCCCATGTTAATTTTATAAGTATGTATTTTGATTAAATTGACGCCTTAATCCCTTTACATGCTTTATTGCTAATCACGATCATGATCCGTAATTGTCATGTTGAATGAACCGGTAGCATTAGAATTATCACATGTGTATGTTTGTGGGTTTCCATGATACATGGCTTGCATGTTTAATTCTAGGAATTAAAGAAGCATGTTAATTAGGTGAAAGTTATTTTACCTCATCGATTGTCTTGGTCGTTCCAAAGTTCGTAATGCCTTTACCTAAATAAATTGAAGCGTTTTCGTAAAGATTTGTTTAGGTAATTAGCATTAACTTGACGTTCGTTAGAGTTAATGATTTTAGGGAACATGCACTTTTTCGGGTTTCCTAATAAGTTGACCGAGTACTTGCATGGTTAAGATTAAATATTTTGAATGTCTATGATAAATGTTTGCAATTGAATATAACCGCACCTCTGAACTGGAACTTGGTAAGAGTTGATTTTTATCCTTTTCAGCAATTGTTTTATTTTTGTCAATTTTTATTTCCATTTAGTTTGAAAATATTTTCCAACCCCCCCGCCTTTTTAATTGCTTTCTCATTTGCAAATTTAACTTAAGAAATTAATATTCGGTTCCCTGAGATCGACCCGGTCCACTAAATGCTACAAGTAGCTTAGGATCGGTTTATAAATTTTAATTTGACGAGCCCTCGACAAGCTCGCTTCGAATTTGGCGCCGTTGCCGGGGAACCACTATTAGTTTCTCTTTGTTAAATTTGATCTAAAAAAAAAATTCTATTTTTTTTTTTTTGGTCTATTCCTGTTCTTAAATGGTAGCAAACCCTCAACATTATTGGACATTTGATAGAGCTGCGTCGTACGCTGATGAGGTTAGTGAGCTTAAATCTCAAATTTCTGATTTAACCTCTTTAGTTCTTCAATTGGTAATAAGGAGACTACAAGAAGTGGAGACATGTAAAATTTGTTCGTTCCAAGGACACACCACTGAAGCATGTCCTCAGTTGCAGCGGGATTTCATGCATAACGCCTACACTATAGGAGGATTTCCTGGTCATCAAATGAACTACGAGCATCACAATCCCTATCTTGAATGGGATCAATCTAGCTTTGGCTATGGATACCAGGAGGAGCAGTCGAACCAGTACTATCAAACTTCAGACTCAGGTATGTCTTTAGAGACTTTAGTGCATGAACTTGCTAATACCACTCTCCAGTTTCAGCAGGGAAATCTCCAATTTCAAAAGGAAAATCTCCAATTTCAAAAGGAAAATCTCCAATTTCAAGAGGAGACTCACGCTGGAATGCAAAGTCTGGGTGACCAAATTACCCAGTTGGTTGATTCCGTGAGAAGACTGGAGAGTCTAGAAGAGCAATACTCTTTTGACATCACTGAGGAAAGATTTTTTGAGGAAATCGACACCGGCAGTGATGAGGGAGTTTTGAATTTTGTGCCATGCCAAGAACAGGTAATTTGTGAGGTTAAGGAGGAGTCCGAGCTTACACGCAAAGAGGAGATTCAGGTGATAGAGTTGGAGGCTAAAAAGCCTTCGCATGTTCTATTCCCTAACTCTTCTATTAATTTTGAATTGCCTTTTCTTTATTCTCGTGAGTACTTAAAGTCTTTTGTTTCTTTTGAGTCTGTTAAGTTAGTTGAGTCTTACTTTTTGCCTTTCATTCCTTATATACAAAATAACAAAAATAATGATCTGTCTGGTACCCTAGAGAAGCAGGAAAGCCTTCTAAACTTGGAAGGTTACATTGATTCAAGCAAGAAGGGACCGAAGAAAGTAGAAGAATTTTATGTGCCCTGACACGTGCCACACGGCAAGTCGAGCAATTGACTATAAAAATTTGCGCTTCCTGGAGGCAGCCAGGCTTGAAAATTTAGTTGCTTTCTTTTATTGCTTTCTATTTTTATTTTTCCTATCTTAGTTTGTTTTGCTTTGTTTTGTAGGTAACAAATTGACCTTTGAGCAGAAGAATTATCATTCTTGGAGGTTTCCACCGCGTCACCACCCACCTACGTGCTGAGTTTTCATGGGAGGTTTTCTGTTCCCTTTTCTTTTTATCCTTTCATTTTCACTGATTTTTGTACATTGAGGACAATGTAGAATTTAGGTTGGGGGTAGAGGTTATTATTGTGCTTTGATGACGTGTTTAGCATGATTGGTTGAGTCCTTGAGCAACTGAGCTCGGACCTATTTTTAGGATTGATAGTTGCGTTTATTTGTTGTTCTTGAGCACCTGATCTCGGACTGTTGATCGATTATGTTAAACATGATTCTTGTGTGAATTTTTTTCAAATTTTGTGTGAATTATGAGCTTGAATGCTTGATGATGTGTTTGCTTGTTGCTTGATGAGGACAATTGATGACATGCATGGTATGTTGCTGTAATTGCATTAGCTGAAGTATATGAATGCTATCCTACTTTGAGTCTTTTTGTGCCTAACTCTCAAAATTTTCTAGTCTTTCCTGCACGATCTGAACACGTTAGCCTTTCCTTTAGTAGTCTTGAAGGCTTAGGGTGGGATTATAGAGCTTGTATGTCTATTGTCACCCCGATAGGTGTAGGGCTAGTTGTTGAGTGGAAAGATTGATAGCTTGTAATGCGTTGCTTAGGAGAAGTAAAAATATGATTTGCCTAGAAAAAGAAAGAAAGAAGGAAAGTGTGCTTGAAAAGAAGATCATTCTTGAAAAAAAAAAGGAAAGAAAAAGAAGAAAATAAAATAAGCTTGTAATGAGTTTAGTGAATCAAGGAGTAAAAAGAGCTACCCCTGTTGTGATCAGTTAGGCCATCCATTGAGCGAGTGCTCTGGATACGGGTCCCTACGACATGTGTGTGAAAGCTAGTGCCCTTTGGTTTTTAAAGTGATACAAGTTTATCCCGCGGGTTTGAGTTCAGGCACCTAGTAACCTACTACTTGTTTGATGGTTTGGAAGCTTGGTAGCTAGTCCTAGTGCCAGTGTAGGGGGAAGATGGATTGAGAGCTTTATAGACCTTCTCCGGGCTTGTAGAGACTACTTTACGAGACCACACACACACGTGGGAAAGAATAGAAAGAGTTTTTTTTAAAAGTGTCTCAAAACGTGGATAGTGTATGTCTGCTTCTCTTTTGTGGTTATTGTGATATTCCTAAGTATTGAAATTAGAGTCTCGTGCATGCAATCATTGATTCATATGTTTATTATTTTTGTTTCGGTCTTGCTCGAGGACTAGCAAGATTTAGGTTGGGGGTTATTTGATAGGACTAACATAGTTATATATTTTCATACTTAAATCATGTTAGTTTAGAGGTTTTAATGTAATTAATTGATCATTTTGTAGGGATTTGAGCATACGACATGTTCCGAGAGATTCTACGTTGAATCACGATTCCAACGCATCCAACCGGAGGTCATTCGGACACCTGAACGAAAAGTTAGAGCAAAAATAGCAGTGCTTCGCGCTGGGTAGCGTCTAGACGCTGTCCAGAGCGTCTAGACGTTATCAGCAGTTCCCTGAAGCCTCCCTCGACGCTGCGAAGAGCCCCTGTGACGCTGGGAGCGTCTAGACGCTGTCCAGAGCGTCTAGACGCTCCGTCGATTCCTATATATAGACTTTTTCATCCTCTAGGTCATTTGTCTCCAATTTTCAGCCGTCATGAGACCAATTTAGGCTTTCTCCTCTCTGTTTTTCAGTAGTTTAGGATAGATTAGGAGTTTTTTTTTTTTTCATCAAACCTTGGTGTTGAATCGAGCTTGTTTGAACTCAAGGTTTTCTATGGAGATGCTCGGCTAAATATTGCAATTCCGGTTCAGAGGTCGGTTGTAATCAGTTGCGATATTGTGAGGCTTGTACTTTAACTTAGTTTTCTTTTAATTGCAAGTGTTCTTTAATTCCCATGTTAATTTTATAAGTATGTATTTTGATTAAATTGACGCCTTAATCCCTTTACATGCTTTATTGCTAATCACGATCATGATCCGTAATTGTCATGTTGAATGAACCGGTAGCATTAGAATTATCACATGTGTATGTTTGTGGGTTTCCATGATACATGGCTTGCATGTTTAATTCTAGGAATTAAAGAAGCATGTTAATTAGGTGAAAGTTATTTTACCTCATCGATTGTCTTGGTCGTTCCAAAGTTCGTAATGCCTTTACCTAAATAAATTGAAGCGGTTTCGTAAAGATTTGTTTAGGTAATTAGCATTAACTTGACGTTCGTTAGAGTTAATGATTTTAGGGAACATGCACTTTTTGGGGTTTCCTAATAAGTTGACCGAGTACTTGCATGGTTAAGATTAAATATTTTGAATGTCTATGATAAATGTTTGCAATTGAATATAACCGCACCTCTGAACTGGAACTTGGTAAGAGTTGATTTTTATCCTTTTCAGCAATTGTTTTATTTTTGTCAATTTTTATTTCCATTTAGTTTGAAAATATTTTCCAAACCCCCCCCCCCTTTTAATTGCTTTCTCATTTGCAAATTTAACTTAAGAAATTAATATTCGGTTCCCTGAGATCGACCCGGTCCACTAAATGCTACAAGTAGCTTAGGATCGGTTTATAAATTTTAATTTGACGAGCCCTCGACAAGCTCGCTTCAGGTAAGTAGATAAGTAGCTCCCTTAAGTGTTGATCTTGAGCCTTGAACAATGGGGCCCCACCCTCTCATTGGCCCGAGAGGGACTTAGTTTATGGTTAGATCGTAAACAAATTATTCATTAGAGGATTAGTGGTACTTAAGGTGCAAGATGTAATTACACGGGTAAAACGAACCTTTAACCCAGCTGTAATTACAAACAACTCGTGAATGATCGACTTGCATGTAGTGATTATATCCATGGACACAACTTGTCCTACAGTGTATAAGAGTACAACTCCAAGTCTATAGTGGAGTGACCCTAGAGTTAATGAATGAAAATTAATTAAAGAGTTTAATTAATTAATTTTGTATCATTAGAGCTTATAATCTGTATGTCCATAAGATCCCCTTGCTAGCTCATAGTAACACTAAAAGATTTATTTAGTTGAAATAAAACTCTGAAATGTTCCAATTACTATTTAATTTGAAGTGTTCAAATTATTATTTAATATATTAGATAGATTAATTATAAAAGAGGAAAATATATTTAATGTATTCGATATATTAAATATTAAAATAACTAATGTATATTAGTGATAAGCCTTAGAATTAAGGCTTTTTTAACTCTCAATTGCTTAAAATATTTTTGTTTTGACTTAAGATCATTTGAAAATAATCGAAAGATTGCTTCAATTTAAGAAAGAAATAAAAATGATGACATTCAGGATAGAATTCTAAATAAATTAATCTCGTTTGCATGAAATATGGAAATTGCAAAATCAAATTGCAAATTCGTGATTCTGCAATTGTTTATCGGGCAGGGAATGTGGAAGTTGCAAAATCAAATTGCAGAATCACGATTTTGCAATCTGGAGTAGTAGAAAAGTTCAAAAAAGGAAAAAAATCTACATTAAACCCATTCCGAAAATCTTCAATTACAGCCCGATTTGGAGGAATTTAAGCACGAAATTTGGGCATTCTTCAACCCTAATGAAGGCCTATAAAAGGGGAAGAAGAGGAGGAGCAACGGAATTCAATTTCGGAGCCGTTTTGGAGTTGTTTTTCGACTTTTTTTTCAAGTTTTCTTCCTATGTTTTCTGCAGTTTTTTTTTTTAATTCTATTTTCTGTTTTCTTAAAGACTGCTGCATTTTTTTAGTTCTACTTCTCCTTCAATTTATCCAATCCAATTCAAGTGAAGAAGAGGGGGTTTTTTGAGGCGTTTTTAGAAGTTAAATTCGTGGGTTTTCAATTCGAAGTACTATGTTTTTCTGCACAATTTTTTCTCTATTTCTGCTCATATTTCTTCCTCAATTTTCTGTTTGCTATCAAGTTTAGTGATATTTCTGTGTTATCTACATTTGCAAGTTTAGTTTCCGTTTTAATATAGTGGAGTGATGATCTTTTCAAGCTTTATTCACGAGTTGTATTATGCTTTATGTTGAATAAAAACACTTTGATTATGGGTTTTTTTATCTCTGTCTTTTAAGGTTTGGTTTTTCTTTTTAGTGTACCAAAACAACTACCAATTCCTTTCAAGTTTATTTATGTACTGTTGTTCACAATTTTTGGTTTCCTTTAATAAGTTAATGTCTTGATTGGAAATTAATATCAAGTTTCCTTTTTTATTTCCATTTACAATGAGAAGTTTTGGTGGTCTAATTTAGCTATTGTCTAGAATTGTGTTGACTATTTTTGCCCAAGTATTTTTTTTTTAACTCATTTAGTTTTAGTTATCAATAGTAATTTTACACAATTTTCCTTAGTATGATGTTTTCTTCAAAAATTAATTGTAAGATTTTTACTTTCAATTTGAGCTAAACTTCTAAGGGGGTTCAAGGATGTGAATTCCCTAAGAAGTAAATGTAGCCAAAATTTCAATAAAAACCAAGCCTACATCTCAATTGTTTGCTTGTGTGAATAAATTTCCGTTGAGATCCTAGTTTGATCAGCTAGGGTAGAACCTCGAGCTTAGATCTAATACCGACGGGGTTAGTGATAAGCGAATTTCGCACAAGTAATTGAGGAAAGAGCTTAGACATAAGCCAATCCTTACCCTAGACATAGGGATTAAGGACTCCAAAGCCCATAAAATTGTTGAGCAAAATTATCTAAGATAGAGGGACTATAGACATATAAGTCACTCACTTAGCCTCCTAACAACCTAAATTTAATGCTAATAGGAGAAGCAATTTTGGTTTACAATTGAGTATGAAGTAGGTTGAAATTGCAATTTTGGCTTGCAAATACAACTTAGGGCAATGACATTCTTGAGTCCCATCCTTTATCCAAATTCATTTTGCAATTTCATTTTCAAAGTTTATCTAATTTTCTATCTAATATTGCCAATTCTAGATTCTGCAATTTCTGGTTATTTCCATTATTGCCATTTTTCGATTCTGCAATTTAATTTTGCAATTTCTGTTATTTCGATTATTGTCATTTCTAGATTCTGAAATTAAATTATGCAATTTTTCTCTTTGTCAACACACCAACCCAACATTATTTTCGCAATTTAGTTTTCAAAGTTGCAATTTTCCTTACACTTTGCTTTGCAATATTTTTGTTACTCCGTTCCCTGTGGGATTCGATACTTGGTACTCATATACCATTTTATATTACTTCGATCGCGTGCGCTTGCGTGTAACATCCGATCAACTAGATACATTAAAGAAAAGATATTTATAAAATTTGAATAAGATTCAAATAAAGAAATAAACATCGTGGGAGAATTTAAAATATTTGATTAAGATTCAAATAGATTAAATATATGTATTTTAATATATTAGATATTCAAGTATATATTATTTAATTATGGTAAAGATTTTCCCTAGATCTCTATAAATAGAACCTCTGGGTTGAGCCATTATAATATATATCTCATCAATAGAGAATTAGATAATTCTCTCTAGACTTTTTCCTCTCCAATCCCTTGTGAATTTTCTTTCAAAATGCTCCCACAAGCCTTGATCATGTGTTCAAGTCATAGCTAGGAAGACTTTATGTAACGCCCGGCTTATTTACGGGCATTAATTTCAAATTATGGAATAAAGTGAAATGATTTTCATTTGGAAAGTAAATATGAAGGTTAAATTGAAATTTGGAATGAGAAAAAGGGTATTATGGTCTTTTAGAGAAGATATTTTTGATTTTTTTTAATATAATATTATTTTATTATTATTTTTATTTTTTTATTTTTATTTTTTTTATTCTTTTCTTCTTCTTCTTCCCGCAGTCTCCTCCCGATTTTTCTCTCTCTCTCTCTCTCTCTCGCCGAAGCTTCAGCCCCGCCGCACGTCTCCGCCGCACGCCGCCGGCTTCCCTTCCGTCGCAGCGTCCTCGCCGAAGACGTCCACCGCTGCCGGAGGTGACGTCCGAGAACCGCGAAGCTCCAACCACGCCGCCGGTGCAGCTCGTTCGTCCAGCCGTCCGCCTCTCGCTTCTGCTCAACCGCCGACCGCCATCGCAGCTGGTCGCCGCCGCAACCACTAGCCGTCCAGCCTCGCAACGACCGTCGGAGCTCCAAAATCGAAGACCCACCGATTTCGATCGTCGGTGAGGCCCCGCCGCAGCTCGTTGCTGAACACCCAACCCACGTCAGTGAACGCCTCGAAACTCACCGGAAAACACCAGATCTGTCCAGATCCGCGAGCCTCGCACGAAAATGAGCCTCTACGTTCCCTCACGCGCCGATCGGAAGCCCCACGCGCCGGCCACGCGCCGCCGTCCGCCGCTGCACGCCCCGCCGTGCTCCGGTCACGCGCCGCCGTTCGCCGGAGTTGGGTAAATATTGCCAATTGGTCTGTTTCGTCGAGTTATTAATGTTAGAATGTGTTCTAGCGTAATTCGGATGGTTTAAGACATGTTTAGGACACTTTTTAGGTGATTTGTCGAGGACATTGGATCGTACTTGGAGTGGGAACTCGAGAAGCTCATTACTAGAGGAGGAAGGGTATTTTAGTAAGTAAAGACTTAAGGTAAGGGATCTCACAACGAAAGAAGTTTTCAAAACCTTGAGCTAGCTCTATGTTTACTTTGAAAGTTTATGTTTTTCATGTTAAGTATTTAAGAAAGAAAGTGTATTACATGTATGTCTTTGAAATGCGATTGCTATGACTTATGCATTCATAACTATGTTCTAAAACGAATGGGACCTCATGCATGTGTTGTGTGCTCATGAAAAGATTTATGTAGGCCGTGACGATAATTCTCCCAAAAGTTTTATGTGGGTTTTGAGGGAACCCGAGTCTTCGGACTCTCTATGCTCCCGGGGTTCGAGAGTGCCCCCACGATGGTAGCCGACGGGCTTGAGTCTTCGGACTCCACGATGGTAGCCTTCGGGCTTGAGTCTTCGGACTCTACGATGGTAGCCTTCGGGCTGAGTCTTCGGACTCCATGATATATGTTAGCTTTCGACCTTAACTCTCAGAGGTAGGGAGGACTCTATTCGATGGAAAAACTGTCTTCGGACTGATCACGAGGCCCTCGGGAGAATTTAATCGTTCACGAGAGCCGCTAGGAAAAGTACATGGTTTATAAAAGGAATTTTAGGTCCCCTACTAAAGCGATGGTTTACGATGGTTTTATGATTTAAAATGACATGTTGCATGTGATTGAAACTCTTACTTTGAAACTATGATTGACTTACTGAGTATTATTCGTTAATACTCACCCTTTTCCTTTTTAAAATGTTTTCAGGTAAGGCTAAGATCGGCCCTAGCGCGTGACCGGAGATCAGCTACTCGAGTCATGGGAGCCGACCGATCGCTATTCCGCTTCTTTTATGTTTCTGGATGTACATAGAACTCATGTCGAGTTTTTTTAATGTTTAGGAGAATGTTTCAAAGTCTTTTAACCTTTCTTTGTAAATCGTGCACGTGTATTTGGTTTTCTGCTGTTTGAACCCTAGCATCATATTGAGAAGTTTGTTGGATGCTAGGAAGTTGTTTGAAAATCTTAGAAGTGTGTTTTTCTGTCTTATCAGGTAAGGGTCAAATTTTTGGTTTTCGCGTAGTTACGTCGTTATGCTGCCGAAATTATTGGTAATATAGCGACGTGACTTAGTAATGACTCTTAGGTAGCGAGAGTGAGCCTATAGGGTCGTTACACTTTATAGAGATAAAGACCCGCCTGAAATATCTCCATATTATCTTCAAGGTATGTTTTGCTTAGCCTAAAATTTTATTTTAGTTTAATTCCAGATAAATCAAATGCAATCCAATGCTTCTATCGTGGGTTTAATTCGATTATTCCTTCATCCTACTTTTTTACAATTGAAACACATCTTGGCAGCCAAAAAATAGGCCTCATCATGATGCTTTCCACAACTTGCACACGGTACATTACCCTGACCAGAAACCTACTGGGAACCCATGCGCTGGTTCTGACTAAAATTCTGGTTCAACCTACTGAACGCTTGGTCAAACTTCCATTAAAAGATTGTTTCCTCCAACCCCTTTGTAATTCTAAGTAAATCCTTTGTTTTGGGATAAAATTTCTCATATTAGAGTCAAAGTGTTAAGACATTTATTTCAACCAAAATCTACCAAGATTCTAAGTTTCAAATAGCAACATGATTTTTTTTTTGTACCAACCTCTAAAGGCTTGTAAACACAAATCATAAAGTAAAACATCAAATCATACTCACATACTTGGAGTCTCAACATTTTAATTTCTTCTATCTTCTCGAAAGCAAATTTTTTTACTTTCTTCACTTCTCTACCTCATATTTGTCTTTGCTAAGGCCATAATACTTATGATGTCTGGTTTAATCTCAAAACAAGGATTATCCTTAGTAACAAAAAAGTATGTCTCTTGTAAAACCGAGATTTCACGAGATTTATCCTTGAATTTTTTCTAAAAAAAAATGTGTTTAAAACATTTGTTTGGGATAAAATGTGTGGGGTTTTGTTTTTTAAAAAAAAAAGGAGGAAATAGGAAAAAGGGAAAAAAAAAAGAAGAAAGAAAGTGTGAGTTTTTTTTTATATTCATTTTACAAATATATATTTATCTACCCATCTTGCATCTTATTTACCAAGGAGAAGAAGAGGGTTTCGTGGGAGAGGGTGAGAGGAAGAAGAAAGGTGTTTTGCTGAAGTTGAAGTTGAAGAAGAAAGGGAAAAGTCCAATTCAAGTTGCATGACAAAGTTTGTGATCAATCCTGACTACATCTGATGTTTGGATCATTCTGAGCTCCACAAGAAGTATTAAGAGGTGAGGTTTGATTTCCTTGAAAGTTAACACATTTTAGAACAATTTTCGTGAAGGAAGCTCGAGCAAAATCTGATGTTATGTTAATGATTTGTGAAGAGGGATTTGAAGGAATGTTTTTGCTGTCAAATCCGGGGAACCTCTGGTTTTTGGGATGTGCTGATCTGTGGACTTCGAATTAGAAGCTGTATTAGGTATGGTTGGAAATATGATTTAATTTCCTATAACTTTCATGAAGAAGTCGTGGTTATAAATTGACTAGAAGTTGCTTTAAAATTCATGTTAAGTTCAGGGTGCAGCAGGGAAACGAGTCTGGAAAGTGCAGAAACCTATTTTGTAGGAAGTAGCTTTCGAGGTATTTACGGACATATCCTTTAGAAATTTAAATTTCATTCCTTCAGATAAGTTTTAGAGGGTTCAAAAAGGAAGATTTTGGTATAAAGTACATCATCTTTGGCCAAGTAATGGAAAAGTTATGAGTAAGGGAGCTTAGGGTATGAAATCTGTGATATGCTAGAATTAGTTAGGGGATATGTATAATCTTAAGTTTGAAGTGCAAGGAATTGTGTTCTAATGCCTGGTTTCTGGTTATTTGGCAGGCCAAGAGGAAATAGGTCAAGTGTACGAGCCGAGGTTCTAACTTTTAACGCTGTGAGTGACAAAACGAATTTCGAAAGTGTATTCTATGCTTGAACTTATGCTTACGAAAATAAAAGACTTTCTAAGAGTAATTTTACTTAAAGACTTTATGTCTCTTGAACACGTATTTATGAGCATATATGGTTTCCTAGAAATGATTTAATTGTTCGTTGTGAGCATATGTTTACTATTTTACCTGAACTAGTGAGAATACCATAATTTCGGGCCAACATGTGTTAGCAAGTAGTGTCAAAGGTTTTCATGTGTTTCTATGAGACCCGAATGAGTAAATGTTTGAGATTCTGAGCCCGAGGCTGTATAGTACCGTGTGCACACAGGTCATTTCCTGTTGTCGACGTTGAGTGTACTCCGTGACAACAATGCTGTCGTGAGTGCTGGGCGGGCCCCACTACGACAAAGACGATGGGAGTGCTGGGCGGGCCCCACTACATCGTAGAGTGATTGTTGGATTGTACTGAGCGTGTCTTACACAACCTAGTTTATTATATGTTTTAGATGATGAATACTCTGGATATGCTAGCGAGATTTAAATGACATACTTGCTAGATTTCTGGAAGAGGCTATTGTCCTTATAAGTTTATATTTAACGCTTGTCTGCCGACACATATGCTTGTAGTTTGCCAAATGTTATGATTTATGAGATAATTGCTTTAAACCCAGTCACTCACTGAGCTTCCCAGCTCATTCTTTCAATGTTTTCCAACTTTTCAGGTAGAGATCGAGCTCCCGGTGCCTGAGATCCTGCCACAGCCTGCTGGAAGCTCTACGAGTCTGATATTTTTGTATGTGGATGGTGTAGTACAGCAAGTCTGCTCGTAATGTACATATCGTAATAGGGATGTGTAGTTATGTGCGTGTACGAAGCTAGGGGTCTTGGTTATGTAAATCTTGGTTCGTGATATATTGAGTTGTAGTACCCCTACCCGTGTTGGTTGTTCCACAGGGGTCTTTACTAGAACCGCCCTATATGTATACTTGGTAACGTTTACCAAGTTTCCGCTGTGTTGTGTTTGAGTAACTTATATTTCAAGTATAGTATGTTTATCAGGTATAACAGGGTCACAAGTATCGTTAGGGAGGAAACGATGTCTGTTGGCTTCACACCATCTTCCGGGCTAAGTTAACAGGTGGTTCGGGAGGGGGTGTGACATCTCTATTCATAATCCTTTCATAGGTGTAGTTCCAAATTGAACCTTTGGAAGGACTTTTTCTTCTTTAACTAATTGGCCTTGCTTTTAAACTAACTTTCTCTTGGTCCAAATGTGAACTACAGTCTTTTTATGGTTATGGATAAAATTCAAATAGTTTGAAGTACCTTGAAAAATGACCTTTCAATTCAAACCAACAACTTACTCTTCTATTTAAGTCTCAAGTCCTTCGAACCATTTTAACTTTCTTCTTTAAACACACTAATTAAATAGACGGACTCAAACTTTATGGTACCAACAACAAACAATCTTGTCACTCGCCCTATATGTCCTTGTCTTTATATGAAAAAAATAAATTTTGAAAAGAATGAGTATTAAAAATACCCAATAAGTAACCCCACAACTGAGGTCAGGATATGCAATCACATGCAACATGACTATGTTTTCATGATAATAGTGGGACCTAAAAATTTTCCTTTTGAGTTTCCCCTCATTTCCTTGGTTTTCTCAGGATGTGCATCACTTCCATACACATAGTCCTATGTACATCACTTTCATATACACAGATCCCACTGAACGTGCATCATGTTTGTACACCCTAGGTCTCTCTAGGTATGCATCGCTTTCATACATAGGCATGCACCACTTTCATATACACCGACCCTAAGCACATCACTTTCATGTACTTAGAGCCCCTAGACATACATCACTTTCATGCAGTTAAACATGTAGGAAAATGAGAGAATCTGTTTAATATTTCATGACTTTTATGCACATACACACATGCATGAGGTTCCACATAAAAACATCAGTTTCATACCATGATGCAACTTAAGAGATTGTTCATCATAAAAATATCATCATTCACATGCATAGCATACATGCTATTTCATTCACAACACAACATTCATGACTTTCATAAAAAAGATCATGACTTTTATAAAAATAGTTCATGACTTTCATAAAGAAATTCATGACTTTCATAAAATTATTCAAGACTATCATCAAACAATTCATGACTTTTATAAAACAATTCATGACTCTTATCAAACAATTCATGCTTTTTACAAAACAATTCATGACTTTTATAAAATATGACTATGGTTACATTTTCACATAAAACATCCTACTCAAGAAAAGACCCCCAACCAAGCCCTAAGGCAATCCAGCAGTAAAACTACTTACCCGACTATGAACTTAAGAGGAAAAATAACCACCTCCTACTTGAGAAAACTCCTGGCCAACTTATAATTAGCTCCCCATAAATTAACATCTAAATTCAACCCCTTACTTCTAATTTTCAAGAGCAAACTGTAGTACCTTAAATGATAACTCATCTTACCAAAATCAAAACCAAACCGTGTTGGTTCCAGCTCGCTTAGGTCCAATTTTGCAAATTCGGGTATTCTCTAAAATGATACAAAACGCATGGGTCATTCTCAACTCTGAATTACTTAGTCCAAATCTAATCACAACATAATTCCAAAGGTCAGATTTAAATTTTTAGCATTTTATCCAAGGTTCAAATGGGTTAGAAACAAATATACCCCTCAATCTTTACTCAACACATAATTAAAAGCTTGCTAGTTTAATGTCGAATCGATCTGATTTTGCCAAACTAAGTTTCAAGCACAATGGGTTTTTGAAATTAAGCCACATACATTATGCGTAAACTTGAAAACACCAAAACCAACTACATCTTGATCAAAAAATCGAACCTCACCTCTCTCTGAACAAAGAATTAGCCAAATCTGAAGCCGATTCAACGAAACCACACCCCTTTGCCAAATCTGAAACACCTGAACTACCACAACTCACAAGTACCCAGCCACCAACGTCTAGATTTGAAGGCTATAGCTGACCAAAAATGCCAGTAAGGACATGCCCACACTCAAAAACGCATGCCGGATCGCACCATGAGTGTTGGGATTTATGCCCTAAAGCCTTGTAATTAATGATTTATTTAATTAATAATATTTTTGATTATTTTATTTGCAATATAATATTATCCATTATATGAAATATACAAGGTTATTATTGTAGCCTTCCCTCTCAAAAGAAAAATGAGAGGGACGTTGTTTGTTTGTTTTTTAAATAAATTAAAAATGGCGACGAGCTTAAAAATAATTTAAAAATTCGTCACCCCTTTGATTTGATCACCTGCACGCATTGCATGCATTAAATGCGTGCAAGTAGAATTAATGGAAAGAGCTAATGTTCCTTCCTTTGTTGCCATTGAAAAATAAAATAAAATAAAATCAATTGACCGCTTGTTCGAGCAGTCATTTTGAAATATTGGTGTGATGCACCATTTACGGAAAATGTCGTTTCGTCGCATGTGTTGCAACAAAACGTCATTTCATGGAACATGTTTTGCAACCCAACTTAATTTTGTCATGCATTTTTGAGTCAAAACTTAATTTCATAACGCGCTTTTTCAAATAAATATAATTTCATTGAGCCATTTTGCAACTAAATGACGTTTTGTCGTGTTTTTTTTTTTTGTGCCTCATAACGGATTTGAGTAGCGAAATCTTTTACGATAGTTGTTTTTGTCGCAAATTTTGAGAAGAAATGTGGTTTAATTTCGTCAAAACATTTGCAACAAATGTAACGACCCTAAAAACTGAACAAGCTAATGTGGAAGCATAACTGAATTATCTCGTTCATGCTCGACATTTCGGCAGCATAACGGTGTCACTACAAGGTAACTAAAAAATTTTCAAGGACCTGAAAGAGACAAAAACACTTCTATACTGCAAAAGAACTACTCAACATCCGCCAAACTACGAAAACAAGATGAGTTCAACTCACAGCAGACACGAGAACTAAGAAATTCTACTAAATACACGAAAACAAGAGAAACAACAAATTTTCAACCCAACCACACAATACAGAACAATGACACAAAACTAAGCACTAAACATGTAACGACCCTACAAATTGATCGATGTACATGCAAGTGCACACGTCGAAGTAATAATAAAATGGTATTCCTACCGAGCATCGTTTCCACTGGGATTTTCTTTTAATTGAATTAAGTACCGCGGATAATCTCACTTTACTTTATTTAGAGAACAGAAAGTAAGAGCAAATAGGAAAATAAACACTAAACCTAGAAAACAAAATAAATGGGAGAAACAATTCGAAAGGTAATTCTATGGGTGTTGATTGCATTCTTGGACCTTAATTTACTTAATTAAGCTAGCAATTAGGCATAACCAAGTTTTCGATTCATAAATCTAGAAGCTAAAATTATGGAATCTCCTGTTGGTCTCCTCCAAACCTCGGGTGTAATTAATTAAATCTCATGTCCGTCTCATTAATTAATTCTCACCCAACATTATAACCCTTCATCACTGACCTCTATAGATTAATTATTACTCATGCTATCACTCAGATAATTAATCCACAGTCATGCATTCAGTTCTAATCTAAGCTTATCTCTATCAAGCCTCCACTTAGTAACTAATCAATTAGGCGGCGCCCAATTAATTAATCTTCAACACTAATGTAACAACCGAATATATATATATATTATTTATTTTATTGATTTTTTCTAAAACCTTTTTGAATTAGGATTTTATCTTCTTTTTAAATCAGGAGATAAATATTTATTTTCTTTTTATTTAAAAAGAAAGAAGATAATTTTATCAAGGGTTTTGATTAGAGTTCTTTTAAAAAGGGGTCTTTTAAGCCCTAACCTTTTTTATCAAAAGTTTTGACGGCAGAAAGAGGGAAACGAAGAAGTCAGTTTTGGAGTTTCCTTTCTAAAGAAAACAAAACAGTAAGTTTTCTTCCATTCTATTTTGAAGTTTGTTTTCTTTCTTGATTAATTGAATCTTTCTTGAAAAATTTTGGGATTTTGTTTTCAATTCATGAATGTTTAGAATGAAAAGATTCTTGAAATCTTTTGCCTTAAAAAGTTGTAGGTTTTTGGTTTGCGTAATTCTTTATCAAAGTTTTTCATCTTATCGATTTTGGATCAAAGGTTTGATAATGGAAGATTTTCCAGAAATTTCCAGCTTTTATTTTCTTCTAAAATTGGGACTGTTTTTAGTGTTTTTGGGTTCTTTCTGTACAAGAAAGTTTACCAAATGATTGTTTCTTTAAAGTGTGATTTATAGCTTTAATTTCTACATAAAAACATTATGTTTTAAAGGTTTTTACAGCAGTTTTCGGTACTTTTTTAGATATGATTTTATTTGTAAAATGGTAGAAATCTTGATTCTTTTATATTAAAAACTCTTGGAAAGTTTTGTTTTAAGAGCAGAAATTTTCTGGGTTATTTGTCTATAATTTATGATAGCTATGTAAGTTTTAAAAGATGTAGAATTGGAAAATTTTTCGTATTTTATTTCGTATTGAAAAGTATTGATTTTACTAATTTTAATACGTTTTTAATTGGATTTTAAAGTGTTTTAAACCCAGTTGTCAATGCTGTTTTTTTTTTCCCAAGAATCCTATTTTTTCCCAACTTTTTATGCATAAAATTGTTTTAAATGGGAAAAATTAGGTAGATAAGATTGTCTATGTTTTATATAAGCTTTTGGACCTTTAAGATAGAATTTTGGTTTTTGATCAATCAAGTATTGGGTATGTTTAGGTTTCTAGAAGATTGACCTTAGTTCAAGGAGTTGGTATTGTGGAAAATTGAGATTGAGATTAAGAATTGTAAAATTATTGATCGAGGTAAGTAATTTCTACATCCCTTCCAAAATAGCAATTTTAGTATAATTATGTTTTTAATATTGTTTATTTGACAAATATTTGAAAAAATGTTTTGTATGATTTGAAATTGGTCGAAATTGTTTTATATGTTTTAAAGTGTTTTGCTATTTGAAAGTATTTTTGCCATTTTGGATAATTTGAAATAAATGTATTTTGATTGATTTCAAAGTGAAAGTAAGTTTGTTTTGGTTCTGAGTTTGAATGGTTGATTTGATGAATCTTTATTGAAATTGTTATTTGAAACTGCATGTTTTGTTTCAAATGTTTACGAAAGAATTTTTGATCGTTTTGATGAGGGCTATCCGGATATGCCAATTTTATGTTTTGGGAATACTTTGCTTATTTGTGGTAGTAGCCTAAATTGGAATTTATGGAATTGTTTTGGCTTATTTGTGAGAAGACACATTTGTGGTTTGGCATTCCTTTGGAATGAAGATTCATGTGTGTGTTATTCACTCACGTGGCCTCACACTTAAGTAATTATATTGATTGTTCTGGTCGATTTTATCGACATCTCTGACTGATTGAAGCTTATTTGTGGGAAGGAACAGTTTGTGGTTTGGCATTCCTTTGGAATGAAGATTCATGTGTGTGTTTCACTCACATGGCCTCACACTTAAATAATTGCATTGAATGTTCTAGTCTATTTTTATAGACAACTCTGATTGAATGTTCTGATTGATTAATTGATGCTACCCACGGGTAACCATCATATATGTTCTGAAGGCTACCCAAATAATGCATATTCCCACTTTGATATTTGAAAGTATTGATTGATTGATTGAAAGTACTGTTTGAATTGAAAGTTTTGGTTAAATGAAAGTTTTGTTCAATTGAAAGATTTTTGTTTTCTGAAGGTTTTGACTGAAAGTTTTTAATAGTTGTTTTAAAAGTTTTGCAAGGATGTTAGTATTTTGTTTACGATTGTTTTAAAATAAAATGACCAAATGAATATTTGACTTTTGATTCAACTATTGAAATGATTTGTTAAACTGAATTTCTATGTTTTGTTTTGAAGAAAATGAATTTCTGAACTTGATGTTGAGATTGCTTATTGAGTATTTTTGTACTCATTTTTGTTTTCCTAAAATGTTTTCAGATGAAGGAGCATGTGATAGTTCTGACAGTGATTGAGGTCTAGCGTTCTGGCAAAACTGTTGAGGAGTTATTTTTGGTCTTTAGGTTTTTAGCATTTAGGTTTTTTTTGTTGGACTTGCCGCATGTTCAAAGTTCTTCTAGTTGGTTTTTTTTTTTTTTTTAAGTATTGGATTTGGCTTTATTTTTTTAAAGCCTTGTTTTTTTCAGTTAAGTGAAAGTATTTTACGTTTGTTTTTCCTACTTTTTAGTATATGTTTACTGGCTTCCGCATTTACCATTAGAATGACTGTATTGGAAATTACGGGTTGTTACAACTAACTACAATTATTAACCATTTATCTTGCTGTCACTCGAGTAATTAACCAACTGTGCATTAAGCTAACTAGGAATCTCCTGTCGATCTCCTTCTAGTTCTACCTCAATTAATTAACGAACACAATCCAAGGGCATTATGCCTAATATGCATAAATGAACATAAACATATAATCAAACTAAAATCACAAACTAAATTAAGTAAAAGTTAGTGCAATGGTCGAAGAATTACAACAACCCATAGAAATTAGGGGATTAACTAAAATAACTATAAATGAAAGGAAAAGGGAAAGAAAGTGCAAACGAAGGACGATCCCATGTTCTCGAGGTGATCAATCATGAACCCGAGCTCCAAGGTCTTCAATTCCACTCCAAAACGCTCACAAATCCTCCCAAATACCCTCAAATATGGTATGGAATCAAGATTAGGGCTAAAATCCTTGAATTGGCCTCCCCTGAACGAAGAGAAAGCGAAGACGAAATACTGTCTATCGAGATAGGGTTGCAACACTAGGGATAACGTTGCAATGCTATCCAAAATGGCAGTGTATTCTTGTGGGCACAAAGGTAGCGTAGCAACGCTATAAGTAGCATTGCAGGGCTACGGATAGAACTTCGAGTGAGTGCGAGTTTCTTGTGTTGCAACGCTGAATCTCGGGTTTGCTTAATGTATTTGTGGAATTGCAATGCCAATTCAAGGGTTGCACACCGTCCTCTCGACCCCAAAAGCCTATGCTTCAACTCTTCCTGTTCTCCAAAATGCCCTGGAATAGCACCAAAATGACCAAAATACCCCACACTTTGTTTTGCTCCTTAAGCTCGGTTTTTGCAATTTAACAACAAATAGGCATCCATGTACACAAAACCATAGAAAAACTAGATAAAATAATGGAAAATAAGATAGCATAATTCCATGCTATCAAATACCCCCACACTTAAACCTTTGATAGTCCCGAGTAAAGCAAAATAAAACTACCTCTAAAATGATAAATATTTTAGAAATTGCATGCGAACGTAATTCAATTCTCAATGTGCTCAATAATGGAATTAGTAAACAAAAACAATGGAATGAGAGTATGCTTAAATTACGAGAAATTTAAAAGGAACTTTGAATTCGTTGCCTGTGTGTGCAAAGCCTAAGTATTGATTCGTTTACTAACTCAGAGTAATATTATGCTCTCCTCCATTTATCTTCCTCCTACACTGGCCCTAAGATTCAATCTTCCAGCTAACTTACACAAACCAAAGGTAAAACTTAACTAGGATGCTTGAATTTACTGGATGTCCCTCAAATAAATAAGTTTTTTTATTCACCGAAAGGCACTAGCTTTCACACATCTACTACAGTGACCCTTACCTAGAGCACTCGCTCAATGAGTGTCCTAATTGATCACAGTAGAGACAACTTTTTCTACCCTTGAAGACATTTAAGCACAACAGTATTGCCTTTTTCTTTCTTTCCATACTTTTCTATGTAAATGATTTTTCATGTTTTCCCCAGCAGGCAAATAAATGTACTCCTAAGTACAGTGTTACCAACAACCATGCAAGGTCACCTTCGAATCAAACATTAAGCCTATCGAGATGACAACAAACATATGGAAAACATAATGCTCCACTAAATATTCAACTAATCAACACTAGGCTACGTGCTCAACATTTTCAAAGAATCCAAAGCCAAAATTTTAAATATACCCTGATTTTAGCATGCTCAAGTTCCACAAAACATATGCACAAACAATCCACTCAAGAGCACAAATCATGAAATTTCATCATCACTTCAGCATGCAACATCCTAAAACAACTATACAACACACATTCTCACAACAAAAATTTTCAATTTAAGCTCAAATACTCCAAAATTCAACAAAATATCATCTCTAACAACAACCTAGGACCATTCCCCCCACACTTAAATCAAGCATTGTCCTCAATGTTTAAATAAAGAAATCAACATGAAAAAAGGACTACTGAAAGATAAGAGGGGTAACGGTACTACCCTCAATTGAAGAGACTTCCATTAACGAGCATGATTGATGTCGAGCACTATAGGGAGCTGGAGTGCAAGAGACTCCTCGATTCTGCCGTATTAAATAGGTGCAATGATGGACGAGATACTCTGAAACTCGAGCTCCTAAAACAATCAACCAACGAAAACACGAGATCAACTCAAAACAACAAAAAGAAAAACAGAAAGAAAAGCAAAAACAAGAAACTAAGGGAAAGAAAGCTTGGGTTGCACCCAAGAAGCACTTATTTAACGTCTTTAGCTAGACGGGGTTCGTGTGGGCTTTCCAGGAACATAGAAGTTCTCCCATTTGTTCGGGCCCTTCTTCCTAGAATCAACAAAACAAACCATGACTAGCAAGGTCACTAGCTTCTCATGGGACCCTGAAGCAGAAATATTTTTGGTATTTCTAAATATAAAAAGCATAAATGGAGAAAGATCAAAATAAAACAACTCTAACACGGACTCGTTAGAATAAGAACAAGAACATACATGATAAAGAGAACTATCAAGAGATAAAACAGACAGAGGCCTAACAACCTCAAACTCTACCCCTTGAACATCCTCAAATAAAATAAGCTCATAGGCTCTCTCATCTTCACAGACTCAATCCTAGTGTGTGTTGAAACTCTCTAGTTCTTCCCCTATATCTATAACCCACTCCCTCGACTTCCCAACCTCAATAGGATTAGAAGAATTATGCTCCTGAAAGGATTCAGGTAAATCAGCAGCCAGTTGATTTACTGTCCTACCCATTCTACTAATGCTCTCCCATTTGGTCTGAAGACTCTCATTCAATTTTTCTAAGCTCGCATGAAGAGCTATAGACTCCTCTATACCCTCTCTCATCATTCTTTCCAGGGAAGATTCATCCTCTACTTGGGCTTCTTGAAAATAATCATGATATGGTTCGTGGGCTCAAATGCATTCATCATTACCATACATGAGATTTTCATAACTCATAGATTCAGTATGATAATAATTAGGCAATTGATAACCATAAAACCCATAGCCACTAAAAGGCACATAATCTAAAGAGGGATAACTATACGAAAAATAACATAATTGTGGGGTTTGTTCTTCGGGCTCATATTCCTTAAAGAGCCACCCAAATCTATCAGAAGCCATCTAAATAAATCAAACAAATAACCATAGGCTCTTAATCAAACACCAGATAATCACACAACACAACACAAAGGACCAGGACTCCAACAAAAACAAAAACAAGCAATAAAACAACGAACAAGCAATAAAAATCTCTAAATAAAAGCAAGCAATTTTTCCACAATATTAATTGAATTAAAAGACAATAATTCGACAATGACGCCAAAAACTTGATTGATGTACAAACAAGCGCAAGCGATCGAAGTAATAATAAAATGGTATTCCTACTGAGTATCGTATCCATTAGGATTGGCTTTTAATTGAATTAAGTACCGCGAATAATCTCACTTTACTTTATTTAGAGAACAAAAAGCTAGAACAGATAGGAAAATAAATACTAAATCTAAAAAGGAAAATAAAAGCAAGACACAAATAGAAAGGCAATTCTATGGGTGTTGATTGCATTCTTGGACCATAATTTACGTAATTAAGCTAGTAATTAAGCATAACCAAGTGTTGGATTCATAAATCTAGAAGACTAAAATTATGGAATCTCCTGTTGGTCTCCTCCAAACCTCGGTTGTAATTAATTAAATCTTGTGTCTATCTCATTAATTAATTCTCACCCGGCATTACGACCCTTCATCACTGACCTCTACAGATTAATTATTACTCCTACTGTCACTCAGGTAATTAATCTACAGTCATGCATTCAATTCTAGTCCAAGCATATCTCTGTCGAGCCTCCACTTAGTAACTAATCAATTAGATGATACCCAATTAATTAATCTTCAGCACTAACTACAATTAATTAACCATTTATCCCGTTCTCACTCGAGTAATTAACCAACTGTTCATTAAGCTAACTAGGAATCTTCTATCGGCCTCCTCCTATTTATACCTCAATTAATTAACGAACACAATCTAAGGGCATTAAGCCTAAAATGCATAAATGAACATAAACACTTAATCAAACTAAAATCACAAACTAAATTAAGTAAAATTTAGTGCAATGGTCCAAGAATTACAACAACCCATAGAAATTAGGGGATTAACTAAACACGTTCAACAATTACAGATTAAAAAACATATAATTACAACATCTAAAATAACTATAAATGAAAGGAAAAGGGAAAGAAAGTGCAAACGAAGGACGATCCCACATTCTTGCGGTGATCAATCTCAAACCCGAGCTTCAAGGTCTTCAACTCCACTCCAAAACGCTCACAAATTATTCCAAATACCCTCAAATATTGAATGAAATCGAGATTAGGGCTAAAACCCTCGAATTGGCCTCTTCTGGACGAAGCGAAAGCGAAGACTAAATACTGTCTATTGAGATAACATTGCAATGCTAGGGATAGTGTTGCAACGCTGTCCAAAAAGATAGTGTATTCTTGTGCTCACAAAGGTAACGTTGCAACGTTACAAACGGAACTTCGAGTGAGCGAGCGTTTCTAGCATTGCAACGCTAGCTCTCGGGTTTGCTCAATGTACTTGTGGTTGCAACACCATTTCAAGGGTTGCAACGCCATCCTTTCGGACCCAAAAGCTTGTTCTTCAACTATTCTTGTCCTTAGCTCTCTGAAATGGGCTAGAATATCTCCAAAATGATGAAAATACCCCCAAACACTCTATTTTGCTCCTTATGCAATTTAACAAATAGGCATCAAAGCACACAAAAACATAGTAAAACTAGATAAAATAATAGGAAATAAGATAGCATAATTGCATGCTATCAAAAACTGAACAAGCTAATGCGGAAGCACAACTGTGTTATCCCCGTTATGCTCAAAATTTCGACAACATAACGACATAACTACAAGGAAACCTAAACCTTCATAAACCTGGAAATAGACATGAAAACACTTCTATGACCCAGAGAAACCACTCAACATCCGCCAGATTATGAGAAAACATGCTGAGTTCAACAAACAGACACGAGAATTAAGAAATTCTATCAAAATAGGAAACAAAAGAAATTTAGGATTTACAGGCCAACCACACGACAAATTACAAAGATACAAAACTAAACACTAAATATAGGGGATTGATAGCATGCATAAGTGTGCTATTTATAGGCTTGATTTTAAGCTAGTTTTGCTATGATCGTGAGTGCTTTCATGTGTTTTTATGTATAGTTCTTAGAAATCAAGCATTTGGACCAATACCGGAGAATGGATAAGTATTTGGATGAATATGGAGCAAATTGGAGCTATAATTGAAGATCAAAGTGTTGAAGAGAAGGAAACAAGCTTGTGAACCCGAGAGTATAGCATTGCAACGCTATCTGTAGCGTTGCAACGCCACTTCAACAACCTTTTAGCCTTAGAGACCAGCAGACATAGGGTTGCAATGCTATCTAGCAGATTTTTTTTCCTTTTAAAAAAAATGCTATGGACAGTGTTGCAACGCTGCCCCTAGTGTTGAAACGCTATCCCAAATCTATAAAAGGGAAAGTTGTGTTTCAAGAAAAGGGAGTCGTTTTGAGAGACCAAAAACCCTAAACTCAATTCAAGCACTGTCTAAGGACATAGAGGAGATCTTTGCAGAGCCGATGAGGAAACTCAAAGCTCGAGATCGTGGACATCACGTCGGTGACTAGTGTTGGCAAGCAACCTAAGTTTCCTCTCTATTTCTTTTACTTTTCTTTTGAATTTAGGAGTTTTTATGGGCTATACATATGTTGTAACTATGTGTTTAGACCCTTGCTTGATAGTAGTTGTTGAACATTTT
Organism: Trichosanthes truncata; assembly: GCA_033996785.1. Lineage (NCBI taxonomy): Eukaryota > Viridiplantae > Streptophyta > Magnoliopsida > Cucurbitales > Cucurbitaceae > Trichosanthes > Trichosanthes truncata. The sequence continues at coordinate 32,994,408 of JAWPNB010000009.1, forward strand.
GGTTGATTTTTAGTTTAATTTATATATTGACGTCTTTTATGCATCTTGCTATATTGTCTTAACTTCTGGCAATGGTTTTGCATGTTTAACTAAATTTAGCATGAAAGAGTAAGTTTAGTTATAGAACATTAGATGCATGACTAGATTTAATTTATTGTACGAGAGTGAGTAGCTTAATTCTAGAAGCCTTAAGATAGTAACCTAATGCCATGTTTAGAGATGAAAATAGACCGAGAGGTTGATTTGTTGCTAGGCATGAGTTAAATTGAGCTCAAGAGAGGATATTGATTATTTAGAAATTACTGGCTTAAGATTGTTTGTCACACCCCCTCCCAGCTCACTTGCCTAATCCTAGGAAGGAATGCGAAGATAGAGAATAGCAGCCCTCTTACTGCCACTCCCTGCCCAACCGAACGTTAACCTGAAATTGTATACAACGAAGCATATATGAACTAGTAAAATTGAGTGCACAGTTGCACACCTGAATAAGATGCAATCATTTTTCCATACTAGGTTTTCATAACAAGTCATAACATACTTAAGTATTACACCCCGACTAGAATGCTTTTATTTCAAAACTATATACAGGTGGAAGTATATATATGTAAGGAGCTAAGTGGCGTTGTGGCAAACAGGTCTTGTCGAGGCTAAGCACCGGGAACTCGTTTGCTACCTGGGGAGAGAAAACATGTTGAAAACGTGAGCTGGGAAGCCCAGTGAGTGACTATTTAATAAGTTATGCTTTCATAGGTAAAGTATCAAAAGTAATTAAACAATGTCGCCAAATTATAGGCTTTAAGCACCACGATAATCAATGCATCAAAACTCATGATAAAGAAAACTTGTAGCATGATACCCTAGCTATGGTAGAGTCCTCTCTAACCAACAACTTCAATACCTCTCTCTCTCACGTGCACGTGGTATGCCATTTAGGCTCACTGGTCTCCCCTAATACCTTCTCCATGTCCTTCAGTATTGGGGTCAGACCAACTACCACCCGAATACCTTCTCACTGTCCTTCAGTATCGGGGGTCAAGTTTTCTCCCTCCCAGGTACCTTCTCCGTGTCCTTCAGTACCGGGGGTTAATAATATACAAGGGCATGCTTTAAATAGTTAGGAAACATGTTTTGGAATCACATTCAGCAAGTTCTCAACATAAACACAAACTTTCATCATTAAACAAGCTTCCAACTTCAAGTGTAGTTCATTGTATGATTAAAAGAGAACTCATTAACCAAACTCATTTTTCGTGTTCTCAATGCATAAATTCTTTAACATAGCCAAACCATCATACTTTAAGTTTCAAGCAATTCAAACATGTTTTAGAGTGGATTAATGCATGGTACTTCCAAGAAAAACCCTACTTCCAAACTTAGGTTTCATGCTTGAATGCGGAGTAACAAACTAGTTACAATTATGCTTAACTTTCAACACCGACATTTATTAGTAGGAATTCAATGAAAAATGAATATAACTTAGTTTAAGCATGCTTCAATATCCATCACTAGTAAGCTTTTGAATAAATAAAGATCAACGCATAGGTTTTCAAACAAAATTACTCACAAACACCGGAAGGCTCCCAAGGCTTATAAGCTTCTCCTATCTTCGTTTGCCCTGAAAATGAATTCCATAACATTAATCCCTTTTGCTACTTGGCCCAAAAATTGATCTAACTCAGTCACATAACTCATAGGATAGTAATTGCACACACTTGGCAATAGGGTATAACAAATTGGAACACAACTTCCTTAAGCTCTCTAGACCCCTCTGTTTTGAGCCAAAAATTACAGATTCGACTTCCAGCATGAGTTTCTCAAAATTTAGCAAAACAACCACCAAATTTTATTTGATAACCCTCAAATACAACATCTAAACTTACTTACCACAAAAGTTTAGCTTCTAATTCGTCCTCAAGAGCTCAAAATCACCAGATTTCTTCACCCTGTTCTTCTGGCCAAAAAACTGGGAACACCTCTCGGTTTTCTTAAATTTTCACGACCTTCTTCTTCATATTTTCTCACAAAAGTTTCCAGACCTAAGCTTCATTCAATTTCTGAGATTTTGGCTCAAGAATCATCGAATTTGCTCAAGTGGATTGAGAGATATGACTGTTTTAAGTTTATCCACTTCCTAGAGCTTCCAGCTGTCTACTGCAGTCACAAGTGTTGGACAGCTCATCCTTCCACTATAACAAAAAAAAACTCCAACGAAAATGTAACTAAAATGGCCAGCTCCTCCTTCTCTCTTTAGACTTTAAGTCCCTTTCAATCCACCTAAATTGTAAAGAAATTTTAACTAAGTTAATTAGAAATTACAGCTTTTGTATTCAACACAACATACACCTAATGTGTACCCAACTTGCTCATGACCTTAACTTACTTCAACTCAACTTTTAATATGCTTATCCCAATGCGTAACCTGTCTCCTTATGAAACTTTGTGTACGTTAATATCCACAACTTAGGAGATTCCCAAATTCTACCATGACATCTTTTAGTGCAACCTATATCAATTTGCATATGTCAAAACATCATATATGAGCACAATATGATCAAAAGAGAGTTTAGGGCTTACAATTTACTACCCCCTTAAGAGGAATTTCACCCTTGAAATTCAGCAACATCATTTGTACGAGAAAAGTCGTGGGTACTTTTCTTTCATTTGGTCTTCGCTCTCCCAGGTTGCTTCCTCGACCTCGTGATTTCTCCACAATACTTTTACCAACGGTATTGTCTTGTTCCTAAGTACCTGTTCCTTCCGATCAAGTACTTGTAGAGGTTCTTCCTCATAAGATAGATTCTCCTTAAGTTGCACTGGTCCCGCCTTGAGCACATGTGATGGGTCAGAAATGTATTTCCTTAACATTGATACATGGAAAACATTATGTACCCGAGACAACTCTATAGGTAAAGCTAATCTGTAAGCTGATGGCCCTACACGTTCCAGAATCTCGTAAGGACCTATATATCTCGGGCTCAGCTTCCCTTTCCTTCCGAACCGTAAAATACCCTTCCACGGGGACAATCTCAAGAAAACTTTGTCTCCGATTTCGAATTCTAAATCTCTCCTTCGCTTGTCAGCGTAACTCTTTTGCTTCATGTTTCAAGGACTATACTCACAATTATTTAAAGTATAACTTTAACTAGAAGGAATGGAATTTGTGTAAGAGAAGATGACTAAATTTAGGAAACCATTATGGTTTGTACCATTGATAATTATCCAAGAAAGAGTGACATGGTTGTTGGTGTGCCTTAAGCAAGAAGGCAAATTGTTCAAAAGTTTTAGTAAATGCAATTAGATTTCCTTTATTGGGTGCTTTCAATTACTTGAATGAAGAATTATTTATGGATAAAGTATTGTCCTATTTACAAACCGGTGACTATAAGACTTGCTTGAATTCATAAAGTTATGAAAAAAAAAAAGGAAATTTGTGTAAGATTAATTGGTTATGTGTACCTAATCATCCAAGTTTGAAGAGTGAGATACTTAGTGAAGCTTTCACTTCAATTTATTATATGCACCCAAGAAATACAAAATTTATTGAAGATTGAGGAAATTATCAGTAGCAAGATATGAAAAGAGGAATAACAAATATGTTTCTAAAGCTAAATTTGTCAAAAGACTTTTGATTTCTCTATCTTGCTCTTAATGGAAATGGAAGCATATCAAGATGGATTTATTATTTGGCTTTATTTTGCTCTAAGAGTGATTATGATGGTGTCTAGTTGATGACATCGGTTGGTTCAGATTGCAAATCATTGTTGACCAAGATTACAAGTCCCTTAGATAAATGGACTTCGGGAGTTAAATGTATTGAACAGAGCTTGGAAATTACTTTCCAATTATGGCCTAGTGCATAGCAAATGTTGGGTACTAAGCTATATTTTGGTACAAATTCTCGCCATAGATGAGGGATATATGAAAAGAGCTATCTAAACTTTGAAGTTATGTTATGAGCCTATCTGTAGTTCAAGGAAAGATGGGAAACTCATGAGTCGTTTGTGGAGTTTGCTTATAATAAGAGTCATTATTCAAATATAGAGAGATGATGTTAGTTAAAGCTTTGTATGTAGAGAGAGAAAACTCCATTTGTTGTAATAAAGTGGTCAGAGGAAATCAACAAACCATGAACTTACTTAAAATATTTGCAACAAGGGCAACATTGACTAACGAAAAGATGAAAATAAGAAAGAGTAAGTGTAGTGATTAGACATGAAGTCAAAGAGAGACCATATGTCGATTTGAGTACGTAAATCACCTTTGACAAGGATGCTCATGATTTTGGATGAAGATTATTTTATGTACTCCATATTTCTCTCACAATTTCAACTGAGTGTTGATATAATGTCGAGGTTGTTATCAAATTAATTAGGGACAATTACGTCAATTGGAAATTTGTTATAACATACAATATTTGAGAGGCTTATAAGATTATGGACGATGATATAAAGTTGAGTTATGGTTCCATATGAGATACAGTTGTGATAGTTTTGGATGAAAAGGAAAATGTATTTTGCAATAAGATTATTTGTTAGCAAGGTTTCATGGGGAAGCAAATTATGCCCAGGAAAAATGCTACTCACATGTTCAAAATTCTTAGTTATTAACTTCACTCGCAAGGCTGAATTTCGAGGATGAAATTCTTAAAGAAGATAATATTTTTATAACACTCTTTTATGTCTTTGAGAACTCAGAAAAAAAAATGTGCAATGAAGTTGTAACATGAAAAAGTGAAGTTCAAATGTACTTCTTGATTGAATTTCGAGGACGAAATTCTTAAAAGGTGGTAATATTTTGTAAGATCCAATTTTGGATTTCTAGTATTTATATGGCATAATAGTTATTTGATTTTCAAATGTCTTGAAAGAGGAGAAGTTTGAAATAAATTGGAAGTAAAAGTAAATTGAAATTTATGGGGTAAATTTTTGTTAAAAGAAAAAGTAAAGAGGAAAGTGAAAATATGTATGGTTTTGGTGTATTTTTGAAATAATAATAATAATAATAAATAAAAGAAATAATGTGTGGCTTCAAAGAAGCCACATGTATGTTTATTTTATAAATTGCAAGCCACATACATTATTTTGGTTTTAAAAAAAAAAAAAAAAAAAAAGAAAGGAAAAAAGAGGAGTTCACGAAAATGGAGAGGGAGGAGGAAAGAGAAAGTTAAAAAGATGAGATATTTAGAGAGATGAGAAAAGGGTAGCCCAAGCCATGGAGAAGATGAAAAGTGGTGTCTTGAAGTTAGAAGGAAGTTGAAAGACAAAAATTTCAATTGGGTAAGTTCTTTTTTTTCTTTGGATTAGGAAAAATATGGAAGGTTTGACACTTTATAATGTGAGTTTTGATTTCTTTTTGATTCAAGAGTTTTCATGCATTTTGTTGGGAAGAAGTTTACATAAAGATGGCATGGAATGAGATGAATAAGCAAAGAGAAAGAGAAGATTAGGAATGGGAGGTCAAAGACATAAATTGGTAAATTTATTATCCTTTTAAGCTCCTTTTTGACATTTGAGCAAGTATGAAATTATGGAAAGTAAAGAAACAAAAGAAGCTAAAATGGAAGAATGAAAAAAAAAAAAAAAAGAAGAGAAGAATTTTTGTGGGTGGAGGAAGGAAGAAGAAAGTGAATAGTGAAAGGTTAAAAAAAAAAAAGAAAAGACAAAAAGAAATTGTCTTATCTCAAGGGTGTTGGAGAGAAAAAGAATTAATAAGATATTTTATTAAGAATGGGAATATGATGCAAGCACATCATAATTAAATAAAAAAAAAAAAGAGAGGAATTTGTCTTGTGTTGGTTTGGTTTAAGTGAAGTGGAGGAGAAAGAGATATAAGAAATTGTAGAGAAATTGAAAAATTGAGTTTGATAGTACTATGGAATTAAAGAGGAGAGAGAAATATATAGTTTTTTAATTAGAGAAAAACACAAAATGTACTTGGCTTTGGCTAATTAATGGAATGAAAGGAAAAGTTGTATTTGGAATTTGGATGAAGAGAAATGGATTGGGGAATTAATTTAATTTGATTAAGGTAAGATTTATGATATTTTCTTATTGGAAAAAGTTGTAACTTAGGGTACGGTTATTGAAATTACAGGTTGAACAAAATTGGATTAGCTTTCGATTTGAGGTGTCAACGAAAATTGTTCTGTGAGTGGTTTATTTTACGAATTGTTTTCATTATTTGATTATTATTATAGATTTTTAAGAATTCTATAATTATGTGTGAATTTAGAGAAAATGCAAAGAGATTTTTAGAGAATTGTTATGAATTTCCAAAAATGGTATTGAAATCCCAATATTTTATGCTTTTAGCATAAATTATTATTTGAGAAATATTTGAGATATTTTATGATTATTGAGATGTTTGAAGAGTTTAAATATTTGTTGAGAAATGTATGAATTTCATGAGATGTAGTTTAAAAGAAAATATGACTTTGGAAATGTTTGATATTATTTGAGAGATTTGATGATTATTTGAGAAATTATAAATGTTTAATGTTATTTCAGAAATCTCTCAAGTTTATGAAAAGTTTTTTTTTTAGAGCAAGGGAACACGATTTTAAGAAAGAGTTTGAGAATTAAGGATTTTATGTTAAAAGTGGATTTTTAAACCACTATATTTTTGTACCCATGGTGATTACCCATATGCTATGAGAATGTGTTTCCATAGTATGTAGCATGCTCAGGTCGCAGGGGATGCAGGGGAATGCCGGGGCCATTAGATGCCAAATCCGGATTCCGAATCCTGGTCCAAATCCTGGTCCTGAAGCATTACAGATGTTAGAGTTTGCTCTACGTGCACGTATGACAGAGATTGTTGTGCGTATTGAGATTACTCTACGCCAGTATGATGGAGATTTGGGTACAGATTTGGTGATAAATTTCACTAGTTATGTTTATGCTTTCAAGAGCTGTAATTGCAGATTTCCCTATCTATGTTTTTACGAACTTGTGCTTATGTTTTCAAGAATTGTTGACTTAAGAGTTGTTGTTTCAAGAGATGTTTATTTACAGACTTTAATGTCTTAAAATGATCTCAAAGGTTTCTAAACTATTCGTGATTTGCATTATTTCACATAGTTATGAACTTATGTTTAGTAAGAGAATAATTTCCTTGAAAATGTATTTTCTTATGAATCACCACTCATTGGGCTTTTTAGCTCATTCTTTTGTTTTTAATTTTCACCAGGTTGCTCTTGAATTTCAATCAGAGTTAGCTAATCAGAATCTGCCACCAATCTTATCAAGTCATTGCATATCATATAGTGTAAGTAAAGGGAAATTTTTTTTTTACTGTGCTGTTTATGGGATATCCATAGATAAAGTTAGATAATGAAAGAAGAGATAAAGACTTGGCAATAGATTCCATTGCACATTTGGAGTCTACTGCCATCAAATCTTGTCCTAGGTTTGGTAGAGTTAATTTGGGGCGGGGTGTGACATTGTTAGTATAAAATCAAGTTATTACTCAGTTCAAGTTGAGTTTAAGGTAATCAATCATGCATGTTTCTTAAAATTGGACTCCAAAGCTTGTACATATGAGTATAGATTTTATTTTTTTCTTTGATTCCTAAGTTGTGTTTCTTTAAATAAAATTAAGCATCATTAACTATGGTACTTAATTACTCTAAGAACTCCAATCCCTATGTGTCAGACCCCCTCCCGAACCACCTGCTAACTTAGCCCGGAAGATGGCGTGAAGCCAACAGGCATCGTTTCACTACTTAACGATACTTATGACCCTTTTAATTCCTGATAAACAATCCATACCTGTATACGAGATACTATACATACCACACAGCAGAAACTAGGAATCTTATTACACATACCTACGGGGCGGTTCTGGTTAAACCTAACTTGAACAAGCCAAACACGACCAGACGTGCTTTATACACCCAAGACCACTAGTTCCATATACAACATAACTACACATCCCTATTAAGTTATGTACAATACGAGCAGACTTGCTATACTACACCATCCACATACAAAAATATCAGACTCGTAGAGCGTTCAGCAGGCTGTGGCAGGATCTCAGGCACCGGGAGCTCGATCTCTACCTGAAAAGTTGGAAAATATTGAAAGAATGAGCTGGGAAGCTCAGTGAGTGACTGAGTTTAAAACTATTAACTCGTAAATCATAACATATAACATCAACAGCTTTTACAGGAGTCCAGCAAGTGTGTCAAAAATATTAACCATTTTAAACATATGACAAATTAGTTGTGTAAGACTCGCCCAGTACAATCAATGTTCATTCTACGATGTAGTGGGGCCCAACTAGCACTCCCATCGTCTTTGTCGTAGTGGGGCTCGCCCAGCACTCACGACAGCATTGTTGTCACGGAGTACACTCAACGTCAACAATAGAAAATGACCTGTGTGCACACGGTACTATACAACCTCGGGCTCAGTATCTCAACCATTAACTCATTCAGGTCTCAGAGAAACACATGAAAACCTTTAACAGTTCTTGCTAACACATGTAGACTTGGAATTAAGGTATTTCTTCTAGTTTCAGAAAAACCAGTAAACATATGCTCACAACGAACAATTTAAATCATTTTTAGGAAACCATATATGCTTATGAACACGTGCTCAAGAGACCATAAATCTTTAAGCTACATCATTCTTAGGAAGTCTTTTCTTTTCAGGAACACGAGTTCAAGCATAGAATTTATTTTCAGAATTCATTTTGTCACTCACAGCGTTAATATTAGATTCTTGGTCCGTAAATTTGTCCTATTCCTTCTTGGCCTGCCAAATAAACAAAACCAAGCATTAGAATCTTGGCCTCATGAATTTAAGGTTTAGGATTGCAAAAACCCTCCCATCTAATTCCTGCACTTTACAGATTTTATACCCTAAACTCACACACTTATAACTTTTCCATTACTTGCTCAAAAATGATGTTCTTTATACAAAACTCTTCCTTTTTTAACCCTCTAAAACTTATCTGAAGGAGTGAAATCTAAATTCCTAAAGGATGTGTCTGTAACTACCTTGAAAGCCATTTTCCCCAAACACGTTTCTGCTAAACCAGAACTGTTTTCCTGCTGCAACCCGAAACTAACCTGGAATTTAAAGCAACTTCCAAACAAATTATAACCACGACTTCTTCATAAAAGTTATAGGAAATTAAATCCGATTTCCATCCATACCTAATACAGCTTCTAATTCGAAGTCTACAGATCAGAATATCCCAAAAACCAGAGGTTCCTCGGATTTGACAGAAAAACCTCTCCTCCGGTTCCCTCTTCACAAATCATTAACATAACATCAGATTTTGCTCGAGCTTCCTTCACGACAATCGTTCTAAAATGAATTAACTTTCATAAGAATCAAACCTTACCTCTTAATTCTTCCTGTGGAGCTCGGTATGATAAAAAAACCAGACGTTGGCAGAATTGAACACCAGAATTTACCATGCAAATTGGACTGTGTTTCCCCCTTTTCTTCTTCAATTCCACCTTCAAAATCTCCTTCTTCTTCTTTTTCAGACTCTCTCCCTCGAAACCCCTCTGTTTTCCTTTGGTAAATGACAATCTAAATTGGGTGAAGGTGTATAGAAGGGTTATAAAGAAAGGTTTGGCGGTGGGTGAAAGTTCCCATCTTTCCACTTTCTCTTTTTTGCTTTTTTTAAAACAAAACATACACCTTTTCACTTCCCATTTCTCTTTTGTTTTAGTTCCTTCTTTTCTTTTTTTTTTAATTAGAAAAAGCAATACAACACATTCCACCTTTCTTTCTCTTTTTTTTAACAAGCTTACCAATACACACATTTTTTTAAGAATTTTCAAGGAGGGATTCCGGGTTTACACTATGGATGACCCTGGGCACTATTATTGCAAGATATTTAGAGGTCTGGTTTTATAAATTTAATCTTGATAGGGCCTTCGACAAGCCCTCTATCAGGAAGGACTTCGGTGATGTTTCCATTGCCTCGTCAAGTCTTCGCCTCCACCACCCGCCTTGTGGTTGTGCACCATCTGCAAAGACACAAACAAAGTGGCAAGAGTAAGTATAAACATACTCAGTAAGCAGCCTACTTAAGGGTCCAAAGTTGAACACCATACAAAGAAGGGCTTTGCCCTAACTCACAGGCTCTTGCTCAAACTCAAACATTCACTTCAGTTAGCTAGGTGCCCACTCACCTTACCCCAAGCCCACCCCTCTCTGGTATTACCTCATGCTATACCTGCGAGTCATGTAACCTAGGTCCAATGCAGTGAAGGAAAGCAACCTTCACACCTACAATCTTTGGGGAATCGCAACCTCTGGCTAGCACAACGCAATGAAGGAAAACAACCCTCATGCTCGAAATGGTGGGGAATCGCCCCTAAGCTAGCACACTGAATGAAGGAAAGCAACCTTCATTCTAAACACTATAGGAGAATTGCCCCCTAAGCTAGTACATTGAATGAAGGAAAGCAAAAAGGGAAAGTAACCCTCATGCCCATCATATCTCACAACATCTATGCCTCAAACATATTCAAGGGAAACACAATTCACTGACATTCATGAAAACTCACTTCTCATATAAACAAGCTTAGTGTGCCCCACGCCCATTTCTCGCATACAAGATCCTAACGAGCCAATCCTAACTTCTATATCTTTAAAGATGTTACTAGCGACATATCACCCTAAATAGTTCCTTCCGACACTAACTCCCTGAACACACTAGGAACCATAAAGGTCATTATTCTCCCATCCACATTCAAACCCAACAAAAAAAAAACATGTTAAACATGCCCAATCATCTGTACCATTCTAGAAACACAAAACACATATAATGACCCTGAACACTACATACCTTTAAGGTGTTATGAATCACCCACTAGCCCAATCCAATAACTCAAGCACGTTGCACACAGTGAACTCATCCAACATCTCAAGATAACTAAACCTCAACCAACCATTCAAGTGTTTCAGGCATCTTGTGCTCAGTTAAACACCCCAGCACCTCAAGTAGACCCTACTTAACCACTCAATCTAATAGCTCAAGAATTATGTGTTTTGCAGCAAACTAAACATTTCAGATAGTCCAAACACTTATGCTCATTCAGTTTAAATCAACTATCCATACGTTCACGCTTATAGAGAAGTTATAATTAAAGTCATTCAGGCATTCCAAGGCACATATCTATAACCAAGCTCTAACAAGTTACTCACATAATACATAAGATACGATCGAAACCCCTTGAATACCATACCAGTAATCATGACTACTGCAAACCACTCAATTTAGTCATCGAACCCCTTTAAATACCATGCCAATACATTAAAAAGTAACCTGCCTACTTGAGAACTTTACTAAGTCTATCATCCAACGTCAACCAAGCTCAAGCGCATAGTAAAGGAATCATACTCTTAAGCACTCAAACATGCACGCATACAAAAATTCATGAACTTCATGTACAAAGAAATTAAGGGTTTATCCAATTAAGCTACTTACCTAAAGAAGTGACCATAAAGCAAGGCCAAAAGTTAAATTCCTCCTAAAAGCCCTTTATATCACCTAAATCAAATTCAAAAGAAAGTCAACAAAAAATACATTTTTAGCTAAAACTTCCAAAGATTACTAGAAAATTGATCCTGATAATTTTCCTTATCCATGAAGGTTCAAAGAAAAATTTACCCAATTAAATTCCTCAATTATGAACATCTCCAACCTTAATCGAACGAACTAGCAACTTATCCAAAATTACCTAAATTGGGGAATAAGTCCAAAATTCATAAATTCATTTGAAAGCTTATGGGTATCCAAACAACAACATAACTCGAAATTCCAATAACCAACCAGATAATAAAAATGCACTTTTTAGCATTTAACTTGACACTTAGTTATTAGAAAAACTTAGAAAAATTACCTAAGTGATCCAAAAATCAAAGCCAACCTCGAACCTTGAATGATCGACCCAAACTGCACATTAAAGTCTCAAACATATCAGAAATAATTGCTAGCATCCAACCAAGGGCTCGATTGACTTTAGAACAATTGAATCCATGAATCCTTAACCAAAATGTAAACTACGCTTGCTGGTTTTGATGTTGGAGTAATCCCAATTTGAGAGTCTGACCTACAACTGAAACGAGTTTTCTCCATTTCAACCCAAAACTTGATAAATCCGATGTCCAAAGGTTGAAACATGCCCTTGCTCGAAGCTATAACGCACCCATGCCTAACGCCCAACACCCACGCCGAACCCCCACCACACACACAAACCAAACGAAACCAACCCATTGCTACAGAGACTGATGCGTATGGTAGTGGTGCGACACGATCAGGCTGTGCAGATCTAGAAATAAGTTGGTGGCAGCTTGGCAGACAACTTTGCTTGTGGCAAGCAAGGCAAGCAGATCCAACCGACAACATGGGTTCAGCGTGCAAACGACAGATTTGGTGAGTCTGAGCGAGTTGCACTATGAAACAGATGGAGACGGCCAACAAATCTGGTCTTTCCAGCGAGTCTGCTATCAGATAGGGAGTCTGCGGGGAGAAAGAAGAAGAAGAAGAATGAGCAGGAGGAGGAAGTGAAAGATTCGAGGAGAGAAAACAAAAATTTCCTTTTTTTTTAAATTTCTTTTTTTTTTTAAAAACCAAAAATGTCCTTATACCTACCATTCCTTCCAATTTTGCCCTTTCAAATCATCTAAATTTCAAATTAGCCCATCAACCAAATAAACAAAAATTTAACCCCAAAATTAACTTAAAATCAAGGGTTAAATAAGTTTTCAAAAAATGTTGGGCGTTACAAAACACAGGGAAAGAAACTGCGGTAGTGTCTCCATTGTGCATCATTGGCAAAGACAAAAACAAAGTAGCAAGAGTGAGTATAAACATACTCAGTAAGCAGCCCACTTAAGCGTCCAAAGTGCAAAACTATATAAAGAAGGGCTCTGCCCTAACTCAATAGCTCCTGCTCAGTCTCAAACATTCACTTCAATTAGATAAGAGCCTACTCACCTTACCCCAAGCCCACCCCTCTTTGGTATTTCTTTGTGCTATACTTGCTAGTCATGTAACCTTGACTGGCCTAATGCAGTGAAGGGAAGCAACCCTCACGCCTACAATCTTGGCGGAATCGCCCCCTCTTGCTAGTGCAACGCAATGAAGGAAAGCAACCTTCATGCTCGAAACGGTGGGGAATCGCACTTAAGCTAGCACACCAAATAAAGGAAAGCAACCCTTATTCTAAACATAATGAGGGAATCACCCCTATACTAGCATACCAAATGAAGGATAGCAACCCTCATTCTAAACATAGTTGGGGAATCACCCTCTAAGCTAGCATGTCGAATGAAGGACAGCAACCCTCATTCTAAACACAGTGGGGGAATCGCCCCTAAGCTAGCTTAAGCAAAAAGGAAAAGCAACCCTCATACCCATCATATCTCACAACATCCTAGGAATGCATGCTCATACGGAGGAAAATGGTAGGTGTTACTAGCCTAACGGGGCTTTTGTTCATTCGCAACACTTTTGGAACCTTCAGGGTAACGTACCATGCCAAATCCACCCATCATGTTCGAACCACACCCACAACTTAGCTCAAGGTTCACAAGCACAACAGGAGATATGAATTCAATGTCAAACAAGTTTAGGCAGACACGACTCAAGTATAAGTTCAAATGAATCCCACATCACCTTGCCTCATACATATTCAAGCAAAACACAAATCACCGACATTCAACCAAATTCGCTTCTCATAAAATTCAAGCTAAGGATACCCCACATACATTCTTCATACACAAGATCTTAACAAGTAAGTCCGAATGGCTACTTACTCCCCGCTTCTAGGAAGTTACTAGCAGCATATAGCCTTAAGCAGTTCCCTCCAATGTAACTCTCTAAACATGCTAGTAACCATAACGATCATTATTCTCCTATCCACATTCAAACCCAACAAAAACATGTTAAACATGCATAGTCATATGTACCATTTTGAATACACGAAATGGGGATAATGACCCTGAACACTGCATACCTATAAGGTGTTCTAAATCACCCACTAGTCCTATCCAACAACTCAGGCTTTTTGCACACAATCAACTCATCCAACATCCCAGGAGAACTAAACCCCAGCTAACAATTCAAGTGTTTCAGGCATTTGAGCTCAGTTAAACACCCAACACCTCAAGTAGACCCTACTTAACTATTCAGTCTAATAGCTCAAGTATTCTGCATTCCGCATCTAGCCAAACATCTCAGACAGCCGAAACACTTATGTTCATTAAGTTTAAATCAACTATCCATACATTCACACTTATAAAGAAACTACAATCAAAGTCATTCATGCATTCCAAGGCTCATCTCTATAACCAAGCTCTAACAAGTTACTTACAGAAGATATAACATACGACCGAGACCCCTTGAATACCATACTAGCAATCACGATTATTGCAAACCACTCAATTCAGTCATCGAACCCTTTAAATATCATGCCAAAACATAATAAAGTGAGCCCCTACTTGAGCCATTTACTAAGCCTATCATTCAACGTCAACCAAGCTCAAGCACATACTAAAGGAATCATACTCCTAAGCACTCAAATATACACGCATACAAAAATCGATGAACTCCATGTCCAAATCATTTAAGGGTTATCTAATTAGGCTACTTACCTTGGCTATGAATCCAAGAGCCATGACTATCAACTCTTACTAAAGAGGTCCTTTGCCCAACCTAAATAATTGTAATATTCAAAGAGGTCATAACTTAACAGTCACAACATTTAAACTTTCATTCCAAAGGAAATCTTGAAACTTAATTTAAATGGCCTAATTACGTGAAAGTACTTAAAGAAGATTACCCAATTGGCATCTAACCCAAGGCTACCTTTGAATCTTAATTTCCTTAATTCGAACCTATGTACACGTTGGAACAAAAATTAGAGGTCAATCTAAAACTTTACTCGCATTTGAAAAGGCTAAGGGACAATCGTTATCTACGAAAACTTACCCAAAAGTATTCCAGAGAAATACCCAAACAATTTCTTAATTCAAATCACTTTTGAACCTTAATTTCTTCAATTCAAAACTGCCCAAAAGAGATTCCATAAATTATAACGAAGCTTATACTCTTTAATCGAACGCATCAAAAAGTATTATAGACCAATTAAAACTCATCAATCGAAGTCGAATCCTTGATGAACAGTCCACCAAACCGCCCCAAACTCACAAATCTAATACCAAAATGGAGTGGATAATTGAAATCCAAATGAATCGAGCTGCGGGTGATCTAATCTAAGTTCGATTGGAGTGTGGGTCACGGGAACAATGTGGTTTGGAG
The DNA here is from genome assembly GCA_033996785.1 of Trichosanthes truncata. Classification (NCBI taxonomy): domain Eukaryota; kingdom Viridiplantae; phylum Streptophyta; class Magnoliopsida; order Cucurbitales; family Cucurbitaceae; genus Trichosanthes; species Trichosanthes truncata. The sequence goes on from JAWPNB010000009.1 coordinate 33,009,699, forward strand.
ACAAATTGAGTGCTGGAACATGGGAATTTCTTCAAATAGCCTCAGACGCTCTAACGTCACTAGCGTGACGACAACCATGTCGCTAAACAAGAAACAAGACTGTCAAAATAGCACTCGTGATGCCTAATCTCATCGAAAAGCACGCACACACGACACTATTGCAACCCAGGCCTTGTTGTTGCAAGAGATCCAGTCGCCGGCGATCGAGAGCTCATGGTTGCTGAGATCCAACTGCTTTCACACAGATCTGAACGTCGAAGAAGGACGTCGTCGCGTGCCTGCTTCTCACGAAACTTCAGTCACTGTTGCTGCTAGGCATGCCATCGCAAGAAAACGCTCGTTGGCATGGTGATTCAGGAAGAAGAAGAAGGAGATTTAGATTAGGGGAATGTGCGGTGATGGGTGAAGAGAAAGAAGATGGTGATGTCACCATAGGGTTTCCATTTGGTTTTTTTTCCAACTCCAAAAAAAATTTGCTTAAGCCAAAATTCTAATACTCAAACCCCAAAACCAATTAATTTACCCAAACATAACTTCAAAAGTAATTTCAATAGTGGGAATTGACAATACCAAAAATCTCAGGCGTTACAACGAAATTAAATTGCGTTGCAAAATTTGCAACGTTTATGATTTTGTCGTAAAAAAAACATCGCTAATTCATCTTTTTCTTGTAGTGAACAAATGCCTAGGAATAAGATGTCCAACAATAATATTTCTGGAATCAAATACTATTGTGTTTGCTTATGTATGAGAATGCTTTCATATTTTCACGGAAATAAATGGTGTTCATGTTTGTTTTAAGATATTAATCTTAAAAATATTATGTAAATATGATACATTACTTAATGAACTAATCAAAATTAATTTGATACAAATTAATTGATTATAAATAATTTGCATTTTCAGTATAAGCTATTTAAACTCAGACTTCCTAAAGTTGAACTCCAAATACAATTTTTCTAAACCCCGACTTTCTAGACCCAAGCTTCTAAAACCTACTATTCACACGAGATTTCAAAAAGAAATTTAATTCATGACTAAATATAATTTTATTAAATTTTGGTGTTCGTACAATCTCTAATATTTATCCTTTGATTCTTTCTCTCTCAGATGTAAATTTGTCTCAAGGGCTTTGCAGCTTGTTCTCAAATGTAAATTTGTTTCAAGAACTTTGTCGTTTGTTCTTGAATATAAATCTGACTCAAAAGATTTGCAACTTGTTCTCGAGATTGAATCTTCAACTCCTTGAAGAGTCAATTGGTGTTTTAAAATGCCGTGACCTTAAAGGCTCAAGTGAATTACTTCAAATTGCCAAGATTAAAGAACAACTGAAAAATTGGAATATTCTAAAGTTAGATCCAAAGACGACCTACTTCAAGAATACTTTCAATTTTACTCAAGAATGGGGAGTCAAGATCGAGAAGACAGGATCGCCATTAAAGACAACCCTGAGTCATTGAATCTCCTCACTCAGATTTAATCCTTTCACATCAAGAAGAATAATCATTCTTGCACCTTGGGGTAGTCGAGGTTGCAATCAAGCCATTATTCAGAACTGGTTTGAATACTCGTATCCTTCTAACTTTTAGGGGTAAGAGGTTCACCAGGTTTCAAGCTTCTCTTTTGGGAATGGTAGAAACCAATCTGGAGAATGGTCCAGCCTATTTCAATTGCTATCGGCATTACTCCCTTTTGCTCCAAGATCCAAGGATATTAAATTCCTTAATTTTGGACGTCTACTTCTAAGATCTAGACATGCAACCAGAATCACATGCGTTCGTGGTTATCTTCAGAATTTGCTATCGATTGATGAAGACACAAATAGCACCAAGAGCCTTAAGGGCTTCCCCTAAAGGCACAACTGTACTCATAGAGGCAAATACAGCACGAGAAAATATTGAATATCTTAAAAAATATTTCCTTGACAACAAATGAAAGATGCCTAGAAAGCTTTCTTCAAGGCATACAACGAAGAAGAAAGGGAAGAATTCAAAGCAACATGGATATCCACCATGGAAGCTCTTAAAGAGAATATATCTTTCTTCAAATGGTTCGCCAACTATGATGACCACTGTCAAGAGGTGAACACTCTCAATGAGACTCTCTAGCAAACTCTAGAAGGAGAAGTCTCAAGTACTCATCCACCATTAGAGAAGATAGAATTCAGGAGCTCTGGTGGAAATATAGTTGTTGCCTCTCCTTTCAAACAAATATCCTTGGATGAAGAAGGAAATAACCCCTCCAAAGGCATTAGAGGAGTTAATATTAAAAACAACTATACCAACAAAATTCTGTCTACTATGGCAGAATAAATGTGCAGGATTGAAGAAAATGTTTTCACTTCATGTAGCACTTAAAGAAGACTCATTGTCTAGACACCTAATGTCCCGAAAATTGATAGCTCTCTACCAACCTTCAGTAGAGGACTAGATGGCTTCATCCCGTTACTCAAGAGCAAGGAACAAGTGATGTTTGAAAAAATCCAAAAAGAACTTACTAAACTGAATGGGAAAGGTCCTCAAATCAACGTACTCAATAACAAAGAGATAAGTGATTTAATTTCTGCTATGCAGCAAATTGCAATCTCTGAAGAAGAAGAGATAAATAGGATCTCAATTCATTACTCAAAAAGTAACCCCATGACATATTATCCAAGGGCTACTCATCTGAATCTAACAATTGAAGATTGGCCCTTTTATTCAATATAGATCATATGATTGGCGAATCCATTTATGAATGGAACCTCGATGGTCTTTCTCAATATTTAATAATGGGAGTTGTCCAAGAAATGTTTGTTGCAAACTCAGCATACTCTTCAAAAGGACACGTTGATCATGATTGTGCTCGCTTCATAGTTTTAGGATTTACAAGACAACTACGAAGATGGTGGACGACTACCTTTAGAGATGTTGAAAGAAAAAAGATAATTACTCATAAATCTCCTATTGACTCTAGAGATTCAACTTCTTCAAAATCTCCAAGGAGATAATCAACATCTTCTCCAAGACGAGATCAAGAAGCAACCTCTTCTATAGCGCAGAGTGGTATTCCATTAGTACTGACAATACCACCAACCATGACAACCAGCAGAGATATGAAAGATGACGAGGTCATCACCTTCTGCTTTACCATTATCAAACACTTCATTTGAAATGAAACAAACTATCAGGATCAAGCAAGAGAATATATCCAAAGGCTGATCTGTCCTAAGCTCCAAGATTTCCAATGGTACAATGATACTTTCCTAATAGAAGTATACAAAAGGGCAGACACTTAAAGCTCTTTCTGGAAAGAAAGATTTATAATAGGCCTGCCAAAGATTTTCAGCTCAGAACTGATGATTCACCTCAAAGAATATTACAAAGGTAATATTCCCTAGAATAAAGTTACTTATGGCGAAATCTGGCTGTTTGTCATAGGCAAAGTGGGAAAACAATGTCTCGAGGCTGCAAGGATCGAGAAGCAAAATAAAACTTGAGAAAGAAAACAAGAGTTTGGACAATTCTGCAAAATGTATTTTTATCAAAATCATGCTGAACCTCCTTAGATAAGGACAAAGAAAAAGCTTGGTAAACCCAGAGCTTACTACTCAAACTACTCAAAACCTTACAACAGTAGGCCTACTGTTGACAGGTCACATCGGTAAAATCCCTATAGAAAAACTTCTTACAATAAGAAGAATCCAAAGGGAAGAAATTTTACCATAAAAGATTCTTCAAAAGTCCAATGCCACAGATGCAAAGGATTTGGACATTATGCTCCAAAGTGTCCCATGAAGAAGAAGATCAATGAACTCAGTATCAATGAAGATATTAAGAATGAATTACTCAGCATCATCCAATCAAACTCAGAAGAATCAGATTACGATTCAAACGAAGGACAACTTTTCTACCTTGAGGAAAAATCAGATACTTACTCTTCTTTAGAAGGAGAAATTATTCATAAACCTGGATGTAATGGTAAGAGATTATGCAAATGTTTTGATTGCACAGATGTCTTAACCAAACACCAGGAATTACTTTTTGAAGCTACAGAAAATATTACTGATGCCGCTCTCAAAAGGAATATACTCAACAGACTAAAGACTTCTCTTCAGAAAAATCTCAAGAAAGAAGAAGATGATTCTTCTTTAACTACTCAATATCCAAATATTGAAGATGTGTTTGCACTCTTCAGAAAATATAATAAAGAAGTCAAAGTTTCGGATTTGAAGTTCAAAATAAACCAATTAAAGAGCGGGGTAAAGATACTCCGCTTTGATTATCAAAGAGATATTACTCAATTATCCACAGAAGTTGCTTTGACGAAATCACAACAAGCAACTACCTCAAATGCCAAAGACAAAGATGAAGATTCAGAACCTTCTATGGAAGAAACATCATTTTTGGCAACTATACAAAGAGTACAATACCATAAATGGTACATTAAGATATCCTTGAAAGTATAGGATTTCCAATTTACTGCAATCGCTTTGGTCGATTCTGGAGCCGACCAAAATTGTTTTCATGAAGGCCTTATTCCTTCTAAGTATTTCGAGAAAACAATTGAAACCTTAAGAGGAGCAAATGGTCAGCCATTATTCATCAAGCACAAGCTCCTTGAAGTTCACATATGCAACAAATGAGTGTGCTTTGTGACCTCGTTTTTACTCATCAAGAACCTAAATCAAGGCGTGATTTTAGGTACACCGTTCATTACTCAACTTTATCCTTTACAGGTTACAGACGAAGGCATTGTCTCAACTGTTTTGGATAAAAGAATTCTTTTCAAGTTTATTGATCCATTAAGGGAAAGTGACCTTAATGTTTTCGACAAAAAAAAACTCCAAGAAAAGCATATCTATTTCTTAAAGGAAGAAGTCCGCTTCAAGAAGATTAAAAACCAGCTTCAAGAAACTGGAGTTCAAAAAAGAATCCAAATTATTCAAAAGCATATTGAATCACAAATCTGCTCCACTCATCCAAATGCATTATGGGAGAGAAAGAAACATATGGTAACACTACCATATGAAAAATATTTCAAAGAATCAAATATCCTGACAAAGGCAAGACCAATTCAAATGAATTCTTAATTATTAAGTCATTACCGAAAGGAGATCGATCAACTACTCAAAAGAAAGCTGATTAGACCATCCAAAAGTCCTTGATCGTGTGCAACATGCTATGTCAATAACCAGGGCGAGAAGAAACATTGTGTCCCACAATTGGTAATCAGTTACAAACCCTTAAACAAGATTTTGGAATGGATTAGGTATCCAATTCTGAATAAAAATGATTTACTCAAAAGAATTTCAAATGAAAAATTGTTTTCAAAATTTGACATGAAATCGGGATTTTGGCAAATCCAGATTTTCGAAAAAGATAGGTTCAAAACAACATTCAATGTACCTTTTTGTCAATACGAATGGAATGTAATGCCCTTCGGGCTAAAAAATGCTCCATCCGAATTCCAAAAGATCATGAATGATATTTTAGAAGGTATTCAAGAATTTGCAATTATCTGTATTGATGATGTGTTAATCTTTTCATCAAATAGAGATCAACATTTTAGCCATTTAAAAAGCTTTATTCAAATAATAAAGTATAATGGTTTAGTAGTTTCAACTGCAAAGCTTCAACTTTTTCAAACAAAAGTAAGATTTCTTGGTTTTGATATCCATTTAGGATTAATCAAACCTATCCAAAGATCTTTAGAGTTTACTCAAAATTTTCTTGATGAAATTTTAGACTAAACCCAGTTACAAACGTTTTTGGGCTGTCTAAATTATGTTTCAAATTTCATCAAAGATCTTCAACCTATTTGCAAACCACTTTTTCAAAGGTTGAAGAAAGATACATTCCATTCGTATTGACCAAAAGGTACATTTAATGCTGATTTGTACCTATCTTTTCCGACAATCTAGATTTTCCAAAATCCTGATTTCATGTCGAATTTTGAAAATAATTTTTCATTTGAAATTTGTTTGAGTAAATCATTTTTATTTGAAATTGGATACATAATCCATTCCAAAACCTTGTTTAAGGGTTTGTAGTTGATTGCCAATCGTGGGACACCACGTCCTTCTCGGCACGGTTATTGACATAGAATGCTGCACACGACCAAGGACTTTTGGATGGTCTAATCAGCTGTCTTTTGAGTAGTTGATTGATTTCCTTTCGGCAATGACTTAATAATTCAGAATTCTTTTGAACTGGTCTTGCCTTTGTCGGGATATTTGATTCTTTGAAATCTTTTTCATATGTTAGTGTTACCATATATTTCTTTCTTTACTAGAATGCATATGGATGAGTGGAAAAGATTTGTGATTCAATCTGCTTTTGAATAATTTGGATTCCTTCTTCTTGAAGCTGACTTCTTGCTTTAAGAAATTGATTTGCTTTTCTTTGAGTTTTATTTTGTCGAACACATTAAGGTCACTTTCCCTTAATGGATCAATAAACTTGAATAGAATTCTTTTATCCAGAACAGTTGAGACAATGCATTCGTCTGTAACCTGTAAAGGATAAAGTTGAGTAATGAACGATGTACCTAAAATCACGCCTTGATTTAGGTTCTTGATGAGTAAAAACGAGGTCACAAAGCACTCCTTTGTTGCATTTGTGAACTTCAAGGAGCTTCTGCTTGATGAATAATGGCTGACTGTTTTGATTGTTTTCTCGAAATACTTAGAAGGAATAAGGCCTTCATGAATACAGTTTTGGTCGGCTCCAGAATCGACCAAAGCGATTGCAATAAATTGGAAATCCTGTACTTTCATGGATATCTTAACATACCATTTCTGGTATTGTACTCTCTGTAGAATTGCCAAAAATGATGTTTCTTCCATAGAAGGTTATGAATCTTCATCTTCTTCTTTGGCATTTGAGGTAGTTGCTTGTTGTGATTTCATCAAATCAACTTCTCTGGATAATTGAGTAATATCTCTTTGATATTCATAGTGGAGTTTCTTTACCTCGCTTTTTAGTTGATTTATTTTGAACTTCGAATCCGAAACTTTGACTTCTTTCTTCTCTTTTCTGAAGAGTGCAAACACATCTTCAATATTTGGATATTGAGTAGTTAAAGAAGAATCATCTTCTTCTTTCTTGAGACTTCAGTAGTATTTTCTGCAGCTTCAAAAAGTAATTCATAGTTTTTGGTTAAGACATTTATGCAATCAAAACATTTGCATAATCCCTTACCATTATATCCAGGTTTATGAATATTTTTTCCTTCTAAAGAAGAGTAAGTATCTGATTCTTCCTCAAGGTAGAGAAGTTGTCCTTCGTTTGAATTGTAATCTGATTCTTCTGAGTTTATTTGGATGGTGTTGAGTAATTCATTTTTAATATATTCATTGATACTAAGTTCATTGATCTTCTTCTTCATGGGACACTTTGGAGCATAATGTCCAAATCCTCTGCATTGTAGCATTAGACTTTTGGAGAATCTTTTATGGTAAAATTTCTTCTTTTTGGATTCTTCTTATTGTAAGACGTTTTTCTATAGGGATTCTGCTGGTTTGACCTATAAACAGTAGGCCTACTGTTGTAAGGTTTTGAGTAGTTTGAGTAGTAAGCTCTGGGTTTTCCAAGCTTTTTCTTTGTCCTCAGCGAAAGAGGTTCAGCATGATTTTGATAAAAATACATTTTGCAGAATTGTCCAAACTCTTGTTTTCTTCTCAAGTTTTATTTTGCTTCTCGATCCTTGTGGCCTTGAGACATTGTTTTCTAACTTTGCCTATGACAAACTGGCAGATTTCTCCATAAGTAACTTCATTCCAAGGAATATTACCTTTGTAATATTCTTTGAGGTGAATCATCAGTTTCGAGCCGAAAATCTTTGGCAGGCCTATTATAAATCTTTCTTTCCAGAAAGAGCTTTAAGCGTCTGCCCTTTTGTATACTTCTGTTAGCAAAGTATCTTTGTACCATTGGAAATCTTGGAGCTTAGGACATGTCAGTCTTTTGAGGTATTCTCCTGCTTGATCCCGATAGTTTGTTTCATTTCAAATGAAGTGTTTGATAATGGTAAAGCAGAGGGTGATGACCGCGTCATCTTTCATATCTCTACTGGTTGTCGTGGTTAGTGGTATTGTCGGTATTGATGGAATACCATTTTTGGGACATTAGGTGTCTTGACAATGAGTTTTATCTGAGTGCTAGATGAAGTGAAAACCTTTTTTCAATCCTGCACATTTGTTCTACCATAGTAGACATAATTTTGTTGGTATAGTTGTTTTGAATATTAACTCCTCTAATGCTTTTAGAGGGTTTATTTCATTCTTCATCCAAGGATATTTGTTTGAAAGGATAGGCAACAACTATATTTCCATGAGAGCTCTTGAATTCTATATGCTCTAATGGTGGATGAGTACTTGAGACTTCTCCTTCTAGAGTTTTGCAGAGAGTCTCATTGAGAGTGTTCACCTCTTGACAATAGTCATTACAGTTGGCGAACAATTCGAAGAAAGGTGTATTCTCTTTAAGAGCTTCCATGGTGGATATCCATGTTGCTTTGAATTCTTCCTTTTCTTCTTCGTTGTATGCCTTGAAGAAAAGCTTTCTAGGCATCTTTCATTTGTTGTCAAGGAAATCTTTTTTAAGATATTCCATATTGACTTTGAATCCTTCAAATATGATGTTAAGCTCGTTGAAACGGCTTGCTGATTCCATATCTGATTGAGTAGGTGAGTTTGGTCTCATATACCTACTTTCTGGTATGCGAGGATTGAAGTCTACTGAGTTGATCCTTGCAGAAAGAGATCTTCTCAATGGTTCTTGTTGCTCGAAACTGGTGGAGGATGAAGCTTCCTCTCTTAGTTTCGAAGCACTTTTCCTTGATGGAGCAAAATTTGAAACTTTGGGAGTTGACAGAATTGGTTGTTTGAAACTAATCTCGACAGATCCATCTGGATGCTCCACTAGTTGAGTAGGAACCTTGGGCTGCGGTTGACTTGGAGCGATTGCTCTTTCAATAACCTAGTGTGAGTTCCTAGTAATATCAACCCAAGATAGAGTCTTGGGCACTTCAAAATATCAACCCAAGATAGAGGCTTAAGGCTCTTGGTGCTATTTGTGTCTTTATCAATCGATAGCAAATTATGAAGATGACCATGAACACATGTGATTCTGGTTGCATATTCATATCTTTGAAGTAGATGTCCAAAATTAAGGAATTTAATATCCTTTGATCTTGGAGCGAAAGGGAGCAATGCAGATAGCAATTGAAATAGGCTGGACCATTCTCAAAATTGGTTTCTACCATTCCCAAAATAGAATCTTGAAACCTGGTGAACCTCTTATCCCTAAGAGTTAGAAGGATAGGAGTATTCAGACAAGTTCTGAATAATAGCTTGATTGCAACCTGGACTACTCCAAGGTGCAAGAATGTGTATTCCTCTCAATGTGAAAGGATTAAATCTTTAGTGAGGAGATTCAATGACTCAAGGTTGTCTTTAATGGCGATCCTGTCTTCCACAATCTTGACTCTCCATTCTTGAGTAAAATTGAAAGTATTCTTGAAGTAGACCGTCTTTGGATCTAACTTCGGAATATTCCAATTTGTTAGTTGTTCTTCAATCTTGGAAATTTGAAGTAATTCATTTGAGCCTTTAAGTTCATCTGCATTTTTCTCTACCTTGTGAGCATCATTTGGGTGTTTAAGTATGAGCCATTTGAGTAGTAAACTGAGAACTCTTTCCTTTGAGTAATTTCCTTGGAATCAAAGATTTGAGTAGCTTCGACATTAATTCATAAAAATCAAAATTCTTTTAAAGATAAAATTAATATTGCCTCAACGCAATATTATCCTTCAAACTTCTCTTTCTTCACCAACTAGTCGTCTGCAGGTGGGAACACGCGGCTTACCAACGGACTTACACTGCTTCCTAGAACATCAATTGCTTACAAACGCCTGTTGTCAGACAGCCTGACGAGAGGACCAAAGATAGAGAATTGAGAAGAACAATATTGATAATTTTCTTTAAAAAATAAAAAGATTAATCTGAATCAATCTTGAACGCAAAAATTTGAAACACTAGAAATTGCTTCAAAGTTTGGAGTATTATTCAATAATGAGTAAGGTGAAAGAGTTAATATTAAGAATGCGGAAGCAATTTTGGATCTTAAGCACTCTAATTTGATCAATTTTATCATACAAAAACATGCTCAAAACTGGAAAAACAGATAATAAGAACACATACCTTTGTAGCTCAAAATTCTCTTAATCCGTGGGCTTTCTTTGAACACAAACCAGTTGTGGACCTCCTCTAGAGTCTTCCCTACTATCCTTAGGCATTGGAACAGATCGTGGGATCTTTGATGGAGAGAATTTGGGAGAAGAATTAGTAAAGGTCTAAAACCAAGGGGTAGAGAATTTTACTTAAAAAATCTACTTACCCATTGTGTTTGTTCTCTATATATAGTAAACCACAAGCTTCTTTAAGCTTATTGAAGAAGCCAACACATGAGTAATTGAAAGAGGAGTTGGCCACAAGTTTCTTTAAGCTTAAAAAAGAAGCCAACACATGAGTGACTGCCAAGTTTCTTTAAGATTCAAGAAGAAGCCAACAAATGAGATTGATATCTTTTTAATTCAAAATTAATATAAAATCAATTTTAAATTAATTAAACAATTTAATTAATTTTAAAATTATTTAATTTAATATCAAATATCAAATTAAATAATTGGACCAATCACGATTTCTTAAATCAAACGTTCGAACATGAATCCATATTCATGTTTTAAACCGAACCAATATTTAAATCATATTTAAATATTTCCACTTCTTCTTTATCATAGTTTAATTCATAATTAAGCTATAAAACGTTAAGTATATCGCATATAATTAACTTTTTCTCCCAAAATTCGAATTTGAACAATTCAAATTATTTTCTCTCAAATTGTTACAAGGCTTAGTCTGAGCTAGTAAGGGGACCTAATGGACCTACAGATCATGAGCTCCAATGATACCAGATTAACCAGCCAAACTCTTTGGCCTAGCTAATCAACATTCGTTAACCATCGGGACACTCCACTAAAGCCCAGTGGCTGCACTCTCCTCATTGTAGATATATTTCTGTCCACTCGATATAACCATGATTAGTAAGTCGATCCTTCACTGGTCGTTCGTAATTACAGCTGGGTCAAATAAACCGTTTTACCCCTATAATTACTTCTTGCTCCTTAAGTCCCACTGATCCTCTAATGAACAATTGGTTTGTGGACCAACCAACAAACCGAATCCCTCTCGGGCCAATGAGAGGGTGGGCCCATTGTTCAAGACCTGGAGTCAGCACTTAAGGGAACAACCTCTCTACTAATCCTTAAAGCAGGTAGGAGTGAATTCCATCTCGCATGACTATGTTCCCAACTATCTATCCGGTCTTATCCCCAAAATGGGAGGCTTATTGAGTCGATGATCTTGGGCCACTCTCACCCATGCAAATCTAAGGATAATCCCGAATAAACAGGAGTTCATAGCACGCTCAGGATTAAGATCGAGTTACCTAGGTCATCGTATGAGTATAGTCAGTTAAAACAGTAAACGGAGTTATAAAGTCTAAGTGACTATTTCGCGGTCCGGTCTTATGCAAACTCATTGCATAGGACGCCCCCACTCGCATGTCTCCACATGAACGATTCTGGATCACATCGTTAGTACTATACAAAGTGGGCTGCATCCATAGTATCCCCAGAATAAAGTACCCAGCCTTATCCTTATACTATAGACCATTTTGGCTATTACTCGAACTTGATCCACTTTTATGTCATACATAAAGTTCAAGTATACATACTATAGCCAAGGGTTCTTTGTTCATTGGATTTGAGTTATAGAATACACAATTCACTTTATTCAATAACACATTTACTGAATAAACCTCAATAACATCTTTATAGTAAAATAGAATATACATTCAGTTTACAAAACCAGGAGTTTTAGGACACAAAGCCCAACATAAGGTGGCTCTGATACCAATTGCTCCCCAAATCCACAATCTTTGCACAGATTGCCAAAATGTTAGGAGAATTAGGATCTTTGCAGAATACAAGTGTTTTGCGAATAGTAAAGCTTAGAGAGATTTTTACTTCTTCTCTTTTGCTAGCTTATTCGCCTCTGCCCTTTGATACAATTTGGAAGTCTATTTAAAGACGTTGGACTTGATACAAAATTGAAATATAAAATAATAAAAGATAAAGATGAACCGACAGGACAATACCTTGTTTGGTTCGATCCAAATTATTATAATATAAAATCTAAAACTAATTAAACGTGGCTATATAAAAAGTAAAGACATAAAAGTCAAAAAGCCTAGTCTAAAAGTCTAAAATTCATAAAGCCTAGTCTATGATATTTATTATATAAAGACAAAAAATAAATTTGAAATTTGAAAAAGCACTTGAAGTTGTCGGATAATGGTGGAGATGGTAGAGATGTGGAAAGATAAGGATGAATTTTGCAACGTCTTTTCTTACTTCAAATTTTCTACTAGTTAGTGTTGTGCACAAACTTAGTTGTCATCACCTAACACCACCAACTAAATTAGTTGGTAGTAGAAATTGTGTTTAACCGCCGATAGAAGTCATGTTTAGACGCCAACTTTGCGTCAAAAGCATGAGTTTGATTAGTTGTTGGCAAAAGAATTGAGGAAGAAAATTTAACGTAACCCAAGCCATAGAGAAGCGACTCACACTGACAGAAGAGTCGATTAAAATCAAAAGTCCTCAGTTTTCCAAACATGAATGACAGAGCTCCTTCAAAATAAACTTATACACTTTTTTGCCACTTTTGGGATACTTTGTAGGTTCGAGGGGTGAGGTACACTCTTAAAGCTCGTTTTGAGTTATATTTTTGCTTCTTAGGACAATTTTTAATCTTTAGGACACTTGCGTAGGTTCGGGAGGGATGGAGAAGTGCATGAGGATTCTCAAGGAAACGTTTAAGTTCATTTTCACCTCCTTTGGACACTTAGGCACTTTTTGGGCACGTTTAGGTCATTTAGACACGTTTAGGCAACTTTAGAAGTTTTGGGGGGCAGGATAGACATTTTAAGCTTTTATAGAGTTGGGTTTTTGCTTCTTTAATCCTTTAAGGACATTTTAAGCTTTTCTGGTTTATGTGTTAAAAATTTTCATATTATTTTTTTTTTTTCCTTTCATGTTTGTAGCTATGTTGAAGGCTACTGGAAACATAGATAACGACAACAAGTGTAGAAGACTTTAATTAGACTTTTTCTTTTTGATGATAGTAACATGAATATTTATTTTTTTTACTTTTTTTTTTTTTGTAATTAGACTGAACTTTGAATGATACATTTGTATGAACAATATTATGTTTCAATATATTAACTTCTATTGTGTTACATTCATGTTAAAAATAAAATGGTATCATTGTTTTATATTGAAATGAATAAGTAATTACAAAAACTAAAATTTTAAAATTTTAAAAATATAAGGCTATGCTTATGAAAATTTGTGTCAGAATAGCTAAAAAGCACGGGTAAAATGCTATAAAAACTAAAAAATAATAAATAAATAAATAACTATATATGAAGTTATCTTGATGCACACTGCATCGGGATAGAGTGTGATCTTCTGACACTTATATCCGTGTCGGGATATTTAGTGTTTTTTCCGACGCTACATGCGTCAATCAGGATAGCTTATCAAACGATCGATGCAACGAGTTTGCGTCGGGAAAGGTTGTCCCGACTTGGATATAAAGACAGTTTTGTGTGACGCATCTTTGCGTCGAGAAAGGGTATTCCTTACGCATATAAGGGTTTTCCTGACGCAAGTTTGTGTCAGGAAAAATTAAACATTTTAGTGTAGGATGAAATAAACTAATTAATCTGAAACTAACAACTAAACTAAACTAATTATCTAATATTTCATCCTTATATTAAAAAGCCATAAATACACACACGTGAACCAACTCTAGTGCTACTAAAATCAAGCATTAATTTACGACAATTACGTATCACAAATTTAACGTATAGAAGATAAATATTCAATAACAATTAAGGCGTCAGTTTAATTGAAATTGCATGCTTATAAAATATAACAAGAAATAAAAAACACTTGTATAAGAAAAAAAAATAGCAAAATAGTTTAGGGTCTCACAAAAGAAAAGAAAAGAACTAAAGTAAAACTCTCTAAAATTTCAAAGTAGAACTGTGGTCTGCAAAAGTTGATGTTTGATCTGCTAGTAGATGGGATGCCTTGCAATAAAGAGAATGAGTGTATTTATAGCAGGCCAATCCAAATCCTAAATTGATCGGGAATTCAAAAACCTATTTGAATTTAGAGTCCCAAACTATTTAGGAAATAGGTAAAAAAAAATCGTCCAAATGATAAAAATCCTCATCACATAGTCGAGATGCTTGGGACAGTGGATGTTGTCCTTTATAACTCTCAAATAAAAATTTTGATGTAGAGTCAAGATGCTACAAGCAATGTCTCGATGCTACAGACGTAGAAGGCTGCACTTGCGTATTTCTGGTGTTGAGACACCTGAAAATAGCATATTGACACAACTTGCTCAGGAATCGTGGCTTGGACTTTATCTTCTCGTGACTCAATTGCTCAATTTAAGTCCAAATACCTCATTTTTCATCCCGATTCTTTCATAGCACTCCAATTAGTTTCAAATTGCTTGATCCCTACGAAATGGAAAAAAAACAGCGTGAAAGTAACAAAACTAACACTAGATAAAGGACTATAAATAGCACATTTTCGGTGCTATCAATATTGTGGGATTGGGCTTTGACAGTATTCAGCTCCAACTATTTAGACTTGGGCTTTGTGGGCTTTGGACCTAGTTGTTTGGGCTTCAGTTTGTTGCCTTTAGCCTAACTATTTGGTCTTGGACTTCGTTGGCTTTAGGTCTAACCCCTTGAGAATTGGCTTTGGGCCAAATTGTCATTTAATGAACTTTTGGGCTTATTTGAACTTGGGACCAACTAGCATATGATCCAATTTGACCATGCTAGGCTTTCTTATTCAACACTTGTACCTCAAACAAAAGTTTCCTAAAATTAGGGTTTTTAAACATACATCTCACACACAAGCTACCTAAACTCTCCAATTGAACCTCTTTACTACCTAAACACAAGCTTCTGAAGTAGAACCCGCACCCCAAATGCCCCATGGTGGCCATTTTGTTCAAGGTTTCATTAAATGTCCATGAATAACAAATGCTTAGGAATAATATGTCCAACAATAATATTGTTGGAAATCAAATACAGCTATGTGCTATCATATTTTCATGGAAATAAATGGTGCTTATGCTTATTTTAAGATATTAATCCTAAAAATATTATGTAAATATGATACATTATTTAATGAATTAATCAAAAATTTCAATAAATTTTTTTTGAACTAATCAAAATTAATTTCAACAAGTAGATACAAATTAATTGATTATAAATAAATTCAAACTTCCTACAGTTGAACCCCAAACATAATTTATGCTTTCCATAAAGAAGATGTAACCAGTCAGGGCTTGTCCTGTCGGTTCATATTTATCTTATATTATTATGCATTTAAATTACGTTTGGAGTCCGGGGTCTATAAAAGACTTCCACTTTGTATTCAATAGCAGAAGCGGATAATCTAGCAAAAGAGAAGAAGCAAAAATCTCTCTAAGTTATCTATTCGCAAAACATTTGTATTCTGCAAAGATCCTAACTCTCCTAACCTTTTAGCAATCTGAGCAAAGATTGTGGGTTTCGGGAGCAATGGGTATCAGAGCCATCTTACTCAATTTGTACAGCTTTAATGAATCCCATGTAATTATTTTCTGAATTCATTGGTAAATATAACTTCGCAACAAAAGACACACAAAGAAAAGTTCGTCATCCGCTCCAAAATTATCCAAGTGAAGACTTTTTCAAAGGACATGCTGCGGAGGACCGTCACGAAAGACTGTCGCAGGGGAGTGTTCCAGGCAATTGTCTAAGTCCGTTGGTAAGCTCTACCGTGCTTCCTTGCCTCCATGCATAAGAAGAATCGAATCACAAGGATAAGATTTGCTGCAAAAAGGCGACAAGACAAGTTTAATAAAGCCACTTTATTAAAGGAAGAAAAGACGTTGCAAAAATTTCCACAACAACCATCTTCCACAACCGCATCCATCCTCATTCTCATCATACGACAAGCTCACCATTTCATTTCTTTTCAACTTTATTTTTGTCTTTTTGCAATAAGTAATCTAGATATAGGTTTTGACTTTTTACTTTTTAGACTTTTTAGACTTTTAGACTTTTAGATTTTTATTTCCTTTTTCCACGTTTTATTTTCTTGTTAGACAAAGGTATTCATTACCTTTTGTCTTTTGTAATTATTTATGCTTTCCATAAAGAAGATGTAACCAGTCCGGGCTTGTCCTGTCGGTTCATCTTTATCTTTTATTATTATGCATTTAAATTACGTTTGGAGACTGGGGTCTATAAAAGACTTCCACTTTGTATTCAATAGGTAGAAGCGGATAATCTAGCAAAAGAGAAGAAGCAAAAATCTCTCTAAGCTATCTATTCACAAAACATTTGTATTCTGCAAAGATCCTAACTCTCCTAACCTTTTATCAATCTGAGCAAAGATTGGGGGTTTCGGGAGCAATTGGTATCAGAGCCATCTTACTCAATTTGTGCAGCTTCAATGAATTCCATGTAATTATTTTCTTAATTCATTGGTAAATATAACTTCTGCAACAAAAGACACACGAAGAAAAGTTCGTCATCCACTCCAGAATTATCCAAGTGAGAACCTTTTCAAAGGACCTGCTGTGGAGGACCGTCGCAGAAGACTGTGGCGGGGGAGTGTTCTCGGCAATTGTGTAAGTCCGTTGGTAAGCTCTACCCTTGCTTCCTTGCCTACTTACTTAAGAAGAATCGAATCACAAGGATAAGATTTGCTGCAAGAAGACGACAAGACAACTTTAATAAAGCCACTTTATTAAAGGGAGAAAAGACGTTGAAGACATTTCCACAACTACCATCTTCCACAACCACATCCATCCTCATTCTCATCATCAGACAAGCTCCACCATTTCATTTCTTTTCAACTTTATTTTAGTCTTTTTCTAATAAGTAATCTAGATATAGGTTTTGACTTTTTATTTTTTAGACTTTTAGACTTTTAGATTTTTATTTCCTTTTTCCACGTTTTATTTTCTTTTTAGACAAAGGTATTCATTACCTTTTGTCTTTTGTAATTATTTATGCTTTCCATAAAGAAGATGTAACCAGTCAGGGCTTGTCCTGTCAGTTCATATTTATCTTTTATTATTATGCATTTAAATTACGTTTGGAGTCCGGGGTCTATAAAAGACTTCCACTTTGTATTCAAAAGCAGAAGCGGGTAATCTAGCAAAAGAGAAGAAGCAAAAATCTCTCTAAGCTATCTATTCGCAAAATATTTGTATTCTGCAAAGATCCTAACTCTCCTAACCTTTTAGCAATCTGAGCAAAGATTGTGGGTTTCGGGAGCAATGGGTATCAGAGCCATCTTACTCAATTTGTACAGCTTTAATGAATCCCATGTAATTATTTTCTGAATTCATTGGTAAATATAACTTCGCAACAAAAGACACACGAAGAAAAGTTCGTCATCCGCTCCAAAATTATCCAAGTGAAGACTTTTTCGAAGGACATGCTGCGGAGGACCGTCGCGAAAGACTGTCGCAGCGGAGTGTTCCAGGCAATTGTGTAAGTCCGTTGGTAATCTCTACCGTGCTTCCTTGCCTCCTTGCCTAAGAAGAATCGAATCACAAGGATAAGATTTGCTGCAAAAAGGCGACAAGAAAACTTTAATAAAGCCACTTTATTAAAGGAAGAAAAGACGTTGCAGAAATTTCCACAACAACCATCTTCCACAACCGCATCCATCCTCATTGTCATCATCCGACAAGCTCCACCATTTCATTTCTTTTCAACTTTATTTTTGTCTTTTTGCAATAAGTAATCTAGATATAGGTTTTGACTTTTTACTTTCTAGACTTTTTAGACTTTTTGACTTTTAGATATTCATTTCCTTTTTCCACGTTTTATTTTCTTTTTAGACAAAGGTATTCATTACCTTTTGTCTTTTGTAATTATTTATGCTTCCCATAAAGAAGATGTAACCAGTCAGGGCTTGTCCTGTCGGTTCATCTTTATCTTTTATTATTATGCATTTAAATTACGTTTGGAGACTGGGGTCTATAAAAGACTTCCACTTTGTATTCAATAGGTAGAAGCGGATAATCTAGCAAAAGAGAAGAAGCAAAAATATCTCTAAGCTATCTATTCACAAAACATTTGTATTCTGCAAAGATCCTAACTCTCCTAACCTTTTATCAATCTGAGCAAAGATTGGGGGTTTCGGGAGCAATTGGTATCAGAGCCATCTTACTCAATTTGTGCAGCTTCAATGAATTCCATGTAATTATTTTCTTAATTCATTGGTAAATATAACTTCTGCAACAAAAGACACACGAAGAAAAGTTCGTCATCCACTCCAGAATTATCCAAGTGAGAACTTTTTCAAAGGACCTGCTGTGGAGGACCGTCGCAGAAGACTGTGGCGGGGGAGTGTTCCCGGCAATTGTGTAAGTTCGTTGGTAAGCTCTACCCTTGCTTCCTTGCCTACTTGCTTAAGAAGAATCGAATCACAAGGATAAGATTTCCTGCAAGAAGACGACAAGACAACTTTAATAAAGCCACTTTATTAAAGGGAGAAAAGACGTTGAAGACATTTCCACAAGTACCATCTTCCACAACCACATCCATCCTCATTCTCATCATCAGACAAGCTCCACCATTTCATTTCTTTTCAACTTTATTTTTGTCTTTTTGTAATCCGTAATCTAGATATAGGTTTTGAATTTTTACTTTTTAGACTTTTTAGACTTTTTGACTTTTAGATTTTTATTTCCTTTTTCCACGTTTTATTTTCTTTTTAGACAAAGATATTCATTACCTTTTGTCTTTTGTAATTATTTATGCTTTCCATAAAGAAGATGTAACCAGTCCGGGCTTGTCCTGTCGGTTCATCTTTATCTTTTATTATTATGCATTTAAATTACGTTTGGAGACTGGGGTCTATAAAAGACTTCCACTTTGTATTCAATAGGTAGAAGCGGATAATCTAGCAAAAGAGAAGAAGCAAAAATCTCTCTAAGCTATCTATTCACAAAACATTTGTATTCTGCAAAGATCCTAACTCTCCTAACCTTTTATCAATCTGAGCAAAGATTGGGGGTTTCGGGAGCAATTGGTATCAGAGCCATCTTACTCAATTTGTGCAGCTTCAATGAATTCCATGTAATTATTTTCTTAATTCATTGGTAAATATAACTTCTGCAACAAAAGACACACGAAGAAAAGTTCGTCATCCACTCCAGAATTATCCAAGTGAGAACTTTTTCAAAGGACCTACTGTGGAGGACCGTCGCAGAAGACTGTGGCGGGGGAGTGTTCCCGACAATTGTGTAAGTCCGTTGGTAAGCTCTACCCTTGCTTCCTTGCCTACTTTCTTAAGAAGAATCGAATCACAAGGATAAGATTTGCTGCAAGAAGACGACAAGACAACTTTAATAAAGCCACTTTATTAAAGGGAGAAAAGACGTTGAAAACATTTCCACAACTACCATCTTCCACAACCACATCCATCCTCATTCTCATAATCAGACAAGCTCCACCATTTCATTTCTTTTCAACTTTATTTTTGTCTTTTTGTAATCAGTAATATAGATATAGGTTTTGACTTTTTATTTTTTAGACTTTTAGACTTTTAGGTTTTTATTTCCTTTTTCCACATTTTATTTTCTTTTTAGACAAAGGTATTCATTACCTTTTGTCTTTTGTAATTATTTATGCTTTCCATAAAAAAGATGTAACAAGTCAGGGCTTGTCCTGTCAGTTCATATTTATCTTTTATTATTATGCATTTAAATTACGTTTGGAGTCCGGGGTCTATAAAAGACTTCCACTTTGTATTCAAAAGCAGAAGCGGGTAATCTAGCAAAAGAGAAGAAGCAAAAATCTCTCTAAGCTATCTATTCGCAAAATATTTGTATTCTGCAAAGATCCTAACTCTCCTAACCTTTTAGCAATCTGAGCAAAGATTGTGGGTTTCGGGAGCAATGGGTATCAGAGCCATCTTACTCAATTTGTACAGCTTTAATGAATCCCATGTAATTATTTTCTGAATTCATTGCTAAATATAACTTCGCAACAAAAGACACACGAAGAAAAGTTCGTCATCCACTCCAGAATTATCCAAGTGAAGACTTTTTCAAAGGACCTACTGTGGAGGACCGTCGCAGAAGACTGTGGCGGGGGAGTGTTCCCGGCAATTGTGTAAGTCCGTTGGTAACCTCTACCCTTGCTTCCTTGCCTACTTTCTTAAGAAGAATCGAATCACAAGGATAAGATTTGCTGCAAGAAGACGACAAGACAACTTTAATAAAGCCACTTTATTAAAGGGAGAAAAGACGTTGAAAACATTTCCACAACTACCATCTTCCACAACCACATCCATCCTCATTCTCATCATCAGACAAGCTCCACCATTTCATTTCTTTTCAACTTTATTTTTGTCTTTTTGTAATCAGTAATCTAGATATAGGTTTTGACTTTTTATTTTTTAGACTTTTAGACTTTTAGGTTTTTATTTCCTTTTTCCACATTTTATTTTCTTTTTAGACAAAGGTATTCATTACCTTTTGTCTTTTGTAATTATTTATGCTTTCCATAAAGAAGATGTAACAAGTCAGGGCTTGTCCTGTCAGTTCATATTTATCTTTTATTATTATGCATTTAAATTACGTTTGGAGTTCGGGGTCTATAAAAGACTTCCACTTTGTATTCAAGAGCATAAGCGGGTAATCTAGCAAATGAGAAGAAGCAAAAATCTCTCTAAGCTATCTATTCGCAAAATATTTGTATTCTGCAAAGATCCTAACTCTCCTAACCTTTTAGCAATCTGAGCAAAGATTGTGGGTTTCGGGAGCAATGGGTATCAAAGCCATCTTACTCAATTTGTACAGCTTTAATGAATCCCATGTAATTATTTTCTGAATTCATTGTTAAATATAACTTCGCAACAAAAGACACACGAAGAAAAGTTCGTCATCCACTCCAGAATTATCCAAGTGAGAACTTTTTCAAAGGACCTACTGTGGAGGACCGTAGCAGAAGACTGTGGCGGGGGAGTGTTCCCGGCAATTGTGTAAGTCCGTTGGTAAGCTCTACCCTTGCTTCCTTGCCTACTTTGTTAAGAAGAATCGAATCACAAGGATAAGATTTGCTGCAAGAAGACGACAAGACAACTTTAATAAAGCCACTTTATTAAAGGGAGAAAAGACGTTGAAAACATTTCCACAACTACCATCTTCCACAACCACATCCATCCTCATTCTCATCATCAGACAAGCTCCACCATTTCATTTCTTTTCAACTTTATTTTTGTCTTTTTGTAATCAGTAATCTAGATATAGGTTTTGACTTTTTATTTTTTAGACTTTTAGACTTTTAGGTTTTTATTTCCTTTTTCCACATTTTATTTTCTTTTTAGACAAAGGTATTCATTACCTTTTGTCTTTTGTAATTATTTATGCTTTCCATAAAGAAGATGTAACAAGTCAGGGCTTGTCCTGTCAGTTCATATTTATCTTTTATTATTATGCATTTAAATTACGTTTGCAGTCCGGGGTCTATAAAAGACTTCCACTTTGTATTCAAAAGCAGAAGCGGGTAATCTAGCAAAAGAGAAGAAGCAAAAATCTCTCTAAGCTATCTATTCGCAAAATATTTGTATTGTGCAAAGATCCTAACTCTCCTAACCTTTTAGCAATCTGAGCAAAGATTGTGGGTTTCGGGAGCAATGGGTATCAGAGCCATCTTACTCAATTTGTACAGCTTTAATGAATCCCATGTAATTATTTTCTGAATTCATTGGTAAATATAACTTCGCAACAAAAGACACACGAAGAAAAGTTCGTCATCCACTCCAGAATTATCCAAGTGAAGACTTTTTCAAAGGACCTACTGTGGAGGACCGTCGCAGAAGACTGTGGCGGGGGAGTGTTCCCGGCAATTGTGTAAGTCCGTTGGTAACCTCTACCCTTGCTTCCTTGCCTACTTTCTTAAGAAGAATCGAATCACAAGGATAAGATTTGCTGCAAGAAGACGACAAGACAACTTTAATAAAGCCACTTTATTAAAGGGAGAAAAGACGTTGAAAACATTTCCACAACTACCATCTTCCACAACCACATCCATCCTCATTCTCATCATCAGACAAGCTCCACCATTTCATTTCTTTTCAACTTTATTTTTGTCTCTTTGTAATCAGTAATCTAGATATAGGTTTTGACTTTTTATTTTTTAGACTTTTAGACTTTTAGGTTTTTATTTCCTTTTTCCACATTTTATTTTCTTTTTAGACAAAGGTATTCATTACCTTTTGTCTTTTGTAATTATTTATGCTTTCCATAAAGAAGATGTAACAAGTCAGGGCTTGTCCTGTCAGTTCATATTTATCTTTTATTATTATGCATTTAAATTACGTTTGGAGTCCGGGGTCTATAAAAGACTTCCACTTTGTATTCAAAAGCAAAAGCGGGTAATCTAGCAAAAGAGAAGAAGCAAAAATCTCTCTAAGCTATCTATTCGCAAAATATTTGTATTGTGCAAAGATCCTAACTCTCCTAACCTTTTAGCAATCTGAGCAAAGATTGTGGGTTTCGGGAGCAATGGGTATCAGAGCCATCTTACTCAATTTGTACATCTTTAATGAATCCCATGTAATTATTTTCTGAATTCATTGGTAAATATAACTTCGCAACAAAAGACACACGAAGAAAAGTTCGTCATCCGCTCCAAAATTATCCAAGTGAAGACTTTTTCGAAGGACATGCTGCGGAGGACCGTCGCGAAAGACTGTCGCAGCGGAGTGTTCCAGGCAATTGTGTAAGTCTGTTGGTAAGCTCTACCGTTCTTCCTTGCCTCCTTGCCTAAGAAGAATCGAATCACAAGGATAAGATTTGCTGCAAAAAGGCGACAAGACAAGTTTAATAAAGCCACTTTATTAAAGGAAGAAAAGACGTTGCAGAAATTTCCACAACAACCATCTTCCACAACCGCATCCATCCTCATTCTCATCATCCGACAAGCTCCACCATTTCATTTCTTTTCAACTTTAATTTTGTCTTTTTGCAATCAGTAATCTAGATATAGGTTTTGACTTTTTACTTTTTAGACTTTTTAGACTTTTTGACTTTTAGATTTTTATTTCCTTTTTCCACGTTTTATTTTCTTTTTAGACAAAGGTATTCATTACCTTTTGTCTTTTGTAATTATTTATGCTTTCCATAAAGAAGATGTAACCAGTCCGGGCTTGTCCTGTCGGTTCATCTTTATCTTTTATTATTATGCATTTAAATTACGTTTGGAGACTGGGGTCTATAAAAGACTTCCACTTTGTATTCAATAGGTAGAAGCGGATAATCTAGCAAAAGAGAAGAAGCAAAAATCTCTCTAAGCTATCTATTCACAAAACATTTGTATTCTGCAAAGATCCTAACTCTCCTAACCTTTTATCAATCTGAGCAAAGATTGGGGGTTTCGGGAGCAACTGGTATCAGAGCCATCTTACTCAATTTGTGCAGCTTCAATGAATTCCATGTAATTATTTTCTTAATTCATTGGTAAATATAACTTCTGCAACAAAAGACACACGAAGAAAAGTTCGTCATCCACTCCAGAATTATCCAAGTGAGAACTTTTTCAAAGGACCTGCTGTGGAGGACCGTCGCAGAAGACTGTGGCGGGGGAGTGTTCCAGGCAATTGTGTAAGTCCGTTGGTAAGCTCTACCCTTGCTTCCTTGCCTACTTGCCTAAGAAGAATCGAATCACAAGGATAAGATTTGCTGCAAGAAGACGACAAGACAACTTTAATAAAGTCACTTTATTAAAGGGAGAAAAGACGTTGAAGACATTTCCACAACAACCATCTTCCACAACCGCATCCATCCTCATTCTCATCATCCGACAAGCTCCACCATTTCATTTCTTTTCAACTTTATTTTTGTCTTTTTGTAATCAGTAATCTAGATATAGGTTTTGACTTTTTACTTTTTAGACTTTTTAGACTTTTAGACTTTTAGATTTTTATTTCATTTTTCCACGTTTTATTTTCTTTTTAGACAAAGGTATTCATTACCTTTTGTCTTTTGTAATTATTTATGCTTTCCATAAAGAAGATGTAACCAGTCCGGGCTTGTCCTGTCGGTTCATCTTTATCTTTTATTATTATGCATTTAAATTACGTTTGGAGACTGGGGTCTATAAAAGACTTCCACTTTGTATTCAATAGGTAGAAGCGGATAATCTAGCAAAAGAGAAGAAGCAAAAATCTCTCTAAGCTATCTATTCACAAAACATTTGTATTCTGCAAAGATCCTAACTCTCCTAACCTTTTATCAATCTGAGCAAAGATTGGGGGTTTCGGGAGCAACTGGTATCAGAGCCATCTTACTCAATTTGTGCAGCTTCAATGAATTCCATGTAATTATTTTCTTAATTCATTGGTAAATATAACTTCTGCAACAAAAGACACACGAAGAAAAATTCGTCATCCACTCCAGAATTATCCAAGTGAGAACTTTTTCAAAGGACCTGCTGTGGAGGACCGTCGCAGAAGACTGTGGCGGGGGAGTGTTCCAGGCAATTGTGTAAGTCCGTTGGTAAGCTCTACCCTTGCTTCCTTGCCTACTTGCCTAAGAAGAATCGAATCACAAGGATAAGATTTGCTGCAAGAAGACGACAAGACAACTTTAATAAAGTCACTTTATTAAAGGGAGAAAAGACGTTGAAGACATTTCCACAACAACCATCTTCCACAACCGCATCCATCCTCATTCTCATCATCCGACAAGCTCCACCATTTCATTTCTTTTCAACTTTATTTTTGTCTTTTTGTAATCAGTAATCTAGATATAGGTTTTGACTTTTTAGACTTTTTAGACTTTTAGACTTTTAGATTTTTATTTCATTTTTCCACGTTTTATTTTCTTTTTAGATAAAGGTATTCATTACCTTTTGTCTTTTGTAATTATTTATGCTTTCCATAAAGAAGATGTAACCAGTCCGGGCTTGTCCTGTCGGTTTATCTTTATCTTTTATTATTATGCATTTAAATTAAGTTTGGAGACTGGGGTCTATAAAAGACTTCCACTTTGTATTCAATAGGTAGAAGCGGATAATCTAGCAAAAGAGAATAAGCAAAAATCTCTCTAAGCTATCTATTCACAAAACATTTGTATTCTACAAAGATCCTAACTCTCCTAACCTTTTATCAATCTGAGCAAAGATTGGAGGTTTCGGGAGCAATTGGTATCAGAGCCATCTTACTCAAATTGTTCAGCTTCAATGAATTCCATGTAATTATTTTATTAATTCATTGGTAAATATAACTTCTGCAACAAAAGACACACGAAGAAAAGTTCGTCATCCACTCCAGAATTATCCAAGTGAGAACTTTTTCAAAGGACCTGCTGTGGAGGACCGTCGCAGAAGACTGTGGCGGAGGAGTGTTCCAGGCAATTGTGTAAGTCCGTTGGTAAGCTCTACCCTTGCTTCCTTGCCTACTTGCCTAAGAAGAATCGAATCACAAGGATAAGATTTGCTGCAAGAAGACGACAAGACAACTTTAATAAAGCCACTTTATTAAAGGTAGAAAAGACGTTGAAGACATTTCCACAACTACCATCTTCCACAACCACATCCATCCTCATTCTCATCATCAGATAAGCTCCACCATTTCATTTCTTTTCAACTTTATTTTTGTCTTTTTGTAATCAGTAATCTAGATATAGGTTTTGACTTTTTATTTTTTAGACTTTCAGACTTTTAGGTTTTTATTTCCTTTTTCCACGTTTTATTTTCTTTTTAAACAAAGGTATTCATTACCTTTTGTCTTTTGTAATTATTTATGCTTTCCATAAAGAAGATGTAACCAGTCAGGGCTGGTTCTGTCAGTTCATATTTGTCTTTTATTATTATGCATTTAAATTACGTTTGGAGTCCGGGGTCTAAAAAGACTTCCACTTTGTATTCAAAAGCAGAAGCGGATAATCTAGCAAAAGAGAAGAAGCAAAAATCTCTCTAAGCTATCTATTCGCAAAACATTTGTATTATGCAAAGATCCTAACTCTCCTAACCTTTTAGCAATCTGAGCAAAGATTGTGGATTTCGGGAGGAATGGGTATTAGAGCCATCTTACTCAATTTGTACAGCTTCAATGAATTTCATGAAATTATTTTCTAAATTCATTTGTAAATATAACTTCGCAACAAAAGACACACGAAGAAAAGTTCGTCATCCGCTCCAAAATTATCCAAGTGAAGACTTTTTCAAAGGATCTGCTGCGGAGCACAGTCGCAGAAGACTGTCGCGAGGGAATGTTCTAGGAAATTGTGTAAATCCGTTGGTAAGCTCTACCCTTGCTTCCTTTCCTGCTTGCCTAAGAAGAATCGAATCACAAGGATAAGATTTGCTGCAAGAAGACGACAAGACAACTTTAATAAAGCCACTTTATTAAAGGAAGAAAAGACGTTGCAGAAATTTCCACAACAACCATCTTCCACAACCGCATCCATCCTCATTCTCATCATCCGACAAGCTCCACCATTTCATTTCTTTTCAACTTTTTTTTTGTCTTTTTGTAATATGTAATCTAGATATAGGTTTGACTTTTTACTTTTTAGACTTTTTAGGCTTTTAGACTTTTAGGTTTTTATTTCCTTTTTCCACGTTTTATTTTCTTTTTAGACAAAGGTATTCATCACCTTTTGTCTTCTGTAATTATTTATGCTTTCCATAAAGAAGATGTAACCAGTCAGGGCTTGTCCTGTCGGTTCATCTTTATCTTTTATTATTATGCATTTAAATTACGTTTGGAGTCCGGGGTCTATAAAAGACTTCCACTTTGTATTCAATAGGCAGAAGCGGATAATCTAGCAAAAGAGAAGAAGCAAACATCTATCTAAGCTATCTATTTGCAAAACATTTGTATTATGCAAAGATCCTAATTCTCCTAACGTTTTAGCAATCTAAGCAAAGATTGTGGGTTTTGGTAGCAAACTCAAGGGCTTTGCAGCCTATTATCGAGATTGAATCTTTAACTTCTTGAAGAGTCAATTGGTGTCTTAAGATCTAAAGTTCTTCAATGATATTGTTGATTTTCGAAGTTTTTGGATCTTCAAGTCTTCAGTCCTCAAATGACTTTCCAAAAGTCTTCAAAGACTCTTATGTTTTCTAGGAGATTTCTTTGAATTCTATGAATTTTGAATTTTCCGAACTTTCAAAAGGATGGATAACTCATCTATTCATAGACCTTTCCATGGGTATGTTGTGGGTTTGGGCTTTGACGGTTTTCAGGCCAAACAATTTAGACTTGGGCTTTGTTGGCTTTGGGCTTAAATATTTGGTCTTGGATTTGGTTGGCTTTGGTCTAACCCTTTGAGAATGGGCTTTGGGAAAATTGTCATTTAATGAAGTTTTTGGGCTTTTTTGAACTGGAGCCCAAATAGCATATGATCCAATTTGATCATGCTAGGCTTACTTATAGTTATGATGAGGACACGTGACATTATTTTGGATTTGTCAATTTTTGTCTTCAATTTTAACGTTGGACAAATGTCAGTTTATAATTGGTTTCAATTTTAATAATTTATAATTTTGGTATTAATTTATAAATAATGATGTCATGATTTTTTATTGGTCAAAATTTCATATTCAACACTTGCACCTCAAACAAAAGTTTCCTAAACTTGGGCTTTTTAAACTTACATCCCAAACACAAGCTACCCAAACGCTCGAATGCAACCTATTGACTACGTAAACAAAACCTTGTGAAGTAGAACCCGCACCCCGAATGCCCCTTGGGAGTCGTTTCGTCTAAGGTTTCATTAAACGTCCATGAATAACAAATGCTTAGGAATAATATGTCCAACAATAATATTTCTACTACTATGTATGGTTATGTATAGGAATCCTATCATATATTCATAGAAATAAACGGTGTTTATGCTTGTTTTAAGAGATTAATCCTAAAAATATTATGTAAATATGGTACATTATTTAATGAACTAATCAAAATTAATTTCAACAAGTAGACACAAATTAATTGATTATAAATAATTTGCATTTCCATCACAAACTATCTAAACTTAGACTTCCTAAAGTTGAACCCTAAACATAATTCTTCTAAACCTAGACTTTCTAGACCTATGCTCTACAACCTACTATTCACACGATATTTCAAAAAGAAATTTAATTATGACTAAATATAGTTTTATTTAATTTGGGGTTAGTACAATCTCTCATAATCTTTTAACTTTTTTGTCTCTCAAATGTAAATTTGTCTCAAGAACTTTGTAGCTTCTTCTTGAATGAAATTTGACTCAAGGGCTTTGTAGCCTATTATCGAGATTTAATCTTTAACTTCTTGAAGAGTCAATTGGTGTCTTAAGATCTAAAGTTCTTCAATGATATTTTTGATTTTCAAAGTTTTTGAATCTTCAAGTCTTCAGTCCTTAAATGATTTTCCAAAAGTCTTCAAAGACTCTTATGTTTTCTAGGAGTTTTCTTTGAATTCTATGAATTATGAATTTTCCAAACTTTCAAAAGGAGGGATAACTCATCTATTCGTAGACCTTTCCATGGGTATGTTGTGGGTTTGTGTCACACCCCCTCCCGACTACCTGTTATCTTAGCCTGGAGGAAGGCGTGAAGCCAACAGGTAGTCGGGAGGGGGTGTGACAACTTGGTATCAGAGCAGTTAGCTCCATGGGAAACGAGATAGAGCGAGTTAGCTCTAAGGAAAAAACTAGGAAATAGAGAGTATGTTAATGAGTTAGTTTAGATAAAACTAGTAAAGCATGGTCCAAGTAAGGACAAGAGTAAGTCTATCCATAGCATGTCTGACATGTTGATATGTTATAGGAGTCATGCCACCACGTACAAGCAGACAACGCAGGCAGGATCAGGATGGGACGCAAGATCCTACCCAAGGCCAATCTATGAGGGGATCTAGTGCCCCAAGAGTTCAGACTAGGGCAGGAAACGAGCAACATGTTAGTTCCTCACAAGAGGAAGGTAGGCCAGAAAGAGCATGGCCAAGTGATCCAGAGAAGACATATGGAATAGAACGCCTGAAGAAACTAGGAGCCACAGTGTTTGAGGGTTCCACAGACCCAGCTGACGCCGAGGTTTGGTTGAATATGCTGGAGAAATGCTTTGATGTGATGACTTGTCCTGAGGAGCGAAAGGTCAAGTTGGCAACATTTCTGCTGCAGAGGGAGGCAGAAGGATGGTGGAAATCGATACTAGCCAGGCGTAATGATGCACGTACCATGAATTGGAATTCTTTCAGAGGCATATTCGAAGACAAGTATTACCCTATCACGTATCGTGAAGCAAAAAGGGATGAGTTCTTAGAATTGAAGCAAGGGTCGCTTTCAGTGGCCGAGTACGAGAGGAAGTATACCGAGCTGTCACGGTATGCTGATGTAATTGTGGCATCTGAGAGTGACAGGTGTCGAAGATTTGAAAGAGGGTTACGCTTTGAGATACGTACCCCGGTTACAGCTATCGCTAAATGGACAGACTTTTCTCAGCTAGTAGAGACTGCCCTTCATGTGGAACAGAGTATAGCAGAAGAGAAGTCAGTGGTGGAGCTTGGTCGTGGGATTTCGACGGCTAGTAGCTTCCGAGGTCGTGAGCAGCGAAGGTTCACACCTGGGGTGAATGTTTCAAGTCGTCAGGACTTTAAGCACCGATCTGGTGGCCAGGCATCGAGGCAGACGAGTGTGGGTAGTACCTATCAGAGGCAGAGTCAGAGAGCACCCAATCAGTCTGCTAGATTTGTAACAAGACCGCAGGCAGGGCAAGAGTCTATTGCCAGTGTGACGAGGAGAACCCCATGTATGAATTGTGGCAAGAATCATCGGGGCCATTGTCTTGTTGGTGCCGGTGTGTGCTACCAGTGCGGACAACCAGGGCATTTCAAGAGAGATTGTCCACAGCTGAGAGTGGTCGCACAGAGAGACCTGGGGGTTGAGTCCCAGACGGTTGAGCAGCCGAGGGTTCCAGTAGCTGCAGGGGAGGGCACCAGTGGTGCTAGACAGAAAGGAGTTGTAGGGAGACCTAGACAGCAGGGAAAGGTTTACGCTATGACTCAGCAAGAAGCAGAGGATGCACCAGATGTTATTACTGGTACGATTTCTATTTGTAATGTATCTGCACGTGTTTTAATAGATCCAGGTGCTACGCATTCCTTTGTTTCTAGCATGTTCCTAACTAAGCTAAATAGGAAGCTAGAGCCTTTATTTGAGAAGTTAGTTATATACACTCCAGTTGGTGATGCTTTACTAGTCAATGAAGTGTTGCGAGATTGTGAGGTCTTAGTAGAAGGTCTCAGTATGATAGTGGATCTTCTTCCACTAGAGTTGCAGGTGTTAGACGTAATTTTGGGGATGGATTTCTTATTCACTCATTATGCTTCCATGGATTGCCATAGGAAGGAAGTAATTTTCAGGAAACCAGGTTGGGCTGAAGTAGTTTTCAGGGGAGAAAGGAAGATTATGCCTATGGGTATGATTTCAGCCCTAAAAGCTGAGAGGTTGTTGAGGAAGGGTTGCACGGCATTTCTTGCACATGTAGTGGAGGTGCAGGAAGAGAAGTTGAAACCAGAAGATGTTCCTGTCGTGAATGAATTCCTTGATGTTTTTCCAGCTGACCTGGCAGGTTTGCCACCTGATAGGGAAGTTGAGTTCACTATCGAATTGTTACCAGGAACAGCACCTATTTCGTGAGCGCCGTATAGAATGGCACCAAGTGAGCTCAAGGAACTGAAGATAAAAGTACAAGAACTAGTTGACAAGGGATACATCAGACCTAGTGTATCGCCTTGGGGAGCTCCAGTGTTATTCGTAAAGAAGAAAGATGGTACTCTAAGACTGTGCATTGACTATAGGCAGTTAAACAAGGTCACGATACGTAACAAGTACCCTTTACCACGCATAGATGACTTGTTTGACCAGTTGAAGGGAGCATTAGTGTTCTCCAAGATTGACTTAAGGTCAGGATACCATCAGTTAAAGGTTAGGGAATCAGACGTTCCTAAGACAGCATTCAGAACGAGGTATGGACACTATGAGTTTCTAGTAATGCCATTTGGTTTAACAAATGCGCCAGCAGTTTTCATGGATCTCATGAACATGATTTTCCATCAGTATTTGGATCAGTTTGTGATAGTGTTCATCGATGACATACTAGTTTACTCAATTGACAGGGAAGCCCATGAGAAACATCTGAGGATTGTTCTACAAACACTACGTGATAAACAGTTGTACGCTAAATTTAGCAAATGTGAGTTTTGGTTGAATCAGGTAGTGTTTTTAGGGCATATTGTTTCGGCAAATGGAGTTAGTGTGGATCCGCAGAAAGTGGAAGCTGTGGTCAACTGGGAGAGACCAGCTAGTGCGACAGAGGTACGTAGTTTCCT
Source organism: Trichosanthes truncata (assembly GCA_033996785.1). Classification (NCBI taxonomy): domain Eukaryota; kingdom Viridiplantae; phylum Streptophyta; class Magnoliopsida; order Cucurbitales; family Cucurbitaceae; genus Trichosanthes; species Trichosanthes truncata. The sequence goes on from JAWPNB010000009.1 coordinate 33,041,232, forward strand.
AGGCTTGGCAGGATACTACAGACGATTTGTTGAGGATTTCTCACGACTAGCATTACCCTTAACAGCTTTGACAAGGAAGAATGCTAAGTTTGAGTGGTCAGATAAGTGTGAACAGAGTTTTCAGGAGCTGAAGAAGAGATTAGTAACAGCACCTATCCTGGCACTTCCTGTAACGGGGAAAGAGTATGTGATTTACTGTGACGCTTCGAGGCAAGGATTAGGGTGTGTGCTCATGCAAGAAGGAAAGGTAATAGCTTATGCGTCAAGGCAATTGAAAAAGCACGAGTGTACTTACCCTACCCATGATCTTGAACTAGCAGCAGTTGTTTTAGCATTGAAGATCTGGAGGCATTATTTGTTCGGTGAGAAGTGCCACATTTTCACGGATCATAAGAGTCTGACATATATCTTTGATCAGAAAGAGTTGAATATGAGACAGAGACGATGGCTAGAACTGATTAAAGATTATGATTGTACTATAGAATACCATCCAGGTAAGGCGAACGTAGTTGCAGATGCATTAAGTAGGAAGTCCAGACTTCCTAGGGATGCTTTATGTGGTATGCGAGCAACCTTCTTAAGTACGCTAAGAGGTTCAAAGGCGGTTGTGACTGCAGAGGATTCAGGAAGTCTCTTGATTCAATTTCATGTCAGGCCTTCGCTTATAGCAGAGATTGTGAGGAAACAGGCCGAGGATAGGGACTTGCAGAAGAGGTTTGGGAAGTCCAAACAGGGCCCAGAGGGGGAGTTTCGGATAGGAGCAGATGGAGCTATATTGAAGCAAGGAAGACTATGCGTTTCGAATATTAGTGAGCTTAAAGATGCTTTACTAGAGGAAGCTCACAGTTCAGCTTACGCTATGCATCCAGGAAGCACCAAGATGTACAAAACTTTAAAGGGATCGTATTGGTGGCCTGGGATGAAGCGGGAGATAGCTAATTATGTTGATAAATGTTTAATTTGCCAACAGGTTAAACCAGTTAGACAGAGGCCAGGGGGACTCCTTAATCCACTGCCAGTGCCGGAGTGGAAATGGGAGCATATCACTATGGATTTCCTTTTTGGATTACCACGTACTTCTGGTGGACATGATGGTATTTGGGTAATAGTGGATAGACTCACTAAGACAGCACGGTTTATACCGATTAAAGCGACATATACACTTGATCAGCTTGCTAAGCTATACGTCGACAAGATTGTGAGTCAGTACGGAGTGCCAGTGTCCATAGTTTCAGATAGAGATCCGAGATTTACATCTAAGTTCTGGCCTAGTTTACAGAAAGCTATGGGGACGAAATTGAATTTCAGCACAGCGTTCCACCCCCAGACAGATGGTCAGTCAGAGAGGACCATCCAGACCTTAGAGGACATGTTGAGAGCATGTGTCCTTCAGTTTAAAGGAAGTTGGGATACCCAATTATCACTTATGGAGTTCGCTTATAATAACAGCTATCAGACTAGTATCGGCATGGCACCGTTTGAGGCTTTGTATGGAAGACCATGTAGAACTCCCGTGTGTTGGAACGAAGTGGGGGAACGGAAGCTAATCGGACCTGAGTTGGTACAGGTTACGACAGACAATGTGAAGGTGATTAGAGAAAATCTTAAAGTAGCTCAAGATCGTCAGAAGAGCTACGCAGATAAGCGGCGAAGAGACTTAGAATTCCAGGTCGGAGATCAAGTTTTCTTGAAGTTATCTCCGTGGAGAGGTGTCCTTCGTTTTGGTCGGAAGGGTAAGCTGAGCCCTAGGTATATTGGTCCTTATCAGATAACAAAACGAGTTGGGCCAGCAGCGTACGGACTTGAGTTGCCAGCAGAACTATCTCGAGTGCATGATGTCTTCCATGTGTCCATGTTGAGAAAGTATATTCCAGATTCGACACATGTGTTGCAAGCACAACCAGTTGAGCTGGAGGAAGATTTGAGCTACATAGAGGATGCAGTTCAAATCCTCGATAGGAAAGAACAGGTTCTGAGAAACAAGACGATCCCACTCGTGAAGGTTCTTTGGAGACATCACGGAGTGGAGGAGGCAACCTGGGAACCAGAAGACCAAATGAGGAAGAGTTACCCGACACTTTTCAACTAAGGACTACTCAATTTCGAGGACGAAATTTCTTAAGAGGGAGGTAAGTTGTAAACCCGGAATCCCTCCTTGAAAATTCTTAAGAAAAATGTATTGGTAAGCTTGTTATAAAAAAAAAAAAAAAAAGAGAAAGAAAGGTGGAATGTGTTGTATTGTTTTTCCTAAAAAAAAAAAAAAAAAAAAAAGAAAAGAAAAATGAAAATGAAAGGAAAAGGGCTCCATTGTCATTTCCATTTTCTTTTTTTAAACCTTATCTAAAAGTCTTACCCATTCTGTCATTATTCATCAAAAGAAGCAGAATTTTCGTGAGAGAGGGTGAAAGGAAGAAGAAAAGTGTTCTGCTGAAGTTGAAGTTGAAGAAGAAAGGGAAAAATCCAATCCAAGTTGCATGGAAGATTTTGCGTTCAACCCTGACTACCTCTGATATTTGGAACGTTTTGAGCTCCACAAGAGGTATTAAGAGGTGAGATTTGATTTCCTTGAAATTTAACTCATTTTAGAACAATTTTCGTGAAGGAAACTCGAGCAAAATCTGAATTTATGTTATGGGTTTTTGAAAGGGAAGTCAGAGGAGTGTTTTTGCTGTCAAATCCGGGGAACCTCTGGTTTTTGAGATGTGCTGATCTGTAGACTTCGAATTAGAAGCTGTATTAGGTATGGATGGAAAGCTGATTTAAATTCCTATAACTTTCATGAATAAGTCGTGGTTATAAATTGAATGGAAGTTGCCTTAAAATTCATGTTAAGTTCAGGGTGCAGCAGGAAAACGAGTCTGGAAAGTGCAGAAACCGATTTTGTAGGAAGGGGCTTTCGACGTATTTACGGACATATCCTTTAGGAATTTCAATTTTATTCCTTCAGATAAGTTTTAGAGGGTTCAAAAAGGAAGAGTTTGGTATAAAGTACATCATTTTTGAGCAAGTAATGGAAAAGTTATAGGTGTGTGAGTTTAAGGTATAAAATCTGTAAAGTGCAGGAAATTGATGGGGTGGTTTTTGCAACCCTAGGCCTTAAGTTCGTGAGGTCAAGATTCTAATGCTTGGTTTTGTTTTGTTTGACAGGCCAAGAAGAAATAGGACAAATTTACGGACCAAGAATCTATTATTAACGCTGTGAGTGACAAAACGAATTTTGGAAGTGTATTCTATGCTTGAACTTATGCTTACGAAAATAAAAGACTTTCTAAGAGTAATTTTATTTAAAGACTTTATGTCTCTTGAACACGTATTTATGAGCATATATGGTTTCCTAGAAATGATTTAATTGTTCGTTGTGAGCATATGTTTACTATTTTACCCGAACTAGTGAAAATACCATAATTTCGGGCCAACATGTGTTAGCAAGTAGTGTCAAAGGTTTTCATGTGTTTCTATGAGACCCGAATGAGTAAATGTTTGAGATTCTGAGCCCGAGGCTGTATAGTACCGTGTGCACACAGGTCATTTTCTGTTGTCGACGTTGAGTGTACTTCGTGACAACAATGCTGTCGTGAGTGCTGGGCGAGCCCCACTACGACAAAGACGATGGGGGTGCTGGACGGGCCCCACTACATCGTAGAATGAGTGTTGATTGTACTGGGCGAGGCTTACACAAACTAGTTTGTCATATGTTTAAAATGGTTAATATTTTTGACACACTTGCTGGACTTCTGTAAAAGCTATTGATGTTATATGTTATGATTTACGAGTTAATAGATTTAAACTCAGTCACTCACTGAGCTTTCCAGCTCATTCTTTCAATGTTTTCCAACTTTCCAGGTAGAGATCGAGTTCCCGGTGCCTGAGATCTTGCCACAGCCTGCTGAACGCTCTACGAGTCTGATATTTTTGTACGTGGTTGGCGTAGTATAGCAAGTCTGCTCGTATTGTACATAACTTAATAGGGATGTGTAGTTATGTTGTATATGGAACTAGTGGTCTTGGGTGTATAAAGCACGTCTGGTCATGTTTGGCTTGTTCAAGTTAGGTTTAACCAGAACCGCTCCGTATGTATGTGTAATAAGATTCCTAATTTCCTGCTGTGTGGTATGTATAGTATCTCGTATACAGGTATGGATTGTTTATCAGGAATTAAAAGGGTCATAGGTATCGTTAAGAAGTGAAACGATGCCTGTTGGCTTCACGCCTTCCTCCAGGCTAAGATAACAGGTAGTCGGGAGGGGGTGTGACAGTTTGGGCTTTGACGGTTTTCAGGCCAAACAATTTAGACTTGGGCTTTGTTGGCTTTGGGCTTAAATATTTGGTCTTGGATTTCGTTGGCTTTGGTCTAACCCTTTGAGAATGGGCTTTGGGAAAATTGTCATTTCATAAAGTTTTTGGGCTTATTTGAACTGGAGCCCAAATAGCATATGATCCAATTTGTGAAGAGTTAATATTAAGAAAGCAGAAGAAATTTTGAATCTTAAGCACTATAATTTGATCAATTTTACCAAACTAAAAACATGCTCAAAACTGGGAAAAATAGAGTAGGAAAAACACTACCTTTGAAGCTCAGAATTGAAGCAATCCGTAGGCTTTATTTGAACACAAACAAGTTGTGGACCTCCTCTAGAGTCTTCCCTACTATCCTCAGGCCTTGGAACGGATTGTGGGATCCTTAATTGAGAGAATTTGGAAGAAGAATGGGCAAAGGTCTAAAACCGAGAAAATGTAAAATTTTTTGCAAAATCTATCTTACCCATGGTGTTTCTTTCTATTTAAAACAAACCAAAGCTTCTGTTTGCTTAGTGAAGAAGCTAAGACATAGATGATAAGGATAAACAAGAAGCTTGTTCATTAAGTTATGAATTTGGTCCAAAATTCATTTCTAAATGAATTTGAAGTCTCTTTTAACTTTAATTCAAAATTAATATAAAATTAATTTAAAATTAAAATCAATTTTTAATTAATTAAACAATTTAATTAATTTTAAATAATTATTTAATTTATTATCAAATATCAAATTAAATAATTGGACTAATCACGATTTCTCAAATCGAACGTTCGAACATGAATCCTTATTCATGTTTTAAATTGAACCAATATTTAAATCAAATTTAAATATGTCCACCTCTTCTTTATCATAGTTTTATTCATAATTAAGCTATGAAACGTTAAGTATATCGCATATAATTAACGTTTTCTCCCAAATCTGAATTTGAACAATTCAAATTCTTTTCTCTCAAATTGTTACAAGGCTTAGTCCGAGCTAGTAAGGGGAACCTAATGGACCTACAGATCATGAGCTCCAATGATACGAGATTAACCGGCCAAACTCTTTAGCCTAGCTAATCAACATTCGTTAACCACCGGGACACTCCACTAAAGCCAGTGGCTGCACTCTCCTCACTGTAGATATATTTCCGTTCACTCGATATAACCATGATTAGTAAGTCGATCCTTCACAGGTTGTGTGTAATTACAGCTGGGTCAAATAAATCGTTTTACCCCTGTAATTACTTCTTGTTCCTTAAGAACCACTGACCCTCTAATGAACAATTTGGTTTGTGGTCCAACCAACAAACCGAATCCCTCTTGGGCCAATGAGAGGGTGGGCCCATTGTTCAAGACCCGGAGTCAGTACTTAAGGGAACAACCTCTCTACTAAACCCTAATCCGGGTAGGAGTGAATTCCATCTCGCATGATAATGTTCCCAACTATCTACCTGGTCTTATCCCCAAAATGGGAGGCTTATTGAATCGGCGATCTCGAGCCACTCTCACCCATGCAAATCTAAGGATAATCCCGAATAAACAGGAGTTCATAGCACACTTAGGATTAAGATCGAGTTACCTAGGTCATCGTACGAAAATAGTAAGTTAAAACAGTAAATGGAGTTAAAAAGTCTAAGCGACTATTTCGCAGTCCAGTCTTATGCCAACCCATTGCATAGGACACCCCAACTTTCATGTCTCCACATGAACGATTTAGGATCATATTGTTAGTACTATACAAAGTGGGCCGCATCCATAGTGTCCCCAGGATAAGGTACCTAACCCTATCCCTATACTATAGACCATTCTGGCTATTACTCGAACTTGATCCACTTTTATGTCATACATAAAGTTCAAGTATACATCTTATAGTCAAGGGTTCTTAGTTCATTGGATTTGGGTTATGGAATACACAATTCACTTTATTCAATAACAACTTTATTGCAAAATAGAATATACATTCAGTTTACAAAACCACGAGTTTTAGGACACAAAACCCAACAATTTGATCATGCTAGGCTTACTTATAGTTATGATGAGGACACGTGGCATTATTTTGGATTTGTCAATTTTTGTCTTCAATTTTAACGTTCGACAAATGTCAGTTTATAATTGGTCTCAATTTTAATAATTTATAATTTTTTCATTAATTTATAAATAATGATGTCATGATTTTTTATTGGTCAAAATTTCTTATTCAACACTTGCACCTCAAACAAAAGTTTCCTGAACTTGGGCTTTTTAAACTTACATCCCAAACACAAGCTACCCAAACGCTCCAATTGAACCTATTGACTACGTAAACACAACCTTGTGAAGTAGAACCCGCACCCCGAATGCCCTTTGGGAGTCGTTTCGACTAAGGTTTCATTAAACGTCCATGAACAACAAATGTTTAGGAATAATATGTCCAACAATAATATTTCTACTACTATATATGGTTATGTATGGGAATGCTATCATATATTCAGGGAAATAAATGTTGTTTATGCTTGTTTTAAGAGATTAATCCTGAAAATATTATGTAAATATGGTACATTATTTAATGAACTAATCAAAATTAATTTCAACAAGTAGACACAAATTAATTGATTATAAATAATTTGCATTTCCATCACAAACTTTCTAAACTTAGACTTTGTCACACCCCCTCCCAACTCACTTGCCTGACCTAGGAAGGAATGTGAAGACAAAGAATACCAGCCCTCTTACTAGCATTCCCAGCCCAGCCTAACATCCACTTGAAACTGTACACAACGCAATATTTATGAACAAGTAAAATTGAGCACACAGTTGCACACCTGAGCAAGATACATTTAGTCCTTCATACTAGGTTTGCATACTAAGTCATAACATACTTAAGTCTAATACAACCCGGCTAGAATGCTTTAATTTCAAAACTATATACATGTAGAAGTATATACAAGGAGCTAAAGAGGCGTGGTGGCAAACAGGTCTTGATGAGGCTAAGCACCGAGAACTCGTTTGCTACCTGAAAGGAGAAAACATGTTGAAAACGTGAGCTGGGAAGCCCAGTGAGTGACTACTTTAATAGATTATGCGTTCAAAGATAAAACATCAAAAGTATTTCAACAAGGCCGCCAATTTACAGGATTTAAGCACCCCGAAAAGCAATGCATAAGAACTCATAAGGTAGCATCAAAATCAAAAATAGGTATTTCAAATCGTAGTAACTCATAATAAAGAAATTTTGTAGCATGGTACCCTTCCAAACCCTAGCTGTGGCAAAGTCCTCTCTAAACCAACAGCTTCAATACCTCTCTCACGTGCACGTGGAATGCCATTTAAACTCACTGGCCTCCCCTAATACCTTCTCCATGTCCTTCAGTATTGGGGCCAGACCAACTACCACCCGAATACCTTCTCACTGTCCTTCAGTATGGGGGGTCAGGTTTTCTCTCTCCCCCAGGTACTTTCTCCGTGTCCTTCGGTACCGGGGGTTAATAATATACAAGGCATGCTTTAAATAGTTAGAAACATAGTTTGGAATCCCATTCAGCAAGTTTTCAACATAACCACAAACTTTCATTTTAAACAAGCTTCCAAACGTCGAGTGTCATGCCAATGGTTAAGTTCATCGTACGGTTGAAGGAGAACTCACTGACCAAATTCATTTTTCATGTTCTGAACGCATAAATTCCTTAACATAGCCAACCAATCATATTTTAAGGTTTGGGCAATTCAACCATGTTTTAGAATGGATTAATGCAAGGTACTTCCAAGAAAACATACTTCCAAACTTAGGTTTCATGCTTGAACGCGAAGTAACAACTAGTTACAATTATGCTTAACTTTCAACACCGCTATTTATTAATAGGAGTTCTGTAACGACCCGACTTTTCTTGTTAGACTTTCTAGGGACGTTACTACATGCATGCTAGTAGAATTTAGAAATCTTTGGTAAAAGACAAAAAGAATTAAACTTTTTTGCTAAACAATCAAAATCTTTTAGTTCGGGATCCCTTTAAAAAACCATTGCAAAACATAATGTGAATCAAAACGTTAAATCAAATGAAATAGTTCACTTCAATAAGGTTTACTTAACAAAATAATTTGAGTTAAAACATAAACTAGATGCGGAAGCTATACTCCTCATGACACCCATGACCCTTTCAGCAAACCACCTTGCCACTCGCCTAAAATATGTTCTTGCCTTTACCTGAAAAGAAAAATATTTTGAAAAATGATGAGTATTTAAAATACTCAGTAAGTGACCTCACTACCGGGTCAGGATATGCATACACATACATAATGAGTTTTCGAAAACATTTTATTTCTTTCCTTTGGTGGGACCTAAATTCCTTTCATAGTTGAAACGTTTCTCTTTCAACTTTTCACTTCGGCTTAATGTGGACAATTAACCCAACCTAACCTTTCCTTTTCATTTAACCTTTTCAGGTTCCTTTTCATATAGCCTCGTAAGGTTACTTTTCATATAGCCTTGTAAGGCTCCTTTTCATATAGATGTACATCAATAAATTTAGGGGGTAATTGCCACAGCCTTCGAAATCATTTTTATCATGAAAACATAATGTATGCATGAGGTCCCAAAGCATTTAAAATTTTTCATTTCATGATGCAACATAAGACAAAGTTCTCATGTCATTCATCATATCATAAATCATATAACATGCATCACATTCATAAGAACATATGGCAATCATACATGTGCAACTCCATTTTCATATAAAATAAAGAATTTTAAAATTCATCAGAAATCACAACTAAAAACATTTATAAAACTTTTCATTTGAAATAATTAAAAAAAAAATTTCAATTCAGTTCCTAACTTGCATTTAAGCATACCGGCATAAGATCCCTTACCTTGACTAAGCTCAAGAATCCAATTCACCCAAATGCTCACCAAAAATTCCTTCGCCTTGAACCTCAGCCAAACAATTTGGAGCCTAATTCAAACCATCCTAAGGTTAGAAACAATTCCTAAAATTCATAATTCATCCCAAAGTTCCTTCCACCAAACTAAAGTTCCAAAATTAGAATTAATTCCTTAACATTTAACTTAATCTCAAATTGGTGATTAAACTCAATTCAAATCACAAGTCTCATGATTTAATTGCCCTCAAGTTTAATCTACCAAAAACCCAAAACTTCCAAGGATTTGCTTGATTTTAGAATGAGAATTTTACCTCAATTCCAACCCCAAAAACAGAATCGAATCTTGCCGAATAGATGACGATTTGATTTGATTTCGCCGAGCCGACCTCTACGTATAATGGGTATTCCACGCGAAAACAAAGCTGAAACGAGACTGTACAGTATCGAAAAACGCCCAAAAATCAAACTGCAGCAGATCGGGCGACAGTTCGTGAGTACGGCATCGTGAACAGTATCCACGGTATGAACAGTAATCGCGGTATGAACAGTACCCCCCAGCGGTATGAACAGTACCCCCCAGCGGTATGAACAGTGCCCCCCAGCGGTATGAACAGTCCGCGATGAACAGTCCGCGTCCGTGAACAATAATCGCCGTGAACAGTAATCGCACGTGAGGGACAAATCCGGCGATGGATGTTTGTTGAAGAAGGAGAAGCTTTCGAATTGATGGGTCTTTTGGTGGTGAAAGAGAGAGAGAGAGATTGATGGTGGAGGTTGTTTTTTAATGGAGGAAGAGGAGAAGGTTGAAGAAGATGACGGCTTGGCTTGACCTAGGGTTGCGTGCTATATAAAAATAATAGAGAGGGATATTTGGTCTTGACTTCTCCTTGGACTTGGGCTTGACTCAAAGTCACCTAATTAACAAAAGTTGCCCCAAACCAATTAACTCCCTTTTTTCCATCTTTCTTCCCTATTCACCCTCCAATTTCTCAAATTTCAATTATGCAAATTTCTAAAATTAACTTTCAACACAACTTTAAACATGAAATTAGCCTTACAATTAATTAAATCTCAAAATTAAAACTTAAATTAATACTTGAAAATGTCGGTCGTTACAAGTTCAAAGAAACATGAATATAAATTAGTTTAAGCATGCTTCAATATCCATCACTAGTAAGCTTTCGAATAAAGATCAAAGCATGGGTTTTCAAACAAAGTCACTCACAATCACCCAAAGACTCCCAAGGCTTATAAGCTTCGCCTATCTTCGTTTGCCCTGAAAATGAATTCCATAACATTAATCCCTTTTTCTACTTGGCCCAAAATTAGATATAATTCAGTCACATAACTTATAGCATAATAACTAAACACACTTGGCTGTAAGGTATAACAAATTGGAAGCACATCTTCCTTACTCTCTCTCTAGCCCTTTCTCTTTTGAACCAACAATTACAGATTCAACTTCCAGCATGGGTTTCTCAACATTTAGCAAAACAACCGCCAAATTTTATTTGATAACCCTCAAATAAAATTTCTAAACTTACTTACCTCCAAATTTGAGCTTCTAATTCGTCTTCATGAGCTCGAAATCTTCAGATTTCTTCACCTTGTTCTGCTGGCCGAAAAACTGGAATACCTCTCAGTTTTCTTAAGTTTTCACGACCTTTCTCTTCGTATTTTCTCACAACCTTTTCCAGACATATTATTCATTCAATTTATGAGATTTTGGCTCAAGAGTCATCGAATTTTCTCAAGTGGATTGAGAGATATGACCATTTGAAGTTGACCCATTTCCTAGAGCTTCCAGCTGGCTATTGGATTCACAAGAAATTGACAGCTCCTACTTCATCAATAACACTAATCCGTGAATTCATATACATTGGCCAGCTCCTACTTCTTCCTTTAGACCTTAAGTCTTTTTAAGTCCACCTAATCCATAAAAAAAACTTTAACTAATTTAATTAGAAATTAAAGCTTTTGCATTCAACACATAATACACCTAATGTATACCCAACTTGCTCATGACCTTAACTTACTTCAACTCAACTCTTAATATGCTTATCTCAATGCCTAACCTGTCTCCTTATGAACCTTTGTGCACGTTATAGTCCACAACTTAGGAAATTCCCAAATTCAACCATGGCATCCTTCAGTGCAACCTATACCAATTTACGTGTATCAAAATTCATGTATAAGTGCAATAAGATCAAAAGAAAATTTAGGGCTTACAAACTTCCTAAAGTTGAACCGTAAACATAATTCTTCTAAACCTAGACTTTCTAGACCTATGCTTCTAAAACCTACTATTCACACGATATTTCAAAAAGAAATTTAATTATGACTATATATAGTTTTATTGAATTTGGGGTTCGTACAATCTCTCATAATCTTTTAATTTTTTTATCTCTCAAATGTAAATTTATCTCAACAACTTTGTAGCTTCTTCTCGAATGAAATTTGACTCAAGGGCTTTGCAACCTATTATCGAGATTGAATCTTTAACTTCTTGAAGAGTAATTGGTGTCTTAAGATCTAAAGTTCTTCAATGATATTTTTGATTTTCAAAGTTTTTGGATTTTCAAGTCTTCAGTCCTCAAATGATTTTCCAAAAGTCTTCAAAGACTCTTATGTTTTCTAGGAGTTTTCTTTGAATTCTATGAATTATGAATTTTCCAAACTTTCAAAAGGAGGGATAACTCATCTATTTGTAGACCTTTCCATGGGTATGTTGTGGGTTTGGGCTTTGACGGTTTTCAGGCCAAACAATTTAGACTTGGGCTTTGTTGGCTTTGGGCTTAAATATTGGGTCTTGTATTTCGTTGGCTTTGGTCTAACCCTTTGAGAATGGGCTTTGGGAAAATTGTCATTTCATAAAGTTTTTGGGCTTATTTGAACTGGAGCCCAAATAGCATATGATCCAATTTGATCATGCTAGGCTTACTTATATTTACGATGAGGACACGTGGCATTATTTTGGATTTGTCAATTTTTGTCTTCAATTTTAACGTTGAACAAATGTCAGTTTATAATTGGTCTCAATTTTAATAATTTATAATTTTTTCATTAATTTATAAATAATGATGTCATGATTTTTTATTGGTCAAAATTTCTTATTCAACACTTGCACCTCAAACAAAAGTTTCCTAAACTTGGGCTTTTTAAACTTACATCCCAAACACAAGCTACCCAAACGCTCCAATTGAACATATTGACTACGTAAACACAACCTTGTGATGTAGAACCCGCACCCCGAATGCCCCTTGGGGGTCGTTTCGTCTAAAGTTTCATTAAATGTCCATGAATAACAAATGCTTAGGAATAATATGTCCAACAATAATATTTCTACTACTATGTATGGTTATGTATGGGAATGCTATCATATATTCATGGAAATAAATGGTGTTTATGCTTGTTTTAAGAGATTAATCCTAAAAATATTATGTAAATATGGCACATTATTTAATGAACTAATCAAAATTAATTTCAACAAGTAGACACAAATTAATTGATTATAAATAATTTGCATTTCCATCACAAACTATCTAAACTTAGACTTCCTAAAGTTGAACCCTAAACATAATTCTTCTAAACCTAGACTTTCTAGACCTATGCTTCTAAAACCTACTATTCACACGATATTTCAAAAAGAAATTTAATTATGACTATATATAGTTTTATTGAATTTGGGGTTCATACAATCTCTCATAATCTTTTAATTTTTTTGTCTCTCAAATGTAAATTTGTCTCAAGAACTTTATAGCTTCTTCTCGAATGAAATTTGACTCAAGGGCTTTGCAGCATATTATCGAGATTGAATCTTTAACTTCTTGAAGAGTCAATTGGTGTCTTAAGATCTAAAGTTCTTCAATGATATTTTTGATTTTTGAAGTTTTTGGATCTTCAAGTCTTCAGTCCTCAAATGATTTTCCAAAAGTCTTCAAAGACTCTTCTGTTTTCTAGGAGTTTTCTTTGAATTCTATGAATTATGAATTTTCCGAACTTTCAAAAGGAGGGATAACTAATCTATGGGTATATTGTGGGTTTAAGCTTTCAAGATTTTTAGGCCCAACCATTTACACTTGGGCTTTGTTGGCTTTGGGCTTAACTATTTCAGCTTGGACTTCGTTGGCTTTGGGTCTAACCCTTTGAGAATGGGCTTTGGGCCAAATTGCCATTTAATGAACTTTTTGAGCTTATTTGAACTTGGGCCCAAATACCATATAACCTTATTTGACTATGCTACACGTATTTGATCAAATAGTTATGATGAAGACACGTGCATTATTTAGGATTTGTCAATTTTTGTCTTCAAATTTAATGTGGGACACATGTCAAATTTTTAATTGGTCTGAAATTTAATAGTTTATAATTTTATCATTAATTTATAAATAATGATATAGCGATTTCTAATTGGCCAGAATTTCTTATTCAACACCTACACCTCAAACAAATGTTTCCTAAACTTATGCTTTTTAAACTTGCATCCCAAGCACAAGTTACCTAAACCCTCCAATTGAACCCCTTGGCTACCTAAACCCAGACTTGTGAAGTCGAACCCGCATCTTAAATGCCCTTTGGGGGCTATTTGGTTCAAGGTTTCATTAAATGTCCATGAATAATAAATGTCTAGGAATAAGATGTTCAATAATAATATTGTTGGAAATCAAATACTATTATGTTTGGTTACATATGAAAATGCTATCATATTTTCATGGAAATAAATGGTGTTTATGCTTGTTTTAAGAGATTAATCTTAAAAGTATTATGTAAGTATGATACATTATTTAATGAACTAATCAAAATTAATTTCAACAAGTAGATACTGTTGGGTTTTGTGTCCTAAAACTCGTGGTTTTGTAAACTGAATGTATATTCTATTTTACTATAAAGATGTTATTGAGGTTTATTCAGTAAATGTGTTATTGAATAAAGTGAATTGTGTATTCTATAACCCAAATCCAATGAACTAAGAACCCTTGGCTATAGTATGTATACTTGAACTTTATGTATGACAAAAAGTGGATCAAGTTCGAGTAATAGCCAAAATGGTCTATAGTATAAGGATAAGGCTGGGTACCTTATTCTGGGGACACTATGGACGCAGCCCACTTTGTATAGTACTAACGATGTGATTCTAAATCGTTCATGTGGAGACATGCGAGTGGGGGCGTCCTATGCAAAGAGTTTGTATAAGACTGGACCGCAAAATAGTCACTTAGACTTTATAACTCCGTTTACTGTTTTAACTGACTATATTCATACGATGACCTAGGTAACTCGATCTTAATCCTGAGCGTGCTATGAACTCCTGTTTATTCGGGATTATCCTTAGATTTGCATGGGTGAGAGTGGCCCGAGATCGCCGACTCAATAAGCCTCCCATTTTGGGGATAAGACCAGGTAGATAGTTGGGAACATAGTCATGCGAGATGGAATTCACTCCTACCTGCTTTAAGGATTAGTAGAGAGGTTGTTCCCTTAAGTGTTGACTCTGGGTCTTGAACAATGGGCCCACCCTCTCATTGGCCCGAGAGGGATTCGGTTTGTTGGTTGGACGACAAACCAATTGTTCATTAGAGGATCAGTGGGACTTAAGGAATAAGAAGTAATTACAGGGGTAAAACGGTTTATTTGACCCAGCTGTAATTACGAACGACCTGTGAAGGATCGACTTACTAATCATGGTTATATCGAGTGGACAGAAATATATCTACAGTGAGGAGGGTGCAGCCACTGGGCTTTAGTGGAGTGTCTCGGTGGTTAACGAATGTTGATTAGCTAGGCTAAAGAGTTTGGCCGGTTAATCTCGTATCGTTGGAGCTCATGATCTGTAGGTCCATTAGGTCCCCTTACTAACTCAGACTAAGCCTTGGAATAATTTGAGAGAAAAGAATTTGAATTGTTCAAATTCGGTTTTGGGAGTAAACGTTAATTATATGCGATATACTTAACGTACTATAAATTAATTATGAATTAAAACCACAAGGAAGAGAGAGGAACATATTTAAATGTGATTTAAATATTTGTTCGGTTTAATACGTGAATAGGGATTCATGCACAAACGATTGGTCATAAAAGAGAGGGATTGGTCTAATTATTTAATTAATATTTGATATTAAATTAAATAATTAAATTAATTAATTAAATGGTTTAATTAATTAATCAAGTTTTTTTTTAATTAATTTTGATTTAATTGAAACTTGACTAATCCTATCCAATGATGTGTTGACTTCCATAGGAAGCCAAGTGTTATCTTCCATAGGAAGCCTAATGAAGTTTGATTAGTGCCTATAAATGGGATGAAACACAAAAAGGATTGAGTGAATTTTCTTTGATAGTTATTTTTTTAAAAACTGTCTTGAGCTCTCTTCCTTCTCTCTAAAAATTCCCTTAACAAAGGATCCCACAATCCATTCCAAGGGCTGAGAATAGTAGGGAAGACTCTAGTGGTGGTCCAAGTAGTGTTGGTGATCCAAGATTTGCAAAGAATTTGGAGAATTTGAGCTACAAAGGTATGTGTTCATACTTTCTGGTTTTTTCCAGTTTTTTTTTCCAGTTTTGAGCATGTTTTTGTTTGGTTAAATTGATGTACTTTGAATGCTCGAGATCCAAAATTGCTTCATCTTTCTTAATATTAACTCGTATAGATACAAATTAATTAATTATTAATAATTTACATTTCCAACACAAGATACCTAAATACATTTTTTGAAAAAATAGAGGTAATTTTGAAACTTATTTTAGAAAACAAGGTAGGAAAAACTATTTACAAAAAACGAGCTATTTTTTTTGTTCTTATTAGAATGCATATCTTTGACATATGCATTCCACATGCATTGGGTCCGTCGAGGAGACGCGACGCAACACGTTGAAGCCTCACAATGCGTTTCTCTTAGAAAATCATTTCATCCTACCTCCGTTTTCTCCTCTCGTTGACCGTTTATATAATGATTTTTTTTATGACTCTAATGATTGTCTAATGATTGTTTAAATTATGGTTTGTATTTGTATTTTTATTTTTAATGAGTCTAATGATTGTCTAATGATTGCTAAATTATGGTTTGTAAATAATTTTTTATTTTATTTTTTATGATTCTAATGATTGTCTAATCATTTTTAAATCATGGTTTCTAAATAATTTTTTTTAATTATTCTAATGATTTCATAATGATTTTTAAATTATGGTTTGTAAATAATTTTTCAATTACTCCAATGATTTTTTAAATTATTATTGTTTTTAAAATATTTACAGACATTCCACTTTTATCGACTTCCTTTTTTTTTTCGTTTCTTTAATTTTTTTAATTATTATTTTTTAAAATATTTCTATACACTTCACCTTTACAGACTATAAATTAGATATAGTTATAACTTTCAATCGTGAAGGGATTTTTTTTCCTCTTAATCCAAATATATATATTTTTTAAAATTTTAAACCAATTGATCTACTCTCATCTCTCATAAATCATAACCATATTGGAAAAATCATCATTATATTTCTCCCATTTTTTTATATTTTGTTTCAATATCAACGCTTTAAAATATATATATTCTTACTGCCTTTTCCCAAAAAAAAAAAATCATCCTCGTTGTATTTGTATACATGACAAAAGAAAATGAAAAAAAAATCAAATACATGAGTTAAATCATGCATATTGAAAAAACCAAACATACCAACCAACTCATAGAAATAATTTTTTTTTCATGTCAAAATTAACAACAATAAGCATAAAATACAAAAATATGACTCAGTCTTCATTTCTATCTAGGTTATCACCTGCATCAAAATCTAGGAGTCGATATATGAATGTTAAATTCTCCGAACATCTTCTACCAAGTGGGATCATGCCATGTGAATTGCACTGAAAAAACAAACAAATGAAATCAAAGTTAGTGAAGTCACGTGTCTAATTATATATCATTAATGCACTCATAAAAAATTCTTACCAAATAATGATATGATGCTCCTGGCTGTGTGATATATTTGTTGGTAATTGCAGTATACCATTGCTTGTAATTATGTCCAACATTCGCTCCCCCATTGATTAATTGTCCGTGATGAGAACATTTACTCCACCTTCCCACATTTATATACTAGAACCAAATAATGTACCAAATCTTGTTCTTGTTTGCCACATAGGTTGTATGAGTGCAATTGCATGTCCGTATTCCAAGGTATAAGAACATCTTGCACCCACCTAAATTGTCACATCACACGTTTTGGAATTGTCATTCTACTATGTAAAAAAAAATCAATGGAGCTCTAGTTGGCCATATGTGACAACCAACAAGACAATATTCTAGCAATCTTTGGAGCACATTGTTATAAGGCTCCCAAATAATCTGCATAATTTTTTAAACATAAGTTCACAAACATGAACTAAAATAAAAAAAATTGATTGAAAACAATATATAAATGAACTTAATTATACCTGATCTAGCCTAATTATATCAAACATATATTTGTACTGGACTAATACATGAGTAGGTGATCTAGTAACTGAAAAATCGGCATTCCATCTACAAGTATAAGAAATTGAATATTAGTGTAACATAGGTAAAGTCATTAAAGTTTATTACCGTATTGTTATTGGTCTATCTCCTAACTGATCCTCGTATCAATGTCGTTGTCGACCTGCTAGAAAAGGGAATCAATCCCATACCTAGATTTGTAACAGTATAATGGGCTCGCCTAAATCCTTCGCATCTATTACTACAGCTTTGCATAGCTATTTATAGAGCAATGCAATATATCCTGCTCCCTAACTATACATTCCCGCATCATGCAAATCTGCTAATAGAAGGAGATACATTAGATGGACCTGGCTGTTAGATTTATCCGAGAACAACATACTTCTTTGTCTTCTTCATCAATGTCCTCCGATAGATGCACGAAATTATTAAATTGGGCAGTCAACCAAAGCAAGCAAAGACGACCTCCTTTCCATACATTATCATTTATTGTGACGCTCAATAGGTCACAACAAATATTAGACCAGTTATAGTTGAGCGATCCAATCAATGCTCGCCCATTAAAAGGTAGCCTGAGCTGGATGATAAGGATTTATGATTTAGGATGTTCTTCTTTTCTATAGTCTAGGCTATTAATTACATCTAGGCTATTAATTACATCTTTGAAAAGTAAATAAAGACAAAATAGAAAAAAAAACAAAATAGAAAAAGAGAGTAAATACAAAATTGAAAATAAAATGATTAAGTTGTCGAATGATGGAGTTGGATGGAGATGGTGGTGATAGAAACCTGCAACAGTCCTTTAATAAAGTGGCTTTGTTAAAGTTCTTTTGTCGTTATCTTGTAAAAATCTTATCCTCGTGATTTGAGTATTGTTAGGCAGGAGGAAAGGAAGCAAGGGTAGAGCTTACCAACGGACTTACAACAACTGTCAAGAACACTCCCCTGCATCAGTTGTCACACCCCTTCCCGAACCACCTGCTATCTTAGCCCGGAAGATGGCGTGAAGCCAACAGACATCGTTTCACTACTTAACGATACCTATGACCCTTTTAACTCCTGATAAACAATCCATACCTGTATACGAGATACTATACATATCACACAGCAGAAACTAGGAATCTTATTACACATACCTACGGGGCGGTTCTGGTTAAACCTAACTTGAACAAGCCAAACACGACCAGACGTGCTTTATACACCCAAGATCACTAGTTCCATATACAACATAACTACACATCCCTATTAAGTTATGTACAATACGAGCAGACTTGCTATACTACACCATCCACATACAAAACATCAGACTCGTAGAGCGTTCAGCAGGCTGTGGCAGGATCTCAGGCACCGGGAGCTCGATCTCTACCTGAAAAGTTGGAAACTATTGAAAGAATGAGCTGGGAAGCTCAGTGAGTGACTGAGTTTAAAACTATTAACTCGTAAATCATAACATATAACATCAACAACTTTTACAGGAGTCCAGCAAGTGTGTCAAAATATTAACCATTTAAACATATGACAAATTTGTTGTGTAAGACTCGCCCAGTACAATCAATGTTCATTCTACGATGTAGTGGGGCCCGCCCAGCACTCCCATCGTCTTTGTCGTAGTGGGGCTCGCCCAGCACTCACGACAGCATTGTTGTCACGGAGTACACTCAACGTCGACAACAGAAAATGACTTGTGTGCACATGGTACTATACAACCTCGGGCTCAGTATCTCAACCATTAACTCATTCAGGTCTCAGAGAAAACACATGAAAACCTTTAACAGTTCTTACTAACACATATAGACTTGGAATTAAGGTATTTCTTCTAGTTCCAGAAAATCAGTAAACATATGCTCACAACGAACAATTTAAATCATTTTTAGGAAACCATATATGCTTATGAATACGTGCTCAAGAGACCATAAATCTTTAAGCTACATCATTCTTAGGAAGTCTTTTCTTTTTATGAACACAAGTTCAAGCATAGAATTTAGTTTCAGAATTCATTTTGTCACTCACAGCGTTAATATTAGATTCTCGGTCCGTAAATTTGTCCTATTCCTTCTTGGCCTGCCAAATAAACAAAACCAAGCATTAGAATCTTGGCCTCATGAATTTAAGGTTTAGGATTGCAAAAACTCTCCCATCTAATTCCTGCACTTTACAGATTTTATACCCTAAACTCACACACCTATAACTTTTCCATTACTTGCTCAATAATGATGTTCTTTATACCAAACTCTTCCTTTTTGAACCCTCTAAAACTTATCTGAAGGAGTGAAATCGAAATTCCTAAAGGATGTGTCTGTAACTATCTTGAAATTCATTTTCCCCCAAACACGTTTCTGCTAAACCAGAACTGTTTTCCTGCTGCAACCTGAAACTAACCTGGAATTTAAAGAAACTTCTAAACAATTTATAACCACGACTTCTTCATGAACGTTATAGGAAATTAAATCAGCTTTCCATCCATACCTAATACAGCTTCTAATTCGAAGTCTACAGATCAGTACATCCCAAAAACCAGAGGTTCCCCGGATTTGACAGTAAAAACACTCCTCTGACTTCCCCTTCAAAAACCCATAACATAACTTCAGATTTTGCTCGAGCTTCCTTCATGAAAATTGTTCTAAAATGAATTAACTTTCAGAAGAACCAAACCTTACCTCTTAATTCTTCCTGTGGAGCTCGGTATGATCAGAAAGCCAGACGTTGGCAGAATTGAACACCAGAATTCACCATGCAACTTGGACTGCGTTTCCCCCTTTTCTTCTTCTATTCCACCTTCAAGATCTCCTTCTTCTTCTTTTCAGACTCTCTCCCTCAAGACCCCTCTGTTTTCCTTTGGTAAATGAAAATCTAAATTGGGTTTAAATGAATATATATTTTGTAAAATGAATATATAGAAACAACTCACACTTTCCTCTTTTTTTTCTTTTTTTTTTCCCCTTTTTCCTATTTCCTCCTTTCCTTTTTTTTTTTTTACTTTTTCTTCTCTTCTTTTTCTTTTTTTTTTTTTAAACAGAACCCCACACATTTCATCCCAAACAATTGTTTTGAACACATTCTTTTTAGAAAAAATTCAAGGATAAATCTCGTGAAATCCCGGTTTTACAACTTATCTCCCTCTTAAGAAATTTCGTCCCCGAAATTCAGTAGTACCTAGGTGATAAGCGTCGGGTAACTCTTCCTCACTTGGTCTTCTAATTCCCAAGTTGCCTCCTCCACTCCGTGATGCCTCCAAAGAACCTTCACGAGTGGGATCGTCTTGTTCCTCAGAACTTGTTCTTTCCTGTCGAGGATTTGAACTGCATCCTCTACATAACTCAAATCTTCTTTAAGCTCAACTGGTTGCACTTGCAACACATGCGTTGGACCTGGAATATACTTCCTTAACATGGACACGTGAAAGACATCATGTACTCGAGATAGTTCTGCTGGCAACTTAAGTCCGTAAGCTGCTGGTCCAACTCGTTTTGTTATCTGATAAGGACCAATATATCTAGGACTTAGCTTACCCTTCCGGCCAAAACGAAGGACACCTCTCCACGGAGATAACTTCAAGAAAACTCGATCTCCAACTTGGAATTCTAAGTTTCTTCGCCGCTTATCTGCGTAGCTCTTCTGACGATCTTGAGCTACTTTAAGATTTTCTCTAATCACCTTCACATTGTCTGTCGTAACCTGTACCAACTCAGGTCCGATTAGCTTCCGTTCCCCCACTTCGTTCCAACACACGGGAGTTCTACATGGTCTTCCATACAAAGCCTCAAACGGCGCCATGCCGATACTAGACTGATAGCTGTTATTATAGGCGAACTCCATAAGTGATAAGTGGGTATCCCAGCTTCCCTTAAACTGAAGGACACATGCTCTCAACATGTCCTCTAAGGTCCGGATGGTCCTCTCTGACTGACCGTCTGTCTGGGGATGGAACGCCGTGCTGAAATTCAGTTTTGTTCCCATAGCTTTCTGTAAACTAGGCCAGAACTTAGATGTAAATCTCGGATCTCTATCTGAAACTATGGACACTGGCACTCCGTACTGACTCACAATCTTGTCGACGTATAGCTTAGCAAGCTGATCAAGTGTATACGTCGCTCTAATCGGTATAAACCGTGCTGTCTTAGTGAGTCTATCCACTATTACCCAAATACCATCATGTCCACCAGAAGTACGTGGTAATCCAAAAAGGAAATCCATAGTGATATGCTCCCATTTCCACTCCGACACTGGCAGTGGATTAAGGAGTCCCCCTGGCCTCTGTCTAACTGGTTTAACCTGTTGGCAAATTAAACATTTATCAACATAATTAGCTATCTCCCGCTTCATCCCAGGCCACCAATACGATCCCTTTAAAGTTTTGTACATCTTGGTGCTTCCTGGATGCATAGCGTAAGCTAAACTGTGAGCTTCCTCTAGTAAAGCATCTTTAAGCTCACTAATATTCGAAACGCATAGTCTTCCTTGCTTCAATATAGCTCCATCTGCTCCTATCCGAAACTCCCCCTCTGGGCCCTGTTTGGACTTCCCAAACCTCTTCTGCAAGTCCCTATCCTCGGCCTGTTTCCTCACAATCTCTGCTATAAGCGAAGGCCTGACATGAAATTGAATCAAGAGACTTCCTGAATCCTCTGCAGTCACAACCGCCTTTGCACCTCTTAGCGTACTCAAGAAGGTGGCTCGCATACCACATAAAGCATCCCTAGGAAGTCTCGACTTCCTACTTAAGGCATCTGCAACTACGTTCGCCTTACCTAGATGATATTCTATAGTACAATCATAATCTTTAATTAATTCTAGCCATTGCCTCTGCCTCATATTCAGCTCTTTCTGATCGAAAATATACTTCAAACTCT
Source organism: Trichosanthes truncata (assembly GCA_033996785.1). Classification (NCBI taxonomy): domain Eukaryota; kingdom Viridiplantae; phylum Streptophyta; class Magnoliopsida; order Cucurbitales; family Cucurbitaceae; genus Trichosanthes; species Trichosanthes truncata. The sequence goes on from JAWPNB010000009.1 coordinate 33,063,689, forward strand.
TATGATCCGTGAAAATGTGGCACCTCTCACCGAACAAATAATGCCTCCAGATCTTCAATGCTAAAACAACGGCTGCTAGCTCGAGATCATGGGTAGGGTAAGTACACTCGTGCTTTTTCAGTTGCCTTGAAGCATAAGCTATTACCTTTCCTTCTTGCATAAGCACACACCCTAATCCTTGCCTCGAAGCATCACAGTAAATCACATATTCTTTCCCTGTTACAGGGAGTGCCAGAATAGGTGCTGTTACTAATCTCTTCTTCAGCTCCTGAAAACTCTGTTCACACTTATCTGACCATTCAAACTTAACATTCTTCCTTGTCAAAGTTGTCAAGGGTAATGCCAATCGTGAGAAATCTTCAATAAACCGTCTGTAGTATCCTGCCAAACCTAGGAAACTACGTACCTCTGTTGCACTAGCTGGTCTTTCCCAATTGACCACAGCTTTTACCTTCTGCGGATCCACACTAACTCCATTTGCTGAAACGATATGCCCCAAGAACACTACCTGATTCAACCAAAACTCACATTTGCTGAATTTAGCGTACAACTGCTTATCACGTAGTGTTTGCAGAACAATCCTCAGATGTTTCTCATGGGCTTCCCTGTCAACTGAGTAAACTAGGATATCATCAATGAATACTATAACAAACTGATCCAGATACTGATGAAAAATCCTGTTCATGAGATCCATGAAAACTGCTGGTGCATTAGTTAAACCAAAAGGCATTACTAGAAACTCATAGTGTCCATACCTCGTTCTGAATGCTGTCTTAGGAACGTCTGATTCCCTAACCTTTAACTGATGGTATCCTAACCTTAAGTCAATCTTGGAGAACACTGATGCTCCCCTCAACTGGTCAAACAAGTCATCTATGCGTGGTAAAGGGTACTTGTTACGTATCGTGACCTTGTTTAACTGCCTATAGTCAATGCACAATCTTAGAGTACCATCTTTCTTCTTTACGAATAACACTGGAGCTCCCCAAGGCGATACACTAGGTCTAATGTATCCCTTGTCAACTAGTTCCTGTAATTGTATCTTCAGTTCTCTGAGCTCGCTTGGAGCCATTCTATACAGCGCTCGCGAAATAGGTGTTGTTCCTGGTAACAATTCGATAGTGAACTCAACTTCCCTATCAGGTGGCAAACCTACCAAGTCAGCTGGAAAAACATCAAGGAATTCATTCACGACAGGAACATCTTCTGGTTTCAAATTTTCTTCCTTCACCTCCACTACATGTGCAAGAAATGTCGTGCAACCCTTCCTCAACAACCTCTCAGCTTTTAGGGCTGAAATCATACTCATAGGCATAATCTTCCTTTCTCCCCTGAAAACTACTTCAGCCAAACCTGGTTTCCTGAAAATTACTTCCTTCCTATGGCAATCCATGGAAGCATAATGAGTGAATAAGAAATCCATCCCTAAAATTACATCTAACACTTGCAGCTGTAGTGGAAGAAGATCCACTATCATACTGAGACCTTCTACTAAGACCTCACAATCTCGCAACACTTCATTGACTAGTAAAGCATCACCAACTGGAGTGTATATAACTAACTTCTCAAATAAAGGCTCTAGCTTCCTATTTAGCTTAGTTAGGAATATGCTAGAAACAAAGGAATGCGTAGCACCTGGGTCTATTAAAACACGTGCAGGTACATTACAAACAAGAATCGTACCTGTAATAACATATGGTGCATCCTCTGCTTCTTGTCGAGTCATAGCGTAAACCTTTCCCTGCTGTCTAGGTCTCCCTACAACTCCTTTCTGTCTAACACCACTGGTGCCCTCCCCTGCAGCTACTGGAACCCTCGACTGCTCAACCGTCTGGGACTCAACCCCCAGGTCTCTCTGTGCGACCACTCTCAGCTGTGGACAATCTCTTTTGAAATGCCCTGGTAGTCCGCACTGGTAGCACACATCGGCACCAACGAGACAATGGCCCCGATGATTCTTGTCACAATTCGTACATGGGGTTCTCCTCGTCACACTGGCAATAGACTCTTGCCTTGCCTGCGGTCTTGTTACAAATCTAGCAGACTGATTGGGTGCTCTCTGACTCTGCCTCTGATAGGTACTACCCACACTCGTCTGCCTCGATGCCTGGCCACCAGATCGGTTCTTAAAGTCCTGACGACTTGAAACATTCACCCCAGGTGTGAACCTTCGCTGCTCACGACCTCGAAAGCTACTAGTCGTCAAAGCCCCACGACTAGGCTCCATTACAGACTTCTCTTCTGCTATACTCTGCTCCACACGTAGGGTAGTGTCTACTAGCTGGGAAAAGTCCGTCCATTTTGCGATAGCTGTGACCGGGGTACGTATCTCAAAACGCAACCCTCTTTCAAACCTTCGACACCTGTCACTCTCAAATGCCACAATCACATCAGTATACCGGGACAATTCGGTATACTTCCTCTCATACTCGGCCACTGAAAGCGACCCTTGCTTCAATTCTAAGAACTCATCCCTCTTTGCCTCACGATACGTGATAGGGTAATACTTGTCTTCGAATATGCCTCTGAAAGAATTCCAATCCATGGTACGTGCATCATTACGCCTGGCTAGTATCGATTTCCACCATCCCTCTGCCTCCTTCTGTAGCAGAAATGTGGCCAACTTGACCTTTCGCTCCTCAGGACAAGTCATCACATCAAAGCATTTCTCCAGCATATTCAACCAAACCTCGGCGTCAGCTGGGTCTGTGGAACCCTCGAACACTGTGGCTCCTAATTTCTTTAAGCGTTTTATTCCATATGCTTTTTCTAGATCACTTGGTCCTACTCTCTCTAGCCTACCTACCTCCTGTGAGGAACTAGCATGCTGCTCGTTTCCTGCCCTAGTCTGAACTCTTGGGGCGCTAGATCCCCTTTCAGATTGACCTTGGGTAGGATCCCGCGTCCCATCCTGATCCTGCCTGCGTCGTCTGCTTGTACGTGGTGGCATGACTCCTATAACATATCAACATGTCAGACATGCTATGGATACTTAACTCAAATGTACAATACTAAACTTCTATTCATTTTCTAGTCCTGACTAGACTTGCTCTTGTCCTTACTTGGACTATGCTTTACTAGTTCTATCTGAACTAACTCGTTAACATGCTCTCTATTTCCCAGTTTTTTTTTCTTAGAGCTAACTCGCTCTATCTCGTTTCCCATGGAGCTAACTGCTCTGATACCAAGTTGTCACACCCCCTCCCGAACCACCTGCTATCTTAGCCCGGAAGATGGCGTGAAGCCAACAGGCATCGTTTCACTACTTAACGATACCTATGACCCTTTTAACTCCTGATAAACAATCCATACCTGTATACGAGATACTATACATATCACACAGCAGAAACTAGGAATCTTATTACACATACCTACGGGGCGGTTCTGATTAAACCTAACTTGAACAAGCCAAACACGACCAGACGTGCTTTATACACCCAAGATCACTAGTTCCATATACAACATAACTACACATCCCTATTAAGTTATGTACAATACGAGCAGACTTGCTATACTACACCATCCACATACAAAATATCAGACTCGTAGAGCGTTCAGCAGGCTGTGGCAGGATCTCAGGCACCGGGAGCTCGATCTCTACCTGAAAAGTTGGAAAATATTGAAAGAATGAGCTGGGAAGCTCAGTGAGTGACTGAGTTTAAAACTATTAACTCGTAAATCATAACATATAACATCAACAGCTTTTACAGGAGTCCAGCAAGTGTGTCAAAATATTAACCATTTAAACATATGACAAATTTGTTGTGTAAGACTCGCCCAGTACAATCAATGTTCATTCTACGATGTAGTGGGGCCCGACCAGCACTCCCATCGTCTTTGTCGTAGTGGGGCTCGCCCAGCACTCACGACAGCATTGTTGTCACGGAGTACACTCAACGTCGACAACAGAAAATGACCTGTGTGCACACGGTACTATACAACCTCGGGCTCAGTATCTCAACCATTAACTCATTCAGGTCTCAGAGAAAACACATGAAAACCTTTAACAGTTCTTACTAACACATATAGACTTGGAATTAAGGTATTTCTTCTAGTTCCAGAAAATCAGTAAACATATGCTCACAACGAACAATTTAAATCATTTTTAGGAAACCATATATGCTTATGAATACGTGCTCAAGAGACCATAAATCTGTAAGCTACATCATTCTTAGGAAGTCTTTTCTTTTTATGAACACAAGTTCAAGCATAGAATTTAGTTTTAGAATTCATTTTGTCACTCACAGCGTTAATATTAGATTCTCGGTCCGTAAATTTGTCCTATTCCTTCTTGGCCTGCCAAATAAACAAAACCAAGCATTAGAATCTTGGCCTCATGAATTTAAGGTTTAGGATTGCAAAAACTCTCCCATCTAATTCCTGCACTTTACAGATTTTATACCCTAAACTCACACACCTATAACTTTTCCATTACTTGCTCAATAATGATGTTCTTTATACCAAACTATTCCTTTTTGAACCCTCTAAAACTTATCTGAAGGAGTGAAATCGAAATTCCTAAACGTTGTGTCTGTAACTACCTTGAAAGTCATTTTCCCCCAAACACGTTTCTGCTAAACCAGAACTGTTTTCCTGCTGCAACCCGAAACTAACCTGGAATTTAAAGAAAATTCTAAACAATTTATAACCACGACTTCTTCATGAAAGTTATAGGAAATTAAATCAGCTTTCCATCCATACCTAATACAGATTCTAATTCGAAGTCTACAGATCAGTAGATCCCAAAAACCAGAGGTTCCCCGGATTTGACAGTAAAAACACTCCTCTGACTTCCCCTTCAAAAACCCATAACATAACTTCAGATTTTGCTCGAGCTTCCTTCACGAAAATTGTTCTAAAATGAATTAAATTTCAGAAGAACTAAACCTTACCTCTTAATTCTTCCTGTGGAGCTCGGTATGATCAGAAAACCAGACGTTGGCAGAATTGAACACCAGAATTCACCATGCAACTTGGACTGCGTTTCCCCCTTTTCTTCTTCTATTCCACCTTCAAGATCTCCTTCTTCTTCTTTTCAGACTCTCTCCCTCAAGACCCCTCTGTTTTCCTTTGGTAAATGAAAATCTAAATTGGGTTTAAATGAATATATATTTTGTAAAATGAATATATAGAAACAACTCACACTTTCCTCTTTTTTTTCTTTTTTTTTTTCCCCTTTTTCCTATTTCCTCCTTTCCTTTTTTTTTTTACTTTTTCTTCTCTTCTTTTTCTTTTTTTTTTTTTTAAACAGAACCCCACACATTTCATCCCAAACAATTGTTTTGAACACATTCTTTTTAGAAAAAATTCAAGGATAAATCTCGTGAAATCCCGATTTTACAACTGTCTTCCGCGACGGTCCTCAGCAACTATCCTTTCAATAGTCTCTTCATTTGGTAAATTTGGAGCGGATGACGAACTTATCGTTGTCTAGTTGTTGCAGAAACAATATTTACCAAATAATTCATAAATATGTAGTGGAATTCATTGATGCTATACAAGTGGATGTTGAATTTACAAGGAAAATACACATACAAGAAGATAATGTGTGTGTGTGTGTGTGTGTGTGTATATATATATATATATATATTTGAATTGTTACCTAAGACTGAATGAGTATAATACTGTATATTAATTGAGTAAAATTATAGGCCTTTGGTATAATTTTTTGAATATTGAGTAAATTCGTAGTTTAACGACTATTGCGGTCGTTTCATAGTTTAACGACAATTTCTTTCAATTCACAAATTTATGGATCATTTAGGTCAATGCCATATTCTTCTTCATCTATGATTGAAAGAGGTGGAGAAGACAATTTATGAGAAGAGGTTTCTTGCATAAGCATCCTCTGAAAATTAGCATCAGTGGCTATTTGTTCTAAAGAAGCCAGCAGTGCTGATTTATTTTTCTGAAAATCTTGCTGGTTCTTTTTTCAAAGATCTTGGTAATGCGGTGTTTCTACAAACTAGATTTTAACAGCTTTGAGGTTAGCATGTTCGAAGCTGTATTTTTCCCACCATTTAACCTTCAAATTTTTTACGAGGTATCGATAATTAACCTTGATTGTTTAGGTAGAAAGATTCCAACACCAAATCCATGGAATTTTGAAATAAAAAGCAAATCGGAAGCTTAAGACAAACGGTGTTTTGTATATATTTTGAGAAAAATAGTGAAATGACTCTTGAATAAGGTAGGAAAAATTTCTCTGCGAAGACCAAAATTTCTCCACCATCCTATGAACCATATGGGAAAATAGTTATTATGGGCATTTCTACAAAATTGAATAAACCAAGAATGATTAAAAGCTTGAAACCAAAGAATGGCAGTCCAAGTCGTAACATACTCCTTGTAGGAGTAAGATGGAGGATTGAATTTGATTGAGAATTTGTTCTCCGTGTTGATATTTTGGTTCCATTTTGTTGGAGTTAGAACCCTAAAGATCTTTAATTTTGAGTATGCAATTACTGTAGGATCTTTCCTATCAGTAATATGAGTAATATCTGCAGATTTTGAGTCAATAAGAATTAACTCATAAAAAGTCCACATTTTAAGTATAGAATCAGGCATGAAATTGAAATTTCCTGGGTATATGTTGAAAGTCATCTCACCCAAACTTTTTGATTCTCATTCTAGTTCAATGGGAACTTCATGAATAACATGGGTTTTTTTGAAAATATCCTGTGATAAAAGGTTTTGGAGTAAAACGAGATGTAGGTGACACCACATGGTTGTAGGTTGAAGAACCTGCAACTAATTGAGTAACTTCGGATGCATAAGGCATCGGTTGAGAGAGAACATAAGGTTCTCGAATTTTAATACCATAGGCACGTCTCTAAGAAAGTGTTTGGACTGGAGTAAAGTCATCTTGAGGAAGAACATATTGCTCTAACCCCATTAGAGTTGATTTGGAAGAGGCAGGTGGCTTTCCTTTTGAAGAAGGTGAGGATGCGAAGCCTTTCCTTTTCTTCCGCTGATTTTTCTCAAGAAGAAGGAAAGCGAGAAATTTGAGAACTTTGAGAGAGGTATTCTCTTGAGAGATAACTAGCCAAGGGGTTTTGAGTCACTTTTATAGGAAAAATCTCGAAATCAAAGCAAGATAAAGTTGCTTGCCATCTGGCAAAGATTTGTTTTGAAACAAGATTTTTAACATATTTTTCTAAAACAAATTTTGAAGCTTAAGAATCGGCTTTAATTACAAATTTCTTATTAATTAAATCTCCTTGAAATTTTTGAACACACGAGATAATTGCTAAAGTTTCTTTTTTGATTGTCGAATAATTTCTTTGAGTACTATTCCACACTCCTGAGTAAAATTGTACTATTGATTCCTTCTTATCGAGACACTGTTTTAAGATTCCTCCATATCCAAAGTTAGACGCATCAGTTTCAACGATAAGATTTATTTTTGCGTCGACAATACTTAAGCATGAAATACCCTTGACTAATTCCTTTATTTTTCTGAAAGCCTGTGTTTGTTTGTCTGTCCAAGGAATAGTGTATTTCTTCAACCTTTGGAAAAGAGGTTTGCAAATTGGTCGAAGATTTTGAATAAAATATGAAACGTAATTTAGACAACCCAAAAGTCTTTGTAATTGAGTTTTATCTAAAATTTCATCAGGAAATTTTTGATTAAATTCTAAAGATCTCTGAATTGGTTTTATTAATTCTAAATGGATGTCAAAACATAGAAATCTAATTTGAGTTTTGAAAAGTTTAACTTTGGGGACTGAGATAACTAAACCATTGTATTTAATAGTCTCAATAAGCTTTCTCAAATGAGAAAAATGTTGATCTATATTAGATGAAAAGATTAAAACATCATCAATATAGATAATTGAAAATTCTTAAATAGGTTCAAGAATGTCATTCATAATCTTTTGGAATTCGGATGGAGCATTTTTTAACTCAAAAGACATAACATTCCATTCGTATTGACCAAAAGGTATGTTGAATGCAGTTTTTACCTATCCTTTTCGACAATTTGGATTTGCCAAATCCTAATTTCATGTCGAATTTTGAAAATATGCTAGCTTTTGAAATTCTTGTGAGTAAATCAGATTTGTTGGGAATTGGATACCTAATCCATTCCAAAACCTTGTTTAAGGGTTTGTAGTTAATTACCAGTCGTGGGACGCCACGCTCCTTTTCTGCCTGGTTATTGACGTAGAATGCTGCACATGACCATGGGCTCTTGGATGGTCTGATCAGCTTTCGTTTGAGTAAATATTCAATATTCTTCTTGCAATGTCCTAATAGTTAAGAGTTCATAGGACACGCCTTTGTCGGGATGTTTGATTCTTGGAAATCGTTGACATATGGTAATGTAACCATATGTTTCTTGTGTTCCCAAAAAGCATTAGGATGAGAAGAGCATATCTATTTCTCAATCTCAATTTGAATGTCTTTGATGCGCTTTTGAATTGCTGAGTCTCTTAAGTTGTCATCGACTCTTTTGTAGCTCACTTCTTCCTTAAGAAACGATAATTGTTTCTCATTTAGGGAAATCTCATGTATACCAACAATAGGTTGAAGGCTGCTTTCTTTAACTTGATCCACGAACTTGAATATAACTTCTTTATCCAATATGGTGGATGAAATTCCTTCGTCGGAAACCTAGATTGGATATAATTGAGTAATGAACGGAGTACCTAAAATCACTACTTGATTAGGTTTTTGACTAACAAGAATGAAGTCACAAAACAGACTCCATTATTGCATATGTGGGCTTCTAGCAGTTTATGCTTGATAAACAATGGTTGTCCATTTGCTCCCCTAAGTGTTTCGACTGTTTTTTCAAAATACATAGATGAAATAATTCCTATGCACACAGTTTTGGTCTGCTCCAGAATCGACCAAAGCTATGACTGTTAGCTTATAGTCATGTATCTTTAAGGATATTTTGACATACCATTTTTGGAACATAACTTGCGTTATCGTTCCTAGAAACGAAGCTTCATTTACTGTTTGTTATTCTTCTTCTTTTGGAACAATAATAATTCCATGATTTAGCTTGATCATAGCTATTTCAAAGGAAAATTGAATAATATCCTTATCATGATCCCTTCCAAGCTGTTTGACTTCTTCTTTAAGTTGGTTGATTTCAAATTGTAAATCTGGAATCGTAACTTCTTTGAGTTCTTTGAATTTTTGAAGTACATCTTCTAAAGATGATGCGTTAAAGGCTTTAGAGAAAGTCTTCGTTGAAGTTTCTGGAGTATCTTTTTTCAGAGGTCCTTTAAGGCGATTGAGAACTGTCTTCTTTCTTCTCTTTGGTAGCTTATTCGCTTGTGCCTTTGAATACATTTTGGAAGTCTTTTTATAGACCCTGGACTCCAAATACAATTGAAATTAATTGAGTAAAATATATATGCTTGTAGATATTAACTTGAGTAATCTTTAAATAAATTCGTAGTTTAACGTCTTTGTGAACTGTCCATTTTTTAACGACTTTTCGGTCAATTGATAGTTTAGGGACAATTTCAGTCCTATAAGCAGTGATTAAGGTTCACTAAGTTTATTTCGTCTTCGTCTTCGTCGATGACGGAAAGAGGTGGAGAAGAAGATTTATTTGAATTGGAAGTTCTCTTAATGAGAACTCTTTGAAGATCTGCCTCAGCAGCAGTCTGAGCAAGTGAAGCCATAAGGGCTGCCTTGTTCTTTTGAAATTCTTGCTGGTTAGTTTTTGAAACATCTTGATAGTGTGATGTTTCTATAAACTAGCTTTTGATTTTAGGAAGTGAAACCTGGGATACTGAGAATTTTTCCCACCATTTCACTTTGAGGGTTTTGATCAAATATTTAATATTTGGCTCAAATTTTTGAGTAGATAGATTCCAGCAAAAAATCCATGGAATCTGGAAGTGGATTGAAAACCGAAAGGTTAAAGGAAATGAATTTTAGAATATATTTGAAGAAAAATAATGGAAAGATTCATGAATAGGAGTTGGGAAAATTTGCTCGCAGAGGCCGAAATTTTTGCACTCGTTGATAAACCAAATTGGAAAATATTGTTTGTGCGCCTGTCTGCAAAATTGAATAAACCAGGAATGGTTAAAAGCTTTGTACCATAATATAGCGATCCAAGCTTTAACGTAATCCTTGTATGAGTAAGAAGGTGGATTGAATCTGATGGAAAAATTCTTTTCCCTATAGATTTTTTGATTCCATATTTTTGGAGCAAGGACTCTGAAAATCTTGAGTTTTGAGTAAGCGACAATTGTCGGATTATTTCGATCAGTAACATGAGTAATGTATGTTGATTTTGAATCGATAAGGATCAATTCATAATACGTTCGAGTTTTGAGTAAATTATCTGGCATGAAATTGAATTCTCCTGGATAAATGTGAGAGGTTAGCTCGACAAAGCTGTCACACCCCCTCCCAAACTAATTGCTAACTTAGCCCGAAAGATAGCGTGAAGCCATCAGACATCGTTTACCTCTCTAACGATACCTGTGACTTTGTCACATCTGATAAAGATACTATGCTGGCATATGAAATACTTTAAACACCACACAACGGAACCTTGTTAATTACTATACGTACGTAAGGAGCGGCTCTACTTAAACCTCACTTGAAAATTTAAAACGGGTAGAGAGCACTACAACCAAAATATACCCAACCATGATTTACACAACCACCACCACTAGTGCATACACGAACATAACTATACGTTCCTTCCAAAATATCTACAATGTATATACGGACTCGCTACAAAACCCCACATTCACATACAAAATATCAAACTTAGAGAGTGCTCGGCAGACTATGGCAGGATCCCAGGCATCGGGAGCTCAATCTCTACCTGAAAAGTTGGAAAACATTGAAAGAATGAGCTATGAGGCTCAGCGAGTGACTTAGTTTAAGCTACTAACTCGCAACTCATATCACCTGATAATCTATGAGCATATGAATCTGTATTCAAGCGTTAAATATAAATGTATAGTCACAATAGTTTTTCCTTTCAGCACTCCAGCAGGTATGTCATTAAAAACTCACAAGGCATATCAAGAATATTAACCATTTAAGGAAAAAAAAAACCATATGACAATCTACGTTGTGTAGGGCACGCCCAGTACAACCAACATTCATTCTACGATGTAGTGGGGCCCGCCCAGCACTCCCATCGTCTTTGTCGTAGTGGGCCCCGCCCAGCACTCACGACAGCATTGTTGTCACGGAGTACACTCAACGTCGACAACAGAAAATGACCTGTGTGTACACTGTACTATACAGCCTTGGGCTCAATATCTTAATCATTTCCTAGGAAACCATGTATGCTCTTAAGTATGTGTTCAATGTTTAAAAAAAAACATAAAGCATTTAAACTAATTCATTCTTGGGAAGTCTTATATTTCCATAAGCATAAATTCAGGCATAGAAATCGTTTTCGAAATTCGTTTTGTCACTCATAGTGTTAAAACTAGATCCTCGGCCCGTAAACTTGACCTACTTCCTCCTGGCCTGTAAAAAAAAAAAAACCACAACCAAGCATTAGAACTTCAATCTCATGACTTTCAACCTTAAGATTACAAATATCACTCCATCTATTTCCCAGCATTCTGCAAATTTCATACTCTAACCTCACATACTCATAACTTCTTCATTACTTAGCCAAAAATGATGTACTTTATACAAAACTCTTCCTTTTTGAACCCTCTAAAACTTATATGAAGGAATGGAATCGAAGTTCCCAAAGGATGTGTCCGTAAATACCTTGAAAGCTACTTCCCTAAAATTAAGCTTCTGAAATTTCTAGAATCGTTTTTCTGCTGCACACCACACCTGACCTGAATTTTAAAGCCACTTCAAATCATTTTTTACTCACAACTTCTTCATGAAAGTTATAGGAAATTAAATAAGCTTTCCAACCATACCTAATGGAGCTTCTGATTCAAATCCTACAGATCAGAATGTCTCAAACACCAGAGGTTTCTCAGATTTGATAGCAAAATCTCTCCTCTGACTTCCCCTTCACAAATCAATAATTTAAAGTCAGATTTTGCTCAAGCTTCCCTCACGAAATTTTTTTGAAAATGGGTTAACTTTCAAGAAAATCAAACCTCACCTCTTAACTCTTCTTGTGGAGCTCAAAACGATCTAAACATCAGTAGTGAGTAGAGTTGATCACCTAGTTGCCATGGAGGCTTGTGCTGAGTTTTCCCCCCTTCTTCTTCAACTTCCAACCCCAGCAAGCTCTCTTTTCTTCTTTCTTCCACCTTCTCCCACGAAATGCTCTATTTTTCTTTAATAAAAGAGAAGCAAATGGGAGAAAATGGGTTGGGAAGCGGAGTTAATTACTTTTGGTGGTGAGTGCTCCAAAGCTTATCCATTCCCACATTTCTTTTTCTTCTTTTTTTTTAAAACAAAACATACCAAACACCTAGCTCCCTTTTTGTTTTCCCTTATCCCTTTCTTTTGTTTCTTTTTGTAAAGAAATTTCAAGGAGAAATCTCGAGTTTACAAAAGCTGTCTGAATCCCATTCGGGTTCAATGGGAATTTCTTGAAGTACAAATGGTTTTTGAAAATACCCAGTTATTACTGGTTTTGGAATAAATCTTGGTGCTGGAGACAGCACTTCGTTGTAGGTAGATGACCTAGCAACTAATTGAGTAGAGGGTTGTGTTACAGAGGGTAACACTGTTTGTCCTTCTTCTCTGATGAGGATGGAGGCAGAACGACGTTGGGAATGTGTTCTAACTTGAGTAAAGTCTTTATCAGGAAGAGCATACTGCTCTAACTTCATTGTAGTAGGGTTTGAAGATGAGGAAGAGGCAGGAGCCTTTCCCTTTTGAGAAGAGGAAGATGAGGCTTTCGCCTTTCCTTTTCGATCACTCATGGTTTTTTCTTTCAGAAGAATGAGTATGGAGAGCGTTATTAGAGAGAGGAGAGAGATGTTCTCTTGAGAGATAATCTGCCAATGGGTTTTCAGTCCCTTTAATAGACAGAATTTGAAAATCAAAGCAAGACAAAATTGCTTGCCATCTTGCAAAAATTTGGTTTAGAAACAAGGTTTTTTACGTCTTTTTCTAATACAAATTTTGAAGCTTGAGAATCAATTTTAATTAAAAAACTTTTATTCATTAAATAACCTTGGAATTTTTGGACACACAAAACAATTGCCAAAAATTCCTTTTTGATTGTTGAATAATTATTTTGAGTACTATTCCACACTCCCGAGTGGAAACATACTATTGATTCTTTCTTATCGAGACACTGTTTAAGGATTCCTCCATATCCAATGTCTGATGCATCGGTCTCAACGATAAGATATGGTCTTTCGTCGATAAGACTTAAGCAGGGAATGCTTTTGACTAAAGACTTGATTTTTTGAACAGTGTGCGTGTGCTCATCTGTCCATGGAATAGTTTCTTTCTTCAACCTTTGGAAAAGCGGTTTGCAAATAGGTCGAAGATCTTTGACGAAATCTGATACATAATTTAGACACCCGAAAAATCTCTGTAGTTGGGTTTTGTCTAAAATTTCATTTGGAAAAATTTGAGTAAATTCTAGAGATCTTTGTATTGGCCTGATTAATCCTAAATGGATATCAAACCCTAGAAATCTTATTTGAGTTTGAAATAGTTCGAGCTTTGCAACTGAAACAACTAAACCATTATGTTTAATTGTTTGAATAAAATTCTTTAAATGTGAAAAATGTTGATCTATAGTTGATGAAAAGATTAAAACATCATCAAGATAGATAATTGCAAATTCTTGAATAGGTTCCAAAATATCATTCATGATCTTTTAAAATTCAGATGGAGCGTTCTTTAAGCCAAAAGGCATGACGTTCCATTCGTATTGACAAAAGAAACATTAAATGTTGTTTTGTACCTATCTTGTTCGACAATCTGGATTTGGCAAAATCCTGATTTCATATCGAATGTTGAAAACAATTTTGCATTTGAAATGCGTTTGAGTAAATCATTTTTATTAGAAATTGGATACCTAATCCATTCCAAAACCTTGTTTACGGGTTTGTAGTTTATTACCAGTCTTAGAACTCCTCGTTCCTTTTCGGCTTGGTTGTTGACGTAAAATGCTGCACAGGACCAAGGACTCTTAGATGGTCCGATCAGCTTCCTTTTGAGTAATTCATCAACTTCCTTCCGGCAATGGCTTAATGATTCAGAGTTCATCTGGATTGGCTTGCCTTGGTCGGAATGTCGGATTCCTTGAAGTTTTTCTCCTATGGTAAGGTAACCATATGTTTCTTTCTTGTCCAGAAAGAATCTGGATGAGTGGAGTAGATTTGTTCTTCAATATGCTTTTCAATAATTCAGATTCTTTTCTGAAGTATAGGTTCTTTGAGTTGGTTTTCAACCTTCTTGAAGCTAACTTCTCCCTTCAGGAAATCAATCTTCTTTTCTTTGAGGCTGATTCTTTTAATCACATTAAGATCATCTTCTCTTAATGGATCAATAAATTTGAACAAAATTGTCTTTTTAAGGACGGGTGATACAATTCCTTCATCAGTTACCTGAAAAGGATATAATTGAGTAATAGAAGGTGTACCTAGAATCACTCCTTGATTCAGGTTCTTGATGAGTAACAATGAAGTCACAAAACAAATTCCGTTGTTGCAAATGTGAACTTCAGGTAGCTTGTGCTTTATGAATAATGGTTGACTATTTGCTTCTCTCAAGGTTTCGATTGTTTTTTCGAAATACCTTGCGGTATAAGTCGTTCATGAATGCAGTTTTGATATGCCCTGGAATCTACCAAGGCTACTGCATTAAATTTGAAGTCTTGTATCCTTAAGGATATTTGAATGTACCATTTTTTATATTGAACCCTTTGCAAAGTTGACAAAAATGATTCTTCTTCTGGAGAAGGTTCTGAAGGTCCTGCTTCATCTCCTTCATTGGTTTATGAGGAAGTTACATGTTTTGGCTTAATCAATGCGACTTCAACAACTAGTTGAGAAATATCCTTTTGATAATCTAAACGAAGTTGTTTTACTTCGTATTTGAGTTGATTTATTTCAGCTTTTAAGTCTGAAACTTTGACTTCTCTTTTTTTCTTCTTGAAAAGTGCATAGACGTCTTCAATAGAAGGATATTCAGTAGTTATTGAAGAATCTTCTTCTCCATGTTTTACGTCATCTTGGAGAGAAGTCTTCAGTCTGTTGAGAATTGTCTTTTTGAGATCCACGTCTGTGATGTTGCTTGCAGCTTCAAAAAGTAACTCCTGGTCTTTTGTTAAAACATTTATGCAATTAAAGCAATCACATAATCGTTTACCTTTGCATCTAGGTTTATGAATAGCTTGAATTTCTCCTTATGAAGAAGAGTAAGAATCCGACTCTTCTTGCAAATAAAGTAGTTGTCCTTCATATTCATATGAATCATATTCTGACTCTTCTGAATCTATTCGGACAATATTGAGTAGTTCAACTTTAATATCTTCATCGATACTAAGCTCATTGATTTTCTTCTTTATGGGACACTTTGGAGCATAGTGCCCATATCCTTGCATTTGTAGCATTGGACTTTTGAAGAATCTCTTCTGGAAAATTTGTTTCCTCTAGGATTCTTCTTATCATAAGAAGTTTTTCAATAAGGATATTGCCGATGAGATCTATACACAATTGATCTATTGTTGTATGGCCTTGAATAGTAAGTCTTGGGTTTTCCAAGTCTTTTCTTTGCCCTTACTGATGGAGGCTCAGTATGGATTTGATAAAAGTATGTTTTGCAGAAATGTCCAAACTCTTGCTTTCTTTCTCGAGTTTTGGTATGCTTCTTGATCCTTGCAGCTTCGAGACATTATTTTCCAGCTTGGGCTATGACGAATTGACAAATTTAGCCATAAGTGACTTCTTCCCAGGGAATATTTCTTTTGTAGAATTCCCGGAGATAGATCATCAATTCCGAGCTGAATATTTTCGGCAGTCCAATAATAAATATTTCTTTCCAGAAAGGACTATTAGCGTCTGCTCTCTTGTCAACCTCTATCAGAAATGTATCTTTATACCATTGAAAATCCTAGAGTTTTGGGCAGGTTAGTTTTTGGAGATATTCTCCTGCCTGACTCTGGTATTCCTTATCGTCTCCGACAAGGTTTTTGACTATTGTGAAGTAGAGGGTTATGACTGCATCGTCTTTAAAATCTCTGCTTGTAGGAATACGATGTGGTATTGCGGTGTGTCAATAGTCATACCAGTACCACTTTGTGTCGTTGAAGTAGTCGTCTCTTATCTTCTAGGCAATTTTGAGGAGGAGTCTCCTGAATCAATTGGAGATCTATGAGTAATAATTTTTGTTCTTTCAGCTTATGTGAAAGTAGATAACCACCATCCTCTTAGTTTTCCAGTGAATCCGGCAACCAAAAGGCGAGCGCTATCATGATCATTATGTCCTTTTGAATTGTATGCTGCGTTTGCAACAAACATTTCCTGGACAACTCCTATGATCAAATATTGAGAAAGACCATCAATATTCCATTCATAAATGGATTGACCGTCATATGATGAGTGTTGAATAAAAGATCGGTCTTCGATAGACAAATCTGGATGAGTAGCCCTTGGATAATAAGCATTGGGTTGCTCTTTGAGTACTGCTTTGAGATCCTATTAATTTCCTTAGGATCTTCTTCATCAGAGATAGCATTCTACTGCATGGCAAGAATCAAGTCTTCTATCTCTTCGTCTTTTAGTACATTGATTTGTGGACCTTTTCCACTTAGCCTGGCAAGTTCTTCATGAATTTTTTCAAACATGACTTGCTCTTTGCTTTTGAGTAAAGGGATGGATCCACTTGATCCTCTACAATGAACTGGTAGAGGGTCTCTTACTATAGGAATTCCTGATGTGGTGGCAGAAAATCCCTTGTGGGTGCTAGATGAAGTGAAAACCTTTTCTTGAATTCTGCACATTTGTTCTGCCATTGTAGATTGTATAGTTGTTTTGAAGATGAACTCCTCTGATTCCTTTGGGGGGTTCTTTTCTTCTTCACTCAAGGATATTTGCTTGAATGGAGCAACAACAACTATATTACATTTAGAGCTTATGAATTCAATTTGCTCTAGCGGTGGATAAGTATATGAGATCTCTCCGTCAGATGTTTTCCAGAGAGTTTCTTTGAGAGTGTTCACCTCTTGACTATAGCCATTTTGATTGGCGAACCACTCGAAGAAAAAAATATTTCTTTCTAGATTTTCCATGGTAGATATCCACGTCTCCTTGAAGTTTTCTCTTTCTTCTGCATCGTATGCCTTAAAGAAGAATTCTCTAGGCATCTTCCATTTTTAGTCAAGAAAATCCTTCTTTAGACTTTCCATATTGACCTTGAAATCTTCATATATGACATTAAGCTCATTGAATTGGCTTGCCGAGTCCATATCTGTTTGAGTAGGTGAACTTGGCCTTACGTACCTACTTTCTGGTATGCGAGGGTTGAAATCCACTGAGTCGATTTTCACAGAGAGAGATCTTCTCAATGGTTCTTGTTGTTCAACACTTGTTGAGGAGGAAGCCTCTCCACTAGATTCCGAGATACTTTGCCTTGAGGGGGAAAAATTGAAACATTTGAACCAGTTGGCAAAGTTTGTTCAAAACTGAGCTCAGCAGATCCATCTGGGTGTTCAACTAATTGAGTAAGTTGTTTTGGTTTTGGAGCTTGAGTTGCTACAGCTCTTTCCAAAACCCAGTGAGATGTCCTGGTGATGTCTTCCCATGATAATCTAGCAAAAGAGAAGAATCAAAAGTCTTTCTAAGCTATCTATTCGAAAAACACTTGTATTTGTTTCTTCTTTTTTGCTAGATTATTCGCTTCTGCCTATTGAATACAAGTTGGAAGTCTTTTATAGACTCCGAACTGCAAATACAATTGAATGTAATTGAGTAAAAGATAGGGATGAAAGGATAAGACAGACCTTATCTCAATCATCTTTATGGAAAACATGTAAGGTAAATACAATGAGACAAAAGTTGTCTCAAAACCTAAAATGTGTAAAATGTTAAAAACTAAAAAGTCAAAAAGGCTATTAACCTAAAAGTCTAAACCCAAGGTCTAAAAGTCTTACTATATTTATTACATAAGGAAAAGTAAATAAAGACAAAGACAGTGAGAAAAAAATTGTCTCAAACTTAAAACGTGTAAAATACTAAAAAGTAATAAAACAAAATTAGACTAAGATTTATAAAAAGCCTATAACTCTAAAAGCCAAAAGTAGCTTTAATTACAAAAGACAAAATTAAATGAAAATTTGAAAAAGAAAGTGGATTGTCGGATGATGGTGGAGATGGTGGATGTGGACTAGTTTCTATATCGTATCTCTTCTTTAATAAAGTTACTTTAATAAAGTAGCTTTATCAAATTCATTGTTGTCGTCTTCTTGCAGCAAATCTTATCCTCATGATTTATTTTCTCTCGGGCAAGCAGGCAAGGAAGCAAGGGTAGAGCTTACTAACGGAGTTACAACACTGCTTGGAACACTCATTCGCAACAGTCTTCCTCGACGGTCCTCCGCAGCAGGTCCTCCGAGAAACTTCACCAATTGGACAATTTTGGAGTGGATGACGAACATTTTTTCGTGTGACTTTTGTTGATGCAGAAGCAATATTTACTACTTAATTCAGAAGTATTTACATGGAATTCAATAATTCTGTACAAAATATAAGAATTTACAAAGAAATGAAATTTACAAGAAGATAATATACATGCGAATTTTTTTTTTTTATAGGTTCAACGGGAACCATGCCATCCTTCTAGGAGAAGGAACTCCGATTGAGAAAAGATATCTGTTTGCAGATATCAACTTGAGTAATATTTGAGTAAATTCGTAGTTCAGCGTCATTGCGGACATCAAATTAGTGATTAAGGATTACTAAGATTGATGTCTTCATCGTCTTCATCAATTATGGAAAGGGATGGAGAAGACGATTTATTTGAATTGGAGCTTCTCTGAATGAGAACTCTTTGAAAATCTGCCTCAGTGGGTGTTTCAGCTAAGGTAGCAAGCAAGGCAACCTTATTTTTCTGAAAGTCATGTTGTGCTTTCTTTGAAAAATTTTGGTTTTGTGGTGATTCAATAAACCATGATTTCATTTGAGGAAGATCGCCCCCTAAGCTAGCACAACAATCACAATGGGAAAATCGCCCCCTAAGGTAGCACAAGAAAAAAAGGAGAGCAACCCTCATGACCAACATATCTGAAATATCTTAGGAATGAATGCTCGAACGGGGGAAAAGGTAGGTGGCACTAGTCTAACGAGCTTTTCTTGGGCACAACACACTTAGATCGTCAAGGGATATACCACCCAAGAGATCATAAACCTCACTCTCACCTCGACCTATGAATCGTATGCATAACCATAAACATGAACTCAACACCACACATGCTTAGGTCGACAAGGCTCAAATATAAGTTCAGAGCAATTTATTCGCCACCAATGCCCATACGTGCTCAAGAAAATATGCTACATAACCACTCGAGCAAACATGCTCCACATATAACCAAACTAAGCATGCCCCATACAAATTTTTCTCATACACGACCTTAACTGGTTAGTCCATTTGGCTATCAACCTTTTAGGCTATCAACCTTCTAGTAAGTTATGAGCAGCATAAAGCCCTACACAACTCCTTTCAATGCTAATCCGTTAAACGCAAGGAACCACAATGGTCATTATTCTCCCATTTACATCCCAGCCCAACTAAAATGTGTTAAGTGTAACAAGTCTTTCCGAACTATTCAAAACACAAAAACCATAAACAAGGATCCTGAACTTTATATGCCCTTAAGGTGTTTTAGATTGTCAGCCAGCTAGCCTAACAAGTCAAGCTTTCTGTATGCAATCAACCAACCAAGCGTTTTAAGCATATTGTACTCGGACAACATCCAACAATCCCAAACAATCATTGCTTAACCATATAGTCCAACAGCTCAAGCGTTCGGGGTTCCACAACTAACCAAACATCTTAGCTAGTCCAGCCATTCAATTTAAGTTAACTATCCATACATTTACGCTTATAGAGAAACTAAAATAAACTCAAAACTTTAAGCCCCTATTTCCATTATAGCTGCATACTTAGGCCATTTTTAGCTCAAAACAACTTCCACATAGATCCAGTAACCATCACATGCATCATAAAACACAATTTCAGGCATGCTTTCACAATTCACAAATTTTCAGACATCAACCAAATCAAATAATAACTTAAAGGGGCTTAAATCCAAATGACTTCTTACCTCAAAAGAAACCACAATCAAGCAAGACCAAAAGTTCAATCCCTCCTAAAAGTCGTTTGTATCAGCCAATTAAATTCCTCAATTATGAACCCTCTCAACCTTAATTGAACGAACTTGCAGCTTATCTAACAAGTACTTAAATTGGGGATAAATCCAAAATTCATCAATTCATTACAAAGCTCTTCGGTATTAAAAAAAAAAACATATTCCAAGCTTCTACTAATTTAACCAAGGGTCCCATTGAGTTTAGGAACAAGTCTTCCACTTCGATTTTCACTCAAATAGTATTGTCGCTTGTCGAAATTGGTATCAAATCAATCCTAATTTAACAATCCATTCTCCAATCGCAATGGGTTTCCTAAAATAAAATCCAAACAATCCGCTTTAATTTCAAAAGGCTAGAACAGTACCAAAATTAGATTTTTAATCCAAAAGAGCATCTTGAATCAACGCCTACCCACTCCAAATTAGGACTGTACACAGTTGTACGATCGCTGGGCTTGCTGGAACACAGCCCCAAAAGCACGACCTCCCTACTGGTCGTACAGATCGCGCGAGAGAGGAGAAGATGAGGTAGATCCGACGGTAGCTGAACTGACCTGCAAGACGCGGTGGTGGAGGAATGGAGGTGCGACGATTCCGTGTGACTAGGATCATAAGCTGGCATGACATTAGGTCTATAGTGGCGTGAGCTTACATAGACACTCACGGCTTCAGGTGGTGGCGAGCTCGTTCTAGCATGAAGCATTAATGACGATGCGAATGGATGGCCGACAACGTGATTCGGCGAGTGGCTGCGGCTTTGTTGTACGTGAGGGGAGACGAATATCGAAAGGTGGGGCGTGGGTTTGCGATTAGGGGAAGGGGGATAGAGAGAAAGAAATATTTCAGGAGGGGGAGAGGGAGATAAGAAGAATAAGAGGAAGAAAAAGAAAGGGATTCGGGGAGAGATAAGGGAATTTTCCTTTTTTTTCTTTTATCAAAAACCAATAATACCCTCAAACCACATTTTCATTCCAAAATTGTCCTTTCAAACTCACTAAATTTCAATTTAGCCCAAGTCAAAAAATAATTACTCATAAATGATCACCATTGACTCCAAAATTAGAAATTGATTTCATTTCGGTACTGTACAGCATTCCTGACTTCATTTCGGTTGGGTAAGTTTTGCCAACTGTGTTAAGATGGATGTTTGGATTTATAAAAGCAGTTTTGTGTATGAAATGACCATTTAAACTGACCCTTGATCATTGAAATAATTTTATAGGACCCCATCGCAATTGGAGGCCATTTGGGAAATTTTTGAGATATTTTAAGCCACTATGCAGCACTGTCTGGGTAAGATTAATTTGGCTTTTGGCGATTTATTTTACAGGACGGCCAAACGTTATTTGGATTTAAATTGGATGCATGATTAGGCCTTCTATGAAAATTTAGAGGCCATTTGTATAAGTTAATTGACCCGTTAATTTTATTGGATTAAATTGAAGGTTATTCTTGTAAGTGGAGGCTATATTGGTGATTTTGGGTGAGTTGGTACGAATTTCCAGCAAGTTGGTTCTTGAGCAATGAATTAGAAAGGTGAGATTCTCACTACTTTTTAAGACAAACTCCCAATCTAATTTATTAGATTTTAATTGGGTAATTTTCAGCTGAGCCTTCAACTAATTTATGGGTTGTTGTATTATTTCTAGGTGGTGCTTATTATATTTTTTTAGAAAGAGATTTTTGGGTGCTTGAGTTGTTATAATTATTTATGCTTTGAGGTAAGTAGCTTTTGGACTAAGCCCTTTAATTTGTTATTTGAAATTTGGATCCTATTGAAAAATTGTGAATTTTTGTAAGCGGGCCTAAATTGTAGTTATGGAGCATGTAGTAATTGGTGGTTGGTTATGAAATTTGTCTTGAGTTGGAAATTGCTTGAGAATGTGGTATGTGGGTTTAGGGGCTTAAAGTTGTGAGCTAAATGTTATTGGCATGTGTAGTTCCCTGATTGATCTTGTGTATGAAATTCATGGTTTGTGCTTGTGAACTGGTAGCTCTGATTTGTTGTGATTGTGATTTAATCCTAAGGCCCTAATTACCCTGACCTTGTGCTGATGTGATTATGTTGATGTGAGGTTTTGAGAACCGTGGTAGGATTAGGGAATGACTTAGGATCTTTAGGCTAGTGACATCTACTACTCCACTTAGAGCATGCTTGCCTAGGATGATTGTGTGATGTGATAACTAGTGGGTTGTGTACCCTGTCTTGTGATGGCATGAAGGGTGTATCTTTCATTGTAGAGACTAGATAGTGGTTTGTGTACTCTGATGTGTGATGGCATGGAGGGTGTATCCTTCATTACAGGTGCTAGCCAGAGGGCTGGTGGGTCTTC
Organism: Trichosanthes truncata; assembly: GCA_033996785.1. Classification (NCBI taxonomy): domain Eukaryota; kingdom Viridiplantae; phylum Streptophyta; class Magnoliopsida; order Cucurbitales; family Cucurbitaceae; genus Trichosanthes; species Trichosanthes truncata. The sequence continues at coordinate 33,086,264 of JAWPNB010000009.1, forward strand.
GATGTGTGGCTTGAGGGTTGTGGACCTTCTTACTGTATGCTAGCTATGGGGATGAAGCCCCATGGATTGGAAGCATGGCTCCAGTGTATGGCAATAAGGCTATACCGTAGGTGGGGGTGAGTTAGGTGATCACTTAGCCAAGAGAGTGTAGAACTTGAGTAAGATCAGGAGGTTGAGTGGTTTGTGGTGAGTTGACTAGCGGTTGTGTTGGACTGTGAGCCCTGGATCTTAAGTGGGCTACTTACTGAGTATTTTAATACTCATTTTATGCTACGTTGTTTTCTCTTTCAGGTGGCCGTAGACTCAAGAGGTGTGTGGCACGGGGCATTAGATTAGCTAGGCTATGGAGATCATGACCTCTATTCTCTAGGACCATAGAACTGACCTGCTCTTGAAGATCCTTGTTCTCTCGTGTTTTAGAACTGTTTTGTTTTTGTGTTATTGTCATTTGTAGTATTTAATCTTGAATTGAAGTGTTTTGTAAAAGTTTTTATTTTGAATTCGAATCCGAAAATAAAATAAGTTTTTGTGAAACATTCAAATGATCTTGGTTGAAAGGTGTATTAAAACCTTCCTTGTTCATAGTTAAGGGTGTGTTGAAAAAGTCTTAAGTAGCAATCTAGGGTGGGCATTACATGATATGAAAAATTTTGAGGAAATTCTAAAGACCTTTGGGTTGGTTTTATTAATCCTAAATGGATATCAAAACCAAGAAATCTTATTTGAGTTTTTAAGAGTTTTACCTTTGGGGCTAAGATTACCAAGCCCAGTCTGTTTTTAAATTAACCATCTATGTTTTTTGAATAAAGTGTTTTTAAAAAATTTACCATGTTTTGTTAATCACTCCAACAAGATAAAAGATGAATGAGTGAAATGAATGTTTGAATGAAAAGGAAACAAAGGTAATGTCTTTGAGCACAGAAAAGGATGGTTAACATGGTTAATAATCTAATATGTTTTTTTTTTAAAGGTAATGACTTAGAGCACAAAAAAATATGTTTAATATTCCAATTTGTTTTTTAAAAATGAAGCAACAAGAAGCACAAAAAAATCGAAATATGTCCAATATGTTTTTTTAATTCAAGTAACAAGAGCACAAAAAAATCATAAGATGACCAAGCTGTTTTTTTTAATCCAAGCAATATTATTTTTTAAGAAAATAATATGATATACTTTTTTAACAAGAGATGGGAATGTTTTTCAAGCATAGTAAAATGAGTGACCAAAATCAAACGATTTCCAAAGTTCGACCTTAGGGATGCAATAAGTTTTACAAATTGGGTTTGAAAATATTGATGTCATTATTTTATGACCAATTTATATCTATAATAAAGAATATTGTATGCTTTATTTCAATTGTGACAAGGATATTTATGTCATCCAAGCCTTCGAATAATAGTTATATTCTCAAAGTATTGTATTAAAAAACAGTTTTTCCTAAACCAAACTATAACATCAGTGAAAAAAAAAAGGGAATTGTTTTTATTTTATTTGTTTTATTAATTTTATAAAACCTTTTTGAATTAAAATTTTATCTTCCTTTTAAATTAGGAGATAAATCTTTATTATCTTTTTTTTAAAAAAAAAAAAAAGAAAAGAAAAGAGAAATAATCTTTTTAGGATTTTAATTAGGGTTCTTTTAAAAAATGTCTCTTTCTTTAAGCCCTAACTTTTTGACTAAACGTTTTGACAACAAAATGAGTAAAGAAGAAGACATTCTACAGTTTCCTCTCCAAAGAAAAAGCAAAAAAGCAGTAAGTTTTCTTCCCTTCTATTATTGAGTTTTGTTTTCTTTCTTTCTTGATTATTGACATTTTCTTGAAAAAGTTCTAGGTTTTGATTATTGTTTTGTTCTCTTCTTGATTGATTAGGAAGAAATTTATTTTGGAATCTTTTTCCCTAAGAAATTTTTAAGTTTTTAGTTTGCTTAATTTTCATCAAGGTTTTTGATTAAATTGAAGGTTTTGATAATATAAATTTTTTCAGAATTTTTTAGCTTTAAATTTCTTTAAATTTAGGACTGTTTTTAGTGTTTTTTTGTTCTTTTTACACAAGAAAGTTTACCATATATTTGTTTCTTTGAAGTATGATTTATACTTTTGATTTCTACATAAAAATGGTATGTTTTAAAGATTTTTACAGTAGTTTTAGGCACTTTTTCAGATATGGTTTTATTTGTAAAACCATAGAAATCTTTATTCTTTTAGATCAAAAACTCTTGGAAAGTTTTGCTTTATGAGCATAAATTTTTTCGGTTATTTGTCCATAATTTATGATAGTTTTTAAAGTTTTAAAAGTAGTAGAATTAAAAATTTATTTGGTATTTTATCACATATTAAAAAGCATTTATTTTACCAATTTTAGTATGTTTTTAATTCGGTTTTAAAGTCTTTTTAACTCAATTTTTTAGTGCTGTTTTTTTAGTCCAAGAACCTTAGTTTTCCTAACTTTTTTTTGCAAAAAAATGTTTTGAATGGGAAAAATTGGTTTGATAAGATTGTCTATGCTCTACATAAGCTTTTGGACCTTTAAGATTGAATTTTGGTTGCTAATCAGTAAAGTATGGGATATGTTTGGGCTTCTAGAAAAAGTGGATGATTGTTCAAGAAAGTGGAATTAGATTTGAAATTGAGATTGAGAATTATAGGATTATCAGTCAAGGTAAGTAGTTTCCACATCCATTCTAAAATATAAATTTTGGTACAATTATGTTTTGAATACTTATTATTTGTCAAATGTTTAAAAACATGATTTGAAATTGAATGAAATTGTTTTGTATGTTTTCAATTGTTTTTCCAAATGAAAGTATGTTTACCGTTTTGAATGTTTTGAAAGTGTTTGATTGATTCAATAAGGCTATCTAGATATGCCAGTTTTCTATTTTGGGAATACTTTGCTTATTTGTGGTAGTAACCTAAATTGGAATTGATGGAATCATTCTAGCTTATTTGCGAGGACACATTTGTGGTAAGACACATTTGTGGTTTCACATTCCTTTAGAATGAAGATTCATGTGTGTGTTATTCACTCACTTGGTCTCACACTTAAGTAATTATATTGATTGTTCTGGTCAATTTTATCCACATTTCTTATTGAAAGCTCTGACTGATTGAAGCTTATTTGTGGGAAAGCACATTTGTGGTTTGGCATTCATTTGGAATGAAGATTCATGTGTGTGTTTCACCCACATGACTACACACTTAAGTAATTGTGTATTGAATGTTCTGGTCTATTTTTATCGACAATTCTGATTGAATGTTCTAATTGATTGATTTGTGTTACTGTCACACCCCCTCCCGAACCACCTGCTAACTTAGCCCGGAAGATGGCGTGAAGCCAACAGACATCGTTTCCTCCCTAACGATACCTGTGACCCTGTTATACCTGATAAACATACTATACTTGAAATATAAGTTACTCAAACACAACACAGCGGAAACTTGGTAAACGTTACCAAGTATACATATAGGGCGGTTCTGGTAAAGACCCCTGTGGAACAACCAACACGGGTAGGGGTACTACAACTCAATATATCACGAACCAAGATTTACATAACCAAGACCCCTAGCTTCGTACACGCACATAACTACCCATCCCTATTACGATATGTACATTACGAGCAGACTTGCTGTACTACACCATCCACATACAAAAATATCAGACTCGTAGAGCTTCCAGCAGGCTGTGGCAGGATCTCAGGCACCGGGAGCTCGATCTCTACCTGAAAAGTTGGAAAACATTGAAAGAATGAGCTGGGAAGCTCAGTGAGTGACTGGGTTTAAAGCAATTATCTCATAAATCATAACATTTGGCAAACTACAAGCATATGTGTCGGCAGACAAGCGTTAAATATAAACTTATAAGGACAATAACTTCTTCCAGAAATCAAGCAAGTATGTCATTTAAATCTCGCTAGCATATCCAGAGTAGTCATCATCTAAAACATATAATAAACTAGGTTGTGTAAGACACGCTCAGTACAATCCAACAATCACTCTACGATGTAGTGGGGCCCGCCCAGCACTCCCATCGTCTTTGTCGTAGTGGGGCCCGCCCAGCACTCACGACAGCATTGTTGTCACAGAGTACACTCAACGTCGACAACAGGAAATGACCTGTGTGCACACGGTACTATACAGCCTCGGGCTCAGAATCTCAATCATTTACTCATTCGGGTCTCATAGAAACACATGAAAACCTTTGACACTACTTGCTAACACATGTTGGCCCGAAATTATGGTATTCTCACTAGTTCAGGTAAAATAGTAAACATATGCTCACAACGAACAATTAAATCATTTATAGGAAACCATATATGCTCATAAATACGTGTTCAAGAGACATAAAGTCTTTAAGTAAAATTACTCTTAGAAAGTCTTTTATTTTCGTAAGCATAAGTTCAAGCATAGAATACACTTTCGAAATTCGTTTTGTCACTCACAGCGTTAAAAGTTAGAACCTCGGCTCGTACACTTTACCTATTTCCTCTTGGCCTGCCAAATAACCAGAAACCAAGCATTAGAACACAATTCCTTGCACTTCAATCTTAAGATTAAACATATCCCCTAACTAATTTCAGCATATCACAGATTTCATACCCTAAGCTCCCTTACTCATAACTTTTCCATTACTTGGCTAAAGATAATGTAATTTATACCAAACTCTTCCTTTTTGAATCCTCTAAAACTTATCTGAAGTAATGAAATTGAAATTCCTAAAGGATATGCCCGTAAACACCTCGAAAGCTTCTTCCTACAAAATAGGTTTCTGCACTTTCCAGACTCGTTTCCTTGCTACACCCTGAACTTAACATGAATTGTAAAGCAACTTCCAGTCAATTTATAACCACGACTTCTTCATGAAAGTTATAGGAAATTAAACCATCTTTCCAACCATACCTAATAAAGCTTATAATTCGAAGTCCACCGATCAGCACATCCCAAAAACCAGAGGTTCCCCGGATTTGAAAGCAAAAACATTCCTTCAATTCCCTCTTCACAAATCATTAACATAACATCAGATTTTGCTCGAGCTTCCTTCACGAAAATTGTTCTAAAATGTGTTAAATTTCAAGGAAATCAAACCTCACCTCTTAATACTTCTTGTGGAGCTCAGAATGATCCAAACATCAGATGTAGTCAGGATTGATCACAAACTTTGTCATGCAACTTGAATTGAACTTCTCCCTTTCTTCTTCAACTTCAACAAAATACCTTTCTTCTTCCTCTCACCCTCTCTCACGAAAAATCTGCTGCTTTTGATAAATGATGACAGAATGGATATAGGTTTAAAAGGAATTGGAATTGGCGGTGGTGGGATTTCCTTTTCTCTCTTTTTCCTTTTTATTTTTTTTTAAAAACCCAAACTTCTCCACTCTTCTTTTCTTTAATATACAATTCTCATTTCATTTTCTTTTTTTATTTTATGTTTTCTCTTGTTTTAAACATTTTTTTTTATTTACTTATTACTTTTTTTTTTAAAGAAATTACTAGGAGAGATATCGGGTTTACAGTTACCGACAAGTAACCATCATATATGTTTTGAAGGCTACCCAAATAATGCATCTTCCCACTCTGATATTTTAAAGTATAGATTGTTTGAAAGTACTGTTTGAATTGAAAGTATTGATTGATTGAAAGTATTGTTTGAATTGCAAGTTTTGACGTTTGAAAGTTTTAGTTTGAAAGTTTTTGTTAAATGAAAATTTTGTTCAATTGAAAGATTTCGTTTTGAAAGCCTGTTTGATCGAAATATTTCTGTTTTTTTAAGCATTAATTATCTGAAAGTTTTAACTAAAAGTTTTGGTAGTTATATTAAAAGTTTTGCAAGGACATTTGTATTTTTGTTTACGACTATTTTGAAAGCAAATGACCGAATGAATATTTGACTTTTCATTCAACTATTGAAAAGATTTGTTAAATTGAATTTCTATGTTTTGTTTTGAAGCAAATAAATTTATGAACTTGATGTAAAAGTTTCTTATTGAGTATTTTTGTACTCACTTTTATTTTTCCAAAATGTTTTCAGATGAAGGATCAAGTGATAGTCCTGAAAGAAGTAAAGTGTAGTATTCTCGCACAAGACTTAGAAAGCTGTTGTTAAGGATTCGATAATTTATTTTAGAAATCCTTTGTAAGAAATTACTTCTACTGAATTTGTTTACGTCTGTTTTAGTTTCTGATTGTTATGCTTCTGCATTATTATTAGAATGATCGTATTGGAAAATACGGACTGTTACGCAAACCCTAGATCAAATCCCAAACCATAAATCAAATCACAAACCAAACCCTAAACCCATGAACCCATAACCTAAACCTTAGACCCATAAACCAAACCCTAGAACCTAAATGAAACCCCAAACCTTAAACCCAACTACAAACCAAACTCTAAACCCATAAACCAAACCCTAGATCCTAAACCAAACTCCATAAACCAAAACCTATCTTACATAACCCTAGACCCTTTCATAAAACTTAACCCTAAACACAAAACTTAAGAACCCTTACCCTAGACCCTTACACAAAACTTAAAACTGTAACCCTAGACCTTTTACATAAAACTTAAAAACCCTATACACAAACCCTAGATCTTTTACATAAAACTTAAAAACCCTAAACACAAAATTTAAAAACCCTAACTCTAGACCCTTTACATAAAACTTAAAAAACATAAAGACAAAACTTAAAAATCCTAACCCTTAGACCCTTACTAGTTATCATTTGATTGACTAATTGTACATTTAATGTTAGGGTTATGGAAAAATCAAAGTTCTATGTGGTCTTCATTGGTCGTAACCTAGGGATTTACACATCGTGGGTTGAATGCCAACAAGAGGTGAACGAACTTAGCGGAGCAGTCCACAAGTCATATGTAAGCTTTGCGGAAGCAGAGTGTGCATTTACGTAGCATAAGGTGGCGAGATACAATAATTGCTCTACAATTGAGTATGAAGAAGTTAGATGTCTTACACCACACCCGAATACGGGTCATGTACCAAGACAAAATAGTAATATGCCACTACTAGTTTGTCCAATGAATACAAACAATACATATATAAGCAAGTTTTTTTATTAAAAAAAAACATTCTTCAACCAATTGTAACAAAATAGTCAAATCAATACACAATTAAGAAAATGTTCTATACAAAGAAATACAAAAGCAAATGTTCTTCTTTTTTTTTTTATAACAAACAAAATATACATAACCAAATGTTCGAGCTTTAAAATGAACAAACCTCGAACTAAGGTTGACTAATGTACTAGTTTCGACCCTGTCAAGATACACAAAGAAAGATTAGTACTTAACTTTACTATAATAAAACTTGTAGAAGAAGAAAACATGTCACCTTAGACGAGTTAATGACCAATAGGCACAAGAACGTGCTAGATTTGAAAGTTGTCCAACCCTGTAATCATGAGAGATGATGTATTAGTAAGAGAGTAAAAGAGAATGGAATAAAAAATAATATGAAGGAAGATTGTGAATGATGTTTGTAGGGCACTCACCAATTGCCTTAGGGAGAAATAGTTTGGGGAGTGGGGTTGTCCTCAAGCTTTTGAATAAAACATGGGTGGTGGTTGTTGGCAAAAAGACATGGGTGCACATTATCATAAGTGCACCTAACCATAATATTAAATAAAACATGAGGCATTTATGAAGAACAAGTAGATGCTACCAACAATTGATATTTAAAAAAAAAAAAACGTTGTAAGTACAAAGGGTCATCAATACAAAAGTCATTATGAAAAACAAGTGGGAAAAGACATTGGCATTAATAGCACATTATCTAATATTTAAAAATAAAATTCATTTAATACAAACAAACCATCTTCCAACCCAAATATAACACAACAATATATGGTGAGATTTAGGAGCAAACAAAACAAGTATTGACTGGAAAAAAAAAAAGCATAGACAAACCAACCTCAGAGATATGAAATTCATTCATGGGAAGTATTTGAATTTCTCATAGTAACATGAATACCAACAAAAAAACATAACCAAAATTATAACACAACAAAAACTCAATCAGATATAAGATATGATGAGATTTGGGAGCAAACTGACCATTAACTAAAAAAAAAAAAAAAAAAGCATAAATAGACCAACATCATAAATATGAACTTTATTAATGAGAAGTATTTGAATTTAACATAAATAACTAAAATTAATAAAAAATAGATCTAAAAACAGAGAGCATATTCAATTCAAGTGTACAGTATTCACATAACAAAATAAACAAATAATGCAAAACAAATTGATATAAAATAAGTGAACAATATTCAAATAACATAATTGTCCAAAAATGGTTAGCAACAATAGAAAATCATAGAGCATAAGGGAGATAAAATGGGGAAATATGATCAAACAAAGGATTGCATGCAGAGTTGGACTCATCGTCAGCAGACAAAAAGGGATAGAAGACAAACTTCGAAGTTGGCTCCTGTAAGATCCAATTTTGGATTTCTAGTATTTATATGGCATAATAGTTATTTGATTTTCAAATGTCTTGAAAGAGGAGAAGTTTGGAATAAATTGGAAGTAAAAGTAAATTGAAATTTATGGGGTAAATTTTTGTTAAAAGAAAAAGGAAAGAGGAAAGTGAAAATATGTATGGTTTTGGTGTATTTTTGAAATAATAATAATAATAATAAATAAAAGAAATAATGTGTGGCTTCAAAGAACCACATGTATGTTTATTTTATAAATTGCAAGCCACATACATTATTTTGGTTTTTTTTAAAAAAAAAAAAAAAAAAAAGGAAAAAAGAGGAGTTCACGAAAATGGAGAGGGAGGAGGAAAGAGAAAAATAAAAAGATGAGATATTTAGAGAGATGAGAAAAGGGTAGCCCAAGCCATGGAGAAGATGAAAAGTGGTGTCTTGAAGTTAGAAGGAAGTTGAAAGACAAAAATTTCAATTGGGTAAGTTGTTTTTTTTCTTTGGATTAGGAAAAATATGGAAGGTTTGACACTTTATAATGTGATTTTTGATTTCTTTTTGATTCAAGAGTTTTCATGCATTTTGTTGGGAAGAAATTTACATAAAGATGGCATGGAATGAAATGAATAAGCAAAGAGAAAGAGAAGATTAGGAATGGGAGGTCAAAGACATAAATTGGTAAATTTATTATCCTTTTAAGCTCCTTTTTGACATTTGAGCAAGTATGAAATTATGGAAAGTAAAGAAACAAAAGAAGCTAAAATGGAAGAATGAAAAAAAAAAAAAAGAAGAGAAGAATTTTTGTGGGTGGAGGAAGGAAGAAGAAAGTGAATAGTGAAAGGTTAAAAAAAAAAAAGAAAAGACAAAAAGAAATTGTCTTATCTCAAGGGTGTTGGAGAGAAAAAGAATTAATAAGATATTTTATTAAGAATGGGAATATGATGCAAGCACATCATAATTAAATAAAAAAAAAAAAGAGAGGAATTTGTCTTGTGTTGGTTTGGTTTAAGTGAAGTGGAGGAGAAAGAGATATAAGAAATTGTAGAGAAATTGAAAAATTGAGTTTGATAGTACTATGGAATTAAAGAGGAGAGAGAAATATATAGTTTTTTAATTAGAGAAAAACACAAAATGTACTTGGCTTTGGCTAATTAATGGAATGAAAGGAAAAGTTGTATTTGGAATTTGGATGAAGAGAAATGGATTGGGGAATTAATTTAATTTGATTAAGGTAAGATTTATGATATTTTCTTATTGGAAAAAGTTGTAACTTAGGGTACGGTTATTGAAATTACAGGTTAGAACAAAATTGGATTAGCTTTCGATTTGAGGTGTCAACGAAAATTGTTCTGTGAGTGGTTTATTTTACGAATTGTTTTCATTATTTGATTATTATTATAGATTTTTAAGAATTCTATAATTATGTGTGAATTTAGAGAAAATGCAAAGAGATTTTTAGAGAATTGTTATGAATTTCCAAAAATGGTATTGAAATCCCAATATTTTATGCTTTTAGCATAAATTATTATTTGAGAAATATTTGAGATATTTTATGATTATTGAGATGTTTGAAGAGTTTAAATATTTGTTGAGAAATGTATGAATTTCATGAGATGTAGTTTAAAAGAAAATATGACTTTGGAATTGTTTGATATTATTTGAGAGATTTGATGATTATTTGAGAAATTATAAATGTTTAATGTTATTTCAGAAATCTCTCAAGTTTATGAAAAGTTTTTTTTTAGAGCAAGGGAACACGATTTTAAGAAAGAGTTTGAGAATTAAGAATTTTATGTTAAAAGTGGATTTTTAAACCACTATATTTTTGTACCCATGGTGATTACCCATATGCTATGAGAATGTGTTTCCATAGTATGTAGCATGCTCAGGTCGCAGGGGATGCAGGGAAATGCCGGGGCCATTAGATGCCAAATCCGGATTCCGAATCCTTGTCCAAATCCTGGTCCTGAAGCATTACAGATGTTAGAGTTTGCTCTACGTGCACGTATGACAGAGATTGCTGTGCGTATTGAGATTACTCTACGCCAGTATGATGGAGATTTGGGTACAGATTTGGTGATAAATTTCACTAGTTATGTTTATGCTTTCCAGAGCTGTAATTGCAGATTTTCCTATCTATGTTTTTACGAACTTGTGCTTATGTTTTCAAGAATTGTTGACTTAAGAGTTGTTGTTTCAAGAGATGTTTATTTACAGACTTTAATGTCTTAAAATGATCTCGAAGGTTTCTAAACTATTCGTGATTTGCATTATTTCACATAGTTATGAACTTATGTTTAGTAAGACAATAATTTCCTAGAAAATGTATTTTCTTATGAATCACCACTCATTGGGCTTTTTAGCTCATTCTTTTGTTTTTAATTTTCACCAGGTTGCTCTTGAATTTCAATCAGAGTTAGCTAATCAGAATCTGCCACCAATCTTATCAAGTTATTGCATATCATATAGTGTAAGTAAAGGGAAATTTTTTTTTACTGTGCTGTTTATGGGATATCCATAGATAAAGTTAGATAATGAAAGAAGAGATAAAGACTTGGCAATAGATTCCATTGCACATTTGGAGTCTACTGCCATCACATCTTGTCCTAGGTTTGGTAGAGTTAATCTGGGGCGGGGTGTGACAGTTTGGTATCAGAGCAATAAGATTCTGCATGACATGAGTTGTAAGTGGATGTAGTGTGTGATATGCAATGCATGGTAAGTAATCATGAGTCATGGTGGCAGATCACGTATGTTACAAGAAATTGAAACTCAATGAGCTACTGGTAGGCAAAGTATGGTGAATGAAGAATTGGTTGGAGATATTAGTTACTCAGAAGATAAGGAACAAGGGGATGCGAACGATAGAAAAAAAAAATCATTTATGGTTAAAATTACTTATGGTATAGTTGAAGAGATGAGAAAAAAAATGAAAAACTATACAATTAAATGATTGATAGAGTTGGGAGTAAAGCCATTTATTGGGGCCTCGAATCCAGTTGATGTAGAAAACTGGATGGACAAGTTGTAAATGTATTTAAAGGTAATGAAATGCCTTGAAAATAAAAGGTGATAAGACCTTGCTATATTTCTTTTAGAAGAAGTGGCTCAAAATTGGTGGAAATCAAATACAAGTAGGCGATCAAATGGTCACGAGGTTAGTTGGAATGAATTCAAGAAAGTTTTATATGAGGAATATTGTCCACCATTGTATAGAGTTGGGAAGTTAGGAAAATGTTTGATGTATTCAGATATTTAAAGGATAGGAAGTGGTGTGTATCACTTTCTTTTCAAGAAAGAGCTTATAGTTAATTGGAGTTAATAATAAGTAATAGACTTTAAAATTAAGGAATTGAAATCGAGACTTTGAAATAAGAAATTAAAGCGAATTCAAGGAATTCTTTTATGAAGAATATTTGTTTGTGGTCATATAGAGAGATTTGATACAAAATGAGTGTTTTAAGTTAGTACAAAGATCAGTGACCATATTGAAGTATTAAAGGGTAAAAGGTAAGCTCCTGTCTTGATAAGGAAATAGAATGAATGGAAAGTACGGAGAAAAGGACTATGAGAGTTGAAAGAGTAGGTTAGAAATGAAGAAGCCTAGAGGACCATAGGAGAATGTACATGGCTCTTTAGCTAGTACAATTAACAGGTCAAGCAATTAGCAGACTTCACTAGACCTAACGCCTTACCAGGTGGTACAACTGAATTAATTGTTGGAAAAGGATGACATTATGAGGTGGTGGTGCATTGTTTTTAATCATTTGAATAAGGTGGTTGCACATAATAAGTATCCACTACCCAAATAGAGGTCTTGCTTGATTAGTTCAAAGATATCTTAACATATTCTTGAAATGTTATGCGATTGGGATACCACCAATATTTGAGGAACGGAAGTACAAAATATATATATATATATATATATATATATATATATATATATATATATTGCCTTTAGGACTCTATCTATGTAAGATGAGTTTTTGGTTGCACCATACAAGTTAGTAGTTAATGAACCAACAAAGTTATGGATTTTGGAAACAAAGTGTACAATTCTTAATAATACAATTGTGGTTGTATTCATTAAAGGCAAGTGTTGCCTAGCAGAGTGTATGCAAATTCAGAATGAAAACACTCCTAAATGTGCAAGTATACACAGTCTAATGCAGCAAGTGATAAGTATTTTTATATCGTCTCCTCAGGGATTAGTTATGTGGATTTTTGCAATGCCTAAGTTGATTTTAGTTAGGTAACAAGAAATAAACATCAAGTGGTGCAATGAAATTAAAAGAACTAAGGAACAAGAGTGAAAAGGTACTAAAATGCTGTAACAACAGGAAAAACAGTAAGTAAAATGAGACTAAACAGAATCTGTAGAAAGGGATCAGGATTAGGGGTAAAATCTTGCTTCATCAAACTAAATGCTACAGCATATATCATGCTTCAACACTCAATGCACGTTAATTCGCGGATTCTTTCCAGAATTCCCGAGAATCAGTGATTAACTCCCATTAACCTCTAAAATTAAGCCCATAACTGCAAACATTAGGTGGGTTACTATCCCTAGTGTCCCCAATTACCTTAGAGCATGCTCCTCCTCAGAACTAATGCTATGCCATGCAATCAGTTCATCTCTCCCTTTCCCAAGTTTAAGAAAAACGCAGCTTAGATAAGTTGGCCAGACAATTCCAAGCTAAAAATGAAGCACACAAGGCATAGGAGTGAAGATTATGCAAGTATACTATCTCATTCAGCAAGAATCAACAATAAATCCCCTAATCCCTCACCCAAGGGGTGATTAGTTCATAATTACAAGAAATGACAGCAATAAAACAGTAAGAAAAGTCTGAAATAACATTCTAAATCCTGTCTTTAATATCAAAATGCTGAAAAATAAAGAAGTACTGTAGAAACTAGGAGAAATTGACAAGAAATGGTGTTGGACAGCTCCTTATTGGCAGGATTCCCTCCTTTCCAGCAGTGGATCACCTCCCAAGAAGGATTCTTCTCTTCTATCGATTTCAGCCCCTCCAAATGTCTACTCTCCAAGCTCTCTCCCAAAAATGGCAAGTTAGGGCTTTATACCTCTCCTCTTTCTTGAAATCAGGGCTGAGTGTGCACTTTTAGACTAATGGCAGCACCTCATTCGTTCAAATCAGTACAGGTGTTATAAACTGTCCACGTCAATTAATGAAATAATTCCCACGTGCATTTTCTGTAACTGATCTCAGGTAAATGCTCCAACATGCTTTATCAAACACAACCATTGCTCCAGCAATCTTGACTTTCCATCAACAGCAAAGCTCTAGCATTACAGGTTGAATTTTCCAGACTTAGCTATCTTTACCTTCAACAATTGGTCTGCATAAGTCAAAAATAGCACATTTAAGTAATATTATGCCTTAAAAAGCTCAAAAGTGCTTTTCACATGAAAATGGACTTCTTTACTACTAAGTCATCAATTTAAAGAGGCTTATGAGTACAAAAGTACCTAAAATAGTACTTTTAAGTCACAAAATCTTCACTAAAACCCCCTAAATAGCTCTCATTCTAAGAGCTATCAAGCCCCCAAACTTAGACCATTACTCGTCCCTGAGTAATGCCTCATATCAGAAAATTCCAACACATAATCCAGCTACCAAATAGTCAATTTAATCTGCCAACATTTGGATCACAGCACAGCTACTGTTACAGCAGTTTGACTTCTCAAATTTTCATTCAAGCTCAGCATTCTAAGGATTTTCCTAGAATTTTTTTTTTTACACCAAAGACATAGCCTCAGCCTTTACATAGCCCCACAGCTAAACCACTGCCTTCTTCCTTCATTGAGTTCACTTTGCATTCCTTTAGCTCATAAAAAGGAAAGCTAGCTACTGTTTCCAGCTTATTTTCATTTCACTAAGAAAACAGACACTATTTCAAGGCACCTTCCCCTAAGAATCAATCATTTCCATAACCAAACAGGCCCCCTTAACTTTATGCTAAGCTCCTTCTTAGTTCTTAGAATGGCCACATTTGTGGTGCAACTCACCTAAGCATCAAAGAGCTTATAACAACTAAACTTTAACAAACAACTTTTCTGTTCTTTTTTTTTCTTTTTCTTAGAGAGAACCCTCTTTGTATACAAAACCTTCGATTTAGACACCAACATTTGTGATGAAAGTTGCCTAACAACGAGCTTTGTTACTAAGTTGGGCTGCTAAGGCATATTCATGTCTCAAGCCACCTTTCAGATCAAGGATAAACATGGGTATCATGTCTAACCCTGTCTTAATGGTTAGCTTTTAACAGAGGAATAACTCTCTTACTAACTTTTGCTTTTTTTTTTTTTTTCAAAAGGGGCCTGAATGCTTAAAAAGAAATTATTGATCTTAGGGGTAGTACTCTTTGACACAAATATTAAAAGAAAGACTCAGTAAGGGAAACCTTACTCCCCCCAAACTTATTTTGCTCATTGTCCTCAATGAGTGAAAGAATGAGGTTAGGAAGTCCCCCAAACTTATTTTAAACAACTAGCAACAACAAGCATCCCATTCCCAAATTTTGAGCTAAATGGAGCAAACTCTCAAGATTTAACAGTAACAACAATGGGCATTGAGGCTAGCTACATCCACAGCAAGAAAAAAAATTTCAAAGGAAGAATTGCAAGAGCACTAAGCTTGACAAAATTGGAAGAAAAATTAAACCGCATAACAGCACTAGCCTTGCATTCACAGTAACATTAATTTCTTGGCAGATTTTTTTTTTTTCCTTTCTTTTTTTTCTTTCAGATTTTCAGCACACAACTCAGCCAAGAAAAGAAAACAAGGTACAAAAGATACTAAACTATCCTAACTCATAACTAAAAAGCAAGTAAAAACAACATAAAGGCAATTAAAATGGAGTAGGATAAGCATAACAGCAAGAAAAAAAAAACAGCAGCAACTTAAACACAACTCCCCTTTTCTTCAATCTTCATCTCCAGGAGTGTGCTCTTCCTCTTCATCTTCCTGCTCTTCGTTGGTTGAAGGAGTGGTCCAAGGAGTCAAGAGACCATCAGGAAAAGTAGGGAAAGAAGGGTAGGGATTGGAAAAATTTGCTATCATAGCTCTCTGCATAGAGCTGTCTCTGGTCTTGGCATAATTCCAATAGGTTTGCTGCTGCTTCTCAGAATAGTCCCACCTTTGCAGAAGATGAGCCTGCTGCTTCAGCATCTTGTTTAGTCCCACAGCAAGACCTCCCTTTCCTTTGTTTTCCCCTCTACTCAACCTATCAATGCTTGCGAGATCAAAGTGTCCTTGATCACTTAAAATATCCTCAGAAGGTTGAAAGGGCACTCCAGCTTTTAAGCACAACATGGTAATGGTGTTGGGGAAGAACAACTTCCCGACTTTCTTCTTTGCACACTCTTGAATCTCTCGGGCTATTATGCGACCCACATCAATGCTTAGCACTTTCAAAATGGCAAAAGTTAAGAGGATTCTGTTTTTGGAGACAGTGCTGTCATGAGTAGTAGGAATCAAACGATTTTTCACAAAAGACAGCCATACATTAGCTTCATCATTGAGATATGCTGCTTCAAAACTTCTTGCACCTGTGTGGGAGACCCTCTATTGAGCACCCTTCACTCCTACAACTTTGACAGCAGTGTTGAGGTGGGACTCAGGGGTTGCTACTTCCATTTCATTGAAAACAGCATGAGGGATGTCTGAAAGGTTAAACAACTCATTGATGGCCGTAGGTGACCAATCCACCATCTTACCTCGAACTTTCACTTGAAAGGCAGAGTGTCCCTCCAAATTAGCATAAAATTCTTGGACAATGGGCACTATGGCTGGTTCTGGCTGTTGACAAAACTGCTCCCATCCATGGTTGATGATGTTAGCTCTCACAAATAAAGGGAGCTTGCTGAATGGAGCAGCAAAACCTTTTTTCGGGAACAACTCCCTAGTTTTCAGCTTTTCAAATCTGAGTCTAGCTTCCTCATTAATGAATCTCTCCAAGGGGGAACCTCTTTGAGCTTGATATGGTTCCTTACCTCTTCTCTTTGATATTCTGCTGCTAGGAGAAGAAGCATCCAATGGTTCTTCATGCTCATCTGTAATGTTTTCTTCAGCAACTTCTTCAAGAGTTTCTTCCTCAATCACTTTCTTCTTCCCTTTGGACTTGGAAGATTTGGAAGATTTAGATCTAGTTTTTGAATAAGAAGATCTTGAAACTGCAGTAGCGTCAACAACTTCCTGCTCCTCCTCCTCAGCTTGAACATGTGCAACCTCCTTTGCTTTCTTTCCTCGGGTTTTGCAAGGGGCCATCTCCTAACTGATGCAGAAAACTTTTTTCTTGTAGCTGCCCTTGCTGCTTTCGGGTTTAGGTAGAAACTACTCCTCCAAGGCTTCCAATTTAAAGAGAGGTGAGCTAAACCAAACCATCAATTCGGATTAAAGCTGGTCAAAGATTCAATTCTGCCATATCTTCCTTTTATGATTCCCAACAAGACTGAATTCAGACCTTGACTATGCTGCAGCTACTCAATTGTCATTTCCAAGCTGTCTTACACTGCTATAGACTGTTGCAGCCTAGCAGAAAATCAAATCTTGAGCTGTACAATTGTCTTTTCCCAAAAATGGCAAATATGAGGACAGAAACCTTGCATGTCAGCTGATTCATCACTGCTGTCTGCCATCCTACTGCTTTCCTGCAAAAGAAAAGAAAAACTACAAAACAAGTAAGAAAACTTAAAACGTGACCAAGCTAGGTATAACCAAAACAATAAAATAATTAAAGGGAGAAAAGATGTGAAAACCAATTAATCCAGCTCCCGTTTTTTTTTTCTTTGTCTCAAATTCATTCAGATAATAGCCTCTTCGAGGCTATTTCTCTTTGAAAATCTTCTCCCCAATAGTGCTTGAGCCTTTGGCCATTGACCTTGAATTCTCTCCCTTCTTTTTCATCTTTCACAGTAATGGCACCATGTGGGAAAACTTCCATAACAATAAAAGGGCCAGACCATTTGGATTTTAATTTTCCAGGGAACAGTTTCAACCTTGAGTTATACAGCAAAACCCTTTGCCCTTTTTCAAACTGTTTAGGCACTAACTTCCTATCATGCCAAGCCTTGGTTTTCTCTTTATACAATTTGGCATTTTCATAAGACAGTTGCCTAAACTCATCCAGTTCATTAAGTTGTAACATTCTGAGGGCTCCAGCTACTGAATGATCCAGATTTAGCTCTTTTAATGCCCAAAAAGCCTTATGCTCAAGCTCAAGGGGCAAATGGCAAGCTTTTCCATAAACAATTCGATAGGGGGACATACCTAAGGGAGTCTTAAATGCTGTCCTATATGCCCACAGGGAATCCTCCAACCTAAATGACCAATCCTTTCTCTTAGGATTCACTACTTTTTCAAGGATTCCTTTAATCTCTCTATTAGAAATCTCTGCTTGCCCATTAGCTTGTGGGTGGTATGGAGTGGAGACTTTATGCTTGACATTATACTTAGCCAAGAGGGAATTCATTGCCTTGTTCACAAAATGAGAACCTTCATCACTTATTAGCACTCTAGGAGTTCCAAATCTAGTGAAGATATGCTTGTGCAAGAACCTCATGACTGTCTTGGCATCACTCACTGGACAAGCCATTGCTTCAACCCATTTTGAGACATAATCCACAGCCACTAAAATGTATAGGTTCCCTTTTGAAGGAGGAAATGGGCCCATGAAGTCTAGTCCCCAAACATCAAATAACTCAACTTCTAAAATGTATGTGAGGGGCATCTCATCTCTTTTCCCAATATTTCCCTTCCTTTGACACCTATCACAAACCTTACTAAACATGTGAGCATCTTTAAAGATTGAAGGCCAATAATATCCAGATTGGAACACTTTGGCTGCTGTCCTTTGACCACCAAAATGACCTCCATAAGGTGAAGCATGGCAATGTTCCAAGATAGATTGAATTTCCCCTTCAGCAGCACACCTCCTCAAAAGCCCATCAGCACATTGCTTATAAAGGTATGGATCATCCCAAAAATAAGCTTTTGAATCATGAATAAACTTTTTCATTTGCTGCCCTGTCAAATTCAAAGGTAAAATACCACTGGCTGCATAGTTTGCAAAGTCTGCATACCAAGGAATTTCGAGTTCCTGAATTTGAGCTACTGTAAAAAGCTGTTCATCAGGAAAATCATCTCTAATATCAGATTGCTGCAGCAAACTTTGCGAATTTTCAATTCTGGACAGATGGTCTGCTACCAGATTTTCAGAACCCTTTTTGTCCTTAATTTCCAAATCAAACTCTTGTAAGAGCAACACCCACCTAATTAATCTTGGTTTAGCATCTTTCTTAGATAGTAGGTACTTAATAGCAGCATGGTCAGTGTAGACAACCACTTTAGAACCTACTAAATAAGATCTAAACTTCTCAAAAGCAAAAACTACTGCCAACAACTCTTTTTCTGTTGTGGTGTAATTTACTTGTGCTTCATTGAGAGTTTTGCTAGCATAATAGATTGGGTGAATGACCTTACCTTGCCTTTGTCCTAACAAAGCACCTACAGCATAGTCACTTGCATCACACATCAACTCAAATGGCAATTGCCAATTTGGAGAAGATATGATAGGAGCAGTAACTAAAGCTGTTTTCAGAATGTTAAAGGCTCTAAGGCAGTCAGAATTGAACTCAAATGGTCTGTTTACCTCCAGCAATGAACACAAAGGTTTTGAGATTTTAGAGAAGTCCTTTATAAATCTCCTATAAAAACCAGCATGACCCAAGAAACTTCTCACACCCTTAACATTGGTAGGTGGCTGTAATTTCTCAATGATCTCAATCTTGGCTCTATCAACCTCAATCCCTTCTTTTGAAATCTTATGGCCTAATACTATGCCCTCTCTCACCATAAATTGACATTTTTCCCAATTTAGAACCAAATGAGTCTCTTCACATCTCTTTAACACTTTTCCCAAATTCACAAGGCAAGCCTCAAAGGACTCTCAAAAAACTGAAAAGTCATCCATGAAGACTTCCATGATATTCTCAACTAAATCAGAAAAAATCGCCAACATACACCTTTGAAAGGTTGCAGGGGCATTACAAAGACCAAAAGGCATCCTTCTAAAGGCAAAAGTCCCATAAGGGCAAGTAAAAGTGGTTTTCTCTTGATCCTGGGGAGCTATTGTGATTTGATTATAGCCACTATACCCATCCAAAAAGCAATAGTAAGCTTGGCCAGCTAGCCTATCCAACATTTGGTCAATGAAGGGTAAGGGAAAGTGATCTTTACGAGTGGCTTTATTAAGCCTCCTATAGTCCATGCACACTCTCCACCCAGTCACTGTCCTAGTGGGGATTAACTCATTTGCTTCATTTGTCACAACTGTCATCCCACCTTTTTTTGGTACACATTGGACAGGGCTAACCCAACTACTATCAGCTATAGGGTATATGATACCAGCATCAAGCCACTTAATCACTTCCTTTTTGACAACTTCTTTCATGGCTGGATTGAGTCTCCTTTGCTGCTCAATAGACTTGAAGTTTCCTTCCTCCAAATTAATTTTATGCATGCAAAAGGAAGGGCTTATACCTTGGATATCAGCCAAAGTCCAGCCTATGGCCTTTTTGTGTTGTTTTAACAGGTTGAGCAACATCTCCTCATCCTTAGGCAACAAACTTGCTGACATAATAACAGGCAATGTTTCTTCTTCTCCCAAAAAGGCATATTTCAAATGGTTTGGCAAAGGCTTTAGTTCAAGGGTGGGAGGATCTTTTATAGATGGCTGCATGGGTGGTGTTTTCCTCTCCTCCAAATCTAAAGTTTCGAACACTCTTTGGAAGCTAGCTACTTCAACCAAGTTTTCACACTCTTCTGTTAATTCACAAAATTCCAAGTTTTCCCCAGTAATCTGTCCAAAGAACTGACTGTGATGCTCCAGCAATTCTTGCTCAGCAGTCTCACTGATTACTTCTTCCAACACCTGAATCACAGAACATTCGTCCAAATCAGTGGGATACTTCATTGTGTCATAGATGCTGAATTTTACTTGTTGATCATTCATTTTCAAAGTAATGGTTCCTTCATAAACATCCACCACAGTTCTCCCTGTTTTAAGGAAAGGTCTCCCTAAGATTATAGGCACTTCTTTATCTGCTTCATAATCTAAAATTATGAAATCAGCAGGAAAAATGAACTTATCCACCTGAACTAGAATATCCTCTATCTTTCCTTCAGGGTGGGTTATGGACCTATCAGCTAATTGAAGAGTGACAGTTGTGGGTCTAGCTTCACCTATGCCTAATCTCTTGTAAATGGACAAGGGCATAAGGTTTATGCTAGCTCCTAAGTCACACAAAGCTCTTCCAAGTTCCTTTCCTCCAATAGAAACAGGTATGGTGAAGGATCCAGGGTCTTTCTCCTTGTTTGGGATCTTTTTTCTCAAAATAGCACTACACTCCTCATTTAAGGAAACTACCTTAAATTCCTCAAATCTTTCTCTTCCTGTCAAGACATCTTTAAGAAACTTCATATAATTAGGCATTTGCCTCAAAGCATCCACCAATGGTATGTTTATATGAATTTCTTTTAAAATGTCCATGAACTTCTCAAAGTGAGCTTCTTCTTTTCTTTTCCTCAACCTTTGAGGAAATGGTGGAGGAGGTGGTTTAAACTCAGGAATGGGAGTAGCTACACATTGATTTTCTCTTGAAGGTTCGGCTCTAGGGGTAATCTCAACTTCCTCCTCTTTCTTTCCTTCATTCTCATTTTGCTTTTCTTTCTTTTCCTCCTCAACTTGGACAGCAGTGTCTTTCACCTTCTGTTTTCTCTTGTGAACTTCTATTTCCTCAACTAATGGCTTCCCACTTCTCAACTCTATGGCTTGCACTTGCTCTTTCCCCTCTCTTTTTGGATTTTCAGTATCAGAGGGAAGCTTACCTTGAGGCCTTGTCCTTAGCTCATTAGCTAGTTGACCCATTTGCAATTCAAGATTTCTCAATGAAGCTTGTTGACTTTGAATAACAGCATCGTTTTTTGCCATATATTCCTTCATCAAGCTCTCAAGAGATGTACCAGGAATATGCTACTGGGGCATTGCTTTTTGCTGTTGTTGGGGCATGAGTTGCTGATTTCTAAAGGCTTGGTAACCTTGATGCCCAAAACCTGGTGGGTAATTCACCTTTTGCTGTACTTGAGGGGCTTGAGAATTACTTCCTTGACCTCCCCAAGCAAAGTTAGGGTGATTTCTCCAACCTGGGTTATAGGTATTGGAATAAGGATTGTTCCTCTGCTGGTTTTGGTTTCCTATGTAGCAGACTGAAGCAGGATTGCTGGGGCAAAATTCAAAAGTATTGCCCTCACCACAGTAAACACATGAATCAGTACCTACTTGGTTTACAGCAGCTGCATTCTGCACAGTAGAAGCATTTTGGGCCACATTTCCCACAGCCAAATTTTTCAGCATGTTGGCCATGGATGAGATTTGGGCATTTATAGCAGTTAAAGCATCCAACTCCAAAACTCCTTTGTTTTTCTTACCTGGGTTACTCCTTGAATCAGCCCACTGACAGTTGTTTGATGATATCCTTTCAAGGATTTCATGGGCTTCATTATAGGTCTTTGATAAAAGAGCCCCATTAGCTGAAGCATCCACAACTTGTTTAGTGGTTGTGTTTAACCCATGGTAGAATGTCTCCATTTGAATACAATGAGGGAGTCCATGGTGAGGGCATTTTCTAAGCAATTCCTTGAATCTCTCCCATGCCTCACTCAAGGTCTCATCATCATACTGTTGGAAAGCCACAATCTCATTTCTAAATCTAGCATTCCTAGTAGGTGGGAAGTATTTAATGAGAAAATTTTCAGCAAGAGTATTCCAAGAATCTACTGCCCCTGGAGGTAATGCATTCAACCATGTCTTGGCTGCATCTCTAAGGGAGTAAGGAAACAAACTCAACCTTAGGGCATCCTTAGACACTCATGGCATTATAAAAGAATCACTAACCCCTAGGAATGATTTCAAATGCAAATGAGGATCCTCATATGGTAATCCATGGAACTGTCCTATGGTTTGGAGCATTTGAAACATGACTGGTTTAAGCTCAAAAGTAGGGGCTTGAATTGTAGGTCTAATTATCCCTGGATTTAACTCATCAACCAAGGGATTGGCATATGTCCTAATGGCTCTCTCTCTGTCATCTGCTAAAACAATAGCATTGGCAGGGCCTATAGCCTGATTAACTACTCCAGCTGGTCTATTAATCTCAGGATTTGGCTGCTGTCTATTATCGGGGTTAGGTAAATGTTGAGCTAAAGGATCTCTAGGGAGTTGTGGATCTGCCATAACTTCTCTTTGATCTCTCAATCTCCTCCTAAAAGTCCTTTCTATTTCTGGATCTAAAATAAATTCTAACCCAAGATGTTCATTCATACACAACCAATAAACCTGAAATGAATAAAATCAGCTTTAGCTAGTTATATCTTAAGCTCAAAATGACTAAAAACAACTCAAACAATGTAAAAATCAAACTAATCCCCGGCAACGACGCCAAAAACTTGTTGCCTAGCAGAGTGTATGCAAATTCAGAATGAAAACACTCCTAAATGTGCAAGTATACACAGTCTAATGCAGCAAGTGATAAGTATTTTTATATCGTCTCCTCAGGGATTAGTTATGTGGATTTTTGCAATGCCTAAGTTGATTTTAGTTAGGTAACAAGAAATAAACATCAAGTGGTGCAATGAAATTAAAAGAACTAAGGAACAAGAGTGAAAAGGTACTAAAATGCTGTAACAACAGGAAAAACAGTAAGTAAAATGAGACTAAACAGAATCTGTAGAAAGGGATCAGGGGTAAAATCTTGCTTCATCAAACTAAATGCTACAGCATATATCATGCTTCAACACTCAATGCACGTTAATTCGCGGATTCTTTCCAGAATTCCCGAGAATCAGTGATTAACTCCCATTAACCTCTGAAATTAAGCCCATAACTGCAAACATTAGGTGGGTTACTATCCCTAGTGTCCCCAATTACCTTAGAGCATGCTCCTCCTCAGAACTAATGCTATGCCATGCAATCAGTTCATCTCTCCCTTTCCCAAGTTTAAGAAAAACGCAGCTTAGATAAGTTGGCCAGACAATTCCAAGCTAAAAATGAAGCACACAAGGCATAGGAGAGAAGATTATGCAAGTATACTATCTCATTCAGCAAGAATCAACAATAAATCCCCTAATCCCTCACCCAAGGGGTGATTAGTTCATAATTACAAGAAATGACAGCAATAAAACAGTAAGAAAAGTCTGAAATAACATTCTAAATCCTGTCTTTAATATCAAAATGCTGAAAAATAAAGAAGTACTGTAGAAACTAGGAGAAATTGACAAGAAATGGTGTTGGACAGCTCCTTATTGGCAGGATTCCCTCCTTTCCAGCAGTGGATCACCTCCCAAGAAGGATTCTTCTCTTCTATCGATTTCAGCCCCTCCAAATGTCTACTATCCAAGCTCTCTCCCAAAAATGGCAAGTTAGGGCTTTATACCTCTCCTCTTTCTTGAAATCAGGGCTGAGTGGGCACTTTTAGACTAATGGCAGCACCTCATTCGTTCAAATTAGTACAGGTGTTATAAACTGTCCACGTCAATTAATGAAATAATTCCCACGTGCATTTTCTGTAACTGATCTCAGGTAAATGCTCCAGCATGCTTTATCAAACACAACCATTGCTCCAGCAATCTTGACTTTCCATCAACAGCAAAGCTCTAGCATTACAGGTTGAATTTTCCAGACTTAGCTATCTTTACCTTCAACAATTGGTCTGCATAAGTCAAAAATAGCACATTTAAGTAATATTATGCCTTAAAAAGCTCAAAAGTGCTTTTCACATGAAAATGGACTTCTTTACTACTAAGTCATCAATTTAAAGAGGCTTCTAAGTACAAAAGTACCTAAAATAGTGCTTTTAAGTCACAAAATCTTCACTAAAACCCCCTAAATAGCTCTCATTCTAAGAGCTATCAGCAAGTTGGCAAATTCTAAAAGTAAAGAAGAGCATGTGGGATATCTCATAATAAGCTACAGACATTGCAAGATGAAGGGGTTATATGTTAAATGTAGCAAGTTCAAGTTTTGACTCTATCAAGTTATGCTTCTAGACGAAGTGATTCATGCGAGGACATTTTTGTTAAACCCCAAGGATTGAAATAGTAGTTAAATGAGGGCAATCCATAATTTTTTTTTTTTAAAGGCTTGAAGTTTTATGTGAGCATTTGGTTAGTTTTATTGAAGAATCATTTAAGATCAAGCATCTATTGATCAATTGGACATGAAAGAATTTGAAATCTATATGGATAAATAATTGTGAGTATAGTCCTTGAAACATGAAGCAAAGCCTAGTTGCCACTCAATATTTAAACTTTGGAAGCATAAGAAAAGTTTGTTATTTATAGTAATGCTCTTATCAAGTTTGAAATGTATTTTGATGCAAAGTGGGAAGGTAATGTTATATATACCGAGGTAATGAAGAAGCATGGGCATGACTATCCATGAATAAGGACTAGTCACCATGATATTAGTTTTTATGGGATGAAAGACTTAAAGATTGGAGACATTATCTGTATGAAGAACAGTTTCACATATGGACATATCACAAGGATTTAAAGTATAACTTTAACTAGAAGGAATGGAATTTGTGTAAGAGAAGATGACTAAATTTAGGAAACCATTATGGTTTGTACCATTGATAATTATCCAAGAAAGAGTGACATGGTTGTTGGTGTGCCTTAAGCAAGAAGGCAAATTGTTCAAAAGTTTTAGTAAATGCAATTAGATTTTCTTTATTGGGTGCTTTCAATTACTTGAATGAAGAATTATTTATGGATAAAGTATTGTCCTATTTACAAACCGGCGACTATAAGACTTGCTTGAATTCATAAAGTTATGAAAAAAAAAAAGGAAATTTGTGTAAGATTAATTGGTTATGTGTACCTAATCATCCAAGTTTGAAGAGTGAGATACTTAGTGAAGCTTTCACTTCAATTTATTATATGCACCCAAGAAATACAAAATTTATTGAAGATTGAGGAAATTATCAGTAGAAAGATATGAAAAGAGGAATAACAAATATGTTTCTAAGACTAAATTTGTCAAAAGACTTTTGATTTCTCTATCTTGCTCTTAATGGAAATGGAAGCATATCAAGATGGATTTATTATTTGGCTTTATTTTGCACTAAGAGTGATTATGATGGTGTCTAGTTGATGACATAGGTTGGTTCAGATTGCAAATCATTGTCGACCAAGATTACAAGTCCCTTAGATAAATGGACTTCGGGAGTTAAATGTATTGAACAGAGCTTGGAAATTACTTTCCAATTATGGCCTAGTGCATAGCAAATGTTGGGTACTAAGCTATATTTTGGTACAAATTCTCGCCATAGATGAGGGATATATGAAAAGAGCTATCTAAACTTTGAAGTTATGTTATGAGCCTATCTGTAGTTCAAGGAAAGATGGGAAACTCATGAGTCGTTTGTGGAGTTTGCTTATAATAAGAGTCATTATTCAAATATAGAGAGATGATGTTAGTTAAAGCTTTGTATGTAGAGAGAGAAAACTCCATTTGTTGTAATAAAGTGGTCAGAGGAAATCAACAAACCATGAACTTACTTAAAATATTTGCAACAAGGGCAACATTGACTAACGAAAAGATGAAAATAAGAAAGAGTAAGTGTAGTGATTAGACATGAAGTCAAAGAGAGACCATATGTCGATTTGAGTACGTAAATCACCTTTGACAAGGATGCTCATGATTTTGGATGAAGATTATTTTATGTACTCCATATTTCTCTCACAATTTCAACTGAGTGTTGATATAATGTCGAGGTTGTTATCAATTAATTAGGGACAATTACGTCAATTGGAAATTTGTTATAACATACAATATTTGAGAGGCTTATAAGATTATGGACGATGATATAAAGTTGAGTTATGGTTCCATATGAGATACAGTTGTGGTAGTTTTGGATGAAAAGGAAAATGTATTTTGCAATAAGATTATTTGTTAGCAAGGTTTCATGGGGAAGCAAATTATGCCCAGGAAAAATGCTACTCACATGTTCAAAATTCTTAGTTATTAACTTCACTCGCAAGGCTGAATTTTGAGGATGAAATTCTTAAAGAAGATAATATTTTTATAACACTCTTTTATGTCTTTGAGAACTCGGAAAAAAAAATGTGCAATGAAGTTGTAACATGAAAAAGTGAAGTTCAAATGTACTTCTTGATTGAATTTCGAGGACGAAATTCTTAAAAGGTGGTAATATTTTGTAAGATCCAATTTTGGATTTCTAGTATTTATATGGCATAATAGTTATTTGATTTTCAAATGTCTTGAAAGAGGAGAAGTTTGGAATAAATTGGAAGTAAAAGTAAATTGAAATTTATGGGGTAAATTTTTGTTAAAAGAAAAAGGAAAGAGGAAAGTGAAAATATATATGGTTTTGGTGTATTTTTGAAATAATAATAATAATAATAAATAAAAGAAATAATGTGTGGCTTCAAAGAAGCCACATGTATGTTTATTTTATAAATTGCAAGCCACATACATTATTTTGGTTTTAAAAAAAAAAAAAAAAAAAAAGAAAGGAAAAAAGAGGAGTTCACGAAAATGGAGAGGGAGGAGGAAAGAGAAAGTTAAAAAGATGAGATATTTAGAGAGATGAGAAAAAGGTAGCCCAAGCCATGGAGAAGATGAAACGTGGTGTCTTGAAGTTAGAAGGAAGTTGAAAGACAAAAATTTCAATTGGGTAAGTTGTTTTTTTTCTTTGGATTAGGAAAAATATGGAAGGTTTGACACTTTATAATGTGAGTTTTGATTTCTTTTTGATTCAAGAGTTTTCATGCATTTTGTTGGGAAGAAATTTACATAAAGATGGCATGGAATGAAATGAATAAGCAAAGAGAAAGAGAAGATTAGGGATGGGAGGTCAAAGACATAAATTGGTAAATTTATTATCCTTTTAAGCTCCTTTTTGACATTTGAGCAAGTATGAAATTATGGAAAGTAAAGAAACAAAAGAAGCTAAAATGGAAGAATGAAAAAAAAAAAAAAGAAGAGAAGAATTTTTGTGGGTGGAGGAAGGAAGAAGAAAGTGAATAGTGAAAGGTTAAAAAAAAAAGAAAAGACAAAAAGAAATTGTCTTATCTCAAGGGTGTTGGAGAGAAAAAGAATTAATAAGATATTTTATTAAGAATGGGAATATGATGCAAGCACATCATAATTAAATAAAAAAAAAAGAGAGGAATTTGTCTTGTGTTGGTTTGGTTTAAGTGAAGTGGAGGAGAAAGAGATATAAGAAATTGTAGAGAAATTGAAAATTTGAGTTTGATAGTACTATGGAATTAAAGAGGAGAGAGAAATATATAGTTTTTTAATTAGAGAAAAACACAAAATGTACTTGGCTTTGGCTAATTAATGGAATGAAAGGAAAAGTTGTATTTGGAATTTGGATGAAGAGAAATGGATTGGGGAATTAATTTAATTTGATTAAGGTAAGATTTATGATATTTTCTTATTGGAAAAAGTTGTAACTTAGGGTACGGTTATTGAAATTACAGGTTGAACAAAATTGGATTAGCTTTCGATTTGAGGTGTCAACGAAAATTGTTCTGTGAGTGGTTTATTTTACGAATTGTTTTCATTATTTGATTATTATTATAGATTTTTAAGAATTCTATAATTATGTGTGAATTTAGAGAAAATGCAAAGAGATTTTTAGAGAATTGTTATGAATTTCCAAAAATGGTATTGAAATCCCAATATTTTATGCTTTTAGCATAAATTATTATTTGAGAAATATTTGAGATATTTTATGATTATTGAGATGTTTGAAGAGTTTAAATATTTGTTGAGAAATGTATGAATTTCATGAGATGTAGTTTAAAAGAAAATATGACTTTGGAAATGTTTGATATTATTTGAGAGATGTGATGATTATTTGAGAAATTATAAATGTTTAATGTTATTTCAGAAATCTCTCAAGTTTATGAAAAGTTTTTTTTTAGAGCAAGGGAACACGATTTTAAGAAAGAGTTTGAGAATTAAGGATTTTATGTTAAAAGTGGATTTTTAAACTACTATATTTTTGTACCCATGGTGATTACCCATATGCTATGAGAATGTGTTTCCATAGTATGTAGCATGCTCAGGTCGCAGGGGATGCAGGGGAATGCCGGGGCCATTAGATGCCAAATCCGGATTCCGAATCCTTGTCCAAATCCTGGTCCTGAAGCATTACAGATGTTAGAGTTTGCTCTACGTGCACTTATGACAGAGATTGTTGTGCGTATTGAGATTACACTACGCCAGTATGATGGAGATTTGGGTACAGATTTGGTGATAAATTTCACTAGTTATGTTTATGCTTTCCAGAGCTGTAATTGCAGATTTTCCTATCTATGTTTTTACGAACTTGTGCTTATGTTTTCAAGAATTGTTGACTTAAGAGTTGTTGTTTCAAAATATGTTTATTTACAGACTTTAATGTCTTAAAATGATCTCGAAGGTTTCTAAACTATTCGTGATTTGCATTATTTCACATAGTTATGAACTTATGTTTAGTAAGAGAATAATTTCCTTGAAAATGTATTTTCTTATGAATCACCACTCATTGGGCTTTTTAGCTCATTCTTTTGTTTTTAATTTTCACCAGGTTGCTCTTGAATTTCAATCAGAGTTAGCTAATCAGAATCTGCCACCAATCTTATCAAGTCATTGCATATCATATAGTGTAAGTAAAGGGAAATTTTTTTTTACTGTGCTGTTTATGGGATATCCATAGATAAAGTTAGATAATGAAAGAAGAGATAAAGACTTGGCAATAGATTCCATTGCACATTTGGAGTCTACTGCCATCACATCTTGTCCTAGGTTTGGTAGAGTTAATCTGGGGCGGGGTGTGACAGCTCCACTCACCAAGCTCCAAAAGAGAGTTATGTTCATCCCCTACCTAGCATTCTCCTAACCTCCACCATCGAATGAAACATGCAATCTCGCATAAAAAGGGAATGGCAAGGAAGCGGCAAAGGAGGGATCACTCTTTTTGAAGCAGCGAGAATAGTGAGGTAGGTACTGATGGTGAATGTGGAAGAGGAATGAGGGAGTCAAAAGGGTTTCAGATTTGGTAAAAAACACAGATCAAGAAATCTAAAAAACCCTAGATCTAGGATTAAGTCTTTCCAAACTTTAGAAAAATGATTGCATTTTGTAAATTTACAAATGTGAACTTAGTACAATAATAATAAAAAAATAAAAAAAGAGAACTCGAAAACTTGTCGTTTTTACTCCACAACATAATATTTTGGATTTTTGAAATTAGTAGCAAATATACATGTAGTACAAACAAATTATCTATGACATTACCTATATACAGAAAGGTTGTTTCTTATCTAAATTAATACTTGCATGTTTTTCAAAATAATAGATGCAGTTAAAAAAAATAAAAATAACTATGACATTACGTATTTATAAAACAATATGTTTCTTAACTAAATTAATACATGCATGTTTCAAAATCATAGCAAATACATTTGTAGTTAGAAAAAAACAATGACATTACTTATTTAAAAAACGTTTCATAATACATGCATTTTCAAATTTAGAAAAATTAAACAATCTACCTTTCTTTTATCAAATAGAGGACTTGGATGAGGGCAATCAGGTCTTGCTTATGGACCTTTTGTTTGCTGATATCCAAGAGACTAAATGTTTCCTATTCGTTCTCATGCAATTGAAGAGAAGATATTGTATGCATTTATTGTGTAGGAATGTGAAACAACCCCAAATTTTAACTAACTTAAGGGACATTACTAAACCAACAACCATTATGCCCCAAAAGTTTCGGCAGCATAAAGGCGTAACTACAACAATACCAAAATTTTTCTAGTACCTGTTAGACAACAACATGCACTTCTATACTCAAAATCACCAAGGATCACTCCAAACTCCAAATTTCCAACCCAAGAACCATTAGGAATCAGAACCACCAACATTCTAAACATATGAAAAGCACAACATGATTAAATTCAAAGTCAAGCTCAAGATGAAACTCCAACTAAGGTAAACAACTCAAAGTCCACTACAAATGCCCAACCCAAGGGACAAACAACTATTAAACCTAACAAAACTTCATCTATAATTTAAATACCAGAGTCACAAGCCAAATGAACTGAAATTTAACTCTTTGGACAGCAAAAGGAGATAATGATATCCCAATTAACTAGGTCCAACTACTAATAAGATAAAACTAAACCAAGTCCAACAAATGCAACACTAATTGAGTAACATATGATTAGGGTCTTTCTCTTCTCAAGTCTCCTCCTCAACACCACCAGGCTCGTCATAATCATCATCACCTACAAAATCTGTGAGTGGGTCAGTACACAACCGTATTGGTAAATAGCTCACACCTGAAGAGCCACCAACCAATATACAAGGCAAAACATCATGTTATACATAATAATTATAAACTTTGGCATGCTCATCATTCATGGAAAGTAAGTAGCGATCACAACATACTAGACCCATAAATCAACATCTCATGCAAAGTCAAGTCAACCTAATCTCAAACCTTGAGTTCACTCCATGCTCATACTATAACTCGCATAAAGTTTTCTAAGCCCGACTCCTTCGAGATACACGTTGATCCTTGTTGATTTTATTCAGAGCCACCAACAATCTCTGTCGGCCCTAACTATTTACATCCAGGGCCACCGACGCCCTTCACCGGCCCCAACTGATGCTATCCAGGGCCACCGACATTCTCCGTTGGCCCCAACTAATTTTTCATCAAAGGCCATCAACGTTCTCAAGGGTCTCACATACTTGCCTTTCTAGATTCAGCGCACCGATCCTAACTATCTTAAAGCAAGGCCATCGATGCTACTCTAAGTCTTATTGTGACATACCACCCCTCGACCATTTTTACCCGAGGCACTTGGTACTCACCCAACTTTCCTTTTTCACACAAAAGGTTATCCGACCTTTAAAACTCACAAGAATTTATGACTCCTACATTATGCTTCTTAAACCATGCAAAAACTATAGACACATCCATAACATGCTTTGGAAACCCAAGCCAACAACTCATCGTACATACATATCACAAAATCAAACAAATCCCCATAAGACAACATGCTCATCACAAAAGGTCATTACAACATACTAAACATCACAACATCCCAAGTATCAACTACAACAATATCTTAGAACATATGGAGGTTCAAGTGAAATAATCATATAAATAATAATATAACGAAATTTGGCACACAGCGTGCTAGCACACAAGCAAACAGACCCCACAGGTAGAATTCAACTTACAAAATGTATTAAAGCACCCCTAAAGCCAGCCGACAAGTATCCTAAACAATATAGGCAAGAGTTAGACGCTAGAACCCCATTTGGAACCCTTATTCGAATTCGAAAGAGTATTCAAAAAGGATGTTCTTACCCCAAACGACTTTAGATTGAGTTCGAACAATTTGAAATTAATTTGAATCCTAAAAGAAAACGTATTCAAAGTTAGAAACCCATCTAAAGTATTTTTAATGGAGTTTGAAAGAGTCTTGAACGCGCTAATACCTACTGAACGCCGCCAAAGGGCCTCAACACCTTGCTGGTCGGTGTTCAGAGGTGATCGAATGAGCTTGAAACTACACATCAAGGTTACCCAGCGGTTAGAAATTAAACTAACATTCTTTACGACACTTTAATTGATTTGCGAAAGGTCCAAAACATGTTAAAACTTACCCAACAGTGCCAAACAGACTGAAACCCTGCTGTAAATCCCGTTTTTTGACAGTAATTAACTTCGAATGTGGACTATTTGGAGTCCAAACAAGCTAAAATCGCAAATAAGAGATGCTTAAGGCATGGGTAATGCAAAACTAAAGTCGATTAGGCATGGGTTCGACAAACCTCGTCAAACAAGAAGGGGTTCGCGTTGGTCTGCTGTAAATCTCGTTTTTTTGCAGAAAACTGCTTTGAATGTAGGTTATTTTGAGTCCAAACAAGCTTGAATTACAAATCAAAGGTGTTTAGGGTATGGGTAATCCAAAACTAAAGTTTATTTAGCTAGGGTATGAGTTATCCCTTGTCAAATTGAATGAGAACGCGTGAGTTTCGTGTTGCTGCTGCAAAACAGATTTGCTTGAGCCGCCGCCATCGCGTGGAAGATTGCTGGAGAGGGATTGTTGGTCGAAGAAGGAGAAACGAAAAGGAGAGATGGCCAGCAGCTTCAACGTGAGGGAGAGGGGAGGAAGAAAGAAGAAGAAGAATATTATGGTCTTAGGGCTTTTTTTTTTTTTTTCTCTTTGTTTTGAGTTTTAATTCCTTCCTGTTTTAATTCCCCAAAAGTAAAAAGATAATAAGTAAAAGGAAACATTCTATAATTTAGGAAATCCTAATTTTAAACTCTTAAATATTTGAAAAAGATCCTAAATAATTGAGGATTTAGGTTTCTCTTGAATTTTATAGATAGAATCTAAAATTAAAACTTCCAAACTTTAGGAATTAAAGATTTTAACTAAAAATCTCTTTTCCCTAAAATTATTAGAAATTTTAATTTACCAATTTAAAGGATAAACTAATAAAATTCTAATTTTCAAAATTAGAACTATAAGGAATAACTGAGTCTAAATATTCTAAAATAGCCTAATTTTATAACGCAGGGTGTTACAGAATGAATAACTGGCCATTCTTCAACGACCCTTTCTTTTTTGAAATGATGAATGCTGCCCATTATTGGCCAATTGCTAATTTTTGAAATGATGAATTTGGTCCCTAATTGGGCATTCAATATATTTTGTGAACCATGTATTTAGGCCCTTGTTGGCCTTTTTATATCTTGTGCATATACCACTCATACTATGCATAATGTAAAAATTTGTTGTTGGTATCAATGCAAATTTATTTTTTCTTGTCTATCTCAATTAAAATAGTTACATACAAAGAATTATAAAATTGTAAAATTATATAAGTTGACATCTCAATTAAATGTTGAAAATTTGGAGAAATCTATCTCTAATTGAATGGTTGAACAAAAAAAATTAAGACAAAAAATAGTCAATTGAAAAGAAGACTTTAGAACTCCTAGTTAAACAAATTTGCACTACAAACACAGACTTAATAACTCCTAGTTAAACAAATTTGCACTACAAACACAGACTTAATAACTCATAGTTAAATAACTTTGCACCCTAAACACAAACTTCCTAAATCTAGATTAAACAACTCTGCACCCCAAACCCATATTTATTAAGTCTACATACAAATTAACTCGATATAGTAAACAACTCCATACTTCATAACTCAACTTTGTACCCCAAACAACCCCTAAACTACATTGGTCTGTGATCTCATCACTTACATTAATTTTTTTTTACAAATTCCAATTCTAGACTCGAAATGTGCATTTGATTAGTGAAAACAAGAGTTGTATTTTATGTTTCTAAGTATTTTTAGATATGTGTTTTCACTACAAGAATTTTGGGTTTTTCCGATGCAAAAAATGGTTGGCAAAAGTCCAAAAATCGTCGGGAAAAGTATTACCGACGACAAAAATTGTGTTGGCAAATCTCCATCGGGAAAGCTTTTGCCACCAATTATTGTTGGTGTCGGCATTTCCTAGTAATGCCGACACCACTTTTGGTCGGTATTTCTAGGAAATGCGGACCAAATTCGGTTTGGTCGGCATTTCTAGGAAAGGCAGACCAAATGGAGTTTAGTCGGCATTTCCAAGAAAGGCCAACCAAATTTTCGGTTTGGTCGGCCTTTCCTTGAATTGCCTACCAAACGTCATTTGGTCGGAAATTCTTGGAAATGCCGACCAAACCGCAAATTTGGTTGGCATTGCTTATCATGGCTATTTTATTAATTTTAATAGATTTTTGTCTAAATTTTCACTAAAATTTGAACATATTGTACCCAAAATAAATTGTATACAAAATAAATCAAATAATACTTTATATTAAACAAAATTTGATTACACTTTGTTTATAAATTCATACAAGATAAAAACAAAACTTTAGCACAAATAAACTTAATCTAGAAACAAAAAGTTTAATGATTATACGAAGTTCTCATCATCTTCATAGTAATCTTCGACCTGTTTTTAGAATAATGTCGATTAGACCCACCTAAGAAAAACAAAGAAATGAACATAAGATCAAAACTATAAACACATAACAATTAAACTAACATTTCAAAAGTAATAAATCATAATATCAAAACTTAACTAATTAAGTTACAAAACTATATAAGCAAGAATTATAAACAATAAAACTACATAAGTAAACAAATAATAAACTCATCGAACTATAAGTATAACACCAAATTTAACAAAATCAACCAAATTAAAATAACTTTACCAAGTAAACAAAAATTATAAAACTACATAAGTAACATTTCCAAAATCAAATTTACAAACATATTTACCTAAAACTTAACTTAAACTTATCAACAAAGTTACAAAACATATACGAGTATTACCTACAACTTTTTCATAGACATACATAGCATCTAAAACTCAACGATCATGAATATAAACTCAAAGACCCATAATCGTTTTACCTAAACTTCTCAAAATCTATGGACATATATAGCATCTAAAACTCAAATCATGAACATAAACTCAAACAAACCAAATAATAAACCCATTGAATTAAAACAAACTAAAATCAAAACTTTATAAGCATAACACCAAATTTAACAAAAACAACTAAATTAATCTAACTTTACCAAGTAAACCAAAGTTACAAACCTACATAGGTAAGATTTAACTTTGTCCCAAACCTTTTAGAATACTAACGCTCTATGCACCAAACATGTTCAACCAAATTAATTAAACTTAACCTAAACTTAACTAAAAGTATGAACAATCTCTAACCACTAATCCACCCTTTACACTCAAAATAATTCATCACCTACCCACTTCCTATCCTCAAATCAATCTCTAAGCACCAACCTACCACCTAAACTCAAAATAATTCATTAGCTACCATAACGGCAGGATGGCCATAGTACCATATCCAATAAATTCCAATTAATCATATCGAAAGTTCTCCTCCAAGTCAAATTTAAAAAGCCAACTATATAGTGGTTCATTCTTACAAAGTTTACACCAAATATATTACTATCAATATTACAAAGCAACAAGCAAAAAGATTAAAATCAACTCTCAACATATTAATAAGAATCATTATCAGAAAACAATATGAAAATCCTCATTATAAAAATAATAATTAAATGCAATTTGTTTGAGTTCATATGCAAAAACACACACCTCAAATGCAATGCAACTCTTACATATTTGTCTTATGTGAAATTGCAGCAACTTTAGTTCTCACCTACATAAAAAAAAAACATAACAGGACTAAAAGCATAATGTGACTTAACATCCAAGTATACAATTACATGTACTATATAAGTTCACATCAAAAGTTAACTAACTTATCATGAAAATTAATACTAACTCATCAAATTAAAACGAAGGACTAAACTTATCAAAACTAGTGAGCATAGGTTCCAATATTTTAATTGGTGTGTTTGATGATATGGAGTTGTAAACGAAGAATTGAATTGAATGATTCATAATTTTAGTGGATATTCAATCTAGAAAAAACACCAATTAAATCAAATCCTACTTCTCTTAAAATCCCACCAAGTCAAAACATTCACAATCGTTCAACAAAACAAATCCACAAGGACTACACAAACTCAAGCACAAAACCAGAAAACTTCTTCTAAATCCAATATCAGCATAAATTTCAAAATTCAGCCCAAATCCAACAGTAAGAACAATCCAATAAACAACAAGATAAATTCAACCACAAAGCTAAAGAATAAAAAAAAAAAAAAAAAAACACAAAATCATACCCTTCACTTGATCCCAATTTAAACATCCTAGAAGCAATCAGCTACCTAACCATTCACAAAAACCAAAAAATTTCAAATAGTCTAAACATAAAACAAAGTGCTCTCACCAACCTAATTACTCAAATAGAGCGTTTGAGTAGGTGAGCTCGTTAAATCTACTTTCTTTTTCATTTTTCAACCTTTCTTTTTAGACTTTTAGACTTTTAGGTTTTTATTTCCTTTTTGCACGTTTTATTTTCTTTTTAGACAAAGGTACTCATCACCTTTTGTCTTCTGTAATTATTTACGCTTTCCATAAAGAAGATGTAACCAGTCAGGACTTGTCCTGTCGGTTCATCTTTATCTTTTATTATTAAGCATTTCAATTACGTTTGGAGTCCGGGGTCTATAAAAGACTTCCACTTTGTATTCAATAGGCTTGCGGATAATCTAGCAAAAGAGAAGAAGTAAAAATCTCTCTAAGCTATATATTCGCAAAACATTTGTATTCTGCAAAGATCCTAATTCTCCTAACCTTTTAGCAATCTGAGCAAAGATTGTGGGTTTTGGGAGCAATTGGTATCAGAGCCATCATACTCAATATACTCCAATCTTTGAAACAACTTCCATTGCTTCAAATTTTTGCGTACTTAGAGATTAATGCACATTAATATTTTTATTTTTAAAAGACAAATCTCAATATTGATTTCATTCAATATTGTTCTTCTTAATTCTTCATCTTTGATTGTTCCCTCAGCCCGTCCGACAGCAACATTGGTAAGCGTTTGGTGTTCCAGGCAGCAAGGCATAAGACCGTTGGCAAGCCACGTGTTCCCGTTGCAGACTAGCAGTTCGTGAAGGAGAAGAAGTTTGAAGGATAATATTGTGTTAAAGCAATATTATTTTTATCTTGAAAAAATATTTTGATTTTTATGGAATAATGTCCAAGTTACTCAAATCTTTGATTCCAAAGAAGTTACTTAAAGATACTCAAAACGATAGCGCAAGTTCAAGTAACCAAATGATTCGTGGAGAATCATCTACTCAAAATGATGAAGCTCCAATACCAAAACCAAAATTAACTTTCTCAACTAGTTGAACATCCAAATGGAACTGTTAAGATGAGCTTCCAACAACCTTTGCCGACTCAAAGACGAATAGATAGAAGAATTGATTCTTGCCATGCAGCAGAATACTATCTCTGATGAAGAAGATCCTAAAGAAGTTAATAGGATCTCAAAACACTATTCAAAGAGCAATCCAAGGACTTATTATCCAAGGGCTACTCATCCAGATTTATCTATTGAAGATAGATTTTTTATTCAACACGCTTCATATGATGGTCAATCCATTTATGAGTGGAAAATTGATGGTCTTTCTCAATATCTGATCGTAGAAGTCGTCCAGGAAATGTTTGTTGCAAGCGCAGCATGCAATTCAAAAAGGCATAATGATCATGCCAGCGCTCGCCTTTTGGTTGTCGGTTTCACAGGACAACTAAGAGGATGGTGGTTATCTACTTTCAATGAAGTTGAAAGAAGAAAAATTATTACTCATAGATCTCCTATTGATTCAGGAGACTCAGCCTCAAAATCGGTCAGAAGAGATGAGGCAACTACCTCAACTGCACAAAGCAGTACTGGTATGACTATTGACACACCGACAATACCAACTCATGTTGAAAGCAGAGACTTCAAAGACGATGCAGTCATAACTCTCTGCTTCACCATAGTCAAAAACTTTGTCGGAGACGATAAAGAATACCAAGGCCAGGCAGGAGAATATCTCCAAAAATTAACCTGTCCCAAACTTCAGGATTTCCAATAGTATAAAGACACATTCTTGACAGAAGTCTACAAAAGGGCAGACGTCAATAGTCCTTTATGGAAAGAAAGATTCATTATTGGACTACCCAAAATATTCAGCTCAGAACTTATGATCTACCTCCGGGAATTCTACAGAGGAAATATTCCATGGGAAGAGGTCACTTATGGCCAAATCTGTCAATGCGTCATAACCCAAGCTGGCAAACAATGTCTCGAAGTTGCAAGGATCGAGAAGCAAAACAAAACTCGCGAAAGAAAACAAGAGTTTGGACATTTATGCAAAACATACTTTTATCAAAATCATATTGAACCTCCATCAGTAAAAGCAAAGAAAAGACTTGGAAAACCCAAGACTTTCTACTCAAGGCCACCAACAGACCCACTGTGTCTAGATCTCATCGGCAATATCCTTATCGAAAAACATCTTATGATAAGAAGAATCCTAGGGGAAAGAAATTTTCCAGAAGAGATTCTTCAAAAGTCCAATGCTACAAATGCAGAGGATATGGACACTATGCTCCAAAGTGTCCCATGAAAAAGATAATCAACGAGCTCAGTATCAACGAAGATATTAAAGCTTATTTACTCAATTTCGTCCAGACAGACTCAGAAGAATCAGAATATGATTTGAATGAACACGAAGGACAAATCCTTTATTTACAAGAAGAGACGGATTCTTACTCTACTTCAGAAGGAGAAATTCAAGTCATTCATAAACATGGATGCAAAGGTAAACGAGTATGTGATTGCTTTAATTGCATAAACGTTTTATCTAAGGACCAGGAGTTACTTTTTGAGGTTGTAAGCAACATCACGGATGTGGCTCTCAAAAAGTCGATTCTCAACAGACTGAAGACTTCTCTCCAAAATGAAGTAAAATAGGGAGAATAAGATACTTCAATAACTACTGAGTATCCTTCTATAGAAGATGTCTATGCACTGTTCAAGAAGGAGCAAAGAGAAGTTAGAATTTCAGACATAAAGGCTGAAATAAATCAACTCAGATACGAAGTAAAACAGCTTCGTTCGGAATATAAAAAGGATGTTTCTCAATTAGCTATTGAAGGCTCATTGATTAAATCAAAGCAAGCAACTTCCTCATAAATTAGCAAAGGAGACGAAGCAGGACCTTCAGAACCTTCTCCAGAAGAAGAATCATTTTTGTCAACTCTACAGAGAGTTCAATATCAAAAATGGTACGTCAAAATATCCTTACAGATACAAGACTTCAAATTTGATGCAGTAGCTCTGGTAGATTCCGGTGCATATCAAAACTGCATCCATGAAGGTCTTATACCATCAAGGTATTTTGAAAAAACAATCGAAACCTTGAGAGGAGCCAATAGTCAACCATTATTCATAAAGCACAAGCTACTTGAAGTTCACATCTGCAACAATGGAATTTTTTTCGTGACTTCATTCTTACTCATCAAGAATGTAAAAGAAAAAGTTAGCTTCGAGAAGGTTGAAAACCAGCTCAGAGAATCTGGCCTGCAGAGAAGGATCCAGATTATTCAAAAACAGATAGAAGAACATATCTGCTCCACTCATCCAGATGCTTTCTGGAAAAGGAAGAAACATATGGTTACACTAACATATGAAAAGGACTTCAAAGAATTAGAGATTCCAACCAAAGCAAGACCAATTCAGATGAACTCTGAATTATTAAGCCATTGTCGGAAAGAAATTGATGAACTACTCAAAAGAAAGCTGATCATACCATCAAAAAACCCATGGTTCTGTGCAGCGTTTTATGTCAACAACCAGGCTGAAAAGGAACAAGGAGTTCTAAGACTGGTAATAAACTACAAACCCTTAAACAAGGTTTTGGAATGGATTAGGTATCCAATTCCTAATAAAAATAATTTACTCAAAAGAATTTCAAATGCAAAATTGTTTTCAAAGTTCAATATGAAATCAGAATTTTGGCAAATCCAGGTTGTCGAACAAGATAGGTACAAAACAACATTTAATGTACCTTTTGGTCAATACGAATGGAACGTAATGCCTTTTGGCTTAAAAAACGCTCCATCCAAATTCCAAAAGATGTTGGAGTATTAAATCCCTTGTGAAGAGATTCAATGATTCTGGGTTGTCTTTTATGGCGAGAGTGTTCTCCATAATCTCGACTCCCCAATTTTGAGTAAAATTGAAAGTATTCCTGTAGTAGATCATCTATGGATCTAACTGAGGAATATTCCAATTGGCAAGTTGCTCTTCTACTCGAGCTATTTGAAATAATTAATTGGAATTATTGAGTAAATCGACATTCTTCTCTGCCTTGTGAGCTTCTTCATTTTGAGTAGATGATTCTCCACGAATCATTTGGTTACTTGAACTTGCGCAATCATTTTGAGTATCTTTGAGTAACTTCTTTGGAATCAAAGATTTGAGTAACTTGGACATTATTCCATAAAAATCAAAATATTTTTGAAAGATAAAAATAATATTGCTTTAACACGATATTATCCTTCAAATTTCTTCTTCTTCACGAACTGCTCATCTGCAACGGGAACATTTGGCTTGCCAACTGTCTTACGCCTTGCTGCCTAGAACACCAAACGCTTACCAACGCTGCTGTCAGACGGGCTGAGGGAACGATCAAAGATGAAGAATTAAGAAGAACAATATTGAATGAAAACAATATTGAGATTTGTCTTTTAAAAATAAAAAGATTAATGTGAAATAATCTCTAAGTACGCAAAAATTTGAAGCAATGGAAGTTGTTTCAAAGATTGGAGTATATTGAGTATGATGGCTCTGATACCAATTGCTCCCAAAACCCACAATCTTTGCTCAGATTGCTAAAAGGTTAGGAGAATTAGGATCTTTGTATAATACACTGTTTTGCAAATAGATAGCTTAGAGAGATTTATACTTCTTCTCTTTTGCTAGATTATCCGCTTCTGCCTATTGAATACAAAGTGGAAGTCTTTTATAGACCCCGGACTCCAAACGTAATTGAAATGCATAATAATAAAAGATAAAGATGAACGGACAGGACAAGCCCTGACTGGTTACATCTTCTTTATGGAAAGCATAAATAATTACAGAAGACAAAAGGTGATGAGTACCTTTGTCTAAAAAGAAAATAAAATGTGGAAAAAGGAAATAAAAAACTAGCAAAAGATCCTGAGCTATATAAAAATAAGGCTATAGTCTATTATATTTGTTTCAATTGAGATTTCAGTGATTACTTGAGATTTTTAAAAATATCCTGAAATTTCAGGTTTTGGAGTAAACCTTGTTGGTGGAGTAATGATATGTGTGTAGGTTGAAGAACCTGCAACCGATGGAGTAGTATTTTGTGGTGAAGGTTCTTGAATCCTAATTGAAGCAGAACGATGTTGTGCTCGTGTTCTGACTGGAGTAAACAAAGTATCGGGTGAAAAATCCTCGATACGGACGAGAGTAAATTTTTGAGTATTTGAGGAAGAAGCAGAGGCTTTTCCTTTTTGAGAGGAGGAAGAGGAAGCAATTCCTTTTCCTTTTCCTGAACTCATGACGAGTTTTTGAAGATGGAAGGTTGAATATGAATTTAAGATTTCTGATGAGGAAGTTCAGGCTATGCTGCAACCTCAGAGCATAGGTACAAGACTACAAGAGGGTTTTTCTTGCAGATTCCTTCTCAGGCTATCCAAATTGCAGAGAATGATAGGTACAAGACTGCATTCAATGTTCCTTTTGGACAATATGAATGGAATGTAATGCCCTAAGGGTTAAAGAATGCTCCATCCGAATTCTAAAAGATAATGAATGACATTCTTGAACCTATTCAGAAAAATTTAATTATCTATATCAATGATGTTCTAATTTTCTCATCAAGTATAGATCAACATTTTACTCATTTGGAAAATTTTATTGATATTATTAAATGAAATGGTTTATTAAAATTCGTTTAAAAAATAAAACTGTTTCAAACAAAAATTTGATTTCTTGGATTTGAAATTTATACGGGCCAAATTAAACAAACTCAAAGGTCCAAAGAATTTGTAAAAAAAAATTCTAATCAAATTTTAGAAAAAAAAAAACAAATACAAAGGTTTTTGGGCTGTCTCAATTATGTTTCAAATTTTATAAACATCTTAGGCCCATTTGCAAACAACTATTTCAAAGATTGAGAAAAGATGCAAAACCTTGGACAGCATAGCATACGCAAGCTGTAAAATCCATTAAGGATTTAGTCAAATCAATTCCCTGTTTGAGTCTTGTTAATCCAAAAGTAGCTTTAATAGTAGAATCTAATGCATCCGACATCGAATATGGAGGGATCCTCCAACAGTCTTTGGATAAACAAGAATCAATAGTGAGATTTTATTCTAGAGTATGGAACGATACCAAGAAAAATTACTCAATTGTCAAAAAAGAAATTTTAGCAATTGTTTTATGTGTTCAAAAATTTCAAGGAGATTTAATCAATAAAAAAATTATAATCAAAATGGATTCAAGAGCATCCACATTTGTTTTATAAAAAGATGTGAAGAATCTTGTCTCAAAACAAATCTTTACAAAGTGGCAAGCGATCTTATCTTGGTTCGATTTTGAGATTTTGCCTATAAAAGGCGTTCAAAACCCCGCTTGCCGATTATCTCTGAAGGGAGTTCCTAACTCCAAAACTCTCACCTTCTCCATCTCCTTCTTCTTCCTCTAAGGAAGAATGAGCGACCAAAGAAAGGACAAAGCCCCTACTTCCTCTTCTTCAAAAGGCAAAAGCCAAGCCTCTTCATCTCAAACTCCCGCTTCGATGATAGCGGATCAATACTCCATGGATCTCGGTTTTCATGCCAGTGACTAGATCTAGAGCGAATCA
The DNA here is from genome assembly GCA_033996785.1 of Trichosanthes truncata. Classification (NCBI taxonomy): domain Eukaryota; kingdom Viridiplantae; phylum Streptophyta; class Magnoliopsida; order Cucurbitales; family Cucurbitaceae; genus Trichosanthes; species Trichosanthes truncata. The sequence goes on from JAWPNB010000009.1 coordinate 33,129,226, forward strand.
ATTTTTTGGGATCGTGATAAGGGACTCAATGGAGTCATCAACTCTGCCTCCAAGGCCTTCAGCCCGTTTAACCAGTCAAAGGAGACCTACTATCTCTCCGTCTACTCTATCTCTCTTTCAACATGGATCATCTTCAAACCCAGCTACTTTCGCAGAAGCGATAAAGCCTTCAAAGATGTTTCCCCCAAACTAGAGGTAAGATCCTATTTTCAAAAGCCGATTCAAATCACCAAACCATTCGTTGAACCTGAGTTCGATGGAGTTTCAATTGTTGAAGTATTCAAACTTCTTTCCAAAAGGTTTTCTATTCATGCCAGAAAACTTTATCAAAGATAGAAAATTCTACAAATTTATCCTCGTAGATACAAAATCGGTCGAGATAACTCATATACAAAACTGAAATGATCCTTCAAAAATAGCTTATTTGAAGCTAAAGATTTTCAAAGTTTTAACTCTAACTCATTGGAATCATAACATCTTCACAGAAAAGTGTTTTTCAAAACCTTTCTAACCTCAAGCATGCTTATACTAATACTACGTAAAATTTTGGTATAATGTTATGTAGTTCCAAAAGTTTGAACATTCATGGTTCATTCAATTCTATTCAAATGCACACCGTATGGTATTTCCATACTCGTTTATTCAATGGTAGAATATCTTCCTCATAGTCGAAGAGATTTTTCCCGTTCCGATTCAAGAATCTTGTTTTTACTTTTCTCAAAACATACACAAAAATGTTTTTCCTTTAACGATGCGTTTCTGTTTACATTTCCAAATTTCTTGGATACTCTGCTGGAATTTTTAGTTAGAGCAACAACCCTTTTTCAAAGGACTTTACAAAGTCATCAAGGTGAAGTGGTAGGATAAATACGAATTTACTCAAGCTAGATTCAAAGAGGTCAAAGAATGGTTTGTATAAAATACTCATTCTTGAGTCCTTTCAAAAAGAAAGAATTCAGAATTTCAGAATTCAAAATCAAAGATGATGACTACTTTAGCTCAAACCACTTCTGAAGCAGATCTTCAGAGAATACTCCAAGCTGCTACATCAGTGGCATCAACAACATCTCATCAAAGTCTATCCGACAATGATGATGATGAGTCTCAATATGATCTAAATGATCATTTCCTAGATTCACAGCCTCCGTGAGTCTAGAATCAAATTAAAAAAATATATTCCCTATACATTCTACTTAGCCTGAACGATCTTGTTTCTCTATATATACATTCCAGTTTCCCTGTACATTCTCTATAGCCTAAAACTTCTTATTTCCCTATATATACGTTCTAGTATTCAGCTAAAGTTGAGCATTGAAATATCAATTGAAGATTAAAATTTCTGAAGCACCAGAGGTTGAAGAAAAAGATTGTTGCTGGTCTTTAGCATTGTGTTCCTGGTAGTAAGTCGTGGTGTAGCACAGTGAATCCATCAGTAAGCTTTTCGGTGTACCTCGCCTGATTAACAGCCTTGAATTGTCTGAAGATATAATAATTGAAAACTGTCAATTCACTTTAAGAAAGATACTTTATTAAAGTAGAAGACGACAAGCACAACTAGATGTGTGATAATGAAGATTCGTTCTTATCTTTTCTTTTTCAACCTTATTTTTTATTTTGTCCTTTTATAATTATCATGTACAACTTTATCGCTTTTACTTTATTGCTTTTTAAAGTAGTTTGTCTTATTACTTTTTAAAAAGTAGATACTCAATTAGATCGAGCCAAGTAGGGTCTTGTCCTGTCGGTTTGAACTTATCCTTTAATTTTCTACATTCAATTGTAATTTCAATTCTGAGGTCTATAAAGACTTCCAACTTGTACTCAATAGTCATCGAGAAATATTCAAAAGCTTTCCTTGTGCGATATTTACTCAACCTTCCAAAAGCCCAAAAACCTCTTGTAATCAAACGATCTTAATTTTCTTTGCAGTGAGCAATAAGCAATTCGTAAAAGAGCAATTGGTCTAAAAGCGCAGCTACCAGGAATTATTTTAAAAGCTATAGCAATCCCAAACGGAGCCTAAATATTGAGTTGAATCTCAATTATAAATAATTAATTTATGAACATGTCTTTTGTTATAAATTTTGTATAATTATTATTTGGGTAAATTATAGAAAATGCCACTAAATTTTGTACCTTGTTTCAATAATACCAACTTTAAAAATTTTCATTAATACACTCTTGACCTTTGAAAAAGTTTCAAAAATAACCTTACCATTAAGTTTTGGATGGAAAACATTTATTCTTCTTCTTCCTCTCTCTCTCTCTGCAAATTCTTCCTCCAAGAATATTAGTGAGAAACTTGGCTTATAACGACTATGTGTAACAAAACCAGATGAAAATAGAGTTTCGAATCAAAATTGAGCTCTCTTTCCTTTACTTATAAAGGTTGTGTAATAGAATTGGTCCTCAATTATCCTATCAATGATATATCATCTTCCTATCCTAAAAACAAAAACAAACAAACAAACTCAATTTGTTTACTCAAAACTCAAAAAAAACAAAACATCTAAAAATGAAAAATTCTCATATCCATCCATCTCTATCAATAGTTTAAAATTGATACAACTTACCAAGTTTCAGGGTAAAAAATTGATTTTTTTTGGCTTAAGTACATAAATGATTCATAATGGATATCTATATTCTAATTGTGTCCAAAAGTTTCTAAATTCTCATCCATGTCTACTTGTTTTAATACATAAAATCCAGTATTATAGCTCATTTACCATATTGCCCACTCCTAAAACTCATTATAAGAAAGGGGGGATGATGTGAATCCCACCTCTAATCCATTGCATGTGCCTGAAGGAGCAATAATAAGGAGCAAGGCAAAGAAGATTCAAGAGGCTTTCATATTACATCTTCGAAAGCTAGCTAATACACAAGAAGAGACAAAGATTTTTTAGCACAAATTTCTTTATAATGTTAGTTCAACAAGTCAAGATTAAAGTTGACCATGGAGTTCACTTAAGTAGGGCAACCTATTTGAGTATTTCATTGTTACTTTAAGTTTCATGAATTTTGACATTGTAATTTTAAGTTTCAAAGTTTAGACTTTTATTAGTTGGGGAATTTAATAAGGTAGTTGGGAAGTTAATTAATGAGGTAGTTGGGAAGTTCATTAAATGTGGTGGTTGGGAAGTTCATTTAATGAAGTAGTTGGGGAAGTGTTCATTTGCATAGAATTCCTTGTCTATAAAAGGAATTTGTATTGCTAGTGACAACAACAACATTGATTATCAAAACTTGTGCTTTTATTGAAACCCATTTGGTGTTACTTTTCTTTCAAATCTTGCTTTAGGTTTGATGTTAAGCCGATTCATTGGATTAGTCTTGAACAGCTAATTCTAGAGTGAGTCGTCTTAGGATCTAGGAGTGACCATCATAGGTTCTAAGTTTGATCTAAGAGTGATTCATCTTCTAACCATACTCTTGGTTAGAATCAATTCGTTAAGTTAGCCTTATTTGCGAATATTTGCAAAGATCCTAGAAGGACCTCTAGCTTTGTAAATTCAGCATCTTGGCGTTTATCATTTGGTATCAGAGCATTTGGTTGACATCCTTTGGCTGGCTCTAGAGGTGCAATATCTTCACTTTGTGTTATTTTTTTTTCTGTCATTTTTTTTTCCGTAAGCAATTACAAAGTGCAATATAGGGCATACTACAACTTTTCTTTAAAATTCTTTGAGTCTTGTTCTTGGTTTAAAAAAAAATAAGTAGCAAAAAAAATCAGTAAAAAAAGAAAAACTTATTCAAAGATCCAAGGCACACGAAAAGTTCTTGTCATTAAATTGTGTTTTGTTTGAAATTTTTTAGTTTTTTTTTATCCTAAGGTTGAGATAGTCTTTTTTTTTAGCTTGTGACAGTTGCTTATTGAATTGGTTATATATCAAGTTTAAAAGCAAGGTTGCACCAAAAAAAAATTTAAACCAACCCTTACATCTTTGACCTAGTACCAAAAGCCTACCCTTGAGTGATAAACACGAGTGTCCTTGAGTGAAATCTTTGTGAGAAGTGTGTAAAGGTCCTTATTACAAAATGTCACATGATGGTGAAGAAGCACCACAAGTGGCAGATCCGACTATGGCCATTCTTCAAGCAATTCAAGGTATGATGGAATTGATGATAGAAGATAGACAAGAAATGAGGGCACAACAACAAAGAGAAGAACAAATCTTACAAGGAGATGAAGGCATGTTTGACTTACCGGTACAAGAAAGACTCTTTGAAGGAAGAGGAAATGTGAGGGAAAGAGGAATAAATAATCTTGCAAACATTATGCAACTTAGAAGATTGGAAAGAGTGAATGAAGATAGAAATGGCGAAGTGAAACTCAAAATTCCACCCTTCAGTGGAACGGCGGACTCTGAAGCATATTTACAATGGGAAAGAAAAATTGAACATGTGTTTGATTGCAATACATATAGCGAGAATATGAAGATGAAACTTGCCATTGTAGAATTCACCAATCATGCAGGTGAATGGTATCAACATCTCAAATCTGAAAGAAGAAGGAAAGAGGAGAATCCAATTGAAACATGGGAAGAACTTAAAGAAATCATGAGAAGAGGTATGTTCCAAAACATTATGAAAGAGATTTGAAAACTAAATTGCAAGCTTTGAGGCAGGGAACAAAAAGTGTTGCTGAATATGATCAAGAGATGGAGTCCTTGATGGAAATAGCAAAAATTCTAGAAGAAGAGGAAGACACCATGTCTAGATCCCTTGGAGGTTTGAATCGAGAAATTGCACATTTGGTTGATAGAAATCCACCGCCATACCTTGACAATATATATCATTATGCTATCAAAATTGAAGCTCAATTGAAGGAAGAAAAGGAGCATTCAAAAAGGTATACACCTAAAGCTAACCCTTTTTCAAATTCTAATGCTTGGAACAACGATGGTTTTGTAAATAGGAATGGACCAATGCAACCAAGAGGAAAGATAGGGGCTGCCAACATAGTGGAGGCCGAGAGTTCCAATGCTAAAAAGAATGAAGCTTTAAAGGAGGTAAGGGAGAAGTCTAGTTCTATTCAATGTTGGAAGTGTAAAGGGTTTGGACACATGAGCAAAGAATGTGTCAATAAAAGAGTTATTGTGATAAGAAATGGTGTACTTGATTCGGATGATGAATGTGAGGAACATGATGCACAACTTGAGGAAGAATCTGAAATCCATGATGATGAGTATATTGAAGAAGGTAACTCCATATCCTTGATTACAAGAAGGGTACTTAATGTGCAAATTTAGGAAACCAAAGTTGAAGATCAAAGGGAAAACTTGTTTCATACAAGATGCCTAATTAATGGAAACCCCTGTAAGTTGGTGATTGATAGTGGAAGTTGCACAAATGTGGTAAGTAGTTTTCTTGTAAAACGACTTCAACTTACTACCCGTCTGCATCCTAAACCATACAAACTTCAATGGTTGACCAACAAAGCAGAACTTAAGGTAAACTCTCAAGTTCTTATTCCTTTTACTTTGGGAAGATATAAGGATGAAGTCCTTTGTGATGTTGTATCTATGCATGCTGGGGATATATTGTTAGGCCGACCTTAATATGATAGAGAGGTCACATTTGATGGATTGAAGAACAAGTATACTTTTACCTTGAATGGAAAGAAGTTTACTTTACTTCCATTGTCTCCATATGAAGTACATTGTGATCACTTGAAATTAGAGAAGCAGAGAAAGGAATTCAAAGAAAAAGAGAGGAGAGAAGAAAGTAAGTTAGAAGAGAAAGAGAAGAGTGAAAAAAAAAAAAAAAAGAGAAAAGTGAGGGGCAAAAGGTGGTGAAAACCAAGAAAGAAAAAAAGGTGATTTTGGGGGAAAAAGAAAGAATGTGAGTTTGGTTATAAGAAAGGGAGAAATGAGGAATGTGTTGTTAACACAAGAACCAAATTTTGTACTTATGTGCAAAGGAATGTGTTTAGCAACTGAACCAGAATATGATGATGTTTTGCCTAGTGCTTTTATGTCTCTTTTGCATGAATTTAACGACATATTTCCACATGAAGATGCACCTACGGGTTTACCTCCTTTAAGAGGACTTGAACATCAAATTGACTTCATACCCGAGGCAACTCTTCCAAATATGGCTGCCTATAGGACCAATCCAACCGAAACTACAGAGATTCAAAGACAAGTGGAAGAACTCATGGATAAAGGTTATGTTAGAGAAAGCATGAGTTCTTGTTCTGTTCTGGTGATTTTGGTACCTAAGAAGGATGGCACATGGAGGATGTGTGTTTATTGTCGAGCCATTAACAAGATAACGGTAAAGTATCAACATCCCATTCCTAGATTAGATGACATGTTAGATGAATTAGATGGTGCTAATTTGTTTTCAAAAATAGATCTTAAAAGTGGTTATCATCAAATTCCAATGCATGTGGGAGATCAGTGGAAAATGGCTTTCAAAACTAAGTTTGGACTTTATGAGTGACTTGTTATGCCATTTGGCCTTACTAATGCACCAAGTACTTTTATGAGACTAATGAATCATGTTTTGAGAGAGTACATTGGAAAATTTGTAGTTGTATACTTTGATGATATCCTTGTTTACTCCAAAAGCTTGAATGATCATATTTGGCATGTTAAGACAATTTTACTTAAACTTAGAGAAGAGAATCTTTATGCCAACTTCAAAAAGTGTAGTTTTTGTCTAGACCAAGTCAATTTCCTAGGGTTCATTGTCGGAAAAAATGGAGTGCAAGTGGATGAAGAAAAAAGGTAAAGGCTATCCGAGAGTGGCCAACACCTACCAATGCAAACGAGGTTAGATCCTTTCATGGTTTGGTTAGTTTTTATAGGAGGTTTATTAAGAATTTCAGTAGTATAGCCTCACCATTGAATGAACTTGTTAAAAAGCATGCAACGTTTGAATGGAAGGAAAAACAAGAGAATGCATTCGATGAATTAAAAGATAAATTGACCAATGCACCTTGTCTTGCTTTACCGGACTTTGATAAATCTTTTGAGATTGAATGTGATGCAAGTGGGATAGGTATAGGAGCTGTGTTGATGCAAGAAAGAAGGCCAATCATGTTCTTTAGTGAAAAGCTAAATGGAGCACAACTGAACTACCCAACTTATGACAAAGGACTACATGCACTTGTGAGGGCTTTGCAAGTTTGGCAGCATTACTTGTGGCCAAAAGAGTTTGTTATCCATACTAATCATGAAAGTTTGAAGCATCTCAAAAGCCAAACAAAGCCAAATAGGAGGCATGCTAAATGGTTAGAATGCATCGAGACATTTCCTTATGTCATTCATTACAAGAAAGGTAAGGACAATGTGGTGGCCGATGCTTTGTCAAGAAGGTATGCATTATTTTCTTCTCTTAGTGCAAAGATTCTTGGTTTTGAACACATGATTGAATTGTACAAAGTTGATAAGTCTGAATTTTATGGCGTGTATATGCAATGTTTAGATGGGAAAAATGTACATGATCATATTGTGTTTAATGGCATGCTCTTTAGGAAGGGTAAACTTTGTATTCCTAATTGTTCCATTCAAGAGTTACTTGTGAAAGAGGACTTATGGGGTTGGAGAATTTAAAACATACAAGCATGTTGTGTGAACACTTTTATTGGTTGAAAATGAGGAAGGATGTGAACAAAGTGTGCAAGCAATGTTTCAAATGTAAGGAGGCCAAGTCTAAAACACAACCACATGGTCTTTACACACCTTTAGATGTTCCTAGTGAACCATGGGTTGACATTAGCATGGATTTTATTCTAGGATTACCAAATACTAGGAGACATCATGATAGCATTTTTGTGGTGGTTGATCGGTTTAGTAAAATGGCACATTTCATTCCATGTAATAAAACACATGATGCCACTAACATAGCTAATCTATTCTTTAGGGAAGTAGTTAGATTGCATGGCATTCCAAAAACCATTGTAAGTGATAGAGATGTCAAATTTTTAAGTCATTTTTGGAAAGTTTTGTGGGGAAAATTGGGAACTAAACTTTTGTTTTCTACAACTTGTCATCCCCAAACCGATGGGCAAACTGAGGTGGTTAATAGAACATAGGGGGCCTTGCTTAGATCGCTAATTTCTAAAAACCTTAAGTCGTGGGAAGAGACACTACCTTTTGTGGAGTTTGCATACAATAGAGCGATACATACCACCACTCATCGTTCCCCATTTGAGGTTGTGTATGGATTTAATCCTTTAACTCCTCTAGATTTTTTACCTTTTCCACCTAATATGTTTACTAGTGATGCAGCTATTTCTAAGGACGAATACATCAAAACTTTGCACAAAGAAATCAAGGAAAGGATTGATAAGAAGAATGAAAAGCTAGTGACTCAAAAGAACCAAGGGAGAAAGAAATTGATTCTCAAATCGGGTGATTGGGTTTGGGTTCATCTACGGAAGGAAAGATTTCCATATCAAAGGAAGTTCAAACTTCAACCAAGGGGAGATGGTCCATTTCACGTAGTAGAGCGAATTAATGACAATGCATGCAAACTAGATCTCTGAGGTGAGTATAATGTAAGTTCTACTTTTAATGTGGCTGATTTGACTCCTTTTGATGTAGGAAATGAAGACCTAGATTTGAGGACAAATCATTTTAAAGAAAAGGGGGATGATGTGAATCCCACCTCTAATCCATTGCATGTGCCTGAAGGAGCAATAACAATAAGCAAGGCAAAGAAGATTCAAGAGGCTTTCACATTACATCTTCAAAAGCTAGCTAATGCACAAGAAGAGACAGACTTTTGAGCACAAATTTCTTTATAATGTTAGTTCAACAAGTCAAAATTAAAGTTGACCATGGAGTTCACTTAAGTAGGGCAACCTATTTGAGTATTTCATTGTTACTTTAAGTTTCATGAATTTTGACATTGTAATTTTAAGTTTCAAAGTTTAGACTTTTATTAGTTGGGGAATTTAATAAGGTAGTTGGGAAGTTAATTAATGAGGTAGTTGGGAAGTTCATTAAATGAGGTGGTTGGGAAGTTCATTTAATGAAGTAGTTGGGGAAGTGTTCATTTGCATAGAATTCCTTGTCTATAAAAGGAATTTGTATTGCTAGTGACAACAACAACATTGATTATCAAAACTTGTGCTTTTATTGAAACCCATTTGGTGTTACTTTTCTTTCAAATCATGCTTTAGGTTTGATGTTAAACCGATTCATTGGATTAGTCTTGATCAAGCTAATTTTGGAGTGAGTCGTCTTAGGATCTAGGAGTGACCATCGTAGATTCTAAGTTTGATCTAAGAGTGATTCATCTTCTAACCATACTCTTGGTTGGAATCAATTCGTTAAGTTAGCCTGATTCTCGAATATTTGCAAAGATCCTAGAAGGACCTCTAGCTTTGTAAATTCAGCATCTTGGGTGCTTATCATATAGCCTCAAGTAAGTAGTTTCAAATTATGAATATGAATATTTTTCCCCCTCATTTTTACCGTTCAATAGAATGCATGTTGTTTCTTTGAGCAGTAGTGTAGTCGATCGACTATTTCAGAAAGTATGAACGTAAAAAGAAAATTGATTCAGAAGGTTTAGTTGTGTTTTGGATGTGACAGAATCATGCATTTTATTTTACCATTTTTGTTGGATGATTCTATTGTAGATCATTATGATTTAACGAAAGACATTTCTTCGTTTTAGATGATTCCATTTTGTTTAATCCAAATGCATTTTCATTTTAGATGATTCTGATTCAATGGAAGTATCCTTTCATGCCCAATTTAGATGATTATGTGCAAACTCTATGGTTTTAAGATTACGTTTGCATCTTAAAAAATGTAGTTATCTTATATATACACCGTATGATGTTGATATTATACACTCTATGAAGGGTAAAGTATAGAAATATATACATTGTCCATCATAAAATGCGAATGAAATGACAGTGTATATATTTTCAAAAATTATGCTTCATATGATATAATATCCTTTTATGCCCAATTTAGTTGATTATGTACAAAATATATGGTTTTAAGATAACATTTGCTTCTTAAAAAATGCAGTTAGCCTATGTATACACTGTATGATATTGATATTATACACTCTATGAAGGGTAAAAGTACATAAATATATACAGTGCCCACCATAAAATGTAAATACAATGGCAGTGTATATATTTGCAAAAATTGTGTTTCATATGATACAATATCCTTTCATACCCAATTTAGATGATTATGTACAGAATCTATAGTTTTAAGATTACATGTGCGTCTTATAAAATGTAGTTAGCCTATATATACACTATATGATGTTGACATTATACACTCTATGAAGGGTTAAGTACAAAAATATATACATTGTCCATCATAAAATGCTGATAGAATGACAGTATATATATTTGCAAAAATTGTGTTTCATATGATATAGTACACTGTATATATTTTGACAAATGCCTTGTACTAACCAACTTTATCATTCATCTTATTAGCAATGTAAACCCGAAATCCCTCCTTGAAAATTCTTAAGAAAAATGTATTGGTAAGCTTGTTAAAAAAAAAAAAGAGAAAGAAAGGTAAAAAAAAAAAAAGAAGAAAGAAAGGTGGAAGGTGTATGTTTTGTTTTAAAATAAAAAAAAAGAAAGTGGAAAGGTGGAATTTTCACTCACCTCCTTTCTTTATAACCCTCTCACACACTTTCACCCAATTTAGAGTTTCATTTACCAAAGGAAAACAGAGGGGTTTCGAGGGAGAGAGTCTGAAAAGAAGAAGAATGAGATTTTGAAGGTGGAATTGAAGAAGAAAAGGGGGAAACGCAGTCCAAGTTGCATGGTAAATTCTGGTGTTCAATTCTGCCAACGTCTGGTTTTTTGATCATACCGAGCTCCACAGGAAGAATTAAGAGGTAAGGTTTGATTCTTCTGAAAGTTAATTCATTTTAGAACGATTTTCGTGAAGGAAGCTCGAGCAAAATCTGATGTTATGTTAATGATTTGTGAAGAGGGAACCGAAGGAGAGGTTTTTCTGTCAAATCCGAGGAACCTCTGGTTTTTGGGATATTCTGATCGGTAGACTTCGAATTAGAAGCTGTATTAGGTATTGATGGAAAGATGATTTAATTTCCTATAACTTTCATGAAGAAGTCGTGGTTAGAATTTGGTTGGAAGTTGCTTTAAATTCCAGGTTAGTTTCGTGTTGCAGCAGGAAAACAGTTCTGGTTTAGCAGAAACGTGTTGGGGAAAATAGATTTCAAGGTAGTTACAGACACATCCTATAGGAATTTCAATTTCACTCCTTCAGATAAGTTTTAGAGGGTTCAAAAAGGAAGAGTTTGGTATAAAGAACATTATTTTTGAGCAAGTAATGGAAAAGTTATAGGTGTGGGAGTTTAGGGTATAAAATCTGTAAAGTGCAGGAATTAGATGGGAGGGTTTTTGCATTTCTAAACCTTAAATTCCTGAGGCCGAGATTCTAATGCTTGGTTTTGATTTGTTTGGCAGGCCAAGAAGAAATAGGACAAGTTTACGGACCGGGAATCTAACTTTAACACTGTGAGTGACAAAACGAATTTCCAAAAACGAATTCTATGCCTGCACGTATGCTATGAAAATAAAAGATTTTCTAAGGATGATTTAGCTTAAAGACCTTATGTCTCTTTGGATATGTATTTGTGAGCATATGTTACTGATTTTTTTTTCTGAAACTAGTAGAAATACCATAATTCCAAGTTTTCATGTGTTTCTCTGAGACCTGAATGAGTTAATGGTTGAGATACTGAGCTCGAGGCTGTAAAGTACCATGTGCACACAGGTCATTTTCTGTTGTCGACGTTGAGTGTACTCCGTGACAACAATGCTATCGTGAGTGCTGGGCGAGCCCCACTACCACAAAGACGATGGGAGTGCTGGGCGGGCCCCACTACATCGTAGAATGAACATTGTTTGTACCAGGCGAGTTTTACTCAACTAATTTGTCATATGTTTAAAATGGTTAATACTTTTGCCACGCTTGCTGGACTTCTTTAAAAGCTATTGATGTTATATGTTATGATTTACGAGTTAATAGTTTTAAACTCAGTCACTCACTGAGCTTCCCAACTCATACTTTCAATGTTTTCCAACTTTTCAGGTAGAGATCGAGCTCCCAGTGCCTGAGATCCTACCATCGCCGCCGAGGGTTCTCAGAGTTAGATACTTTGTACGTGGGTGGTATTATATAGCGAGTCTGCTCGTAGTGTAGATAACTTAAAAGGGACGTGTAGTTATGTTCGTGTATGAAACTAGTGGTCTTGTTTGTGTAAACAACGAGTGGTTGTGTTTTGATTGTTCAAGTGAGGTTTTAACTAAAACTGCTCCGTGTGCATATGTAGAAATTTTCCAGGGTTCCGCTGTGTAATATGTAAAGTATTTTGTGTACTGATATGGTTTGTTTATCAGGAATTAAAAGGGTCACAGGTATCGTTAAGTAGTGAAACGATGCCTGTTGGCTTCACGCCATCTTCCGGGCTAAGTTAGCAGGTGGCTCGGGAGGGGGTGTGACAACTTAGTATCAGAGCAATTAGCTCCATGGGAAACGAGATAGAGCGAGTTAGCTCTAAGGAAAAACTGGGAAATAGAGAGCATGTTAATGAGTTAATTCAGATAGAACTAGTAAAGCATGGTCCAAGTAAGGACAAGAGTAAGTCTAGTCAGGACTAGAATATGAATAGAAGTTTGGTATTGTACATTTGAGTTAAGTATCCATAGCACGTCTAATGTATTGATATGTTATAGGAGTCATGCCACCACGTACTAGAAGACGACGCAGGCAGGATCAGGACGGGACGCAGGATCCTACCCGAGAGTTCAGACTGGGGCACGAAACGAGCAGCATGCTAGTTCCTCACAGGGGATAGAGAGAGCAGGGCCAAGTGATCCAGAAAAAGCATATGGAATAGAACGCTTAAAGAAATTAGGAGCCACAGTGTTCGAGGGTTCCACAGACCCAGCTGACGCCGAGGTTTGGTTGAATATGCTGGAGAAATGCTTTGATGTGATGACTTGTCCTGAGGAGCGAAAGGTCAAGTTGGCCACATTTCTGCTGCAGAAGGAGGCAGAAGGATGGTGGAAATCGATACTAGCCAGGCGTAATGATGCACGTACCATGGATTGGAATTCTTTCAGAGGCATATTCGAAGACAAGTATTACCCTATCACGTATCGTGAGGCAAAGAGGGATGAGTTCTTAGAGTTGAAGCCAGGGTCGCTTTCAGTGGCCGAGTATGAGAGGAAGTATACCGAGTTGTCCCGGTATGTTGATGTGATTGTGGCATCTGAGAGTGACAGGTGTCGAAGGTTTGAAAGAGGGTTGCGTTTTGAGATACGTACCCCAGTCACAGCTATCGCAAAATGGACGGACTTCTCCCAGCTAGTAGAGACTGCCCTACGTGTGGAGCAGAGTATAGCAGAAGAGAAGTCAGTAGTGGAGCCTAGTCATGGGGCTTCGACGGCTAATAGGTTCTGAGGTCGTGAGCAGCGAAGGTTCACACCTGGGGTGAGTGTTTCAAGTCGTCAGGACTTTAAGAACCGATCCGGTGGCCAGGCATCCAGGCAGACGAGTGTGGGTAGTACCTATCAGAGGCAGAGTCAGAGAGCACCCAATCAGTCTGCTAGATTTGTAACAAGATCGCAGGCAGGGCAAGAGTCTATTGCCAGTGTGACGAGGAGAACCCCATGTACGAATTGTGGCAAGAATCATCGGGGCCATTGTCTTGTTGATGTCGGTGTGTGCTACCAGTGCGGACAACCAGGGCATTTCAAGAGAGATTGTCCACAGCTGAGAGTGGTCGCACAGAGAGACCTGGGGGTTGAGTACCAGACGGTTGAGCAGCCGAGGGTTCCAGTAGCTGCAGGGGAGGGCACCAGTGGTGCTAGACAGAAAGGAGTTGTAGGGAGACCTAGACAGCAGGGAAAGGTTTACGCTATGACTCAGCAAGGAGCAGAGGATGCACCAGATGTTATTACTGGTACGATTCTTGTTTGTAATGTACATGCACGTGTTTTAATAGATCCAGGTGCTACACATTCCTTTGTTTCTAGCATGTTCCTAACTAAGCTAAATAGGAAGCTAGAGCCTTTATTTGAGAAGTTAGTTATATACACTCCAGTTGAGGATGCTTTACTAGTCAATGAAGTGTTACGGGATTGTGAGGTCTTAGTAGAAGGTCTCAGTATGATAGTGGATCTTCTTCCACTAGAGTTGCAGGTGTTAGACGTAATCTTGGGGATGGATTTCTTATTCACTCATTATGCTTCCATGGATTGCCATAGGAAGGAAGTAATTTTCAGGAAACCAGGTTTGGCTGAAGTAGTTTTCAGGGGAGAAAGAAAGATTATGCCTATGAGTATGATTTCAGCCCTAAAAGCTGAGAGGTTGTTGAGGAAGGGTTGCACGGCATTTCTTGCACATGTAGTGGAGGTGCAGGAAGAAAAGCTGAAACCAGAAGATGTTCCTGTCGTGAATGAATTCCTTGATGTTTTTCCAACTGACCTGGCAGGTTTGCCACCTGATAGGGAAGTTGAGTTCACTATCGAATTGTTACCAGGAACAGCACCTATTTCGCGAGCGCCGTATAGAATGGCTCCAAGCGAGCTCAGAGAACTGAAGATACAGTTACAAGAACTAGTTGACAAGGGATACATCAGACCTAGTGTATCGCCTTGGGGAGCTCCAGTGTTATTCGTAAAGAAGAAAGATGGTACTCTAAGATTGTGCATTGACTATAGGCAGTTAAACAAGGTCACGATACGTAACAAGTACCCTTTACCACGCATAGATGACTTGTTTGACCAGTTGAAGGGAGCATCAGTGTTCTCCAAGATTGACTTAAGGTCAGGATACCATCAGTTAAAGGTTAGGGAATCAGACGTTCCTAAGACAGCATTCAGAACGAGGTATGGACACTACGAGTTTCTAGTAATGCCTTTCGGTTTAACTAATGCACCAGCAGTTTTCATGGATCTCATGAACAAGATCTTCCATCAATATCTGGATCAGTTTGTTATAGTATTCATTAATGATATACTAGTTTACTCAGTTGACAGGGAAGCCCATGAGTAACATCTGAGGATTGTTCTGCAAACACTACGTGATAAACAGTTGTATGCTAAATTCAGCAAATGTGAGTTTTGGTTGAATCAGGTAGTGTTTTTGGGGCATATCGTTTCAGCAAATGGAGTTAGTGTGGATCCGCAGAAGGTAAAAGCTGTGGTCAATTGGGAAAGACCAGCTAGTGCAACAGAGGTACGTAGTTTCCTAGGTTTGGCAGGATACTACAGATGGTTTATTGAGGATTTCTCACGATTGGCATTACCCTTGACAACTTTGACAAGGAAGAATGTTAAGTTTGAATGGTCAGATAAGTGTGAACAGAGTTTTCAGGAGCTGAAGAAGAGATTAGTAACAGCACCTATTCTGGCACTCCCTGTAACAGGGAAAGAATATGTGATTTACTGTGATGCTTCGAGGCAAGGATTAGGGTGCGTGCTTATGCAAGAAGGAAAGGTAATAGCTTATGCTTCAAGGCAACTGAAAAAGCACGAGTGTACTTACCCTACCCATGATCTTGAGCTAGCAGCAGTTGTTTTAGCATTGAAGATCTGGAGGCATTATTTGTTCGGTGAGAAGTGCCACATTTTCACGGATCATAAGAGTTTGAAGTATATTTTCGATCAGAAAGAGCTGAATATGAGGCAGAGGCGATGGCTAGAATTGATTAAAGATTATGATTGTACTATAGAATACCATCCAGGTAAGGCGAACGTAGTTGCAGATGCATTAAGTAGGAAGTCGAGACTTCCTAGGGATGCTTTATGTGGTATGTGAGCAACCTTCTTAAGTACGCTAAGAGGTTCAAAGGCGGTTGTGACTGCAGAGGATTCAGGAAGTCTCTTGGTTCAATTTCATGTCCGGCCTTCGCTTATAGCAGAGATTGTGAGGAAACAGGCCGAGGATAGGGACTTGCAGAAGAGGTTTGGGAAGTCCAAGCAGGACTCAGAGGGGGAGTTTCAGATCGGAGCAGATGGAGCTATATTGAAGCAAGGAAGACTATGCGTTCCGAATATTAGTGAGCTTAAAGATGCTTTACTAGAGGAAGCTCACAGTTCAACTTACGCTATGCATCCAGGAAGCACCAAGATGTACAAAACTTTAAAGGGATCGTATTGGTGGCCTGGGATGAAGACGGAGATAGCTAATTTTGTTGATAAATGTTTAATTTGCCAACAGGTTAAACCAGTTAGACAGAGGCCAGGGGGACTCTTTAATCCACTGCCAGTGCCGGAGTGGAAATGGGAGCATATCACTATGGATTTCCTTTTTGGATTACCACGTACTTCTGGTGGACATGATGGTATTTGGGTAATAGTGGATAGACTCACTAAGACAGCACAGTTTATACCGATTAAAGCGACGTATACACTTGATCAGCTTGCTAAGCTATACGTCGACAAGATTGTGAGTCAGTACGGAGTGCCAGTGTCCATAGTTTCAGATAGAGATCCGAGATTTACATCTAAGTTCTGGCCTAGTTTACAGAAAGCTATGGGGACAAAATTAAATTTCAGCACAGCGTTCCACCCCCAGACAGACGGTCAGTCAGAGAGGACCATCCAGACCTTGGAGGACATGTTGAGAGCATGTGTCCTTCAGTTTAAAGGAAGCTGGGATACCCACTTATCACTTATGGAGTTCGCTTATAATAACAGCTATCAGTCTAGTATCGGCATGGCGCCGTTTGAGGCTTTGTATGGATGACCATGTAGAACTCCCGTGTGTTGGAACGAAGTGGGGGAACGGAAGCTAATCGGACCTGAGTTGGTACAGGTTACGACAGACAATGTGAAGGTGATTACAGAAAATCTGAAAGTAGCTCAAGATCGTCAGAAGAGCTACGCAGATAAGCGGCGAAGAAACCTAGAATTCCAAGTCGGAGATCGAGTTTTCTTGAAGTTATCTCCGTGGAGATGTGTCCTTCGTTTTGGCCGGAAGGGTAAGCTGAGTCCTAGATATATTGGTCCTTATCAGATAACAAAACGAGTTGGGCCAGCAGCTTACGGACTTGAGTTGCCAGCAGAACTATCTCGAGTACATGATGTCTTTCACGTGTCCATGTTAAGGAAGTATATTCCAGGTCCGACGCATGTGTTGCAAGTGCAACCAGTTGAGCTTAAAGAAGATTTGAGTTATGTAGAGGATGCAGTTCAAATCCTTGATAGGAAAGAATAGGTTCTGAGAAACAAGACGATCCCACTCGTGAAGGTTCTTTCGAGACATCACGGGGTGGAGGAGGCAACCTGGGAACCAGAAGACCAAATGAGGAAGAATTACCCGACGCTTTTCACGAAATTTCTTAAGAGGGAGGTAAGTTGTAAACCCGGAATCCCTCCTTGAAAATTCTTAAGAAAAATGTATTGGTAAGCTTGTTAAAAAAAAAAGAGAAAGAAAGGTAAAAAAAAAAAAAAAAAAAAAAAAAAAAGAAGAAAGAAAGGTGGAAGGTGTATGTTTTGTTTTAAAATAAAAAAAAAGAAAGTGGAAAGGTGGAATTTTCACTCACCTCCTTTCTTTATAACCCTCTCACACACTTTCACCCAATTTAGAGTTTCATTTACCAAAGGAAAACAGAGGGGTTTCGAGGGAGAGAGTCTGAAAAGAAGAAGAAGGAGATTTTGAAGGTGGAATTGAAGAAGAAAAGGGGGAAACGCAGTCCAAGTTGCATGGTAAATTCTGGTGTTCAATTCTGCCAACGTCTGGTTTTTTGATCATACCGAGCTCCACAGGACGAATTAAGAGGTAAGGCTTGATTCTTCTGAAAGTTAATTCATTTTAGAACGATTTTCGTGAAGGAAGCTCGAGCAAAATCTGATGTTATGTTAATGATTTGTGAAGAGGGAACCGAAGGAGAGGTTTTTCTGTCAAATCCGAGGAACCTCTGGGTTTTGGGATATGCTGATAGGTAGACTTCGAATTAGAAGCTGTATTAGGTATGGATGGAAAGCTGATTTAATTTCCTATAACTTTCATGAAGAAGTCGTGGTTATAATTTGGTTGGAAGTTGCTTTAAATTCCAGGTTAGTTTCGGGTTGCAGCAGGAAAACAGTTCTGGTTTAGCAGAAACGTGTTGGGGAAAATAGATTTCAAGGTAGTTACAGACACATCCTATAGGAATTTCAATTTCACTCCTTCAGATAAGTTTTAGAGGGTTCAAAAAGGAAGAGTTTGGTATAAAGAACATCATTTTTGAGCAAGTAATGGAAAAGTTATAGGTGTGTGAGTTTAGGGTATAAAATCTGTAAAGTGCAGGAATTAGATGGGAGGGTTTTTTCATTTCTAAACCTTAAATTCATGAGGCCGAGATTCTAATGCTTGGTTTTGATTTGTTTGGCAGGCCAAGAAGAAATAGGACAAGTTTACGGACTGGGAATCTAACGTTAACGCTGTGAGTGACAAAACGAATTTCCAAAAACGAATTCTATGCCTGCACGTATGCTATGAAAATAAAAGATTTTCTAAGGATGATTTAGCCTAAAGACCTTATGTCTCTTTGGATATGTATTTGTGAGCATATGTTACTGATTTCTTTTTCTGAAACTAGTAGAAATACCATAATTCCAAGTTTTCATGTGTTTCTCTGAGACCTGAATGAGTTAATGGTTGAGATACTAAGCTCGAGGCTGTAAAGTACCGTGTGCACACAGGTCATTTTCTGTTGTCGACGTTGAGTGTACTCCGTGACAACAATGCTGTCGTGAGTGCTGGGCGGGCCCCACTACATCGTAGAATGAACATTGTTTGTACCGAGCGAGTTTTACTCAACTAATTTGTCATATGTTTAAAATGGTTAATACTTTTGACACGCTTGCTGGACTTCTTTAAAAGCTATTGATGTTATATGTTATGATTTACGAGTTAATAGTTTTAAACTCAGTCACTCACTGAGCTTCCCAACTCATACTTTCAATGTTTTCCAACTTTTCAGGTAGAGATCGAGCTCCCAGTGCCTGAGATCATACCATCGCCGCCGAGGGTTCTCAGAGTTAGATACTTTGTACGTGGGTGGTATTATATAGCGAGTCTGCTCGTAGTGTAGATAACTTAAAAGGGACGTGTAGTTATGTTCGTGTATGAAACTAGTGGTCTTGTTTGTGTAAACAACGAGTGGTTGTGTTTTGATTGTTCAAGTGAGGTTTTAACTAAAACTGCTCCGTGTGCATATGTAGAAATTTTCCAGGGTTCCGCTGTGTAATATGTAAAGTATTTCGTGTACTGGTATGGTTTGTTTATCAGGAATTAAAAGGGTCATAGGTATCGTTAAGTAGTGAAACGATGCCTGTTGGCTTCACGCCATCTTCCGGGCTAAGTTAGCAGGTGGCTCGGGAGGGGGTGTGACAAGCAAAATGGTGAAGATTAAGGAAATTGGGACGAAAAAAGGTGCAGAAGTCAACGACTATTAGGTTCCTCATGTCGGACTCCAGAAAAACATATCAATGACATGTTATATTATATAAAGTTTCTCATTCAATTTTTTAACAAAAGAGTTGCAATTTTTATAGATATTGACAGATGAGTGTGTCTCTCAATTAGTGATCAATTTCTAACTAATTAAATCCTAATTTTTCCATATTAAAATATAGTTGCTTAACCTAATGTATATTTTGTGAATGATTCTACAAATTAATATTCAACCATATATAACACAGTATTTTGGAGTGTGAATCTCAAAATAACCAAATGTATATCATATATAGATTGCAATCATGGTACCATCATTATCTCAAAAACCTTGAAGTCGACATAATTGTCCTTATCATTACAAACACCATATATATATATATATATATTTATATGACCTACATATGACTTATAAGTATCATATATATATATATTTATTAATATATTACATTATTAAACCATATATTTACAAAATATCATGCTTTGGATAGAGAAATATATGAATTATGATAAACAAACAAAATTGTATCATATATACAAAAGTTAAAAAACACGTGTTAATAATATTATTATTTTATGATAGTATGCATAAATGTGCTATTTATAGGCTTAATTTTACGCTAGTTTTGCTATGATAGTGTGTGTTTTCATGTGTTTTTATGTATATTTCTCAGAAATCGAGCATTTGGAGCAAAATCGAAGAATGGAGAAGTATATGGATGAATATGAAGCAAATTGGAGCTATAATTGAAGATCCAAGTGTTGAAGAGAAGGAAACAAGCTTGTGAACTCGAGAGTATAGCGTTGAAATGCCATCTGTAGCGTTGCAATGCTTTTTAGCAGTCTTTCAACCTTGGAAACCAGTAGCCTTTCAACTTCTGTATAAAATTCGAAGGGACATCATTGCAATGCTGCCCCTAGCATTGCAACACTGTCTCGACTCTATAAAAAGGAAGTTTTGCTATTCGACAAGGGGAGCCGTTTTGAGAGACCAAAAACCCTAAACTCGATTCAAGCACTGTCTAATGACATAAAGAAGATCTTTGGAGAGCCAAGAAGGAGACTCAAAGCTCGAGATTGTGGACATCACATCGGAGACGAGTGTTAGCACACGACCTAAGTTTCTTCTCTATTTCTTTTCCTTTTCTCTTGAATTTAGGAGTTTTTGTGGGCTGCATTGTGACGCCCTACAACTTCAGGTACAATTAATTTCCATCTTATGTTTGTATTTGTGGTGAACGTTTAAATCCTTCGTTTAAAGTCAATTCGAGGAGTATCAAAATTTAGTGGGTAAATTTAAATAATTAAGTTTTTATAACTTTAGCGAAAGATTTTCGAATTAGATCAAATCTCTTAATTTTGGAAACTCACCTTTACCCAAAGATTGGCCCTAAATCTTGTAGAGAATTTAGATCCACAATTGGGAGATGAAAATTTAAATAGCTTAAGTCCTTTATTTGATTTGATTTGATTTGATTGGGTTTTTATTTGATTTAATTTGTTTTACATAATGGGTTTTTAGGTTAAGAAGGATTTTTTTATTTCTACTTTAATTATTTTTAGATCAACCCAAAAGCCCAATTCTTCTTCTTTCCCATCCTTCACACCGACAAGCCTATCTCCCCCCATCTTCTTCAATTTCTTCTTCTTCTTCTTGTTCGCGTAAGCAGCCACGAAAAAAAAACTACCTCACCCTTGTGATTTTTCTTCTTCTTCCGGCGAGTTCTTCTCATTCTCTTTTCATCGCCGGCTGTCTTTTCCCCTTTTGTTTGTGCTCCGACGACGGGAATCAGCTAGCTGGGACGAAGTGCAGCGTTTTCAGCTAACCACAGAACGAGCAGCAAATCGTGGACCACGCAACAACATCGTTTGACAGATTTGGTGCTGACCCAGCTTCATTCAACCTCAAAACAGAATACCCACTCGAATTCAGGCCTCAAAACAAGGTACTCATGATCAATCGATCTTAGATTTGGATTACCCATACCCTAAGTACCTTTGATTTGTAATTTTATCTGGTTTGGACTTAAAACAGCCCACTTTTGAAGCAGTTTTCTGCAAAAAACGGGATTTACAGTAGACCAACGTGAGTCCTTTCTTTTTTGACGAGGTTTGTCACTTACCCATGCCTAATCGACTTTAGTTTTGGATTACCCATGCCTTAAACATCTCTTATTTGCGATTTTAGCTTGTTTGGACTTCGAATAGTCCACATTCGAAGCCATTTACTGTCAAAAAACGGGATTTACAGCAGAGTTTCAGTCGGTTCGGCACGGTTGTGTAAGTTTTAACATGTTTTGGACTTTTCGCAAATCACTTTAAGTGTTATGGCTTAGGTCCTAACGTGTAGGAACCTTGCGTTGCAATTTTAGGTTGATTCGAACACTCTCGAACACCAACCAACAGTAATTCGAGCTCGTTTGGAGTAGTTCAGTAAGTTCCAATAAGTTTCAGCAAGTCTTTAAATCCTTCGAACTAAAATAAGATGCGTTAGATTAATTTCTAATTCTTGTAAACTTGCGTTCGTAGATTGGGCTTAATTTGGAGTATTCGAGTAAGGCTCAAAGTTCTCTTTAGGTAAGAAAATCCTTCCAAACACTCATTTAGTTTCAATCTAGGCTTTGGAGTTGTTTTCTAACTTATAAATCTTTAACTTATCGTGTAGGAATACCTTGGAATATCCTAGGAACATTGTAAGTACAATTCTACCGGTTGGGTTTGATTGTTGTTTGTTAGCATGTTGTGTGTTCTAATTGCTTACTTATGAATACTTGATTTGTAAACCCGGAGTTCCTCCTTGAAACTTCTTAAAAATTAAAAGGAAAGAAGGAAAGGAGGTTGGTATATTGTTTTGGGAAGGAAAAAGAAGAAAAAAAAAAAAGAAAGAAAAGAAAAATGAAAATGAGAGGAAAAGGGCCCCACCATCAAACTCTTTCTCTTTAATTATTGTCCATCCATTTTGCTACCCATTTTGGTGAAATAATTAGGGTTCTTCGTGGGAGAGAATAAGAGAAAGAAGGAAAGGTGATGCTGGAGTTGTAATTGAAGAAGAAAAGGAGAGAAGATCAATCCAAGTTGCATGGAAGATTTTGCGTTCAACCCTGACTACCTCTGATATTTGGAACGTTTTGAGCTCCACAAGAGGTATTAAGAGGTGAGATTTGATTTCCTTGAAAGTTAACTCATTTTAGAACAATTTTCGTGAAGGAAGCTCGAGCAAAATCTGAATTTATGTTATGGGTTTTTGAAAGGGAAGTCAGAGGAGTGTTTTTGCTGTCAAATCCGGGGAACCTCTGGTTTTTGAGATGTTCTGATCTGTAGACTTCGAATTAGAAGCTGTATTAGGTATGGATGGAAAGATGATTTAAATTCCTATAACTTTCATGAATAAGTCGTGGTTAGAAATTGAATGGAAGTTGCCTTAAAATTCATGTTAAGTTCAGGGTGCAGAAGGAAAACGAGTCTGGAAAGTGCAGAAACTGATTTTGTAGGAAGTGGCTTTCGAGGTATTTAAGGACATATCCTTTAGGAATTTCAATTTCATTACTTCAGATAAGTTTTAGAGGGTTCAAAAAGGAAGAGTTTGGTATAAAGTACATCATTTTTGAGCAAGTAATGGAAAAGTTATAGGTGTGTGAGTTTAAGGTATAAAATCTGTAAAGTGCAGGAAATTGATGGGGTGGTTTTTGCAACCCTAGGCCTTAAGTTCGTGAGGTCAAGATTCTAATGCTTGGTTTTGTTTTGTTTGACAGGCCAAGAAGAAATAGGACAAATTTACGGACCAAGAATCTATTATTAATGCTGTGAGTGACAAAATGAATTCTGAAAATAAATTCTATGCTTGAACTTGTGTTCATGAAAAGAAAAGACTTCCTAAGAATGATGTAGCTTAAAGATTTATGGTCTCTTGAACACATATTCATAAGCATATATGGTTTCCTAAAAATGATTTAAATTGTTTGTTGTGAGCATATGTTTACTGATTTTCTGAAATTAGAAGAAATACCTTAATTCCAAGTCTACATGTGTTAGCAAGAACTGTTAAAGGTTTCCATGTGTTTCTCTGAGACCTGAATGAGTTAATGGTTGAGATACTGAGCCCGAGGTTGTATAGTACCGTGTGCACACAGGTCATTTTCTGTTGTCGACGTTGAGTGTACTCCGTGACAACAATGCTGTCGTGAGTGCTGGGCGAGCCCCACTACGACAAAGACGATGGGAGTGCTGGGCGGGCCCCACTACATCGTAGAATGAACATTGATTGTACTGAGCGTGTCTTAAACAACCTAGTTTATTATATGTTTTAGATGATGAATACTCTGGATATGCTAGCAAGATTTAAATGACATACTTGCTGGATTTCTGGAAGAAGCTATTGTCCTTATAAGTTTATATTTCACGCTTGTCTGACGACACATATGCTTGTAGTTTGCCAAATGTTATGATTTATGAGATAATTACTTTAAACTCAGTCACTCACTGAGCTTTCCAGCTCATTCTTTCAATGTTTTCCAACTTTCCAGGTAGAGATCGAGTTCCCGGTGCCTGAGATCCTGCCACAGCCTGCTGAACGCTCTACGAGTCTGATATTTTGTACGTGGTTGGCGTAGTATAGCAAGTCTGCTAGTATTGTACATAACTTAATAGGGATGTGTAGTTATGTTGTATATGGAACTAGTGGTCTTGGGTGTATAAAGCACGTCTGGTCGTGTCTGGCTTGTTCAAGTTAAGTTTAACCAGAACCGCTCCGTATGTATGTGTAATAAGATTCCTAATTTCTTGCTGTGTGGTATGTATAGTATCTCGTATACAGGTATGGATTGTTTATCAGGAATTAAAAGGGTCATAGGTATCGTTAAGAAGTGAAACGATGCCTGTTGGCTTCACGCCTTCCTCCGGGCTAAGATAACAGGTAGTCGGGAGGGGGTGTGACATGATTGCAGTGAATTTTTCTGTGACTTTGAATGTGTTTAGTATGCTACGATGAATTGGTAACCTCACGTCGTGATGTTCCCCTTGTGATAAACATCTTACCTTGTTGAGTTCAATTTAAGTTAGCGAGGCATCATGAGTTATTGACATTGGTTGCGAAAGCATGTTATGGATGTTTGTGTAACCTTGGTATAATCATGAGTTAGAAGCATGATGCGTAGGATTTATGGATTCTAGTATGAATAAGTGAGGTTAGTGAACCGTATAGGGGATAAAAGAAAGTGAAGTGAGTACTAGTGTGCCTCGGGTGAAAATGGTCGAGGGGTAGTATGTCACTGTTAAATCTAGAGAAACATCAAGGCCTTGGGTAAAAATGCCCAAGGGTCGATGTGGTTAAGTCATCGTTGCGCCTTGAGTAAACATGGTCAAGGGGCGATGCACAGTTCGAGGCCTTGGGTAAAAATGGTCAGGGGTTGGCGTGTCTCGAAGGAATCAATCTCAGGTAGCTTGTGAGGGCTAAATATGAGTGGTTTGAGTGACTCAGTGGAGTTTGAGTGAGCATGTTGAACTTGGATAGTGAATCCATAGGCCTGAAATGAGCATGGTACATTTGTGAATTAAGCATGTTGTATGTGATGTTTGTGTGGGTTGCATGTCTAGCTTGTTATGGAAAGCATGATACTTGCAAGCATGTTGTCTTGTTTTGTGTGTTGATTGTGGCCCTTCAGGTGTGAGCTACTTACCAGTACGTGTTATGTATTGACTCACTACCAGATTTTGCAGGTAATGGCATTTGCTACGACAATGGCGATGCTGAGAAGGAGGCATGAGAGAAGAAAAGGCCATAGTTGGATGTTTACTCATAAAGTAGTCGTCTCGTTGATTTTAGAGTAACCGAATCATGGTTATAGTTGTCTAGAGCTTATGGCTTTAGTACTGTTGTTCTTTTCCTTTTTAGAATGGACTATTAAACCTATTAGATTGTTTAAATTTTGTTTTGTTTTGATATAAGTTGTCGGGAAATCCTGAACTTTTGGTAGTTATCGTATTGGAGTTTGGGATGATTATCTGGTTATCTGGTTATGGAAGTGCAAATTCTTGTCTAACAAGTGCTAGGAAATTTTTGGGTAACTCATAGTTACGTCGTTATGTTGCCGAAATTTCTGCAGCTTAATGGTTATAAGTTTAGTAATGTCCCCTATCTTAGTCTAAGTTTTGGGGTCGTTACATGCATTCATGTTGTAAATTTGTGTTTAGACCCTTGCTTGGTTGTAGTTGTTGAACATTTGGTTGATTTTTAGTTTAATCTATATATTGACGTCTTTTATGCATCTTTTTATATGTCTGAACCTTTGGCCATGGTTTTGCATGTTTAACTAAATTTAGCTTGAGAGAGTAAGTTTAGTTGTAGAACACTCGATGCATTACTAGGTTTAATCTATTGCATGAGAGTGAGTTGATTAATTCTAGAACCCTTAAGAGAATTGCCTAATACCCTATTTAGTAATAGAAATAGACCGAGAGGTTGATTTATTGCTAGGCATGGGTTCAATTGAGCTCGAGAGAGGATATTGATAACTTAGTATTACTTGGTTTAAGATTGTTAATATAAAATAAAGTCATTAATCATCAATTCAAGTTGGGCTTAAAGTAATCAACCATGCATGTTTCTCAAAATTGGACTTCAAAGCATGTACATAGTAGTTTAGATTTTATTTATCTTTTTGATCACTTTAAAGTTTTGTTTCTCTAAATAAAATAGGGCATAATTAACTGTGGTACTTAATTAATCTAAGAACTTCAATCCCTGTGGATGACCCTGGCCACTATTATTGCAAAATACTTAGAGGTCTAGTTTTTATAAATTTAATCTTGATAGGGTCTTTGGTTAGTCCTCTATCATTTTACATATTCTGCAAACAAGAAGATGTATGAATATATATTATATACGGTTGATAATACAATAGTATATCAAAATATGATAAATAAATGCATCGAGGGTAGGAATAAAACATAAATATATGGATACCTACAGGGGAAATGTGTGGCAATGATAAACAAAATATATGGACATTGGTATGAATAGCTAAACATGCATATATGGAGGAAGAGATAAATAGCTACACATGCATATATGGAGGAAGAGATAAATAGCATAATAAAAAACGTACTCATAATTGCTTTTCGACAAGATAAATAGCAACTTGACCCTTAAATGATATAATGTATATGAGAAAAAATCTGGACATTAAATGTGGTCACTATTATGAAATATTATTGATTGTCGAGGAAAAAATAAAATTGCAAACATTACTGATGATTATAAACCTTAAATGATATAACGTATATAAGAAAATAATATATTTTATTAAAAAAAATTGAATTAATATGCACATCTTTCTGAAGGGTAAAATGGTAATAAAAAAAATCTTGAAAATGGTTCAAAATAGGTTAAACATCAATAAATGCAAATTTTATATTTAGTGGACTTTTTAAAAACGCGTTTGTATGGATAGTTAAGCATGCATATATATAAGAAATATAAAAAACGTAATAGAAAACATACTCATAATTGATTTCTGGTGAAAATGGGTGTAGGAAAAGGGTGTTGTCGGCACAAATGGGTGTTAGAAAATGCACCTAATCAAACAAGTAGAGAAAACAAAAGAAAAGAAATGGAGCTATGAGGTTGCCGTCGAAAATGGAATTCAAAAATTGAAAATGAATTAGAAGAAAATTAAATGAAACACCCGGCTTATTTAAGGGCATTAATTTCAAAATTTTGGAGTTAAAATTTGGTTTATTTGGTTGTTAGGCTAAATGGAAATTTAGAGAATTTGAAAGGGAAATTTTGGAATGAAAATGTTTGGTGTGAGGGTAATTTTGGAAGTGAAGAAGGAAATTAAAAATAATAATAAAAAATAAAAAGAGAAATATCTCTCATTCTTTCTCCTCGATTTTTTTCCTCACCCTTCTTCCTTATCTTTTTATTCTTCTTCTTCTTCTTCTTTTTTCCTTATTTTCTCCCTCTCTTCCCCAAATTCACTCACACTCTCTCTCTCTTCCTTCCGAAAACACGAGCAAACCAAAGCCACCCACCTACGTTTCTTCTTCCGTCACCACGCCGTTGCTCCTCCACGAATGCCCATGGCTAGGCATGAAGGAATGAACGTTTCACTCCATAGCGGAAGAATTGGACCGTCTTTGATTTTATTTAAAATTAAACTAAAAATTAAGGTTACGCAAACTTACTTGGAGTAAATATGGAGATATTTCTGGGGGATCTTTATCTCTTTCATAAAATCTTCCTGGCTATGACTCGAACACAGGACCAAGGCTTGTGGGAGCCTCTTGAAAGAAAATCCACAAGGGATTGGAGAGGAAGAGGTCTAGAGAGAATTCTCTAATTCTCTATTGAGGAGATATGTGTTATGTCTAATGGCTCAACCCAAGGGTCCTATTTATAGAGAGACCAAGGAAAAATCTTTGTCATCATTAAAATATTATATTTTAATATCTAATATATTAAAATATATATTATATTTATTTGAATCTTATGCAAATCTCCTACGATATTTATTTATTTGAATCTTATTCAAATTCTAGAAATATCTTTTATTTAATGTATCTAATATACATTAATTATTTTAATATTTAATGTATCAAATGCAATAAATATATTTTCCTCTTATATATTTAATATATCTAATATATTAAATATTAATTTGAACATTTCAAATTTTTCTTTCAACTAAATTGATCTTTTAGTGTTACTATGAGCTAGAAAAGGGACTTTATGGACCTACAGATTATAAGCTCCAATGATATAAAATCAATTAATTAAACTCTTTAATTAATTAATTTTCCTTTATTAACTATAGGTCACTCCAATATAGACCTGGAGTTGCACTCTTATCCACTGTAGGACAAGTTGTGTCCATAGATATAATCATTACATGCAAGTTGATTCTTCACGAGTTGTTCGTAATTACAGCTGGGTCAAAAGTCCGTTCTATCCCTATAATTACATCTTACACCTTAAGTACCACCAATCCTCTAATGAATAATCTTTTTATAATCTAATTATAAACTAAGTCTCTCTCGTGCCAGTGAGAGGGTGAGGCCCCATTGTTGAAGTCTCGAAATCAGCAGTTAAGGGAACTACTCATCTACTTACCCTATATGGGAATGAGTGAATTCCATCTTGTGAGATTATGTTCCCAGCTCCCTATTTGGTCAAGTCCCCAAATGGTAGACATATTGAATCAGCTACAAAAGCCACTCTCTCCCATGCAAATCAAAGTACAAGCCCTCACAAGCAGGAGTTCATAACTCACTCAGGATTACGATCGAGTTGCATATGATCATCCTGATGAAATATTAATCTTCTTAATTAATGGATTTATAAAGAGAGATTAAATATTTTGTGGTCCAGTCTTACACAAACTCATTATATAAGATACCTTCACTCACATGTCTCCACATGAACGATTTGGATCAAATCATTTGTAACCATTATAAAGTGGGTCATATCAATAGTGTTACTAGGATAAGGCACCCAACCTTATCTATTACTATGACCCTTTAGGTTATTTCTTGAACATGATCCTCTCGTATGTCAAGGCTTTAGGGCATATAATGGATAAGATTACACTAATAACCTTGGATTTTTCGTATAATGAATAATATTATATTACAAATAAAATAATCAAAATTATTATTAATTATTAAATAAATTATTAATTACAAGGCTTTAGGGCATAAATCCCAACAGCGCGCACATCAGATCCACGAGCACATAGGCCCGTTGTAGCCACGCGCCGCCTCTCTGTCTTTCCTCGCATGTACACCCGGCGATAGGAGTGTTTCATACTAGTTTTTTCGGTGAACCAACACTCGGACAGCAGAGTGGGTGTGTTTTGGGGTCGTTTTCCAGCAAGCCCATTATTCGTACAATAGCTTTTAGTCTCGATTTGGCGTACATAAGTTTTTCAGCAACGATCCTAGTTGATTTTTGAATTTTAGAGTTGGTTTTAAGTACTAATTTGGTGATGGATTTTTAAGTATGATTTTAGATTATCCATAGGTTGTGGAAGTCGGATAGTCGAATGCGAATCAATTTGGCATTGACCCAACAAGCTTTTGATTTCGTTTCGGTAAGGAATTGTGGGTAAAGTCCTTTCTAAACCAATTGAACTCATGTTTGAATGTTAGAAATTAAACGCTAATTTTTGGAACCTGATTGTGTGTAGTTTTGGTTCCTTTAGAAGTCAATCTAGCAAGGAGTAAGTTTATACTTTGGGCAATTTAAGTTTCAAAGGAGACAATTGGGTTGTACCAAGTGAGGAATCTTTTCCAAATACCTTTTTGGTGATGCAAAAGAGTTTCTCGACGAAGGAGTTTTAATTTTGCTTATAATCACTTTTTGAGGTAAGTAGCCTAGTTTGGATAACTCCCTAATGCTTTGGTCATGGACTTCATAGATCTTGTAATGTATGTATGATTGCATGTTTAGGAGTATGGTTATTTTAAGCTTGTGCTTCAACTTGATGGACATTGGATGACATGCATAATAAGTTTCTCAAGCAGGAGGCTTATATTCTTCTGTACTTTAGCATGTGTAGAACCTTGAATGAGTTTTTGCTCGAGGTTTGTGATTGGGTGCCTTTGAATATGCTTCTTTCTAATATGTGCTAGAGAATTCAATGAGTTTTTGTACGTTGGATGATAGGCTTAGTAAAGGGCTTAAGTAGGGCCTCACTTTATTATGTTTTGGCATGGTATTTCAAGGAATTCAATGATTGAATTAAGTGGATTGCTATAGTCGTGATTGCTAGTATAGTATTCAAGGGGTCATGGTTATATATATGTTTTCTGGAATTAACTTGTTAGAGTGTGGTTATTGAGATGAGCTCCGAAATGCATGGATGATCGTGATCGTGGCTTCTCTATGAAGTATGGACGTGTGGGTAGTAGGTTTAAATTGTATAAACACGCATGTTTAGACTATCTATGATGTGTGGTTAGTGGCGGAATCCACAGTATTAGACTATTGGACAAAATGGTTTGGTGGTGTTTGCCTGAGATGTTTGGATATTGATTTGAGTATGGTATGTTTAAAGCGCTTGAATTTTTTGATTGAGGTTAGTTTCTTGGGATGTTGGGGGGAGTTGGTTGCGTGCAAGACGCTTGACTCGTTGGATTCATGGGTCGGCAAGTAAAACCCCCTAAGAGTATCTATTGTTCCAACCACTACTCAAGGTACTTGTGTTAGAATGGTTCCGAGCGCCTTGTTATACTTAGCAGGCTGTAGTGGGGCTTGGACGTTTGGGAGAGTAATGACCAGAATAGTTCCTATCATGTTTGCTTGAATAAACAAGAGGTGTAGTTGGTGGGTGGTGGTTTCGAGTTTGTGCCAAACCATATCTACCTACATGTATTTGTTGTTGTGCTCATGTTTTCAGTTATACTTGAAAGCTATGGGTTGGATTTGAGGGAAAGGTTGGCGACCTGTTGAGTGCCTAGGCATGGTGATATACCTTTTGGCATTCTAAGTGTGTTGCGAGTGAGAAGAAGATCGTTGGTTGGCATCACTTTTCCTCTCCCATATGAGGCATAGGTGTTGTGAGATATGAAGGACATGAAGGTTGCTTTCCCTTTTTTCTCTAGTTAGCTTAGGGGGCGATTCTCCCATTGTGATGAGTGTGAAAGTTTCTTTCCTTTATTGAGTGATGTTAGCTTAGGGGGCGATTCCCCCATTATGATGAGTGTGAGAGTTATTTTCCTTTACTGAGTGATGTTAGCTTAAGGGGCGATTCCCCCATTGTGATAAGTGTGAAAGTTGTTTTCTTTTACTGCATGATGTTAGCTTAGGGGGCGATTCTCCCATTGTGACGAGTGTGAGAGTTATTTTCCTTTACTGAGTGATGTTAGCGATTCCCCCATTGTGATGAGTGTGAGAGTTGTTTTCCCTTACTAAGTGATGTTAGCTTAGGGGGTGATTACCCCATTTTGATTAGCATGAGGGTTGCTATCCTTCACTGCATTGGGCCTAGGTTACATGACTCGCAGGTGTAGCACGAGGCAATACCAAAGAGGGGTAGGCTTGGGGTAAGGTGGGTAGGCACTTAGCTAACTTAAGTGAATGTTTAAGACTGAGCTGGAGCCTGTGAGCTAAGGACAAAGCCTCTTTTGTGTGGTTTTCAACTTTAGACCCTTTAGTGGACTGCTTACTGAGTAAGTTTATACTCACTCTTGCTACTTTGTTTGTCTTTTCATATGGCGCACAACCACAAGGTGAGTGACAGAGGTGAGGACTTGACAAGGCTATGGAGACACCGAAGTTCTGTCCATGGTCTAGTGTCTAGTTTTGTTGTTCTTTATTGGGTGGTTGGCCTGTAAATCCTAAATTCGTAGTTTTTCTTGTTTCGTGTGTTTAGTGAAAATTTCTTGGTTTTTGTGTCTGTTGGATGAACTCAGCATATTTTATCATAGTCTGATAGATGCTAAGTGTTTTCTCTGAGATATTGAAGTGTTTTTATTCCTATCAGGTCTTTGTAAATTTTGGTTTTTCTTAGAGGTACGGCTGTCATGCTGTTGAAATTTCATGCATGAGCGGTAACTTTGTTGTGCTTTCGCTTTAGAGGGTTCAATTTTTAGGGTCGTTACATTAAAACTTTTAATGATGCGTACTTTTGCGCATAACTCAAGTATACGGATCAAGTAATATAGTGATTATGAGTATACGGGTATCGTCTCCTTAGGGATTAGAATTGTTAATTTGTTCAATTACTAGAATACTCTTACTTAACTTTATTTAGAGAACAAAATCAAAGCAGACAAGCAAAACTAAACAACTAACCTAGAAAGCAATGATAAACGGAGACACAAAAATAACAGGTAATTCTATGGGTGTTGGTTTCATTCTTTGTACTTTAATTTACTTAATCAATCAAGAAAAATTAAATGTTCAATTCATAAGTCTAGAAGCCTAAAAACATGGAGACTCCCGTCAGTCTCCTCCAATCTTAAGTCCTAAATTAACTAACCTAGGTGTCCCTAGTACTGGCTAATTAGCACAAGGCATTAAGACTATTCATCATGGACCTCTATTGATTAATTATTAGTCTCGCTATCACTCAGGTAATTAACCAATAGTCATGCATTCGATTCTTGCGTAAACTTTTCTTTGTCGAGTTTCCACTTAGAAAACGAATTGATTAAACAGTGTTCACTGAATTAACCTTTATCATCAACTACAATTAATTACCCATTAATCCAGCTATCACTCGAGTAGCTAATTAATTACGCATTAAGCTAAACTAAGTATCCTCTATCAAGCTCAACTTAGACATACCTCAATTAATTAAAGAACTCTATTTAAAAGAATTAATACCTAAATGCATAAATTAACACAAACACCAATTAAGCCATAATTACTACTTAATTAAGCAAATAAAGTGCAATAGTCCAAAGAATTACAACAACCCATAGAATTTAGGGCTATTTGGGGCGGATAGTTGGTTATAATAGTCTATGGTTATTATAGTGTGTGAGGTTATAATAGTCTGTATTTGGAGCTTAGAGTATTTTAGTCTTGGTTCAGAAAGTTTGTGTTTAGAGTGCGATTCGTTTAACAAAGAGTTATGAAGGCTGTGTTTAGGCTGACAGTTTTTTTTTCAACTTTTCTTTTGTATTACACAAGTAATGCTATATTAAATATCAATTTTTTTAAATTTAAATAAAAAATATTTGTTCCACGATTTTACCATTTTGGAGTTTGAGATGCACAAAAGAATTGCTATCATTCATTATATAAGCTCCATATTTGGAGATGTACAATGACAACCTATCTTCTAACTCCATGGGTACAAAAAAAAAAGAGTTTTCAAGGAGTGATAGTTGTCGAGCCACCACCAGGATGGCACAAAATAATATCATAATACATACATAGTTCCAACAAAAATAAGATAATTTTTTATCATTCAAAAAAATTATGTGAAGAAGGATTAATTAGTCGTGTTTCTCGAGGAGGAGCTAGCAGTAGTTCAATTTTTGTAGGATTGGTATGGCAATTGTTCAATAATAGGGTTTCTTCAAACTTTATTAAACTTTTTTTTAGGTGATTTGAATTAAACAAATTAACACACTTTTTACAAACAATGTATTCAACCAAGAATTCATGCAAATAAAGTTACTTCAAATTAAATGAGAAATTAACACCAAAAATGATTTTAAACACCCTATTTAATTCTAAAAATAAGATTGGTAAAGAATATGCAAAGATAAAATTCTTCCAACCAAAATAAACATAAAAGAGCAACTAATTTTATGCAATATAATATAACAACAAACTAAATGCAAAAACTAAATAAGATAGGGATAGAGAGATTGACACTAAAAAATTTATAGTGGTTCGTTACAACCCAGCCTACTCCACTCCCCAAGCTTCTCTTGGGTATTTCACTAGAACAACAAACGACCCTTTCCACGGCTTAGAGTCCAATCGTTAACACATTCCTTTTGCAGAACCAAGAACAAACCCGATCCTTTCCACGTTCCAGATCAAACTGCTACAACCTCTTTTTTTCGGGATCAAGAGAAACCCTTACAATAGATTGAAAAAAGTAGAAACAATCTCACAAATTCTCTCAAAAGAGTAAAATGCACAAATTTAAACTCACAACTATGTAAGAAAGGATTTCTTACAAGTAAAAACCCTCAAATGGCTAAGAGAAATTAAAAAATGGAAGCTCAAAAATTCACTAAAAATGGTGAAAATGCTCTCCAAGAAGAATATAATTTTTTTCTGTTTTATCCAATGTTTTTCAAACCTTAAATAGAGGAGAAAACCAAAGCTAGTTGCTTCTGCCACGTGCCAGCTTCTAATTAGCTGCAAAAAATAAATTAAAAAAATAATATTATAATAGTAAATAATATTATAATATTATTATAATAATAAAATAATATTATAATTATAATGCCCGGCAATTTTTATTGGATTATTATTTGGATTTATGTGTTACATGGAAATTTTATTCTATGGTTTTAATTTTTGGTTGTATGTGAAATTGAAAGTGGGAAAGGGCAAAAAGGGAATGGTTATTGTGTGGTTGTAATGGATTTGAAAAATAAAGGGAGTTTGGTTGGAATTAAAAAAAAAAAAGAGAGAGAGAAAAGGAATGTGGTCAATTTCCCTTTTCTCTCCCCTTCTGACGCCACTCTCCCTCTTGTTTTCCCTTTTTTAGTTTTTATTTTATTTTCCTTTATTCTCTCTCTCTCTCCCACCCATTAGAACCGTGTGAAGACCCCCCTCCCCATCTCCTTCGTCTCACGAATAGCAACAAACCATTGCTACCTCCCTCTCCCTTCGCTGGACCCATGCCATGCCAGCCCTAGCTGCTGCACATGCTGGAGCCATCACTTGCTGTCCCATGCACCGAATTTGCACACCGCCACCAACACCCAGCTCCTTCTGTCTCGTCGTCGTCCATCCACCGATTGTAGCCTTTCCTCTTTCTCGATTGCACATACAACAGCGTGCGTGTGCGTTTGGGGTCGTTTTTCGACAAACCAACATTTGCATAGTCTATTTTCCTGCGTCTTTTTTATTAGGTAAGGTTTCGACACTGATTTAAGGTTGATTTATGGAATTATAGGGGCTGATTTATTTATTAAATGGCCATCTAAAGTGACCCGTTGACTGTCAACTCAAAATACAGGACACCCATCGCTTTTGGAGATCATTTGGGACATTTTGGAGGCGCTTTAAGCCACTGTACAGCTCTGGTGGGGTAAAATTAAGTGGAATTTTGATGGATTACTAATACAGTAAGGCCAAACACTAATTGGATTATAATTGGATGCATACTTAGGTCATTCTGTGAAATTTTAGGGGTTGTTTTGATAAGTTAAATTGACCCTTAATTTTGTTGGATTAAATTGAAGGATAACACTTGAAGAGAAGGCCAAACTTTGGAATTGGGTGGTTTGACACATATTCCAACAAGCTTTTACATAGTAGAAATGTGAGATTTTCACCACATTTAAGGCAAACCCCCAAAAATAATTTATTAGAATTTAATTGGGTAATTTTAGCCCTACGCCATGATTTAATTTTGTGCTACTTTACTGTTGCTAGGTGTTACTGAATATTTTTCAGAAAGAGATTTTTGGTGCTTGGATTATTATTAATTACTTTTGCTTAAATGTATGTAGCTATTTGGACCTAGCCCTTTAAGATATTATTTAAATTTTTGTTAATGTTGGAGCATTGTGATTTATGCAAGCATGTCTGAGATGTGTATTTGGAGCATGTAGTGCTTGGTGGACTTGCTCTGAAATTTCTATCTTGAGTTATTGCCTAAACATGTGGCTATAATGGTTTAGGAGCTTAAAGTTGAAAGTTAAGTGTTGTTGGCATGCGTAGTTCCTTGATTGTGTCTGATTTCACTTTTGCAATTAATTTGTTGTTATATTATATTGCATAAAATTAATTATTTTTTTTATGTTTATTTTGGTTGATAGAATTTTATCTTTGCATATTATTTACCAATCTTGGTATTAGAATTAAATAGGATGTTCGGAATTGTTTGTATGAAATTTACATGAATACTTGTTTAAATTAATTGTGTTGCAAAAAGTGTGTTAATTTGTTTAATTGAGCCCACATTAGCAAAAAATTTAATAGTTTGAAGAAACCCTATTCACCCCTCCTTTAGGGTTGTCATACGTGTCCTAAAATTGGTATCAGGGTGGTTGCTCTTTTGATAAAATTATTTTTTAAATATTATTTTGATACTTAAAATATCTTATTAATATTTTGAAAAATTATTTCAAAACCTTAATTGCTTAGAACTACGGCAACTTTAGATTTTCTTAAAAGTTATTGTATTGATAAACCTCCTTTCTTGGATGGTAGAAAATATTGTGTTTGGAGAAAGAGAATGAAAACTTTTTTGCTTGCTATTGATTCAATATTTTGTATGTTAGCGAGGACAATTTATCAAAATTGAAATTGGATAATAAATTGCTTAAATTGATCTCTTTTAATGCCCAAACCATAAATATTATCTATTGTGCATTAGATAGAAAAATATGTGATGAAATTTTACATTTTATTTATTCATATAATGTTCTAAATTTACTTGATAATGTGTATAATGTTGAAAAATATTCTTGTATACTAATGATTTATTTGATCTAATGGAGAATCATAGCTCTCAAAATCAAGAAAGATTTCATAAAGTGGGAAAGGAAAAATGTGATGGAGCCTTCCTATGCTTGATGGGTCGTTCGGATAATGATTCAAGTTATGAAAGTGATGAGAAAGAGGTAAATAATGAATCTCCTTCTTATGATGAATTATTTGATGCATTTGAAAGCATGCAAAGTGATTTAGAAAAGCTTGGTTTTAAATATGTCAAACTATCAAAGAAGTATAAAACTTTGTTTATTGAGAATAACTCTTTGATAGATGAAAATGCATGTTTGAAAAGTTGAGCTAATAATGTATTGTTGCATAATGAAATTGATGATTGTTATGATAAGAAAAATGCATTGAATGATAGAATCAAGTTTCTTGAAAAAGAGAATGAGGATCTCAAATGTTTATCATGTGAATTAAAAATTGAATTGAGTGATTTGAGGAATAAAAATGAGGAAAATGAATCTTGTTCATTTAAATTAAAAGATGAAATTTCTAGCCCAAAAGATAAAATTATTAACTTGAAAACTAGCAATACATATTTAGAAAATGATAAATTTGCCTTTATTGACAAGATTAAATTTCTTGAATGTGATAGTCATGAGAAAAATGATCTTTTACATGTGCTTAAAGAAAAACAATTTCTTGCTAATAAAGAGCTTGAAATTGCAAAAGAATCCATAAAGAAATTGATTATTAGGGCACAAAAATTAGATATGATTATTGTCATGGGTAAACCTGTTAATGATAAAAGGGGATTAGGCTATGTAGATGAAAATTCTTCATCTAGTTCAGAGACTATTTTTGTTAAAGCTACTCCTAGTATGCCTAAAGATGCTTTACCCAATGTGCCTAATCTTGTTAATTGTAAATTTGTGCCAAAACATGAAAATATAGAAATGTCCATGAATTTGTGCCTAGACAAGTTTATGCTAGATCAAAATGTGCTTATAATGTGAAAAATGTGCCTAAGCATGAAAAGCCTAGATGTATCCATAAAAAATCAAATTTTTAGCCTAAACATTATCATGCTTTATCCAAATGTATGTATAGTGCTAAATTTGTTCATAATCATGAAAATGCTAGAGATATGCATATGAAATCAAATTTTGTGCCTACATATCATTATTGTGTAGTTAAAGGTCCTATTAAACCTAATTGTTTCAAATTGAAAAATACTCCTAGAAATAATTTATTGAATAAAATGTTTTGAAAAATCATTTTGTTAAAAAGAAATTCTTACCTAATGTTGTTTGTTATTCATTTGGCAAAGTTGGTCATAAATTCAATACTTGTTATTTGTCAAAATTGAATGCTATTAATGTTGGAACAAATTTAAAATGGGTTCCAAAATCCATGTGCAAAAGCTTCTACAACAATCTCCACATCCATCTTCACATCACCGCCACCATCCGACACCACTTTTTCTTTTTCAACTTTACTTTTTCTTTTTCAAACTTTGTAATAAATACATTAGACTTTTATGTTTTAGATAGATTTAAGCTTACGCACGTTGAAGTTTAGGTTTTTGTTTTTATATTATTTTCCTTTTCAAAGTTAGGTAAAAGTTAGGTTTTACTTTTTGACTTTTATGTTTTTCTAGACTTTTGAGACAAGGTATTTATTACCTTTTGTCTTTTAGTATTTTATTTTCAAAGTAAGGTTTCGGTATTTATTACCTTGACCTTTGTGAATGATGATTGAGATAAGGGTTTGTCTTATCCTCTCATCCATATCCGTTACTCAATTAGTTTCAAATTCAGTTTAGAGTCCGGGCTCTATAAAAGAGTTCCAAATTGTATTCAATAGGCAGAGGCGGATAATCTAGCAAAAGAGAAGAAGCAAAAATCTCTCTAAGCTATCTATTCGCAAAACACTTGTATTCTGCAAAGATCCTAATTCTCCTATCCTTTTAGCAATCTGAGCATAGATTGTGGGATTTGGGAGCAATTGGTATCAGAGCCTTACTCATTATTCAATAAACACTCCAATCTTTGAAGCAATTTCCTTTGTTTCAAATTTTTGCGTTTCTTTGATTTAATTTATTAAATCTTTTTAATTTTTAAAGTTAGAATTAGTATTGATTAAACTCAATACAATTCTTCTTAAGTTTCTCTCTGTGGTCGTTCCGTCAGCCCTTCCGTCAGTAGGCGTTGGTAAGCGCAAGGTGTTCCAGGCAGCAAGGCGTAAGACCGTTGGTAAGCCGCGTGTTCCAGTCTACAGTCGGGTAGTTCGTGGAGAGAGAAACGTTTGAAGGATTTTATTGTTCTTAAACAATATTATTTTTATCTTTAATCTTTAATTTGATTTTATGAATTATGTCTAAGTTACTCAAATCTTTGTTACCAATAAAATTACTCAAAGGAGAGAGTTCTTCTTCATCTACTCAATTGGCTCAAACTACTCAAGAAGACGATGCTCATAAAGCAGAGTCAAACGGTGACGAACTCGCCAGCACTACAAATGAATTACTCTAGATAGCTAAAGTGGAGCAACAATTAGCTAACTGGAATATTCCAAAATTAGACCCAACAACGGTCTATTACAAATCCACCTTCAATTTTACTCAAGAATGGGGAGTAAAGATTTTTGAAGACAAGATTGCTGTCCACAACAATCCTGAGTCTTTGAATCTCCTCACCAGGAATCAAATCCTTTCACACAGAGAGGATTACTCATATATGCATCTTGGATTAGTCCAGGTTGCTATCAAGCCGCTGTTCAGAACCGGCCTTAATACCCCTATCCTTCTCACCCTGAGGGATAAGAGGTTTCTACGGTTTCAAGACTCTCTTTTAGCGATGGTTGAAACCAATTTGGAAAGCGGACCGGCATATTTCAATTGTTATCCATGCTATCCGCTATCTCTTCAAGATCCCAGAATATTAAATTCATTAATTCTGGATGTATACTTCAAAGATCTGAACATGCAACCAGATGCTCATGCATTCGTTGTCATATTCAGGCTATGCTATCGCCTAATGAAGACGGAGATAGCTCCAAGAGCCTTAAGGGGTTCCCCGAAGGGCAAAACCATACTCCTTGAAGCTAATGTTGCGAGATCTAATATTCAGGTCCCGAAAACATTACATTGGTCAGACATAACTCGGAATTCTCATTGGATACTCGAACGGGCTATCGCTCCAGCAGTACCACCTCCGAAGTCTGCCACTCAACTAGTTGAGCATCCAGATGGAACTGTTGAGATAAGTTTCACCCAAGAAACTCCATCAGTTTCAAAAGTATCAACTTTTGCTCCATCCAGGCAAAGCACCTCCGATTTTGAAGGAGAAGCTTCATCTTCCAGAAGCTTCGAACCTCAAGATCCATTGAGAAGATCTTTATCTGCAAAGATTAACTCAGTGGACTTTGCTCCTCGCATACCAGAAACAACATATGTGAGGACAAATTCTCCTACTCAATCAGATATGGATGTCAGAAGCCAATTCAATGAGCTCAACGTCATATCTGAAGGATTCAAGGTAAACATGGAATTCTTAAAAAAGGATTTCATGGACTTGAAATGGAAAATGCCCATAAAGTTTTTCTTTAAGGCATATGAAAAAGAAGAAAGAGAAGAATTCAAAGCTACATGGATCTCTACCATGGAAGCCCTTGAACAGAATATTCCTTTCTTTCAATGGTTCGCCGATCGAAGAAATTATGATGAACAGGTGAACGTTATAAAAGAATTTCTCTGGAAGACTCAAGAAGGAGAAGTTTCTAGTACTCATCCACCCATGGAACAAATTGAATTCAGAAATTCCAAGGGAAATCTAGTTGTTGCCTCTCCATTCAAGCAACTGACTTTGGAAGAGGAAAACAAAAACCCCTCTAAAGGAATTCGAGGAGTTTTTGCTCAAAACAACTTCACAAACAAGATGCTATCCACTATGGCTGAGCAAATGGATCGTATTGAGGAGAAGGTTTTCACTCCTCCAAAGATTCAAAAGCCTCTCAGGATAGGATCATCTGGAATCCCAATTATTGAGGATACTCTCTCAAACTTTGGAAGGATTCCAGGAGGGTCAGTTCCATTATTAAAAAAAAAAGAAGAAATCTTGCTTGAATCAATTCAACAAGAGCTCAACAGGCTTAATGGAAAGTCTCCTCAAATCAACGTACTCAATGATGACGAGATAGCTGATATAATTGCAGAGATGCAGCAAGCAGCAAACTCAGATGAAGAGCCTAGAGAAATAAATAGAATCTCTATGCATTCAAAAAGTAACCCAAGGACTTATTATCCAAGGGCTACTCACCCAGATCTGACAATAGAAGACCGAAATCATGTAATGGGCAGTTCATTTGATGGCTCATCCATTCATGAATGGAATATTGACGGTCTTTCTCAATATTTGATCATGAATCTCGTCCAAGAAATGTTTGTTGCCAATGCAGCATACACTTCAAAAGGCGCAACTGATCATCAAATTGCCAAGCTTCTTGTTGCTGGATTTACTGGCATTCTAAGAGGATGGTGGCAAAATACCTTTTCTGATGAAGAAAGGAATCAAATTCTTACTCATAGATCTTCTATCGAAGAATCAGATACCACAAGAACAGTAAGAGAAGTTGGAGAATCTTCTTCTACTGCTCAAAGTAGAGCAACAGGCGTCACTGCTGCAGCTCTTTCTTCAGCACTCTCGGCTACATCACCCACAAGGAGAGGGTATAAAGATGATGCCGTAACTACTCTTTGCTTTAGCATAATCAAAGCTTTTGTTGGAGACAACAATGATTATGTTAATCAAGTAGGAGAATACCTTCAAAGACTGACTTGTCCAAAGCTCCAAGACTTTGAATGGTATAAGCAGACTTTCCTAACAGAAGTCTACAAGAGAACGGATGCCCATAGCCCGTTCTGGAAAGAAAGATTCATAGTCGGATTACCAAAAATATTTGGCTCCGAACTTCTACTCCATCTCCGAGAATTTTATAAAGGACAAATTCCATGGAGCTCGGTCGCTTATGGCGAGCTTTGCCATTTCGTCATTAGCCAAGCAGGAAAGCAATGCCTTGAAGCTGCTCGGCATGAAAAGCAAAACAAGTCCAAAGAAAGAAAACAAGAATTTGGGCAGTTTTGCAAGATATATTACTATCATCCTGAAGCTCCGTCTGTCAGGAAAAAGAAGATGCTTAATCAAGCCAAAATTCATTACTCAAACTATCGGCAAAGATCCAAGACTAGCAGACCATATGCTAAGGGTCCTTACCGAAAAGTTCAATATAGCAGAAGGAATCCTACTGTTAGTAGGAATTTTTCAAAAAGACCTTCTTCAAAAGTCCAGTGCTACAAGTGCAGAGGATTTGGGCATTATGCTCCAAAATGTCCCATGAAGAAGAGAATCAATGAACTTAGTATCAAAGAAGATATTAAGAATGAGCTACTTCAAATAGTACGAACAGATTCTGAAGATTCAGTTTATGAAGATTCAGAAGAAGATCAAGTACTACAACTCCTGGAAGAATCTGATACAGATATTTCCGAAGGAGAGTTACCTCATAAACCTGACTGTAAAGGAGGAAGATTTTGCGGTTGCTTTAACTGCATAAATGTCCTAACTAAGGATCAGGAATTACTATTTGAGGCGGCTGAACAAATTGCAGATGCCAACCTCAAAAGGAATATACTCATTCGTCTGAAGGAATCTCTTCAGAAAGAAAAAGAATATGCTTCGGATGATACTCATTATCCGAACATCGAAGATGTCTTTTCCCTTTTCAAGAAGGAAAGACAAGAAATCAAAGCTTCAGATTTGAATTCTGAGATCAATAAACTCAAGGAGGAGGTTAAGAAGCTTCGCCTTGATTATCAAAAGGACATAGCACAATTGTCCATCGAAGTTGCTATGATTAAATCAAATCAAGCAACTACTTCAACAGCTCAAGTAGATGGAGAACTTTCAGAATCTTCAGCAGAAGAAGAACAGTTCTTATCCACCTTGCAAAAAGTCCAGTATCAGAAATGGTATGTTAAAGTATCATTACGGGTACAAGACTTTTCAATTAATGCAATTGCTCTAGTTGATTAAGGAGCATATCAGAATTGCATTCATGAAGGCATCATTCCTTCAAGGTATTTCGAAAAGACAATGGAAACCTTGAGAGGGGCAAATAATCAGCCTTTGTTCATCAAGCACAAACTTCCAAAAGTTCATATATGCAACAACGGAGTTTGCTTTGTGACCTCATTTCTATTAGTCAAAAACCTAAATCAAGCAGTGATTTTAGGTACACCATTTATCACTCAATTATATCCATTACAGGTAACAGATGATGGAATCTGTTAAACGATCT
The DNA here is from genome assembly GCA_033996785.1 of Trichosanthes truncata. NCBI lineage: Eukaryota > Viridiplantae > Streptophyta > Magnoliopsida > Cucurbitales > Cucurbitaceae > Trichosanthes > Trichosanthes truncata. Next base: position 33,172,081 of record JAWPNB010000009.1, read on the forward strand.
TGGATAAAGAAATTATATTCAAATTTATCGACCCATTAAGAGAAAGTAATCTTAATGTTGTTGATAAGATCAACCTCAAGAAGAAGCAGATTGACTATCTGAAAGAAGAAGTCAGCTTCAAGAAAATTGAAGAACAACTTCAACTACCTGGAATCCAAAGAAGAATCCAGATAATTCAAAAGCAAATTGAACAACAAATTTGCTCCACTCATCCAGATGCTTTCTGGTCAAGGAAGAAACATATGGTGACTTTACCATATGTAAAAGATTTCAAAGAATCGAATATTCCAACAAAGGCGCGGCCCATCCAGATGAATTCTGAATTATTAAGCCACTGCCGAAAGGAGATCGATGAATTACTCAAAAGAAAGCTGATAAGACCATCCAAGAGCCCATGGTCATGTGCTGCTTTCTATGTCAATAACCAGGCCGAAAAGGAGCGTGGCGTCCCAAGGCTGGTAATCAACTATAAACCCTTAAACAAGGTTTTGGAATGGATAAGGTATCCAATTCCCAACAAAAATGATTTACTCAAACGAATTTCCAATGCGAAATTATTTTCAAAGTTCGATATGAAATCTGGATTTTGGCAAATACAGATTGTCGAACAAGATAGGTACAAAACAGCATTTAATGTACCTTTTGGTCAATACGAATGGAACGTTATGCCCTTCGGGTTAAAAAATGCTCCATCCGAATTCCAAAAGATCATGAATGATATTTTGGAACCTATTCAAGAATTTTCAATTATCTATATTGATGATGTTTTAATCTTTTCATCAAATATAGATCAACATTTTGGCCATTTAAAAAGCTTTATTCAAACCATAAAACATAATGGTTTAGTAGTTTCAGCCAAAAAGCTAAAACTTTTTCAAACAAATACTAGATTTCTTGGTTTTGATATCCATCTAGGTTTATTAAAACCTATTCAAAGATCTCTAGATTTTACTCAAAATTTTCCTGACGAAATTTTAGACAAAACCCAGTTACAAAGATTTTTGGGTTGTCTAAATTATGTTTCAGATTTTATCAAGGATCTTCGACCTATTTGCAAACCACTTTTTCAAAGGTTGAAGAAAGAAACTATTCCATGGGGACCCACTCAAACAACGACGGTCCAAAAGATAAAAGATTTAGTCAAAAGTATTCCCTGCTTAAGTCTTATCGACGAAAAAGCAGATCTTATCGTAGAAACTGATGCATCTGACATTGGATATGGAGGAATCCTTAAACAGTGTCTCGATAAGAAGGAATCAATAGTACGTTTCCACTCCGGAGTGTGGAATAGTACACAACAAAATTACTCAACAGTGAAAAAATAAATTATGGCTATAGTTTTATGCGTCCAGAAATTTCAAGGTGATTTAATCAATAAATCGTTTTTAATAAAAACCGATTCTCAAAGTTCTAAATTTATTTTAGAAAAAGATGTCAAAAATTTGGTTTCAAAACAGATTTTTGCCCGTTGGCAAGCAATATTATCATGTTTTGATTTTCAAATTTTGTCTATAAAAGGGTCTCAAAACCCTCTTGCAGATTATCTTTCGAGAGAACATCTCTCAAAGAACACTCTCTCTCCTCCTGAGAGAATTTCTCTCTCCAGAGAACCTCCCTCTTCTCAAAACTCTGAAAGAAAGCTAGTATGCTCTGAGGTTGCAGCTTAGTCTGATCTTCCTCATCAGAAAACTTAATTTCATATTCAAGTTTCCATCTTCAAAAACTCATCATGAGTTCAAGAAAAGGAAAAGGAATTGCTTCCTCTTCCACTTCAAAGGGAAAGGCTACCGCCTCCTCCTCAAATACTCAAAGATCTACTCCAGTGCGTATCGATGACTTTGCTTTTCCCGATACTTCCTTTACTCCAGTACGAACACGTGCTCAACGTCGTTCTGCCTCAATAAGAATACAGGAGCCTTCAGCTCCACCAGCTACTCCATCTGTTGCAGGTTCTTCAACCTACAACTCTGTTGTGTCTCCACCGACACGTTTTACTCCAAAACCTGAAATTTCAGGATATTTCCAAAAAGCTCATGTAATCACTGAGATCCCGATCGAACCAGAATGGGACTCTGAAAGCTTTACTGAGTTAACCTCCCATATCTATCCCGGTGATTGTTGCTTCATGCCGGAAATCCTTTCAAAAACACGGCAGTTTTATGAATTAATTCTTATTGATTCAAAATCTGCTGAAATTACTCATATACCGGACAGGAATAATCCTTCCGTAATTTCTTACTCAAAACTCAAAATCTTTAGAGTTATTACTCCTCAAAGGTGGAATCAAAAAATCTATACCGAAAAACGCTTTTCAATTCGGTATGATCCACCATCTTACTCATATAGAGACTATGTAAGAGCATGGACAACCGTCCTTTGGTACCGTGCTTATAACCACTCTTGGTTCATCCAGTTCTGCCGACAGGCTCATAAACACCAATACCCTATATGGTTTATGACTTGGTGGCATAACTTTGGCCTTTCTCCAGAAATTTTTCCTGCTCCTGTTCAGGAATCATTCCATTATTTTTTCTCAAAATATATTCAAAAACGTTTATCCATTAACCTTTCGGTTTTCCCTTCATTTCCAAGTTCCATGGATTTTTTGCTGGAACTTAACTACTCAAAACCTTCACCTTAATCATAAATATCTGGTGAAGACTCTCAAAAATAAATGGTGGGACAAATTTAATGTCACCAACATTAATCTTCCTCAAATCAAATCTTGGTTTATCAACATACCAGAAAATCAAGATTTTTCAAAGAAAGCACAGCAAGAATTCCAGAAAAATAAGGCTGCCTTACTTGCTTCCCTTGCTCAAACAGCCACAGAAGCTGATCTTCAAAGATTTCTCCTCCAGAACTCAAACGCAAACAGATCGTCATCTCCACCTCTTTCCATCATTGATGACGACGATGACGACATCAATCTTAGTGATCCATAATCACTGAATAGACCGAAATAGTCTTTAAACTACCATTAGACCGAAAAGTCGTTAAACTACAAATTTACTCAAATAATCACTGAATAGACCGAAAAGTCGTTAAACTACGAATTTACTCAAAAATTACTCAAGTTGATATCTTTCTTCAAATGGAGTTCCTTCTCCTAAAAGGACGGTATGGTTCCCGTTGAACCTCTAAAAAAAAAAAAAAAAAAAATCCATAGATGTATATTCTTCATCTGTAAATTTTATTTCCCGGTAAATTCTTAAATTTGTACAGTTTCGAAGAAATCCATGTATATTCCAACCCGATTTCTTCAGTAAATACATGCTTTCCATAACAAAAGACACACGAAGAAACATTTCATCCCGATTCGAACTTTCAGTCTTGCGGCGCTTTCTTCAAAGGACCTGCTGCGGAGGACCGTTGCGACCATTTGGTGTTCCAGGCAGTATTGTAAGTCCGTTGGTAAGCCATGGCCTTGCCTCCTTGCCTCCTTGCCTGAGAAGATATCAATTCAAGATTTCAAGATTCGTTTCATGGAAGAAAATACAAGACACTTTATTAAAGTTATTTTTTAAAATATCTTTAATAAGGGGGGAGTATCCATGTGCAAAAGCTTCTACAACAATCTCCACATCCATCTTCACATCACCGCCACCATCCGACACCACTTTTTCTTTTTCAACTTTACTTTTTCTTTTTCAAACTTTGTAATAAATACATTAGACTTTTATGTTTTAGATAGATTTAAGCTTACGCACGTTTAAGTTTAGGTTTTTGTTTTTATATTATTTTCCTTTTCAAAGTTAGGTAAAAGTTAGGTTTTACTTTTTGACTTTTATGTTTTTCTAGACTTTTGAGACAAGGTATTTATTACCTTTTGTCTTTTAGTATTTTATTTTCAAAGTAAGGTTTCGGTATTTATTACCTTGACCTTTGTGAATGATGATTGAGATAAGAGTTTGTCTTATCCTCTCATCCATATCCGTTACTCAATTAGTTTCAAATTCAGTTTAGAGTCCGGGCTCTATAAAAGAGTTCCAAATTGTATTCAATAGGCAGAGGCAGATAATCTAGCAAAAGAGAAGAAGCAAAAATCTCTCTAAGCTATCTATTCGCAAAACACTTGTATTCTGCAAAGATCCTAATTCTCCTATCCCAAATCCCACAATCTATGCTCAGATTGCTAAAAGGATAGGAGAATTAGGATCTTTGCAGAATACAAGTGTTTTGCGAATAGATAGCTTAGAGAGATTTTTGCTTCTTCTTTTGCTAAATTATCCGCCTCTGCCTATTGAATACAATTTGGAACTCTTTTATAGAGCCCCGACTCTAAACTGAATTTGAATCTAATTGAGTAACGGATATGGATGAGAGGATAAGACAAACCCTTATCTCAATCATCATTCACAAAGGTCAAGGTAATAAATACCGAAACCTTACTTTGAAAATAAAATACTAAAAGACAAAAGGTAATAAATACCTTGTCTCAAAAGTCTAGAAAAACATAAAAGTCAAAAAGTAAAACCTAACTTTTACCTAACTTTGAAAAGGAAAATAATATAAAAACAAAAACCTAAACTTAAACGTGCGTAAGCTTAAATCTATCTAAAACATAAAAGTCTAATGTATTTATTACAAAGTTTGAAAAAGAAAAAGTAAAGTTGAAAAAGAAAAAGTGGTGTCGGATGGTGGCGGTGATGTGAAGATGGATGTGGAGATTGTTGTAGAAGCTTTTGCACATGGATACTCCCCCCTTATTAAAGATATTTTAAAAAATAACTTTAATAAAGTGTCTTGTATTTTCTTCCATGAAACGAATCTTGAAATCTTGAATTGATATCTTCTCAGGCAAGGAGGCAAGGAGGCAAGGAGGCAAGGCCATGGCTTACCAACGGACTTACAATACTGCCTGGAACACCAAATGGCCGCAACGGTCCTCCGCAGCAGGTCCTTTGAAGAAAGCGCCGCAAGACTGAAAGTTCGAATCGGGATGAAATGTTTCTTCGTGTGTCTTTTGTTATGGAAAGCATGTATTTACTGAAGAAATCGGGTCGGAATATACATGGATTTCTTCGAAACTGTACAAATTTAAGAGTTTACCGGGAAATAAAATTTACAGATGAAGAATATACATCTATGGATTTTTTTTTTTTTTTTTTTTAGAGGTTCAACGGGAACCATACCGTCCTTTTAGGAGAAGGAACTCCATTTGAAGAAAGATATCAACTTGAGTAATTTTTGAGTAAATTCGTAGTTTAACGACTTTTCGGTCTATTCAGTGATTATTTGAGTAAATTTGTAGTTTAACGACTTTTCGGTCTAATGGTAGTTTAAAGACTATTTCGGTCTAATGGTAGTTTAAAGACTATTTCGGTCTATTCAGTGATTATGGATCACTAAGATTGATGTCGTCATCGTCTTCATCAATGATGGAAAGAGGTGGAGATGACGATCTGTTTGAGTTTGAGTTTTGGAGGAGAACTCTTTGAAGATCAGCTTTTGTGGCTGTTTGAGCAAGGGAAGCAAGCAAGGTAGCCTTATTTTTCTGGAATTCTTGCTGTGCTTTCTTTGAAAAATCTTGATTTTCTGGTATGTTGATAAACCAAGATTTGATTTGAGGAAGATTAATGTTGGTGACATTAAATTTGTCCCACCATTTAATTTTGAGAGTCTTCACCAGATATTTATGATTAAGGTGAAGGTTTTGAGTAGTTAAGTTCCAGCAAAAAATCCATAGAACTTGGAAATGAAGGGAAAACCGAAAGGTTAATGGATAAATGTTTTTGAATATATTTTGAGAAAAATAATGGAATGATTCCTGAACAGGAGCAGGAAAAATTTCTGGAGAAAGGCCAAAGTTATGCCACCAAGTCATAAACCATATAGGGTATTGGTGTTTATGAGCCTGTCGGCAGAACTGGATGAACCAAGAGTGGTTATAAGCACGGTACCAAAGGACGGTTGTCCATGCTCTTACATAGTCTCTATATGAGTAAGATGGTGGATCATACCGAATTGAAAAGCGTTTTTCGGTATAGATTTTTTGATTCCACCTTTGAGGAGTAATAACTCTAAAGATTTTGAGTTTTGAGTAAGAAATTATGGAAGGATTATTCCTGTCCGGTATATGAGTAATTTCAGCAGATTTTGAATCAATAAGAATTAATTCATGAAACTGCCGTGTTTTTGAAAGGATTTCCGGCATGAAGCAACAATCACCGGGATAGATATGGGAGGTTAACTCAGTAAAGCTTTCAGAGTCCCATTCTGGTTCGATCGGGATCTCAGTGATTACATGAGCTTTTTGGAAATATCCTGAAATTTCAGGTTTTGGAGTAAAACGTGTCGGTGGAGACACAACAGAGTTGTAGGTTGAAGAACCTGCAACAGATGGAGTAGCTGGTGGAGCTGAAGGCTCCTGTATTCTTATTGAGGCAGAACGACGTTGAGCACGTGTTCGTACTGGAGTAAAGGAAGTATCGGGAAAAGCAAAGTCATCGATACGCACTGGAGTAGATCTTTGAGTATTTGAGGAGGAGGCGGTAGCCTTTCCCTTTGAAGTGGAAGAGGAAGCAATTCCTTTTCCTTTTCTTGAACTCATGATGAGTTTTTGAAGATGGAAACTTGAATATGAAATTAAGTTTTCTGATGAGGAAGATCAGACTAAGCTGCAACCTCAGAGCATACTAGCTTTCTTTCAGAGTTTTGAGTAGAGGGAGGTTCTCTGGAGAGAGAAATTCTCTCAGGAGGAGAGAGAGTGTTCTTTGAGAGATGTTCTCTCGAAAGATAATCTGCAAGAGGGTTTTGAGACCCTTTTATAGACAAAATTTGAAAATCAAAACATGATAATATTGCTTGCCAACGGGCAAAAATCTGTTTTGAAACCAAATTTTTGACATCTTTTTCTAAAATAAATTTAGAACTTTGAGAATCGGTTTTTATTAAAAACGATTTATTGATTAAATCACCTTGAAATTTCTGGACGCATAAAACTATAGCCATAATTTATTTTTTCACTGTTGAGTAATTTTGTTGTGTACTATTCCACACTCCGGAGTGGAAACGTACTATTGATTCCTTCTTATCGAGACACTGTTTAAGGATTCCTCCATATCCAATGTCAGATGCATCAGTTTCTACGATAAGATCTGCTTTTTCGTCGATAAGACTTAAGCAGGGAATACTTTTGACTAAATCTTTTATCTTTTGGACCGTCGTTGTTTGAGTGGGTCCCCATGGAATAGTTTCTTTCTTCAACCTTTGAAAAAGTGGTTTGCAAATAGGTCGAAGATCCTTGATAAAATCTGAAACATAATTTAGACAACCCAAAAATCTTTGTAACTGGGTTTTGTCTAAAATTTCGTCAGGAAAATTTTGAGTAAAATCTAGAGATCTTTGAATAGGTTTTAATAAACCTAGATGGATATCAAAACCAAGAAATCTAGTATTTGTTTGAAAAAGTTTTAGCTTTTTGGCTGAAACTACTAAACCATTATGTTTTATGGTTTGAATAAAGCTTTTTAAATGGCCAAAATGTTGATCTATATTTGATGAAAAGATTAAAACATCATCAATATAGATAATTGAAAATTCTTGAATAGGTTCCAAAATATCATTCATGATCTTTTGGAATTCGGATGGAGCATTTTTTAACCCGAAGGGCATAACGTTCCATTCGTATTGACCAAAAGGTACATTAAATGCTGTTTTGTACCTATCTTGTTCGACAATCTGTATTTGCCAAAATCCAGATTTCATATCGAACTTTGAAAATAATTTCGCATTGGAAATTCGTTTGAGTAAATCATTTTTGTTGGGAATTGGATACCTTATCCATTCCAAAACCTTGTTTAAGGGTTTATAGTTGATTACCATCCTTGGGACGCCACACTCCTTTTCGGCCTGGTTATTGACATAGAAAGCAGCACATGACCATGGGCTCTTGGATGGTCTTATCAGCTTTCTTTTGAGTAATTCATCGATCTCCTTTCGGCAGTGGCTTAATAATTCAGAATTCATCTGGATGGGCCGCGCCTTTGTTGGAATATTCAATTCTTTGAAATCTTTTACATATGGTAAAGTCACCATATGTTTCTTCCTTGACCAGAAAGCATCTGGATGAGTGGAGCAAATTTGTTGTTCAATTTGCTTTTGAATTATCTGGATTCTTCTTTGGATTCCAGGTAGTTGAAGTTGTTCTTCAATTTTCTTGAAGCTGACTTCTTCTTTCAGATAGTCAATCTGCTTCTTCTTGAGGTTGATCTTATCAACAACATTAAGATTACTTTCTCTTAATGGGTCGATAAATTTGAATATAATTTCTTTATCCAAGATCGTTGAACAGATTCCATCATCTGTTACCTGTAATGGATATAATTGAGTGATAAATGGTGTACCTAAAATCACTGCTTGATTTAGGTTTTTGACTAATAGAAATGAGGTCACAAAGCAAACTCCGTTGTTGCATATATGAACTTTTGGAAGTTTGTGCTTGATGAACAAAGGCTGATTATTTGCCCCTCTCAAGGTTTCCATTGTCTTTTCGAAATACCTTGAAGGAATGATGCCTTCATGAATGCAATTCTGATATGCTCCTTAATCAACTAGAGCAATTGCATTAATTGAAAAGTCTTGTACCCGTAATGATACTTTAACATACCATTTCTGATACTGGACTTTTTGCAAGGTGGATAAGAACTGTTCTTCTTCTGCTGAAGATTCTGAATGTTCTCCATCTACTTGAGCTGTTGAAGTAGTTGCTTGATTTGATTTAATCATAGCAACTTCGATGGACAATTGTGCTATGTCCTTTTGATAATCAAGGCGAAGCTTCTTAACCTCCTCCTTGAGTTTATTGATCTCAGAATTCAAATCTGAAGCTTTGATTTCTTGTCTTTCCTTCTTGAAAAGGGAAAAGACATCTTCGATGTTCGGATAATGAGTATCATCCGAAGCATATTCTTTTTCTTTCTGAAGAGATTCCTTCAGACGAATGAGTATATTCCTTTTGAGGTTGGCATCTGCAATTTGTTCAGCTGCTTCAAATAGTAATTCCTGATCCTTAGTTAGGACATTTATGCAGTTAAAGCAACCGCAAAATCTTCCTCCTTTACAGTCAGGTTTATGAGGTAACTCTCCTTCGGAAATATCTGTATCAGATTCTTCCAGGAGTTGTAGTACTTGATCTTCTTCTGAATCTTCATAAACTGAATCTTCAGAATCTGTTCGTACTATTTGAAGTAGCTCATTCTTAATATCTTCTTTGATACTAAGTTCATTGATTCTCTTCTTCATGGGACATTTTGGAGCATAATGCTCAAATCCTCTGCACTTGTAGCACTGGACTTTTGAAGAAGGTCTTTTTGAAAAATTCCTACTAACAGTAGGATTCCTTCTGCTATATTGAACTTTTCGGTAAGGACCCTTAGCATATGGTCTGCTAGTCTTGGATCTTTGCCGATAGTTTGAGTAATGAACTTTGGCTTGATTAAGCCTCTTCTTTTTCTTGACAGACGGAGCTTCAGGATGCTAGTAATATATCTTGCAAAACTGCCCAAATTCTTGTTTTCTTTCTTTGGACTTGTTTTGCTTTTCATGGCGAGCAGCTTCAAGGCATTGCTTTCCTGCTTGGCTAATGACGAAATGGCAAAGCTCGCCATAAGTGACCGAGCTCCATGGAATTTGTCCTTTATAAAATTCTCGGAGATGGAGTAGAAGTTCGGAGCCAAATATTTTTGGTAATCCAACTATGAATCTTTCTTTCCAGAACGGGCTATGGGCATCCGTTCTCTTGTAGACTTCTGTTAGGAAAGTCTGCTTGTACCATTCAAAGTCTTGGAGCTTTGGACAAGTCAGTCTTTGAAGGTATTCTCCTACTTGATTAACATAATCATTGTTGTCTCCAACAAAAGTTTTGATTATGCTAAAGCAAAGAGTAGTTACGGCATCATCTTTATACCCTCTCCTTGTGGGTGATGTAGCCGAGAGTGCTGAAGAAAGAGCTGCAGCAGTGACGCCTGTTGCTCTACTTTGAGCAGTAGAAGAAGATTCTCCAACTTCTCTTACTGTTCTTGTGGTATCTGATTCTTCGATAGAAGATCTATGAGTAAGAATTTGATTCCTTTCTTCATCAGAAAAGGTATTTTGCCACCATCCTCTTAGAATGCCAGTAAATCCAGCAACAAGAAGCTTGGCAATTTGATGATCAGTTGCGCCTTTTGAAGTGTATGCTGCATTGGCAACAAACATTTCTTGGACGAGATTCATGATCAAATATTGAGAAAGACCGTCAATATTCCATTCATGAATGGATGAGCCATCAAATGAACTGCCCATTACATGATTTCGGTCTTCTATTGTCAGATCTGGGTGAGTAGCCCTTGGATAATAAGTCCTTGGGTTACTTTTTGAATGCATAGAGATTCTATTTATTTCTCTAGGCTCTTCATCTGAGTTTGCTGCTTGCTGCATCTCTGCAATTATATCAGCTATCTCGTCATCATTGAGTACGTTGATTTGAGGAGACTTTCCATTAAGCCTGTTGAGCTCTTGTTGAATTGATTCAAGCAAGATTTCTTCTTTTTTTTTTAATAATGGAACTGACCCTCCTGGAATCCTTCCAAAGTTTGAGAGAGTATCCTCAATAATTGGGATTCCAGATGATCCTATCCTTAGAGGCTTTTGAATCTTTGGAGGAGTGAAAACCTTCTCCTCAATACGATCCATTTGCTCAGCCATAGTGGATAGCATCTTGTTTGTGAAGTTGTTTTGAGCAAAAACTCCTCGAATTCCTTTAGAGGGGTTTTTGTTTTCCTCTTCCAAAGTCAGTTGCTTGAATGGAGAGGCAACAACTAGATTTCCCTTGGAATTTCTGAATTCAATTTGTTCCATGGGTGGATGAGTACTAGAAACTTCTCCTTCTTGAGTCTTCCAGAGAAATTCTTTTATAACGTTCACCTGTTCATCATACTTTCTTCGATCGGCGAACCATTGAAAGAAAGGAATATTCTGTTCAAGGGCTTCCATGGTAGAGATCCATGTAGCTTTGAATTCTTCTCTTTCTTCTTTTTCATATGCCTTAAAGAAAAACTTTCTGGGCATTTTCCATTTCAAGTCCATGAAATCCTTTTTTAAGAATTCCATGTTTACCTTGAATCCTTCAGATATGACGTTGAGCTCATTGAATTGGCTTCTGACATCCATATCTGATTGAGTAGGAGAATTTGTCCTCACATATGTTGTTTCTGGTATGCGAGGAGCAAAGTCCACTGAGTTAATCTTTGCAGATAAAGATCTTCTCAATGGATCTTGAGGTTCGAAGCTTCTGGAAGATGAAGCTTCTCCTTCAAAATCGGAGGTGCTTTGCCTGGATGGAGCAAAAGTTGATACTTTTGAAACTGATGGAGTTTCTTGGGTGAAACTTATCTCAACAGTTCCATCTGGATGCTCAACTAGTTGAGTGGCAGACTTCGGAGGTGGTACTGCTGGAGCGATAGCCCGTTCGAGTATCCAATGAGAATTCCGAGTTATGTCTGACCAATGTAATGTTTTCGGGACCTGAATATTAGATCTCGCAACATTAGCTTCAAGGAGTATGGTTTTGCCCTTCGGGGAACCCCTTAAGGCTCTTGGAGCTATCTCCGTCTTCATTAGGCGATAGCATAGCCTGAATATGACAACGAATGCATGAGCATCTGGTTGCATGTTCAGATCTTTGAAGTATACATCCAGAATTAATGAATTTAATATTCTGGGATCTTGAAGAGATAGCGGATAGCATGGATAACAATTGAAATATGCCGGTCCGCTTTCCAAATTGGTTTCAACCATCGCTAAAAGAGAGTCTTGAAACCGTAGAAACCTCTTATCCCTCAGGGTGAGAAGGATAGGGGTATTAAGGCCGGTTCTGAACAGCGGCTTGATAGCAACCTGGACTAATCCAAGATGCATATATGAGTAATCCTCTCTGTGTGAAAGGATTTGATTCCTGGTGAGGAGATTCAAAGACTCAGGATTGTTGTGGACAGCAATCTTGTCTTCAACAATCTTTACTCCCCATTCTTGAGTAAAATTGAAGGTGGATTTGTAATAGACCGTTGTTGGGTCTAATTTTGGAATATTCCAGTTAGCTAATTGTTGCTCCACTTTAGCTATCTAGAGTAATTCATTTGTAGTGCTGGCGAGTTCGTCACCGTTTGACTCTGCTTTATGAGCATCGTCTTCTTGAGTAGTTTGAGCCAATTGAGTAGATGAAGAAGAACTCTCTCCTTTGAGTAATTTTATTGGTAACAAAGATTTGAGTAACTTAGACATAATTCATAAAATCAAATTAAAGATTAAAGATAAAAATAATATTGTTTAAGAACAATAAAATCCTTCAAACGTTTCTCTCTCCACGAACTACCCGACTGTAGACTGGAACACGCGGCTTACCAACGGTCTTACGCCTTGCTGCCTGGAACACCTTGCGCTTACCAACGCCTACTGACGGAAGGGCTGACGGAACGACCACAGAGAGAAACTTAAGAAGAATTGTATTGAATTTAATCAATACTAATTCTAACTTTAAAAATTAAAAAGATTTAATAAATTAAATCAAAGAAACGCAAAAATTTGAAACAAAGGAAATTGCTTCAAAGATTGGAGTGTTTATTGAATAATGAGTAAGGCTCTGATACCAATTGCTCCCAAATCCCACAATCTATGCTCAGATTGCTAAAAGGATAGGAGAATTAGGATCTTTGCAGAATACAAGTGTTTTGCGAATAGATAGCTTAGAGAGATTTTTGCTTCTTCTCTTTTGCTAGATTATCCGCCTCTGCCTATTGAATACAACTTGGAGCTCTTTTATAGAGCCCGGACTCTAAACTGAATTTGAAACTAATTGAGTAACGGATATGGATGAGAGGATAAGACAAACCCTTATCTCAATCATCATTCACAAAGGTCAAGGTAATAAATACCGAAACCTTACTTTGAAAATAAAATACTAAAAGACAAAAGGTAATAAATACCTTGTCTCAAAAGTCTAGAAAAACATAAAAGTCAAAAAGTAAAACCTAACTTTTACCTAACTTTGAAAAGGAAAATAATATAAAAACAAAAACCTAAACTTAAACGTGCGTAAGCTTAAATCTATCTAAAACATAAAAGTCTAATGTATTTATTACAAAGTTTGAAAAAGAAAAAGTAAAGTTGAAAAAGAAAAAGTGGTGTCGGATGGTGGCGGTGATGTGAAGATGGAAATAGTCTTTAAACTGCCATTAGACCGAAATAGTCTTTAAACTACCATTAGACCGAAAAGTCGTTAAACTACCATTAGACCGAAATAGTCTTTAAACTACCATTAGACCGAAAAGTCGTTAAACTACAAATTTACTCAAATAATCACTGAATAGACCGAAAAGTCGTTAAACTACAAATTTACTCAAAAATTACTCAAGTTGATATCTTTCTTCAAATGGAGTTCCTTCTCCTAAAAGGACGGTATGGTTCCCATTGAACCTCTAAAAAAAAATAATAAAAAAAAAAAAATCCATTGATGTATATTCTTCATCTGTAAATTTTATTTCCCTGTAAATTCTTAAATTTGTACAGTTTCGAAGAAATCCATGTATATTCCGACCTGATTTCTTCAGTAAATACATGCTTTGCACAACAAAAGACACACGAAGAAACATTTCATCCCGATTCGAACTTTCAATCTTGCGGCGCTTTCTTCAAAGGACCTGCTGCGGAGGACCGTTTCGGCCATTTGGTGTTCCAAGCAGTATTGTAAGTCCGTTGGTAAGCCATGGCCTTGCCTCCTTGCCTCCTTGCCTGAGAAGATATCAATTCAAGATTTCAAGATTCGTTTCATGGAAGAAAATACAAGACACTTTATTAAAGTTATTTTTTAAAATATCTTTAATAAGGGGGGAGTATCCATGTGCAAAAGCTTCTACAACAATCTCCACATCCATCTTCACATCACCGCCACCATCCGACACCACTTTTTCTTTTTCAACTTTACTTTTTCTTTTTCAAACTTTGTTATAATGTGTATAATGTTGAAAAATATTCTTGTATACTAATGATGAAATTTTACATTTTATTTATTCATATAATGTTCTAAATTTACTTGATAATGTGAAGAAGTTTTTTTTATGTCGTGGTTCTATTTATTTTTTTATTATTCCTTTTTTATTGATTCCAAACGGGGAAGAGATAATAAGAAAAATGAAAGCATGTTGTTATTGATGTATGTGTGTTGATTGTGCATCAAGTTCATATCTCATATCACACACCACTTTGAATTTCATTTTTCTATAGTAGTTTGACATCATCAAAAAGGGAGAAATTTGTGGCTTTTTGGCCCTTAATCTCAAATTAATTAATTAATTAATATTTTGATGATAACAAACATGATTCTATTTACTAATAATTTGAGTATTTTGAAGTGCTCATTGTGTAGATCTCGAAAAGATGATACAAACGCATCTCTAATTGTTCAAATTGGAGCTTAAATGAAGAAGTTATAGGCACAACAAAATTGAAGGGAAAATCCTACATGGTATGACACGTGGCATATATTGATGATGTGGCAGATGACGTGAAAGTTTAGCGGTCAACCTTGATGATGTGGCAGTGATGTGTCAGTGATGTGGCCAATGACGTTGCAATGCAAATGGTAAAATGATGACATGGCAACACGTGGACCAATAGAATTGCGACATGTGACATATTTGAGTCAAAAAAATTAAATATATGTGATATTTAGTTATTTTCATTAAAGTGGAGAAGCTTTTTTTCAAGTTGTGGTTCTATTTGTTTTTTTTTTATTATTTATTCCTTTTTTATTGATTCCAAAAGGAGAAGAGATAATAAGAAAAATGAAAGCATGTTGTCATTGATGTATGTGTGTTGATTGTGCACCAAGTTCATATCTCATATCTCACACCACTTTGAACTTCATTTTTCTGTAGTAGTTTGACATCATTAAAAAGGAGGAAATTGTTGGCTTTTTGGCCCTTATCTCAAATTAATTAATTAACTAATTAGTTAATGTTTTAATGATAACAAACATGATTCTATTTACTAATAATTTGAGTATTTTGAAGTGCTCATTGTGTAGATCTTGAAAAGACAATTCCAACGCATCTTGAATTGTTCAAATCGGAGCACAAATGAAGAAGTTATGGGCAAAACAAAATTGAAGGAAAAATCCTACATGGTATGACACGTGGCATAAATATATGTGATATTTAGTTATTTTCATTAAAGTGGAGAAGTTTTTTTTAAATTGTGGTTCTATTAATTTTTTTATTATTACTTTTTGATTGATTCCAAAAAGGGAAGAGATAATAAGAAAAATCAAAGCATGTTGTTATGGATATATGTGTGTTGATTGTGTATCAAGATCATATCTCATATCACACACCACTTTGAACTTCCTTTTTCTGTAGTAGTTTGATATCAACAAAAAGGGAAAAATTGTTGGCTTTTTGGCCCTTAATCTTAAATTAATTAATTAATTAATTAATTAATTTTTGATGATAAAAAACATGATTCTATTTACTAATAATTGGAGTATTTTGAAGTCCTCATTGTGTAGATCTTGAAAAGACGATTCCAACGCAGCTTGAATTGTTCAAATCGAAGCTCAAATGAAGAAGTTATGGGCAAAATAAAATTGAAGGGATAATCCTACATGGTATGACACATGGCATATATTGATGATGTGGCAAATGACGTGAAAATTTAATGGTTAACCTTGATGATGTGGCACTGACGTGTCAGTGACATGGCCAATGACGTGGCAATGCAAATGGTACAAATGATGACATGGCGAATGACGTGGATGATGACATGGCAACACGTGGACCAATAGAATTGTGACATGTGACATATTTGAGTTAAAAAAATAAATATATGTGATATTTAGTTATTAAATATGATGTTTAAATTTTAATATATGATTCACATGTTTAGGGAGAACTATATATTTTCTTGTGAAAATATCATGGTTGCTTATCTTTGTTAGGGTAATGTTCATTGATTTATTGAGATAAACTATTGTTACTTTGAAATTGGGGTTAGGTGCTTTGATGCTTTTATTGATTCCATTGTGTTGTTGAGTTTATTATATTTCTTGATTATTTTTGCTCAAACGGATTGACTTCATTTATTAGGGGAGCTTAAATGAACTTATTATTATTAGTTACTTGACTATTGCTTTGAGGAGGAGTTTTATCTTTTAATGACTGTTATGATTATTTTTTAAGGGGAGCAAATATTTTTAATTGATAACAAAAGGGGGAGAATTTATTTAGAAAAATATATGTGATATTTAGTTATTAAATATGATGTTTACTAATTGAATACTTTTGATATTGTTATTCATCTACCTTGAGAATATTTTTCTTGAGTAGTTTGTCATCATCCAAAAAAGGGAGATTGTTAGCTTTACCAGCTTCAATCATATGACCATATGTTTTGATGATTACAAACCTTTAAATTACTAATGGTATTAGTGTTTTAAAGTGTCCACAGTGTAGAGATCGAAAAGACAATTTCAATGCATTTTGAATCGCTCAAATTGGACGTCAAACGAGAATGTTATGGCCAAAAGAAGATTGAGAAAATTTGTAATGCCCCACGTTCTAAAATTAGCCTATTTTAGAAGTAATTAGCCTTAGTCGTTAGTTACAATTCTAATTTAGAAAATTAGAATTTCAAGTTAGTCTCTAAATTATATAAATTAAGTTTCCAAAATTTTGGAGAAAGATATTTTTAATTAAATCTTTAATTCTAAGGTTCGAGAATTTAATTTTAGATCTTATTTCCAAGTTCAAAAGGAACCCAAATCCTCTATTAAGTAGATTTCAACCCAAATCTTTTAGGTTCCTTATTTGGAGTTTTATTTTGGTAAATAATAGAATTTTAGAAATTAAGAGATTAGAAATTTTCCTTCTCCTTTATTTGTTTAGGCACTTTATTTATTGGAGAATTGGAGAAAAAAAAAAAAGAGTAAACCCTAGCCCAAAAATTTATTCTTCTTCTCTCCCTATCTCCCTTTTCATGAAACCCTAACCAGTCGCCATCCCCCTCCTTCAATTTCGTCAACACTGA
This sequence comes from Trichosanthes truncata, assembly GCA_033996785.1. Classification (NCBI taxonomy): domain Eukaryota; kingdom Viridiplantae; phylum Streptophyta; class Magnoliopsida; order Cucurbitales; family Cucurbitaceae; genus Trichosanthes; species Trichosanthes truncata. Next base: position 33,189,142 of record JAWPNB010000009.1, read on the forward strand.
CAATAATGACAACTCCAACAAGCCAACCCTCGACGACGCTCTGACAGCAACACGAACCCAACTAGCGCCACGACTCTGCTCTTCCTCAAGCGAGCACGCATTTGAAACCACAAGCGAGTGGTGACGGGGTTAGCTTCTCCAAACGTTCAGCAAATTCTTCCTTGAGCAGTGACACAACAATCCTTCAACACACACCTTCAATGTTTCAGACCCACAAGCACGACGAACTCAAGGCATTTATGTAGCAGGCGAACGACTTGGGTCTTGATCTGTGGCGACAGTGCACACCGAGCCCGAACTCTAGTGAATCCTTGATTGACGGTGGCGTCTACATTGCAAACAGATGTGTAACTTCCACACCCACACAATTTTCACGAGTTCTAGCAAGTACCCACACTTAATCGAAATTTGAATTGCTTCCTGATTGTGACCCACGCTCTGTTCGACCTCAAATTCGAGTTACCACTCTCTAATGACTTCAAATTTTCAAGATTAGGCTTCATCAAACACTTTTTAGCCCGCATTCGTGTCTGTTTGACAAGATTTTGTGAGTTCTAGCACGTTATGCTCTTTCGCAAATCAATTTAAGTATTTGAGCTTAGTGTCTAACACATGGGAGCCTTCTACATGCAGTTTCAGACCAATTCAATTCCTTTCGAACACCAACCAGCAATCGTTCACAGCCATTCGGAGTAGTTTGGTATGTTTCAGCACTTTTTAGATCCTTTCAAACTCTTTTGAAGTTTTGTAGTTTAAGTTCTTAATAGTAGAGGACTTCATTTGCAGTTGGAGAACGATTCGATTACTCTGGAGCGCGAACCAGCAAGTGCTAAGGTCAATTTTCGACGATAAACATGTGTTTTCAGGCTTTTGAACTCAAATTATGTGCTTTAGGATGGTTTCTAATCTTCGGTTAGGCGTTGATTGTAGGATTGAATCTATTCAAACACTTTCCATAAAGGGTCGAGCTATTTTAGTGAGTTTAATATGGTAAGATTGTGTTTAAACCCTTTCGAATTCTTTTTAAGTGTTGTAACTTAGTCTCTAATTATTGGAAAATCACTATTTTAGATTCGACCAGTTTTCCAACAAGCATTCCACTCTATTTGGTGAAGTTTGGCACGTAATGACCTTGTTTAATCCCTTTCGAATACTCTTTAGGTGCTATAATGTAGGTTCTAACTTGTAGAAGCTTTTGGTTTGCAGTTTCAAATACGTTTGGACACCTTCAAACATCAACCAACAAGGTTTCCAGGCCCTTTGGAGGCGTTCAGCAGGATTTAGTTCAGTTTTGGAGTGTTCAAACTCAACTTAGGACTTACGAGTGGTTTTGTGAACCTCGTTGGTTTGCCTTAGGAGCGCTTTAGGACATCTAGTAAGTAGAATTCTACCATTGGGTCTGGTTGCTGTTTGTTAGCATGTTGTGTGTGTTCTAATTGCTTGTTTATGTATACTTATTGAATTGCATTATTCTATGATTCTTAACATGTTTAGTATGTTGTGATGAATTGGTGATCTTTAGCATGTTGTGATGTTTCCTTTGTGATAAGCATGTTGCCTTGTTGAGGTTGTTTTAATCTTGTGTTGGGAATGTATGATGAGTTATTGGCAATGGTTTCAAAAGCATGTTATGGGTGTTTATGTAGTTTTTTGGCATGAGCATGGTCTAAAAGAATGATGCGTAGGATTCATGCCTTCTAGTGAGATTGAGTGAGGTTAGTAAACTTGTACGAGATAAAGGATAGTAGGGTGAATACTAGTGCGCCTCGAGTAAAAATGGTCGAGGGGTAGTATATCACCATTGGATCTAGAGAAGCATTGAGGCCTTGGGTAAAAATGGTCAAGGGTCGGTGTGATTAAGTCATATTGCGCCTTGGGTAAAAATGGTCATGGGATGATGCACAGTTCGAGACATTGGGTAAAAATGGTCAAGGGTCGAACACTGAGCACTGTAAAGAAGCGTTGAGGCCCTAGGTAAAAATGATCAGGGGTCAATGTGTCTCGAACGAATCAGTCTCAGGTAGTTTGTGAGGGCTAAACATGAGTGGATTGTGACTCAATGGAGTCTGAATGAGCTTGTTGACCATGAGTAGTGATTCCATATGGATGACATGAGTATGGTACATATGTGAATATGATTTGTAAATAGAGCATGTTGTATGTGTTACTTGTATGTGTTATATCATATGTTTAGTTGGTAATGGAAAACATGATGGTTGTAAGTATGTCGTTTGCCCTATATGTTGTCTGGTGGCTCTTCATGTATGATCTACTTACTAGCACATGTTATGTATTGATCTACCAATAGATTTTGCAGGTGATGATGAGTACTACAACCCTAGTGATGGTGAGGAGGAGACATAATGAAAAAGGAAGGCCATTGGCTTAGTAGTTCAATTTTGTAGTTGCATAAATTGTGGACTTGGTGTGGTTGCTCTAGTTTTTCGTTGATAGGATAATTGTTATTCTTTGGGTTTTTGTTACTTGAGGTTGCTTTAGTGTAGGTGGTTCAATTCATATTGAAATTTTGTACTAGACTTGTTAGGTTACTTTATCTTGTATGGTTTGACTTTGTAACGCCCCCAAATTTTAAACTAACTTTGGAGTTTAGTGAAGAAGTCTAGTTCTATTTATGTTTGGGATGTTGATTGGTCTTCAATCTTTAGTGGTTATGGAGTTGGAGATTGGAGGGTTATCTGGTTATCTGGCTATGGAAGTGCAATTTTTGTCACAGGTATTCGGAAAAAAATTGGTATTGTTGTAGTTACGTCGTTGTGTTGCCGAAATTTTTGGGGTATAATGGTTATTGGTTTAGTAGCATTCCCAAGATTAGACTAGATTTTGGAGTCGTTACAAAAACTGATATTTTGCAATGACGTGGACGAATAACATTGTGATACTTGGTCATTTTTAAAGACCATTGGAACCATTTTTAAAGTTGTTTTTTAATCATTCTTTTACCATTTTCCTCCCAAATTTTCTTCATTCTTGATCTATTTAACCTAGATCTAATGACCTAGACTTACCCTAATTTTGAACCTTATTTAACCATCTTTTTCCCCCTATTTTTAACAATCTCTCCTCTCCCAAACTTATTGAAAGGTTCTCTCCAATACTCCATTGTTAGCCATTCTTCAAAGCTTCATTTTTATTATAATATTCTTGTGAGAGATTTTCTTTTTGTCAAGATTAGATCATTTTGAATGTATCAAACTTGTGTATCCACTCTTGTGATAGCTTTTATTTTTGTGGGAATTTCATTTTCATCTTTTTCAATTGAGAATTTGTAAGAAGGTGTGGGTGCACCTTGGGATTGAGTGAGTAGTTTAATCCTGAACTAGAAAAAATGATTTGTAGTAGTTTAATCCTAAACCAGTTCAAAAGGATCGTAGTGGTTTGATCTTGAACCCATTTAAAAAGATCGGTATAGGTTGGATCCTGAACCTGCAAAAGGATCGGTTGAGGGTTGACTTTTGAACTAATAAAAAGAGTGCCAATCGGTTTGGTTCTCACCCTTAAAAAAATCGTCGCAGTAGAAGGCGTCTTGGGGAGTGGTGTAGGTATTTTCGAACCACTATAAAAATTCTCTGGTGATATCTCTCCTCTCCACTCTTTTAAATTTTTGTGTTTAATTATTTATTTGAGTAGGTTGTATGCTTAAAAAATTATTCTATATTTCTAGCATTTTTGGATGCATATTCAATTAAATTTTCATTGAAATATTTTAGTTTAATTCCCAAAAAAAAAAATTAATTTTAGTAAACAACCCTATTCGCCCCCCTCTAGTGTTGTCACACGATCTTACAATTTCAACTCTGGAGGAACAGACAAAAAACTCTCCAACGCTAGAACATCACGAAAGAGGATATTCATAATCTATGCTCTAGCCTGGTTATCCAGCTCTGAGATCTTGTGCAGCTAGCCCACAATTTCTGCACGTACTTCAACCTCTACTGCACGCTTCTATTTTGGCCATTCTACAATCATCTTCATGTGGGTCAATTGCATATCCATAGGCATTTCATAGCACCTGTACCATCTCAGAGTGATAAGGAGATAGCTTCCTCTTGCTGCCCTTGGAGGAAGTCCATACTACGTTGTTTCGACTGGTGGGTATTCCTTGCATCTCTTCCCGAGACATGTCCATTCTTGGGTTTGACACCAGCTGTATTAGAACATAGTATTTCTGGGAGCCACCGAGGTGAATCTCTTCACCCATACGATTTCCTACACTGGATGCCATATCCCCATGGGTCTCTGTAGCTACTCTGGTAGCCCAATGTTTGCCAAATACAAAGACCAAATTATCAAAGTGGGGGAACGACTTATTTCGCAATGAAGGAATGAACGTTTCACTCTGCAGCGAAAGCACTAGATCGTCTTTGATTTTATTTAAAATTAAACTAAAAAATAAGATTAAGCAAACTTACTTGGAGTAAATATGGAGATATTTCTGACGGCTTTTTATCTCCTCCACAAAGTCTTCCTGGCTTTGACTCGAACACAGGACCAAGGCTTGTGGGAGCCTCTTGAAAGAAAATCCACAAGGGATTGGAGAGGAAGAGGTTTAGAGAGAATCTTCTAATTCTCTATTGAAGAGATGTGTGTTATCTCTAATGGCTCAACCCAAGGGTCCTATTTATAGAGACCAAGGGCAAATCTCTGTCATAATTAAAATATTATATTTTAATATCTAATATATTAATATATATCTTATACTTATTTCAATCTCATCTAAATCTCCTACGATATTTATTTCTTTGAATTTTATTCAAATTCTATAAATATCTTTTATTTAATGTATCTAATATACATTAATTATTTTGATATTTAATGTATCAAATAAAATAAATATATTTTCCTCTTTTATATTTAATATATCTAATATATTAAATTTTAATTTGAACACTTCAAATTAAATATTAATTTGAACATTTCAAATTTTTCTTTCAACTAGATTGATCTTTTAGTGTTACTATGAGTTAGCAAAGGGACCTTATGAACCTAAAGATTATAAGCTCCAATGATACAAAATTAATTAAATAAACTCTTTAATTAATCATTCATTCATTAACTCTAGGTCCCTCCACTATAGACCTAGAGTTGCACTTTTATGCACTGTAGAATAAGTTGTGTCCATGGATATAATCACTACATGCAAGTCGATCTTTCATGAGTTGTTCGTAATTACAGCTAGGTCAAAAGTCTGTTTGACCCCTGTAATTACATCTTACACTATAAGTACCACTGATCCTCTAATGAACAATTTGTTTATGATCCAACCATAAACGAAGTCCCTCTCAAGCCAGTGAGAGGGTGTGGTCCCATTGTTCAAGTCCCAAAATCAACACTTAAAGGAACTACTCATCTACTTACCCTATATGGAAAGGAGTGAATTCCATCTTGTGTAATTATGTTCCCAGCTCCCTATTTGGTCAAGTCCCCAAAATGGTAGGCATATTAAATTGACTACAAAAGCCACTCTCACCCATGCAAATCAAAGGACAAACCCTCACAGGAAAGAGTTCATAACTCACTCAGGATTAAGATTGAGTCAAATATGATCATTCTGATGAAATATTAATCTTCTCAATTAACGGATTTATAAAGAGTGATTAAATATTTTGTGGTTTAGTCTTATACAAACTCATTATATAAGATACCCATATTCACATGTCTCCACATGAACGATTTGAATCAAATCATTTCTAACTATTACAAAGTGGGTCGTATCAATAGTATTGCTAGGATACGGCACCCAACTTTATCCATACACTATGACCCTTTAGGTTATTTCTTGAACATGATCCTCCCGTATGTCAACTACATACTGTTCATGATTACACTAATAACATTTGATTTTTCATATAATGGATAATATTATATTACAAATAAAATAATTAAAATTATTATTTATTATTAAATAAATCATTAATTACGAGACTTTAGGGCATAAATCCCAACACGCAGCCCCTTTGCAGCCGGATGACCCTGCATAAAGATAAAAATATATGTTATAAAATGTTACATAATAGTTACTTGGGGACTTTGCAATCTTACGTTTACCAATCCATCGAAAGTCTCCTTCTCCATCTCAATGCATTTAAATTCGTCATTCCAACCAAATCCACTACAACATGATCCTAGCATCTCTGCAATCGCATGATATTACTTTTTTAGGGTTTGAACTCTGTAATTAATGGTGCTTGCTTGAATTTCACAGCCCTGTATCCTCTCCCTCATCCTACGTTGCAGCTACATCAAGTACCCATAACGGAATTTTCCATTGTCTAATCTCCACCCGCTGGATTGGACCACGACATAAGGCATTCCACCAGCTTTGCATCATCGTTCTTTGTCGATGAGTGCTTGGAGGCTCTCGTTGCACCTAACATTCTTCTAAATGCATACGTACATCATTATAGGGTTTAGCTAGAACGGAAGAGAATGCTTCGTTTACTTTTCGAAATCAAATACATAACATACTTAACAAAAGTACAACATCATGGTTCCAAAGCAACAGTCAATACAGATACATCCAAAAGCATGAAGAAGTCCTAATACAACAAACAACCAAGAAAGCATCAATTATTACGTAACTCCCACTCAAAAAACATTTGTTGGACCAAATCATTTCTCCATGGGAGTTAGAAGCCTCAATGAAATTGACGTGGTTCCCTTTGATGGTAGCTGAAGTTGAGTCCACCTCATCCAAGTCATCAGTTATTGCACTTTTACCCATCTCCCGGTTGATAAGGTTGTGAATTACAACACGCCGTTATGGTTCGATTGTACCAGGTAGTAGGATTTTACTCGAAGAATGGCTCATCTACCCTTCAGCAGACTAAACACCCTCTCAATCACATTCTTTGCAGAAGAATGCTTAATGTTAAAAAATTCTCTTGGAGTAGTCGGTGCATTCTCTCATCACGCCATTCAGACAGATGGTAACGTTCTCCTCTATACAGTGCCAAAAATCCCTCTGCATTAGGGTACCCAACATCATATAAATAATAATATCCTGTCGAACGTGGAACCGTTTAATCTATTGTCCTAGTACTAGTTGTTGGGATTTATGCCCTAAAGCCTCATAATTAATGATTTATTTAATAATTAATAATTATTTTAATTATTTTATTTACAATATAATATTATCCATTATATGAAAATCCAAGGTTATTAGTGTAATCTTGAATAGTATGTGGTTGACATACGGGAGGATCATGTTCAAGAAATAACCTAAAGGTTCATAGTATATGGATAAGGTTCGGTGTCATATCTTGGTAACATTATTGATACGACCCACTTTGTAATAGTTACAAATGATTTGATCCAAACAGTTCATGTGGAGACATGTGAGTGCATGTATCTTATACAATGAGTTTATATAAGACTGGAACACGAAATATTTCATCTCTCTTTATAAATCCGTTAATTGAGAAGATTAATATTTCATTAGGATGATCATATGCGACTCGATCTTAATCCTGAGTCAGTTATGAACTCCTGCCTGTGAGGGCTTGTCCTTTGATTTGCATGGGTGAGAGTGGCTTTTGTAGCCGATTCAATAAGCTTACCATTTTGGGGACTTGACCAAATAGGGAGCTGGGAACATAATCTCACAAGATGGAATTCACTCCTTCCCATATAGGGTAAGTAGATGAGTAGTTCCCTTAAGTACTGATTTTAGGACTTGAACAATGGAACCCCACCCTCTCACTAGCCCGAGAAGGATTTAATTTATGGTTAGATCATAAACAAATTGTTCATTAGAGGATCAGTGGTACTTAAGGTGCAAGATGCAATTACAGGGGTAAAACGGACTTTGACCTAGTTATAATTACGAACAACTCGTGATGGATCGACTTGCATGTAGTGATTATATCCATGGACACAACTTGTCCTACAGTACATAAGAGTGCAATTCCAGGTCTATAGTGGAGTGACTCTAGAGTTAATGAATGAAAATTAATTAATTAAAGAGTTTAATTAATTAATTTTTATCATTAGAGTTTGTAATCTGTAAGTTCATAAGGTCTCCTTACTAGCTCATAGTAACACTAAAAGATCAATTTAGTTGAAAGAAAAATTTGAAATGTTCAAATTAATATTTAATATATTAGATATGTTAAATATAAAAGAGGAAAATATATTTATTGTATTTGATACATTAAATATTAAAATAATTAATGTATATTAGATACATTAAAGAAAATATATTTTTAAAATTTTGAATAAAATTCAAATAAAGAAATAAATATCGTAGGAGAATTTAAAAGATTTGAATAATATTTAAATATATTAAATATATATTTTAATATATTAGATATTCAAATATGTATTATTTAATTATGGCAAAGATTTTTCCCATATCTCTATAAATAGGACTTTTGAGTTGATCTATTATAGCACACATCTCCTTAATAGAGAATTAAAGAATTCTCTCTAGACTTTCCTCTCCAATCCCTTGTGGATTTTCTTTCAAGAGGTTCCCACAAGCCTTGATCCTGTGTTCAAGTCATAGCCAGGAAGACTTTGTGGAGGAGATAAAGACCTGCCTGAAATATCTCCATATTATCTCAAAGGTTTGTTTTGCTTAGTCTAAATTATATTAGTTTAATTCTAAATAAATCAAATGAAATCCAATGCTTTCGTTGTGGGTTTAATTTGATTATTCCCTTCACTAGGATGGTTAACAAATAATAAAGTGCTCATTTACCCTTCAGAACCTTCAGTCCGTTAAGTCGTTGTAGACACCATTTTTGGTCCAACCTTTTATTTAGTTGTCCATGTTATTTAAATTAGGCTCTCTTTTATTTTTCTATGTGGTCAAATGGGTTGTATTAGATCTTGATTTTTTTTTTCATGTTTTATGTTTGAAATTAAATAACATTTTATTGCATATGGAGTGTCTAAAATTCTAAGTAATATGATCAAAAGCTTCATATAAAATCATTTTGTGAAAAGGGGTCCATGCCTTACAAAAGGAGTAATAAAAACAAAAAAGAAAAAGAGAGATTTAGGGTGATTTACCTAAAATGTTGGGATATGGTTTAAAGAATTTTTTTTTAGTCGTAATCATTAGTTTAAGAGAGAGAAGGGTGGAGTGACGTGTAGTTTTGGAGAAGATCTTCAATTCAATTTGGTTGCATGACAGAAGAAGCTTCGTTTCTTGAAGCTTGGGGAAGAGGGCATTGCATGCAGGTGTGGAGAACTCTGCAAATTTCATTTTTTGGTTTACCTTGCCTTTAATATAAATGGCACTTCTAGAGAGGAAAAGTGGAGAAAAAAAAAAAGAAGGAAATCAGAAAACGTTTTTAAGAAAAGGAAGAAAGATTTGGAATGGCCCTTCATCCCATTAAACATTTCTCCTCAGGTTTGTTTGTTTTTTATGATGAGTTCCATCGTCTTTCTTTGATTGAGTTTTTTTGAAAATAATGAGTTTTTACTTTTCTTTGTAAAATCCATTAGGTTGAATGTTTTGTCAAATGACATACTTTGTTTTTCCTTGATTTATTTTTTCTTTCTTTCTTCTGGAAAGTATGAATTTTACCTTCTTTTTTTTCTTTTTTTTTTGTAGAATCCATTACCTTGAATGTTTTACATCTATATTCTGTTTGTTTTTTTTCTTAATTGAGTTTTTTTTTTGTTAAGTAGCGTGAGTTTTTTAGAATTAAATGAGCATGAGTTTACTCATTCGTCCAATGAATTAAAAATACTTTTTTTCTATAATTGAGAATTTGCATGTATAGAAAATGTTTGCACTTTGTACAGTTTTAAAGTGGGATAGATCTCTTGAGAAAGACAGAGTAAAAAAAGTAGTACTCAAAGATAATAAAAAAAAATTCAAGGAAAAGACAATTTTTCTTCGGAAGGAGAAAGATCTTTGATTTAGCAACAAATGTCATTTTGAATCCTGTTTCCCACATTTGAAGTTTTTTTTTTTATGATTGCATAGTATATTTGACTGTTGTTAATAGCATAAGTTTGATTGTTGGCTGATTGGCATGGGAGTACTATTATCCGAAGTTCAATTCCCCTTTCATGTGTTTTTTACTTTTTTTGCTTATTCTATTGTTATTATATTGTACCTTCTCATTTTTTTAGTTTGGTTTGTTTTCTTTAGCCTTTTTATTGGAATAAGGCCAATGCATACAGTTAAGTCTCAGCCAAACCTAAAAGTTGCATATAATTTTCTATTTTTTTTTAGATTTTATCTTAGTTATGCATAAGCCCTCCTTTGCAATGCCAACATTATTTCTTGGTGACTTATTTTCACAGAATATGGGGTTCGAATAAGGTCATTCACAAAGTTTAAACTTGTAAATGGTATGAAAGTCCTCAAGATGAAAAAGTTTTCTTTCATTTAACAGACTTTTTTTTTCTCTATGTTTGGATAAAAAACAATTAGTCTGTTCTCTTTTTAATAAGTCTTGGCAAAGTTTTTTTAAAAAAAAAAATAGACCATTTTGGTTTTTTCTTAAAGTTTTCTTTTTAATTAAAAGCCCTTCTCTAAGAGAGGAAGTAGTATACTTTGGAGATAATATTCTATTATTCTTGGGGTATATGAAAATCTCAAAAACAGTTTGTTTTATGCTTTTCTAAAAGATATTTCTTTGGTGAAGATGCAATTCTATGGTGGATTTGGGGAATGAAGTAAGAAGTTTTTGATTAGTTAAAAAAATATTTTTGAGTTACCGATTGACAACCGCACCCTACAAAAATAAAACTAATTTCTTAAAAACACCCTTTCATTGATTTTTTTTTTTTTAAACATGCAACCAAAAACTCTTAAATGAACATTTTTTTAAACTCGCATATCTTTCTCTTTCAAGTAAACAAATGCACTGTCACTTTTTTAAAAACAACCCCAAAGGACTTTTTAAATTGGTTACTAATTTTGCCAAAACAATTTGAGCTTTTTGAGTTCCAAAATTGGCTTTCTATATAAAAAGTACTTAAAAAAAGGTTTAACAACTAAAATAAGTACCCTTTAATTTTTTTTAATATATATTATTTTAATAAAAGTCACAAATTTTCTACAAAAAAAAAAAAAAAAAAAAAAGGAGGGGTTGAATAGTGTGGTTGAGACATATTCATATTACTCTCAACATACATGAAAAAGTCTTCAATCAAAAAACAAAGAATATGAAAACAAAACTTTTTTTTTTTAAAGTAATTTGCAATCCTATGATGGATTTGAGAAGTGTCAAATTTCTTAAATTCTTGAGGTGAGAAATTTTCTTATTAATTGAAAATAATTCCAATATTGTGATCAATTGATGGCTAATGACACCACTCAAGTTGGTTAAGGCCTGTTTGGTATGCAGTCTGAAAACAAAAGTTTGAAAACAAGGGATTCAATGAAAACGGAGTTGTATTTTATGTTTTCAAACATGTGTTTGGTAGCAGATTTAGAAATTGGATTCCAATTTAAACAATTGTTCAAAATGTGTTATATAATATATTTATAGAACATGAAACTAGTTGAAGTTGCAAAACTAAATATTAGGTTTAATATAAACCATTATTAATTAATTTACGAACATGTTTTTTGGTTATAAATTTTGTATAATTATTGTTTTATAATATCATATAATTTATAATATAATATATCACACATATTTTAATTTAACAAAAATAAATTAAGTTTATAACATGAAATACTATATTTATTAAGTTTTTATCTTTTTTAATATAATTCTGCATTTTAAATTTTCAAATTCAAAATCTGAATACAATGAAAACATTAAAATGTTGTTTTCATAATTTTCACTATTGATCACAGAATCCAAATTCAAAAACACATTTGTCAAACTCATATTCACTGAACTCAGTGAATCTAAAAACATAAAACAAAATCCAGATTGTCTACCAAACAGGCCCTCAAATATATGCTTCACTCTTGAAGTTTAAGATATGAAAACTTGATAAATTTAAAAATAAAAACAAACAAAAAATTTATTGTTTTTTAGAAACTAAAACTCAAAGGGCAGTTTTATTGTTGTTATTATGATTTTTTTTTTTTTTTTTTTTTTTTTTGTCTTTGAATAAAATTAACCAAGATAACATGAGGTAATGTAATTTTGGGTGTTGTAGGGTGCTAACAACTTCCCTACACACAAGAGACCCCTAAGCCTAACTTTGTTTTCGTAGACCCCTTCTTTTTAAACTCTTTTTAGATTTGGGTGACCAATCATACCCTAATAAATGATTGGTGGCAATTCCACCCCTTTTTCTAAAACACCATTCCTTTTAGATGGACATCAACTGCTCCGCGTAGCAATTTGGTAGCGACAGTCATGATACTGCATCCCTAAGAACCCGAGAATCAACTGCAAACCCTTCCCACCCTGGTAAGACAAATATGAATTTCCCAGTCGTATCACAAACAACAAGCATATTGGTTGCAATGTCACCCTTCCTCGTCCTATACCTTGGTTGATCAGTGGCACTGACATTGACCTTGATGTACATACCATCTAACGCACCTAGGCAATTATGCGTTCAAACAATAAATGGAATATTCATTTACGAAGATAACACTAAGGGACCCAACTTCATATTATGGTTGGATTTAAAAATGATATGTACCTCAAACCATTTCCACTTCTCATCTATACACAAGTTAGTGATCGACTCTAGTTTCTTCAGCAGTACATCGTGCAGTCGCAACACTGTGTTAAGGGCGAAGTTGAAATGCCTAGAAACAGCCTCATCGAACCTTGCAAATTGTCTACGAACTACTCGGTTCTTAACGCAAGAACATGGCCACCATCTCCTTTACATCTACAATCTTTGTTCCGACTAAACCACCCGTTGTCTTAAGTAAAGTACAAAGTATGGCAAAACATCTTTTGTCCATCTTTGTACTCTAACGACAACATAAGTCAGACTTGTGGATGAGTTGGAAGAATGCTAGTTGCCTAATGTTATGTATGAGGTAGGGTGATTGGTGTTATATTCTCAGGTCGTTCATATACAGTTCTAATATTAGGAGAAAATGATATTGTGATGAGGTGAAGGCTGCCAATATAGCAACTAGTTCCCGTTGGTCCATAATATAGGAAGGATTTAACTTGGTTCCTGAAGGACAAACTTTTGATATATTATTTACGTCCATCCATAATTATAGGTCATATGAGAATCACTTACTATTAAAAGCAATCCCTAAAACATACATTACGATCATTCCAATAATGAACCCTACTAGTAGTGTCATATTACTATGGGGTTTTGGTACATGACCCTTATTTGGGTTTAGGGTTTGGGGTTTGGTTTAGGGTTTAGGGTTTGGTTTATGGGTTTAGGGACTAGGGTTTTGTTTATATGGGTTTAGGGTTTTGGGTTTGGTTTAGGGTTTGGGGTTTGATTTAGGGTCTAGGATTTTGTTTAATCATATGGGTTTAGGGTTTGGTTTATATGGGTTTATGGGTTTTCACTAGTAATTGAAAGAAAGCATACAATATCTTTTACTTTGTTTCTCTAACTCAAAAACACCACATCAATTTGTTGTTTCAAAATTCATTTTATTTCTCAAATTTTCAAAAAGAACATGATAGCACTAATTTAATGCTATATTTAGGCCCATTTAATTGCTAGTTTTGGTTGTAATTGTGAGCTTTTACGTAGTTATTCTCTATATTTCAAGTAACCAGGTAATTCAGGCTAAAGATGGCAATTTTAGAGCATCAGGTGTGTTGTGGAGCTTAAAAGTACTTAAAATGGAGCTAAGTAGGAAGAAGAGAGGCTTCACAAGTGCATTTGGTCGAGGGGATGGCGTCTCAACGCTCAAAATAGCGTTGAGATGCTATGTTGTATCACTCAAACCCAAGGGTGAGCATCGAGATGCTGTCTTATAGCATCTCGACACTCAAAAGGCGCAGAGATCACAAGTTCTGTCCGTAGAGTTGAGACGCTGACTTCAGTGTCTGAACGCTGGAGGCGCGCACACAGAAAAAAATGTTGCGTTTAGCACAACTTCGAGAAGCTATGCTTAGCGTCTTGACAATGCATCGACAGACAGTATAAATTCATCGTTTTAGGACTGAATTTTAGGAGACCATTTTAGGGTTTTAGCCCATTTTTGTGACTTCTCACCCACTTGGGACCTATGGATCATAATTCGGAGTGTTCGAGAACGAAAATTGAGGCTCAGGGCTGCGAAATTTGAAGCGAGAGTAGAGATTTCAGCGACGACGATCTTTTTATTCACTTTCTTCCTCTGTTTTATGTATTCTAGGACTTTAGAGATGAGTTCTTTGTGCAGTGAACTGAATATTATGGGATGAATTTAGTTGTTTAGGGGCTAAGAGCACAATTAGGAGTAGGATTATGGTTTAATTGTGGTTTTAGATATTTAATTACTTGTTATATTGCATTTAATTGAATTGTACTTACTGTTTCTAATAAATTGACCATTAATTAGCTAATCACAATCCTAAATTAAGCTCGACAAGGAGAATTTAGGATAGAACTAATTCAATTAACGCCCTAAAATTGTCTAGGTGACATGGGATTAACAATTGACTGGTGAGACTAATTATGAGCGGGCTTAATCCTAAATAATTAATTAATTAGCTCTAAGGACACTTAGTCCAGCGATTAATTAGTGTGCTTGAATGAGACTAAAAGGAGATTTTGACCGATTTAGCTATAGGTGTATGTAATTAACGAGATTAATTAAATGTTGGATCCAGTTACCATAATTATACCCTAATTTGTCCTCGATTCCCTAAACTACCCCTTAATTTGGTACCTCCGACGCTTTAATTTCGTTCTTAGTTTAGATTTATTTTCCAAGCACGCTTCTTTTAGTTCGTGCCCTAAATAATTCAAATTATGAGTATTTCTAATAATTAATTAAATAAATAAAAGCTTTCATTGCCTTTTCCTGAGGATTCGATACTCAATATTTACTTACCATTTTATATTTTACTTGATTGCGTGCGATTGAGTGCTTTACACCAAACAGAACATGAAATTTGTAGAATCCAAAATTTAAAAGTCATTTCTTTTTAATTCAGAAAATCATGATATCAATGTTCGAATTCGTTTTATTATACATGAAATAAATGTCTCGTTCTTTTGTTAAAAATTTATATCATATTTTCCATCAAAGTTATATTGCTTGAACCAAAAAGAATGTCTTCTTTTTTTTTTTTTTTTGCCTCTTATTTCTTGAATTAAAAAAATAGATTAAACAGCATTATTGTATTTTTTTTTATATATTATTCTTTTTTTTTTTAAATAGTTTCCATGAAGTTTAAAAAAATAGTTTCCATTTACCTTTTTTTAAACAAGTGCAGTAGACCATGTATGTATATTATTGGCATTGAGTGGAACTAGTCATTAAAAAAAATAACAAATAAGTCATCAAGTCCTTGTTAAAAAAATAAATTAAATAAAAAATAAAAGTGCCCAACATGTATATGTACAAAAAAAAAAAATAATAAAGAAGTATCAACGAAACAAAAGAAATTACAAACAAATGATTCTTTATATCAACGAATCTCAAAATCAAGGTCCAATTTGGTTGTACGTTTGAACCTATGAAGAATATACAAAAAAAAAAAAAAAAAAAAAAAACAAAATAGATTATCATTAGGTATTAAAGTTCAAGAAAGTAACATGGAAAAAAAACGAGGAAAAGAAGAAATCACCCACCTTGGAAAGAGGAATGGTCGGGAGGGAGGGGGAGAGGTGATGTCTTTCCAATGAAGATTACAACCATATGGAATAGAAAGAAATAAACCATTAGTAAAGGAATAAGAAAAGAAAATGGAAAGTAGATATGTGTAAATGAAATGAAAGAAGTAGAGAAGAGATGGAGGATTACCAAGTTGCCGATAGAGAGAAAAAAGTGGAGTGGGTGGGTTGTCCTCAAAATGAAATCAACATATGTGCCCAATATATAAAGAATGGAGTGGTAGTTGGCATTTACATAGTGCACCAACCACATTAAATTGAAAGGGCCCGAATTTATATCAAATGAACAGTATCGACAGGTGGGATTAGACATGCCCATTTATTTCAAACAATCCAATATTTTAAAAAAAAAAAATCAGTTAATGCACTCCAACCAACTTCATTCAAGGCACAAAACCACCCTTAAGCATAAATCAAAGAACAAAACAACATACAATGAATGAAAATGAGACCTCGAGAAATGAATTTCATTCATGATAATGAAATTTCAGATAATCCTTTGTCCCACAATTAAGGATGAACATGAAATAAATAAACTTACCCGAAAATAGAGAGCAAAACACAAGGCACACAACCAACCTTAAGCATAAATCAGAGAAGAAAACATCGTACAAATCAGAGAAAAAAATAGATTAGGTAGTTGAACAAATAAATTAGAAAAAATTAGAAAAGAGACCAATTAGAATCAACATCACCATTTTCAACATCAAAACAAAGACCAATTAGAAAAAATTAGAACAAGTATGATAGTATGTAGGAAAAAGAAATCAAAAAAATTATATTAAGTAGTCAAACAGATCAACATCAAAACAGAGACCAATTAGAAAAAATTATGAACAAGTATGACAATATGTAGGAAAAAGAAATGAAGAAAAATTATAAAAAAAATATGGTATGAAATAGTTTATAAAGAATAGAATGAAGAACATGTATGACAGTATGTATAAAAAAAATGGCAGCTCATCATCGACTGAGTTAAAGAAAGAAAACTTACCTTAGCTTGGTCCCCCCACCAAGCTTCGTTTGCAATATCCCCTACCAAGAAAACCATACCTGATTCCAACACAAGGAGCATGCAACCTCACTACTAAAAAAAAAAATTAGAACGGAGAGGAAGCCACAGAGGATGAGGGAATAGCACGGAAAGCGGCAAGGGACTCCAATCGGATAGGGATTTAAAGTGGTGAGAGGAGTGATGGTCAGGGTTTTAGATCTGGGAAAAAAAAACACATACGTGAAGTATGGTGGTTTGGGTTTCATATCTTGGATTGGTTGGTTTAGGGTTTGAATCCAAGAAGAAGAAAAAAAAATAGGGCGTTATGGGTTAAAGGGTTTCAACACATATCGAAACCTAGTAAGTCGAGGATGGTAAGTCGAAGATGGCAAAGAAAAACAATAAATAGGACGTTATGGGAAAGAAAATGAACTTGGTAAATCAAAGATGATGAAGGAAAACATACCATGTAGATTGAAACCCTAAAATCCATACAAAGAAACAGATCTAAATCCTAAATACTATATGGAGAAGAAGATCGAAACCCTAACCACCATACAGAGAAGCAGATCGAAACCCTAACCACCATGCGAAAAAAAAAGACGAAGGAAGGAAAGGAAAAGAGGACGAAGAAACAAAGAGGAAAAAGATAGAGAGCCTTCGAGCATAGTGAAAAAAGAGAGAAGAGAGATTATCGTAACATACGGCTGAAGGAAACCAAAATTGAGTGTTACCCACAATCTTTACTATAGCAAAACAGGGGGTAAAAATAAACTCTACCCCCCGTTATAATAGTACATGCCCCAAACATAGCCCACTCCACCCCACGCAACTTGGGGGCCCAAATGGCCCCTTATTGATTTAGCTACTCATAATCACAAAATATAAATATTGAAAATAAAGAAAAAATGAAGGAAATACTTAGGTCGATGTCGATCCCGCGTTCTCGATAGCATAGCATAATTGGGGCAGTGTCTCAATGCTGTCCAAAACACCCATTTTTTGCCTGCACCCGTGCCCCCAGTGTCAGGAGCGTCTCGACGCTCCGTACAGAAATGCTCAATTGCGTGTGTTTTGAGCGTCCAGATGCCATAGGACAGCGTCTCGACGCTTGTTCTTGGGTTTGGCACTTCAAATATGGCGTCTAGTCGCATTTTCAGGATCTAGACACTTCCCCTCGGATCCTTTTGCCAAAACTCCACTTCTTCTGTTCTTGGATCTTCAAAATGGTTCAATTGAGGCCCATGATCACAAAAATACCCTCGAACACTCGATTTTGCTTCTCAAGCTTGATTTCTACAAACTCAAGATAAAATGGCATCAAAGCATACATTTTAAGCATAAAACTAGCTAAAATAATAGGAAATAAGATAGTATAATTGCATGCTATTAGTTAATTAATGTTTGGTGATAAATATGGAATATTACTAATGGGATAGGAAAAACAAAATATAATACATTTATGAAGAATTCAAAATCTTAAATGAAAAAAACATATATAAGGAAATAAGAAATTTAATATAAACAAATGAAATAAGCTACATGGCTGTTTGAGGGAAATTTTGTTCTGAAAAATGAAAAATGGTTATAAATAGGATAAAAATCCATAAATGTAAATTTTATAGAAAGTAGACACTTTTGTAAATAGCTTTCATATATGACCCAACCATCACAATTTCTCTTCTTTTTTTTTCCTATTCACATAGTTTAAAAAGAAATAGTTTAGGCTCCGTTTTGAAAATTAATTCTATAAATTCTATTTCCACGGATAGGTTTCCTTGTTTTTTTATTTACTTTTTGAATATGTTTTTAAAAACCAAGCCAAGTTTTGAAAACTAAAAAAAATAGTTTTGAAAAACTTGTTTTTATTTTTGGAATTTGCCTAAGAATTCAAATGTTTTCTTAAGAAAGATAAAACTCATTGTAGAGGAAACCCATTGTAGAGAAATGATGAAAATAAGCACAATTTTCAAAAATCAAAAACCAAAAACTAAATACTAAATACCAAATGGTTATCAAGGGTCTTAGTTTTTAACTTTTAAAAGGTCAGATTCAGACCCATGTCATTAATCACTTCAACAAAAACCTAGGACAATCATGTCCTTGTATATATAATTTAACTTTATTTATTTTCAACTTTGAAGGTTGACAATATATACCGTCCATAATGTCATCAACTATAGTTATAGATGCCAATAGACTATATAATAAATCATACCATTATTTTTCATCAATAGGATGGATGGATTGGGAAATTTGTCTACCATATTTAGATGTTTTGTTCTGTTTTTTATTTTTTATTTTTTAGTTTTGAGTAAATAAATTGGGTTTTTTTTTTTTTTTTTTTTTTTTTTTTTTTTTTTTTGTATAGGATAATTGTATATCATTGATAAGATAATTGAGGACCAATTTTATTGCACAACCTTTATAAGCGAATGAGAGAGCTCGATTTCGATTTCAGTTTCTATTTTCATTTGATATTATTGCACAACCTTTATAAGTATAACTTCTCATTAATTTTCATGAAGGAAGAATTTGTAGAGAGAGAGGAAGAAGAATAATAAATATTTTCCATCCAAAACTAAAAAGAACGGGTAATTTTGAAACTTTTTGAAAGGTCAATAATATCAGTTAAACTTTTTAAAGTTCTATTGAAATAAGGTACAAAGTTTACAGGTATTTTCTATAATTTAGCCT
This sequence comes from Trichosanthes truncata, assembly GCA_033996785.1. Lineage (NCBI taxonomy): Eukaryota > Viridiplantae > Streptophyta > Magnoliopsida > Cucurbitales > Cucurbitaceae > Trichosanthes > Trichosanthes truncata. The sequence goes on from JAWPNB010000009.1 coordinate 33,208,541, forward strand.
TATTATTTTACAATATCATATACTTTATATAATATTATATTATACATATTTTGATTTAACAAAAATTAAATAAATTGTTAAAATACTATTTTGGTCCCTGTACTTTGAGCTTTATTCAATTTTGGTCCCTATACTTTCAAATGTCCAATTTTAGTCCCTATACTTTCAAAAAAGCTTAAAATTGGCCCCTATGATAAGTTTGAAGTTAATTTTTTTTTTAATCAAAATTGGTTAAATAATATTAATAATTTTAATACAATAAAAGACACCATGTGAACATACTTCCAAAATTTATAGAGGCAAAGCTAATAGAGATTAAATTTTTTAAAGAAAAATTAACCATAAACTAATAGTAGGGTCCAATTTTAAACTTTATTGAAAGTATAGGGACTAAAATTGTACATTTGAAAGTACAAGAACCAAAATAGAACAAAGCTCAAAGTACAGGGACCAAAATAGTATTTTAACCTAAATAAATTTATAACATGAAATGCTATATTTATCAAAGTTTTATCTTTTTCAATGTAATTCTATATTTTAAGCCCGTTTGATAACTATTTGATTTTTTATTTTTGAAAATTGTGCTTGTTTTCTCATCAATTCTTTACAATGAATTGCATCTTTCTTAATAAGATTTGAATTCTTAGCCAAAGTCCAAAGACAAAAATAAGTTTTTGAAAACTAATTTTTTTAGTTTTCAAAACTTGGCTTGATTTTTAAAAACATAAGTAAAAAGTAGATAACAAAACAAAGAAACTTATAGGTAAAGTAGTATTTATAAGCTTAATTTCTAAAAATCAAATGGTTATCAAACGAAACCTTAAATTTTCAAATTCAAAGTTTGAATTCATTGAAAATGTCAGATGTTTTCAAAATTTCTACTATTTAGATCACAAAATCCAAAAACAATTTTTAAAAACAAATCTACCAAAAGGAAAAACCCTAGGATTTCGGTTAGTGTACAAACTTTTTTTTGCAGTTGAATGTGAAGTTCAAATTAATTTTTTTTTAACTTAAAAATCCTACACCAAATAGTATATTTTTAGATCAAGATGGGTGTAGTAGAAAATCCTAACCAATTACAAATCTTCATGTAATGATTTCAAAACAACTGACAAAATTACACGTCATTCAAATAAAAACCAACTAAAATTTTACACAATTGAGTTGACATAAAATTTATTTATTATAAACAATGCACCTTTTTAATATATAAGTGAGCACTACAATTAGATTATTTTACAGTGATTTGGCCCAAAGTTAAAACATTCTCAATCCATCTAAGGATTTTTTTTATTAATATTGTAGTTTTCAAAACTTATAATAAAAATATGGTGTCTTCCAAACTATTTATAAGAATATTCTAATTTTAATTAGATGGACGAACATCGTCTCTTCAAGATCAATATGTGGCTAAAAGTCGTCTCTTAAAGAGACGACATGCATGCCACGTGTATAGGTCGTCTCTTCAAGAGACGACCTACATTAAAAACGCGTGAAAATGTCGTCTCTTCAAAAAACGACCTACTACTTTATAATTTTAAAAAATATTTATTAATAATACCTTTAATTATTGTTGTTCTCACCTATGATACAATTACCTATGTTGGACAGGTGGTTATGCACGCCTCTTGGAGGCCGTTTGGCCCATGGGTTTGGGTTCCAAACCCAAAACCATGTTTGGCACAAGGTGTTTCAAAACCCTTGGTTTTGAAACACAACCCCATGGGTTACAACAGTGCAACCCCATGGGGTTTGTGCTATGTTTTCCTTTTCCATTTGCCGTTTTCCATTTCCGGCGACCACTCCGACAACAACTCAGGCGACCATTCCGATGACAACTCCGGCGACCACTCCGACAACAACTCCGGCGACCACTCCGATGAGAACTCTAGAGACCAGTTCCATTTACCATTTTCCATTTCTAGCGACTACTTCGATAACAACTCCGACGACCACCCAACAACCACCGATAACAACAACTCTGACGACTACAACGGTGACCCGACCACCGCTGACGATTACCTCAGACAACCACTGCAATGAGAACTCGAGAGACCAGTCTGACGATTACCCCTGCGACTCGACCACCACAACAACTAGACACCCCGATAACCCAACCACTCAAACAACCCGACTTGCCCGAACCACCGACAACAACCACTTCAATGATCCGATCACCCGACAACCATAGTTGACGATCACCTGACCACCTAGCAACAACCGTAGACAACCACCTAGTGACCACTCCGATGACCTGACCACCCTGATGACTACTTCGGCGATTACCCCGACGACCTGGTAACCCAACCACCCAAAACCACTGTTGACGACCACTGGTGACCACCCTGGCGACTCCAACAACCCAACCACTGCCACAACCACCCAACGACCACTCCAGCGACATGACCACCCTGATGACCACTCCAGCGACCAGACAACTACTGCTGAAAATCACCCAACGACCATTCCGGCGACCTGACCACCGTGCAATCACCACCTCGGCATACCCAAACACCTCATCAATCCAACCACTCCAACGACCACTCCAACAATCACCCTAGCGACCCAACCACCTAGTCAATATTTTAAAAGGGCCCCTCGTTAGCTAGGTGTGAGGTTGGGAACTTTCCTTCTTCCTATTTGGGTCTCCCCCTTGGCCATAATCCAAGGAGCCTCTCTTTTTGGGACCCGGTCCTTGATAAGGTTCGTAAGAGATTGGCTTCTTGGAGAAAGAGTTACTTCTCGAAAGGGGGACGACATACTCTCATTCAGTCGGTCCTCAGTGGGATACCCTTGTATTTTATGTCCCTCTTTAGGGTCCCTGGTCAGATCAGTAAGGTTTTGGAGAAGTTAATGAGGGACTTTTTGTGGGAGGGGGTGGATGAAGGGAAAAGGACTCACCTAGTGAATTGGGAGGTTGTTTCCAGACCGGTTGACCTCGGAGGATTGGGTATTGGTAATGTTAGGGCTAGGAATAAGGCCCTGTTGGCTAAATGGCTTTGGCGATTCTATTATGAACCTGATACCTTATGGCACAAAGTCATTGTGAGTAAGTATGGGCCTTATCCTTTTGAATGGACTGTAGGGGGCGCACTTGGCACTTGTAGAAACCCTTGGAAAGAAATCTCTTCTGAGTTTCCTGTTTTTTCGCAGTTTGTGAAGAGTGTGGTGGGGGATGGGCGGGGTACCTTTTTCTGGGAGGATAAGTGGTTGGGAGATGCTCCCCTCTGTTCATTGTTTCCTCGGTTGTATCACCTGTCCCGTTTCAAGAACCAGACAGTGGCTACAATCCTTCAGATTGATGGCCCTATGTCCCTCTCTGTTGTCCCTCATTCCCCTTCCCTTGGTTTTCGTCGGGCTTTGACCAATAGGGAATCAATTGAGGTCGTGGACTTGTTGTCCATCCTTAATCAGGTTCAGCTGAGTCCCTTGAGGGGGGATGTTCGTCTTTGGAGCCCTTGCCCTTTGCAGGGTTTCTCGTGTGGGTCTTTCTTTCAGTCGATTGTTAACCCGAACCCTTTGAGAGATTCTGCTTTCTCCTCATTGTGGAAGGTAAAGGTTCCCAAGAAGGTTAAGTTCTTTTTGTGGCAGGTTTGGCACGACAGGGTTAACACCCTTGATCGGATTGTGGCTCATGGTTCTCCTTTAGTTGGTCCTTTTTGTTGTATTCTTTGCAGGCGGGCAGAAGAGGACCTGATCCATATCCTCTAGGAGTGTGTTTTTGCGCGCGGGGTCTGGAGCTGTCTTCTGAACGAGTTTGGCTATAGTTTTGCCAGACCTCAGTGTTGTACTGATTTGTTTGTGGAGCTCCTTCTTTTTTCGCCTTTTCGTGAAAAAGGGTTGTTTTTGTGGCAGGCTGGGGTTTGTGCTATTGTTTGGAGCCTTTGGACCGAGAGAAACAATAGAATCTTTAGGGGAAAGGAAAGGTGGCCTAGTGATGTTTGGTCCCTTGTTAGATTCTATGTTTCTCTCTGGGCCTCGGTGTCGAAACTTTTTTGTAATTATTCGTTAGGACTTATTTTGCCTGATTGGAGCCCGTTTTTTGTGAGCGGCTCCCCCTCTTTTTTTGTGGGCCCTTCTTTTTTGTCGGCCTTGTATTCTTTCATCTTTTCTCAATGAAAGCGTGGTTTTTTATCAAAAAAAAAATATTTTAAAAGGGCAAGCGTGGACGAGCTATATGCAAAACTAAAGGCGATCCCAGGGATGACAAGGCAAGACTGAATGGTTGTTGCAAAGACTATTCTCTCGGATAGTATGATGTTGAACTCCTTCTTTACATTCACCCCAGATTGGAAGTATGATTACTACGTGAAAATTTTGGGGAAAGCACCTAGAACCTGATTCTCTTTTCATCACTTTCATCTACCACTCTTATGACTTACATTTGTGTTTGGACAACTACTTCTACTTTCTTGTCATTGCATCTGGAATGTGTGTTATGATATTTTTAGAACTAGATCTTAGTTCTAATTTTTGGTTTTACTTTACCATTGGCAACACCATTCTTACATTGCACCTATTAATTATATGTTGCTACGCATAATCTTCAATTTTATGTCATCATGAGTGGAGTGAATAAGATAGTATATAGTTATACAAACTACACATAGTATAATTCAAATTGAACTATAGTTGTAACAATTGCTCTACATATTTGATTAAATAGTTGGTATGTAACACACTAAAAAAATTATGAAGTTAAAAAAATGGAGTAGGAAAAAAAAGTGTAAGATTTTTGTTTTAAAATAATAAACAGTTTGAAAAATTATAAAAAAAAAACAAACTAAACAAACCCAGCCCAACCCAACCCTGCACCCCAAACACAGGTTTCAGCAAACCAGCCCAATACAACCCTGCACCCCAAACACAGGAATCAAAAACCCCAGGATTTCTGATTCCAGCCAAGAAACCCCAGGGTTTCTGATTACAAACCAGGGTTTCTGATTCCTGTGTTGAAACCCCAAGGTTCCAGAACCCCAGGGTTTCTGATTACAAACCAGCGCGTCAAACAGCCCCTTGATATCCAAAAGGGCCTGAGTTCGATTGTCAGGGGTGGCACCTCAATTCTTAATGGCTTTACCAACGGCTTTTTTTAAAGGATCTCTTTATATTTTTAATTTTTAAAAAATACCAACGGTTTTTTCATCTCTTTCTATTTTCTTTAAAAATAATTAAATTTAAATATTTTTCTCTGTTTTTTTTTAGTACAATATTTTTCCTTCTTTGGTAAAATAAAGTATTCTCTTAACAAATTTAAATTTAAATATTTTTTTCTTCTTTTATTTTATAAGCAATTGAAAATAAAACAAATATTTAAATTTAAATTTTTTAAAGAAAAGAATAAAAAAAAAACTGTTTGTATTTTTCCTATTTAAATTTCAATATTTTAAAGAAAAATAGAAAAAGAAAAAAGAAAAAAGAAAAAAACTGTAAAAAAATCATATGTAAAAGTAAAATAAATTAACCATGCAGGTGCAACTGAGAATCAAACTCAAGCCCTCTTGGATGTCAAAAAGCGTGTGTGACCACCTGACCAACATAAGTAATTGTACCTTATGTGAGAACAACAATAATTAAATGTATTATGTAATAAATATTTTTTTAAATTACAAAGTAGGTCGTCGTCTCGACCTTTTCACGCATTTTTAATGTAAGTCATCTCTTCAAGAGACGAAAGAGATGACCTATACACGTGGCATATATGTCGTCTCTTCAAGAGACAACTTTTAGCTGCGTGTTGTACCTTGTCTCTTGAAAAGACGACTTTCGTCTACCTAATTAAAACTACAATATTATTATAAATAGTTTGGAAGGCACCATATTTTTATAATAAGTTTTGAAAACTACAATATTAATAAAAAAACAATCCTCCATCTAAAGCCATAGAAAATTCTATGAATAAAGAAAGCCACTCACTAATACAACTTGAATTTATGAATCAATTTAAATATATCAATTTCATCCTTCCATGTAACATTATTCTATTTTAGTCCCTAAACTTTAATAACATTTATTTTAGTTCCCGAACTTAAAAAAAATCATTTTTGTCCCTAAATTTCAAATCTGTCCCTAAACTTCAAAAAAAAAAACCTATTTTAGTCTTTGTCGTTATTTTCTTATTAACTATTTAGATAAAGTCGCATTGAATATGTATATTAACGTGCTCAAGCCACCTGAGTCTTCATTCTTTAGCTGGAATGGAGGGAGGAACATTGTTCAAATCTAAACCATCTCCTCAAGGCAACTGTGGGGTAAATGGACCTAATATTCCATCAGTAGTCAAAGTTAATCCACCCTGTATGATAGTGAAAACAAGTCAAGGTTGAAGTTCAAATTCAATAACATACAGTTAGCTGCATGGAGAAATAGATTGGGGGCAAAATTCAATATTTGGATAAACACTATAGCTAAACATTATTTAACAATCGAGAAGTTATTTTTGCTTAGATAGAAACACTTATAATTGGTCCAATGCTAAATACACTCTTAGGAATCCTCACGAATGGCAGGATAACAACAAAAAAAACATGAAGAATATTCAACTACACAAAATCATAAAGCACTTAAAAAAAAAATAAAAGTGATTGATTTAAAAACTTTTGTTTTGAAATACACTTGAGAGATGATTATTCAAAACGTGACTTTAAAGTAATTGACCGAAAGTTACTTCAATGTAGTAAGAAAAAAAACATATTTGTGATTAGTAGAATCACATTTGAATATGATGTAATCAAACAAATTTGTTATTAAAATTATTTTTTCAAAAAAAAGAAATAAAATTATTTTTAAAAAAGTGTTAAAACTAAAAAGTATGTCAAACTCACCCTCTAAAACCAACATAAAAACTGCATCCCTCAATCATGCAGCCAGTAATACATAAACTAACTATAAAATTAATTAGACTTCCATAACTGCATAATTGGACATTTATCTAAAAGATCGAAGCCCAACAAAGTAAAAGGCATATGTGTATACTGGCAACTGGTTGTACTTTTTTTTCTTTTTTTAGCTTTTATTTATGGATGACCGAACTTTCAATAAGAAAAAAATGAACTCCAGCACTAAAATTTAGTTTAATTTATCATAATATTTTTTCTTCATTCCCAGGGTAAAGTTCAGAAATCTCAAGGATAAAATGGCTGTAAAATACCTGAGGCTGAAAACTAAGCAAGTCTGCACGCGCCAATGCCTCTGCTTGAGCTATTCTTTGCCTAAATCTTTGAGCCATTTCCTCAGCCTGTCAATAGAAACAAAACCATACCTACAATGTCACTCCTAGCTCTTTTTCTTCTTTTTCCTCAACATAAACTGAGAAAATTTCTATCGAGTGCGCTCCAGTAAAAGGCCATACAAAACACAATGACAACTAGAAACTCTAAGATCTCTTTCAATTTCCAAAATATCCATACAAAACACAATGACAACTAGAAACTCTAAGATCTCTTTCAATTTCCAAAATATCTAATACTTTTTATATCCAAATAGCTTAACAAGCCTTCCTCCATGTGATTCCATGTTTTCCTTTCAGCATTCAAGAAATAACCACCAATACTCTATAAGAGAGGCTGATATAATTTTGGCTTTATAATGCTGAAAACAAGAAGGAAAAAAAACATGCTACTAGAGGTGAAGGAGAGTTAGAAACATTAGTCTCAGTAGATTTCTCTGCTAAGCCGCAAGATTCTAGCCATATTCAAAGTTGCATTTTAAATAATGGCATTCACCATAAAGGAAACATAGTAGCCCAACTACCATAAATGTGTTTGTTGAGCGTGCACATACACGAGGAACAAAAAAGAGCAGCATCCAAGCAAAAAATGACAGGAAAAGATAACTCCAGCTAACAAAGAGAATACCTTCTTAAAAACAAGCTTGTGATTGCAAATCATGTCCCCAGGATTGGGCTCTAACTTCTTGGTAGAAAGACGAATATGGCCTTTCTCACGATCATGTTTCAATATCATGACCTATGCCAGAGGAATTCACTGTAAAATTTGATATCATGAGTGTAAGAGGCCTATAACCAATCACTTGAAGGCCGTTGAAAACTACCTTGAGAGTGTCTCCAGGCTTAAGAACTGCAGCAATATCTCGTATGTGATCATGACTTATCTCACTGATGTGAAGAAGACCATGGATTCCACCAATGTCAACAAAGGCACCAAACTTTTCAAGTGTTCCAACTGTTCCAGTGACCACTGATCCAATTTCAAGCTGTGCCTGGCTGTCAGCCATGGCCTTACGGTTACTGAGGACAACCCTCGTTTGTTCCTCATTAACCACCAGAAATTTCAGAGGAAGTTCCTTGTTGAGAAGCTCTTCAGCAGTCGATACCTGAAATAATTGCACAAAAAAAAGAAAAGAAAAGAGGTATAATGTAAATTAGCAGTATATAATTAACATCAAGAAGACTATAAGAATACTAATGATTCAAAGATATTTACATCTGTATTTGTTGAGACCAGAATGGTGAGGAATTCACACATAAAAGAAAGAAGAGCCTATCTTTTAGTATCCCAAAAGATGAATGTCTTTAAAGAGCTTATAGAAAATACCATTGATATCTCTGAGAAAGGCACAAACCCTTTTAGACCTTCCACAACCACCAAAACTCCACCTTTGTTTGCATTAACCACCTGAATATTTGATCAGAAAATGGCTACAAATGAACAATCTCGGGAGAGAACAAGAGATGTAGGACATGATTGGAAGTGATTTTAAAATAAGTATTTTTAGAGAGTATTTTAATATTTGGTTACACACTTTTAAAACTGACTGTGATATAATTAAAAGTGCTTTTAAATGATCGTTTTCAAAAGTGATTTTAGCCCCTCCCTAACATGCCTGTTATCGTGTATGGAGCAAACAAACAAAAAAATGGAAAATTGGTGTGGAAATGCCCACCTTACCCTTGACAATAACATCCTCTGCTTGAAGCTGTCTGCACCTCTCCCAAGCCAGGTCATATTGGATGGGCCTCAAGCTCAAAATCAAGCTATCATCTTCATTCTCACCTATAATAACAAACTCGTCTCTAAAACCAGGATATATTCCTGCTTCTTCTACACGTTTTATTCTATGAATGGAAGCCTCCTGCCATGGCAAGTATGCAGGCGACTTGGTAGCAATCTCAACAAGTGCTCCATTAGCTTCTACATGGACCACAGTTCCTTTCACCTGTAAAGAGACACTGTTCAAATTTCAACCCCATCCTCTCCAAATGCAAAAGTAGCATTTCGCCTTAATATCCTAAATAACATTACATATTAGAATATACAAACTATCAAACTTGTTTGGTCTCTACACTTTCAAAGTTGTATCTATTTAGTCCCTGTACTTTAAAAAGTTTCTTATAAATCCCTGAAATTTTAATGACGGTCATATCTAATAGGTCCCAATACTTCAAAAAAATTCTAATAGGTCTTTTAACTTTCCATTTTATGTCTAATAGGCCTCCATCATTAATTCCCACAGTTAATCGCTTATATGGCATGCTGACTATATTCTTTAAGAATTATTTGATAGGCTAATTTCAGGCAAGTACAGATATTTGATGGCATAAATATCGAATTGACTAGACAGATAGACACAAAATTAAGACTTCAATAGCTTATTAGAAACTTTCAAGATTCAAAGACTAAATAGACACAGCCACGAAAGTTCAGCAATCAAACCTACAATTTAACCCTATCAAATATCAGTATACTTCCCAACTCCCATAAGCAATCACAACATCCTTTCCCTCTATAACACTGAACTAAGAAACCCTCGAAAGATCAAAACATCCATTCTGGTGTAATCGACAAGAATAAAGAAATCCACAAAATCACAAGAGAACGGAAAGGCAAAAAACCTTGGCTCCCAATTGAGAATCGAAGTCGTGTTTCTCAAGAGCGGCAAGGAAGTCTTGGAGAGTGAAGGAGACGCCTTCCATGGGAGCATTACGGCAGCGATCGGCCGCGTCCTCGAAGGTGTCCTTGAGCTTGAAACGCTCTCTGGTCTGAGCAGTGGGAATAGGGCCCGATATAACTGCAGCGACAATGGGGAATGAACGGGCCATGTTCTGCATAAGCCTCCGACCAAATGGCTTCGAGAGACGAGATGGAATTGAAAACAAAGGCGTACTTCTCAACCCTGTGCATTGCTGAGCCATTGAAGGCATCTTCGTCTTCCTCCCGCGGCGTTTCCCAGGCTATAGAGAAATTCCTAAAATTAACACGAATTGTTTTTTGAGTTTTCAAAATTCACTTAACTTTTTGACCTTTTTTAAATTACCAAAATTCTCAAATAGCCCTACTTTTCAAAAAAACCATTGTGATATTTTTTTTCTATTTTCTATTTTTAGTTGTTAGGTTCTTATTTAAATCTTTTATTACCAATAAATTTAAATTCACATGTTAGATAAAAAGAAGTTCAAAATACTATTTTGGCGTCTGTATTTTGAGACTCATTCTATTTTAATTAATGTACTTTAAGTATTCAAATTTAGCTCATGTATTTTCAATAAATCTTTAAATTATTCCTATTTATTAAATTTAAGTTTTTTTTAAAGTTCATTATTAATTTGTAGTTACTTTTTATAGGACTTGGTAACATAATAATCATTTTCACTCAAGAAAAGATACAACGTTAAAATATTTTGAAATTTTATAAAGCGAAAGCTAGTGGAGACTAAAATTATTTTGAAAAAGTTAATCATAGACTAACAATAGAAACTAATTTTTAGATTATTACAAGTTCAAGGATTATATTTAAATATCTGAAAGTACAAGGATTAAAATAGAATAAGTTTCAAAATACAAGAACCAAAATAATATTTTAAACTAAAAAGAATATGAAATGAGTTTTGATATATATATATATATATATATATATTATTTATATCAACGGGATAGAAATAGTTAAAAATATTTTAAATTTTTGGTAAATTATTTTTAGAAAACTAATTTCATATAAGGAAATTTAACTCAATTTTAGACAAACTTTACTGTCTATTTCAAATTTCATTTTTTTCTAGTGATTACATTAGAGCTTGGACTCTTGTTCTATGGTTTCAAGTTTTTAATCACTCATGGTTTATTCAATTATGTGGGAATGCTCATAAAAATCATTTTTCACTCTAGTTCACCAAATGGTGGAAGAACTTCAAACTTTCCAAAGAAATTTTTCTTGTCCCTATTTAGGAATCCTTCTCTTACTTTTCTCAAAATATTTACAAGACTCCATTTGCCTTAAGCTTTTAGATGACCTTGTATTTTCATATTCTATAAATTTTCTGTTGGAATCTATCGATTTAAAATTATGAAGGAATTAAATTCCTTGTTAAAACCTTGAAGGTTAAATGGTGGGAAAAGTATAATTTTCCCGTGCTAATCTTCAAAAGAACAAGTTTGCTTTGTTGGCATTTCTAGCTCAAATAGCTACAAAAGTTGATCTACAGAGAATACTTTTACAAGTAACCTCTTCAAATTCTCAAAAATCATCTTCTCCAGCTTGTTCCATCATAGATGAGGAAGAAGATGAATTTGACCTTAACTAAAGACACTTTAATAAAGTTACTTTATTAAAATAGTTGGATGATGAAGATTGAAGATTTTTTTCTTTCCTTTATTTCCAATTATTGTACTTTTCTTTAATTATTTCTTTTCTTTATTAAAGTAGATTCCTTGCTTTCCCTAAAGATGAACCAGTCAGGGTCTTGTCTTGTCAGTTCATCCTTATCTCTTAGTTAGCTTAGATTAATTTTAGTTTCAATTCTGGGGTTTATAAAAGACTTCCAACTTGTATTCAAAGTGTTGGATCGGTATGGCAACCCTAGAGGGGGTGAATAGGGTTTGATAAATTTTTTACCCAAATTATCTAATTATCAAACTTTTTATAAATCCATAAAAAAGATAATTAATGCAATAAGCAAGATAGATATAAAGTATGAAAAATTAATTCAATCTAACACAATAAACAATTAAAAATAAATTAAAGCATGCAATAAATTACTACAATTAATTGCAAAAGTAAATAGGAAAGAGTTAGAGATGATGACACCGTAAATTTATAGTGGTTCGGTCAAACTCGACCTACTCGACTCCCCAAATGCCTCTTGGGAATTTGAATAAAAACTTTACCGATTCTTTCCACGGATTATAGCCCAACCGCTATACCGCTCTTTTTACGAGTTTAAGAGCAAACTTGATCATTTTCACGGGTTAGGATCAAACCGTTACAAAGTTTGAAGAGATTGAAGAACACACAACACCTCTCTTAATAGAGTAGATTTACAAATTTCTCTCACAAAAAAAATGCTCAAAACACAATAATTCTCTTTCAAGAATACGATGAAAAGAAAAAATTGAGAGCTTTGAGAGAGCAACAATAGAGGGTTTTTGAAATTTTGAAGGATGGAGAGTTATCAAAACTTGTTATGAAAATTGGAGAAAAAGATGATATTTATAGAGAGGGAAATGAAGAAAAAATCAAAATTTAATTTGGGTCATTAGATTGTGGTTAAGGAGAAATAAATGGTAGAGATTTAAAAGAAATAATATAATAATAAACAAAGTAATGGTCACATGTGACCTTGTTTGTTTGTGTTTTCATTTTTTTTATTTTTTTAAATCCACTAATGGTCATATATATATAATTTTATTTTTCTTTTATTTTAAAACAAACAAAAGTCTACCATATGTCACTCCTCCAAGGGCTCCATGTGCATCCTCTAATTGGTTCACATTGCTGATTCAGCTGCCATGTCATTGCATTGGGAATTTTTCGTTCAAATTTATTTTGGTAATAACTTCTTCGTTTTAACTTCGATTTAAGTAATTCAAGAGGCATTAGAATCGTTATTTTGAGTTCTACGCTATGGATACTACAAAATACTAAATTTTTTAGTAATTAATAGTAGGTTTGTTATCATCAAAATACTAATTAATTAATTAATTTGAGATTATGGGCCAAAAAGCCAACAATCTCTCCCTTTTTTATGATGACAAACCACTAAAGAAAAATAACTTGAAGCTCATAAAAATAAAGGTGGTACATGTGTCCAAGTATTAATTTCAATATAAAATCTAATATATCACCGTAAAGCTCATACTTGAAAATTTACTCAAAAAATAATTTACTTGAAAATTTACTCAAAAATTAATTTACTTGAAAATCTACTAAAAAATTAATTCTCTCCCTAAATTAATGCAATACTAAAACATGATACAAATTTTAGAACATATTTTTCTTGAACTTCTACCCCTTTGGAATAAAAAAATTAAAAAAAAAACTAATTAAGAAAGATTATGAAATCCATGCAAGCTCCCCCTAAGAAAATGAATACATTCAAGAGACACATACTTTGCATAACTCCCCTTATCAATATGCTTTTAAAAAAAATAACAAACAAAATTATAAATTCAAGAGGCATCACAATGAATAGTACCAAGCTTAAGCCTATTTTTGTAAAACCTTTCTTCATTCAAAGGCTTGGTGAAAATATCCACTAATTGATTACTAAAGCTGACAAAATCAAGAATAATATGACCATTTTACACATGCTCTCTAATAAAATGATGCCTAATATCAATATGCTTAGTCCTAGAATGATGAATAGGATTTTTAGTCAAATTAATAGCATTAGTATTATCATAAAATATAGGCACACTATCAAATTTTAATCCAAAATCACTTAGAGTTTGTTTCATCCAAAGGATTTGAGCACAACAACTAGCAACGACAATATATTCTGCTTCAGTAGTGAATAATGCAATCGAATTTTGCTTTTTACTAAACTAAGATACTAAAGAACTACCAAGAAATTGGCAAGTCCCACTAGTACTCTTACGATCAAGTAAACTTCCTGCAAAGTCTGCATTGGAATATCCTACCAAATTAAACTTAACATTTCTAGGATACCACAAGCCTAAATCAGTATCCCAAGCAAATATTTAAAGATTCTCTTAATAACATGCAAATGAGATTCCTTATGACATGATTGAAATTTAGCACAAAGACATACACTAAACATGATATTGGGTCTACTGATGGTTAAATAAAGTAGAGATCCAATCATACCTCGATAAGCTTTTATATCCACATATTTACCTTTTTCATCATTGTCAAGCTTAGTGGATGTGCTTATAGGAGTTTTTGCAATTTTACCTTAATTGAACTTGAACTTTTTGAGCAAATCCTTTGTGTATTTCTCTTGACTTATGAAGATACCATCCTTGAGTTGTTTGATTTGAAGTCCAAGGAAGAAGCTAAATTCTCCCATCATACTCATCTCAAACTCACTATGCATACACTTAGAAAATTCTTCACACAAAGAAGGATTAGTAGAGCCAAAGATAATATCATTCATATATATTTGTACTAAAAGCATATCGTTTTTCTTAGTCTTAATAAAGAGAGTAGTATCAAGTTTACCCATTTTAAAGCCATTCTCAAGTAGAAAATTACTAATCCTATCATACCAAGCTCTTGGAGCTTGTTTTAAGCCATAAAGAGCCTTTTTCAACTTATAGACATGATTAGGCAAATCAAAACTTTCAAAGCTAGGAGGTTGTTCTACATAAACTTCCTCTATAATATAACCATTTAAAAAGGCACTTTTCACATCCATTTGATACACGATGAAATTCTTAAAAGAAGCAAAAGCAAGTAACATTTTAATAGCTTCTAATCTAGCACTGTGTGCAAAAGTCTCTTCATAATCTATTCCTTCCTCTTGCAACAACCTTGAGCTACAAGTCTAGTTTTATTCCGAATAATATTTCCATTTTCACCCATCTTATTTCTAAACACCCATTTAGTCCAAATAATAGTAGCATTAGAAGGACTAGGGACTAATTCCCAAATTTTGTTCCTTTCAAATTGATTTAATTCTTCTTGCATAGCTAAAATCCAAAACTCATCATTTTTGGCATCCTTAAAACTTTTTGGTTCAACTTGAGAAACAAAAGCAAGATTACTAAACATATTAAAAGAGGAACGAGTTTTCACACCTTCGTTGGGATCACCAAGAATCAAATTCTTGGGATGTGATGGAGCATACCTCCACTCTTTATGCATAGATGAAGATCCATCTCCCTTCTTTTCATTGAAGCTCAATTCTTACTTACTTGAATCAATTTCCTCGCCCTTGTCAGTAATAAGTAAATCTTCAAAATTTCTTTCTAAATCATTGCTACAAATAGACTCATTAGAAACATTATTGCAAGATTCATCAATACAACATACATAGATTCCTCAATAACTAAAGTTCTCTTATTGAAAACTCTATAAGCTTTACTTGTAGAGGAATAACCTAAGAAAATACCAACATCTGTCTTAGAATCAAACTTTCCAAGTTTTTCTTTGTTGTTCAAAATAAAACATTTGCAACCAAAAACTTTGAAATACCCAATATTTGAAATTTTGTTATGCCAAAGCTCATAAGGAGTTTTATCTAAAGAAAGCCTAATTAAAACTCTATTTAAACATAACAAGCGTTGTTAAAGGCTTCCATCCAAAAATATTTAGGTAAACCATACTCATGCAACATTGACCTAGCAAATTCTTGCAAAGTATGATTTTTCCTTTCAACCACACCGTTTTATTGAGGATTCGTTGGAGCGGAGAAATTATGAGAAAAACTATTTTCTTCACAAAAAATTTCAAAAGCAACATTATCAAATTCTCCTCCATGATCACTCCTAATTTTAGAAATTAAAAACCATTTTTCATTTTGAACTCTTTTTGCAAAACTAGCAAAACTTTTCAAGGCATCATCCTTATGTTTTATCACCAAAACCTAAGTAAATCTTGAAAAATCATCAACTATCACAAAGGCATAGTAGTTCCCTTCAAAACTAGCAATTCTAGATTTGAAAGAGGAGTTGATTTGTTTACCAATTTGACAATCATCACAAACTTTATCCTTTTCAAATTTAGATTTAGGAAGACTTCTAACCAAAGAATTCTTGAAAATATTTGAAATTAAGTGCATGTGCATGCCCAAGTCTTCTATGCCATAACCAAGTATCATCATGCAAAGTCAAAAGACATTTATCACTAATAGGGCAATCATTCAACTCAAATACGAAGTAAGGGTTTGTCTTATCCTTTCATCCTTATCTTTTAGTTAACTTGCAAAGTTTTCAACGAAGCATGCTGTAAACCCGGAGTTCCTCCTTGAAACTTCTTAAAAATTAAAAGGAAAGAAGGAAAGGAGGTTGGTATATTGTTTTGGGAAGGAAAAAGAAGAAAAAAAAAAAGAAAAGAAAAATGAAAATGAGAGGAAAAGGGCCCCACCATCAAACTCTTTCTCTTTAATTATTGTCCATCCATTTTGCTACCCATTTTGGTGAAATAATTAGGGTTCTTCGTGGGAGAGAATAAGAGAAAGAAGAAAGGTGATGCTGGAGTTGTAATTGAAGAAGAAAAGGAGGGAAGATCAATCCAAGTTGCATGGAAGATTTTGCGTTCAACCCTGACTACCTCTGATATTTGGAACGTTTTGAGCTCCACAAGAGGTATTAAGAGGTGAGATTTGATTTCCTTGAAAGTTAACTCATTTTAGAACAATTTTTGTGAAGGAAGCTCGAGCAAAATCTGAATTTATGTTATGGGTTTTTGAAAGGGAAGTCAGAGGAGTGTTTTTGCTGTCAAATCCGGGGAACCTCTGGTTTTTGAGATGTGCTGATCTGTAGACTTCGAATTAGAAGCTGTATTAGGTATGGATGGAAAGCTGATTTAATTTCCTATAACTTTCATGAATAAGTCGTGGTTATAAATTTAATGGAAGTTGCCTTAAAATTCATGTTAAGTTCAGGGTGCAGCAGGAAAACGAGTCTGGAAAGTGCAGAAACCGATTTTGTAGGAAGTGGCTTTCGAGGTATTTACGGACATATCCTTTAGGAATTTCAATTTCATTCCTTCAGATAAGTTTTAGAGGGTTCAAAAAGGAAGAGTTTGGTATAAAGTACATCATTTTTTAGCAAGTAATGGAAAAGTTATAGGTGTGTGAGTTTAAGGTATAAAATCTGTAAAGTGCAGAAAATTGATGGGGGTGGTTTTTTGCAACCCTAGGCCTTAAGTTCGTGAGGTCAAGATTCTAATGCTTGGTTTTGTTTTGTTTGACAGGCCAAGAAGAAATAGGACAAATTTACGGACCAAGAATCTATTATTAACGCTGTGAGTGACAAAATGAATTCTGAAAATAAATTCTATGCTTGAACTTGTGTTCATGAAAAGAAAAGACTTCCTAAGAATGATGTAGCTTAAAGATTTATGGTCTCTTGAACACATATTCATAAGCATATATGGTTTCCTAAAAATGATTTAAATTGTTTGTTGTGAGCATATGTTTACTGATTTTCTGAAATTAGAAGAAATACCTTAATTCCAAGTCTACATGTGTTAGCAAGAACTGTTAAAAGTTTTCATGTGTTTCTCTGAGACTTGAATGAGTTAATGGTTGAGATACTGAGCCCGAGGTTGTATATTACCGTGTGCACACAGGTCATTTTCTATTGTCGACGTTGAGTGTACTCCGTGACAACAATGCTGTCGTGAGTGCTGGGCGAGCCCCACTACGACAAAGACGATGGGAGTGCTGGGCGGGCCCCACTACATCGTAGAATGAACATTGATTGTACTGAGCGTGTCTTAAACAACCTAGTTTATTATATGTTTTAGATGATGAATACTCTGGATATGCTAGCGAGATTTAAATGACATACTTGCTGGATTTCTGGAAGAAGCTATTGTCCTTATAAGTTTATATTTCACGCTTGTCTGACGACACATATGCTTGTAGTTTGCCAAATGTTATGATTTATGAGATAATTACTTTAAACTCAGTCACTCACTGAGCTTTCCAGCTCATTCTTTCAATGTTTTCCAACTTTCCAGGTAGAGATCGAGTTCCCGGTGCCTGAGATCCTGCCACAGCCTGCTGAACGCTCTACGAGTATGATATTTTTGTACGTGGTTGGCGTAGTATAGAAAGTCTGCTCGTATTGTACATAACTTAATAGGGATGTGTAGTTATGTTGTATATGGAACTAGTGGTCTTGGGTGTATAAAGCACGTCTGGTCGTGTCTGGCTTGTTCAAGTTAAGTTTAACCAGAACCGCTCCGTATGTATGTGTAATAAGATTCCTAATTTCCTGCTGTGTGGTATGTATAGTATCTCGTATACAGGTATGGATTGTTTATCAGGAATTAAAAGGGTCATAGGTATCGTTAAGAAGTGAAACGATGCCTGTTGGCTTCACGCCTTCCTCCGGGCTAAGATAACAGGTAGTCGGGAGGGGGTGTGACACATGCAAAGTTTTCAACGGAGCATCTTCAAATTTTCTTTCCAATTTTCCAATTTTGTCTTTTGTAATTAATGTTTCTTTTGACTTTTTAGACTAACAGGCTTTTAATAAAGTCGTAGTCTAATTAGCCTTTTAGGTTTTAGGTTTTAATATAGCCTTTTGACTTTTTAGATTTTAGATTTTAGATTTTCCACGTTTTAATTTCTTTTTAGACTTTTTAGACAAAGGTATTAATTACCTTTTGTCCTTTATGTTTTTATTTTCAAAGGTATTTATTACCTTTTGACTTTTATGCTTTTATTTTCCTAAAGCTCTGACGAGATGCATAACTTGTCGGGCCAATCCTATCTTACACTACTTTTCATAAAAGATGATTGAGATAAGGGTTTGTCTTACCCTTTCATCCTTATCTTTTAGTTAACTAGTTTCAATTTCATTTGGAGTCCGGGATCTATAAAAGACTTCCACTTTGTAGTCAATAGGCAGAAGCGGATAATCTAGCAAAATAGATGAAGTAAAAATATCTCTAAGCTATCTATTCGCAAAACACTTGTATTCTGCAAAAATCCTTATTCTCCTATCCTTTTAGCAATCTATTGAACAAATTGTGGGATTTGGGAGCAATTGGTATCAGAGCCATCATACTCAATATACTCCAATCTTTGAAACAACTTCCATTGCTTCAAATTTTTGCTTACTTAGAGATTAATTCATATTAATCTTTTTATTTTTAAGAGACAAATCTCAATATTGATTTCATTCAATATTGTTCTTCTTAATTCTTCATCTTTAATCGTTCCGTCAGCCCGTCCGACAGCAGCATTGGGAAGCGTTTGGTGTTTCAGGAAGCAATGCATAAGACCGTTGGTAAGCCACGTGTTCCCGTTGCAGACGAGCAGTTCATGAAGAAGAAGAAGTTTGAAGGATAATATTGTGTTAAAGCAATATTATTTTTATCTTTCAAAAATATTTTGATTTTTATGGAATAATGTCCAAGTTACTCAAATCTTTGATTCCGAAGAAGTTACTCAAAGATACTCAAAACGATGGTGCAAGTTCAAGTAATCGAATGCTTCATGGAGAATCATCTACTCAAAATGAAGAAGCTCACAAGGCAGAGAAGAATGTTGATTTACTCAATAATTCTAACGAATTATTTCAAATAGCTCGGGTTGAAGAGCAACTTGCCTATTGGAATATTCTTCAATTAGATCCAAAGACGATCTACTACAGAAATACTTTCAATTTTACTCAAAATTGGGGAGTCAAGATTATGGAGAACACTATCGCCATTAAAAGACAACCCATAATCATTGAATTTCTTCACAAGGGATCTAATACTCCAACATCGAGAGGAATACTCATTTATACACCTTGGTGTAATCCAGTAGCAATTAAGCCACTTTTCAGAACTGGTTTGAATACTCCGTCCTTCTAACTCTCAGGGACAAGAGGTTTAGGAATTTCCAAGACTCTCTTATGGGAATGGTTGAAACCAATCTAGAAAATGGTCCAACCTATTTCAATTGCTATCCGCACTATTCTCTTTCTTTAAGAGATCCCAACATACTTAAATCTTTGATTCTTGATGTCCACTTCAAAGATATGAATGTAGAACCTGAAACTCATGGGTTCGTAACAATATTCAGAATTTGCTATCATTTTATGAAAACTTAGATAACACCAAGAGCTCTAAAGGCTTCTCCTAAAGGTACAACAATACTCATAGAAGCCAATACTACGAGAGCCAACGTAGAAACTCCAAAAAGATTATCCTGGGAAGATATCACCAGGACATCTCACTAGGTTCTGGAAAGAGCTGTAACAACTCCAGCTCCAAAACCAAAACAACTTTCTCAACTGATTAAACATCCAGATGGATCTGTTGAGCTCAGCTTCCAACAACCTTTGCCAACCGGTCCAAAGGTTTCAAATTTTTCCTCTTCAAGGCAAAGTGTTTCAGAATTTAGATGAGAAGCTTCATCCTTAACAAGTTTCAAACAACAAGAACCATTGAGAAGATCTTTCTCTGCGAAAATTGACTCAGTGGATTTCAGCCCTCGCATACCAGAAAGTAGGTATGTACGGCCAAGCTCACCTACTCAAACAGATATGGGCTCAGCAAGTCGATTCAACGAGCTCAATGTCATATATGAGGAATTCAAGTTCAATATGGAAAGTCTAAAAAAGGATTTTCTTGACAAAAAATGGAAAATGCCTAGAAAATTTTTCTTTAAGGCGTACGAAGCAGAAGAAAGAGAAAACTTCAAGAAAACATGGATTTCTACCATGGAAGAACTTGAAAGAAATATACCTTTCTTCGAGTGGTTCGCTAATCAAAATGGCTGTAGTGAAGAGGTGAACACTCTCAAAGAAACTCTCTGGAAAACATCAGAAGGAGAGGTTTCAGATACTCATCCACCGCTAGAGCAAATTGAATTCAGAAGCTCTAAAGGTAATAGTTGTTGCTGCTCCATTCAAGCAATTATCCTTGAGTGAAGAAGAAAAGAACCCCTCCAAAGGAATCAGATGAGCTCATCTTCAAAACAACTATACAAACAAAATTCTGTCTACAATGGCAGAGCAAATGTGCAGGATTGAAGAAAAGGTTTTACTTCATCCAGCACCCACAAGGGATTTTCTGCTACCACATCAGAAATTCCTATAGTAAGAGACTCTCTACCAGTCCTTTGTAGAGGATCAAGCGGACCCATCCCTTTACTCAAAATCAAAGAGCAAGTTATGTTTGAAAAAATTCATGAAGAACTTGCCAGGCTAAGTGGAAAAGGTCAACAAATCAACGTACTCAAAGATGAAGAGATAGATGACTTAATTCTTGCCATGCAGCAGAATAGTATCTCTGATGAAGAAGATCCTAAAGAAATTAATAGGATCTCAAAGCATTACTCAAAGAGCAACCCAAGGACTTATTATCCAAGGCTACTCATCCAAATTTGACTATTGAAGACCGATCTTTTATTCAACATTCATCATATGACGATCAATCCATTTATGAATGGAATATTGATGGTCTTTCTCAATATCTGATCATAGGAGTTGTCTAGGAAATGTTTGTTGCCAACGCAGCATACAATTCAAAAGGACATAATGATCATGATAACGCTCGCCTTCTGGTTGCCGGATTCACTGGACAACTAAGAGGATGGTGGTTATCCACTTTCAATGAAGTTGAAAGGAGAAAAATTATTACTCATAGATCTCCAATTGATCCAGGAGATTCCTCCTCAAAAACGCCTAGAAGAGAAGAGACAACTACTTCTACAGCACAAAGTGGTATTGGTATGACTATCGATACACCAGCAATACCACCGTGTGTTCCAACAAGCAGAGATTTTAAAGATGATGCCGTTATAACCCTCTGCTTCACAATAGTCAAAAATTTTGTCGGAGACGATAAGGAATACCAGAGTCAGGCAGGAGAATATCTCCAAAAATTAACCTGCCCAAAACTCCAAGATTTCCAATGGTATAAAGATACCTTCCTAACAGAAGTTTATAAAAAAGCAGACGCCAATAATCCATTATGGAAAGAAAGATATATTATTGGACTGCCCAAAATATTCAGCTCGGAATTACTGATCTATCTCCGGGAATACTATGAAGGAAATATTCCTTGGGAAGAGGTCACCTATGGCGAAATTTTTCAATGCGTCATAGCCCAAGATGGTAAACAATGTCTCGAAGCCGCAAGGATCGAGAAGCAGGCCAAAACTCGAGAAAGAAAGCAAGAGTTTGGACATTTCTGCAAAACATACTTTTATCAAAACCATACTGAGCCTCCCTCAGTAAAGACAAAGAAAAGACTTGGAAAACCCAAGACTTATTACTCAAGACAAGACAACAGTAGACCAACTGTGTACAGATCTCATCAGCAATATCCTTATCGAAAAATTTCTTATGATAAGAAGAATCCTAGAGGAAAGAAATTTGCCAGAAGAGATTCTTCAAAAGTCCAATGCTACAAATGCAGAGGATATGGGCACTATGCTCCAAAGTGTCCCATGAAGAAGAAAATCAATGAGCTTAGTATCGACGAAGATATTAAAGCTGAATTACTCAATTTTGTCCAAACAGATTCAGAAGAATCAGGATATGATTCAGAAGAACACGAAGAACAAATCATTTACTTAAAAGATGAGACGGATTTTTACTCTTCTTCAGAAGGAGAAATTCAAGTTATTCATAAACCTGGATGCAAAGGTAAACAGTTATGTGATTGCTTTAATTGCATAAATGTTTTAACAAAAGACCAGGAGTTACTTTTTGAGGCTGTAAGCAACATCACGGATGGGGCTCTCAAAAGGACAATTCTCAACAGACTGTAGACTTCTCTCCAAGATGAAGTAAAACATGGAGAAGAAGATTCTTCAATAACCACTGAGTATCCTTCTATAGAAGATGTCTATACACTTTTCAAGAAGGAAAAAAGAGAAGTCAAAGTTTTAGACATAAAGGCTGAAATAAATCAACTCAAATACGAAGTAAAACAACGTCGTTCAAATTATCAAAAGGATATTTCTCAATTAGCTGTTTAAGTCGCATTGATTAAATCAAAGCAAGCAACTTCCTCAGAAACCAACGAAGGAGATGAAGCAGGACCTTTAGAACCTTCTTCAGAAGAAGAATCATTTTTGTCAACTCTGCAGAGAGTTCAATATCAAAAATGGTACGTCAAAATATCCTTAAGGATACAAGACTTCAAATTTAATGCAGTAGCTCTGATAGATTTCGGTACAGATCAAAACTGCATTCATGAAGGCCTTATACCATCAAGGTATTTCGAAAAAACCATCGAAACCTTGAGAGGAGCCAATAGTCAACCATTATTCATAAAGCACAAGCTACCTGAAGTTCACATATGCAACAATGGAATTTGTTTCGTGACTTCATTCTTCCTTATCAAGAACCTAAATCAATGAGTGATTCTAGGTACACATTTTATTACTCAATTATATCCTTTTCAGGTAACTGGTGAAGGGATAGTATCAAACGTCCTTGAAAAGACAATCTTATTCAAATTTATTGATCCTGTCACACCCCCTCCCATACCACCTGCTAACTTAGCCCGGAAGATGGCGTGAAGCCAACAGACATCGTTTCCTCCCTAACGATACCTGTGACCCTGTTATACCTGATAAACATACTATACTTAAAATATAAGTTACTCAAACACAACACAGCGGAAACTTGGTAAACGTTACCAAGTATACATATAGGGCGGTTCTGGTAAAGACCCCTGTGGAACAACCAACACGGGTAGGGGTACTATAACTCAATATATCACGAACCAAGATTTACATAACCAAGACCCCTAGCTTCGTACACGCACATAACTACACATCCCTATTACGATATGTACATTACGAGCAGACTTGCTGTACTACACCATCCACATACAAAAATATCAGACTCGTAGAGCTTCCAGCAGGCTGTGGCAGGATCTCAGGCACCGGGAGCTCGATCTCTACCTGAAAAGTTGGAAAACATTGAAAGAATGAGCTGGGAAGCTCAGTGAGTGACTGGGTTTAAAGCAATTATCTCATAAATCATAACATTTGGCAAACTACAAGCATATGTGTCGGCAGACAAACGTTAAATATAAACTTATAAGGACAATAGCTTCTTCCAGAAATCCAGCAAGTATGTCATTTAAATCTCGCTAGCATATCCAGAGTATTCATCATCTAAAACATACAATAAACTAGGTTGTGTAAGACACGCTCAGTACAATCCAACAATCACTCTACGATGTAGTGGGGCCCGCCCAGCACTCCCATCGTCTTTGTCGTAGTGGGGCCCGCCCAGCACTCACGACAACATTGTTGTCACGGAGTACACTCAACGTCGACAACAGGAAATGACCTGTGTGCACACGGTACCATACAGCCTCGGGCTCAGAATCTCAAACATTTACTCATTCGGGTGTCATAGAAACACATGAAAACCTTTGACACTACTTGTTAACACATGTTGGCCCGAAATTATGGTATTCTCACTAGTTCAGGTAAAATAGTAAACATATGCTCACAACGAACAATTAAATCATTTCTAGGAAACCATATATGCTCATAAATACGTGTTCAAGAGACATAAAGTCTTTAAGTAAAAATTACTCTTAGAAAGTCTTTTATTTTCGTAAGCATAAGTTCAAGCATAGAATACACTTTCGAAATTCGTTTTGTCACTCACAGCGTTAAAAGTTAGAACCTCGGCTCGTACACTTGATCTATTTCCTCTTGGCCTGCCAAATAACCAGAAACCAGACATTAGAACACAATTCCTTGCACTTCAAACTTAAGATTATACATATCCCCTAACTAATTCCAGCATATCACAGATTTCATACCCTAAGCTCCCTTACTCATAACTTTTCCATTACTTGGCCAAAGATGATGTACTTTATACCAAACTCTTCCTTTTTGAACCCTCTAAAACCTATCTGAATGAATGAAATTGAAATTCCTAAATGATATGTCCGTAAATACCTCGAAAGCTACTTCCTACAAAATAGGTTTCTGTACTTTCCAGACTCGTTTCCCTGCTGCACCCTGAACTTAACATGAATTTTAAAGCAACTTCTAGTCAATTTATAACCACGACTTCTTCATGAAAGTTATAGGAAATTACATCTTCTTTCCAACCATACCTAATACAGCTTCTAATTCGAAGTCCACAGATCAGCACATCCCAAAAACCAGAGGTTCCCCGGATTTGACAGCAAAAACATTCCTTCAAATCCCTCTTCACAAATCATTAACATAACATCAGATTTTGCTCAAGCTTCCTTCACGAAAATTGTTCTAAAATGTGTTAACTTTCAAGGAAATCAAACCTCACCTCTTAATACTTCTTGTGGAGCTCAGAATGATCCAAACATCAGATGTAGTCAGGATTGATCACAAACTTTGTCATGCAACTTGAATTGGACTTTTCCCTTTCTTCTTCAACTTCAACTTCAGCAAAACACCTTTCTTCTTCCTCTCACCCTCTCCCACGAAACCCTCTTCTTCTCCTTGGTAAATAAGATGCAAGATGGGTAGATAAATATCTATTTGTAAAATGAATATAAAAAAACTCACACTTTCTTTCTTTCTTTTTTTTTTCCCTTTTTCCTATTTCCTCCTTTTTTTTAAAACAAAACCCCACACATTTTATCCCAAACAAATGTTTTAAACACATTTTTTTTTAGAAAAAATTCAAGGATAAATCTCGTGAAATCTCGGTTTTACAGATCCATTAAGAGAAGATGATCTTAATGTGGTTAAAAGAATCAGCCTCAAAGAGAAGCAAAATGATTTCCTAAGAGAAGAAGTTAGCTTCAAGAAGGTTGAAAACCAGCTCAACGAACTTGGACTTCAAAGAAGAATCCAGAATATTCAAAAGCAGATTGAAGAACAAATCTGCTCCACTCATCCAGATGCTTTCTGGACAAGGAAGAAACATATGGTTACCTTACCATATGAAAAAGACTTCAAGGAATCAGACATTCCAACCAAAGCAAGACCAATTCAGATGAACTCTGAATTATTAAGCCATTGCCGGAAGGAAGTTGATGAATTACTCAAGAGAAAGCTGATCAGACCATCCAAGAGCCCTTGGTCCTGTGTAGCATTTTACGTCAACAACCAGGCTGAAAAGGAATGAGGAGTTCCAAGACTAGTAATAAACTACAAACCCTTAAACAAGGTTTTGGAATGGATTAGATATCCAGTTCCTAATAAAAATAATTTACTCAAAAGAATTTCAAATGCAAAATTATTTTCAAAGTTCGATATGAAATCAGGATTTTGGCAAATCCAGATTGACGAACAAGACATGTATAAAACAACATTTAATGTACCTTTTGGTCAATACGAATGGAACGTCATGCCTTTTGGCTTAAAAAACGCTCCATCCGAATTCCAGAAGATCATGAATGATATTTTGGAACCTATTCAAGAATTTACAATTATCTATATTGATGATGATTTAATCTTTTCATCAAATATAGATCAACATTTTTCTCATTTAAAGAGTTTTATTCAAACAATTAAATACAATGGTTTAGTTGTTTCAGCTGCAAAGCTTAAACTCTTTCAAACTCAAATAAGATTTCTAGGGTTCGATATCCATTTAGGATTAATCAGACCAATACATAGATCTTTAGATTTTACTCAAAATTTTCCTGATGAAATTTTAGACAAAACCCAATTACAAAGATTTTTAAGGTGTCTAAATTATGTATCTAATTTCATCAAAGATCTTTGACCCATTTGCAAACCACTTTTTCAAAGGTTGAAGAAAGAAACTATTCCTTGGACAGATGAGCACACGCACATTGTTCAAAAAATCAAATCTTTAGTCAAAAGCATTTCCTGCTTAAGTCTTATCGATGAAAAAGCAGATCTTATCATTGAGACCGATGCATCAGAAATTGGATATGGAGGAATCCTTAAACAATGTCTTAATAAGAAGGAATCAATAGTACGATTTCATTCAGGAGTGTGGAATAGTACTCAGAAAAATTACTCAACTGTGAAAAAAGAAATTCTGGCAATAATTCTATGTGTCCAGAAATTTCAAGGAGATTTAATCAATAAATCGTTTTTAATAAAAACCGATTCTCAAGCTTCTAAATTTATTTTAAAAAAAGATGTAAAAAATTTGGTTTCAAAACAGATTTTTGCCCGTTGGCAAGCAATATTATCTTGTTTTGATTTTCAAATTTTGTCTATAAAAGGGTCTCCAAACCCTATTGCAGATTATCTTTCCAGAGAACATCTCTCTAGAGAGCACCTCTCAAAGGACTCTCTCTCTCTTGAAAGAACCTCTCTCTCTGGAGAGTAATCTTCTCAAAAATCTCTTTGAGATTAAGCTAGTATGCTCTGAGGTTGCAGCTTAGCCTGAACTTCCTCATCAGAAAACTTAATTTCATATTCAAGTTGTCACACCCCCTCCAAGCTCACTTGCCTAATCCTAGGAAGGAATGCGAAGACAGAGAATAGCAGCCCTCTTACTGCCACTCCCTGCCCAACCTAACATTAACCTGAAATTGTATACAACGAAGCATATATGAACTAGTAAAATTGAGCGCACAGTTGCACACCTGAATAAGATGCAATCATTTTTCCATACTAGGTTTTCATAACAAGTCATAACATACTTAAGTATTACACCCCGACTAGAATGCTTTTATTTCAAAACTATATACAGGTGGAAGTATATATATACAAGGAGCTAAGTGGCATGGTGGAAAACAGGTCTTGTCGAGGCTAAGCACCGGGAACTCGTTTGCTACCTGGGGAGAGAAAACATGTTGAAAACGTGAGCTGGGAAGCCCAGTGAGTGACTATTTAATAAGTTATGCGTTCATAGGTAAAGTATCAAAAGTAATTAAACAATGTCGCCAAATTATAGGCTTTAAGCACCACGATAATCAATGCATCAAAACTCATGATAAAGAAAACTTGTAGCATGATACCCTAGCTATGGTAGAGTCCTCTCTATCCAACAACTTCAATACCTCTCTCTCTCACGTGCACGTGGTATGCCATTTAGGCTCACTGGTCTCCCCTAATACCTTCTCCATGTCCTTCAGTATTGGGGTCAGACCAACTACCACCCGAATACCTTCTCACTGTCCTACAGTATCGGGGGTCAAGTTTTCTCCCTCCCAGGTACCTTCTCCGTGTCCTTCAGTACCGGGGGTTAATAATATACAAGGGCATGCTTTAAATAGTTAGGAAACATGTTTTGGAATCACATTCAGCAAGTTCTCAACATAAACACAAACTTTCATCATTAAACAAGCTTCCAACTTCAAGTGTAGTTCATCGTATGATTAAAAGAGAACTCATTAACCAAACTCATTTTTCGTGTTCTCAACGCATAAATTCTTTAACATAGCCAAACCATCATACTTTAAGTTTCAAGCAATTCAAACATGTTTTAGAGTGGATTAATGCATGGTACTTCCAAGAAAAACCCTACTTCCAAACTTAGGTTTCATGCTTGAACGCGGAGTAACAAACTAGTTACAATTATGCTTAACTTTCAACACCGACATTTATTAGTAGGAATTCAATGAAAAATGAATATAACTTAGTTTAAGCATGCTTCAATATCCATCACTAGTAAGCTTTTGAATAAATAAAGATCAACGCATAGGTTTTCAAACAAAATTACTCACTAACACCGGAAGGCTCCCAAGGCTTATAAGCTTCTCCTATCTTCGTTTGCCCTGAAAATGAATTCCATAACATTAATCCCTTTTGCTACTTGGCCCAAAAATTGATCTAACTCAGTCACATAACTCATAGGATAGTAATTGCACACACTTGGCAATAGGGTATAACAAATTGGAACACAACTTCCTTAAGCTCTCTAGACCCCTCTGTTTTGAGCCAAAAATTACAGATTCGACTTCCAGCATGAGTTTCTCAAACTTTAGCAAAACAACCACCAAATTTTATTTGATAACCCTCAAATAAAACACCTAAACTTACTTACCTCAAAAGTTTAGCTTCTAATTCGTCCTCAAGAGCTCAAAATCACCAGATTTCTTCACCCTGTTCTGCTGGCCGAAAAACTGGGAACACCTCTCGGTTTTCTTAAATTTTCACGACCTTCTTCATATTTTCTCACAAAATTTTCCAGACCTAATATTCATTCAATTTCTGAGATTTTGGCTCAAGAATCATCGAATTTGCTCAAGTGGATTGAGAGATATGACTGTTTTAAGTTTATCCACTTCCTAGAGCTTCCAGCTGTCTACTGCAGTCACAAGTGTTGGACAGCTCATCCTTCCACTATAACAAAAAAACTCCAACGAAAATGTAACTAAAATGGCCAGCTCCTCCTACTCTCTTTAGACTTTAAGTCCCTTTCAATCCACCTAAATTGTAAAGAAATTTTAACTAAATTAATTAGAAATTACAGCTTTTGTATTCAACACAACATACACCTAATGTGTACCCAACTTGCTCATGACCTTAACTTACTTCAACTCAACTTTTAATATGCTTATCCCAATGCGTAACCTGTCTCCTTATGAAGCTTTGTGTACGTTAATATCCACAACTTAGGAGATTCCCAAATTCTACCACGACATCTTTTAGTGCAACCTATATCAATTTGCATATGTCAAAACATCATATATGAGCACAATATGATCAAAAGAGAGTTTAGGGCTTACAATTTACTACCCCCTTAAGAGGAATTTCGCCCTCGAAATTCAGCAACATCATTTGTACGAGAAAAGTTGTGGGTACTTTTCTTTCATTTGGTCTTCGCTCTCCCAAGTTGCTTCCTCGACCTCGTGATTTCTCCACAATACTTTTACCAATGGTATTGTCTTGTTCCTAAGTACATGTTCCTTCCGATCAAGTACTTGTAGAGGTTCTTCCTCATAAGATAGATTCTCCTTAAGTTGCACTGGTCCCGCCTTGAGCACATGTGATGGGTCAGAAATGTATTTCCTTAGCATTGATACATGGAAAACATTATGTACCCGAGACAACTCTATAGGTAAAGCTAATCTGTAAGCTGATGGCCCTACACGTTCCAGAATCTCGTAAGGACCTATATATCTCGGGCTCAGCTTCCCTTTCCTTCCCAACCGTAAAATACCCTTCCACGGGGACAATCTCAAGAAAACTTTGTCTCCGATTTCGAATTCTAAATCTCTCCTTCGCTTGTCAGCGTAACTCTTTTGTCTATCTTGCGCTGTCTTCAGCCTTTCCCTGATAAATTTAACATTTTCTGAAGTAACTTGGACTAACTCTGGCCCTATTAGCTTTCTTTCCCCTACCTCACCCCAACATATAGGGGTTCTACATCTTCTTCCATACAATGCTTCGAACGGTGCCATTCCAATGCTAGAATGATAGTTGTTATTGTATGCAAACTCCATCAATGATAGATGAGTTTCCCAACTTCCTTTATACTGCAACACGCATGCTCGAAGCATGTCTTCGAGGGTTTGGATGGTCCTTTCTGACTGACCATCAGTCTGTGGATGAAATGATGTACTGAAGTGCAGTTTAGTTCCTAAGGCCTCTTGAAGGCTCGGCCAAAACTTGGAAGTGAACCTCGAGTCCCTATCTGACACAATTGATACTGGGGCTCCGTATTGGCATACAATCCTGTCAACATACAATTTAGCCAGTTTATCCAAGGTGAAAGTTACCTTAACTTGTAAAAATCGAGCAGTCTTGGTAAGTCTATCAACTATCACCCAAATCCCATCATAACCGCTCGGTGTCCGAGGAAGTCCAAAAAGGAAATCCATGGTTACATGCTCCCACTTCCATTCAGGTACCGGGAGTGGGTTTAGAAGTCCTCCTAGTTTCTGTCGTTCAGGCTTCACCTGCTGACAGATAAGACATTTAGAGACATACTCTGCTATCTCTCGTTTCATTCCTGGCCACCAATAATGGCTCTTCAATGTCCGGTACATCTTTGTCCCTCCCGGATGCATCGCATAAGCTGAACTATGTGCTTCCTCCAGTATTGTGTTTCTCAAAGCTTCATCTTAAGGTACACAAAACCTACCTCACTTCATCAACGCCCCATCACGTCTTATTTCGTAATCTGCTCTCTGCTTCAAGTTCACCTCTTCCATCAATTTCTTGAGGACAGGGTCTCTAGCTTGACTTGAGATAACCTCATTAATTAAAGTAGGTCTTATCTGAAAATGAGCTAACAGATTTCCTTTTTCACCAACTGACACTTCTGCATTAGAACTCTTGAGTTCCTCTAACAGAGCCACTCTAACAGCATTAAGTGAACTCTTAGGTTGCTTCGACTTCCTACTGAGTGCATCAGCTACAACATTAGCCTTCCCTGGGTGATACTCGATGGTACAGTCATAGTCTTTTATCAACTCGAGCCACCTCTGCTGCCTCAAATTCAACTCCTTCTGCTCAAAGATATATTTTAAACTTTTATGATCTGTGTAGATATGACATTTCTCACCAAACAGATAATGCCTCCAAATTTTTAAAGCTAACACAACTGCTGCGAGTTCCAGATCATGAGTAGGATAGTTACACTCATGCTTTTTCAGTTGTCTTGCGCATAAGTGATCACTTTCCCATCCTGCATAAGAACACATCCAAGGCCCTGATGTGATGCATCACAGTAAACCTCAAACTCTTTTCCCGTGGTAGGTAGAGTTAATACCGGTGCTGTCACAAGTCTGTTCTTTAACTCTTGAAAACTTTTTTCACACTCTTCACCCCACTCGAACTTCGTGTTCTTCTTTGTCAAACTTGTTAATGGAAGAGCTATCTTTGAAAACCCCTCGATAAAACGTCGGTAGTATCCTGCAAGTCTCAGAAAACTACGGACTTCCGATACTGAAGTGGGTCGTTCCCACTTGACTATTGCTTCTGTCTTCTGAGGATCCACTTGAACTCCGGCTGCTGACACTACGTGTCCCAAAAACACAACCTGCTCCAGCCAAAACTCACACTTACTAAGTTTAGCATACAGCTTCCGATCTCGTAATGTATGTAGCACTATTTTGAGATGTTTCGCATGCTTCTCCTTACTTTCTGAATACACTAAGATGTCATCAATAAATACTATCACGAACTGATCAAGGTAAGGATGGAAAACTCGATTCATGAGATCCATGAATGCTGCTGGGGCATTTGTTAACCCCGAATGGCATTACCAAGAACTCGTAATGCCCATACCTTGTCCTGAAAGCTGTCTTTGGTACATCAAAGTCCTTAATCTTCAATTGATGGTACCCCGATCGCAAATCAATTTTGGAAAACACCGAGGCACCCTTTAGTTGGTCGAACAAGTCATCTATACGGGGCAAGGGATACTTATTACGTATTGTTACTTTATTTAACTGTCGGTAATCAATACATAATCGTAATGTCCCATCTTTCTTTTTCACAAATAACACAGGTGCTCCCCACGGAGATACGCTTGGTCGGATATAACCCTTATCCACCAACTCCTGCAACTGAGTTTTCAACTCCTTCAATTCCTTCGGTGCCATCCTGTACGGTGCTTGAGATATTGGCACCGTTCCTGGAATCAAGTCTATGGTAAACTCCACCTCTCTATCAGGTGGCAACCCTGATAGCTCCTCTGGGAAAACATCTAAATACTCACATACTACTAGAATGTCCTCAGGTATCAATTTACTCGTCGGTGCACAAACTACATATGCGAGATATGCTGTACAACCTTTATTCAATAATTTTCTAGCTTTAATAGTTGATATTATACAAGTAGGCAATATCTTCCTATACCCCTTAAACATGACCTCAATGTCGCATGGCTTCCTCAACACAACTTCCTTTCTATGACAGTCCATAGAGGCATGATACCTAGACAAGAAATCCATCCCCAAGATAACGTCGAACTCTTGAAGATCTAAGGGAATTAGTTCGGCTGTCATAGTCATACCATCTACTTCTACCATACAATTCCTATAGAAGCTATAGACTATCATCATAGCACCAATAGGAGTATATATGCACAGTTCTTCAGATAGAGGTTCTAATTCCCCCTCAATATTAGTAGCAAACATACAAGAGATAAAAGAATGTGTAGCTCCTGGATCTAATAACACATGCGCAGGTTTACCACAAATAGAAAGTATACCAGAAACAACTTCTGGTGCATCATCTGCCTCCTGCTGTGTCATGGCATAGATCTTCCCCTGCTGTCGGGGTCGGCCTACAGGTCCCTTCTGCATAGCCCTACTAGTGCCTTCTCCTCCAGCTACCCCAATCGTTTGCTGTTGGTTCACAGTCTGCGACGCAGTTCTCTGTCCTACCTTGTTCTCCTGCATTAGATGGGGGCATTCCATCTTAAAATGACCTTCTTGCCCACAATTAAAACATACATTACTCCCACTCAAACATCGACCCCAATGATACTTTCCACAAGTGTTGCATAATGGTTTCCTAGCTGAACTAGCTACCGACTCACCGGGTTGTCTTGTACGAGAGTCTCTTGCTGACCCTGTCGAAAAACTCGATCTCTGCTGCCTCTGTCTCTCCCTACCTCCACTCGTACCAGTCTTGGAAGTATACTGCCCACCACGATGAGGTTTGAAGCTCCATTTTCCAGAAATTCTTGGGGTGAATCTCCCACTATCTCCTGGTTGGAGCCGATCTCGTGATGAACTAACCGAATAACTGGTACGTCCATCACCTACAACTCCTCTTCCCATTCTTTCCTCTACTAGGCTTCGCTCCACCCTTAGCGCTGTCTCCACTAGCTTGGAAAACTCAACCCACTCTGAACTTGCTATCACAGGCGTTCGGATCTCTGTTCGTAGACCATCCTCGAACCTCTTGCATCGATCTATCTCGCTTGCAACAATAGTGCTAGCATACTTTGATAACTCTGTGAACTTCTTCTCATATTCTGCTATTGTCATCGATCCCTGAACGAGCCCCAGAAACTCGTTCCTCTTTGCATCACTGTAAGAACTCTGATAGTACTTATCTTCAAATGCCTTTCGAAACTCTTTCCAACTCCATGCTTCTCCTTTCCTACTCTCTGTTATCCTCCACCAATCATCCGTCCCTTTATGAAGCAAAAATGTTGCTAAATCAACCTTCCTGTCTTCAGGGCATCGCATAACTCTGAAACACTTCTCAATTAGATTTAACCAAACCTCGGCATCAGCAGGGTCTGTGGTGCCTTCGAATGTCGTTGCACCTAAGGCCTTTAGCCTTTCAATACCATACTTCTTTTCTGGGTCTGCATGTGCCGATCCAACACTTTCGGCTAACCTTTGAGTAATCCTTGCAAAGATCTGTTCCTCCAGGTTCACCTCTTGTTGAGGATGACTAGACTCTCCCTCTGATACCTCTCTTCCTCTATTGCCAGTAGCTTCTTGAGTTCCGGCCTCCACTTGCCTGCCTCGTTTGCCACCTCGAGCCATGGTCCTAAATTATACAATCTTGTTAAAATAATTAAGACAACAAGCTCCTAGTTTAATGCATGAACCTAATTCCCTTCCCAAAACCTTTTGCTCTGATACCAAGTTGTCACACCCCCTCCCAGCTCACTTGCCTAATCCTAGGAAGGAATGCGAAGACAGAGAATAGCAGCCCTCTTACTGCCACTCCCTGCCCAACCTAACATTAACTTGAAATTGTATACAACGAAGCACATATGAACTAGTAAAATTGAGCGCACAGTTGCACACCTGAATAAGATGCAATCATTTTTCCATACTAGGTTTTCATAACAAGTCATAACATACTTAAGTATTACACCCCGACTAGAATGCTTTTATTTCAAAACTATATACAGGTGGAAGTATATATATACAAGGAGCTAAGTGGCGTGGTGGCAAACAGGTCTTGTCGAGGCTAAGCACCGGGAACTCGTTTGCTACCTGGGGAGAGAAAACATGTTGAAAACGTGAGCTGGGAAGCCCAGTGAGTGACTATTTAATAAGTTATGCGTTCATAGGTAAAGTATCAAAAGTAATTAAACAATGTCGCCAAATTATAGGCTTTAAGCACCACGATAATCAATGCATCAAAACTCATGATAAAGAAAACTTGTAGCATGATACCCTAGCTATGGTAGAGTCCTCTCTAACCAACAACTTCAATACCTCTCTCTCTCACGTGCACGTGGTATGCCATTTAGGCTCACTGGTCTCCCCTAATACCTTCTCCATGTCCTTCAGTATTGGGGTCAGACCAACTACCACCCGAATACCTTCTCACTGTCCTTCAGTATCGGGGGTCAAGTTTTCTCCCTCCCAGGTACCTTCTCCGTGTCCTTCAGTACCGGGGGTTAATAATATACAAGGGCATGCTTTAAATAGTTAGGAAACATGTTTTGGAATCACATTCAGCAAGTTCTCAACATAAACACAAACTTTCATCATTAAACAAGCTTCCAACTTCAAGTGTAGTTCATCGTATGATTAAAAGAGAACTCATTAACCAAACTCATTTTTCGTGTTCTCAACGCATAAATTCTTTAACATAGCCAAACCATCATACTTTAAGTTTCAAGCAATTCAAACATGTTTTAGAGTGGATTAATGCATGGTACTTCCAAGAAAAACCCTACTTCCAAACTTAGGTTTCATGCTTGAACGCGGAGTAACAAACTAGTTACAATTATGCTTAACTTTCAACACCGACATTTATTAGTAGGAATTCAATGAAAAATGAATATAACTTAGTTTAAGCATGCTTCAATATCCATCACTAGTAAGCTTTTGAATAAATAAAGATCAACGCATAGGTTTTCAAACAAAATTACTCACAAACACCGGAAGGCTCCCAAGGCTTATAAGCTTCTCCTATCTTCGTTTGCCCTGAAAATGAATTCCATAATATTAATCCCTTTTGCTACTTGGCCCAAAAATTGATCTAACTCAGTCACATAACTCATAGGATAGTAATTGCACACACTTGGCAATAGGGTATAACAAATTGGAACACAACTTCCTTAAGCTCTCTGGACCCCTCTGTTTTGAGCCAAAAATTACAGATTCGACTTCCAGCATGAGTTTCTCAAAATTTAGCATAATAACCACCAAATTTTATTTGATAACCCTCAAATACAACATCTAAACTTACTTACCTCAAAAGTTTAGCTTCTAATTCGTCCTCAAGAGCTCAAAATCACCAGATTTCTTCACCCTGTTCTGCTGGCCGAAAAACTGGGAACACCTCTCGGTTTTCTTAAATTTTCACGACCTTCTTCTTCATATTTTCTAACAACATTTTCCAGACCTAATCTTCATTCAATTTCTGAGATTTTGGCTCAAGAATCATCGAATTTTCTCAAGTGGATTGAGAGATATGACTGTTTTAAGTTTGTCCACTTCCTAGAGCTTTCAGCTGTCTACTGCAGTCACAAGTGTTGGACAGCTCATCCTTCCACTATAACAAAAAAACTCCAACGAAAATGTAACTAAAATGGCCAGCTCCTCCTTTCTCTTTAGACTTTAAGTCCCTTTCAATCTACCTAAATTGTAAAGAAATTTTAACTAAATTAATTAGAAATTACAGCTTTTGTATTCAACACAACATACACCTAATGGATACCCAACTTGCTCATGACCTTAACTTACTTCAACTCAACTTTTAATATGCTTATCCCAATTCGTAACCTGTCTCCTTATGAAGCTTTGTGTACGTTAATATCCACAACTTAGGAGATTCCCAAATTCTACCACGACATCTTTTAGTGCAACCTATATCAATTTGCATATGTCAAAACATCATATATGAGCACAGTATGATCAAAAGAGAGTTTAGGTCTTACACAAGTATCCATCTTCAAAAACTCATCATGAGTTCAAGAAGGGAAAAGGAATTGCTTCCTCTTCCACTTCAAAAGGAAAGGCTCCTGCCTCCTCCTCAAATACTCAAAAACCTACTTTAGTCCGTATCGAGGATTTTGCTCTTCCCAATACTTCGTTTACTCCAGTCAAAACTCGAGCACAACATTGTTCTGCATCAATAAGGCTTTAAGCCTCTTCAAGTTATGAGGTTTTGCGTCGTCCTACTCCATCTGTTGCAGGTTCTTCAACCTATAACTCTGTTGTGTCTCCACCGACACGTTTTACTCTAAAGCCAGAAATAGAAGGCTATTTTCAAAAAGCTCATGTTATCAATGAAATCCCCATAGAACCAGAGTGGGATTCAGATAATTTTGCTGAGCTTACCTCCCATATTTATCCGGGTGATTTTTGTTTCATGTCAGAATGTTTAGCAAACACACAACAGTTTTATGAATTAATCCTCATTGATTCAAAATCTGCTGAGATTACTCATATACTGGATAGGAGAAATCCATCCGTCATTGCATACTCAAAGTTGAAGATTTTCAAGGTTCTCACTCCTAAAAAATGGAACCAGAAAGTCTACACAGAAAAACATTTCTCAATCAGGTTCAATCCACCTTCTTACTCATACAGGGATTATGTTAGAGCATGGACCACTGTTCTCTGGTACCAAGCTTTTAACCATTCCTGGTTTATTCAATTTTGCAGACAAGCCCACAAACATTTATTTCTCATCTGGTTTAAGACCTGGTGGCATAATTTTGGCCTCTGCGAAGAAATTTTTCCTGCACCTACTCAAGAATCTTTTCATTATTTTACTCAAAACGTATTCAAAAACAATTTTCCTTTGACCTTCCGCTTTTCCTTACATTTTCAAGTTCCATGGATCTTCTGCTGGAACTTAACTACTCAACTTCTTCACTACAATACCAAATATTTAGTGAAAACTCTCAAGGTCAAATGGTGGAACAAAATCAATACTACTCAAATAAATCTTCCAAAAGTAAAATCTTGGTTCATTGATACACCACACAACCAAGATTTTTCAAAGAAAGCACAACAATAATTTCACAAAAATAAATCTGCCTTGCTTGCTTCCTTAGCTCAAACAGCCACAGAAGCTGACCTTCAAAGAGTTCTCCAACAGAATTCAAATTCAAATAGATCGTCTTCTCCAGCTCTGTCCATAGTCGATGAAGATGAAGAAGACATCAACCTCAGTGATCCTTAATCACTGCATAGACTGGAATAGTCTTTAAACTACCAAATGACCGAAACTGTCGTTAAACTAATAATTTACTCAAAAACATCAATTGTAATCTTAAAAAATACAATATGATGGTCTTACATCCGCAAAGACATTAAACTACGAATTTACTCAAAATTTACTCAAGATGATATATGCAAGCATATATCATTATTCAAATGGAGTTCCTTCTCCTAAAAGGACGACATGGTTCCCGTTGAAACTTAAAAAAAAAAAGAAAAAAAAGAGGTATTTTATATATTTTCTCTTTTATTTCCTTTGTAAATTCTCGCCATATCTACAGAATGGAAGAAATTCATGTAAATGCAATTCTAATTTCTTCAGTACATAAATGCTTTGCACACAACAAAAGATACACGAATCAAAATTTCTTCCCGTTTCAGATTTATCCACTCAAAATGTCAAGCTTCAAGTACCTGTTGCGGAGGACTTGTTGCTGAAGACCGTTGCGGCTATTTGGTGTTCCAGGCAGTGTTGTAAGTCCGTTGGTAAGCCATAGCCTTGCCTCCTTGCCTCCTTGCCTATGAAGATGACAAATCAAGTTGATAAGTTTTGTTTCATGGAAGAAACGACAAGCTACTTTATTAAAGTTACTTTATCTAGTATCTTTAATAAGGGGGGGAGAGAGAATGTGCAAAGTTTTCAACGAAGCATGCAAAGTTTTCAACGGAGCATCTTCAAATTTTCTTTCCAATTTTCCAATTTTGTCTTTTGTAATTAATGTTTCTTTTGACTTTTTAGACTAATAGGCTTTTAATAAAGTCGTAGTCTAATTAGCCTTTTAGGTTTTAGGTTTTAATATAGCCTTTTGACTTTTTAGATTTTAGATTTTAGATTTTCCACGTTTTAATTTCTTTTTAGACTTTTTAGACAAAGGTATTAATTACCTTTTGTCCTTTATGTTTTTATTTTCAAAGGTATTTATTACCTTTTGACTTTTATGCTTTTATTTTCCTAAAGCTCTGACGAGATGCATAACTTGTCGGGCTAATCCTATCTTACACTGCTTTTCATAAAAGATGATTGAGATAAGGGTTTGTCTTATCCTTTCATCCTTATCTTTTAGTTAACTAGTTTCAATTTCATTTGGAGTCTGGGATCTATAAAAGACTTCCACTTTGTATTCAATAGGCAGAGGCGGATAATCTAGCAAAAGAGAAGTTTCTTTGAGAGTGTTCACCTCTTGACTATAGCCATTTTAATTGGCGAACCACTCGAAGAAATGTATATTTCTTTCAAGTTCTTCCATGGTAGAAATCCATGTTTTCTTGAAGTTTTCTCTTTCTTCTGCTTCGTACGCCTTAAAGTAGAATTCTCTAGGCATTTTCCTTTTTTTGTCAAGAAAATCCTTTTTTAGACTTTCCATATTGAACTTGAATACCTCATATATGACATTAAGCTCATTGAATCGGCTTACTGAGTCCATATCTGTTTGAGTAGGTGAGCTTGGCCGTACACACCTACTTTCTGGTATGCGAGGGCTGAAATCCACTGAGTCGATTTTGGCAGAGAAAGATCTTCTCAATGGTTCTTGTTGTTCGAAACTTGTTGAGGATGAAGCTTCTCCTCTAAATTTCGAAACACTAAAGGTAATATAGTTGTTGCTGCTCCATTCAAGCAAATATCCTTGAGTGAAGAAGAAAAGAACCCCTCCAAAGGAATCAGAGGAGTTCATCTTCAAAACAACTATACGAACAAAATTCTGTCTACAATGGCAGAGCAAATGTGCAGGATTGAAGAAAAGGTTTTCACTTCATCCAGCACCCACAAGGGATTTTCTGCTACCACATCAGAAATTCCTATAGTAAGAGACTTTCTACCAGTCATTTGTAGAGGATCAAGTGGATCCATCCCTTAACTCAAAAGCAAAGAGCAAGTTATGTTTGAAAAAATTCATGAAGAACTTGCCAGGCTAAGTGGAAAAGGTCCACAAATCAACGTACTCAAAGATGAAGAGATAGATGACTTAATTCTTGCCATGCAGTAGAATAGTATCTCTGATGAAGAAGATCCTAAAGAAATTAATAGGATCTCAAAGCATTACTCAAAGAGCAACCCAAGGACTTATCCTCCAAGGGCTACTCATCCAGATTTGTCTATTGAAGACCGATCTTTTATTCAACATTCATCATATGACGGTCAATCCATTTATGAATGGAATATTGATGGTCTTTCTCAATATCTGATCATAGGAGTTATCCAGGAAATGTTTGTTGCCAACGCAACATACAATTCAAAAGGACATAATGATCATGATAGAGCTCGCATTCTGGTTGCTGGATTCACTGGACAACTAAGAGGATGGTGGTTATCCATTTTCAATGAAGTTGAAAGGAGAAAAATTATTACTCATAGATCTCCAATAGTCCTTTATGGAAAGAAAGATTTATTATTGGACTGCCCAAAATATTCAGCTCGAAATTACTGATCTATCTCCGGGAATACTACGAAGGAAATATTCCTTGGGAAGAGGTCACCTATGGCGAAATTTGTCAATGCGTCATAGCTCAATCTGGTAAACATTGTCTCGAAGCCACAAGGACTGAGAAGCATACCAAAACTCGAGAAAGAAAGCAAGCGTTTGGACATTTCTGCAAAACATACTTTTATCAAAACCATACTGAGCCTCCCTCAGTAAAGGCAAAGAAAAGACTTGGAAAACCCAAGATTTATTACTCAAGACAGTACAACAGTAGACCAACTGTGTACAGATCTCATCAGCAATGTCCTTATCGAAAAACTTCTTATTATAAGAAGAATCCTAGAGGAAAGAAATTTGCCAGAAGAGATTCTTCAAAAGTCCAATGCTACAAATGCAGAAGATATGGGCACTATGCTCCAAAGTGTCCCATGAAGAAGAAAATCAATGAGCTTAGTATCAACAAAGATATTAAAGCTGAATTACTCAATTTTGTCCAAACAGATTCAGAAGAATCAGAATATGATTCAAAAGAACACGAAGGACAAATCCCTTACTTACAAGAAGAGACGGATTCTTACTCTTCTTCAAAAGGAGAAATTCAAGTTATTCGTAATTAATTAATTATTTAATAATTAATAATAATTTTGATTATTTTATTTGCAATATAATATTATCCATTATATGAAAAATCCAAGGTTATTACTGTAATCTTGAACAGTATGTGGTTGACATATAGGAGGATCGTGTTCAAGAAATAACTTAAAGAGTCATAGTATATGGATAAGGTTGGGTGCCTTATTTTAGTAACACTATTGATACGGCCCACTTTGTAATAGTTACAAATGATTTGATCCAAATCGTTCATGTAGAGATATGTGAGTGGGGGTATCTTATACAATGAGTTTGTATAAGACTGGACCACAAAATATTTAATCTCTCTTTATAAATCCGTTAATTGAGAAGATTAATATTTCATCAGGATGATCATATGTGACTCGATCTTAATCCTGAGTGAGTTATGAACTCCTGCATGTGAGAGTTTGTCCTTTGATTTTCATGGGTGAGAGTGGCTTTTATAGTCGATTCAATATGCCTACCATTTTGGAGACTTGACCAAATAGGGAACTAGGAACATAATCTCATAAGATGAAATTCACTCATTCCCATATAGGGTAAGTAGATGAGTAGTTCCCTTAAGTGCTAATTTCGGGACTTAAACAATGGGGCCCCACCCTCTCATTGGCCCGAGAGGGACTTAGTTTATAATTAGATTATAAACATATTGTTCATTAGAGAATCAGTGGTACTTAAGGTGCAAGATGTAATTATAGGGGTAAAACGGACTTTTTGACCCAGCTGTAATTACGAACAACTCGTGAAGGATCGACTTGCATGTAATGATTATATCTATGGACACAACTTGTCCTACAGTGCATAATAGTGCAACTCTAGGTCTATAATGGAGTGACCTATAGTTAATTAATGAAAATTAATTAATTAAAGAGTTTAATTAATTAATTTTGTATCATTGAAGCTTATAATCTATAGGTCCAGAAGGTCCCCTTGCTAGCTCATAATAACACTAAAAGATCAATTTAGTTGAAAGAAAAATTTGAAATGCTTAAATTAATATTAATTTGAAGTGTTCAAATTAATATTTAATATATTAGATATATGAAATATAAAAGAGGAAAATATATTTATTGTATTTGATACATTAAATATTAAAATTTGAAATGTTCAAATTTAATATTTAATTTGAAGTGTTCAAATTAATATTTAATTTATTAGATATATTAAATATAAAAGAGGAAAATATATTTATTGTATTTGATACATTAAATATTAAAATAATTCATGTATATTTGATATATTAAAAAAAAGATATTTATAGAATTTGAATAAGATTCAAATAAATAAATATCGTAGGAGATTTGAATGAGATTCAAATAAATACAAGATATATTTTAATATATTAGATATTTAAAATATAATATTTTAATTATGGCAAAGATTTTCTCTTGGTCTCTATAAATAGGACCCTTGGGTTGAGCCATTAGACACAACACACATCTCCTCAATAGAGAGAATTAGAGAATTCTCTCTAGACCTCTTCTTCTTTAATCTCTTGTGGATTTTCTTTCAAGAGGCTCCCACAAGCCTTGGTCCTGTGTTCGAGTCATAGCTAGGAAGACTTTGTGGAAGAGATAAAGATCCGCCAGAAGATTCTCTATATTTTCAAGGTATGTTATGCTTAACCATAATATTATCATTTAATTCTAAATAAACTCAAACCGATTCCTACGCTTCCGCTTGGGTTTCATTAGATTTTTCCCTTAAAAAACAAGATGGTGAACAAAGGAAAAAATGCAATTGCATTCATTTTTGAAATGCAATTGCATTTTCTACAAAATCTGAAAAATGCGAACATCATAGAAATCACGAGATTCATGGAGATTTTTGCGAGATTTAGGAGTTCAACTCGATTTCATGCCTACAAGTTGATCCGAGGTTGTAGAAGAGCAAATATGGAAACGCTAGCCCTTGATGCCTATAAAAACGAGAAGAACAAAGCAAAAAATGGAATGGGTTTTATTTTTCGGACAGTAGCTTTAGCTATCGTCTTTTTGTTATTTTTCCAGCAGTTCATGCTTTGTTGTGCTCTGTAATTTCCAAGTTTGATCCCTCCTCAATGAAAGTTCGAGGAGGTGAAGATCCAATTGCCGATTAAAAGGTGTATGTGGTTTGACCAAAGCATGGAAAACACCAGTTTATCGTTGTTTTTAAGTTTCTGTGCATTCTTATCTTTCTAGCTAGTCAGTGTGTTAATCTCAATTTGTAAGTTGTTGAATTTGAGTTAGCCGTTAAGTCCTTTGATTTTCATTCTCTTCTTTATTTAAAGACAATTTGTTCTTGGTGATTATCTTTCTATGGGATTTTGAATTTCTGTTATGTGTGGTTTCTGTCTTTGAATTTTTGTGAGTGGTTTTGAAGTTGTTGGATGAATCTTATTCAAGTATTTCCTCAATAAAAACCAGTTTGGGTTTTTAGTTTTTGAATTTCTTTTCTCTTTTTAGTCATTTGTGAATTATGAGTTTTATAGAAATTAAATTGTCGTTTTTCATTCTTTTCATCACGAGCTAATTTCCCTTTAGGAATTCAAGTTAGTGAATGCCCTAGAGGAAAGGTGTAAACCTTAAAAGTATAAACAATCTAGTTAACACTTGAGACTTTGTTTGTTTTTGTTGAAATAACATTGGTAAACCTAGCCGACCAACTAGTGATTGCTTGTCAAGCTTGAACTTAATACCGAAGGGGTTAAGGGAAAGTAGATGTCACAAAAACAATGGAGGAAAAGGCTTAGAAATAAGTTCTG
Source organism: Trichosanthes truncata (assembly GCA_033996785.1). Taxonomy (NCBI): domain Eukaryota; kingdom Viridiplantae; phylum Streptophyta; class Magnoliopsida; order Cucurbitales; family Cucurbitaceae; genus Trichosanthes; species Trichosanthes truncata. The sequence continues at coordinate 33,252,203 of JAWPNB010000009.1, forward strand.
AACATCGACCCTAGACATAGTGCGAGGCTCCAAAACTACTAGAATTGTGTGCGAAATTATCTAAGTTAGATTAGCCATAGAAATATAGGTTTAATCACTTAGCCTCCTAAAGATTTTGAAGCAAAATTGAATAGGAGTCAAATTCGATTTACTTAGTTTTCTTTTGTTAACTACAATTGCAATTTCATTTTTGGGTGGCATTTCTTTCCAAAGGGGCATAAGCAACTTGAATTCCCTTTTACTTATTCATTGATTTTATCACTTATTTCCTTTAGCAAAAATAACCTCTCAACATTTTTACACCCTTGGTTACCACAATTACATTTTGTAAACAATTTTGTGTCATCTTCATAGATTTTGTTAAAATTTGTTCCCTTGGTTATGATACTCTAGAATACTCCAGATTTATTACTTGCAATCGACAGTGTGTACTTGCACTAGACTAGAGCTTTGTTTTGAATAAAAAAGTCTTTTCTTTAAGCCCACGTTTCAGTCTGATTAGTTGGGACTACATATTTGGTAAGAATAAAGCAGATCGTGGTCCATGGATGCATAGGGTTACAATTATTAACAAAATGAAGAATAGGACGATTTGAGGGTAAAAATGGAGAAGTAGGGGCCTTTGGGTTATAGATCTGGTAACAAGAAGATATATTGTCATCCATGGAGGCTTAAGGTTATGGTTTGGAAGAAAAAACAAGAACATGACGATTCGAGGAGAAAAAAAGACAGTTGGAAGTGTTGGATTCAGAGAAGATGAAGAATAAAAGTGAATCGATATACCTTGAAGGAAAAAAAACCAAAAAATATCCCAAACAAACCTACCTCCATTAAAGGAACGAAGAGAGAGAACAAAGAACGAGAGAGTCTAAGAGCATGAGAAGGTTTGAGAGAAGTGAGATGTGTGAAAGAGCGTGGAATGGAGCGCACATTCCAAAAATGTGTGGAGTTCAATAGTAACCTATTGTTGAACACCACCGAGTTGGGTAATAAAGTGGGGGGTTATTATTTTGATGGGTCAAACATTGAGTTGGCTTAAAAACTCAACTCAACAGGCCAAATAGCCCCTCATTGTATGGGAAGGATGTGGATGTTGGTGGTATTTTGTCACAACCCGCCCCAGATTAACTCTACCAAACCTAAGATGAGCTATGACGGTAGTAGACCCCAAATGTGCAATGGAATCTATTGCCAAGTCTTTATCTCTTCTCTCATTATTTAACTTTATCTATGGATATCTCATAAACAACACAGTCAAAATTTATCTCTTTACTTACAATAGATGATATGCAATGACTTGACAAGACTGTCAGCATATTGTGATTAGCTAACTCTGGTTGAAACTCAAGAGCAACCTAGTGGAAAATTAAAAACAAAAGAATGAGCTAAAAAGCCCAGTGAGTGGTGTTCCATAAAAAACAAATAATGTTTAGTAAAACACTTTTCATAATAAACATAAATCAAATCTCTGTACATGCATATAATGTAGTTTATGCTTGAGATCATTTTAACAGGTTAAAAATGTGTAACAAATAACTCTTGAAAACATGAATGACACAACTAAGATTTCTGCTCTTGAAACAACAACTCTTAAAATAACAACTCTTGAATTACAAGCACAGTTTCGTAAAAGCTTAGGTAGGAAAATCTGCAATTATATCTCTGGAAAACATAAATATAAGCTAGTAAAATTCATCACTAAATCTGTACTCAAATCTCTGTCATACTGGCATAGAGTAATCTCAATACGCACAGCAGAGCAATCTCTGTCATACTATGTATCGAGTATTCTCCAAATACATAGCAGAGTATATCTCTATCATACGTGCACGCAGAGCAAACTCTATCATCTGTAATGCTTCAGGACCAAGATTTGGACCAGGATTCGAAATTCGAATTGGACACCTAATGACCCTAACATTCCCCTGCATCCCCTGCGACCTGAGCACGCGGGCATACTATGGAAACACATTCTCATAGCATATGGGTAATCACCATGGGTACAAAAATCTAGTGGTTTAAAAATCTATTTTTAACATAAAATTCTTAATTCTCAAACTCTCTCTTAAAATTGTGTTCTCTTGCTCTAAACATCTTTTCATAAATTTGAGAGATTTCTGAAATAACATTAAACATGTATAAATTCTCAAATAATAATCAAATCTCTCAATAATATAAAATATTTCTAAAGTCATATTTTCTCTGAATCCACATCCCATAAATTTCATACATTTCTCAGTAAACATTAAAACTCTTCAAACATATAAAAAATCGTCAAAATTTTCAAATATCTTTTAGAATGATAATTCAAGCTAAAATCACAAGATTACTGAAAATTTATAACAATATCTCTCAAACATCTCTAAAACATAAAACACTTGAATTTCAATTGAATATTTGAAAATTCATAACCATTCTCTGAAAATCTCTTAGCAATTGCTCTAAAAACAAATATAATCATAAATTCTCTAAATCTTTCAGGGTACTCAAACACAATTTTAATTTCGCAAACTTAATTCATTCTCTTCAAAAATCAAATTTTTGTTCAACCTGTAATTTCAATAACCATACCCCAAATTACAACTTTTTCCAATAAGAAAATATCATAAATTTTACCTTAATCAAATTAAATTAATTCCCCAATCCATTTCTCTTAATCCCAATTCCAAATACAACTTTTCCTTTCATTTCATTAATTAGCCAAAGCCAAGTACATTTTGTCTTTTTCTCTAATTAAAAACTATATATTTCTTTCTCCTCTTTCACATCTCCTTTTATATCACAATTTTGCACAATAAAATTATATTTCATTTCCTCAAATTACCACTCTCTCTCTCTCTCGTGCACACTTCCAAAAAAAATCTTCATCTTCCTTCCCTCATTAATTTTTACTCTATCCTCATTAATTTCATTTGTACTTTTCAACCATTTGTTTTTTTTCCTTCATTAATTTACTTTTCAACCGTACTTCTTCTTCTTTTTGCAATTTCTCTCCATTTCCTATTTTCCTCATCCATGGCTGAGCCTTTAGGTTCCTTCTTTTTTTTTAAAAAAAAAAAAACTCCATACCAAGCAAGAATACATAAAAAAAAAATAAAATCAAAGACCCGTAGATGTTATTGAGCAAAAAGAAGAAAACCCATATGTATTTTTCTTTACTTCCCCATTAATAGAAATCCAGTGAGGTAAATCATCTCTCCTAGTCTCCTTTTGATTATTTCAACCATGACTACACCTTAATCTTCATCAAAGTCTAAAACCCATGAATTTTCATATAATCTTTAATTTCTTCATTCTAACCTTCTAATTTTCCAAGAAATTCAACATACCAAAACTTCTATTTACTTCTAATTGGTTTCTCAACCTATTCAAATACTTGAAGATTTACAAGAAAACTCCTTAAAACTCTCCATTAAGAATTCAATAACCAAATCTCTCCTAAAAAGATCAACTTACCAAGACAAGATCTTCACTTAACTTTAATAAAGCTTCTGACCATAGTCCCAACCTATCAACCTTCTCATTCTAAGTAATCTTTTTGCAAGAAACGCAACGAGCTTGAAATCGAGCTTGTTAGCCTTTTTATCCATTTTCCGACGACTTCCAGCGTGACCATATCTAACCCGACGAGTTCCGACAAGCTTTGAACCCTTTATTGCCACCACCATCTCCCCTTCTTTCTCTTTCCTTTATTTTTTCATCTCCTTTTCTCTTTCTTGCCTTTTACTCCCCAAAAGCACCACTTTTCTTTTTCTTTTTCTTTTTTTTTTAACAAAAGAAAAAAATTTGTGGCTTCTTTTACATCACATATTAATGCTTTTATTTTTATTCTTTTTTTTTCCTTCAAATTGCACCAAAAGAATACCAAATTTCATTTTCCTCTTTCCTTTTTATTTTTAACAAAAATTACAACAAAACTTTCAATTTCCTTTTAGTTCTAAATTATTTCAAGCTATTCTTCCTCCATAATTTTTTAAAATCAAACAATCAACATGCCTTATATACCCAAATACTAAAATACCAAAATTGGGTCTTACAAAATATTACTCACTTTTGAGGATTTTGTCTTCAAAATTCAATTAAGAAGTGCCTTCGAACTTTACTCTTCCATATTGCCTTTTCACTACATGATTTCTTTTCCCAGGTGCTTAAAGATAGAAGATGGTGTTACATATTTATTGTCCTATATTATATGAGAATGATGTGGATATCGATGGATATGGATCCATATATGAGAAACTGGGCACTCCAATATATGGATTATTCAGCACCATATATGGAATGGGAAATGGTCGAAAGCCTTGGTTACTCGAAAACTTTGGTATAGTTGATATGTAAAGGGGTATTACGAAGACTTCTTCCCACGTCAAGAAAGTGTGAAGGTCTTCGTCATTCCTAATAACAAATGCACAAGCTTTGGACCTCCATTGGAGTATATATCTTATTTCAAGGTCGAACTCATATGAATTTATACTACACATTCTATAAACTCGACCTCAAATCTCAAGATATGTAATTTTAAATGTCTAGGTCAAGCCTTCTCAACACACCCGCGTCCATAATCCGTTTCACTCTCATTCCACACACCACCAAAACATACCCACATGCGAGTCATTTTCTCCACAAAGAAAAAAATAAATACATAAGAAATTAAAAATATACATTTTTTGAAATAAGGAACTAATAATTTAAAAGTACTAAAAAAATCTTGGTCGGGATTCAAACAATTTGAATCCCAACGGGGAAAAATGCTTCTCCAACTGGTAATTTTGTTAAATCCAATAGATTTTCTTGAAACCCAAAGAATCTCTTAGTAATTCAAAGCAAACTTGACTTACAAATTCAGTTATTTAAACAACAACAATGTAATATGAATTATATTTACATATATACCTTGTTGCAAGTGTTGTAAGTTGAAAACATTTAAGGTTTTTGAAGGTGAAAAACGTTAGTAAAACTTGTGGGGTCAATGAATCAAGAGTTGAAGTAAAAAAAAAATAATGAACAACGTGAGAAAATACTTATATTCTACACTTATGCATTTAATTTGGTTAGTAAAGTTGGTATAAGTTGGGGAAAATTAAATTTTATTGCATTTACTGAGATGGGGGCATAAACGTAATTTCACCTTCAAATATTTCCATGCTTACATTACATTGATCAACAAAAGGTCTAAAAATACTAAGTTTTTAAAAATGGGTCTATTGTCAAAAGTTGAAGACTTAATGGGCCATTTTTTGAAATTTCCCTTGGAGTTGGTGTTAATAAGTTATGGGGTCCACAAGGGGTTTAAGAACTCATTGAGCTAGACAAGGGGTGGAGTTAATAAGTCCACTCCACCCTACCCTACTCATCACCCCAAACACGCTTTAAATGACAATTTGGCTTAAAGTTCGAGCCTTAAGAGGATGCTTGGTGTAACGACCCTACTTTTCCTATTAGACTTTCTAGGGACGTTACTACATGCATTCTAATGAGATTTAGAAATCTTCAATAAAGACACAAAAAGAATTAAACTTTGTTAAACAATCAAAGGCTTTCATCTGGGGATCCCTTTTAAATTTGTTTCAAAGCATGAGAATAAACTAAAACATTTAACAACTGGAATAATTTCCACGACACGTCAGCTAAAAAGACATTAAAAAAAATGCTAACAATAAAGAAATTGCGGAAATAAAGCTTCTATAGGTCACCCATGGCCTATTGTAGCAAACTATCTTATTATTCGCCTAGGATGCCCTTGCCTTTACCTGAAAAGAAAAAAGAAAAAAAAACATTTTTTGGAAAGGGTGAACATTTAAAATACTCAGTAAGTTACCTCACTACCGCGGTCAGGATATGCAAGCACATACAAAGTGATTTTTAAAACGTTTTCCTCTAGTGGGACCTAAAACATTTTCATAGAGGAAACGTTCCCCTTTAAATTTTCTCTTCGGCTTAATGTGGACAATTATCCCACCCTAACATTTCATTTTCATTTAACCTTTTCAGGTTCCTTTCCAATTAACCTTTTTAGGTTCCTTTCCATTAGACCTTTTCAGGTTCCTTTCCATTTAGATGTACATCTATAATTTTAGGGGGATAATTGCCACAACCTTCGAAATCATTTTTATCAAGAAAAAATACACATGTATGCATGAGGTTCCAAAGCATTTTAAAATTTCACTTCATGATGCAACATAAAGCAACATTCTCATGTCATTCCTCATATATCGTAAATCATACATCATGCATCACATCCATAAGAACATTTGGCAACCATACATGTGAAAATTCATTTTCATATAAAATAAAGCATTCTAAAATTCATCAAAAAAATCACAAATAAAACATTTATAAAACTTTTCATTTTGAATGTAATTTTTTTTTCAATTCAGTTCCCAACTTGCATTTAAGCATACCTACATAAAGTCCCTTACCTTGACTAAGCGCAAGAAAAAATCCTCAAACTCCTATTTCAGAAATCCCTTGGCAAACCTACAACAATTTCCAAAAGATTATGCTTGACATTCATAGCCTTTAACTCAAATTCTAAAAATCACCCTCAGACGTTGGTTTAATAACTCAACTTATCCCAAAGAAACTCATATCTAGGGGGAACTCATAGTCATAATCATACATGTGTTCCCAAAGCTCATACTTCATAACCATACTAAAGCCCAAACTACCTCCCAAATTAGGAAATATATTTCTTCCAACACAATCCAGAACTTAGAATTGAAGCCTAGCATATACTCAAGGATTGCTTGATTTTAGAATGAGAATTTTACCTCCATTCTTTCCCCAAAATAGAACCAAACTTTGCCGAATAGATGATTATTTAATTCGATTTTGCCGAGCCAACCTCCACCTACAATGGGTATTCTAAAATAGAGCCCGAAAATCAATGGGTCAATCTCCAAACAACAAAATAGTGCCTAAAACTAAATCTACCATACGAAAACTATAGGAATACCATATGAAGAACTTACCCACGTGAAAATGAAGCCTAATCGTGGTTGTACAATATCAAAAATAGCCGAAAAAAGCCCAAAATAAAGCAATCCCGCCGGAAACGGATCTGCAGCAGCGACGGCGGTTCAGGGAGCAATTTGCGGGGCGATCGTGGTTTGCAAATCTGCCGTGTGGTGAGCGACAGATCAGGCATGAGTTGCGGAGGCGGTTCGTGGGTGTTCGGGCAGTGGTCTGTGGCGGATTGGGTCAGAGGCGGCGACAATTCGTGGTGAAGGGCGTGGGCAGATCTAGACGAGGTGTTGGAAATTTTTTCTACTTTAAGAGGGTGGCTGTCGAATACAAGGAAAGAAGAAGAAGGAGATGAAGAAGATGGTGGCTTGGCTTTGAGAGTTGGCTTGAAGGCTTGACTCCAACCTAGGGCTACGTGCAATTAAATAGAAGAGAGGAAAAATTAGGGCTTGGCTTCTCTTTGGCTTGGCTTGGTTTAAACTCTCCTAAATAACAAAAAAGCCCCAAACCAAATTAATTCCTTTCTCTTTCAAATTTTCTAATTTACAAATATGCAAATCTCCAAATTTAACATCAATACACTACACCAACATGAAATTGGTCCCATAAATAAATTAAATTTCAAAATTGAAATTTTAATTCGGTCGCTACACTTGGGCCCCTAATTTCGGTTGGTTAGGGTGGGCTATAATAGCCCACCCCTCGTTTGGCCCCACAGTTTTGATAAACGGTGGGTAGAACTTTCATAACACATGGATTTGCAAACAATAATTACTATGCAACTTTCACACTAACCGACGAGGCCACACGTTTTTTGCAATTCTCTCTCCCACATTATGCTCTTTTGTTTCTGTAACGACCCCAAATTTCGGCCTAACTTAGGGACATTACTGAACTTACAACCTATATGCCCCGAAAATTTCGGCAGCATAACGGCGTAACTACAAGATAACCAATTTTTTTTTTCTGGCTCCTGTTAAACAAGAAATCTACACTTCAACCATCCAAAGTAACTAAGAACAACATCCACACCCAAACTCCCAGAATAAACAGAATCTCAACAACTTAGAACAAACTTAAATCAAATAGGTTAGCAGAAACAAAAAAAAGTTTTAGCAACTAGGACTTTCAGCTCGTAACCTAATTCTACCAAAAGAACCTATCTATTCTTCGAAAACAATAAAGAATGGAAAGGCTTACACCAAACACCTATACAAAACAACTAGAATCCTATTTATGCAATTCAAAGAAAATCAACACTAAGAAAGCACGTAAATCTAATAGTGTCCTCTCATCACGTCTCCTCGTCTGCATCACCAGTTTCGTAGAGCTTCTCCTCACCTGCAAAATCTTTTGGTTGGGGGGAGAGTCAGTACAAAAGTACTCAGTAAGTAGCTCACACCTGGTGAGCCACCAAACATCAAGCAGCAAACAACATGCTATACACAACATTCAAACATGCTTATCCAAAGTAAATTAACCAACATCATGTCATGCATACATAAATAAGTAAACTATGCATCATTATGCCATGCTTACATAAACAAGTAAACTATTCATCAGATTCACTTAACACATGAATTCCCGCATCATGCCATGCTCACTCGGTTCTACTCAACACTCATGTTTAGCCCTCACCAAAGCTCTCCAAGACTGACCCTTCGAGAAGCATCGACTCCTGACCACTGTTAGCAAAGCCTCAATACTTCTCTATGGAGCTCGGTATTCGACCCTTGTCCAATGTTACCAAGGTCTCGAACTGTGCATCGCCCCTTGACCATTTGTACCCAAGGTGCACCGATGACTTAGCAATGCATTGGCCCAATCCCGGCACCCAACACATGCTTTTTAGATTCATCACACCGACCCTTGACCATTTGTACCTAAGGCCTCGATGCTCCTCTTATTCCAATGGTGACAATACCACCCCTCAACCATTTGTACTCGAGGCTCACTGGTACTCACCCTATACTTCTTAGTAAAACTCACAAGGTCCACTGACCTCCTCACAACCTCACCCTATGCATGTTCCCTAAGCATGCTACTAAACCATGTCTCATGCCCAACAAACATGCTCATACATACTTTCAAACTCATTTAATCAACATACCAACATCATGTAAACTTCACAAATCCACATATAAACATGCTCATCAAAAGATACAACAAAGTACAAAATATACATAACGGGCACAAATTAAACAAGAAACATAGAACATGATGCACACAATCAAACAGACTCATCAGGTAGAATTCTACTTACAACGTTCCTAGGATATTCCAAGGTATTCCTACACGATATGTTAAAGATTTAGAAGTTAGAAAACAATTCCAAAGCCTAGATTGAAACTAGATGAGTGTTTGGAAGGGTTTTCTTACCTAAAGAGAACTTTGAGCTTTACTCGAATACTCCAAATTAAGCCCAATCTACGAACGCAAGTTTACAAGAATTAGAAATTAATCTAACGCATCTTATTTTAGTTCGAATGATTTAAAGACTTGCTGAAACTTATTCGAACTTACTGAACTACTCCAAACGAGCTCGAATTACTGTTAGTTGGTGTTCGAGAGTGTTCGCATCAACCCAAAACTGCAACGCAAGGTTCCTACATGTTAGGACTTAAGCCATAACACTTAAAGTGATTTGCGAAAAGTCCAAAACATGATAAAACTTACCCAACAGTGCCAAATTGACTGATATTCTGCTGTAAAACTCGTTTTTTTACAGTAAATGGCTTCGAATGTGGACCATTCGGGGTCCAAACAAGCTAAAATCACAAATAAGAGATGCTTAAGGCATGGGTAATCCAAAAATAAAGTCAATTAAGCATGGGTGAGAGACAAACCTCGTCAAACAGGAAGAAATTCGGGTAAGTCTGCTGTAAATCCCGTTTTTTACAGAAAATTGCTTCAAATGAGGGTTGTTTTGACTCCAAACAAGCTAAAATTGTAAATCAAATGTGTTTAGGGTATGGGTAATCCAAAACTAAAGTTTATTTAGCAAGGGTATGAGTTATACCTCGTCGAATTGAAGGAAAAAGTGTGGGTCTCGCGTCTGTGAGTTCGTTGGCAGCCGAAGAGGTCGCCGGCGTCGTGGTGCTTGTCGTGTGACGTCGCCGGAGAGAGGGGTGAGATGGTGTCGGCTTGGTCAAAGAAGAAGAAGAAGAAGAAGAAGAAGAAGAAGAAGAAGGGTATGTGTTGCTCCAAAAGAAAAAACGTGAAAGGGAGAGAGGAAGAAGATGGAAGACTAGGGATATTTTTCTTTTTCTTTTACTTTCATTTTCTTTAATAGGCCAACATAAAGTCCAATTAAAACCCATAAAACAAATAATTTATCTTCTAATCTATGTAAATTTAAGGAGGAAATCTTTGGGTAAATCTTTGGGTTTTCAAACTTAAATCTAAAATTCAACATATACTTAATTTGGGACTTTAAAAAAAAAGCATTACCCAATAATCCAAAAAGAATTTAATTAACTTAATTCAATCACTTAATTCCAAATTCCAAAATAACTCCAAATGACAAAATTAGTTGAACCTGAAAACGCGGGGCATTACAGTTTCCCTCATTCATTTGTCTTAGGTTTGTCAATCAAAGATCTTCTCTCTTGTTTCCTCTCGTTCCTTCTTCTTCAAATGGTCTCCAATATGTACGGTGTGTTTTTTGAAGCTTTTCTCTCTCGTTTCCTCTCATTCCTTCTTCATTGAATGGTCTCCACTGTATACAGTGCGTTTGCCAACTTTTCCTCTCTCGTTTTTCTCCTTCCAGTTTTTTCATTTTGCTTTCCCTTGATTTATTCTCCCATGAAACCATCCACAAAACCAAGGGCTAAAACCCTAACCCTAACCATCTTTAGATCTACGTTTTTTTGCAGGATCCGAAACCCTAAACATCTTGCACCTTAAGTACCACTGATCCTCTAATGAACAATCTGTTTATAATCTAATTATAAACTAAGTCCCTCTTAGGCCAGTGAGAGGGTGGGGCCCCATTGTTCAAGTCCTGAAATCAGCACTTAAGGGAACCACTCATCTACTTACCCTATATGGGAAGGAGTGAATTCCATCTTGTGAGATTATGTTCCCAGCTCCCTATTTGGTCAAGTCCCCAAAATGGATATGAATCCTACAACGCTAGTCAAGAATAAAGAAGAGCTCAAAATGGAGTTGCATTAAATGCACCGAGGCTTCATTTATGATGAACCCAAGTTGCATTAAAGTTAAAGTCAAGTTTCATTGAAGGAACTTAAGTTGCAATTAAATGAACTCAAGAGCATCTCAAGCTTCATTTAATGCAAGCTAAGCATCAATTGATGGACTACACTTCACATTACTTCAACTGGAGCTTCATTTACACCTTGGGAGGTTACAAAGACTAGAATGGTTGATAGAAGTTTCAATTCTCGGATTTAAGAGACCTTTTATGTAATTTTCAGTTTTAAAGTTTTTATTTCAATATTTTAGGTTACAATTTAGGTAGTGGTCATCATGGTATTAATGGGAAAGAGAGTTACAACCCTTCAATTGACTATAGGTTACTCTAGGGTTAGTTTGAAGGCTATATATAGCCATCCATGTTGTTTTCTTCAGGAGGATAAGATTTGTTTTGATGATGTTTCAATGAAATTGAGTCTTTTGAGCCTAAAGGCCATGAGCAACTTTCTTGCATATCTTGTGTTTAGATTTGCATGCTATAATCATTCAAGTAGCTTTGATCAAACTACTTGTGGAGTGGTTCGAATCTTGAGTTTAGAAACATGTTTTCTCTACTCTTGATATTGATCATCAAGGTAAATTCGTTTCTATCTTATTCATTGGGATGAAATCATCTTGATTTTGGGGTTTTTGGGTTTTAGATCTAAAGGTCTTGTCCCTCAACAATGTTGTTAGATCTAACTCTCGGAAGTTACTTATAAAAAATGGTAGGCATATTGAATCGGCTACAAAAGCCACTCTCACCAATGCAAATCAAAGGACAAGCCCTCACAGGCAGGAGTTCATAACTCACTCAGGATTAAGATTGAATCGCATATGATCATCTTGATGAAATATTAATCTTCTCAATTAACGGATTTATAAAGAGAGATTAAATATTTCGTGGTCCAGTCTTACACAAACTCATTGTATAAAATACCCCCACTCACATGTCTCCACATGAATGATTTGGATCAAATTATTTGTAACTATTACAAAGTGGGTCGTATCAATAGTTTTACCAGGATAAGGCACCCAACCTTATCTATATACTATGACCCTTTAGGTTATTTTTTGAACATGATCCTCTCGTATGTCAACCACTTACTGTTCAAAATTACACTAATAACCTTGGATTTTTCATATAATGGATAATATTATATTGTAAATAAAATAATCAAAATTATTATTAATTATTAAATAAATTATTAATTACGAGGCTTTAGGGCATAAATCCCAACAAAACGGAGTTTCGATTGTTGTTGATTCTGAAGATTTGGGTTTCGAGTTCGTCTTAAAGATCGAACCTAGTTGAAGATTGGTGAATTTGTTCTCCATCTTTTCTCCTTTGTTTTCCTATGCATCTTCGTCTTCTTCTAATTTGCTTTTTCTTAGTCTTATTTGTTCTCATTTTTCTTTCGTTTGAGTTTCATTTGACATGCTTTGGGTTTTCTCAAGGTATTTTCGAGGCATGCTCAACAACCGGTGCAAAGTTAGAATTTGAGAGATTCTTGTTTCCAGGTTTGAGATCTCTCTCTAACTTTTCCATCCTATCCAGTGAAGTTTATCGATTGGATTTGACTGATTGAAATCATCCAAATTGTTTTTACTTTCACTGTTGGATTTGATGTTGGGATTTTGATTTTATCTTAAAATGTGATTTTGCTTTGTCCCCAATTACCTAAACTATGGTTCTCTTTTAAAAAGTATAAAGTTTACTCAGGTTAAAAGTTATCCTCATTTTCCTTTATTAATAAGGGAAGGGACAAAACTGATAAGGAAGAATTCTTGTAATTTTTAGGTAAAGGGTATGTTTCAAGAGGTTGAAGAATAACAAACAATAATAAACTAAGAGATGAGAATAATAACCATTTCTTTGAGTTTGAGAGCAAAACTTTTTGCATTTGGTTTGCTTCCCTTGATCTCACCCATAAAATCTTCGAAAGTCTGAGGAATATTGTCTAATCTTCCTTGAAGTTCATCTTTGCTCATGGGTTTATCTAATATTTGATACATAACATCTGGAACCTGACCCAAAAATACAAAATATAGAAAGCTTTAGTATAAAGTTCATTAACAGTACCTACATAAACATTGAAATATGCCTTCAGAGTAGAGGTTTGGAGATTACTATTGATTACAATCTACTCTTGACATTTCATTTTAGTTTCTTTGGCTGAGCTAAACTTCTAATAAGAGGAAATCTCAACTAGATGAGATATTTAATTCCAGTAACTCTAGTAAGATGTCTTACTTTTAATCAGAGGAAATCTCAACTAGATGGGATATTGCACATCTTGAGTAAGTTAGGCATAAAGAGACTCATGAACCTCATTTTCCTTTAATAATTCTTACAATTATTCGAGAGTTAGGCACCAACAATGGTCTTATTTGCATGACCACGTATGAAGAATCCTCCAAAAAAAAATATTTGTTTGAGTCCAAATTAAAGTGCAGTGAGATAGGCCAGTTGAGAAGAATTAAATTCAAAACATCTATTATTTTCCAAAGTTTCTACTATATTTTTGAATTGTGTTTGATCTGATCATTAAATTTAACAAAATTGATTTGGAGCTGAATTTGAATTTGGGTTTGATATGGAAAGAGTTGGGCTTCTGTTGAATGATCACTTTTATAGGAAAAAACAATATGATTAGCTTCGTGCAAACAAATATGATTCAATTGAGAGAGTTTTGTTTTGTAATTTGGATTTGCTTACCATGTCTTGTTTTTAAGAATATTCTTTATTGGCCTAATTTTGTTTTTCATTTAGTCGAGTTTTCATCTATTGAAAAATGATTTTTGTGCTCTATTAGCTAGTCTTATTGTCTTTTTACTTCTTATATGACATTCTAAACATAATGATCATTGAAGATATATAGAGTTTGTCGGACAATTTACAGAGTAATATAATTGAGTTAGATGTGAGTCAACATCATTTAAGGTGAATGACTCGAGTGAGAGACAACATTGCAGATCAAATTTGGGCAACATTTGAAGGATGAATAGAATTTTATTATTGTTTTTAATTTTGCATCAAGATTTATTTGTATTAGATACTTTTTTTTAGTACAATTTTACATCAAATTTTTGATATTTATTTTAATGCATGTTATATATTTTTTTATAATATACATACTAAATTCTATTTAAACTAAAAAAAAGAAAAAGAAAAAGAAAAATAAATAAGAAACAATTATCGAACAAGTTTATGTTTTTGTTTCTTTTTTTCAAGAAATAAGAAACAGGAATAGTTACCAAACATATTCCTGTTTCTAGTTCTTAAAAAATAGTAAACAGGAAATGGGAAACGAGAAACAGGAAACAAAAACATTATCAAACGAGGCCTAAAAGTGCAATCAAATCCTAGAAACCATTTCATTAGGTAGTTGGAGGATTCCATGTAATTAGGTTCTTTGATAGTTTCTTTAATTAGGTAGTTGGAGAGTTCATTTAAAGTAGGTTGTTGGAGAGTTCATTAAAGTTAGGTTGTTGGAAAAGTGTTAATTTGCATGTACTAGAATTCCTTGTCTATAAAAGGGATTTGTCTTGACTAATGAAAAAATAACTATGTGTTGGATCGATATGGCAACCCTAGTGAATAGAGTTTAATAAAAAAATTTCTAAGTACACTCAAATTATCTAATTATTAAACTTTTTATAAATCAATAAAAAGGATAATTAATGCAATAAGCAAGATAGATATATAGTTTAAAAATTAATTCAATCTAACACAATAAACAATTAAAAACAAATTAAAGCATGCAATAAATTACTACAATTAATTGCAAAAGTAAATAGGAAAGAGTTAGAGATGATGACATTGCAATTTTACAGGGGTTCAGTCAAACTCGACCTAGTCCACTCCCCAAGTGCCTCTTGAGAATTTGAATAAAATCTTTACCGACTCTTTCTATGGATTAGAGCTCAACTGCTACACCGCTCTTTTTATGGGTTCAAGAGCAAAACTGATCATTTTCATGAGTTAGGATCAAACCGATACAAAGTTTGAAATTTTTGAAGAACACACTTACAAACTCTCTCAATAGAGTGTGTGACGTCCTGCAACTTCAGGTACAATTAATTTCCATCTTTTGTTTGTAATTGTGGTAGATGTTTAATTTTTTTTTCGCTTGAGGTTGATTCGAGTAATATCGGAATTTAGTGGGTCAATTTAGGTAATTAAGTTTTTATAATTTTAGTGAAAGGGTTTCAAGTTGGATCAAATTTCTGAATTTTGGAAACTCACCTCTACCCAAAAATTGGCCCTAAATCTTGTAGAGAATTTAGGTCAAAAATTGGAAGATGGAAATTTAAATAGCCCTAAGTCTTTTATTTTATTTGTTTTAAATAATGGGCTTTTTGGTTTAAGTGTGAAAGAAGGATTTTATTTTTATTTTATCTTATTTTTTTAAAACAACCCAAAAATCCCCAATTTCTCTTCTTCTTTCCCACTCTTTCATGACCGTCTCCTTCCCCTCCTTCACGCCATTCACGCGCAACCCCCTTTCTTCCTCCCATCTTCTTCGATTTCTTCATATTCTCCTTCTCCCCTCCCACGCAAGGAAACCAAAACCCCCTCATCTCTTTCGTTTTCCTCGTCTCCACGCACAATATCTGTTCTCTTACTTCCCTCGTCGATAGCTTGCGCGACGACCTTCACCCAAGCATGAGCAACAAATCGTGGACCTCGCAACAACATCGTTTGGAAGATTTTGTGCTGACCCAGCCTTATTCGACCTCAAAACAGAATACCCACTAAAATTCAGGCCTTAAAACAAGGTACCCATGACCAATTGATCTTAGATTTGGATTACCCATGCCTTAAATATCTCTTATTTGCGATTTTAGCTTGTTTGGAATCCGAATAGTCCACATTCGAAGCCATTTACTGTCAAAAAATGGGATTTACAGTAGAGTTTCAGTATGTTTGGCACTATTGGTTTTGGGTTGATTCGAACACTCTCGAACACAATTCAGCAAGGCATTGAGCCTGTTTTTTTTTTTGCAAGTTTTGAATACCTTCAACCGTGACCCATAATCCGAATAGCTTTAGTTTGATTTACCCATAAGCCATCGAAGTTGGTTTAGCAACAAAGGGGTTGTTTTGAACATTGACCATCGAGATTTTGGGCCATCTTGTTTGGATTGGTTCTAAAGCATTCGCTTTAGTGATTCAAGGCCATATCTATGAACCCTTGGAATATTTTTAGGAGCGCTTTAGGTAAGTAGAATTCTACCAGTTGGGTTTAATTGTTACTTGTTAGCATGTTGTGTCTTAATTGTTTATTTATGTATATCTTATTGAATTACGTTGCTCTTTGAGTTGAACATGTTTAGTATGTTGTGGTGAATTGGTGATTTGTATCATTGTTGTGATGTTTCTTTGTGATAAGCATGTTGACTTGTTGAGTTTGTTGTAACCTTATGAGGTGAATGCATGACGAGATGTGAGCATTGGATCCAAAAGCACGTCACGGGTGATTATGTAGTTTTGGGCATGAGTATGAGCTAGAAGCATGATGCGTAGGATTTATGCATTCTAGTATGAAAGAGTGAGGTTAGTGAACCTTGTATTGGATAAAAGGAATTGAAGTGAGTGCTAGTGTGCCTCGGGTGAAAATGGTCGAGGGGTAGTATGTCACCATTGAATCTAGAGAAACATTGAGGCCTTGGGTTAAATTGGCTAAGGGTCAATGTGGTTAAGTCATCGTTGCGCCTTGAGTAAAAATGGTCAAGGGGAGATGCACAGTTCGAGGCCTTGGGTAAAAATGGTCAAGGGTCGAACGCTAAGCGCCGTAGAGAGTCGTTGAGGCCCTGGGTAAAAATGGTCAGGGGTCGGCGTGTCTCAAAGGAATTAGTCTCAAGTAGCTTGTGAGGGCTAAACATGAGTGGTTTGACTGACTCAGTGGAGTTTGAGTGATCATGTTGAGCTTGAGTAGTGGATCCATATGCAAGAGATGAGCATGGTACAATTGTGAATATAACTCGTGAATTAAGCATGTTGTATGTGATGTTTGTGTGAGTTGCATGTCTAGCTTGTTATGGAAAGCATGATATTTGCAAGCATGTTGTTTTGCTTTGTATGCTGATTGGTGGCCCTTCACGTGTGAGCTACTTACCAGTATGTGTTATGTACTGACTCACTACCAGGTTTTCCAGGTGATGACATATGCTACGACCCTGGCATGCTGAAGAGGAGGCACGAGAGGAGAAAGGTCATAGTTGAATATTTACTCATAAATTAGTCGTCATGTTGAGTTTTATGTAACCGAATTATAGTTATAGTTGTCTTGATGCTTATGACATTAGTACTGTTGTTCTTTGAGTGTTATTGGTATGTTATGTTTCTTTCATTAGAGTTGGAGTTTTTTTTTTTGATAATGTGTTTTTGAGATAGAGGTTATAATAAATTTGTTAGGTTGCCTTGTTTTTTTTAGGAAGTTTTGTTTTGTGTTGATATGAATTGTCGGGAGATCCTGAGCTTTTAGTAGTTATGTGGTTGGAGTTTGGATGATAATCTGGTTATCTGGTTATAGAAGTGTGAATTTTTGTCTAACAGGTACTAGGAAAATTTTTGGTAACTCGTAGTTACGCCGTTATGCTGCCGAAATTTTTGCAGCTTAATGGTTGTAAGTTTAGTAATGTTTCCTAAATTAGTATAATTTTGGGGGCGTTGCAGAGTGGATTTACAAAGTTCTCTCACAAATCAATCCTCACAATACAATAATTCTCTCTCAAGAATAAGATGAAAAGAAAAAATTGAAAGCTTGGAGAGAGCAACAATGAAGGCTTTTTGAGATTTTGTGGAGTATGGAAAATTATGAAAAATTGTCGTGAAAATTGGAGAAGAAGATGATATTTATAGAGAGGGAAATGAGAAAAAAATCAAAATTTAATTTGAGCCATTGGATTGGTAAAAGAGAAATAAATAGTGGAGATTAAAAGAAAAAAAATAAATGAAATATAAATTAAAAAACAAAAGAAAGTGGGTTAGGTAGGTCACATGTGATTTTGTTTATTATATATATATATATAAATTACAAATGGTCATAAAGTTTTGAAAAAAAAAATTCCTTTTTTTTTTATATATAAATGACCAAACGGTCATAAAATTTTGATTTTTTTTTACCAACGGTTAAGTGTGTGTGTATATATATATAACTATTGTTAGTAATTAATAATAGGTTTGGTATTATCAAAACATTAATTAATTAATTAAAATTAATTTGAGATTAAGGGCCAAAAAGTCAACAATCTTCCCCTTTTTGATGATGACAAACCACTAAAAAAATATCTGAAAGCACCTAAAAATCAGGGTAGTACATGTGTCCAATGTTCGAAATGTCAATATTGATAGAAATGTCGAGGTCCAGATTTTATGAAAATGTCGATGGAAATTTCGAAGTCAATGGAAATTTTGGAAAATTTTATGGAAATCATGGAAATTCATGGAAATTACTTGAGTTGGTTAATAAAACTTTAATTGTGATTTAATTAGACTATAATTTTCCATTTTCAATCATCATATCTCAAAAATATATATAATGCTTATATGGAAATGTCGATGACAACAGAAATATTGGAAAAATTATAGAGATTTATGAAATTTGTTTGAAATATTATATGAAGCTTTAATTGTGGTTTCATTATATTATAACTGACAATTTTTAATCATCATAACTAAATATGTATATTAGATGGTAAAAAGTGCTAAAAAATTAGATCAAAATATCATTTTGGTTTGGGACTTGTTCTATTTTAGTCCATGTACTTTTAATATATCTTAAAAGTTAAAACTAGTTCCTACTATTAAAATTAATATAGTAATATGTCAAAATTGATATTTTGTTGACATTTTTATCACCTTTATAAAATGAACTTTACTTTTGTTCATATCAATATTGTAACTCCATGGAAGAACAAATAAAAATAACTATAACAAAAAAAGAAATTCATTCATTTAATTAAAAATTAAAAATATATAAATTAACTAATTAACTAAATAGTCAAAAGCCTAAAAGAAATGGAGAATATATATTGTTCTTATTCAAAGAAAAGGGAAATATAAATGAAAATTAATAGGATGTGCAACTTAGAAATTAGAAAAGAGGAATTGATGGAATGATGCATAGCGAAAAAGAAAATTGAAAAAAAAACCCTTTTTTTATTGTCCCACATCGGTGAGAATGAGAGGGGTGGAACCAACAAGCATCTATAAATTCTCTCCCCTCTCTATTCCAGTATTCCACAGCAGCAAAGCATATTCGGCCTTGAAAGTATGGGCCTAGCGCATTGTTATTAGTTTAAAATTTTTATCTGATAAGCGATATTTTGTCGATGTCACACCCCCTCCCGAAACACCTGTTATCTTAGCCCGGAGGAAGGCGTGAAGCCAACAGGCATCGTTTCACTTCTTAACGATACCTATGACCCTTTTAATTCTTGATAAACAAACCATACCTGTAAACGAAATACTTTACATATTACACAGCGAAACCCTGGAAAATTTCTACATATGCACACGGAGCAGTTCTAGTTAAAACCTCTCTTGAGCAATCAAAACACAACCACTCGTTGGTTACACAAACAAGACCACTAGTTTCATACACGAACATAACTACACGTCTCTTTTAAGTTATCTACACTACGAGGAGACTCACTATATAATACCACCCACGTACAGAGTATCTAACTCTGAGAACCCTCGGTGGCGATGGCAGGATCTCAGGAACTGGGAGCTCGATCTCTACCTGAAAAGTTGGAAAACATTGAAAGAATGAGCTGGGAAGCTCAGTGAGTGACTGAGTTTAAAACTATTAACTCGTAAATCATAACATATAACATCAATAGCTTTTACAGAAGTCCAGCAAGTGTGTCAAAAATGTTAAAACATTTTAAACATATGACAACCCAGTTGTGTAAGACTCGCCCAGTACAATCAATGTTCATTCTACGATGTAGTGGGGCCCACCCAGCACTCCCATCGTCTTTGTCGTAGTGGAGCTCGCCCAGCACTCACGACAGCATTGTTGTCACGGAGTACACTCAACGTCGACAACAGAAAATGACCTGTGTGCACACGGTACTATACAACATCGGGCTCAGTATCTCAACCATTAACTCATTCAGGTCTCAGAGAAACACATGAAAACCTCTAACAGTTCTTGCTAACACATGTAGACTTGGAATTAAGGTATTTCTTCTAGTTTCAGAAAATCAGTAAACATATGCTCACAACGAACAATTTAAATCAATTTTAGGAAACCATATATGCTTATGAATACGTGTTCAAGAGACCATAAATCTTTAAGCTACATCATTCTTAGGAAGTCTTTTCTTTTCATGAACACAAGTTCAAGCATAGAATTTATTTTCAGAATTCATTTTGTCACTCACAGCGTTAATATTAGATTCTCGGTCCGTAAATTTGTCCTATTTCTTCTTGGCCTGCCAAATAAACAAAACCAAGCATTAGAATCTTGACCTCACGAACTTAAGGCCTAGGGTTGCAAAAACCACCCCATCAATTCCTAGCATTCCACATGATTAACACCCGAAACTCACATACTCATAAATTTTCCATTACTTGGTCAAAATTTATGTTCTTTATACCAAACCCTTCCTTTTTGAACCCTCTAAAACTTATCTGAAGGAATGAAATCGAAATTCCTAAAGGATGTGTCTGTAGCTACCTCGAAATCTATTTTCCCCAAAACACGTTTCAGCTAAAACCAGAACTGTTTTCCTGCGGCAGCCCAAAACTAACCTGAAATTTAAAGCGACTTCTAAACAATTTCTAACCACGACTTCTTCATGAAAGTTATAGGAAATTAAATCATCTTTCCAACCATATCTAATACAGATTCTAATTCCAAGTCTACAGATCAGCACATCCCAAAAACCAGAGGTTCCTCGGATTTGACAGAAAAACCTCTCCTTCGGTTCCCTCTTCACAAATCATTAGCATAACATCAGAATTTGCTCGAGCTTCCTTCACGAAAATCGTTCTAAAATGATTTAACTTTCAGAAGAATCAAACCTTACCTCTTAATTCTTCCTGTGGAGCTCGGTATGATCAAAAAACCAGACGTTGGCAGAATTGAACACCAGAATTTACCATGCAACTTGGACTGTGTTTCCCCCTTTTCTTCTTCAATTCCACCTTCAAAATCTCCTTCTTCTTCTTTTTCAGACTCTCTCCCTCGAAACCCCTCTGTTTTCCTTTGGTAAATGAAAATCTAAATTGGGTGACAGTGTGTAGAAGGGTTATAAAGAAAGGTCTTGGCGGTGGGTGAAAATTCCCACCTTTCCACTTTTTTTTTTTTTTTTTTTTTTTTTTTTTAAAAACAAAACATACACCTTCCACTTTCCATTTCTCTTTTATTTTAGTTTCTTCTTTTCTTTTTTTTAACAAGCTTACCAATACATTTTTCTTAAGAATTTCCAAGGAGGGATTCCGGGTTTACAGTCGACATTTCGTAAATGTCAGCAGAATATTGCGAAATTTTGATATTTTGATGATTATCGTCGATAATGGGAGAAAACCGATTTTTCTCCTACTTAAAATATCGAGCCCGTCGACATAGTGACATGTCAACCGAAATGTCGACATGTTGCTCAACATTTAATTCCATGCATGCGTCCAAGTAATAATTTCAATATAAAATCCAATATATCACCATAAAGCTCATACTTGCAAATTTACTCAAAAATTAATTATCTCCCTAGATTAATGCAATAATAAAACATGATATAAAAATTTAGAACATATTTTTCTTAAACTTCGCCTCCTTTGGAATCATCAAAAAGAAATAATAAGAAAAGTAAATATTAGCACTTTAATGCAAACTTCACAAATTCTACTCCTTTTGAAATTAATTTAACACTCCTTAATAAGGGACAAAAAGACATTTAACACAAAATTCAAGTAGAGGGTAGCAAAATCAATCAAAAATTTTCCAAATATTATATGTAACGTCCCGCGTTATAAATTAGACTATTTTAGAAGTGATTAGGCATAGTCGTAAGTTACAATTCTAATTTGGAAAATTAGAATTTGAAGTTAATCTCTATGTTCGATAAATTAAGTTTCCATAATTTTGGAGAAAGAGATTTTTAATTAAATCTTTAATTCCAAGGTTCAAAATTTTAATGTTAGATTTTAGTTCAAAAAGAATCCAAATCCTCTATTAAGTAAATTTCAACCCAAATCTTTTAGGTTCCTTATTTGGAGTTTTATTTTGGTAAAGAATAGAATTTTGGAAATTGAGAGATTAGAAAATTTTCCCCTCTCCTTTAATTGTTTAAGCACTTTATTGATTTGGAGAATTAGAGAAATTAGAAAAAAAAAAAAGGGTAAAGTAAATCCTAGCCCAAATTTTCTTCTTCTTCTTCTCTCCCCATCTCTTTTTTCGTGAAATCTCAACCAGCCGCCCCTCCCTCGTGAAACCCCTTCTCCGGCAGCCCTTCCAACGACAAAGCACGACAGCCTAGTACCCTGGACGATGGCAGTGTGAAAGGCCCGTCTCTAGACGCCAGCAACGCAAAACCCACGCGTTCTCCTTCGTTTCGACGAGGTATGTTGCATATCCATGCCCAATCGATGTTAGCTTTGGATTACCCATACCCTAAGTACCTTTGATTTGTAATTTTATCTTGTTTGGACTCAAAACAGCCCACTTTTGAAGCAATTTTCTGCAAAAAAGGGATTTACAGCGGACCAACGTGAGTTCCTTCTTGTTTAACGAGGTTTGTCACTTACCCATGCCTAATAGACTTTAGTTTTGGATTACCCATTCCTTAAAAATCTCTTATTTGCGAATTTAGCTTGTTTGGACTCCGAATAGTTCACATTCGAAGCCATTTACTGTCAAAAAACAGGATTTACAGCAGAGTTTCAGTCGGTTTGGCACTGTTGGGTAAGTTTTATCATGTTTTGGACTTTTTGCAAATCACTTTAAGGGGCCGTTTGGTTTAAGGTTTTCTAGATGCCTGGGAATAAAAGATGCCTGGGAATAAGATGCCTGAGAATAAGATGTCTGGGAATTGAAGATAACTGTGTTTGGTTGTGCATGAGAATGTTAACAGATTTTCATAGGAATAAATGATTTATGTATTTGGTGTCACATGAGAATGTTGTTAGATTTACATGAGTTACTTTTAAAATAATTATTCTTATTAATTTATTTTTATTAAGTCAATTTATTAAAATAATTTTAAGCAATTAAATTTTAATTTAATTTTTATTCATTAGTATTATAAATAATATATCTTAAATTTTAGGTTCATAATTTTATTTAGTCATCAATCTTAATAATTATCTTCAAAGAAATGTAATTAATAAAATTATATAAATTTTTAATTATAATTAATTAGTACAATAATCAAGTTGAAAAATTAATTATGATTGTTATATTTCAAAAATCAAATATAATCTATCTAAAAGTGACCACTGAACATAGACAAAATAAAAACTTATATTGTGCCAATATTAATTAGTCATTTTCATTATAGTTTGAGAAAAATGATAGAAAACGAAAAGAACAAAACTAGAAAAGAAATATAGAAAGAAAAAAGAAGAAAATTGATGTAGAAAAATAAAGAAAAAGAAGAAAAATGACACAGAGAAAGAAAGAAGGAAGGGAAGAAAATTAATAATAGAAAGTAAAAAAAAGAAAAGAGAGAGAATGTTAGATAGAGGGAAAAATGAGAAGAGAAAAATAGGAAAAAAAAGACAGAAAAGAAAAGAAAGATTAGAAGGAAAA
Source organism: Trichosanthes truncata (assembly GCA_033996785.1). Taxonomy (NCBI): domain Eukaryota; kingdom Viridiplantae; phylum Streptophyta; class Magnoliopsida; order Cucurbitales; family Cucurbitaceae; genus Trichosanthes; species Trichosanthes truncata. Next base: position 33,276,127 of record JAWPNB010000009.1, read on the forward strand.
GTAAATATGGAGGAAAGTTGAAGAAAAAAATAATGAAAAATAAAGAAAAAGAAGAAAAAATGAATAATAGAAGCTAATAAAAATTTAAAAAAAAAAGAAGAGAGAATAATACGGTATAGCAGAATAAAAAAAAAAAAAGAGAGGATGGGTTTTTGAAACCCATGATTTCGGATGGGTTTAAAAAACTCATGCAATACTTTGTTAATGATGCCTGGGAAAAGCATATTCCCAAGCATGTGATTCAAAAAATTAAACCAAACATGGGCTTGGGGATCCCAAGCCCATTCCCACCTCACAACACCTCCATCCAAACGGGCCATAAGTGTTGTGGCTTAGGTCCTAAAGTGTAGGAACCTTGCGGTGCAGTTTTAGGTTGATTCGAACACTCTCGAACACCAACCAATAGTAATTCAAGCTCATTTGGAGTAGTTCAGTAAGTTCCAATAAGTTTCAGTAAGTCTTTAAATCCTTCGAACTAAAATAAGATGCATTAGATTAATTTCTAATTCTTGTAAACTTGCGTTCGTAGATTGGGCTTAATTTGGAGTATTCGAGTAAGGCTCAAAGTTCTCTTTAGGTAAGAACATCTTTTTTTTAATACTCTTTTGAATTCGAATAAGGGTCCCAAATGGGGTTCTAGCGTCTAACTCTTGCCTATATTGTTTAGGAACCTTGTCGGCTAGCTTTAGGGGCACTTTAATACATTTTGTAAGTAGAATTCTACCTGATGAGTCTGTTTGAATGTGTGAAGCATGCTGTATGTTTTCTTGTGATGTTGTTATGTGATTTACGTATCTCTCCATGATATGTTATGAGTTATATGTTCTGATATGTGTAAGTTGTTGTGACATTAAGTTATTTACCCTTGTGGTTTGAAGCATGTTGAATGTTGAGACTGCTTGAGATTGTGCGATGCTATCTATGATGTTTATGTTGAAAGCATGATCTTGAGGAAAGTGGGTTGTAAGCATGGTCTAGAAAACATGTTTATGATTGCATTCTGGATTGTTGTGAACCTGTGAGGTCAGCAAACCTTGAGTTATGATAAAAAAGGATGCTAGGGTCTCGACTATAAATGGTCGAGGACTAACATTGTGATGAAAGGATATGAGATGGATATCAAGGGTCGAGGAGATGAGTCTTGAGGTAACTATTGAGGCCTTGGGTAAAAATGATCAAGGGTTAATACGCTGTTAGACATCGAGGCCTTGAGTAAAAATGGACAAGGGTCGATGTGGTTAAGTCATCGTTTGCCTTGGGTAAAAATGGTCAAGGGAGCGATGCACAGTTCGAGGCCTTGGGTAAAAATGGTCAAGGGTCGAATGTTGAGCACCATAAAGAATCGTTGAGGCCTTGGGTGGAAATGGTCAGGGGTCGGCATGTCTCGAAGGGATCAGTTTCAGGTAGCTTGTGAGGGCTAAACATGAGTGGATTGAGTGACTCAGTTGAGTTTGAGTGAGCTTGTTGAGCTTGGGCAATGGTTCCATAGGCATGAGTCGAGCATGGTACATGTGTGAATACGAATCATAAATTAAGCATGATGTATGTGATGCTTGTATGAGATGTATGTCTAGCACGTTGTGGAAAGCATGATACTTGCAAGCATGTTGTCTTGTTTTCCTTGTATGCTGCTTGGTGGCTCTTCATGTGTGAGCTACTTACCAGTACGTGTTATGTACTGACTCACCACCAGGTTTTGCAGGTGTCGGCGAATACTATGACCCTGGTGATGCCGAAGAGGAGGCATGAGAGGAGAAAGACCATAGTTGGATTCTTATTCGTCTAGTAGTCGTCTAGTTGAGTTTAGTGTATTTGATTTATATTTACAGTGATCTGAACTTATGGTTTTAGTACTGTTGCTTTTCTCTTTTGGGTACACTTATAAACTTATTGGATAGTTTGAATTATAGGTTGGTGAGGCTTGAGTATTATTGGTAGGTTATGTCTCTCTTATCTGAGTTGGAGAATTTTTTTTGGTGATTTACTTTTGAGTTAGAGCTTGTAATAGATTCGTTAGGTTGCTTTGTCTTTTAAAGATTGAATTGTTTGAAGAAGACTAAGGAAGTTTAGTTTTGTTTTGCTTGGGTTGTCGACTGATTATGAACCTTTAGTGGTTATGAAGTTGGAGTTTGGATGGTTATCTGGTTATTTGGGTATAGAAGTATGATCTTTTGCCTATTAGGTACTAGAAAAATTTTGGGTAACTTGTAGTTACGCTGTTATCCTGCCGAAATTTTTGCAACATAATTGTTGTAAGATTAGTAATGTCCCCTAGAATAAGCTAAATTTTGGGGGCGTTACATTATAAAAATGAATTTACTCTAAAAACAATAACTTTCCCTAAAAAGATAAATGACATGCATAAGAGGGGTACATATCAATAAAGTAATTTGGAGAATTAGTATCATCAAATTCACATATAAGAAGTTCAATTCACCCTAAAAATACTCCTTATCCTTTTTAAAAAATCAATATAAAAGAATAATTTCAATTTTAATCTCATATCGATTACTCAATTATCCACCATAAGAGGGGCAATAGACAATGATATTCCAAAATGGGTAATAGACTTTAAGGCCCCGTTTGTTTCACTGGTTTTGAGATGGGTTTTGGCAATGGTATAAAAAACCAATGTTTGTTTCATTGATCTTTACTTTTTAAAACCCAAGTAATTATTATCCATGGATAAAAATAACCCATGGGCCATGGGATTTTATTATCCATGTAGGAGATGTATTTTTTTTACTTGGGACTTTTTCCTTGGAAAATGGTGATGAGAGAAGAGAGAAGAGAGAAGAGAGAGAAAAGTAATAATCTCAAAGCAATCAACTTATCAAATTCATATAAAATTCAAAAAATGATACCAAAATATCAAATGTTATAAAATAAACACCAATTGATGAAAATCAAATATTGATACCAAATAAAAGCAAAATAACATCAATATATTAGATAACACATAAGGATAATATTATCAAACAAATATAAGTATGGTAGCATTTCAAATTAGAAGTATACCAATATTGAGCAAAATGCTAAAGGGAATTAAAGAACATATGTTATTTCTATAAATATACCCCCCTATGAAATAGAATTCAACATATTTTCTCAAGCATAAATTAATCACATTCTTTTCAAAAGATCAACCAATATACTCAAAATAATTCTCATTTAACCATACTTCATATGAAGAATAAATATATTTAAAGAGAAACATTAGCCAACCAAATATCTAATATTTTTCTTCAAGACATCAAAATTTAAAGAAAGCAAATATCATCAAAACAAAAGATCTATTTTCAAGAAAAATACACAACACATGCTCAAAAAGCAACTAAAAAATATCTAAGTAATTTCTTCCAGGAGACCAAACAATACATATAATATTCCAAACTCCAATAATATTAAGTTTCTACCAATTCAAACATCTATAACATAACAAGTAATTCAAGTATTGGGCATTTTTGATAAATCTCAAAATCATAATCCCAATAATCAATATCAAGCAATAATAAAACAATCAAAATATCAAGAAATCGTGGATATATTATTTTTAAAAAAGAAATCATGGATAAATCAAATTCCAATAATGAGTAATAATATAAATAGATGTCAAAAATAGATATTCAATCTTTTTTCAAGGCATGTATCTATAACAAGCAAAATGAATTATGGATAAATTTGGAAATAATCGATTCAAAGAGATTTAAAACCAATATGGTAAGTAAATAACAATTTATTAAAAAAAAATCAACATATCAATCATTCAACAACAATAAAAATCTATTTTACCAATAAATCAAGAATGTAGAATTCAAACTCAATGTGCATACAACTCAAGGAATATATTCAACTATCCATAAAAACATTGATGAGATAATCATAACAATATTTCAATTCCGAAAAAATCACAATATAAGGACATAATCTTTCATTCAAACAACTCAAGGTATCAAATTCAAAGGTGTACTAAAAAAATTAAAATTCAAAGGTAATATTATATAATTCATTTAAAAGATAAAGTTACCAAATACGTAATTTCCTTTGTTGGATTCAAGGGAGTCATAATAATTGCTTCATTTGAATTAATTTACCATTTGAAGTCGATGCAACTATTTGCTTCTTGAAATCACACCTACTAAGCATGCTCAATCAAAGGGTTTTGGTACCCATTTCTTGGGTCCTTCATTGTAGAAAGTAAGGATTTTGGAATCCATTTCAAATTAGTTCCATCTTTACTAGCATTCATTTTTGGCAAATAACAACTATTTAATTTATGACAAATTTTGCCACATGAATAACAAACAACATTAGGTAAGAATTAGGTCTAATATGACCTTTAACTCCACAAAAATTGCATGAGGCACAAATCTTGATTTTATATGCATATTTCTAGCATTTTCCTGATTAGGCACAAATTTAGCACTATGCATGCATTTTGATGAAGCATGGTCATGTTTAGGCACAAGTCTTGATTTTTCATACAAATCTCTAGCCTTTTCATGTTTAGGCACAATTTCACATTATAAGCACATTTTGATCTAGCATGAACTTGTCTAGGCACAAATTTTGATTTTTCATGGATATTTCTAGATTTCTCATGCTTTGGTACAAATTTAGAATTAACAAGATTAGACACATTGGATAAAGCATTTTAGGCATATTAGGAGTAGCTTTAATAAAAATAGTTTTAGAACTAGATTGAGTAACACTCTTATCAATATAACCAAGACCTCTTTTGTCATTTAAAGGCTTGCCCATCTCATTACTTTTATCCAATTTTTGTGCACCTATTGTCAATTTCTCAATAAACTCTTTGACACAATTAAGTTCATTCATAATATTTGACTCTTGTTCTCTACGAGTTTTACAAACTCATGTAATTCAGAGATATCATGCTCATGAAATTTAATCTTATCTAACATAGTACATTTATCTTGATCACATGAATTCTCAATATCATCATGTTTCACAACATTATTGGCATTTAATTTCAAGCAAGTATTTTCCTCAACTAATGATTTATTTTCAGCAATTAAAGCATTCAAGTCATTTTTTCAATTCTAAAAATGAGGAATTAATTTTCTCATGGTCTTCCTTCACACTACTACGCTCATGCAACAACTGATTATTTTCATAAGCTAATATAGAGTTTTTCTTTTTAAGAGACATGTATTTAGAGCCGACTTTTTCAAAATCAAGTTTAATTTCATTTAGGCATCCATAAGCTCATCATAAGAGGGAATTTCATTACTTACCTCTTCATCATCACTTTTGTTGTGAGTGTGAGCCATCAAACACCAATGTGATTTATGAAAATCTTCTTTCTTTGATTATGTAAATTTTCTTGATTTATACAATTAGAAATTTCCTTCATATCAAAAAAATCATTAGAAATACAAGAAGAATTTTCAACAATATACACATTATCACGAAAATTTAAAATATCATATGCATATGTAAAATGTAAAATTTTATCACATATTCTTCTATCTAATGCACAATATATGATATTTATGGCTTGGGGATTAAAAGAGAGCAACTTAAGCAATTTATCATCCAATTTCAATTTTGATAAATCATGTTCACAAAGATATAAAATATTGAAATCAATATCAGTAATTTTTTTTTTATTCTCTTTCTCTAGACATCATAATTTATACCATTAAAGAATGGAGGTTTATCTATACAATGACCTTCAAGAAAATCTAAAGTTGTCATGACTCTTAGCAATTAAGCTTTTGAAATACTTTTTCAAAATATTAATAAGATACTTTAAGTATCAAAATAATATTTGAAAAATAATTTTATCAAAAGAGCAACCGCTCAGATACCAATTGTTAGAGTAAAAACTCAAACAATGGGTATCAAATTGAATAACTTTTGAAAAATATATTCGATTAAAGACAAGAGCAACCTCGTTCTGATACCAATTGTTGGATCGATATGGCAACCCTAGAGAGGGGTGAATAGGGTTTAATAAATTTTTTCCTAAGTATGCTCAAATTATCTAATTATCAAACTTTTTATAAATCAATAAAAAGGATAATTAATGCAATAAGCAAGATACATATAAAGTTTGAAAAATTAATTCAATTTAAGACAATAAACAATTAAAAACAAATTAAAGAATGCAATAAATTACTACAATTAATTACAAAGGTAAATAGGAAAGAGTTAGAGAGGATGACACAATAATTTTATAGTGGATCGGTCAAACTAGACATACTCCACTCCCCAAGCGCCTCTTGGGAATTTAAATAAAAACTTTACTGACTCTTTCCACGGATTAGAGCACAACTACTACACCATTCTTTTTATGGTTTCAAGAGCAAATTTGATCCTTTCCACGAGTTAGGATCAAACTGTTACAAAGTTTGAAATTTTTGAAGAACACGCTTACAAACTCTCTCAATAAAGTGGATTTATAAATGTATCTCACAAATCAATCCTCACAACACAATAATTCTCTCTTAAGAATAAGATGAAAATAAAAAATTAAGAGCTTGGAAAGAGCAACAATGGAGGCTTTTGAGATTTTGGATGACAAAAAGTTATGAAAAGTTGCTGTGAAAATTGGAGAAGAAGATGGTATTTAAAGAGAGGAAAATAAGAAAAAAAATTAATTTAATTTGAGCCATTGGATTGGTAAAAGAGAAATGAAAGTTCGAGATTAAAAAAAAAAAATGAAATATAAATTTAAAAATACAAAAGAAAGTGAGGTAGGTCACATGTGATTTTGTTTATATATATATATATATATATATATATATATATATATATATATATATAAATGACCAAACAGTCATAAAGTTTTGAATTTTTTTTTTTAATACGTAAATGACCAAACGGTTATAAAATTTTATTTTTTTTTTACCAATGGTTAAGTGTGCGAGTGTATATATATTAAACACCATATATATATATATATATATATATATAACTTTTTTCTTTTTATTTTAAAACAACAAAAAGTCCACCATATATCACTCCTCCAAAGGCTCCACGTGTCAATCTCTAATTGGTTCATTTGCTAACTTAGCTACCACGTCATCGCATTGAGAATTTTTCATTCAAATTTGTTTTGACCATAACTTCTTCATTTTATCTCCAATTTGAGTAATTCAAAAGGTGTTGGAATCATTATTCCAAGCTTTATGCTATGGACACTTGAAAATACTAAAATTATTAGTAATTAATATCATGTTTGTATCATCAAAATATTAATTCATTAATTAATTTGAGATTAAGGGCCAAAAAGCCAACACTTTGATATTAGAATGGAAAACTCCATTGGAGCCTTTTCCATTGCCAAGAGCTATTTTGTTACCATTTTCATTTCTTGTATGACTTGCATGTTTTAGAAGCATTCTATTAGACTTGATCAATCTAATAGTGGAGTGATCTAAAAGTATGTCTAATCTTCTCTTTATCTTAGGGTAAAACTGCTTGTATTAAGGGGTTTTAGTGTTTGTGATTTCAAGGGTTCAAAATAACCAATGGGTTCTTGATCGGTGCTACACGCAAGTGCACGTGATCGAAGTAATAAGAAACTAGAAGTACTCTAGAGTATCTGGTGTTTGGGAACAGGTTTTAATAAAGTTTATTAAAATGTCACAAAATCGTTGACAAATTGCAACTAAAAGTAATCATGGGTGTAAATGATTTGTGAGGTGTTTTGACTAAAAGAGAAATTGTTTGAAAAATCAATAGAAATGAGGAAGAGATTCAAGATGCTAATGCCCATTTGGAAAAAAATGCAACAGGAAGGTAATTGCAATCGTAGCTAACTCAAGAACTAATGTGAAACGAATTCGACTCCTATTCGACCTTCTATGAAGTATATTTAGGAGACTAAGTGATTAAACCTATATTTCTATGGCTAATCTAACATAAATATATCTGCGCAAAACTCTAGTGCTTTTGGAGTCTAACCCTATATCTAGGGTAGATGTTTTAGAACTTATGTCTAAGCGTTTTCTTCCATTGCTTTTGCGACATCCGCTTCCCTCAACCCTTTCGGTATTAAGTTATAGCTTAGCAAGCAACACTAGATGGCCGACTAGGATTACCCAACATTGAACTCACCAAAAGCAAACATTAGTTCAAGTATTAGCTAGATTGTTTTTGCTATTGAGCTACATCTTTCCTCTAGGGCATTCACAAACTTGAATCCCCAAGGAAATTTAGCTCTTCATAATGAAATAAAAAAAATAGTGTTTGAAATTATAAAAGTTCATTGAAACAAAAGAGAATGAAGATGAGAAACAACTAATTCTTCCAAAAAGACTACTTCTAGATTCAAAAACCAAAGAGATTCAAAGAGCAACTAACCCCAACAAGAACTTACAAGAAAAATTATGAGGTACACAGTACCTAAAGGTGCTAAACTTAAATATCATAATGGAAAAATTACAGTAATTGAAGAAACATAAACGAAATTACACTAAAAATCCTTTCCTCTCGGCTCAATCGAACAAGGATTTTGTTCTATACCACCATCAACTTCATTTAGATGGGATTGAGGAAGAGATTCGGAACTTAAAGGAAGAAGAACAATACAAAAAACTAAACAAAAATAGAAGCTACAAAACTTAAAAACCCAAAAATAAAAACGAACTTCTTCTCGCCAAAAATCCCCACTTTTTTTTCACTGCCTTCTTCTCCAAATTTATATAGAAAATTCATGTTAGGTTTCCTTCTTGGTTGATGGACAATTACAGCCAATTATCTTGCTAAATTCGTGGGCATATTCTCGCTAAAATCTCTCGATTTCTGAATTTATCTTAATTTCCCGATTTGTCACAATAGCAATTGCAATGCTATTGTATTCTGCAAAAATCTACACCAAAACATTAAGTGTGAGTTTCCTTCATCTTTTTTTCTCTTTTCTCAATTCAATTATTTTAAGGGTCTTCCAACAATAATGTGATTAAATTCAACCATTTTTCTATTTTTCATCCAATAATAAGAATAAAATCACAAGCATAACTAAGTTTAAAGGCCAAATAATCCTCATAAATGAGAATTATCAGTTATTGATCCAATTCATTAGGGTTTCGTATCATTTGGTATCAGAGCTTAGGTTATTCTAACCGAATGCTCAAGATTAGAAAATTTCATCTTTAAAATTCCATCTTTCCACCTTTTTTTCAATTCTGTAATATTGATTTTTTTCAATGTTGTATTGTTTAAATCATTTATTACATCTATCTATCCTTTACATTATGTCCAAATATTAAAAAAAAGTGTCAAAAAGTTATATGTTAAAAAGTGTCAAACTGGTCAGTTTCTAATTTTTATGTACTTGAGTGTTCTTGGTGAAATCTAAAGATTGCATTCGAGCCATTCAATCCAACCTTGATCAAGTTAGATTGTGGAATGACTCAATCTAGAACAAGATTTCCAAATCTTGCTTCTAGATCTTTGATCATAAGAGCATGTATCATAGAAGAAGTTCATCAAGCACAAACACGTTGTGAGAACGACGTCAATGATGATCCATTTTGGAAGGCTTTTCGAGAAAATTTAGCTAAAATTGAACAATTAGTTCAAAAAGAGGAAGATTTTCTCATGCCTCAAGACGACGTTTCAAATGATGATGGTGTTATGGATGACATGGCAACCAGCAAAGAAAGTGTGCAAATATATGTTGATCTATGTCCATTAGAAATAAAAAGTGAGGAAATTGAAAAAGAGAAAGAGAGTGAGAAAGAAACATTTGAGACTTGTGTAGAGATTAAAGAGAAAGAAGGTTCAGTTATTAGAGTATGTGAGGAGAACATTGTTTTGTATTCAAAACAACACATACAAGAACTTGTAACTGAAAAGATTTGCTTTCTAACGGGTGCACTTAAACCAAGTGTACCTACTTTTTTCATTGAATTCTTGAGGGAAATTATAATGGTTATTGAAAAGCAAGATTCAAAGCATCCACATGGAAAGTACAATGCCAAAGGGTTACGTACGAAGCAACACCCCTATTTCACTTATACATGCATTCATTGGCAAGGGTAAAAAATGAAGCACTTGAAGAGAGCAAGAACATGATATGCAAATGATTTCAAGTTTACATTACAAGGGGATCTTTTGGATTCGAGGAAAAATCCTTTTGAAGAAGGAGTGGATGATATGAATTCCCTTGACAATCAATATCATAACAAAGAAGGAGATCATGGAGACAAACCATTATCATGAAGCAAGGACCAATCACAAGATCAAAGCTAGAAAACTTCAACAAGCTCTAATTGTTCATATCCAAGATCACATCACCAAGGTCAAAGTCAACCAAGAAGAAGAAGGCATGGACTTCACTTTATCTCAAGTCCAGATTCATAAAATCATATGAAGACTGATTATTTATGGTTCTAGTATTAAAATTTGGTTTCCATTTTTGTATTCATTAAAAGTGCAACCAAATCCTAAAAACCATTTAATTAGGTAGTTGGAGAATTCCATTTAATTAGGTTGTTGGATAGGTTCCTTAATTGGGTAGTTGGAGAGTTCATTCAAGGTAGGTTGTTGGAGAGTTCATTAAAGTTAGGTTGTTGGAGAAGTGTTAATTTGCATGTACTTGAATTCCTTGTCTATAAAAGGCATTTGTCTTCACTAATGAAAAAAACGACTTTGATAATAGAATTGAAAACTTCATTGTTACCATTTGCATTTCTTGTATGACTTGCATGTTTTAGAAGCATTCTATTAGACTTGATCAATCTAATAGTGGAGTGTTTCGATTCAAGGTTAAGGACAAGTTCCTTATCATTGGATTTTTGGTCTAAAGGTATTTTTAATGACACACCCCCTCCCGAACCACCTACTAACTTAGCCCGGAAGATGGCGTGAAGCCAACAGACATCGTTTCCTCCCTAACGATACCTGCGACCCTGTTAAACCTGATAAACGTACTATACTTGAAATTAAAATGTCTAAACACAACACAGCGGAAGTTTGAAAGTCACTATACATACATACGAAGCAGCCCTACTTAAACCCCATTTGAACTTCTAAACGGGTAGAGAGTACTACAACCAAAATACATCCCAAACATGATTTACACAACCACGACCACTAGTGCATACACAAATATAACTATACGTTCCTCTCAGAATAACTACAAAATGTTTGGACCTGCTATACAGTTCCACCCATGTACAAAATATCAAACTTGTAGAGCTTTCGGCAGACTATGGCAGGATTTCAGGCACCGGGAGCTCGATCACTACCTGAAAAGTTGGAAAACATTGAAAGAATGAGCTGGGAAGCTCAGTGAGTGACTGAGTTTATAACTATTAACTCGCAAATTACAACATATGGTAAACCCTGGGCATATGTGTCGGTAGTCAAGCGCTAAATATAAACATATAATTATCACAGTCTTTCTCAGAAATTCAACAGGTATGTCATTAAAAACTCGCAAGGCATACCAAGAATATTAACCACCTTGAAACATATGACAAACTACGTTGTGTAGGGCACGCCCAGTACAACCAACGTTCACTCTACGATGTAGTGGGGCTCGCCCAGCACTCCCATCTTCTTTGTCGTAGTTGGGACCGCCCAGCACTCACGACAACATTGTTGTCACGGAGTAGACTCAACGTTGACAACAGAAAATGACCTGTGTGCACACGGTACTATACAGCCTCGGCTCAATATCTCACTCATTTACTCATTCGAGTCTCAGAAAACACATGATAATCTTTAAACATTACTTGCTAGAGCATGCTTGCCTGAAATTATAACATTATCGCTAGATTTTAGCAAATCAATAAACATATGCTCACATGTAAATTTCGTTGGAAAAATCTAAGCTCACCACGAGCATTTAAAATCATTCCTAGGCAATCATGTATGCTCATAACCATGTGTTCAGAAAACATAAAACATTTAAGCTAATTCATTCCTAAGAAGTCTTATATTCACATAGACATGATTTCAAGCATAGAATATGTTTTCGAAATTCGTTTTGTCACTCACAGCGTTAGATCTAGATTCTCGGCCCGTATACTCGACCTATTTCCTCTTGGCCTGTCAAATAAACCAAAACCCAAGCATTAGAACTTTGAATTCATGAATTCCAAGCTTAGAATTGCAAAACCATTCTATCTACTTCCAGTATTCTACCACCTCCATACCCTAACTTCACATACTCATTACTTCCCCATTACTTGGCCAAAAATGATGTACTTTATACCAGACTCTTCCTTTTTGAACCCTCTACAACTCATATGAAAGAATGAAATTGAAATTCCCAAAGAATGTGTCCGTAAATACCTCGAAAGCTACCTCCCTCAAATTCAGTTTCTGCAATTCCAGAAGCGTTTTCCTGCTGCACCCTGAATTTGTCCTGAATTTTAAAGCAACTTCCAATCATATTTCGCCCACAACTTCTTCATAAACGTTTTAGGAAATTAAATAAGCTTTCCAACCATACCTAACGGAGCTTCTAATTCAAAATATACAGACCAGCACGATCCAAAAACCAGAGGTTCCTCAGATTTGATAGCAGATTTTCCCCTCTGACTTCCCCTTTACAAATCAACAAATTAAAGTCAGATTTTGCTCGAGCTTCCTTCACAAAATTTGTTCGAAAATGAGCTAACTTTCCAGAAAATCAAACCTCACCTCTTAATTCTTCTTGTGGAGCTCAAAACGATCTAAATATCAGCAGTGAGCAGGATTGATCACCAAATCTGTCATGCAACCTTGAATTGAATCTGATCCCCTTCTTCTTCAACTTCAAAACTAAGAAAATCCTCCTTCCTCTCTTTCTCTCATCCTCTCCCACGAAGCCCTCTTCTTCTCTTTGGTAAATGAGATGCAAGATGGGTAGATGAAGGTATATTTGTAAAATGAATAAAAAAAAAAAGACTTCCACTTCCTTCTTTTTTTTTTTCCCTTTTTCCTATTTTCCTTTCTTTCTTTTTTAAAAAAAAAAACCCCACACATATTATTTTCTCCTTAATACCCCAAACAAATGTTTTGAACATTTTTTTTTTTTTTTTAGAAAATTCAAGGAAAAATCTCGTGAAATCTCGGTTTTACATTTAATCTTCTCTTTATCTCGCGGTGAAACTTGTTTTATTAAGGGGTTTTAGTGTTTCTGATTCAAGGGTTCAAAATAACCAATGGGTTTTTGATCCAATTCACTAGGGTTTCTTATCATTGACAATCAAGATCATATCAAAGGAGATCATGGAGATCTAGTTTGTTTTTCCACTTTTTTTTCAAATATGTAATATTGATTTTTTTTTTTTTATCAATTTTCTATTGTTTAAATCATTTATTACATCTATCTATTCTTTACATTATGTCCAAATATTTAAAAAAAAAGTGTCAAAGTGTCAAACTAGTCAATTTCTAGTTTTTATGTTCTTGAGTATTCTTGGTGAAATCTAAAGATTGCATTCGAGCCATTCAATCTAGCCTTGATCAAGTTAGATTGTGGAATGACTCAATCTAGAACAAGATTTCTAAATCTTTCTTCTAGATATTTGATCCTAAGAGCATGTATCATAGAAGAAGTTCAAATAAATCCTTGTTTCATTGAGGACAAAGACTTTGTGAGAACCACATCAATGATGATCTATTTTGGAAGGATTTTCAAGAAAATTTAGCTGAAATGCATCGATCCATGAAATACATGTATGAATTATGTCAATAGTTGAATTTGCGTGACCAAGAAATGGAGAGACAAATTGCACAATCAGTTCAAAAAGAGGAAGATTGTCTCATGCCTCAAGACGACATTTCACATGATGATGGTGTTACTGATGACATGGCAACCTGCAAAAAAAGTGTGCAAATATATGTTGATCTATATCCATTAGAAACAAAAAGTGAGGAAATTGAAAAGGAGAAAGAGAGTGAGAAAGAAAAGATATGAATTCCCTTGACAATCAAGATCATATCAGTTGTAGTTGAGAAAGGAATCATGCAAGTGGTTCGAGGTGCGCTTATATTTATGAAGGGAGAAAGGATACAAACTTATACATGTTGGAGGGAGAGACCTTGCAAAAAGTAGATCTCTCAATGATGTGGCATCATAAACTTGGATACATGTTCAAACAAGGAATAAAAGTTATTGCAGAGAAAAATCTACTCTCAGGGCTCACTAAGGTGTCTCTACCCTTTTGTGAGCACCGTGCTACAAGTAAGCAGCACATATTAAAGTTTAACACATTAAATTCTAAGAGTAAAGAGATTCTAGAATTGATTCACTCTGATGTACAACAAGCACTAGTTACATCTCAAATCTTAGAAGTAAAGAGATTTTCGAATTGATTCACTCTTATGTATGACAAGCACTAGTTACATCCTTGGGAGGAGCAAGGTACTTTGTGTCCTTTATAGACGACTACTTCAGAAGATGTTGGGTGTATCCTATCAAGAAGAAGGCAGATGTGTGTTCAGTCTTCAGAGTATTCAAAGCACAAGTAGAACTTCAATTTGATAAGAAGATTATGTGTTTGTGGATAGATAATGGAGGGAAATATACAAGCAATGAGTTTGCAGAAATCTGCAATAAGGAATGCATTAAAAGGCAGTTCACTACTGCCTACACTCCTCAGAAAAATGGAGTGGCAAAGTGGATGAACATAACCTTGTTAGAGATAACAAGAGCAATGTTAGGATATACAGGTTTAGACGACTTTCTGGGCGAAGCAGTTAATACCTCTTGTTATGTAGTGAATCATGCTCCATCTGCAATTGAGTTGAAGACACCGATGCAGAGGTGGACTAGAAAGCCAGCTGATTATTCAAACCTCAATATATTCAGAAGTCCGGTGTACGTGATGTACAATGCCCAAGAAACTATAAAGTTGAATCCAAAATCCAGGAGATGTTTATTCTTGGGGTAAGCTGATGGTGTGAAGGGGTATGCCTATGGGATCCCACTGCCCACAAGGTTATTATCAGCAGGGATGTGTCCTTTATGGAAGATAAGAATCAAATAGCAAATGATAGCATTGTAAATGAAAGCTCAGAGACTACAAAGGTACACGTGGAGAAAGAATCTGAAGAGGACTCTTCTGAAGCTGAACTAATACACAAGATCCAAGAATCAGTTGAGTCACAAGTATTAGAGACTTGTCGTTCCGGTCGAATGACAAAACCATCGGGTTGGAAGTCGATTATATTATGGAGAGTAACATTGCATATTGTTTTCTAACTGAGAATGGAGAGCCATTAACCCTCAAAGAGGCAATGACTAGTCTAGATGTTTCTCAGTGGATGATAACAATATAGGATGAAATAGAAGAAATTCATAAGAATAAAACTTGGGAGCTTGTAACACTACCACGAGGTTGAAAGCCCATTGGTAATAAGTGGGTATATAAGATCAAGTGCAACAATGTTGATCAAGTGGAGCGGTATCATTCAAGATTGGTGGTAGAGGGATAAGCTCAGAAAGAAGATATTGACTTCAATGAGTGATAGTGGGAAAAAGTGTGTTATATCTAGGCTTAATTGTTTGCTAGTTTTGCTATAATTGTGTGTGCTTTCATGTATTTTTATGTATATTATGTAGAAACCGAGCAATTATAGCAAAATAGAAGAATTATGGAGTATTCTGACGAATTTAGAGCAATTAGAGGCTATAATTAAGGATCCAAGCATTGAAGAGGAAAAACAAAACATTTGAACCCAAGAGCATAGCATTGCAACGCTACATCAGCACATTATGGATTGGAAACCAGAAGGAATAGCGTTGCAATACTGTTTTTGAGAGACCAAAATCTAAAATCGATTTATACATTGTGTAAGGGCCTAGAGAAGACTTTTGGAGAGCTAAGGAGGAGACTCAAAGGTCGAGATTGTGGACTTCACGTCGTGAACAAGTGTTGGCACATGACCTTAGTTTATTCTCTTTTCCCTTTTCTTTTCTTTTGATTGTTAGGAAGTTTGTTATGGACTCAATTGTTGTTTATCTCTGTATTTAGACAAGTAATGGTTGTATGTTTTAGACTTTTGTTGATTTGTAATTGAATGCATGTTTTTACATCTTTTATGTATCTCGTTATTATTGTCTAAACCTTTGCCCAAGGTTTTGCATGTTAGGCTAGATTTAGCTCGAGAGAGTAAATTTATCCTTAGAACAATAGATGCATAACTAGATTTAATTTATTGCATGAGAGTGAGTAGATTAATTATAGAAGCCTTAAGAGAATCGCCTAATGCCATGTTTAGTAATAGAAATAGACCGAGAGGTTGATTTATTGCTACGCATGAGTTCAATTGAGCTCAAGAGAGGATATTGATCACTTAGTAATTCTTGGCTTAAGATTAGTTGCATGAAATCAATTCTTTATCTACAAAGTGTGCTTAATTTAATCAACCATTATGTTTCTCAAAAATTGGACTCCAACCTTGTAAATAGTAGTTTAGATTCTATTTGTCTTTTTGATCACTCTAAAGTTTTGTTTCTCTAAATAAAATTGGGCATAATTAACTGTGGTATTTAATTAATCTAAGAACTCCAATCCCTGTGATCGACCCTGGCCACTATTACTGCAAATTTGTAGAGGTATGGTTTATAAATTTATTTGATAGAGCCTTTGACAAGCTATTTATCAATGAGATATTTTCTCCGGTAGTTCGACTTACTATTGTTAGAATAATCTTGGGAATGTGTGCTACATTTGATTTACAACTGGAGTAGTTAGATGTTAAAACAGTTTTTCTCCATGGAGACCTTGAAGAAGAAATCTATATGCTCCAACCATAAGGTTTTGAAGTAAAAGGAAAAGAGAACTTGGTTTGTAGGTTAAACAAATCTTTGTATGGTCTCAAACTAGCGTCGAGGTGTGGGTACAAGAGATTTGATTCCTTCATCATATGCCTCGAATACAACAAACTTAATGTAGACCCTTGTGCATATTTCAAGAGGTTTGGTGAAAAAGATTTCATTGTCTTGCTGTTGTATGTTGACGACATATTGGTAGCAAGCCCCAACAAAGATCGTATTAAAAATTTGAATGCATTGTTGGCTAGGGAGTTTGAAATGAAGGACTTGGGACCAACAAACAAGATTATGGGGATGTAAAATCACCGAGACATAAATAATAGGAAGATTTGGCTATCTCAGAAAAAATATTTGAAGAAGGTCTTGAGACGCTTCAACATGAAAGATTGTGAGCCAACTTCTACCCCTCTTCTTGTTAATTTCAAGTTATCCTCTAGGATGAACCCTTAGCAGTGAAGCAGAGAGGGTGAAGATGTCTCGAGTATCGTATGCATCAACAGTGGGAAGTTTAATGTTCGCCATGATTTGTACTAGACTAGACATTGTACATGGTGAATTCTGATCAACAGCATTGGAATGATGTTAAAAAAAAGGATCCTTAGATACATTAAAGGGTCCATAGAAGTTGTATTGTGTTATGGAGGATCAAACTTTATTTATGTTGACTCAGATTATGAAGCTGATATCGATAAACGTAAATCCACCATTTGATATGTGTTTACTCTTTCTAGCAGAGCTATAAGCTAGGTTTCAAAACTATAGTTAATTGTGGCTACGCTAACAATAGAAGTAGAGTATGTTGCGGCCATACAAACTAGTAAAGAAGCGGTATGGTTAAAAATGCCATTGGATGAACTCAGGCATAACAAGAGAAGATTTCTCTGTTTTGTGACAGTTAAAGTGCCTTGTATTTGGCAAAGAATTCAGCTTTCCATTCCAAATCAAAACATATTGGAGTGCAATACCACTTCGTTAGTGAGAAAGTGGAGGAAGGAATGGTGGATAGAATCTTGTTTGTGAAATTATTTTGAATCTGAACTCCTCTAATTCCCTTAGAGGGGTTATTTGCTTCATCCTTAGGGGTGATCTGCTTGAAGGGACTAGTGATGACCAATTGTCCGTAAGAGCTATTGAATTCAATTTGATCTAGCGGAGGATGAGTTTTAGGGACTTCTCCTCTTTTTGAGGTCTTCCATTTAGTCTATTTGAGCGTGTTAATTTGATTCACCTTCTGACTATAGCTGTCACGATAGGCAAACCATTAGAAGACAGGAATTTGCTCTTCAAGGCTCTCCATGGTCTCCATCCATGTCTTCTTGAAGTCTTCTCTTTCTTCATGCTTGTTGGCTTTGACGAAAGATTTTCTTGGAGTCTTCCATATGTTACTCATAAAAATCTTTTTCAAGAATTCTATATTGACTTTGAAACCTTCTGATATGACATTGAGCTCGTTGAATTGAGTTACTATGTCCATATCAGTTTGAGCAGGAGAATTTGATCTAACATACCGAATATTTGGTATTCGTGGATCAAGATCCACTTAATTGATCCTTGCAGAGAGAGTAATTTTGAGAGGTTCTCTTTCAAATTGAGAAGATGATGACTCTCCTTGATATTCGGAAGCACTGTGTCTAGAGCTAGTAAAGTTCTTGACTATTGGAGTAGGATGTTCTTCATCCTGAAAGTTGATCTCCACTTGACCATCAGGATGTTCAATGATACGAGTAAGAGTCTTTGGTTTGGGAGTTGGTGGTGTGAATGTGTCTTTCAACACCCATTTTGACTTTCTAGTGATTTCTTCCCAGGATAAAACCTTGGAAGTTTTCACTTTTGATTTTGAAGTATTCGCTTCAATGAGTACTGTTTCTCCTCTTGGAGACGCCCTCAAAGCCCTTAGAGCTATATGCGTCTGCATCAGACGATAGCAGATTTTGAATATAGCTACAAAGCCATGGGATCCTGGATCTATATTCAAATCATTGACATAAACATCAAGAATTAAATAATTTAAGATCATTGGATCTTCAAGTGAGAGAGATTAGCCAGGATAGCAGTCGAAGTAGAATGGACCATTTTCCACATTTGATTTCACCATTCCTAAGAGGCAACTTTCAAAATCTAAAAATCTCTTGTCTCTTAGAGTAGGACAAGAGTATTTAGACCTGATCGGAATAATGGTTTGACTGCAATCTGCACTAAGCCAAGATGCATAAATTGATATTCTCCTCGATGTCTGAGTATTAATTCTCTCGAGAAGAGATTAAATGATTCTAGGTTGTTGTGGATTGATATAGTACGCTCCATAGTTTTAACAAATCAACTTTGATTAAAGTTGAACGTACTTTTATAGTAGATCGTTTTCGAATCTATATGAGGAATGTTCCAATTTGCGAGCTACTCCTCGATCTTGGCAATCTAGAGTTGTTCTTTGGAACCTTTGAGATCATTGGCGTTCTTCTCCGCCCTATGAGTATCACCTTTGTCTATTTGAGTACTTGAACTGGCACCATCATTTTGAGTAATATTTGACAACTTCTTCGGAATCAAAGATTTGAGTTGCTTCGACATTATTTCATAATAATCTAAATATTTTTTCAAAGATAAAGTAAATATTGCTTTCTTTCAATATGTTATGTCAAACTTCTCTCCAATTTATGTGTACTTGTTGTAGGGGGAACAATCAGCTTACCAAAGGACTTACAACACTCCCGAGAACCCCAATGCCCTTGCCAAACACCTGCTGATGATGAGTTGTCGCACAGTTAAATAAGAAGGAATTGAGAAGAACAATATTGAACTAAATCAATATTGAAGTCTATCGTTGATAAAGGAAAAAGATTAATACAAATTAATCTCTAACGACAAAAATATTTAATATACTCAATCTTTGATACAATTTCTATTGTATCTAACCTCAGGAGTATGTTTTACGCTCGACAATCTCAACACGGGACAACCTCTACTGAGGACTTGTCAAGGTAAGAGCAACTGCTTCGAGTGTCCCATAATTCGCAAGGTGACAACCAGAGAACCTGATCAAGTAGCAACCCTACATGGGACGTATTACGCTAACAGCCTCTGATACCATTTGCTCGATGTGTGAAGCAAAGAGAATTAGGATCGGAAAGGATTACAAGTGTTGAAGGTAGAGAGCTTTACAAGTCTAGAACGCTTGCTAGAACTCTTGATGCCTTTGGAATACAACTTGGGAATCTATTTATAGACCCTGGATTTGAAACTGAAATTAAATAAAGCAAAATAAAAGATAAGGATGATCCGACATGACAGGCCCTGACTGGAGCATCATTTAGGAAAAGCAGTAGATTGGAATCTACTTTATCAAAACGTCAAACTAAATTATTACAAACGTTAGAAAGAAAAAGGACAAAGGAGACAAAATAATAAAGCAAAATAAAAATAAATGAGAATCTAATAATTACAAAATATGAAGATAGAAAGAGATGGTGGAAAAGACAAGGATGGCGAAAATGGAGTGTGTTGGAGTTTGTCTACAGCAATAGTCTTATTTCTGTAATAAAGTAGCTTTATTAAAGTTCTTTTGCTGTTATCTTGCAAGAATCTTATCCTCATGATTTGATTATTGTCAGGCGAGAGGTAATGAAGCAAGGGTAGATCTTACCAACAGACTTACACTCAACTACTGGGAACACTCCCCCACATTAGTGTTTCGCAACGGTCCTTGACGATGGTCCTTTCAATAATCTAGTCATTTGGTAAATCTGGAGCGGATGACAATCTTGGAGTGCTTTAGTTGTTGCAGAAATAATATGTACCAAAGAATTTAGAATACATACATGAATTCTTTGTTTCCTATACAAAATAGAGAATTTATAAAGAGAAATTTTAAATGTACAGGAAAAGAATGTAAATTTTTTTGTTATAATAATAGTCACTAGGACTGATTAAGTACTATATCGCATCTTTTAGTTGAGTAAACTATAGTTTATAGACATGTCGGCCTAATTGGTTGAAAATTGAGTAAAATTGTAATTTAATTACTATTGAAGTCATATTTTATTCAATTGTCAAGGATCACTGAGATTTATTTCGTCTTTTTCCTCATCATGATGTAAAGAGCTGGAGAAGACGATTTATGAAAAGAGGTTCTTTGCAAAACAATCTGTTGTAAATCAACTTCAGTGGCTGTTTGAGCTAAAGAAGCTAGTAAGGCAGCTTTGTTTTTATGAAATTCTTGATGATTCTTTTTTGAAACATCTTGGTAATGTGGGGTTTATGCAAACCAAGCTTTGACACCTTGGAGGTTAGCGTGTTGGAAAGTGTATCTATCCCACCACTTAACCTTCAAAGTTTTGACGAGGTATTTGTGATTGACCTCAGTGGTTTGAGTAGAAAGATTTCAACAGAAAATCCATGGAATAAGGAAATACAAAGCAAACCGAAAGCTTAAGGAAAATAGTGTTTTGTAAATATTTTGAGAAAAATAATGGAATGATTCTTGAATTGGAGTAGGAAGGATTTCTTCACAAAGCCCAAAAGTTTTCCATCAACCAATGAACCAGATTGGAAAATAATTTTTGTGGGCGTTTTTGCAAAATTGAATAAACTAGAAATGGTTAAAAGCTTGAAACTAGAGCATTGTTGTCCAAGCTTTTACATAATCCTTATATGAATAAGATGGAGGACTGAATTTTATAGAGAATCTTTTCTTTGTATTGATCTTTTGGTTCCATTTTGTTGGAGTTGGAACCCGAAGGATCTTTAGTTTTGAGTGCTTATTACTATAGAATATTTCCTATCAGTAATATGAGCAATATCATCGAAATTTAGAGTCGACGAGAATTAACTAATAGAAAGTCCGCGTTTTGAATACAGAGTCATTCATGAAATTGAAATTTCTTGGGTAAATGTGAGATATTATCTCATTGAAACTTTCTGAGTCCCATTTGGGTTCATTGGGAACTTCATGGATAACATGGGTTTTTTTAAAATAGCCTAAAACAACAGGTTTTGGAGTAAACTGAGGTGTAAGAGACACCACATGATTGTAGGTTGAAGAACCTGCAACAGATTGGGTAGTTTCAGATGCAGAATGCATCGTCTGAGTGAGAACAAAAGGTTCTCAAATTTGAATACCAGCAGCATGTCTTTGAGAACGTGTTTAGACTGGAGTAAAATCATCGTCAAGAAGAGCATATTGCTCTAGCCTCATTAGAGTAGCTTGGAAGAGGCAGTAACATTTCCCTTTGAAGATGAAGTGTTTGCCTTACCCTTTCGATCACTCAGGTTCTCAGGAATGAGAGGGAGAGAGAGATGTTTGAGAGTTTTGAGAGAGATGCTCTCTTGAGAGGTAATATGCCAAGGAGTTTTGAGTCCCTTTTATAGGAAAAAATTCAAAATCAAAGCATGATAAAATTGCTTGCCATCTAGCAAAAATTTGTTTGGAAACAAGATTTTTAACATCTTTTTCTAAAACAAATTTTGAAGCTTTAGAATATGTTTTTATTAAAAACCTTTTATTGATTAAATCGCCTTGAAATTTTTGAATACACAGGACAATTGCTAAAATTTCTTTTTTGATTGTCGAGTAATTCTTTTGAGTACTATTCCACACTCCTGAGTGAAATCGTACTATTGATTCGTTCTTATCATGACATTATTTTAGGATTCTCCCATATCCAATGTCTGACGCATTTGTCTCCATGATAAGATTTACTTTTTCATCGATAAGACTTAAGCATGAAATACTTTTGACTAAAGTTTTGATTTTCTTGATAGCTTGTCCGTGCTCAGCTGTCCAAGGAACAATTTTCTTCTCCAACCTTTGAAAAAGTGGTTTGCAAACTAGTCGAAGATTTTGAATAAAATTAGAAACTTAATTCAAGCATCTCAAAAATCTCTGAATTGAGTTTTGTCTAAAATTTGATCTGAAAAATTGTGAGTAAACTCTAAAGATCTTTGAATTGGTTTTATTAATCCTAAATGGATATCAAAACAAAGAAATCTAATTTGAGTTTTTAAAATTTTAATTTTTGGGGTTGAAACAACTAAACCATTAAGTTTAATTTTTTCAATAAACTTTTTCAAATAAAAAAAGCGTTGATCTATACCAGATGAAAAGATCAAAACATCACCGGTATAGATAATTGAAAATTCTTGAATAGGTTCTAGAATATCATTGATTATCTTTTGGAATACGGATGGAGCATTTTTTAATCTAACGGGCATTACATTCCATTCGTATTGACCAAAAGGTACATTGAATGCAGTCTTATACCTATCCTTTCGACAATTTGGATCTGCCAAAATCCAAACTTCATGTCGAATTTTGAAAATATTTTGACATTTGAAATGCGTTTGAGTAAATATGATTTATTTTGAATTGAATACCTAATTCATTCCAAAGCCTTGTTTAAGGGTTTATAATTAATTACCAGCCATGGGATGCCACATTCCTTCTCTGCCTAGTTGTTGACATAAAATGTAGCACAAAACCAAGGGCTCTTTGATAGTCTGATGAGCTTTTTGTTGAGTAAATCCTCAATTCCCTTCTTGCAATGTCCTAATTATTCAGTGTTCATCTGAATAGGATGTGCTTTTGTTGGAATATTTGATTCTTTGAAGTCTTTCACATATGGTAGTTCTACCCTATGTTTCTTTCGTTCCCATAATGCATTAGGATGAGAAGAGCATATCTCATTCTTGATCTGAGTCTGGATATTTTGGATCCTTGTTTGAATAGTTGAGTCTTTCAGGTTATCTTGAATTCTTTTGTAACTAACTTCTTCCTTGAGGAAGGATATTTGCTTCTCTTTTAAGGAGATTTTGTTTATTCTAGCTATAGTCTGAATGCTTCTTTCTTTGACTGGATCAACGAATTTGAATATAATTTCTTTTTCCAATATGGTGGAAGAAATACCTTTGTCAAAAACCTGTATTTTATATGGTTGAGTAATGAACGAAATACCTAAAATTAGTGCTTGATTTAGGGTTTTGACTAGCAAGAATGAAGTCAGGAAACAAACTCCATTATTGCATTTGTAGACTTTTGGTAGTTTATGCTTGATAAACAACGGTTGTCCATTTGCTCCACCAAGTGTTTCGACTGTCTTCTAAAAATACTTAGAAGGTATTATGCCTTCATTCACACAGTTTTCGTCTGCTCCAGAATCGACCAAGGCTATGGCTGTTAATTTAAAATCGTGTATCTTTAAAGATACCTTGACGTACCATTTTTGAAAATGAACTTTTGTTATAATTGCCAGAATTGATGCTTCTTGTGCTGGTTGTTCCTTTTCTTCTTTTGGAAGAACATTGTCTTCTTGATTTAGCTTAACCATAGTTATTTCAAAAGATAATTGAGTAATATCCTTCTGTTAGTCCCTTCAAAGCTGTCTGACTTCTTCTTTGAGTCTATTGATTTCAAATTGTAAATCTGAAACCGTAACTTCTCTGGGTTCTTTGAATTTTTAGAGCACATCTTCTAAACAGATTGGAGTAAAGCTTTGAGAGGATTCCTTATTCGAAGTTTTAGGAGTATCCTTTTTTAGAGATTCCTTGAGACGTTTGAGAACTGTCTTTTTTAGGGTATCATCTGCAAGATCCATACGACCTCAAATAATAACCCTCGGTCTTAAGTAAGAACATTTATACCATTGAAGCAATTGCATAATCTTTTTCCATTGCAGCCGGGTTTGTGAGTAAGCTCTTCTTCTAAGGATGAGTATGAGTTGGATTCTTCTTGTAACTCAAGAATCTATCCTTTATCACTATCTTCGAAGGAGAATTCTTCAAAATTTGACCTGAAAACTTGGAGTAAGTCTTTCTTAATAACATCTTCGATATTAAGTTCATTGATTTTCTTCTTCATTGGACATTTTGGTACATAGTGACCAAATCATCTGCATTTGTAGCAACGAACCTTTGAAATGTCTTTCTTTTTTGAGTATTTCTTATTTTTCTGAAAAGTACTCTTACAAGAACTCTTACTGTAAGAGTAGTCCCTGTATGGAGCTTATTTATAAGTATATTTATAAGCATTTAGCCTTTTTTGATAGGCTGTTGAGTAGTATTTCTTTATGGAGAATTTTTTTTTTTTACTACCACAGAAGGAGGCTTGGTTGCATCTTGGTAGTAGTACATTTTGCAAAATTGTCCGAGCACTCTTTTTCTAGCAGCCTTTGAGAAATTCATCTTCTCCTGCCTTTTGCTTTGAATACATTGTTTGCTTCCTTCATAGATAACAAAATGAATTAATTCGCCATAGGTTATTCATGTCTACAGTATCTCACTTATGTTGTAGTATTCTTGGAGATACAACATCAATTATGCACCAAATAGCTTGGGTAGTCTTGCTATAAATCTTTCTTTTTAGAAAGCACTGCATCAATCTTCCCTTTTGTATACCTCTATTAAGAAAGTATCTTTGTACCAATGGAGATGTTGCAACTTTGGACAGTTTAGTTATTGAAGCTAAGTCCCCACTTGGTATTTGTAGTTATCAGCATCTCCAATGAAATTCTTTATGATGGCAAAACAAATTGTTACACTGTATCGTCTACTATGTCTTCTGAAGGAGTCCTTGGAAGGACTACCGTAGATCAAGTAGTTGGAGTAACATTAGGTTGTACACTACTTTTCATTTCAGAGGAAAATGGTCTAATCTACTTCAATTGTTATCCTAGCTACTCTCTCTCACTTGAAGATCCAATGATCTTAAATTATTTAATTATTGATGTTTACTTCAAGGATAAATATAGATCTTGGATCTCATGGCTTTGTAGCTATATTCCGAATTTGCTATCGTCTGATGCAAATGCTTATAGTTCTAAGGGCTTTGAGAGCATCTCCAAGAGGAGAAATGGTACTCATTGAATCGAAATAACCCCTCTAAGGGAATTAAAGGAGTTCATATTCAAAATAATTTCACCAACAAGATTCTATACACCATATCCGAACTAGTGGATAGAATTGAAGAAAAAGTTTTTACTCCAACAACATTTGAAAAGAAAAAAGAAAAATTTCAAGGTAATTCTTTTCCAAAAAAAGAATCTTCAATTATGTTCTTTAGCACAGTTATTGGAAACCCAGTTCTAAGAATCAATAATAAAGAACAAGAGATGCTGAGAAATATCAAGAAACAAATTGCCAAATAAAAAAGAGTTAGAGAGGATGACACCGTAATTTTATAGTGGTTCGGTCAAACTCGACCTACTCCACTCCCCAAGTGCACCTTAAAAATTTGAATAAAACCTTTATCAACTCTTTTCACGGATTAGAGCCCAGCCGCTATACCGCTCTTTTTACGGGTTCAAGAGCAAACTCGATTCTTTCCACGAGTTAGGATCAAACCATTACAAAGTTTGAAGAGAATGAAGAACACACTCACAACTCTCTTAATAGACTAGATTTACAAATTTCTCTCACGAAAAAAAATCCTCATAACACAACAATTCTCTCTCAAGAATAAGATGGATAGAAAAAATTGAGAGCTTTGGAGATAGCAAGAATGGAGGCTTTTTAAGATTTTGGAGGATGAAAAGTTATGAAAACTTGTTGTGAAAAGTGGAGAAGACGATGGTATTTATAGAGAGGGAAATGAGGAAAAATTCAAATTTTAATTTGGGCCATTGGATTAGTGAAAGAAAAATGAATGGTGCCATTGGATTAGTGAAAGAAAAATGAATGGTGGAGATTAAAAAATAAGTAAATAAAATATAATAAATTAATAAATTAATATAATAATAATAATAACAACAACAACAATAATAACAAAAAAAAAAAAAGAAAGTGGGTAGGTCACATTTTATTTTTTTTTTAAAAATTAAATGACCAAACGGTCATATTATGATTAATTTTTTTAAAAAAATTTAAATGACCAAACAGTCATATGCATATAATAATAATAATAATAATAATAATAATATATAATTTTCTTTTTCCTTTTATTTTAAAACAACCAAAAGTACACCACATGTCATTCCTCAAAAGGCTCCACGTGTCACCCTCTATATGGTCCATATTGTTGATTCAACCCCCACGTCATCGTGTCGGAAATTTTTCGTTTAGATTTGTTTTGGCCATAACTTCTTCGTTTTAACTCCAATTTGAGTAATTCAAGAGGCATTGGAATCATTATTCCGAGCTCTACACTATGGAACTTCGAAAATACTAAAATATTTTAGTATTTAGTAGTAGGTTTGTCATCAACAAAATATTAATTAATTAATTAATTTGAGATTAAAGGCCAAAAAGCCAAAAAAAATTCCCTTTTGATGATACAAACCACTATAAAAATAACGTGAAGCTCATAAAAATCAAGGTAGTACATGTGTCGAAGTAATAATTTCAATATAAAATCCAATATATCACCATAAGCTCATAGTTGAAAATTTACTCAAAAATTAATTCTCCCCCGAAATTAATGCAATACTAAAAAATGATACAAAGTTTAGAACATATTTTTCTTAAACTTCTCCCCCTTTGGAATCATCAAAAATACAAATTAAGAAAGAGTATGAAATTTATGAAAGCTCCCCCTAAGAACATGAATATATCCAAGATACTTTGCGTAACTCCCCCTATTAATATGCTTTAAAAAAAATAACAAGCAAAATTTAAAAATCAAGAGACATCACAATGAATAATACCAAGCTTAAGCCTAGTTTTACAAAAACTTTCTTCATTCAAAGACTCGGTGAAAATATCTGCTAATTGATTATTAGAGATCACAAAATCAAGAATAATATGACCATTTTGCACATGCTCTCTAATAAAATGATGGCTAATATCAATATGCTTAGTCCTAGAAGGATGAAAATGATTTTTAGTCAAATTAATAGCACTAGTATTATCACAAAATATAGGCACACTATCAAATTTTAATCCAAAATCACATAGAGTTTGTTTCATCCAAATAATTTGAGCACAACAACTAGCAACGACAATATATTCCGCTTCAGTAGTGGATAATGCAACCAAATTTTTCTTTTTACTAAACCAAGATACTAAAGAACTACCAAGAAATTGCCGAGTTCCACTAGTACTCTTACAGTCAAGTAACCTTCCCGCAAAATCTGCATTGGAATATCCTACCAAATTAAACGCAACATTTCTATGATACTACAAACCTAAATCAGTAGTCCCAAGCAAATATTTAAAGATTCTCTTAATAGCATGCAAATGATATTTCTTAGGACATGATTGAAATCTAGCACAAAGACATACACTAAACATGATATCGGGTCTACTGATGGATAAATAAACTAGAGACCCGATCATACCTCGATAAGCTTTTATATCCACACATTTACCTTTTTCATCCTTGCCAAGCTCAGTGGGTGTGCTTATAGGAGTTTTTGCAATTTTACCTTCATTGAACTTGAACCTTTTGAGCAAATCCTTTGTGTATTTCTCTTGACTTATGAAGATTCCATCATTGAGTTGTTTTATTTGATGTCCAAAGAAGAAGCTAAGTTTTCCCATCATACTCATCTCAAATTCACTATTAATACACTTAGAAAATTCTTCACACAAAGAAGGATTAGTAGAACCAAAGATAATATCATCCACATATATTTGCACTAAAAGCATATCGTTTTCCTTAGTCTTAATAAAGAGAGTAGTATCGAGTTTACCCATTTTAAAGCCATTCTCAAGTAGAAAATTACTAAGGCTATCATACCAAGCTCTTGGATCTTGTTTTAAGCCATAAAGAGCCTTTTTCAACTTATAGACATGATTAGGAAAATCAAAACTTTCAAAGTTGGGAGGTTGTTCTACATAAACTTCCTCTATAATATAACAATTTAAAAAAGCACTTTTCACATCTATTTGATGCAAGATGAAATTCTTATAAGAAGCAAAAGCAAGTAACATTCTAATAGCTTCTAATCTAGCAACGGGTGCAAAAGTCTCTTCATAATCTATTCCTTCCTCTTAACAATGACCTTAAGCTACAAGTCTAGTTTTATTCCTATAATATTTCCATTTTCATCCATCTTATTTCTAAACACCCATTTAGTCCCAATAATAGAAGCATTAGAAGGCCAAGGGACTAATTCCCAAATTTTGTTCCTTTCAAATTGATTTAATTCTTCGTGCATAGCTAAAATCCAAAACTCATCATTTTCAGCATCCTTAAAACTTCTTAGTTCAACTTGAGAAACAAATGCAAGATTACTAAACATATTAAGAGAAGAATAAGTTTTCACACCTTCATTGGGATCACCAAGAATCAAATCATTGGGATGTGATGGAGCATACCTCCACTCTTTAGTCATAGATGAAGAACCATCTTCCTTCTTTTCATCGAAGCTCATCTCTTGCGTACTTGAATCAATTTCATCGCCTTTGTCACTAACAAGATCTCTAAAATTTCTTTCTAAATCATTACTACAAATAGACTCATTAGAAACATTATTGCAAGATTCATCAAATATAGCATGCATAGATTCCTCAATAACTAAAGTTCTCTTATTGAAAACTCTATAAGCTTTACTAGTAGAGGAATAACTTAAGAAAATACCAACATCTGTCTTAGAATCAAACTTTCCAAGCTTTTCTTTATTGTTCAAAATAAAACATTTGCAACCAAGAACTTTGAAATACCCAATATTTAGAATTTTGTTATGCCAAAGCTCATAAGGAGATAGAATTTTGTTCGCATAGTTGTTCTGAAGATTAATTCCTCTGATTCCTTGCCTCCTTGCCTCCTTGCCTAAGAAGAAAACAAAACAAATGAGAAAGATTCGTTTCATGGAAGAAACGACAAGCTACTTTATTAAAGCCACTTTTTCAAAGTATCTTTAATAAGGGGGGAGAGATATCGGTGGAAAGTATTCAAATATTGGCATGCAAAGTCCACATATGAAAAAATCTCACGAAGCATGCTTTTTCTTTTTCAACTTGATTTGCTTTTTCTTTTGTAATTATTACCTATGTATAGCCTTTAGACAATTTCTCCACATCCATCTTCACATCCATCCGACAACCTCCATCTTTTTCAAACTTAGCTTTTTCTTTTTTCAAATTTGTTTGTATATGTAATAAATAGTTAGACTTTTTCTTTTAGCCTTTTTGACTTTTTCTTTTAATAATTTCCTTTACATGGTTTATTTTCCTTCCTTTAGACTTTTGAGGCAAAGTTTGTTAGTACCTTTTGTCTTTTGTGTTTTTTCCATAAAGCTCTGACGAGATGCATAACTTGTCGGGCCAATCCTATTTTATACTGCCTTCCATAAAGATGATTGAGATAAGGGTTTGTCTTATCCTTTCATCGTTGTCTTTTACGTAATTAGTTTCAATTTACTTTTGGAGTCTGGGCTCTATAAAAGAGTTCCAAATTGTATTCAATAGGCATAAGCGGATAATCTAGGAAAAGAGAAGAAGTAAAAATCTCTCTAAGCTATCTATTCGTAAAACAGTTGTATTCTGCAAAGATCCTAATTCTCCTATCCTTTTAGCAATCAGAGCAAAGATTGTGGGATTCGGGAGCAATTGGTATCAGAGCCATCATACTCAATATACTCCAATCTTTGAAACAACTTCCATTGCTTGAAATTTTTGCGTACTTAGAGATTAATTCATATTAATCTTTTTATTTTTAAAGACAAATCTCAATATTGATTTCATTCAATATTGTTCTTCTTAATTCTTCATCTTTGATCGTTCCGTCAGCCAGTCCGACAACATCGTTGGTAAGCGTTTGGTGTTCCAGGCAGCAAGGTGTAAGACCGTTGGCAAGCCACATGTTCTCGTTGAAGACGAGTAGTTCGTGAAGAAGAAGAAGTTTGAAGGATAATATTGTGTTAAAGCAATATTATTTTTATCTTTCAAAAATATTTTGATTTTTATGAAGTAATGTCCAAGTTACTCAAATCTTTGATTCCAAAGAAGTTACTCAAAGATACTCAAAACGATGGCGCGAGTTCAAGTAATCAAATGATTCATGGAGAATCATCTACTCAAAATGAAGAAGCTCACAAGGCAGAGAAGAATGCCGATTTACTCAATAGTTCCAATGAATTACTTCAAATAGCTCGAGTAGAAGAGCAGCTTGCTAATTTTAATATTCCTCAGTTGGAGCCAAAGACGATCTACTACAGGAATACTTTCAATTTTACTCAAAATTGGGGAGTCAAGATTATGGAAAATACTATAGCCATAAAAGACAACCCAGAATCATTAAATATCTTCACAAGGGATTTAATACTCCAACATCGAGAAGATTACTCATTCATACACGTTGCCGTAATCCAGGTAGCAATTAAACCACTTTTCAGAACTGGTTTGAATGCTCATGTCCTTCTAACTCTCAGGGACAAGAGATTCAGAAATTTTTAGGACTCTCTTCTGGAAATGGTTGAAACCAATCTGGAGAATGGTCCAGCCTATTTCAATTGCTATCCACACTATTCTCTTTCTTTAAGAGATCCCAACATACTCAAATAATTGATTCTTGATGTCCATTTCAAAGATCTGAATGTAGAACTTGAAACTCATGGGTTCGTGACAATATTCAGAATTTGCTATCGTTTGATGAAAACTCAGATAGCACCAAGAGCTCTCAAGGCTTCCCCTAGAGGAACAACAATACTCATAGAAGCCAATACTACAAGAGCTAACATGGAAACTCCAAAGAGATTATCTTGGGAAGACATCACCAAGACATCTCACTGGGTTTTGGAAAGAGCCACAGTAGCTCGAATACCAAAACCAAAACAACTTTCTCAACTAGTTGAACATCCAGATGGAACTGTTGAGATCAGCTTCCAACAGCCTTTGACTGCTGGCCCAAAGGTTTCGAATTTTGCCCCTTCAAGGCAAAGTGTTTCGGAATTTAGAGGAGAAGCTTCATCCTCAACAAGTTTCAAACAACAAGAACCATTGAGAAGATCTTTCTCTGCGAAAATCGACTCAGTGAATTTTAACCCTCGCATACCATAAAGTAGGTATGTAAGGCCAGACTCACCTACTCAAACAGATATGGACTCAGCAAGCCTATTAAACGAGCTCAATGTCATATCTGAAGAATTCAAAGTCAATATGGAAAGCCTGAAAAAGGATTTTCTTGACAAAAAATGGAAGATGCCTAGAGATTTCTTCTTTAAGGCATATAATACTGAAGAAAGAGAAAACTTCAAGAAAACATGGATCTCTACCATGGAAGAACTTGAAAGAGATATCCCTTTCTTCAAGTGGTTCGCCAATCAAAATGATTATAGTCAAGAGGTGAACACTCTCAAAGAAATTCTTTGGAAAACATTAGACGGAGAGATTTCGGATACTCATCTACCGCTAGAGCAGATTGAATTCAGAAGCTCTAAAGGAAATATAATTGTTGCAGCTCCATTCAAACAAATATCCAATGAAGATGAGAAGAATCCCTCTAAAGGAATCAGAGGAATTAATCTTCATAACAACTATACGAACAAAATTCTGTCTACAATGGCAGAACAAATGTGCAGGATTGAAGAAAAGGTCTTCACTTCATCCAGCACCAAGGGATTTTCTACCACCATGTCAGGAATTCTTATTGTTAGGAACCCTCTCCCAGTTCTTTATACAGGATCAGAGGGATCGATCCCTTTACTCAAAAGCAAAGAGCATTTTATGTTTGAAAAAATTCAAGAAGAACTTGCCAGGTTAAGTGGAAAGACTCCACAAATCAACGTACTCAAAGACGAAGAGATAGAAGATTTGATTCTTGCCATGCAGCAGAATACTATCTATGATGAAGAAGATCCTAAAGAAATTAATAGAATCTCAAAATTCCATTCAAAAAGCAACCCAAGGACTTATTATCCGAGGGCTACTCATCTGGATTTGTCTATTGAAGACAGATCTTTTATTCAACACGCTTCATATGACTGCCAATCCATCTATGAATGGAACATTGATGGGCTTTCTCAATATCTGATCGTCGAAGTAGTCCAAGAAATGTTCGTTGCAAGCGCAGCATATAGTTCAAAAGGGCATAATGATCATGCCAGCGCTCGCCTTTTGGTTGCTGGTTTCACAGGTCAACTAAGAGGATGGTGGTTATCTACTTTCAATGAAGTAGAAAGAAGAAAAATTGTTACTCATAGATCTCTTATTGATTTAGGAGACTCAGCCTCAAAATCACCTAGAAGAGATGAGGCAAGTACCTCAACTGCACAAAGTGGTATTGGTATGGCTATTGACACACCAGCAATACCATCTCGTGTTGAGAGCAGAGACTTCAAAGACGATGCAGTCGTAACCCTCTGTTTCACCATAGTCAAAAACTTTGTCGGAGACGATAAAGAATACCAAGGTCAAGCAGGAGAATATCTCCAAAAATTAACCTGTCCTAAACTTCAGGATTTTCAATGGTACAAAGATACCTTCCTGACATAAGTATACAAAAGGACAGATGCCAATAGTCCTTTCTGGAAAGAAAGATTCATTATTGGACTACCCAAAATATTCAGTTCGGAACTCATGATCTACCTCTTAGAATTCTGATCTGCTCCCCAATCAACTAGAGCAATTGCATTAATTGAAAAGTCTTGTACCTGTAATGATATTTTAACATACCATTTCTTATACTGGACTTTTTGCAAGGTGGATAAGAACTGTTCTTCTTCTGCTGAAGATTCTGAAAGTTCCCCATCTACTTGAGCTATTGAAGAAGTTGCCTGATTTGATTTGATCATGGCAACTTCGACGGACAATAGTGCTATGTCCTTTTGATAATCAAGGCGAAGCTTTTTAACCTCCTCCTTGAGTTTATTGATTTCAGACTTCAAATCTGAAGCTTTGATTTCTTGCCTTTCCCTTTTGAAGAGAGAAAAGACATCTTCGATGTTTGGATAATGAGCTTCATCCAAAGCATGCTCTTTTTCTTTCTGAAGAGATTCCTTCAGACGAATGAGTATATTCTTTTTGAGGTGGGCATCTGTAATCTGTTCAACCGCCTCAAATAGTAATTCCTGATCCTTAGTTAGGACATTTATGCAGTTAAAGCAACCGCAAAATCTTCCTCCTTTACAGTCAGGTTCATGAGGTAACTCTCCTTCGGAAATATCTGTATCAGATTCTTCCAGGAGTTGTAGTACTTGATCTTCTTCTGAATCTTCATAAACTAAATCTTCAGAATCTATTTGTACTATTTGAAGTAGCTCATTCTTAATATCGTCTTCGATACTAAGTTCGTTGATTCTCTTCTTAATTGGACATTTTGGAGCATAATGCCCAAATCCTCTGCATTTATAACACTGGACTTTTGAAGAAGGTCTTCTTGAAAAGTTCCTACTAACAGTAGGATTCTTTCTGCTATAATGAACTTTTCGGTAAGGACCCTTAGCATATGGTTTGCTAGTCTTGGATCTTTGCCGATAGTTTGAGTAATGAACTTTGGCTTGATTAAGCCTTTTCTTTTTCCTGACAGATGGAGCTTCAGGATAATAGTAGTACATTTTGCAAAACTGCCCATATTCTTGTTTTCTTTCTTTGGACTTGTTTTGCTTTTCATGCCGAGCAGCTTCAAGGCATTGCTTTCCTGCTTGGCTAATGACGAAGTGAGCAAGCTCGCCATAAGTGACCGAGCTCTATGGAATTTCTCCTTTGTAAAATTGTCGGAGATGGAGTAGAAGTTCGGAGCCAAATAATTTTGGTAGTCCGACTATGAATCTTTCTTTCCAGAACGGGCTATGGGCATCCGTTCTCTTGTAGACTTCTGTTAGGAAAGTCTGCTTATACCATTCAAAGTCTTGAAGATTTGGACAAGTCAATCTTTGAAGGTATTCTCCTGCTTGATTAACATATTCATTGTTGTCTCCGACAAAAGCTTTGATTATGCTAAAGCAGAGAGTAGTTACGGCATCATCTTTATACCCTCTTCTTGTGGGTGATGTAGCCGTTAGTGCTGAAGAAAGAGCTGCAGCAGTGACGCCAGTCGCTCTACTTTGAGCAGTAGAAGAAGATTCTCCAACTTCTCTTACTGTTCTTGTGGTTTATGATTCTTTGATAGAAGATCTATGAGTAAGAATTTGATTCCTTTCTTCTTCAGAAAAGGTATTTTGCCACCATCCTCTTAGAATGCCAGTAAATCTAGCAACAAGAAGTTTGGCAATTTGATGATCGGTTGCGCCTTTTGAAGTGTATGCTGCGTTGGCAACAAACATTTCTTGGACGAGATTCATGATCAAATATTGAGAAAGACCATCAATATTCCATTCATGAATGGATGACCCATCGAATGAACTGCCCATAATATGGTTTCGGTCTTCAATGGTCAGATCTGGGTGAGTAGCCCTGGGATAATAAGTCCTTGGGTTACTTTTTGAGTGCATAGAGATTCTATTTATTTCTCTAGGCTCTTCATGTCACACCCCCTCCCGACTACCTGTTATCTTAGCCCGGAGGAAGGCGTGAAGCCCACAGGCATCGTTTCACTTCTTAACGATACCTATGACCCTTTTAATTCCTGATAAACAATCCATACCTGTATACGAGATACTATACATACCACACAGCAGGAAATTAGGAATCTTATTACACATACATACGGAGCGGTTCTGGTTAAACCTAACTTGAACAAGCCAGACACGACCAGACGTGCTTTATACACCCAAGACCACTAATTTCATATACAACATAACTACACATCCCTATTAAGTTATGTACAATACTAGCAGACTTGCTGTACTACGCCAACCACGTACAAAAATATCAGACTCGTAGAGCGTTCAGCAGGCTGTGGCAGGATCTCAGGCACCGGGAACTCGATCTCTACCTGGAAAGTTGGAAAACATTGAAAGAATGAGCTGAAAAGCTCAGTGAGTGACTGAGTTTAAAGTAATTATCTCATAAATCATAACATTTGGAAAACTACAAGCATATGTGTCGTCAGACAAGCGTGAAATATAAACTTATAAGGACAATAGCTTCTTCCAGAAATCCAGCAAGTATGTCATTTAAATCTCGCTAGCATATCCAGAGTATTCATCATCTAAAACATATAATAAACTAGGTTGTTTAAGACACGCTCAGTACAATCAATGTTCATTCTACGATGTAGTGGGGCCCGCCCAGCACTCCCATCGTCTTTGTCGTAGTGGGGCTCGTCCAGCACTCACGACAGCATTGTTGTCACGGAGTACACTCAACGTCGACAACAGAAAATGACCTGTGTGCACACGGTACTATACAACCTCGGCCTCAGTATCTCAACCATTAACTCATTCAGGTCTCAGAGAAACACATGAAAACCTTTAACAGTTCTTGCTAACACATGTAGACTTGGAATTAAGGTATTTCTTCTAGTTTCAGAAAATCAGTAAACATATGCTCACAACGAACAATTTAAATCATTTTTAGGAAACCATATATGCTTATGAATATGTGTTCAAGAGACCATAAATCTTTAAGCTACATCATTCTTAGGAAGTCTTTTCTTTTTATGAACACAAGTTCAAGCATAGAATTTATTTTCAGAATTCATTTTGTCACTCACAGCGTTAATAATAGATTTTTGGTCCGTAAATTTGTCCTATTTCTTCTTGGCCTGTCAAACAAAACAAAACCAAGCATTAGAATCTTGACCTCACGAACTTAAGGCCTAGGGTTGCAAAAACCACCCCATCAATTTCCTGCACTTTACAGATTTTATACCTTAAACTCACACACCTATAACTTTTCCATTACTTGCTCAAAAATGATGTACTTTATACCAAACTCTTCATTTTTGAACCCTATAAAACTTATCTGAAGGAATGAAATTGAAATTCCTAAAGGATATGTCCGTAAATACCTCGAAAGCCACTTCCTACAAAATCGGTTTCTGCACTTTCCAGACTCGTTTTCCTGCTGCACCCTGAACTTAACATGAATTTTAAGGCAACTTCCATTCAATTTCTAACCACGACTTATTCATGAAAGTTATAGGAAATTAAATCCGCTTTCCATCCATACCTAATACAGCGTCTAACTCGAAGTCTACAGATCAGCACATCTCAAAAACCAGAGGTTCCCCGGATTTGACAGCAAAAACACTCCTCTGACTTCCCTTTCAAAAATCCATAACATAAATTCAGATTTTGCTCGAGCTTGCTTCACGAAAATTGTTCTAAAATGAGTTAACTTTCAAGGAAATCAAATCTCACCTCTTAATACCTCTTGTGGAGCTCAAAACGTTCCAAATATCAGAGGTAGTCAGGGTTGAACGCAAAATCTTCCATGCAACTTGGATTGATCTTCCCTCCTTTTCTTCTTCAATTACAACTCCAGCATCACCTTTCTTCTTTCTCTTATTCTCTCCCACGAAGAACCCTAATTATTTCACCAAAATGGGTAGCAAAATGGATGGACAATAATTAAAGAGAAAGAGTTTGATGGTGGGGCCCTTTTCCTCTCATTTTCATTTTTCTTTTTTTTCTTTTTTTTTTTTCTTTTTCCTTCCCAAAACAATATACCAACCTCCTTTCCTTCTTTCCTTTTAATTTTTAAGAAGTTTCAAGGAGGAACTCCGGGTTTACAACTTACCTCCCTCTTAAGAAATTTCGTCCTCGAAATTGAGTAGTTCTTAGGTGAAAAGCGTCGGGTAATTCTTCCTCATTTGGTCTTCTGGTTCCCAGGTTGCCTCCTCCACTCCGTGATGTCTCCAAAGAACCTTCACGAGCGGGATCGTCTTGTTTCTCAGAACCTGTTCTTTCCTATCGAGGATTTGAACTGCATCCTCTATGTAGCTCAAATCTTCCTCCAGCTCAACTGGTTGTGCTTGCAACACATGTGTCGAATCTGGAATATACTTTCTCAACATGGACACATGGAAGACATCATGCACTCGAGATAGTTCTGCTGGCAACTCAAGTCCGTACGCTGCTGGCCTAACTCGTTTTGTTATCTGATAAGGACCAATATATCTAGGACTCAGCTTACCCTTTCGGCCAAAACGAAGGACACCTCTCCACGGAGATAACTTCAAGAAAACTTGACCCCCGACCTGGAATTCTAAGTCTCTTCGCCGCTTATCTGCGTAGCTCTTCTGACGATCTTGAGCTACTTTAAGATTTTCTCTAATCACCTTCACATTGTCTGTCGTAACCTGTACCAACTCAGGTCCGATTAGCTTCCGTTCCCCCACTTCGTTCCAACACACGGGAGTTCTACATGGTCTTCCATACAAAGCCTCAAACGGTGCCATGCCGATACTAGTCTGATAGCTGTTATTATAAGCGAACTCCATAAGTGATAAGTGAGTATCCCAACTTCCTTTAAACTGAAGGACACATGCTCTCAACATGTCCTCTAAGGTCTGGATGGTCCTCTCTGACTGACCATCTGTCTGGGGGTGGAACGCTGTGCTGAAATTCAATTTTGTCCCAATAGCTTTCTGTAAACTAGGCCAGAACTTAGATGTAAATCTCGGATCTCTATCTGAAACTATGGACACTGGCACTCCGTACTGACTCACAATCTTGTCGACGTATAGCTTAGCAAGCTGATCAAGTGTATACGTCGCTTTAATCGGTATAAACCGTGCTGTCTTAGTGAGTCTATCCACTATTACCCAAATACCATCATGTCCACCAGAAGTACGTGGTAATCCAAAAAGGAAATCCATAGTGATATGCTCCCATTTCCACTCCGGCACTGGCAGTGGATTAAGGAGTCCCCCTGGCCTCTGTCTAACTGGTTTAACCTGTAAGCAAATTAAACATTTATCAACATAATTAGCTATCTCCCGCTTCATCCCAGGCCACCAATACGATCCCTTTAAAGTTTTGTACATCTTGGTGCTTCCTGGATGCATAGCGTAAGCTGAACTGTGAGCTTCCTCTAGTAAAGCATCTTTAAGCTCACTAATATTCGGAACACATAGTCTTCCTTGCTTCAATATAGCTCCATCTGCTCCTATCAGAAACTCCCCCTCTGGGTCCTGTTTGGACTTCCCAAACCTCTTCTGCAAGTCCCTATCCTCGGCCTGTTTCCTCACAATCTCTGCTATAAGCGAAGGCCTGACATGAAATTGAATCAAGAGACTTCCTGAATCCTCTGCAGTCACAACCGCCTTTGAACCTCTTAGCGTACTTAAGAAGGTTGCTCGCATACCACACAAAGCATCCCTAGGAAGTCTCGACTTCCTACTTAATGCATCTGCAACTACGTTCGCCTTACCTGGATGGTACTCTATAGTACAATCATAATCTTTAATCAATTCTAGCCATCGTCTCTGCCTCATAT
Organism: Trichosanthes truncata; assembly: GCA_033996785.1. Classification (NCBI taxonomy): domain Eukaryota; kingdom Viridiplantae; phylum Streptophyta; class Magnoliopsida; order Cucurbitales; family Cucurbitaceae; genus Trichosanthes; species Trichosanthes truncata. The sequence continues at coordinate 33,315,065 of JAWPNB010000009.1, forward strand.
TCAGCTCTTTCTGATCGAAAATATACTTCAAACTCTTATGATCCGTGAAAATGTGGCACTTCTCACCGAACAAATAATGCCTCCATATTTTCAATGCTAAAACAACGACTGCTAGCTCGAGATCATGGGTAGGGTAAGTACACTCGTGCTTTTTCAGTTGCCTTGAAGCATAAGCTATTACCTTTCCTTCTTGCATAAGCACGCACCCTAATCCTTGCCTCGAAGCATCACAGTAAATCACATATTCTTTTCCGGTTACAGGGAGTGCCAGAATAGGTGCTGTTACTAATCTCTTCTTCAGCTCCTGAAAACTCTGTTCACACTTATCTGACCACTCAAACTTAACATTCTTCCTTGTCAAAGTTGTCAAGGGTAATGCCAATCTTGAGAAATCCTCAACAAACCGTCTGTAGTATCCTGCCAAACCTAGGAAACTACGTACCTCTGTTGCACAAACTGGTCTTTCCCAATTGACCACAGCTTTTACCTTCTGCGGATCCACACTAACTCCATTTGCTGAAACGATAAGCCCCAAAAACACTACCTGATTCAACCAAAACTCACATTTGCTGAATTTAGCATACAACTGTTTTTCACGTAGTGTTTGCAGAACAATCTTCAGATGTTTCTCATGGGCTTCCCTGTCAATTGAGTAAACTAGTATATCATCAATGAATACTATAGCAAACTGATCCAGATACTGATGAAAGATCCTGTTCATGAGATCCATGAAAACTGCTGGTGCATTAGTTAAACTGAAAGGCATTACTAGAAACTCATAGTGTCCATACCTCGTTCTGAATGTTGTCTTAGGAACGTCTGATTCCCTAACCTTTAACTGATGGTATCCTGACCTTAAGTCAATCTTGGAGAACACTGATGCTCCCCTTAACTGGTCAAACAAGTCATCTATGCGTGGTAAAGGGTACTTGTTACGTATCGTGACCTTGTTTAACTGTCTATAGTCAATGCACAATCTTAGAGTACCATCTTTCTTCTTTACAAATAACACTAGAGCTCCCCAAGGCGATACACTAGGTCTGATGTATCCCTTGTCAACTAGTTCTTGTAACTGTATCCTCAGTTCTCTGAGCTCGCTTGGAGCCATTCTATACGGCCCTCGCGAAATAGGTGCTGTTCCTGGTAACAATTCGATAGTGAAGTCAACTTCCCTATCAGGTGGCAAACCTGCCAGGTCAGCTGGAAAAACATCAAGGAATTCATTCACGACAGGAACATCTTCTGGTTTCAACTTCTCTTCCTGCACCTCCACTACATGTGCAAGAAATGCCATGCAACCCTTCCTCAACAACCTCTCAGCTTTTAGGGCTGAAATCATACTCATAGGCATAATCTTCCTTTCTCCCCTGAAAACTACTTCAGCCCAACCTGGTTTCCTGAAAATTACTTCCTTCCTATGGCAATCCATGGAAGCATAATGAGTGAATAAGAAATCCATCCCCAAAATTACGTCTAACACCTGCAACTCTAGTGGAAGAAGATCCACTATCATACTGAGACCTTCTACTAAGACCTCACAATCTCGCAACACTTCATTGACTAGTAAAGCATCACCAACTGGAGTGTATATAACTAACTTCTCAAATAAAGGCTCTAGCTTCCTATTTAGCTTAGTTAGGAACATGCTAGAAACAAAGGAATGCGTAGCACCTGGATCTATTAAAACACGTGCAGGTACATTATCAATAAGAATCGTACCAGTAATAACATCTGGTGCCTCCTCTGCTTCTTGCTGAGTCATAGCGTAGACCTTTCCCTACTGTCTAGGTCTCCCTACAACTCCTTTCTGTCTAGCACCACTGGTGCCCTCCCTTGCAGCTACTGGAACTCTCAGCTGCTCAACCGTCTGGGACTCAACCCCCAGGTCTCTCTGTGCGACCACTCTCAGCTGTGGACAATCTCTCTTGAAATGCCCTGGTTGTCCGCACTGGTAGCACACACCGGCACCAACAAGACAATGGCCTCGATGATTCTTGCCACAATTCGTACATGGGGTTCTCCTCGTCACACTGGCAATAGACTCTTGCCCTGCCTGCGGTCTTGTTACAAATCTAGCAGACTGATTGGGTGCTCTATGACTCTGCCTCTGATAGGTACTACCCACACTCGTCTGCCTCGATGCCTGGCCACCAGATCGGTTCTTAAAGTCCTGACGACTTGAAACATTCACCCCAGGTGTGAACCTTCGCTGCTCACGACCTCGGAAGCTACTAGCCGTCGAAGCCCCACGACTAGGCTCCACTACTGACTTCTCTTATGCTATACTCTGCTCCACACGTAGGGCAGTCTCTACTAGCTGAGAAAAGTCTGTCCATTTAGTGATAGCGGTGACCGGGGTACGTATCTCAAAACGCAGCCCTCTTTCAAACCTTCGACACCTGTCACTCTCAGATGCCACAATCACATCAGCATACCGTGACAGCTCGGTATACCTCCTCTCGTACTCGACCACTGAAAGCGACCCTTGCTTCAATTCTAAGAACTCATCCCTCTTTGCCTCACGATACGTGATAGGGTAATACTTGTCTTCAAATATGCCTCTGAAAGAATTCCAATCCATGGTACGTGCATCACTACGCCTGGCTAATATCGATTTCCACCATCCCTCTGCCTCCTTTTGCAGCAGGAATGTGGCCAACTTCACCTTTCGCTCCTCAGGACAAGTCATCACATCAAAACATTTCTCCAGCATATTCAACCAAACCTCGGCGTCAGCTGGATCTGTGGAACCCTCAAACACTGTGGCTCCTAGTTTCTTCAGGCGTTCTATTCCATATGTCTTCTCTGGATCACTTGGCCATGCTCTCTCTGGCCTACCTTCCTCCTGTGAGGAACTAGCATGTTGCTCGTTTCCTGCCCTAGTCTGAACTCTCGGGGCACTAGATCCCCTCTCAGATTGGCCTTGGGTAGGATCCTGCGTCCCATCCTGATCCTGCCTGCGTTGTCTGCTAGTACGTGGTGGCATGACTCCTATAACATATCAATATATTAGACATGCTATGGATACTTAACTCAAATGCACAATACTTAACTCAAATGCACAATACTAAACTTCTACTCATTTTCTAGTCCTGACTGGACTTACTCTTGTCCTTACTTACACCATGCTTTACTAGTTCTATCTGAACTAATTCATTAACATGCCCTCTACTTCCTAATTTTTTCCTTAGAGTTAACTCGCTCTATCTCGTTTCCCATGGAGCTAACTGCTCTGATACCAAGTTGTCACACCCCCTCCCGACTACCTGTTATCTTAGCCCGGAGGAAGGCATGAAGCCCACAGGCATCGTTTCACTTCTTAACGATACCTATGACCCTTTTAATTCCTGATAAACAATCCATACCTGTATACGAGATACTATACATACCACACAGCAGGAAATTAGGAATCTTATTACACATACATACGGAGCGATTCTGGTTAAACCTAACTTGAACAAGCCAGACACGACCAGACGTGCTTTATACACCCAAGACCACTAGTTCCATATACAACATAACTACACATCCCTATTAAGTTATGTACAATTGTAAACCCGGAGTTCCTCCTTGAAACTTCTTAAAAATTAAAAGGAAAGAAGAAAAGGAGGTTGGTATATTGTTTTGGGAAGGAAAAAGAAAAAAAAAAAAAAAAGAAAAGAAAAGAAAAATGAAAATGAGAGGAAAAGGGCCCCACCATCAAACTCTTTCTCTTTAATTATTGTCCATCCATTTTGCTACCCATTTTGGTGAAATAATTAGGGTTTTTCGTGGTAGAGGCTGAGAGGAAGAAGAAAAGGGGTTTTGCTGAAGTTGAGGTTGAAGAAGAAAGGGAAAAGCCCAATTCAAGATGCATAACAAAGTTTGTGATCAATCCTGACTACATCTGATGTTTGGATCATTCTGAGCTCCACGAGAAGTATTAAGAGGTGAGGTTTGATTTCCTTGAAAGTTAACTCATTTTAGAACAATTTTCGTGAAGGAAGCTCGAGGAAAATCTGAAGTTATGTTATGGGTTTTTGAAGGGGAAGTCAGAGGAGTGTTTTTACTGTCAAATCCGGGGAACCTCTGGTTTTTGAGATGTGCTGATCTGTAGACTTCGAATTAGAAGCTGTATTAGGTATGGATGGAAAGATGATTTAAATTCCTATAACTTTCATGAATAAGTCGTGGTTATAAATTGAATGGAAGTTGCCTTAAAATTCATGTTAAGTTCAGGGTGCAGCAGGAAAACGAGTCTGGAAAGTGCAGAAACCGATTTTGTAGGAAGTGGCTTTCGAGGTATTTACGGACATATCCTTTAGGAATTTCAATTTCATTCCTTCCGATAAGTTTTAGAGGGTTCAAAAAGGAAGAGTTTGGTATAAAGTACATCATTTTTGAGCAAGTAATGGAAAAGTTATAGGTGTGTGAGTTTAAGGTATAAAATCTGTAAAGTGCAGGAAATTGATGGGGTGGTTTTTGCAACCCTAGGCCTTAAGTTCGTGAGGTCAAGATTCTAATGCTTGGTTTTGTTTTGTTTGACAGGCCAAGAAGAAATAGGACAAATTTACGGACCAAGAATCTATTATTAACGCTGTGAGTGACAAAACGAATTTCGGAAGTGTATTCTATGCTTGAACTTATGCTTACGAAAATAAAAGACTTTCTAAGAGTATTTTTACTTAAAGACTTTATGTCTCTTGAACACGTATTTATGAGCATATATGGTTTCCTATAAATGATTTAATTGTTCGTTGTGAGCATATGTTTACTATTTTACCCGAACTAGTGAAAATACCATAATTCCGGGCCAACATGTGTTAGCAAGTAGTGTCAAAGGTTTTCATGTGTTTCTATGAGACCCGAATGAGTAAATGTTTGAGATTCTGAGCCCGAGGCTGTATAGTACCGTGTGCACACAGGTCATTTTCTGTTGTCGACGTTGAGTGTACTCCGTGACAACAATGTTGTCGTGAGTGCTGGGCGACCCCCACTACGACAAAGACGATGGGAGTGCTGGGCGGGCCCCACTACATCGTAGAATGAGCGTTGATTTTACTGGGCGAGGCTTACACAAACTAGTTTGTCATATGTTTAAAATGGTTAATATTTTTGACACACTTGCTGGACTTCTGTAAAAGCTATTGATGTTATATGTTATGATTTACGAGTTAATAGTTTTAAACTCAGTCACTCACTGAGCTTTCCAGCTCATTCTTTCAATGTTTTCCAACTTTCCAGGTAGAGATCGAGTTCCCGGTGCCTGAGATCCTGCCACAGCCTGCTGAACGCTCTACGAGTCTGATATTTTTGTACGTGGTTGGCGTAGTATAGCAAGTCTGCTCGTATTGTACATAACTTAATAGGGATGTGTAGTTATGTTGTATATGGAACTAGTGGTCTTGGGTGTATAAAGCACGTCTGGTCGTGTCTGGCTTGTTCAAGTTAGGTTTAACCAGAACCGCTCCGTATGTATGTGTAATAAGATTCCTAATTTCCTGCTGTGTGGTATGTATAGTATCTCGTATACAGGTATGGATTGTTTATCAGGAATTAAAAGGGTCATAGGTATCGTTAAGAAGTGAAACGATGCCTGTTGGCTTCACGCCTTCCTCCGGGCTAAGATAACAGGTGTTTCGGGAGGGGGTGTGACAACTTGGTATCAGAGCAGTTAGCTCCATGGGAAACGAGATAGAGCGAGTTAGCTCTAAGGAAAAAACTAGGAAATAGAGAGTATGTTAATGAGTTAGTTCAGATAGAACTAGTAAAGCATGGTCCAAGTAAGGACAAGAGTAAGTCTAGTCAGGACTAGAATATGAATAGAAGTTTAGTATTGTACATTTGAGTTAAGTATCCATAGCATGTCTGACATGTTGATATGTTATAGGAGTCATGCCACCACGTACAAGCAGACAACGCAGGCACGATCAGGATGGGACGCAAGATCCTACCCAAGGCCAATCTGTGAGGGATCTAGTGCCCCAAGAGTTCAGACTAGGGCAGGAAACGAGCAACATGTTAGTTCCTCACAAGAGGAAGGTAGGCCAGAGAGAGCATGGCCAAGTGATCCAGAGAAGACATATGGAATAGAACGCCTGAAGAAACTAGGAGCCACAGTGTTTGAGGGTTCCACAGACCCAGCTGACGCCGAGGTTTGGTTGAATATGCTGGAGAAATGCTTTGATGTGATGACTTGTCCTGAGGAGCGAAAGGTCAAGTTGGCAACATTTCTGCTGCAGAGGGAGGCAGAAGGATGGTGGAAATCGATACTAGCCAGGCGTAATGATGCACGTACCATGGATTGGAATTCTTTCAAAGGCATATTCGAAGACAAGTATTACCCTATCACGTATCGTGAGGCAAAGAGGGATGAGTTCTTAGAATTGAAGCAAGGGTCGCTTTCAGTGGCCGAGTACGAGAGGAAGTATACCGAGCTGTCACGGTATGCTGATGTAATTGTGGCATCTGAGAGTGACAGGTGTCGAAGATTTGAAAGAGGGTTACGCTTTGAGATACGTACCCCGGTCACAGCTATCGCAAAATGGACGGACTTTTCCCAGCTAGTAGAGACTGCCCTACGTGTGGAGCAGAGTATAGCAGAAGAGAAGTCAGTAGTGGAGCCTAGTCGTGGGGCTTCGACGGCTAGTAGCTTCCGAGGTCGTGAACAGCGAAGGTTCACACCTGGGGTGAATGTTTCAAGTCGTCAGGACTTTAAGAACCGATCTGGTGGCCAGGCATCGAGGCAGACGAGTGTGGGTAGTACCTATCAGAGGCAGAGTCAGAGAGCACCCAATCAGTCTGCTAGATTTGTAACAAGACTGCAGGCAGGGCAAGAGTCTATTGCCAGTGTGACGAGGAGAACCCCATGTATGAATTGTGGCAAGAATCATCGGGGCCACTGTCTTGTTGGTGCCGGTGTGTGCTACCAGTGCAGACAACCAGGGCATTTCAAGAGAGATTGTCCACAGCTGAGAGTGGTCGCACAGAGAGACCTGGGGGTTGAGTCCCAGACGGTTGAGCAGCCGAGGGTTCCAGTAGCTGCAGGGGAGGGCACCAGTGGTGCTAGACAGAAAGGAGTTGTAGGGAGACCTAGACAGCAGGGAAAGGTCTACGCTATGACTCAGCAAGAAGCAGAGGAGACACCAGATGTTATTACTGGTACGATTCTTATTGATAATGTACCTGCACGTGTTTTAATAGATCCAGGTGCTACGCATTCCTTTGTTTCTAGCATGTTCCTAACTAAGCTAAATAGGAAGCTAGAGCCTTTATTTGAGAAGTTAGTTATATACACTCCAGTTGGTGATGCTTTACTAGTCAATGAAGTGTTGCGAAATTGTGAGGTCTTAGTAGAAGGTCTCAGTATGATAGTGGATCTTCTTCCACTAGAGTTGCAGGTGTTAGACGTAATTTTGGGGATGGATTTCTTATTCACTCATTATGCTTCCATGGATTGCCATAGGAAGGAAGTAATTTTCAGGAAACCAGGTTGGGCTGAAGTAGTTTTCAGGGGAGAAAGGAAGATTATGCCTATGAGTATGATTTCAGCCCTAAAAGCTGAGAGGTTGTTGAGGAAGGGTTGCACGGCATTTCTTGCACATGTAGTGGAGGTGCAGAAAGAGAAGTTGAAACCAGAAGATGTTCCTGTCGTGAATGAATTCCTTGATGTTTTTCCAGCTGACCTGGCAGGTTTCCACCTGATAGGGAAGTTGAGTTCACTATCGAATTGTTACCAGGAACAGCACCTATTTCGCGAGGGCCGTATAGAATGGCTCCAAGCGAGCTCAGAGAACTGAGGATACAATTACAAGAACTAGTTGACAAGGGATACATCAGACCTAGTGTATCGCCTTGGGGAGCTCCAGTGTTATTTGTAAAGAAGAAAGATGGTACTCTAAGATTGTGCATTGACTATAGACAGTTAAACAAGGTCACGATACGTAACAAGTACCCTTTACCACGCATAGATGACTTGTTTGACCAGTTAAGGGGAGCATCAGTGTTCTCCAAGATTGACTTAAGGTCAGGATACCATCAGTTAAAGGTTAGGGAATCAGACGTTCCTAAGACAGCATTCAGAACGAGGTATGGACACTATGAGTTTCTAGTAATGCCATTCGGTTTAACAAATGCGCCAGCAGTTTTCATGGATCTCATGAACAGGATTTTCCATCAGTATTTGGATCAGTTTGTGATAGTGTTCACCGATGACATACTAGTTTACTCAATTGACAGGGAAGCCCATGAGAAACATCTGAGGATTGTTCTACAAACACTACGTGATAAACAGTTGTACGCTAAATTTAGCAAATGTGAGTTTTGGTTGAATCAGGTAGTGTTTTTAGGGCATATTGTTTCAGCAAATGGAGTTAGTGTGGATCCCCAGAAAGTGGAAGCTGTGGTCAACTGGGAGAGACCAGCTAGTGCGACAGAGGTACGTAGTTTCCTAGGCTTGGCAGGATACTACAGACGGTTTGTTGAGGATTTCTCACGACTAGCATTACCCTTAACAGCTTTGACAAGGAAGAATGCTAAGTTTGAGTGGTCAGATAAGTGTGAACAGAGTTTTCAGGAGCTGAAGAAGAGATTAGTAACAGCACCTATCCTGGCACTCCCTGTAACCGGGAAAGAATATGTGATTTACTGTGATGCTTCGAGGCAAGGATTAGGGTGCGTGCTTATGCAAGAAGGAAAGGTAATAACTTATGTGTCAAGGCAATTGAAAAAGCACGAGTGTACTTACCCTACCCATGATCTTGAACTAGCAGCAGTTGTTTTAGCATTGAAGATCTGGAGGCATTATTTGTTCGGTGAGAAGTGCCACATTTTCACGGATCATAAGAGTTTGAAGTATATTTTCGATCAAAAAGAGCTAAATATGAGGCAGAGGCGATGGCTATAACTGATTAAAGATTATGATTGTACTATAGAATACCATCCAGGTAAGGCGAACGTAGTAGCAGATGCATTAAGTAGGAAGTCGAGACTTCCTAGGGATGCTTTATGTGGTATGCGAGAAACCTTCTTAAGTACGCTAAGAGGTTCAAAGGCGGTTGTGACTGTAGAGGATTCAGGAAGTCTTTTGGTTCAATTTCATGTCAGGCCTTCGCTTATAGCAGAGATTGTGAGGAAACAGGCCGAGGATAGGGACTTGCAGAAGAGGTTTGGGAAGTCCAAACAGGACCCAGAGGGGGAGTTTCTGATAGGAGCAGATGGAGCTATATTGAAGCAAGGAAGACTATGTGTTCCGAATATTAGTGAGCTTAAAGATGCTTTACTAGAGGAAGCTCACAGTTCAGCTTACGCTATGCATCCAGGAAGCACCAAGATGTACAAAACTTTAAAGGGATCGTATTGGTGGCCTGGGATGAAGAGGGAGATAGCTAATTATGTTGATAAATGTTTAATTTGCCAACAGGTTAAACCAGTTAGACAGAGGCCAGGGGGACTCCTTAATCCACTGCCAGTGCCAGAGTGGAAATGGGAGCATATCACTATGGATTTCCTTTTTGGATTACCACGTACTTCTGGTGGACATGATGGTATTTGGGTAATAGTGGATAGACTCACTAAGACAGCACGGTTTATACCGATTAAAGCGACGTATACACTTGATCAGCTTGCTAAGCTATACGTCGACAAGATTGTGAGTCAGTACGGAGTTCCAGTGTCCATAGTTTCAGATAGAGATCCGAGATTTACATCTAAGTTCTGGCCTAGTTTACAGAAAGCTATGGGGACGAAATTGAATTTCAGCACAGCGTTCCACCCCCAGACAGATGGTCAGTCAGAGAGGACCATCCAGACCTTAGAGGACATGTTGAGAGCATGTGTCCTTCAGTTTAAAGGAAGTTGGGATACCCACTTATCACTTATGGAGTTCGCTTATAATAACAGCTATCAGACTAGTATAAGCATGGCACCGTTTGAGGCTTTGTATGGAAGACCATGTAGAACTCCCGTGTGTTGGAACGAAGTGGGGGAACGGAAGCTAATCGGACCTGAGTTGGTACAGGTTACGACAGACAATGTGAAGGTGATTAGAGAGAATCTTAAAGTAACTCAAGATCGTCAGAAGAGCTACGCAGATAAGCGGCGAAGAGTCTTAGAATTCCAGGTCGGGGATCAAGTTTTCTTGAAGTTATCTCCGTGGAGAGGTGTCCTTCATTTTGGCCGGAAGGGTAAGCTGAGTCCTAGATATACTGGTACTTATCAGATAACAAAACGAGTTGGGCCAGCAGCGTACGGACTTGAGTTGCCAGCAGAACTATCTCGAGTGCATGATGTCTTCCATGTGTCCATGTTGAGAAAGTATATTCCAGATTCGACACATGTGTTGCAAGCACAACCAGTTGAGCTGGAGGAAGATTTGAGCTACATAGAGGATGCAGTTCAAATCCTCGATAGGAAAGAACAGGTTCTGAGAAACAAGACGATCCCGCTCGTGAAGGTTCTTTGGAGACATCACGGAGTGGAGGAGGCAACCTGGGAACCAGAAGACCAAATGAGGAAGAATTACCCGACGCTTTTCACCTAAGAACTACTCAATTTCGAGGACGAAATTTCTTAAGAGGGGGGTAAGTTGTAAACCCGGAGTTCCTCCTTGAAACTTCTTAAAAATTAAAAGGAAAGAAGAAAATGAGGTTGGTATATTGTTTTGGGAAGGAAAAAGGAAAAAAAAAAAAAAAAAAAAGAAAAGAAAAATGAAAATGAGAGGAAAAGGGCCCCACCATCAAACTCTTTCTCTTTAATTATTGTCCATCCATTTTGCTACCCATTTTGGTGAAATAATTAGGGTTTTTCGTGGTAGAGGCTGAGAGGAAGAAGAAAAGGGGTTTTGCTGAAGTTGAGGTTGAAGAAGAAAGGGAAAAGCCCAATTCAAGATGCATGACAAAGTTTGTGATCAATCCTGACTACATCTGATGTTTGGATCATTCTGAGCTCCACGAGAAGTATTAAGAGGTGAGGTTTGATTTCCTTGAAAGTTAACTCATTTTAGAACAATTTTCGTGAAGGAAGCTCGAGCAAAATCTGAAGTTATGTTATGGGTTTTTGAAGGGGAAGTCAGAGGAGTGTTTTTACTGTCAAATCCGGGGAACCTCTGGTTTTTGAGATGTGCTGATCTGTAGACTTCGAATTAGAAGCTGTATTAGGTATGGATGGAAAGATGATTTAAATTTCTATAACTTTCATGAATAAGTCGTGGTTATAAATTGAATGGAAGTTGCCTTAAAATTCATGTTAAGTTCAGGGTGCAGCAGGAAAACGAGTCTGGAAAGTGCGGAAACCGATTTTGTAGGAAGTGGCTTTCGAGGTATTTACGGACATATCCTTTAGGAATTGCAATTTCATTCCTTCAGATACGTTTTAGAGGGTTCAAAAAGGAAGAGTTTGGTATAAATTACATCATTTTTGAGCAAGTAATGGAAAAGTTATAGGTCTGTGAGTTTAAGGTATAAAATCTGTAAAGTGCAGGAAATTGATGGGGTGGTTTTTGCAACCCTAGGCCTTAAGTTCGTGAGGTCAAGATTCTAATGCTTGGTTTTGTTTTGTTTGACAGGCCAAGAAGAAATAGGACAAATTTACGGACCAAGAATCTATTATTAACGCTGTGAGTGACAAAACGAATTTCGGAAGTGTATTCTATGCTTGAACTTATGCTTACGAAAATAAAAGACTTTCTAAGAGTAATTTTACTTAAAGACTTTATGTCTCTTGAACACGTATTTATGAGCATATATGGTTTCCTAGAAATGATTTAATTGTTCGTTGTGAGCATATGTTTACTATTTTACCCGAACTAGTGAAAATACCATAATTCCGGGCCAACATGTGTTAGCAAGTAGTGTCAAAGGTTTTCATGTGTTTCTATGAGACCCGAATGAGTAAATGTTTGAGATTCTGAGCCCGAGGCTGTATAGTACCATGTGCACACAGGTCATTTTCTGTTGTCGACGTTGAGTGTACTCCGTGACAACAATGCTGTCGTGAGTGCTGGGCGAGCCCCACTACGACAAAGACGATGGGAGTGCTGGGCGGGCCCCACTACATCGTAGAATGAGCGTTGATTGTACTGGGTGAGGCTTACACAAACTAGTTTGTCATACGTTTAAAATGGTTAATATTTTTGACACACTTGCTGGACTTCTGTAAAAGCTATTGATGTTATATGTTATGATTTACGAGTTAATAGTTTTAAACTCAGTCACTCACTGAGCTTTCCAGCTCATTCTTTCAATGTTTTCCAACTTTCCAGGTAGAGATCGAGTTCCCGGTGCCTGAGATCCTGCCACAGCCTGCTGAACGCTCTACGAGTCTGATATTTTTGTACGTGGTTGGCGTAGTATAGCAAGTCTGCTCGTATTGTACATAACTTAATAGGGATGTGTAGTTATGTTGTATATGGAACTAGTGGTCTTGGGTGTATAAAGCACGTCTGGTTGTGTCTGGCTTGTTCAAGTTAGGTTTAACCAGAACCGCTCCGTATGTATGTGTAATAAGATTCCTAATTTCCTGCTGTGTGGTATGTATAGTATCTCGTATACAGGTATGGATTGTTTATCAGGAATTAAAAGGGTCATAGGTATCGTTAAGAACGATGCCTGTTGGCTTCACGCCTTCCTCCGGGCTAAGATAACAGGTGTTTCGGGAGGGGGTGTGACAACAATACTAGCAGACTTGCTGTACTACGCCAACCACGTACAAAAATATCAAACTCGTAGAGCGTTCAGCAGGCTGTGGCAGGATCTCAGGCACCGGGAACTCGATCTCTACCTGGAAAGTTGGAAAACATTGAAAGAATGAGCTAGAAAGCTCAGTGAGTGACTGAGTTTAAAGTAATTATCTCATAAATCATAACATTTGGCAAACTACAAGCATATGTGTCGTCAGACAAGCGTGAAATATAAACTTATAAGGACAATAGCTTCTTCCAGAAATCCAGCAAGTATGTCATTTAAATCTCGCTAGCATATCCAGAGTATTCATCATCTAAAACATATAATAAACTAGGTTGTTTAAGACACGCTCAGTACAATCAATGTTCATTCTACGATGTAGTGGGGCCCGCCCAGCACTCCCATCGTCTTTGTCGTAGTGGGGCTCGCCCAGCACTCACGACAGCATTGTTGTCACGGAGTACACTTAACGTCGACAACAGAAAATAACCTGTGTGCACACGGTACTATACAACCTCGGCCTCAGTATCTCAACCATTAACTCATTCAGGTCTCAGAGAAACACATGAAAACCTTTAACAGTTCTTGCTAACACATGTAGACTTGGAATTAAGGTATTTCTTCTAGTTTCAGAAAATCAGTAAACATATGCTCACAACGAACAATTTAAATCATTTTTAGGAAACCATATATGCTTATGAATATGTTCAAGAGACCATAAATCTTTAAGCTACATCATTCTTAGGAAGTCTTTTCTTTTTATGAACACAAGTTCAAACATAGAATTTATTTTCAGAATTCATTTTGTCACTCACAGCGTTAATAATAGATTCTTGGTCCGTAAATTTGTCCTATTTCTTCTTGGCCTGTCAAACAAAACAAAACCAAGCATTAGAATCTTGACCTCACGAACTTAAGGCCTAGGGTTGCAAAAACCACCCCATCAATTTCCTGCACTTTACAGATTTTATACCTTAAACTCACACACCTATAACTTTTCTATTACTTGCTCAAAAATGATGTAATTTATACCAAACTCTTCCTTTTTGAACCCTCTAAAACTTATCTGAAGGAATGAAATTGAAATTCCTAAAGGATATATCCGTAAATACCTCGAAAGCCACTTCCTACAAAATCGGTTTCTGCACTTTCCAGACTCGTTTTCCTGCTGCACCCTGAACTTAACATGAATTTTAAGGCAACTTCCATTCAATTTCTAACCACGACTTATTCATGAAAGTTATAGGAAATTAAATCATCTTTCCATCCATACCTAATACAGATTCTAATTCGAAGTCTACAGATCAGCACATCTCAAAAACCAGAGGTTCCCCTGATTTGACAGCAAAAACACTCCTCTGACTTCCCTTTCAAAAACCCATAACATAAATTCAGATTTTGCTCGAGCTTCCTTCACGAAAATTGTTCTAAAATGCGTTAACTTTCAAGGAAATCAAATCTCACCTCTTAATACCTCTTGTGGAGCTCAAAACGTTCCAAATATCAGAGGTAGTCAGGGTTGAACGCAAAATCTTCCATGCAACTTGGATTGATCTTCCCTCCTTTTCTTCTTCAATTACAACTCCAGCATCACCTTTCTTCTTTCTCTTATTCTCTCCCACGAAGAACCCTAATTATTTCACCAAAATGGGTAGCAAAATGGATGGACAATAATTAAAGAGAAAGAGTTTGATGGTGGGGCCCTTTTCCTCTCATTTTCATTTTTCTTTTCTTTTCTTTTTTTTTTTTTTTTCTTTTTCCTTCCCAAAACAATATACCAACCTCCTTTCCTTCTTTCCTTTTAATTTTTAAGAAGTTTCAAGGAGGAACTCCGGGTTTACACTTCATCTGAGATTGCTGCTTGCTGCATTTCTGCAATTATCTCAGCTATCTCGTCATCATTGAGTACGTTGATTTGAGGAGACTTTCCATTAAGCCTATTGAGCTCTTGTTGAATTGATTCAAGCAAGATCTCTTCTTTTCTTTTTAATAATGGAACTGACCCTCCTGGAATTCTTCCAAAGTTTGAGAGAGTATCCTCAATTATTGGGATTCCAGATGATCCTATCCGGAGAGGCTTTTGAATCTTCGGAGGAGTGAAAACCTTCTCCTCAATACGATCCATTTGTTCTGCCATAGTGGATAGCATCTTGTTTGTGAAGTTGTTTTGAGCAAAAACTCCTCGAATTCCTTTAGAGGGGTTTTTGTTTTCCTCTTCCAAAGTCAGTTGCTTGAATGGAGAGGCAACAACTAGATTTCCCTTGGAATTTCTGAATTCAATTTGTTCCATGGGTGGATGAGTACTAGAAACTTCTCCTTCTTGAGTCTTCCAGAGAGTTTCTTTTATAACGTTCACCTGCTCATCATAATTTTCTCGGCTGGCGAACCATTGAAAGAAAGGAATATTTTGTTCAAGGGCTTCCATGGTAGAGATCCACGTAGCTTTGAACTCTTCTCTTTCTTCTTTTTCATATGCCTTGAAGAAAAACTTCCTAGGCATTTTCCATTTTAGGTCCATGAAATCCTCTTTTAAGAATTCCATGTTTACCTTGAATCCTTCAGATATGACGTTGAGCTCATTGAATTGGCTTCTGACATCCATATCTGATTGAGTAGGAGAATTTGTCCTCACATATGTTGTTTCTGGTATGCGAGGAGCAAAATCCACTGAGTTAATCTTTGCAGATAAAGATCTTCTCAATGGTTCTTGATGTTCGAAGCTTCTGGAGGATGAAGCTTCTCCTTCAAAATCTAAAGTACTTTGCCTGGATGGGGCAAAGGTTGAGACTTTTGGAACCGATGGAGTTTCTTGGGTGAAACTTATCTCAACAGTTCCATCTGGATGCTCAACTAGTTGAGTGGCAGACTTCGGAGGTGGTACTGCTGGAGCGATAGCTCGTTCGAGTATCCAATGAGAATTCTGGGTTATGTCTGACCAGTGTAATGTTTTCGGGACCTGTATATTAGATCTCGCAATATTAGCTTCAAGGAGTATAGTCTTGCCTTTTGGGGAACCCCTTAAGGCTCTTGGAGCTATCTCCGTCTTCATTAAGCGATAGCATAACCTGAATATAACAACGAATGCATGAGCATCTGGTTGCATGTTCAGATCTTTGAAGTAGACATCCAGAATTAAAGAATTTAAAATTTTGGGATCTTGAAGAGATAGCGGATAGCATGGATAACAATTGAAGTATGCCGGTCCGCTTTCCAAGTTGGTTTCGACCATCGCTAGAAGTGAGTCTTGAAACCGTAGATACCTCTTATCCCTCAAGGTGAGAAGGATAGGAGTATTAAGGCCCGTACTGAACAACGGCTTGATGGCAACCTGGACTAATCCAAGATGCATATATGAGTAATCCTCTCTGTGTGAAAGGATTTGATTCCTGGTGAGGAGATTCAGAGACTCAGGATTGTTGTGGACAGCAATCTTGTCTTCAACAATCTTTACTCCCCATTCTTGAGTAAAATTGAAAGTAGATTTGTAATAGACCGTTGTTGGGTCTAATTTTGGAATATTCCAGTTAGCTAATTGTTGCTCCACTTTAGCTATCTGGAGTAATTCATTTGTAGAGCTGGCGAGTTCGTCAGCATTTGATTCTGCTTTATGAGTATCATCTTCTTGAGTAGATTGAGCCAATTGAGTAGATGAAGAAGAACTCTCTCCTTTGAGTAATTTTCTTGGTAACAAAGATTTGAGTAACTTAGACATAATTCATAAAATCTAATCAAAGATTAAAGATAAAAATAATATTGTTTAAGAATAATAAAATCCTTCAAACGTTTCTCTCTCCACGAACTACCCAACTGTAGACTGGAACACGCGGCTTACCAACGGTCTTACGCCTTGCTGCCTGGAACACCAATCGCTTACCAACGCCTACTGACGGAAGGGCTGACGGAACGACCACAGAGAGAAACTTGAGAAGAATCGTATTGAATTTAATCAATACTAATCTTAACTCTAAAAATTAAAAAGATTTAATAAATTAAATCAAAGAAACGCAAAAATTTGAAACAAAGGAAATTGCTTCAAAGATTGGAGTGTATATTGAATAATGAGTAAGGCTTTGATACCAATTGATCCCAAATCCCACAATCTTTGCTTAGATTGCTAAAAGGATAGGAGAATAAGGATCTTTGCAGAGATTACAAAGTTTAGCGAATAGATAGCTTAGAGAGATTTTTGCTTCTTCTCTTTTGCTAGATTATCCGCCTCTGCCTATTGAATACAAGCTGGAACTCTTTTATAGAGCCCGGACTCCAAACTGAAATTGAAACTAATTGAGTAGCGGATATGGATGAGAGGATAAGACAAACCCTTATCTCAATCATCGTTCACAAAGGTCAAGGTAATAAATACCAAAACCTAACTTTGAAAATAAAATACTAAAAGACAAAAGGTAATAACTACCTTGTCTTGAAAGTCTAAAAACATAAAAGTAAAACCTAACTTTAACCTAACTTTGAAAAAGGAAAATAATATAAAAATCTAAACCTAAACGTGCATAAAACATAAAAGTCTAATCTATTTATTACAAAGTTTGAAAAAAGAAAAAGTAAAGTTGAAAAAGAAAAGTGATGTTTCGGATTTTATCAAAGATCTTCGACCTATTTGCAAACCACGTTTTCAAAGGTTGAAGAAAGAAACTATTCCATGGGGACCCACTCAAACAACGACGGTCCAAAAGATCAAAGATTTAGTCAAAAGTATTCCCTGCTTAAGTCTTATCGACGAAAAAGCAGACCTTATCGTTGAAACAGATGCGTCTGACATTGGATATGGAGGAATCCTTAAACAGTGTCTCGATAAGAGGGAATCAATAGTACGTTTCCACTCTGGAGTGTGGAACAGTACTCAGCAAAATTACTCAACAGTGAAAAAAGAAATTCTGGCTATAGTTTTATGCGTCCAGAAATTTCAAGCTGATTTAATCAATAAATCGTTTTTAATAAAAACCGATTCTCAAAGTTCTAAATTTATTTTAGAAAAAGATGTCAAAAATTTGGTTTCAAAACAGATTTTTGCCCGTTGGCAAGCAATATTATCATGTTTTGATTTTCAAATTTTGTCTATAAAAGGGTCTCAAAACCCTCTTGCAGATTATCTTTCGAGAGAACATCTCTCAAAGAACACTCTCTCTCCTCCTGAGAGAATTCCTCTCTCTAGAGAGCCTCCCTCTTCTCAAAACTCTGGAAGAAAGTTAGTATGCTCTGAGGTTGCAGCTTAGTCTGATCTTCCTCATCCGAAAACTTAATTTCATATTCAAGTTTCCATCTTCAATAACTCATCATGAGTTCGAGAAAAGGAAAAGGAATTGCTTCCTCTTCCACTTCAAAGGGAAAGGCTAACGCCTCCTCCTCAAATCCTTCCTGTACCAGTTCAGGAATCTTTTCATTATTTTACTCAAAACATATTCAAGAACACTGTTCAATTAACCTTCAGGTTTTCCCTTCATTTCCAAGTTCCATGGATTTTTTGTTGGAACTTAACTACTCAAAATCTTCATCAAAATGACAAGTATTTGGTGAAGACGCTTAAGGTCAAATGGTGGTATAAATTCAATGTTACCCACATCAATCTTCCTCAAATAAAATCATGGTTTATTGAATCTCCACAAAACCAAGATTTTTCAAAGAAGTTAATGAATGAAAATTAATTAATTAAAGAGTTTAATTAATTAATTTTGTATCATTAAAACTTATAATCTGTAGGTCCATAAGGTCCCCTTGCTAGCTCATAGTAACATTAAAAGATCAATTTAGTTGAAAGAAAATTTTGAAATGTTCAAATTAATATTTAATTTGAAGTGTTCAAATTAATATTTAATATATTAGATATATTAAATAGAAAAGAGGAAAATATATTTATTGTATTTGATACATTAAATATTAAAATTTGAAATGTTCAAATTAATATTTAATTTGAAGTGTTCAAATTAATATTTAATATATTAGATATATGAAATAAAAGAGAAAAATATATTTATTGTATTTGATACATTAAATATTAAAATAATGAATGTATATTAGATACATTAAATAAAATATATTTATTAAATTTGAATTGGATTCAAATTAGGAAATAAATGTCGTATGAGAATTTTAAACAGTTTGAATAAGATTCAAATTGGTTAGATAAATATATTTTAATATATTATATATTACAATAAATTATTTAATTATTTTCTCTAGACCGCTATAAATAGGACCCTTGGGGTGAGCCATTGTGCATTCTTCACAACACACATCTCCTCAATAGAGAGAATTAGAGAATTCTCTTTAGACCTCTTCCTCTCCAATCCCTTGTGGGTTTTCTTTCGAGAGGCTCCCACAAGCCTTGGTCATGTGTTCGAGTCATAGCCAGGAAGACTTTGTGGAAGAGATAAAGATCCGCCAGAAGAATCTCCATATTTGGAAGGTATTTATTGCTTAACCCTTGTATTTTAGTTTAATTCTAAATAAATCAAAGACGATTCCTATGCTTCCGCTGTGGGTTTAATTTGATTATTCCCTTCACAAGTACCATTTATTTTTCTTGGAGGCTTTCAAACAAACCTACAAACAAAAATGTTCAAGATTGATCTTTTGGTACCCATACTTGTTTGGGTCCTAGAAGGATAGCCTTTACAAAGTTGGGAACCTATTTCATTTTTGCATCCATATTTAAAGCATTGGATTTAGACAAGTAACAAAAATGTCCATACTTTCCACATGAGAAATCAACATTATGCAAGGATTTATCTCTTACAACACTCTACTTTTCTTGGAGAAATTCTTTTTTGGAGCATTGTAAAACTTTGCTCTTTGAGAAAGTTTTTTTCTTGAAGAAATAGTAAGAACATATTTCAATTTAAAGTACTTAGGTCTAATATGACCTTCAATACCACAATAATGACATATAGGCACAAAGCTAAATTTATCATGCTTGGACACTAACCTTTATTAAGCTTAGGCACAATAGGAGATGCTTTAACAAAGATAGTTTTAGAACTTGAAGGAGTAGAACATTTATCAATGTAACCTAAACCACTTTTATCACCACGAGGCTTGCCTACTTCAATTATTTTGTCCAATCTTTGAGCACCTATTGTCAACTTTTTAATAGACTCTTTACCCTTACCAAGTTCTTGGAAAGCATTTAATTCTTTTTTCTTGAGCAATTTAACCAAAATATCCTTTTCACAACTATCATGCTCAAGAAATCTAACTTTATCAAGCAAGGAATTTTTCTCATCACAATCAAAAGCATGCTTATCACAAGACACATTCATTTCATCAATTTGCACAACATCATGCTCATTCTATTTTAAGCAAGCAATTTCATCAAGTAAAGACTTATTTTCACTAATTAAATCATTGTATTTCTTTCTAAGCACAACATATTTGGAACAAAGCTTTTCTAAGTCATTTTGCATATTTTCAAAAACTTCAAACAATTCATTATAGGAAAGGAGTTCTAGAGTTACCTCATCATTTTGTTCATCACCATTGTCACTATGAACCATGAAGCAAAAGTTGGTACTTCTTCTTCATTACTTCCACTTCCACTTTTATCACAATCATCCTAAGTAGCCTTCATTGCTTTATTCTTGGATTTCTTGGATGATTTGAGGAAAGGGTAATCCGTTCTTATGTGATCCGGTTTCTTGCATTCATAGCATATTACCTCATCCTTTTTGCTCTTTTCACCTTTTGACTCTCTTTGGTTGGAAATGTACTTCTTGAATTGTTTCTTCCTCTTGATGAAGTTTTTATACTTACGTGAAAAATATGCAATATCGTCTTCATCAAGAACATCCTCATCTTCAGATTCAACTTTCAAGGAGATGGTCTTTAAAGCAATACTGTTCTTCTTTTTGGACTCATCCTCCATGTGTTTTTTCATGATAATCTCATGCGTCATTAGAGAGCCAATAAGTTCTTCCAAAGGAAGTTTGGTGAGATCCTTTGCTTCTTGAATCGCCGTCACCTTTGCTTCCCAATTCTTAGGTAGAGAACTAAGAATTTTCTTAACATTTTCATAGGTGGTATATACTTTGCCAAAACCCTTCAAGGCATTTATAATGTTAGTAAATCTACTAAACATCTTGGTAATAGATTCATTAGCATCCATCTTAAATAATTCATATTTATGAACTAGCAGGCTAATTTTTGATTCTTTAACTTCATTAGTTCCCTCATGAGTTACTTCAAGAGTATTCCATATTTCTTTAGCGGAAGAGCACATAGATATTCTATTAAACTCATCTTTGCTTAAAGCACAATATAAATAATTTATACCTCTAGCATTAAAAGCACACTTTTTCATATCATTGTCATCATATTCCTCTTCTAATTTAGGCACATCATTATTGTTAACCTTTTTCATGGGAATATAAGGACCTTTAACCATATTTAACCATAAATAATAGTCAACGGATTGCAAATAAATTTTCATTCTAGCCTTCCAATTAGCATAATTTGACCCATCAAAATAATGAGGCCTAGAGGTGGATTTTCCATCAATAACACCATTTACTACTAGGTTTTCCATAAAGCTCAAACAACAAAGTTTATCTAAAAAAAGTTCTAAAAGAGCAACCTTGCTCTGATACCAATAGTTGGATTGGTATGACAACCATAGAGGGGGTGAATAGGGTTTAATAAAACTTTTCCTAAGTATGTTCAATTAATCTAATTAACAAACTTTTTATAAACAATTAAGAAAAAAATGATTTAATGCAACTATCAAGATAGGTATAAAGTATGAAACAATTAATTCTACCCAACACAATAAACAAAGAGGAACAAATTAAACCATGCAATTAATTACTACAATTAATTACAAAAGTAAATAGAAAAGAGTTAGAGAGGATGACACCGTAATTTTATAGTGATTCCGTCTAACTAAACTACTACAAATATTGATATAGACCATAGTCATATAACCATGGTTTATTCAATTAGACCACAGTTTTGTGGCCGTAGTATACTCCAGTATAGTTTATAATATAGACCATGGCTAGCATCAACTGTGGTCTATATTATAGACCATGTCTAACGTCAGTCGTGGTGTCTATGGTTGTATAGACTATGGTTGATGTTAATTATGGTCTTTATTGATAGACCATGGCAAATGCCAGCGCCATATAGACTATGACTAACATAAGCCCATGGTCTTTATTGATAGACCATAGTTAACGTTAGCCATGGTCTATGCCAATAGACAATAGAAAACGTTAGTTGTAGTATATTGTTATAGACCACGGTTGATATCAGTCGTAGTCTATACAATAGACTAATGTTTACAACAACTGTGGTCTATTGGTATAGACCACGATTGACATTAGTCATGATTTGTAACGATAGACCATAGTTGACATTTCTCGTGATCATTGTAACAATAGACTATAGTTGATGTCCGTCGTTAGTGTATACATTAATATATCACTGTCCATTTATGTATTTTATTTATTTTTTCCTATTTTAATTAATCCAAATTTTATTATTTGATCGAAATCTTCCATTGACACTTACAAATTCAACTATAATAAACTAAAACCCAATCCGGTTTTTATACATAAAAAGAATGTAAGAACATAGCAACATTAAAATACTAAACCTAATAAGTCAACTAAAACTACTATACATAATTTTTGTGAAGTAATGTATTGTTGAAGAAATTGTCACCACTCATTGAGAACTTCATCAATCTCAACTTGAGCATATTTTTTCTCTATGAGAAACTGCAAAAACAAAAAAAAAACAAAAAAAAAAGAAAAGAAAAGAAAAAACATGTGTGTGTATATATATAGAGAGAGAATTAATAGAATTAATAAAAATGCTTTTTTTTTTTAATTATATTGCATTCCTTCTACATTTTAGATTATCTTGCAAATAAACTGCGAATAAACTACATAAATATTTTATCAAGTGATACAATTAAGTTAGGCAAATATGATGGCAACATACTCAAAATAAAACTCACAAAGGTAACATTTTAGATTTTGTATATATATAATGATTGATAAATATTTAATTAGGCGAATACATTAAAAAAATGACTATTGAGAGAGTTTAAAAATGCAATACAAGATCATAACAAATGTGTTGATTAAACATAAGACACAACAATGTTGCATTACATATCATACAATAAATTATATGATCAATTCATTGTATTAGTTCTAATATATTTTAATCTCTTACAACAACCAGCAGCTTACAATTTATATAAATTCGAAGAAAAGAAAAAAAGAAATGACCATAGATTACGCATATAGTAGATACATTTTTCAAAAACAAATTGACTATATCCATTTCACAAAAACAAATTGACTATATCTATTTTACTTTGATTTCCTTCCGATTCTCATCCTATATGAAAACTTCATTCTAAAATTTAATCATTTTGTATTTGAAACTAACTAAAATTATTAATATTTCATCTAAAGATTTAAAAATAAAAACAACGAACCTATAAAACGTGGTGTCATTGCTAAATCTAGATTGGGTGGAAAATAATATTTGCTATAATAATCAGTTCCACCAACTTTAAACAAAAATTTAACATCAACTGCGCACTAAAAATTATATCCTATTATCTAAATATGAAAAAAAGGATCATCATTTACATTCTAAATTAAAAATATTGCATCAACTTTTTACAAGTCTATAAAGAGAGGTGGTAGATGTGAAGCTAAAGTCGCTTCCAAGTATTTTTCATTAGAGAACTAGAATAGCTCAAAAAATCTCTTCATCTAAAAAAGTTCCAATTGAGTATGAAATGAAAACTAAGGCACACTACTTAACTCTTCTCATATGCTTTGAAAATTTCAACCAACTATTAAATTTGCATTAGGTAGTAGAAAAATAATCTCATTGCAAAACTACGCCCAAAAAAATTGATGGTGATAAAGAAAGAGAGAAAAAAAATGAAAGAATAAAACGAGAGAGACATAAAGGTACCCAACCTAATCACTCACCTGAGCATAATCACTCATTCCAAAATGAGATAATTAAGGGATAGAAACAAGAGAAAAGAATGTACCTCAATGTAAAATTTATTCATCTTCTACATTGGATATCTCTAGTCGAATTTTTAGAACAAAAATTTTGGTTTGTATCCCTACTTCTTTGGAAAATTTCTCTCCTCCCTCTAGAATAGAAAGAAACATAATTAAAATATATAAATAAAAGAATTAGAAATACAAATGTACATAGTCAAGAGCGTTGGTGGCCAAACGCATGCAAGGGCGGAATGCTCTTTCTCCCTCACGGCCAAAAACGAACATCCTCACAGTTGGTGCAAACTCACTTATGTGAACTAGTCTCTCTCTTAAACTGCTCCCTCCCTATCGCTAAATGCAATTGCACAAATATTGAGGTGTTAGTTAGGATTTTGGGTTAGATTTAGATTTGAAAAAAAATCACCATTTAAATTAATTAATTTTTAATTTTTATATTTGTATTAATTAATTTTTAAATTATTTTCAATGATTAGATTTAATTTTTAATTATTTTAAGTTAAATATTTTTTAAATTAGAAAAAAAGAGATTCGCGTGGAAATATTTAAAATTAAGTTTAAAATATTAAAATTTTAAATGAAAATTGAGATACTAGGTTAAATTAAAAGTTTATTATCTCAATTTTCAAGTTTGTATATAATAAACCTCTATACTCCAAAATTTATTTAAAATTATAGTTTATTAAATTTGAAAAAAAATCATTATTCGAATTAATTAATTTTTAATGTGTTTATATTGATTAGTTGTTACCATATACATACTTTTTAAAAATATTTGACATGATTCCATTTGATTTTTAATTATTTTTTATTCATCAATTTTTAAATTAAGAAAAAAAAATCACATGGAAATATTTAAAATTAGATTTAAGATATTAAAATTTAAAATTAAAATTGAGATATTATGTAATGCCCCAGACCCACAGGATTCCAAATCCATATTCGGACTTGATAGTCCCAACATTCCCCTACATCCCCAACCACTACATGCTTGTGTTAAACTGCTTCTGAGAGTGAAGACTATCCACATAGGCCAACATATAGGTACTTCCAACATCTAAGAAAATTCCCAAGAGGTAATGGAGTTACATATTAGGTTAAATTCAAAGTATAGTCTCTAAATTTTAAAACTTTGTTCTAATAGATTTCTAAACTCTCAAAATCATTGAAAATTATAGTTTATGAAATTAATTAATTTTTAATGTGCATGTATATATATGTGCGCGCAAAAACTTTAATAATTTACAAAAGATTAAAAAACATTTGTGTATATAAATATATGCGCGCAAAATTCAAATTGAACTAAATTCTATAGCTAGATTCTAAGGTACTAAAAATTAAAATAATATGTAATTACAGACATTGACAAAAAAAAAATTAAAACTAAAAGAAGCGCTAACTAAATATCAACCCAACACCACTCATGTCCCTTTTAGACAACAAACAAAGCATTTATTTTTTATATTTCATATGAAGCCAAATATAAATATATACAAACAATAATTTGAGAGGGGCTCGTGTGCCCCTCTGGCCCCTATGCGTGGATCTGCCACTGTTAAGACCTATTGCACTTTTAAATTTCGGAGACCTATGAGATGAAAAATTAAAATTTCAGAAACCTATCATACACTTTTAAACGTTTACTAAGTATAATATAAATATACACTTTGACCATGGTATTAAAAAACCATGGTCTAGTAAAACAACAATTTGACTATAGACCACAATTAACGTTCATCATGGTGTAATTTTAATTTTTAGACCACAATTGTTAACACTATAGTCTATAGTTCTTATTTAGACCACAATTTTAATTGACTAAATTTAAAATTTAGACCATGGTTTTATATACCTATAGTCAATAGTATGCTTTTAGAACATTGTTTTTACTAACTGTTGTGTAAAGAAAATTTGTACGACACAAATTTAAAATTAAGCTTAGTATAAAGATACACTTTCGACCATGGTGTTAACAAACCATGGTCTAAAGTAAAACAATAATTTGACTATAGACTCCAATTAACATTAGTCGTGGTGTAATTTTAACTTTTAGACCACGGTTGTTAACACATTAGTCTATAGTTGGCTTTTAGACAACAATTTTAATTGACCATGGTGTAAGTTTAATTTTTAGACCATGGTTTTATATACCTATAGTTTATAGTTTGTTTTTAGAATACGGTTTTCACTGACCGTGGTGTAAAGTAAATTTTTATGTCATGGATTTAAAAACCCATAGTTTATATTAACCATAGGGTTTATTAAGCTTGGCATAAAGAATCACTTTTGACTATGGTGTTAACAAACCATGGTCTAAAGTAAAACAATAATTTAACTATAAACTACGGTTAATATTAGTTGTGGTGTAATTTTAATTTTTAGACCACAGTTGTTAACACTGTAGTCTACAGTTGGCAACTAGACCACAGTTTTAATTGGCTATAGTAAAATTTTAAATTTTAGACCATGGTTTTATATACCTATAGTCTATAGTATTCTTTTAGAACATGGTTTTTATTCATCGTGGTGTAAATTAAATTTTTACTACACATATTTAAATTTAATCTTGGTATAAATATACACTTTTGACCATGATGTTAACAAACTATGGTCTAAAGTAAAACATTAATTTAACTATAGATCACAATTAACATTAGTCGTGGTGTAATTTTAATTTTTAGACCACGGTTGTTAACACATCAGTCTATAGTTGGCTTTTAATTAGATCATGGTTTTAATTGTCCATGGTGTAAGTTTAATTTTTAGACCATGGTTTATAAACCTATAGTTTATAGTATGGTTTTAGACCATAGTTTTCACTAACCGTGGTGTAAGTAAATTTTTATGCCATGGATTTAAAAACTCATAGTTTATAATAAAAATAGGGTTTGTTAAGCTTGGCATAAAGAATCACTTTCGACTATGGTGTTAACAAACCATGGTCTAAAGTAAAACAATAATTTTACTATAGACCACAGTTAACGTTAGCCGTGGTGTAATTTTAATTTTTAAACCATAGTTTTTAACATGGTAGGTCTATAGTTGGCTTTTAGACCATGATTTTAATTGACCATGGTATAAATTTAATTTTTAGACCATGTTTTTATATACCTGTAATCTATAGTATGATTTTACACCATGGTTTTTATTGACCATAGTGTAAAGATAATATTTACACCACGGTGAAAAAACTTGTAGTCTATAACATACTTTTAGACCACATTTTTTATTAAATGTGGTCTCTAAATAGGTGTATTTATTTTAGACCACGGTTAGTTAAATGTCTACAAAATTAGACCATGGTTTTTAAAAAATCATGGTCTTATGTCTAAATTAAAGTGTGGTTTATAGTAAATTTTTTAGTAGTGGTCGACCTACTCTACTCCCCAAGCGCCTCTTGGGAATCAGAATAAAATCTTTACCAACTCTTTCCACGTATTAGGGCCCAACTACTACATCGCTCTTTTTACGGGTTCAAGAGAAAACTCGATCCTTTACACTGGTTAGGATCAAACTGTTACAAAGTATGAAAATTTTAAAGAACACACTATTGGAATAGAAATTTTGGCCAATAAGAAATTGTCATGTCATTACTTAAAATTAGTGACAAAATTATTTATTTAATTAAGCATTAATTAAACTTGTAAGTATCCTTAAATTAAATTATGGCAAATCCAAATATGTAATAAGTTCTATGAAATTTGGGCCAATTTTAGACAAAGCCCAAATGGGAGATCCTAATCCAGCAAAGCCTAGGCCCAAGGTCAGTCAGGCTCAGTCCAGAGGAGTTTAGGCCCAAAGTCCACTAGGCCCAGTCTAACAGTCATGCCCAAACCCACTTGAGGGCCTTGGGGAACTCTATAAATAGAGAGCTCTGTCCTCCATTTTGGGGGGTTCAAAATTTTAAGATCTTAGAGAGAATTCAAAAACAAAGACTAGGAGACTCCTTAAGCTTTTGAAGATCAAATAGCTCCTGAACAAAAAACACTTCCTCGAAGATCAGAAATACTTCTTTGAAACCCCAAGAATCCATTGAAGCTTCAATCTCAATAATAAGCTCTGCAGCCCTCGAGTGAAACATACAAACAAGAGAGAGAATCAGAGGATCAAGTACTAGAGATTGTATTCCACTATATTCAAATTTATACAAATACAAAAGTTCATTTGTACGCGTTTCATTTCTTTACTAAAATCTCATGTGAACAAATTTGCACGCCCAGTGGGACCATCTCTACCTTTCATCTCTTTCTCTTCCAAGTAAAGCAATGACACCAAAGAAAGCTGCATCGAAAGTTACTGCTTTAAGCAACGCATACATGGGACCAGTTACTCACAATCGATGTCCAGGGGTTGAAATAAACGAAGATCGAAGCCCTGACGGAATTGCAAGCAGAATTATCAAACTGATCGATGAATCTTCTAAGGATATGGTTGTTGTCAAGGACAACTCGCTGTTTGATCAATCCACTCTTGCTGTAAATCAATCGAAGACGACGTCAAATCCAAATGTGATATCTGTATTGATGGCAGATGTAGACTCCAATGAAAGGATGGCAGAGATGGAAAGGAAGATCAACCTCTTGAAGAAGGCAGTCGAAGAAAGAGACTAAGCGATTGCCTATCGAAAAAATCAAATGAAAAATTGAGAAGTTGCTGAGTCGAGTCAGACCCCTACTATAAAGAAGAGTGACAAGGGGAAGACTATTGTCCAGGAAGATCAACCACAACACTCGACTTCAGTTGCTTCCTTGTTCGTTCAGTAGTTGCAGGATATGATTATGAGCTCTATTAGAGCTCAGTATGGCGAGCCCACCCAAAATTCTCTCATGTACTCTAAACCATACACCAATAGAATTGACAGCTTGAGGATGCATGTGGGATACTAGCCTCCAAAATTCTAGCAGTTCGATGGAAAGGGTAACTCAAGCAACATGTCGCTCACTTTGTTGAGACATGTAAGAATGCTGGAACTCGCTGTGACCTTCTAGTCAAGGAGTTCGTTTGTACCTTGAAAGGGAATTCCTTCGACTTGTATACTGATCTGGAGCTCGAGATGATCGATAGTTGGGAATAGTTTGAAAGGAAGTTTCTGAATTGCTTCTACAGTACGAGGCGAACCGACAGCATGATGGAGCTCACAAAAAATAAATAGCGAAAAGGCGAGCCTGTCGTCGACTACTTCAACCGCTGGAGAGCTCTAAGTCTTGACTGCAAACCCCGTTTCACAGAACTTTCTGCTATAGAAATATGCATCCAAGGAATGCACTGGCGATTGCTTTACATCTTGCAGGGCATAAAGCCTCGCAGCTTCGAAGAGTTAGCAACTCGAGCTCATGACATGGACCTAAGCATTGCTGCCAGAGGAAGTAAATACTTTTTAGTCCCAGAGGTGAAAAGGGAAAAGAAGGAAGTTGGAAGCATCAAAAAAGTTTCGAAGAGTGCTACTACAAAAGAATCTATGGTCATCAATACGACCCCTTTAAAATTAATTCCGAAAGGAAAAGACATCAAGACAGGAAAGCGACCAGATGGGGGCAAGAGGCATTGCCTAATATTGAAAGAAAGGAAAAAAAAGGATTACCCATTTCTAGACTCAGATGTCCAGACATGTTGGAATAGTTGCTGGAAAAACAACTTATTCAGCTGCCCAAATGCAAACGACCGGAGGAGTTAGGAAAGGTGAATGACCCTAACTACTGCGAATACTATCGAGTCGTTAGCCACCCCGTGGAAAAATGTTTAGTGCTGAAAGGGGTGATTATGAGATTAGCTCGTGAGAAGAAAATTGAGCTAGATCTTGATGAAGTGGCTTAAGAAAATCATGCAACTATAATGGCTCATCCCAGGGTTCACTCCCTTACAAAATTGCCTTGTGACCGAAAAAGAAACGTATTTTAATTCGGATCCTTCAAAGCTATTGTTGTTTGGTCAAATGAGGGGTCCTCAAGCAAGAACTATCTAGTGGAAAGCCTCCAAAAAAAGTACGTTTAAGGAAAGGATGAACAAACTGAAGATGAAAACGAAGGCTGGACTGTTGTGACTCGTCTCAAGAAGCGACAACAAAGTTATGCTCAGAAGGAATCTTGGCTATTCCGAGAGCATAAGAGAAAAAGGAAATCGTAAAAGAAGAAAGAAAAAAATACTACAAAGAAGCCCAACTGCGTGATGATGGAGGACGAAGACCTCTTCCGTCCTCGACAACTAGTATCTCTGAAGGAATTCTTCCCGAAGAACGTTCTAAGTGTTGGCCAAGAAAAAGTGCTTGACGTGGTTGCATGTCATGTTGTCAGCACAAGCGATGATCCTTCAAGCTCATCTAAGATGGCAACCGAGCTGGAAAACCTATCCTCTTTCAGTATAGAAGACCTATTGTCACTCCCTCAGGTAGCTAAAAGCACTCTTGTTGAGGCATTGATAGACTCTGACAGCGCAAGTGCTCCAACCTTTACAGCACGTACATGCGTATCATGTTATATGTAGATAGGTTTTACAGATGAGGACTTGTTAGGGTCGAAGCACCACAATAGACCTCTATTTTTCTTGGGGTACATTCGAGAAGAGAGAATGGGTTGAATCCTTATTGATGATGGATCGACTGTCAATATAATTCCTAAGTCAACCACGAAGCAATTAGGCATCTTGATGGAAGAGCTATCGAGCAGCAAGCTTATGATCTAAGGCTTCAACCAAGGAGGCCAACAAGCGTTTGACATGGTACGCTTAGAGCTCATCATTGGGGACCTAAAGACTAATACTTTGTTCCACGTCATAGGCTCGAAGACCACCTACAAGTTGTTACGAGGTCGTCCTTGGATTCATGGAAATGGGGTTGTAACTTCTACGTTGCATCAGTGCTTCATGTTTTACCAAGACGACATCAAGAAAGTGGAGGTGAACATAGGAAAATTGTACTAGCAAATATCCCTTTGATTAAAAGTGGTAGTAAACCCAAGGAAGAACGACAAGTTGACATGAGAAAAGAAACTGTTGAAGAGACAAACAGACTTGCCCCAAAAAGAAGTGAAGCCTCTACGAGCTCTGCAAAATCCAAGGTTATGAAAGATGAGAAAATCCCAAGTGTTCCCCTCTTACGCTATGCCCCATTGTCACGACGTCGGAAAGGTGAAGCACCTATATAGAGTGTCCAAAAAATTTGAAAGACAGAGACATTGAAGTTTTGAAAGAAAGTTTTACCATGCCTCTCACAAAGATAACAAAGCAATAGGTTAAGAAACATGTGAGTGACCGAGAGAATACGTTTCTGCGTGAAAGACGAACAAATGACAGATTAACTCGAAGGCGTATAAAGCCTTAGCAAAAGCAGGCTATGACTTTATGACTCACATCGAGTTTAAAAGTCCAAAAATCTTCGATGAAACACTCGAGCTTTCTTCAACACATAAGAAACTTCTGAAAGAGGGATATGCTCTGTCGGTATCAAAGAAAGGTCTTGGATATAAGTCTCTTGAGCCAATTCGCATAACGTGAAAAGGGAAGTCGAAGGTAGCAGATTCAAACCATATAACAGTAGAGGAGGTCAACGATTCAATTGAAAAGGAAGATGTCAACCGAAGGACTTTTGAATTCAAGATTGTCAGGCCATTAGTAGCACGACCTTCAGCTCTTCGGTGATTAGGCATGACTCCAGTAGAAGGAGAGGGGTCCCCTCCCGACTCTGATTCCACTCTGCCTTCGACCCTCTAGATAATAAGTATGTCTGCTAAGGAAGGATAAAGTGCTTCATCATCTCCAACTTCTGATTCCACGCGATCTTCAATCTTTTAGAGGTTAAGTATGCCCACAAACAAAGTAGAGAGTTCCTTATCGATTCCAACTTTGGCGCTACTATCAACTTTTCAAAGGCTAAGTGTGCCCAGGACGAAAAGGAAAGATGTACTTTCAGCCTCAACTGTGAAGTGGTCATCAGTTTTTCAAAGGCTAACTGTAACAACGTTAGGAAGTGGGGAGCTTCCTGCGTCAGTCTTTGACCAACATCAACATGATTGCCTGGTAGAAACCTCAAAAGATAAGTCCTCTAGTGAAGTAAAGAATATGGGAGAAATTTGCAATGCCTTTCCTTCCCGAATGAAGAGAAAAACCTTCGTTATAGTTAACGCATAAGGTTTGTTGAGGGTAAAGCGATGTGATGTCATCATCACCAACCCCTCAAGAGAAGATTCGAAACAAGAAGAAGGTAAGACCTTCTATCACTATATAACTGTTGAAGAAGAAGCAAAGGCTGAAATGCTTGTAAAAGATGCAAACGAGGCACTATTTTACTTGAAGATGGCATCAAATCAACAGTGGATGAGCTTAAAAAGGTGAACTTGGGTACGCCAGAGGAGCCACGTTCAACTTATATAAGTACATCGCTTACTTGTGAGAAAGAATGAAAATATATGAGTTTGCTCACTTAGTATAGAGATATATTTGCTTGGTCATATAAAGAGATGCCAGGACTTGATTCAAAAGTAGTTGTCCATCATCTCGCCATCAAACAGGGCTATCGACCAGTCAAGTGCTCAATGACGTTTTTGACCAGAAATTATCCCCTAAATTGAAATGGAGGTCAATAAGTTGATAGAAGCAGGATTCATCCGTGAGGTAAAATATCCAACGTGGATAGCCAATATCGTTTATGTTAGAAAGAAGAATAGACAACTTCGTGTATGCGTTGACTTTCATAACTTGAACAACGCATGTCCAAAAGACGAATTTCCATCGCCTATCACTAAGATCATGGTCAATGCCACTACTGGACATGAAGCTCTGTCATTCATGGACAAATCATCGGGTTATAACCAAATTCAAATGGCTCTTGCAGATGAAGAGATGACAACCTTTCGAACTCCAAAAGGGAATATTGTTACAAGGTAATGCCTTTTGGATTGAAGAATGCTGGTGCCACCTATCAACGTGCCATGCAAAATATTTTCGATGATATGTTGCATAAACATGTCTAGTGCTATGTTAATGATTTCGTGGTCAAGTCTAAGAAAAGACAATATCATTTGGAAGATCTAAAAGTGGTCTTTGATCAACTAAGGATATGTCAGTTGAAAATGAACCATCTCAAGTGTGCATTTGGCGTCACCTTGGAAATGTTCCTCAGATTTGTTGTAAGACACTGAGGGATCGAGATAGATCAGTCAAAGATTGATGCCATTTAAAAAATGCCAAGGCCGAGAAACCTCTATGAGTTGAGAAGCCTTTAGGGTCGTTTGCCCTATATCTGGAGATTTATCTCCAACTTAGCCAGTCTATGTTAGCCTTTTCAAAGGTTAATCTAGAAGGGAGAAGACTTTGAATGGGATGAGACATTTCAGAATGCTTTTGAAAGCATTAAGAAGTACTTTCTTAATCCATATGTTTTAGATGCCTCTATAGCAAGAAAGTCGCTTATTACCTAAGCATGACTGTAAATGGAGCTGAGGTAAATTACTCTCCAATTGAAAAGATGTGTCTTGCTCTTTTCTTCCCTATTGACAAATCAAGGCACTACATGCAAGCTTTCACAGTGCACCTAGTAACAAAAGCTAACCCTATAAAGTACATCTTGTCAAGACCAATTATTTCTATATGCTTAGCCAAATAGGCAATCTTACTCTAGCAATATGACATTGTTTGTGTATCCCGAAAGGCAGTGAAAGGATAAGCATTAGCAGATTTCCTAGCAAATCACCCAATTCCATCAGACTGGAAGGTATGCGAAGATTTGCCTGATAAAGAAGTATTCTATGTGGAAATCATGGAGCTTGGGACCATGTACTTCGATGGTGCAATGAGAATGAATGGAGCAAGGGCAAGCATCATCTTTATCTCGCCCAAAAAATAAATGGCCCCTTATAGCTTCACACTCTGTGAGTTATGCTCGAACAATGTTGCTGAATACCAAACACTAATAATTTGTCTTCGACTGGCTATAGAGATTGGCATAACATATATAGAAATATATGGTGACTCAAAATTAATTATTAGTCAACTCTCGCTCGAGTACAATTTGAAGCACTAGGACTTGAAACCTTATTTTAGCTATGCAATGCAGATGATGGGGAAGTTTGATAGCATTATGCTGGAGCATGTTCCAAGGTCAGAAAATAAAAGGGCAGATGCGCTATCAAATTTTGCCATCGCCCTAACGATCTCAGATGATGTGACTATAAACATCTCACTTTATCAGAAGTGGATCGTGCCACCAACCGATGATGAACACCAAGAAATAAATATGATCTCCATTTTCGCCACTGAAGAGGAAGACTATCGATAGTCTATTATAGAATATCTTCAGCATGAGAAGCTTCCCACGGATCCCCAACATAGGGCTGATGTGCAAAGAACGGCCTCCCGATTCATCTATTATGATACCCTTTATCGTCGTTCTTATGAAGGTGTAACACCTCAGTCCTAAGATTTGGATCAGGATTTAGAATCCAGATTCAACACCTAATGGCCCCGACATTTCCCTGCATCCCCTGCGTCCCCTGCATCCCGGCCACGCCGCCACACCACTTTACTTGTCTTGAATTGCTTGTGAGAATGAAGATTGTCCCCACAAACCAACACATGTTCTTTCAGCATGTTTTGTCCTCACTCACATGCTTCCTAGGAAAATTCCTCAACATAGGATTGCTTCAAGCCAAGCATGCTTAACTTTGGATTTCTTATGATTGAGCCATCGAAAAGGAAGGTGCACCTTATTGGTATAGGTAGTAGCTATCAATTCTTTTAAGCCTTTTCTTAACCATGCCTTGTATAGCCTTAGGATCCTTCTCATTCGGATGTGGTTTAATTCATTCATGTACCTTTCCTGAACTTGGGCGTTAGATGCTCACCAGCTTCCACCTTGGTTCGTCCCCGAACCACATCTTACTGAGAGAGGTTTCGCTCTGATTCCATCTATAATGCCCCAGGCCCAAGATTCGAACCAGGATTTGGAATATGAATTCGACACCTAATGGCCTCGACATTCCCCTACATCCCCTGCGGCATGACCACACTACCTACTTGTCTTGAACTGTTTGTGAGAGTGAAGACTGTCCCCACAAACTAACAAGGGTCCTTTCAACATGCTTTGTCCTCACTCACATGCTTCCTAGGAAAATTCATAGGCCACCTAACATAGGATTACTCCAAGCCAAGCACGCTTAACTTTGAAGTTCCTATGATTGAGCCACCGAAAGGGAAGGTGCACCTTGTTGGTATAGGTAGTAGCTATCAATTCTTTTAAGTCTTTTCTTAACCATGCCTTGCATAGCATCGGGATCCCTCTCATTCGGGATGTGGTCTCGGTTCATTCATGTAACGCTAATATAATGCCCGAGTTAAGGAAGGGTACATGAATGAACCGAGACCACATTGGAATGAGAGGGATCTTGAGGCTATGCAAGGCATAGCTAAAAAAATGCTTAAAAGAATAGATAGCTACTACCTATACCAACAAGGTGCACATTTCTTTTCGATGTCTCAATCATAGGAACTCCAAAATTAAGCGTGCTTTCCTTGGAGCAATCCTATGTTGGGTGACCTTCTAGGAATTTTCTTAGGAAGCATGTGAGTGAGGACAAAGCATGCTGAAATGACCTATGTTGGTTTGTGGGGACAATCTTCACTCTCGCAAGCAGCTCAATACAAGTAGGTAGCGTGGTCAGGCCGTGGGGGATACGGGGGAATGTCGGGGCCATTATGTGCCGAATTTAGATTTCGATCCAAATCCTGGGCCTGGGGTGTTACATAAGGGTTGTTCCTTCGATGCCTTAGAAAAGAAGAGCAAATTAAGGCACTAAAAGAGGCACATTCAGGTGTTTGTGTCGCTCACCAGCGGGTTCAAAACTTTAGTTTCAATTAAAAAGGATGAGCTACTATTGGCCTACAATGATCCATGATTCAATGGAGTATGCAAAGAAGTGCAAAGCTTGTCAATTTCACACCACCTTCATACATCAACCGCCAAAGCCTCTCCATCCAATTGTTGCTTCATGGCATTTCGAAGCTTGGAGGCTCGACCTTGTTGGTCCAATAACACGTAAGTCATCAAGAGGACATTCTTATATTCTTGCAACGACAGATTACTTCCCAAGATGAGCCGAAGCAGTCGCATTAAGAGAAGCCAAGAAAGAAAATGTCGTGGACTTCATCTGAACTCATATTGTCTATCGATACGACATCCCGCATCGTATCGTGACCGATAACGGAAGGCAGTTTTCCAATAGCTTAATGGACAAGTTGTGTGAGAAGTTTAACTTCAAGCAGTTGATAGCTCTTAGAATGAGAGCTATTTAGGGGGTTTTAGTGAAGATTTTGTGACTTAAAAGCACTATTTTAGGTACTTTTGTACTTAGAAGCCTCTTTAAATTGATGACTTAGTAGTAAAAGAGTCCATTCTCATGTGAAAAGCACTTTTGAGCTTTTTAAGGCATAATATTACTTAAATGTGCTATTTGTGACTTATGCAGGCCAATTGTTGAAGGTAAAGATAGCTAAGTCTGGAAAATTCAACCTGTAATGCTAGAGCTTTGCTGTTGATGGAAAGTCAAGATTGCTGGAGCAATTGTTGTGTTTGATAAAGCATTATTAAAGCTGGAGCACTTACCTGAGATCAGTTACAGAAAACGCACGTGGGAATTATTTCATTAATTGACGTGGACAATTTATAACACCTGTACTGATTTAAACGAATGAGGTGCTGCCATTAGTCAAAAAGTGCCCACTCAGCCCTGATTTCATGAAATAGGAGAGGTATAAAGCCCTAACTTACCATTTTTGGGGGAGAGCTTGGGAGAGTAGACATTTTGGAGGGGCTGAAAATCGATAGAAGGAGAAGAATCCTTCTTGGGAGGTGATCCACTGCTGGAAAGGAGGGAATCCTACCATAAAGGAGCTGCCTAACACCATTTCTTGTCCATTTTCTCCTAGTTTCTACAGTACTTCTTTATTTTTCAGCATTTTGATATTAAAGACAGGATTTAGAATGTTATTTCAGACTTTTCTTACTGTTTTATTACTGTCATTTCTTGTAATTATGAACTAATCACCCCTTGGGTGAGGGATTAGGGGATTTATTGTTGATTCTTGCTGAATGAGATAGTATACTTGCATAATCTTCACTCCTATGCCTTGTGTGCTTCATTTTTAGCTTGGAATTGTCTGGCCAACTTATCTAAGCTGCGTTTTTCTTAAACTTGGGAAAGGGAGAGATGAACTGATTGCATGGCATAGCATTAGTTCTGATTAGGAGCATGCTCTAAGGTAATTGGGGACACTAGGGATAGTAACCCACCTAATGTTTGCAGTTATGGGCTTAATTTCAGAGGTTAATGGGAGTTAATCACTGATTCTCGGGAATTCTGGAAAGAATCCGCGAATTAACGTGCATTGAGTGTTGAAGCATGATATATGCTGTAGCATTTAGTTTGATGAAGCAAGATTTTACCCCTAATCCTGATCCCTTTTTACAGATTCTGTTTAGTCTCATTTTTCTTACTGTTTTTCCTGTTGTTACAGCATTTTAGTACCTTTTCACTCTTGTTCCTTAGTTCTTTTAATTTCATTGCACCACTTGATGTTTATTTCTTGTTACCTAACTAAAATCAACTTAGGCATTGCAAAAATCCACATAACTAATCCCTGAGGAGACGATATAAAAATACTTATCACTTGCTGCATTAGACTGTGTATACTTGCACATTTAGGAGTGTTTTCATTCTGAATTTGCAAACACTCTGCTAGGCAACAGCAGTACAAGTCATCTATGTACAATGCTGCAACAAATGGGTTAGCATAAGCATTCAATAACACTTTATGCAACTTGTTGAAAAAAGTAGTCTCTAAGACAAAAAGATACTTGCAGGAAAAAATAGGTGAAGCCTTATGGGCTTATCGAACTACACATTGCACCCCAACAACATTCACGCCTTATTCCCTTAATCTATGGGGAAGTTGTGCTCCCATTGGAAAGGAAATTTTCATCACTTACAATAGTTGTACAAGAAAGGTTGACTATAGAGGACATTGCAAGATTGCATCTTCAAGAGTTAGAAGCACTGGATGAAAGAAGATTAGATGCTCAACAAGCGCTAGAGTGCTACTAGGTGAGAATGACCAAAGCGTTCGATAAAAATCTTAGGCCTAGGTCATTTCAAGTCGGCAATCTAGTGCTAGCTGTTCGAAGACCCATCATCACGACGCGACATAACATGGAATAAAATCACTCCTAAATGGGATGGACTCTACATCGTCAACGAAGTCTACACAAACAAAACTTACAAAATTATGGATAAAGATGGCTTATCGATTATCGATGAAGAAGACGAAGAAATCAGTCTTAGTGATCCTTAATCAATACGAAATGGACCGGAACAGTCCCTAAATTACCACAAACATCTGCAGTGACATTAAACTACGAAATTACTCAATCACTACTCAAGTTGATATCTTCAATTATTGCAATCTATGTCTTTTTAAAAGACGAGACATGGTCATGTACTCAATTAAAAGATGTGACATAATGATTAATAAATCCTATGTTCATCTTATATATTAAAAAAAAAAACAAAAAGTAACGTGATTGTAAATTCTTTCTCTTGTAAATGTTAGTTCATTGTAAATCCATCATCCACATGTACAAAAGCAATGAATTCCATGAAAATATTTTCTAAATTCATTGCGTAAATATTCTTTCTGTAACAAAAGACACACGCAGAAAATGTCGTCATCTGCTCCAAAATTATCCAAGTGAAGAAGTTTTTCAAAGGACCTACTGCGGAGGACCGTCGCGGAGAACTGTTGTGGGGAAGTGTTCCAGGCAATTGTGTAAGTCCGCTGGTAAGCTTTACCCTTGCTTCCTTCCCTCCTTGCCTAAGAAGAATCAAATCACGAAGATAAGATTTGCTGCAAGAAGACGACATAACAACTATAATAACGCTACTTTATTAAAGAGAGAAACGACATTATAGAAATTCCTCAAACATCATCACATCCACATCCACCATTTCTTCACCATCTGACAACTTCACCTTCTTTTTCAAATTTCAATTTTGTTTTTATATATTTTGTCTTTATGTAATAAATATTATAGACTAGGCTTTTTGACTTTTTATTTTTAGACTTTTAGACTTTTTATTTTTGTCTCTACCTTTTATATAGCCGCATTTTAAGTTTTAGTTTTTATAATAATGCAGATTGAACCAAACAGGGTTTTGTCTAGTCGGTTCATCTTTATCTTTTAATTTCCTGTATTTAGTTTAGATTTGGAATCTGGGGTCTATAAATAGATTTCCAAGTTGTATTCTAAGGCAAGAGTGAATAAGCTAGCAAAAGAGAAGTCACATACTCCCTAAAGCTTACCTATTCACGAACACT
The DNA here is from genome assembly GCA_033996785.1 of Trichosanthes truncata. Classification (NCBI taxonomy): domain Eukaryota; kingdom Viridiplantae; phylum Streptophyta; class Magnoliopsida; order Cucurbitales; family Cucurbitaceae; genus Trichosanthes; species Trichosanthes truncata. The sequence goes on from JAWPNB010000009.1 coordinate 33,354,090, forward strand.
TGTCATCCGCAAAGATCCTAATTCTCCTACTCAATTGGTTGTCGGATCTTCGTCAAACTTCATTGACGCGGTGACCCCTTCACCTCGTTTTACTCCAAAACCGGTAACCACCGACTATTTTCAAAAATCTCATGTAACCCATGAAATCCCTATTGAACCTGAATGGGATTCAGAAAGTTTTGCTGAGATTACTTTCAATGTTTACTTAGGCAATTTCAACTCCATGCCCGACTATTTATTCAAAACCAAAACTTTTTATGAGTTGATTCTCATCTACTTGAAGTCTACAGAAGTTGCTCATATACCAGATCGAAAAAATCCATCGATAGTGCCCTACTCAAAACTCCAGATTTTTAGGATTCTCACTCCGTAGAAATGGAACTTGAAAATCTATACAGAGAAACAATTTTCAATCAGGTTTAAAATTAATTAATTTGAGATTAAGTGTAACGCCCCCAAAATTTAGTCTATTCTAGGGGACATTACTAATCTTACAACCATTATGTTGCAAAAATTTCGGCAGCATAACAGATAACTACAAGTTACCAAAAAAATTTCTAGTACCTGATAGACAAAAGATCATACTTCTATAGCCAAATAACTAGATAACCATCCAAACTCCAACCTCATACTAGTAAAGGTTCAGAATTAGTTGACAACCGAAGCAAAACAAAACTAAACTTCCTCAGTCTTCTTCGAACAATTCAATCTTTAAAAGACAAAGCAACCTAACGAATCTATTACAAGCTCTAACTCAAAAGTAAATCACCAAAAAAAAAAAAAAAGCTCCAACTCAGATAAGAGAGACATAACCTACCAATAAAACTCAAACCTAATAGAACAAGCCTCACCAACCTATAATTCAAACTATCCAATAAGTTTATAAGTCTACACAAAAGAGAAAAGAAACAACAGTACTAAAACATAAGCTCATATCACTGTAAATATAAATCAAATACACTAAACTCAACTAGACGACTACTAGACGAATCAGAATCCAACTATGGTCTTTCTCCTCTCATGCCTCCTCTTCAGCATCACCAAGGTTATAGTATTCGCCGACACTTGCAAAACCTGGTGGTGAGTCAGTACATAACACGTACTGGTAAGTAACTCACACCCAAAGAGCCACAAAGCAGCATACAAGGAAAACAACATGCTTACAAATATCATGCTTTCCACAACGAGGTAGAACATACATCTCATACAAGCATCACATACATCATGCTTAATTTACGAATCGTATTCACACATGTACCATGCTCGACTCATGCCTATGGAACCACTGCCCAAGCTCAACAAGCTCACTCAAACTCAACTGAGTCACTCAATCCACTCATGTTTAGCCCTCACAAGCTACCTGAGACTGATTCCTTCGAGACACGCCGACCCCTGACCATTTTCACCCAAGGCCTCAACGATTCTCTATGGTGCTCAACGTTTGATCCTTGACCATTTTAACCCCAGGCCTATAACTGTGCATCGCTCCCTTGACCATTTTTACCCAAGGCAAACGATTACTTAACCACATCGACCCTTGACCATTTTTACTCAAGGCCTCGATGTCTAACAACGTATTGACCCTTGACCATTTTTACCCAAGGCCTCAATACTTGCCTCAAGACTCATCTCCTCGACCCTTGATATCCATCTCATATCCTTTCATCACAATACTAGTCCTCGACCATTTATACTCAAGACCCTAGCATCCTCTTTTATCATAACTCAAGGATCGCTGACCTCACAGGTTCACAACAATCCAGAATGCAGTCATAAACATGTTTTCTAGACCATGCTTACAACCCACTTTCCTCAGGATCATGCTTTCAACATGAACATCATAGATAGCATCGCACAATCTCAAGCAGTCTCAACATTCAACATGCTTCAAACCACAAGGGTAAATAACTTAACTTCACAACAACTTACACATATCAGAACATATAACTCATAACAGATCATGGAGAGATACGTAAAATCACATAACAACATCACAAGAAAACATACAGCATGCTTCACACATTCAAACTGTAAACCCGGAGTTCTTCCTTGAAACTTCTTAAAATTAAAAGGGAAAGAAGGAAAGTCGGTTGGTATATTGTTAAAAAAAAAAAGAAAGAGAAGAAGAAACTAAAACAAAAGAGAAATGGGAAGGGGAAGGTTATGTTTTGGTTTAAAAAAAAAAAAAAAAAAAAAAAAAAAAAAAAGAAAGAAATTGGAAAGATGGGAATTTCCACCCACCGCCAAGAGTTTTTTATATACCTCTCTCACACACTTTCACCCAAATTAGAGTCTCATTTACCAAAGGAAAACAGAGGGTTCTTCGTGGGAGAGAATAAGAGAAAGAAGAAGGTGATGTTGGAGTTGTAATTGAAGAAGAAAAGGAGGGAAGATCAATCCAAGTTGCATGGAAGATTTCGTGTTCAACCCTGACTACCTCTGATATTTGGAACGTTTTGAGCTCCACAAGAGATATTAAGATGTGAGATTTGATTTCCTTGAAAGTTAACTCATTTTAGAACAATTTTCGTGAAGGAAGCTCAAGCAAAATCCGAAGTTATGTTATGGGTTTTTGAAGGGGAAGTCAGAGGAGTGTTTGTGCTGTCAAATCCGGGGAACCTTTGGTTTTTGGGATATGCTGATCTGTAGACTTCGAATTAGTAGCTGTATTAGGTATGGATGGGAATCTGATTTAATTTCCTATAACTTTAATGAAGAAGTCGTGGTTAGAAATTGATTGGAAGTTGCTTTAAATTCCAGGTTAGTTTCGGGTTGCAGCAGGAAAACAGTTCTGGTTTAGCATAAACGTGTTTGGGGAAAATGGATTTCAAGGTAGTTACAGACACATCCTTTAGGAATTTCGATTTCACTCCTTCAGATAAGTTTTAGAGGGTTCAAAAAGGAAGAGTTTAGTATAAAGAACATCATTTTTGAGCAAGTAATGGAAAAGTTATAGGTGTGTGAGTTTAGGGTATAAAATCTGTAAAGTGCAGGAATTAGATGGGAGGGTTTTTGCAATCCTAAACCTTAAATTCATGAGGCCAAGATTCTAATGCTTGGTTTTGTTTATTTGGTAGGCCAAGAAGGAATAGGACAAATTTACGGACTGAGAATCTAATATTAACGCTGTGAGTGACAAAATGAATTCTGAAAATAAATTCTATGCTTGAACTTGTGTTCATGAAAAGAAAAGACTTCCTAAGAATGATGTAGCTTAAAGATTTATGGTCTCTTGAACACGTATTCATAAGCATATATGATTTCCTAAAATTGATTTAAATTGTTCGTTGTGAGCATATGTTTACTGATTTTCTGAAACTAGAAGAAATACCTTAATTCCAAGTCTACATGTGTTAGCAAGAACTGTTAAAGGTTTTCATGTGTTTCTCTGAGACCTGAATGAGTTAATGGTTGAGATACTGAGCCCGAGGTTGTATAGTACCGTGTGCACACAGGTCATTTTCTGTTGTCGACGTTGAGTGTACTCCGTGACAACAATGCTGTCATGAGTGCTGGGTGAGCCCCACTACGACAAAGACGATGGGAGTGCTGGGCGGGCCCCACTACATCGTAGAATGAACATTGATTGTACTGGGCGAGTCTTACACAACTAATTTGTCATATGTTTAAAATGGTTAATATTTTTGACACACTTGCTGGACTCCTGTAAAAGCTGTTGATGTTATATGTTATGATTTACGAGTTAATAGTTTTAAACTCAGTCACTCACTGAGCTTCCCAGCTCATTCTTTCAATATTTTCCAACTTTTCAGGTAGAGATCGAGCTCCCGGTGCCTGAGATCCTGCCACAGCCTGCTGAACGCTCTACGAGTATGATATTTTTGTATGTGGATGGTGTAGTATAGCAAGTCTGCTCGTATTGTACATAACTTAATAGGGATGTGTAGTTATGTTGTATATGGAACTAGTGGTCTTGGGTGTATAAAGCACGTCTGGTCGTGTTTGGCTTGTTCAAGTTAGGTTTAACCAGAACCGCCCCGTAGGTATGTGTAATAAGATTCCTAGTTTCTGCTGTGTGGTATGTATAGTATCTCGTATACAGGTATGGATTGTTTATCAGGAATTAAAAGGGTCATAGGTATCGTTAAGTAGTGAAACGATGCCTGTTGGCTTCACGCCATCTTCCGGGCTAAGTTAGCAGGTGGTTCGGGAGGGGGTGTGACACAAACAGACTCATCAGGTAGAATTCTACTTACAAAATATATTAAAGCACTCCTAAAGCCAGCCGACAAGGTTCCTAAATAATATAGGCAAGAGTTAGACGCTAGAACCCCATTTGGGACCCTTATTCGAATTTGGAAGTGGATGTTCTTACCTAAAGAGAACTTTGAGCTTTACTCGAATACTCCATATTAAGCTCAATCTACAAACGCAAGTTTACAAGAATTAGAAATTAATCTAATGCATCTTATTTTAGTTCGAAGGATTTAAAGACTTGCAGAAACTTATTGGAACTTACTGAACTACTCCAAATGAGCTCGAATTACTGTTGGTTGGTGTTCGAGAGTGTTCGAATCAACCTAAAACTGCAACGCAAGGTTCCTACACTTTAGGACCTAAGCCACAACACTTAAAGTGATTTGCAAAAAGTCCAAAACATGATAAAACTTACCCAACAGTGCCAAATCGACTAAAACTCTATTGTAAATCCCGTTTTTTGACAGTAAATGGCTTCGAATGTGGACTATTCGGAGTCCAAACAAGCTAAATTCGCAAATAAGAGATGTTTAAGGCATGGATAATTCAAAATTAAAGTCGATTAGGCATGGGTAAGTGACAAACCTCATTAAACAAGAAGGAAATCACGTTGGTCTACTGTAAATCCCATTTTTTGCAGAAAACTGCTTCAAAAGTGGGCTGTTTTGAATCCAAACAAGATAAAATTACAAATCAAAGGTACTTAGGGTATGGGTAATCCAAAGCTAACGTCGATTGGGCATGGATATGCAACATACCTCGTCGAAACGAAGGAGAACGCGTGGGTTTTGCTTTGCCAGTGTCTAGAGGCGGGCCTTTTGCACTGCCATCGTCCGGGGTACTAGGTTGTTGTGCTTTGTCGTTGGAAGGGCTGCCGGAGAAGGGGTTTCACGAGGGAGGGGCAGCTGCTTGAGATTTCACCAAAAATGAGATGGGGGATAGAAGAAGAAGAAAATTTGGGCTAGGATTTACTTTACCCTTTTTTTTTGTTTTCGAATTTCTCTAATTCTCCAAATCAATAAAGTGCTTAAACAATTAAAGGAGAGGGGAAATTTTCTAATCTCTCAATTTCCAAAATTCTATTCTTTACCAAAATAAAACTCCAAATAAGGAAGCTAAAAGATTTGGGTTGAAATTTACTTAATAGAGGATTTGGATTCTTTTTGAACTAAGATCTAACATTAAATTCTCGAACTGTGGAATTAAAGATTGAATTAAAAATAATTTTCTCCAAAATTATGGAAACTTAATTTATCGAACATAGAGATTAACTTAAAATTCTAATTTTCCAAATTAGAATTGTAACTTACGACTAAGCCTAATCACTTCTAAAATAGGCTAATTTAGAACGTGGGGCGTTACATTAAGAGCCAAAAGGCCAACCAAGACAAATTTACATTGAGAGAGAAACAATCAAAGGATAAATATTAGAGATTGTTTAAACCCCAAATTGAATAAAATAGTATAATTAAATTTCTTTTTGAAATCTCGTGTGAATAGTAGGTTTTAGAAGTATGGGTCTAGAAAGTCTAAGTTTAGGAAAAATGTATTTGGGGTTCAACTTTATGAAGTCTGATTTTAGATAGCATGTGTTGGAAATTTAAATTATTTATAATCTATTAATTTATATTCACTTGTTGGAATTAATTCTGACTAGTTCATCAAATAATGTATCATATTTACACAATATTTGTAGAATTAATCTCTTACAACAAGCATAAACACCGTTTTGTTTTCGTAAAAATATGACAAAATTATCATACATAACGAAACACAGTAGTATTTGATTTCCAGCAATCTTATTGTTGAACATATTATTCATTTGTTATTCATGGACATTTAATGAAACCGTGAACAAAACGGCTCCTTGGGGCGCGGGTTTGGCTTCACAAGCTTGGGTTTAGGTAGCCAAGGGGTTCAATTGGAGGGTTTAGACCTTTTTGTTTGTGATGTAAGTTTAAAAAGCCTGGATTTAGGAAAATTTTTATTTAAGGTGTAGGTATTGAAAAAGAAATTTTGTCCAATCAAAATACATGACATCATTATTTATAAATTAATGGAAAATTTTTATATTATTAAATTTGAGACCAATTATAAATTGACATGCATCCCACGTTAAATTTGAAGACAAAAATTAAAAAATCCTAAATAATGTCACATGTATTCATCATAACTATAAGTAAGCCTAGGATGGTCAAACTTGGTCATATGGTATTTAGGATCAAGTTCAATAAGTCCAAAAAGTTCATTAAATGGCAATTTTGCCCAAAGTCCATGCTCAAAACATTAGGCCCAACGCCAACGAAGTCCACGCCCAACAGTTATGCCCAAAGCTGACAAACTAAAGTCCATATGATTAGGCCAAAAGCCAACAAAGCACAAGTCTAAATGGTTGGGCTTGAAAACCATCAAAGCCCAAACACACAATATACCCATGGAAAGTTCTAGAAATAGAAAAGTTATCTCTCATTTCGAACGTTCAAAAAATTTAAAATTCAAAGAATTCAGAGAAAACTCCGCAAAAATTGAAGCTTTTGTAGAATCTTTTTGAAAACAATTAGAGGACTAAAGACTTTGAAGATCCGAAAACTTCGAAAATCAAATATAACTTTGAAGAACTTAAGATATTTAGACGCCAATTGACTCTTCATGAAGTTGAAGCTTCAATATGAAGAATAAGATGCAAAACCTTTGAGTCAAATTTCATTCGAAGAACAAGCTGCAAAGTTCTTGAGAAAAAATTTGCATTTGAGAACAAGCTTCAAAGGCCTTAGGACAATTTTACATTTGAGAGAAAAAGAATCAAATAATAAATATTAGAGATTGTACAAACCCCAAATTTAATAAAATAGTATAATTAAATTTCTTTTTGAAATCTCGTATAAATGGTAAGTTTTAGAAGCATGGGTCTAGAAAGTCTAGGTTTAAAAAAAATTGTATTTGGGGTTTAACTTTAGGAAGTCTGAGTTTAGATAGCTTTGTGTTGGAAAAGTAAATTATTTATAATCAATTAATTTGTATGCACTTGTTGGAATTAATTTTGATTAGTTTACTAAAAAAATGTATCATATTTACACAGTATTTGTAGGATTAATCTCTTGCTACAAGCATAAACACCATTTATTTCTATGAAAATATGACAACAATCTCATGCATAACAAGACACAGTAGTATTTGATTTCAAGCAATATTATTGTTGGACATATTGTTCCTAGGCATTTATTATTATGGACTATTAATGAAACCTTGAACCTGTTGGGTTTTGTGTCCTAAAACTCGTGGTTTTGTAAACTGAATGTATATTCTATTTTACTATAAAGATGTTATTGAGGTTTATTCAGTAAATGTGTTATTGAATAAAATGAATTGTGTATTCTATAACACAAATCCAATGAACTAAGAACCCTTGGCTATAGTATGTATACTTGAACTTTATGTATGACATAAAAGTGGATCAAGTTCGAGTAATAGCCAAAATGGTCTATAGTATAAGGATAAGGCTGGGTACCTTATTTTGGGGACACTATGGACGCGACCCACTTTGTATAGTACTAACGATGTGATCCTGAATCGTTCATGTGGAGACATGCGAGTGGGGGCGTCCTATGCAAAGAGTTTGTATAAGATCGGACCGCGAAATAGTCACTTAGACTTTATAACTCCGTTTACTGTCTTAACTGACTATATTCATACGATGACCTAGGTAACTCGATCTTATCCTGAGCGTGCTATGAACTCCTGTTTATTCGGGATTATCTTTAGATTTGCATGGGTGAGAGTGGCCCGAGATCAACGACTCAATAAGCCTCCTATTTTGGGGATAAGACCGGGTAGATAGTTGGAAACATAGTCATACGACATGGAATTCACTCCTACCCGCTTTAGGACGTTGTTCCCTTAAGTGCTTACTCTAGATCTTGAACAATGGGCCCACCCTCTCATTGGCTCGAGAGGGATTCGGTTAACGATTTATTTGACCCAGCTGTAATTATGAACGACCTGTGAAGGATAGACTTACTAATCATGGTTATATCGAGTGGATATAAATATATCTACAGTGAGGAAAGTGCAGCCACTGGGCTTTAGTGGAATGTCCCGGTGGTTAACGAATGTTGATTAGCTAGGCTAAAGAGTTTGGCTGGTTAAATCTCGTATCGTTGGAGCTCATGATCTGTAGGTCCATTAGGTTCCCATTACTAGCTCAGACTAAGCCTTGTAACAATTTGAGAGAAAAGAATTTGAAATGTTCAAATTCGATTTTTGGAGAAAATGTTAATTATATGATATACTTTACGTTTCATAGCTTAATTATGAATTAAACTATGATAAAGAAGATGTGGACATATTTAAATTTGATTTAAATATTGGTTCGGTTTAAAACATGAATAGGGATTCATGTTCAAGCATTTGATTTAAGAAATCGGGATTGGTCCAATTATTTAATTTGATATCTGATAATAAATTAAATAATTTCACAATTAATTAAATTGTTTAATTAATTAAAAATTGATTTTAATTTAAAATTAATTTTATATTAATTTTGAATTAAAGAAGCTTGGCAATTACTCATGTGTTGGCTTCTTCTTGAAGCTTAAAGAAGCTTGGCAATCACTCATGTGTTGGCTTCTTCTTGAAGCTTAAAGAAGCTTGTGGCCAACTCCTCTTTTAATTACTCATGTGTTGGCTTCTTCAAAAAGCTTAAAGAAGCTTGTGGTTTACTATATATAGAGAAGAAACACAATGGGTAAGTAGATTTTTGAAGAAAAATTCTCTAGCCCTTGGTTTTAGACCTTTACTCATTCTTCTCCCAATTTCTCTCAATCAAAGATCCCACAATCTGTTCTAAGGCCTGAGGATAGTAGGGAAGACTCTAGAGGAGGTCCACAACTGGTTTGTGTTCAAAGAAAGCCCACGGATTAAGAGAATTTTGAGCTACAAAGGTATGTGTTCTTATTCTTTGTTTTTCTAGTTTTGAGCATATTTTTTTTGTATGATAAAATTGATCAAATTAGAGTGCTTAAGATCCAAAATTGCTTCCTTATTCTTAATATTAACTCCTTCAATTGGTATCAGAACAATTTTAAGCACTCAATTTGATTCAATTTGAGTTTGGTGGGTATGTTTTTGAAATCGAATTTTCTGGGCGTCCAAAGTGATACTTTCGGCTTTGGCATCAAAATTGAGTTTCAATTTGTAGTCCGTTTTGTAATTTCCTGAGCGTGTATGAGCTTTAATGTGTGAAGAAGAGTCTGTAAAATTTTCGAGTCATTTCGAGTCCAGGAAGGCCTTCAATTTGAAGAGAGAACCTCGAAAGGTCAAGCTGGAAAACAGAGCAGAAGCTGCTGTTTTTTTTTCAGCAAAAACCGGTTCACGCAGAGGTTGAAGAAGCGGTCTGGTTCGGTCTCTTTTAGTCCGGTTCGGGCTTGGTTCGGACCGGTTCCTCACTCTCCAGCCTCTTGGGGTTTGGTTCAGCCTTGGTTTGGTTCGGTTCATGTAAGTTTGGAACCGGTTTTGCCCGTTTTGAAGCTGTCTGGTCCGGTTCAGGTGGGTTCAGTCCGGTTCTGCTGTATTGAAGCTCGGTTCTGCTATTTTTTTGGCCGGTTCAATCTTTTTCAAGCTGGTTCGGGGCGGTTCAAAGTGTTCGGAAGCATCTCAACCTAGTTATTAAATTATTCTTGTAATAATTTAGTTGTGTTGCGTGCCCGTGATGCCAAAACCAGTTCACTTTAGTGTGTTTAATTAATTATGCATTGTGAATGTATGTTTTAATTAAATCTCTGTTTGAATGTTCATAAAGTATGCCATATAGATTTTAAAATCTCACCATAGAAAGCATGCTCCATGCATTGAAAGTATGTTATAAGTGTTATAATATATAGTATGCATGTTTGGGGTTTCATGAAAATTAATATAACAGTTATATTAATTTATGAAACAAATGTTATATGTTTTAATTATAAATTAATATAAGTGTTATATTAATTAATAATTAAACATACAACATAAAGTTGCCTTAGTAGAATATAATTGTTATGTTCAATGTTAGAAGCATGTTATAGGTTGTCTCTTTTTATAATTGTTATAAAATGAGATAGACACTTAAAATCTATAACAAAGATAAAGGCATGCTCATTTAGGATTAACAAATGTCGTGCAACCCTTCCTCAACAACCTCTCAGCCTTTAGGGCTGAAATCATACTCATAGGCATATTCTTCCTTTCTCCCCTGAAAACTACTTCAGCCAAACCTGGTTTCCTGAAAATTACTTCCTTCCTATGGCAATCCATGGAAGCATAATGAGTGAATAAGAAATCCATCCCTAAGATTACGTCTAACACCAACTCTAGTGGAAGAAGATCCACTATCATACTGAGACCTTCTACTAAGACCTCACAATCCCGTAACACTTCATTGACTAGTAAAGCATCACCAACTGGAGTGTATATAACTAACTTCTCAAATAAAGGCTCTAGCTTCTTATTTAGCTTAGTTAGGAACATGCTAAAAACAAAAGAATGCGTAGCACCTGGATCTATTAAAACACGTGTAGGTACATTACAAACAAGAAGCGTACCAGTAATAACATCTGGTGCATCCTCTGCTTCTTGCTGAGTCATAGCGTAAACCTTTCCCTGCTGCCTAGGTCTCCCTACAACTCCCTTCTGTCTAGCACCGCTGGTGCCTTCTCCAGCAGCTACTGGAACCCTCGGCTGCTCAACAGTCTGGGACTCAACTCCCTGGTCTCTCTGTGCCACCCCTCTTAGCTGTGGACAGTCTCTCTTGAAATGCCCTGGTTGTCCGCACTGATAGCACACACCGGCACCAACAAGACAATGGCCCCGATGATTCTTACCACAATTCGTACATGGGGTTCTCCTCGTCACACTGGCAATAGACTCTTGCCCTGCCTGCGGTCTTGTTACAAATCTAGCAGACTGATTGGGTGTTCTCTGACTCTGCCTCTGATAGGTACTACCCACACTCGTCTGCCTCGATGCCTGGCCACCAGATCGGTTCTTAAAGTCCTGACGACTTGAAACATTCACCCCAGGTGTGAACCTTCGCTGCTCACGACCTCGGAAGCTACTAGCCGTCGAAGCCCCACGACTAGGCTCCACTACAGACTTCTCTTCTACTATACTCTGCTCCACACGTAGGGCAGTCTCTACTAGCTGGGAAAAGTCCGTCCATTTTGCGATAGCTGTGACCGGGGTACGTATCTCAAAGCGTAACCCTCTTTCAAATCTTCGACACCTGTCACTCTCAGATGCCACAATTACATCAGCATACCGTGACAGCTCGGTATACTTCCTCTCGTACTCGGCCACTGAAAGCGACCCTTGCTTCAATTTTAAGAACTCATCCCTCTTTGCTTCACGATACGTGATAGGGTAATACTTGTCTTCGAATATGCCTCTGAAAGAATTCCAATCCATGGTACGTGCATCATTACGCCTGGCTAGTATCGATTTCCACCATCCCTCTGCCTCCTTCTGTAGCAGAAATGTGGCCAACTTGACCTTTCGCTCCTCAGGACAAGTCATCACATCAAAGCATTTCTCCAGCATATTCAACCAAACCTCGGCGTCAGCTGGGTCTGTGGAACCCTCGAACACTGTGGCTCCTAATTTCTTTAAGCGTTTTATTCCATATGCTTTTTCTAGATCACTTGGTCCTACTCTCTCTGGCCTACCTACCTCCTGTGAGGAACTAGCATGCTGCTCGTTTCCTGCCCCAGTCTGAACTCTCGGGGTGCTAGATCCCCTTTCAGATTGACCTTGGGTAGGATCCCGCGTCCCGTCCTGATCCTGCCTGCGTCGTCTGCTTGTACGTGGTGGCATGACTCCTATAACATATCAACATGTCAGACATGCTATGGATACTTAACTCAAATGTACAATACTAAACTTCTATTCATATTCTAGTCCTGACCAGACTTACTCTTGTCCTTACTTGGACCATGCTTTACTAGTTCTATCTGAACTAACTCATTAACATGCTCTCTATTTCCTAATTTTTCCTTAGAGCTAACTCGCTCTATCCCGTTTCCCATGGAGCTAACTGCTCTGATACCAAGTTGTCACACCCCCTCCCGAAACACCTGTTATCTTAGCCCGGAGGAAGGCGTGAAGCCAACAGACATCGTTTCCTCCCTAACGATACCTGTGACCCTGTTGTACCTGATAAACATACTATACTTGAAGTATAAGTTACTCAAACACAACACAGCGGAATCTTGGTAAACGTTACCAAGTATACATATAGGGCGGTTCTGGTAAAAACCCCTGTGGAACAACCAACACGGCTAGGGGTACTACAACTCAATATATCACGAACCAAGATTTACATAACCAAGACCCCTAGCTTCATTCACGCACCTAATTACACATCCCTACAAAGTTATGTACATTACGAGCAGACTTGCTATACTACACCATCCACATACAAAGTATCAGACTCGTAGAGCTTCTAGCAGGCTGTGGCAGGATCTCAGGCACCGGGAGCTCGATCTCTACCTGAAAGGTTGGAAAACATTGAAAGAATGAGCTGGGAAGCTCAGTGAGTGACAAAATGAATTCTGAAAATAAATTCTATGCTTGAACTTGTGTTCATAAAAAGAAAAGACTTCCTAAGCATGATGTAGCTTAAAGATTTATGGTCTCTTGAGCACGTATTCATAAGCATGTATGGTTTCCTAAAAATGATTTAAATTGTTCATTTTGAGCATATGTTTACTGGTTTTTCTGAAACTAGAGGAAATACCTTAATTCTAAGTCTACATGTGTTAGCAAGAACTGTTAAAGGTTTTCATGTGTTTCTCTGAGACCTGAATGAGTTAATGGTTGAGATACTGAGCCCGAGGTTGTATAGTACCGTGTGCACACAGGTCATTTTCTGTTGTCGACGTTGAGTGTACTCCGTGACAACAATGCTGTCGTGAGTGCTGGGCGAGCCCCACTACGACAAAGACGATGGGAGTGCTGGGCGGGCCCCACTACATCGTAGAATGAGCGTTGATTGTACTGGGCGAGGCTTACACAACTAGTTGTCATATGTTTAAAATGATTAATATTTTTGACACACTTGCTGGACTTCTGTAAAAGCTATTGATGTTATATGTTATGATTTACGAGTTAATAGTTTTGAACTCAGTCACTCACTGAGCTTCCCAGCTCATTCTTTCAATGTTTCCCAACCTTTCAGGTAGAGATCGAGCTCCCGGTTCCTGAGATCCTGCCACAGCCTGCTAGAAGCTCTACGAGTCTGATATTTTGTATGTGGATGGTGTAGTATAGCAAGTCTGCTCGTAATGTACATAACTTTGTAGGGATGTGTAATTAGGTGCGTGAATGAAGCTAGGGGTCTTGGTTATGTAAATCTTGGTTCGTGATATATTGAGTTGTAGTACCCCTAGCCGTGTTGGTTGTTCCACAGGGGTCTTTACCAGAACCGCCTTATATGTATACTTGGTAACGTTTACCAAGATTCCGCTGTGTTGTGTTTGAGTAACTTATACTTCAAGTATAGTATGTTTATCAGGTACAACAGGGTCACAGGTATCGTTAGGGAGGAAACGATGTCTGTTGGCTTCACGCCTTCCTCCGGACTAAGATAACAGGTGTTTCTGGAGGTGGTGTGACAAGAGGTGTACAAATATGTTCTGCTGAACTTGAAAACAACTTATATGTGTTAAGACCAACAGAGGTAAAAGCTATTTTGAGCACTAAGATGTTTAAAATGTTGGGTTTTGTGTCCTAAAACTCTTGGTTTTGTAAACTGAATGTATATTCTATTTTACTATAAAGATGTTATTGAGGTTTATTCAGTAAATGTGTTATTGAATAAAGTGAATTGTTTATTCTATAACCCAAATCCAATGAATTAAGAACCCTTGGCTATAGTATGTATACTTGAACTTTATGTATGACATAAAAGTGGATCAAGTTCTAGTAATAGCCAAAATGGTCTATAGTATAAGGATAAGGCTGGGTACCTTATTATGGGGACACTATGGACGCGGCCCACTTTGTATAGTACTAACGATGTGATCCTGAATCATTCATGTGGAGACATGCGAGTGGGGGCATCCTATGCAAAGAGTTTGTATAAGACCGGACCGCAAAATAGTCACTTAGACTTTATAACTCCGTTTACTTTTTTAACTGACTATATTCATACAATGACCTAGGTAACTCAATCTTAATCATGAGCGTGCTATGAACTCCTGTTTATTTGGGATTATCCTTAGATTCGCATGGGTGAGAGTGGCCCAAGATCGCCGACTCAATAAGCCTCCCATTTTGGGGATAAGACTGGATAGATAGTTGGGAACATAGTCATGCGAGATGGAATTCACTCCTACCTGCTTGAAGGATTAGTAGAGAGGTTGTTCCCTTAAGTGCTGACTCCGGGTCTTGAACAATGGGCCCACCCTCTCATTGGCCCGAGAGGGATTCAGTTTGTTGGTTGGACGACAAACCAATTGTTCATTAGAGGATCAGTGGGACTTAAGGAACAAGAAGTAATTACAGGGGTAAAATGGGTTATTTGACCCAGCTGTAATTACGAACGACCTGTGAAGGATCGACTTACTAATCATGGTTATATCGAGTGGACAGAAATATATCTACAGTGAGGAGAGTGCAGCCACTGGGCTTTAGTGGAGTATCCCGGTGGTTAACGAATGTTGATTAGCTAGGCTAAAGAGTTTGGCAGTTTAATCTCGTATCGTTGGAGCTCATGATCTGTAGGTCCATTAGGTCCCCTTACTAGCTCAAACTAAGCATTGGAATAATTTGAGAGAAAAGAATTTGAATTGTTCAAATTCGGTTTTGGGAGTAAACGTTAATTATATGCGATATACTTAACGTACTATAAATTAATTATGAATTAAAACCACAAGGAAGAGAGAGGAACATATTTAAATGTGATTTAAATATTTGTTCGGTTTAATACGTGAATAGTGATTCATGTACAAACGATTGGTCATAAAAGAGAGAGATTGGTCTAATTATTTAATTAATATTTTATATTAAATTAAATAGTTAAATGGTTTAATTAATTAATCAAGTTTTTTTAAATTAATTTTGATTTAATTGAAACTTGACTAATCCTATCCAATGATGTGTTGACTTCCATAGGAAGCCAAGTGTTGTCTTCCATAGGAAGCCTAATGAAGTTTGATTAGTGCCTATAAATGGGATGAAACACAAAAAGGATTGTGTGAATTTCTTTGATAGTGTTTTTTTAAAAACTGTCTTGAGCTCTCTTCCTTCTCTCTAAAAATTCTCTTAACAAAGGATCCCACAATCTATTCCAAGGGCTGAGAATAGTGGGGAAGACTCTAGTGGTGGTCCAAGTAGTGTTGGTGATCAAAGATTTGCAGAGAATTTGGAGAATTTGAGCTACAAAGGTATGTGTTCATACTTTCTAGTTTTTTCCAGTTTTGAGCATGTTTTTGTTTGGTTAAATTGATGTACTTTGAGTGCTCGAGATCCGAAATTTATTTTGCTTTCTTAATATTAACTCTTTCAATTGGTATCAGAGCAATTTTGAGCACTCAATTTGATTCAATTTGAGCTTGGTGGGTATGTTTTTGAAATCGAATTTTCTGGGCGTCTAAAGTGGTACTTTTGGTTTTGGCATCAAAATTGAGTTTTAATTTGTAGTCCGTTTTGTAATTGCCCAAGCGTGTATGGGCTTTAATGTGTGAAGAAGAGTCTGTAAAAAATGTGGAGTCATTAGAGTTCATATAGGCTTCCAATTTGAAGTAAGAATGTGAAGTGTTCAAGCTAGAAAACAGAGCAGAAGTTGCTGTTTTTTTCTGCCCAGACCGGTTCAAGCAGAGGTTGAATAAGAGTTTCGGTTCTATTGTTTCCGGTCGGTTCAGGATAGGTTCAGACCGGTTCTACACTCTCCAGCCTCTTGGGATTCGGTTCAGCCTTTGTTTGGTCCGGTTCAGGTATGTTTGGCCTCGGTTTTGCCCGTTTGAAGCTGACTGGTCCGTTTCAGGTGGGTTCAGTCTGGTTCTGCTGTATTGAAGCTTGGTTCTGCTGTTTTTTTTTGGCCGGTTCAAGCTTTTTCAAGCTAGTTCGGGGAGGTGAAGCTTCTCAACCTAGTTATTAAATTATTCTTGTAATAATTTAGTTGTTTGCTTGCCCGTGATGCCAAAACCAGTCCACTTTAGTGTGTTTAATTAATTATGCATTGTGAATGTATGATATAATTAAATCCCTATTTGTATGTGCATAAAGTATGCCATATAGATTTAAAATCCCACCATAGGAAGCATGCTTCATGCATTGAAAGTATGTTATAAGTGTTATAATGTATAGTATGCATGTTTAGCATTTCATAAGTATTAATATAAGAGTTGTATTAATTTTATGAAATAGATGTTGTATGTTTTAAGTATAATTAATATAAATGTTATATTAATTAAAAATAAAAGATACAACATATAGTTGCCTTAGTATAATATAATTGTTATATTAAATGCATCAAAGCATTTCCATGCATAATTCATGTGATGAATTTTTACTCTATGTTTATTTAATTGTTCATGTGATGAATGATCAAGCACTCAAACATAGAAATGCATACAAACCTAGGGTTTAATTATTTAGTTTTAAAATGGTTTTAGAATTAAAATAATTAGACCATAGGTTATCTAGTTCTAATAAGATTAGAATTAGGCAACCAATAAGTTATAAACTATGATTAAAGAGGGACTCTGTCTAAGGAAGGTTCTAACTAGGCTGGGGTATTTAAGATGACGAAAACGGAACACCCCTACCTGGGAACCGACCTGGGAGTGAATTTAATCCAGAGATTTATAAATTATTCCTCGTGAGCGACGTTAATTAAAAAGTTTAATTAAACTCGTAGACCTAAGTTTTTTAAAGGGTTAATAGACTTAGGTAATATCAATATAATCGTTATATTAATAGACTTAGGTATATTAATCGCTGGAATATGCCTAAGTAAAATTATACCTAAACCGTCTAAAATACTTAGTGGGAGTGAAAAGGTATATATGATACATCAATTTCCTCTTACGCTCTCTACGAAGTTCACACCGTGAGATTTATGCTCGGCCTCGTGATGTCAATAGGGCATCCCCATTCGGATGGTGTTTGCATAAATCAAGAGCAAGGTTTATGGAGAAAGTATTTATAGTAAGTGGGAGAAGGAAGTGTGTCAACACATCCTACAGTCTCCTCCATTAGGTTGGACCGTGAGATTCCCATGTTCCGCCTGCAGGTTACCCATAGTAGCACCATCCATTCGGAGGGATGTAACATGGGAGTCGGAACAACTCAAACTCTAGAAATGGATAGGGTCTCCTAGGTCCATTCCCAGCTTTGACTTTCCAATTCGGTAGCATTGTTGGGGCTGACCTCTGAGGTCTGAAAATGGCGGGTCACACTTACAAGAATTACTAAGTGTTATTGAATTCTTAACCAAAGTAGCGATAACTAGAATGCTATAGGAATAAGAGTTATTCCGGTATTAGCATTTAGTCAAGAATGTCTTGGTTCAGTGAAGGAGTGATTGACTGCCCCTCGGTAGCGGTTGCTCTGACTCACTGAAGTATCGTTGCAAAAAACAATAATGAGTTTATGGGTACATTATTACTTTTGCTAATTTTTTTTTGGATGCATGTAATGGGTTAGAAGCAATTCACTAATAGAATATGTTCTATTTTTCAGCATGTCGAGCTCTTTAATTCAGTTACTAGCCTCCGATAAATTAAACGACGATAACTACGCAACCTTGAAATCGAACTTGAATACGATTCTAGTTATCGATGATCTAAGGTTTGTCTCAACAGAGGAATGTCCTCTCCCTCCCGGCTTATCTACAAACCGAATTGTTCGGGATGCATTTGACATATGGACTAGGGCTAATGATAAAGCCTGAGTCTATATCTTAGCCAGCATATATGATGTGTTGTCTAAGAAACATGAGAGCATGATCACTGCTAAGGAGAGCATGGGATTATTACAGGCGATGTTTAGACAACCGTCCTCATCGATCCGTCATGATGCTCTCAAGAATGTTTACAACTCCCGTATGAAGGAGGGAACTTCTGTTAGGGAGCATGTCCTTAACATGATGGTCCACTTCAATGTAAACCCGGAGTTCCTCCTTGAAACTTCTTAAAAATTAAAAGGAAAGAAGGAAAGGAGGTTGGTATATTGTTTTGGGAAGGAAAAAGAAGAAAAAAAAAAAAAACAAAAGAGAAATGGAATGACTATATGTTGTTTTTTTTTTCAAAAGAAAGTAAAAAAAAAAAAAAAGAAAAGAAAAATGAAAATGAGAGGAAAAGGGCCCCACCATCAAACTCTTTCTCTTTAATTATTGTCCATCCATTTTGCTACCCATTTTGGTGAAATAATTAGGGTTCTTCGTGGGAGAGAATAAGAGAAAGAAGAAAGGTGATGCTGGAGTTGTAATTGAAGAAGAAAAGGAGGGAAGATCAATCCAAGTTGCATGGAAGATTTTGCGTTCAACCCTGACTACCTCTGATATTTGGAACGTTTTGAGCTCCACAAGAGGTATTAAGAGGTGAGATTTGATTTCCTTGAAAGTTAACTCATTTTAGAACAATTTTCGTGAAGGAAGCTCGAGCAAAATCTGAATTTATGTTATGGGTTTTTGAAAGGGAAGTCAGAGGAGTGTTTTTGCTGTCAAATCCGGGGAACCTCTGGTTTTTGATATGTGCTGATTTGTATACTTCGAATTAGAAGCTTTATTAGGTATGGATGGAAATCTGATTTAATTTCCTATAACTTTCGTGAATAAGTCGTGGTTAGAAATTGAATGGAAGTTGCCTTAAAATTCATGTTAAGTTCAGGGTGCAGCAGGAAAACGAGTATGGAAAGTGCAGAAACCGATTTTGTAGGAAGTGGCTTTCGAGGTATTTAAGGACATATCCTTTAGGAATTTCAATTTCATTCCTTCAGATAAGTTTTAGAGGGTTCAAAAAGGAAGAGTTTGGTATAAAGTACATCATTTTTGAGCAAGTAATGGAAAAGTTATAGGTGTGTGAGTTTAAGGTATAAAATCTGTAAAGTGCAGGAAATTGATGGGGTGGTTTTTGCAACCCTAGGCCTTAAGTTCGTGAGGTCAAGATTCTAATGCTTGGTTTTGTTTTGTTTGACAGGCCAAGAAGAAAAAGGACAAATTTACGGACCAAGAATCTATTATTAACGCTGTGAGTGACAAAATGAATTCTGAAAATAAATTCTATGCTTGAACTTGTGTTCATGAAAAGAAAAGACTTCCTAAGAATGATGTAGCTTAAAGATTTATGGTCTCTTGAACACATATTCATAAGCATATATGGTTTCCTAAAAATGATTTAAATTGTTTGTTGTGAGCATATGTTTACTGATTTTCTGAAATTAGAAGAAATACCTTAATTCCAAGTCTACATGTGTTAGCAAGAACTGTTAAAGGTTTTCATGTGTTTCTCTGAGACCTGAATGAGTTAATGGTTGAGATACTGAGCCCGAGGTTGTATAGTACCGTGTGCACACAGGTCATTTTCTGTTGTCGACGTTGAGTGTACTCCGTGACAACAATGCTGTCGTGAGTGCTGGGCGAGCCCCACTACGAAAAAGACGATGGGAGTGCTGGGCGGGCCCCACTACATCGTAGAATGAACATTGATTGTACTGAGCGTGTCTTAAACAACCTAGTTTATTATATGTTTTAGATGATGAATACTCTGGATATGCTAGCGAGATTTAAATGACATACTTGCTGGATTTCTGGAAGAAGCTATTGTCCTTATAAGTTTATATTTCACGCTTGTCTGACGACACATATGCTTGTAGTTTGCCAAATGTTATGATTTATGAGATAATTACTTTAAACTCAGTCACTCACTGAGCTTTCCAGCTCATTCTTTCAATGTTTTCCAACTTTCCAGGTAGAGATCGAGTTCCCGGTGCCTGAGATCCTGCCACAGCCTGCTGAACGCTCTACGAGTCTGATATTTTTGTACGTGGTTGGCGTAGTATAGCAAGTCTGCTCGTATTGTACATAACTTAATAGGGATGTGTAGTTATGTTGTATATGGAACTAGTGGTCTTGGGTGTATAAAGCACGTCTGGTCGTGTCTGGCTTGTTCAAGTTAGGTTTAACCAGAACCGCTCCGTATGTATGTGTAATAAGATTCCTAATTTCCTGCTGTGTGGTATGTATAGTATCTCGTATACAGGTATGGATTGTTTATCAGGAATTAAAAGAGTCATAGGTATCGTTAAGAAGTGAAATGATGCCTGTTGGCTTCACGCCTTCCTCCGGGCTAAGATAACAGGTAGTCGGGAGGGGGTGTGACATTCAATGTGGCAGAAGTAAACGGAGCTGTCATTGATGAGAAAAGTCAGGTTAGCTTTATAATGGAATCTCTTCCGAAGAGCTTCCTACAGTTCAGCAATAATGCAATAATGAACAAGATAGAGTATAATCTGACTACTCTCATCAACGAGCTACAGACTTTCGATTCCCTGATGAAAACAAAGGGAAAAGAGAAGGAGGCAAATGTTGTCACTTCGAAGAAATTCCCAAGAGGATCGTCCTCTGGGACTAAGTCTGGTTCTTCTTTTTCTAAGAATAAGAGTATTCAAAAGAAGAAGAACGATAAAGGGAAGGGAAAGGCTCACATCATAAGTAAACGCAAGGCTAAAGCCGCAAATAAAGGAAAATGTTTCCACTGTGGTGAAGATGGGCACTGGAAAAGGAATTGCCCAAAGTACCTTGCAGAAAAGAAAGCTGAGAATGCAAGACAAGGTAAATATCATCATGTTTAGTGGAACATGATGATTCCGCCTGGATACTAGATTCAGGAGCCGCTAACCATGTGTGTTCTTCTTTTCAGGAAACTAGTTCCTGGAGGCAGCTTGCAGATGGTGAGATAACTCTCAGGGTTGGAACATGAGAGGTTGTCTCAGCCATAGCAAAGGGAGCGGTGAAGTTGTTGTTTAGAGATAGATTCATTTTACTAGAAAATGTACTTTTGGTTCCTGGAATCAAAAGAAATCTTGTATCTATCTCTTGTTTGCTGGAACATATGTATAAAGTATCTTTTGATTATAATGAAGTGTTCATTTGCAAAAGAGGTGTACAAATATGTTCTGCTAAACTTGAAAACAACTTATATGTGTTAAGACCAACAGAGGTAAAAGCTATTTTGAACACTGAGATGTTTAAAACAGCTGATACTCAAAATAAGAGGCAGAAACATTCTCCAAGTACCTATCTTTGGCACTTGAGACTAGGCCACATTAATCTCAATAGGATTGGGAGATTGGTTAAGAGTGGTCTCTTAAGTCAGTTAGAAGACAACTCCTTACCACCATGTGAGTCGTGTCTTGAGGGAAAAATGACCAAACGACCTTTTTCTGAAAAAGGTTATAGGGCCAAAGAACCCTTAGAACTCGTACATTCGGATCTCTGTGGTCCAATGAATGTCAGAGCTCGAGCAGAGTATGAATACTTCATCAGTTTCATTGATGATTATTCGAGGTACGACTATCTTTACTTAATGTATCATAAGTTCGAAGCCCTTGAAAAGTTCAAGGAGTATAAGACAGAGATTGAGAACATATTAGGTAAGACGATTAAAACACTTCGATCAGATCGAGGTGGGGAGTATATGGATTTGAGATTCCAGGACTATATGATAGAACATGGAATCGTATCCCAGGTCATTTTCTGTTGTCGACGTTTACAAAGCATCTCACGACTAAACTGTTTGAGAGACACCTAGAGAGTCTAGGACTATGGGTTGTGCAGTAGGGCAGTTTTTAACCTCAGCATGTTTGACTCCACTGAAGTTTTACTCCAAGTGGGAGTTTATTGGGTCTTGTGTCCTAAAACTCGTGGTTTTGTAAAGTGAATGTATATTCTATTTTACTATAAAGATGTTATTGAGGTTTATTTAGTAAATGTGTTATTGAATAAAGTGAATTGTGTATTCTATAACCCAAATCCAATGAACTAAGAACCCTTGGCTATAGTATGTATACTTGAACTTTATGTATGACATAAAAGTTGATCAAGTTCGAGTAATAGCCAAAATGGTCTATAGTATAAGGATAAGGTTGGGTACCTTATTCTGGGGACACTATGGACGCGACCCACTTTGTATAGTACTAACGATGTGATCATGAATCGTTCATGTGGAGACATGTGAGTGGGGGCATCCTATGCAAAGAGTTTGTATAAGACCAAACCACGAAATAGTCACTTAGACTTTATAACTTAGTTTACTGTCTTAACTGACTATATTCATACGATGACCTAGGTAACTCGATCTTAATCCTGAGTGTGCTATGAACTCCTGTTTATTCGGAATTATCCTTAGATTTGCATGGGTGAGAGTGGCCCGAGATCGCCGACTCAATAAGCCTCCCATTTTGGGGATAAGACAAGGTAGATAGTTAGGAGCATAGTCATGCGAGATGGAATTCACTCCTACCTGCTTTAGGGTTTAGTAGAGAGGTTGTTCCCTTAAGTATTGACTCCGGGTCTTGAAAAATGGGCCCACCCTCTCGTTGGCCCGAGAGGGATACAGTTTGTTGGTTGGACCATAAACCAAATTGTTTATTAGAGGATCAATTGGACTTAAGGAACAATAAGTAATTACAGGGGTAAAACGGTTTATTTGACCCAGCTGTAATTACGAACGACCTATGAAGGATCGACTTACTATCATGGTTATATCGAGTGGACAGAAATATATCTACAGTGAGAGAGTGCAGCCACTGGGCTTTAGTGGAGTGTCCCGATGGTTAACGAATGTTGATTATCTTGGCTAAAGAGTTTGGCCGGTTAATCTCGTATCATTGGAGCTCATGATCTGTAGGTCCATTAGGTTCTCCTTACTAGCTCGGACTAAGCCTTGTAACAATTTGAGAGAAAAGAATTTGAATTGTTCAAATTCGAATTTGGGAGAAAAAGTTAATTATATGCGATATACTTAACATTTCATAGCTTAATTATGAATTAAACTATGATTAAGAAGAGGTGGAAATATTTAAATATGATTTAAATACTGGTTTGGTTTAAAACATGAATAGGGATTCATGTTCGAACGTTCGTTTTGAGAAATTGGGATTGGTCCAATTATTTAATTTGATATTTGATATTAAATTAAATATTTATTTAAAATTAATTAAATTGTTTAATTAAAAATTGATTTTAATTTAAAATTAATCTTGAATTAAAATTAAAAGAGAATTCAAATTCATTTAGAAATGAAATATGGACCAAATTCATTACTTAATGAACAAGCTTCTTGTTTATCCTTATCTTCAATGTGTTGGCGTCTTCACTAAGCAAAAAGAAGCTTATCTTCTATGTGTTGGCTTCTTCACTAAGCAAAAAATAGAAGCTTGTGGTTTTTCTATATATAGAGAAGAAACACAAAAAAAAAAAAAAAAAAAAGAATGAGAAGAGATTTTTGAAGAAAATTCTCTAGCCCTTTGTTATTAGACCTTAACTCATTCTTCTCCCAAATTCTCTCAATCAAAGATTCCCACTATCACACCCCCTCCTGAACTAACCTCTCTTTTTTAAGCCCGGAAGATAGCGTGAAGCTATCAGACATCGCTTACCTCACTAACGACCTAATGACTTTGTTACATCTGAAAAACATGCTATGCTGGCATATGAAATACTTTAAACACAACACAGAGGAACCTTGTTAAATATTATACGTACGTAAGGAGTGGCTCTACAACCCGACAAAAAAATATACCCAACCATGATTTACACAACCACCACCCCTAGTGCATACACGAACATAACTATACGTTCCTTCCAAAATATCTACAATGTATATACGGAAACGCTACAAAACCCCACCCACGTACAAAATATCAAACTTAGAGAGTGCTCGACAGACTATGGCAGGATCTCAGGCACCGGGAGCTCGATCTCTACCTGAAAAGTTGGAAAACATTGAAAGAATGAGCTATGAGGCTCAGCGAGTGACTTAGTTAAAGCTACTAACTCGCAAAGCATAACACCTGATAATCTATGAGCATATGAATCTGTATTCAAGCGTTAAATATAAATGTATAGTCACAATAGTTTTTCTTTTCAGCACTCCAGCAGGTATGTCATTAAAATCTCACAAGGCATATCAAGAATATTAACCATTTAAGGAAAAACCATATGACTATCTACGTTGTGTAGGGCACACCCAGTACAACCAACATTTATTCTACGATGTAGTGGGGCCCGCCCAGAACTCCCATTGTCTTTGTCGTAGTGGGGCCCCGCCCAGCACTCACGACAGCATTGTTGTCACGGAGTACACTCAACGTCGACAACAGAAAATGACCTGTGTGCACACGATACTATACAGCCTCGATTCAATATCTTAATCATTTCCTAGGGAACCATGTATGCTCTTAAGTATGTGTTCAATGTTTAAAAAAAACATACAGCATTTAAACTAATTCATTCTTAGGAAGTCTTATATTTCCATAAGCTTAAATTCAGGCATAGAAATCGTTTTCAAAATTCGTTTTGTCACTCACAGTGTTAAAACTAGATCCTCGGCCCGTAAACTTGACCTACTTCCTCCTGGCCTGTCAAAAAAACCAAAAACAAGCATTAGAACTTCAATCTCATGACTTTCAAACTTAAGATTACAAATATCACTTCATCTATTTCCAGCATTCTGCAAATTTCATCCTCTAAACTCACATACTCATAACTTCTTCATTACTTGGCCAAAAATGATGTACTTTATACCAAACTCTTCCTTTTTGAACCCTCTAAAACTTATCTGAAGGAATAAAATCGAAATTCCCAAAGGATGTGTCCGTCAATACCTCGAAAACTACTTCCCGAAAAATAAACTTATGAAATTTCCAGAATCGTTTTTCTGCTGCACATCACACCTAACCTGAAATTTAAAGCCACTTCCAATCATTTTTTACTCACGACTTCTTCATGAAAGTTATAGGAAATTAAATAATCTTTCCAACCATACCTAATGGAACTTCTTATTAAAATCCTACAGATCAGAACGTCCTAAAAACTAGAGGTTTCTCAGATTTGACAGTAAAATTTCTCCTCTGTCTTCCCCTTCGCAAATCAATAATTTAAAGTCAGATTATGCTCGAGCTTCCTTCACGAAATTTGTTCGAAAATGGGTTAAATTTCAAGAAAAACAAATCTCACCTCTTAACTCTTCTTGTGGAGCTCAAAACGATCTAAACAACAGTAGTGAGTACAGTTGATCACCTAGATGCCATGGAGGCTTGTGCTGAGTTTTCCCCCTTCTTCTTCAACTTCCAACCCAGCAAGCTCTCTTTTCCTCTTTCTTCAACCTATCCCACGAAATGCTCTGTTTTTTTTTTATAAAAGAGAAGCAAATGGGAGAAAATGGGTGAGTGCTTCCAAAGCTTATCCATTCCCTCAATTCTTTTTCTTTTTCTTTTTCTTTTTTTTTTTTTTTTAAAACAAAACATACCAAAACACATAACTCTTTTTTGTTTTCCCTTACCCTTTCTTTTGTTTTATTCCTCTTTTCCTTATACAACAATTTCCCAAAAATGTTTTAACAAATTTCTTTTTAAAGAAATTCCAAGGAAAAATCTCGGGTTTACATCCACAATCTGTTCCAAGGCCTGAGGATAGTAGGGAAGACTCTAGAGGAGGTCCACAACTGGTTTGTGTTCAAAGAAAGCCCACAGATTAAGAGAATTTTGAGCTACAAACGTATGTGTTCTTATTTTCTGTTTTTCCAGTTTTGAGCATGTTTTTGTATGATAAAATTGATCAAATTAGAGTGCTTAAGATCTAAAATTGCTTCCGTATTCTTAATAATAACTCCTTCAGAACCACACTGCTTTTTGGGGCACAGGTTTGGCCCCTCTTGGCACGGGTTTGGCTTCACAAGTCTGGGTTTAGGTAGCTAAGGGGTTCAATTGGAGGGTTTAGATACCTTTTGTTTGTTATGTAAGTTTAAAAAGCCTGGATTAGGGAAACTTTTTATTTGAGGTGCAGATATTGAAAAAGAAATTTTGTCCAATCAAAATACATCACATCATTATTTATAAATTAATGGCAAAATTTTATATTATTAAATTTGAGACCAATTATAAATTGACATGCATCCCACATTAAAATTGGAAGACAAAAATTAAAAAATCCTAAATAATGCCACATGTATTCATCATAACTATAAGTAAACGTATGATGGTCAAACTGGGTCATATGGTATTTAGGACCAAGTTCAATAAGTCCAAAAAGTTCATCAAATGGCAATTTGGCCCAAAGGTCAGGCTCAAAATGTTAGGCCCAATGCCAACGAAGTCCAAGCCCAAACAGTTATGCCCAAAGTCGACAAACTAAAGTCCATATGATTAGTCTAAAAGCCAACAAAGTACAAGTTTAAATGGTTGGGACTAAAAACCGTCAAAGCCCAAACCCACGATATACCCAAGGAAAGTTCTAGAAATAGAAGAGTTATCTCTCATTTTGAACGTTCAAAAAATTTAAAATTCAAAGAATTAAGAGAAAACTCCCCAAAAATTAAAGATTTTGTAGGATTAATCTCTTGCTACAAGCATAAACACTATTTATTTATATGAAAATATGACAACAATCTCATGCATAACTAGACAAAGTAGTATTTGATTTGAAACAATATTATTGTTGGACATATTGTTCCTAGGCACTTATTATTATGGACTATTAATGAAACCTTCAAACAAACTGCCCTTTGGGGCTCAGGTTTGGCCCCTCTTGGCACGGGTTTGGCTTCATTAGCCTGGGTTTAGGTAGCTAACGGGTTCAATTGGAGGGTTTAGATACCTTTTGTTTGTTATGTAAGTTTAAAAAGCCTGGATTTGGGAAACTTTTTATTTGAGGTGCAGGTATTGAAAAAGAAATTTTGTCCAATCAAAATACATCACATCATTATTTATAAATTAATGGCAAAATTTTATATTATTAAATTTGAGACCAATTATAAATTGACATGCATCCCACATTAAAATTGGAAGACAAAAATTAAAAAATCCTAAATAATGCCACATGTATTCATCATAACTATAAGTAAACCTATGATGGTCAAACTGGGTCATATGGTATTTAGGACCAAGTTCAATAAGTCCAAAAAGTTCATCAAATGGCAATTTGGCCCAAAGGTCAGGCTCAAAATGTTAGGCCCAATGCCAACGAAGTCCAAGCCCAAACAGTTATGCCCAAAGTCGACAAACTAAAGTCCATATGATTAGTCTAAAAGCCAACAAAGCACAAGTTTAAATGGTTGGGACTAAAAACCGTCAAAGCCCAAACCCACGATATACCCAAGGAAAGTTCTAGAAATAGAAGAGTTATCTCTCATTTTGAACGTTCAAAAAATTTAAAATTCAAAGAATTAAGAGAAAACTCCCCAAAAATTAAAGATTTTGTAGGATTAATCTCTTGCTACAAGCATAAACACTATTTATTTATATGAAAATATGAGAACAATCCCATGCATAACTAGACAAAGTAGTATTTGATTTCAAACAATATTATTGTTGGACATATTGTTCCTAGGCATTTATTATTATGGACTATTAATGAAACCTTCAAACAAACTGCCCTTTGGGGCTCAGGTTTGGCCCCTCTTGGCATGGGTTTGGCTTCACTAGCCTGGGTTTAGGTAGCTAACGGGTTCAATTGGAGGGTTTAGATACCTTTTGTTTGTTATGTAAGTTTAAAAAGCCTGGATTTGGGAAACTTTTTATTTGAGGTGCAGGTATTGAAAAAGAAATTTTGTCCAATCAAAATACATCACATCATTATTTATAAATTAATGGCAAAATTTTATATTATTAAATTTGAGACCAATTATAAATTGACATGCATCCCACATTAAAATTGGAAGACAAAAATTAAAAAATCCTAAATAATGCCACATGTATTCATCATAACTATAAGTAAACCTATGATGGTCAAATTGGGTCATATGGTATTTAGGACCAAGTTCAATAAGTCCAAAAAGCTCATCAAATGGCAATTTGGCCCAAAGTCAAGCTCAAAATGTTAGGCCCGATGCCAACGAAGTCCAAGCCCAAACAGTTATGCCCAAAGTCGACAAACTAAAGTCCATATGATTAGTCTAAAAGCCAACAAAGCACAAGTTTAAATGGTTGGGACTAAAAACCGTCAAAGCCCAAACCCAGATATACCCAAGGAAAGTTCTAGAAATAGAAGAGTTATCTCTCATTTTGAACGTTCAAAAAATTTAAAATTCAAAGAATTAAGAGAAAACTCCCCAAAAATTAAAGATTTTGTAGGATTAATCTCTTGCTACAAGCATAAACACTATTTATTTATATGAAAATATGAGAACAATCCCATGCATAACTAGACAAAGTAGTATTTGATTTCAAACAATATTATTGTTGGACATATTGTTCCTAGGCATTTATTATTATGGACTATTAATGAAACCTTCAAACAAACTGCCCTTTGGGGCTCAGGTTTGGCCCCTCTTGGCATGGGTTTGGCTTCACTAGCCTGGGTTTAGGTAGCTAACGGGTTCAATTGGAGGGTTTAGATACCTTTTGTTTGTTATGTAAGTTTAAAAAGCCTGGATTTGGGAAACTTTTTATTTGAGGTGCAGGTATTGAAAAAGAAATTTTGTCCAATCAAAATACATCACATCATTATTTATAAATTAATGGCAAAATTTTATATTATTAAATTTGAGACCAATTATAAATTGACATGCATCCCACATTAAAATTGGAAGACAAAAGTTAAAAAATCCTAAATAATGTCACATGTATTCATCATAACTATAAGTAAGCCTAGGATGGTCAAACTGGGTAATATGGTATTTAGGACCAAGTTCAATAAGTCTAAAAAGTTCATCAAATGGCAATTTGGCCCAAAGGTCAGGCTCAAAATGTTAGGCCCAACGCCAACGAAGTCCAAGCCCAAACAGTTATGCCCAAAGTCGACAAACTAAAGTTCATATGATTAGTCCAAAAGCCAACAAAGCACAAGTTTAAATGGTTGGGCCTAAAAACCGTCAAAGCCCAAACCCACAATATACCCGAGGAAAGTTCTAGAAATAGAAGAGTTATCTCTCATTTTGAAAGTTCAAAAAAATTAAAATTCAAAGAATTCAGAGAAAACTCCCCAAAAATTAAAGATTTTGTAGGATTAATCTCTTGCTACAAGCGTAAACACTATTTATTTATATGAAAATATGACAACAATCTCATGCATAACCAGACACAGTAGTATTTGATTTCCATCAATATTTGTTGGACATATTATTCCTACGCATTTATTATCATGGACTTTTAATGAAACCTTCAAACAAACTGCCCCTTGGGGCGCGGGTTTCGCTTCACAAGCCTAGGTTTAGGTAGGCAAGGGGTTCAATTGGAGGATTTAGATACCTTTTGTTTGTGATGTATGTTTAAAAAGTCCAGGTTTAGGAAACTTTTTATTTGAGGTACAAGTGTTGAATAAGAAATTTTGTCCAAATATGAAATCATCACATTATTATTTATAAATTAATGACAAAATTATATTTGTTAAATTTGAGACCAATTATAAATTGACATGTGTCCCACATTAAACTTGAAGACAAAAATTGTCAAATCCTAAATAATGTCACATGTCTTCATCATAACTATAAGTAAGCCTAACATGGTCAAGTTGGGTCATTTTGTATTTCGGTCCATGTTCAATAAGCCCAAAAAGTTCATTAAATGATAATTTGGCCCAAAATCCATACTCAAATGTAAGCCCTAAATTCTCTTTTGATCTTATTGCACTTATACATGAAGTTTGATACACGTAAATTGGTATAGGTTGCACTAAAGGATGCCGTGGTTGAATTTGAGAATTTCCTAAGTTGTGGACTATAAAGTGCACAAAGCTTCATAAGGATACATGTTATGCATTGAGATAAACATATTAAGAGTTGAGTTGAAGTAAGTTAAGGTCATGAGCAAGTTGGGTATACATTAGGTGTATTATGTGTTGAATGCAAAAGCTTTAATTTCTAATTAAATTAGTTAAATTTGGTTTTATGGATTAGGTGGACTTAAAACGACTTAAGGTCTAAAGGAAGAAGTAGGAGCTGGCCAATGTATATGAACTCACAGATTAGTGTTATTGATGAAGTAGGAGCTGTCCATTTCTTGTGAATCCAATAGCCAGCTAGAAGCTCTAGGAAATGGGTCAACATCAAATGGTCATATCTCTCAATCCACGTGAGAAAATTCGATGATTCTTAAGCCAAAATCTCAGAAATTGAATGAAGAATAGGTCTGGAAAAGGTTGTGAGAAAATAAGAAGAGTAAGGTCGTGAAAACTTAAGAAAACCAAGAGGTGTTCTAATTTCTCGGCCAGCAGAACAAGGTGAAGAAATCTGAAGATTTCAAGCTCATGAGGACGAATTAGAAGCTCAAATTTTGAGGTAAGTTTAGACATTTTATTTGAGGGTTATCAAATAAAATTTTGTGGTTGTTTTGCTAAATGTTGAGAAACCCATGCTAGAAGTTGAATCTGTAATTGTTGGTTCAAAAGAGAAAGGGCTAGAGAGAGAGTAAGGAAGATGTGCTTCCAATTTGTTATACCTTACAGCCAAGTGTGTTCAGTTGCTATGCTATGAGTTACGTGACTGAATTAGATCTAATTTTGGGCCAAGTAGAAAAAGGGATTAATGTTATGGAATTCATTTTCAGGGCAAACGAAGATATACGATGCTTATAAGCCTTGGGAGTCTTTCGGTGATTGTGAGTGACTTTGTTTGAAACCTATGCTTTGATCTTTATTCAAAAGCTTACTAGTGATGGATATTGAAGCATGCTTAAACTAATTTATATTCATGTTTCATTGAACTCCTATTAATAAATAGCGGTGTTGAAAGTTAAGCATAATTATAACTAGTTGTTACTCCACATTCAAGCATGACACTCGACGTTTGGAAGCTTGTTTTAAATGAAAGTTTGTGTTTATGTTGAGAACTTTCTGAATGGGATTCCAAACTATGTTTCTAACTATTTAAAGCATGCCTTGTATATTATTAACCCCCGGTACCGAAGGACACGGAGAAGGTACCTGGGGCAGAGAGAAAACCTGACCCTCGATACTGAAGGACAGTGAGAAGGTATTTGGGTGGTAGTTGGTCTGGCCCCAATACTGAAGGACATGGAGAAGGTATTAGGGGAGGCTAGTGAGCTTAAATGGCATTCCACGTGCACATGAGAGAGGTATTGAAGCTGTTGGTTTAGAGAGGACTCTGCCATAGTTAGGGTTTGGAAGGGTACCATGCTACAAATTTTCTTTATTATGAGTTACTACGATTTGAAATACATATTTTTGATTGTGATGCTACCTTATGAGTTCTTATGCATTGCTTTCCGGGGTGCTTAAATCCTGTAAATTGGTGGCCTTGTTGAAGTACATTTGATGCTTTATCTTTGAACGCATAATCTATTAAAGTAGTCACTCACTGGGCTTCCCAGCTCATGTTTTCAACATATTTTCTCTTCTCAGGTAGCAAACGAGTTCCCGATGCTTAGCCTCAACAAGACCTGTTTGCCACCACGCCTCTTTAGCTCATTGTATATAGTTTTACATGTATATAGTTTTGAAATTAAAGCATTCTAGCCCGGTTGTAATAGACTTAAGTATGTTATGACTTAGTATGCAAACCTAGTATGAGGGACTGAATGTATCTTGCTCAGGTGTGCAACTGTGTGCTCAATTTTACTTGTTCATACATATTGCGTTGTGTACAGTTTCAGGTGGATGTTAGGCTGGGCTGGGAATGCTAGTAAGAGGGCTAGTATTCTCTATCTTCACATTCCTTCCTAGGTTAGGCAAGTGAGCTGGGAGGGGGTGTGACACAAAGAGTTAGGCTCAAAGCTAATGAAGTCCAAGCCCAAACAGTTAAGCCCAAAAGCCAACAAAGCACAAGTTTAAATGGTTGGGCTTGAAAACCGTCAAAGCCCAAACCCACAATATACCCATGGAAAGTTCTACAAATAGAAGAGTTATCTCTCATTTCGAACGTTCAAAAGATTCAAAATTCAAAGAATCCATAGAAAACTCCCCAAAAAATGAAAGTTCGATAGAGTCTTTTAGAAAACCATTCGAGGACTAAAGACTTTGAAGATCTAAAAACTTCGAAAATCAAATATAACTTTAAAGAATTTAAGATCTTGAGACACCAACTGACTTTTCAAGAAATTGAAGATTCAATCTCGAGAATAAGCTGCAAAACTCTTGAGTCAAATTTCATTAGAAGAACAAGCTCCAAAGTTTTTGAGACAAATTTACATTTGAGAACAAGCTTCAAAACCCCTAAGACAAATTTATTATAATGCCACCAAATTTTAACCTAACTTAGGGACATTCTAAGCTTACAACCATTATACCCGAAAAATGTTGGCAGCATAACGACGTAACTATAACCATACCAAAAATTTTCCTAACACCTATTGGTAAAAAATATAACACTTCTATATTCAGAATCACCCAACAACCGTTCTAACTTCAATTTGATAACCACTAGAGAGTCGGAACAAAACAACAACCCAACTCTAACTCGGACGACTATTAGGGAACCAGAAACAAACCATAAAGCTAAATGTAAAGAACACAACTACTTTATTAACTTCATGCAAACTCATTCCATAAAGGTAAAGTATCCTAGTAAAATCCTATTACCAACCTTCTGATAGCACACTTTTGTGAGCTATTTTTATAGTTTAACTATTGCTATTTTTGATATTTTATTGGGTATTTTCACGTCGTATCTGTTTATTTTGCAGGTATTAAGCATTTGGAAGATAAATCAGAGATGAAGATAATCATAGGACAAAAATGAAGCAAAATTGGGCAAGAATTGGAAAACTAAGAGAAAGGAAGAAGAAAAGGCACTAGTGAGACCTGAGGGGGCAGCGTCTCAACGCTGTCCAACAGCGTCTCAACGCTGCCATGATGTAGCGAGGCATGCTGTGAGGACAGCGTCAAGACGCTGTCCACAGCGTCTCAACGCTGAAGGGGACCGAGAGCGTATTTTTTCCGTCCATAGCGTCGAGACGCTGTCCACAGCATCTCAACGCTACCCCATTTCCCTTAATTAACCCGTGAATTAGGGCACAACGTCTCAACGCTGTCCCGAGTTTATACATTTGGGATTTTGGATGCGATTTGGGGAGGTGTGAAGGAGGGAAAACGGAACCATTTTCGAAAAATTGAGTTTGAGGAGAGAGAGAGAAGATTCTGTGGAGCACAAGTAAGCTTTTTTAACGTTGAAGATCGTGATATTACAACGGGGACGAGGCTCACACGACGCATTAGTTCTATCTCAAACCTTTTACTTAATATTTTTGTTGGTTTTGTATGCAAATTTTAGAAGTGTTATAGTGACCATGAGTAGCTAAATTTGTTTCCTTAGGGCTAGATGGAGCCGTTGGGCCGAACAATTTGTTGATGTGATTGATTTGAACTATTTTATTTCTTCCTACTCATGCAATCGTTTTATTAATGCCTATGAACTCTTGATCAAAGTTTATTTGCCCTCATTAATATGAATTTATGCTTGAAAAAGATTAATTTAGATTTGACTTCGATTACATGACTAGTAGTTATTGTAGCATGAAAGTGACTAGAATTCTACTAGAAATCAGTAAAGAATTTGTTCTTAATGCTGTGCACGATTATTAAAGGCTAGATAGTTATATTAGTCTTATAAATCGTGCATGAGATTCAATTGTCTTGATAAAGCCAGTTGTTATTTGAACTTCTTGATTTTTGGCATGGAAATACCTTAGTTAATCCTTCATTCAATTAATTTGTTAGCTCGATAGGTAAAGTCTAGTCCCTAAGATTTTCTTTCTTCTGATTGTTTCAATTTTATCTTGTTTTATTTTCACATATTCTAATTCACTATTTGATTTTTATCTCTAAATAAAATTGGAGGGTTAAATACATGATAATCAACAAAACTAAATAACTCAATCCTGTGGACGACACTTGTACTCTATCTCACTATATTAAACTTGACCCGTGCACTTGCGGTCTTGCAAATTTATCGCAACACCTTCCACATGAGACAAAACTCATAACCTAAACCAACTCACTAATGGTAACAAAATGACTTTCATATGCAATCAACTACGATGAAAAGAAAACTCTAACTAAAAGAATGAAGCAACGACACCAAGTCCACAAACTAAATGTCACAATAGAAAGTAGACTAACAATCGAACTATAAATGTAATACAATTAAACAAAGCTTAACAAAGACAACTACTAAATAAAAAGCAGCTAGCTATGGTCTTTCTCTTTTCAAGTCTCCTCCTCAGCACCACCAGGCTCGTCATAATCATCATCACCTATAAAATCTATGAGTGGGTCAGTACATAACACATACTGGTAAGTACCTCACATCTAAGGAGCCATCAACCAACATACAAGGAAAACATCATACTATACACAACAATTACAAAATTAGACATGCTCATCATACATGGGAAGTAAATAACGATCACCACATGCTATATCCATGAATCAACATCTTATGTACAGTCAACTCACCTAATCTCAAACCTCGAGCTCACTCAATGTTCACACTAGAACTTGCACAAGGTTTTCTAAGACTGACTCCTTTGAGACATGTTGATCCTCATTAAGGAAGAAAATGTCGGTCGACATGTCGTTAGGGGGGGAATGTCGTTTTCCCCCCCTTTCGACGACATGTCCAAATTCCGTTTTTTTTTAAATGTGAATTCTGATTCTGGAAATGACTGAATGGGATTTCGTGCATGCCAATGCTAGGTTACTTACACACTCCAACTTCATTGCAAATGTCTTCTCTACTTCCCTTTCTCTCCTTGTTTTCTTTTTTTTTTTTTTTTTTTTTTGCATTTCTGTAAAACCGGGATTTCACGAGATTTATCCTTGAATTTTTTCTAAAAAGAATGTGTTCAAAACAATTGTTTGGGATGAAATATGTGGGGTTCTGTTTAAAAAAAAAAAGAAAAAGAAGAGAAGAAAAAGTAAAAAAAAAAGGAAAGGAGGAAATAGGAAAAAGGGGAAAAAAAAAAGAAAAAAAAGAGGAAAGTGTGAGTTGTTTCTATATATTCATTTTACAAAACATATATTCATTTAAACCCAATTTAGATTTTCATTTACCAAAGGAACACAGAGGGGTCTTGAGGGAGAGAGTCTGAAAAGAAGAAGAAGGAGATCTTGAAGGTGGAATAGAAGAAGAAAAGGGGGAAACGCAGTCCAAGTTGCATGGTGAATTCTGGTGTTCAATTCTGCCAACGTCTGGTTTTCTGATCATACCGAGCTCCACAGGAAGAATTAAGAGGTAAGGTTTGGTTCTTCAGAAAGTTAATTCATTTTAGAACAATTTTCGTGAAGGAAGCTTGAGCAAAATCTGAAGTTATGTTATGGGTTTTTGAAGGGGAAGTCAGAGGAGTGTTTTTACTGTCAAATCCGGGGAACCTCTGGTTTTTGGGATGTACTGATCTGTAGACTTCGAATTAAAAGCTGTATTAGGTATGGATGGAAATCTGATTTAATTTCCTATAACTTTCATGAAGAAGTCGTGGTTATAAATTGTTTAGAAGTTTCTTTAAATTCCAGGT
Source organism: Trichosanthes truncata (assembly GCA_033996785.1). NCBI lineage: Eukaryota > Viridiplantae > Streptophyta > Magnoliopsida > Cucurbitales > Cucurbitaceae > Trichosanthes > Trichosanthes truncata. The sequence goes on from JAWPNB010000009.1 coordinate 33,389,967, forward strand.
TAGTTTCGGGTTGCAGCAGGAAAACAGTTCTGGTTTAGCAGAAACGTGTTTGGGGGAAAATGACTTTCAAGGTAGTTACAGACACATCCTTTAGGAATTTCGATTTCACTCCTTCAGATAAGTTTTAGAGGGTTCAAAAAGGAAGAGTTTGGTATAAAGAACATCATTATTGAGCAAGTAATGGAAAAGTTATAGGTGTGTGAGTTTAGGGTATAAAATCTGTAAAGTGCAGGAATTAGATGGGAGAGTTTTTGCAATCCTAAACCTTAAATTCATGAGGCCAAGATTCTAATGCTTGGTTTTGTTTATTTGGCAGGCCAAGAAGGAATAGGACAAATTTACGGACCGAGAATCTAATATTAACGCTGTGAGTGACAAAATGAATTCTGAAACTAAATTCTATGCTTGAACTTGTGTTCATAAAAAGAAAAGACTTCCTAAGAATGATGTAGCTTAAATATTTATGGTCTCTTGAGCACGTATTCATAAGCATATATGGTTTCCTAAAAATGATTTAAATTGTTCGTTGTGAGCATATGTTTACTGATTTTCTGGAACTAGAAGAAATACCTTAATTCCAAGTCTATATGTGTTAGTAAGAACTGTTAAAGGTTTTCATGTGTTTTCTCTGAGACCTGAATGAGTTAATGGTTGAGATACTGAGCCCGAGGTTGTATAGTACCGTGTGCACACAGGTCATTTTCTGTTGTCGACGTTGAGTGTACTCCGTGACAACAATGCTGTCGTGAGTGCTGGGCGAGCCCCACTATGACAAAGACGATGGGAGTGCTGGGCGGGCCCCACTACATCGTAGAATGAACATTGATTGTACTGGGCGAGTCTTACACAACAAATTTGTCATATGTTTAAATGGTTAATATTTTGACACACTTGCTGGACTCCTGTAAAAGCTGTTGATGTTATATGTTATGATTTACGAGTTAATAGTTTTAAACTCAGTCACTCACTGAGCTTCCCAGCTCATTCTTTCAATATTTTCCAACTTTTCAGGTAGAGATCGAGCTCCCGGTGCCTGAGATCCTGCCACAGCCTGCTGAACGCTCTACGAGTCTGATATTTTGTATGTGGATGGTGTAGTATAGCAAGTCTGCTCGTATTGTACATAACTTAATAGGGATGTGTAGTTATGTTGTATATGGAACTAGTGATCTTGGGTGTATAAAGCACGTCTGGTCATGTTTGGCTTGTTCAAGTTAGGTTTAACCAGAACCGCCCCGTAGGTATGTGTAATAAGATTCCTAGTTTTTGCTGTGTGATATGTATAGTATCTCGTATACAGGTATGGATTGTTTATCACGAGTTAAAAGGGTCATAGGTATCGTTAAGTAGTGAATCGATGCCTGTTGGCTTCACGCCATCTTCCGGGCTAAGATAGCAGGTGGTTCGGGAGGGGGTGTGACAACTTGGTATCAGAGCAGTTAGCTCCATGGGAAACGAGATAGAGCGAGTTAGCTCTAAGAAAAAAAAACTGGGAAATAGAGAGCATGTTAACGAGTTAGTTCAGATAGAACTAGTAAAGCATAGTCCAAGTAAGGACAAGAGCAAGTCTAGTCAGGACTAGAAAATGAATAGAAGTTTAGTATTGTACATTTGAGTTAAGTATCCATAGCATGTCTGACATGTTGATATGTTATAGGAGTCATGCCACCACGTACAAGCAGACGACGCAGGCAGAATCAGGACGGGACGCGGGATCCTACCCAAGGTCAATCTGAAAGTGGATCTAGCGCCCCGAGAGTTCAGACTGGGGCAGGAAACGAGCAGCATGCTAGTTCCTCACAGGAGGTAGGTAGGCCAGAGAGAGTAGGACCAAGTGATCTAGAAAAAGCATATGGAATAGAACGCTTAAAAAAATTAGGAGCCACAGTGTTCGAGGGTTCCACAGACCCAGCTGACGCCGAGGTTTGGTTGAATATGCTGGAGAAATGCTTTGATGTGATGACTTGTCCTGAGGAGCGAAAGGTCAAGTTGGCCACATTTCTGCTACAGAAGGAGGCAGAGGGATGGTGGAAATTGATACTAGCCAGGCGTAATGATGCACGTACCATGGATTGGAATTCTTTCAGAGGCATATTCGAAGACAAGTATTACCCTATCACGTATCGTGAGGAAAAATGGGATGAGTTCTTAGAATTGAAGCAAGGGTCGCTTTCAGTGGCCGAGTATGAGAGGAAGTATACCGAATTGTCCCGGTATGCTGATGTGATTGTGGCATCTGAGAGTGACAGGTGTCGAAGGTTTGAAAGAGGGTTGCATTTTGAGATACGTACCCTGGTCACAGCTATCGCAAAATGGACGGACTTTTCCCAGCTAGTAGATACTGCCCTACGTGTGGAGCAGAGTATAGCAGAAGAGAAGTCTGTAATGGAGCCTAGTCGTGGGGCTTCGACGGCTAGTAGCTTCCGAGGTCGTGAGCAGCGGAGGTTCACACCTGGGGTGAATGTTTCAAGTCGTCAGGACTTTAAGAACCGATCTGGTGGCCAGGCATCGAGGCAGACGAGTGTGGGTAGTACCTATCAGAGTCAGAGTCAGAGAGCACCCAATCAGTCTGCTAGATTTGTAACAAGACTGCAGGCAGGGCAAGAGTCTATCGCCAGTGTGACGAGGAGAACCCCATGTACGAATTGTGGCAAGAATCATCGGGGCCATTGTCTCGTTGGTGCCGATGTGTGCTACCAGTGCGGACAACCAGGGCATTTCAAGAGAGATTGTCCACAGCTGAGAGTGGTCGCACAAAGAGACCTGGGGGTTGAGTCCCAGACGGTTGAGCAGCCGAGGGTTCCAGTAGCTGCAGGGGAGGGCACCAGTGGTGTTAGACAGAAAAGAGTTGTAGGGAGACCTAGACAGCAGGGAAAGGTTTACGCTATGACTCGACAAGAAGCAGAGGATGCACCAGATGTTATTACAGGTACGATTCTTGTTTGTAATGTACCTGCACGTGTTTTAATAGACCCAGGTGCTACGCATTCCTTTGTTTCTAGCATGTTCCTAACTAAGCTAAATAGGAAGCTAGAGCCTTTATTTGAGAAGTTAGTTATATACACTCCAGTTGGTGATGCTTTACTAGTCAATGAAGTGTTGCGAGATTGTGAGGTCTTAGTAGAAGGTCTCAGTATGATAGTGGATCTTCTTCCACTACAGCTGCAAGTGTTAGATGTAATTTTAGGGATGGATTTCTTATTCACTCATTATGCTTCCATGGATTGCCATAGGAAGGAAGTAATTTTCAGGAAACCAGGTTTGGCTGAAGTAGTTTTCAGGGGAGAAAGGAAGATTATGCCTATGAGTATGATTTCAGCCCTAAAAGCTGAGAGGTTGTTGAGGAAGGGTTGCACGACATTTCTTGCACATGTAGTGGAGGTGCAGGAAGAAAAGTTGAAACCAGAAGATGTTCCTGTCGTGAATGAATTCCTTGATGTTTTTCCAGCTGACTTGGTAGGTTTGCCACCTGATAGGGAAGTTGAGTTCACTATCGAATTGTTACCAGGAACAACACCTATTTCGCGAGCGCTGTATAGAATGGCTCCAAGCGAGCTCAGAGAACTGAAGATACAATTACAGGAACTAGTTGACAAGGGATACATTAGACCTAGTGTATCGCCTTGGGGAGCTCCAGTGTTATTCGTAAAGAAGAAAGATGGTACTCTAAGATTGTGCATTGACTATAGGCAGTTAAACAAGGTCACGATACGTAACAAGTACCCTTTACCACGCATAGATGACTTGTTTGACCAGTTGAGGGGAGCATCAGTGTTCTCCAAGATTGACTTAAGGTCAGGATACCATCAGTTAAAGGTTAGGGAATCAGACGTTCCTAAGACAGCATTCAGAACGAGGTATGGACACTATGAGTTTCTAGTAATGCCTTTTAGTTTAACTAATGCACCAGCAGTTTTCATGGATCTCATGAACATGATTTTTCATCAGTATCTGGATCAGTTTGTTATAGTATTCATTGATGATATCCTAGTTTACTCAGTTGACAGGGAAGCCCATGAGAAACATCTGAGGATTGTTCTGCAAACACTACGTGATAAGCAGTTGTACGCTAAATTCAGCAAATGTGAGTTTTGGTTGAATCAGGTAGTGTTCTTAAGGCATATCGTTTCAGCAAATGGAGTTAGTGTGGATCCGCAGAAGGTAAAAGCTGTGGTCAATTGGGAAAGACCAGCTAGTGCAACAGAGGTACGTAGTTTCTAGGTTTGGCAGGATACTACAGACGGTTTATTGAAGATTTCTCACGATTGGCATTACCCTTGACAACTTTGACAAGGAAGAATGTTAAGTTTGAATGGTCAGATAAGTGTGAACAGGGTTTTCAGGAGCTGAAGAAGAGATTAGTAACAGCACCTATTCTGGCACTCCCTGTAACAGGGAAAGAATATGTGATTTACTGTGATGCTTCGAGGCAAGGATTAGGGTGCGTGCTTATGCAAGAAGGAAAGGTAATAGCTTATGCTTCAAGGCAACTGAAAAAGCACGAGTGTACTTACCCTACCCATGATCTCGAGCTAGCAGCCGTTGTTTTAGCATTGAAGATCTGGAGGCATTATTTGTTCGGTGAGAGGTGCCACATTTTCATGGATCATAAGAGTTTGAAGTATATTTTCGATCAGAAAGAGCTGAATATGAGGCAGAGGCGATGGCTAGGATTAATTAAAGATTATGATTGTACTATAGAATATCATCCAGGTAAGGCGAACGTAGTTGCAGATGCCTCAAGTAGGAAGTCGAGACTTCCTAGGGATGCTTTATGTGGTATGCGAGCCACCTTCTTGAGTACGCTAAGAGGTGCAAAGGCGGTTGTGACTGCAGAGGATTCAGGAAGTCTCTTGATTCAATTTCATGTCAGGCCTTCGCTTATAGCAGAGATTGTGAGGAAACAGGCCGAGGATAGAGACTTGCAGAAGAGGTTTGGGAAGTCCAAACAGGGCTCAGAGGGGGAGTTTCGGATAGGAGCAGATGGAGCTATATTGAAGCAAGGAAGACTATGCGTTCCAAATATTAGTGAGCTTAAAGATGCTTTACTAGAGGAAGCTCACAGTTCAGCTTACGCTATGCATCCAGGAAGCACCAAGATGTACAAAACTTTAAAGGGATCGTATTGGTGGCCTGGGATGAAGCGGGAGATAGCAAATTATGTTGATAAATGTTTAATTTGCCAACAGGTTAAACCAGTTAGACAGAGGCCAGGGGGACTCCTTAATCCACTGCCAGTGCCGGAGTGGAAATGGGGGCATATCACTATGGATTTCCTTTTTGGATTACCACGTACTTCTGGTGGACATGATGGTATTTGGGTAATAGTGGATAGACTCACTAAGACAGCACGGTTTATACCGATTAGAGCGACGTATACACTTGATCAGCTTGCTAAGCTATACATCGACAAGATTGTGAGTCAGTACGGAGTGCCAGTGTCCATAGTTTCAGATAGAGATCCGAGATTTACATCTAAGTTCTGGCCTAGTTTACAGAAAGCTATGGGAACAAAACTGAATTTCAGCACGGCGTTCCATCCCTAGACAGACGGTCAGTCAGAGAGGACCATCCAGACCTTAGAGGACATGTTGAGAGCATGTGTCCTTCAGTTTAAGGGAAGCTGGGATACCCACTTATCACTTATGGAGTTCTATAATAACAGCTATCAGTCTAGTATCGGCATGGCGCCGTTTGAGGCTTTGTATGGAAGACCATGTAGAACTCCCGTGTGTTGGAACGAAGTGGGGGAACGGAAGCTAATCGGACCTGAGTTGGTACAGGTTACGACAGACAATGTGAAGGTGATTAGAGAAAATCTGAAAGTAGCTCAAGATCGTCAGAAGAGCTACGCAGATAAGCGGCGAAGAAACTTAGAATTCCAAGTTGGAGATCGAGTTTTCTTGAAGTTATCTTCGTGGAGAGGTGTCCTTCGTTTTGGCCGGAAGGGTAAGCTAAGTCCTAGATATATTGGTCCTTATCAGATAACAAAACGAGTTGGACCAGCAGCTTACGGACTTAAGTTGCCAGCAGAACTATCTCGAGTACATGATGTCTTTCACTTGTCCACGTTAAGGAAGTATATTCCAGGTCCGACGCATGTGTTGCAAGTGCAACCAGTTGAGCTTAAAGAAGATTTGAGTTATATAGAGGATGCAGTTCAAATCCTCGACAGGAAAGAACAAGTTCTGAGGAACAAGACGATCCCACTCGTGAAGGTTCTTTGGAGGCATCACGGAGTGGAGGAGGCAACTTGGGAATTAGAAGACCAAGTGAGGAAGAGTTACCCGACGCTTATCACCTAGGTACTACTAAATTTCGGGGACGAAATTTCTTAAGAGGGAGATAAGTTGTAAAACTGGGATTTCACGAGATTTATCCTTGAATTTTTTCTAAAAAGAATGTGTTCAAAACAATTGTTTGGGATGAAATGTGTGGGGTTCTGTTTAAAAAAAAAAAAAGAAAAAGAAGAGAAGAAAAAGTAAAAAAAAAAAAAGGAAAGGAGGAAATAGGAAAAAGGGGAAAAAAAAAGAAAAAAAAGAGGAAAGTGTGAGTTGTTTCTATATATTCATTTTACAAAATATATATTCATTTAAACCCAATTTAGATTTTCATTTACCAAAGGAAAACAGAGGGGTCTTGAGGGAGAGAGTCTGAAAAGAAGAAGAAGGAGATCTTGAAGGTGGAATAGAAGAAGAAAAGGGGGAAGCGCAGTCCAAGTTGCATGGTGAATTCTGGTGTTCAATTCTGCCAACGTCTGGTTTTCTGATCATACCGAGCTCCACAGGAATAATTAAGAGGTAAGGTTTGGTTCTTCTGAAAGTTAATTCATTTTAGAACAATTTTCGTGAAGGAAGCTCGAGCAAAATCTGAAGTTATGTTATGGGTTTTTGAAGGGGAAGTCAGAGGAGTGTTTTTACTGTCAAATCCGGGGAACCTCTGGTTTTTGGGATGTACTGATCTGTAGACTTCCAATTAGAAGCTGTATTAGGTATTGATGGAAAGCTGAATTAATTTCCTATAACTTTCATGAAGAAGTCGTGGTTATAAATTGTTTAGAAGTTTCTTTAAATTCCAGGTTAGTTTCGGGTTGCTGCAGGAAAATAGTTCTGGTTTAGCAGAAACGTGTTTGGGGGAAAATGACTTTCAAGGTAGTTACAGACACATCCTTTAGGAATTTCGATTTCACTCCTTCATATAAGTTTTAGAGGGTTCAAAAAGGAAGAGTTTGGTATAAAGAACATCATTATTGAGCAAGTAATGAAAAAGTTATAGGTGTGTGAGTTTAGGGTATAAAATCTGTAAAGTGCAGGAATTAGATGGGAGAGTTTTTGCAATCCTAAACCTTAAATTCATGAGGCCAAGATTCTAATGCTTGGTTTTGTTTATTTGGCAGGCCAAGAAGGAATAGGACAAATTTACGGACCGAGAATCTAATATTAACGCTGTGAGTGACAAAATGAATTCTGAAACTAAATTCTATGCTTGAACTTGTGTTCATAAAAAGAAAAGACTTCCTAAGAATGATGTAGCTTAAATATTTATGGTCTCTTGAGCACGTATTCATAAGCATATATGGTTTCCTAAAAATGATTTAAATTGTTCGTTGTGAGCATATGTTTACTGATTTTCTGGAACTAGAAGAAATACCTTAATTCCAAGTCTATATGTGTTAGTAAGAACTGTTAAAGGTTTTCATGTGTTTTCTCTGAGACCTGAATGAGTTAATGGTTGAGATACTGAGCCCGAGGTTGTATAGTACCGTGTGCACACAGGTCATTTTCTGTTGTCGACGTTGAGTGTACTCCGTGACAACAATGCTGTCGTGAGTGCTGGGCGAGCCCCACTACGACAAAGACGATGGGAGTGCTGGGCGGGCCCCACTACATCGTAGAATGAACATTGATTGTATTGGGCGAGTCTTACACAACAAATTTGTCATATGTTTAAATGGTTAATATTTTGACACACTTGCTGGACTCCTGTAAAAGCTGTTGATGTTATATGTTATGATTTACGAGTTAATAGTTTTAAACTCAGTCACTCATTGAGCTTCCCAGCTCATTCTTTCAATATTTTCCAACTTTTCAGGTAGAGATCGAGCTCCCGGTGCCTGAGATCCTGCCACAGCCTGCTGAACGCTCTACGAGTCTGATATTTTGTATGTGGATGGTGTAGTATAGCAAGTCTGATCGTATTGTACATAACTTAATAGGGATGTGTAGTTATGTTGTATATGGAACTAGTGATCTTGGGTGTATAAAGCACGTCTGGTCGTGTTTGGCTTGTTCAAGTTAGGTTTAACCAGAACCGCCCCGTAGGTATGTGTAATAAGATTCCTAGTTTCTGCTGTAAGATTTGTATAGTATCTCGTATACAGGTATGGATTGTTTATCAGGAGTTAAAAGGGTCATAGGTATCGTTAAGTAGTGAAACGATGCCTGTTGGCTTCACACCATCTTCCAGGCTAAGATAGCAGGTGGTTCGGGAGGGGGTGTGACACATCACGGAGTGGAGGAGGCAACCTGGGAACCAGAAGACCAAATGAGGAAGAGTTACCCGACGCTTTTCATCTAAGGACTACTAAATTTCGAGGACGAAATTTCTTAAGAGGGAGGTAAGTTGTAAACCCGGAATCCCTCCTTGAAAATTCTTAAGAAAAATGTATTGGTAAGCTTGTTAAAAAAAAAGAAAAGAAGAAAAACAAAAGAGAAATGGAATGACTTTATGTTGTTTTTAAAATAAAAAAAAAAAACAGAAAAAAGAAAAAGCAAGTGGGTTGTCCACCACCGTCAAACTCCTTCTCCTTAAATTATGTCCATCCATTTTGTTACCCATTTGGTGAAATAAAATAGGGTTCTTCGTGGGAGAGAGTAAGAGAAAGAAGAAAGGTGATGCTGGAGTTGTAATTGAAGAAGAAAAGGAGGGAAGATCAATCCAAGTTGCATGGAAGATTTTGTGTTCAACCCTGACTACCTCTGATATTTGGAACGTTTTGAGCTCCACAAGAGGTATTAAGAGGTGAGATTTGTTTTCCTTGAAAGTTAACTCATTTTGGAACAATTTTCGTGAAGGAAGCTCGAGCAAAATCTGAATTTTTGTTATGGGTTTTTGAAGGGGAAGTCAGAGGAGTGTTTTTGCTGTCAAATCCGGGGAACCTCTGGTTTTTGGGATATGCTGATCTGTAGACTTCGAATTAGAAGCTGTATTAGGTATGGATGGAAAGCTGATTTAATTTCCTATAACTTTCATGAAGAAGTCGTGGTTAGAATTTGTTTGGAAGTTGCTTTAAATTCCAGGTTAGTTTCGGGTTGCAGCAGGAAAACAGTTCTGGTTTAGCAGAAACGTGTTTGGGGAAAATAGATTTCAAGGTAGTTACAGACACATCCTTTAGGAATTTCGATTTCACTCCTTCAGATAAGTTTTAGAGGGTTCAAAAAGGAAGAGTTTTGTATCAAGAACATCATTATTGAGCAAGTAATGGAAAAGTTATAGGTGTGTGAGTTTAGGGTATAAAATCTGTAAGGTGCAGGAATTAGATGGGAGAGTTTTTGCAATCCTAAACCTTAAATTCATGAGGCCAAGATTCTAATGCTTGGTTTTGTTTATTTGGCAGGCCAAGAAGGAATAGGACAAATTTACGGACCGAGAATCTAATATTAACGCTGTGAGTGACAAAATGAATTCTGAAACTAAATTCTATGCTTGAACTTGTGTTCATAAAAAGAAAAGACTTCCTAAGAATGATGTAGCTTAAAGATTTATGGTCCCTTGAGCACGTATTCATAAGCATATATGGTTTCCTAAAAATGATTTAAATTGTTCGTTGTGTGCATATGTTTACTGATTTTATGGAACTAGAAGAAATACCTTAATTCCAAGTCTATATGTGTTAGTAAGAACTGTTAAAGGTTTTCATGTGTTTTCTTTGAGACCTGAATGAGTTAATGGTTGAGATACTGAGCCCGAGGTTGTATAGTACCGTGTGCACACAGGTCATTTTCTGTTGTCGACGTTGAGTCTACTCCGTGACAACAATGTTGTCGTGAGTGCTGGGCGAGCCCCACTACGACAAAGACGATGGGAGTGCTGGGCGGGCCCCACTACATCGTAGAATGAACATTGTTTGTACCGGGCGAATCTTACACAACTAATTTGTCATATGTTTAAAGTGGTTAATACTTTTGACACGCTTGCTGGACTTCTGTAAAAGCTATTGATGTTATATGTTATGATTTACGAGTTAATAGCTTTAAACTCAGTCACTCACTGAGCTTCCCAGCTCATACTTTCAATGTTTTCCAACTTTTCAGGTAGAGATCGAGCTCCCAGTGCCTGAGATCCTGCCATCGCCGCCGAGGGTTCTCAGAGTTAGATACTTTGTACGTGGGTGGTATTATATAGCGAGTCTGCTCGTAGTGTAGATAACTTAAAAGGGACGTGTAGTTATGTTCGTGTATGAAACTAGTTGTAACATACGGCCCCCCTCTTGGGCTACCGTATGCTAGGTCTGCAGCCCGATACACCCCAACCCCTCTCCAGCTGCCTACGGCCTGGCTGGTGGGTTGTTGACATTACTAGGGATCGAACCCCAGACCTGCCCTTTTATACCATTGCCTTGGCAATGGTATAAAAGGGCAGGTCTGGGGTTCGATCCCTAGTAATGTCAACAACCCACCAGCCAGGCCGTAGGCAGCTGGAGAGGGGTTGGGGTGTATCGGGCTGCAGACCTAGCATACGGTAGCCCAAGAGGGGGGCCGTATGTTACACTAGTGGTCTTGTTTGTGTAAACAACGAGTGGTTGTGTTTTGATTGTTCAAGTGAGGTTTTAACTAAAACTGCTCCGTGTGCATATGTAGAAATTGTCCAGGGTTCCGCTGTGTAATATGTAAAGTATTTCGTTTACAGGTATGGTTTGTTTATCAGGAATTAAAAGGGTCATAGGTATCGTTAAGTAGTGAAACGATGCCTGTTGGCTTCACGCCATCTTCCGGGCTAAGTTAGCAGGTGGTTCGGGAGGGGGTGTGACAGAATCGATTTGACGTTGAATCCACCAAGGTCTTTCTTCTAGCCAGACTTCATAAATGCATTCTCTTCGAACATCATTTACAAAGATATGAGTTGTGTTGTTAGCTAGATAGAACGTGAAAACGACATTCTCAACTGCAAGCGGCAAGCACAGACTTTTGATGGAGTTGATAAATGGTTGGACTTCGTTGACATAATGATCCCTCCACAAAATTAGATCTCTAACAATGATTGAGTTGGTTTCGATCATAAGGGTGTAGAGACCCATTTCCTTCACAAGCTTCATGCCTTCATTGATGGCCATAGCCTCGACAACCTCTGTTGTAGTTGCTGCACAAATGAATTTCTCTACTACCAGCATGATAGATCCTCTAAAATCTCGAATGAGGATCCCCTGACACAGCTCGCCTTAGATTACGCTAACCAACCTAGGACATGGCGTGCCAACAATAGACCCAAGTAAACTATGGAACCCATTGTCAAAGTTAGCAAAACAAACCACATTTTTGAAAACCACAAGTGGCTAGCAAAAACTTTGTCATTGACTCAAAATTCATAAAAGTTTCGATAGAGTTTCCTCTATACATTTGATAAAAACATTTCTGAAAATAAAAAGTATATACACTTTCAAAGTTTTTTTTTTTTCAAACTCCAAAACTCTACCACAAAGTGTGCCTTTTCGCACATAAATCAGCACTCAATTCAAAAATCCAACAATCACAACAGAGCTACAATTCACCCATGAAAAAGTATAGAAGTTTCAATTTCAAATCGTCATAAAATTTAAAAATGGTACAAGGTTGTCAAAAATAATGCCAACCACTCCTAGTTTCATAGACAAATAAAATATTCAATTTACATGCAAAATGAAATGTAATATGCTTAAGAATGGTGGCAGATCTCAACCTCGATAGGCCCATTGGATACTCTAGGGCATCCTTGTAGAAGAATTTAGGAAAAGAATGAGCTAATAAAACCCAGTGAGCGATTAGTTAATAAGAACTTTCAACAAAAACTCTTTTATACTAAGAGAAATTTATGGCTAAAAAAAGAATTTTAAATACTTGAGATAAATAAAACATCAAAGGGATTGTAACAATAATTCTTGAAAACACGTAATTATAGGTTGGCAAATCTCATCACCAAACTTATATCCAAATCTCTGTCATACTGGCACATGCTAATCTCAATACGCACAGTAGAGAAATTTTTGTCATACTATGCATCGCGTAATCTCTAGATACATAACAAAGCAAATCTATGTCATACTATGTACCAAGTAATCTCCAGGTACATAGTAAAACAAATCTCTATGATACTAAGCATAGAATATATCCATACCTAGCAGAGCCATCTCTATCACACGTGCACGCAGACCAAATTTCTCTCTCTAGTATACTATAGAAACATATTCACATAGCATACGGTTAATTACCATGGGTATTAGATCTAGTGGTTTAGAAACTACTTTTAGCATAAAACTTTTAAATTCTCAAACACTTACTGAAAATCAAGCTTTTTCTATAAAACCTCATTTCATAAATTTGAGACATTTCTCAGATACCATTAAACATTTAAAAATTCTCAAATGATTATCAAATCTCACATAGAACGTTTCCTAGATCATTCTTTCTTTAAAACCACATTTCATGAACCCCATATAAATCTCAATAAACATTCAAACTCTTCTAATTTCTCAAATAATCATAAAATATCTCAAATATATCTCTAACGCAATAGTTCCAGCTAAAATCATAAGATTACTGGAAATTGATAAAAAAAAATTCTGAAAATCTCATAAGAATTCCACTAAAATCATACAAAATTATAGATCTCTTGAAAACTCATAATAATAATTAAATAACGAAAACATTTCGTAAAATAAACCGTTCACAATATTCTTAATGAAGAATATTCGATCTATGAATCATCTCAATCTTTGCTTTGACCTAAGATATTAATATGAGCTTAATGTAAGCAATCCCTTGATTTTTGATGAGGTGGTAACCAAAGAGCACAAGTACACACTATGCACACAAGTAATATATGGAAGTATTCTAAGTATCGAACCCAAGGGAACGGTTAACAAAGAGCTTTTTGATTAACACACAAATACTTTCAAGTTGCAACCGAAGGTAACCAAATAAATAAAATATTTTTGGGGATTTTGTGCAATAAAAATAAGGAAACTAAAAGAACAAATAAGAAAACAGTAATGAGAAGCAGGAGGTTCAAATGTGTTTCAACTCTGAGGAAATGTCCTCCCATGTGCCCGCAAACTTGCTTAACTAGGTCCAACTGTTTCAGAGATTCTGCCTCTTGCGCCTGCATATTGTCTCTTTTGAGTTCTGTACGATTCAGACAAAATGCTACTAAAATTACCCACAACCTATCCCAACCGCTTAACACCATGAATCTAGTTCAACGTCTATTCAGCCCTTTTCTAAGTGCTTTTAGGAGACTAAGCAATTAAACACATATCTATGGTTAGTTTTAACTTAGATAAATAAGGAACACAACTCAATGATTCTAAAGGTTTTTGTCTTATGTCTAGGTACAAAAAGCGAAGTTCTATGTCTAGACTACTCTCTTAGATTGCTTTTATGAAAACGTGTGCTCGATCCTACCCTTTTAATATTGAATCTTACACAAACTATGCTAACTCCAGTGATCAGGTTATGCTAACAATGAAACTTAAACTCAATAAAAGCAAACAATGCTAAATGTTAAGCAAAGTTAGTAGAATCACGTGGTGGAGCTTATCTCCTTTTTAGGGTATCCACTTCATTGAATCCCCTCCAAGGAGTTTAGCTACTCATTGAAAAGAAAACTAAAGTGCAAAAAATAAAGAAGAAACGAAAATAAGAAATAACACACTTCATTGAAATAATGAAATTGAATACACTTTGAAGTATGAAACACAAAGGAAGAACTAAATGAAATCAAATTAGAAAGGAACTACTACTTTAATTCAAAGGAAAACATAAACTTACAAAGCTAGAAAATAAAGGTAAAACAACAAGTACAACTCCTAAAAACTTACAGAACTGGAAAAAAAAAACTAAGAACAAAAAGAACCCTAAGATGTTCTTCCTTTCTAACTTGTTCTACCTTTCTCAAGGAGAATCAAGTACTTACTCCTCCTTCTTTCGAAGTTGGGGTCCGAATGGAATATGAACAGAGCTTGGGGGAGACTCAGAGTGGCAGCTAAAGAAAATGATAGAATGTAGGGATGAAGAGAATTCCCAACTCCGAGCTCCTTGAAATTGAAGCTTGAGTCATCTATTAAAGACCTCAAGGCCTAGGGTTTGCTGCCAAGGTCAGTGTGGAGAACCTTGATCGATCATATCCCTTGATCCTCGGAGATTTGATTGAGAATATTTGATTTATCTGATTTTATCTGCAAATCTCGCGAATCTAGAAGAATCTGCCGAAAAGGTCCAGTGCGGCCGCATAGTTGAGCGCAATTGTGATGTTGTCGAAATAGCATAAATGCGGCCGAATAGTTGGGCACATTTTAAGTTCTTCGTACAACATTTTGAATTTGGCTTCTGCTCTCAATTGCTGGCACATCCTGGTCGCATATCTCTTGCATCATCTTTCTTTTGCCTCAGTTTCGACTAGAATGTGGGCGCATTTGGGTCTTTTTCAGCCTCTACACAAAACCAACAAAAATTAACACTTTCTTAACAAAAATGACTCTAAATACACCTAAAAACTTATTTTTATCAAATCAAGACTTCTGACACATGCAAAACTTGTTTTACTTAAATTTGCCCTAAATGACATGAATTATAACATTAAACACTCGTTTTCTAAGAAAACAACTTAGTTTTTTAGAGCCAAATAACACTCATAAATGATCGTTATCAATTTCCAAATAAGATATAATGCTCATAAATTCTGGAAGTCCAAGCTATTATCCATCATAGAATAGGATTTCTCTCTCTTCCTTAACTCGTATGTACCTTCATTATACTTTTCAATAATAAAAATATTCAATTTCTTCTCTTTCATATCTAGCCATCCACGTGAACGTCAAAATTTTTTCATTTTTGATTTGAGAAAAATACCGTTTTAGTCCTTGAGTTTTTAGTCGTAGGTGCGTTTGAATCTTGAATTTTCAAAATGTACCCTTTTAGTCCACAAGTTTTTAAGAATGGGTTTAAAAGGTCCTTCTCACTAACAAAACTGTTAAATCCAAATGGAGAGTTGATTGAAATTTTGAAGCTGCTGATGTGGCTGCTAACTAGGCTAAAAAAATTGGCCAAGTGGGTTTTTATTTATAAACTAATTACAAGTTTAAAAGAAATAAGGAAGCCCTAAAATCAATTAAGACTTTTTTCGTGCGTGAGGGGAAGAGATTCGGTTGATATGAATTGTGAATGGGAGGGAAAGCTACTCATGACCAACCGACGAGGCTACGGTTCCGACTGACGAGCATTTTGTTGCAATTGCAAGGCTTCAATTTTAACGACAAAGCTACAATTCTAATTGACCAATGAGGCTTCGATCCATTGGCGAGGCTTCAGTTAATAAAAAATGACCCTGAATAGAAAAAGAAATTAGGGAAAAAAATGTGTTTACCTCTAAATGGAGTTTCAAGGTTTGAATGTTCGAAGAACACAAAGCGAATCAAAGATAACTTGTCTGAATGCTTCCCTCACGGTCTTTGAATGTTGGAAACGCTTCTCTGGTCTAAGCAAGAGGTTGTTGGTCGAATGGAGTTTGCTAAGTCAAAGCTTCACTGTAATAAAAAATGCAAAGATGAAACAATTGATAAATTAGGAAAATCATTAATGTAAATCTCTATTTGTCTTCGTAGCAATTGAGAAGCTTGATACCTGAATAGCTTGAGACGTAGCAACTAGAGCAGCAAGGAAATGAAGATTTTCCACCGAAGTTGAAGATTCGCTAGTGTTAAGATGCATTTAGCGATTGCATTTAATGGTAGGTTAAGGGTTTGGGATTTACGTGTAGCCACATCGCCGGTGGAAAAAAGTTTAATCGATTTTAGGGCTTCATTTTTTATAACTTGTAATTTAGTTTAAACAATAAAACTCTTGGACAATTTTTTTAATCCCAGTCAGCAGCTAATAAATACAATTAGCTTTTCGTTTGCATTTAACGGTTCTGTAGTGAGAGGACCTTTTAAACCTATACTTAAAAACTCGAAAACTAAAAGGGTACATTTTGAAAACTCAAGGACCAAACACACCTACTACTGAAAACTCGAGGACTAAAAAGGTCTTTTTTCTCTTTTATTTTTTTTATTTTTGTTCATTTTATTTTAATATTTTTTAACTTTTGACTATTTACTTTCCTCTTCCTTCCTCAAACACACAAAACACTTCTTTACATAACTTTTTTTTTCCATCTTCTATTCCTTTATTTCTCTTCAAAATTACTTCCCTTCTAGATTGTTTTTTTTTTTTTTTTACACCAATCATAATCATAAGCTCAACAATAAAAAATCTCATCAAGTTCATAGTAAAAGAGAGTTAAAACCCACATAAAAGTTGAATTCTTCTATTCAACCAACCTCAACTTAAAGCACCTAAAACTTCCATGGAAATTCTTCAGATAATTAAGAAAATGAGACTCATAAGATAAAAAAATCCATTTCCATATTTTCTCTTAAGAAAAGTTGAGCTTAACGAATTGAAATCTCTTTTTCATGGGCTTTTTCAACAAATTTCCAGCATACCCATGACTTTCCAACGGTTTATGGCGAGCTCCGAGCATTTTTTCCTTTAATTGTCCTCCTTTCTCGTTTCTCCCTCTCTTTCTCTATTTTCCTTTCCTTTCGGATTATCCTTTTTAGAAGTTATTTTCTTTCCTTTCTACTTTTTCCTTTCTTTTTTTTATTGTTCTCTATTTCTTCCTCTCGTTTTCTCTAGAACCTTCCCTGAAAGAATTAATGATTGAATATAGATTATTTAATTATATGATTAATTAAATATATGTTATTTAATTAATTATATATATTAATTTGTTTTTTATAAATTAAAAATGAGAAGGCGGTTTCTTTAACTGCCATCTCAAGAGAAAAACTATAGAGGTACATCACAAAACAAATGGTTTTGACATGGGTTTTATGAGAGAATTGTCAACGAAGAACACAAAGATCTTGTCCTCTTAATTTCTCTTTTTTTTTTTTCATTATAAGAATTTGGGCTGTAAACAAGGGAGAGTTCTCCTCATGATTATTCTCTAATCATTATTGGATTTTAAACAATTCCACTGTGCTACAAGAGGTTAGTATCTTGTTCTTTAAAATCCCAACATTGGTATCAGAGCAGGTTAAAAGGGCTTCTAGTATTATTTATGTTTTTCCTCCAAATTTGAAGCATGAATGCTTGGAACCCTTTAATGACGTATTTTTATATACAACCAAAAAGCTATGAAAATTTTTATGTTAGGAATAGGATTGAGGAAGTCTCTACAAAGTTTCGTGCAATTTGGTTGAGTAATTCTTGAGTTACATTTTTTTTAAAGTTTCATGGTTCTACTAGTTTCGAATTGCAATTACTTTTTGTCCACTGATGTTTTTCATATGAAACTTATATGAGTGTAAAGTACGTTTGAAGAACTTTCTAACGGTATTTTATATGCTTATTTGGTTAAGTATAAAAAAAAAGTTATGGTCGTTTAAAATTCTGGAATGCGTTTTGGAATTTCAGGCACTGAAACCGAAAATGAGCCTTAAATTACAAAAACAAATCTCCAAAGTTGCACTAGAAACTGTAAAGGCTTGTTTTTTTGTTTGTTTTTTTTTTTTTTTTGTTTAATTATTTTTGACTAAGTGGGGTGGTCTAAAATAAAAAGTAATTGCATATTTATGAGTTTTCTAAAGTCTAAACCCTTGACCTTTAATTTCTTAAAATAGTGTTGCCACCACCTTTCCAAAAACATTATTTTGTTTGCTTAATATGTTATATTTTCTTTAAGGATGGTCATGGTTTTTCATTTTTTATTTCTTTATTAAATTTGTCTTGGATTTTTTTGTGTGTCATAATCATATGTTGGTTTTTTTTATGTATATGTTACAAAAAATATGCCAAGGTTGATAAAGACACTAAAAATAATTAGCACAAAGGCTCAAAGAACTAAAGTGAAAAAGATGATAAAAGATTTGCATGACATTAAATTTGAACCGAGTCATGAATTAGATTTGGTGCATATAGTCAAACATGTCTATTAGTGAATGGTCAATTACAAGAGATTATTTGGGAAGAACAACTTTTGACAAGTGATAAAAGACTGTGTGCCTTTAGACCACTTTTACCTTATGAAACTTTGAAGAACTTACTGGATCACATTTCTAACAGACTTAGAAGAAATATTACATATAACTGTGTGATCCTAGCCTTTATGCATGAGCTTATTTATCGAGCCATGAAAAGGCATAGTTCTATTATGTTTGGAAATAGGATTCGTCCAACGTGGAATAACCCTAGGGTAATAGTCTTCAATCATGATCTTCCTGATGATTTGTTTGTACATTTTAAATCTTCATTCCCTATTACTTTGTTGCGTTTGAGTTAAATTTCATGAATTCTGTAATTTTTTTGTTTTTAATTACAGATGTTGAATGGAATATGTGCTCATTTTGAGGTTTTGAATGTGGTTGATCAAGTTATGAGTATGTCTAGTTTTATTTTACTTGATGAAAGTATTTGATTATTTTACAATATGATAAATTTGTGAATAATAATTTTACATAACATAGACAATAATTTTGAAACTTAGTGATATTTCGACTCGATGTTAGGTAAAATAATGATGATCAAATTTATTTAAAAATTGTAAGATAATAGGGGTAGTGTGTTGTGCAAATGGGTTGATTTGTGTGCAAATATGTCTTGTTGACTCTGAAATTATGGCATATGCTTCTAAGAATATAATAGCTAAACTAAACAAAGATGAGAAGCTAAATGAGGATAACTATAAAATCTGGTCCATGAAAATACAGTATGTCCTAAAAAAGTAAGAGGCTCTTGATGTTTTATGAACAACAAGTTCAAGCTGCTATCAGATCCCTTCCCCATAATTGGGAGCACATGAATGTGCACCTTACCCACAATAAGGGAATTAAAACTCTTACTGATGTCGCATGTCACCTCGAGCTAGAAGAAGATTGCATGGAGACAGCAAGGCCTGACAATGCTGACGTGTATATGGCTGGACCTAATTCTCATGGGAAAAAAGGTCACAAACGTAAACATCGAGGAGATTTTGAAGGGAAGGGAGATCATAAGAATAAGAAAAATAAGCAAGATAAGAATGGCAAAGGTAAGGGAAAACGTCCCATGTCCCACCCTAGAAAGAAGAAAACAAATATCAAGTGCTACAATTGTCAGAAAAATGGTCATTATGCTCTTGAGAGTACTGAACCCAAAAAGGTACAAACTTTCGAAAATTTTAAATTCATCATTTTATTTCTGAAAGTTGTGTGTCTAGCTCGATATTTTTGGCTGACTCTCATCCTTTTTGGACTGTAGACTCAAGAGCCACAAACCATGTAGCTAGAGAATGTGGAGTGTATGTGGAATTTTGTCAAATTCCATCAGGAACAAGGTGGCTTTATGTTAGAAACAATGCACATGTACCTGTGAAGGGCATTGGTTCCTGCAAGTTGGACATGCAGAATGGTTGTACTCTATTTCTGCATGATGGATATGCGCCTGACATACGATGAAATTTTCTTTCTATTTCTATCCTTCTAAAACTTAGTTATACTTTTAAATTGTCTAGAAGTTTGTTAACTCTTTCTTTGAACAACGTACGTTATGGTTATGATTTTTTGTTGAATGGTTTTATACTAATGGATATTATTGATATGATATCTAATAATTATGCTAGTTTTTCCCTGATAACATCATATGTTGATGCAATTGTTGACGTGACTGTGTGGCGTGCTAGATTAGGTCATATAGGTCAACATAGAATGACTAGATTAGCTAAAGAAGTCTTGTTAGGTCAAATTGACTTTGCTGACTTACCTATATGTGAAAATTATTTAGCAGAAAAAATGGCAAGAAAATCATTTGATAAAGGAACTAGGGTTGAACTTCCATTTCAATTAATTCATTATGACATTTGTGGACCTATGAGTGTGAAGGCAAGACATGGGGGTGAATATTTTATCACTTTCATAGATGATTTCACACGTTATAGTTATGTTTATCTAATTTCCCACAAGTCTAAAGCATTATAGTGTTCAGGAAAATTTATAAATGTGGTGGAGAATCAACTAGATAAAAAGGTTAAGGCCTTAAGAACAGACCAAGGACATGAATATCTGTTTAATTAGTTTAAACAGTTATGTGAGGAAAATGGTATAGTAATATACTTAACTACTCCAAGAACACCACAACAAAATGGAGTAGCTGAAGAAGAAATATAACTGTTCTAGAAATGATTAGGTCAATGATGGCACAAGCAAAACAGTCAATCACCTTTTAGGGTGATGCTCTATTGACTGCTGCTTATATCCTAAATCATGTACCTTAAAAGTCTGTCACTTCCACACCTTATGAATTATGGACTGGTAGAAAATCGAACTTTAGTGGTTGAGACCATAGGAATGTGCTGCTTATGTACATTAATCATTACATCAACATGGGAAGTTAGATCCAAGAGGTAAAAAGAGTATATTTATAAGATACTTAGAACATTCAAAAGGGTATGTATTCATTGGTGAACAAGAAAGTGGGAGTGTGGTTGAATTCGAATCACGAGATGCTACCTTCTTAGAAAATAATTTTTCAAGAAAATTTGAGATCAATACTAAGATATCCCTATTTGAAAATAATGATCAAAACGATTCATTTTTACCAAATCCATCATGGAAAACTCTAAATGATCGACCAACAATATCTTATCCAAGTGGGAGAAATTTAAACATTGCATGTGATTTAGAAAAACCACAAATAGCTTGTGATTCCATTGAACAATTATCATGTGATTTAATGGAATCAATAAGTGAACAACAATTAAATGGACCACAAATAAGATGTAGTAATCGTGGTAGAATGCCAAAACCTCTCTTTAATGAATACTGGATGAAAGCAATGGAAGAAAAAATGGAGTCAATGAAATCTAATAAAGTTTGGGAGCTAGTTGATTTCCCTAAAGGATGCAAATCAATTGGTAACAAGTGGATTCTTAAAATTAAGCGTAAGATTGATGGCTCGATTGAAAGGTAGACCTGTCTTGTAGCCAAAGGATTCACACAACATGAAGGAATAGATTATGAAGAGACTCTCTCACCTGTTGTGAGGTTTACCTCTATAAGGCTCATCCTAGCTATAGTTGTCAGTTTAGATTTAGAATTACATCAAATGGATGTGAAACCAACATTTCTAAATGGTGAATTAGAAGAAGATATTTACATGCAACAACCTATCGGTTTCATTACTGAAGGACAATAAGATAAAGTAAATAAATTAATGAGGTAAATTTATGGCCTTAAACAATCTTCCAGACAGTGGTATAATATATTTCACCAAGTAATCATCTCATATGATCGATGAAGACCACTGTGTGTATGTCAAAACAAACAAAGATAAGTTTGTGATTATTTCACTATATGTGGATGACATACATTGGCTGGGAAAGATGAGGAGTATGTGTTACCATTAAGGAATGGCTATCCTCAAATTTTTAAATGAAGGATATGGGTGAAGTAGCTTATATACTTGGAGTTAAAATTGAAAGAGATCACTCCAAAAGGATTTTAGCCCTGTCACAAGTCAATATATTAAGAAAATCATTGAAAGATTTAAAATGCAAGATTGCGAACTCATTAATACTCTTATCGCAAAAGGAAAAAGTTTAAGTCAGAGAACGTGTCCAAAGACTCCTGAAGAAATAGAACAAATGAGAAAGGTTCCTTATTCGAGTGATGTTAGAAGCCCATGTATGCCATGCTGTGTACGAGACCAAACATTTGTTTTGTCATTGGTATTAGTCAAACTCAGGACAACCCCATTGAAAGGCTATTAAGAGAGAATACTTCGGTATCTCAAATGTACTATAAATTATTCACTATGCTATCAAGGAAAGTATTTGAAATTAGAAGGCTACACAGATGTCGATTAGGGAGGAAATTTAGATGAAAGAAAATCTACTTCAGGATATGTATTCTTATTGAACAAATGAGCAATTCCATGGAGTAGTAAGAAACAAACTTGTATAGCCTTATCAACAATGGAAGCTGAATTTGTGGCACTTTCAGCAGCAGTACAATAAGCGGTGTGGCTTAAAAGATTTTTAAGTCATTTTAGATTTAAAGAAAGCACGACTGACTTAGTATTAGTGAATTGCGATAGTCAGGCTATTATAGCATTCACGAAGGATCTCAAATATTACTCTAAGACAAAGCACATAAACATTAAATACAATTTTGTTAGAGATATGGTTGCACAAAAGGAAGTGAATGTGCAATATAAATCAACGAGCAACATGGTTGCAGACCCTTTACAAAGCCTATACTTAGAGATTTTTTCAATGGTCACATTAAATCCTTGGGATTGCGTAGGTTTTGACTTTGTACTTCTCAACAAATTGTATTATGCTTATTCTGATATATGAAATAAAGTTTTGTACTTTAGAATGCATACACAAATGTTTAGTACATATAATCAAAAATATGTCGGACAATAGATTGGCTTTCTCGCACAAGCAATCATTTCTATTGATTAGAAATGAGATAATTTTTAAGCAATTTTATTGTTATAGTAGTATAATAGAATGAGAGCATATGCTTAAAAGAATATATCACCTTAATAAGTGATCAAGATGAGATCATATTATGATCGAAGGTGACAATCTCACTATTCATCTTAAACTGTCTATGAATGTCATATGGAAGTCTTGTAATCATTTGTTGATGGAATATTAAGGTAGAGTAGTGGACTCAAGTTAGATACTGAGTATATCTGAACTACCATTTGTACAGTATTACTTGAGACATTCACTCTAATGCTAAAGAGTAAAATACTGAAACATATGTTTCATGCCACATGTGCTCAATATGACCACAAAGGGTAGCAGAGTTAATTGATATCTACTTCCTTGTTGTGTGAGACCTTGAGATTGAAAAAACTTTATAAGTACCCTTATGACCTTTTGGCTAAAATTATTTGAAGTTTCACTTCGATGTTAGCTATCTCAGGGAGGTTACCCATGGCCATGAATGATTCGATCTAAAGGGACCTGAGTAAGCAATTGTTTTGAAATGGAAATATTTTAGAAAAGGGAAGATCATTTTCAAGTGTCACATTGTAATGTATTCACTGGTCGATCAATTATATTTTTGTAATATGATTGTGAATACATAAACATGAAAATGCAATATTTCAAAAAGAGATCGTAAGTTATAATCAATGTGACTAAATGACTCTAGGGCACTTCATACTGACCTTACTCAATTATTAGGCTACTTTATATACTTAACCTTTGTAAAGTGACAAGCTCTCGAGATAAAAGTATAACGGTCACACGGCCCATTTTCTTGTATGAAATTTGATGCAAATGAAAAGGAATGTGTTCCGTGTTTTGAGAAGTGAGGATAGGAGTTGCATTTTATACGCCCATAATGAAAGTACATTATGTGCGAGTGGGAGATGAAAGTATTAATGATTCAATATAAATTATTTAATTATATGATTAATTAAATATATGTTATTGAATTAATTACATATATTAATTTGTTTTTTATAAATTAAAAATGAGAAGTCAGTTTCTGTAACTGCCATCTCAAGAGAATTTATGCAGTTTTTTAAAACTACAAGGTATATCGCAAAACAATTGGTTTTGACGTGGATTCTATGAGAGAACTGTCAGTGAAGAACACAAAGATCATCTCCTCTCAATTTCATTTTTTTTTTCACTAAAAGAATTTGGGTTGTGAACAAAGGAGAATTCTCCTCGTGATTATACTCCTATCGTTATTGAATTTTCAACGATTCCACTACGCTACAAGAGTATAGTATCTTGTTCTTGAAAATCCCAACATTCCACTTTCTTTCTTTCTTTTTTATTATTATTATTTTTGGCTTGGCTTCCCATGAAAGCCACTAAATTCTCTTCCTTCCTTCGTTCTTTTTCTTTTTCTTCTCTTTTTGTGCGGCTCAAGTGAAGCCACACCAAATTTCCTTTTTTTTTTCTCATGCACTCTTCCCTTTTCTTTTACTTCTTTTTCAAATTAAACAACTTTAAAAAAAAAAAAACAAGTAACATTTCACAAAATTCTAATATTCCAATTTCCTTTTAATTCAACTTTCTTTCTATTACAAGCTATCTCCCCCACCCTGATTTTTCAAAATTAAATAACCAATATGCCATATATATTCAAGTGCTAGGTGACCAAAAATAGATCTTACAAATTATTACCTCTTTTTTAAAATTTCGTCCTCCAAATTCAATTAAAAATGCATCTGAACTTTACTTTTCAATATGTTGCATGTCCACTTCAGTATTTTTTTTCCAAATGCTTAAAGACAAAAGATGATGTTACATCCCTCGACTGACATGGTTGTCGAGAATTGATGCATCCACGTTCAGCTTGTACAGGTGCGGTAGAGGAGCTTTCTGGTGTTCAGAATCTGCCTCATTCGGCTGCTCGTGTGATGAAGGATATCAGTTCTATTGCGTGGGCTTCGTGACCATTGTGTTGGGCTTTGGTATCTAACTCCTCAACGTAGGCTAAAGCCCAATGGATTGGGTCTTAGTGGGACCCTCATTCTTTTTTAGAGCTCCAGCATTCCGCTTTTTTCAGCATGACCATGATGCAATGACAAACACTTTAAATTCCTCCACATTCAACTCATTGTACAACCTACAAGAAAGATCCAAATGATCAGTAAACAAAATATAAAGAAAATTTTGCACTGGGTTCCAAAGAACCCAATGCTTTCTTACCACCCGACATGTTCATAAAACGTGGAGTTTCATACTCGCTTTCTTTGCCACATCTTGGAAAAAGAGGGGATTCCACTACTTTCTTTTTGTGCAGGTTATTGTTAGTGGGTAGAATGTGGTTACATATCACCTTGAACTTAGGAGGTAGGTTGATATCCCACAAAAATTTCCACCAAGCTCGTAAATCATTCGTGGTGGACGAGGAGGCTGCATAAACTCCATCCATAGCTACTTTGTAACCAAAAAAGTGCATCTTGTGATGAGCTCCCACTTAAGGGAATATTTAGACTGAGTGAAGCATCCTCATCATCAAAGATATCTCATACCAACTCCTTCCACTTACATTCTATAGTCTGCTATTGGCCTTTGAAGGGTGAGTGTTTTGAAAGTTTTCTCCCTTGGAATCCATGCATCACTGTATATATCAATTAATTGCCCATTCTCTACTCACCATCGTCCTCCTTTCAAGGAAAGCTCTCGACTCCATAAAATTTCCCACCACACATAAGAGGATCTTCCCCCTAGTTTTGCCTGAATGTAATCCATATGAGGGAAATATCTTGCTTTGAGAGGTGTAGACAAGAAAGAATTTGGCCTTTGAATTAATCTCCACGAGTGCTTTTCTAAAAGGGCCTAGTTGAAGGCTCGGATATCTTGAAAATCCAAACCCCCATGTTCTTTTGGTTTGGCCATAATGTGCCAGTTAAGCCAGTAGATTTTTCTCCCTTTCTCTGAACTTCCCTATCAGAAGTTAGCCACGAGCCTGTTTATGTAACGACCCTAAAAAAACAGGTGGCTAAAACTGTAAAGTTCTACTAAACTACTACCCTTTATGCTCTAAAACTTTTGGCAGCATAACGATGCAACTACAAGTAAACCAAAACTTTTAAGAACCTAAAAAGCAAGAAAAAACACCCTTCCATAAAATAGAAATTACCCAGCATTCACTAAACTACGAACATGCTGAGAACACTCTAACATCATATCCACAAGAATAGAGGAACCCAACAGGAAAGCTAGAAAGAGTTCGACATTTCTAACACGAGAAGACAACATAAGATCAGAACTCAAACTAAGACCCTAGGAAATGCCTATGCCATCTCCATAGCCTCGCCACACGCCTCGTGACCCTATACTCCACCTGAAAAAGAGATATCAGTGTAGCAAGGGTGAGGATAAAAAAATACTCAGTAAGTAGCCAACTTAAAGGCCAAGATTCCCAAACACAACTACAACCAGCTCAACCGCATAGGCTTTTGACTAAACTTAAGCACCATCCTCTCTTAGCTAAGTGACCACTCAACCTACCTCCATGCTCACCCACTTAAGGTAGTGCCTCATTGCCATATCTCTGAGCCATGCAACCTATCCATGGGGGAATCGCTCCCTCCAACTAGCACACGGCAATGAAGGAAAGCGACCCTCATGCCCACACAACGAAGGTACACAAACCCTCTAGCTAGCACAATGTGATGAAGGAAATCAATCCTCAAGCCAACACAACGAAGGTACACATACCCTCTAGCTAGCACTATGTAATGAAGGAAAGCAACCTTCATACAATCATCCAAGGAAGCATGCTCAACATGGAGAAGGTAGATGTCACTAGCCTAACGGGTTTTAAGTCATTCATAACACAAACAGAACTTTTAGGGCCATACAAGGCATACAACAACATCATAACTCATGACTTTCCACACTATATGCGAATCATGAATCTCAAGTACAACACATGTGTTAATCACAACAACATACTCACATAAGAACTGCACTTCCATGCCCCCCCCCCCCCCCCATAAACCACCAACATACAGGCTTAGGAAAAAATAGGTTCAAGGACAAATCCAAAAATAATACACCCTACAACTACGCTCCGCACATGTAATTATCAAGCATGCTTAACCAATCATGACACTCCAAGCACAATAACCAATTCAAACATGGTCTTAGAGGGATAGTCCAAATGGTACCTCTCAGACAAAAATAATTAGACACTTCCAAAGCAAATCAAACTCCCTTTAGAAGTTCTTAGCACCACTTAGCAAGTTTAAAAGCAAACAAAAATTAATCCCTTTGTATAAAGCTAACTCCACCCATTAATTCCCAATATCTAATGTAATTCGCCATTGCTCCGCCACCAACATAAACCTATAATTAATACAACCTAGTTCTTTAACCTTGACAACTTACCCAAGAAATCGAAGAAACCAAGTTCAAACAAACTGCCAATCACGCTAAACCCAAACCTCTAAAAAAAAAAACCCATAACTACACCAAAACAACCCAAGAGAAAAGTGTCAACTTCCAACAATTAACTTGGGGTTTGAATCGAACATATGGTAAAATTCTCACCTTCAAATCTCACCAAAATAGTAACAAAAGTTGCTAATTTTTTGTGTCAAAATGGTCCAAATTCGAAAATTCGGCTTCCACATGATATGGGTGTTGGGTTTTATGTCCTACAACTCGTGGTTTGTAAACTGAATGTATATTCTATTTTGCAATAAAGATGTTATTGAGGTTTATTCAGTAAATGTGTTATTGAATAAAGTGAATTGCTTCCTTTTAACACAAATCCAATAAATTAAGAGCCCTTGGCTATAGTATGTATACTTGAACTTCATGTGGAGACATGAATATGGATCAAGTTCGAGTAATAGCCAGAATGGTCTATAGTATAGGGATTGGGTTGTGTACCTTATCCTGGGGACACTATGACGCGACCCACTTTGTATAGTACAAACGATGTGATCCTAAATTGTAAACCCGGAATCCCTCCTTGAAAATTCTTAAGAAAAATGTATTGGTAAGCTTGTTAAAAAAAAAGAGAAAGAAAGGTGGAATGTGTTGTATTGTTTTTCCTAAATGAAAAAAAAAAGAAGAAGAAAAGAAACTAAAACAAAAGAGAAATGGAAAGTGGAAGGTGTATGTTTTGTTTTAAAAAAAAAAAAAAAAAAAGAAAGTGGAAGGGTGGGAATTATAACCCTTCTACACACTTCCACCCAATTTAAATTTTCATTTACCAAAGGAAAACAGAGGGGTTTCGAGGGAGAGAGTCTGGAAAAGAAGAAGAAGGAGATTTTGAAGGTGGAATTGAAGAAGAAAAGGGGGAAACACAGTCCAAGTTGCATGGTAAATTCTGGTGTTCAATTCTGCCAACGTCTATTTGTTTGATCATTCTGAGCTCCACAGGAAGAATTAAGAGGTAAGGTTTGATTCTTCTGAAAGTTAATTCATTTTAGAACGATTTTTGTGAAGGAAGCTCGAGCAAAATCTGATGTTATGTTAATGATTTGTGAAGAGGGAACCGAAGGAGAGGTTTTTCTGTCAAATCCGAGGAACCTCTGGTTTTTGGGATGTGCTGATCTGTAGACTTCGAATTAGAAGCTGTATTAGGTATGGTTGGAAAGATGATTTAATTTCCTATAATTTTAATGAAGAAGTCGTGGTTAGAAATTGATTAGAAGTTGCTTTAAATTTCAGGTTAGTTTTGGGCTGCCGCAGGAAAACAGTTCTGGTTTTAGCTGAAACGTGTTTTGGGGAAAATAGATTTCAAGGTAGTTACAGAAACATCCTTTAGGAATTTCGATTTCATTCCTTCAGATAAGTTTTAGAGGGTTCAAAAAGGAAGGGTTTGGTATAAAGAACATAAATGTTTACCAAGTAATGGAAAAGTTATGAGTGTGTGAGTTTCGGGTGTTAATCATGTGAAATGCTAGGAATTGATGGGGTGGTTTCTGCAACCTTAGGCCTTAAGTTCGTGAGGTCAAGATTCTAATGCTTGGTTTTGTTTATTTGGCAGGCCAAGAAGAAATAGGACAAATTTACGGACCGAGAATCTAATATTAACGCTGTGAGTGACAAAATGAATTCTTAAAATAAATTCTATGCTTGAACTTGTGTTCATGAAAAGAAAAGACTTCCTAAGAATGATGTAGCTTAAAGATTTATGGTCTCTTGAACACGAATTCATAAGCATATATGGTTTCCTAAAAATGATTTAAATTGTTCGTTGTGAGCATATGTTTACTGATTTTCTGAATCTAGAAGAAATACCTTAATTCCAAGTCTACATGTGTTAGCAAGAACTGTTAAAGGTTTTCATGTGTTTCTCTGAGACCTGAATGAGTTAATGGTTGAGATACTGAGCCCGAGGTTGTATAGTACCGTGTGCACACAGGTCATTTTCTGTTGTCGACGTTGAGTGTACTCCGTGACAATAATGCTGTCGTGAGTGCTGGGCGAGCCCCACTACGACAAAGACGATGGGAGTGCTGGGCGGGCCCCACTACATCGTAGAATGAACATTGTTTGTACTGGGCGAGTCTTACACAACTAATTTGTCATATGTTTAAAATGGTTAATACTTTTGACACGCTTGCTGGACTTCTGTAAAAGCTATTGATGTTATATGTTATGATTTACGAGTTAATAGTTTTAAACTCAGTCACTCACTGAGCTTCCCAGCTCATACTTTCAATGGTTTCCAACTTTTCAGGTAGAGATCGAGCTCCCAGTGCCTGAGATCCTGCCATCGCCGCCGAGGGTTCTCAGAGTTAGATACTTTGTACGTTGGTGGTATTATATAGCGAGTCTGCTCGTAGTGTAGATAACTTAAAAGGGACGTGTAGTTATGTTCGTGTATGAAACTAGTGGTCTTGTTTGTGTAAACAACGAGTGGTTGTGTTTTGATTGTTCAAGTGAGGTTTTAACTAAAACTGCTCCATGTGCATATGTAGAAATTTTCCAGGGTTCCGCTGTGTAATATGTAAAGTATTTCGTTTACAGGTATGGTTTGTTTATCAGGAATTAAAAGGGTCATAGGTATCATTAAGAAGTGAAACGATGCCTGTTGGCTTCACTCCTTCCTCTGGGCTAAGATAACAGGTAGTTCGGGAGGGGGTGTGTCAACTTGGTATCATAGCAGTTAGCTCCATGGGAAACGAGATAGAGCGAGTTAGCTCTAAGGAAAAACTGGAAAATAGAGATCATGTTAATGAGTTGGTTCAGATAGAACTAGTAAAGCATGGTCCAAGTAAGGACAAGAGTAAGTCTAGTCAGGACTAGAATATGAATAGAAGTTTGGTATTGTACATTTGAGTTAAGTATCCATAGCACGTCTAATGTATTGATATGTTATAGGAGTCATGCCACCACGTACTAGGAGACGACGCAGGCAGGATCAGGAAGGGACGCAGGATCCTACCCAAGGTCAATCTGAAAGGGGATCTAGCGCCCCGAGAGTTCAGACTGGGGCAGGAAACGAGCAGCATGCTAGTTCCTCACAAGGGATAGAGAGAGCAGGGCCAAGTGATCCAGAAAAAGCATATGGAATAGAACGCTTAAAGAAATTAGGAGCCACAGTGTTCGAGGGTTCCACAGACCCAGCTGACGCCGATGTTTGGTTGAATATGCTGGAGAAATGCTTTGATGTGATGACTTGTCCTGAGGAGCGAAAGGTCAAGTTGGCCACATTTCTGCTGCAGAATGAGGCAGAAGGATGGTGGAAATCGATACTAGTCAGGCGTAATGATGCACGTACCATGGATTTGAATTCTTTCAGAGGCATATTCGAAGACAAGTATTACCCTATCACGTATCGTGAGGAAAAGAGGGATGAGTTCTTAGAGTTGAAGCAAGGGTCGCTTTCAGTGGCCGAGTATGAGAGGAAGTATACCGAATTGTCCCGGTATGCTGATGTGATTGTGGCATCTGAGAGTGACAGGTGTCGAAGGTTTGAAAGAGGGTTGCGTTTTGAGATACGTACCCCGGTCACAGCTATCGCAAAATGGACGGACTTCTCCCAGCTAGTAGAGACTGCCCTACGTGTGGAGCAGAGTATAGCAGAAGAGAAGTCAGTAGTGGAGCCTAGTCATGGGGCTTCGACGGCTAGTAGCTTCCGAGGTCGTGAGCAGCGAAGGTTCACACCTGGGGTGAGTGTTTCAAGTCGTCAGGACTTTAAGAACCGATCCGGTGGCCAGGCATCGAGGCAGACGAGTGTGGGTAGTACCTATCAGAAGCAGAGTCAGAGAGCACCCAATCAGTCTGCTAGATTTGTAACAAGACTGCAGGCAGGGCAAGAGTCTATTGCCAGTGTGACGAGGAGAACCCCATGTACGAATTGTGGCAAGAATCATCGAGGCCATTGTCTTGTTGGTGCCGGTGTGTGCTACCAGTGCGGACAACCAGGGCATTTCAAGAGAGATTGTCCACAGCTGAGAGTGGTTGCACAGAGAGACCTGGGGGTTGAGTCCCAGACGGTTGAGCAGCCGAGGGTTCCAGTAGCTGCAGGGGAGGGCACCACTGGTGCTAGACAGAAAGGAGTTGTAGGGAGACCTAGACAGTAGGGAAAGGTTTACGCTATGACTCAGCAAGGAGCAGAGGATGCACCAGATGTTATTACTGGTACGATTCTTGTTTGTAATGTACATGCACGTGTTTTAATAGATCCAGGTGCTACACATTCCTTTGTTTCTAGCATGTTCCTAACTAAGCTAAATAGGAAGCTAGAGCCTTTATTTGAGAAGTTAGTTATATACACTCCAGTTGGGGATGCTTTACTAGTCAATGAAGTGTTACGGGATTGTGAGGTCTTAGTAGAAGGTCTCAGTATGATAGTGGATCTTCTTCCACTAGAGTTGCAGGTGTTAGACGTAATCTTGGGGATGGATTTCTTATTCACTCATTATGCTTCCATGGATTGCCATAGGAAGGAAGTAATTTTCAGGAAACCAGGTTTGGCTGAAGTAGTTTTCAGGGGAGAAAGAAAGATTATGCCTATGAGTATGATTTCATCCCTAAAAGCTGAGAGGTTGTTGAGGAAGGGTTGCACGACATTTCTTGCACATGTAGTGGAGGTGCAGGAAGAAAAGTTGAAACCAGAAGATGTTCCTGTCGTGAATGAATTCCTTGATGTTTTTCCAGCTGACCTGGCAGGTTTGCCACCTGATAGGGAAGTTGAGTTCACTATCGAATTGTTACCAGGAACAGCACCTATTTCGCGAGCGCCGTATAGAGTGGCTCCAAGCGAGCTCAGAGAACTGAAGATACAGTTACAAGAACTAGTTGACAAGGGATACATCAGACCTAGTGTATCGCCTTGGGGAGCTCCAGTGTTATTCGTAAAGAAGAAAGATGGTACTCTAAGATTGTGCATTGACTATAGGCAGTTAAACAAGGTCACGATACGTAACAAGTACCCTTTACCACGCATAGATGACTTGTTTGACCAGTTGAAGGGAGCATCAGTGTTCTCCAAGATTGACTTAAGGTCAGGATACCATCAGTTAAAGGTTAGGGAATCAGACGTTCCTAAGACAGCATTCAGAACGAGGTATGGACACTATGAGTTTCTAGTAATGCCTTTCGGTTTAACTAATGCACCAGCAGTTTTCATGGATATCATGAACAGGATCTTCCATCAATATCTGGATCAGTTTGTTGTAGTATTCATTGATGATATACTAGTTTACTCAGTTGACAGGGAAGCCCATGAGAAACATCTGAGGATTGTTCTGCAAACACTACGTGATAAACAGTTGTATGCTAAATTCAGCAAATGTGAGTTTTGGTTGAATCAGGTAGTGTTTTTGGGGCATATCGTTTCAGCAAATGGAGTTAGTGTGGATCCGCAGAAGGTAAAAGTTGTGGTCAATTGGGAAAGACCAGCTAGTGCAACAGAGGTACGTAGTTTCCTAGGTTTGGCAGGATACTACAGACGGTTTATTGAGGATTTCTCACGATTGGCATTACCCTTGACAACTTTGACAAGGAAGAATGTTAAGTTTGAGTGGTCAGATAAGTGTGAACAGAGTTTTCAGGAGCTGAAGAAGAGATTAGTAACAGCACCTATTCTGGCACTCCCTGTAACAGGGAAAGAATATGTGATTTACTGTGATGCTTCGAGGCAAGGATTAGGGTGCGTGCTTATGCAAGAAGGAAAGGTAATAGCTTATGCTTCAAGGCAACTGAAAAAGCACGAGGGTACTTACCCTACCCATAATCTTAAGCTAGCAGCAGTTGTTTTAGCATTGAAGATCTGGAGGCATTATTTGTTCGGTGAGAAGTGCCACATTTTCACAGATCATAAGAGTCTAAAATATATATTCGATCAGAAAGAATTGAATATGCGACAGAGACGATGGCTAGAATTGATTAAAGATTATGATTGTACTATAGAGTACCATCCAGGTAAGGCGAACGTAGTTGCAGATGCATTAAGTAGGAAGTCGAGACTTCCTAGGGATGCTTTATGTGGTATGCGAACAACCTTCTTAAGTACGCTAAGAGGTTCAAAGGCGGTTGTGACTGCAGAGGATTCAGGAAGTCTCTTGGTTCAATTTCATGTCAGGCCTTCGCTTATAGCAGAGATTGTGAGGAAACAGGCCGAGGATAGGGACTTGCAGAAGAGGTTTGGGAAGTCCAAACAGGACCCAGAAGGGGAGTTTCTGATAGGAGCAGATGGAGCTATATTGAAGCAAGGAAGACTATGCGTTCCAAATATTAGTGAGCTTAAAGATGCTTTACTAGAGGAAGCTCACAGTTCAGCTTACGCTATGCATCCAGGAAGCACCAAGATGTACAAAACTTTAAAGGGATCGTATTGGTGGCCTGGGATGAAGCGGGAGATAGCTAATTATGTTGATAAATGTTTAATTTGCCAACAGGTTAAACCAGTTAGACAGAGGCCAGGGGGACTCCTTAATCCACTGCCAGTGCCGGAGTGGAAATGGGAGCATATCACTATGCATTTCCTTTTTGGATTACCACGTACTTCGGGTGGACATGATGGTATTTGGGTAATAGTGGATAGACTCACTAAGACAGCACGGTTTATACCGATTAGAGCGACGTATACACTTGATCAGCTTGCTAAGCTATACGTCGACAAGATTGTGAGTCAGTACGGAGTGCCAGTGTCCATAGTTTCAGATAGAGATCCGAGATTTACATCTAAGTTCTGGCCTAGTTTACAGAAAGCTATGGGGACAAAATTAAACTTCAGCACAGCGTTCCACCCCCAGACAGATGGTCAGTCAGAGAGGACCATCCAGACCTTAGAGGACATGTTGAGAGCATGTGTCCTTCAGTTTAAAGGAAGTTGGGATACCCACTCATCACTTATGGAGTTCGCTTATAATAACAGCTATCAGACTAGTATCGGCATGGCACCGTTTGAGGCTTTGTATGGAAGACCGTGTAGAACTCCCGTGTGTTGGAACGAAGTGGGGGAACGGAAGCTAATCGGACCTGAGTTGGTACAGGTTACGACAGACAATGTGAAGGTGATTAGAGAAAATCTTAAAGTAGCTCAAGATCGTCAGAAGAGCTACGCAGATAAGCGACGAAGAGACTTAGAATTCCAGGTCGGGGATCAAGTTTTCTTGAAGTTATCTCCGTGGAGAGGTGTCCTTCGTTTTGGTCGGAAGGGTAAGCTGAGCCCTAGGTATATTGGTCCTTATCAGATAACAAAACGAGTTGGGCCAGCAGCGTACGGACTTGAGTTGCCAGCAGAACTATCTCGAGTGCATGATGTCTTTCATGTGTCCATGTTGAGAAAGTATATTCCAGATTCGACACATGTGTTGCAAGCACAACCAGTTGAGCTGGAGGAAGATTTGAGCTACATAGAGGATGCAGTTCAAATCCTTGATAGGAAAGAACAGGTTCTGAGAAACAAGACGATCCCACTCGTGAAGATTCTTTGGAAACATCACGGAGTGGAGGAGGCAACCTGGGAACCAGAAGACCAAATGAGGAAGAGTTACCCGACGCTTTTCATCTAAGGACTACTCAATTTCGAGGACAAAATTTCTTAAAAGGGAGGTAAGTTGTACACCCGGAATCCCTCCTTGAAAATTCTTAAGAAAAATGCATTGGTAAGCTTGTTAAAAAAAAAGAGAAAGAAAGGTGGAATGTGTTGTATTGTTTTTCCTAAATGAAAAAAAAAAAAGAAGAAGAAAAGAAACTAAAACAAAAGAGAAATGGAAAGTGGAAGGTGTATGTTTTGTTTTAAAATAAAAAAAAAAAAGAAAGTGGAAGGGTGGGAATTATAACCCTTCTACGCACTTCCACCCAATTTAGATTTTCATTTACCAAAGGAAAACAGAGGGGTTTCGAGGGAGAGAGTCTGGAAAAGAAGAAGAAGGAGATTTTGAAGGTGGAATTGAAGAAGAAAAGGGGGAAACACAGTCCAAGTTGCATGGCAAATTCTGGTGTTCAATTCTGCCAACGTCTGTTTTTTTTTATCATTCTGAGCTCCACAGGAAGAATTAAGAGGTAAGGTTTGATTCTTATGAAATTTAATTCATTTTAGAACGATTTTTTTGAAGGAAGCTCGAGCAAAATCTGATGTTATGTTAATGATTTGTGAAGAGGGAACCGAAGGAGAGGTTTTTCTGTCAAATCCGAGGAACCTCTGGTTTTTGGGATGTGCTGATCTGTAGACTTCGAATTAGAAGCTGTATTAGGTATGGTTGGAAAGATGATTTAATTTCCTATAATTTTCATGAAGAAGTCGTGGTTAGAAATTGATTAGAAGTTGCTTTACATTTCAGGTTAGTTTTGGGCTGCCGCAGGAAAACAGTTCTGGTTTTAGCTGAAATGTGTTTTGGGGAAAATAGATTTCAAGGTAGTTACAGACACATCCTTTAGGAATTTCGATTTCATTCCTTCAGATACGTTTTAGAGGGTTCAAAAAGGAAGGGTTTGGTATAAAGAACATAAATTTTGACCAAGTAATGGAAAAGTTATGAGTATGTGAGTTTCGGGTGTTAATCATGTGAAATGCTAGGAGTTGATGGGGTGGTTTTTGCAACCCTAGGTCTTAAGTTTGTGAGGTCAAGATTCTAATGCTTGGTTTTGTTTATTTGGCAGGCCAAGAAGAAATAGGACAAATTTACAGACCGAGAATCTAATATTAACGCTGTGAGTGACAAAATGAATTCTGAAAATAAATTCTATGCTTGAACTTGTGTTCATGAAAAGAAAACACTTCCTAAGAATGATGTAGCTTAAAGATTTATGGTCTCTTGAACACGAATTCATAAGCATATATGGTTTCCTAAAAATGATTTAAATTGTTCGTTGTGAGCATATGTTTACTGATTTTCTGAATCTAGAAGAAATACCTTAATTCCAAGTCTACATGTGTTAGCAAGAACTGTTAAAGGTTTTCATGTGTTTCTCTGAGACCTGAATGAGTTAATGGTTGAGATACTGAGCCCGAGGTTGTATAGTACCGTGTGCACACAGGTCATTTTCTGTTGTCGACGTTGAGTGTACTCCGTGACAACAATGTTGTCGTGAGTGCTGGGCGAGCCCCACTACGACAAAGACGATGGGAGTGCTGGGCGGGCCCCACTACATCGTAGAATGAACATTGTTTGTACTGGGCGAGTCTTACACAACTAATTTGTCATATGTTTAAAATGGTTAATACTTTTGACACGCTTGTTGGACTTCTGTAAAAGCTATTGATGTTATATGTTATGATTTACGAGTTAATAGTTTTAAACTCAGTCACTCACTGAGCTTCCCAGCTCATACTTTCAATGTTTTCCAACTTTTCAGGTAGAGATCGAGCTCCCAGTGCTTGAGATCCTGCCATCGCCGCCGAGGGTTCTCAGAGTTAGATACTTTGTACGTTGGTGGTATTATATAGCGAGTCTGCTCGTAGTGTAGATAACTTAAAAGGGACGTGTTGTTATGTTCGTGTATGAAACTAGTGGTCTTGTTTGTGTAAATAACGAGTGGTTGTGTTTTGATTGTTCAAGTGAGGTTTTAACTAAAACTGCTCCATGTGCATATGTAGAAATTTTCCAGGGTTCCGCTGTGTAATATGTAAAGTATTTCGTTTACAGGTATGGTTTGTTTATCGGGAATTAAAAGGGTCATAGGTATCGTTAAGAAGTGAAACGATGCCTGTTGGCTTCACGCCTTCCTCCGGGCTAAGATAACAGGTAGTTCGGGAGGGGGTGTGTCATAAATCGTTCATGTCGAGACATGTGAGTGGGGGCATCCTATGCAATGAGTTTGCATAAGACCGGACCACGAAATAGTCACTTAGATTTTTTTACTCCGTTTACTGTCATAACTGACTATTTCATATGATGACCTAGGTAACTCGATCTTAATCCGGAGCACGCTATGAACTCCTGTTTGTTCGGGATTATCCTTTGATTTGCATGGGTGAGAGTGGCCCGAGATTGCCTACTCAATAAGCCTCCCATTTTGGGGGTAAGATTGGGTAGATAGCTGGGGACATAGTCTTGCGAGAAGGAATTCACTCCTACCCTCTTTAAGGTTTAGTAGAGAGGTTGTTCCCTTAAGTGCTGACTCCGGGTTTTGAATAAGGGGCCCCACCCTCTCATTCTCTCATTGGTCCAAGAGGGATTCGGTTTGTTGGTTGGACCACAAACCAATTGTTCATTAGATGATCAGTGGGACTTGAGGAACATGAAGTAATTACAGGGGTAAAATGGTTTATTAGACCCAGCTGTAATTACGAACAACCTGTGAAGGGTCGACTTACTAATCATGGTTATATCAAGTGGACAGAAATATATCTACAGTGAGGAGAGTTCAGCCATTGGGATTTAGTTGAGTGTCCCGGCGGTTAACGAATGTTGATTAGCTTAGCTAAAAAGTTTAATTAATTAATTAATAATCAATTTTGTTTAAAATTAATTTAGAATTAATTTTAAATTACAAAATTGAATTTCAAAGTGGAAAATGTTGAAGTTTGTGGTGGTTGTATGCTAACCTCTCTCAAACTCAAAATTCACCAAAATTGGACACCTCTTTTGATGACCAACCTCCTTGGTTATGTGTTGTCATATTTAGAAAGCTTGATGAAGCTTGTTAATGGCTTTAATTAGCAATGACAACACAAGGGATTTAGAGATTTTTTTTTTATAAAAAAAATTGCTGCAGATTTTTACAGACCTTTGCCATCTCTCTCTCAAAATTCTCTCAAACTAGGATTCCACAATCCGTTCCAAGGCCTGAGGATAGTAGGGAAGACACTAGAGGTGGTCCACGAAGTGTTCGTGCTTAGAAATTTGGAACGGGTTTGGAGAATTTGAGCTTCAAAGGTGAGTTTTCTTATACTCTATTTTTCAGTTTTGAGCATGTTGTTTGTTTGATTAAATTGATGTAATTAGAGTGCTTAAGATCCAAAATTGCTTCCTCTTTTGTGATATTAACTCTTTCAATTGGTATCAGAGCAAGTTTTGAGCACTCAATTTGCATCAATTTGAGCTTGGGTATGATTTTGAAATCGAATTTTATGGGTATCTAAAGTGGAACTTTCGGTTTTGGCATCAAAATTGAGCTTCAATTTGTAGTCTGTTTTGTAATTGCCCGAGCGTGTTTGGGCTTTAAGGTGTGAAGAATAGTCTGTAAAAAATTTGGAGTCATTAGAGTCCAATTTGAAGTGAGAAGGTGAAGTGTTCAAGCTGGAAAATAGAGGCAGAAGCTGCTGTAATTTTTTCTGCCCAGATCGGTTCACACAGAAGGTTGAAGAAGCGGTCCGGTTCAGGTAAGTTTGGCCCAATTTTTGCCCTTTTGAAGCTCAGTTCTGCTGGTTTTGGGCCGGTTCAAGCTTTTTCAAGCTAGTTCGGGGCGATTCGAAGGGTTCTAAAGCGTCTCAACCTAGTTTTTGAATTATTCTTATAATAATTTAGTTGTTTGCTTGCCCGTGATGCCAAAATCGGTCCACTTTAGTGTGTTTAATTATTTATGCATTATGAATGTATGTTTTAATTAAATCCCTATTTGTATATGCATAAAGTATGCCATATAGATTTAAAATCCCACCATAGGAAGGATGCTCCATGCATTGAAAGTATGTTATAAGTGTTATAATGTATAGTATGCATGTGTAGGATGCCATAAGTATTAATATAAGAGTTGTATTAATTTTATGAAATAGATGTTGTATGTTTTAAGTATAATTAATATAAGTGTTATATTAATTAAAAATAAACATACAACTTATAGTTGCCTTAGTAGAGTATAATCGTTATATTCAATTCAAAATGTATGTTATAGGTTGTCTTTATTTTATAAGCATTATAAAATGAGATAGACATTTAAAAACTATAACAAAGATAAAGGCATGCTCACTTAGGGTTAACGAATTCCAAATGCGATT
The DNA here is from genome assembly GCA_033996785.1 of Trichosanthes truncata. Lineage (NCBI taxonomy): Eukaryota > Viridiplantae > Streptophyta > Magnoliopsida > Cucurbitales > Cucurbitaceae > Trichosanthes > Trichosanthes truncata. The sequence continues at coordinate 33,429,079 of JAWPNB010000009.1, forward strand.
AGGAATTAGGACCCGATCCGTTTTAATAGTTAAAATAGGTTGACAACTTGTAAAACTAAGGTTACAAGAGAACTCACCCGGTGAGATCCTGTCTAAGGCTGGGGGTATTTAAGTTGACGGTTTACGGAACACCTCCTACTTGGGGATCGATCTGGTACTTGAGTGGAGTTAACCCTGTTTTATGAGCATGCACGTGTGAGATGTGAGGTTTTAAAGCATTTATCACCTAGATATCGTAGGTAAAATCCTTTTCTTGGACAAATTACCTAGACTTAGGATATATTGATTTAGCCGAAATATGCCTAAGTAAAAGTATACCCAAACCGTCTAAAATACTTAGTGGGATTGAAAAAGTAGATATGATATATCAATTTTCTCTTATGCTCTCTGCGAAATTCACATTGTGAGATTCATGCTCGGCCTCGTGATGTCAATAGGGCATCCCCATTCGGATGGTGTTTGCATGAATCAGGAGCAAGGTGAATGGAGAAAGTATTTATAGTAAGTGGGAGAAGGAAGCGTGTCAACATATCCTACGATCTTCTCCATTAGGCTGGACTGTGAGATTCCCATGTTCCGCCTGCAGGTTGCCCGTAGTAGCACCATCCATTCGGAGGGTCGTAACATGGGAGTCAGAACAACTCAAACACCAGAAATGGATAAGGTCTCCTAGGTCCATTCCCAACATTGTCTTTTCCATTCGGAAGTGTTATTAGGGCTGACCTCTAAGGTCTGAAAATGGCGGGTCACACTTACAAGATTTACTAAAGTGTTAGTGAATTCTTGACTGAAGTAGCGATAACTAAATACTATAGGAATAAGAGTTATTCCGGTATTAGTAATTAGTCAAGAACGTCTTGGTTCAAAGAAGGCTATCATCTGCACACAAAAAAAGGGTGAGTAATAGAAGGCATTGTGCGCGCTATTTGTAGACCAGATATAGTTTTTGGGTCCTCATCTTTCCTCAATATGCTAGAAAGCCCTTCAACACAAATGAGAAACTAACAGATATAGTATCATTTTGATATGATATAAAAAATCAAGATTGATATTATAAAAAAAACATTTAATCCATATCCACAATTTTAAAAAGAAAATGAGTAAAATTAGCACACAATTTAAAAATGTAAGGGCAAAATTGACACGTAAAGTTTCTCTCCTACTGATATATTATAGGTGTGTGTGGTTGTGAAACATATATATTTTTAAAATTTTTGAAGAAACATTAGCATATTTTATCGAAAGATAATCTCAAGAGTGTCATTTTAAAAGCACTAGTCTACTACCACGTGCAAATGCACGTGTGGTGTTTCTTTTTTTTTTTTAATTGGTTTAGTTTAATTTTCATAATAACACCTACAAAAGAAAAAAAAATATATATCATTAAAAGTAAAAGGGAGAAAGAAAATAATAGTATAAAATAAGAAAACTAAGATGTGTCTATGCAAAATTCCTTAAAATACATTTCCCTTTTTTGGGAAAAGTAAAATATATTTATCTCTTACTTAATAATAGTACACAATAAATCTATACAATTTCTTCAAAATGGAGCTCAAGTGGTTGGTGAAAGAGTAGTGGATGAAGACCTTTTTAGAGTTGTAAAGAATGTGGAAGAGTTGTAAAACTTTTGAAATTCTAGTTCATTTAAATTTTTAGGTTAAAATACCATTTTGGTCCCCATACTTTGGGTTTCATTCTAGGTTAGTCCATGTAATTTCAAATGTCCAAATTTAGTCCATGTACTTTGAATCAAGCTTAAAATTGGTTTCTACTATTAGTTTATTGTTAACTTTTTGGAAAAAAAAAATTAGTCTCTATAAGTGTTTTCTCTATAAATTTTGAAACTATGTTCACATTGTGTGTTTTCTTGCATGAAAATTATTATTATTATTTAACTAATTTCAATAAAAAAAAAAACTTCAAAGTAATAGCAATGACCAATTTTAAGCTTTGTTGAAAGTACAAGGACTAAATTTAGATATTTGAAAGTACAATGACCAAAATGGAACGAAACCCAAAGTACTGGAACCAAAATAGTATTTTAACAAAAAATTTATAAGTAACTGTAGTTAAAGACAAATTTTTAAATTTGTGGCAAGAAGCTGTGCTTTCTTCTTGTTTTATTCATAACATGGTTCCTCACAAAAGGCTGGATAAGACACCATACGAGCTTTGGAGAGGCCATTCACCTAACCTAAGCTATTTGGGAGTGTGGGTACTTAGCCAAAGTAGCATAATTGACATTCAAGAAACCTACGGTTGGATCTAAAACCTTTGACTAAGTATTTATTGGATATACTCATCATAGTGCTGCTTACAGATTTATGTGTGTAAGTGATAACTCAATTAGTGAGTATAGAGATGTTGTATTCTTTGAACACATTTTTCTATGATTAAGGCTGTTGATGAGTTAGTTGGTACCACACACACTGATCAAGTATTTGTATCTTTTCCATCTACTTCTGATGTTGTATATGAGTCTACCTAGAAAAAGTAAGAAACAAAAGATTGAAAAAAAATTTGTACCTAATTTTTTAACCGTTTTTCTACTTGAGAATTCTAATAAGATAGATGATCAATTTGCTTGCATGTACTTGATAGATGAGGATCCTAAAACCTATCAAAAGGCTTTAAATTCTATAGATTCTAGTTTCTAGAAAGAAACAATTAAGAGTGAACTATACTCTTTAATTACGAATCAAACGTGGGACTTCGTAGATCTACCTAAGGGAAATAAACTTATTAGGTGTAAATGGATTTTCAAAAAGAAAATTAGACCATATGGTTCAATCGAAAAATTTAAAGCTAGATTAGTGGTTGTGGGCTATACAAAAAAACAAGATATTGATTATTTTGATACATATTCTCCTGTGACCAAAATAGCTACTATTAGATCTTTGATCGCTTTTGCGGCTATTTGTGGCCTATTAATACATCAAATTGATATAAAAACAACATTCCTTAATGGTGATTTAGAGGAGGAGATATATATGACACTCCTGAAGGCTTTGTAGTTACTGGTCAAGAGAACAAGGTATGCAAGCTTAAAAAATCTCTTTATGGCCTTAAACAATCTCCTAGACAATAGTATGAGAAATTTAATAGTAACTTAGTAAACAACGATTTTAAAGTTAACTCTTTTGACACGTGTGTTTACTCGAAGTTGTTTGGTATTGATTGTGTGATTATATGTTTATATGTTGATGATATGCTTATTTTCAGTACAATCCTAGATGTGATTAATAATACCAATCTATTTTTATCCTCACACTTTGAAATGTCATTATGTCAATCACACTACATTGAAAAGATGTTAAAGAGAGTTGATTGTTTTGATGATATTCCAGTAAGAACATCTTATGATGCTAGTATGAGACTTAAGAAAAATAAGGAAGATAGTGTATCTCAACTTGAATATGCAAAAATTATAGGTAGTGTTATGTTTCTGATGAATTATACTAGACCTGATATTGCATATGTCGTTGATAAAGAGCTTGTCGAAAGCTCTATCAAATATATTTATAAACCTAGACCTCTAAAGTTTTGCAATGATAATGGCCATGGTCGATCACAGGGACTGGATTTCTTAATTTAACTAAGACCATTATTACTACTGCTTAATTTTATTTAGAGAGCTAGAACTCGAGATAAAGTCAATTTAAAACCTAAAATACAATTTACAAAATTGGAGACAATTTTGGAGAGGATACATGCAAGCAATGTTCAGCCATGATGCCCAACTTGGTGTGATTATGATAAATAGCATATGCAACAATTATTAGCCAAAAGAATCACTAAATTAGTTATTTGGCTTTTCCAGGCCCAAATAAGTTCATGCCAAAATGAGTGTTTAACCTTCCAGTCTAAATCTTCAATTAAGCATGCTAACAAAATAAATCTTTTACACCTTCTAATAATAAGTTATTCATTCCCATGCGATAATAAATTATTAGTCACACATCTACACTCAACTTAAGTTATACTTTCCCAAGCTAAAACTTAAATTAGAGAAAACAACTAAACTTTGGCCACAAGCTCAGACATAGAAACATAGATGCATGAATAATGTTGCAATACACTATAACTCGAAAAATCAACCAAGTTTCCAGCTTTACAAGCTACAAGAGTCTAGTTACTCAAAATCTACTATAATAAAATCTAAAGTCTAAGAAATAGTCCAAAAACAACAACAAAATAGAATAGAAAGAGAGAGAAACTCTTAGACGCGTGCCAATCCTCGTCCCGTCATGATGTCCCGCAATCTCGTACTTAGAATCCCTTCCTTACTCTCAAAAGTGCTCTCTAGATCCCAAATATTGGTTGTGAATCGAAACTAGGTTTAATTCTCACCAAAAAGCCTCCCTTAATCTGCAGCCAAAAAGATCTTTTTATAATAATCGAGATAATAGCGTCGAGATGTTGTACCCTAGTTCGCACAGTAAAGAAGGAAACTCGAGGTAGCGTTGAGACGTAGAGTCTCAACACTACGGACGGAAAGAGCCTGGCGCGCGTGTTTACAGCGTCCAGACGCCATGCGTGAGAAAATTCTAACTTGTGAAGCTGCACATATGGCGTCTCAATGATCTAGCATCAGGATCTCTATCTCAATTCTTTTCTCTTCTTCACTTGCTAGTTCCAATTGAAGTCAAATTACTTTCTACTTCATCCTAACACCTTCCTTTTTGCTCGGTTTTACTTTGTTAGCTTAAAATCTACAAAATACACACAAAAAGAATCAATAGCATATTTTAAAACCATAAACTAGCATTAATCTAAGTCCAAGAAATAGCACACTTTCTTGCACTATCAGCCGTGAGTATATTGAGTAGATATACTCATAGTCCTGACAAAGACCATTAGACTGCTCTTCGTCCTTTATTGAGGTATCTTAAGGGTACAATGGATTTCTGTTTGCACTTTAACAAATTTCCTGTAGTGTTAGAAGGTTACTGTGATGCAAAGTGGATAACAGATAACGATGAGGTGAGCTCTACTAGTGGGTATGTGTTCATTTTAGGTGGATGAGCTATTTCATGGAAATCAACAAAACAGACGTGCGTAGCACGATCCACCATGAAATTTTAGTTTATAGCTCTCAAGCTAGCAGGGGCAAGAGGCAGATTAGTTAAGAAGCCTACTTGGAGACATATCATTGTGGGGGGTTTCAGTACCGATTTCTTTGCATTTCACAAGCGGCCATACGTATTGCCAAAAACAGCGTGTATATACGCCTAAGACATAGAGTTGTGAAACAATTATTGAAGAGTGGAGTTATTTCCTTGGAATATGTGAAATCTGAGAGGAACTTGGCAGATCCTCTCACCAAAGGCCTAATAATTAGAGTAATTCTTGAGCCTTCAACATGTATGGGACTCAAACCCTTAAAGTGAATCCATAGCCCTTTATTTTGGTGGTTTATACGGACTTGATTGACAACTTTAAAGTCTTCATAGCTCAGTTTTGAGTGGTCTGTCTCTAATAGACTTGATGAAGCAATTAACATGATTATGAAGGTGTGGCTTCCTTTTGTGAAAGAGTTTGAAGAGTCTCTTTTTAGAGCTATCACGATGACCCGAGGTTTTGTGTGCATGACCATTAATAGCACTTGATTTACTTCTATATCACGGAATCGAGAAAAACCATAAGAATTGAAACGTGTTGTAAGGGTCTCAACCATAACTACTGAAAGTTCAAGAGGTAACTCACTTTCTATAATTAGGTTGTTGCCTTACTTCACTATGCATTAATTCAAATTGAAAGATATTAATGCTTAAGTTTAATTTATTTTCTTTCCTCAGAAAATATTTTTTTTAATGACAGTTATTCGTGGGGGACTGTTGTGAATGACTTGAGCTTTAGCCTTTTGCAGTTGTCCAACATCAAAAGTTTTAAGTGGGTTGAAGGGTATATATACACTAAACCTTTTTGTGTGCATGTAAAAAGTGAAAGGGTGGTGTTAGAATATATCCTCACACACACGTCGTTGTCGTCCGTCTGGTCGAACAAGCAGGTACGGGTAACCCTACTCGTGTGTTTAGGAACAAATTTTATTTTTCAAGCCAAAAGCCTTCACAAGGAAAAATATATTCTTTATTAATTCACCCATTCAATTTTTCCTTATCGTTTTCAAATAAACGTTTTTCCCTACCGTTTTCAAATCAAAGTTTTTATTTCTTAAAAAGAATACGATTTGGGCAAAGAATAGATGGCTTGACCTTGATTCCAGTCTTTCTCTGTCGATGGCATGATTGAGAAAGGTGTTTGTGTTAACCTTGAAGAGCAACTGACATGTAGATAATTAACACCATGGTTGTGCCGAAATTGCTTTCAAGGCAGTAGTTTTTCTACGACACAACCAAAATTCTTCAATTCTGTTTAACACAAGTAACATTCTTTCACTAAATACTAAATATATAAAGGTTGCACTTTGCATGTTTTGAACTAAATTACACAATGTCATCATATTTACAATTGCATGAAATATATATGAATGAAAAAAATATAAAAACAAGAGTGAAAAGAGTACATGTTTCTTCCTATACCTCAAACGATACAAAGCCTAAAACCACAAGGAAGACAATACCACTTTGAACTTGAAGAATAAATCATTCCAAAAGGCCTCGCATACTCAAATATTTTATAAAATTCTTGTCCAACATGGCATTTTGTCTCTACAAATCAATAATTTTCTTTTTATATAGAAAAGGACGATATGGATAAATTGATGCTTAGTATTGAATTATATTATTTAATCATTTCAATAAAAAATTAAATTATTTATTTTAACAATTATACTAAATTACTTTAAAATAATAATTATTAAATTGTATTGGAAAACAACTTAATACTTTATAAATAGTTTATTTTCTTGTAAATATAATTGATTATATTATTTAATATGTATTCAACATTTTCTTTTCAAAGCTTAAGTTTAATATATTGATAAAATAAAATTGAAATACAACAAGCAATGCACGTGCTAAAAGACTAGTTACATATAAAAAGAATCTATAGAGGAGAAATTTTCTCTCTCCATTTTCTCTCTTTATTTTTTAATTTATTATTTTAATTGAAATTATTTATTATTTATTATTGTTCAGTTTCATTTCAAGAATGCTATTTGTACATAACATCTCAACCTTCCCAAAGATTCTTCATTACCCTAACTTTAATGCAAAATTTAATTGGAACTATGCATGAATGAACAAAACTCAGGCTCTCCAATGGCCCAGTGGCCCAAAGGCCAGTCTTGGGTTGATCCAAGCTTGGCCCAAAGTCAAAGTTTGATCTGTCCAGTCCGATCTAGCCCATTCATTCATTGGATTGGATATTAATCACCATTTCATAGAGCAACTTGGCCTATGGGCCGACCCATTTTAGCCATATTTGGACCCACTCATTGAGTTGGTCCAATTGACTTATCATTGGGTCAACCCAAATGGTATATATAATTTCTTATATATTATATTTTATATATTAAAAAAGTAAAATTTTTAATATCTTTTTCTTCAAATATATTTTTATAATTTAGATATCATAGTTTTTAGTTAATAAAAATTTTTAAAATTGATAAAAATTAATAAAAAGCTTTATTAAAAATAAAATGATAAAAAAAAAAACTTTATAATATCAATAATTTTATTAAGTAAAAGTAATAAAATGGGTTGGAGAGGTGGTGATCTAAATATAGAATTCCCTCAGTGCCTTCACACTGACTTAGAATACTATACAAGATTTTCCAAATCTCGCAACAGTAATTGTACAGGAAATTCCAAGAGTGGCCGACAGGACATGATGACTTGCCTTATCTTCATGGAATCACACTCATTCACTCTTAAAAAAATAAAAATGCTTTATAAAAGTAAAAATAAAGCAAATGCTTTACAAAAGATAAAATGACAAAATTGAAAAAGCTGCTTTACAAAAGCTGATAAGATATGTCTGCAATTGTTCGTCGTCCGTCTTCATCTTCTTTTGTCGTGGTGATGATGTCACCCAGTGTTTATCCTGAATGACCTGGATCGATTGCCTTATGACGTCAGTATTATTCTTCAAAATATCTCGGGACTCAGGTGTTATCCAAGGACTTACTTCGGCATCCCCGCCATTACTGCGTACCACACCTTCCCTTTCTCCCTTAATATTGAGTCAAATAATTGATCATGGAAATCTTTTCCTAACAGAAATATCCTTCGCTACCCGCGCGGCCTGTGGATTGGTTAATTCCACTTGTTCTGGATTGTCATGGGTTGGAGAGGTGGTCTATATATAGAATTCCCTCAGTGCCTTCACACTGACTTAGAATGCTATACAAGATTTTCCAAATCTCGCAACAGTAATTGTACAGGAAATTCCAAGAGTGGCCGACAGGACATGATACCCTTGACTTGCCTTATCTTCATGGAATCACACTCATTCACTCTTAAAAAAAAAACAAAAATGCTTTATAAAAGTAAAAATAAAGCAAATGCTTTACAAAAAGATAAAATGACAAAATTGAAAAAGCTGCTTTACAAAAGCTGATAAGATATGTCTGCAATTCTTCGTCATCCGTCTTCATCTTCTTTTGTCGTGGTGATGATGTCACCCAGTGTTTATCCTGAATGGCCTGGATCGATTGCCTTATGACGTCAGTATTATTCTTCAAAATATCTCGGGACTCAAGTGTTATCCAAGGACTTACTTTGGCACCCCGCCATTACTGCCTACCACACCTTCCTTTTCTCCTTTAATATTGAGTCAAATAATTGGTCATGGCAATCTTTTCCTAACAGGAATATCCTTCGCTACCCGCGCGGCCTGTGGATTGGTTAATTCCACTTGTTCTGGATTGTCACTATCTCCATCATCCTCCCCTTCAATTGGAGACTAGCATAGTCGGCGATGATTATGTTTACAGACTGGTTCTAATTTTAATTTACAATAAAAATTATTTATTAAATGTTTAATTTACATATAATTATACCCTTCAACTCGGTTGAGAATCCAGGTATGGGTCTAGAATATTGAAATTTAAATACAGATCGTATTCAAAATCAATATCATGGACAGAAGACTCTGATATGACTTCATCAATATCAGGTATTCTTTGTTGAACTGGATCGTTCTCAGTTGGATTCTAAGAAGCGTCCTGGATTACAGCTTGAAGCTCAGAGGCAGAAGATGCTCCGGCTAAAGATGTAATTATTGAACTTTTCTGTAGAAGAACTTGTTCTTCTTCTACTCGAGAGTGGTGAGGATTAGCCTTTAGGAATTGGCTTATCCTTTCTTCCGAGAGATGGGAAACATCAAATTTTTCCCACCATTTGATCTTTAAAACCTTGTTAAGGGTTTTAAATTTTCCTCTTGGAGATAGCTGGTGATTCCAGCAAAAGATCCAAGGTAATTGAAAAAATATTGAGAATCTAAACGTCATCGCAAGTGGTGACAAATGGATACTATTTGAAAATAAATGAAATGATTTTTGTATTTCTACAGAAAATATTTCTTGTGAAATACCAAAATAACTCCTCCATTTTTTAAACCAGTTTGGAAAGTTATGTTTGTAAGACTTCTTACAAAAAGTAACAAACCAAGAGTGGTTATATGGTTCATACCAAAAGATATTGTACCAAGCCATGATATAGTCATGGTAACAATATGTTTGAGGTCTGAAACTTCTTGAGAATTTTTTAGGAACCGACATCCCCTAGGGCCAGTGAGATGGCGTAAGAACCCTTAGAATTCTCAATTTTGAAAAGATAATTCTTGTCGGATCATTTATGTCTGGCACATGAGTTATTTTTGCTGATTTTGTATCAACTAAAATAAACTCATAGAATAATCTTGTTTTTGAAATATCCTCAGGCATAAAGAAAAATCCAGAATGATAGATTTGAGCACAAACTTCTTTAGGAGAAGGACCATCGAATTCAGGTTCGATGATAATTTCTTCTAAGGAGGTTTTTGTATGATAACCTGTTATCTGAGGTCTTGCCTAAAAGACAGCAGGTCGTAGAGTCCTAGCATAGGATTGATTTTGTCGTAGAATCGATCTCGAAGGCCTTATTGAGTTAGGAGATGATGAAGCCTGAATAGGTCTTTCATCTTCCCTAATTGATAAATTCCTCGAAGAGGATCCTTGACGTCGTCTGGATATCGTTGTGAAATCGAGATCCATCGCGTAAGTGTCTGCATTCATGGGAGTGAGTGCAGATGTTTGAGAAATGGGGCGTTTTCCCCTTTGAGAACTAGTTCCTGAAGAACTAGCTGTTGATTCAGTTACCCCTTGATTGGGGTTATTTGAGGGATTTGGCCCTGGAGGCCTTCCCGTTGTTGGCGGCCTTGGCCGACTTGGGAACATTGAATTGAACTCTTAGAGATTTTTTTCTTTTGAGAGGTGTTCTCTTGAGAGATGCTCTCTTGAAAGATAATATGCTAAGTAGTTTTCTTTGCCTTTTATAGGCACAATTTCGAAATCAAAGCAAGATAAGATTGCTTGCCATCTTGCAAAGATTTGCTTTGACACAATATTTTTTACATCTTTTTCAAAGATGTATTTACTTGCTTTTGAGTCAGTTCGGATAAGAAAATCTTTGTTGATAAGATCTCCTTGGAACTTTTGAATACAGAGTACTATAGCTAGTACTTCCTGTTTGATAGTGGAATAGTTCTTTTGAGCACTATTCCAAATTCCATAATGGTAACGGATAATTGATTCTTTTCCGTTAACTTCCCATTTGAGGATACCGCCGTAACCGAGATCTGAAGCATCGGTTTCAACGATCATCTTTGCTGATTCATCCACAAGCGATAAGCATGGGATGCCTTTTGATAAAGCCTTAATTGATTTGATAGCACTAGTGTGCTCGTCTTTCCAAGGCTTTGGATTTTTCTTAAGTCTGTCGTAAAGTGGCAGACAAATGATACGAAGATCTTTTATAAAATCTCCGATATAATTGACACAACCAAGAAATCTCTGTAGTTGGGTCTTATCTTGAATAATATCGGGAAACTTATCCACGAAATCTAAGGATCGTTGGATAGGTTTGATAATTCCTTGATTGATATCGTATCCTAAGAAACGAATCTTTGTTTGAAATAATTTAATCTTGGGTAAGGATATCACAAGACCATTTCTTTTGATAACATAGATAAAACATTTTAAGTGTTTAAAATGTTCTTCTATTGTTTGAGAATAAACAAGAACATCATCAATATAAACTATTGTGAAGTCTTGATATGCATTGAAAATGTCATCCATGATCTTTTGAAACTCCGAAGGAGCATTCTTCAGACCAAATGGCATAACATTCCATTCGTATTGTCCGAATGGTACATTGAAAGCGGTTTTATACCGATCTTTGATATTGATTTGAATTTGCCAGAAGCCAGATTTCAAATCAAATTTTGAAAAGATTTTTGCAGAAGCTATTCGCTTAAGCAAATCTTGCCGGTTAGGTATTGGATACCTAATCCATTTGAGAGCCTAATTCAAAGGTTTATAGTTAATAACCAATCTAGGAATGCCACGTTCCTTTTCTGCTTGATTATTAACGTAGAAAGCCGCACAAGACCATGGGCTTTTTGATGGGCTTATTAAACCCTTTTTGAGAAGATCGTCAATTTCCTTTTTACAGGTTTTGACGAGCTCTTTTGACATTTGTATGGGCCTTGCCCTGATAGGGATTTGGGCCTCATCAAAATCATTCACATAGGGAAGTTTCACTATGTGATGTTTTCTGTCCCAAAAGGCATTTGGGATATTTGAACATATTTCAGATTCAATTCTTTTCAGAATTTTCTGAATATTTTCTTGGACAGAAGGTTTTTTGATTTCATCAGAAATCCTTCTGCATTTGATATCATCTTGAAGGAATTCAATTTGTTTTTCCTTCCTAGAGATTCTGTTGAGGTAAAGATTAACTTCATCCTCAATGTTTGAAATATATTTTTGAGCTATGTTTTCACAGAACTCAAAAATAATTGTTTTTCCCAGTTTATGAGAAGTAATTCCTTTCTCAGAAACTTCGAATGGATACAATTGAGTGAGGAATGGAGTACCAAGAATCACTTCCTCATTCAAGTCTTTCATACAAAGAAATGTATTTGTAAAACACACATCTTTGTTACATATATGAACTCCTGATAATTTATAATTAATTACCAGAGCTTGATTGTTCGCTCCTCTTAGAGTTTGGCGAGTAGTTTCAAAATATCTTGAAGGTATAATTCCTTCATTAAGAACATTTTGATCTGCTCCCGAATCAATGAGGGCAATTACCGTAATTTTGTAATCACGGATTTTTAAAGTGATTTTTGAATACCACTTTTGATTGAATACTTTGTTAATGTAATTAATATTATCATTAACAAGCGTTTGAGAAGATGACCCTGTCGCAACAGATGTCATATGATTTGATCTTTTTTGAATAGCAATCATCTGATATTCAAGATTGTTCAGTCGTTGCTTAGAATTAGCAACTTCTTTTTTGAGATTCTTTATTTCCAATTGCAGGTCTTGGATTTTGACAGGCATTGGAGAATCAACATTATTCAACCTATTTAATATTTCTTGGAAATTGAAATAAATAGGTTTTCTTTCTTCTTCAGCTGATGTTCCTTTAAGTTCTTCCTTGAGCTTAATAAACATCTGCTTTTGAAGTTCTCTATCAGGTATTGCTTTGCTAGCATCGAAAAGCGTTTCCTGAGCATTTGTAAGAACATTGATGCATCCTATACAGGGAATGACATCATTGTTTGATTCACTTGAAGAAGAAGGGTCAGAAGAACTAACGACCTCTTCTATTTGATTGATCATATCATCAGAAGAAGATTCATTAGAAGAAGGTTCTTCCTTGATAGACATGTCCTCTAGAATAGCAAATAGAGACTGTTTGACTTCATCATCAATCTCTAATTTGTTAATCTTTTTCTTGAGTTCTGGACATCTATTAGCATAATGCCCAGTCTTTTGACAATTGAAGCACTTAATAGTACTTCTGTTTGAGGCGGCTTGATTTTTCTTTGCCTTCCTCTTGTTATAGTATTTCCTTTTTCGAGGAATATACTCATTTGAAGAAGATCGTTTGCTTTTAGAAAAAAGCTTTTTATTTAATCTCTTTTTTGAAGGAGGTAAATTATCTACCCTGTATTGTTTGCAAAAAGAACTCAGTTCCTTTCGGTAATCTGAATCTTTTGCAACCCTTTTGTTGTGCTGCTGTTCATGGCAGAGTTCAAGACAAACTGCCTGAATAGAGCTATTGATATCTCCATAAGTTAGAGATGCCCAATTGATATATGTTCCTCCTTGCTTTAAAAGCATAGTGGAATAGAATTTTTGATTTACATATTTGGGTAACCTGGAAACGTATTTCTGTCACACCCCCTCCCGAACTACCTGTTATCTTAGCCCGGAGGAAGGCGTGAAGCCAACAGGCATCGTTTCACTTCTTAACGATACCTATGACCCTTTTAATTCCTGATAAACAAACCATACCTGTAAACGAAATACTTTACATATCACACAGCGGAACCCTGGAAAATTTCTACATATGCACACGGAGCAGATATAGTTCAAAACCTCACTTGAACAATCCAAACACAACCACTCGTTGTTTACACAACCACGACCACTAGTGCATACACAAATGAAACTATACGTTCCTTTTAAGTTATCTACACTACGAGCAGACTCGCTATATAATACCACCCACGTACAAAGTATCTAACTCTGAGAACCCTCGGCGGCGATGGCAGGATCTCAGGCACTGGGAGCTCGATCTCTACCTGAAAAGTTGGAAAAGCATTGAAAGAATGAGCTGGGAAGCTCAGTGAGTGACTGAGTTTAAAACTATTAACTCGTAAATCATAACATATAACATCAATAGCTTTTACAGAAGTCCAGCAAATGTGTCAAAAATATTAACCATTTTAAACATATGACAAATTAGTTGTGTAAGACTAGCCCAGTACAATCAATGTTCATTCTACGATGTAGTGGGGCCCGCCCAGCACTCCCATCGTCTTTGTCGTAGTGGGGATCGCCCAGCACTCACGACAGCATTGTTGTCACGGAGTACACTCAACGTCGACAACAGAAAATGACCTGTGTGCACACGGTACTATACAACCTCGGGCTCAGTATCTCAACCATTAACTCATTCAGGTCTCAGAGAAACACATGAAAACCTTTAACAGTTCTTGCTAACACATGTAGACTTGGAATTAAGGTATTTCTTCTAATTTCAGAAAATCAGTAAACATATGCTCACAACGAACAATTTAAATCATTTTTAGGAAACCATATATGCTTATGAATATGTGTTCAAGAGACCATAAATCTTTAAGCTACATCATTCTTAGGAAGTCTTTTCTTTTCATGAACACAAGTTCAAGCATAGAATTTATTTTCAGAATTCATTTTGTCACTCACAGCGTTAATATTAGATTCTTGGTCCGTAAATTTGTCCTATTTCTTCTTGGCCTGCCAAATAAACAAAACCAAGCATTAGAATCTTGACCTCACGAACTTAAGGCCTAGGGTTGCAAAAAAACCCTCCCATCTATTTCCTGCACTTTACAGATTTTATACCCTAAACTCACACACCTATAACTTTTCCACTACTTGCTCAAAAATGATGTTCTTTATACCAAACTCTTCCTTTTTGAACCCTCTAAAACTTATCTAAAGGAATTAAATTTAAATTCCTAAAGGATATGTCCGTAAATACCTCGAAAGCTACTTCCTACAAAATAGGTTTCTGCACTTTCCAGACTCGTTTCCCTGCTGCACCCTGAACTTAACATGAATTTTAAAGCAACTTCTAGTCAATTTCTAACCACGACTTCTTCATGAAAGTTATAGGAAATTAAATCCATCCATACCTAATACAGCTTCTAATTCGAAGTCCACAGATCAGAACATCCAAAAAAACAGAGGTTTCCCGAATTTGACAGCAAAAACATTCCTTCAAATCCCTCTTCACAAATCATTAACATAACATCAGATTTTGCTCGAGATTCCTTCACGAAATTTGTTTGAAAATGAGTTAACTTTCCAGAAAATCAAACCTCACCTCTTAATTATTCTTGTGGAGCTCAAAACAACCCAAATATCAGCAGTTAGCAGGATTGATCACCAAATCTGCCATGCAACCTTGAATTGAATCTTCTCCCTTTCTTTTTCAACTTAAAAACTAAGAAAATCCTCCTTCCTCTCTTTCTCTCATCCTCTCCCACGAAATGCCCTGTTTTTCTTTAATAAAAAAGAAGCAAATGGGAGAAAATGGGTTAAAAAAAAAACTTATTTAATTATTTTTTGGTGGTGAGTGCTCCAAAGTTTATCCATTCCCACATTTCTTTTTCCTTTTCTTTTCTTTTTTTTTTTAAAACAAAACATACACCTTCCACTTTCCATTTCTCTTTTGTTTTAGTTTCTTCTTTTTTTTTTTTTTTTTTATTTAGAAAAAACAATACAACACATTCCACCTTTCTTTCTCTTTTTTTTTTTAACAAGCTTACCAATACATTTTTTCTTAAGAATTTTCAAGGAGGGATTCCGGGTTTACAATTTCTGTTTCCAAATGTTATCCCCACATGTAGTAAGGTTATAAAGACGTGCCATAAAGGTGTCTTTATACCATTTGAAATCGCTCATTTTATGGCATTTCATCCCTAAAAGAGCTTCAGTTGATTGGTCACTATATAGGTTGGTTCGTCCTATAAAGTGCTTCATGCAGGTGTAAACAAAACTGTCTACACAAATTGATTCTGTGGTCGTATATTGTTCTTCTAGACCATTGGCATTAGTCCTAGTCTTTGTATGTTGTAGGACTGATTCTTTAACTGAATTTCTTTCGTCTTCAGTTAATTGATTATACCACCAACTTCTTAGATTTCCGGTTAATCCAAAAAGTAAGCAGTCTAAAATTTCTAGCTGAGTAAACCTTCTATCGAAGGTTGTACTAGCAATGAACATTTCTTGAAATATTGTGACCATTTGCCCTTCAGAGCAACCATCAATATTCCAAGTAACTAAAGAATTCCCGTCATAATTACGAGGTTCTGGTTTGATATCATCCCATCCGAGATCGGGTGGTGATGGCTTTGAGTAATGGTTATTCGAATCAGTAGAGACTCTGATGGGAAGAATCTTTGAAGTTGATTCAGTAATATCAACCTTTTTGATCATATTCAAGTTTTCGTCTCTTTTGGCGAGTCCGAAAACTAGATCTCGTTTCTTAGAACTCTCTGCAGTATTACTTGCAGTAGGCTCTACATTTGAGAGTTTCTTGTTAATTTTTTCAAGAAATTCTTCAAGGTCCTTGTTTCCAAACTTTAAACTAGGCTGTTTAGGGTTTGGTTGGACAATGGGACGAAGTGGGTCGATTTTTGGTAAACCAACACGCTCCGTAATTGCAACAGTTTTGACAGGATTGTCAGCAATATTTATGTCTTCAACTGATTTTGATAAAGTCGTAAGGACTTTATTATAATAGTTGAGTTGTTGTTGGATGTTTTTTATTTCTTTAACTCCAACAGTTTTTGTTTTCTCTTCATCAATAACTTTATAAGGAGAAGAGATGATTTTAGTAGATGCTACTAAAGGATGAGGGAAATTAGCTTCTTCTTCCGGAGGATAGTCAGAAACTATTTCTTTTCCAGTAGTAGTTAGCCAAACAGTTGGCTTTTTGATAACATTAACTTTAGGTGGACTGATTGGAATAGTCCAAAAGTCAATGAATTGTTGCTTAGTGAGAAAGGTTGTAGAATTAGCTTTCTCATCTTTGACAAATCCTTTGAGATATTCAATATATCTTTCATCAAAAGATTGTTCCTCATCTGCTGATAGTTGTTTTCTATCAGTTGTGAGAACGTTAATCTGATTATAGATATAACCAGACTTTCTTTCCATATCAGTCTGAGTAGGAGATAAAGATCCTTCAGACTTTTCTTGTTGAATATTATCTTCGGAAATGTGTATAACATCCCGTTCTTTGAAACTAAATTTGGAATCTTGTAAATGGTTCCAACATCTAGCTTTGGTATGGACCAGTTTTGAAGTTTTTCTTCAATCTGGGCTATTTGATTTTCTGTCTGATTTAATGTAGACAGAGCATTTTCAATATCCTTTGCAGGATTATTTGAAGATGTAGTAGTGTCTACTACAATTGGAGAAGAGAAGAGTTTTTGCTTTAATTTAGAAAGCATAAAAGAAGAATGGAGAAAACGAACTTAAGATGCATAATAACTATGATCTATAAACTTTAATTGATTCTTAACTTTGATTTAATTACTTTTTTCAAAATGAATTTATTTGCTTATATCAATCGATCTGAATCAGAGAATTTCTTAAAAGATTAAAATGATTCTTATCTTAGCATGAAGGTTAACCATGCCTTTATCATGTCGTTCAGAAAAGAATAATTTATTTCTTTAAAAACTTCTGAGATTAGAGAGATAACCACAAATAAATAAATTAAAAGAAATAAATGATTAAGAACATCGTTAAGAAACAAAGAAAGAGTTATAGAAATAAGTTTTTACTTATCTTAAGCTCTTGGAAGTGTTTACTCCATAGAGAGCGAGAGAAGAGAGAAGTAAGAGAGAATTTTCGAGCTCAAGGCTCTGATACCATTATGGGTTGGAGAGGTGGTCTATATATAGAATTCCCTCAGTGCCTTCACACTGACTTAGAATACTATACAAGATTTTCCAAATCTCGCAACAGTAATTGTACAGGAAATTCCAAGAGTGGCCGACAAGACATGATACCCCTGACTTGCCTTATCTTCATGGAATCACACTCATTCACTCTTAAAAAAAAACAAAAATTCTTTATAAAAGTAAAAATAAAGCAAATGCTTTACAAAAAGATAAAATGACAAAATTGAAAAAGCTGCTTTACAAAAGCTGATAAGATATGTCTGCAATTCTTCGTCGTCCGTCTTCATCTTCTTTTGTCGTGGTGATGATGTCACCCAATGTTTATCCTGAATGGCTTGGATCGATTGCCTTATGACGTCAGTATTATTCTTCAAAATATCTCGGGACTCAGGTGTTATCCAAGGACTTACTTCGGCATCCCCGCCATTACTTCCTACCACACCTTCCCTTTCTCCCTTAATATTGAGTCAAATAATTGGTCATGGCAATCTTTTCCTAACAGGAATATCCTTCGCTACCCGCGCGGCCTATGGATTGGTTAATTCCACTTGTTCTGGATTGTCACTATCGGCCTATGGGCCGACCCACGTTTGCCATATTTGGACCCACTCATTGAGTTGGTCCAATTGACTTATCATTGGGTCAACCCAAATGGTATATATAATTTCTTATATATTATATTTTATATATTAAAAAAGTAAAATTTTTAATATCTTTTTCTTCAAATATATTTTTATAATTTAGATATCATAGTTTTTAGTTAATAAAAATTTTTAAAATTGATAAAAATTAATAAAAAAGCTTTATTAAAAAAAAAATGATAAAAAAAAACTTTATAATATCAATAATTTTATTAAGTAAAAGTAATAAAAGAAACTAAAATTTTAAAAAAACTTTACATAGGAAATATAATTCCAATAAAATTTAATATCATTTAGTTAAGAAAATTCAAAAAGTATTTTTTTTTAAAATAATTAAATAATTAATATTCAATGGGCTAATCCAATGGGCCGATCCAAGTTCGGCTCAAGTTCGGCCCAAACAGTGAATTATGCCCTTTGGCCTTAGGCTTGGGCTGAGTTGGGCCTACACTTTTTAGGGATGGATTGGGTCGGCCTGCCCCAATGATGAGGGTGAAACAACTTCCAAAAATACTCTTTATTACCCCAAAAAAAATAATAAAACTAAACTTAATTTATTTTTATAAATGTGCTAAAGTTGTTCAGAAGATCAATACAAAGATCTATCATGTTATAGAATCTCCGCAAATGCCAAATTTTTTGGAAATGAAAACGTTTTCCTCTAGATGAAATCTCACTTTTTCCCTCTCCTCCATGCATGCCCAAAATGCCATTTTTTACAGAAAGAAAATATTACAAATGTACACATCTCTCCAATGGAAGGGGCCTCAATGATGAGCCAGCGAAAAAGAATTGCAATATGTAGTTGGTGGCGTGTCGGTGCACATCTAAAGAGGTAGAGTGAATTTAGGATAGGATAGAATAATAAAAAGGATGGGTCAGTGGAGGTGTGCAGCAAGCAAGAATGGGAAGTCAGTAAAGTCAAGCTCAACTATCAAGAAATTTCAACGATTATTTAACTCATTTCCATTCTTAGCCAATTCATTCCTTTAGCGACGTTTAATTGTAGTAGCCAATTGATCATGGTCTTCATCAATGACTTCATCTTTTCATTCTTTTCATACAGGATTGTTTAATTCTCAATCTTCATATTTTCACGAACTTTCTTCAGTTGAGATCCCAAATGAACAAAGCCAAAATTGAAACCTTAGGGTGGAGATGAGGGCACAAGGAACAGCAACGAGGGTTATTGAAGCGAGAGAAGAGGGAACGGTGCAAGAGTGAAAGCTACATGAGAGAGGAAGGAGACCTTTTTTTTTTGGTGAAATCATGTCAGCCGTAAGTAAGGGGGAAGAGGGAGTTGAGATGTATTTCAATAGTTTACTAGGCCTTTTTAGGGTTTTTTTTTAAATAGGGGTGTTTTGAAAACTTATTTCAGAAAACGAGCTGGGGGAGAAACTATTTACCAAAAATGAGCTCTTTTTTTTTTGTCCTTATTGGAATGCGTCTTTTGAAGAGACACATTCCACACAAAATGCATTTGTCAAACAGATGCAACATGTGGGCCCCCTAAACGTTACATGGAATCTTCCCCTTAAACATTACATGGAATGCGTTTCTCTGTCTCTTTCTATTTTTCCCCCTCTTTCTCCTTTAAGCCATTTATATAATGATTTTTTATTTTTTTACTCTAATGATTATCTATTAATTGTTTAAATTATGGTTTGTACATAATTTTTGTTATGCTCTAATGATTGTTTAAATGATTGTTGTACATAATTTTTGTTATGCACTAATGATTGTTTAAATGATTGTTGTACATAATTTTTGTTATGCTTTAATGATTGTTTAAATGATTGTTTTTTCAAGTATTTACAAACATTCCATTTTTATAGGCTTATTCTTTTTCTGTTTTTGTAATTTTTTTAATTATTATTCTTTAAAATATTTCTAAACACTTCAATTTTGAAAGGAGGCTACCTTAGTCTTCCTTGGTTAGCTACCCAATTTAATAATTTCGAACATCTACTGGAGGATGCCGATGAGAAGACTTCCAGCGACATGCCCGTGCATATATTTTATCACTCATAGGACGTATGCTTTTTAATTAATAATTTATAATTAACTAATTAAACATAAATCAAACATAAAACATGGCAAAAAATAGAATTAAAACCCCTTTATTTTTTGGATTACAAGAGGAATCAAATGTCAAATTCACAATATGCAAATCGATCAAATAAATTGGACACATCTATTCTTTCATAAAGTGGGGTGAGAAAATGAGAAATTAATTAATGTGTGTGAGAGAGGGTTTTTTAAATATATAGTTTTAATAAAAAGTACCTAACAAACCAATTTGTTATTTGGTGCAAATTGAATGTAATTTGTTAAAAATACTTGAAAGTTGTAGATTAATTTGTTAAAGCAAATTGCACTAAGTCCTTCAAAAGGTTATGTTTTTGTGTTTGTTATGCTTATTTTACGTTGCGTTAACTTTTATAAATATAAAAAATGGAAGAAATATAATGATGATTTTGTCAATATGGTTATGAGGAGAGGAGATTAATGATTTAAAAATTAAAAAAAAATGAAGATCTTTTGTTCAATCTGGATTAAGAAAAAATACCTCCACTATTGAAATTTATAACTATATCTAATTTCTAGCGTATAAACTTGGAGTGTTTAGAAATATTTTTAAAAAATAATAATTAAAGAAATTAAAGAAACAGAAAAAGAGGAAGCCTATAAAAATGGAATGTTAGTAAATATTTAAAAAAAAGAATAATTTAAACAATCATTAGAGCATAACAAACATTTATTTACAAACCATAATTTAAACAATTATTTGATAATCATTAGAGTAAAAAATAAATAAAAACAATCATAAGACAATCATCAAAGTAAAAAAAATAAAAAATAAAAAAATCATTATATAAACGACTTAACAGAGAAAGAAGGAGGAAAACAGAAAGAGACGAAATGCATTTCTCTTAGAAATGCATTCCATTTGACGTTTATGGATCCAACGTGTTGCATCTTAGATGCATTTCGTGTAGAATGTGTCTCTTCAAAAGATGCATTCCAATGAGGACAAAAAATGGCTCGATTTTTGTAAATAGTTTATCCCCAACTCATTTTCTGAAATAAGTTTTCAAAACACCCCTATTTTTCTAAAAAAATCCCTTTTTTTAGTGGGGTTGGATAGTATGGGCCTAGGTAGTCGATATAATAAATGAGTTGAGCGAGTAAATATACTTCAATTTCGTTGGTTTTGTTTTTCTTTAAAAATTAAAATTCCAAACAAAATAAAAAAAAATTCATTTTTCTTTGATGTATAATTAGTGTAGCCAATTTTTTCAAATATAACTAAGCCAAACAGATCAATTTTTGGATGAGTATATTCTACCGTTGTCAGGATTGGCTGGTTTCATTGTAATCACAATATATTTTAAAAAGAAAGAAGTAGCAACCTACAACACCTATAAAAAGAGTCACCAAAATCATTTATCTCATGTTATATTGATTAATTTTATTTAGAGAAAAAAAAGTCCTTTCAGATTAAAAGAAAATTTTTTCTATTGATTTTATCTTTAAAGTGTCTCAATTTGTCGTATCTTAAACTTCAAGAATGAAGCAAGTATTTGACCAACTTGAGTGGAGTTATTAGCCACCAATTATGCAATATTGGAATTATTCTCAATTAATAAGAAAATTCCTCACCTTAAGAATTAAAGGGGCTGTTTGGGGCACAGAGTTGATTATAATAGTTTGTGGTTATTATAATCTGTAGAGTTAAATAGTATGTGTTTGGGGTGCAGAGTATTTTATTTTGGGTTCAAGAAGTCTGTGTTTGGGTGTAAAGTATTTTAGTCTGGGTTCAGGAAGTCTGTGTTTGGAGTGCATATATGTTTAACATGGAGTTCTGAAGTTTGTGTTTAGGCTGACTGTTTATTTTTCTACTTTTTTTTTGTTGTATGACACAGGTAGTGTTATATTAAATATCAATTTTTTAAAATTTAAATAAAAAAGATTTGTCCCACCAATTCTAAAATGTGTTAGATTTTAAGTTACATTATTCTCCGTCCATTTGACCATTTTGAGATGTAGCAATATTGTTTAAGATGCACAAAATAATTGAGAGATTAGGGTAAACATTCATGTCATTCATTATATAAGAAAGCTCCATATATTTGGAGATGTACAATGGAAACCTATGTTCTAACTCCATGATTACACAAAAAAAAAAAAAGATATGTCGACATGATAGGTGCCAAGGATGGGCCACCACCACAATGGCACAAAAGAATGTTATAATAGATATATGTTTCCAAAAAAAAAAAAAGATACTGTGTTATCATCCAAAACAAGTACGAGAAGAAGGGTTGATTATGCATGTTTATCGAGGACGAGTTGGCAATAGTCTAATTTTAACTCTGCAGGAACATATAAGAAGCTCTCTATCACTAGGACATCAGAGAATATAATATTCATAATTTGCACTCTGTCACGATTCTACAATTGTGGGATTTGGTACAGCTAGCCCACAACTATAGTTGAAAAAACATCCTTTTCTTTTGTTAAAAAATTATATTGATCAAGAATGACAATAACTTTTTTCTTTTTTTTTTTTTTTGTTGCTACTTGAATTCAAAAAAATAGCAAGGTCATTTTTCAAAATCCCTTTTTTTCCTAAGGACATTACCTTTGTTTTTTATTCAAACCTTCAATCTTACTTTACTTCGAATAACATCCATTCTTTTTCTTTTCTTCAAAAAACTATCTTGATCAAGTATGTCAATTACATACCATTGTTTGATTCTTCTTTTTTTTGCTGGTTTAATTAAAAAAATAGGTTGGTAAATTTTTCAAGACACTTTTTTACTCTAATTCAAAAAACGATGTTTTTATTTTATTTTGGGAGTATTACAATTATATTTGTCACACCCCCTCCCTGCTCACTTGCCTAACCCAGGAAGGGATGCGAAGACAGAGAATACCAGCCCTCTTACTAGCACTCCCAGCCCAACCTAACATCCACCTGAAACTGTACACAACGCAATATGTATGAACAAGTAAAATTGAGCACACAGTTGCACACCTGAGCAAGATACATTCAGTCCCTCATACTAGGTTTGCATACTAAGTCATAACATACTTAAGTCTATTACAACCCGGCTAGAATGCTTTTATTTCACAACTATATACATGTAGAAGTATATATACAAGGAGCTAAAGAGGCGTGGTGGCAAACAGGTCTTGTCGAGGCTAAGCACCGGGAACTCGTTTGCTACCTAAGAAGAGAAAACATGTTGAAAACGTGAGTTGAGAAGCCCAGTGAGTGACTACTTTAATAGGTTATGCGTTCAAAGATAAAGCATCAAAAGTACTTCAACAAGGCCGCCAATTTACAGGATTTAAGCACCCCGAAAAGCAATGCATAAGAACTCATAAGATAGCATCAAAATCAAAAATAGGTATTTCAAAACGTAGTAACTCATAATAAAGAAAATTTGTAGCATGGTACCCTTCTAAACCCTAGCTGTGGCAGAGTCCTCTCTAAACCAACAGCTTCAATACCTCTCTCACGTGCACATGGAATGCCATTAAGCTCATTGGTCTCCCCAAATACCTTCTCCATTTCCTTCAGTATTGGGGCAGACCAACTACCACCCGAATACCTTCTCACTGTCCTTCAGTATCGGGGGTCAGGTTTTCTCTCTCCCAGGTACCTTCTCCGTGTCCTTCGGTACTGGGGGTTGATAACATACAAGGCATGCTTTAAATAGTTAGAAACATAGTTTGGAATCCCATTCATCAAGTTCTCAACATAAACACAAACTTTCATTTTAAACAAGCTTCCAAACGTCGAGTGTCATGCCAATAGTTATGTTCATCGTACGGTTAAAGGAGAACTCACTGACCAAACTCATTTTTCGTGTTCTGAATGCATAAATTCTTTAACATAGCCAACCAATCATATTTTAAGGTTTGGGCAATTCAACCATATTTTAGAATGGATTAATGCAAGGTACTTCCAAGAAAACCTACCTCCAAACTTAGGTTTCCTGCTTGAACGCGAAGTAACAACTAGTTACGATTATACTTAACTTTCAACACCGCTATTTATTAATAGGAGTTCAATGAAACATGAATATAAATTAGTTTAAGCATGCTTCAATATCCATCACTAGTAAGCTTTTGAATAAAGATCAAAGCATGGGTTTTCAAACAAAGTCACTCACAATCACCGGAAGACTCCCAAGGCTTATAAGCTTCGCCTATCTTCGTTTGCCCTGAAAATGAATTCCATAACATTAATCCCTTTTTCTACTTGGCCCAAAATTAGATCTAATTCAGTCACATAACTCATAGCATAGTAACTAAATACACTTGGCTGTAAGGTATAACAAATTGGAAGCACATCTTCCTTACTCTCTCTCTAGCCCTTTCTCTTTTGAACCAAAAATTACAGATTCAACTTCCAGCATGGGTTTCTCAACATTTAGAAAAACAACCACAAAATTTTATTTGATAACCCTCAAATACAATGTCTAAAATTACTTACCTCAAAATATGAGCTTCTAATTCGTCCTCAAGAGCTCGAAATCTTCATATTTCTTCACCTTGTTCTGCTGGCAGAGAAACTGGATCACCTCTCGGTTTTCTTAAGTTTTCACGACCTTCCTCTTCGTATTTTCTCACAACCTTTTCCAGACCTATTCTTCATTCAATTTCAGAGATTTTGGCTCAAGAATCATTGAATTTTCTTAAGTAGATTGAGAGATATGACTGTTTGAAGTTGACCCATTTCCTAGAGCTTCCAGCTGGCTATTGGATTCACAAGAGATGGACAGCTCCTACTTCATCAATAACACTAATCCGTGAGTTCATATACATTGGCAAGATCCTACTTCTTCCTTTAGACCTTAAGTCTTTTTAAATCCACCTATTCCATAAAACAAACTTTAGCTAATTTAATTAGAAATTAAAGCTTGTGCATTCAACACATAATACACCCAATGTATACCCAACTTGCTCATGACCTTAACTTTCTTCAACTCAACTCTTAATATGCTTATCTCAATACCTAACATGTCTCCTTATGAAGATTTGTGCACGTTATAGTCCACAACTTAGGAAATTCCCAAATTCAACCACTGCATCCTTCAGTGCAACCTATACCAATTTACGTGTATCAAACTTTATGTATAAGTGCAATAAGATTAAAAGAGAGTTTAGGGCTTACAATTTACTACCCCCTTAAAGAGAATTTTTTCCTCGAAATTCAGCACGTCATTAACTCAAAAATAGTCGTGGGTACTTTTCTTTCATTTGGTCTTCACTCTCCCATGTGGCTTCCTCGACCCCATGGTTTCTCCACAATATTTTCACCAACGGTATCGTCTTATTCCTGAGTACTTGCTCCTTCCTATCAAGTATTTGTGTAGGTTCCTCTTCATAAGTTAAATTCTCCTTCAGTTGCACTGGTTGTACCTTGAGCACATGGGATGGGTCCGAAACATATTTCCTTAGCATTGATACATGGAACACACCATGTACTTGCGACAACTTCATAGGTAAAGCTAGTCTGTAGGCAGATGGTCCTACACGTTCCAAAATTTCGTAAGGCCCTATATATCTCGGGCTCAGCTTCCCTTTCCTCCCGAACCGTAGAATACCCTTCCACGGGGACAACCTTAAGAAAACTCTGTCTCCGATTCCGAATTCTAAATCTCTCCTTCGCTTGTCAGCATAGCTCTTTTGTCTATCTCGAGCTGTCTTCAGCTTTTCTCTGATTAATTTCACATTCTCCGAGGTAACTTGGACTAACTCTGGTCCTATCAGTTTTCTTTCTCCCACCTCGTCCCAACAAATAGGGGTTCTACATCTTCTTCCATACAATGCTTCGTATGGTGCCATTCCGATGCTAGAATGATAGCTGTTATTGTACGCAAATTCCATCGACGATAGATAAGTCTCCCAACTTCCTTTATACTGCAATACACATGCTCGATGCATGTCCTCTAGGGTCTGGATGGTCCTTTCTGACTGACCATCAGTCTGCGGATGAAATGTCGTACTAAAGTGCAGCTTAGTTCCTAATGCATCCTGGAGACTCAGCCAGAACTTGGAAGTAAACCTTGGATCCCTATCTGACACAATTGATATTGGGGCTCCGTATTGGCTTACGATCCTGTCAACATATAACTTAGCAAGTTTATCCAGAGTGAAAGTTACCTTAACGGGTAAAAATCGAGCAGTCTTGGTCAGTCTGTCCACTATCACCCATATCCCGTCATAACCGCACATCGTCCGAGGAAGTCCGAATAAGAAATCCATGGTTACGTGCTCCCACTTCCATTCGGGTACTGGGAGGGGGTTTAGAAGTCCTCCGGGTTTCTGTCATTCAGGTTTCACCTATTGACAAATCAAACATTTAGAGACATACTCTGTTATCTCTCATTTCATTCCTGGCCACCAATAATGACTCTTCAAGGTCCGGTACATCTTTGTACTTCCCAGATGCATAGCATAAGTTGAACTATGCGCTTCCTCCAATATTGCATTCCTTAAAGCTGTATCTTTAGGTACGCATAACCTTCCACACTTCATTAACGCTCCATCAACTCTCACCTCATAATCTGCTCTTTGCTGCAAGTTTACTTCTTCCGCTAATTTCTTGAGAACGGGGTCCCTAGCTTGACTTGAGATAACGTCATTAATTAGGGTAGGCCTTACCTGGAAATGAGCTAACAAATTTCCTTGTTCACTAACCGACATCTCCGCGTTAGAACTCTTCAGTTCCTCTAACAGGGTTACTCTAACAGTATTAAGTGAACCCTTAGATGGCTTCAACTTCCTGCTCAATGCATTAGCTACAACATTAGCCTTCCCTGGGTGGCATTCAATCGTACAGTCATAGTCTTTTATCAACTCGAGCCACCTCCGCTGCCTTAAATTCAACTCCTTCTGCTCAAAGATATATTTCAAACTCTTATGATCCGTGTAAATATGATACTTCTCACCGAACAAATAATGCCTCCAAATTTTCAGAACTAACACCACCGCTGCGAGCTCTAAATCATGGGTAGGATAATTACATTCATGCTTCTTCAGCTGCCTTGACGCATACACGATCACTTTCCCTTCCTGCATAAGTACACATCCAAGTCCCTGATGTGATGCGTCACAGTAGACCTCAAACTCTTTTCCAGAGGTAGGAAGAGTTAGTACCGGTGCTGTCACAAGCCTGTTCTTCAATTCCTAGAAACTCTTCTCACATTCATCACTCCACTCGAATTTCGTGTTCTTCTTTGTCAACCCGGTCAAGGGAAGGGCTATCTTCGAAAACTCCTCGACAAACCGTCTATAATATTCGACAAGTCCCAGAAAACTACGGACTTCAGATACTGAAATGGGTCTTTCCCACTTGACTATAGCTTCTATTTTCTGGGAATCTACTTGAACTCTGGCTGCTGACACAACGTGTCCCAAAAACACAACCTGATCCAACCAAAACTCACACTTACTAAATTTAGCATACAGCTTCCGATCTCGTAACGTCTGTAGCACTATTCTGAGATGTTTTGCATGCGCCTCTTCATTCTCTGAATATACCAAGATGTCATCAATAAATACTATCACGAACTGATCAAGGTAAGGATGAAATACCCGATTCATGAGATCCATGAATGCTGCTGGGGCATTTGTTAAACCGAATGGCATTACTAAGAACTCGTAATGCCCATACCTTGTCCTGAAAGCCGTCCTTGGTACATCAGTTTCCTTAATCTTCAACTGATGGTACCCTGATCGCAAATCAATTTTGGAAAACACCGAAGCACCCTTTAGTTGGTCGAACAAGTCATCTATGAGAGGCAATGGATACTTGTTACGTATTGTTACCTTATTTAGTTGCCGGTAATCAATACATAATCGTAACGTCCCATCCTTCTTTTTCACAAACAACACAGGTGCTCCCCACGGAGAAACACTCGGTCGGATATAACCCTTATCTACCAATTCCTGCAACTGATGGCTCGTTTGATAACGTTCCTATTTCCTGTTTTTTGTTCCTGTTTCTCATTTTTCAAGAAATAAACATGTTTGATAAACGATCCTGTTTCTTGTTTCTAAATTTTTTAGAAACGTTTCTAAAAAAATGGCAGATTTTGAGAAACTTCAAAAAGTAGTTTCTCAAATTCTGTTTCTGTTTTTTTTTCCAGGTTTCATGCATGTATTCCTATTTCTCTTTTTACCCATCTCTCTCCTCTCTCTTCTTTCTCTCTCTTCCATTCTATTTTTTTTCTTTTAATACTTTTTAATCTTTTTATTTTTTTCTTCTTTTTTATTTTTATTTTTATTTTTTGATTTATTTCTTTCTATTTGTTCTTTCTCTTTCATCATAATCTTTTTTCTTTTAATAGTTCATTATCTTTTTTTTTCTTTTTTCCTTTTTACTTTTCTCTTTTCGTTTATGTTTTTTTCTTCTCTCTTATTTTCTTATTTTCTTTTACTTTACATTAACGAGCTTATAGTTATTATTTTCTATTTAATTCTCTATTATTTTTTCTTTTGTTATGATTTTATTTTTTTATTAAATAAATAAACTAATAATGTATTTCATGTTTACCTGTAAAAAAATATATACATTCTCTATCTTTTTCTGATTTTACTTGCGTGTATTATTGGCTAATGCATTTTTAAAGAAAAATAAAAATAAATTTTATTATTAAATTAAAGAAATGTGGGTTTGTTCGATTGTCTGACCTTAGACAATTTACAAATTCGTCTAATTGAACTAACTCTTGTAAGTCAAAATCGTTAAGGTGAATTGATTGAAATGAGAAATAACATTGCAAATCAAATTTGAACAACGTTTGAATGATAAATTTATTATTATTATTATTAATTAGGTGTTGGGCCTTAATAAAATACTATAACATCTTTATATATGTTTTATATTTATTTTAATGCATGTTATATGTTTTATTATAGTATATGTACTAAACTTTATTTTTATCAAAAAACAAGAAACAAAAAACAGAAATAGTTATCAAACATGTTTCTGTTTTTAGTTTTTAAGAAACAGAAACAAGAAACGAGAAACAGAAACAGGAAACAAGAAACGAGAAACGAGAACGTTATCAAACGGGGCCTGAGTTTTCAACTCCTTCAATTTCTTCGGTGCCATCCTGTACGGGGCTTGAGATATAGGTGTCGTTCCCCGAATCAAGTCTATGGTAAACTCCACCTCTCTATCAGGTAGCAACCCTGATAGCTCCTCTGGGAAGACATCTAAATACTCACATACCACCGGAATGTTCTCGGGTTTCAATTTATCTGCCTGTATTCCAACTACATGCTCGAGATATGCTGTACAACCTTTACTCAGTAATTTTCTAGCTTTTATAAATGATATCACACAAGTAGGCAATATCTTCCTATATCCCTTAAACACCACTTCAGTCTCGCCTGGCTTCCTCAACACGACTTCCTTCCTATGACAGTCCATAGAGGCATAGTACTTAGACAAGAAATCCATTCCCAAGATAATGTCGAACTCTTGAGATCTAAGGGAATTAGTTTAGTTGTCATAGTTATACCATCCACTTCCACTGTACAATCCCTATAGACGCTATGGACTATCAACATAGCACCAACAGGAGTATAAATGCACAGTTCTTCAGATAAAGGCTCTAATTTCCCATCAATGTTAGTAATAAAGATACCAAAGATAAAAGAATGCGTAGCTCCTGAATCTAACAATGCATGCGTAGGCTTACCACAAATAGAAAGTGTACCCGTAATAACTTCTGGTGCATCCTCCACCTCCTATTGTGTCATGGCATAGATCTTCCCTTGTTGTCGGGGTCGGCCTACGGGTCCCTTCTGCTTAGCATTGCTAGTGCCTTCTCTTCCAACTACCCCAGTCTTTTGCTGCTGGGTCACGGCCTGCGACGTGGTTCTCTGTCCTACCTTATCTTCCTGCATCAGCTGGGGGCATTCCCTCTTGAAGTGACCTTCTTGTCCACAGTTAAAACATACATCGACCCCAATGGTACCTTCCACAAGTGTTGCACAAAGGTTTCCTGGCTGAACTAGCTATCGACTCGCCAGGTTGTCCTGTACGAGAGTCCCTTGCTGACCCTATTGAGAAACTTGATCCCTGCTGCCTCTGTCTCTCCCTACTTCCACTTATACCAGTCCTAAAGGTAGACTGCCCACCACGACGAGGTTTGAAGCTCCCTTTTCCAGAAACTCCTGGAGTGAATCTCCTACTATCTCCTCGTTGGAACCGGTCTCGTGATGAACCAACAAAATAAGTGGTATGTCCATCACCCACAGCTCCATTTCCCTTTCTTTCCTCTACTAGGCTTCGCTCCACTCTTAACACTGTCTCCACAAGCTTGGAGAACTCAGTCCACTCTGAACTTGCTGTCACAGGCGTCTGAATCTCTGTCCGTAAACCTTCCTCGAACCTCTTGCAGCGATCTATTTCACTTGCCACTATGGTGGTAGCGTACTTAGATAATTCCGTGAACTTCTTCTCATATTCTACTACAGTCATCGATCCCTAACGAATCCCAGAAACTCGTTCCTCTTCGCATCACGATAAGAACTCAGATAGAACTTATCTTCAAATGCCTTCTGAAGCTCTTCCCAATTCCAAACTTCTCCTTTCCTGCTTTCTGTTATCTTCCACCAATCATCCGCCCCTTTGTGGAGCAAAAATGCTGCTAAATCAACCTTCCTGTCTTCAGGGCATCACATGACTCTGAAACACTTTTCAATCATATTTAACCAAACCTCGGCATCAGACGGGTCTGTGGTGCCCTCAAATGTCGTTGCACCCAAGGCCTTTAGCCTTTCAATGCCATACTTCTTTTCTGAGTCTATATGTGCCGACCTAACACTTTCGGCTAATCTTTGAGTAATCCTTGCAAAAATCTGTTCCTCCATGTTCACCTCCGGCTGAGGATGACTAGACTCTCCCTCAGACGCCTCTCTTCCTCTACTGCAAGTAGCTTCTTGAGTTCCAGCTTTCGCTTGCCTGCCTCGTTTGCCACCTCAAGCCATGGTCTTATATTATATCATCTTGTTAACATAAATAAAAGAAAGATATACTCCTAATTAAATGCATGAATCTAATTCCTTTCCCAAAATCTTGGCTCTGATACCAAGTTGTCACACCCCCTCCCTGCTCACTTGCCTAACCCAAGAAGGGATGCGAAGACAGAGAATACCAGCCCTCTTACTAGCACTCTCAGCCCAACCTAAAATCCACCTGAAACTGTACACAACGCAATATGTATGAACAAGTAAAATTGAGCACACAGTTGCACACCTGAGCAAGATACATTCAGTCCCTCATACTAGGTTTGCATACTAAGTCATAACATACTTAAGTCTATTACAACCCGGCTAGAATGCTTTTATTTCAAAACTATATACATGTAGAAGTATATATACAAGGAGCTAAAGAGGCGTGGTGGCAAACAGGTCTTGTCGAGGCTAAGCACCGGGAACTCGTTTGCTACCTAAAAGAGAAAACATGTTGAAAACGTGAGCTGGGAAGCCCAGTGAGTGACTACTTTAATAGGTTATGCGTTCAAAGATAAAGCATCAAAAGTACTTCAACAAGGCTGCCAATTTACAGGATTTAAGCACCCCGAAAAGCAATGCATAAGAACTCATAAGATAGCATCAAAATCAAAAATAGGTATTTTAAAACGTAGTAACTCATAATAAAGAAAATTTGTAGCATGGTACCCTTCTAAACCCTAGTTGTGGCAGAGTCCTCTCTAAACCAACAGCTTCAATACCTCTCTCACGTGCACATGGAATGCCATTAAGCTCATTGGTCTCCCCAAATACCTTCTCCATGTCCTTCAGTATTGGGGCAGACTAACTACCACCCGAATACCTTCTCACTGTCCTTCAGTATCGGGGGTCAGGTTTTCTCTCTCCCAGGTACCTTCTTCGTGTCCTTCGGTACTGGGGGTTGATAACATACAAGGCATGCTTTAAATAGTTAGAAACATAGTTTGGAATCCCATTCAACAAGTTCTCAACATAAACACAAACTTTCATTTTAAACAAGCTTCCAAACGTCGAGTGTCATGCCAATAGTTAAGTTCATCGTACGGTTAAAGGAGAACTCACTGACCAAACTCATTTTTCGTGTTCTGAATGCATAAATTCTTTAACATAGCCAACCAATCATATTTTAAGGTTTGGGCAATTCAACCATATTTTAGAATGGATTAATGCAAGGTACTTCCAAGAAAACCTACCTCCAAACTTAGGTTTCCTGCTTGAACGCGAAGTAACAACTAGTTACAATTATGCTTAACTTTCAACACCGCTATTTATTAATAGGAGTTCAATGAAACATGAATATAAATTAGTTTAAGCATGCTTCAATATCCATCACTAGTAAGCTTTTGAAAAAAGATCAAAGCATGGGTTTTCAAACAAAGTCACTCACAATCACCGGAAGACTCCCAAGGCTTATAAGCTTCGCCTATCTTCGTTTGCCCTGAAAATGAATTCCATAACATTAATCCCTTTTTCTACTTGGCCCAAAATTAGATCTAATTCAGTCACATAACTCATAGCATAGTAACTAAATACACTTGGCTGTAAGGTATAACAAATTGGAAGCACATCTTCCTTACTCTCTCTCTAGCCCTTTCTCTTTTGAACCAAAAATCACAGATTCAACTTCCAGCATGGGTTTCTCAACATTTAGAAAAACAACCACAAAATTTTATTTGATAACCCTCAAATACAATGTCTAAAATTACTTACCTCAAAATTTGAGCTTCTAATTCGTCCTCAAGAGCTCGAAATCTTCATATTTCTTCACCTTATTCTGCTGGCCGAGAAACTGGAACACCTCTCGGTTTTCTTAAGTTTTCACGACCTTCCTCTTCGTATTTTCTCACAACCTTTTCCAAACCTATTCTTCATTCAATTTTAGAGATTTTGGCTCAAGAATCATTGAATTTTCTTAAGTAGATTGAGAGATATGACTGTTTGAAGTTGACCCATTTCCTAGAGCTTCCAGCTGGCTATTGGATTCACAAGAGATGGACAGCTCCTACTTCATCAATAACACTAATCCGTGAGTTCATATACATTGGCCAGCTCCTACTTCTTCCTTTAGACCTTAAGTCTTTTTAAATCCACCTATTCCATAAAACAAACTTTAGCTAATTTCATTAGAAATTAAAGCTTTTGCATTCAACACATAGTACACCCAATGTATACCCAACTTGCTCATGACCTTAACTACTTCAACTCAACTCTTAATATGCTTATCTCAATACCTAACATGTCTCCTTATGAAGATTTGTGCACGTTATAGTCCACAACTTAGGAAATTCCCAAATTCAACCACTGCATCCTTCAATGCAACCTATACCAATTTACGTGTATCAAACTTTATGTATAAGTGCAATAAGATTAAAAGAGAGTTTCGGGCTTACAATATTTGTTTAATCTTTATTTCTTTTATTATAATTCAAAAAATAGAGAAGATTGATTAAAAAAATACTTTTTCTTATTAACAAGGACATTTACGTATAATTTTTTTATTACAAAACCATTCTAAATATATGCAAGTGCATGATATTAAACAAATATAACTTCAAAATACATACACATGATTAAAAACAATACATTTGAATAATACTTGCAAGAATAAACACGATTCAAAATAATGTGCCAAAAGTGTCCAATGAATACACAACTAATAATGTGCCCAATGTGCCATACAAACAAATATGTAAACAAATTTTCGACCTTTAAATGAATGAACCTCAAACTAAGGTTGAGCAATGTACTAGTTCTTACCTTGTTAAGAGTACACACATAGAAAAATTAGTATTCATATTTAATTTTACTATAAATAAACTTGTAGAAGAAGAAAATGTGTCACCTTAGTAAGAGGTAATGGGCAAACACGGGGGAGAAGGTGCAGGATTTCGAAAGAGTTCAACCCTATAGAAATGAGAGAGGATGCATTAGTAATAGAAGAAAATAAAATGCAATAATAGAACATACAAAGGAAGGAATTAGAAGATGTTTAGAGGGAACTCTCCAATTTTCGTAGAGAGAAGTAGTATGGGAGACCATATTTAAAGAGGAGATGAGGGGGTGGTAGTTGGCAAAGACATGGGTGCACTTATTATCGTAAGTGCACCTAACCACATTATTAAATAGAATATTGGGAAATTATGAAGAACAAATGGGAAAAGATGGCCATTAATAAGACATTACAAAATATTTATTAAAAAAAAGTTGTATGTACAAAGACCATTTAATACGTCATTCACATACAAAAACTTAATTAAATACACACATCAACTACCTACCAACCCAATTTATAACACAACATAAACTGAATTTATAACACAATAGAAACTCAATCGGAGACAATTTATGGGCTGATTTAGGGGTAAAAAGAACAAAAAATCAAGCATAGACAGAACGGCCTCAGAGATACGAAATTCATCATTCTAAGATTGAATTTCACACAATATTGTTGTCTCAGAAAGAAGAATTGAACATCAAACACAACAAATTAATATAAAAATAGAAACTTAAATTATAATAGAATAAAAGTCAAATTTATAACATAACAGAAACCCAATATGAGACAACATGGTAATGAAAATTTATTCTAAGTAATGGAAATTCACATGACATAGTTCTCACACAAAGAAGAACTTAATAAAAAATACAACATATTGATAAAAGAACAGATAACACAATAAGGTTAGAATGAAATATGAAATTGTCCAAAACAGAGAGCACAACAAGAAAACAAAGAGCAAAATGGAGATAAGATGAAATAAGAAAAAACAAAGAGATGTTATCTAAATTATCAAACAAAATGGATGGAATTTGAAAAAACAGAGGCTGTGATATCTATTTTGACTCATCATTGGCCAGCAAAAGGGATAAAAAAACAAACCTTAGCAGTTAGATCCCCTCACCAGGCTCAAGAACGTGTCTTCGTTCGTCCCCTAACAAGTAATCACATGCCTCATTCCATCAAATGAAGCATGTAGCCTCACAGACGTAAACAAATGAGGGGAAGCTACAAAGGATGAGGGAATGACAAGGAAG
Source organism: Trichosanthes truncata (assembly GCA_033996785.1). Classification (NCBI taxonomy): domain Eukaryota; kingdom Viridiplantae; phylum Streptophyta; class Magnoliopsida; order Cucurbitales; family Cucurbitaceae; genus Trichosanthes; species Trichosanthes truncata. The sequence continues at coordinate 33,464,448 of JAWPNB010000009.1, forward strand.
CGACAAGGGACTATGGTTGTTTTAAAGCGGTGAGGGAAGTGAGGTGGCTACTTTTTATGGATCTAGAAAAAAAAACAAAGGGGCAAAGGATAGGTTTGGTTATGGGTGGTGGAAAAGGAAAGAGGGAGGTGATAGGGTTTTGGATCTGGAAACAAACACAAATTTGGAATCTTATCATAGCCTAGATCTAGAAATTGTAAAGGTTGGGGGCTTAGTTTAGGGTTAGGGGTAGGTTTAGAGTTAGGGTTTCAATTGCAAAATGGACGAAGCTTAAGGGAAGGAAAGTCTGGAAAAAAGGGAGTTTCAAAACAAACCTGATGCAGAATGAACAAAGCATTCGAGGACTGCGTGAGAGAGCATTCAAAAAGACGGCGGTCATAGATAACATTCGAGAAGAAGAAACTAGAGAGAATAACCAAAAGAGTGAAGATGAAACAAGAGAATGGTGTAGAGGAGAGAGCATGACAAACGGTGTAAGAGAGCATTCGAGAAGATGGAGCTCACAGAGAGCATTCGGGAAGATGAAACGATAGAGAGTAACCAAATAGATGAAACAAAACAAGGGAGTGTAGAGAACAGAGCATGTCGTAAGCGTGGAGCAAAAATTAGGGAGTTCTATAGTATCCACTATAGCAAAACGGTGGGTTTCAAAAATCCTAACCCCCCGTTTTCATAATTGGCGACCCAAATGTAGAGTGGGCTATTTTAGCCCACTCAACCTTGTGGAAATTGGGGGCCCAAACAGCCCCTAAGTAATTTGACATTTGTTTCTCAATATTCATCATAGAATTGCAAATATTTTTAACTTGTTTTATTTTTTTGTAATTTAAAACTTTTGATTGAAGGTTTTTCATGCAATTTGAGAGTAATATGATTTTATCTCGAGCACACTACTCAACCCATTTTAAAAAATCAATTTTACAACAGAAAATATGTGGCCCTTACTGTTTTTTTTTAATGAAAATAATATTTTGAAAGGTATTTATTTTAGTTACTAAAACTTTTTTTAAAAAAAGTTACTGTTGAAAAGTTTGTTGAATAAATTTAGTTGTCTTAAGAAATCCAATTTTTGGAACTTAAGAAATTCAATTGGTTTGGTAAAAGTAGTAATTAACCTAAAAAGTGTTTTGGGGTTTTCATGAATTGTAAATTATTTTTTTTTAAAAATGAAACTATGTTTACAAACAATTTTGTTTATACAAAAGAAAAAAAATGTTAAAAAAAAGTATATTCAAGATAGTTTTAATTTTGATAAATTTATACAATCATTTCTCTTTATAAAAGATCATTTTTTAGAAGAGAAATTAGTTTTATTTTTTACTAAAGTATGGATATTTTTGTAAACATTTTGATTTTTCATTTAATATAAACTCAAATTTTTGTTTTAAAAAGAGTTTTATTCTCAATAAGGATTTTTTTCCTAACAAAAATTTCACGATCTCTTTTCTTATACTTTATCATATTTAAGTTCTGTAAAATATAATATTGTGATCTCTTTTTTGGGTAAAGACTTTCAAGCATTTACGAAGTTCTACTCTATCACATTATGAACAATTGACTTTCAATCAAAGCACAATAATCTTGACAAAAAAAAAAAAGAAAAGAAGAACTTCTTAATCACCCAGTAACTTCAAATATAAAATAGAAAAACAGAGCATTAAAAGAAAGCCAACAAGATATCAATAAAAACAGGAAGAGAAATAGTGACTATTGCATGTCAAGTTACAATACAATGCCTCGAATAGAAACCAACAACACATTTAACAAAAATAAAGAAAAAAAAGAAGAGAAAAAAAAGTATTTTACCTAACTCTTTTCAAAAGCTCCTACACATTGATTTTGCAATATGGTGGTGGATTGGATCGATTATGGTAAATGACTGAGTACTTTCCATGGAGTGATCAGCCTTTCGCACAAAGGTAAGTTCGTTTGCAAAGATGAAGGAGTCGACTTGAAGGTGTATGTAGTGGAGGAGAAAAAAATGGTGTAAGGCCGAAAGATCAGAAAAATGATGGAGCAAAATATATAGGTCTTTTTGTTGTTGTTGTTGTAATGTGAAAAGGAAGAAGGTGAGAAAAAATGAAGATGGTGTTGTTGGAAAAAAATAGTAGAAGAAGAAGGAATGTAACGATCCTACTTTTCCTATTAGACTTTCTAGGGACGTTACTAAATGCATGCTAATGAAATAAAAATCAAACTTAAATAATCTTTCAAAAAGAAACAAACTTTTATAAAAACAATCAAAAACCTTTATCTCAGGATCCCTTTATTTCAAAGCATAAGAATAAACTAAAACATTTTAAAAATTTAAATGATTTTCAAAATACTTCTACTAAAAAAAACAACAGTGCTAACAATGAATAAAGATTGTGGAATTGCTCCTATAGGTCACCCATGGCCTCTTGCAGTAACTATCCTGTCATTCGCTTAGGATGCCCTTGCCTTTACCTGAAAAGAAAAACATTTTTGAAAAGGGTGAGTATTTAAAATACTCAGTAAGTGACCTCACTACCGGGGTCAGGATATGCAAACACATACAAAGTGATTTTTAAAACTTTTTCCTCTCTGGTGGGACCTAAAACATTTTCATAGTGGAAATATTTCTTTAACTTTTCTCTTCGGCTTAATGTAGACAATTAACTCAACCTAACCTTTCCTTTCCATTTAACCTTTTTAGGTTCCTTTTCAATTAACCTTTTCAGGTTCCTTTCAATTAACCTTTTCAGGTTCATTTTCAATTAGCCTTTTCAAGTTCCTTTTCAATTAGATGTACATCTATAATTTAGGGGGTAATTGCCACAGCCTTCGAAATCATTCTATCATGAAAATATACATGTATGCATGAGGTCCCAAAGCATTTTAAATTTTCATTCCATAATGCATCACAAGGCAACATTCTCATAAATCATAAACCATAACCCACGCATCACATTCACAAGAATAATTGGCAATCAACAAGTGAAAATCCATTTGCATATACAATAAAGCATTTTAAGATTTACCAAAAATCATAATAAAACTTTTATTAAAGCTTTTCATTTCAAATGTAATTTAATTTTAATTTTTTCAATTCAGTTCCTAACTTGCATTTAAGCATACCGGCATAAAGTCCCTTACCTTGGCTAAGCTCAAGAATCCAAATCACCCAAATGCTCACCAAAATTCCACCGCCTTGAACCTCAGTCAAACGATTTGGAGCCTAATTCAAACCATCCCTAAGGTTAGAAAAATTCCTAAAATCCATAATTAAATCCCAAAGTTTCTCCCACCAAACTAAATTTAATTAACTTAAAACTCCCTATGACACTTAAAGAAAAGCCAAACAACCCAAATCTTAGAATTGAAGCCTAGCATATACTCAAGGATTTGCTTGATTTTGGAATGGGAATTTTACCTCCGTTCTTCTCCAAAACAGAATCGAGCTTTGCCGATTAAATGATGGTTTGATTCGATTTTGTCAAACCAACCTCCACCTACAATGGGTATTCTAAAATAGAGCCCAAAATCAATGGGTCAATCTCCAAATTACCATAACAATGCCCAAAACCAAAATTCCAATATGAAAACAATAAGAAAGCAATATGAAACTCTTACCCACACGAAAACAGAGGCAAATCGGGGTTGTACAGTGTCGAAATTCGCCAGAAAATTAGCCCAAAAACATAGCAAACCCGTCAGGTACACAGATCTACGGCAACGGCGGTCCGGTCTCGTGGTTTGTGTACAGCATGCGGTTAGGGACGCTTCATGGAGGTGGTTAGCGAATTTGAGAGGCGGTTCGCGGTCTGCAGCAGATCGGGCGGTGTTTGCTGATTCAAGCGGCAATCGGGGCGGTTCGCAGCGATTGGGTCTGAGGCGGTCTGCAGCGGGGCGACGGTGGTTTGGGCGGTTCACGGCGAGCCGGCGGCAGATCTGGGGGTGTCGGTGTGGGCGGGGACAAGAAGCTTGCTAGAAAAAAAAAACCTCTTCTGCTTCAAGGCTCTTGAACACACAAGGGGAAAAAGAATAAGGAGATGAAGAAGAAGGTGGCTTAGCTTAAAGAGTTGGCTTGGAGGCTTGACTCAACCTAGGGCTGCGTGCAAATTAAAATAATAGAGAGGGAAATTAGGGCTTGGCTTATACATGGGCTTGGCTTGGGCTTAAACTCACTCAATTTACAAAAATGCCCCAAACATCAATTAAATCTCTTTTTCCCTTCTTTCTTCCCAATGTACCCTACAATTCTCAAATTTCAATTATGCAAGTCCCAAAATTAAATTTCATTGCACACTTTAAACATGAAATTGGCCTTACAATTAATTTAAATTTCCAAATTAAACTTTAAGTAATACCTGAAAATGTCAGTCGTTATAAGGAAGAAGAAAAAAAATCTTTTCATTGGAAGAATGTGTGGGAGAAAAAGGGAGATCGGGTTGTTAGAGGGAAAAAAAGTGGAAGAAAGATAAATAAAAAAATGGTGGAGATGAAGTTGTTGGAGAGAAAAAAATGTGGTAGAAGATTAAAAAATATGGGGAAGAATCGAAGGTCCGTCCTTGTTTTTTGAGGAAAAAATAAGAAGATTAGACAGAAGGGAAAACGTGGGAGATAAGGAAGAAGAGAAAGAGAGTTTTTTGCTTTTTTATGTAAAAGAGCGGAGGTTGGCGTGAGAAAGAAGAGAGAGATTTTTGGGGGGAAGAGAGAGGGATTTGCGTGGGAAAGAAGAGAAGATCAATGGTTTTTTCTGGAAAACCCACAACAACTTTGATATTCGTGGGAAGGTTCTAGATTTTTAAATAAAGAGATAACAATTGTATTTTAATACTTTTTAACCTTAAATGCATTTGAATGGTTATCCATAGCCCATTGGTATGCATGATTGTTTCATACTTATTGGTCTTTGGTTCAAAACATCCCCATCCATTTTTCTTTTTTGCTAAAGTACATTTTTGTCCAATTCACTTTTTATGTAAAAATATAATGAAAAATCAACTCCACCCGAACGAAAAAATGGGTCTACAATTTGCCCTCCTTTGTGCATCATTCTAGATTAGGAGGTGAACAAAGGTATAAATGAGTATTTGGGATGACTTTCTAATGAATTAGAAGGAAGAAACTTACCTTGATGACAACCTTTATAGATTTATTGGTCTCTACTAGGACAAAACTGCAAGCATACAATTAAAAAATCGATAAAAGTAAAAAATTCCTAAATTGACTTGATTCGATCTCTATCAGATGACACTACAAATAGAGTTCGAATTAACCTAAAAAGAGAAAAAAAGGAGATGAGACCTAGCTAGATTAAGCTTCAACCTCAATTCTAGAATTTGGTTGATTGAAAAGAAAATCGAAAGAAATAAGCAATGAACCTAGTTGAACCACACTTTAACCTCTATCGGGACGAAACTGCAAACATAGGGCTTGATTTAACCAAAAATAAAAAGAAAAGTAATGGACCTAGTTGAACTAGGCTTTAACCTCTATTGGGACGGAACAACAAATATAGGGATTGATTTAACCAAATAGTGAAAAAAAAAAAGTAATGGACCTAGTTGAACTAGGCTTTAACCTCTATCGAGACAGACCGTAGATGTAACGCACCGCGTTATAAACTATGCTATTTTAGAGTAATTGGACCTATCGTTAGAGTTCTAATTTAGAAAGTTTTAATTTCAAGTTTAGCCCATTAAGTTTAGTAAATTAAATTTCTTGAAATTTTGGAAATAAGAGATTTTGAATTAGATCTTTAATTTCAAATGTCTAAGGATTCAATTTTAGATAATATTTTCTAAGTTCAAAAAGGAACTCAAATTCCCTTTTAATTAGATTTTTTTCCCAAATCTTTTGAGATCTTTATAAGGAGATTTATTAAAGTTTAATTGGGTTTGTTGTTCTAATTAAAAGAAAAGGAAAAAAGAGAACCTGTAACTACCCTACTTATCCTATTAGACTTCCTAGGGACGTTACTACATGCATTCTAATAGAATTTAGATATCTTTAATAAAAACATAGGAAGATTTAAACATTTGTTAAAACATTCAAAACTTTTAGCTCGAGATCCCTTTATTTCAAAGCATAAAGATAAACTAGAACATTTAAAATCTAAAATAATTTGTAAAACTCGACAGTTAAAAGGTCATAAAAAAAATAAATAAAATGCTAGCCTATAAGAGATTTGCGGAAATAGGACTTCTCTACGTCACCCATGGCCCCTTGCAACAACTACCCTATCATTCTCCTAGGATGCCCATGCCCTTACCTGAAAAGAAAAACATTTTGAAAAAGGGTGAGTATTTAAAATACTCCGTAAGTGACCTCACTACCGGGTCAGGATATGCAAACACATACAACGTGATTTTTTTTTAAAATCTTTTTCCTCTAGTGGGACCTAAAACATTTCACGGTGGAATATTAGTTTAACCTTTCTCTTCGGCTTAATGTGGACAATTAACCCAACCTAACATTTCCTTTCCATTTAACCTTTTCAAGTTCCTTTTCATTTAACCTTTTCAGGTTCCTTTTCATTTAACCTTTTCAGGTTCCTTTTCATTTAGATGTACATCCATAGTTTTAGGGGGTAATTGCCACAGCCTTCGAAATCATTTTTATCATGAAAAACATACATGCATGCATGAAGTCCCAAAGCATTTTAAACTTTTCATTCCATGATGCAACACAAGCAACATTCACATATCATCTATCATAAATCAAAATCATAAATCATGCATAACGATCATGGGAGTATTTGGCAATCAACAAGTAAAAATTACATTTTTTTTTTGTTTTTATGTATAACAAGCATTTTGAAATTCATCAAAAATCCATAATAAAATATTTATAAAAGCTTTTTCATTTCAATTTTTTTTTTTTCAATTCAGTACATGACTTGCATCTAAGCATACCGGCATAAAGTCCCTTACCTTTGACTAAGCTCAAGAATCCAAATCACCCAATGCCCACCAAAGTTCCACTGCCTCGAACCTCGGTCAAACTATTTGGGGCCTAATCAAAGTCATCCTTAAGGTTAGAAACAATTCCTAAAATCCATAATTAAACCTAAAGTTTCTTCCACCAACTAAATTCCAAAATTAGAAATATTTCCTTAGCATTTAACTTAATCCCAAATTGGTGGTTAAAACTAAATTCAAATTACAAGGTCCATGATATAATTGTACCCTCAAGTTTAATGTACTAAAAATCCAAAAACTCCAAGAATTTGCTTGATTTTAGAATGAGAATTTTACCTCAATTCCGACCCCAAAACAGAACCGAATCTTGCCGAATAGATGACGATTTGATTCGATTTTTCCGAGCCGACCTCTACATACGATGCGTATTCTAAAATTGAGCCCGAAAATCAATGGGTCGACCTCTAAATTACTAAAACAGTGCCCAAAATCAAATTCCATTATGAAAAACCATGAGTAAACAACACGAGTAAGCTTACCCACGCGAAAACGAAGCCGAAATGGGGCTGTACAATACCGAAAATTGCCAGAAAAATAGCCCAAAACAGAGCAAACCCGTCGGGTACACCAATCTGCAGCAACGGCAGTCTGGTCTCGTGGTTTGCGCGTGTGGCGGCCGGCTGTTCGAGGAGTCTGTAGCAGATCGGCGTGGTTCAAGTGTAGTGGTTCGCTTGGGTCTGAAGCAGCGCGCGTCGGCGGTCCGGTCTGGCGGAATCGAGATCTGCCGACGGTGGTTCGTGGGCTGTGCGACGGCGAGGAAGCGGTCTGGCGTTGGTTCGCGGCTTCGCCTGAGGTGGTTCAGGTGTGAGGCGGTAAGGGCGGCGGTCTGCGGTTCTGGCGAGTGGGTCTTGGCGTGTGGGACTGTGGTTGGTCTGCGACGGAGGCATGGCGTGCGGCTGTCTGAAGCGCGGCGGTTCGTGGTGGTGAAAAATAAATCTGCTGAAAATTTTCCTTCTGCTTCAATGGAGGGCTGTCGAAAATCAAGGGGAAGAAGAAGAAGGAGATGAAGAAGATAGCTTGGCTTTGGGAGTTTGGCTTGAAGGGCTTGGCTTGCCTAGGGCTACGTGCCTTTTAAAATATTAGAGAGAGATATTTGGGGCTTGGCTTACTATGGGCTTGGGCTTGGCTTAATGATTCTTGAATTACAAGAATGCCCCAAACATCAATTAATTCCCTTTTTTCTTCTTTCTTCCCATTTTACTCTCAAATTCTCTAATTTCAAAAAATGCAAATCTTCAAAATTAAATTCCAACACAACTTTAAACATGAAATTGACCTTACCATTAATTTAAATCAAATTTTAAAGCCTTAATTAATACCTGAAAGTGCCGGTTGTTACAGAACCCTAAGTCAATTTTTTCTTCTTCTCCACCCTCTTCCTCATGCATGTCGCCCTCCCCCTTTCCCCTTTCGATTTCTTCTTCTTCCCGGCGAGACCCAAGCAACGACGATTCCCCATCACTCTCCCTCACATCTTCCTTATCCGGCCAGCAACTCTCCGACAACGCATGCCTTCTCCAGAGTTTGTGCATTCGACTAGCAACGTGAGCTACGAGACCAACATCAACGGCAAGCAACAAGACCCATTTGATTTCCTCTTTTTCTTTTGTCGATTCCCCCTCATTCTCGCGTGTATCAACAGCGGTAGCCCACAGACGAACCCTTCGCGCAACACCCACACGACGACAACTTCTTCTTTGGCGATTTGGCTCGAACCTATGTGTTTTCCCTTCCATTTCGACGAGGTTAGATTGATCCACTCTCCTTTGGCTTTAAATCTACAATACCCATAATTTAAACATCTTTGATTTGCAATTTTAGGCTTGTTCGATCGTCAACCAGCAAGTGGCAGCCCAAAGTTTAAATGCGTTTAAGACCTTTCGCAAATCACTTTAGGTGTTATAACTTAGGTTCTGATGCATGAGAGCCTTCTGTTTGCAATCTCAACCCAATTTGATCCCATTCGAACACTCTCAGCATGTATTCGAGCTCTTTTGGTATAGTTCGATAAGCTTTAGTGCCTTTTAAATCCTTTAGAACTCAGGTTGAGTGTTGTTGGTTATTTTCTAACCATTGAAACCCTTGTTCTTGTAGTTTTAAATCAATGTGGAGTCCTTTCGAACACCCTCCAATGCATTAGGTACCATCTGGCAAGGACTAAAGTCTATTTTTGTAAGTTTTGGTTGAGTACCTTAAGTATAAGCCCTTGCAAGCTTGGTTTAATGTGTTTTGGTCGGACTCTAATCCTTGGTCACTCTTTGTTTGTAGTTTCGAAACACTTCCAATAAGAACCCAAGCCAATTTAGGTAAGGTTCAGATGGTAAGGATTCGTTAGACCCTTTTTAAACTTGTTCCAAGTGTTGTAAGTTTAGTTCTAAACTTGAAAATTCTGTTTGTAGCCTTTGTTTGGCTTCAGAGTACTCTGAGTTAGTTCAAGGGAGGGTTTGGGTAAGAAAGTCCCTCTTGAACACTCTTTTGTTACGAAAAAGGATATTGGACACTGATCAAGCTTTTTGAACTAAGTTGTAAACTTGGAATCTTGCCTTTCTTGTGTAGGATCTTAGTTTGGACTGCCTTAGGAGCGTTTTAGGTCGTGGTAAGTAGAATTCTACATGACGAGTTTGTTTGAATGTGTGAAGCATGTTGTATGTTTTCTTATGATGTTATTATGTGATCCATGTATCTCTCCATGAGCTGTTATGAGTTATATGTTATGATATGTGTGAGTTGTTGTGATGTTAAGTTATTTACCCTTGTGGTTTGGAGCATGTTGAATGTTGAGATTGCTGGAGATTTGTGTGATGCTATGATGTTTATGTTGAAAACATGATCTTGTGGATAGTGGGTTGTAAGCATGGTCTAGAAAGCATGTTTAGGATTGGATTCTGGGTTGTTGTGAGCCTGATTAGTGAGGTCAATGAACCTTGAATTTATAATAAAAGAGGATGTTAGGGTCTCGAGTATAAATGGTCGAGGACTGGCATTGTGATAAAAGGATATGAGATGGATATGAGGGTCTCGGGTGTAAATGGTCAAGGGCTGGTAAGGTTTAAGGAAAGTAAGTGAATACCAAGACCTCAAGTACAAATGGTCGAGGGTTGATATGTAACTATTGGGTGTCGGGTATAAATGGTCGGGGGTTGACATGCCAATATTGGATAAAGATGAGCATCAAGGCCTTGAGTATAAATGGTCAAGGGTCAGTGTGATGAGTCTTGAGGCAAGTATTGAGGCCTTGGGTATAAATGATCAAGGGTCAATACGTTGTTAGTCATCGAGGCCTTGGGTACAAATGGTCAAGGGTCGATGCACAGTTCGAGGCCTTAGGTAAAAATAGTCAAGGGTCGAATGTCGAGCTTCGTAGAGAAGCGTTAAGGCCCTAGGTATAAATGGTCAAGGGTCAATGCAACTCGAAGGGTCAATCTTGGAGAGTTTTTATAACGGCTAACTATGAGTGTTGAGTGAGCTTGCGGAGCTTGAGTGGAGTTAGTGTGCATGTTGGATGCGTGTGAAAAGCATGTTGTTTTTCTTATTTGATGCTTGGTGGTTCACCATGTGTAAGCTACTTACTGAGTACGTGTTATGTACTGCTCACCAACAGTTTTGTAGGTGACTAAGGTTTTCATGAGCTTGGTGGTGAGGAGGAGACGTTGGAAGAGGCCATTAGTCAGTCTTTAGCTTTTTGATAGAAGATTCTTTGAATTGAGTAGATAGGTCCCTAGTGGAATTTGAACACATGCTATGTGTATGCTTATTCTGTCCATTCTTTATCTATTAAGTCTTTGTTCGAATTAGACGTGTAGATAGGTTCTTTTGTTCAAGCTTAGCTACTGGACTAAACTTTGCTTGCTATTAGAAATTTGGTTCTTAGTTTTGGCGTCTTAAAAAATTGTGGTTTGTTTAGAGACTTGTGAAGTTGTTTATACTAGGAGTTTGGATGTCTTTGCTGTTGTTTGAAGTTGGGAGAGTTGTTGTTTGGTTAATCTAATTTTAAAAGTGTGATATTTTTGTCTAACAGGTTCTAGGAAAAATTTTGGTAACTTGTAGTTATGTCGTTATACTACCGAAATTTTCGGAGCATGATGGTTATAAGTTTAGTAGTGTTCCCTAAATTAGGTTAAAATTTGGGGGCGTTACAGTAGACATAGAGCTTTATTTAACCAAAAAGCAAAATAAAAGTAATAGATTTAGTTATACTAGGCTTCGACCTCATTTAACCAAAAGCCGAAGAAAAAAGTAATGGACCTAGTTTGAATAGGCTTCAACCTCTATCAGGACAGAAACTGCAGATATATGGCTTGATTTAATCAAAAGAAGTATAATAGAGAAACAAATCTGGATAGACGCAGGCTTCAAGCTCAGTTTCAGAACTAGGTTTAATTTAACCAAAAGATGTACTAAAAAGAATGGACCTAGATAGACACAAGTTTCAACCGCAACCTCAAGACTAAGTTTGAGTTAACCAAAAAATGTATTGAAAAGGAATGGACCTGGATAGACACACGCTTTAACCTCAGTCTTAGGACTACGTTCGATTTAACCAAAACATGTATGAAAAAGAAATAGACTTGGATAGACACATGTTTTGACCTTAGTTTCAAAACTGGGTTTGGTTTAACCAAAAGATGTATATATGAGAAATGGATCTACATAGATGCAGACTTCGACCCCAGTCTTAGAACTAGGTTTGAATTAACCAAAAAAAAATTAAAAGGGAACAAATTTGGATAGAGGCATGCTTCAACCTTATCTCAAGACTAGGTTCGATTTAATCAAAAGATATATGAAAGAGAAATTGACCTAATGATAAGTCTTAATTAATCACATATATTATGTCTAATTTCCTTCTATTTTGCTTGAATATTGTGTCTAATTGTGGAAATTGTATTTAATTTTATTTAGGGGTGAATTACCAAAGATTTGGTGAAATTCAAGCAAAAAACACGTTTTAGCTTATTTTCACAAATTAAAATAAAAAGAGAATAATATATATATATAAAGAGTTTGAATTGAAAAAGAAAAAAAAAACAAATTAAAACAGAAAGCAATATGAAAACTTAAAATAAATATATAAAAAAAAATATATTAACCGAACAGACTTTGAGTTTGTTTGTTTCTTTCTTGTAGTTGGCATGTGAGGACTTCTTCAACAGAAGCTTCTTCAAAGTTTTCAACAAAAGCAAAAAAATTGGCACCATTTTTTAGGAAGACTTTTCATGCATTCAAAGTTTAACGAGTGAAAAATTCAATCTTTAGAAAAAATTTTCCCTCCCCTTCAAGTATAAAAAGGTGTTAGATGCAGTGAGTATTTCAAAGTTCAGTTGTTCTTTGAAGTGTAGGAAAATGTAGAAAGTGTGAGTTTTGTTTTTATTTTTATTTTTTGTCTTTCTTTCTTTTGGGCAAAAACAAGTTTCTTCCCCTTTACAGTTTTTCTTGCTTTTCCACCATGGGTGGCTAAGTTTTAATTCTTGGTTCAATGGTGATTTAATTTCCAATTGTAATTTTGTGAGGCTTTGGGCCAAATTAAAATTTTGTTTCTAATTCAAGAATTCTTTGTTTCTTGTTCTTATTTTTATGATTGATTGTTACTAATTAAATTGAAGCCTTAATTTAGTATCAATTGATTTATTGCTATCCATGATTTTGTGATCTGTAATTGTCACAAATGATTGAAAAAGGTAGCAAGAAGTTAGCTTATGTGTGTATAATTTTGGCTTTTCCGTTTTACATAGCTTGCATAATAGACTCTAGGAAACAAAGAAACAAAATTAATTAATTTGTAGCTATCTCAATTAGTTAGTTTTGGTTTAGTACTTCTCATTGTTTTTAATGCTATTATTTAATCGATATGGAATGCTATCGTACCCAATTGATTAAATTATAAGTTTTGATTTTGATGTTGGTTTAAAATCAATTAAATTAGGAGAATTTACATTTATTGCCACTTTACTGAATAAATTGACTAAGTTCTGGAATTAGAGAAATTGATTTTTTTTCTTTTTAAACCTATGATCAAGATTACAATTGGATGAAATTTACTCCCTTGAATTGAAAGTTTCATAAAATTGTTATTTATTTTGTTTAATTTCAATTTTTTGTTCAACAATTCAAATTCCCACTTTTTATTTTTATTTTTTATTATTTTTTAACTTTGAGAAATTAATTCCATTGGTTCCCTTGGGATTCGACCTGGTCCACTATTTCTACAAGTTAGATATAAAGAATCAGTAAATATTTTAAGGGGCTTCGACAACCCGACCACCTGGATAGACACAGGCTTTGACCTCAGTTTCAGAATTGGGTTCGATTTAACCAATGAGAATTTTGATGAACTAAAGTTTTAGTGAACCAAATATATCAACTCCAAAAAGGAACATGTGAAATGAATGTGCATTAATCACAATATGCTCTATATATGAAAACTATGCCTCCTAAACATAGTGAAAACGCTTTCTCAAATGCCTATGGTCATGACTTTGAAATGCAATGCTTGTTCTTGTCAAGCACAAAATTCTTGTTTTTTGAAAATTTATTTTTGGATTTCTCCTTTAAGAAAGATGCTTGAAGGTGTGAGTTTACATCTTATTGCAATTGCTCCAATGTCATGCAAGAATAATAGAGAAAATGCTAAGAAATACAAATGCACAACTTGTTTGGCTAAGAAATGCACAATGACAACTTTAAGCCATGAATGAAGATAACACAATTTTCATCAGATAATGTCGACCCTACCATGAGATAACTATGACCTCAACTTGTCTTTTCTTAGCTACTTAATGCCCATGAAATGATGCATAATTTTGTCCAAGAAAAACTTATCAACGTAATTCTTGTTTAAAAAATAAATGTATGAGGGCGAGTCATGATGATGTATGTGAGACCCCTTTTAGACAAAATTTGGATGCTAAAAAATTTCAAAATGAGGTTCGTTGAATGATAAATTTCTGTCAATCACAAATTGTCATGCCATTTCTAGCAAATTAATGAAAAAATTACAAATAATTAAATTTGAGACTAATTATAAATTGAACATGTGTCCCAAATTTAATTTGAAGATAAAAATTGGCAAATCCTAAAATTAAAAGGTCACATGTCTTCATTATAACCATTTGACCAAATCGTTAAACTTAATTTGGTCAAATTAGGTCATATGAAATTTTGTTTCAAAGTTAAACAAAACCCAAATCTAAATAACTAGGACCAAAGCCAACAAAGCTCAAGTCCAATAGTTAGGCCCAAACACCATTAAAGCCCAAGCCTACATATCTATGGAAAGCTCTTTAAATAGAATAGCTCTCCTTCATTTGAAGGGTTCAAAAGTTGAAGACTTCAAAAGAAGAATTTAGAGAGAATTCAAAAACAAAGTTCAAAGGACTCCCTAAGCTCTTGAAGATCAAACACTGTCTGAACACAGAACATTCCTTGAAGATCAAGAACACTTCAAGACTCGAAGACTTGAAGATCAAGAACACTTCAAGACTCCAAAAATCAGTTCAAACTTCAATCTCGAGAATAAGCTGCAAAAGCCCTTGAGATAAATTCACATTCGAGAATAAGCTGCAATACCCTCGAGACAAATTTACGTTAAAAAACAAGCTGCAAAAGCTCTCAAGAAAAATGTACATTTGAGAGAAAGAATCAGAGGATCAAACATTAGAGATTGTACTCCACTACACAAAACAATATAAAATAAAGTTCATTTACACGTATTAAATTTCTATTTTGAAATCTCGTGTGAACAAGGTTAAATGAAAAAGCTAGGGTAGCTTTCTTCATACGAAAGGTGTGCTCCACAATTTACAAAATTTGATGTAATGTAGAATTTACTCACATAAATGATTTTATAAATAGCAAAGAAAGAGTGAGCAATGCATGTAAAGGTTTTTTTTTTTTTTTTAATGAATGTGTGTCATGCAATGCAAGGATGGTAAAGTTAGTACTAACAAGCTACAAATATGTAAAATGACTTAACTAAAACTATGCCAAATGAGAAATTTTGAATAATGATTATGCAATTGACATTGTGGAGTGTGTCTATGTATGAGACGATGAAGAACTCAAGCTACCATTTCCCCCTTAATGTCTAAGGAGTGATGCAAGTAGATCGATGAAACTTACAGATGCAATACATTCTAAAAAATGTATGCATGAGATTCACAATCACAGTGGATGATGGATCTTCAAACAATCTCTCTATTCATTTTTTCACTCTACAGCTTCCATGGTTTTCCTTATTCGACTTTCAAAGAAGATGATGAGTCAAGATTTAACCACCAAGCAAAATAAATAAATCATTTTTTTTCTATTAATTGTAAAAATTAAAGAGATAAAACACTATTCTACAAGATTGTAGCTATAAAAAAGTATTAGCATCAGCGACCTGATGGACAAACAAAGAGTGTCTTTTAAACAACTTAAGGGGGTGTTTGGTTCCATGTTTCGGAAGTGGGGAATATGAGTTTGTTTAAACAAACCCATGTTTGCTTGACAGTTTTGTTAACCCAGGTTTGCTACAGTATATACTATTCTACTCCTCAGGTTTGCTACAGTACTTTATTCATACTCCCCAAGTTTGCTACAATACACATTTTATCTTTAATCATGCTTTTAAAATGCATTAAATTTTTAATAAAAATATATTAGTTAGATAAAAATAATTAATTAATGATAACTTTATAATAAATAAGTAAATCAATTTAGTTCAAATTTCAAATAGTAATAAGTAATTTATAAATCTATATGTTGGCTTTGTTATACTTCATGTTTTAGAGCAATTATAATGATATATTTATAAGAATGAATTTCTTTGTATTTTGTTCCTATATTAACAAATATTAGGAAAAAAAATAATTACAAAACTAACTAAATATTTATTTTACAAAATAATTATTCAAAGAGTGTTCAAATTAACAATAATATTAAAAAATAAATTATTCATTTACAAAGTAATAGTTCATAATTTATAAGAAACTTATTATTATATTTTAAAATTTTTATTAACATATAAATTATAATCAAAGTTATTTTATTATAAATTTCACACCACACACGTTATATAAACCTAAATTTAATACATCAATTTTCATTTGAAAAAAAAAAGTCTATTTCTCTAAATCCACAACTTTCTTAAACTCATTTTCTTGTGAAAATGTAAAAATCATGTTATCATAGTCAATTAAAGACATAATATTTGTAAAATTATTTAATTAAACTATTTTGGTTAGTGTATCTTGAAGTTAATAGCTTTAAAATAATATTATTTAAAATACTTTAACTTTATAACCTTATGTATTAGTTAAATATAGAAAGTTAAGTTTAATAGTAATTTTGATGATAAGTAGTAAATAACTTTTGTTAGCACAACAAGTTATAAATCATTAAATAAACAATTGATAACATTTTTTTTATGGTTAATTTATGTTGGATATATTTGCAAAAAAAAAATGTTTATATTTGTTCATACTTTAGTAAATAGTTTGAAAATATTTTCATGAACAATTAAATATTTATTCTATAAAATAATTATTTGAAGAAAATTGAGTTGACAAATGTATTAAAAATATTTTATTTATTATTAAAATAATACTCTCTAATTTCATAATAAAAGTTACATTTTAAATATAATTTAATATATAGCTTTTATTACTTTAATTAAGCAATTTATATTATTTATTACAAATTTTAAATTTACCAACTAAATACACTTTTAATAGACTCAATTTTAACAAATTAGAATTCAAATACAGATTTAACAAACCCAGACTTGACATCATTCAAACACTGGTTTAACAAACTCAGACTTAACAAACCTATTTTCTGTACCATCCAAACTCAGACTTAACAAACTGGTTTAACAAACTATCTAAATCTGCGAACCAAACGACCCCTAAAAAGTAAAAGAAAATTGAAACTTTTAAAATCGTTTGTGCCAAATCAACCGCTCAAAGGACATCTTACATAATTTAGCTTAAAATAAATTCCACAAATTTCATTTTGGGCTTAAATAGCCTATCCCATTCCCAAACTTCCACGTGTCCACATTTATCTAATTCAACCAAAGGCACGTTTGCACCACAGCAATGAGATAAGCCTTCAATCCTCAACCATTGATCGCTTATTTCCTTCCAATCCAAGCCGTCCATCTCCACCACACAATCCTTAGCCTTTTTTTTAGGTTTCAATTTACCACAAAAAATTTGTTCACAATCCCCAAAGACACACACACAAAACTCAAATTCCTCACCTGAGAAACCTCGCCGGAGCCATCAATGGCCGCCCTTCACCAAACCGCCGCCTCTCTCCAGGCCAAGCTCCTTCCAACCATCCGAATCTCCCGAACCACTCCCGTAAATCTCTCCTTCTCCGCCACTTTTCCTTCCCGCAGACTCCGTCTCGTCCACCACCGCTCTCACGGCGGCGCTAAAATGTCCGCCACCGCCGCCGGAAGCTACGCCGCCGCACTCGCCGAAGTCGCCGCCTCGAACAACACACTCGACGCCACAAGCGCCGACGTCGAGAAGATCGAGAGCGTCTTCGCCGATTCGCATGTGTTCGATTTCTTCGCGAATCCGACGATTAGGATCGAGAAGAAACTGGAGGTCGTGGATGAGATCGCTTCCTCTTCGTCTCTACAGCCGCATTCGGCGAATTTCTTGAAGGTCCTGGTGGACGCGAAGAGGATCGACATCGTGAAGGAGATCGTGACGGAGTTCGAATTGGTTTACAACAAATTGACGAACACGGAGGTTGCGGTGGTGAGTTCGGTTGTGCAATTAGAGCAGCAGCATTTGGCGCAGATCGCGAAGCAGGTGCAGAAATTGAGCGGAGCGAAAAATGTGAGGATCAAAACGCAGATCGATCCAAGTCTTGTGGCTGGATTCACTGTCAGGTTTGGAAATTCTGGATCGAAACTCATTGATTTGAGCGTTAAGAAACAGCTTGAGGAAATCGCTGCTCAGCTTGATCTTGGCAACATTCAACTGGCTGTATAAAATTTGCAATGCTTTTTGTGAATTTTTTGTTGAGTGGTGATTGTTACTATATGTGATGTAATATATTCGAATTGGTTGGAAATCTTAATTCGGAATTTGTGTATCTTTTTGGCTGCAAGGCCGTATTTGGTGGAGATAATCATAGTTGTATAATTTAAATAAAAAACTGAAAAAATGTTAATACCTCAAAGGTTAGAATTGTGGATATTGTTGCATGATTTTGGACGAACAATTAGTTGGTTGGCAAAGGCTGAGGTAGTAATAAAAGGTCGTTTAGATACATTCGTGTGGCATTTGTCAAAAACACGCTGCCGGGACACTCAAGTTAGTCCTAATTTTAGTATGACAGAGAGCTTAACATTATCAGCATGGGCAACCGATGGTCTTAAATTGGGCTAAACTCGTTGAGATACTGCCCACCTAGTAGCTTATGGTCTTCTTTAGTCGAGCTTGACCTACCCAATCTCACTCAGTCAAGCTATTATTCACTTGGACTAAGTGGCATTGGATTTAAGTGGTTACCTAATAGCTTTTTGGCCTCGCCTTTAGCTACGGATTGAAGCTTTTTGATTTCACACTAGGGCGCAATTGTTGGATTGTGTGGAGAGGGTTCACAAGGATTATTTTTAATTTAAAAATCTTTTTTTTTTTGAAAAGGTTTAATCTAAAAAACTTACTCATAATAATGTATGTTAATTAATGAGTATTGTTATAGGTAAAATTAGACCACGAGGACGGACTAGAAAAAGCCCAAGGATTAAAGGACAAATGGAGTAAAGATGCCCAATATAGATCAAAATGAATCGAAACTCAGCAAGAACCGGACAAACAAGCTAAGAAGAGAAAGAACGGACTTTGGTTGGTTGGCCACAGCCCAAGTTGAGGTCAACCACATAGGAATGCCCTCCTTTGGGTCATGTCTTCCTTTCCCTTGGTCCTGGCAGCCCAAAATCTAGCCTAGTCTGGTCCTCTTTATCTCGATTCAACGATTAACCCAAAAAAATACTAGAGATGAGAGAGAAAATGAAGTTCTAGCCACCCCAACACAACAAAAACCTTAATTCTCTCTAAACTCTTACTGACTAAGCATCAGAGCCTCTTTAACCTACACCACACTGGTATGCTGATTTTTCTTGTCTTGCAGGCCATGTTCTTCCCTCCAAATTACAAATCTAACATTGTTGTCATGTAGAGATCAAGTGCGTTCTCCTGTCCAGAATTTGGCAACAACAATTGGCGTCATCTGTGGGGAAGACTACGCTTGCTTGAAGAATCTGTTAGCCTCTCTCAGTAAAGAGATGAGTAGGAACATGGGTAACAAAAACTAGAATGGAAGATCATGCTTCAAAAAACAAATTGAAGTTGAGAAGTGCTTGTTGGCCAAGGTCGACCAACAAAAGGTCGAGGCCAACCAACACCCGGAGGCTGAGACTGACCAGATCGTTCAAGCTACACAGCAGAACGAACTTGAAGAATCGCGCAATAGAGCAACGAAGAAGACGACCGACCAGCTTCTCAGCCAATTCGAGGAGATTGAGGCTAACCAGAGGGGGCAACCTTCTGAAGAACTAGAATCTATCCCGCTTACGTCAAAGGACATACAAGTAAACATTGGAATAAATTTAGGGCCTAAACATAAAGAAAAATTGATTAGTTTCCTAAGGAACAATGCAGATTTATTCGTCTGGTCTCATGAAGACATGTTAAGAATAGATCCTGACATTATGGTACACTGATTAAATGTGGACAAAGATTTCAAGCCTATCAAGCATAAGTGACTTGCATTCAACTAAAAAAAGAAGTGAGATGATCAGACTTACAGAGTCTTTTGAGGAAAAATAGAATCGACATGTCGAAGAAGCCAAGGTCGACCCTAGGCTAAGGCCGAGGTCAACCCTAGGACGAATAGGGAAACATAATAGAAACATTCAAAGAAGTTTTCTAAAACCTCATGAGATCGAAGGGTTGGATCTTGAGGCTTTCATTGAGCAAGTTGATCCTTCCTTTACATATGAAATCATGACGGAGAGAATTCCCCAAAAAATTCAAAGTCCCAACCATTACTTCTTATAATATGAAGAATGGTCCTATAGAACAACCTCGAAATTAGAAAAGATAAGAAAAATTCGTATAGAACAACCCCAAATAGAAGGCCAACCCTACGATCATAGCTTGATACGAAGCCTTGAAAAGTCAAGACGACAGGATCATACCTACAAAGTCTGATCAAAGAAATGCAAAAGAGACAAACCAAGGCCTAGGCCGACCCTAGGTCGAAGATGAAGCTACGAGTCTTTCATGAAAATACAAACTCCAGAAGATCCAAAAAGAGATATGTTGTAACAACTGAAAAAAAAAAAAAAAAAAAAGAATGTATTTTATTTTATTTGTTTTATTAATTTCTAAAACCTTTTTTGGACTCTTTTTGCACAAAAAGTTTGCCAAACTTTTTGTTTATTAAAAGTGTGATTTATAGCATTGATTTCTACCTGAAAAATGTACGTTTTCAATGTTTGTACGGCAGTTTTATGGTCTTTTTCAGATCTGATTTTTGGTGTTAAAAAATGGCAAATCTTGATTCTTGTAAAGTTAAAATCTTGAAGGGTTTTGTTTTATGTAATAGAATTTTTTTTTTGAGTTATTTGTTTATAGTTTATGATGGTTTTGAAGGTTTTAAAAGTTGTAGAATTGAAAATTTGTTTGGTATTTTATTACGTATTGAAAAGAATTGATTTTACCAATTTTAGTAGGTTTTTAATTGGGTTTTAAAGTGTTTTAACCCAATTTTTCAGTGCTATTTTTTTAATCTGAGAACTCTATTTTTCCAAACTTTTTATGTAGAAAATTGTTTTGAATGGAAAAAATTGGGTAGATAAGATTGTCTATGTTTTAGATAAGCTTTTGGACCTTTAAGATAGAATTTTGGTTTCTGATCAGTAAAATATTGGTTATGTTTAAGTTTCTAGGAAGTTGACGATTGTTCAAGGAATTAGAATAGGATTTGAGATTGAGAATTGTAGGATTATCGATCAAGGTAAGTAGTTTCCACACCCCATTCAAAATAGAAAATTTGAAATAGTTTCATTTTGATTATTGTTATTTGACAAAATATATGCAAGAATGTTGTTTTATGTGATTTGAAATTTATTGAAATTGTTTTGTATGTTTTGAATTGTTTTACTAAGCAAAAGTATATGTTTTATCGTTTGAATGTTTTGAAAAGTATTTAATTGATTCAATAGGGCTATCCGAATATGCAAATTTTCTGTTTTGGGAATGCTTTGTTTATTTGTGGCAGTAGTCTACATTGTAATTGATGGAATTGTTTTGGCTTATTTGTGAGAAGATACATTTGTGGGAAGACACATTTGTGTTTGGCATTTCTTTGGAATGAAGATTCATGTGTATGTTATTCACTCACGTGGCCTCACACTTAAGTAATTATATTGTTTGTTCTGGTCGATTTTATTGACATCTCTAATTGAAAGCTCTGACTGGTTGAAGCTTATTTGTGGGGAGGCACAACTTGTGTTCGACATTCCTTTGGAATGAAGATTCATGTGTGTGTTTCACTCACATGGCCTCACACTTAAATAATTGTATTGAATGTTCGGTCGATTTTTATCGACAACTCTGACTGAATGTTCTGATTGATTGATTGGTGTAACCGACGGATAACCATCATATATGTTCTGAAGGTCACCCAAATAATGCATCTTCCCACTCTGATATTTGAAAGTATTGATTGATTGAGAGTACTTTTTGAACTGAAAGTATTGATTGATTGAAAGTACTACTTGAATTGAAAGTTTCGATATTTGAAAGTTTTAGTTTGAAAATTTTGGTTAAATGAAAGTTTTGTTCAATTGAAAAGTTTGGTTTTGAAAGTTTGTTTGACTGAAAGATTTTTTTTTTTTTGAAAGCACCGATTATCTGAGAGTTTAACTAAAAGTTTTGATAGTTGTATTAAAAGTTTTGCAAGGATATTTGTGTTTTTATTTATGATTGTTTTGAAAGCAAATGACTGGATGAATATTTGACTTTTGATTCAACTATTGAAAATATTTGTTAAATTGAATTTCTGTGCTTTGTTTTGAAGAAAATGAATTTCTGAACTTGATGTGGAAGTTGCATATTGATTATTTTTGTACTCATTTTTATTTTTTGAAAATGTTTTCAAAAGAAGGATCAAGTAATAGTCTTGAAAGAAGTGAAGTTTAGTGTTCTGGTACAAGACTTAGAAATCTGTTGTTAAGGATTTGATAGTTTATTTTAAAAATTCTTTGTAAGAAATTGCTTCTGCTGACTTTGTTTAAGTCTGTTTTAGTGTATAATTGTTACACTTTTGCATTATTATTAGAATGACAGTATTAGAAAATACGGGTGATAAGTTCATTTTATATATATTTATTATATCTTGTTTAGGTTGTTTTTAGTTAGTTTTCATTTAGTTTTTGATTTCTAATTCTTGTATTTCTTTTATTTTTATAGGTGTTCAAAAGTTGTATTTTGAAGGTCATGTTTGAGGACTTTTTGGAGGACTTTCAGGTTGAAGTCTAAAAATAAATAAATAAATAAATAAACTTGATGCCTTTGTTCGATTGGTGATATTATCTTTGCTAATGCATTATGTGATCTAGGAGCCAATATTAACTTGATGCCTTTGTCTATTTTTAAGAGATTAGGAATAGGAGAGGTGAAACCAACAACTGTTTCTTTGCAACTGGCTGATAGATCAATTAGGCACCCATGGGGAATCATCAAGGATGTTCTTGTCAAGGTAGGGAAGTTTATCTTTCCAGTAGATTTTTTAGTATTGGATATGGAGGAAGATGAGAACATGCCTATCATTTTGGGAAGACCATTTTTGGCTACGGAAAGAGCAAAGATTGATGTAGAATTGGGAGAGCTGAAGCTACGAGTTCAGGATGAGTCAGTCACATTCAAAGTCTTCAAGGATCCCAGTCTTTCACATCATATGAACTGTTCTTGCATTTTAGGAGTGGATCACCATTGTCCCAATCTTGTTCGGAGTCACATGCTTCATACTACTACTTTAAACCACCTTGAAGAGGAGAAGAAAAGTCAGGCTAAGGACTATAAATCAAGCGCTATTGGGAGGCAACCCAAAGGTTTGTTTTGCAACTTTTATTTTCTAGCTTTATTTTTTCTGTTACTCTAGTTTATTTTGAATGAAGGAAATAGAACTCCCAACAAGCAACTATGAGGTCATTGGAGCTTAGGATTTTTTTGAAACGCAGCATATTCAGGGAAGTCTCGTTAACTCTTACATTTGATGTTTACTTATTGCCTCTTTAAGACATTGAGGACAATGCATGTTTTTAAGTTGGGGATAGAGGGATTTCTTTAAGTTTGAATAGTTTTTGCTGATTAATAGAGTGTTCTGACTTCTTTTGAAATAAAAGGTAAATAAGTGCAAGTGTTTTGATTATTGTCTGACTGAGAAGTGTAGTTAACTTTATTTTTATCCCTTTGATAATCTTATGAGCACTCAATTATAAGTATTTTGTTGCCTTGATGTTTAAAGGAATCTTTTTGCTGCCTTAGAACTTGCTCTGGTCTGCTGAGTCATTCGAAATGCAATGTTTGCTAGGAAAAGAATTGTCTTGTTTACTTCTTGTTGGAAAAAAAAAGGGAAAAGAAAGAAAAAAAATAGAAAAAAAAAAGAGATACTCCTACTTCTAGAGTGAATTGAGTAATCAGGCGCGGTCATGAAACCCATGATTTCCTTTGCATGAAAAGTTTACATAGGAAGTGAGTATGTGAATGCAGTCTTAATAGTGACTTGTGTCCGTAGTCAGCTGCTTTCACCACAAAGTGTTAGTACGTCGGAACGAAGGTATAAGTGATTAAAAGATTCTCTCTAAAAATTTAAAAAAAAAAAAAAAAAGAGAGCAACGTAAAAAAAATAATAATGTTGCTAATATTCGTATTTATTAGAGACTCCTAATAATCCTAGTTGACATGGTTTTGCTTGAGTGAAGGTTGGCCAAAAGGTGAGATCTTAGAGTCCACTGGAAGTTGGGCAAGTTCTGTTGTGGTAAAAAGTTTCTTTGAGTTGAAGGGTGCAAAAATACCAATAATTGTACACACACACCGAGGGGTTTAAAATGAAGACAACGAAGCTTATTTATTAGATATGATTGACATTTCTTGCATTTTCTATCCTTTTGTTTTGAAGATTGATGAACTTTATTTTAAGGTATAAAACTATTAACTTTGAATAACATATGAGCTGTTGAGTTCTGTTTTCATGATTCTTTGCTCGAGGACGAGCAAAAGGCTAAGTTGGGGGTATTTGATAAGTTCATTTTATATATATTTATTATATCTTGTTTAGGTTGTTTTTAGTTAGTTTTCATTTAGTTTTTTATTTCTAATTCTTGTATTTCTTTTATTTTTATAGGTGTTCAAAAGTTGTATTTTGAAGGTCATGTTTGAGGACTTTTTGGAGGACTTTCAAGTTGAAGTCTAAAATAAAAAATAATAAAATAATAAAAAATAAATAAAAACCTTCTCGGGCGCCTAGGCGCTGCAGACTGAAGCAGTTGGACGGAATGCCAGTGCCTAGGCGCTGTCCACGGCGCCTAGGCGCTACGTCGCTGCCCTAACTTTAAATTGGGTCGATTTTTATCATTTGGGGGGATTTTTATGAAATTTTAGGGCAAGAAAGAGGCGACAAACAGAGGCAAAGAGGGAGAACGACCAAGGAGAAGAAATTTGCGCATCTTGGAGGTCTTTAACAACCAAAAAGGAGTGGAGCTAAGCTTAATTTGTTTCTATTTCTCTTCTTCTTTCTCTTTTTGCTGTTTGTAGAGACCCAAATGGTGATTATTGTTGGTTTTGTTAAGATTTGCATTATGAACTGAGTTTTTCTTTTCTAGGGCTTTGATGTAATCGAATATTGAATCCTACTTCTTCTTAGTTAATAGTTGATGTCTCTATTTCATACATGGATGTGAGAATGCTTTTGCACCTAAAGTATGTTTAGATTTGGCCATTCTTTACATTAATCCTATGTCATGATTTGAGGTTGAGAAACAAGAATCATTGATGAACTAAAGCATTTTCCCTAATTTACACTTGAGATAGAGATATCCTTGTGGGTTTTGTGGCAATTTTATGTTCTACGGGCTTAATAATTGATTTGTTTGAATTGTCATAGAGATATAGGCAATTTACACTTCAATGAACATCGTTATTGCTTGAGAAAGAATATCGAGTCTATAGGGTAGAGCTTGCCAACAATCTTGAAATAGAAGAAAACATTAGCTATTAATGAACAAAGAGTAAGAGGAAGTATTTGGTGAAATCATTGCTCTAGAGTTTTTACAAATTTGGTTTTATCCTCTGTTTTTGCTCTATAAATTGTTGAGTTTAATCTTTTTTTTTTCTTTTTCATCAAGCAAATTAAATTTTCATTCATCTTTGAAAATTAGGTGCTTGGATAAAATTGAAGCTAAAGAATTTGGTAATTGGTAACTTTCAGTCCCTGTGGAGAACGAACTGTGATTTAATCACTGTATTACTTGTAACGATTCGTGTGCTTGCGAATTTCAAACAACAACGAGCTATTACATATGTAACATCTAGGGCAATACTCACAAGGTACAAAAAGTTGAAGTACTGGATCTAGAAGCCCTAATTGAGTAGATAGATTCTCCATTTCTTGATAAAATAATGGAGATAGAAATACCTCCAAACCCTATGATGGTAAAAAGGATCTTGGATACTTACTAACCTTGGATAGAACTTCAAGGAGTGTTCGACGCCATACGATGCAGAGCCTTTTTCTTTCACCGTAAAATGGATCAAAAAATTGAGAAGTTGATCAATAGGTTCCTAGAGACGGAAAATATCAACTATGCAAAATATCAACTATGCACATGTTGACAATCAAGCAAGGGCCAAAAGAAACTTCGATTGCCATAGCAGCCGGATTGCAAATATGTGGCATACTTCAATCAGGAAGTTCTATAAATGGAAGGATACATAGAAAATACAACTTTGATTGCCATAGCCTTGTACTGTAAGACAGAAAGCCCTTTTGATCCATAGGTCAAAGGAAGTGGCAACATTCAACTGGGAATAAACATTCCATATTCCCACAATCCTCCTTTCAGTGACAAGTTCACCTCAATCTCATCAAGAAAAGGGATATTCCAAGGACAAATTAGAAACAGTCAATAGGAGGAGGCTTTGATGAGCCCCACACACTGTCCCAACCAGTGGTTAAGGCCGAGGCTGAATCCAACTTGAACCAACCTCTTCTAAAGAGGAGAAAACCCATGAAGAAATCACGAGCAACTTTGAGAGATTAGAAGCTTGGATTGAAACTAAATTCAAAGGTATGTACTAAATTCATCCAAATATCATGATTTCTAGTTGAGAATTCACTGAGGCTGAAGCAAAAAGAAAAAGTCAACTAAGGAACCTTAGTGAAAGGAATTAAGTTGCCTTGAAAAAAAGAAGACACACATCAAGGAAGCTCCATGAAATCTTCAAAACAAGATTTTGGCACTGAGAGCTGAGCCAACCCGCTCCTAGATAAATGCAAACCAATTATCTCCATGCAAAGGTGTAGGAAAGGATAAAACTAAAGGTAGAAAGCTCATGTAGACACCTCAACCGAGCCCAAGAAGGCCGAGGCCGAGGTCAACTAAACTCTTCCTAGGCATGTCTCAAGCATGACCTCAAGTCAGAAAATTGCATATTGAGCTCGGTTCAACCAAATCCAAGAAGAGCACAAGGTATAAAAAGTCATTTATAGAAATTGCATATTGAGATGCCAAATTAGTTTTATTGCACCACTGTTCTCAAGCATGTCTTCAACACAACAAATTCCTACTTTAGTAGGGGGCTACTAAGGGGATATGCCTCCCTATTAAACAAAAATCAAAGAAGCTACTTAGATGATGCATACAGAATCATCAGAACATTCCAAAAGTCGAAAAAGTAAATTAAGATTGAAGCTAACAACCTCATAGGTCGAGGTTGACCACCCTCAAGTAAGTTCCTACGGACTGTTTGATTTTAGACACATGGACATGGGGCTTCTTCTTAGTTAAAATTCCATATAGTAAAACTTAGATTGATTTTACTTATTAGAGTTTGTTTTTTTGAACAAAAAGTTCATAAAAGTAAGACAATGAAGACAAGTGGAAACAAAAGATGGATCTTCCACTCATTGGTAAAAAGTCTTATAATATGAAAAAGAAAAAAAAACAAAGACAAGAAAAAAACTTGAAAAAAAAAAGAACTAGTCCTCATTCACGTCCATGTTGCCATCACCCGCTTCATTGGAATCATCAAAATTAGAAAAAAAATAGAGGAGACCGAGTCTAACCCTACTTTAGGCCGAGGTCGACCCTCCCTAAGAAGCTGAAGTTGAGCTTGCCTTTCCACAAATCAAGATATATATTTGATTCATCCTTGATCTAGAACATTTTTTTATTCAAATTGCTTTTTCCAGAACTTGGCTAAAAGGAGAACGAAGCTATGATCGTGAAAGAAACATTTTCCAAAAGCGAGAAGCTACAAACACCATAAGATGGCCAAAAATGACCTCCCACATGAGGAGGAGAAGTCTAGAATTATCCCTACCGGATTTGATGGCAATCCCACTTGAAATTCAAGGACTCCCTTGAATTTATATTTTCTCTAGTAAGGCAACACAGATCACGAATTCAGGGGAGAATCTTAGCCTCCAAGAAAGACCGAAATGTTCCTTACGGGATTGGACAACAATCTTGAGGAGATCCAAGGACAAACCTTGGAGCCTTAAATTTTCTCCATGAAAGTGGACGAACACACGAATCCAAAGGAGAATCTTACCCACTAGAAAAACCTGAAATGTTCCCTGTAGACCCCTAAATTTGTTCGTTATTTTATTTTATTTTATTTTCTTATTTTACATTTTTTTTAAAAAAAGAAAAGAAAAGAAAAGAAAAGAAAAGGAGTATATCTTGGTAAAAATTAATTGGCCAAGTCAAATATGTGAAATTTTGGTAAAATTAATTAGAGCAAATATTTTATTGACTAATTAATTTGCCAAATCAAATATTTAAAAATCTGGTATTTTTAATTAAGCCAAATATATTATTTTATTAGGGAATGAGATTTCATTAATGGACAAATCAAAATTTGAAATTTTTGGAAGGATTAATTCAATCATTTATTTGTTTCTATTTGGGAGTTATTTGATAATATTTTATTTTATTGTCTTCCATTTTAGTTTTATTTTATTCTTTTCCTTAATTGAAATTGGAGTTTGGGCTATAAAAAGGGGACCATTTCTTATGGAGGGGAGGACATTTTTTCTCATACATTCTCTCTTTCTCTCTCTAACTCCCACGTTTTTCTCCTCACACCTCAACAAATCTTTTCTTGAGACTTCTCCCTCTCTTTCTTTCTCCAACACTTTCTCTCAATTCTCTTTCTCCATTTGTTTTTCTCATAGTATGTTTTTGTCTCTCTTTATGTCTTTACATTTTTTTTCTATACCTTTGCAAACTAACAATTTTTTTTCTCACAGTTTGTTTTTGTCTCTCTTTATTTCTTTATATTATTTTTTACAAACAATTTTTTTTCTCACATTTTTTTCTCTAATTATTTAAACTTTATAGCAATTTTTTTCCTTTAACATCGAATTTGCTTTGCTCATGAAACAAGATGACAAAATCAAGGGTTTTCTTCAAGTGGTAAGTTCTTTTGTGCTTCCTTGAATATATTTAAAAATCTTTACTTTGATGTATCATTTACATTTAGTTGTTGGCATAATTCGTTAGCATAATTTCATATCGTAAAACATGTTTATGATTCTTTTTTTTTTTTTTTTTTGTATTATTACAAATTTAGATTCACAATCATTACTTGTATTTAAAATATTTGTGACAAGAAGTTCGATCAATAATGTTCTCAAATGTTGTTTGATGAATATGTGAAATGTATGCTATGTTAACTGTTCATGTCTTTTTTTATTCTTTTATTTTTTAAAGAATGTTTATGCATTTCCTTTAGTTAATTTGCATCTCGATTCTTTTTGTAAAAACTTACAAAAGGAAAATTTTCCAACGATGGAACCTTAAGTCTTTGGGAGGCCGATAATTTAAGGTTCTTGAGGTGAAAAATCAATATCTTGGGATGCCAAGATTTAATTTTAATATTTTTTCTTAAAAAATAAAATTGTGTTCAATAAAGTTTTTTTTTTTTTTTTTTGTGCAATTGTTTCTCTTTTTATGAATTCTTATTTACTATATTTCCTATAAAATACCCAAAAAAAAATTGCATGAAAAGTTTTTTTAAAAAAAGAAGTTTTTAAAAAGTTCTTTAAAAAGAAGAAATATTTGATTCTTCTAAAATTGAAGTTTTATTTCTTTAAAAATAAAAACTATTTTTGTAAAGAGTAACAAAAATACTTTCATAGATAGCATTTTTATAAAAGGGAGTTTTTTTTTTTTTAGAAAACTTTGTTTTTTTCTAAATTTGACGTTTTCATTTAAAAAAAAATTCCATAAAGAAAATACAAAAAAATATATTTTTATAAAGAGCATTTCCATAAAATGATTTTCTTAAAGGAAATTTTGATTTCTCAAAAAAACATCCCATTGATTTTTTTTTCAAAGCATTAAATCAAATCTAAAATTGTTTTTTTCATAAAAGTTTCACTTCTTTAAAAATAGAAAATAATAAAGAATTTCCTTAAAAAGAATCTTTTTCTCACACATGTTTTTAAATTAATAAACCAAGCATTTTCCTTTAAAAAAAAAAAAAAAACTTTCCTATGATGGAGATTAGGAAATCAAGATGTTGATTCCCTAATATTCTTGAGGTGCTGAATTTATTTTGGGATGCCAAATTAAATTCAAATAAATTTTGAATGGCTTTATGCCACCCATAATTATTGCTAGGAAATCAAGATGTTGATTCCCTAATATTCTTGAGGTGATGAATTTATTTTGGGATGCCAAATTAAATTCAAATAAATTTTGAATGGCTTTATGTCACCCATAATTATTGCTCATTATTTAATTTAAGAATAATGATCATAAAACACGGGACATTTAAACATTAAAATAAAAATAGTTTTTTTTTTTACAAATGTCATTTTCTTTTAAAATAACACAAGAAAAGTAAAATTTCGTTCCATTGAACGAGTGTTGTAGGGTGCTAATACCTTCCCCATACACAAACGACCCCCGAATCCAAAATCTTTTATTCGCAGATCATCTTAACACATTTTGGGTGCCCAGTCACACTCTCTAAATAAAGGCTGGTGGAGACTCCATTTTCCTCCTCTTGGAAACAAAGTCGGCCGCTCCACGTCGCAAACCCATAGCGACATTCCCTATAGGATTGGATGGTAATCCTGGGGATGATCTCAAGTACGCCTCAGAACCCTAAAATTCCTACGAAAAATCGAAGAAACTGACACTCTAGAAAGATTGGAATAATCCCTACAAAATCTGATAGCAATCCTAGAGAGAATTTGAGGCATACCTCGAAATGTCACAATGACTCCAAAACTATAAAAGGTTACTCCCAAGTTAGGCGCCACGAAATTAGCTCACACATTCACATTGCAAATCCTAACAAGGGAGTGGGGGCATGGGTAAAATTAGACCACAAGGATGGGCTAGAAAAATCACAAGGATTAAAGGTCAAAAGGAGTAAAGAGGCCTAATATAGATCAAAATGGACGAAACTGAGCAAGAACTGGACCAGCAAGCTAAGAAGAGAAAAAATGGACTTGGGTTAATTCCGTGGACGACAGAGGTCGACCACATAGGAAGGCCCTCTTTTGGGTCTTATCTTCCTTCCACTTAGTCCTAGCAGCCCAGATCTAGCTCAGTCTGGTCTTCTTTATCTTGATTCAACAGAAAAATCCAAAAAAATCCCAAAGATGATGTATTTAAGCTCTCTCCAGAAAAGAAAGAAAATGAGGTTCATTCTAGCCACCCCTAAACACTCACAATAACCCTAATTCTCTCTAAACTCTTACTGACTTAAGCATCGGAGCCTGTGTGCCCTATACCACACTGGTGTGAAAAATTTTCTTGTCTTACAGGCTACGTTCTACCTTTCAAATTACAAATCTACCATTCTTGTCACATGGAGGTCAAGTGCATTCTCCTGTCCAAAATTTGGAAACAACAAAGATAACATAAAATATATGTAAAAAAAAAAGTATAACATAAAACATAATTATATTCTTTACTATGATTAAAGTTAACCGATAACCAATAAATTTTAAAAAAGATGTTATCTTTGTAATTATTTTTTAAAACATGTTGTGTTTGTTTTACTTTAATAAAAAAAAAAGGTACATATATATATATATAGATATTTAAATTTTCAGATTTCATTCTTGTGTTCAAATTTATTTCAATTATTCACGGTAGTTTAATTAAAAATAGATCTTTCTTAGGGTGTGTTTACATCCCTGGAATCGTAATCAATTAATGGGAATCTAAAATTGGTCCCACCTTATTACGATTGATTGTGTTTACAACATTTTACAATATTTGGAATCAACTGTAGGGCCTACTCCAAAATCCATAATGCTATCGCGTAATTTCATTCTGCCCAAAAGGTACTCAATCCCATTTCCATTGATTATTGCGTGGGACCCCCACTATTTTTTGGCTTACTTTTCACCAGTTGTCCTTTCTAACACCTTTAACTTGCCAATTATTTTTTCTTTCTTCTCCCTCATCCTTCCTTTTGCCTTTTTTTTGGAATTTCTTTATATTGATAAAAAGCATTAAAACAAATAATTATTTTTACGATTTTATTAAAATTTATTCTTATCCTCTTTCTGTAATTCTTCTCAATCAACCTCCTATTTTTCATTTGTTTACTTTGATATGGCGGAATATTAATGACACTTTCGGCCATTATTTTGGCCAATGACTATGGCAGACAGCCATATTTTGCAACACTGTAAATTTTTGGTCTCACAAATTTACTAAACCTTTTCACCGTGACCCTTTACATAAATCGAAACAAAGTTGGATGAAAAGTGCCAGAAGAAGGGATTTGGAACTGGAAGCCGATTCTCAATTTTTTTCTATGATTTTTTTCCATATTTGTGATAACGAGAACTAGAGATTGAGATTGATATCTTGAGATCAATTTCTTGATTGATATGTAGATCGAGAGTTAGCATTTTTTCTTTTATCGATGATTTTTTGCTATTGTTGGTCATATTTGCGAGAACGAGAATCTAGATCAATATCAATCAATATCTAGATCGAGATCTAGCATTTTGGTCTTTTATTCGTGATTTTTGGCTATGTTTTATCATGTGAGATTGAGATCGAGGATGAAGGGTGTTGGGGTTTTATGTCCTAAAACTCGTGGTTTTGTAAACTGAATGTATATTTTATTTTACTATAAAGATGTTATTGAGGTTTATTCAGTAAATTTGTTATTGAATAAAGTGAATTGTGTATTCTATAACCCAAATCCAATGAACTAAGTACCCTTGGCTATAGTATGTATACTTGAACTTTAGTATGACATCAAAGTGGATCAAGTTCGAGTTATAGCCAGAACGGTCTATAGTATAGGGATAGGGCTGGGTACCTTATCCTGGAGACACTATGGACGCGGCCCACTTTGTATAGTACTAACGATGTGATCCTAAATCTTTCATGTGGAGACATGAAAGTGGGGGCGTCCTATGCAATGAGTTTGCATAAGACTGGACCGCGAAATAGTCACTTAGACTTTATAACTCCGTTTACTGTCTTAACTAACTATATTCATACGATGACCTAGGTAACTCGATCTTAATCCTGAGCGTGCTATGAACTCCTGTTTATTCGGGATTATCCTTAGATTTGCATGGGTGAGAGTGGCCCGAGATCGCCAACTCAATAAGCCTCCCATTTTGGGGATAAGACCAGGTAGATAGTTGGGAACATAGTCATGCGAGATGGAATTCACTCCTACCCGCTTTAGGGTTTAGTAGAGAGGTTGTTCCCTTAAGTACTGACTCCGGGTCTTGAACAATGCGCCCACCCTCTCGTTGGCCCGAGAGGGATACGGTTTGTTGGTTGGAACACAAACCAAATTGTTCATTAGAGGATCAGTGGGACTTAAGGAACAAGAAGTAATTACAGGGGTAAAACGGTTTATTTGACCCAGCTGTAATTACGAACGACCTGTGAAGGATCGACTTACTAATCATGGTTATATCGAGTGGACATAAATATATCTACAGTGAGGAGAGTGCAGCCACTGGGCTTTAGTGGAGTGTCCTGGTGGTTAACGAATGTTGATTAGCTAGGCTAAAGAGTTTGGCTGGTTAATCTCATATCGTTGGAGTTCATGATCTGTAGGTCCATTAGGTTCTCCTTACTAGCTTGGACTAAGCCTTGTAACAATTTGAGAGAAAAGAATTTGAATTGTTCAAATTTGAATTTGAGAGAAAAAGTTAATTATATGCGATATACTTAACGTTTCATAGCTTAATTAGGAATTAAACTATGATAAAGAAGAGTTGAAAATATTTAAATATGATTTAAATATTGGTTCGGTTTAAAACATGAATAGGGATTCATGTTCGAATGTTCGTTTTGAGAAATTGGGATTGGTCCAATTATTTAATTTGATATTTGATATTAAATTAAATATTTATTTAAAATTAATTAAATTGTTTAATTAATTAAAAATTGATTTTAATTTAAAATTAATTTTATATTAATTTTGAATTAAAATTAAAAGATAATTCAAATTCATTTAGAAATGAAATATGGACCAAATTCATTACTTAATGAACAAGCTTCTTGTTTGAAGCTTATCTTCTATGTGTTGGCTTCTTCACTAAGTAAAATAGAAGCTTGTGGTTTTTTCTATATATAGAGAAGAAACACAATAAAGAAAGAGAAGAAGATAGAGAAGAGATTTTTTGAAGAAAATTCTCTAGCTCTTGGTTTTAAACCTTTACTCATTCTTCTCCCAAATTCTCTCAATCAAAGATCCCACAATCTGTTCCAAGGCTTAAGGATAGTAGGGAATACTCTAGAGGAGGTCCACAACTGGTTTGTGTTCAAAGAAGGCCCACGGATTAAGAGAATTTTGAGCTACAAAGGTTTGTGTTCTTATTCTCTGTTTTTCCAGTTTTGAGCATGTTTTTTGTATGATAAAATTGATCAAATTAGAGTGCTTAAGAACCAAAATTGCTTCCGCATTATTAATATTAACTCCTTCAAAGGGAATAATTGAATTAAACCCACAACGGAAGCATAAGAATCGTCTTTGATTTATTTAGAATTAAACTAAAATACAAGGGTTAAGCAATAAATACCTTCCAAATATGGAGATTCTTCTGGCGTATCTTTATCTCTTCAACAAAGTCTTCCTGGCTATGACTCGAACACAGGACCAAGGCTTGTGGGAGTCTCTTGAAAGAAAATCCACAAGGGATTGGAGAGAAAGAGAGAATTAGAGAATTCTCTTTAGACCTATTCCTCTCCAATCTCTTGTGGATTTTCTAGAGAGAATTCTCTAATTCTTTCTGTTGAGGAGATGTGTGTTGTGAAGAATGTACAATGGCTCACCCCTAGGGTGGTCCTATTTATAGTGCTCTAGGGAAAATAATTAAATAATATATTTTAATATCTAATATATTAAAATACATTTATCTAATCAATTTGAATCTTATTCAAACTGTTTAAAATTCTCCTACGACATTTATTTCCTAATTTGAATCCAATTCAAATTTAATAAATATCTTTTATTTAATGTATCTAATATACATTAATTATTTTAATATTTAATGTATCAAATACAATAAATATATTTTTCTCTTTTATATTTCATATATCTGATATATTAAATATTAATTTGAACATTTCAAATTTTAATATTTAATGTATCAAATACAATAAATATATTTTCCTCTTTTATATTTAATATATATAATATATTAAATATTAATTTGAACATTTCAAATTTTTCTTTCAACTAAATTGATCTTTTTAGCGTTACTATGAGCTAGCAAGGGGACCTTATGGACCTACAAATTATAAGCTCCCATAATACAAAATTAATTAATTAAACTCTTTAATTAATCAATTTTCATTCATTAACTCTAGGGTCACTCCACTATAGACCTAGAGTTGCACTCTTATGCACTGTAGGACAAGTTGTGTCCATAGATATAATCATTACATGCAAGTCGATCCTTCACGAGTTGTTCGTAATTACAGCTGAGTCAAAAGTTCGTTTTACCCCTCTAATGAACAATCTGTTTATAATCTAATTATAAACTAAGTCCCTCTCGGGCCAGTGAGAGGGTGGGGCCCCATTGTTCAAGTCTCGAAATCAGGGGAACTACTCATCTACTTACCCTATATGGGAAGAAGTGAATTTCATCTTGTGAGATTATGTTCCCAACTCCCTATTTGGTCAAGTCCCCAAAATTGTAGGCATAATGAATCGGCTACAAAAGCCACTCTCACCCATGTAAATCAAAGGACAAGCCCTCACAGGCAGGAGTTCATAACTCACTCAGGATTAAAATCGAGTCACATATGATTATCATAATGAAATATTAATCTTCTCAATTAACGGATTTATAATGAGAGATTAAATATTTCGTGGTCCAGTCTTATACAAACTCATTATATAAGATACCCCCACTCACATATCTCCACATGAATGATTTGGATCAAATCATTTGTAACTATTATAAAGTGGGCCATATCAATAGTGTTACCAGGATAAGGCACCCAACCTTATCCATATACTATGACCCTTTAGGTTATTTCTTGAACACGATCCTCATGTATGTCAACCACATACTGTTCAAGATTACACTAATAACCTTGGATTTTTCATATAATGGATAATATTATATTGCAAATAAAATAATCAAAATTATTATTAATTATTAAATAAATAATTAATTACGAGGCTTTAGTGCATAAATCCTAACAAATGAATCATTTTTTTTCTCGATGATTTTTGGCTTGGTTTGTTCAAGGTTTGTCCATGATTTTTTGCCATATTTGTGATAACGAGAACTAGAGATTGAGATTGATATCTTGAGATCAATATCTTGATTGATATGTAGATCGAGAGTTAGGATTTTTTTCTTTTATCGGTGATTTTTTGCTATTATTGGTCATATTTGTGAGAACGAGAATCTAGATCAATATCAATCAATATCTAGATCGAGATCTAGCGTTTTGGTCTTTTATTTGTGATTTTTGGCCATGTTTTATCATGTGAGATTGAGATCGAGGAATCATTTTTTTTCTCGATGATTTTTGGTTTGGTTTGTTCAAGGTTTGAAATGTTGGTGTCGATGGAAATGTCGAGGTCTAGATTTTACGAAAATGTCGATGAAAATTTCAGAAAAATTTACAAAAATCGTGAAAATTGATGGAAATTATTTGAATTAGTCAATGAAACTTTGTTTGTGGCTTAATTAGACTATAATTGACCATTTTTAGGTATCATATCTAAAAACTAAGACAATATTTAGATATAAATGTCAATTGAAATGTTGATACAAGCAAGAATTTTGAAAAAAATATGAAAATTGATTAAAGTTATTTGAATTATTTCTTGAAACTTTAATTGTGACTTAATTATACTATAATTGATTATTTTAAACCATCATATCTAAAATATATATAATATTTATATTAAAATGTCGATGGAAATGTCAATGTCAACAAAAAATTTTGGAAAAAATATGAAAATTGAGAAAAATTGTTTTTTTAATGCCCCGCATTTTCTAGTAAGTTAAATTTCACTTTTAGAGTAAATTGTGGTTTAATTTTTCCTCTAATTAATTTTGGGATTTACTCTTTTTGATTGGGCCTATTAGACTTATGGTTGAAGTTTAATTTGAGGAATTTGGGACTCAAGTAAGCTAATTTGAAAATTTACCCAAGCAATTTAGAGTTTGATTAAAGTCCTTTATTAGAGAAAAGAAAAGAGGAAAAGGAGAATGGTTAGATGATGGGAAAAAAAGAAATAAGAAAGAGAGAATTCGGGGTTGTTTAAAAAAAAAAAATTAGAAACAGACCTATGTTTTGATTGAGTTTTAAGTTGATCCATGGTTTATCGGATCTCGTTTCAGATTACATATGGGCTATAAAGTCCGTCTACGAAATTGAGCCTGTTTGGAGTCAAACCAACAAGTTAAATTCCTAGTTTTGTAAGAACTGGTGGGTAACTAATCAAGCTTGTCAGATCCATCAAATAAATTTATAATCTACACCAACTAATATTTGTAGTATCAATGGCCAGGTCGATCTGCAGAGAGGCCAAATTCAATTATTAACTTCCTAAAATTGGATTATTACACAAGACATGGGGGAGGGAGGAAGATTGTGCTTGATTGTAAATTGCATGACATTAAATACATAAAAGAGGGAATTAAAAGTGAAAATTAGCAGTCTTACCAAGCACACAAATTCTGGAGTTCATTGGGCGTTTCTCATGTAACTTTGATCATTGAAATCATACAAACAAGCTATTGACAGTGGGCTACTGCAATGCCAAAAGAAGCATAAGTGCACGTTGTCACAAACAAGTAATATATGAAGTATTCCAAGTATCGAACCCAAGGGAATGGATTTAACACGAAGACTTCAGTTTATAATACAATTGGTTACAAGTTGCAAATGAAGGTAACAAAATAAACAAATATGATTTTTGGGGTTTTGGTGCAAGAAAAATAAAGATAATTGAAAAAGTAATGAGAAAGACAAGGATGAGAAGCAAGCGATTCAATTCTTGCTCAACCCTGAGGAAATGCACCCACCATGCGCCCACAAACTGCCCAACTAAGTCTGGCTAATTCATATATTCTACCTCTTGCACCCGTATACTGACTCTTTCCAGTTTTGTACGGTTCAGACAGAATGCTACCAAGTTGCGCCCGCAACTTACCCTAAATGACACTTAGCTAAATAAATCAAGTTCAACACCTATTCGGCTCTTTTTCCAAGAACCTTTAGGAGACTAAGCAATATAAAACTCATATGTCTATGGCTAAATTCACTTCGGTAATGAAAAACACAACTTCAAGATTTTAAAGGTTTTTGTCCTATGTCTAGGTACAAAAAGCGAAGTTCTATGTCTAGACTATTATTTTAGATTACTTTTAGGAAAACATGTGTTGACACCAACGTTTTCAGTATTGAAATTTTCACAAACTATGCAAACTCAAATGGCCAGTTTAAGCTAACAATGAAACTTAAACTCACTAAAAGTAAACTTAGCTAAATGTTGAGCAAATTTACAAGAAACACATGGTGGTGCTTATCTCCTTTTTAGGGTATCCACATGATTGAATCCCCTCCAAGGAGTTTAGCTACTCATTGAAGAGAAAAATAAAGTGCAGAAAATAAAAAGAAAACAAGTAAAAGACATAACACAATTCATTGAAATAAATAAACTTGAATACACTTTGAAGTATGAATCCAAGAAAGAACTAAATGGAATTGAAACAAAAGAACTTATAACTTGAATTAAAAGATAAAATAGAAACTTACAAACTGACAATAAAAATAAAACAACAAGTACAATTCCTAAAAACTTACAGAACTTGAATGGAAAATCCTAAGAACAAAAAGAACCTTAAAATGTTCTTCCTATCTAACTTGTTCAACATTTTTCAAGAAGAATCAAGTACTTACTCCTTCTCTTGAAATTGGAGTCTGAATGGAATATGAACGGAGCTTAGGGGAGACTCAAAGTGGCAGCTAAAACTTAAAAAGAAAAATGATAGAATTTTGGGATTAAGAGAATTCCCAACTCCGAACTCTCTTTCAAATGGAGATATAAGCTGCCTTTTATAGACTTCAAACCTAGGGTTTGCTTCCGAGATTAGTGTGAAGATGCTTGGTCAATCATATCCCTTGATTTGAGGAGATTTGGTTGAGAATCTTCCATAAAATCTGTAAATCTCGTAAATCTTGGAGAATATGTCGAAAAGATTCAGATGCGGGCGCAATTGTGGTCGCATTTGTATTGTTGTCGAAATGGCCTAAATGCGGGCGCATTTCTAGGCACATTTTGGCTCTTTTCTACAACACTTGGATTTTGGCTTCTTCTCTCAAATGCTAGTGCATCCTGGTCGTATATCTCATGGATAATTTCTTCTTTGCTTTAATTGCAGCCGGGATATGGGCGCATTTGGATCCTTTTTCACCATTTACACAAAATTAACAAAAATTAACACTTTTGTTTACAAAAATTAACACTTTTGTTTACAAAAATGACTCTAAATTCACCTAAATACTTATTTTTACCAAATCAAGTCTTCAAACACATGCAAAGCTTGTTTTTACTTAAATTTTTCCTAAATAACATGAAATATAACTTTAAAAGCTCGCTTTCTAAGCAAATAGCTTAGTTTTTAGAACTAAATAATACTTATAAATGAGTGTTATCAGCTATGTACTCAATTTGGCCTCTAATTGACCTTGATAGTACAACCGCCTAAAGCCTTGATCCCTTTAGAGACTAATGCAACCTAGCATCGTTTTAGTCCTAAATTGACTCTAAGGGTTGGGCACGATAGCGTTCCATACCCCCTAAACCGACAGCATTAAGCTCAAGGATTGATTAGAACAACCTAATTAATTTGATAAAGTCGAATAAATCTAGAATGTCATTTTTCTCCTAAAGCCTATCATGCCAACTACATGAGGAGTAAGCTCACTACTATGCACACAAGATGCGGTCTATTTGCTACTTAAATGCCCAAGAAATCGATACAAAGCGTAAACGAAGTTCTAGCTAGCATTGAACGTTCCAACATTCAAGAGGCGTCAATTTTAATACGCATTCACATTCTATAATGGAAACAAGAAGCAAACATGCTAAAAATAGAGTACAATATATAAATGAAGTTCAATTCTCACAAAGTTACATGATAGATGCCCCAATCACCTCTGAATTGGCATTTTCCTCTAGCCGGACATCATGAGATCGATTGTCGAGGCCATAATCTAAGCTAAAACTACTAAAATTAATTAAGAGCGTCCAAAAACAGTAAAGGGTAGAGAATACAAAGGGGTGGTTGTCTAAAAATGGGAGAATGAATGAATGTTTGCCCTAAAACAGAAAAAGTCCTTATATAGTTCTCGACGTAGCGTCGAGACGCTACAGGTAGCATCTCGATGCTACCAGCGTTGATCCCATCATTTTGCAGCGTCGAGCGAGGCTTACACAAGCAAGTTTGCCATAGCTTCTAGACGTTGTGAACAACATCTCGACACTATCCTGTTTTTCAACATTCTGC
The DNA here is from genome assembly GCA_033996785.1 of Trichosanthes truncata. Taxonomy (NCBI): domain Eukaryota; kingdom Viridiplantae; phylum Streptophyta; class Magnoliopsida; order Cucurbitales; family Cucurbitaceae; genus Trichosanthes; species Trichosanthes truncata. Next base: position 33,504,680 of record JAWPNB010000009.1, read on the forward strand.
CTTTGCAGCATCTTGACGCTTCTAGCGGCATTGAGACGCTCTGGTCAGGGGCATTTTGGTCATTTCACTGGCTTTTCATGCTTGGTTGCTCAAATGACATTCGATCTCTGAATTGATGAAAAGCCTCCAAAACATGCCTTGGACTCAATTTCCTACAAAATAATCAATTAAACTCATTAAAACCTCCAAACTAACACGATTTAAGCTAGATAAAATAGGACTTTCTTAGTTGGGCAGTTTGTGGGTGCATGGTCGGCACATTTCCTAGGGTTGAATCAGAATTGAATCCCCTACTTCTCTTCCTTGTTTTTTCCATTACTTTTTCATTTGTTTTCACTTTTTATTGCATAAAAACCCCAAAATCAACTTTGCTTTCTTAGTTACCTTTGGTTGCAACTTGTGACCAATTGTGTTGTAAACTGAAAAATACATGTGTTAATCCATTCCCTTGGGTTCAATACTTGGGATACTCCATATATTATTTGTTTGTGACAGAGTGCCCTTTCTCTTCTTTTGGCATTGCATAGCAACCCGATCAATGACATAAAAACAATATGGTCCACTAAAAATACACAAAACTAATGTAATCTAAGTCTAGAAATAGCACCCTTTTGTGTGCTATCAAAGAGCTATGCACAAACTTGGTAGGATAAGGTGTGTTCTAAAAGGAGACATCTAAGGGTCGAGTGGAAACAAGCTAGAATTGAAAGAGATCATGAGTAAGCGGTTCATGCCAAAACATTATTACTCGAGAAGTTGTGCACAAAGACTTTAAGCTCTACATCAAGGGAGCAAAAGTGTTGATGATTATTACAAAGAGGTGGAAATGTTGATGGAGAGATTGAAAATAGATGAGGATAAGGAGGACACTATGACAAGATTTATCAATGGCTTAAACATTGACGTGGTTAAACGTGTTGAATTGCAAATGTATGAGGATATGGAGGATTTGGTGCACCTTACAGTGAAAATTGAAAAACAAATTAAAAGGCACAAATCAAGGTGCACTTCTACTAAATCAAGGGTTTAAGTTTTGGAATATGGAAGCTGCATAATCTTGGATAACATGATCTCTATCATCAACTACTAATATTGGATTGCGAGGAGGAAATTCTAGTGCATCTGAAACTTGCTCCTCATCTTTGTGAATCAACAAGAGGATCGTTTGTAGGTGGATCGATGAGGAATGGCTCGTGATGATTGGTTTCCTCTAACCTTTCCTATGCAATCTACTCTTGTTATTGTTCCTTTTGCTTTCATCACTGCTCTTGCCTCTGTTGACAAGAGGTATGCTAAATCTCAGGGCCAAAATCAAGAGGGTAGGGCTCTTTCTCATACACAACCCATAGCTACAAAGAAAACAAACCAGAGTTAGACTTGTCTAAGAAAGTGATAATGTGATTGCAATATAATAGGAATTTCACTAAAACTAAACACACAAAGATTGATAAGGATCACGATTCAACCTCCATTTGATGTGTAAAACTATTTTGAGGGACGAAGGACCATTTGGAGCTTTGGAGGTCAATGTGTGCAAGATTGAAGTTACCATGGAGTTTCCATGAATAACATTTGAGTTTGGAAATCAATATGAAGACTTCATTTGTCATTTTAGTTTCATAAACTCTTGAGTCTAATTTAAAAGCTCATAAATTAGACTCAAGAGTATATGAAACTAAAATGACAAATGAAGTCTTCAAATTGATTTCCAAACTCAAATGTTATTCATGGAAACTTATTGTGGCTGAATTTGTTGATTATGCCAATATTTGGTGGACGTCGTTGAAATCAGAATGGAAGAAATGATTAGGCAATCCTAAATCTCATCCCAAAGATCCAAGCATTTGAAGCAAGAACCTTTGAATCAAAGAGTTTAACACCTCCTTATACAAATTTTAGATCAACCAAGAGACTAGGCTAGAAATAGATTACCTCTTATGATCAAAGATCAAGAAGCAAGATTTGGAAATCTTGTTCTAGATTGAGTCACTCCACAATCAAACTTGATCAAGGCTTGATTGAATGGCTCACATGCATTCTACCACAAGAATTGTAAGAAAATGGTATCAAATTTGAGAGTTCATCTCATTCAATCATCATCATCTTCTATCTTTACAAGACAAATCCCGTAGGTATCTATAGCCTCCTCACAAAAGTAACCCAAAACTCTTCAAATGCCCATAAAATAGTTACAAAAGTAGTGGCCATGATTAACTTGTTTAGTAACTCCCTTTCTTAACTATCTAAACTTGAAATTTAAATTTAAAACCCCATAAATTAGACTCAAGAGTTTATGAAACTAAAATGACAAATGAAGTCTTCAAATTGAGTTCCAAACTCAAATGTTATTCATGGAAACTCCATGGTAACTTCAATCTTGCACACATTGACCTCCAAAGCTCCAAATGGTCCTTCGTCCCTCAGAATAGTTTTACACATCAAATGGATGTTGAATCGTGATCCTTATCAAAGATAGTCCTCAGGAACAGCGCTAAAAATTTGATAGATTTCCTACTTCAATGAGTCTGAAAGTGCAAGTGTATATTGTCCATACCTTATAAAGAAAATTTAAAGTCATGAGAAGAAAATGATGTGCATTTTCTCAAATCTCTCTTAGATGGTCTCCCTTGTAAAGCAATTGTATAGTCATGGGATGTCAAAGGGTTATCTCTTTTAAGATTCCATCTATTTTGGAAAGAATGACAGTACTTCCAGTTCACATGTAGCTTGCGACCATGGATAGAATTAGGGTCAATAATTAATGCTTTAACAACCTAAAAAACTCAAAAGAAAAGCTGGGCAAACTTGGTTGAAGCTCACCTATCAGAAAACAAGTTCTTTTGTTAAAAAGTTCATGAATGTTTTTTTTTAATTGAGAAAGATTTTACCTCACCAAATGCACATTCTTGGCTTTTCTCTAGTTTTGTCTCTAGGTTGAGTACTACTCACTAACTTTTCTCTTGCATTTGTGTTTTTGCACTTTTCTTCTTCATATATTTCTATTGCTTTTGTCTTGATCTCATGCCTTATGTAACTCACACACATCAAGTTTTACTTCTCTTAGAAGTAATGATACAAGAGTAGGATCTTATATTACTTTGTGATTTAGTGTACTAATTAATAATATCATTACAAAATATTATATTTTCAACCTCTATCAATACATGCTTCTCCAAAACTAAGTTGTACAACAGTAGTGTAGGATTACAATCATGTGATTTTTTGCTTCTTTTTTTTTTTTTTTTTTGAGATCACGTGATTCCTTGCTATCTAATGACCTACTAGGCAAAATATCATTTTCATGCATAGGTTTTATTAGCAAGCTTCTCATTACTACTTTCTACCTTATCAAAATGCTCATATATGGTAGGGTAAACTAACATTTTCCACAAATGTTTTGGCATTGGAACTAGACTTGGATTTAGTGTACCTTGAAGATCTTCTTTGGAATTTCCTTTCTATCTTGATGGCAACGTGCACCATTTCTTCCAAATCCTCACAAGGTTGAATTTCTTCTCGTTTAGCAATTATCTCAATCCTCTCATTAAGTCCTTTGTAGTATTGATCCATGGTAACTTCCTCATCCTCATAGCATTTTTCTACACCTTTGCTCCCTTGTTTCAAAGTTCAAATTTTGTGGAAAGACTTAGGAACAAAATGCTTCGTCATTAGAAGCTTGATTTCTTACTATGAGAGTATTGCGTGATTTCCACTCTTCTTCCTTTTCAACAACAAAGCATTCCACCACGTTAGTGTATAATCCTTAAATGTAGAGAAATGATAAATTTTATCTTTCTCTTTTTGCTATAGTGGTGGTGATCAAATATGACATGATCAATTTCCTCCTCCCAAAGAAGGTACTTCCCCGGATTTGAAATACTTCCAAAGAACGATGGAGACATGTTTTGGTCAAAACATGATAGTCATTCCTTGGAGCTCTTCTTTGAGAATAATGGCTACAAAAGGATGTTAGCATAAAGAAAATTGGACCTCACAGTCACTCCCTCATGCATTTCACTCAAAAGATGAATGGACACTCATGTTTACGCTCAAAGATGTAGCACTCCCCTACAAATATATTAACTTTCTCAAAATAGGAAACAAGTAACCAATAATTTTGCAATATCATCAAGTACTTAAAGGAGCAAACCTTGAACACAAAAGCGAGATTAACATAGAGTATATTGACTCTCAAGCAAAGAAACAAGTAGAACCAACAAAAATAAGAAAACTAAAGAATCAAGAACCTAATGTTCAAGATCCAACAAACTAGGATAAGAAATATCTAGAATTAAAAATATAATATTTAAAATTCAAAAAAAAATATGCAAAATACAAAGAAAAGGTAAACAACTAGACAAATAGTCAAAGTAAACAACGCAAGATTCAAGAAAAACAACACAAAGTCTTCCAAAACCCTAAAATTGACGAGACATGACTTTAGAACTGTAGAAGTAGTCAAAAACTTGAATGGTCCTTAGAGTTTGATGTTAATAAAAATTCACGTGTTGGAAGACTTCAAAAAATTTATCAACTTCAATTTCACTTATTTCAGCTGCTTGTTTTTTCTTCCACATTCACCTCGAGCCGATAATCAATATAAATTCACCAGCTTCAAACTGAATAATTTGAAGAAAATAAAACAAATTCATCTTAATCGCGAACACTACCAGCGAGATTTAATTGAAACAGCGAATACCAAAAAAAACTACACATGAGCGGCTATGGAGTCCTCTCTGTCACAGTAGCTTCACATTCAAATTTGCAATTTTTGTGTCACTGTGATCAGCTTTTCAATCTTCAAACAAGAAATCAACAACTGAGATCCTAAAAGTTGAAACTAGATGCTTCTTTTTCTTGAATTTTTTTTCCAGAAAATAAAAACACAAAAGAACCCTAATATACTAACTAGAACAGTAACAATGGAAATAAAAAAAGATAAGACTCACAAGATATATCCGATCTAAGCTATGATAGAATTAGAATTAGGAACTCTTTGGGTATGTGAACCCCTAATTCACAAACTTTAATTAAAATCCTCAAATTCATTCCATTGCAACCCTAAAGTTTAAGTTAGACATGGATTGCAAGATCAAATTTAATAAATGCTCTTGCAACATAACTCAAGGCTAAACTTGGAAGAATGCTAAAATTCAATTCATCGTAATCTGTGTGGAACTGATGACAAGACTTTAGATACTCTCTCAACTAAACCTTAAATGTCGCATCATCAATGACAAAAATACTCTTACTTAATATGTCCTAAAAAGTATAAAATTGAAAAACAATAAAATTACATAAAAAATTCTTAGTTAAAATGTATATGATAATTTGAAGTTCGATTCATATTAGCCCCTCTCAAGCTTTATGTTTTCTTTATATTATTGTATTTAGAAGACATGTTTTAAAACTTTCCATCTAATTTAATCAAATGAATTGTGGAGAATTCAAAATCTTTGAAGATATATAGGAACAATTTCTCCTTTCTTCTTCATCATTGATTATATTTTTCAAGTAAATCTATTTAATTTTCTTAGAGTTGATATATCATCTTATTATTGGAGTTATTCTTGTTATTGTTGTGGGAGTTTAGTTGAAATAAGATAATTCTCGTGCATAAATTGAGCTAGTTTTTTTTATCATTCGAGATTTAATTGATCAAAAATAGAGGAATGCGAATTGGGATTCATTATCCCTTTCTTTTTTTTTCTTTTTCTTTTTTTTTTTTTTGCAAAGGATCATTATCCCTTATTTTCATTTTCATTGTTAACTGATCAAACAATTAATAACTGAAAAATGATTCTAAATTTGCGATCAATTTCCAAATCGTTCCAACGCCATAAAGAGTATGTATGAGAAGTTCTAAGAATTGTATGTTTATGTTTCAGTTTTCCATTTTACTTTACTTTTTTTCTTTTTCATATTCTTTTTTTTTTAACAACAACCTTTTCTCTTTTTTCAATTTTTGAAAAATATATGCATTTGGGATATCGTTTTTTTTCCTAAAAAAAAAGGTTTAATTGTCAAAAACATAAATGGATATGAATCCTAAGGCTATTCATGTTCTAAGGCCAAGAAAATTAATGAAGTGTTGCAAGGAGTTCAAGGGGGAAAAACTCTAGTACTACCGTAGTATGGAAAATTTTTCATACTACCTCCATTGATTGTTTGCCACATCAGCATCTATTTGAAAATTATGTGGGGACCACCAGCATTTAAAAACCATTTATGAACCCAAAAATACAGTGTGAACAAAGGGAGTATGGTACTCCCGTAGTACTAGAAATTTTCTCAGTTCAAGGAGTTCGTTTCACTTGTTTTTATGCTATGAAGAGCTTCAAGATGGAGTTGCATTAAATGCACTCGGGCTACATTTATTACGAATCAAAGTTAAACTCAAGTTACGTTAACGTAAATGAAGTCAAGTCACATTAAAGTTGAAGTCAAGTTTCATTGAAAGAACTCAAGTTGCATTAAATGAACTTAAGTGCATCTATAGTTTCATTTAAGTGCATCTCAAACTTCACTTAGTGCAAGTCAAGCATCAATTAATGAACTTACCCTTCAAACTACTTCAAGTGGAGCTTCATTTATAAATGTAATGTTACAAAGAAAGTCAAGGTTGACCAAGAGACTTGTGAATCTCGGATTTATGGCTCATTTTTCATGTAAATTTCAATTTTAAACACATTTCTTTTTTTTTTTTTTTAGGTTACTTTGGAGTTAGTGTACGGATGTTATGGAATTCATGTATTTGGAAGTTACTAACTCTTAACTTGACAATAGGTTACTTTTAAGCTTTATTTAAAGGCTATATGTAGTAAATCTAATTCCTTTGTAAAATACAAATTTGAGATTAATGAAAAAGAGCCTTTGAGCTTTATTTTAGCCTAGAGCTAAGTTTATTTGCAATTCTATACCATTTAGGTTGCATGATTAGATTCATTCAAGTTTTACTTGATCAATCTTACTTGTGAAGTGATTCAGATCTCAAACAAAGGATGATCTTATTTGGCTTGAGATATTTTATCATCAAGGTAATCTAGTTTTTCACTTTCCTTAAGTTGATTTTCAAATTTATTTTGGAGTTTCTTGGATTGAGTTTTATAGGTCTTATTCTTCAATAAGATTTTTAGATCTCTAAACACCTTGGTATCATAGCTACCTTTATTTCATAACATTTTGAAATAGAAAAAGGACGGAAGAAAAGAGAGAAACATGAAAACAAAAACTTTACTAAACGACCCCTTAAATTTCTATTCTGATTAAGACAAAATGTAAGTCACCAACATTAAAAATATTCTACTCATTAATTGATTTTTGTTTGAAATCTCTCCCATTCTCATTTGGAAGCAAACAGCAATTTTGTCGACTTATATACTGCTAAATATCAATTGGTACTTATATACTTGTCTATTTCACTTAATGATAATGGGTACAAAGGGTTTTCTTAAATAGAAGAAAAACTCTAATACATAAAAGAAAAGAATTTCACACAAATAATTACACATAAAATACAGCTAATAAAGGTAATTAAGGGAAGTATTAAAACATAAACCAACACTCCCCCTCAATCTGGTTTGAAGATATCTTCCATTGCCAGCTTGTCAATCAACTTGTCAAATTGTAACTTTGGAAGTCCCTTAGTTAACACATCGGCAATTTGCTCTGTTGTGGAAAGATCTGGAACACATATTACTCCATAATCAAACTTCTCCTTTATAAAATGTTTATCAACTTCAATATGCTTTGTCCTATCATGAAAGACTGGATTGTGAGCTATAGAAATGGATGCCTTATTATCACAATAAATACGCATGGGCGTCATCTGGACGAACTTCAATTCTCCCAATAGTCTTTTTATCCATATTCCTTCACAAATGCCATGAGCTAAAGCCTTGAATTTAGCTTCAACACTACTTTTAGCTACTACATTTTGGTTTTTACTCCGCCAAGTAACTAAATTTCCTCCAACAAATGAGAAATAGCCAGAAGTAGATCTTCTATCTATTGTGCTACCTATCCAGTCAGCGTCGGTGTAAATCTCAACATTTAAGTGGTCATGTTTCTTAAAAAGTATGCATTTTTCCTGGAGTTCCCTTTAAATATCTTAGGATCCTGTAAATTGCTTTGAAGTGAGTTGGCCCTAGGGCATGCATGAATTGGCTTACCATACTAACTGCAAAAGCAATGTCCGGACGAGTGTGAGATAAGTAAATAAGTCTTCCCACAAGTCCTTGGTATTTTTTTTCTTGTCTTTTACCTCTTCCTCTGTTGCAACTTGTAATTTTAAATTTGGCTCAATAGGAGTTTCAGCGATTCTACAACCAAGTAAGTCTGTCTCTTCGAGCAAATCAATTATATATTTCCTTTGATTGACAAGAATACCCTTTTTTGACCTGGCAAATTCCATTCCTAGAAAGTACTTCAAAACTCCCAAGTCTTTGATTTGGAATTCATTTGCTTGTTTTTCCTTCACACTACTTAGTCCAACCTCATCATTACCTGTAAGAATGATATCATCAACATACGCTATCAAAACAACCATCTTGTCATTTTCAATGTGTTTATAGAAAATGGTATGATCTGCTTGACTCTGGAGAAAACCATAGCTCGTAACTGCTTTCCCAAAACATTCAAACCAAGCCCTAGGAGACTATTTAAGACCATATAGAGATTTCTTCAACCTGCATACTTTGTTAACTCCAAGATCCACTTCAAAACCTAGCGGTAGGACCATGAATACCTCCTCTTCCAGGTCACCATTAAGGAATGCATTTTTTACATCAAGCTAATAAAGTGGCCAATCAGAATTAACAGCATTAAACAAGAGAACTCTAATGGAATTAATCTTAGCAACAGGGGCAAACATTTCTTGATAATCGATTCCATAGAATTGTGTAACGTTTATTGATAATCGATTCCATAGGTTTGTGTAAAGCCTTTAGCAACTAATCTGGCTTTGTACCGTTCAATGTTACCATCAACTTTGCACTTTATGGTAAACACCCATTTGCATCCTACTGTTTTCTTATCTTTTGGCAGTTCTACTATATCCCATGTGCGATTCTGCTTGAGAGCACTCATCTCTTCCATAACTGTTAAATTCCAATTAGAATCATTTAGGGCCTCCTGTATATTCCTTGGAGTAAATAGGTTGGTTATCTTAAAGGTGAAAATTCTATGATTATCAGACAATCTATGGTAGGAGAGATAGTTTGCAATCGGATATTTGGTACAATTACAAACATCTTTCCTATAGGCTATTGGAATGTCAAGATCAAATGCATCATGTAAAGTACTTTGAGTAGATAAAGGGCTGGGAATAAAAGTTTGATTACCTGAATCTTCATAATCATTCATCAGAGCATTAGATTGATTTTGTGACAATTCCACCATCTGATTCCTATTCTTTTGATTCAATGTCCTAAAGTTCAGGATTTCTATCAGTAAGATTATTTTGTAGTGTTTCTCCCCCTAAAACAAAATTTTCCTTGCTTAGCATAATAGAGCTAGCAATCTCAAGACATATAATGTTAGGAAGTGGAGAAGTATCCCAAAAATTCTCTTCTAAGTTAGATATCTCCCCTTGAAGAGAATTTTCACTGAAATAATATTTATTTTCCAAAAACAACACATCCATACTTTCAAAGTATTTTTTGATTAGGGGGTCAAAACACTTATAACTTTTTTTGTTGGAAGTATACCCTAAGAAAATACATTTAACAGCTCGAGGATCAAGTTTGGACCGAGAAAGACTAGGAAGATGAACATATGCAATACACCCAAAAATTTTGATCGATAAATCAAAATACAAGCGAACATTGGGAAAAAAAATCTTAAAGTGGTCAAGGGGTATTTTAAAAGCCAAGATCTTAGTAGGCATCCGATTTATAAGGTAAGCAACTGTAAGGACTGCGTCTCCCCATAAATAATTAGGAACATGCATCAAGTAAATGCCTTTTTTTCGTTTAGCAATGCCATTTTGTTGGGGAGTATCTCGACAAGTAGACTGATGGAAGATGCCCTTGGCTTTCAAAAAATCATCTAAATATGCATTGAAATATTCAGTCTCATTATCATAATGTAAAATACTGATTTTAGTTTGAAATTGATTCTCAATCATATTGTAAAAACAAATAAAAACATCTTTGACCTCAAATTTTGTTGTTAACAAATAAACCCAAGTTAAACGAGTGTGATCATTGATAAAAGTAACAAACCAACGTTTTCCACTATGAGTCAAAACTTTAGACGAACCTCAAACATCACTATGAATTAAGTAAAAAGGTTTGGAAGCCATGTAAGGTTTTGGCAAATACATGGCACGATGATTCTTGGCAAAGATGCAACTTTCACAATGAAAAATGAAGCAGTCAATTCCTTAAAATAAATTTGGAAATAAAACTTCAAATAGAAAAAACTAGGATGTCCTAGTCTAAAATGCCAAAGCATGATTGTTTCTTTAACAGAAGAAGAACTAACACTACTCAAGCCCTGAGCTTTTTTATCATTAGTTGGAGATTCATCAAAATAGCATAGACCATCAAGCAACCTAGCACGTCCAATCATCTCCCTCGAGTCATGATCTCCTGAAAGATGCAATGGGTTAAAAAGAAAGTAACACGACAGTTAGCATCTTTTGAAATTTTACTGATAGATAATAAATTACAGGTTAATTTAGGGATATGGAGAATAGAATGTAAGGTAATATTTTTAGTTAATCGAATAGCTCCTTTTCCTGTAATAGAAGTAAAACTACAGTTTGCGATTCGAATTTTTTCAATACAATACACGAGGGAATATGAGTCAAAAAATTGAGAGGTACTAGTCATATGGTCAGAAGCTCTGGAATCTATAGCCCACGGAGAGGAGTTACGACAAAATAAAGCTAGAGGATAATTGCTTGTTTGTGCCAAGGAAAAACTAGAATTACCAGATGGCGAATTGACCTTTAGAAGTTTTAGGAGTTGATCAATTTGCTCTTGATTGAATGGACTGGAGTCAACAACATTAACAGTGGAAGCAGACTGATTGCAACTCTTGTCACTTTGCTTATTACTTTTCCAATTAGCAGGTTTTCCATAAAGTTTCCAACAGGTCTCACAAGTGTGTCGAGGTTTATTACAATGGTCACACCATACTCGAGGTTTGGTAGACTGAGCGAAAGCCTTATTTGCAATAGCCTCAACCACCATAGCAGAGGTCTCAACTGTACTGACGGATTTCTTGCCAAACATAACATTGCGCGACTTTCTCGCTGCGAACTTCAAAGTAGACTTCATTAATAGATGGGAGAGGATTCTTACCAAGTACTCTACTTCTAACCTCATCGAACTCATCATTGAGGCCAGCAAGGAATTTATAAATCCGGCCATCCTCTACAACTTTCTTATAGTGAGTTTGATCTTTAATTGATTCCCATTCATAAGTGTCAAAGAGATCTAGGTCTTGCCAAATTGTTTTTAGAGAGTGAATGTATTCTATGACTATATCTCCTCCTTGTTGAATGTACCTTAGTTTGAGATTTAGCTCGAACATTTGTGATTGATTACCTAGGTTAGAATACATCTTGTTTACACTATCCCATAATTCCTTCGCAGTTGAGTAACACATACAGTTGCGACTTATCCTCTCCATCATAGAGTTGACTAACCACGTCATAACCATAAAATTCTTAGCATCCCATGTAGCAAACAGAAGATCATCCTCGTCGGGTACTTTTTTCTCTCCAGTAATATAACCAATCTTCCCTTGTCCACAAATATACATCCGAACACTTAGGGACCAAAGAAGAAAATTGTCCCCATTAAGTCAGATGGTGGTGATTTGAACAGTGGGATGATTGTTGCGTGTGTCGAGAGCCTTACCCATCAAAGAATTTTCTTCAAACATCTTGTTTATTCAAAGAGATATAAACCCTATAAAAAAAAATCCAAATGAAACTGCAAACACACATAAACCAAGCCTTTAAAATGACTGGAAAAAACGACACAAAAAAAATCTCCTGAACCGTCGGACAATCACCAGTGGCCAGACGAACGCAAATCGCCAGACGGCGCAAACCTCAGACAGAGACGACCAGCAAAGAGATTGCAGTCGACGGGTCTTGCAGTTCATGGGTCAAAAAATGCAATTCATGGGTCGCACGAGTAAATGGTCACAAACGAAAGTAGTCGCGAAGCCACTGGTTGGATTTATGTGGTTGGAGTCAAGGTAGCTAGGTTTGCGTCGAACGGTGGTACCGACAGTTAAGGCGACGGTGATGATGGTTGCGGTTGAAGCAGCAACGGCGACAGCTAGGGTTAGGTTTAGAATGCTAAATATCAATATTAATAGAATACTTGCTATTTCACTTAATGATAATGGGTACAAAGGGTTTTCTTAAATAGAAGAAAAACCCTAATACATAAAAGGAAAGAATTTTACACAAATAATTACACATAAAATACAGCTAATAAAGGTAATTAAGGGAAGTATTAAAACATAAACCAACATATACACATCCGTGTCATTCTAAATTTTCTAAAACCCATGTTCTTTTGACACCATCCAGCTAATATGCAAAGCAACTAAACAGAACAACGCTAACAACAAGAGAGTGAATATAAACACCAAGCCACCTATCAATATCCGAGAGTGCTATATATTGAAAACTGGTTTGAAAAGATATGTGAACTTTGCAAAAACCAGCAGAAGAACAAACTTGTTAATATGGTCGGGCTGATGGCAGGTTCTCGGAGATGATGGCCTCCGATGAGGGTGGCTCTTGACGTAGTTCCTTAACAACAGCAGCTAGTGCCTCAGGATTCACTCCCATGTCACAAAGAGCAATAAGGACGGAAAGGGTGTGGCGATCGATCCCAGTATTGAGTATGTTGGACATATGAAATGCAAGGTCTCGTGATTCCCGAGCAGTTCGTGCAGCCTCTGGATCCATGTAAAGGACCTGAAGAAAAGGAGAAAATTACATATTCACAAGGTTTTTTTTTTTTTTTTTTTTTATGTTGAAGACATGTGGAGGTGGAGGGATTCGAACCTTGATCTGTTGGTCAAAAATATATGTCTTAACCAGTTGAGTTATACTTAGATGGACATATATTCATAAGTTTCGAGTTTTTATTTCTGTATTTTTAATTGTGAGTTTGAAAATTAGAATAAAATCTAACCAAAGAAAATCAATATTAATGGTGGAGGAAATGACACTTCTGAAATTTGAAAGCAGCACCCTCCTACAATTATACCATGTTATATCACCAATATAGCAAAAAAACCTAAGTTTATAGGTTATGGTACATTTAACGTAACCATAGATAGCTTATCACTGTGATCTTCCAAAACAAAGCAACGCATTCAGGTATAAATTAGTGTGATTTCTCAATCACTACAGTAAAAGGCAAAAGACTCCTCAGAGCCCAAGGCCAAACCAAGGTGCAACTTAATAAAAAACACAAGGCAATGATAAAAGTAATTCATTGATTACTCCTTCAAAATAAAAACTTTGAACATAATGTCTTAGAAAGCTAGTAGACATCATAGTTTGTCCAACTTATTTAATGTCATATTTGATATTTTCATCGAAGCATTAGAACAAATCCAATCTCACAGAAAAGAATAAAATCAGTAAATAAGAGATATCAAAATTCCAGATAATATAAACAGATCAAGGTTTCCATACATGTAACATGATTACCATTTCTAAGAGTCCATTTTCCTTTACGTTTACTTATTCTCAGTCCATTTGCAGGATCAAGTCCATTCGTGCATACACACATTTCCTTTTAATTTAACATAACAACGGAAAAAACAGAAAAATATGACACCAACGACCTAAAAGACCAATGTATGGCAGTTGAGAAAGGACACAAGGAAGGAACAAAAAAAAAAGTGAGAAATTCAGGTCCCGTTTGATAACTATTTGGTTTTTTGTTTTTGGTTTTTGAAAATTGTGTTTGTTTTCTCACAATTTCTCTACAATGGTTTTCATCTTTTCTACAATGGTTTCCATTTTTCTTAAGGAAATATTTGAGTTTCTAACCAAATTCCAAAAACAAAAACAAGTTTTGAAAACTACTTTTTTTAGTTTTCAAAACTTGGCTTGATTTTTTTAAACATATGTAAAAAATAGATAAGAAAATATGTAAAAAGGTAAAAGTAGTATTTGTAAGCTTAATTTTCAAAAACCAAACAGTTATCAAACGGAGCCTCAATTAGTGGGAGAAACAGGAGCAACAGCAGAACAAAAGAGAAGAGGAAGAGGACTTCAATCTCCATGCTCTTTAGCACGAGACTTATAGTCCCCAATTGTTAATGTTTATTGGTAGTGTGGGACCAGTATTTTCAAAGCGCAAGGCGCACTCTAAGGTGACAACTGACAAGTCTTCTAATTGCCTCAAGGTGAGAGGCAACAAAAAGACGTTGCCTAAATGAAGCAAGACGCACGATAAAATAACGAATAAAATATTATCTATAACAATTATAGATTAAAAAAAAAATACTCAATTCTAAAAGCATAAAAAGATTACCAAATCATTTAATATTTTTAAACAACTAAACTAACTTAGAAAAAGTAGAGATATAGAGAAAGAATTTATTTTATATGGTTAAAAAGTGGTCTGATTAAGTATTAACTATTAAACCTGGAATATATAAATATAGACCCTTGTATTTATAGAAGTAAATTACTAGATGGCAGTTCATGCAACCATTCTTATTTAATTCTTCTAGAAACTATCTTCTGAGTAAGAATGCTGCCATGTGGCAGTTCATGCAACAAAGTACGTGTTTTAGATGAGAATCATATATTGTCTTTTCTTCTTCTTCATGCAACCAGTACATATATCTCAAATGAGACTCTTCCACTCTGTTAGATGAGAATCATATATTGTCTTTTATTCTTCTTCATGCAACCAGTACATATGTCTCAAATGAGACTCTTCCACTCTGACTTTTCTTCTTCTCTGTTTTTTCTTCTTCTTCTTTTTTCTGTATTCTTCTCTTCCATTGTTTCTTCTTTTCTTTTTTATGTATTTTTCTCATCCGTTTTTTCTTCTCTTCTTACAACACTTCTCTTCTTCTTTCTTTTTATTCTCTTGTTTTTTCTATGCTTCTTCTCTTCCATCTTTTCTTCTCCTTCACCTACTCTTTTGTTTCTCACATATTCTGAAATACTAAAAAAAAAGAAAAAAAGACAGGCGCTCGCCTTTTGCATATGACAAAGGCGCATCAAAGCGACAAAAAGTGCAACTAGGCGAGCGCCTGGTTGAAGGTGCTTGCTCGCATCGCCTCTCACCTTAGGCGTGCGCCTTGGGTCGCCTTGAAAATATTGGCATCCATATAGTTGGTTATAATGCAACATGGGTAGTGTGTTTATAGGTATATAAAAGCTTAGCGTGAGACGATGGGTAACTTTTCGGCTCTGGTTTAGGATCAGTATTAGACAGATTGAGAGCTGTCCCTTGACCATGTACCTCTCTAATTGAGTCTAATGTGTCTTGAAAGCAAATCATATTCTATGAATTTTTTTTCTTTTGATAAGATATATTCTATGAATATAATATCAAAGGTGTAGTTTAACGTCTAATTTACATTTGGGCATTTTACCAAAGGTTTTTACTGTATCATTTCATCCTAGTTTGGAAAAATAGGGTTGGTCCAATAGTCAATAAAGCTATTATAAATAGTGAAGGGCTTAGAAAAAATGGGTTCAAGCTATGGTGGTCACTTATCTAAGAGTTAATATCTTACAAATTTTCTTTGCAAAAGAGGGTCAGACACTCACATAAATATAAATAAATAAATAAATAATAGGATTGAAGAAAATTGGTTTTCCTAAACTCCAAATAGAAAAGGGCTCAAAGTCCCCTCTTCTTTTTTTCCTTCTCTTTCTAAGTTTACCCTCAGAAATCTCCTCATCATATCAAAAGCAAAATACTATACAACGTGGAAAGGAACAAGTAATAAACTGAGATTCTAACAAAAACTGAAGATCATGACAAGGAAACCAAACGCTTAAGCAAGTTTAAACAAAAATTACAAACAAAAAAAGAAAAAAAATACAATCTTAAGGCTTTCGAAACTACTAAATCCATTCCTTCCCTCAGGCTCATACTTTCTCCCCAGCTTATTTGATTCCAATTCATCTTGCCCTCTGTATTTTTAACAATTCATTAATTTTTGTTCCTATAACCCGATCTTTACCTTTTAAATTTTTAGGTTATCAGTGACAACATAATGAGAGTTTCAATTTGATAACATTTACACGAAAAGCAAACAGCATGTCTAATTTGTTATCCTTTTTCCTCTTCCACCATTAGGCACACACAGAAGCTGGAATAAAGTTCGCCTAAAAATACTCCATCCATAAACAAATTATCTACCTAAATCAAACAAAAATATAAACGAAAACAAATTTCCCAACAATTACAAGTAATCCACATTGAAAATTGGAAAATTAAACAGATTAACACAATGAGGGACAATATAACGTCCGTCGGTACTTCCAATATGAAAAATCTAAACAAATATTACCAGCATTCAGATCATAAGACAGAGAAATTGAAATGAAAGAAAGATAAAGAAATGATAAAATACCGAAAGAGAAGGGGACAAAAAATCCCTAGATTTGCTGCTGCTGAGAGGAGATAGGAAACACAACTGCTGGCTGCTTTGGAGATAGAACAGTAGAATGAGAGGGGGATTGATAATCAGTAAAGAGAGAGAGAGAGAGAAGATACTGATTATTAGAGCGAGAGGGAGGATAGAGACAGAGTCTTAGTCTGTTTATTTTTTGCTAAATTACCTAATCTTGTTTTCCATTTGTTGTTTAGTCTTTTAAAAATCTGAATTTTACTATTAATGTATTAAAATTTTTCTATTAAATTCTCAAGTAAAAAAGTTAAAATTTGTTAATAATTTTTTTTTTTTTTTGAGTTCAACAACATTTCGAATGTCTAATCTTTTGGTCAAAGGTACATGTTAATTATCACTAAGTTATACTCATTTGGGCTTGTTAAAAAAAGTTAAGGGGGCGTTTCATGTAACACCCAAGTTCAGGAATGGTACATGAATGAACCGTGACCACATTCGAATAAGAGGGATTCTGAGGATATGCAAATATGGTTAAGAAAGGCTTAAAAAAAATTGATAATTACTATACCTACACAAACAAGGTGCACCTTCCTTTTCGATAACTCAATCATAGGAACTCCAAAGTTAAGCATGCTTGATCTTTTTTTTTTAGGACAGAGCATCCTGAAATGACCCGTGTTGGTTTGTGGGGACAGTCTTCACTTTCAAAAGAAATTCAAGGAAAGTAAGCAGCGTGGCCAAGTCACAATCTTCACTTTCAAAAGCAGTTCAAGGAAAGTAAGTAGCGTGGTCAAGTCGCAATCTTCACTCTCAAAAGTAGTCCAGGTTTGCTACAGTAATTTATTCATACTCCCCAAGCTTACTACAGTACATATTTTATCTTTAATCACTCTTTTAAAATGCATTAAATTTTTAATAAAATATGTTAGTTAAATAAAAATAATTAATTAATGAATTTTATAATAAATAAGTAAATAAATTTAGTGGAAATTTCAAATAATAATAATTAATTCATGAATCGATATGTTGGCTTTGTTATAAACTTCATGTTTTAGAGCAATTATAATGATAAATTTATAAGGAGGAATTTGTTTGTATTTTTGTTCCCACATTGACAAATATTACAATAAAATAATTACAAAACTAATTAAATATTTATTTTACAAAATAATTATTCAAAAAGTGTTCATATTAACAATAGTTCATTTATAAAGTAATAATTACTCATTTATAAGAAAATTTTTATTAATATGCAAATTATAATAAAAATTATTTTATTATAAATTCCAAACCACATACGTTATATAAACCTAGGTTTAATACGTATGTTTCCATTTTTAAAAAAAAAATGTCCATTTCTATAAATCCACAATTTTCCAAACTTCTTTTCTTATGAAAATGTAAAAATCATGTAATTATAGTCAAATAAAAACATAATATTTGTAAAATTGCCAAAGTGAGCATAGTTCAAAGATAATTGGCATGTACCCTCAACCAAGAGGTCAGAGGTTCAAATCTTCTCACCCCAAAATGTTGTTGAACTCAAAGAAAAATATTTAAAAATTAATTAATTAAACTATTTTGATTAGTTTATCTTGAAGTTAATAGATTTTAAAATATTATTATTTAAAATATTTTAACTTTATACTTTATGTATTTCAAGCAAATATTTATTCTATAAAATAATTATTGGAAGAAAATTGAGTGGACAAATGTATTTAAAATATTTTATTTATTATTAAAATAATACTCTCTAATTTCATAATAAAAGTTACATTTTAAATATAATTTAGTATATAGTTTTTATTACTTTAATTAAATAATTAATATATAAATTATCTATTATTTATTACAAATTTCAAATTTACCAACTAAATACATTTTTATTAATTCATGTTTAACAAATTTAGAATTCAAACACAGTCTTAACAAACTTAGACTTAACAAAATTCCAACACTAGTTTAATAAATCCAGACTTAACAAACCTATTTTTTGTACCACTCAAATACAGAGTTAACAACCCAGGCTTAATAAACACGGGCTTAATAAACACAGGCTTAACAAACTTCCCAAACCTGCGAACCAAACAATCCCTAATGTATTAACTTTTTGTTAACAAAAAGTTAATGTATCATTTTGCACTCTTATGCATTTTATTACAAGTTATGTCTATAAATATAATTACTCTATGTAAGTCGACATGTCACAAATTGTTTGTAATTACAATTGGGTCAATAATTCTTTTTACCTTATATAATTACTTCTTATATCTTAATTACTGTTGATTCTCTAACAAACAATTTATTTATGATCCAACCATAATCTAAGTTTCTTTTGGGCCAATGAGAGGGGTGGCACTTATTGTTCAAATCCTGAAATCAACAATTAAGAAAATTATTTATCTACTTTCTCTATATGGAAAAAAGTTAATTCAATCTTATGACATTATGTTTCAAGCTCCACGTTCGAGCATGTCTCTAAAATAGTAAGCTTATTGAATGAGCTATACATGTCATTATGACCCATTTAAATTAAAGGGCATTCCTCATATGCAAGAATTCATAATTTATTTAGGATTTAGAGCGAGTCATATATGATTGTTGGAATAGAAATTTTGGTCAATCAGAAATTGTCATGTCATTAATTAAAATTAGTGACAAAATTATTTATTTAATTAGGGATTATTTAAATTTGCAAGTATCCCTAAATTAAATTAAGGCAAGTCCTAATATGCAATTGGATTATATGAAATTTGGGCCAATTTTAGACAAAGCCCAAATGGGAGGCCCTAATCCAGCAAAGTCTAGGCCCAAGGTCAGTAAGGCTCAATCTAAAGGAGTTTAACCCCAAAGTTAACCAGGCTCAGTCCAAAGGCCAAGACCAAAGTCAACTATGCACAGTCTAATGGACCTGACCCAAAGTCCAATGAGGCCAGTCCAATAGTCAGGCCCAAGCCCACTTGGGGACCTTGAGGAACTCTATAAATAGAGAACTCCCTCCTCCATTTTGGAGGGTCAGAATTGAAGAAGCTTAGAGAGGATTCATAAACAAAGCTATGAAATCTCCGAAGCTCTTGAAGATCAATTATTGTCATAATGAAATCAACTCTTCCTGAAGATTGAAGACTGAAACTAAAAGCATCTGGAAGAATTGAAGACTTCAAAGATTAAAAGCTTCATGAAGACCTGAAGACTGAAGTGAACTTAAATCTTTTTAAAGACTTAAACTAACTAAATTTCTTCTGACAAGTTGAAGACCTTCAACAAGCTACAAGCTGAAAACCTTCAACAAACTACAAGCTAAAGACCTTCAACAAGCTACAAGCCAAAGACCTTCAACTAGCTACAAGCCAAAGACCTTCAACAAGCTCAAAGCTGAAGACTTTCTACCAGTTCAAAGTTGATGATTCAACCTCGAGAACAAATGTTTCAACCCTCGAGTCAAGTATACATACGAGAGAAAGAATCAGAGGACCATATATTAGAGATTGTACTCCATTATACACAAATCAATACCAAATCAAGTTTATTTACACGTATCAAGTTTCCTTGTTGAAATCTCGTGTGAACAATGATCATCATGTGAAATATTTTAGCTTTTCTTTAAACAAATGTACAAATAAAGATTAAATATTTCATGGTCCAGTCTTATATAGACTCATTATATATAATACCCTTAGCCATATATCTCCATGCGTGAACGATTAGGATCAAATTATTTGTAACATTTTCAGCATCAATTGTGTTGTAAGGATGTGACTTCCAACCTCATCCAGATAACGTAGATTCTTTGTGTTACTTCTTGAACATGTTCTTTCTATATGTCAACTACATACTTTTGAATATTACATCAGTAACCTATGATCTTTGTAAAATATATAATAAACATTTTTAAAAAAAATAGATAATACATAACAAATAATCAAAATTATAAGACAATATTTCTCAAAAAAAGAAAATATCAAACAATAATTTTATTTATAAAAATACAAAATTTAGAGCATAAATTCCAACAACATTAAATTACGTATTAATCATGTAAGTTTGGGTTCTAACATCACTGATGTGACTTTTCCAAACCTAAATCAATTTACCTCTCATTCGATTGGATACATTCCTATACTAACTCAATTGAAGTACTCAACAATTTTAAATACTCTAATTTACACACATATTCATACCTATAAGACAGTGCAAGTTTGATAAGATCATGATATCATCAAGCACAAGCTTCCCATGAATCATCAAGAATGAGGCCAAGAAAACATCTTAAGGACACAAATTATTCAATGAGGTCGTCACAATGTGGCTACCTCATAATAATTGTTGGATGTGGATTCAATAATTTTCATGCCTCCTAATAACCACTGGATATAAATTTGCATGCCTCCTAATAATCATTAGATATAAATTCGAGGTACTTCTCTCTCTTCATCCAACGGTGAAAAACTATCAGTCATATTGTGGTCACTAAATAATTTTTCCCCAAGAACAACCCATGCACACACCCATAGCCCATCGTCTACACCTTCCTACCCATAAGTCGCTCACTAGCCCTTTCCAATGTTGCACATGATAAAAGCCCTAGACATCAACAAAATTATTTCCTTATTTGTTTGATTTTAGTTATTTTTATCATTTTTTAATCCACTAGGAGTTTTTTCTTATTTTTCTTATTAATTTTGATAGGAAGATCTTTATTTGTTTTATGTTATTTCTTTTCTAGTATAGAAGAATATTTTTATCCATTAGCTATTTTAGAGATTTTATTTGCATAAGATTTTGTTGGGATTTTCAAGAACAAGATACTAACCTCTTGTAGCGTAGCGGAATCGTTGAAAATTCAATAACAATCGGAGAATAATCACGAGGAGAATTCTCACTTGTTCACAGCTCAAAATCTTTTAGTGAGGAAAAATGAGAGAAATTGAGTGAGAGGATTTATGTGTTCTTCACTGACAGTTCTCTCATAGAATCCACGTCAAAACCAATTGTTTTGTGATATACGAGATTCTCTTGAGATGGCAGTTACAGAAACTGCCTTCTCATTTTTAATTTATAAAAAATAAATTAATATATATAATTAATTAAATAACATATATTTAATTAATCATATAATTAAATAATCTATATTCAATCATTAATACTTTCATCTCCCACTCGCAATAATGTACTTTCATTATGGGCATATAAAATCCAACTCCTATCCTCATTTTTCAAAAATGGAACACATTCCTTTTCATTTGCAACAAATTTCATACAAGAAAATGGATCGTGTGACCTAATAATTGATAAAATGGAACACTTTTATCTCAAGAGCTTGTCACTTTACAACAGTTAAATATATAAAGTAACCTAATAATTGAATAGAGTAAGTATGAAGTGCCCTAGAGTCATTTAGTCACATTGATTATAACTTAAGATCTCTTCTTGATGTTGGGATTTATGCCCTAAAGCCTCGTAATTAATTATTTATTTAATAATTAATAATAATTTTGATTATTTTATTTGCAATATAATATTATCCATTATATGAAAAATCCAAGGTTATTAGTGTAATCTTGAACAGTATGTGGTTGACATACATGAGGATCGTGTTCAAGAAAAAACCTAAAGAGTCATAGTACATGGATAAGGTTGGGTGCCTTATCCCGATAACACTATTGATACGGCCCACTTTGTAATAGTTACAAATGATTTGATCCAAATCATTCATGTGGAGACATGTGAGTGGGGGTATCTTATACAATGAGTATGTATAAGACTGGACCACAAAATATTTAATCTCTCTTTATAAATCCATTAATTGAAAAGATTAATATTTCATAAGGATGATCATATGCGACTCGATCTTAATCTTGAGTGAGTTATGAACTTCTGCCTGTGAGGGCTTGTCCTTTGATTTGCATGGGTGAGAGTGGCTTTTATAGCCGATTCAATATGCCTACCATTTTGGGGACTTGACCAAATAGGGAGCTGGGAACATAATCTCACAAGATGTAATTCACTCATTCCCATATAGGGTAAGTAGATGAGTAGTTCCCTTAAGTGCTGATTTCGGAACTTGAACAATGGGGCCCCACCCTCTCATTGGCCGAGAGAGATTTAGTTTATAATTAGATTATAAACAGATTGTTCATTAGAGGATCAGTGGTACTTAAGGTGTAAGATGTAATTATAGGGGTAAAACGAACTTTTGACCCAGCTGTAATTACAAACAACTCGTGAATGATCGACTTGCATGTAATGTTATATCTATGGACACAACTTGTCATGCAATGCATAAGAGTGCAACTCTAGGTCTATAGTGGAGTGACATATAGTTAATAAATAAAAATTAATTAATTAAAGAGTTTAATTAATTAATTTTGTATTATTGGAGCTTATAATCTGTATGTCCATAAGGTCTCATTGCTAGCTCATAGTAACACTAAAAGATCAATTTAGTTGAAAGAAAATTTTGAAATGTTCAAATTTAATATTTAATTTGTAGTGTTCAAATTAATATTTAATATATTAGATATATTAAATATAAAAGAGGAAAATATATTTATTGTATTTGATACATTAAATATTAAAATTTGAAATGTTCAAATTTAATATTTAATTTGAAGTGTTCAAATTAATATTTAATATATTAGATATATTAAATATAAAAGAGGAAAATATATTTATTGTATTTGATACATTAAATATTAAAATAATTAATGTATATTAGATACATTAAATAAAAGATATTTATTAAATTTGAATTGGATTCAAATTAGGAAATAGATGTCGTAGGAGAATTTTAAACGATTTCAATAAGATTCAAATTGGTTAGATAAATATATTTTAATATATTAGATATTAAAATATATTATTTAATTATTTTCCCTAGACCACTATAAATAGGACCCTAAGGGTGAGCCATTGTGCTTTCTTAATAGCATACATCTCCTCAATAGAGAGAATTAGAGAATTCTCTCTAGACCTCTTCCTCTCCAATCCATTGTGGATTTTCTTTCAAGAGGCTCCCACAAGTCTTGGTCATGTGTTTGAGTCATAACTAGGAAGCTTTGTGGAAGAGACAAAGATCCGCCAGAAGAATCTCCATATTTTCAAGGTATGTTATGCTTAACCATAATATTGTTATTTAATTCTAAATAAACTCAAATCGATTCTTATGCTTCCGCTTGGGTTTAATTAGATTATTCCCTTCACTTGAAATATTATATTTTCATGTTTATGTATTCACAATCATATTGCAAAAACATAATTGGTCGACCAGTGAATATATTACAATGTGACACTTGAAATGATCTTCCTTTTTCTAAAATATTTCCATTTCAAAACAATTGCTTACTAGGTAGGTACCATTAGATCGAATCATTCATGACCATTGGTAACCTCCCTAAGATAGCTAACATCGAAGTGAAACTTCAAACAATTTTAGCCAAAAGATCATAAGGGTACTTATAGAGATTTTTCAATCTCAAGGGTCTCACACAACAAAGAAGTAGAGATCAATTAACTTCTACTACCCTTTGTGATCATATTGAGCACATGTGACATGAAACACATGTTACAGTATTTTACTCTTTAGCATCAGAGTGTATGTCTCAAGTAATACTGTACAAAGGATAGTTCAGATACACTCAGTATCTAACTTGAGTCATTACTCTACCTTAATATTCCATCAACAAATGATTACAGGACTTCCATCTGACATTCATAGATAGTTTAAGATGAACAGTGGGATCGTCATCTTCGATCATAATATGATCTCATCTTGATCACTTATCAAGGCGATATATTCTTTTAAGCATATGCTCTCATTCTATTGTACTAATAACAATAAAATTTCTTAAAAATTATCTCATTTCTAATCGACACAAAAGTCATAGAAGTGATTACTTGTGCGAAAAAGTCAATCTACTGTCTGACATACTTTTAATTATATGTACTAAACATTTGTGTGTATGCATTCTAAAGTGCATAACTTTATTTCATAAATAAGTGTAATACAAGTTGAGAAGTACAAAGTCAAAACTTATGCAATCCCAAAGATTTAATGTAACCATTGAAAACATCTCTAGGTATAGGCTTGGTAAAGAGGTCTGCAACCATGTTGCTCGTTGATATATATTGCACATTCACTTACTTTAGCTCAACCATATCTCTAACAAAATTGTATTTAATGTCTATGTGCTTTGTCTTAAAGTGATATTTGGGATCCTTTGTAAATGTTATAGCAGCCTAACTATCGCCATTCACTAATACTGAGTCAGACGTGCCTTCTTTAAATCTCAAATGACTTAAAAATCTTTTAAGCCACACCACTTCTTGTACTACTGTTGAAAGTGCCACAAATTCAACTTCTATTGTTGATAAGGCTATACAAGTTTGTTTCTTACTACTCCATGAAATTATTCTTTTGTTCAATAAGATATCTTGAGGTAGATTTTCTTTCATCTAAATCTCTTCCCCAATCGACATCTGTGTAGCCTTCTAATTTCAAATCGTTTCCTTGATAACACAGTGAATAATTCATAGTGCTTTCGAGATATCAAAGTATTCTCTTAACAGCCTTCCAATGAGGTTGTCCTGGGTTTGACTAACATCTGCTTACCATATCAACAGTAAAGAAAATGTTTGGTCCCGTACACATCATGGCATACATTAGGCTTCCAACAGCACTCAAATAAGGAACTTTTCTCATTTGTTCTATTTCTTCAAGAGTCTTTGGACACATTCTTAGACTCAAACTTTCGCCTTTTGCTATAGGAGTATCAATGGGTTTACAATCTCACATTTTAAATCTTTCAACGATTTTCTTAATATATTGACTTTGTGACAGGGCTAAAATCCTTTTGGAATGATCTCTTTCAATCTTAACTCCAAGTATATAAGTTGTTTCACCCACATCATTCATTTGAAAATTTGAGTATAGTCATTCCTTAATGGTTAACACATACTCCTTATCTTTTCCAACCAACGGTCTGTCATTCACATATAGTGAAAAAATCACAAACTGATTTTTGTTTGTTTTGACATACACACACAATAGTCTTCATCGATCATATGAGATGATTACATGGTGAAATCTAATGTACCACTATTGGGAAGATTGTTTAAGGCCATAAATTAACGTCATTAATTTACATACTTTAGCTTCTTGTCCTTCAGTAACGAAACCGATAGGTTGTTGTATGTAAATCTCTTCTTCCAATTCACCGTTTAGAAATGTTGTTTTCATATCCATTTGAAGTAATTCTAAATCTAAACTAACAACTATAGCTAGGATGAGCCTTATAGAGGTAAACCTCACAACAGGTGAGATAGTCTATTCATAATCTATTCCTTTCTGTTGCGTGAATCGTTGGGCTACTAGACGAGCCTTATACCTTTCAATCGAGCCATCAGCCTTACCCTTAATTTTAAGAATCCACTTGTTACCAATTACTTTGCGTCCTTTAGGGAGATCAACTAGCTCCCAAACTTTATTAGATGTCATTGACTCTATTTCTTCTTTTATTGCTTTCATCCAATATTCTTTATTAGGACATTAAAGAGCATCTTGAATATTTTTTGGCTCTTCATCATCGTTAGGTGTAATAATGTACATCATCAAAGAGACGTTTTGGTTAGGGGTGTTCGTGGGTTGGGTTGGGTCGGGTTGAGGTACGTTTTAGACCCAACCCAATTATTCAGGTTGCAAATTTCTTGAACTCAAACAACCCTTATTAAATAATGAACCCAACCCAACCCAACCATGAAATATTTGGGTTGGGTTGATTCGGGTTGGTTGGGTTATAAACTCAAAATTTTATTTTAAGAAAAAGTTAAGTATTGATATATAAAATATATATTTATTTATTTTTAAATATTGAATTAAGATTAGCAATTCAATTTCAATTTATATCATGAATTTTTACCTTCCAAAGACTCAAAAATTTATTTTAAAAAGTTGTTGAATAATAAATAATCTAAAAATAATTATAAAATTAAAATAAATATATGTACATATAGTTGTAACATAAGTAAAAAAAATTATTTTTTTAAATTAATAAGAAGTTCGGGTTGGTTCGGTTCAACCCAAACTCCTTTTTGGTGAACCCAAGAACCAACCCAACCCATAAAGTTTCCATTTGTTTGAACCCAACCCAACCCAAACAAGTTGATAACCCAACCCAAACCGTTGAATTGGGTTGGGTTGATCGGGTTTTTCGGGTCATCGGATTTTTTGAACACCCCTAGTTTTGGTATTCTACCACAATTACTACGTCTGATTTGTGGTCCATTTAATTGTTGTTCACTTATTGATTCCATTGAATCACGTGATAATTGTTCAATCGAATCACACGCTATTTGTGGTTTTGTCTAAATGACACACAATGTTTAAATCTCTCCGACTTGGATGAGATATTATTGGTAGATCATTTAGAGTTTTCCATGATGGATTTGATAAAAATGAATCATTTTGATCATTATTTTCAAATAGAGATATCTCAGTATTGATCTCACCTTTTCTTGGAAAATCGTTCTCCAAGAAGGTAGTATCTCGTGATTCGACTTTAGTCACACTCCCACTTTCTTGTTCACCAATGAACACATATCCTTTTGAATATTATGAGTATCTTATAAATATACTATTTTTACCTCTTGGACCTAACTTTCCTATTGATGTAATGATTCATGTACATTAGCAGCACATCCCCATGGTCTCAAACCACTAAGGTCCGATTTTCTACCAATCCATAATTCATAAGGTGTGGAAGTGACAAACTTTAAAGGTACATGATTTAGAATATAAGCAGTAGTCAATAGAGCATCACCCCAAAAGGTGATTGGCATTTTGCATGTGCCATCATTGACCTAACCATTTCTAGAAAAGTTTTATTTCTTCTTTCAGCTACTCCATTTTGTTGTGGTGTCCTTGGAGTAGTTAACTGTCTCACTATACCATTTTCCTCATATAACTATTTAAACTGATTAGACAGATATTCACGTCATCGGTCTGTTCTCAAGGCCTTAACCTTCTTATCTAATTGATTCTCCACCAAATCTATAAATTTTCCAAAACACTCTAATGCTTCAGACTTGTAGGAAATTAGATAAACATAACCATAACGTGTGAAATCATCTATGAAAGTGATAAAATATTCACCCCCATGTCTTTCCTTCACATTCATAGGTCCACAAATGTCAGAATGAATTAATTGCAATGGAAGTTTAACCCTAGTTCCTTTACCAAATGGTTTTCTTACCATTTTTTCTACTAGACAATTTTCACATATAGGTAAGTCAATAAAGTCAATTTGACCTAATAAGCCTTCCTTAGCTAATCTAGCTATTCTATGTTGAACTTGAAAGAGTTAATATCACAAAAGCGGAAGCAATTTCGGATCTTAAGCACTTTAATTTGATCAATTTTATCAAACAAAAAACATGCTCAAAACTGGAAAAACAGAGAAGGAAGAACACTACCTTTGAAGCTCAAAATTGAAGCAATCTGAGGGCTTTATTTGAACACAAACTGGTTGTGGACCTCCTCTAGAATCTTCCCTACTATCCTCAGGCCTTGTAACGGATTGTGGGATCCTAAATTGAGAGAATTTGGAAGAAGAATGGGTAAAGGTCTAAAACCGAGAGAAAACAAATTTTATGTAAAAATTCCACTTACCCATGGTGTTTCTTTGCTAATTAAAGCTATTAACAAGCTTCATCAAGCTTGCTAAACTTGACAACACATAGATGAGAATGATTAATCAAGAAGGAGGTGGCCAATTTTGATGAATTTGGAAATACAAGGAGGTTATTCATCAATTTATGAATTTGGTCCAAAATTCAATCATAAATGAATTTGAATTTCTCTTTTAATTTTAATTCAAAATTAATATAAAATTAATTTTAAATTAAAATCAATTTTTAATTAATTAAACAATTTAATTAATTTTAAATAATTATTTAATTTAATATCAAATATCAAATTAAATAATTGGACCAATCTCGATTTCTCAAATCGAACGTTCGAACATGAATCCTTATTCATGTTTTAAACCGAACCAATATTTAAATCAAATTTAAATATGTCCACCTCTTCTTGATCATAGTTTAATTCATAATTAAGCTATGAAACGTTAAGTATATCGCATATAATTAACGTTTTCTCCCAAAACCAAATTTGAACAATTCAAATTCTTTTATCTCAAATTGTTACAAGGCTTAGTCCGAGCTAGTAAGGGGAATCTAATGGACTTACAGATCATGAGCTCCAACGATACGAGATTAACCGGCCAAACTATTTAGCTTAGCTAATCAACATTTGTTAACCACCGGGACACTCCACTAAAGCCCAGTGGCTGCACTCTCCTCACTATCGATATATTTCTGTCCACTCGATATAACCATGATTAGTAAGTCGATCCTTCACAGGTTGTTCGTAATTACAGCTGGGTCAAATAAACCGTTTTACCCCTGTAATTACTTCTTGTTCCTTAAGTCCCACTGATCCTCTAATGAACAATTGGTTTGTGGTCCGACCAACAAATCGAATCCCTCTCGAGCCAATGAGAGGGTGAGTCCATTGTTCAAGACCCGGAGTCAACACTTAAGGGAACAACCTCTCTACTAAACCCTAAAGCGGGTAGGAGTGAATTCCATCTCGCATGACTATGTTCCCAACTATCTACCCGGTCTTATCCCCAAAATGGGAGGCTTATTGAGTCGGCGATCTCGGGCCAATCTCACCCATGCAAATCTAAGGATAATCCCGAATAAACAGGTGTTCATAGCACACTCAGGATTAAGATCGAGTTACCTAGGTCATCGTATGAAAATAGTCAGTTAAAACAGTAAACAGAGTTAAAAAGTCTAAGTGACTATTTCGCTGTCCAGTCTTATGCAAACTCATTGCATAGGACGCCCCCACTTTTATGTCTCCACATGAACGATTCAGGATCACATCATTAGTACTATACAAAGTGGGCCGCGTCCATAGTGTCCCCAGGATAAGGTACCCAGCCCTATCCCTATACTATAGACCGTTCTAGTTATTACTTGAACTTGATCCACTTTGATGTCATACATAAAGTTCAAGTATACATCTTATAGTCAAGGGTTCTTAGTTCATTGGATTTGGGTTATGGAATACACAATTCACTTTATTCAATAATAACTTTATTGCAAAATAGAATATACATTCAGTTTACAAAACCACGAGTTTTAGGACACAAAACCCAACAGAATTATATGACCTAACCTAGCATGCCATATGGTCACATCAACATTTGCATCAACAGATGATGTTATCAGGGAAAAACTAGCATAATTATTAGATATATATCAACAACATCCATTACTATAAAACCATTCGACAAAAAACCATAATCATAAAGTACGTTGTTCAAAGAAAAAGTTAACAAACTTCTAGAAAATTTAAAAGTATAACCAAGTTTTAGAAGGACAGAAATAGAAAACAAATTTATTCGTATGTCAGGCGCATATAACACATCATGTAGAAACAAAGTACGACCATTTCTCATGTCCAACTTGCAAGAACCAATGCCTTTCATAGGTACACATGCATTGTTTCCAACATAAAGCCACCTTGCTCCTAATGGAATTCAACGAAATCCCACATACACTCCACGTTCTCTAGCTACATAATCTGTGGATCCTAAGTCTTTTTGTGTTCAATACACTCACGAGCACAATGACCATTTTTTTTGACAATTGTAGCACTTGATATTTGCTTTCTTCTTTCTAGGACAAGACATGGGACACTTTCCTTTATCTTTGTCATTCTTACTTTTCTTATTTTTCATATTCTTATGATCTCCCTTCCCCTTACAATCTCCTTGATGTTTATGTTTGTGACCTTTGTTCCCATGAGAACTAGGCCTAGCCATATACATGTCAACATTGTCAAGCCTTGCTGCCTCCATGCGATCTTCTTCTAACTCGAGGTGACGTGCAACATTAGTAAGAGTTTTAATTCCCTCATTATGCATAAGATGCACCTTTATGTGCTTCTAATTATGGTGAAGGGATCTGATAGCAGCTTGAATTTGTTGTTCATCAATCAAGACATGGCTAGCTTCTTTCAGCTCACTAATCATATTAGACATCTCCCTCATGTGTTGTCTCATATTGTGATTAGGGCATTTCTTATAAGTGTCAAACTTAATAGTGAGTTTCCTAAATTTGGTGATAGAAGTTCCACCAAATTTCAATTTCAATGCATCTCACATGTCCTTAGCAAGGTGGTAAGAACGAAACTCATGCATGACATCATTGTCCATGCTACTCAGCAAAGAAATGTGAGCTAGTGAGTTTTTTTTTCTTCCAGGCATATAAGCCTCAGGATCCATCCTATGCTGAGCCGAGTTCCCTTCCTCAAGCTCACTTAACACATGGTTTAAAACTTCAAGTGCCTCTTGCTCTTCTAAGACGTATTGTATTTTCATGGACCAGATTTCATAGTTATCCCCATTCAACTTCTCACCTTTGTTTAGTTCAGCTATTATATTCTTAGAAGCATATGTCATAATTTCAGAGTCTACAAGACATATTTGCACAAAAATCAATCCATTTGCACAACACACAACCTTCAGTATTTTAAAAATTTTAAATAAATTTGATCATAATTATTTTACCTAGCATCGAGTCGAAATATCACTAAGTTTTGAAATCATCATCTATGTTAGGTAAAATTATTATTCACAAATTTATTATATTGTAAAATAATTAAAAAACTTTCATAAAGTAAAATAAAACGAGACATACTCATAACTTGATCACCCACATTCAAAACCTCAAAATGAGCACATATTTCATTCAACATTTGTAATTAACAACAAAAAATTTACAGAATTCATGAAAGTTAACTCAAACGCAACAAAGTAATAGGGAATGAAGATTTAAAGCATACATACAAGTCATAAGGAAGTTCATGATTGAAGACTATTACCCTAGGGTTGTTCCACGTTGGACAAGTCCTATTTCCAAACATAATAGAACTATGCCTTTTCATGGCTCGATAAATAAGCTCATGCACAAAGGCTAGGATCACACAGTCATATGTAATATTTCTTCTAAGTCTGTTAGAAATGTGATCCAATAAGTTCTTCAAACTTTCATCAGGTAAAAGTGATCTAAAGGCACTTAATCTTTTATCACTTGTCAAAAGTCCTCCTTCCCAAATAATCTCTTGTAACCGATCATTCACTAATATGACATGCTTGACTATATGCACCAAATCTAATTCATGACCCGGTTCAAATTTAATGTCATGCAAATCTTCTATCATCTTTTCCACTTTAGTTCTTTGAGCTTTTGTCGTAATTATTTTTGGTGTCTTTATCAACCTTGGCATATTTTCTGTAACATATACAGAAAAAAATAATCAACATATAATTATGACACAAAAAAAAAAATCCAAGACAAATTTAAGAAAGAAATTAAAAAAAAAAAAGAAGGAAAACCATGACTATCCTTAAAGAAAATAAAACATATTAAACAAATAAAATAATGCTTCTGGAAAGGTGGTGGAGACTATTTTAAAAAATTAAAGGTAGATAGTTTAAACTTTAGAGAACCCATAAATATGTAATTACTTTTTATTTTAGACCACTCCACTTAGTCAAATACTAATTAAACAAAAAATAAAAATAAAAAACAAGCCTTTAAGGCTTCCAGCACAACTTTGGATTTTTTTTTTTTAATTGAACGGTCATTTGCGAATTCCAGAATTTCAAATGGTCATAACTTTTTGGATAATTAACCAAATTAAGCATATAAAATACCGTTAGAAAGCTCTTCAAACGTACTTTATATTCATGTAAGTTTCATATACAACAAATTAGTGCACAAAAAGTAATTGCAATTCGAATCTAGTAGAGACATGAAACCTTAAAAAAAATGTAACTCAAGAATTACTCGACCAAATTGCACGAAACTTATTAGAGACTTCCTCGAAAGCTCTTCAAACGTACTTTATACTCATATAAGTTTCATTTGCAACAAATCAGTGGACAAAAAGTAATTGCAATTTGAAACTAGTAGAGGCATGAAACCTTAAAAAAAAATGTAACTCAAGAATTAATTGACCAAATTGCACAAAACTTTGCAGAGACTTCCTCAATCCTATTCTTAACATACATGAAAACTTTCATAGCATTTCGATGTGTATATAAAAAGATGCCATTATTCATGCATTCATGCTTCAAATTTAGAGGAAAAACATAAATAATACTAGTAGCCCTTTTAACCTGTTTTGATACCAATTTTGGAATTTTCAAGAACAATATACTAACCTCTTGTAGTGTAGTGGAATCGTTGAAAATCCAATAACGATCGAAGAATAATCACGAGGAGAATTTCCACTTATTCACAACCCAAAATCTTTTAGTGAGAAAAAAAAAGAGAGAAATTGAGAGGAGATGATCTATGTGTTCTTCACTGACAATTCTCTCATAGAACCCATGTCAAAACCAATTGTTTTGCAATATACCTCTGCAGTTTTAAAAAACTGCAAAGATTCTCTTGAGATGGCAGTTACAGAAACTATCTTCTCATTTTTAATTTATAAAAAATAAATTAATATATATAATTAATTAATCATATAATTAAATAATCTATATTCAATCATTAATACTTTTAGATTTCATCCTTCCTTTTCTTAATTTCAAAATTCTTTGTCGATATAAATCCAATCTTATAGTTTTTTCGTTTCTGATTGATAAAATTTGAGCGTTCCTTAAACATTTTGCCAAGTGCATGTCCTTTTTGCAAGTCTTGCTTTAATCTTGCATGTTAGAAATATTCAAGTATTGGTTGGTCACCAAAAACTTGTGGAGTATTGTTTCAACCTTGAAGTAAGAACTAGTTCTTTTATCTCTTGATCCTTAACCATAAAGTAATTCTTCTTCTAACTCTTCCTTTGAATTGATTCTAATTTGATATTGGTCTCTTCCTTCACTAATTCCATTTGGTTTTTATTAAAGTGATTTACATATTCCTTGCTAAATCAACACACAAGCAACAAATTCTTATGCTATACCTAACTACTTTTTTCCCCTAACCGCAAGCTTTCTATATTGAAGTTTGCTTTTAATTTGAATTTAAGCAGCCATAATTTAAACATGATAGTAGGGACACTGAATATGAAAAATACTTAAAAACACATTGTAGTATATTCTAGTTACAACATAAGGGTCCATAACAAGTCAATATTAGATTGGTATGAATCTTAGAGGGGTGAATAGAGTTTAATTAAACTTTTTCCTAAACAAACCCAATAAAATAAAATAATGCATTTTTTACAAACAATTTACAAGGAATCTAATTAATGCTAAAAATAAGATAGATAAAAAGTATGGAAAATTAATTTTATCAATTTTAATCAATAAACAAGAACCATATGGGGCATGCAACAAATAATTACTAAAATTAATTAAAAATATAAGAGTCGGAGAGAGTGACACTGTGATTTTATAGTGGTTCAGTCAAATTCAACTCGCTCGCGCCTCTTGAAAATTTGAATAAAATCATTTTGACTCTTTCTACGGATTAAAGCTCAACCGCTACACCACTTTTTTTACGGGTTCAAGAGCAAACCCGATCCTTTTCACGAGTTAGGATCAAACTGTTACAAAGTCTTGGAAAAAATTAAATAACACACTTACAACTCTCTCAATAGAGTGGATTTACAAGTTGTAGCACTCAAACAAATCAATGCTCACAATACAATAGATCTCTCTCAAGAATAAGATGGAAAGAAAAATTGAGAGTTGGAGAAAGTAACAATGTGGGCACATTTATTTTTAGAAGATTGAAAATTGTAGTAAATTGTTGACGAGATTTTAAAGAAGAAGATGGTTTTAAAAGAAAGAGAAAAAGGTAAGAATATTTTAATTTGGGCAATTAGATTGACGTAAAAACAAAATCAAGAGTGGAAATTAAAAGAAAAGTAAAATTATATATATTAAAACAATCAAAGGCCACCACGTGTCATCTCCTCCAGCTCTCAATGTATCGCTTTCTAGTTGGACCAGAGCAATGATTCGACCACGTCATTTGTAACATGTATTTTATACATTGGAAAAAACTTAGGTGTAGCCTGGGCTACACCCCATCTTTGTGCATTCCACTGAATTATCTATTCACAGCTTGCCATGTGGCAAGTTATTTTTTTAAAATATTCCAGATTTTTTTTCTGCTGTGTGTTGGAGTGGGCTGTACAAAGATAGGTGCAACCTCCTTTTCTTTAAACTTGTTTGGGTCATTACTTCTTCGTTTGGTCTTCGATTTAAGTGATTCAAGATGCATTGGAATCGTTGTTTCGAGCTCTACGCTATGGATACTTCAAAAAAATTAAAATTGTTACTAATAAAAATTAGATTTGTTATCATTAAAATATTAATTAATTAATTTGAGATTAAAGGCCAAAAAACCAACAACCATGTCTAAATGGATTTAACTCATTTATGAGATTGTAGAAACAAATTAAAACAGAAATGAGGCTTCCCTATAATGTTGTTACAATAGAAATATATGGTATTCTAGAGAAAAGGAATGTGAGGGAAGAAATGTTGAAAGATTTCATGACAACTTCCTCATCATACTCCTCATCTTTTTCTCCAATGTGTTGCTCTTCAACTCAATCCTCTATGTTGAATGTCTCCTCTTAGGGATTATTTGGTACAAGGATTTTGAAGATGAGACTGGACAAGACTTGTAATACCGTTATTTGGTACAAGATTGGAAGGATTGACCATGGGAATGAGTTATTCCCATGGGTTTTGTATACCCATGAGTAAGGGTATTTGATACACTTGTAAAAACATGATTGTTCTTTATGTCATTCTCTTTTTCTTTTTTTTCTTTTTTTTTTTTTTGTTAATATTCATCTTTCTTTTGAACATATTTATTTATTTTATTAAAATTAATTTATATAATCAACCATATTATATAAAAAATATTTTATAGTGATGTATTGGATTAACCTAATTAATTAAATTAATGTTTGATTAAAAATATACCTAATGAATTTTCATTTATAAAAAGGGAAAAAATCAATGTTTACTCCTAAGTTTGTCAAGTTGTATCAATTTCTACATTAAACTTTTAATTTCATCAAATTATGCACCAAATTTAGATAAGTATTGCAATCTTAATCTTAAACTTAAAAAGTTTTGCAATTTCTATCCTCCAATAAGTTTTCTTTTGCAAATTCATTAAAAAAAATTATTCTTATATACTTTCAATAAATTATAAAACATATGTATGGTACGAAATTGATAAGATCTCAAAGCAAAACAATGTTAGATCTACATTTTGTTAAAATTTGTGAGTTTGGGTAAAGCTATTCATTAGTTAATTTGTAGATTAATCAAAATTAAAATTTTGAGAATCTTGATATTATTGAAATTAGTGACTTTACGAAGATTTTTACATTATTTTTTTGTTAAAATTAGAGAAAATTGAATAGATGATAAAAATTGCAACATTTAACTAAGTTTAGGGTTTAGTTTGATAAAATCAAAAATTTAGAATGAAAATTGATATGGTGACATGTTTATGGGTAAAAATTGAATTTTTTTCTTTTATAAAAATAAACTATATTAATGTAATTGTGTATTTATTGAAACTATTAATAAATTAGCAATCTATTTAATATATTTAATTAATTGAAATAATTTAGTATAAAAAATTAACGTTTATAATTATCTATTCAATTAAAAGTATACATCTATTATGATCTATTTATTGAAGAGTTCATTAATTAATGCATCATAATTATATAAAATTAATCTCATAAACAAAACAAAAATAACATTTATTATTATAAAAATTAGCATTCCCAAGTATATAATCAAACACAGCAATCAATGATTTCCAACAATCTTCTCCCAACTCTCCCTCCCTAAAATGACACCTCCATTTATATCTACTAGGATTCCATTAATATTTGTGCAAAAAGGGCATGTTTGCTAGCAGACAAAATAAGCCACATCATTTAATGAATTGTTGCCTGAACTTTTCTTCATCTGCTCTCTTTTGCTAACATGTGCATTCACAAGTTTTCATTTTGCTTTTACTGATCATAAAAAACAAAGAAACATACATCATTGCTCCTTTTAATAAATTCAAGCCTAATCCTCCTATGATATTCTTAAACATGAATTCTTTTCGTAAAGCATTCATTCATGCACAAAGATGAAATTAATGTGAAAGAATTATATTCCTTATCAATGCATCTAATTAAAATAAATGTCAAAGTAAACCTTTTAGAAGCAAAAATCGTCAACTAATTCTCATAATCTAGCTCAAAAGTAAAGAAAACAACTCTTTATTTAAAGAATTATCAGTGTTACATATCAAAATGATATTCTTAAACATCATTACTCCTTATAATTTGTCATAATTTGTCATGTCACTTAATACACGCATTTAGCACACATTATCCAAATTTTAATCATTAGAGTGCCATGTCAGCATTCACATCATCTATTATATCATGTGTCCATGTCATTACTAATGTAATTACCACGTAGAATTTTTGCTCGCAACTTTTTTGTTTTCTATAAGTGATTTAAGATGTGTTGGAAGTTTCAAACTATAATTTCAAGCTTTATGCAATTAAATACTATTAAACTTGAAAACATTAGTAATGTATAAGTTTGTTAAATAGAAAGATTAGTCTTTCTTTTTTATGATAAAGCCACTCAAGAAAAATATTCTCAAAGTGGCAAGTGTACGTCAACGTTGTAATTATGTATTATATTTTAAAGTCAATAATATATTTTTCTTAAATTTAATAATATTATAAAATCAAATAAAATAAAAACTATTCCAAACAATGGTAACAAACTAGTCAAAATAAATGTGAGAGAGATTTTTTTTTTCGAAATAGAGAGAGAAATTTAATGGAATGCAACTCTAATTTTAATCCTATTAAATTTTGGGGTTAATTGATCCCAGTGAAGGTGAAGTTATAAGAATTTCGCTAAATATACCAATAGTCTATAATTCAAGCCATTCACAATTTGGCATTTAATCTTATGCAATTCTCAAATTTATCTTTTCTGTATTAAAAATTCTCAATTAGAATAGTTTAAAAAATATCTATTTAAATTTATTAACTAAAAATTAACTTGTCATTAAATTATTATTTTATTAACATTGAGTACAGAAATGTGTCACTTGGAACAAATAGATTTAAATCTAATTTTTTTAATGAGTCGGCCAAATTTCTTATGACAAATAGCATATGTGACATATTTATACATCTAAAAATATTATAAAAACAATACTTTAATACTGATCAACTTTTGTTACCAAAATTTCTTTTTAAAAAAAATTGTTAACAAAATTTGACAGTTTTTTTAAACTAAGGAATCTAATTTAAAACCCCTAACCATCTCCGTTCTTTCCTCACAGATTTTGAGAAGGATGGGTTTGGGGCATTCGATGGTGGCTTCGACTTCGTTGGGTTTCTTGATCGTTGGAGGTTTTGGTCGTCGGCAAGGTTGAAATGTGTCCTAGATATGGTGGTTCATGCTGAAGCTGGTCTAGTCCAATCTAGTTCAGTCTAACCCGGTTTGTTTAAAGTAGACCAACTCGATTCTGTTCGTTTAGACCGCCCTAAATAGATGGGGGGATGGCAAGGTCGTTGGTAGTGTTGGATTTTATAGTAAAATTTTGTGAAAGAAAGTGTTGGTTTGAAACATAAAAAATGAATTGATGTTTCATTTATGTTGTTGTTACTTGACTTGAAATTCAAAGGTTTCAAAATGGTTTGAAACATCAAAATGTGTTGATGTTTCTTTTACAAATTTAACTTAAAAGTTAAATTTGTGAGTTATGTTTGAATCTTTACAACTACACAATTGAGTTACTTTTTATGTATGTTTCATTTTGTTTATATTAATTTTATTTTTGGAGAGTTACTAAGTTGCTAGCCTATAAATAGCAACTTATTTCTTCATTTGAAGCATCTCATTCCATTTTGGAGTATCTCATTCCAATTAAAGAGTTCTTCTCTCATCTCTTTCTTTTCTTTAATCTTGAGTTAAGTTGAGAGCAAATATCCAAGAGTTCTGCCATATCTGAGTAGTTCAAGGTTGCTGTTCTATCGGAGTTAGTCGTTGTATCCTGCTGAGACGATCGTTGTAGCCTGCTTGCAACCCGTGCAGAGCGAATAATTGTCTTCAAGACAGCGCTTTGTAAGCGTGCCTCGACTACTTATTATCCTTTATTCTTGAGTTTTGAAATCGTTATTACAGACAATGTCTGTATTATTGTTTACATTGTAATTGTTAATTGCCAATTAAATTGTAATCAAATTTGCTAGTGTTACTCAATTCTTATACACAGCGAATTATTATTTCCAACAATCTGAAGACAATTAACTGAACTAATGGTTGCAAACTCATCCACTAATGGTACTGTTTCTACCATGATGGGATCGACCATCCTCAAAACTCATGCTGAAAAACCAGAGAAATTCAAGGGAGAAAACTTAAAAAGATGGCAATAGAAGATGATCTTTTATCTCACTACGCTGAACCTTGCTCACATCTTGAAGGAAGAATGCCCAATTACCCACCAGAAGCTGTCACTCCTGAAACTGAAGCTGCCAAGCAAGCATGGATGCATTCAGACTTTTTATGTCACAATTATATATTGAGTGGTCTTGAAGACACTTTGTATAATGTCTATTGCAATGCCTACAATACTTCAAGGCAATTGTGGGAGGCATTAGACAAGAAGTATAAGTTGGAAGATGCTGGTACTAAGAAATTCCTTGTAGGAAAATTCTTAGATTATAAGATGATTGATGCCAAATTGGTAGTCAATCAGATGGAAGAATTGCAAATTATCATTAGTGATTTGCAAAGTGAAGGATTGAACATCAGTGAACCATTCCAAGTTGCTGCTGTGATTGAGAAGCTGCCTCATTCCTAGAAGGACTTCAAATGCTATCTCAAACACAAGCGAAAGGAATTGTCCATGGAGAATCTTGCTGTTAAACTCCACATAGAAGAAGATAATAGAAAAGGAGACAAAGCTCCACTAGAAGTTGAAGCCAAAGCTCATGTTGCTGAAGCTTCAAGGCGTCCCAAGAAGCAACAATTCAAGAAGAAAAATGTGAATCTTGGACCAAGGAATGACGTCAACAAGCGCATTCGTGGAAACTGTTGGGTTTGTGG
Source organism: Trichosanthes truncata (assembly GCA_033996785.1). Taxonomy (NCBI): domain Eukaryota; kingdom Viridiplantae; phylum Streptophyta; class Magnoliopsida; order Cucurbitales; family Cucurbitaceae; genus Trichosanthes; species Trichosanthes truncata. Next base: position 33,544,468 of record JAWPNB010000009.1, read on the forward strand.
TACGAGTGGCCATATGGCTACAACTTGTCGACACAAAAAGGGACAAAGCTCAAACCATTAGGCCAACGTTATGGAAAATTACGATCTAGTTGCTGTCATTTTTGAGGTAAATATGGCTTCTGACACCAAAGGTTGGTGGATTGATACTGGTGCTACTAGGCACATTTGTAAGGACAAGTCATTATTCACCTCATATGAGAAGCTAAATGGTAGCGATAAGTTATACATGGGAAATGCTTCAACTGCCTCTGTGGAAGGCAAAGAGAAGATCCTGCTGAAATGGGCTTCTGGAAAGATACTTACCCTCAATGATGTGTGGCATGTGCCAAAGATTCGAAAGAATCTAGTGTCAGGAACTCTACTTAATAAGAATGGGTTCAAGCTTGTATTTGAGTCAGATAAATTTATTCTGACAAAGGGGGGTATGTATGTGGGAAAAGGCTATCTGAATGATGACATGTTCAAACTGAATGTATTGGCACAAATGCCCAAGAATAATAATAACAACTCTTCTGCTTATATTGTTGAGTTGTGTGATGTATGACATTCTAGGCTGGGGCATGTCAATTATCATTCTTTACATAGAATGGTAAATTTAGGACTATTGCCTAATTTCAACATTGATAATAGACACAAATGTGAAGTTTGTGTTGAATCAAAGTTTGCTAGAAAGTCATTTTCATCTGTGGAAAGAAGTAATGGGATTCTTGATTTAATCCACAGTGATGTATGTGACATGAAAAGTACCCCTACAAGAGGCGGTAAGAAGTATTTTGTCACATTCATTGATGACTGTAATGAATATTGTTATGTATATTTATTACATAGTAAAGATGAAACCTTAGATGTTTTTAAAGCATATAAGGCAGAAGTTGAAAATCAACTTGAGAATAAAGTAAAGGTGCTTAGATCAGATAGAGGTGGTGAATATGAATTTTCATCACTTTATGAATTATGTGAAGTTAATGGTATAATCCATCAAACTACAGCACCCTATACACCACAGCAAAATGGTGTAGCTGAAAGAAAGAACCGAACTTTAAAGGACATAGTTAATTGCATGTTAAATAGTTCAAGTTTACCCCATAATTTGTGGGGGGAGGCCTTTCTTACAGCAAATTTTATTCTAAACAGAATTCCACATAAGAAGACTGATAAGTCGCCTTATGAAATGTGGAATAGAAAGTTACCTTCATATAAAATGTTGAAAGTGTGGGGGTGTTTAGCAAATGTACAAGTTCCTTTACAAAAAAAGGACCAAATTGGGACCTAAGACAATTGATTGTGTTTTTATAGGCTATGTAATGCATAGTGCTGCTTATAGATTCCTGGTAATTAAATCAGACATAACTGATATTAACAATAATACTATTATGGAATCTATTGAAGCTGAATTCTTTGAGGATATATTTCCTTTGAAAGAGAAAAGACACAGAAGTAGTGGTGTCAAAAGGAATTATGAGGCTAGCTCTTCGAAAGGTCAAGACGATCAGAGAATTGAGTCTTAACCTAGAAGAAGCAAAAGAGCTAAGAAAGTTACTTCCTTTGGACCTGATTTCATAACTTATATGATTGAAGGTGAGCCTCAAACTTTTCAAGAAGCTGTGTCATCTCCGGATGCACCTTATTGGAAGGAAGCTATCAATAATGAAGTAGAATCCATTTTGCAAAACAATACCTGGGTATTGGTTGATTTACCTCCTGGAAGTAAACCAATTGGAAGTAAACGGATTTTTAAAAGAAAGCTAAAGGCTGATGGCACTATTGATAAATACAAAGCCCGTTTAGTAGCTAAAGGCTTTCGTAAAAAAGAAGGGCTAGATTTCTTTGATACCTATTCTCCAGTGATGAGGATTACATCTATAAGGATGTTAATCGCAATAGCAGCTTTACAAAATTTGGAAATACACCAAATGGATGTAAAAACTGCATTTTTAAATGGAGATTTAGATGAAGAAATATATATGGAACAACCTGAAGGGTTTGTTGTAAAGGGACTTGAAGATAAAGTTTGCAAACTGGTTAAGTCTCTTTATGGGTTGAAACAAGCACCCAAACAATGGCATGAAAAGTTTGATTACACTATGTTATCGAATGGATTCAAGATAAATGAGTGTGATAAATGTGTCTACGTTAAAACCATAGATCAACATTGTGTCATTATTTGCTTGTATGTGGATGATATGTTGATAATGGGCACAAATAGAAGTGTCATTGATTCCACTAAAAAGATGTTGAAATCTAACTTTGATATGAAAGATCTTGGTCTTGCTGATGTTATACTTGGAATCCGTATAACAAGAAATTCAAGTGGATACATACTTTCTCAATCTCATTATATAGAGAAAGTGTTGAGAAAATTTGATCGATTTGAGAGTAAACCAGCTGTTACTCCATTTGATCCAAATTGTAAGTTAAAGAAGAACAATGATGAAGGTGTGTCTTCTCTAAGATACTCTAGAGTTGTTGGTAGTTTAATGTACATAATGAATTGTACAAGACCTGATATTGCCTATTCAGTAGGAAGGTTAGCTAGATACACCAGAAATCTTGGGCATGATCATTGGAATGCTTTAGTCAGAGTTCTAAGGTACTTGAAGTACACTCTAGACTATGGATTGCATTATACAAGAGATCCACATGTACTGGAAGGATTTAGTGATGCTAATTCGATTTCTGATAGCATGGAGACTAAATCAACCAGTGGGCATATATTTACCTTAGGTGGAGTAGCTGTATCATGGAAATCTTCAAAACAGACGTGTATAACACGTTTTACCATGGAATCAGAGTTTATAGCTCTTGATAAAGCTGGAGAAGAAGTTAAATGGCTTAGAAATTTTCTTGAAGATATTCCATTATGGTCAAAGCCTGTAAGTGCAATATGTATTTATTGTGACAGTTTGGTGGCCTCTATGAGGGCCAATAATAATGTCTACAATGGGAAGTCGCAACATATAAGACGTAGACATAATTCGATAAGGCAATTGCTCTCTAATGGAATTATTTCCATTGATTATGTGAAATCAAAAGAGAATATTGCATATTCTTTAACGAAAGGATTGTCAAGAGAGAAAGTAACATATACATCGAGGGAAATGGGGCTAAAGCCTATGAAATAAATTATTTGATGGTAACCTAACTTAGTTGACTGGAGATCCCAAGATCTAGGTTCAATAGGCAAACTGGTTGGATAATTTATATTGACACACTAAGAAACTTTTAGTTTCTTTCCATTTCTATGAAGTTGTAGAGTGTATGATCTGTTGATGCTAAGATCATGTTGATATCTTGTTTACAAGAGGAGTAATGACAGAATACTCTTAATCAATATCACCTATATGAGAGTAGAAGTGGGGTCGCTTCAATGAGGACTTTTAAAATGGCTTATATTCTCTAAAGCTCTCATGAATTCAGGATTTTGTCTAGGACCAAAATGGACACAAACGTATAGAACTCAAAGATACAAGATGAGTTATGTGTGATGTCTGTTGTCTCAATTTACCAATGAGAAGGATAGTTCCAGAGCTGGTCTCACTATTTCTTCAGTAAGTTCGATGGATATTCATTAAGGAAGGTTCAAGTCCAGAAGACACATATCCTGATGCAAGCTTGTTTGTTTGCTCTCAACGATTTTGTTTTGATTTTTAAACTTTCTTTCATGTGGGGGATTGTTGATTTTATAGTAAAATTTTGTGAAAGAAAGTGTTGGTTTGAAACATCAAAAATGAATTGATGTTTCATTTATGTTGTTGTTACTTGACTTGAAATTCAGAGGTTTCAAAATGGTTTGAAACATCAAAATGTATTGATGTTTCTTTTACAAATTTAACTTAAAAGTTAAATTTGTTAGTTATGTTTGAATCTTTACAAGTAACTACACAATTGAGTTACTTTTTATGTATGTTTCATTTTGTTTATATTAATTTTATTTTTGGAGCGTTTCTAAGTTGCTAGCCTATAAATAGCAACTTGTTTCTTCATTTGAAGCATCTCATTCCAATTGAAGAGTTCTTCTCTCCTCTCTTTCTTTTCTTTAATCTTGAGTCAAGTTGAGAGCAAATATCCAAGAGTTCTGCCATATCCGAGTAGTTCAAGGTTGCTGTTCTATCGGAGTTAGTCGTTGTATCCTACTGAGATGATCGATGTAGCCTGCTTGCAACCCGTGCAGAGCAAATAATTGTCTTCAGGACAGCACTTTGTAAGCGTGCCTCGACTACTTATTATCCTTTATTCTTGAGTTTTGAAATTGTTATTACATACAATGTCTGTATTATTGTTTACACTGTAATTATTAGTTGCCAATTAAATTGAAATCAAATTTGCTAGTGTTACTCAGTTCTTATACACAGCGAATTATTATTTCCAACAGGTAGATCATGTGATGCCTGGTTTGTCCGTTGGTGAAGGGGGAGGTCCACAGGCCAAGGTTTCTTCGTGGGCTTCTTTATTTGGTCCATCTTCCTCTTCTTTTTCTGATGAGGAACTTGCTTATTCTCCACCAGTGGAGGTAGAGGGGAGGAAGATTGTGATCCCTCTAGAGGATGTTATTCAGGAGGGTATCTCTTTGTGGGGTTGCTCTTTATTGGGTTAGTTCATTGATGCTAAGTTGCTATACGCAGTTGTCTCTCGGCTGGTTGCTAAGATATAGGGGCATGTGGAGGAGCCCACTATCACTTTATTATAGAATGGTCTTATCATCGTCTAGTTTCACACTATGAAGGCTTGTGATTAGGTTCTGGCTAATGGTCCTTGGCATATTAGGGGCAAACCTATTTTGCTTCGTAAGTGGGTTCCAGGTATAGTGTCACAAACCTTTGTGTTTGACAGGGTACTAATATGGGTTAAGCTTTTGAATTTTCCTATGGAATTGCAGACCTCTCGGGGGCTGAGTATGGTTGCTAGTGCTATTGGACGATCTATGTGTTTGGATAAAGTTATTTTGGACAAGTGTCATTTGACGTTTGCTCGTGTTTGTGTGGAGGTGGGTGTGGAGATGATATGCCCACTTTGGTTTTGGTTCGGTTACGAGGGATAGACTTTGAGATTTCGATTGAGTATGCTTGGAAGCCAAAGAGATGTCATAGACTCATACGTGAACATTAATCTATCCCCAAACCTAAGCCAACTATGGTGCCTGTACGGGTCAGTCCTATAAAACCAAGCACCACCAGAGGTTTGTTGGCGACCCTCTAATAATACTAAGTCTATCCCAACACAGTACCTTGTGAAAACATACTAAACATGAAGGGAGCGACCCCGAAGCTATATCAACTATGGTGTCTATGTGGGTCAGTCCTGTTAGACAAAGTGTCAATAGAGGTTAGTTAACGACAAAACTAGACCTATCCCAACCAAGGATGCAAAAATCGCCGATATCTGCAGAAATTTCGCCGATATATCAGTATTTTAGGGGGGTCGACAGAGATATAGGGGGATATAGTCGTTTTTACCTTGTTTTCGGTGATATATCTTCAATATCGGTGATATAACGACGATATATCGTTTTATGGATATATCTTTGCATTCCAGAAGAAATCGTGGATTTATCTTCGGATATCATGGAAATATAGACAGAATCGGCCAAATATCATGGAAATATATGAAAATATCTACAGAATATCCACATTTTTGTTGCTATGCTATTATGAGAGTTTTCATTTCCAACATTAAGCTTTTATGAGTTATTCTCATTTCCAACATGTTATAAGTTTCATTTTATAACCTTCAACATGATAGTGCAAGCTTTTTGCATTGTATTTTTAGTTCAACATCAATGTTGAAGTGATTTTTGCTTGTTGTACTACTAGTTAAAAACTTACATTTTCAACATTTTTATGAATACTTGTCATTTCCAACATGGTTTTGTAAACTTTTTGCATTGTATTTCCACCTCAACATCAATGTTGAAGCCAATACTTACATTTCCAGCACTTTTGTGAATACTTCTCATTTCCAACATGATATTGTAAGCTTTTAAGTTGTATTTTCACTTCAATGTTGAAGTGACTTTTGCTTGTTTGATTAGCCAAAACTTATATTTCCAACACTTTTGTTTTTAAAAAAACCACAAAAAATACCTAATTTACCAATATAAATACCACACCATTCTTCTTTCACACTCTTCTCCAACCATGGCCATAGAGCTGGTGGACCAGGAATTGGAGCAATAGGAAAACCTCTCATTCGCAGAAGATCCACAAATTTCAATGCTCAATTTGATGAAGAATCTCTTGTTTCAAGTCTAGAAGGGATGAGTTTGGATACCGAATATGAGCATCAACAATATGACTACAACTACAACAATAGTAACTATAGTAGTAGTAACTATGACTATAACAATAATAATTATGGTTATAGCAATAGTAACTATAGTCATTCAAGTGATCATACTTATGTTTATAGTCAAGGACAAAATACATCGATCTATACACGGGGTCCACAACTTCCACCTGAAGATGATCCAGACTTAGATTCAGAACCTTTATATTATCTTCATTCTTCAAAGCATCTTCATTTAGATGGGACATGGTTTGATGAAAGATATCCTCCTATTAGTGTCATTGGAGTTGATCATGATACTCATGTGTGGCATATATCAAATTATGTTAGAAATTTTGAAAATAACTTGAGTTGGGAGCAATACTGTCACTATCAAATCTACTATATTAATGTTGGTTTAGTACTCCCAAGGTCATCATCTTATTACTAAACCATGTACTTGTTTTATATCAATGAAGTATTCAAGTTCATTCATTTTTCGGTCTTTAATGTTACCTATTATTGTATTAATATTCATATTTGGCTTATAATTAGTGATATATATGCCTAAAATAATAGTTTATTACTTAAATAAGCTTATTCTAAAGTTTCATAAAAAAAATTCACAATATTTTTATAAGTTTCCGTGATATCCGTGGTTTTTCCCAGAATATCCGTTGATATTTAAATATCCGTCGATATATTCGTAAATTTGAGTAACCGATATTGGTACTGATATCAATTTTTGCATCCTTGATCCCAACATAGCACCTCATGAACATATGTGAAAAACATACATGAAAAATATCCATGGAATCATATTATGCAACATACTTGTAAGCATACTGACACATACATCACAAGGGGAAGACAATTGTCACTAGCCTACAAGAACTTAAAAGATCTTAAATCTAACTGAGGCCATCAAACATGCTAGGAGTCATACATTCGTAGCTAGTCCATTCCATAGTTAGACTTCTTTAATCACCACATTAAATCGTACTTAAGCAACCTCATGCTTGAGAAGAATTTCAGTTTCTCCTAATAGACCACCCTATCTCATCATGCTTCACTTACATAGGAGAATTTCATGAAGGAATGAACGTTTCACTCCGCAGTGGAAACATTGGATCGTCTTTGATTTGATTTAAAATTAAATTAGAAAAAATATGATTAAGCAAACTTACTTTGGGTAAATATGGAGACATTTCTAACGGATTTTTATCTTATCCACAAAAGTCTTCATGGCTATGACTCGAACATAGGACCAAGGCTTGTAGAAGCCTCTTAAAAGAAAATCTACAAGGGATTGAAAAGGAAGATGTCTAGAAAGAATTTTCTAATTCTCTATTGAGGAGATGTGTCTTTTAATGGCTCAGCCCAAAGGTCCTATTTATAGAGACTTAAGGCAAATCTTTGCAATAATTAAATAATAAATATTTTAATACCTAATATATTAAAATACATATATTCAATCTATTTGAATCTTATTCAAATCTTTTAAATTCTCCTATGATATTTGTTTCTTTATTTGAATCTTATTCAAATTTTATAAATATCTTTTCTTTAATGTATCTAATATACATTAATTTTTTTTAATATTTAATGTATCAAATACAATAAATATATTTTCCTTTTTTACATTTAATATATCTTATATATTAAATATTAATTTGAACATTTCAAAATTTTCTTTCAACTAAATTGATCTTTTAGTGTTACTATGAGCTAGCAAGGGAACCTTATGGACCTATAGATTATAAGCTTCAATGATAGAAAATTGATTAATAAAGACATTCATTAATTAAACTATTTAATTGATCAATTTTCATCCATTAACTTTAGGTCACTTCACTATAGACCTAGAGTTGCACTCTTATGCACTGTAAGACAAGTTGTGTCCATGGATATATCCATTACATGCAAGTCGATCCTTCACGAGTTATTCGTAATTACAGCTGGGTCAAAAGTCCGCTTTACCCCTATAATTACATCTTGCACCTAAAGTACCATTGATCCTCTAATGAACAATCTGTTTATAATCTAATTATAAACTAAGTCCCTCTCGAGCCAATGAGAGGGTGGGGCCCCATTGTTCAAGTCCCGAAATCAGCACTTAAGGGAACTACTCATTTACTTACCCTATATGGGAAATAGCGAATTTCATCTTGTGAGATTATGTTCCCAACTCCCTATTTGGTCAAGTCCCCAACATGGTAGGCTTATTGAATCAGTTACAAAAGTCATTCTCACCCATGCAAATGAAAGGACAAGCCCTCACAGACAAGAGTTCACAACTCACTTAGAATTAAGATCAAGTCGCATATGATCATCCTGATGAAATATTAATCTTCTTAATTAACGGATTTATAAAGAGATATTAAATATTTCGTGGTCCAGTCTTATACAAACTTATTATATAAGACACCCCCACTCACATGTCTCCACATGAACAATTTGGATCAAATCCTTTGTAACTATTACAAAGTAGATTGTATCAATAGTGTTACCAAGATAAGGCATCCAACTTTATCCATATACAATGACCCTTTAGGTTATTTCTTGAACATGATTCTCCCGTATGTCAACTATATACTATTTAAGATTACACTAATAACCTTGGATTTTTTATATAATGGATAATATTATATTGCAAATAAAATAATCAAAATAATTATTAATTATTAAATAAATCATTAATTACGAGGCTTTAGGGCATAAATCCCAACATTTCATACCATGATACTCAATCAATAATGCTCCAACATGTATCCAAATTCAAAACTTTTTGGGGAATATATCCAAATTGACTACTTACTTCAAAGGAAAACACAATCAAGTAAGACCAAAAGTTCAATTCCTCCTTGAAGTCTTTTGTACCGCCTAGATCAATTTCAAAAAGGAAACCAATACTTGGCATCCACAAATTTTGAACCAAATCTCCCAAAACTCCTTTTGAAGTTTATTCTAACAATCATCTTATTCAAAAAAAAAAAATAAACAATAAGGTTCACAAAAAACTTAGAGTTTAATTCTTACATGTACTCATGGGCCAAATGGGTTAAGAGCGAAAATTACTCCTTAAATTCTTACCCAAAATAGAATCGCACACTTGCTGATTCAGTGTTGTTTTAATTCAATTTTGATGATTTGGCCTCCATGCGCAATGGGGAATCTAAAATTGAGTCCAAAACTCTATGGGTTAACACTAAATCACAAAAACAATCACTTGGAACTTGTTTAAAAAAACTAGGGCCTGTTTGGTACGTAATCTGGATTGTGGTTTATGTTTTCAGATTCACTGAATTCAGTGAATATGTATTTAGCAGATGTATTTTCGAAAACTGTTTTTGGATTATGTGATCCAAATAGTAGAAATTTTGAAAACAACATTTTTATGTTTTCATTGTATCAAGATTTTGAATTTGAAATTTTAAAATATATAATTATATTTAAAAAGATAAAAAATTTAATAAATATAGTATTTCATGTTATAAACTCAATTTATTTTTAAAATATGTATAATATAATATATTGTAAATTATATGATATTGCAAAATAATAATTATACAAAATTTACAACAAAAAACATGTTCATAAATTAATTAATAGTAGTTTATATTCAGCCTAATATTTAATTTTGAAACTACAACTAGTTTCATGGTCTATAAATATATTATACAACACATTTTGAATAATTGTTTAAATTGGAATCTAATTTCTAAATCTGCTACCAAACACATATATGAATACATGAAATTCAACTTTGTTTTTATTGAATCCCTTATTTTCAAAATTTTGTTTTTAGATTGCTTACCAAATAGGCCCTTAGAATTCACTTCAAACTGTCGTCGGAGCACTTACCCACGCTAATTGGAGAACCCAAACCCATCGAAAAACACGCTGACTCTGGAGAGGAGTAATGCCATTATTGGAATCACGATCGTTGAAAGCCCCAAAACTCCTCACAGATTACTGCCTTGTCGAACTAAAGGGACAAATGTCGAACTGCCCACGTGGAACCCACGCGAGAGAAGACCCATGCAGTGGCTGTGGCAGTTTGTGAACCAAAAATGGCGGCTGCTCGAGAGGGGAACAGCAACTCACAGACATCCAAGGAAGCTCGTAAAACTATAGGTCTCCAATGTTGCGCGTAGGTGGTCGGCGGTGTTCTGGGGCTGTCGTTGTTAGCAGCAAGGAGGTGAAGGAAAAAACCCAAATGAAGCTTGCTTATCTTGTCGATAAGAAGAAGAAGAAGATGGGATAAAGAGAGTGGCTTCCTACGGCTGCGTGCAACTCATTAAAAAAAGGGAAATAAGGTTTGCTTGCTTTTTTTTTTTTTTTCTAAATTCACCCCTAACTAAATTTCTTAATTCTCATTTTCTTCCAAACAAGCTCCAATATTCAAAACAATTAAGAAATTAGCCCACAACTCACTTAGGAGAAAATTGAACTTCAATTAATTCCAAAAGAAAAAATTATTTACCTAAGAATGTTAAGCATTACAGTAAGATAGAGGTGATCTCTGTCTATGCGACCAACACAGAGGGCGAGAGGAGTGGTCTGTGGGCTGCTCTCATTTCTATTTATGCAAGTTGGAATTATCCTAGTTTGGTTATGAGGGATTTCAATGCTATTTATTGATCTTCATAAGGATTTAGGGGTAATCCTGGTATTGCTGACATGGATGCGTTTGATAATACTTTATTACAGAATGATCTTGTGGAGTTGCATGTTTAGGGTAGTTGGTATACATGGACTAACGGCCTCTAGGGTCTCCTGATATCCTTCGGCGTCTGGATTGTGTCTTGGTTAATGAGGCTTGGGTGATGTCTCTTCCTTTGTGTGAGATTCGATCCCAGGCTTGGGTGGTATCTCTTCCTTTGTGTGAGGTTCGATCCCATGGTTGGAGTATTTTTGACCACTGCATGTTTTTTATATGCGGTTGGGCGATCTGCACGGTCCCCCTCTTTTCCAATTTTTAATCATTCGACAGAGGATGATGGTTTTCTGCGTGTTGTAGCTGAGTTACGAAATTCTATTCTGTGGGTTTCTCCTTTAGTTAGTTTTGGTTACAATCTAAGAGCGTTCAAGCTTGTTTTACGTGATCAGTTTGGCTATATAGTTTCTATCCTTAGGAAGAAGGTGGCTAAGCTGCGTGGTACATGGAGGCGGCGAAGATAGCTCTGGTTGCGGATCCCCTTTCTGTGGAGTTGCAACAACAGGCGAGGAGAGCCATTACTTTGTTCTGGGCCTGGACTCGTAGCGAGGAGGCTTCTCTTGTCAGAAGTCTCAAGTGTAGTGGCTTGCTTTGAATGATCAGAATTCAACATTCTTTCATAGGAGTGTCAAGGCTAGGGTTATTTATAATGAGCTTACCTCATTGGTGGATGATAGTGGTACCCTGTTGTTTTCACAGTCTGATATCTCTAGTGTTGCGATTGAGTATTTTTCAACATCTCTTTGGGTCCCAGCCTCTGGGATATAGGGATCTTATGGGGCAGTTGGCTTTGATTGTGCAATTTTTTTTGCCTAAAGATTGTGTCACGGATCTCTGTCGCTTTGTTACAGGTTGATGCTTGTAATTTTACAACCGCAAGCGCACGGGTCAAGTAATATAGTGATTATTGAGTAAGTATCATCTCCATTGGGAATTGGGATTTAAGAAATGGTCTGATTATCAAAAATATTCATGATTGATTTTATATAGAGAGAAATTTTAAACAACACTTTAAAGAAAGAAATTAAAAACAAGAAATTAAAACTGTTGTTGCCAAATTTTGGACAGGAGAAATCTCACCTGACCTCCACGTGATAACCACGGTGAATTTGTATTCTTGGGGGAAGAACGCGGCCTGCAAGACAAGAAAAACATGGATATCGGTGTGGTGTAGGCCACACAGGCTTCGATGCTTAAGTCAGAGAGAGTTTTGAGAGAATTTGGGAGTTGTAGGAGAGTGTTGTAAGCTGGAATGAACTTACCTTGCTCTCCTCCTGAGGGAGAGCTTAAATAGCTTCCTTCCTAGGATTTTTGGGGGTTTCAGTCTTCGAATGGGGAAAGGAAAGGTCGAATTGGGCTGAACCGATGGCACATGGGCCATGAGGGACCGAGGCAAGGCCCAAAATTGGGCCTTCCCAAACTGGTCGGCCGAGGCCGACCAAGGGCTTGGGCCAAGCCCAAGCCCCGGTCTTCACCCCTATGATGTTAGACCATGGCAAGGCCCAAAATGGGGCCTTGCCATGTGGTCGGCCTCGGCCTCGACTGAGGCCTACCAAGGGCTTGGGCTTCGTCCCAAGCCCGTTTCTTCGTCCCTTCTCATCCTGGGTTGGTCTCTTGTCAGTTTCGATCTGTTTTGACTTCGTATTAGGATTCTTTCCTTATTTGGCCTTTCATTGCAGCCCTTTAGCCAACCCATTCTTGTTGGTCCAATTTCACCCATAACAAAAACTAAGACTAATGGTGAGACAATCAAGGGAAAGACGTTTTAGGAAATTAATTTTACTATTTGGACTGTATGTTTAATTAATTGAGTAATTAAAACTATTTGATCATTCAAATCATAAGCCTAGAAGTCTAATGTCATGGAATCCTAGCTCATCCAATTCTCATGCTTTAATAAACTAACTTACGTGTTCGTAACCTTAATTAATTAAAACATGGCATTAAGACTCTTCAATAACAACCTTTAGTAAATCCCATTAATCTTGTGTCACTCGGGTGAAATCCACTAGTCATGCAATGTAATTCTAAGTCTAAATTATCTCTTTCAAGCTCAATTTAGACTAAACATCACTTAAATTGTGACCAAGAGTCTAAAAACATTAAGCACACAATGCACGAATGAATTGGAAATGATAGACAATAATAACGCTTCAATTAATTAAATATAACGGCTCCAAATCTACATTAATTCTCTATAATCTATTGTTCAACCACTCATAATCACAAAATTCAACATTAAATTACAAAGTACTACCATAAAATCAATAACTAAAAACTGGAAAAAAGGAAGAAAAGTCAGAACCACGGTCAATCTTCGACTCCTGTCTCGATCTACCACGATCCTGAGCTCCGATCTTCAGAAATCAGCCCTCAAATTAGATCCACAGTTTTCTAATTTGGTAAGTTATCGAAATTAGTGCTAAAATATCCTCAAATGGTCTCTCATTTTTTGCAAATTTAAGGATGAATTTATATTGCCAATCGATGCAGTGTTTAGACGTTGGGACAACGTCTCGATGCTACCATAACACACCATTTCATTGACACAAAATCGAAGCAACATCTCCATGCTACGGACAAAAACTCATTTGCCCGCGTTTTGAGCGAGGAGCTAAGCATTTTGACGCCTCCTACTAGCATTAAGACGCCAAAAGCAACGTCTCAATGCTTGCTATCAAGTTTGACACTAAAAATAAGGCGTCAAGATGCCCATAGTAGCGTCTCAACGCTCTCCTCTCAGGTTTAAAGGCCAATCTTGTGATCTTTCCATACTTAGTCTCTATTTTTAGTCCTTTTGAGCTCCAATTTTCACCATTTCACTCCCCACTGTTCCGATTTTGCTTCTTAAGCTCGAAATCTACAAAATCAATAATAATTGGCATCAAAGTACCCATAATTACCAGAAAACTAGTCAAATAATGTGTTATAAAATAACACTATTTAAGTTCTATCAGAGGTCAAGGATGTGTTGTTTGGTATGAGCAGTGGTAAGATCCCTTAACCTGATGGGTTCTCAGTCGAGGTTCTTTAAGGCGGCTTGAAGTGTGGTGAGTGATGATTTTTGATCGGTTGTGCTTTATTTTCTTGATACTTATTATTTGCTGCCAAGGATTAATGCTACATCCATTACTTTGGAGCCTAAGAAGCAAAGTGGGGTATTTTAGGCCCATCTTTTGTTGTGATGTCATTTATAAGTGTATTACGAAGATATTAGCAAATAGGCTGTGTGTCTGGCTTCCTAAGTTCATCATCCTTAATCAGTCAACTTTTATGCAGGGGAGGAGTATTATTGATAATATCTTGCTTTGTCAAGAGTTGGTTGGAGGGTACCATTTGAAGGGAATAATCGAATTAAACCCACAACGGAAGCATTAGAACCGATTTTGATTTTATTTTTAGAATTTAACAAAATACATTTAGGCTAAGTAAAACATACCTTGAATGTTATGGAGAGTTCTCTAGTGGTTCTTGATCTCCTCCACAAAGTCTTTCTTGCTATGGCTCGAACAAAGGACCAAAGTGGTTTGTGGGAACTTTCTTGAAAGAACAGGGAATTGGAGGAGAATTTCTATAGAGTTCTTTTCTCTTGTTTAGAATACCCCTAATGGCTCATCCCTATGGTCCTATTTATAGTAGCCTAGGGCAAATCTTTGCCGTAATTAAATAATATATTTTAATATCTAATATATTAAAATATATTTATCTAACCAATTTGAATCTTATTCAAATCTTTTTAAAATCACCTATGACATCTATTTCCTTATTTGAATTTTATTCAAATTTTATAAATATTTTTTCTTTAATATATCTTAATACATTAATAATTTCTTTGATATTTAATGTATTATATACAATAAACATGTTTTCCTTCATTTAATATATCAAATATATTAAATATTAATTTAAACATTTCAAACTTTCTTTTAATGAAATTGATTCCTTATTGTTCATATGAGCTAGCAAGGGGACCTTATGGACCTAGAGTTATGCTCTTATGCACTATAGGATAAGTTGTGTCCATTGATCTAATCATAACATGCAAGTTGATCCTTCACAAGTTGTTTGTAATTACAGCTAGGTCAAAAGTCCGTTTTACCTCTATAATTAGATCTTATACCTTAAGTACCACTGATTTTCTAATGAACAATTGGTTTATGATCCAACCATAAACTAAGTCCCTTCGGGCCAGTGAGAGGGTGGGGCCCCATTGTTCAAGTCCTGAAATCAACACTTAAGGGAACTACTCATCTACTTTCCCTATATGGGAAAGAGTGAATTCCATCTTGTAAAATTATGTTGTTCCCAACTCTCTATTTGGTCAAGTCCCCAAAATAGTAGGCTTTTTGAATCGGCTACAAAAGTCATTCTCACCCATGCAAATCAAAGGATGAGCCCTCACATGCAGGAATTCAGAACTCACTCAGGATTAAGATCGAGTCGCATATGATTATCCTGATGAAATATTAATTTTCTCAATTAACGGATTTATAAAGAGAGATTAAATATTTCTTGGTCAAGTCTTATACAAACTTATTGTATAAAATACCTCCACTCACATGTCTCCACATGAATGATTTGAATCAAATTATTTGTAACTATTACAAAGTGGACCGTACTAATAGTGTTACCAGAATAAGGCACCTAACCTTATTCATATACTATGACTCTTTTAGGTTATTTCTTGAACATGATCCTCCTGTATGTCAACCACATACTGTTCAAGATTATACTAATAACCTTGGAGTTTTCGTATAATGGATAATATCATATTGCAAATAAAATAATCAAAATTATTATTAATTATTAAATAAATCATTAATTAAAAGGCTTTAGGGCATAAATCCCAACACCATTTGAGTCAAGGGCCTCCTCGGTGTGTGCTCAATGTGGACTTGCAGAAGGCCTATGATTCAGTAAATTGGGACTTTATCTTTGGGCTGCTTTTGGCTATTGGGACCTATTTCAGTTTATTAGCTGGATTAGGGCGTGCATTACATCCCCTATGTTTTCTATCTTGGTGAATGGTTCTGTACAAGGTTATTTTCTGGGTCGGTTGGGGCTTCGTCAGAGAGACCCTTTTCTCCATATTTGTTTGTGATGGTTATGAGGGTGCTCTCTCGATTGCTGAATGCTCCGCTGGGGAGCTTCAATTTTCTCCATCGATGTGAGAGGATTCAGCTGACACACTTACGTTATGCTGATGATTTGATGATTTTTAGTGGTGCAGATCATGACTCTCTAAGATTTGTTCTGGATTGCTTACAAAAGTTTGAGGCCTTGTCGGAGTTGCATGCAAATTCTAGTAAGAGCTCGTTCTTTTGTGCAGGTCTGCCTACTCCAGGTGCTTAGAGGTTGGAAGAGTTTTTGGGACTCCATTTGGCTTCTTTCACGGTGAGTTATGTAAACTCGAGATTTTTCCTTGAAATTTCTTTACAAAAAGAAACAAAGGAAAAAAATAATAAATAAATAAATAAAATAATTGTTAAAACTTTTTTTGGGGAATTGTTGTATAAGGAAAAGAGAAATAAAAAAAAAGGAAAAAGAAATGTGGGAATGGATAAGCTTTGGAGCACTCACATCTAACTCCACTTTCTAACCCATTTTCTCCCATTTGCTTCTCTTTTATTAAAGAAAAACAGAGCATTTCGTGGGAGAAGGTGGAAGAAAGAGGAAAAGAGAGCTTGCTGGGGTTGGAAGTTGAAGAAGAAGGGGGGGAAACTCAGCACAAGCCTCCATAGCAACTAGGTGATCAACTCTGCTCACTACTGATGTTTAGATCGTTTTGAGCTCCACAAGAAGAGTTAAGAGGTGAGATTTGATTTTCTTGAAATTTAACCCATTTTCGAACAAATTTCATGAAGGAAGCTTGAGCAAAATCTGACTTTAAATTATTGATTCGTGAAGGGGAAGTCAGAGGAGAGATTTTGCTATCAAATCTAAGGAACCTCTGGTGTTTGAGACATGCTGATCTGTAGGATTTGAATCAGAAGCTCCATTAGGTATGGTTGGAAATCTTATTTAATTTCCTATAACTTTTATGAAGAAGTCGTGAGTAAAAAATGATTGGAAGTGGCTTTAAAATTCAGATCAGGTGTGGTGTGCAGCAGAAAAACGATTCTGGAAATTTCAGAAGTTTAATTTTAGGGAAGTAGTTTTCGAGGTATTTACTGATACATCCTTTGGGAATTTCGATTCCATTCCTTCAGATAAGTTTTAGAGGGTTCAAAAATGAAGAGTTTGGTATAAAGTACATCATTTTTGGCCAAGTAATGAAGAAGTTATGAGTATGTGAGGTTAGAGTATGAAATCTGCAGAATGCTGGGAAATAGATGGAGTGATATTTGTTATCTTAAGTTTGAAAGTCATGAGATTGAAGTTCTAATGCTTGGTTTTGGTTTTTTTTGACAGGCCAGGAGGAAGTAGGTCAAGTTTACGGGCCGAGGATCTAGTTTTAACACTGTGAGTGACAAAACGAATTTCGAAAACGATTTCTATGCCTGAATTTATGCTTATGGAAATATAAGACTTCCTAAGAATGAATTAGTTTAAATGTTGTATGTTTTTTTTAAACATTGAACACATACTTAAGAGCATATATGGTTTCCTAGGAAATGATTAAGATATTGAGCCAAGGTTGTATAGTACCGTGTGCACACAGGTCATTTTCTGTTGTCGACGTTGAGTGTACTCAGTGACAACAATGCTGTCGTGAGTGCTGGGCGGGGCCCCACTACGACAAAGACGATGGGAGTGCTGGGCGGGCCCCACTACATCGTAGAATGAATGTTGTTTGTACTGGGCGTGCCCTACACAACGAAGATCGTCACATGGTTTTTCCTTAAATGGTTAATATTCTTGATATGCCTTGTGAGATTTTAATGACATACCTGCTGGAGTGCTGAAAAGAAAAACTATTGTGACTATACATTTATATTTAACGCTTGAATACAGATTCATATGCTCATAGATTATCAAGTGTTTTGATTTGCGAGTTAGTAGCTTAAACTAAGTCACTCGCTGAGCCTCATAGCTCATTCTTTCAATGTTTTCCAACTTTTCAGGTAGAGATCGAGCTCCCGGTGCCTGAGATCCTGCCATAGTCTGCCGAGCACTCTCTAAGTTTGATATTTTGTACGTCGGTGGAGTTTTGTAGCGTTTCCGTATATACATTGTAGATATTTTGGAAGGAACGTATAGTTGTGTTCGTGTATGTACTAGTGGTGGTGGTTGTGTAAATCATGGTTGGGTATATTTTGGGTTGTAGTGCTCTCTAGCCGTTTTAAATTTTCAAGTGAGGTTTAAGTAGAGCCGCTCCTTACATTCGTATAGTAATTTACAAAGTTCCGCTGTGTTGTGTTTAAAGTATTTCATATGCCAGCATAGTATGTTTATCAGATGTTCCAAAGTCACAGGTATCGTTAGAAAGGTAAACGATGTCTGATGGCTTCACGCTATCTTCCGGGCTAAGTTAACAGTTAGTTCGGGAGGGGGTGTGACAAGTTATCTAGACCTCCCTCTTATTTTGGGTCAGTCGACTTTATCAGGATTGTAAGACGTTGCTAGAGCATATTACTGCCTGTATTAATAGTTGGTTTGCGCGTTCCCTCTCCTATGCTGGATTGCTTACAGAAGTTTAAGGCCTTGTCAAAGTTGCATGCAAATCCTAGAAAGAGCTCATTCTTTTGTGCGAGTCTGCCTACTTCGAGTGCTTAGAGGTTGGCAAAGTTTTTGGGTCTCCCTTTGGCTTCTTTCATGGTATGTTATCTAGGCCTCCCTCTTATTTCGGGTCAGTCGACTTATCAGGATTGTAAGGCTTTGTTAGATCATATTACTGCCCGAATTAGTAATCAGTCCGCGCATTCGTATTCCTTTTCCTATGCTGGCAGGTTGCAGGTCATCTAGTCTGTCCTTCAGAGTTTTCAAATATTCTAAGTTAGTGTTTTTGTGCTTCTAGTTTGTGTTGTCCATGTGGTTGATCGAGCACGATGGTTAGGTTAAACTTATGGGTAAAATTTAATAAAAATAAAGCTTAACCTTTAGTACAAGTATACACTGCCGATGCAAGAAATAAGGAAAATATTCCAAGTTATCGAATTCCAAGGGAACGAACACTAAAAAATTAATATGTAATAAGATCGTGAACAATAACAACTTTAGTAACCAAAAATCTAAAAACACAAATATTTTGGGTGTGAGAGTAACAACAAAACTGAAAAACAAGACTTAAGATTGATTTAAAGGACACTCAGAAAAATGTAGGGATTCAAGTCCATTCCTGTCCGTTGGTAAGATTGCCAACTAATTGCCACAACAATCGGATATTTTACAAAACCAATTACCAACCAATTGCTACAACAATCAGACATTTCACAGAAATGTGGTAAACAGAATCAACTCCCATTCAGTTTTGATTCAAAACCGTTGGGAGACTAAGTGATTGAACCTATATGTCTATGGCGAATTGTACTTAGGTGGATTGAAATCGCATTCTTGGTTTGAGGGGCTCATCCTATGTCTAGGATCGTGCTTGGCTTATGTCTAATCTTTTGCGTCATTGCTTTTATGAAATTCGTCTTCTTTTAACCCTTTTGGTACTAGATTGGACTTAAAAGCAACCCAAGTTGATCATTCAAGGGTTCTAATAAATAAATAAAATCAATAAAAACAAACCACATTTAAGTTAATGTCTATTGCTTTCGGTTTTATTGTCTAAGCATCCTGACCTTAGGGCATTCATGTTCTTGAATCCCTTTGGAAGGTTTAGCTCATGGTTAAGAATAAAAAAATTACTGAATTAAAGTGGAAAGCCATGAAATCAATAAAAAAACAATTTACTTGAGGGAACCAAGAGGTAGAAACTAAAAAACACAGAGGGAGATATTAATACGGAATCGAATAATGTTAAATAAATAAATAACCGAAACCGTACATGTGATGAACTTCTTAAGAACAGAAAGTAAAACTTAAGCTAGAGTTTTGAAAGATGAGAGACAGAATGGGAAATTACAAAACAGAACAACTACAATAAATCGAGACAACCCTTATTCGATTCCCCTTTTCTCTTTCGAGTTCAGGAAAATCTTCACAACCCAAGGAAGAGCCTTCGATTGGACTTCGAGTTTTTCTCGAAATAGAACTGGAAGACTTAAGAAAATACATAATAAAAAATGTCGATGAAAGCGAAGGAGAACAACCGCAGGAAAAAGAAAATCGCTTGAAGGAAAATTCGATGCTTTTTTCTCCTTGTCTTCCTCTTTTTAACCTCTCTCCTTTTTAGGGTTTCCTTCTTGGCATCCTTCTGACTTGGAAGCCCTAGATTCTCACTTGATTTAATGAAAAAGAATCCTCTTTTTTACGCAATCTGCTATTATTATGAAATTTGCTATTTCCTTTTCTGATTGCTGCAGTAATCCATTAGCAATTTGTTGGCAATTAGTCTTTTTCATCAAAACTGCATTAAAAACACCTTAATTAGTGCAAATCTTATTTTTTCTTCCATGTATTGATTTTGTTTTACTTTGAAGAGTTCATGATGTTTTTGTAGAATTTGAAAGACTTTATAAAGAGTTTGCTAAGGAATCCAACCATAACTTTTATTTATGGCCTAAATAATTCTCAATTATGAGAATTATCACATTGCGTGCATATCTCTAGCGATGGGGCCCTTCCTCTTTGGGGGTGCCAAGGTAGCTCGAGAGGACATTTGCCTTCCTCGTAGGGAGGGTGGCCTTGGCCTTAGGCATCGTAGGTCTTGGAACTCTGCTGCTATGATGAAGCTTCTTTGGCTTCTGATTGTTAGGACTGGTTCTTTGTGGGTGGCTTGGGTTGAAACTTACATGTTGCACGATTGTTCCATTTGGACAGTTAGGCTTTCTGTGAAGGGGTTGTGGTGTTGGAGTTGGCCTTTGGTTTGGTGTTGTATTGGTAATGGGTAGAGATGTCATGTTTGGTTGGATCCTTAGTTGCTAGTTGGCTTTATTCGCCCCAATATAGTGATTGGATGATTTCTACCACGAGGAGTACTCTATTCACTCCAGCGGCTAATTTTTTCTTTCTGATGGGTCTTAGGTTTGGTTGTGTGTATTGTTTGAGCTCTTGCCTCTAGTTCATGTGGTTCACCCTTGCTTGTCCTATGAGGATAGACATGTTTGGATCTCAGACCATTTTGGCTAATTTTCTGCAGTAAGTGCTTATGAGGTTATCAGACCGAGACGATTGACAGTTCTTAAGGATAGACTTCTTTGGTTTGGAGGGAACATCCCCAAGTATTCTTTTATTACCTGGTTGGCAGAACATGATAGGTTGTTCACTAGGGATCGTCTTCACAGCTTGGATGATTCTATTCTAATAGATTGCTTACTTTGTTTGGCTTATGCGGAATCTCAAGATCATTTATTCTTTGATTACCTCTTTAGTCAAGCAGTTTGTGGCAATGTACTGTCTTGGGTAGTCTCTACCTATCAGATTTTTTCTTGGGCCATTGAGTTAGCTTAGGTTTGTCAAGTGAGTATGGGTAAATGTCGTTGTCATTGTATTTGGATGCTAGTTTGGTGTGCTACCATTTATCATATTTGGAGGGAGCGGAATCTGTGGCTCCATGGGTTGGTAGCTCGTTCCCCCTAGACTGTCATTTATATTATTCAGGTGGAAGTGGCTGCTCGGTGCTCCTCCTGGCCGGGAGGGGAATTGTCTCGTTCCTCTAATTCTCCATGGGATTGGTTTTCTTGACCTTTTGGTTATCTTGTTTTGGGTTGTGTTTCGGTTTCTGTTTGCTTGTCTAGCCTAACTCGGTTTGTGAGCTTTTGGTTTCTGTTTGACTGAGTTTCTTTGTGCCTTGACCTCAGGCTGTGAGGTTGCCTTTTTGCAATAAATACATTTATCTTTGCAAAAAAAAAAAAAAGCACTTTTTTCTTTTTTTAATTCAACATGTGGAGGTAGAGATTTGAATTTCAAACATTTAGATCAAGATATAAGCATTAACTTGCGCTATCGTTCGATGGGTACTTGAAATCGGCGAAGTTGTTTTGGAACTATGCTTATGGTTTTTTTTTTTTTCAACACGTAGGGTGAGAGATTTGAACTTTTATTTTCTTGATCAAGGGTATATGCCTTAACGAGTATATGCTAATTATGACTAAGCCACTTACCAGAGTTGAAAATATAATTAAAAAGATTAGATTAGGCATTAATATGTATATTTTGCACGATAAATTCTAGAATCTATATGAAATAACTTCATCGGTAAGAAAGAAATCACCGCTGTGAAGTTGCTCACAAGAAACGGGCCTCAGGTTTGAACTTCGAAGTTTGGGTTACATTCATATTCTCGAGAAATCAAAATTTCGATAAACACTTTTGAGGAATTGGAAGATTTTGATCGAGAATATGGACGGCCGCCCTGCGGGCGATATCTGTTCGATCTGCCATGGAAGATTCAACACCCCTTGCCAAGCAAATTGCTCGCACTGGTTCTGCGGTTGGCTCCCTTTCTTCATTTCTTTTTCCCTTTTGATATTCTATTCATAACTGCTCCATTTCTTCGTTCCTCTATTTCATATTCGCATTTCATTTCTTTGCACTGTCGACTAGGTTTCTTGGAATTTGAGAAGTGGGGTTGTAGTTTTTCCTTTCTCCTGATAGTTACATTTCTTGCTTAGTTCTCCGCAATTTCGAATTGTAGTCTCTCTTTTAGCTACTTAGTTTTTGCCGATGGATGAATCAACGGACGGAGAGTTTCTCTTTCTTGGTAGCATGTCTTAGACCTTCAGGACTTCCACGACTGGTCAAATTAAACCAAATTCTGAAACAGAGGTTGAGATAGAACTACACGAATCTTTAGGAGATCATTTTCTTTTAAAGACAAACTTATGTGTGCACTAAATAGTTGAACAAGATGCTTCCAGTCGCAAAGAACTGCCTAAATGATTGAGGGTGGACAATGGAGACAATCCCGTAAAATTAAGAGAGAGTTGTCTAGTTTGTCGGATCAGAAAAGGAATTTCATGGTCTCTGGAACTGCTTCTTTACTTGAATGATTTTCCGCTATGGGAACTTGTTATGTAAAAATGCATTAAATCATGAGATATGCATGAAATATTTGAATGTGGAAGAAAAGTGCCGTCTATACCCACCCCTATATTTTTTAATCATTAGTTGTCTTAATATCCCTTTTATGAGGTTTGTTTGTAAAAGATTTAGAATGAAAAAGACCTGTTCAATTCTACAAGTTTTAGTTTCTTTCATTATTTCTTTTAGAAAATTGACTTGAGGACATATATATCTTTTTGTAATATTTTTTTCCTAATGTCTTGAATCTGTAATTTAATTTTATGATATATTACCTAAATCTTCTTTAGAGAATTATGTTCCTTCTTTTTCTCTGTTATTAACTTTTTCCCTCTTGTTAACGCATTGGATTGAATTACATAGTTTGAAAAAGATATCTTTCATTTACATTTATTGAGGGGAAGAGTCTTTATGTGAGCTTAAACTTGAACGCTTCTGGGCTTCCTGGGATTCATCTTTTTGTACGGCCTTAGGCTGTGGTTTCCTTTTCTAGACTCACTGCTTTTTGGCATGATTTATTGTTAAATGATGAGAAATTATTTACTGCCTACCTCAGTTGTATCGTTTGTCAACTAGGAAGCATGAAATTGCTTCTTTTGGAATTCTTCACAATTTGCTTGGGATATTGGTCTTCGGAGGATTTACACACAAAATTTTTTTGTAACTACAACCTCCTAATGGTTATTAGTAACTGAGACTCTTTTGGTGTAGTTTTTGTTTCGGGGGGTGCTCTCTACCCTCGGCCCTTAGGCTGTTCCATTTCTTTTGTGGAATATACCCCTTGATATTTCTTATAAAAAAAAAAGATGTTGGTCTTCATAGGAACCTCAAGGAAGCTGAAATTTTGGAATGAGCTCATCTATCTAATCTCTTGTCTTTGGCAACCTTGAGGAGTTCACATGACTCTTGGATATGGTCTCTTGATCCTTCTAATTCTTTTACTATTAGTTCTTTGATGGCGGATTTGACTCATTCAAAGGGTCCAACTTCAAATAACCTTTACTATGTTCTTTGGAAAGATGTTTATCCTAAGAAAATAAAGGTCTTTTTATGGAAGCTTAACATGGGGTCATTAATATTGCTGATCGTTTACAACGTCGAATGCTTCATTGTCCTCTTTCTCCTTCTTGCTATGTTATATGTTTGTCGGATGTTGAGAATCCAAGCCACCTATTTGGTTGTTCTTTTGCTTACTGCTATTAGTCACATATGCTGGAAACTTTCAGTTGGAGTTAGGCCTTGCATTACAATGTGTTTGATCTCCTAGCTTTGATTTTTGTCATTCATCCATTTCATGGACCAAAGAAAATGTTATGGCTGGCTTTCAATAAGGTGTTCTTCTGGACTCTTTGGTGTGAGAGATATGGCGGAATTTTCAAAGACTCTTTGGTGTGAGAGATATGGCCGAATTTTCAATTTAAAAAAGATATAGCCTCTAATTTTGATAGTTTTATGGATTTGATTGTCTTTAATTCTCTTTATTGGTGTAAATGTAAACATTCTTTTTCTTTTTTTTTTGATTATATAGTCTTTCGTCTTTAATTACTAATTGGAGATCTTTCATGTATACACCTTTTGGTGGTTAGAAACATCTAACTCATTTTATTTCATTCATCAATGAAATTGTTTTTCTTCTTAAAAAAAAAATTATTGAGCTGTATTTGTTGGTTGATTTTTTCTCTCTTCCTCATCTTCTCGGAAGCTCATTGCATTTGCTGCTTCCCTGTATGCAGGAAGGTGTATAATGCTTGTCTGGGATCATGGATCACCACTACAGCCGTGTAAATGCCCCTTATGTCGCCGACAGATCACTTTATTGGTTCCTTCTGAGGTTTCAGCAACACAGCAAAGTGACCCTGAGGTTGCTCGCGTTCTTAACAGTATAAGGACTTATAACCGTCATTTTGGTGGCAATTCAACTGGTTTAAATCAGGTAGTTCTCTTCTTTACATAATTGCTGTAATGAAAATGCAAGTTGAAGTTATTGTCGAATTTTCTTTGGAACGTGAAAAATGATTTGCCATTAAGAATTGACCTAGAGAGTGAGCATAGATGAATTTCAAGGGCAGGAAGAGTTATTCCGTGTCCAGTGAGAACAATTAGGACCAAGAAACAGAAAGGAAAGTGAGCCAAGGGGTCATGTTATCATTTGGCTTGAGATTTTTTTTTTCCTTTTGTGAGTGGGGTGGGTATTTGGGTGCTTAAAAAGGCAACAAACATTTGGTTTTTGAAAATTATGCTTATAAATACTATTTCCACCTATGAGTTTCCTTGCTTTGCTATCTACTTTCTACATATGTTTTCAAAAACCAAGTCAAGGTTTGAAAACTAAAAAATGTAGTTTTCAAAAACTTGTTTTTGTTTTTGGAATTTGGCTAAGAATTCAAATGTGTCCTTAAGAAAGATGAACCCATTGTAGAGAAATTGAGAGAAAACAAACTTAATTTTCAAAAACTAAAAACCAAAAACCAAATGGTTATCAAACGGAGCCTTTAAAATTCTAATTCTAATAACTAAAGGCAAGTAGTGGAAATTGCAATCTTATTAAATTTCAAATTCTAATAATTCAAATAAAATAATAACAAAAATATATAAACCTTCAAGTTATTTATTCATTAATATTTTGTATTACTAAATGAGAAATAACATGCTCAAAGTAGAATATACATTGTGATTTACATTTTAAAAAAAAAAGAAAAACTAACTTTCATTGAGAAATATGAAAGAACACGAGTGCAAGACAAAAAGAGGAAAGTTAAGAGAGGAGCTAGAAAAAATAAAAGCTAACAAGCTAAAAAATTACAGGAAATGACTCTAGTTTGAAAGAACGAGATATTATGGATAATTGCTGAAGTTCTTAGAAACAGTTATCCAAAGGGGGCATTGGATGTAACTGTAATCAATATTGGGAAAAATACTCCTAATTTAGATTACAGAGTCTCACATATATATAGGTACACAAGAGAACTATAAACTAAAAGAATTTACAATTACAATAAAGGCGTGCTTTCAAACGAGCAACTGATCCGTCAGGGTTAACCTTTATTGCAAACACCCATTTACACCCAATTGATTTCTTTCCCGCCGAACGAGATACTAAATTCCAAATACCATTACCATCTAAAGCATTCATCTCTCTGATCATTGCATTACGCCAGCCAGAATGAGATAAAACTTCATGAACAGAATTAGAGATAGTGTTAGAATCAAGGGATGTAATAAAAGAATATGTGGGCTGTTATAATCAATATGTTATTACGTATAGTAATCCTTTATTGTAATTGTACATTCTTTTAGTTTAGGGTTCTCGTGTACCTACATATATGTGACTCTCTAATCTAAAATACATTGAGAATTCTTCGAATACTGATTACATGGTATCAGAGCACTAGGTGTTTTCCTGAGGTAATTAGGGTTTTGTTAACCCTTAGGGTTTGGAGTTTAGGACCATGTTTTGTTTTCATCTTTGGTTTGTGAATTTGCTTATGGTGTACACCTACCTCCGCCGCTACCTCCATTACGAGTTTGGCCATCTTTTGTCGTTATTTTTGTCATTGCCCAAAGAAAGCCCTGCCGCCGATCTGTCAGACTCCAAAATCCGACAGCCAAAGTAGTCGCTCGTGGGCCCACACGCCGTCGAAAGCCACCGCCCTTCATCCCACCCGCCAGCGCGTGAGGGTGCGTGAGAGCTCCGTTCCACCTTCCGTTGCCTGGGTTTGTCTCGGCTTGAGTTTTTTGAACATTCTGTGTTCTTGGATTCGACAATACCTGCTTTGTTTGTCTCGGGTTCTACTATTTGCATGTGGTTTGGTTGGTTTTCTTGCAATTCAGGTTTGGTTTTTGTTTCTCTTGGGGTTTATCTGCAGTTTGTGTGTAACTACTGGTTGAGATGAAACTTGTGGTAGTATCTAATATGGTTCCCCTATTGTCAAAGATCACAAAGTTAAATGGCTCCAATTATTATGATTGGAGTTAGATGATTCAGTTTTATCTACGAAGTATTGAGATGGATGATCATATTGATCAAGATCCACCAAAGGATGACACAAAGAAGCCTTGACTTCGTGATGACGCTCGATTGTACATTCAAATCAAGAATTAATTGAGAGTGAGGTAGTTGGCTTGGTAAATCATTGCGATTATGTGAAGGAACTACTCGAGTTTTTAGAATTTTTATACTTAGGAAAAGAGCAAGTCAATAGAATGTATGAAGTTTGCACGACATTCTTTCATGTAGAACAGAAAGAACAATCTGTTACAAATTACTTTATGCAAGTTAAGAAGACATGTGCAGAACTTAATACATTACTTCCATTTATTATGGATTTAAAGGTTCAACAAGCTTAGTGAAAGAAGATGGGTGTCATGAGTTTTCTGAATGGACTTTCGCCTAAATTTGGGATGGCTAAGTCACAAATTCTCTCTGCCTACGAGATCCCTTCTTTGGACGAGGCCTTTAGTAGAATCCTCCATATAGAAAATCCTCCATCTGTTACGTGTCAAGGGGAGAATGATTTATTTATTTATGAGATTGTACCTCTAGCATCCCTCCCTACTCTATCTTCTTCAGTATTTATCCATTCTCATCCACCCATTACTCAAGTTTACTTCAGATGACCACCACAACAACCATCAGGCACATGTCCTATACTAGAAGATTCTTCGACATCTGATCAAGGACCAAGTGATGAGCTTTCCATTGCCCTTTGTAAAGGTAAACACACGTGTACTTATCCTATTTCTTCATTTTGGTTCTTATCACCAGTTGTCATTGCCCAGGATAGTAGTAACATACAATCTCCTACGAATCTTGTCGCCGATTATCAAAACTAGGTCTCTAAGTATTGATGGTCATCCCTTTAGTAACCTTAGGTTCATTCTAACTAATTAGAGCATTGTTAGACTAAGAAATAAACAAATCAGATGGGGGATTTTCTATATGGAGGACTCTAGTAAAGATTTCGTCCAAAGAAGGGATCTCGGAGCTAGAGAGAATTTGTGACTATTTAGGCGAAAGTCCATTTAGAAAACTCATGACACCCATTTTCTCTTGCTGAACTTGTTGAACCTTTATATCCATACTAATTGGAAGTAATGTCTTAAGTTTTGTATACGTCTTCTTAACTTGCATAAAGTAATTTGTAATGCATTGTTCTTTCTGTTCCACATAAAAGAAGGTTGTGCAAACTTTATACATTCTATTGACTTGTTCTTTTCCTGAGTATAAAAATTCTAAAATCTCGAGCAGTTCCTTCACAGAATTGCAATGATTTACTAAGCCACCTACCTCACTCTCAATTGAATTCTTGATTTGAATGTACTTGAGCGTCATCACGAAGCCAAGCTTTCTTTGTGTCATCCTTTGGCGGATCCTGATCAATACGATCATCCATCTCAATGCGTTGTAGATAAAACTGAATCGTCTGACTCCAATCATAATAATTGGAATCATTTAATTTATACTTCGTGATCTTTGACAGAAGGGAAACTACATTAGAAACTACCACAAGTTTCATCTCAACCATTAGTTACACACAAACGGCAAATTAACCTCAAGAGAAACAAAAAATAGACCTGAACTGTAAGAAAACCAATCGAACCACACGTCTAAGAACACAACCCAAGACAAACTAAGTATGTTTTGTTGAATCCAAGCACATAGAACGGCCGAAAATCACCAACTGAGGTGGCAGAAGCTAAAACAGAGCCTTCACATGCCGGCGCGTGGAATGGAGGGCGACGGCTGCTTTGGCTGTTGGATTCTGGGGTTCTGCAAATCGAAAGTGGGCTTCCTCTTGGGCTGGGTGGTGACGAAAAATTTGACATAACTTGTAGTGGTGGTGGCAGTGGGTTTAAGTGCAAAGATGATAGCAAAGCTCACACAACCGAAAGTGGAAAACAAAAGGGTTCTAAAACCCAAAGGTTCCCAAAACCCTAATGGTCAACAAACCCTACTTGCCCTAGGAAAACACCTAGTGCACTGATACCTTGTAATCAATATTGGAAAAAAATACTCCCTTGTAATTTAGATTAGAGAGTCACATATATATAGGTACACAAGAGAACCCTAAACTAAAAGAATGTACAATTACAATAAATGATGACTATACATAATCAAAAATATATATATTATTACACTAACCACCCCAAAGAATTCTCCAACCTCTAAAAACCGCAAAGAAAACAGCATGCCAAAGGATCCTCGTATTCTGGAAGGGAGTATGAAGTAACACCTCTATCATATACCGACACTACTTGCTACAATCCATATGCTCTTTAAAAGCCTTCAAAAAAAAAAAAAAAAATCCCAAATTATCCTAAAAGAACAAAAGACCATCCCTGTATAAGGTCAATGGTGTAATAACTGGTGGCAGCCAATTGTTACAACTATTGTTGAAGGTAAATGCAACTGACCCTGAATGACTTACAACAAGTGATGGTGCGAACTGTTACAACTTCATACCATGCGCCGGTGCGTGAGGGTGCGTGAGAGCTTCATTCCACCTTCCGTTGCTTGGATTTGTCTTGGCTTGAGTTTTCTGGCCGCTCTATGTGCTTGGATTCGACAATACCTACTTCGTTTGTCCCGGGTTTTGCTATTTGCATGTGGTTCGGTTGGTTTTCTTGCAATTTAGGTCTAGTTTTTGTTTCTCTGGGGGTTTATTTGCAGTTTGTGTGCAATTAGTGGCTGAGATGAAACCTGTGGTAGTATCTAATATGGTTCCTCTATCGTCAAAGATCACAAAGCATAAGTTAAATGGCTCCAATTATTATGATTGGAGTCGAACGATTCAGTTTTATATACGAAGTATTGAGATGAACGATCATCTTGATCAGGACTCGCTAGAGGATGACACAAAGAAGGCTTGACTTCGTGATGACGTTCGATTGTACATTCAAATCCAGAATTCAATTGAGAGTGAGGTAGTTGACTTGGTAAATCATTGCGATTCTATGAAGGAATTGCTCTAGTTTTTAGAATTTTCATACTCAGGAAAAGAACAAGTCAATCGAATGTATGAAGTTTGCATGAACTTCTTTGATGCGGAACAAAAAGAACAATTGGTTACAAATTACTTTATGCAAGTTAAGAAGACGTGTGCAGAACATAATATATTACTTCCATTTAGTATGGATATAAGGTTCAACAAGCTCAACGAGAGAAGATGGGTATCATGAGTTTTCTGAATGGATTTTCACCTGAATTTGGGATGGCTAAGTCACAAATTCTCTCTAGCTTCGAGATCCCTTCTTTGGACGAAGTCTTAGTAGAGTCCTGCTTGTGGGATAATTGGAGTAAAAATAATATGTGAGTGCATGCAATGCAATATCATGCATTGAGTTTTATATAGATCATGTGTTCAACATGCATGAAATTGATTTACATCTTTTGTTCACCCTGCGTTGAGCCCGAGTGTAAACTCAATGCGAGCAAGTAGTACTTGGAAGTATTCCAAGGTCAAATCCTCAGACTTGATTTACACTTTTATTTTCAACTATAATTCGTGGATGCAGGGTAAAAAGATAAATAAAAAGATGAATGTGAAAGCATAGAAAATGAAAAATCAATGAAAAGTTTTGTTTCTTGTAAAAAAAAAAATCAATGACCCACAAATTGTGAATCCAAGAATCAAAGAAATGAAAAATAGCCCTCCAGTCGTGATCACTAGAAGAATGTCTTCACTCTCCTTAAGGCGAAAAGGACATGCATTTGAACTTCCTGTCTAGCTTTGACCTGAATATTTTTCCCCAACAAAATCAGCCTTCGAGTATTCTTCTAGGAAATAATACCCAACTCATTACCATTAGTTGTAGGAAGAGGTTCAATCTCATTTTGCTACGAAATTGAATCTTTTATCATTTCCCAAAAGACTACAGACCTCGTTTGTTGGTTCCAACGAGGACCACAATTCTTCCATCCATTCTTGATTTGAAGACTGAAATACATTTTCGACACCAACCTTGTTGATTGTACTTTTTCAATAGCCTACCGATATTAAATTCTCCCAAATGGGCTTTCAATGGATATTGCATCAAATCCACAATAGCATCGTCAAACCAGATGAGTTGCTTCATATGAAGAGAGATGTGAAAATGATGATTATCTTTCTTTTCTTTTCTGCCAACTTGAAAAAACCATTCAATAATATGATTGGATAAAGAAGATTTGTTTTCTACACAATAACTCCTTAAATCCATGATTCAAATAACTTAATAAACAAAGGAACTTGAATATTGATCTATGAATCTTCAAGAACAATCAGAAAACTAAAAACTAGAGATAAGAGAGAAGAGAGCATCCTATTGTCTATAATTTTTATTCAAGAAATCCCAATCAGCATGATGACGAGCTTTCTCAATATCAATCTTGGCCCCCTCCGAATTTTGAGATTTATAGCCGTCAATAGCTTCATTAGCATTTTTTTCTTATTTTTCTCTCCAGTGGAGTTTGTTTTTTGATCACTAGTCTCTTTTCATTAATCAATGAAAAGTTTCATGTCTTGTAAAAAAAAAAAAACCTCATTAGCAATCAAATCTCATCTAGGGTCTGTCACCCATCATTAATTATAGCTCCTTGGTACTGGGATATGATCATAATAGCCACCTGCCTCAACCTATCAGCTGTGGCACCTTGGATATGAACTTCTACAAGCTTATAATCAGCTGATATGTATAAAGTCTCTCATCTTGCACCCGTTTTCATAGAACAACTTCTCTCTTAAGTCATTTCCTTGGTTGCTAATAATTTGGATTTTGTAAAATTTTGGTACCAGGTTCTTTTGTCCTTTATAAACTGTGATTAATATATGTATGCATTA
This sequence comes from Trichosanthes truncata, assembly GCA_033996785.1. Classification (NCBI taxonomy): domain Eukaryota; kingdom Viridiplantae; phylum Streptophyta; class Magnoliopsida; order Cucurbitales; family Cucurbitaceae; genus Trichosanthes; species Trichosanthes truncata. The sequence continues at coordinate 33,576,337 of JAWPNB010000009.1, forward strand.
TTGTTGTATGGGAGTTCTGTGCGTATGTATGATTTGTTGAAATGGGATTTACAGAATGTGATTAATTTACATTTTTATTTTATTATCTAAAATTTAACTATGAGATAATTAACTGTAGTAAGTTAATTTATTTACAATAATTTCTTTAATAAATCAATATCCAGAAGTAATAAAAGCAACATACTGAACTACTGTTTTCTCTTCTCTACAGCGACTGCAGGACCTTCCTTTTCTCCTACGGAGGTTGCTTCGGGAACTCCTCAACCCACAGAGATCTCTTCCTCTTGTCATTAGAGCACGGATTTACATTGCAGTTAAGTGAATGACTCAACTTTCTCGACCTGAACTATTGCATGGGAATTATCACTTTAAGTTAAATTTATCCTGCTAAAGTATCCAGATGTGAATTATCATTTATATAGGGGTGTTTTGTGAGTTTATAAGTTTTTGTATTTTGTATTCCCCGCCTTCAGCATGGCCCTTTCTTTATTATTATTCTTTCATTTATCTTAATGAAAAATTGCTTTCCATAAGAAGTCTGAAAAATCAAGAGACGCAATTCTGGTTAATTGAATGTCTAGCAGTTGTACTTGTTCTTCCTCCTTTATAAATTATAACTGCTGTAATTTGTTTACAGATGCTACTAAGTGTAGTCTACGCTGTGAGTCCCATCGATTTCATACCAGAAGGTAATATATTTTCTTTCCCCAGATGCTCGTTCTTTTTGTTGGTTCAGTTTTTCAGTAGCTTGTCTAGCTTATAGCAAATATCAGCATTGTATTGTAATTATTGGTTTCCTTATGGGTTTGTTTTTCCTTTTGGCTTTAATGTTTATGTGCAGCATTACTAGGATTATTTGGACTGATGGATGATATCTTTATACTGCTTATATGCTTCCTTTATATTGCTGCTATATATCGATCGGTACTCTATAATCGCCATGGAGGAACTTGAATTGTCTTTGGAAGCTTTGCCACGAACTGTAAGAAATTAGAGTAGCCATTTTTTTGCTCTTAGCTTTATATAATTTTTCTTGAGGAAAACGTTTTGCCTTTCTTCGTTTCTGTCCTGCTTGCTTGTAAAGCCAAACTTTCTTTTTCTGGCCAAAAGTGGTGTTTCATTTTGTGTTTGGGAATGTGAAGCTTGAGAACCACACAAATTGTGTTTGGAAAATAGCCATTGCAGATGCTTGCGTGTGTTTGTCATCTATGAGTTTCAAGCCATAATTAAATGGGTAAATACACTGCGGATCCCTAGGATTTGAACTTAGTTTTTATTTGGTCTCTAAGTTTTGCAAAATTAACATTTGTGGTCCTTGAGATATGAATTTAGTTTTTATTTGGTATTTGAAGTTTCAAAAGTGACTTCTTTGGTCTCAATGTTTGAATTTAATTTTTAATTTGTCTCTAAAGTTTGATAGTTGATTCTAATTGGTTATTAAGTATAAAAATAAAAAAATAATAAAATTGAACTTATTTAAAAAATACATATAAATAAAGTCTAGTTAGAATATGTTAATATTACCATATATAATGTAATATAATATGTTAGCATGTAAAAATTTGCATCCCCCTTAGAAAATTTCTAGTCTGCCCATGTGTCTTTTATCTTTCAGTAAAATACACTTTTGACCCTAGGATTTGAACTTAGGTTTTATTTGGTCTCTTAATTTTTAAAACTAACACTTTTAATCATTAAGATTTGAATTTAATTTCTATTTGATCATTGAGGTTTCAAAAATGACATGTTTGGTCTATAAAGTTTGAATTTGATTTCAAATTGGTCTCTGATAATTGAAATGAGTTTATCTAAAGGATCCTTAAACAGAGTTAATCATTAGTTGACCTAATGGAGTAATGATATTACAGTTACCATATGCCAACTAGACTTTAGAAAATTGCTACAATTAACCCAAAAGACAAAAACTTTTATAAAAATGACTTGATTTTTTTGACTCTGTTTAACCTTTTCTCCATGCGAATTTACCAATCTGCCCGTCACTCATTAAATGTAAAATTTATTATATTTAGTTCCCACTTAAATTTTACCAACCAATAATATTTATTATTCTTCTCCATGGAAACTTCTCACTTTTTGATGCCTCTTTTCAACTCTGGAAAAAAAAAGTTCAAAATAGAGTTTAAGAATATTCTTCATAGCAATACCAAATAAAGTTTTGTGGGTCAAATCGGTTTGGTTGAACACTAATAGTAACAACAACGAAACAAGTTATTTCAACAATTTTCCAATGAGAAAAGCAAGGAAAGCAACTTTTGGAAGTGGTTTGGAGATTTTTTGTCACTGCTCTTAAAAATGTGGATGAATGTCAAGTCGATCGCATATCACCATTGATGGAGAAAGAAGATCATGTACCATGATCAAAATAGACCCAAGATCGTGGCCTTCAATAATGTGGTTGAGGTATCAATGTTTGCATTGGAATCGTGTACCAAGATCGCAGCCCTCGGTAACGCAATTGAGGTATTAATGATCGTGATGCGATTATGATCATCGCGTACCATGGTTTTGTACTAGATCACGTACCAAGATTCTAGATCTAGTACTAGATCTCGACCCTCTGCTCATCTCATAGAGTTTGATAATCATTAAACATGGGACTCAAAGTGCTTTTCACTCTCAACATTATCTCCCAATTGTAACACTTCAAAGAAATCGTCATCATCTTGATGAAACTAAATTGAACTACCCCAACTGCTTGTAAGGAACTCTGGCTAGAAATCCATTACTACAATATATTATTGCTCCTCCAAACCAATCAACAACAAACTTTAATGTCAAAACAATATGGTTTTTTCTATCCTTGTTGATGATATGAAAAACCCAAAATTTTCTTTTGCCTTGTTATCTGTTGCTTGAGCTCAAACCGTCATATTTCACGAGATTTCTTGCTCAAACAAATCAAATCTCATGTGCTTTTTGGGTATTTTTAAGCATATTGAGGGATTTGTATGGATTTGAATTGAATATACTAAAACCCAACTTCTGAATATTCCTATGCACACAATTTCTTTATATAGCTTTCTCTCTAATGCTAAAATCGATGAATTTGTATTGTCTAGTAGCTTTGGGCATCTGATATTTTGTTAATCCAATCTAAACCTTTAGATGTGGTGAAATCATGGTTTTTTTATTTCTCTTACATCTAATAATATAAAATTGTCAGTCACATTATACCAATATTCTAAAATAATTTCTCAAATAATCGAGGAGGATGAATGTCTTCTTATTCCACAAAAAAAAAAAAAGGAAAAAAAAAATCAAGATCGACATGGACAGTAGTATCCATAGAACGTATAAAATGCCTGAAGGACTACAAGCACGACACCCAAGAAAGCAGCAGGGAAGGAGATTATAGTCCAGGGATTCTGAAACTTGGTATCTTTGAGAATCGTCCATCATATTCTCCATGGCCTGTTACAATGCTCATTCACCATATTATACACATCAGTGTAGTCGTTGTGGCTCAACATGTCCAAAACATCAACTTTCGCCAGCTGATTGAAGGACTCCACCAAATCTTTGTCTAACAAATAACCCAGCCCCTTTGGAGTTTCTCAAATGCCATTGGATTTAGCAAGGCTGATTCGAGGTGAGAGTTCATTAGCATGAATGAGAGCTTCAACGCTCCTCGATTGGAGTAGAAACGTCCATTATAAGGTTACCAGTTGCATTGTTCTCGAAAAACAATACTTGGTTGCACCTTGTGTGCAGGAATCTCCTTGCTTCCAACTATTCAATTGTTGACAACAATGAAAGAGAAAACACAGTGAAGAGAGAGAAAGGTGGAAAATATTTTCTTTCTCTTTGTTGTCAACAATTGAATGGTGGGGGGCAAAGAGATTCCCTGCACCCTCGAGATGCGGCCACATATTATTCGTTCTAGAATTTGATTCTCGATTTGTAAAAGTGTGGCTGGCCTAAATGATGTAACCTTCACTTACTTGGCTGGTTTGAAATCGTTTTCATTTACCATTTGCAGAAAGCAATTCTACCATATACATATCCAAAAATGTGGGACTACTCTTTCCCTTGTTTGACTTCAAGGGGCATGTCCTCGCACTAACAAACAAGCAATTTCACCTTATGTGCATGCATGGGAATGGGAATGAAATAGTTAGAAGTAAAGGGAGATTGAATCTAAAAAGATTTTGAAATTGTTAAAATCAGTTTTTCCATCCCTCAATGGCACAAATTTGCCCTTCTTAAAATGTGAAAGAGAGAGAGTAGGGAGAGAGAAATAAGAGAGAAAAATGAGGGGGAAAGGTCGGTGACAGAATCTTGAGGGAGAGAGGAGAGTTGGCGACCGGAAGGGAAGAAGAATGGTGCAATCCCTTGCGTTGCGTGAAGACAAAGAACAAAGAAAGCAGGGAGAAAGAGGAGGAAGGAGATTAAAAATATAATTTTTTTTCCAAATCATCTTGCCACGTCAACCATCTAGTCAATTTTCTGTTTTAGTTTAACGTATCTAGTCCACAAAACTCAAGGACTAAAGGGTATGTTTTAAAGACACAGAGACTAAAATGACTTATCAATAAAAATTCAAAGGCCAAAAAGGTAATATTTCATAGAATTTTTTTTCTTAACATCAAATATAAAAGGAAATGAATAAATTTTCTTTAAAAAACTAATCACATAAAAATAAATTTTAATTCTTATAAAAAAATCTATATGTTATTTGAAGTTTGATTTTTAAATTTATAAATAGAAAATCATAGTTCTTAATCCTATCAAACAAAGTAATATATATAAATAAATTGATACTAATATATATCAAGCCCCTTCGAACACAGAATTGTGGATTCGTCACTGCTAGACCTAGAAACTAGAAAGTAGAGAAAGAGATTAAATTGCATGGCATGCCTCGTATTCTTTTTGGTTTGGGTTTGTCAAGGAATACAACTCGTCAAGAAGCATCATGGGCAACTGATATAATTCTCAAGCAACAACGTATCCCGCATGACATCCAGATCGATAAGATTCGACAAGTCCTTATCCTCCAACAAGAGATGCAACATGAAACAACCATCCAAAATCACGAGCTCCAAGAATTTGGCTAGTTCTTTTTTCCATTTATCCTCAAGCTCAATGTACGGTAGGTATATAACCTCGACCACGACCTCCTTCTCAGTGGCGGTTTTTGAACTTTAAGTCAGGGGGCTTAAATTCATATACATGAAGAAAATTTTGAACACATTGATATATAATCATCATTTTCTTGCATCCCTGCTTCCGAGAGTGAAGGCTGTGTTGAAAACGTAGTAGACACTCACAACACAACTCAAGAGACAAGAGAAGAAAATTGTTCTCTTACTCACACACAATTTTGGAGGAACAAGAACTTTTATTTTTGGTGAATAAATTCACTTCAATTTTCTTGATATCAAATGACAAATCCTACACATATTTATACTAGTAGGAAAGTACATCAAAAGATATCAATATTAAATACTAATACATGACTCTTCACAAATATATGAACATTCATCAATGTACTTAATGATTCATGTATCCAACTATTCATGTATATAATTAAATGTAATTCATGTATCCAACTATTCATGTATATAATTAAATATAATTCATGTATCCAACTATTCATGTATTTGAAAATGTCTAGATTAATCTTAACAGACTGTCCCCACAAACCAACACAAGTTCTTTCAGACTCACATGCTTTCTAGAAAAATTTCCAAGAGGTCATCCAACATAGGATTGCTCCAAGCTAAACACGTTTAATTTTGGAGTTCCTACGATTAGGCCACCAAAAAGGATGATGCATCATGTTGGTATAGGTAGTAACTATCAATTCTTTTAAGCATTTCTTAACCATACTTACATATCCTCAAGACCCCTTTCATTTGGATATGGTCACGGTTCATTCATGTACTCCTCATGAACTCAGACATTATATTAAGAAAAAAAATCTAATTTAAATAGGAAATAGGAATAAAAATTATAGTATTATGTATTTGTTATAATCTCATATTTTTAGATAGTTAGAGTTTTCTTTTTTTTCATAAAATAGGACAAACAATCTAAAATTCTAAATTAATTTTTTGAAATTATTTGATAAAAACAATCAATTATTTAATAAAATATAATTTAAAAAAATCAATTATTTTCGTTGAAATACCTGATAACAATAAATAGAATAAAAAATGTCAAGTTGGGAAGGCTCGGGTGTTGTGTCACATTTTTACGGCCAAATAAAATTTTGCAAATTGAACTTCAAAAGACTTTGAACTCAAGCTGGTCAGGGGCCTTGAGCATACATGCCACTCGGACAAAATACGATTTTGGTATACTGTATGAAATATTTAATACTAATATATAATATTCTAAAGTTGAGGGGGGCTCGTTCCCCTTTAGGCCTACTCTAGATTATTGGAAATAATAATTCGCTGTGTATAAAAACTGAGTAACACTAGCAAATTTGATTACAACTTAACTGACAACAAACAATTACAGTGTAAACAATAATACAGACACTGTATGTAATAACAATTTCAAAACCCAAGAATAAAATATAATAAGTAGTCGATGCACGCTTACAAAGCGTTGTCCTGAAGACAATTATTCGCTCTGCACGGGTTGCAAGCAGGCTACAACGATCGTTCTCAGCAGGATACAACGACTAACTCCGATAGAACAGCAACCTTGAACTACTTGGATCTAGCAGAACTCTTAAATACTTGCTCTCAACTTGACTCAAGATTAAAGAGAAGAAAGAGAGGAGAGAAGAATTCTTCAATTGGAATGAGATACTCCAAAATGGAATGAGAAACTCAAAAATGGAATGAGATGCTTCAAATGAAGAAACAAGTTACTATTTATAGGCTAGCAACTTAGTAACTCTCCAGAAATAAAATTAATATAAATAAAATGAAACATACATAAAAAGTAACTCAATTGTGTAGTTACTTGTAAAGATTTAAACATAACTCACAAATTTAACTTTTTAAGTTAAATTTGTAAAAGAAACATCAACACATTTTGATGTTTCAAACCATTTTGAAACCTTTGAATTTCAAGTCAAGTAACAACAACATAAATGAAACATCAATTCATTTTTTGATGTTTCAAACCAACACTTTCTTTCACAATTTACTATAAAATCCAACATAGATATGTCGCTACTCTTGCTTATGGAATAGCAATGACTGCTTCTCTACCATTGTTTACAAAATGTTATGTAGCTACTCTTAAATAAACTTATGAATATATGTATGTGTACGTACGTACATACATACAAATATATAGGCACATCAACATTTGGTTTTTGCTTGCTTGACAGCCAATTCTCCTGACAAAGTATTTCAATAACAACCTGCAACACCAAATTCAGATAATTTAGTGCTTTCGTAGCTCCCAATTACTTAAATAAAACAATTAAAATTCTCCAAAAAAGTTATTCAAATAAAACAGTGGATTTAGGAGATTTAAGCATTAAAACACCAACATGCTACTCAACTGAAGGAAATTTTAGGCATAAAAGACTAGCTAATAACTCTCTTTTGGAGAGTTATCACTTACCAAATTATATTTGGGAAAGTGTGTCATTTGCCACTTGAGTTGGAGTACAAAGCATTTTGGGCAGTGAAGAAGCTAAACTTCAACATTGACCAAGCGGGAATTGCAGTTAAACGAACTTGAAGAACTTAGGCACTTTTCTTCGAGGATGAAGGAACTGATGAACAAATTGGTGAACAATGAAGCCAAATCCATGAAGGTCAATGAGGCAAGCCCTAGCCTCCAAGCATCGAATCCTCTTAAACCCACTCAATAATCAGTAAAGAAGCCCACATCATCTATCTCCATTGAAGGAGTTTCGAGCAAGACAAGGCCAATACCTTCGAGTTCTTTGAATTGAATGCAAACATCTTTGAGCAAGAAGCTGATTAAAAGACGATCCAAAGAATGGCACGGTGAAATTCGAGCCATAAGAACTCAAAGAAGGGAAGCTTTAGCTCGAGCCGCTAAGGAGAGATAGAGTTCAAGGGATGAAAGTACCTAAAGCCTGTGGGAGAATCTTCGAAGCCATGGAAATCAGTTCACAGCTCAAAAAGGCAACAATCATTTACCAAGAAGGTAAGTGAATTTAATCTCGTTTCTCTTAACAAGCCAAGAGGAGAATGATGTGTGTACGAATCGAGAAAGAAGTCTAAGCAAGCACCTCAAGCCCATGCATTGACTATTTAGAGTTCAAGAGTAAGACAAGCTGACAAAGAAGCCTCGACAAATAAGGGAAAGGGCCAAGGAGATGAACCAAGAATGCTTGAACCCTTGTAACAATCTATGTCCCAAAGAGTTTGGGATGATTTGATTCAAGCAGCAGTAGCCCAAGCTAGGGGAATGACATTCGGGTATTACACCGAGCAAGAAGTCTTAGAAGATCTGAGGGCTTAAGATGAAAAATAGTTAGCTTTTCAACGAGCCATGGAAGAAGAGAGACATAGAATGAAGGCAGAAACTGAAGCTAAGCGGCAAGCATGAAAAGAGATTAGAGAACAAGAGGAAGAGAAAAGAAATATAAGAATGGAAGAATTGAGAGAGAAGTTAAAGAATAACAAAGAAAAATAAAAGAAAGTCAAAGAAAATAAGAATAAGAAAAGAGGAGGCAAGGGGAATATGAGAGAAGAAGACAGAAGATAGAAGATTTCTTATCCCAGTTTGCCCCCACAACATTGGCGCAAACTAAGGAAATGGAAGAGGAAGAAACATCGATCAAAGAGACAAAACCAGAGGCCTCTAGGAGGCTGAGTGAGCAGCTAGATGAGGCCACTCCACCATCATCAACCTCAAAATAACCGACCAACACTAGAAGAGTGACAATATTCAGGTCTGCGGCCGCAGACCAATCGCAAACTAAGGAAGCCATAATTGAACTAGTTATTGAACAGTAGGGTGAGATCCCACTGGAGCCCCTATTTGAGTATGATACAAGGGGAATGACACCTGAGTGCACCTTTTCATCCTGAGGAAGAGGTTGAAGTTGAGCAAGATGATAAATAAGAAGAGGAATAAGTCGTCGAGTCTGGTGATTTGGTAATGGAGCTAGACGAGGACCAAGTTCCAATCTCATTAGTTTTAAAAAAGAGACAAATAGAAGAGCATGCTGGGAGAAAGACAAAAAAAAAAGAACGACCCTATCTTTTCCAAAAGGTCGAGAACAAGGTTCACATAAGCCTCTTTGATTCAAGCTCCTACGACCTCCTCATTGCAAAGGAATCCATTCGTCGAAGCTTTTCAAGAGGTTAATATCAAGGCAAGGATAGAAATAATAAAGAGTAGAGACTTGTTGAATGAGATTCTTAGAGATAGCTGGATCACTTCCTGAGTTCATCACCAAGGTGATTACCAACTACAAATGACGAACTTTGTGCTCATCCATTTGCAGCTACCATCAATTTAGTTCAAGAATTTTATGCTAGAATGGGGAGTGAGGAAGTTAGGTGGCCATGGTGAGAAACAAGATGGTGAGCTTCTTGGCTTTAGATATCAATAGAATCTATAAGCTAAGCTCAACCATCAATGCTAGAGAGAATGAAATTATCAAGAGCTCAACAAAAAAACAATTGCAGGAGGCTTTGAGGATTGTGGCACACAAAGGAACTAAATGGAAATTGTCTACAATAGGAGTCGGGACCTTGGTGCCCCAACGACATAAAGGATGAGCCGGCTATGTGGCTCTACTTCATTAAGAACCGAATCATCCCGACCACTCATGATTCTACCATCTCATAGGAGAGGGCGATGCTTTTGTTCTACATTTACAAGGGCTATGACCTCAATATGGGAAACATCATTCGAGAAGAAATGGTATTGTGTACGAGGAAAACAATGAAGAAATTGTTCTTTAGATCCTTGATCACACAACTTTGCCACAAAGCAAAGGTAAATAGTAGAAAGGAGAAGAAGTCAGTTTGACCAAGCATGCCCTTGATGCACAATTAGTTAGGAAGCTGAAGCTGTTGAATGCTCAGAAAAGAAAGTAGGTCTCAACTCCTTAGAAGATCCCTTCTCCTGCTTATGTAGCCGCATCTCCGTCGCAACCTTCAACATCTACTGCCCCTTCTTCGAATGTAAGTAGTTTTATTCTTGGGCAATTGGAGCACTTGAACGAATGACTCAAGGCCTACTAGATCCATGCTCAAGAGCGATATGAGGCAATTAAGGAGTTCTTTCTCATTGTGACTTCAAACGTGGCCACCACTATCCCTAACTTTCCAAAAACCCTTATTGAGAAACTCCAGAGTTCCGATGATGAAGAGACTTCATCTAATTATTAGGGGAGTCCCTTTCTTTTTCTACTCACTTATCTTAACTTTAGTTTGTGAATAAAATGATAGGTTTAGTTTTAGTTGTTGATATTTTGTTAGTTAGGTTGAAGTTTGAATTTTCTTTTCATGAATAGGCTAGAATTTATGCACTCTTAATCCCGTTTACATAACTCTTTTGATTTTGAGCATGTTTTTCTGGTGTATTACTTTGAAAAACCTTGATAATGTGTTGGGATTTATGCCCTAAAGCCTCGTAATTAATTAATTATTTAATAATTAATAATAATTTTGATTATTTTATTTGCAATATAATATTATCCATTATATGAAAAATTCAAGGTTATTAGTGTAATCTTGAACAGTATGTGGTTGACATACATGAGGATCGTGTTCAAGAAATAACCTAAAGAGTCATAGTATATAGATAAGGTTGGGTGCCTTATCCTAGTAACACTATTGATACGGCCCACTTTGTAATAGTTACAAATGATTTGATCCAAATCATTCATGTGGAGACATGTGAGTGGGGGTATCTTATACAATGAGTTTGTATAAGACTGGACCACGAAATATTTAATCTCTCCTTATAAATCCGTTAATTGAGAAGATTAATATTTTATCAGGATGATCATATGCGACTCGATCTTAATCCTGAGTGAGTTATGAACTCTTGGCTGTGAGGGCTTGTCCTTTGATTTGCCTGGGTGAGAGTGGCTTTTATAGCCAATTCAATATGCCTATCATTTTGGGACTTGACCAAATAGAGAGCTAGGAACATAATCTCACAAGATGGAATTCACTCCTTCCCGTATAGGGTAAGTAGATGAGTAGTTCCCTTAAGTGCTGATTTCGAGACTTGAACAATGGGGCCCCACCCTCTCATTGGCCTGAGAGGGACTTAGTTTATAATTAGATTATAAACATATTGTTCATTAGAGAATCAGTGGTACTTAAGGTGCAAGATGTAATTATAGGGGTAAAACGGACTTTTGACCCAACTCGTGAAGGATCGACTTGCATGTAATGATTATATCTATGGACACAACTTGTCCTACAGTGCATAAGAGTGCAACTCTAGGTCTATAGTGGAGTGACCTATAGTTAATAAATGAAAATTAATTAATTAAAGAGTTTAATTAATTAATTTTGTATCATTGGAGCTTATAATCTGTAGGTCCATAAGGTCCCCTTGCTAGCTCATAGTAACACTAAAAGATCAATTTAGTTGGAAGAAAATTTTGAAATGTTCAAATTAATATTTAATTTGAAGTGTTCAAATTAATATTTAATATATTATATATATTAAATATAAAAGAGGAAAATATATTTATTATATTTGATACATTAAATATTAAAATAATTAATGTATATTAGTTACATTAAATAAAAGATATTTATTAAATTTGAATTGGATTCAAATTAGGAAATAAATGTCGTAGGAGAATTTTAAACGGTTTGAATAAGATTCAAATTGGTTAGATAAATATATTTTAATATATTAGATATTAAAATATATTATTTAATTATTTTCCCTAGACCACTATAAATAGGACCCTAGGGGTGAGCCATTGGGTATTCTACATAGCACACATCTCCTCAATAGAGAGAATTAGAGAATTCTCTCAAGACCTCTTCCTCTCCAATCCCTTGTGAATTTTCTTTCAAGAGGCTCCCATAAGCCTTGGTCCTGTGTTCGAGTCATAGCTAGGAAGACTTTGTGGAAGAGATAAAGACCTGCCAGAAATATCTCCATGATAATCCTAAGGTATGTTTGCTTAACCTTAGTTTTGTGTTTAATTCTAAATAAATCAAAGACGATTCATATGCTTCCGCTGTAGGTTTAATTCGATTATTCTTTTCATAATGATCATTAGTATCTCTACTCAAAGTGTCAAACCATCATAGCTTCTTAGTTTTTGAAATTATGAATTTTTAGTCATTCCTTTTTCTTCGCAAAACTTTTCAAGTCTCAGCTTCCTTATGTTTAACCCATTTAACATGTTTAGGAGAGTTTACTTTGTAAGTTTTGAAAAAGCCCAAGTCTACATCAAATTCATTATTTTTGTAAAATCTCAAAGTAGATAATGAGGACATTGCCTTCCCTTGGGAGGGGAGGTGAATATATCATGTAATGTTTGCTACTAGGCTATATATGAAAAAAAAAAAAAAAAGAATAAGGAGATACTCCTCCTTCTTGAGTTGACTGAGTAACCATGGGCTAGGGGTATTTGTGGTTTGGTTTGGTCCGATTTTGGGTAGAACCGTAGACCGAATCGAATAGGTCGGTTTTGAGTATTGCTAAACCGACCAAAACCGAAGGTGCTTCTATTTAGATTTTTGAACCGAACTGCCCTTGTTCGGTTCGGTTCAGTTATAACTAGATTTTGTTTTTTTAACCCAACCTTTTTTCCACCTAAAATTTTCAGCTCAACCAACATTGTCCAACCCAATCTTTATTCATCCATACATAATCTAATTTAAATTTCTTTAAAATCCAAACATAACCAAAGATTAAAATTTTCAAATTTAAAATATCAACTTGAAATTAAATACAATTTCATTCACATTTCAAATACAATCTAAAATGAAATTAAAATAAACAAAGTTCCCATCAAAGTTTCAAAATTTAAATATTAGAAACCATCCTACAAATTAAATACAAGTCCATCCAAAGTTCAAATACAACATAGGATGAAATTAAAGTACACAAACTATAAAGTCCCCAATAAAGTTTGAAGTTCACACATAATACAATTTTGAATTACAAATGAAGTAAGCATAACTTTCCTCCAACTCTATTATTCAATCACCTAAAGTAGTAATTGTGGATGCTTCATCTCCACTAATCATTTCTACAATAACAAAAAAAAAAAGGAGACACATATAACAAATTAATTTATAAAATATAAATAATGTGATATTAAAAAATATGCTTAATTACATTACAATAAAAAACAATTACCTGACTCAATCTTTTCAAGATGATCTGTTGTTGTCTCAGTTATCTCAAGCCTATGTGCAATTGGTGTAGAACATATCTAATTTTGTGTACAAACAGGAGCTTGAACTGTTCTTGGAGACAATGTACTACGATCTGAATCTAATACTCAACCTCCTGTGCTAAAAGTCAACTCTGAAACCAGTGTTGAGATAGAAATGGAAAATACATTCTTAACTATTTTTGCAAGAATCTTATACTTTGCAGAATTTACCCTCCACCGTCCTAAGATATATACCTATCAAACTCGGTCTTACTCTCTTTGTTATCTTTTTTATTCAAGTGTTGAGCAAATTTATAATAGTTATGACAAGCTCGAGATTCACCAACACTATGAGCTTTATTTTGTCTCTTCTAATTCCACCAATTGAATACTCTTGTTTTTTTGCTCTCTTCTCATCATCATCCATAACATTCTTATACTCATCATATATTTGTCTAAGAAAATCTTCAACTTTCTTCCCAATTTCATTTGCAATCTTTTCATCATATAAATCTGTAAGATAAACACCACAAATTCAAGCTTATAACGAGGGTCTAACACAACAGCAACATACAAGAGAAAATTTGTTCTATCATTATCTTTCCAATATTTGTTAGACTTGGCTTCCATCCTTTTTTCCATGACACTGAAGAAAGGATTCCCACACGTTGAATAATCTTGGATTTGTTGTTGAATTAAACAAACTTCATAAAAATATAGATTTGATGTTACAAATAATGAAGCAAAAACTCGCAAAGTAACATCATGAGAATTTCAAAAACTTGGTAAAAGCGCGTGCATTATCCCAATCTTCACTCAAAGAAACACCCCTCTTATTCTCTTTTCCCATTAACTCTAAAGTATATTGTGCATCCTCCATTTCTAACCTTTCAAAAGCTTTTTGAAATTTCTCAGCAACATCTAACATGATATATGTGGAATTCCATCTAGTAGGAATATCCAAACAAAGTGAATTCTTACTAGCTAATTTCTCATCTTTCACACAATTCTTAAAAGCAGCTAGTCGAGATGGTGAATATCTTACATATCGATTTGTATTCCTAATATTAATAATTGAATCATGGAGTTCTTTAAGAGCATCACCCCGCAATAAGATTAAGAATATAAGTACAACATCTTACATGCAAATACTCCCCATCCAAAATAGTCCCATTCTATTTTGTATATTATAAATTCTATTTGAATATTCTAATTAGATGCCCATAACCCCCATAGGTTACAATCCCTCCATTAACCCCCCTCCCTCCAATTATTCCCATGAGTTATAACTTTTGAATTATGTAGATATTGTAACCTACACTCTTGTAAATCCTATAAATAGTGGATGTATGGAGTCTTTGAAAGATACAATTCAATAGAGAATCATTTTAGTCTCTACTTTCTTCTCATCTCTCCATTTGCTCTCTAATTGTTTTTCCTTGTTTTTGTTGTTCTTATTGTTTTTATTTTACAATACGTTATCAACACGAGTCTCTACCACTTTTTCTTTGCTAAAGGTAGGTTTCATTTTTGTTTTGTGATTTGTGTTATGAACGTTCCATATAAACAATGTATATGTATTGAATACCTCATATATATTTTTTAACGTTAATAATCTATTCTTTTATGCACATTGACATGTTATTCTTATACTTTTCATGTTATGCTCAAAAATCAATTATTTGTTTATCATAATTCTATGATTAAATTTATCTTATTGTTTATGATTCAACATTCGAATTTATCTCAATGTTCATGAATCATCTCAATTGTTCATGATTCATCTTATTTTACATGTTAAGTTTAATATTTGTGGCAATTCATAGAATTCAAATGCCTTCATCTTTTTACCTAATTATTTGACATATTCCAATTTTTTTACCTAATTATTCATGTTAGGGACAACGACCCTCGACATATCTTTACATTGGTACGATATTGTCCACTTTGGGCATAAGCCCCCATGGCTTTGTTTTTTGTTTCACCCAAAATGCCTCATACCAATGGAGATAGTGTCCCTTACTTATAAACCTATGATCTTCCTCTTGTGTAACAAATGTGGGACATTGGTTGCACTCCCAACAATCCTCCCCTCGAACAAAGTACTAACCGAGCCTCCTCTCAAATAGTCATCTATCCGTCTAGCTCTTATCCTAGCCAATTCCTTTATCGGAGCACACGGGCAATTCAATAGAGCCCAACCAACGAATCTCCACCATGACTATGCGTTCAAGGCTCGCCTCCTTTGTTTGACACTCGAGGATTCTACCACATTGTTAAGTTAGGGGCATGACTCTATTACCACAAGTTCAATATCATACCAATGTGAAGATCTGTCGAGGGTCATTGTCCCTAACAAGTGGTAACAGAGCCATGCCCCTAACTTAACAATGTGGTAGAATTCTCGAGTGTCAAACAAAGGAGGCGAGCCCTAAAAGCATAGTCATGGTGGAGATCCGTTGGTTGAGCTCTATCGAATTTCCTGTGTGCTCCGGTAAAGGAGTTGGCCAGGATAAGAGCTAGACGGATATATGACTATTTGAGAGGAGGCTTGATTGGTACTTTGTTCTAGGGGAGGATTGTTGGGAGTGCGACCAAAGTCCCACATTTGTTAGACAGGGGAAGATCATGGGTTTATAAGTAAGGAACACTATCTCCATTGGTATGAGGCATTTTTGGTGAAACCAAAAACAAAGCCATGAGGGCTTATGCCCAAAGTGGACAATATTATACCAATGTGGAGATATGTCGAGGGTCGTTGTCTCTCTCAATTGGTATCAGAGCCATGGCAAAAACCTAGCTGTGTGCAGGAGAAATCCTCAAAGTGGAACGAAGATTAGTGAGCCTCAGTCGTGCTCTATCTAGGTGTTATACCACTCGCTTGGGTAAGAGAAAGTATCATGCTCTATCAGGGTGTTCTCCTTCTCGCCTTGATAAGAGCAAGTGTGATCCGTGTTTGTGTGCTCTATTTGGATGTTGCCTCAAGATGAACCGATTGTACCTCGAGATGAAGAGCAAGCTCTCACAGTGGGGAGTGGACTAATTTGTTCGAGGGAAGGCTCAAGTGTGGTACTTTGTTCGAGGGGAAGATTGTTAGGAGTGCTAACAAAGTCCCACATTGGCTAGGAAAGAAAGAGATCCATGGTCTATAAGTGAGGACAATTATCTTCATTGGTATGAGGCCTTTTGAGAGAACCAAAAGCAAAGTAATGAGGGCTTATACCCAAAGTGGACAATATCATACCATTGTGGAGATATGTGGGATGTCGTTGTCATTATCAATTCAATTTTTGTTTATGAGTATATTGAATTTAAATTGTTTACTTATCTGTAATGTTTAAATCATAGTATTGCAATTTGTTTAAATTATCAATTTGTGGAGAAAATGCATGTCTAAATTCTCATTACTTGACATCTAACAAATTGGGTATATGTTTGCTATGCATGGATGTATAAAAATACTCTATACATAACCTAATTTTACATTACACGTGTCTTTTAAAATTTCTTTTACTATTGGATATATTGATTTTGTTGATTTTTATGTTATGTACATTGTTCACACTTTTTTAAGCATCATATATGTACATTGTTAACATATGTAGATTACATATTTGATATTTTTTTTTTTATATATTCCATGTAAATAAATCATGTCATATATATTAGATATATGCTTTAAAAACACAATGCAACATGTTAATTACCTACAATTTTTAGAATGCGTGTTTGGTATATATTTATAAAGTTATATTATCAAAGTTATAATATCAATATATCTATTTGCGATAGTTTTAACATGACAAATCTTACAAAATTATAGTTTGAAACTCTTGATATCAATGACCAAAATTATTTGTCATGAATACTTGATGCTAATGTTTATTTGGATGTAATATTATATATTGGAATTATTTTCATGTGAATGAATTGTATCCTTTGGCAAAGTTTGAAAGATATGTATAGTAGTCCATTATTCTTTCTAAAGTTAATTTTGATTAGATGCACTTGAAGTTCCATAAATCGATAAAGGCTCATTTTAATTAAACGCACCTGATGTTGCATGATATTAAATTAAGAATTACTCACTTTGATTCTATGCACCTGTAGTTGCACAATTGTAAATCAATAAGTGATTCTAAACTAATGAGCATTTTTTTTAGACAAAGATACGAATTTCATTAATCAAATCGATACCCAATGGGTTACATAAAATGGATCTACACTTAATACCAAAAGTTGGATCCAATTTGAAAAATTATGAATCCACAAAGTTTGATTACCCAACACACCTGAACGAGCCAAACCATGTGCAAGAGTATTTTGTAGGCGGGCACATGAGAGTATTGAACATAGGTCAAATCAAACCATATATTTCGAATATCCTGAACGACAATTAGAACTTCAGACATAACCTTGCAATGACCATTTAGCATTGAGATCATAAAAAGGGAATCAGATAAGAGATGACATTTCTGAAACCCCATTTGACTTGCCAACCAAATTCCATCCTTAATGGTACAAGCCTCAACACATAGAGGTGATGTAAATGAATGCAAATAATTTTCCATTGCCACCATCAGAACTCCATCAGAGCTTCGAATAGCTACTCCTACTTCTACTCCTATTGCATTATTTTGTTCATCCATCACATGCAACATCGACGAAAATCTGAACCCATTCATTTGGAACAGAATGATTGGATTGTGAACTCACCCCACCAACCATTTTATTCACACTAATATTTGCTTGCCTAAATTTTTAGAGATAATCCAGTATCCATCTACACCTGTCCTTAATACTCATAATTGCTTTATTATGAACAACATTATTTCTATCATTCCAAATTGTCTATGCCCCCGCTCCCAAATCCCACAATCTTTTGCTCAGATTGCTAAAAGGATAGGAGAATTAGGATCTTTGCAGAATACAACTGTTTTGCGAATAGATAGCTTAGAGAGATTTTTACTTCTTCTCTTTTGCTAGATTATCCGCTTCTGCCTATTGAATACAAAGTGGAAGTCTTTTATAGACCCCGGACTCCAAACGTAATTGAAATGCATAATAATAAAAGATAAAGATGAACTGACAAGACAAGCCCTGACTGGTTACATCTTCTTTATGGAAAGCATAAATAATTACAAAAGACAAAGGTGGTAAGTACCTTTGTCTAAAAGGAAACAAAACGTGGAAAAAGAAATAAAATCCTAAAAGCCTAAAAATAAAAGTCAAAAAGCCTATAAGTATTTATTACAAGTTTGAAAAATAAAAAGTAAAGTTGAAAATTGAAAAGAAAGGTTGAAAATAAGAGGGTGTTGTCAGATGGTGGAGAAGGTGGATGAGAAGATGGATGTGGAGAAATTGACTAAAGGCTATACATAGGTAATAATTACAAAAGAAAATTGAAGAAAAAAGAAAAAGCAAAAGCATGATAAGACACCCAACCTTATCCATATACTATGACCCTTTAAATTATTTCTTGAACATGATCATCCCACATGTCAACCACATACTGTTCAATATTACACTAATAACCTTAGATTTTTCATATAATGGATAATATGATATTGTAAATAAAATAATCAAAATTATTATTAATTATTAATTACGAGCCTTCAGGGCTTAAATCCCAACAATATAAATTCCTTGTATAAGATACCCCCACTCACATGTCTCCACATGAACGATTTGGATCAAATCATTTGTAACTATTACAAACTAGGCCATATCCATATTGTTGCCAAGATAAGGCACCCAACCTTATCTGTAACAATCGAAGAAAAAAAAAAAGAAATTTTATTTTATTTATTTTATTGGTTTTTTTTTAAAACTTTTTGAATTAGGATTTTATCCTTTTTTTTTAAATAAGGAGATAAATCTTTACTTTCTTTTTTTTCTTTTTCTTTTTTTTTTTTTAAAAAAAGAGAAGATAATCTTTTAAGGGTTTTGATTAGAGTTATTTTAAAAATGATCTCTTAAGCCCTAACCTTTTTGACAAAACCTTTTGATGGCAAAAAAGAAAGAAAAAGAAGACATTTTGTAGTTTATTCTCTAAAGAAAAAGCAGTAAGTTTTCTTCCCTTTCATTTTCAAGTTTGTTTTCTTTCTTGGTTGTTTAGAATGAAAATTTGGGGTTTTGTTTTCATTCTTGATTGTTTAGAATGAAAAGATTCTTAAAATCTTTTGCCCTAAAAAGTTTTTTATGTTTTTTTTTTGTTTGCTTAATTTTTATCAAAGTTTTTCATCTTATGACTTTTGGATTAAATTGAAGGTTTTGATAAAGAAAAAATTTTCAGAATTTTGCAGCTTTTATTTTTCCCTGACTTTGTGAATGTTTTTAGTGTTTTTTGGGTTCTTTTAGCACAAGAAAGTTTACCAAATATTTATTTTTGAAGTGTAATTTATACCTTTGATTTCTACAAGAAAAGAGTATGTTTTAAAGGTTTTTACAGCAGTTTTATCCAGATTTTTCAGATCCGATTTTGATGTTAAAAAGTGGCAAATCTTGATTCTTTTAAAATCTTGAAGAATCATTTTTTTTTTTATGAAAATAAAATTTTCTGGGTTATTTGTCTATAATGTATGATAGTTTTGAAGGTTTTAAAAGTTGTAGGAATGAAAATTTGTTTGGTATTTTATTTCGTATTAAAAAGTATTAATCTTACCGATTTTAATACGTTCTTAATTGGGTTTTAAAGTGTTTTTAACCTAGTTTTTTTCAGTGCTGTTTTTTTTGTCCAAGAACCCTATTTTCCCTAACTTTTTATGCAGAAAATTGTTTTGAATAGGAAAAATTGGATAGATAAGATTGTCTATATTTTAGATAAGCTTTTGGACCTTTAAGATAGAATTTTGGTTTTTGATTAGTGTAGTATTGGATATGTTTGGACTTCTAGGAAAAGTTGATGATTGTCCAAGACAGTGGACAAGATTTGGAATTGAGATTAAGAATTGTAGGATTATCGATCGAGGTAAGTAGTTTCCACATCCCTTCCAAAATAGCAATTTTGGTACAATTATTTTTTTAATATTGTTTATTTGACAAATGTTTGAAAGAATGTCTTGTATGATTTGAAATTGGTCGAAATTGTTTTATATGCTTTAAAGTGTTTTTCTATTTGAAAGTATTTTTTCCATTTTGGATAATTTGAAATAAATGTATTTTGATTGATTTCAAAGTGAAAGTAAGTTTGTTTTGGTTTTGAGTTTGAATGGTTGATTTGATGAATCTTTATTGAAATTATTATTTGAAACTACATGTTTTGTTTCAAATGTTTACAAAAGAATTTTTGATCGATTTGATAAGGGCTATTTGGATATGCCAATTTTCTGTTTTGGGAATACTTTGCTTATTTGTGGTAGTAGCCTAAATTGGAATTGATGGAATTGTTCTGGCTTATTTGTGAGAAGACACATTTGTGGGAAGACACATTTGTGGTTTGGAATTCTTTTGGAATGAAGATTCATGTGTGTGTTATTCACTCACGTAGCCTTACGCTTAAGTAATTATATTGATTGTTCTGGTCCATTTTATCGACATCTCTGACTGATTGAAGCTTATTTGTGGGAAGACACAGTTTGTGGTTTGGCATTCTTTCGGAATGAAGATTCATGTGTGTGTTTCACTCACATGGCCTCACACTTAAGTAATTGAATTGAATGTTCTGGTTGATTTTTATCGACAACTTTGATTGAATGTTTTGATTGATTGATTGGTGTTACTGATCGGTGCTTATCGCTACACGCAAGTGCACGTGATCGAAGTAATAAAAATTGGAGTATTCTAGAGTATCGTACCCAAGGGAACGGATTTTAACAAAATCTACTGAGACGACACAAAATATGTTTGCAAATTGCAATTGTGGTAACCGAGGGTGTAAAAATGCTTGGGAGGTGGTTTTTGCTAAAGAAAATAAGTTAAAAGTTAATAATTAAAAAGAATGGGATCCAAGTTGCTTATGCCCCTTTGGAAAGAAATGCTACTTAAAATGCAATTGCAATCATAGTTAACACAAGAGAACTAAGTAAACCGAATTCAACTCCTATTCAATTTTGTTTCAAAATCTTTAGGAGGCTAAGTGATTAAACCTATATTTCTATGGCTAATCTAACTTAGATAATTTTGCCCACAATTCTAGCAGTTTTGGAGTCTCGCCCTATGTCTAGGGTCGATGTTCAGGACTTATGTCTAAGCCTTTTCCTCCATTGCTTTTGTGACATCGGCTTTCCCTTAACTCTTTCGATATTAAGTTCAAGCTTGACAAGCAATCACTAGTTGGCCGGCTAGGTTTACCCGCATTATTTCAACAAAAACAAACAAAGCCTTAAGTATTAACTAGATTGAATATGCTTTAAGCTTTACATCTTTCCTCTAGGGCATTCACTAACTTGAATCCCTAAGAAGAAATTAGCTCATTATGGAGAAAATGAAAATCCAAAATGCAATGGCTATAAATCTCATAATTAATAACCACAATACCGAAATTAAATTTCTAAAATTAGAGTAAAACAAACTGCAAATTACTAAGAATTTGTGAATCTAAATCAATAACCCAAAGTACTCACAAATGAAATTTAAATTGAAATTCAAAAACACACATTCATTACCCTTTAACTAAATCTCCACCAAACTTCAAATGCAGTACAGAGGCAGAAAAATGACAAAAGAATTGTAAAACAAAAGTTCCAAGTAAATGCTTGTGATAATTAAGCCAAAAATTTGAAACTGAAGCTACGGGAAAATGGAAATGAAAATTTCAGAAATTACAATCTTAATATTAGAGATAAAGGAAATTGAAACCATGATCCAATGGTTCATACAAGAAAATTGGATAAAGCAGAGATGACCTTTATAACTAGATTCAAGCAGAAAATGAAAAATTAAAACAGAATGGAAAAAAACAGAGTAACAAAACTCATAGAAATTCCTTGCTTTGATCAATCCAAATACCCATTCAAAGGCAATTGGATCTTCACCTCCTCTAACTTTCGTTGAGGAGTGATCAACCTCGGAAGTTACAGAGCGAAAATGAAGAGAAAAACTGCTGTAAATTGCCAGAAAACGAAGAACAAAACTGCTATCCGAAAATGAAAAATAGCAGAAAAATAAACCAGAAAACAGAGTACGAAATCGATCCCTTCTTCTTCATTTTTTCCTCCCTTTTACAGATATTCCGAGGCCTTTTCTTTCCATCTTGGGGCTCCTTAATTATTGGGTAGACTTTGGGGCATGACATGAGGCTGGAAATTCTCCATAAATCGAGCAATCTTCGTAAATTTTGCAATTTTCCCGTGATTTCCGTAATGCTTGATACGTGCAGAAAATGCAATTGCATTTTCCCTCTTGTTCACCACTTTGCCTTCTCAAAGAAATGCAATTGCATTTCATTTGCATTTTCTTTATTTCTTCAAATCTGCACAAAACCACAATTTTAGCCAATTTTCTTGTATCTTTCAACTTAATTCTTCTTTTTCCATACTCCGACAAGCTTACATGAATTTATCTCATAAACGTTATCTTTAGCTTGCTCGGTAATCAATAAAGCATACAAAAATGACAGAAATAACTTAGTTTAGGGTTAAATAATCCTCATAAATAAGAATTATCAGTTACCGACGGGTAACCATCATATATGTTCTGAAGGCTACCCAAATAATGCATATTCCCGCTATGATATTTGAAAGTAATGATTGATTGAAAGTACTATTTGAATTGAAAGTTTTGATACTTGAAAGCTTGGTTAAATGAAAGTTTTGTTCAATTGCAAGATTTTTGTTTTTCGAAAGTTTTGCCTGAACGTTTTAATAATTGTATTAAAAGTTTTGCAAGGGTATTTGTATTTTGATTATGATTGTTTTAAAAGAAAATGACCGAATGAATATTTGACTTTTGATTCAACTATTGAAATTATTTGTTAAACTGAATTTCTATGTTTTGTTTTGAAGAAAAATGAATTTCTAAACTTGATGTTGAAATTGCTTATTGAGTATTTCTGTACTCATTTTTGTTTTTCCAAAATGTTCTCAGATGAAGGATCAAGTGATAGTCTTAACACTCTGGCACAAGAATTAGAAAGTTGTTGTTATGGATTCAATAGTTTCTTTTAGAAATCCTTTGTAAGAAATTACTTCAGCTAAATTTATTTAAGACTATTTTAGTTTTAATTGTTACGCTTCCGCATTATTGTTAGAATGACCATATTGAAAAATTCGGGTTGTTACATTATCCATATACTATAACCATTTAGGTTATTTCTTGAACATGATCCTCTCGTATGTCAACCACATACTATTCAAGATTACACTAATAACCTTAGATTTTTCATATAATGGATAATATTATATTGCAAATAAAATAATTAAAATTATTATTAATTAATAAATCATTAATTACGAGGCTATAAGGCATAAATCCCAACAAACATGACAGCTTTATACATGCTTTTAACTAAATATTTGCCAAATTTGTCAAAATGCCAGACCAAACTATTTATAACCCCTGTTGACGAAATCGTTATATGAAGAATATTATGACAGTACCTAGAAAAATTGAGAAAATTTATTGAAAGTGCTTGTCACATACAATCAAATAAATTTATAATCAACGACTAATTTGTAGCAATAGTGGCTGGGTTGAACACAGAGAGGCGGAACTTTGGTTATTTTGCTTTCTTTCTTTGATTTTGAGAACCGAGAGGGGGAGTTTTCATGCAAGGAAATGTAAATTTCGAGGAAATGAAATAAAACAAGAGTAAAAATTAAACTACTTTAAACTAAACATGCAGTCAAAATTAGGGGCAGAGGAAATGCAATGAAAACTCACAAATTAAAGATGCTAGCTCAAGGTAAATCGGGATCCATTTTGCAACATTAATCATAGGATTACTCAAAATGTAAATTAATGCATGGTTTTAAGATCGATCGGCTCCCCGAAGCCTCGAAGGAGCTCCCCAAAGAACTGGGGTTTTAAGACACAGGAAAGGTCAAAATGCAATAGGTTAACACGACTGGCCCTTCGAATTAAACTACCACATGCATACTAACTCTTGAGCCTACCTCGTTCTCGCAATTAAGTAGTCTTACTTAACTTGACTGGCGACAGCTATCGGTCCCTTTACTACTAAAATTAAGCTAGAAATTGAAGTTTCCCACAAAATACTAGCATAGCAAAGCAAAACTCTAGATTAATATGCGTCGTCAATTCCATTCATAAAGAGCATGCTAAGACTTATACCCAATAGCTAATAAACCATAAAAGTCATGCATTAATACTGAAAATAATTACAAAATCCTCATAAATGTTGTAAAACTTCTCTTTAATTACCTCGAACTAGCTGAGAACTCCTAACTGAAAAGTGCTTCCATCAATCCTGAGGCCAAAATACTCAATATATGAAGCAAAGTGTCTCAAAACTGACTAAGGGAGAGGAGAAATCAAGAATGGGGGCTGGGATTTGGAACTCTCTATCCTAAAAATGAAAAAAAAAATGCTTTTATAGAATTCGCGAAAGCGTCCCGACGCTGGTAGTGTTAAGCAGGGCTTACCGCAACGTCAAGCGAGGCTTGCGCCCCCGGGACTTGCGACAGCGTCTCAACGTTGTCCTGCATCCGAGGCTACTATCTTGCAGCATCAAGCGAGGCCTCCGTTTGGCGTCTCAACGCTCCTCAAGAAAATAATCACCAATCCTTCATATCTTTTCGCTCGAGTGTCCGATTGACCTCCAGTTTAGCTCATTTTCACCTTGATTTTGCATACTTTCCAAAAATAAGCCTTGCTCCCAATTTTCTACAAAATATTAAATTAATTCCATGAAAAGGAGAGGAAAAAACATAATTTAGGCATGAATGGGCATGTTCAAATTAGGTCTCATCAAAATACCCCCAACCTAAACCTTGATAGCCCTCAAGCAAGGCAAAAACGCACATATACAACAATTAAGACATAGAAGAAGCATCATATACAACTCAATCTTCAATGCTTGTTAAACTAACTAAGAATGCATAAGTGAGGAGCACTGAACAACGCACTATCCATCCACAAGCAAACTTAAAAACAATTCTTGGCAATTCTTGAGTGAGTGTGTGCAATTAGCCAACCTAACATGCTTCCTACAAGCGCGGGACATGCTTCTAAGGGACTCAAACCTATCCTCCCTCTACACTAGCCAAAAAACTAACAGATATGGCAAAGAATAATCGAACAAATAGTGCAAAGCTTAGGCGCCTAACATTCATACAACCTAGGCTAGACTTGCTTCCTTTTACCCCAAAAGTGTTAGATTTCACACACCTATCTCAGGGACCTTTATCCAGAGCACTTTCTGAATGGATGGCCTAACTGATCACGACAAGGGTAGCTCCTTTCACTAATGATCCATAAGCACACAACAAGTTTATTATTTTTTTTTTTTACAAGAATTTTCTTTTAAGCCTTTTCCTTTTCTCGCTTCTTTCTTTTTACTTGGCAAATAAACATTTTTTCTTTACCAAAGCAAAACATCACAAGTTCTATTGCAAAAACCACCTTAAAGCTAGCTAGGCCTATCGAGGTGACAACAGACATCTAGCCCCTATAAAGCTGTCTTAGGCCTTCGAACACATGCTAGAAAGGCTAACTCGTGCTTAGGAAATTCAAAAATTGCAAGAAATTTTTTTAAGAAGCTCAAGGTAGGAAAACAAGCTCAACTCCTCGAAACATGCAACTAGCAAGCAAAATAAGCAGATCCTAAGACATCATGGTCAAGCATGAAGCTCCCACATCATCCCACATTGAAGCATAAACTTTTCTAAAAAATTTCAACAGATTTTCAACAAGCGCAGAAAACATCAAATCAATAAGATCATGCTTAGCACAGTTAATCAAGAGTCCGAGTTCAGGTGCTCAAGGACAACACAATAACGCACCTCTATCAACCCTAAAGATAAGTCCGAGCTCAAATGCTCAAGGACTCAATCAACTATGCTAAACAATTTTTCATTCACAGCTCAATCAACTAACATCCACCCCTACCTAATTTGTACATTGTCCCCAATGTATGAAAAATTGAAGAATAAATACAATTAAGGGAATAAATATACTCCCTTGACATTTCAAGCATGTAGGCAAGGCGGTGGTACGTGGCTCCTACTCTCAAGAAAAATCCTTTCCACATTTTTAGGGTCCAAGCATCCTCATCTGCAAAATTCAGTCAAAACTTAAAGAAGCAGACGAACTAAATAAAAAAGCAAGTAAAAATTTGAACGCCTGGCTACCTCCAGGAAGGGAAAATTTTTAACGTCAATTTCTTGATGGGCCTTACGGCTCTCCTCTAAAGAATCCTCCATACTTGATCCTTGGCCATCCTCTATTCCAAACATCATGGACGACTCTTCTTGCATCTCATCATCTTTTCCACATAAAAAATCAACATAATCAAAACTTTCCACCAAATTAACGACTTTAAATTAAATCACCCTTTCATTGAATCCAACAGATACAGTCCCATTATCAACATCAATGTTAATTTTTGATGTTTTAATGAAAGGCCTACCTAATAAGATGGAAGCCGATGCATGCTTAGGCCTATCGCCCATGTCTATGATAGAAAAATCAGCAAGAAACATCAAATCATTAACCTTAACAAGTAAATTCTTGACTATGCCTAGAATGATCAGCTAATTGAATCATAATGCTTTAGTCATGCAAACCATTCAATCCCAATTCCAGATATATAGACAAAGGCATAACATTAATAGATGAACCTAAGTCTAACATGGCATGCTTAATCTCTTTTCCTCCGATCATACACAGTAAAGTGAACATTCCAAGGTCAGGACATTTCTCAGGCATTGATTCTCAAGCTATAGCTGAAATGTTTTTACCAACCTCTTTCTTCTTACCTCCTTGAGTTCTCTTGGTTGTACAACACTTCTTTAGGAACTCCGCGAATTTTGGAATTTCCTTTACTACCTCTAAAAGTTGTATGTTGACCTCCACCTTACTGAAAAGCTCGAGCACCTCCTTATCTTGCTCCTCTTCTCTCAATCTTCTATTCTCTCGAAGGAGCTAATCTTGAAGGAAATGCTCATGAGGTGAGTCAATAAGAAAATCATCAGGGGGGTCAGATACATTACCTATCGATGTTTCAAGAGTGGTTTCCTCAATCTTCTTCTCAACATTTTTCGTAGTCTCAGGGTCAGGTGGTCCAGTAACTAACTTGCCACTTCACAACACAACAACGCTCACATTTTCCTTATTATGAACTTCTGGTTGTGCAAGCAACTTACCAGAGCTCTGGCTCGCCTCTAGTCTACTCACTGTGGTGGCTAACTAGGTAATCTGGTTGCTAAGGTTCTGCATCCCAACACGCGTCTCCTTTTGGAATTGAAATGTATCTTGTGAAAGCTCATGTGTACTATCAGCTAAACTCTTAACTATGTCTTCAAGAGACATACCTGAGCTCAAAGCCTTACTTGAATTGGATTGTTGTGGGGGTCTCTGGAAATTCTGATTCTGGTTCTAGTTATAGGAAAAGTTGGGATGATCTCGCTAGCCTGGGTTATATGTGTTGTTGTATGGGTCATATCTACATTAAGGGTTGCTAGTGTACCCTCCAATAGCATTCGCCTCATGGGATCCTCCTTTCTAAAACTCTGGACAAGCGTTTGTAGTATGGCCTACTTTAGAGTAGAGGCTACATGCCTTCACTAGCCCTAATTGACCTACAACAATTTGTTTAACTTAATTAGGTTAGTAAGTTTAGACATTTTTTATTTGAGAGCACTAACCTCTTTCATTTGGGCAAGCGATGTAGGTGCAGGGCCTCGAGTTCCAAATTGTTGGCCATTCTCCGCCATTTCACTATCAATAGTTGGGCCTTTGTGGGCATCTTATTCACCAAAGCTCCGTCATAAGCAGCATCGATCATAGACCTGTTTGTGGGAAGCAAACCTTCATAGAAATAGGTGATTAACAATTGATTAGAAATTTGATGGTTAGAAAAACTAGCACATGACCTTTTAAACCGCTCCAAATACTCATGCAGCGTCTCTCCTGTCATCTGAGTTATCCCATAAATCTCCTTCCTCAAGTGGGGTGGCTTGGGATGCTGAGAAGAACTTTTTCAGGAAAAGTTTCTTCAGCTCGTTCTACGTCATGATCAAACCATGCAGGAGGAAATAGAGCCAGTTTTTTTCCTGATCCTTCAGGGAGAAAGGGAACATTCTTAGATTGATCTGCTCATCAATGCCTACGTGCGGCTTCATCCCCTAGCACACTACATAGAACTCCTTAAGATGTTTGTGCATGTTCTCACCTGCACTACCACGAAAAGTAAGGAGTAAGTGTATAAGGTCGAGTTTCAGCTCGAACTCACCTTGAGTCTCTGAATATGTGATACACAAAGGATGCTTGTCTAGGTTCCGGGAGGCCAACTTTTTAAGAGTCTGTTTTGCCATCTCTTCTTCCTCAAACGATCCATCCAAATTTGAAATCTTTCCTAGATCAATGAAAAAATCACCTCCAACTTCTCGCTTCCTCTCTCTTGTTTCCCTTTTAATCTGCCCCTCTTCTCGCTCAATATCTACAAAAAATTGAAGCCCAACTTTTCACGAGGAGTTAGTAAACATGCACAACAAGAGAGGGATCAGTCAAACACACAAACCAAATAAAGAAAAGAAAAAAATAACCAGGTTGCCTCCTCGGCAACAACGCCAATTTGAAAGTGCTCATCACACATAATCAAATAAATTTATAACCAACCATTAAGTTATAGCAATAGTGGTCGGGTCGAACATAGGGAAGCATATATTTGTTAATTTTACTTTCTTTCTTTGATTTTGAAAACCGAGAGGGGGGTTTTCATGTAAGGAAAAGCACATTGCGAGGAAATTAAATATAACAGGAGTGAAAATCAAACTGGTTTAAACTAAGCATGCAGTCAAAATTAGGGGCAGAGGAAATGAAATGAAAACTCACAAATTAAAGAGAATGCTAGCTCCAGGTAAATCAAAATCCGTTTTGCAACATGAATCACAGGATTACTCAAAATGTAAATTAACACATGGTTTTAAGACCAACAGACTCTCCGAGGTCTAGAAGGAGCTCCCCAAAGAATCGGGGTTCTAAGACACAGGAAAGGTCATAATGCAATAAGTTAACACGACGGTCCCTTCGAATTAAACTACCACATGCATACAAACTCTAGAGCCTACCTTGTTCTCGCAATTAAGTAGTCCTACTTAACTTGACTGATGATAGCTACTAGCCCCTTTACTACTAAAATTAAGCTAGAAATTGAAGTTTCCCACAAAATACTAGCATAAAAACTTGATTGAGTGTGCATGTAAGCACACGTGATCGAAGTAATAATAAAACAGTATTCTTACTTAGTATCGTATCCACTAGGATTGGTTTTTAATTCGATTATGTACCGTAAATACTCTCACTTAACTTTATTTAGAGAAAACAACCACAAGAGAATGGTAAAATAAACTAAGGACATAAAATAAATGCAAGAAAGATAAATGAGGACATAAATCTAAGGGATAACTTGGGTGGGTATAGGATTAAATACTAATTAAACAGACAATCATAGTTAATTTCTGATAAGGATCATGATTCAATCTCCATTTCCCGTGCTCAAAACTATTTTGAGGGACAAAAGACCATTTGGAGTTTCGGAGGTCAACATTTGCAAGGTTGAAGCTCATCATGGACTTACCATGAATTGCATTTGAGTTTGGCAATCATTTTGAAGACTTCATTTGTCATTTTAGTTTCATAAACCCTTGAGTCTAATTTTTGAGCTAGGTTTCAAGTTTAGATAGTTAAGAAAGAGAGTTACTAAACATGTTAATCATGGCCACTACTTTTGTAACTATTTTTTGGGCATTTGAAGGGTTTTTGGTTTTACTTTTGTGGGGAGGCTATAAATACCTATGGGATTTGTCTTGTAATTGGAAGACGATGAAGATGATTGAATGAGATGAACTCTCAAATTTGAGAACTTTTCTTGTAATTCTTGTGGTAGAATGCATGTGAGCCATTCAATCAAGCCTTGATCAAGTTTGATTGTGGAGTGACTAAATCTAGGGCAAGATTTCCAAATCTTGCTTCTAGATCTTTGATCATAAGAGGTAATCTATTTCTAGCCTTGTCTCTTGGTTGATCTAAAATTTGTATAAGGAGGTGTTAAACTCTTTCATTTAAAGGTTCTTGCTTCAAAAGCTTGGATGTTTGGCTGAGCTTTAGGATTGCCTTATCATTTTGGTATCATAGCATAGGTTGCATCTTTGTGGCCTACTTTAGAATAGATTCTAACTTCATTTTAGCTTGTTCATCTTTTCTTTAAATTCTGTCTATTCATTTCATGCCTTCCATTTCATCCATTGTTCTTCATCTTTTGATTCTAATCTCATTTCCATCTTAAAGTTCATATTTTGATCTTGACAAGAAAAAAAAAGCATCCAGAAATTGTTCATGTTGAGATCTTAAATTGTTCATGCAAATTTTGTGTTTGATCTTGAAATCTGAACCAATATGAGATAAGAGTGATATAACATTAGTTATCATTATTTTCTATCAATTATTAGACCAATTGCACGTTTATTTGAATGTCTAATTAGCTTACAAACACATTTTGCTGAAACTGTCCAATTTTGTAACTGTTGCACTTAATGCTCATATTTTCGTGCTAAACTCCTTGAGAACGTCCGAATTTGATTGATTGTGCTGAAGTAAAATGTTAGATCGGTATGTTAGCTTTCAAAGTTAAGAAGGGCATTTTGTCAAATTCGTAACGTAGTACATTCGTTTTTAGAATTCCAATTCTATGTGCAGTTTTACCCAAAAATTCCATCAACTTTCTTATTTGTTTCTTTATTTGTCCTCTTTGTTTTCTACATTCTAAATTGTTGTTATTTCATAATTACCTTGTCTTAGTTGCCTTGAATATCTCACTATTACAATAATTGCTTCATCCATATTAGCCTACCCAAATTCATCATTTAGCCACTTTTCCCAAATAGTCTACCTTTGTGTGTAAACATGAGTGCTCTGAGTGTAAAATCAGTGAGTTGAGTGTGTGAGGTCCATTTCTTGTTTCATTCTTTTGTAAAATCATGAGACCTACAATAATGAAGATCATTTTTGGAAGAATTTTTGAAAGAATTTGCCTGAGATGCGCCAATCAATAAATTACATCGCTGAATTGTGTTAAGAAATGAATTTGCGAGATCAAGCCATAAAGGGACAAGCTGCACAACCCAATCAAAATGGTGAAGATTGTCCAATGCCTCAAGAGGATGACCAACAAAGTCAAATTGAAGGTGATCATCAAAATTCAGAAGAGGAAGAGACAAACCGTGAGAATATTGTAAAAGACAAGGGGATACTTGAAGTATGTGTTGAGAATGAGGTGAAGACAACATCTCTTGAAAATTTTGTGAAGAGTGAGGAGAAAAGAGAAGAAAGTATGAAAAGTGAGATAATAGAGAAAAAAAAGGAAAATGAAAAATAAAAAAGTAGGTGTTAAGAAAAGTGTTTAAGCGAAAAAAATCATGAGAGTGAGGTTTGTTTTCCAACTAATATTTTCTTCCAATATCTTCCTAGTGTTTTTGATTGTTCATCAGAGAAGAATTGGATTAAGTTTGAAGTTCTTGATCAACGCCAAGGGAGAGGCGACCAAAAGAGAGGATTACTCTACTAAAAAAAATTTACATATGATCTAAGAGAAGAGGTTCCAATCAAATTGTTTGAAAGAGCTCGAGATGATGACTACAAAGCTGCCTTGCAAGGAGATCCTTTAGATTCGAGGACGAATCTTCTCGAAGAAGGGGTGTCACACCCCCTCCAGGCTCACTTGCCTAACCTAGGAAGGAATGTGAAGACAGAGAATACTAGCCCTCTTACTAGCACTCCCAGCCCAACCTAACATCCACCTGGAACTGTACACAACGCAATATGTATGAACAAGTAAAATTTAGCACACAATTGCACACCTGGGCATGATACATTCAATCCCTCATACGATGTATGCATACTAAGTCATAACATACTTAAGTCTATTACAACCCAGCTAGAATGCTTTTATTTCAAAACTATATACATGTAGAAGATATATACAAGGAGCTAAAGAGGCGTGGTGGAAAACAGGTCTTGATGAGGCTAAGCACCGGGAACTCGTTTGCTACCTGTGAAGAGAAAATATATTGAAAACGTGAGCTGGGAAGCCCAGTGAGTGACTACTTTAATAGAACATGCGTTCAAAGGTAAAGTATCAAAAGTACTTTAACAAGGCTACCAATTTACAAGGTTTAAGCACCCTGAAAAGCAATGAATAAGAACTCATAACAAAGAAAATCTGTAGCATGGTGCCCTTTCAAAATCTTAGCTGTGGCAGAGTCCTCTCTAAACCAACAGCTTCAATACCTCTCTCACGTGCACGTGGAATGCCATTTAAGCTCATTGGTCTCCCCTAATACCTTCTCCATGTCCTTCAGTATTGGGGCCAGACCAACTCCACCCGAATACCTTCTCACTGTCCTTCAGTATTGGGGGTCAGGTTTTTCTCTCTCCCCCAGGTACCTTCTCCGTGTCCTTCAGTACCGGGGGTTAACAATATACAAGGCATGCTTTAAATATTTAGAAACATAGTTTGGAATCCCATTCAGAAAGTTCTCAACATAAACACAAACTTTCATTTTAAACAAGCTTCCAAACGTGTCATGCTTGAACGCGGAGTAACAACTAGTTACAAATATGCTTAACTTTCAACACCGCTATTTATTAATAGAGTTCAATGAAACATGAATATAAATTAGCTTAAGCATGATTCAATATCCATCACTAGTAAGCTTTTTAATAAAGATCAAAGTACAGGTTTTCAAACAAAGTCACTCACAATCACCGGAAGTCTCCCAAGGCTTATAAGCTTCGCCTATCTTCGTTTGCCCTGAAAATGAATTCCATAACATTAATCCCTTTTTCTACTTGGCCCAAAATTAGATCTAATTAAGTCACATAACTCATAGCATAGCAACTGAACACACTTGGCTGTAAGGTATAACAAATTGGAAGCACATCTTCCTTACTCTTTCTCTTGCCCTTTCTCTTTTGAACCAAAAATTACAGATTCAACTTCCAGCATGGGTTTCTCAACATTTAGCAAAACAACCACCAAAATTTATTTGATAACCCTTAAATAAAATGTCTAAACTTACTTACCTCAAAATTGGAGCTTCTAATTCGTCCTTATGAGCTGTAAATCTTCAGATTTCTTCACCCTGTTCTGCTGGCCGAGAAACTGGAATACCTCTCGGTTTTGCTACTTTTTCACAACCTTCCTCTTCGTATTTTCTCACAAAAATTTCCAGACACAATATTCATTCAATTTCTGATATTTTGGCTCAAGAATCATCGCATTTGCTTAAGTAGATTGAGAGATATGACCATTTGAAGTTGACCCTTCCAGCTGCCTATTGAATTCACAAGGAACGGACAGCTCCTACTTCAACAATTTGTGAATCATGTACATTGGCCAGCTCCTACTTCATCAATCCATGAGTCATACTCATTGGCCAGCTCCTACTTCCTCTTTTAGACCTTAAGTCCTATTAAATCTTCCTAATCCATAAACAAACTTTAGCTAATTTAATTAGAAATTAAAGCTTTTGCATTCAACACATAATACACCCAATGTATACTCAACTTGCTCATTACCTTAACTTACTTCAACTCAACTCTTAATATGATTATCTCAATGCCTAACTTGTCTCCTTATGAAGCTTTGTGCATGTTATAATCCACAACTTAGGAAATTTCCAAATTCAACCACTGCATCCTTCAGTGCAACCTATACCAATTTACGTGTATCAAACTTCATGTATAAATGCAATAAGATTAAAAGAGAGTTTAGGGCTTACAAGGGGAGAATGATAAGGATCACAATTCAATCTCCATTTCCTATGTTAAAAACTATTTTGAGGGACAAAGGACCATTTGGAGCTTCGGAGGTCAACATTTGCAAGGTTGAAGTTCAGCATGGAGTTGCCATGAATTGCATTTGAGTTTGGCAATCATTTTGAAGACTTCATTTGTCATTTTAGTTTCATAAACCCTTGAGTCTAATTTTTGAGCTTTTAAATGTCGGTTTACAAAAGTAGTGGCCATAAAAACGGTTACAAAAGTAGTGGCCATGATTAACATGTTTAGTAACTCTCTTTCTTAACTATCTAAACTTGAAACCGACATTTAAAAGCTCAAAAATTAGACTCAAGGGTTTATGAAACTAAAATGACAAATGAAGTCTTTAAAATGATTGCCAAACTCAAATGCAATTCATGGCAACTTCATGCTGAACTTCAACCTTGCAAATGTTGACCTCCAAAGCTCCAAATGGTTCTTTGTCCCTCAAAATAGTTTTTAGCATGGGAAATGGAGATTGAATCGTGATCCTTATCAATTTCACAATGAACTCATAAGTCTAAAAGCTCTAAAAGCATGGACTCTCCTGTTGATCTCCTCCAATCTTAAGCATTAATTAACTAACCTAAGTGTCCCTCGATGTTAGCTAATTAATACAAGACATTACAACCTTTCATTACAGACCTCTAACAATTGCTCTTATCATTGTTGTGTCCAAGCAATCATCAGTCATGCATTTGGTTCTAAACTAGCTTATCTATGTCAATCCTACACTAGCAAACAAATCAATTAATAGTGTTTTATGAATTAATCTTCTCAATTACTACCATTAATTAACCACTAATCCCCGCTGTCACTCGGGTAATTAATTAATCGCCTCTTCTTTTAAACCTAACTAAGTCTCCTCTTTCGAGCTCGACTTAGACTAATTCATTTAATCAAAGAACACTAATTAAAGACATTAAACTCTAAATGCACAAACGAATTCAGAATCACAAAAGCAATAACAACTATTAATTAAGCAATTAACTCGAGTTTCCAACAATTAAGCATAAAATATTGTTCAACAATTAAACCTAAGAAATTAAGGATTAACCATACAAAATCAGTCAATACAACCCTACAAAGGAAAGAAGAGAGAAGAAATTGCAAATTAAAGATGATCTCACGTTCTCGAGGCATTCTCCCAAGAATTTGAGCTCCAAGATCTCCAAGTCTGCTCCAATATGCTCACAATCGCTCCCAAAACTTCAAATGTAGCTGCGAATCAAGAATAGGGTTTTTTCCCTCGTTTGGCCTCTATTTGGACAAAGAAGAAACGATGAACATATACTGCCCATCAAGACAACGATGCAACGTTGTCCAAAACACGGTCGTTTTGTAGCTGCACGCAAGGGTAACGTTGCAACGCTACGGACAGAACAACACCTCTCGATGCGTTTCTAGCGCAACGCTAGCTCTCGGGTCCAAATGCCAAATTATGGGTTGCAATGCCAATTCTAGGGTTGCAACGCCATCCTCTCGGTCCAACAACTTGATTCTTCAACTCTTCTATTCTTGGTTCTCCAAAATGGCCCGAAATAGCTCCATAATGACTAAAATACCCCCGAACATTCCATTTTGATCATTAAGCTCGGTTTCTAAAAAATATACACAAATAGGCATCAAAGCACAAAAAATCATAGCAAAACTAACTAAAATAATAAGAAATAAGATAGCATAATTGCATGCTTTCACATAGCAAAGCAAAGCTCTAAGGGGTTGTTTAGGGCACTGAGTGGGTTATAATAACATGAGTTATAATAGTCTGTGGGTTATAATAATTTGTGGAGTTATATAATATTGTTTAAAATGCAGAGTTCTTTAGTCTAGGTTATAATAGTCTGTGTTTGGGGTGGAGCGTACTCTACAGACTATTATAACACATGCTATTATAACTCACGCCCCAAACAACCCCTAAATTAATACGAGTCGTTAATTCCACTAATAAAGAGCATGCTAAGACTTATACCCATGAGCTAATAAATTGTAAAAGTCATGCATTAATACTGAAAATAATTACAAAATCCTCATAAATGTTGCAAAACTACTTCTGAATTACCTCAAACTAGCCGAGAACTCCTAGCCAAAAATTAAAGCACTTCCATCAATCTTAGGGCCAAAATACAAGCCTCAAATACTCAATATGTGAAGCAAAACGTCTCAAAACTGACTAAAAGGGAGGGGAAATCGAGAATGTGGGCTAGGATTCGGAACTCTCGACCCTAAAAATGAAAAAAAAAATACACTTTTATAGAATTCGCGAGAGCATCGAGACGCTGCAACAGCATCTTGATGCTGGTAGCATTAAGCAGTGCTCGTCGCAGCATCGAGTAAGGCTTGCGCGAGTGGGACTTGCGACAACGTCTCGACACCGCTGGGCAGCTTCTCATTGTTGTCCTACATCCAAGGCTATCGTCTTGCAGCATCGAGCGAGGCCTTTGTCTGGCGTCTCGAGGCTCCTTAGGGGCATAATCGTCAATCCTTCATAACTTTTTTCTCGAGTGTCCTATTGACCTTCGATTTGGCTCGTTTTCACCCTGATTCTGCGTACTTTCCAAAAATAAGCCTTGCTTCCAATTTCCTAAAAGATATTCAATTAGTTCCATGAAAAGGAGAGGAAAAATCATAATTTAGGTAATGAATGGGCATGTTCAAATTAGGTCTCATCCCACTATCGAGACGAAGTTATAAAATCAACTACTCTCAACTCATTCAACTCCTGGCAGGGGTTCAAAGCTTTAAAAGACCACGATCTAGGAATCCAGGAAATAAGATGACAAAGGGTGCATAATATTGGCAAAAATATTATCTGGAAGATCTGATAGTGGGAAAAATAGTGTTATTTCTTGGCTTAGTTTTATGTTAGTTTTTTTATGATTATATGTGCTTCCATGTGTTTTTATGTATATTTCTCAGAAATAAAGCATTTGGAGCAAAACCGAAGAATCATGAGATATTTGGACAAATTTGAGCAACTTAAGGCTATATTTGATGATTCAAGTGTTGAAGATTAAGGATAAGGCAATTGGATCTGAGGGTATAGCGTTGCAATGCTCCCTTATAGCGTTACAACGCCATGTGAGAAGTCTATCAACCTTGAAGACCGGAGGGCACAGCTTTGCAACGTTGCTTATAGCGTTGCAACGTTGGCCAAAGAGGATTTTTTCCTTTTATATAAAATTCGAAGGGACAGCTTTGCAACGTTGTCCCTTGCGTTGCAACACTGTCTTAATGTATAAAAGGAAAATTTTAGTTTCGTGCAAATTGAGCCATTTTTTAGAGACCAAAACCCTAATCTCGATTTCTACATTGTCTAAAGGTTGGAGGAGAGTTTTGGAGAGTCAAGGAGGAAACTCGAAGCTTGGGATCATGGACATCACGTTGGGAAAGAGTGTTGGCACGCGACCTTAGTCTAATCTCTTTCTCTTGCTTTTTTTTTGTTTTTAGGAGTTGTGTTATGAACTCAATTGCTATTTATCTTTGTGTTTAGGCAAGTATTGGTTGTGTATTTAAATCTTTGTTTATGTTGTGATTGAATTTATGTCTTTACATCTTTTATGCATCTCGATTTTATTGCTTAAACCTTTGGCCATGGTTTTGCATGTTAGGCTAGATTTAGCTCGAGAGCGTAAATTTATCCATAGAACAATAGATGCATGACTAGATTTATTTTATTGCATGAGAGTGAGTCAATTAAGTCTAGAAGCCTTAAGAGAATCGCCTAATGCCATATTAAGTAATAAAAATAGACCAAGAGGTTGATTTATTGCTCGGCATGAGTTCAATTGAGCTCGAGAGAGGATATTGATCATTTAGTAATTCTTAGCTTAAGATTAATTGCATGAAATTAATTCTTTATCCACAAAGTGAGCTTAATTTAATCAACCATTATATTCCTCAAAAATTGGACTCCAACCTTGTAAAATATTTATATTTTTTTACCACTCTAAAGTTGTGTTTCTCTAAATAAAATTTGGCGTAATTAACCTTGGTACTGAATTAATCTTAGAACTCGAATCCCTGTGATTGACCATGGCCACTATTACTGCAAATTTTTAGAGGTTTGCTTTATAAATATCATTTGATTGGACCCTCAATAAGCCCTTTGTCAAAATCAAAGCCTGATTAAACCCTTCCAGATCTCTAAAATTAAAACCTCCTAACTCTTTAGGTTTACAAAGTTTCTCCCACTTCATCCAGTGAATCTTTCTTTTCCCCTCCTTTGAACCCCACCAAAATTTTGCAATGTGACTCGTTATCTGCACACAAAAATTCTTTGGTAGCCTGAAACAACTCATAGCATATGTTGGTATTGCTTGAGCAATGATTTTTAATCAAAGCTTCCTTTCCCCTTGCAGAAAAAAGTTGACCCTTCTAGCCTTGCACCACTTTCCAAATTCTATCCTTTAAAATTTTAAAATATGCCTCAAATATCTAAACTCCATTGCATTTACTCTGATAAAAATTAAACTATCATCAGCAAAAAATAAATGGGATACCAGAGGACAATGGTGCGAAATTGCCATACCTGACAATAAACCTCGAGAAACTGCATCCTTTATAAGGGTTGATAAACCTTTTGCACAAAAGAGAAATAGATAAGGAGAGAGAGGATCCCCTTGCCTTAATCCATGTGTGGGATTGATGCTTCCCATAGGCTGTCCATTTAAAAGGATGGAAAGTGAAGCTATAGATATGCAATCCATAATAAGACGAACCCAATTCTCATTGAAACCCAAAGCAAGCATAATTTTCTTCAAAAAACTCCATTCAACTCTATCATGCGCCTTGCTCATATCATGTTTTAATGCTGCAAAACTTGTTCCCCTCTTCTTCAGCTTTTTTAGAAAATGAAGACTTTCATGACCTATGATTAGATTATCCATAATGGTCCTTCTAAGGATGAAAGCCGACTGAGATTTATCACTAACTTCATGAAGAATACCCTTCAGTCTATTAGCCATGACCTTTGTCACAATTTTATAGATGACATCACATAAGCTAATAGGTCTAAATTCAATCACCTCCTTCGGATCATGAACTTTAGGAATCAGAACAATAGGAGTCTTATTCCATTCCTTCATAGAAGTTTTTCCATTCAGAATATCCAAACAACTCTTAACAATTTTGAATCCCACTATGTCCCAGTACTTTTGATTCAAAAAAAGTGCAGGGAAACCATCTGGCCCTAGAGCTTTAGTTGGATTAAATTGCATTATTTCAAATTCTATCTCTTATTGAGTAAACCCAGCTTGAAACTGGTATTCATCTCCCTAGAAACCTTTCTAGGTATCACCTTCTCAATTTGGTCCATATCCTCAATAGACGGATTAGTTGATGAAAAAATGTTCCTAAAATAGTTCACAAATATGTCAACTACAGTTGAAGGATCTTCTTGCCAAACCTCATTAGCATCCATAACTCCTTTAATTTCATTCAGTTTCCTTCGTCTTGTTGCTTGTTGATGGAACCATTTGGTATTCCTATCTCCCCATGGAAGCCAATTTTGATGAGACCTTTGGCACCAATATATTTTCTCTTTTTGCAAGAGTAAATCCAATTCTGCCTCCAAACAATTTTATCACCTTGAAATTTAGTGGGTGGGATTAATCATACACCTCTTTAATCAAAACTTTCAATTTTTCGAATGCTTGGGGCCAATTTCGATTTTACTTTTCTACCCCATTTTCCTAACTTTATCACACATTGTTTCAACTGCTTATGTAGAGATAAACTCCCATCAGTGTTTATGTCCCATCCACCTCAATTCGAAAAATTCTCCTTTTTTCCAAATTATTCCTTTGTGAAGAATCCCTTACAAGGCATAATTCAATCAGTCTATGATATGATCTAGCCCAATCCAAACAATGCACCCTATAATCTAGAAATATAGCACAAAAATTTTTATTAGCTAAAAATATGTCAAGTCGAAGACTAACCTGTTCGCCAAATTGAAAGGAATGAACTCTTCATTCCGCAGCAGAAGCATTGGATCGTCTTTGATTTTATTTAAAATTAAACTAAAAAAAATATTAATTAAGAAAACTTACTTTTGAGATAAATATGGAGAATATTCTGGCATGTCTTTATCTCCTCCACAAAGTCTTCCTAGCTATGACTCTAACACAAGATCAAGGCTTGTGGGAGCCTCTTGAAAGAAGATCCTCAAGGGATTGGAGAGGAAAAAGTCTAGAGAGAATTCTCTAATTCTCTATTGAGGAGATGTGTATTCTATGAAGAATGCCCAATGGCTCACCCCTAGGGTCCTATTTATAGTGGTCTAGGGAAGATAATTAAATAATATATTTTAATATCTAATATATTAAAATATATTTATCTAATCAATTTAAATCTTATTCAAACCTTTTAAAATTCTCCTACGACATCTATTTCCTAATTTGAATCCAATTCAAATTTAATAAATATCTTTTCTTTAATGTATCTAATATACATTAATTATTTTAATATTTAATGTATCAAATACAATAAATATATTTTCCTCTTTTTTATTTATTATATCTAATATATTAAATATTAATTTGAACACTTCAAATTAAATATTATTTTGAACACTTCAAATTAAATATTAATTTGAACATTTCAAATTTTTCTTTCAACTAAATTGATTTTTTAGTGTTACTATGAGCTAGCAAGGGGACCTTATGGACCTATAGATTATAAGCTCCAATGATACAAAATTAATTAATTAAACTCTTTAATTAATCAATTTTCATTCATTAACTCTAGGGTCATTCCACTATAGACCTAAAGTTGTGTCCATTGATATAATTACTATATGCAAGTCGATCCTTCACGAGTTGTTCGTAATTACAACTGGGTCAAAAGTCCATTTTACCCCTGTAATTACATCTTGCACCTTAAGTACCACTGATCCTCTAATGAACAATTTGTTTATGATCCAACCATAAACTAAGTCCCTCTCGGGCCAACAAGAGGGTGAGGCCCCATTGTTCAAGTCTCGAAATCAGCACTTAATGGAACTACTCATCTACTTACCCTATATGGGAATGAGTGAATTCCATCTTGTGAGATTATGTTCCTAGCTCCCTATTTGGTCAAGTCCCCAAAATGGTAGGCATATTGAATCGACTACAAAAGCCACTCTCACGCATGCAAATCAAAGGACAAACCCTCACAGGCAGGAGTTCATAACTCACTCAGGATTTAGATCGAGTCGCATATGATCATCCTGATGAAATATTAATCTTCTCAATTAACGAATTTATAAAGAAAGATTAAATGTTTCGTGGTCCAGTCTTATACAAACTCATTGTATAAGATACCCCCACTCACATGTCTCCACATGAATGATTTAGATCAAATCATTTGTAACTATTACAAAGTGGACCGTATCAATAGTGTTACCAGGATAAGGCACCCAACCTTATCCATATACTATGACTTTAGGCTATTTCTTGAACATGATCCTCCCATATGTCAACCACATACTATTCAAGATTACAATAATAACCTTGGATTTTTCATATAATGGATAATATTATATTACAAATAAAATAATCAAAATTATTATTAATTATTAAATAAATTATTAATTACGAGGCTTTAGGGCATAAATCCCACACAAATTTCATCTATTGCACCATATAAATATACCCCATTCGAAACCCAAATTCTAAAGATAACAATCATCCATCACATCTCAAAAATTTGTAATTAGAGATCTCTCACGAGGTCCTCCCACATCTTTTTCATTATCCCATAATATCTCATTTAAATCATCGCCAATCACCCAAGGTGAATCATCATTGTTATGGAGTCTTCTCAACAACTCACATGTTTGTTTGATATCGAAAACTAATGAGCATATGGTAGAGAAAACATACGTTCCTTATTTTCATTTATAAAATATGTTCATTGATAGTGGGCAAAATAGTGTTATTTCTTGGCTTAGTTTTATGCTAGTTTTGTTATGATTATGTGTGCTTTCATGTGCTTTTATGTATATTTCTCATAAACCAAGCATTTGGAGCAAAACCAGGGAATTGTGAGATATTTGGACAAATTTGAGCAACTTAAGCCTACATTTGAGGATTCAAGTGTCGAAGAGGAAGGACAAGGCAAATGCACCCGAGGGTATAGCGTTGCAATGCCATTTGAGAAGCCTATCAACCTTTAAGACCCAAGGGCACAACGTTGCACGCTGGCCGAAGAAGATTTTTTCCTTCTTTGCAAAATGCTAAGGACAGCATTGCAATGCTGTCTCGACTCTATTTAAGGAACTTTTTCATTCGAGCAATGGGAGCCATTTTTGAGAGACCAAACCATAAAATCGATTCATACACTGTCTAAAGGCCTAGAGGGACTTTTGGAGAGCCAAGTAGGAAACTCAAAGCTCGAGATCGTGGACTTCACGTCGGGAACGAGTGTTTACACTCAACCTTAGTTTACTCTCTTTTCCCCTTACTTTTCTTTTGATTTTTAGGAGTTTTGTTATGGACTCAATTGTTGTTTATCTCTGTATTTAGATAAGTAATGGTTTTATGTTTTAGACTTTTGCTAATTTTGTAATTGAATGCATGTTTTTACATCTTTTATGTTTCTCGTTATTATTGTCTAAACTTTTGGCCGGGGTTTTGCATGTTAGGCTAGATTTAGCTCGAGAGAGTAAATTTATCCTTAGAATAATAAATGCATAACTATATTTAATTTATTGCACGAGAGTGAGTAGAATAATTCTAGAAGCCTTAATAGAATCACATAATGCCATGTTTAGTAATAAAAATAGACTGAGAGGTTGATTTATTACTAGGCATGAGTTCAATTGAGCTCAAGAGATGATATTGATCACTTAGTAACTCTTGGCTTAAGAGTAATTGCATGAAATCAATTATTTATCTGCAAAGTTATGCCTAATATAATCAATCATTATGTTTCTCAAAAAATGGACTCCAACCTTATAAATAGTAGTTTAGATTTTATTTGTCTTTTTAATCACTCATAAGTTTGGTTTCTCTAAATAAAATTGGGCATAATTAACTATGGTACTTAATTAATCTAAGAACTCCAATCCCTGTAGATGACCCTGGCTACTATTATTGCAAAATACTTAGAGGTCCGGTTTTTACAAATTTAATCTTGATAGGGCCTTCGAAAAGCCTCTTCTATAACTCATGTAGTAGCAATATCAAGAGAAGAGATTTTTATATATTGGGATGAGCAAATATCATGTCTTCTTAAGATTTACAAAACAAATGAGCATTTGATGAAAATTCATGAATCTCAACCAATTATTTCAATATCATTCCTTGTAGTGAATGATGCATCTTGTGGTGGTTATAAACCATTTATATTTCTAGAAAAGCACACATATATATAACATAATTAAACAGGAAACTTCCATATTGTAGATATGATACAAAAAAAAAAAAAAAAAAAAGTCATTAGTCTTGTACCTGTCGTACATTCAAATTTGTTTTGAACTTTAAAAAGCCTTAACATATGAAAAGGGAAACAATGTGTGGAAGAAAATATTACAATTTTTTTAAAATTTCTTGAAGAGATGATTAATCTTTTTGACCCCCTAAATGTGACATATTTGGATGTTGTAAACTTCTTTGAATCGCTTGAAGAAATGATTAATATATTTGGATCTTGCAATTTTTGTTTAATCTCTTAAAGAGAATATAGACAATGAAGGTTTATGCTTGGTAGATTAGTACAACTATGCACAATATACTTAAAAGTAGACACTTTTTCAAAATTGACAATGCTAGAAGCAAAAGTCAATACAATATCAGGTCCATTAGATTTGATTGGAGATTTTGGAAAGCAAATATTATTTTGCATAGAAAAGCAAAATTTACAATAGAGTTGCTTTTAAAGATATATATTGTAAAGATTATCATATAGAGTGTAACAACTGAAGAAAAAAAAAAGAATTTTTATTTTATTTATTTTATTGGTTTTTTTTAAAAAAAAAACCCTTTTTGAATTAGGATTTTATTTTTCTTTAAATTAGGAGATAAATCTTTATTTTCTTTTTTTTTTTTTTTAAAAAGAGAAGATAATCTTTTAAGGGTTTTGATTAGAGTTCTTTTAAAAATGATCTCTTAAGCCCTAACCTTTTTGACAAAACCTTTTGACGGCAAAAAAGAAGACGTTCTATAGTTTCCTCTCTAAAGAAAAAAAAATAGAAAGTTTTCTTCCCTTCTATTTTCAAGTTTGTTTTCTTTCTTGATTGAATCTTTGTTGGAAAATTTTGGATTTTGTTTTCATTCTTGATTGTTTAGAATGAAAAGATTCTTAAAATCTTTTGCCCTAAAAAGTTTTTAGGTTTTTGGTTTGCTTAATTCTTTATCAAAGTTTTTCATCTTATGGATTTTAGATTAAACTGAAGGTTTGATAAAGGAAAATTTTCCAGAATTTTCTATTTTTATTTTTTTCAAATTTGGGACTGTTTTTGTAATGTTTTTGGGTTCTTTTTGTACAACAAGTTTACCAAATGATTGTTTCTTTGAAGTGTGATTTATAGCTTTAATTTCTACATGAAAACATGATGTTTTTATGGTTTTCAAAGCAGTTTTATCAAGCTTTTCAGATCTGGAATTTGGGTTAAAAAGTGACAAATCTTGATTCTTTTGATGTTAAAATCTTGGAAAGTTTTGTTTTATGAGCAGAAATTTTTCTGGGTTATTTGTCCATAATTTATGATAGTTTTTAAA
Source organism: Trichosanthes truncata (assembly GCA_033996785.1). NCBI lineage: Eukaryota > Viridiplantae > Streptophyta > Magnoliopsida > Cucurbitales > Cucurbitaceae > Trichosanthes > Trichosanthes truncata. The sequence goes on from JAWPNB010000009.1 coordinate 33,621,265, forward strand.
GGTTTTAAAAATTTTAGAATTAAAAAAATTGTTTGGTATTTTATTACGTATTAAAAAGCATTGATTTTATCGATTGTAATACGTTTTAATTGGATTTTAAAGTGTTTTTAACCCAGTTTTTCAATGCTATTTCTTTAGTCCAAGAACCCTATTTTTCCTAACTTTTTATGTAGAAAATTGTTTTGAATGGAAAAAATTGGGTAGATAAGATTGTCTATATTTTAGATAAGCTTTTGGACCTGTAAGATAGAATTTTGGTTTTTGATCAATGTAGTATTGGATATGTTTGGACTTCTAGGAAAAGTTGATGATTGTTCAAGAAAGTGGACAAGATTTGGAATTGAGATTGAGATTGGGAATTGTAGGATTATCGATCGAGGTAAGTAGTTTCCACATCCCTTCCAAAATAGAAATTTTGGTACAATTATGTTTTTAATATTGTTTATTTGACAAATGTTTGAAAGAATGTTTTGTATGATTTGAAATTGGTCGAAATTGTTTTATACGATTTAAAGTGTTTTGCTATTTAAAAGTATGTTTGTCATTTTGGGTAATTTGAAATAAATGTGTTTTGATTGATTTTAAAATGAAAGTAAGCTTGTTTTGGTTTTGAGTTTGAACGGTTGATTTGATGAATCTTTATTGAAATTGTTATTTGAAATTACATGTTTTGTTTCAAATGTTTACAAAAGAATTTTTGATTGATTTGATAAGGGCTATCCAGATATGCCAATTTTCTGTTTTGGGAATACTTTGCTTATTTGTGGTAGTAGCCTAAAATGGAATTGATGGAATTGAAATTGATGGAATTGTTCTAGCTTATTTGTGAGAAGACACATTTGTGGTTTGGCATTCCTTTGGAATGAAGATTCATGTGTGTGTTATACACTCACGTGGCCTCACACTTAAGTAATTATATTGATTGTTCTGGTCGATTTTATCAACATCTCTGACTGATTGAAGCTTATTTGTGGGAAGGCACAGTTTGTAGTTTGGCATTCCTTCGGAATGAAGATTCATGTGTGTGTTTCACTCACATGGCCTCACAATTAAGTAATTGAATTGAATGTTCTGGTCGATTTTTATCGACAACTCTGATTGAATGTTCTGATTGATTGATTGGTGTTACCGACGGGTAACCATCATATATGTTTTGAAGGCTACCCAAATAATGCATATTCCCACTATGATATTTGAAAGTAATGATTGATTGAAAGTACTGTTTGAATTGAAAGTTTCGATACTTGAAAGTTTGGTTAAATGAAAGTTTTGTTCAATTGAAAGATTTTTGTTTTTCGAAAGTTTTGATTGAACGTTTTAATAGTTGTATTAAAAGTTTTGCAAGGATATTTGTATTTTGTTTAAGATTGTTTTAAAAGAAAATGACCGAATGAATATTTGATTTTTGATTCAACTATTGAAATGATTTGTTAAACTTAATTTCTATGTTTTGTTTTGAAGAAAATGAATTTCTGAACTTGATGTTGAAATTGCTTATTGAGTATTTTTGTACTCATTTTATTTTTCCAAAATATTTTCAGACAAAGGATCAAGTGATAGTCTCGAAAGAAGTGAAGTTTATCACTCTGGCACAAGACTTAGAAAGTTGTTGTTATGGATTCAATAGTTTCTTTTAGAAAACCTTTGTAAGAAATTACTTCAGCTGAATTTGTTTAAGTCTATTTTAGTTTTGATTGTTACGCTTCCGCATTATTGTTAGAATGACCGTATTGGAAAATTTGGGCTGTTACATAGAGACTGAAAGTAAGAATAATGTAGTGCATATGTATTATATCTACTGTCTCATATGAAAAATGTATATCAGAAAAGTTGCATGTTTTTTTCTCTGGATTGTATCACACATATATTCGTGTGATTTAAATATATGCAACAACGAACTTGAAGTTTATTAATCCAAATATATTTACTATTTGGCATTTCAAATCAATAGTTAGTAGAATAATTAGAATTTTCATGGACATCCATTAGAGAACCAAAAGAGTTTTCAATCTAATGAATTGTCATGTGATGCTTTCTCTTAAAGAAAATTAATTATTACACCTTCACCAGCTAAAATTTGGATTGAATCACTTGCATTTTTAGAACGAATTTATGATGATCTATGTGGACCTATTAATCCATAAGATGGAGCATTTTGATATTTTATTGTCCTGGTTGACGCATCCCATAGATGGTCATATATGTACTTATTATCAAGTTGAACCTTGCATTTGTGGATTATTTGCTCAAATAATTAAGTTAAGAGCACAATTTTTTTTGTTATGAAATTAAAAATATTAGTCTTATTAATGCTAGTGAATATAGATTCCAAATGTTTAATGATTATTGGGATATGTGTTGGATATTCTGTAGTTTATGTTCATACACAATTTATGAGAGCAAAACCTCTAATATTTGTATGAGGACATGTTATTTTGCATGCCACCTTTGTTGAGAATCCCTTCTCATTGAGGACTCCCTTCTTCTTGAGGCTCTCCATTCGAGCCTTGACTTCCACAGGGGTGAAGACTTCCTCAAATGGGATGGGGGAGGAAGATGCACCCCTAGAACTTGGCCTCTTTGTTGGAACTGAATCATTCCTCTTCTTGGTCCTCCTCTAGTCCTCTGCCTTCATTTGCCTCTTCTTGAGCATGAAGGCTATTGGCATTTGGTGAGACCTCCATAACATCATCGTCGAAGCTTAAGGCTTGTTTCTACCCTTGCCCTTGATTCGGTTCTTTCTCAGTCCCCTCCCAGGTGAGCATTGCATTCAAGTGTCTTGTCCCTTGTCTCATACTCGAATAGGTCCTCGAGAGGGGGATTAGTAGCAAGTGTCCCATTGGTTCAACACTTTCTTCAGCAGGTTGCACCTGGTATCCGGTCGTAACCTCATGTGATATGGCTTGTGAAGCCTTAACTAGCTTCTCTATTGCTTGTGGTGGTGGTGGTGTTGTCTTTTCCTATTCTCTGAAGCCTTATCAGGCGTTTGGGGTGCGAGTTCAAAATCATAAGTTTGAGGTTTTGAAGCCCATAGGGTAGATTTGATGGAGTTGAGTAGCCTGGGTTTCTAAAGCTTGTGTATGGGGTGCAGGCTTGGGTTGGTTGGGTTTGGGTAGCCCTTTTTTTAGGTTTTTTTTTAATCCCCATTTTTTTTTGCGAACTGGTTAAGTATTTTTGGCCTGTACATCAATATTTTGTCCCATTTTGTGTGAGGCAACTAATCCATCCATATTCAAATTCATATTATACTATGTGCATTCCTTATAACCCTAATTTATTTCCTTCACTCTATTCACGGCAACGTCATTTTTAAGAACAATAGCTATAGTAGAATGAAAACTCCAAAATAAGCATATTGTTAAATAAAATTCACATTGTAGGCATGGTTTTGATGATTGCAAATAGTACGACACATAAGGGGTATAAGTTTTAAACAAATATTACAAACAAATACAGTGGAGGATAACATAGCATTCTCGAATAGGTGGTACATACAAAAGAGATTAATAATAAAAGTAGATAAAAGTGAGTAAGATTCAGGTTTCCAAACGAAGGGGGTCAGGCTCCCCTATAACCCTAATTTATTTCCATTTTCTCGATTTATGGCCACGTAAAATTTAAGAAGAATAGCTAAAATACCTAATAATTGCAACATTCATTATACTCGAGATTTTCAATTTAATATAAAATTATGATGAGCAAGCTTAAGCCCAGTGCAACTGCACACCAACTCTCAGGTAATAAAGTGGAGAGTACTTCAAGTATCGAATCCCAAAGGAACGATGTTCACAAAAAATCCAATTTAAACAACAAAGACCTCCTCTAAATTTACAACCAAGGTAACTACAAAACAATTGAGAATTTTGTTGGGTTTTGAAAAAAACAAAGTAAAGTCAAAACGAACAAGGGTGATAAAACAATAATGGAAGACGAGGGATCCAAAGTTGTTTCAGCCCTAAAAGAAAATGTGCCCACCATGCGATCGCAATTTGCTTAATTAGGCGAGGTTCATTTGACGATTTTTACCTATATACGCCTGCATCTACCTCTTCCGAGTTTTGTACGATTCAAGTAGGATGAGAATAGAATGCTCCCGCAACCTACCCTAATCAACACTTAAAACCATGAGTTAAGTTCAACACTTATCCAGCCCTTTTCTAAGTGTTTTTAGGAGCCTAAGCAATTAAACACATATATCTTTGACTAATTTTAACCTATGTAATTAATGCATACAATGCTATTGACTCTAAAGGTTCTTGCCCCATGTCTAGGTACACAAAGCAAAGTTATATTTCTAGATACTTTTCCTAGATTGCTTTTATGAAAACTTGTATTCAATTCAACGTTTTCAGTATTGAATCTCACACAAAGTATGCTAACTCAAGTGATCAGTTTAAGCTAACAATGAAACTTAAACTCAATAAAAGCAAACGGTGCTAAGTGTTGAGCATGGTTGCTTATGCATAAGGTAGTGTTTCCTTCATAATTAGGGTATCCACATATTTGAATCCCCAAGAAGGAATTTAGCGCAGTATACTAAAAGAAACAAAAGTGGAAAAGAAAAGTCAAGAACTTGAATGAATAAAAATTGAATTCATTATAAAGAGAAATTGAATTACAACTAAGGTTAGGGATGAACTAGAACAAAACTTGAATTAAAAATAAAAAAGAAACTACAACTCTGATATATAACTTAAAACACTACAACTTAAAACCTGACTAAAGATAAAACAACAACTGAAATTGAAATACAAAACAACAGCTAAAATGAAAAACAGAAACTGAACTAAGAAAGAAAAACAATATAAAAACCCTAGCTTGTTTATCTATCTAACGTACTCAACATTTTTCAAAGAGAGACAAGTGTTTACACTTTTCTTCTTTTGAATAGAGTGTCTAACGGAGGTTGAACAACACTAGAAAACTCATAGTGGCGACTAAAAACTAAGAACAAAAGATAAACAACAACTATCTAAGAATAAAATTTGAGTAGCCATTTGAAGTTGTTGAAATGGAAGCTCTAGCCGCCTTTTATATACCTCTTAGATATAGGGTGGTTTCTGTCGAGATCAGTGTGAGAAGTTGTAGCCGACCATAATCCCGAGATTTGAGAAGATATGTTGAAAAATCTTTCAAAAATCTATCAAATTCGATATTTCTGGAAAAACTGTCGACTAGGTCCAGTTGCGGCCGCATGTCAGGTGCATTTTGGGAGAATCTGTCGATTAGGACCAATTACGACCCCATGTTCGGCACATTTTGCTTGACTTTGCACTTAGCCAAATTCTTCCTAGCATCCCGGGTTCACGGTCATGCTTGTCCAGGGCGTGTTGTTTGTGGTCGCATGACCATTTCAACCCCTTTTTATCATGCTTTCATTATATGTATTTCATTTTGCATAGTAGTTAGCTTTCCTTGTAATTTTGTTGGTGTATGACTCGTCGCCATTTTCATGTTCAAGCCTGTCATAGGCATAAATCCTAGAATGTACTATAGGGATGCGACTAGTTGTCAATTCTTCCTACCTAGAGTCATATATTATCTAAGCCGTTGTTATCCCTTATTTGCTTACTAGTGTATAGCAATCTTTTTCTCAAATGTTTTCAAATGCTTTCTCTCTCACGTTTTAATAAAACCATTTTCTCTCGAAACGTGAGGGGATGCTAGACCCTACATTGAAGTTATCTATAATTTTTGATTTTCGTATGGTTGACTTGCTCACTAGGTTAGAGCAAGTGCTGCACAATCGTTTGTCTTGTCGAAAGAAAATACGATTATGACAAGTGGTATCAGAGTCGAGTCGGCTCCTCAAAGTAATCATGTCCGTGACTAACCAGTTGGGTAAGACCCATGTTGACCGATTGACTGAGATTGAAGAGCAAATGCTCTTTTTGATAGTGTTCGATTTTTTGGAATCTCGCTTGGATGAGATTGCCTCTAAAGCAGACATGATTGACACAGTAGCTGGCCGCCTAGACAAGATACCCATCCAAGAATTGGTGATGAGGGTTGAGGCCCTAGAAGATAAAGCCACACGACCTGTTGGTTTCGAGTGTGGGGATAGCTCATCGGGCTCTGTTGCCCATATTGAGGAGCGCGTCGAAAGTCTAAACAACGACCAAAAAGCCATAGTTCAGATGGTGTCCGAACTTTCTGAAGATGTGAAAGCTACCATTGATGTTGTTAGGGCAGAGATAGTAGATTTCAACGCTCGAGTGAATCTCACCATGAGAGCGGTGGGAAATCAAGCGTCGACTGGGGGCGTGGTCTAATTAAATAAGGTGAAAGTGTTCGAACCTAAGCCCTTCTGTGTGGCTCCTGACGCAAAAGCCCTGAAGAACTTCATATTCGACATGGAGCAATACTTTAGGGCCACAACTATAGCATTTGAAGATTCAAAAGTTACCTTGGCGACAATGCATCTGATGGATGATGTCAAGCTATGGTGGAGATCACATTATTTGGACATCCAAGAGGGGCGATGTATCATTGATACATGGGAAAAGTTGAAAATGTTGAAATATTAGCAAGACGCAAGTTGCGAGAGTTAAAACACACTGGGACAATTCGAGAGTACATGAAGCAATTTGTTGGGCTAATGTTGGACATCCGAGACATGTCAAAGAAAGATAAGGTCTTTAGCTTCGTTGAAGGGTTGCAATCATGGGCCAAGTTCAAGCTTTATGAACAAAGGGCACAAAGCTTGTTAGAAGCTTATGCAACCGCAGAACGTTTGTTCAATCTCACCAATGACCTAAGTAACGAGAAATCTCAAGACGTGAGACAAAGTCAAACTTCCCTAAGTAGAGATAACAGAAACTCTCAACCTAGCTCTCCCAAAAGTGGGGGAGGGAACGAACGGAGAATTGAGGGGGGAGATCAAAGGCCTTTCCAACAAAGGGGGGAGACACATGGCGAGCGTCAGCTCAACAGTATAGCGTTGGTCAAAAGTCTATCTGTGTCAGGACCCCATCGACTTTACAAATGCCCAAACAAAGCAGCCCTGAAAGTTTTCAAGCCTCGTTGGCAAGTACTTCAGGGGCCAAGGAGGAACCTTTGAAGTAGAGGCCCTACTTGAAGAGGATGGGGGCGACTCTCGCATTGGAGCCTTGAAATTCCTATCAGCCTTACAGAAGAAAGTGGAAGGGCGAAGGAATCTACACCATGTGGTCTCATGTACATCACACGCATGGATAAATCAGAAATTCACGAGAAGCACCATGGTCAACTCAGGAGCAACCCATAACTTTATGACCGAAGTAGAAGCCCGACGGTTGAACCTACGTTGGGTTAGAAACGTGGGAAAGATCAAAGTTGTCAATTCAGCAGCCTTACCCATTTTGGGTGTTGCACAAAGGGTAACAGTGAAATTAGGTGCTTGGACTGGACAAGCCGACTTTGTGAGTCAAGATGGACGACTTCGACGTTATGTTGGGGATGAAGTTTCTCCTTGAACACAATGTAATAATGATGCCCCTGGTAGAACGTTTAGTAATTATGGGGTCTAATCTCACCATGGTCCACACCAAACTATGACAGCCGAATGGGGTGAAATTACTATCAGCCCTCTAGTTGAATAAGAGCCAAGACAAGCGTCGCGATGTCGAGTTCCATGTCGTTGACCAACCTTGTTGAAGAAAGACTCATCAAGTTTAAAATTACCCTAAGGAGTGGAGGCCAAAGCCATAAGTTGCTCGGAAGTATTCAAAAGAAGCTCCGGTGTGCACGAAGGAATGAGTCAAGCAGAAATGACCCCCTTTGATGAGAAGGTATGAAGCATTGATTCCACCGATCACCCTAAATAACGCCTTTGAGGATTGGCTAAGAGAACGCCTCAAGAAGTCAGTCAAAGTATGAATGTGAAAAAGTTCCTAGAAAAGTGGAAAAGAAGCTAAGACACAGAGGTCCGCTAGGACCACATTGGAGATTTGAAGGCAGCTGCTCGTGAGACAGTCGAGTTCGAGCAGAGTTAGTTAACAAGGACATCAACTATTTAAGTGAGGGAGAATGTCACGGTCATGCTTGTCCAGGGCGTGTTGCCCGTGGCCGCATGCCCATTTCAACCCTTTTTTTTTTATCATGCTTTCATAATATGTATTCCAGTTTGCTTAGTAGTTAGTTTTCCTTGTAATTTTGTTGGCATACAACTCCTTGCCATTTTCATGTTCAAGCCTATCATAGCATAAATCTTAGAATGTACTATAGGTGGATGCGACTAGTTGTCAATTCTTCCTACCCAGAGTTATATGTTATTTAAGCTGTTGTTGTCCCTTATTTACTTACTAGTGTATAACAATTTTTTTCTCAAATGTTTTCAAATGCTTTCTCTCTCACATTTTAATAAAACCATTTTCTCTCGAAACATGAGGGGAGGCTAGACCTTACATTGAAGTTGTCTACAATTTCTGATTTTCGTACGGCTGACTTGCTCGCTAGGTTAGAGCAAGTGCCGCACAATCGTTTGTCCTGTCGAAAGAGAGTATGATTGTGACACCGGACACATTTGGGTCATTTTATATCTTCTGCACAAAAGCAACAAAACTTAACAAATTCTTACATAAATGTATCTTTTTACACCTATTTACTTACTTTTATCAAATCAAGGTCTCAAACACATGCTAAGCTTGTTTTTACTTAAATTTACTCTAAATGACATGAATTATGACAATAAACACTTACTTTCTAAACAATATGCTTAGTTTTTAGAGCTAAATAACCCTCATAAATGATTGTTTTCAAATTACATAGAGAGCAAAATTTTCATAGTTTTTGTAATTTTAATTTGATTATATTAAAAATAAAATACATTAAAAATTTTAAAAAAAATCTAAACTTAAAATATTATTAATCTATAGAAATATAAGATATTTCTTTTAATTAAAAAAAAAAACTATTTTGTAGTAGTATACTTTGTATTACAATTTTAACTTGAATACAAATATCGTATCTAAAATATTTCTATATAATTTGTATTTTAAAAATATATTTTTTAAATAAAATCATTAGTTTTTTTGTTTAAAACATCAATTGTCTAAATTGTAATTTTTAAATTATTTATATTTTAATTACCAATTATTTAGAGCACAATTTAATTAATAATTAGCATAGATAATTTCTTTAAAAAAAATAGAAAGATTTGTAGAAAGTTTAAAAAGAAAGAAAGAAGAATAAAAAAGAGAGAGAGAAAGGGGGAGATAAGAGAGAGATTGTGGATCCCACACACATATATATAGAGAGGGGAATTTGAAGGGGTTAAATAGTGTTTGGAAGGGATTGAATAGTGAAATCACTATTCAAGCCTAAGTTTATTTTATTAAACCTAGGTTTCCAAACACCATGCCCCAAATATGCACTTAGGGAATTTAGCCACCTATTCTTTAGACTCTCTAGTTTGTGTTGAGGATGTGGGTGCAAATTGGGTATTTTCTTCTACTTTAGCACCCTTCCTCTCTTCCTTGGGCTGCTTCCTCTTCTTTCTTTTTTCTCTCTTCTTCTTCCCTAACCTCTTGCAAGGTTCTTCTTTCTTCTTTGGCCTTCGCTTCCTCCAAGGCCTCTTACTCGACATAGTATTTTATCGCCATCTTAGTTTCTTACTCAATACTAGCCTTTATCATCTTTTCTCATATAGGTGTGGGAATATCTTCTTCTCGTGGCCCTCGACTCTTTGGAGCAGCCATCTCCATTTTTTCCCCAATCAGTTGAGAAAATTCCTCTTTGCAAGGAGCCTTAATCTTTGGGACTTCCCCTTCCTTGGTGGAAGCTCGCCTAGCTTCTTCATGGTGAAGTCTCAAACTCTTGTCCTCATGGGTTGAAGAAGGTTTGGTCGAATCATTGTGGCTTGGCTTTTTCCTTGGTCTGTAAACCATCATTTTAATTCTTTGTTTTGAAGGAGAAAGATTTACCAAACTCAAATTTTCAGTCGAGAGGTTCAATTCGACAATTGAGGGCTTCTAAGGTTGTGGGTCACTCGAGGGTTGAGCCATTGGCATTTCTTCTCCCTTCAAATTACTCAAAGTCGACCCACCATTTGCTTTTTTCTCTTTTCGTCACTTGGTAGCTTGTGCTAGGACTTCACTCCTTCGAGCTCCCATTCGCTGGATTTCTTCATACCATTCCCTTGAGCGCTTCTTAAGAGGGCCCTTTCACCGATTGTGAAGTTGGAGTGATCCCTCGTGAAAGGAATGAACATTTCACTCCACAGCGGAAACATTGGATCGTCTTTAATTTTATTTAGAATTAAACAATAGAAATTAAGGTTAAGCAAAACATACCTTGAAAATAATATAATGGAGAATATTCTGGCGGATCTTTATCTCCTCCATAAAATCTTCCTAGCTATGACTCGAACACAGAACCAAAGCTGGTGGGAGCCTCTTGAAAGAAAATCCATAAGGGATTCGAGAGGAAGAGGTCTAGAGAGAATTCTCTAATTCTCTATTAAGGAGATATCTGTTATGTCCAATGGCTCAATCTAAGAGTCCTATTTATAGAGATCAAGGGTAAATCTTTGCCATAATTAAAATATTATATTTTAATATCTAATATATTAAAATATATCTTATACTTATTTGAATCTCATTCAAATCTCCTACGATATTTATTTATTTAAATTTTATTCAAATTTTATAAATATATTTTATTTAATGTATCAAATATACATTAATTATTTTAATATTTAATGTATCAAATACAATAAATATATTTTCCTCCTTTATATTTAATATATCTAATATATTAAATATTAATTTAATCTTTACAAGATACACTAACAAAGATAAGTCCTTGTAAAGGTTGAGTCATCTCATAACTCTCCCACTATGATGAGACTTATCCAATTCATGGCTAGAATTCATTTGACTTTCAAATGTAATTAAATTGTTAACAACTTTTGTTAACTATTTAGTGGCTTCACTTGGAACCAATTTATTAACACTATCTCACCTTATTAAAGGTTTGTAGTCTTTTATTTGACATTTCTTATAAAAATGATATTTGTCATACAAATACCTTATTCATTTTAGGACTACATAAAAGACCATTTTATACTCCTTAGGAGTGGCCTACACTTAGGCTTATCTTTAAACATATATAAGCTTTTTAGGCTTGTTTCAGCACGTGAGCTTAACATTCCCAAATGGTGATGTGTTGTAAACCAACTTTACTACTCTCTATAATCTTTAAAATTGTCTCGTAGACACTTTTGGAGGGAATCATGTTCACCATGCAATCTCTATTGCATTTCCTAACCGGAGTATAGTAATGGTGTGTAACTCATTACTGATGTGACCATGTCTAACAAGGTCATGTTTCTCCTCTTGCAGCACAATTTCACAAAATTGTACTTGGTATTAAGATAATTGGGATAAAAACCATTTTCTATCAATTAGTTTTAGTAAGTAAGGTTCATGTACTTTCTATTATGATCTTATCATAATATCTTGATAGATTTAATTACCTAATCGATTTTTAACTTTAGTCTTAATTTTCTTAAACTTTTCAAAAATTTAGACTTATTTTGTATTAGGTAAAGATACTTGTACCTTGAATGATCATCAACTAGAGTGACGAAATATTCATGACTTTATTTGACCTTTACATTCACCAAACCACTTGTGACAAAATGTGTAAGCCCAAAATATTATTTAGTGTTCTAGCCCTATCTAATAAAGACCCAATGATTATCTTGCATGAAAGGCAAGATCTAAAGACATGTAAAGTAATTAACTAACTTTTTAAAGAATTGCCTCTTACTAGTCTTTTCATTCTATTCAAGTTGATGTTAATCAACCTAACAACCAAAGTCAAGTATTATCTTTTAAGAGAAAACAGTGTCTTTCTATTTTGGATTCTATAATCCTGAATATCTCAATATTTTGTAGTATAGTATATGTCAACATTTTTAACATATACAAATTATTCTTATTTTCAGCTGAATGTATTTTCAAACAATTTTGAAAATATAAACTTTCATACTTCAAAGTAATTCATACTATATGAACATTATTGTAATAAAGTTTGATAAATTGAATTTCTCATATGGTTACTAAAAACACCATATTTAGCATTATGTAACAATTTTTACTTAATGACATCTTAATGTCTCCCACTACACTAACTGAGATAGGCTTCCTGATGCTAACTTGTAGAAACTATTCTATATGTTAAGTATTTTCCAAGAATTACATATTAAATGTAATGAAGAATAAATCTTGATAGTAGATCTTATATCGACTATCTAGGTTGCATTATTTATATTCCACCAAAAATCTAGTAAATCAAATTTACTTTCATTTATATTTTTCTTCCTATAGGTATTTCAAAAATTCCTCTTATTATGACTGTCCTAGCTAATTTAGAAACTATTTCCTTTTATATAGCTTCAATCATTTGGTTTCTTTTCTTGGATTTTTATAATGCTTAGTTTTGAGATCATTTAGACAAATTTAGTTTATGTTGACTTCAACATCTCATATGTTGTTGTCATTTTCCTTATCTTCAAAGCTTGACATCTAACATGTCAGCTAGGAGATACGTACAAGCTATCTCGTTTACTTTTGATTCATTAATCATGTGTTTCACGAACAATTTGAATAATATTAGCAACAGGTTTTAAGAACATTTCTCAATAAAGACAAATTCAAAATTTTACATTGCCATTATAGTGTTAATGTTATTTTTCCAAGTAATAAAATTTCTCAATTTTGACTTATCAATAATAAAATTAAAAATTATTAGAGAAATTGACATAATATTGAAATATATATATAATTTAACATCATGCAAACAATTATCCATTCAATTTTAGCATAGAAATCAAACAATTTGAAAAATGAACCCTATAAATCATTTCTAATGCTATGGTACTTTAGTGAGTTAGAACAAATGTTGTCGTAGGGTAGGTCAAGTATTCTTTCACTAAACTGAGACAATCTCAACCAAGTATTATACCATAATAACTCTTATTCTTATAATATTTAGTTACCATTAGTTTGGTCAATGACATAATTAACAACTTTAATGAGCCCTTTGTAAGTGTGACCCATAATTTTAGATCCTGTAGTTTTATCCCAACAAGTGCCGTCGTAGGGTAGGTCAAGCATTGGAAACAAAACTACAGGAGTTCACCCTGATATTGACCCATGCAAACACCTTCCGTAGGGGGACGGTCCAAAAGCAGCTACGAGGCCCCGCATGAATCTCACGATGTGAACCAATGATGGAGACTGTAGGATATGGTGATACATTTCCTTCTCCCACTTACTATTTTGAAATAGAGTTTTCTCTTACTGAGACAAATTAGGCTAATCTCATTTATCTAAGTTTTTCAATCTACCTTTCATAACCCTTATGTTGTTAGATTGATTTTAATGTGAATTACTAAGTTTTTAAACTATTAAAAAAAATTAATCATATTATGAGCATGCTTAGTGAAATTAAATAAAATTTGACTAATTCAACTCCTAGGTCGGTTCCCAGTTAGAGGTGCTCCCTTTCGGTCAACTTAAATACCCCAATCTAAATAGAACCTTCCATAGACAAAGTTCCCTTATAGTCAATTTTTATTTCAAATTCATTAATCTTTAATTAACTATTAATTATTAGATTAATGAACATAAGTGAATTTGTAAATAAATGTTTTTAATCCTATTAAAAAATAATTCACTTGGATAGTCTTAAATATCCATCATTTTAAACCCTTTAAAACAAATTAAAAGATAATCCTTATTACATCGAGGGCTAAGGAGATTCTTGCATCGAGGCTAAGGAGATTCTTGGCCAAACCTTCTCCTTTATTCAGACGATGATGAGTCACCGAAAGGAGTAGAGAGGATGGGCGCTTTGTATTGAGCCATTGATGCGCGACAAATTGAGTGCTTGAATGAAGGAAGTCAAGAAGTTGAAGGAAATTGCCAGTGAATGTTCTTGACTTAGAAAGTGCTTGGTCAAAGTTATCGTGAGTGAAAAAAAGAGTATTTCGCGTATTTATATGTTTTCGAAAAAGTTAGTGCAAATCCTTCCATTTTAAATGACATCTCGCTTTTCTTCAAATAAAAGTGGGATGTATTCCAACTCCTCAATTGGTTGACCCCTCTAGTCATGCTCGAGGACCTGGTTGACCTCTTGATTTTTAGCGATGATGAGAACCTAGTCGGCTCTTTGCTCTTCCATGGCGTTGAAGACCTGGTTGGCCTTATGCCCTTCCATGGTGATGGAGACCTAGTATGGGTTAAGCATCTTCTTCAATCATAAACTATGGGCATGAGACTCTTCCATGTCTTCGTTCATTGGGGCTTTTCCCCTTGGTGGGATCTCAAGCGAGTGTTGCTTGGTCTTGATTCATTTGCTTTAGCTGGACCTCCACAAGTGTGTTTCAGGCAGTCCATGGTCTCTAAACTTCAGGTTAAGCTATGATCTACCCCTAAACCTTTTCTCATAGTGCTGCAACTTTGTCCTTCGATTAACCTATCTTTAGGTGAGGTTGGGTCGGATCACAGGAGGATGGTCCTCGAGGTCTTAGGGAACTTGGGGAGTTTGTCCTCTAGTACCCACTTGTTGAGGGTTCTGATCCTGGTCGGATTTATCTTCTATTTGCATTACTCACGTTCTTGCTCATTTTTATTGACAAAGCACTCTCCCCACAGATGTCGCCAACTGTTGATACATGAATCCAGCACAGATGGATCTGCATGATCTCAACTTAGAAAAGAGATGAGGCTACCTGAAAAATTAAGAAAAGAGCACTGGTGTGGCACTTTGCCACATATATTCCAATGCTTAAGATGTTATGATTTTTTTTATAGGTATAGTAAGAACTAACGTTTTTTTAGCATACCTGTCAGGCCCCCTCCCGAACCACCTGCTAACTTAGCCTGGAAGATGGCGTGAAGCCAACAGGCATCGTTTCACTCGTAACGATACCTATGACCCTTTTAACGACATCCGCGACCCACGTTGTACCTGATAAACAATCCATACCTGTATACGAAATACTATACATACCACACAGCAGGAACTAGGAATCTTATTACCCATATCTACGGAGCGGTTCTGGTTAAACCTAACTTGAACAAGCCAAACACGACCAAACGTGCTTTATACACCCAAGACCACTAGTTCCATATGCAACATAACTACACATCCCCATTAAGTTATGTACAATACGAGCATACTCGCTATACTACACCAACCACATACAAAAATATCAGACTCGTAGAGCTTTCAGCAGGCTGTGGCAGGATCTCAGGCACTGGGAGCTCGATCTCTACCTGAAAAGTTGGAAAATATTGAAAGAATGAGCTGGGAAGCTCAGTGAGTGACTGAGTTTAAAACTACTAACTCGTAAATCATAACATATAACATCAACAGCTTTTACAGGAGTCCAGCAAGTGTGTCAAAAAGATTAACCATTTTAAACATATGACAAATTAGTTGTGTAAGACTCGCCCAGTACAATCAATGTTCATTCTACGATGTAGTGGGGCCCGCCCAGCACTCCCATCGTCTTTGTCGTAATGGGGCTCGCCCAGCACTCACGACAGCATTGTTGTCACGGAGTACACTCAACGTCGACAACAGAAAATGACCTGTGTGCACACGGTACTACACAACCTCGGGCTCAGTATCTCAACCATTAACTCATTCAGGTCTCAGAGAAACACATGAAAACTTGGAATTATGGTATTTCTACTAGTTTCAGAAAAAGAAATCAGTAACATATGCTCACAAATACATATCCAAAGAGACATAAGGTCTTTAAGCTAAATCACCCTTAGAAAACCATTTATTTTCATCAGCATACGTGCAGGCATAGAATTCGTTTTTGAAATTCGTTTTGTCACTCACAGCGTTAATATTAGATTCTCGGTCCGTAAATTTGTCCTATTCCTTCTTGGCCTGCCAAATAAACAAAACCAAGCATTAGAATCTTGGCCTCATGAATTTAAGGTTTAGGATTGCAAAAACCCTCCCATCTAACTCTTGCACTTTACAGATTTTATACCCTAAACTCACACACCTATAACTTTTCCATTACTTACTCAATAATGATGTTCTTTATACCAAACTCTTCCTTTTTGAACCCTCTAAAACTTATCTGAAGGAGTGAAATCGAAATTCCTAAAGGATGTGTCTGTAACTACCTTGAAAGTCATTTTCCCCCAAACACGTTTCTGCTAAACCAGAACTGTTTTCCTGCTGCAACCCGAAACTAACCTGGAATTTAAAGTAATTTCCAAACAAATTCTAACCACGACTTCTTCATTAAAGTTATAGGAAATTAAATCAGCTTTCCATCCATATCTAATACAGCTTCTAATTCGAAGTCTACAGATCAGTACATCCCAAAAACCAGAGGTTCCCCGGATTTGACAGTAAAAACACTCCTCTGACTTCCCTTTCAAAAACCCATAACATAACTTCAGATTTTGCTCAAGCTTCCTTCACGAAAATTGTTCTAAAATGAGTTAACTTTTAAGGAAATCAAATCTCACCTCTTAATACCTCTTTTGGAGCTCAAAACGTTCCAAATATCAGAGGTAGTCAGGGTTGAACACAAAATCTTCCATGCAACTTGGATTGATCCTCCCTCCTTTTCTTCTTCAATTACACCTTCAAAATCTCCTTCTTCTTCTTTTCAGACCCTCCCACGAAGACTCTGCTGCTCTTGATGAATAATGACAGCCTGAATAAGGATTTTAGATTGGGTTTAAAAGGGGAATGAAGTTGGCGGTGATAGGATCCCTTTTCCTCTCTTTTCCTTTTCTTTTTTTTTTTAAAACTCAAACTTCTCCACTCTTCTTTTCTTTTATATATATAATTCTCATTCCATTTTCCCTTTTATTATTATTTTTTTTTGTTTTCTTTTGTTTTAAACATTTTTTTTATTTACTTATTATTTTTTTTTAAAGAAATTACTAGGAGAGATCCCGGGTTTACAATACCTTGGAGGTGCATCTTCCTTTCTTATATATAGAAGTATATTAGGGTTTCTAGGGGGTGCATATGATGATTGAATTGGGCCAAGTCCGGTTTTCCCTGTCTAGTTTGAGTCAGCCAAGGCTAGTCTTACCAGCCTTGACTTGGGGTTCGGGTTGCATTGGGCCTAGTTGCTTGAGCCTAACGAGGGTGTTGGGCTCCCCTTCAACTTGTTTTGTTGGGCTTCGTGGTCTTGACGCATGTTTGAGCTTAATCTTATCCACAACATTCCCAATCATTTGAGGAGTGAAATCCACCACTACCTCTTTTCCTGTTAGTATTGCTTCTACGTTCCTCTCTTTTATTTCTATTGAACCCCCTCATTGGTGTGGTGGCTCAATAAAAGTGAATAAAATAATCAATAAAGATGTTGTAAGTTTCACAAAATTAGAAAAATAAATAGGATTGAATGATCTTTTAACGATATGAAGCTTTTCCATTTTTAGTATGATTCTCGAATTTGAGGTGAGTCTTACCTATTAATTATGTTCCTTTACTTTAGGAAATAAAATATAGATCATGAAAAGGTGATTTCGGTTCCTTCAATTTTTTAGAATGATTCTCAGAGTTAAGGCTTAGAACACGTTTGTGATTGCTTTTGCAAGGTTAAAAGCAATTATGGGAGAATCCTAATTGTTTGAAGACATGTTTGAGAGTGATTTTAAAATAGTTAAAATCACTTTTGTCGTATTCAAAATCATTACGAAACATGCTTTTAAAAGTGTAAAATTAATTTTTGTGGAATGAAAACCGTGTTTAAAAATGTAAAATCAAACACTAAGTTGATTTTGAATGATTAAGATGTGTTTTGGAGTAATTTTAAACATGACAAAAGAGATTTTAATTATTTCAAAATCACTCCTAAACATGCCCTTAATTTGGGACTGTTGTAGTTTTTAAAATAATTACTAGCAATTGTGCTTTTAGTAAAATTAGTTGTGAAATGAAATAAAATAGTGTTTAGTAAATTTCAATTTTAAAATAGAAAAAACTAGTTACGGTGTTTGGTAAATTAATACTAAGCTCCGTTTAATAACCATGGTTTTTTGTTTTTGGTTTTTGAAAATTAAGCCTATAAATACTACTTTCACGTATGGGTTTCCATGTTTTCTTATTCACTTTTTACATTTGTTTTAAAAAACCAAGGCATGTTTTAAAAACTAAAAAAAGTAGTTTTCAAAAAGTAGTTTTTGTTTTTGGAATTTGGCTACAAACTCAAATGTTTCCTTAAGAAGGAGGAAGCAACTATAGAGAAGATGAAAACAATTTTAGAGAAATCGTGAGAAAACAAGCACAATTTTTAAAAACTAAAAATAAAAAACAAAAAACCAAATGATTATCAAACGTGACCTAACTTATTGTGATTTAGTTCTAATGACCAAAGTAGACATATTATTTCATTTATTTTTATATTGATATTTAATTTATATTTATTATAAGACAGTTATTTAAAATTTATATAATCTAAATTGCATGTACTTTTGTTTAATTTGAATTATTTGACAAAACTTTAAGAAAAATAATTGTTATAAAAATTGAATCAATCAAAATTCCGTTGATATAAGATAAAATGAATGTGTAAAAAAACATATAGAGAGAGAGAATGTGGCAAATTTGTAGGAAAACTGAATTAAAAAACGCTTATGTGTTAGATTTTGCAAGTTAGAGTAAATTGAAAAGTGATTTTGGATAAATTAATAAATAATTTGTTTTACAATAAGCCTAAACGATTAAGATTCTCTTTTTACGCTTGAAAACTGGAGCCTAAGTAAATCACACCAATATATTCTCAATCAAGATTCACGGAGGTTGTGAATCTAAAAACGGATCATTTAGATCATATGGAGACATCTCCTCATCTTCATCATCAGCTTCGCTGTGATGAGAAGGAGTTCTGCTTCTAGCTTCTTCCAGAATTCTCTGGTATTCATCTTCTGAGGTTGTTTGGGCAAGCCTCGAGATCAAATGAGACCGAGTATTCAGAAATTCTGAATTACTCTTTGATTGATCAAGTAGTTCTTGATTGCATGAGAACCACTCTTTCAATCCTTCTTGAGACAGATGGGAAATATCATATTTATCCCACCATTTAATCTTCACCGTCTTGGCGAGTTCTTTGACGTTATCCTTTACTCTAGACTGGAAATTCCAGCTGAGTATCCATGAGACTTTAAAATATAAGCAGAATCGAAATAAATTTGGGAATTCGTTCTTGCCTATATTTTGTTGGAATTGATGGTATGCTCCTTGAACTTCTACAGGGAATATCTCTTCTGTGAGTCCAAAAGTTTTCCACCAATTGATGAACCATTATGGATATTCCATTCGGTGAGCTCTCTGGCAAAATTGGATAAACCAGGAGTGATCAAACTTGATATACCATAGGACATAAAACCATGCTTGGACGTAGTCTCTATAGGTATATGTTTGAGGTTTGAAATGTTGAGACAGGGTCCTGGGTGTGAATACACTTTGATTCCAATGGGTTGGAGTCAGGACTTTGAAGATTTTGAATTTGGAGAAAGCGACTTTCTTTGGGTCGTCGCGATCTGGTATATGAGTTACTTCAACAGACTTTGTGTCTACTAAAATAAACTCATAGAATTTTCTTGTTTTGAAAATCTCCTCCGGCATGAAGTAGAAACCGGTAGGAAAATAGTTTTTGATGATGTCCGTAATGGAGGCACCATCAGCTTCAGGCTCTATTACTGCTGGTTCAACAGCAATAGGCTTCTGGAAGTAAGCTTTCACCTGGGGTTTAGGTGTAAACCTACTATTTGGATCTACTGCCTGTGAAAAGGTAGTAGGTCGAGGGGACGACATAGGTCTTGGAGACGAGGAACTGGATCCCTGAACAGAGGGAGCCGGAACAAATGTTCTTCTAGAACTTTGAGAGAGTGTCGGAGAGACTGGTCGTCTACTCTGACGGGTTAGGTTGGCCGATGGCCTTGGTGGTGGAGTAGATGACTCCATGGAATCGCGAATCACGATTCCTGAAGAACGTTGCCTGGGCCTGACCACCAGTGTGAAATCAGTGTCTAAGGCATATCGCTCTGCAGTCATCGGACTTGCAGTTTGAGACGAGGTTGAGGCTTTTTCTTTGCCTTTTGAGACAGGGGTTGCAGGGCTCTTGCCCTTTCTACTGGACATCTTTTTTTCTATCACTTTGGAGAGAGGAAGAGGATGGCAGAGAGGGAGAGATTTTAGAGAGGGTCTTGTTTAGAAACTCTCTTGATAGGTAATCTGCTAAGGGGTTTTGAACTCCTTTTATAGGCAAAACCTCAAAGTCGAAACATGATAAGATTGCTTGCCATCTGGCAAAAATCTGTTTTGAGACTAAATTCTCAACATCCTTTTCTAAAACAAATTTAGATGCTTGAGAATCCGTTTTGATGATAAATCTTTTGTTTATCAAATCTCCTTGAAATTTTTGAACGCATAAAACTATGGCAAAAATTTCCTTTTTGATCGTTGAGTAATTTTTTTGGGTATCGTTCCATACTCCAGAATAAAATCTCACTATTTGTTCTTGTTTATCCATACACTGTTTGAGGATTCCTCCATATCCGATGTCGGATGCGTCAGATTCCACTATCAACGATGCTTCTGGATTAACAAGACTTAAACAGGGTAATGATTTGACTAAATCCTTTATCCTCCTTACAGCTTGCGTATGCTTAGCTGTCCAGGGTTTTGGATTTTTCCTAAGTCTTTGAAACAGTGGTTTGCAAATGGGCCTCAAGTTTTCAATAAAATCTGAGACATAATTGAGACAGCCCAAAAACCTTTGTAATTGGGTTTTGTTTAAAATCTCGTCCGGAAAATTATCCGCAAATTCTATGGACCTTTGAATTGGTGTTATTTGGCCCATATGGATTTCAAATCCGAGAAAACGGATTTTGGTTTGAAATAGTTTTATCTTTGAGACAGATATTACTAAACCATTTTGTTTAATAATACCTAAAAACTTTCTCAAATGAGAAAAATGTTGATCTATACCTGATGAGAAAATTAAAACATCATCGATATAGATAATTGAAAATTGAGATATAGGATCAAGAATATCATTCATGATTTTTTGGAATTCTGATGGAGCGTTCTTCAGGCCGAATGGCATGACGTTCCATTCATATTGTCCAAAAGGAACATTGAATGCAGTCTTGTAACGATCTTTTTCTGAAATTTGAATCTGCCAGAATCCTGACTTCATATCAAACTTCGAAAATACGTTTGATCCTGATATTCTTTTTAATAAATCATTTTTGTTGGGAATCGGATATCTAATCCATTCCAAAACTTTGTTTAAGGGTTTGTAGTTGATTACCAACCTGGGTACACCACGCTCCTTTTCTGCCTGATTGTTGACATAGAATGCTGCGCATGACCATGGGCTTTTGGATGGTCTGATCAGCCTCTTTTTTATCAACTCGTTGATCTCTGACCGGCAATGTTGTAACAATTCAGAGTTCATCTGGATTGGTCTTGCCTTTGTCGGAATTTGAGACTCTTTGAATTCCTTGACATATGGTAAGTCTACCATATGCTGTTTTCTGTCCCAAAATGCATTGGGATAGTCTGAGCAGACTTCCTTTTCAAATCTTTGTTTTAAGATTTGAATTCTATCTTGTATTCCCTTGTGCTGAATATTTTCTTCAATTCTTTTGTAACTGATTTCTTCCTTTAGAAAGGCTATCTGCTTTTCTTTGAGACTGATGTTGTTCAGCTGACTTTCTTTACTCATAGAACAGACCTTATGAGTAAGTATTGGCTTGATCCATTCAAACAGAATTTCCTGCCCCATGGATTGAGTATGTATACCCTTTTCTGATACACTTAAAGGGTATAGTTGGGTGAGAAATGGAGTTCCTAAGATCATATCTTGACTTAGGTTTTTCACCAGAAGACATGAAGTTACGAAACATATCCCTTCTTTACAGATATGTATTTCTGGTAACTTGTGTCGTATCTTCAATGGACCTCCGTCGGCTCCTTTTAGGACTTCTTTCGTCTTCTTGAAGTATCTTGACGGGATTAGTCCTTCTCGGATGCAGTTTTGATCGGCTCCTGAATCTATCAAGGCAACTAGAGTTATCTTAAAATTTGCAACTTTCAAAGTTACCTCTGTATACCATTTTTGGTATGAGACCTTGGTTATGGTGTTTAAGAACACCCCTTCATTTATCTTCAGCTCCTTTGATGGTTCTTCGACCTTCTGCTTTCCTTTATGTAAGGAAGCTATTTCTGTGGAAAGCTTTAGGTAATCATCCTTGCAGCTTTGCCTTAATTCTGAGATCTCTCCTTTGAGAGTGTTGATTTCAAATTGTAGGTCTTGAACTGTGACCTTCTTTTCTTTCTTCATTCGTCCCAAGACATCGTCTAGTGTGATGGGAACGACATCTAGGTCGATATCCTTCCTTTCATCTTCTTTCTTTGATGAATTCTTTTTCAATGACTCTTTTAGTTGCTTAAGGACGGCAACCTTCGTCTCTTCTTCTGGGAGCTTCTCCACTAGGTCTAGGAGAAATTCCTGATCGCTTGTTATAACATTTATACTGTTATAACAGCCGCATGTTCTGCCTCCTTTGCAGTCCTTTTTATGAATTTCTTCAAATTCTCCTTCGTCAGAATAGTAAGATGAATCCTCAGATTCTTCTCTTATTATCTGAACTTCTTTGTCTGACTCTGATTGTGAGTAGTCACTGGAGCTTGATCCAAACGCGACTAGCAGCTCCTTTTTTAGATCCTCATAAATCTGGAGTTCGTTGATTTTTCCTCTTAAGGGACATCTATTAGAATAGTATCCGAACTTCTTGCATTTGTAGCACTGAATCTGTTTTCCAGATTTCTTGTGCTTCCTTTCCTCCGTATATGAGGGTCTTTTGTAGGTAGGTCTACGCTTGTAGCCTCTTTCTTCCCGATATACGTTTGGCTTCGTATATCCTCTTCTAGGTTGAGAATGCTTCTTAATTTTTCTCACCTTTCTTTTTTCTATTTGAGAAGGAGCGTTTCTTTGTGGCACGACATTGTACATGTCACAGAAGTATCCTAACTCCTTTTTTCTGTTGGCAGCCGTATTGGCTTTTGCCTGTGCTTTTACTTCTAAGCATTGCTTCATTCCGAAGTTGACAACATATTGGATTAGCTGTCCATAAGAGGATGTCTTCCAATCTAAGACAGGTGATGTATTTAGTTCTTCGATATACTGAAGCAACTGTGTTTGGAATAGCGGGGGAAGCCCAGTGATAAACCTTTGCTTCCAGATCTCGCTTTCGCAGTCATCCCTTTTGTAAACTTCTGACAAAAAGGTATCTTTATACCATCTAAAATCTTGGAGCTTTGGGCACCTAAGATTGTTTAGTGATATGCCAGCCAGGTATCGGTAATTAGTAGTTGTACCCACGAATGCTTCTGCGATGCCATGGGTCAAGGTAATTACCGCATCCTGTACTTCATCTTCCATTATCGCATCTCTAGGGACTATCGAAGATGAAGCTTCATTGGATCCCGTGGAACTTCCTGTTGTTCCTGTCGGTCTTCTCGTCTTGTGTCTGAGTATTGTTTTTCGTTCCGCATCGGTAAATCTATGATCCCACCATCCTTTTAGGATACCAGAGAATCCCGCCGAAAGGAACTTAGCTGATGCATGGTCAGAGTGTCCTTTTGTGATGTAGGCGGTATTTGCCATTAACATCTCTTGGATGACTCCCATGATCAGGTACTCAGAAAGGCCGTCGAGATTCCACTCATAGATTGAATCTCCATCGTATGACCTGTACGTCATGTAACTTCTTTCTTCGTACATTAAATCCGGCTTAGAAGGTCTCGGATACCAGTTTCTCTGCTCACTTTGTCGAGATTCTTTGTAATAGTTCCGAGCATAGCTTCTTTGATGTTGGATTTTCAGTACGTTTTTTGGGCTTTGATCTTCAAGGGCCATTTGGCTAAGATCTTCTAACACGTCTTCAACTTCTGATTCGTTTAAGACATTGATCTCGTCTGTGGAATCCTTCGTTGTGAGTTTCTTCAGACGGTTATCCACTTCTAGGATGAACTTGTCTAGACTTTTGTCTAGGTTGGACTTCATCCTTGGTATTGAACCCCCTACATCTGTTCTGAAGTATGGAGTTGTTGGTTCTGTGCTCCCAAATTCTCCTTTGGGAATCTTCTTCTTTGTGGTTGTTACTTCTTCTGTAATTTTCTCTTTTACCCTGTTTAATTGTTCAGACATAGTAGAGAGAATTCTGTTGGTATAATTTCCTTGGAGTTGAAGTCCCCGAATCCCCTTTGAAGGATTCTGCTCTTCAACATTCTGGTCTATCAGTTTGAAAGGTACAGCCATTACGGCTTGATTGGAGCTTTCAAACTGTATAGCTTCTAAGGGAGGATGTGTAGAGCTTACCACTTCTCCTCTTGCGGTTCTCCATGATACCTCCTTTAATACATTGACTGACTTTGCTCGCCAATCTTCTTTGTTCATATACCATTCAAAGAAAGGTATATTTTCTTCTAAGGTTATCATAACCTCTTTCCATTCAGCTTTGAGTTGTTCCCTTTCTTCAGCGTCGAATCGCTCGAAGAGTATCCTTCTGGGTTCTGCCCATACGGGATCTAGGAAGTCTTTATTCAGGGCGTCCTTGTCTATCTGGAATTCGCTCTGAAGTACATTAAGCTGGTTTGCTTCCATATCTGTCTGGGTTGGCGAAGTATTCCTTTGGTAGTGTACCTCGGGAATATTCGGGTCTAGATTGACCTTCTCTATTCTGAGAGAGGTTGATCTAGGCAACCCTGCAGACGAAGATGGCGCTGCTCTGCTTGTAGAGCGCTATGTCTGGAAGGAGCGAAGTGAGTTACCTTCGACTGTGGAGGATCCTCATCTTCGAACTCGATATGGACACTTCCGTCTGGTTTTTCCTCTATGAGGGTCAAAGTCCTTGGCTTGGGTTTTGGTGGAGTGAAAGCTTTCTCCAGATCCCACTCGGACCTTCTTGTTATATCTTCCCATGATAACATCTTGGGAATCTCTATCAGATTATTTTCGAAGTCCGCTTCGAAAAGGATCGTTTGTCCTTCTGGCGGTGCTTCTACAATACATCTTGGATCCAGCGTTGTCTTCATTATTTTGTAACTTATCCGCCATATTATTGCGAATGATTCTGTCATCTTCTCAACGTTCAAATTCTTAAACTTGATATCCAATACTAAAGTGTTTAGTATATTTGGATCAGTTAAAGAAATTGGAAAGTTGGGGTAGACATTGAAGTAGACTGGTCCTCTCCCTAGGTTTGCTTCGATGAGTCCTAGCATGGAGTTCTTGTAGTCTCGATGTCTCTTGTCTCTGAGCGCGACAAGGATTGGAATATCTAGGCCTGGACGGTATAAAGGTCTTATACCGACTTGCACGAGGCCTATATGAAGGAATTGATATTCTTTCTGCTTATGTTCCCACAACATTTTTGCGGAGAACAGCCGTATCATTTCTGGATTATTGACGATAGGAATTGTCCTTTCAACAACCTTGATTCCTTTCATTTGATTGAATATTCCGGTGTCGTATATTAACGATGGTTTCACCTTTGGAACATTCCATTGAAGAATTGATCTTTCGATGGATTGGATAGATCTCAATGGAGACAAACTACTTTCTAAAAAGCAATAAAACAAACAACTTTAATAAAGTAGAGGAATCTACTTTATCAAAAGTAATAAAACAAAAACAGTAAAAGACGGAAAGTGAAAAGCAAATAGTAAATGACGGAAAGTAAAATACATAATTACAAAAAGACAAAAGAAAATGATAAACTTTGAAAAAGTAAAATAAAAACGAATCGTCATCATTCTGGTCCAGTCGTGCTTGTCCTTTTATCTTTAATAAAGAAGCTTTATTAAAGTTATGCGTCAGTCTTTCATTATTGCTTCTGTCTGATATTTCAGATTGTTGAAGAGGCAAGGATACACCGGAGAGCTTACCAACGGTTTCACAGCGCCCACCTGGCGACTTACTATCGGGAACACAACTCCTAAAGATCCGCAGCAGGTCCTCATCTTCAACCTTTGATATCTTCAAGCAATAGTCTTTCACTGAAACAAATAGCAACTCTGAAGAGGCTGATCACGCTATCTTGTTTCCAAGTAGCAACTCTGGAGAGACTTATTACGCCATCTGCTCTGTTGATGCGCTGGCACAAGACTGGAAGTGGATGATGATTTTATTATGCACAATACAGAATCCAGACCTTTACAAGGGATTCTGTACACCTGATACTATACATATTATTAATTTACAGACTCAAAACTTTACAACATAGATAATCAGGAATTAATTTCCCGATTATGAAAACTAAAAGAATATACAAAAAGATACAAGAAATTGTAAAAATGAATCTAAAATCAAGATCTAAAATCTTGACTAGAAAAGACTAAAAGGAATGTACAGGAAAGATGAAAAACATATAGAAAAATATATACATATTGAATTTTGAAGTTTATTTCAAAACAATCCTTGAAGGTTTTTTCGTTAAATTTATGGACGAAAAATGATGTATTTGTATAATTTTTTTTTATTTTTTTTCAACGTATATGTTCAAATATATTAACATAAGCAATAATATAAATGTAAAAGCATCATTTTCTATCCATGAATTTAACGAAAAAAAGTTTTTAAAGATTATTTTGAAACAAACTTCAAATTCAAGAGTTAAAATGAAACTTTTTTAAAGGGAGGAATATAATTGAAATTATACCCATAGTTAAACGGTGTTTTTGATAATTTGTCCTATTTGTTATCACCCCCATTTTATCACGTTTGCTCGCGGGCTTTTCTCGCCATAGGAGTGATTTCTCTAGGCTCCCATGGAAGCCCATGCGGATGACGAGATTATTCCCATGGAGACAGGTGGGGAAGAAGAAGTTCCTCGTAAAGAACCCCCCAAAATCCTCCGACTCGACGAGTCCGTCGTCAATCGAATAGCTGCCGGAGAGGTCATTCA
Source organism: Trichosanthes truncata (assembly GCA_033996785.1). NCBI lineage: Eukaryota > Viridiplantae > Streptophyta > Magnoliopsida > Cucurbitales > Cucurbitaceae > Trichosanthes > Trichosanthes truncata. The sequence continues at coordinate 33,648,225 of JAWPNB010000009.1, forward strand.
AAGGCCAGTCTCCGCCATTAAAGAACTTGTCGAAAACAGCCTCGACGCCCAATCCACCTCCGTTAACGTCGTTGTCAAGGACGGCGGCCTCAAGCTCATCCAAGTTTCCGATGACGGCCATGGCATCCGTGTCTGTTTCTTTTTTGAGTCGATTTTTCTACTTACTGTTTGCCTATCGGGAAAAATGGGAAAAGGAAAACGAACCTAACCAAAATTAGATAGTCATTCTTCGTAATCTACATTGATAATCGTCTGAATATTGAGCTGGTTTAAGTTATTTCTATTAAGTTTATAGGAGTGAAAGCCGTGTTATCAGATGAAGGTTCTAAGATTTTAATGGAGTTAGAAACTAAGAAAACCTTGTGAAAGTGGCTATAATTCGAGGAAACTCGGCAGCTTTTGTTGTATTAACTGTCTGATTTTTTTCAATTTTTTGCTTATTCAGTTTTTTTTTTAATTGTTTTTCAGTATGAAGATTTGCCAATTTTGTGCGAGAGACACACGACGTCCAAGTTATCAAAATTCGAGGATTTACAGTCCATAAAGTCGATGGGGTTTCGAGGAGAGGCGCTGGCGAGTATGACCTATGTAGGGCATGTTACGGTCACCACCATTACTAAAGGACAACTACACGGTTACAGGTTGAATTAGTACAAGCTATGGCTCTACTTTTCATCTTCTTCATATTGGGTTGCTCAGGGATTTGTAAATGTAGGGAAAATAATAATAGTTATGTGGATTGTATGTAGTTGTTTTCCTTATTCAGAGAGTGTATTTCTTTTAGTATCTTACTGAGTTTCCTGACTTAATGGGACAGAGTATCCTATAGAGATGGAGTGATGGAGCATGAGCCCAAGCCATGTGCTGCTGTAAAAGGAACTCAGATAACGGTAATTGAACCAGTCTAGACTCCTCCCATAGCAAAACAACAATATCTTGAGTTAACAGTGATTTGTTTTATTAACTGAATGAATTATGCCAACATGACGGGCACTCCTGTTCTTATGTATGGTATGATAGTACATTCTTAATTAGAGTCAGGAGATCAAGGTTTGTCTTTAATTCGTTCAGAGACACTTTTGTTTAGATACTTCAAAATTTCAAATTTCATCATCCTGCATTGTAACTAGCAGCTTCAGTTTTCTTGGATGTCTGATTCCAGGTTGAGAATCTGTTCTATAACATGACTGCTAGGAGGAAGACACTACAAAATGCATCGGATGATTACACGAAGATTGTGGATCTCCTAAGTCGATTTGCCATTCATCATATGAACATCAGCTTTTCTTGCAGAAAGGTTATTTCAATAATTAGTCAACCTTGTATGTTTTTATTACTTTGGTATTGGTTTCATGGTCAGATGTTTTGATGTTTTACATTGTGCTATGTGAGTTGAACTATGCTGGTTACTGTATCATCAGCATGGAGCTGCCAGAGCAGATGTTCACTCAGTTGGGTCAACTTCAAGGTTGGATGCCATTCGTACAGTTTATGGTGCATCGGTTGCTCGCTATCTAATGAAAATAGAAGTTTCAGAAAATGACGAAGCCTGTTCAGTTTTCAAGATGGATGGTCTAATCTCCAACTCAAATTATATTGCGAAGAAGATCACAATGGTGCTCTTTATCAATGGTATTTCCTATTTTTCTTTATCTTGTAAGTGATACATCCTTATATGGCCAAGTAGTATCTCTACGAGGTTTCTTGAAAAAGTTCTGTAGGGGAAAGGATCAATTTGTGAGTTCTTATCTTTTCTAGTGTGGGTGTTTTGTTGTACTTTCCCAAGGAGGGGTGGTTCTGGTTTTTTTTTTTTTTTGTATTGTTGTTGTATAGGGAGATTTTATTATAAAGGAGTTTTGCACTTTGTAACTTTTCAGTATTTTGATGAAAAGTTTGTTCCTTTTCGAAATAATAATAGAAAAATCTTCCTCTTCTGAAGTAATTTGGAGAAATTAATTTTCTTATTCCACAAAGGACCCAATAGTGGAGTGGGTAAAATATATTACAAGAGGAAAATCTTATAAGGAAACTAATCATAAAAGGAAAAAAAAAAAATTAAAGGATAAAAGACTAATATTTTAATCTAAACACAATTAGGGGGCGTTTGGCGTGCATAGTTGAGTTGAGTTGGGCAAAGTTGAGTTGAGTTAGGGAGAATTAACGAGCAACACTTTGTAGAATGGAAACTATGTGAAATTACTCAAAATTGTGGAAAGTTAATTACTCAAAACGGTGGGGTTGAGTTGTTTTGTGGGGAGTTGATTTGTTGATGGACCAAACGGGGAAGTTGGGTTTCAAACCCAACTCAACCCAACTCAAGTCAGTGGGCCAAACACCCCCTTATATTGTGCACAAATCTACCCTCCCCCTCAAGTTGGGTTGTATATAGAATACAAGCCAAGCTTGGAGTTGAATTCATCAAAGCTTGTCCTTGGTAATGCTTTAGTGAGAATGTCAGCAATTTGATGGCTAGATGGAACATAGTTTAGTTCAACTATGCTATTGTTGACCTTCTCAGATATGAAGTGACGATCTATCTCTATGTGCTTCATTCTGTCGTGATGCACAAGATTCTTTGCTATGTTGATTGCTGCTTGACTATCACAAAACATTTTGAATGAACTGAGTTTCTAACCTGAGTTCTTTCAAAAGCTTTTGAATCCACATCCCTTCATAGATTCCCAAAACTAGAGCTCGATATTCAACTTCTGCACTACTTTTTGCTACAACTACTTGCTTTTTGCTTCTCTAAGTACTAAGTTGCCCCAAACATAAGAGCAATATCCTGATGTAGGTCTTCGATCAATTAATTTTGCAACCCAACTAGCATCAGTATAGAGTTCTACCATTCGATTTGATGGTTTTTTAAACAATAACCCGTGACCTGGAGTGCCTTTCAAGTATCTCAAACTTATGTCAACAAACTTAAGATGATGTTCATTTAGATTGTTCATATACTAGCTAACAATGCTAACAAAGTATGCAATGTCAAGTCTAGTATGTGACAGATAGATTAACTTTCCCACAAGTCTTTGATACATACCTTTGTCAACTGGAATAGCCTCTTCATTTTGATGTTGGACTAGATTTGGTTCCATAGGTGTTTCAACAGGTCTACACCCAAGATTTCATGTCATCTTCGTTGAGAAATGACAATACCATCCTTGGATCTTGCCACTTCTATTCCTAGGAACTATCTTAAACTTCCCAAGTCCTTGATTTTAAATTCAGTTGCAAGCATATTTTTCAGATTATGGATCTCACTTATCCCCTGTAATGATAATATCATCTACACATACAATAAGGATTGCAATTTTTCTATTTAAGGATTTTCCAAATAGGGTATGGTCAGCTTGACATTGATAATAATAACTTTTAATCAAAGCTTTGGCGAATCTGTCAAACCAAGCACGAGGAGATTGTTTTAATCCATACAGGGACATTTTCAACTTGCATACGAGGCTTCTATTAGACTCCCAAGAGTAATTTGCGTATAAACTTCTTCTTTGAGATTACCATTCAAGAATGCATTCTTGACGTCAAGTTGATGAAGAGATCAATCTTGATTTACAACTAAAGATAAAATAACACGTACTGTATTCAATTTCACAACAGGGGCAAAAGTCTCTTGGTAATCTATACCATATGACTGGGTGAAACCCTTAGCAACAAGTCTTGCTTTGAATCTTTCAACACTGTCATATGACTTGTATTAAACAGTGAAAATCCACTTGCAGCCAACAGGATTCTTTTCAGGAGGAAATGTAGTAAGAGTCCACGTTCCATTACTTTCAAGAGCTTTAACTTCTTCATCCATGACCTTTTTCTACTTGGGATCTTTAAGTGCATCTTGAATAGTATGTGGGATTTGAATATTGTCCAATTGAGTTATAAAAGCTTGATAAGACGGAAGCAATTTCCCAGATGCCACATGTTTTTCAATAGGATGACTAGTACAACTTCTGACACCTTTCCTCTGAGCAATTGGTAGTGCTCCATCATCAATCAAAGGAACCATAGAAGTAATATTCTCACTAGTGGGATTTAAAAAGGGTGAGTCTGGTTCATTTGGTTGACATTATGAGTCTTGCACGATAGCTTATTTTCTTCTCGTGTAAACAATAGGAGTTCGACTTTGTGAGACTTTAGGTTCAAGAACTTGAGAGACTTCAGGTTCAGAAACAATAGGTTGGTCAGACATGGAAATGGGTAGCTCATTTAGTAGTGGAGGAGCTAAGACCTTGGTCATGATGGGAGTAGGAGTTGTGACACAAGTAGACTCAACTTCCAAAGAATCAAATTCCCTCATATTCTCCCCTTGAATTTGAGACTGGGTGAAAAAAGATTGATTTTCAAAGAAGTTAACATCCATAGATGTGTACATTTTTCTAGTGGTTAGGGAATAATATTTGTACCCCTTTTGGTGTGGTGAATAACTTAGAAAAATGCACTTGACGGATTTTGGATCAAGTTTAGATCGATGTGGAGAGTGATTGTGAACAAAGGAAAAACATCCAAATACTCGAGGAGGTAAATTTGAGGAAAAAATTTGGAGTTGGGGGTGAATTTTGAGAAAAACATCTCTAGAAGACTTAAAGTTGAGAACTCGATTAGGCATTCAATTTATAAGATAGGTTGCAGTGAAAATGGCTTCTCCCCAAAAATGTTTAGGAACATGATGGGGAAACATAAGTGAACGAGCTACCTCCAGGAGATGTCTATTTTTCCTTTCAGCAATTCCATTTTGTTGAGGAGTGTCCACGCATGAACTAGTGTAAACAATACCATGAGATGAAAGAAATGGTCCATGAGTTGAATTGAAATAGTCTCAGGCATTTTCTATTACGAGAACTTGAATTTTACTTTGAAATTAAGTGGAAATCTCCTATCAAAAAAAATGAAATTAAGTGGAAATCATAGAAGGGAAGTGTTAATGCTAAAGGTTTGAGAGAATTAGAATCATCTATTCCATTCACTTAAGAGATATATATACAAGTGTACAAGGTTAACCTAAGTAGGAGAAAATGAAAAGACAATAAAGGACAACTTAATTAATATATTTACACAAATACAATTATACTAATATAAGGACTCTAACACTCCCCCTCAAGTTGGGGCATATATATCCATCATGCCCAACTTGTTAGAGATGTAATCTATTTGTGCTCCATTCAATGCCTTGGTGAAGATATCTCCTAATTACTCTCCAGTCTTCACCTATCCTGTCAATACCAAACCTTGTTGTATCTTCTCACGTACAAAATGACAATCAACCTCAATGTGTTTAGTTCGCTCATGAAATACTGGATTAAATGCTATATGCAGAGCTGCTTGATTATCACACCATAATTTTGTCGGTGTTGTGATATCAAATCCCAATTCAATAAGAAGCTGACGTATCCAGACGAATTCACATACAGATTGTGCCATTGCTCTATATTCTGACTCAGCACTCGATCGTGACACCACATTTTGTTTCTTACTCTTCCAAGAAACCAAATTACCACCCACAAATACACAATATCCTAAAGTTGATTTTCTATCTTCCTTAGATCCTGCCCAATCAACATCTGAGAAACATTCAATGTTAATATGCCTATAACTCTTATATAATAAACCATGCCCAGGAGCTGCCTTCAAATAACACAAAATTTGTTCCACTGCAACCCAATGATCAATGGTAGGAGAAGACATATACTGGCTCACAATACTCACTGAATAAGCTATGTCTGGTCGAGTTACCGTAAGGTAATTGAGTTTTCCCACTAACCTCCTATATCGTTCAAGATCTTTCAGTAATTCTCCCTCTTTTGTGAGCTGTAAATTAGGCATCATCGAGGTATTAGGCTTAGCCCCTAACTTCCCTGTTTCAGTCAACAAGTCAATTACATATTTTCTTTGTGATACCATGATTCCCTTCTTGCTTCTCATTACCTCAATCCCTAGAAAGTATTTCAACATTCCCAGGCTTTTGTGTGGAATTGACTATGGAGAAAGGTCTTGAGTGATTGGATGCCCAATGTGTCTTCGCCTGTAATAACAATATCATCAACATACACAACCAACAGGATGACACCATTCTCAGACTGCTTATAAAAGACAAAATGATCTGATTTGCTCTTTTGCATTCCAAAACTTTCAATCACCTGAGTGAATTTTCCAAACCATGCTCGTGGACTCTGCTTTAATCCATACAAGGATTTACGAAGGCGACATACCTTTCCATTCTCCCCCTGAGCAACAAACCTTGGAGGTTGCTCCATATACACCTCCCCAAGATCACCATGAAGAAAGGCGTTTTTAATATCAAGTTGATACAACGACCAGTGATGAATGGATGCTAACGAAATGAATAACCTGACAGAAGCCATTTTAGCAACAGGAGAAAAAGTGTCAGAATAGTCAACTCCATAAGTTTGGGCGTAGCCTTTAGCAACATGGCGAGCTTTCAACTGAGCTACAGACCCATCTAGATTGACTTTAACGGCAAAGACCCACTTACACCCAATAGGCTTTTTTCCTGTAGGAAGAGAAACTAAATCCCAAGTACAATTGTCATCTAAGGCAGTCATCTCCTCTACCATTGCAGCACGCCAACCAGGATGAGACAAAGCTTCATGAACAGTCTTAGGAACAGATATAGGCTGTAGGGATGCAATGAAGGAACAGGTAGAAGATGACAAATGGTTATATGAGACAAAAGAAGAAATAGGATATGTGCACTGGCGCTTACCTTTACGAAGAGCAAGCGGAAGATCATCGCTTGTTCCTGAATCCAATGACGAAGAAGCCTTTGGTACAGGGCATGGAACTGAAGAGGGTGGTCTCCGAGAATAAACTTGAGTGATAGGTGGGTGAGTAGAAACAGGAACAGATGGAGATACGTCGCTAGAGGACTCACAAGAGGAGAGGATGGTGTAAACAAGGAAATCATCCTCGTTCGCATTATGCTCCCTCTTACTCTTACTCGAAGATGAAGAAAAGAAAGAAGAATCTTCAAAGAATGTGACATCAGGAGAGACAAAGTAACGATCGAGACTAGGATAATAACACCGATACTCTTTCTGGACACGAGAATGACCAAGGAATATACATTTTAAGGACTTTGGATTTAGTTTGGTAAGTTGAGGGCGAACATCTCGAACAAAACAAGTACAACCAAAGATTTTGGGTGTAAGAGGAAATGAAGGGAGTTTGGGGCACAAAATACGATAAGGTATCTCACCTTTAAGAATTGAAGAGGGCATGCGATTTATTAAGAAGCAAGCCGTCGATACAGCATCAGCCCAAAAATATTTTGGAACATTCATCTGAAACATTAAGGGGCTGTTTGGGGCACTGAGTGAGTTATAATAACATGGGTTATAATAGTCTGTGAAATAATATAATATTGTTTAAAATGCAGAGTTGTTTAGTCTGGGGTTATAATAGTTTGTGTTTGGGGTGCAGAGTATTCCACAGGTTATTATAACACAAGTTATTATAACCTTTGCCCCAAACAGCCCCTAAGGCTCTAGCTGTTTCAAGGAGATGACGATTCTTTCGTTCTGCAACCCCATTTTGAGATGGAGTATCAACACACGAGGATTGATGGAGAATTCCATGTTCACTTAAATAAGAACTAAGAGCATGGGAGAAGTATTCTTTAGCATTATCACTCCATAGAACTTTAAGAGAACTGTTAAATTGAGTTCGAATTTCAGCATGAAAGTTACGAAAATGAGAAAGTAAATCAGAATGATTTTTCATTAAATATAACCAAGTTACACGAGAAAAATCGTCGACAAAGGTAACAAAATATCGAAACCCTCTCTTGGACTCACAGGACACGGACCCCAAACATTAGAATGAACTAATTCAATGGAGCGCTAGCTCGTTTATTGACTCTGGGATACAGACTCAGACGATGAAATTTAGCAAACTGACACGACTCGCAATCTAAAGAAGACAAATGATTAAACTGAGGACGAAGACTCTTCAAGACTGAAAAAGATGGATGACCCAAACGACAATGTTCTGCAAAGGGAGATGACACGCCAGAGCATGTAACAGTTGTGGAAATGTGTGGTTCAAAAATGTAGAGACCTCCAGATTCATGCCCTTTACCAATAGTCCTCTTCGTCAAAAGATCCTGAAATAAACAATAACCAGGAAAGAATGAGACACAACAGTTAAGATCGCAAGTGAGTTTACTAACCGAAATCAAGTTAAAGGAGAACTGGGGTAAACTTAAAACAGAAGACAAAGAAATTGAGTTGGTAAGATTGATAGTGCCTGATCCTAAAACAAGAGATGTGGTTCCATCGACTATAGTAACATGAGGTGAAGATGTAGATGGACTAATGTTAGAGAATAAACTGAGATTACCTGTCATGTGATCAGAAGCGCAAGAGTCTATGACCCATTTCGAAGATGAGGAAAGAAGGCATGTAGATGTGTTACTTGTGTCGGCAATGGCAGTAATAGGAGTAGAAGATGACGCCTTTAATGACTCTTGATACTGTCGAAATTTAGCAAACTCCTCAGCTGAAATTGAAATAGACTTGTCAACGTTATCAGGAGTAGAGGCAACATGCGCAGATGGAAACCTCTAGCCCTTATTCAACAAATTTCTGCAATCCCGTTTCATATGTCCAGGCTTATGACAATAGTGGCAAACAATATCTCCTGGATTTGCTTTCTGAGTGATTAAATTTCCTCTAGACGTGTGAGGTCTGATCCCTCTATTACCGTTATACTCACCTGTCTGTCCAACCAAGGCACTATTAGACTCATATGGCAAGGTCGCTTGCAACTTCTCAGTACGAAGTATTCGAGTATAAACATCTTCCAATGAAGAGATTTCTGAGCTAGACAGAACTTGATCTTTGGCCATATCATATTTAGAGGCAAGACCAACCAAAAAACTCATAATAAATAACTGTTCACGCTGGGTAGTTTGAACTTGCACATCAGTACTAACTGGCAATAAAGCATTAAATTCTGCATATGTTCTATTACACTCCATAAAATAACTCGTGAGAGATTTCTCACCTTGATCAGGCTGAAAGAGAGTCTTACATGCATCGAACACTCAACTGACATTTCCTTTCCCAGAGTAAAGAAATTCCAAGTATTCTAAGAGTTCTTTGACAGATTCACAATGATTAACCAGGCCAACTATCTCGCTCTCAATGGAGTTCTTTAATTGTAGAATAAGCCTAGAATCATCTCGTAACCAATTCTTCATAGTATCATCAGTCGGTGGTGATTGGGCGGTGACATGATCATCCATATCAAGACTCCGAGGTAATGACGAATGTTTGTTTGCCATGCATAAAAGTTAGATCTATTAAGCTTATGTTCCGTAATCTTTGACACCATAGGAATCATCTCCGACATTACTATAGCTTTCTTTTCAGCCATAACTTAAAAAAAAAAAAGACAAACTAGGGTTAAAAAACTGAATCACAGCAAACCCTAAAAGTTCCAAATAAGGTATGACTCCAAATACTGTAAATCGAACCCTCTGTGACCCAAACCAACACAGTAAACGAAAGAGGAGACCACGGCAAACTGACCCACGAAAGACGGAACGGCTGCCGGCGACGCACGTGCCTCCACCCGCCAGCGCATGAAACTGTCGGCGGAAACTGTAGGCGGCGCGTGTAGTCCACACGCAAGGTATTTTCCTGCCAACTTTTTCGTATCTTCTGATCGGCGAGTGGGCTATCCAATGGGCTGGGTGGTGACGAAAAAAAAATCCGGTGACAGACCTCGGTGGCTTCGGATTCCGGCAGCGGTGGGGGATTCCGGTGGCGGATTATGACGGCGATGACGGCGGCAGAAGGTCTGATAGCAGTGTTGATGCACAGAACTCAAAGCAAAGACTAAACCCTCCAAGAAAGTGTCCCAAACCTCAAACCCTAACGATCACAAATCCCTAAGGACACAAGAAACCTAATTTCCCTAGAAAACCCTAAAGGTCTCTGATACCATGTTAATGCTAAAGGTTTGAGAGAATTAGAATCATCTATTCCATTCACTTAAGAGATATATATACAAGTGTACAAAGTTAACCTAAATAGGAGAAAGTGAAAAGACAATAAAGGACAACTTAATTAATATATTTACACAAATACAATTATACTAATATAAGGACTCTAACAGGAAGGATTGAAAAATATTTGATGTTTCAGATTTATCCTTCATGAGATATGTCTATGTCAATCTTGTATGGTCATCAATAAAAGTTATGAACCAACGTGCCTTTGATAAATTTTTAACTCTAGAGGGCCCCCAAATATCACTATGGATAAGTGCAAAAGGGTTTGAAGATTTGTAGGGCACACTTGGATAAATATTTCTGGCATGTTTGGAGAGTTGACAAATTTTACAGTGGAAATGACTTGATTTTTTATTGGTGAACAAATGAGGAAACAATTTTTCAAGATACAGAAAATTTCGATGATCGAGACAAAAATGCCATTACATGACTTGGCTTTCACTTGACACAAATAGAGATGTTCATTTTCTTTGTGGGGACAGGCCTTGCAGGGACCTGCCCCCTTACGGGGCGGAGAATCCCCGTTTAGGCGGGGAATGGGGGAGGGGGTGGGGATAAATTTTTTCTCTTTAGCTAAATGGGGACGGGGATGGGGAATACACTCCCCGACCCCGTCCCCACTCTGCCCCGATTATTTTATTTTTTTAATATATATATTTATATATATAAAATAAATCCTATATTTAAACTTTTATGATATATTATTTTATTTTTCTAAAGAAATTTAAAAAAAAAATATCTTCAAATGGAAATTTATCATTAGGAATTAATAATTTAAATAGAAATCTTCTAATAAAATATTTTATTTAATCAAAATTAAAAAAAAATAAAAATCACAAATGGGGAATAATTTCCCTCGAAGAATCTCTGCCCCGCTCCCCGTAAAATTAAATGGGGAATTTCACGAGGAAGGGGAATGAACTGGGGGCAGGGACGAGGATGGGGAAGACTGTCGGCTACGCCTCGCCACGTGGACATCTCTAGACACAGACTTAGGACAGGAAGAGGACTTGGAAGTAAAACTGACAAAGTTGGAAGAGGACTCACAACTAGAGTTGAAACATGAACTTGAATAATGTTTTTCCTGAAAGAGATAGAGACCACCATACTGCTTAGCACTGCCAATCACCTTTCCTGAACCCACCACCTGAAATTCACACAGGTTCGAATAAAATTTAGATATACAGTTCAAGTCACTTGTAAGTTTGCTGATTGACATCAGATTACAATCCAATTTAGGAACATAAAGGACATTAGAGAGTAAGAGATCACTTGACAATTTTATTGACTTTGCTTTAGTGACTTCAAAAAGGGATCCATCTGCTATTCGAACATATGAGTGACTAGGGTGTGATTTGAAATGATGAAAAATACTGATGTTGCCAGTCATGGTTTGACGCTCTAGAATCTACAATCCATGGTTTTTGTTTGTTATGTTGCACAAAAAAACAAGGGTAGACAGTATCTTGGTGAGCAAGATAACCCGAAGATGTAGCAGTCTTATTCATCATTGTGAGAGATGACCAGAGCTTGATTTGTTGAGATGGAGCCAACCACAAACAAATCGGCAAGAGAGGTGGCGGCGACGGTAATAGAGGAGGCGGCGGCGGCGACGTGAAAGAAGCGACGACAACTGATGGCGTTGTGAATTGATCTGAGGACGAGAGAGATGTCGACTGACGATGGAGACAACTACGAACTTGTTCAAGAGTTGTCGGGAGGAAGAAGGATCCACAAACCACGAACCCTAAACACCGTGTGAAGGAAGTCGAACAAAGGGAGAGAGACCGTCGAAGTTGGTGTTCCGGCGACGGTCGTGATGACGACGACTTGAAGGGCAAGCGAGTGGTCTTGCTGTGAACCAGAGTGATGGCATGACGTTGCTGTGACACACGAGGAAGATGCCTCGTCGGAGGAAGAAGATGCCGGTGAGGTCATCGTCGGTAGATGTGTTACCGGAATAAGGAATTGTCGGTGGGCAGCAACGACTAGGGTTTTTGGGTTGTGATTAGGGTTTTTGACGACTAGGATTGGATTTTAGGTCCCTGATACCATGTAGTAATTTGGAGAAATTAATTTTCTTATTCCACACAGGACCCAACAGTGGGTAAAATATATTACAAGAGGAAAATCTTATAAGGAAACTAAAAATAAAAGGAAAAAAATATTAAAGGATAGAAGACTAATATTTTAATCTAAACACAATTATATTATACACAAATCTACACCTTCTATAATCTCATAGGGGCTGTTTGGGGCGCAGAGTTGGTTATAATATGGATTATTATAGTCTGTGGGTTATAATAGTTTGTGGGGTTATAATATTTTGTGTTTGGGGTGCAGATTATTTTAACATGGAGTTCTGAAGGCTGTGTTTAGGCTGATAGTGTTAAATTCTAACTTTTTCTGGATTTCACAAGTAATGTTATATTAAAATTTAAAATTTCCAAATTTTAAATAAAAAAATTATTCCACAATTTGACCATTTTTGAGTTTGAGATACACAAAAGAATTGCTACCATTCCTTATATAAGTTTCATGTTCGAAGTTGGTTAGGGGTTTGTGGGTTTGTTGGTTTAGGGGTTTGTGAATTTGTGGGTTGGGTTTAAAATAATTGGAGAATATACTATTATTCAAATGATTGAATTAGAGCTTACTAGGATTTGTACTTGATTTGTACTTGGTTTCTGTATCTCACCTTATCTCAATTTACTTTCATGAAGTTTATTATTTGGATCAAAGCAGATTCGGTTCAAGCATAATATCCATATTTGTTCTTCTAATTATTCTATTGTTGTCTTGTTTTGTTTTCTTAGATTGTACAACTGTGTATACGGTAATAATTCAATTTACTTTCCAGCCTCAGAATAGGTTATAGTTAGCTAGAAGTAGGGAGTTTTCTTTGGAGAATTATTCCATATGAATGCTTCTGTACCTGATAATTAATCAATGAGACGAGCATTCTTCATGTTCATATTGCCGAGGTCTCATAATAAGCCTCTATCTGAACCCACACTGAGAGGAAGTATTAAGAATGAACTAAAAAGATTATATTTACAATAACCTATAAAAGCTTATGCGTCTAATAGTAATTCAATGACATTTTTTTTTCTAATTTCATTTGAAGAACATGGATCATAGTTTAGCATAGGATCCTTGTTATTATTTTCATTTTTTTATTTTTCTACTTTTTTCTTATTGCAGGAAGAATGGTAGAATGTAGTGCTTTAAAAAGAGCTATTGAAATTGTTTATGCTGCAACCTTGCCCAAAGCATCCAAACCTTTCATATATATGTCGATTATATTGCCACCGGAGCATGTTGATGTGAATGTTCATCCGACCAAAAAAGAGGTGAATTTTTTGTTCAGGATATCCTTTTTAATCTTTTCTTGTTGGCGGGTATTTCTGTTTGATTGATATAAGGTGCCCATGGTTTCTACCCTCCAATGTGAAGAAAAACTGAAATGTTAAGTGTAGATTATATATTTATGTATGAGTGTATGTATGTATTTTCATAAGAGAATTTGATTGATTAAATGAAATGGACAACAAAAGGGATCCCTTATGGGGAATTTACAAAAAGGTCTCCAACTGGTGACTGAAGTATTAGTATGTTACAAAAGGGACTACATCTTTTGCATTTAGTGGCCAAAGAAGTGCGAAGACGAAACATGAATGACATGAATGATGCGACATGGAGACATTAATTTCTAAAATCCTAGGACATGAACATGACAAGGAAACATTTATTCTAATATACTTTCTACTTGGAGTGTGGTTTCTTCTTATTTCCCTAATTGCTTCAGTCTTTTGCGGTGTTTGGTTTTGTTTAGGATTCTTTGGTTCCTTGTTCTCTTGGGTTCCCTTTTTAGGGTTTTATTTTCATTTTTCAGTCTCGTTGGTTGTTTCGGCTGTTTTTCTTTTTTGTTTTTTTTTTCCACTCCTTTGTGGAGTTTGTATCCTTTGAGCATTAGTCTCTTTTCATTCTATCAATGAAACGTTTTCTTGTTATATATATATATATTATATATATATATATATATATATATGTGTATGTATATATATTTATTTATTTTAAATATATATTATTTTTATACTAGAACAAAATTTGAAGTTAATAAGCCTATGTATTTATCCATAAAAAACAAGTTTAATGTATTTCAAAATTTTGTTATTTTTATCCTACATTTCAATTTATGTTATTTATTTTAAAAGTAAATAAACGAATAAAAGATTGAACATTTTAGTTCATGTGTCTAATCATTGTCTGTGACTCTGTAATATGTTCATGAAAGTCTGGCGCATGTTCAATTTTTTGTGTTTAACAAGTGCTAGACCGTGCCTAAATATTGGATTCGTATTTAATTTGTCAACTAATGTCTGACACATCTATTGTACTAGCAAGTGCTTGATAGTATCTTTTGGATTTCCTTTATACCTTTTGTAATATTGGTTGTGTATTATGTGTATTTTTATTATTTATATTTGTAATATTTTTTTTCCTTATTGCTAAATGGTCTTTCTTCTATATAAGAGGACCTTGTACTTTGTTTCAATATACAGAAGAAATACAATATCTTTATTTCTTCCCTAAATTCGGTCTCAGAGCCAAAAATAAAACCCTAAAAATATTCTAACCCTGGCCATCAACCACCGCCGTAGCCATCACCGTCGCTCAAACCCCGTTGCTGCCGTTGAAGCCCTTAGCCGCCGTCGGAACCCTAGCTGTCATCTTGAATAGCACCCATTACTTCAAACGGCAGGTTATCGCTTGTGTTTGCAGGGCGTTCGCGCCAAGCTGTTGTTTTTTGGATCATTTGCTTTTGCGTTTGTAGGGTGTTATTTCTTCTTTGTTGTTCGACTCCAATCACACACCCATGCACCATTTCCGCCATTTGTGACCAAGAAATTGTGCGACCCGCGATCCGACCTCTGCAACTCCTCTGCAGATCGTCTTTCTCAGCTCTCCATCTTTCCGTTGCCTCACATCTTCGTCAGCTCGCCGTCTGTCGCCTCCGTCTAGTGACTTTGGTTTACGTGGCTCTGTGGTTTACGTGGGTTGCAGATTGCTTTTTGACCAGTAATTTGGTTTGGTTTAGATTTGGTTTCATCTGGTTCGGTTTATTTTTCTAGATCTGGTTTGGTTTTGTTCATTAAATTCTGGCCTTATTATTTTTTCATATCTGGTTTGGTTTGGTTTGGTTCAGACTTTATCTGGTTTCTTGTTTACCTGTGTTGCTGATATGTCTAAGTTGATCGTTGAAATGACTCAAATACAGAGTAAGACTGAGAGTGGATTGTTCGATACCACAACCATTAACTCAAGTTCCTTTGGTAAAGAGCAAATTGATCAACCCTTTAAACTGCTGCAAACCAATTTATCATTTGGTAATCTTTGTGTTTACTTGGCACAAATAGGTAACTGTCCTCAAGTTTTTTCTTGTAGTACTTCATCTCCATGGATTATCGATTCTGGAGCATTTGATCACATGACTAGTTCCTCTCATTTATTTGATTCCTATTCTCTTTGCTATAACAATGAAAAAATTAGAATTGCAGATGATAGTTTCTC
The DNA here is from genome assembly GCA_033996785.1 of Trichosanthes truncata. NCBI lineage: Eukaryota > Viridiplantae > Streptophyta > Magnoliopsida > Cucurbitales > Cucurbitaceae > Trichosanthes > Trichosanthes truncata. Next base: position 33,663,844 of record JAWPNB010000009.1, read on the forward strand.
TTCTATTGCAGGAAAATGGACTGATACATTTTCATTATAGTTTGCTCTCCATGTTCCTAATTTAGCCTGTAATCTCTTATTTGTTAGTAAACTTTGTAGAGATTCTAACTGTCATGTCACTTTCTTTGAATCTCATTGTATTTTTCAGCATCAAGACTCATGAAAGAAAATTGGGAATGCTAGAATGCTTGATGGTCTCTATTACTTTGATGAAGGTTCTTTTAGTAATAAAATAACTCAGGGTCTTAGTAGTATTAGTTCTCTCTCTATTCATGAACAAATCATACCTTGGCATCGTAGGTTAGGACATCCCAATTTCTTCTATCTTAAACATTTATTTCCAAATTTATTCAAAAATATTGCTTGCTCCTCTTTTCATTGTGAAAGTTGTATTTTTGCAAAAACCATCGATCCACATATTTTACCAAAATCTTACAAAGCCTTCAAACCGTTTTACTTAATTCATAGTGATGTTTGAGGTCCTTCTAAGATTATGACTCAAAGTGGTAAAAAATGGTTTGTTACTTTTATTGATGACCACACGCATCTATCTTGGGTCTATTTAATGCAAAAACAATATGAGGTAAAAAATCTTTTCAAACATTTTTATAATATGATTGAAACCCAATTTCAAACTAAAATCAATATTTTACACTATGACAATGGAATTGAGTATTTCAATGAATACCTGAGTGACATTTTAAAAGATAAAGGTATTTTACATTAGTCTACTTGTTGAGATACCCCTCAACAAAATGGAATTGCTGAACGGAAAAATAGACATTTACTGGAAGTTGCACGTGCCATAATGTTTTCTATGCATGTTCCTAAGTATTTATGGGGGAAAGCTGTACTCACGGTTACCTATTTGATAAATAGGATGCCTAGTAAAGTCTTGAATTTTCTAACCTCTCTTGAATGCCTTAAAACTGTTTTTCCAACCAATCGCATACATTCTGATTTACCCATCAAAATTTTTGGTTGCATTGCATACGTTCACGTACCAAGTCTTTTTCGATCAAAACTTGATCATAGGGCTATAAAATGCATTTTTTTGGGTTATGCTTCAAATCAAAAGGGGTATAAATGTTTTGATCCTCAAGACAATTTTTTTTTATGAGAGTATGGACATTTCTTTTTTAGAAAAACAACCATATTTTACCCAAAATTCTCTTTAGGGGGAGAAATCAAGTTTATAAGATAATTTTTGGGAAATATCTGAACCTCTTCCTTATGTCATTCATCGTGACTTGTCTGTCACTAATCATTTGATATCAAATATAGAAATTTCTCATTCAGGGGGAGAAATACTACAAAATGACTCTACAGTTCAAATTCTTGAGTTAAAGTTTTATATTAGAAGGACAGTCAATCAAAGGAACCAAGACCTAAGAGTTGATTCTACACAAACCCAGTTTGAAATTCTGGAGAATGATGTTGAAAATCCATCTCCTATTCTCAATGATGAAAGGTCTAGTAATCCCTCTTCTATCCCTAATCTTTCAATTATTCAAAATACCTTACCTATTATTTCTGATCTTGATGTTCCTATTCCTATTAGGAAAGGTAGTCAAACTTGCACTAAATATCCCATTGCAAATTACATCTCATATGAAAAATTGTCCAATAGTCATAAAGCCTTCACCTCTAGGATAGACAACTTATTTGTTCCAAGGAATTAAAGAAGCTCTAGATGATCCAAATTGGAAACTAGCAGTCATGGAGGAGATGAATGCTCTAAAACAAAGTGGTACTTGGGAAATAACAAACTTGCCAAAAGAGAAAAAGACGGTGGGATGCAAAGGGATGTTTACCGTAACGTGTAATGTTGACGGATCTGTTGAAAGATACAAGGCCAAATTAGTAGCAAAAAGTTTCACTCAAACCTATAGAATTGATTATCAAGAGACTTTTGCTCTAGTTGCAAAAATCAACTCCATCAGAATTCTTTTGTCTCTTGTAGCTAACTTAGATTGGTCACTTCATCAACTAGATGTTAAAAATGCTTTTCTCAATGGTGATTTAGAGGAAGAGGTATTTATAAGCCTACCACTAGGATTTGAAATGGAACTTGGAAATAATAAAGTTTGCAGATTGAAGAAAGCCTTATATGGTCTCAAACAGTCTCCAAGAGCTTGGTTTGAACGTTTTGGAAAAGCAGTTACTAGCTATGGATACTTTCAAAGTCAAGCAGACCATACCATTTTCTATAAACACTCTGGAAATAGTAAAATTACTATTTTAATTGTTTATGTTGATGATATTATTCTTACAGGTAACGATGAAGAAGGTTTGACTAATCTTAAGAACAAACTTGCAAGTGAGTTTCAGATCAAAGACTTGAGAGCCTTAAAGTATTTTTTAGGGATGGAGTTCGCAAGATCCAAGAAAGGTATTTTTGTTAACCAAAGAAAATATGTTATTGACTTACTTCAAGAGACAGGTTTACTTGGTTGTCAAACAACATAAACTCCTATGAACCGAATGTGAAGTTACAAGCTGCAAAAGATGAAGAAGTAAAGGATAGAGACAAATACCAAAGACTTGTGGGTAGACTGATCTATTTATTTCACACACGTCTGGATATAACATTTGCAGTAAGTATGGTGACAGTTTATGCACTCACCTAGACCTAGTCATTTTGAAGTTGTGTATAGAATTTTGAGATATTTGAAAGGAACCCCAGGTAAAGGTATACTATTTCAAAAACATGACCGTCTTCAAGTTGAAGTGTATACTGATGCAGATTGGGCTGGAAATCCCATTGATAGAAGATCTACTTCTGGTTATTGTTCTTTTGTTGGAGGAAATTTAGTTACATGACGTAGTAAAAAACAAAATGTAGTAGCCAGGAGTAGTGCTGAAGCAGAATTTAGAGCCCTAGCACATGGAATTTGTGAAGGTATATGGATTGACAGGATACTCGATGAGCTAAAATTGTCTCAAAAGACACCTATACGAGTATATTGTGATAACAAAGCTGCCATCGCTATAACTCATAATCCAGTTCTACATGACAGGACAAAGCATATTGAAGTTGACAAGCATTTCATAAAGGAGAAGATTGATGCAGGTGTAATATGCATATCTTATCTTCCGACGACTGAACAAACGACTGATATGCTAACTAAAGGTCTTTCAAAAAGACAATTCGATAAACTTATCAACAAGCTGGCTATGGAAGATATCTACAAACTAGCTTGAGGGGGAGTGTTGGATTTCCTTTATACCTTTTGTAATATTGGTTGTGTATTATGTGTATCTTTATTATTTATATTTGTAATATTTTTTTTCTTATTGGCAAATGGTCTTTCTTCTATATAAGAGGACCTCGTACTTTGTTTCAATATACAGAAGAAATACAATATCTTTATTTCTTCCCTAAATTCAAGTGTATCCAACAAATGTCAAATACATGTCCAACAACTTTCTGAGTGTTACACAACCTAAGGTGTCCATGCTTCATAATATGTGGAAACTTTGAAAAGGAAATTCTCCTAAAGAGTGTCAAGTTTAATTTCTTTGCAGACCGCTTCTATTTCTTTCAAGCCATATAGACCAAAAAGGCTCTAATAAAGTGAGGCATAAAATTTTGACTTCCTTCTGAAACGGGAGCCCATCCAAAATGAGATTGAGGATGCCATGTTGTTTGGCAGTGAGGAGTTGGCAATTTCAAGGTGTTGAAATAGTTTTCTAGGAATTCTAGGCATATGGGTATTTTTTTTTTAATATAAGAAACAATGGCATATGGGTAATTATTCAAAAGTTGACATTGAGATTCTGAGCTTATTTTACAAATTAGATTTAGTAGATTATGAGCTGTGGTTGCTATCAAAATTCTTATGGGAGTTTCTTTTTGTATACTTAAATTTTTTTTAAACGTTCTCTATAACTATAGAAGTCACACATCTCATTCATTGTTTGAAGTGTTATATTGTGCTGCAGAATAAAGCTCTATCCATATGCAGGTAAGCCTCCTGAACCAGGAGGTTATTATTGAGAGGATACAGTCAGCGGTTGAATCAAAATTGAGAAGTTCCAATGACACGAGGACATTTCAAGAACAGGTATATTTAAAAGCTTTGTCTGAAGATCTGAAAGTTGGATTATAATTGGTAATAGTAAATAATACCGAACCTTTTAGGATATGTTTCTTCAACTTTGTTCTTTGTTTGATAAGTATCTTCACAGTGATGTTGTTAAGAGTTTATTTATGTGAAAACATATTTGGATCACTATAGTTAATTTATTGAATCTCAGTTATTGATTCATACTCCACCATGAACTGCATATTATAGGATGTAGAATCTTCTGCGGTTAGTCCAATGGTTATTAGCAATGACTATACTCAGAATTCCTCGCAGTCTGGTACAGCAAGTTTTTGTCTTTGTTGGTGTTACATCCTTTTATTTGTAGTTTTTGAGGTTGTGCATGCTTTGGGTTTTATCTGTCACTTCAGTGTCACAGTGTTGTAATGCATATAGGGTCAAAATCACAAAAGGTTCCAGTGCATAAAATGGTTAGGACAGATTCAACAGATCCAGCTGGAAGGTTGCACGCATATGTGCAAATGAAGCCTCCTGGCCTCCCCGAATCTAGCTTGACTGCTGTGAGGTATGTATTCCTTTTGGATTTAAGCATGGAGCTATCCATATCAAAGTGTTGCATTGAGACTCTGTATTTGATGCAACTTTTTGTTAGGCTAACTAGCCAAGTTGATATTTAGCTGTAATTCTGTTGATTATTTATTAATTGTTTAAACTAGCTCAAAGCTCTCTCCATTTCAGAAGAAAAGTAACTTAAATTTTGTTCATTTCTTTTGTGAGTTTTTTCCCTCTCCCTCCCTATGAGAAACGATGGTAATCAACTTGTTCTTTCGTGAGATTTCTATCCTTTTTCCTCATTTTATTTTTGATATTTCGATTTCAACATCAATTTTTTAATGTAGTGTGCTTAGGGATAATTTTCTAATTTTGGTGTCAAATTTGTGTTAGGATTAGGAATATGATTATTGCGAAATTAGAAATATTATTAGCGTACTAAGGGTATATTATTCATTTGCTATAGAGTTTGTCAGTAGTAGTTGGTCATAAATTGAGGGACTGAGAATAGGTGAAGGTAAGCAATTGGTTTAGGCTTGAGAATACTTAAAAGAGGGAGGTTCCAAGCTACTCAAATACATGGGAATAGGTAATGGATGCAATTAAATTTGCATATCCTGTGTTCGTATACTTCTTATGCCAGCAGTCCTCAATCTTCCAAACATCTTGCGAGCTTGCTTTCTAGGTTCTATCATACCCAGCTTGCTTTCTAGGTTTTATCATACCCAGCTTGCTAGACGTAGTTATGAAAAACTGTTCCAAAATAGTTGTAAGAAAATCTTCAGGTATTCCTTAGAGGAATGTTTAAAGTGTATGATAGTCAGCAGCTCATGGCTGTTGCTAGTCTTGAAGACAGTTGAGGGCGACCAGATTGGTTCTTTATTGCTCTCAAAGCACGGAAAAAAAGGATATCTTCTTTATTACTTTATAAGATGGAAAAAGTAGACAAATTTGTAGATCCGTTCTTCAGTTACTTTTAACTTTTAAGGAGACTTACCCACATCCAGGAAGCTAATTTATAGGCTGTTGTAATTAGAAGAAATACTATTATCATTTTATTTAAATAAGAAAACTTTTGGGAAATAAACAATACTGGTCGATTTGTCCTTGTTGATTAGAAGTGTTGACCATCCACAATATGCAACTTCTTTCACGAGCCAAAATTTCAGGAAGTACACAAAATCTCTGGAGGTGTTTAATTGAACCAATTTCGTCCATGAATTAAACCAGACTTTTCATTGATATTTGAAAAGCCCAAATTCGCAATAAAGAACAATGTCCTTCTAGGAGTATGAGTTTATTCCCCAACAGAAATAAAGGAGATGGCACCCACAAGAGCGTCAATCCATATAGCTAACTTGGTACTCTCTCTCTACATATATATATATATATATATTTTTGAAGCAGGAATGAGGTAGATTCTGGAAAGGAGCCATGGACAAGGGGGTAGAGGTGAATTGGACAGAGTATGGGAGAAAGTTCATAATAGATAGGAGAGAGGAAGGAAAAGGCTGGGATGAGGTAGGAGATGGAGAGAATGAGCCCCAAGTCAATGTTCTGCTTTCTATCATTTCTTTTCAAAGAAAAAATGACAATGAGATGGGTCTTAGTAGTTTTATCCATATTTGTATCATATAATGTTCAAGTTCAAGTTCGTGCTCTTTAGGAAATTCAAAATGATGCAAAAATGGGTCTTAGTAGTTTTATTGACTCCTCTTTATGCATGTGCCAATTGTAATTCAGATGCCCAATATTGTTTTTATATTATTTATTTATTTATTATTGTTTTCTATGTTGCTCATTGTGTGCAATGTGTATCCTAGAAATTATTGTTTATTGTAAATAGAATATATTTTCTTGGGTAGTACAATTAAATTAAAGCTTCAAGATTTTATATGATTTGGCAAGAAAGATGTGGAATCGTACTTTTCCTAATTTGCATTATTATTTTTTGTAAGGATTAATTACTTGCCTTTATACAAAAACTGGATTTTTAGGTCTTTTGTTAGACAGAGAAGGAATCCAAAGGAAGCTGCTAATCTTACTAGCATTCAAGATCTTGTTGCAGAAATTGATAAGAATTGTCATGCTGGTAGTTTGCTCGTTGAATCTTTGAATTATATGAAAGCTTTGGAGATTTCAATTGAACAAGTTTTAAGTGCTGTTGCCAACTGCAGGTCTCCTTAACACTGTAAGACATTGCGTATATATCGGAATGGCAGATGATGTCTTCGCACTGCTTCAGCATGATACTCATCTCTATCTAGCGAATGTTGTGAACTTGAGGTAAAAACTCCTTAGAAAATAATGAGTTTAATTTGAATTTATTGTGTAATATTTTTATGAAGTTCCAGAAACTTCTTTAACCATATTACACTTGTGCTGTAGTCTTGCTCTAATTGACCATTGGATTTGGTAACCATTTGTGAAATGTCATCTTCCCAATATTAGAATACTGTTGAAATAACCTTATTTGGATACCTCTTTGAATTACCACTATTCAGTATGCGCCTATGCGGTAGGCTAATTTCTTCCCAATTATCAAAGTTTCAAATATATTGAATCAGCTGAGAGATGAGTGCAAGCTTGTTGGGTTGGGAGTTAACTTGTGCCCCAGAGGACCTCTTGCAAAGTTAAACTTTGAAAATGTTTAAGGTTGGGTCTATGGTCCGAATTAGTGGATGAGTTAGGGAAAGATGCCCGGAAGCCAAAAAGAATGGTCAAGTTGTTGGGGCCTGTAATAAGTTGAAGAATCCTAATTGTTATTGTGAGACCAAATATGAGAGCATTCTTATTCATTCTATACAATAGAGCCAAATATATATAGGCATTCATGGAAGCCCTAAACTAGTAAAAGTAAAATTATAATAAAGGACAAAGGATTAATAATTTCCTAAATCTACATATATACTCAATCTTCATATGACCATGATCTTTATATAAGATTCCACGTCCAGGTGCAACTTTCAAATAACATAGAATTTGTTGTACTGCGGCCCAATGATCCACTGTAGGTGAAAACATAAACTGACTCTCACAATGCTTACCGAATAAGCTATGTCTGGTCGTGTCACTATAAGATAATTCAACTTTCCAACCAATCTTCTATATCTCTCAGGATCTTTAAATGGTTCTCCATCTTTTGTAAGTTGCAAATTAGGCATCATTGGAGTACTACATGGCTTGGCTCCCAATTTTCCTGTCTTAGATAGCAAATCAAGCACATATTTCATTTGTGACATAAAGATGCCTTTCTTACTTTAACATATAGAACAAGTAGAATGATACCACTCTTAGTTCGTTGGTAAAAGACAGAGTGATTCGACTTGCTTTTCTTCATTCCAAATTGCTCAAGTGCTTGACTAAAATTTTCAAACCATGCTCGTGGACTTTGTTTCAACCCATACAAAGATTTGCGAAGGCGACAAAATTTATCATTCTCCCCCTGAGCTACAAACCCTGGTGGTTGCTCCATATAAACTTCCTCATGAAGATCACCATGGATAAATGCATTTTTAATGTCAAGCTGATGCAAAGGCCAACATTGAGAAGCAACCATGGAAATGAATAACCTAACAGAAGTTAATTTAGCGACAGGAGAAAATGTATCAAAGTAATCAATCCCATGTGTCAGAGCATAGCCTTTGGCAACAAGGCAGGCTTTAAATCGATCAACTGAACCATCAGGATTGACCTTAACGGCAAACACCCATTTGCATCCAATAGCTTTATTTCCTACAGGACGAGATACTAAATCCCAGGTACCATTATCATCTTGAGAGCATTCTTATTCATTCTATACAATAGAGCCAAATATATATAGGCATACATGGAAGCCCTAAACTAGTAAAAGTAAAATTACAATAAAGGACAAAGGATTAATAAGCTCCTAAATCTACATATATACTTTAACACTAATTTTGGATACAATGGATAATTTGTAAAGAAAATAGAGCATAAAGAATAGAGGGAAAAGATATTTAAACTCACAGTGTATCTCAATGGATGTACAAGGTGCTTGGTGTTTGATAACTTTGATATGATTGTTTTGTGACATTTCCTTTTGCTTTCTTGCTCTCTCTCCATTGTATTTTGTAGCAAAGAACTCATGTACCAGCAAGTTTTATGTCGATTTGCTCATTTTAATGCAATACAATTGAGCAACCCGGCCACTCTATATGAGTTACTTAGTTTGGCACTGAGGGAGGAAGATGTGAATTCAGAGTCTAATGAGAATGATGATTTTAATGAGAAGGTAGCTGAGGTAACGTGGTGTCACTCTGATATATCCTTTTAAGACATAAAGTAGTGCTTTTTTCCGTTTTAGCTTCTTGTTCCATATAGCTAATATTGCGCTGCTTTTTAGACGAGTACAAAACTGCTCAAGTTGAAAGCTGAAATGCTCGAGGAATTTTTCTGCATACATATTGACAGAAACGGGAATTTGGCTAGACTTCCAGTCGTACTTGACCAATACACACCTGATATGGACCGTGTTCCTGAATTTGTACTTTCTTTGGCTAATGATGTAAATTCTTTTATCCTTCTACTGAATTTCATCATCATTATTATTGTTTATGTTATTCCATCTATTCATTTTTGCATTATCCTTTTGGTCATAATTTCAAGTATTCATATCTCTATGATGCTTGGAATTCCTTAAGTATTAATTTAGGCATAAATTTGATTAAATAATTTGCAAGTTTTCTATTTGTAAGATGATCGCTTACTACAAGTCATACTCCATAATTTGCTAGCAATTTAATTATCGTATAAAATGATCATGATGAAGTAGCTCTTGCTTCAAATTGGAATGGGTATATGTAAGACCACCAATTACCCAAGTGTACCAGCGTAAGGGCAAGAGAGGTATTTCATTAGAAAGTTAGTTGGTTATGAGTAGGGGAAGGAGAATATATCTGGTGGGGACCATGGTAGTCGTGGGGGGAGGTGAGCTTTTTATTACGGTAGGAGCTTTGTTAGTTTTTCAGGCTTTTATTGAGAATTTTGCTTAGTAAAGCAGAAGGAAGGGGAGGATTCAGCTCTCTGAGCAGCTGGAGTTTTGTATTGCCATCGGCAACTTTTCTCTGATTAATCAATACAAATTAGTAAGGAGATACCTTACAAATTGGTATCAGAGCATTCAACCTGGGGAGAACAAGGAACCAAAAACAGAGAGACATGGAAGAAAGGATGGATATCGCTGATCGAGAGCGACAAGCTCTGAGAGCAGAGCTGGAAGGGATCCAAGAGAAAGTGTTGCGAATTCCGTCGATGGAGGAAGGGATAGCGTCATTGAACAAGTCAGTCGCTATGCTGGTAGCGGAATTACGGTCTCGATCAATGTTAACTGAGGTCAGTGACAATTTGGCTTTGAAACAGAAAAGTACGGGAGAATCATCAGGAGTGTCGTCTCTAGTCCAAGAGAGGGGGAGTGTTGGAATTTCCAATATTTGTGTATAAATATTAATTGTGAAATATTTTGTCATTATTGTATTCATTGTTTATTTCCATATTTGTGATGGGTCTTTCTCATATATAAGAGGATCTACTTTGCACATTAAGAGATAACACAAGTGAGACTTATTCTCTCAAATTTCACATAAAGAGACAAGTTAGAAATCCATATCTCAATTCAAACTATAGTAGTCACCTCATAGCAAACTTAAACTATATGTTGATTTTTTCTATTAACAGGTGTATGATTAGAATAGGATTAATCAAGGTGTACGTAAATTTGGCAGTTGGGCTAACTCTACAAATGGAAATGACCCAAAAGATAGAAGACACGCTTATCCATCAAAAACGAAAGAGAGTTGCCTTAAATCCAAAGTCGGGAGGCCCAAGCCTGACACCGAATACTAAGCCCACGACATATGGAGCAGGAGCAACAACCCATACAATTTTGGTTAATCCAAGTTGCTTAGGGCCTGGGTCTAAACAATAAGGATTAGGGAAGGCGGGAGATACCACCATTTAAAAGATTGATGGAATCGGAGCTCTAAAGCCGTCACGAGAAAGGCCTCTGCTTTCAGTGTGAAGAGCAATTTATGCCAGGGCATCGTTGCAAGGAAAAGGAATTGCAGGTGATGATGATACATGATTCGAAGGAAGGGGTTGAAGAAAAAATTGAAGAGGTTGCTATGCTAACGATGGATATGGACAAAAATGAGGGAGAAGAGGATTCGAAAGAGGAAATAGTGGAATTAACGTTGAATTCCATGGTGGGGCTTGGAGCATCGAAGATGTTGAAGCTAAAAGGTCTAATAAGACAAAGGGAAGTAGTGGTGTTGATTGACAGCGGGGTGACCCACAACTTCATCCAGAAATTTGTACAGATAGCCCAAATATTTGAGCCCAATGTTTTTATAACCCTCCTTTTCAAAATAAGGTTGATAACCTTTGGCTTGCATCATCCTTCAAGTGATATTACGTTAATGACCCGTTACCACAGCGTGCTGGAAATCTCGCTCTCGCTCTCACTCACTCTTGCTTACTACAAACCCTAAATTGTGTCATATAGAATTAAACCAAACGTGATTATCTTGCTCTCGCTTTTGTTGGTGCATACATTACTATCTCGTTGGTGCATTCCAAATGCAATTGCTCTCGTTTGTTTTCAAAATAAGGTTGGATAACCTTTGGCTGGCATCATCCTTCAAGTGATATTACGTTATTGACCTGTTACCACAGCGTGCTGGAATTCTCGATCTCGCTCTCACTTTATACAAACCCTAAATTGTGTAGATTATATAAAATTAACCAAACTTGATTCTCTTGCTCTTGTTGGTGCATACATTACTATCTCGTTGGTGCATACCAAACTCGATTATTGATCTGTTACCACAGCGTGCTGGAATTCTCGATCTCACTCTCACTTTATACAAACCCTAAATTGTGTAGATTATATAAAATTAACCAAACTTGATTCTCTCGCTCTTGTTGGTGCATACATTACTATCTCGTTGGTGCATACCAAACTCGATTGCTCTCGTTTGTTTTCAAAATAAGGTTGGATAACCTTTGGTTGGCATCATCCTTCAAGTGATATTATGTTATTGACCCGTTACCAGCGTGCTGGAAATCTCGCTCTCGTTCTCACTCTCTACAAACCCTAAACTGTGTAGATTATATAGAATTAAACCAAACGTGATTCTCTCGCTCTCGCTCTCGTTAGTGCATACCAAACACGATTGCCCTCGTTTGTTTTCAAAATAAGGTTGGATAACCTTTGGCTGGCATCATCCTTCAAGTGATACTACGTTGACTCGTTACCACAACGTGCTGGAAATCTTGCTTTCACTCTCGCTCTCTACAAACACTAAACTGTGTAGATTATATAGAATTAAACCAAACATGATTCTCTCGCTCTCGCTCTCATTGGTGCATACATTACTATCTCGTTGGTGCATACCAAACACGATTGCTATCGTTTAAACAAAACTCTTGCTCTCAATATATATATATATATATTTTAATTTGGCCTCTCGATTGTTCATGTCAGTTGTACGAAATTGAGGTGACTTGCTAGAGTTTAAGAGGCCAAAGCTAACATGACAAATAAGAGCACAATGAAATTAATTTCCATCTAACTACACCACCAACCTTTCAAATCAATTTAGTTATATTCATCTAAAGAGTTATTTAAGCAAATCCCTCAACATGTTAACAAATTTCTACATACTTCCAACTCTTGAAACGTTTATTTTTCACCTCAACTTTGAAACGTTGTTTTACATATTCAAATCACAGTCCAAGCATCACCAAATTGACAATCGAAAGAATCAGGTACGTACAGAAACATGCATGTAGATTTGATTCACATTGTTATTTGACTACCTACGTTCGTAGTAGTAGTATAGGTTTTTCCTTGTTGAAGATCAAAAGCGTGATCACATTACGTAACTATAGAGGTAGTCAACGATGCAATGGAGTGAGAGGAAAAGCAGTTATGTGAGAAAGGGATTTAGGTTACAGGAGCGAGAGGTATAGCTAGAGGTAGAGATAGAACTATGGGCGAGCCGAAAGCAAAAATATCTGTGAACTATGGGTAGAACTGGAGCAAGAGCAAGAGCTAAAAAGCAAGAGCGAGAGCAAGAGCTAAAGAAAAACAAGAGTGAGAGCAAGAGCTAATGCAAAGTGAGAGGGAGAGTGAGCTAAAGCTTTAATTTGTTGATTTTGGGATTTGTTTATTATTTATTATACTTTTACTTATTTATTTACTTTAATTTGAAGGATGGAGAAGAAATGTTTATTCATTCAATATGGGGGTGTCTGGGATGAGGAGAACTGCTATAGCGGATGTCGCTTGAAAGGGATTGTCGTGTCGAGCACAGTAAATTACGACGAACTAAAAGGTCGCATATATGAGATTACGAAAGTTAGTTAATTAGATTTTAACATTGTAATGAAGTTGAAATATAAGTTGGACTATGAATCCCCTCCATTGTACATCATTGGCGATGACGGTGTTCAATTTCTCCTTGAACATCGAAATCTCAAAAAAGTCCAACTATTCAGAAAGACTGAACAGATGTAGCACAAATGAAGAGAATACAAGAATTAATAATGTCAATGAAAATGTGAGGGTTGACCATGTGGGTTTCGAGATGCGAAATACAAAATCGTTCAACATGTATTGAGAGGAGGATGAGATCCCTTTCCATGAGAGTACTCAAATGAATAACGTATCATTGGTGCTCTCTTTAGGCAATGACAACATCAACCCGTGAGAATCATCTGCTCGACCACATGATACTAATATCAGTGGGGCAGAAATGATGCATGGGACTCATGTAGAGATGATTATGCATGAGACTCAAATTATGAACTGGACGTGGAAAATGAGACAAATGTAGACCTTTGAGCCTGCTATAGATGGGGAGGTACTTGAACCTCAGACAACTGCAGACGTTGAAGAGGCAATAAGTCATCAAGTGCGAAGGTAGAGGGTGTCTTGTCCAGTTGTTGAGAATGTGACTCGACCTGCTCCAATCGTAATCGACTGTGGTACTTTAGAAGTTGGAGCGTCGATACCTACGGGAAGCAAGAGGCATCATTTTGCATGGTCAGTCTTCGTCTAGGGAGGACGTTGAAGTAGGACAAATCTTCTTATGTAAGAAGGATTTGATAATGAGATTATCGGTATTGGCCATGAACAAGAATTTTAAATTCCGAGTTAAGAAGTCAACCAAAGATCTATACACTGTGTGATGTCTCGATGAGACCTATAAGTGGAGACTTCATGCAGTAAAGATGCAGGGTTGTGAGATCTTTCAGGCATCAAAGTATACAAACGTGCACACATGCTCCATTGATTTCTTAAATCATGACCAAGGACAAGCAAGTTCTTGAGTAATTGGGCACCTAATCAAGGACAAGTTTGAAGGAGTTGGTTGTGTCTATAGACCTCGACACATTATTGAGGACGTACAAGAGTATGGTGTAAATATAAGCTATGAAAATGCATGACATGCAAGGGAAACGACACACGCTCTTGCAAAGTGGTCTCCAGAAGACTCGTACGCCATGCTACATGCTGATGGAGAAGCCCTGAAGATAGAGAACCCAAGTACCATTTTTGAGATTGAACGTGAAGGTTTGATGCACTTCAAGTACATGTTCATGGCATTAGAAGCTTGCATAAAAGGTTATTTGAATTGCACTCGTCCGGTAATTGTTGTTGATGAGGCACATCTAATAGGAAAGTACAAACGTTGCATGTTGCTCGATGTGACGATGGATGGCAATCGTTGACAACAAGACAAATCGATCATGGAAATGGTTCATAACTAATTTGAAGGGTGCAATGGGAGAGGCTCCTAATCTAGTAATTGTTTATGACGTAATGTCACTATCTCCAATGCAGTTCGAGCCGTATTCCCCACAACATTTCATGCACTTTGCACGTACCACTTGAAGAGGAACCTAGACATGCACTTCAAGGGCAAGGCAGTTAGTGATTTGTTCGTTAATGCAGCTAAGGCATTTTGCGAGTCCGATTTCAAGTTGTTTTGGGAGCAACTTATCTAGTGTTGTGGAGGTGTTGTTGCAAGGTATTTGGAGGGAGCTGGAGTCAAACGATGGGCACGATGCCATCAAATCTACAATCGATACAATAATATGACCAGCAATAGTGTTGAGTGCTTGAATGCGCTAACAAAAGAAGCAAGATTGTTGTCCATAACTACATTGCTTGATTTCATGAGAGGTTTTATCCAACAATGGTTCCACAATTGATGGAACTATTGGTCATCGCGCACTACAATGCACTCCAATTATGTTGAGACGAGAATGGCATTGGAGTGTGACAAGGGTAGACGACATCAAGTCGAACCAATCAATTGGTGGAGCGTTAATGTCAGAGACGGTCGGTTGGATGGTATCGTCGGCCTGAACACTCACTAGTGCATGTGCAAAGAGTTTTACTGTTTGGAGATTTGTGTTCTCATGCGATTGCGGCGGCCAGAGAACACAACCTAACCGCACAGTTTTGTAACACATGTTACAGTGTGGAGTCTCTTATGGCCACATACGCAGAACCCATCTGCCCGGTTGGCATATTTTAGAATGGAAGAAATCACTAAGATATGTTGAGATGAAAATCCAGCCTCTGAGAAGAGTACCTCCGAGATGAAAATCCAGCCTCTGAGAAGAGTACCTCCGAGATGAAAGTCCGCTGGAGAATGTCGTCCTCAACACAAATGTGGCAGGTGTGGGAATATGGAACATAATAGACAAACATGCTACCAACCGCTGTCATTGACCAGGTTCAATGGTCAGACTTCAAGTAGTGGTGTGCAAGGGGGTTAGCCTCATTCTGTTTCTGTTGTAATGTATATCTTCCCCATCTGAATATGTATTATTTATTTTAATATATTTTTTCTAAAGATTATGTGTTTGAAACTGATAGTATCATGTCCTGGAAAAAACTTGTGTTCTGCATTTTCTCTGGACAAACTTTGCGTTCTGCCTTGACCTTGTATACTATATACCTAATTGTACTTATAATTTGTAGATTGATTGGGAAGATGAGAAAAATTGTCTCCAGTCGATTTCAGCTGCCATTGGAAACTTCTATGCTATGCATCCTCCCTTGCTGCCCAATCCATCAGGTGATGGCTTGCAGTTCTACAAAAGGATAAAATCATCCGGGAATTCTGAAGATGAAAATATAGGTAACTGCTTGCCAATATTGATTTCTTGAATGTTTTGGTTATCAATTTCCTGTTCTTTTAGAGACTGATGTCTTACGTAACAGATTATTGATTATTCTAATCTCTGCTGTATTTTACAATCTGAGAAACTATAGGTTCTCTTAATCCTCCTATGGATCTATCTGTTTATGATTACGACAAATGACCTACTAAGATCACATCTCTGCAAACAATTAGCAAGATTGAGTTTGTAATGACAGTTTTCTCTTGGTCTTGCTTCGTGCTACTTTTTCCGTGTTTACCAGCAGAAGTAATTCTATTTTTGCGAGCCTTTCTGAGCATGTTTCTGTATGTATGGCTGGAAAATGTTCAATGTTCCTGGCTATTAAAGCAAACCTTTTCCTACACTTGTTTCAACTCGAATGTGGTTTGAAAACACGATGCTTCTTTCGAACGCCTGAACCCCGCCCCTTGCAAGCTTAGGATGTGTAGTGCAGTTCAATGGGGCTGCTTTTTAAGTGAAAATCCAATATGCTCGATTCCTGCTGATCAAAAGTGTTGTAATTTCACATATCCAATGCTATTTCCTTCGCCATACAAAATTGCCTTCGATGATGTTTTAGAGTGCATTTACAGGTGATGATGAGGTGGCAATGGAGAATGAAATCGACCATGGCCTACTATCGGAGGCAGAAACTATATGGGCTCAACGTGAATGGTCAATACAGCATGTACTCTTCCCATCAATGAAACTGTTCTTCAAGCCTCCACATTCTCTGGCTGAAAATGGAACTTTCGTTCGGGTAATTTTTCTTCTCTTTTGACTTCCCCCAAACAGAAGTCGAAGCTACTATTTAGAGGTCTAGGAATCCGATGTAGGGCTGAGTTGAAAGATCTTGAAATCGATACAAGAGATACTTTTCCATGGTTGGTCGAAAAATTGAATTGTGCTTCAAGGAAATCTTCAATGGAAGTTCCAGAACTGAGGACTTTTCTTTCCATTGAATTTGTTGACAAACGTTGTTTGAAATTTGAAAATAGTCACAATGGCGGAATTAAAAAAAACGAAGTCAATAGCACATCTAATAATACCTGTAGGATATAGATATGAGGATTTAATTGACCATCCTTTGAGACTTTTTATTATTATAACTACCTGCCAAGTGCTTCATTTGTTGACCATAACCTACATTTAATGTGTGCTTTTGCTTGCATGGTAAACTGGTGGGTCTATATGTATTTATTAAATTAAATGTGTTGTCCTTGACTTTCACAGGTTGCATCATTGGAGAAACTTTACAAGATTTTTGAGAGATGTTGAAGCAACATTTTCATTAATCTGAGGCTGCTTCTAGAAACAGGGATAGCCTATTTCATTTGTATAGTGGCCATTTTGCATGTCTATGAACAGCCTTTCCTAAAGTACCTATAAATCATCCAGTTTTGCAATTTCTTTGTTGGGATGAATTTTGGGTGACAGTTTATTTTGTCCAAAATAAAAAATTGCAATTTGTTTTCAAAATAGTTTTCATGGATTCATTTGGAAATTTGATAAAATTAGTTAGTTCTCTCCCATTTGGCTGATTTTTGGACAAATTATTCAATGAGGCTGTGATAATGTGGTTGCCTCTTTAAAATTGTAAGATATATATCTTAAAATTTATTTGCCTCATAATAACTGTTGGATATAAAAGTGAGTACTTTTACAATCTCTCTCATACATCCAACAGTGCAAAATTGTTAGTCTCATTGTGAGGGCCTCAAATAATTTCTCATGATTTTGAGGTATGGAAAGATTTGGTTTTATTTATTATGTTTTATGTATTTTTTTAGTTCAACAATATATGGAGTGGAGATTTGAACATTTGACCTTTTGGTTGAAGTTATAATGTCTTAATCAATTGAACTTGATTTGATGCTTAATTTCAATTGAATCGTGAAATAAGATCCAATTTGAATGTCAAGGTTTATTTTTTCAAGTTTGGATTTAAAGATGCATTATAAGATTATTTCCCTTGCCTTTTAAGCATACTTTGGTGGGTAAACAATTTTTTAGGGCTTTCCACATAAAGAGTTTGATCTTGCTATGTAGTTTTATTTTCCATAAACGATTCCACCCTTTAGAAGCTGAGGATGAGTCAGAAGAACTACTAGGATAAGCATAGAAGATAACTAGCTTGTATCCACTCTTCACATTCTAATTTTCATCTTTTGAATAGTGCCAAGTCCAACAATCTTTCGGAACAATTTTGCTTAAAGGAATTGATCTGATAGCATCTATGTCGTCTTGAATAAAAAAATCTTCTAATCTAGAGATATTCCAAGACCTATTAGGATTAATCAATTCAAAAACTTTGAGATCTACATTTAAGGGATTCATGAGATATAACCTTGAAAGTAGATTCTCTTGAAACCCAACAATCTTTAAAAGCTGAAATATTACTACCATCTCCCACTCTAATCCTTATTCCTTTGGCCAGTATTAATTACACTTTTCCAAAAGGAGGAGCTTGAACCAGCTGTAGCATTAAGAAAATCAGAGTGTATATTTGGCTTTAAAAGTGAATATTATTTTGGCGTATTTCGACCAAAATTTTAATTTGGTTTATTTTGGACAGCTTCCAAAGTTATTACAAATTCAATCCTGGCTATTTAATTTGAACTTTAGTTAGCTTCTCAAACGTTCAGTTCAGATTACTTCAAATTGGGGTAGTTTTCAAATTCAAATTTAACCTTGTGACGTGGAAAAAGCTGGAAAAACCAAAAGAAATGTAGTAGAGATGAAACCTTTATGATTTTTATGTGCTTTATAAATATATCTTTTTTAGAGTATTAAATCCTCGTCCTAATAAAAACATTTACTAGATTGGTGAAGGATTGAGACAGAAATTCTCTGCAAAGAAAAGTCACGCGGAACAAGTTTCTTGCAAGAAGATTTTCTTTGTAGACGAGGATGATGCAAGGAATGCCTTTCCTACCCTCGTCTCTAAAATTAAAACAATCTCCATCAATCAATCTCACTCAGGACGAGTCTTAAGAAATATGACACTCTCACATCTGCCAAGCATCTCTTAAAATTTTTTTCTATTCACACGAATTCAAAAAATTTATAAATTTACCAGAGTGGTGGATCAAAATCATCTCAATATATCACATCATACGGCTAAATTGTAAATATATCAATTCCACAAAAAAGAATGTTGAATGAATTAATTTCAATTGAACAAATTGCTCTACATTGATGATTCAGTAGAAGACCTGGACAGGGTTGTAGGCGCCAAACAAGCAGCCAAAGCCCTCTCCAAACAATTTACAATATCTGTCATAGAAGGTCTATGTTTTCCTTCTGTTATCACACAATCAGCTGCCAAATAACCCACATACTTCACTGCCTCTATCTCAAATGGCGTTGGTGGTGGCACTTTCAAATCCAAAACCCTATGAATCTCATCTCTCACAATATATGGCACCATCACATCCACCACATTCCTCGGCACTCCATTCTCGTTCTTATGGATTGCTTTGTATCCTGACAACAATTCCAGCAGCACAACTCCAAAGCTATACACGTCACTCTTTGTCGTCAGCTGCTGCAGTCGGTAGTACTCTGGGTCCATGTACCCTACTGTACCAGCTGCACGTAGCGACAGGTGCGACGCACCGTCGTCTGGTCCCATTAGTGAAAGCCCGAAGTCCGAGACTTTTGCTGTCCATTTGTCATCGAGGAGAATGTTCGAGGATTTAATGTCGCGGTGGATGATCGGCGGTGAGAGGTAGTCGTGGAGGTATTGGATTCCTCTGGCGGCGTCGAGAGCAATGGCGATACGGCGAGCCCAAGAGGCGGCAAGGGGAGAGGAAGGGAGCTTGTGGAGGTGGTCATGGAGGGTGCCATTGCTCATGAACTCATACACCAAGACTCTCTCATGGCTGTCGTCAAAGAATCCAAGAAGACGTAGGAGGTTCTTGTGGTTGATGCGAGACAAAGATTCGAGCTCATTAAGGAAAGCATTGTCTTTGTCTTCTTGTCTCTTTGTCCCCCAAGCTGAAGAAGAAATGGCAGAAATTTCAGCTCTTTTAATGGCCACTTCACGACCATCACTCAACACAGCTCTGTAAACCGATCCAAAGCTTCCAGTTCCAATTTTATGATCTTCAGAAAAATTATTAGTAGCTTCAAGAAGAGTTGAAAGTGGAAAGTCCTCCAATTGGCCCAATTGGCCTCCATTTCCCCTGCTAATCAAATGGCTCAACCTCTTCTCCAAAACCCTTTTCCCATTTCCCGGCCGACCCGCCGCCGTCTCACGGCGGTCGCCGCTGGTATCGACAGGATCCTCCATTGGGCCAGAATCATGAACACGACAAGCTCTATTTTTACAATATTTGTAGACAAAGAATGAGGAAATCAGTACTAAAGACAAGCTCCCAACGCACCCCACTACAAGTAGAGCCACCATTCTGCCACTCCACCGCCGCAACCCGGAGGAATGATGGGAAATCTGTGGCGGCGGCGCCGGTGACGGCGGAGGAGGAGGAGGAGGAGGAGGAGGAATTGGAGCTCTATCTTCACAGGGTTTGCAAATCCATGTTGTTTGAGTACAGAATTCTTGTGTGTTTGCCAATGGGCCACATGGGCATTGGGATTTACAAGGGCCAGGTCGAACAGAATAAAAAACAGAGAAATTCCGATCGAAAATTTCGTTACCCCAACAGAGTAAAGAGAAATTTCCTCTCACAACTCCACAGAACACATTTTTTTTGGCCTCAATCGCAGTAAAAAACTCCCCTTTTAACCTCTCCGGCAAGGTGAAATTATTTTCACCCCAACAAACCGCCGTCCCATTCAACCGGAGAGCACAGCTCCGATTGTCCCCCAAAGCCAATATCTTGAACTCCCCCGCCGGAAACCCTCCGCCCGCCGGCCCCCAACACGCCAATTCATTCCTTAAATCAATCCCACAAGCATGCCGGAACCCGGCGGCGACCGCTCTGTACCCGACACCGCCGACGCCGGCGCTGGCGACGGTGAAATTCCCACTTCCCTCACAACGAATCTCGCCGGCGCCGGAGTGCCCACAAACGAAATTGCCACCGACCGCAATCGACGAGAAATCAAAGGTGAAATTCCGATCAAATCGCTGCCATTGCCAACATTCAAGCCGATTAGTGGCATTAACAACTCCACAAATGTGGGAATTTCCAGCTCGTAGTTCCTTTAAATTTGGACCTTCATAGATCCTCTTGGTCTCCATGTTTGTTCCATTTACAGAGAATCGCCAGCAAACGACGACGGATATGGAGTTCGTCGGAAAATCCCTCAACCCACAAAAAAACCCATCTCCGGCGACAATCGCAGAATAAGAATGATTGGGATTGAAGGGAATTTGAATCCCAGAAGGAAAACTCGAGCAATTCAAAGAAAATTGGCGATTCAAACTACAAATCAAAGTCTGATTTCCTGTTTCAGAAATGGAAACAGTGGATAAAGAAGAAACGAAGAGGAAAAAACAGGGGAAAATTAGGAGAATGAAGGGAGAGAGGAGAAGAAAATCCATGGAAATGGAAATGGAAATCTCATGAGGATGAAGAAGGGGATTTGAAGTTTTTTTTTCTTTTTGTTTTGAGAGTCAAAAATTTTGTAAAGGTCATATGAAGAAGAAGGGGACGCGGTTGGGAGTGAAGACCAGTGACCGAGTCGTTTTGAAGATTTCAGAATTGTTTTTTCAAAATGGAAATTATTAATTGTTTTGGTTTTTTTATTTTTAAATAATTGAATTTGAAGAACATATGCTCAGACTCACTCCTCTCAGTCAAAGCATCTACGTGTCCTCAAAGTACTCGAAAATCAAATTTGTATTCATTTCTTATTCATTCTTATATTATATTTTAATTAAAATTGGCTTTTTTAAAAAAAGAATATTGTAAGTTTAAATCCCGTTATTCTAAAATTTTAAATATCTATTTTAGTCGTCAAATTTCTAAAAATAATGATTTTGATTCTTGCTATATTATTTTTCTACTCGTCCTGTTTTAAAAAAAAATCTATTCGTCCAAGGGTTATCACTAACTTATGTGACTTGAAATTATACTTGTATTAACATGTTAGTACACATATTTGAAGGTACGCTTGGTTAAAATAAAATAAAAGTAAAGACCAAATTACTTCTTTTTTTATAGGTTTTGGAACTAAAATAAAGATTTTAAAAGTTTTGGAATCGAAATGGAACAAATCAAAATTTTACGGCTTTATTTGATAAACATTCAGTTTTTAGTTTTATGTTATTAAAAATTAGGCCTTCTTCCTCTCAATTTCTATAATATTTTTTTCACCATTCCTCCAAACACATTTTGAATTTCTAGACAAATTTTAAAACAATTTTTTTAAAAAAAAAAACTACACTTAAAAGATTTTAAAATACTGCTTAGATTTTAAAAATGTTTTTAAAAAGTAAATAATAGATTAAAGAAACACATGGGTGGAATTAGTGTTTATAAGCTAAAATTTCAAAAATAGAAAATAAAAAACAAAATAGTTATCAAACTAGACCTTAGGAATTGAAATGAACATTTTGAAAGTTCAAGAACCAAAATAAAATAACTTAAAATTTTATGCCATATTATATACTACATGTGATAGTAGGGATTTGAACTATCAATCTCTTAAAAGAAATATAGATGGTCTTAATCATTGAGCTATATTCATGCTAGCTAAACAAAATAGATGTTTAAATATTAAGCTGAATTATATAAATGCTAATTTTTAATTTTATTCTTAATCTTTAATCTTTTTACTTATTTTAAGAAAACTATTTGTAGTATCTATTAAAAAGCCTAACGAAAAATTAAAGATTGATGGTAAAATTAAAACTTTTTAGAAAAAAAAGATTGAAATTAACTACGTAATCAGTATAATTTTTTCGTCTTGATTTTTCTCCTTACATTTTAAAAATTTTAATTATAATAAAAATTCCTAACAAAAGTTTTTCTTAACAAACTTAAAGATTAGAATAAAATTGAATATTAAGAATATTCTAAAACAAAATTGGAAAAAAATTAAATAGATGATTTTTTTTGCTTTTGCCTAAATTTTATTTTTGTTCTTTTTTCGTTTTAGTTAGCTACAATGATATAAAAAATAAGGTTAGTTTGTGATTTTTAACTCTGAAGCAACTTTTTATTATTTTTTTAATCATTTAACTGACAAAAAAGGGCCACTATTAAGTAATATTTTTTACCATCAAGTCTCTTTTTCTATTTCTAAGTCATAAAGCTGTAATTAATAATTAATTATCAATGATTAATAAATTATTTAAATGTTGCTCTGTCTCTCACTAACTCAATTAACAATTTATTAAAATCAAAATGATAAGTTTAAAATTTTATTTCCTAAAAATTATAAATTTTATTTGATAAATTAAAATTTTATTGTGTGCGAAGCATTATTAAGTAAATCTCAAATTATAAATGTATATACATGTTATATTCCAAGGTACTAATATTATAATATACGAAGCACTAAAAAAACGATAAGAAATTATTCTTCTGAAAAAAAAATTATTAACATAATTTTTAGAAATGAAAATATGAACTTAGATTGAGAAGTTTGGCATAATCACGGTGGAAATTTTCGGTCGACATGTCGAAATGTCGACATGTCGTCAGGGGGATGTCGTTTCCCCCCCCCCCCCCCCCATTTCGACGACATGTCGTCCATATTTAGAGTTTTTTTTATTTTTTTATTTTTTATACAAACATGAGAAACTTTAAGGCACAGTTTAATCTTTTCTTTGTTATATTATTATTATATATATATATTTTTTCGAATTTAATCTTTTCTTTGTTAATAAATAATAAGTTACGTCCACAAGTAGAGGGAGAGATAATTTTATTATCTTGAGGTGAAATTGAGTATAAAATACAGAGAGCAATTGGATAAGAGTTTAAATGGTGTATAAATAAACTGATTTACATATCACTCCCCGTACTTGGTCATTCGAAGCGCTAGATAATAGGTTCAAAGCATTTCTACACTCCAATTCCAATTATCTTAATTTCCCTCCAATTCTCTCAAATTCCCTCAAATTCTCTTAAATTCATTTCAATTCTCTCAAATTTCCTTCATAGTTGTCTAATTGAATATAAATATTACATATATTTAGATATATGATGTTAAGACCTAAGAGTAATCAATTATACTATAATTGAGTTACGACTCACAATTAAAGTTTCATGAAATAATTTTAATAATTTAAATTAATTTCCATATATTTTTTTCAAATTCCTACTCGCATCGACATTTCAAATTTTCAATTGACATTTATATCTAAATATTATCTTAATTTTTAGATGTGATGCTTAAAAATAGTCCATTATAGTCTAATTAAGTCAAAATCTAAGTTTCATTGGTTAATTCAAACAATTTCCATCAATTTCCACGATTTCCGTAAATTTCCACCGAAATTTTCATCGACATTTCCATTTCCATCGACATTTCCATAAATTTTGGACCTCGACATTTCCATCGACATCGACATTTCGAACCTTGGGCATAATACAAGGTATTTTAAAAACTTTATAAATTTTTTAATAAACAAACTAATAATTTTATTTAAGTGATTTTAAATAGAATCAAATGAAAATAACTATAAATCACTAAATCTAAATTGATTCAATTTAGGATTTAAATTGATAGAATTAGTTTGGAGTTTTAATTGATACAACCCCAAAGTTTATGTGGTATACATTGACTTTTCTCCTAAAAAATTGTCATATCTTTATTTTGTCATTTTTTTTAACAGAAGGTATACATTTTTTAAGTGTCAAATGAAAAATTATTACACTAAAAATAAAACAATGTTATTATACTAACAACATATTATTTTATTTAATAAAATTAACTTTAGTGATTTAACATTTTTATGTAAATATGGTTTAAAAATATGAATTGGAAAATAATTTTTTTAAAATAAAAATATGATAATACCTATATATTTTTAAATTGAGATATATTAAAAAATAACAAAAAATAACTTAAAATTCATTAAAATTTACGATAAACAAATTAGAATTATTTGAAAATGGGCTTAGGTGAATAAAAGTTAATTACATCCCCAATAAGTTAATAAAAGAAGGGAGCGTCCCTTCGTGTATTGAAAAAAATACAAAAGATTTTACCTTTAATTAGATTTAGTTATAAATATCAAAAACTTTGAATTTATTTCATTCTCACAACTGTAAAAGAACTTGTTTCTTTATAAATAATAACAATAATAATAATAAAAGCACATTTTTTAACGCATTTCTACAGTAATTTGAGCTCAATTTTTTCTTTACTTTTTCTTTTTCTCTTGGATACTTTCAAATTCAATGTGATACAATTAGAAGACTAATAATTCCATCCTCCGAAGTCATGGCGCAGTACTATTTTGAAATTGTGGATCATGAAAATTAATCATTAGTTTGCTATCAAACATTGATTAAAGGCAAATCTATTTTAGGAATGATGTGATACACGTGTTATAGGTAAAAATAGTTTCACACTCGAAAAGGCCCAAGTCCAAATTAAAATAGCCCAAGTCAAACTAACCAGGTCCAATCAAACCAGATGGACTGAGTCGACCATCCTAGCCGATCTGGTTGAGGTGGGCTAAAAAAGGTGAAAGGGGTCGGGGCCCGATTAATCCTCAAGTGTGTACCCTTGAAACCCTAATTTCGTTTTATAAATACAAGGGAAGAACACGCCTCCAAGGTATACTCACACACAACCCTAGCTACTTACTGCGTTCTTCCAAAAACCCTAACAGACTTAGGCATTGGTGCGAGTGTAGCGAGGCACCGCGCCAATGATATTCTCTCTTTTGCAGGTAGTCCAATCCCTTTCTTTATTGAGATTCTGCAAATCTAGCCAAGCCGAATTCGTGCATCAATAATTTGGCATCGTCTATGGGGACGAGTGTGCTACCAGTAAGAATGAGCAAGAATGTGGGCAACGCAAATCGAACCTTGGAAGAAGAAGAGTCAGACTGTGATAGGCATACTTGGAGGGTTTTGACCAGAGACCAAATATCTTAGGCTAATATGGAGGATTAGCCCTCTGTTGCAGACTTAGTCAGGCTCCCATCAATCCAAAGCAACACCTACCATTGTCAATATGTTTCGGCCTCTGCAACTACAAAAGAGAGGTCGACCGAAAGACAAGTATGCCACTTTAGACGAAAAGATTCAGGGGATAGACCAAAGCTTGGCTTTGATCCTAGAAGTTTTAAAATGATTGAGTCCTCCTATGGAAGCCCCAAAAGGAGTCTATCAATTGAAACTTCCCCATGACTCGATTAAGGAAAAAGACTTGATATAAGAGGATTTCGGAGAATCCTGAGCCCTGGTTTGAAGGAGATTGGATCTAGATGGGGAAACTGATAGCACTTTAAAAGTGGTACTTTATAAACTTATTTCATGCTAGTTTAGTTGCCCTCATGCGTTTATTTGTCTATTTTGTAGGGATTGAGCAATTTAGAGCTGTTTGGAAGACTTTGGATGAATTGGTCTTAAAAGGAAGCTAATCGAGTCTATTTTGAGCATTCGAACTGAGAAGAGATGCCATCTAAGTCAAGGGAGCCGAGTATAGAGCGTCTAGACGCTGTTTTTGGCATTAAGACGCCACTGCACAGCCAGATTAAGCTTGGAGATCCGCAAGAATAGTGTCTAGACGCTATTCCAAGCGTCTAGATGTTAGGAATTTGAAGAAGCAAGGTTCGCTCAACACTGTGGAGAGGCTACCCTCGACGTTGGTAGCGTCGAGACGCTATTTCAAGCGTTTAGACGCTACCCAGATTTCACAAGATTCGTTCCTTATTTGCGAAGGTAGCGTCTCGACTCTATCCTTAGCATCTAGACGCTGTCATACCTTATTTAAACAACTTTTCACTTTAGGGTTAGTGATAAGCCTTAGTATTAAGGCTTATTTAACTCCCAATTACTTAAAATATTCTTGTTTTGTCTTAAAATCATTGGAAAATAGTTGAAAGATTCTTAAAATTAAGGAAGAAAGAAGAATGAAATCAATTAGGGTGAAAATCTTAAAAACTAAACTTGTGTGCAGGAATTGTGGAAATTGCATAATCGAAATTGCAAGATGAAGTTTTGGAGCAGCAGAAAAAAATTTTGAATTGTGGAAATTGTAAAACTGAAATTGCAAGATGAAGTTGCAATTTTGGAAGCAGCAGAAAAAATTCAAAAAAGGAAAAAAAATCTGTAGTTGACTCATATACGAAATCTTCAATTACTGCACGATTTGAGAGTTTTTGAGCAGGAATTTTGAGCATTATTCAACCCTAATGAAGGCCTACAAAATGAGAGAAGATGTGTGAAGAATATGGTGGTTTTTGAGGACGAATTTCTATGGGTTTTATTAAAAAAGTTCCTTTTTTTTTTTAAAAATTTTTTTTTTCTTCTCTGTTTACCGCAAGGTTATTGCATTATTTTGGTCCGTTTTTCTTCAAAAATTCTAGTCCGATTCAAGTGAAAATTTGGATTGTTAAGATTCAATCTCTTCCTAGAAATAGTTGAAGGAGTTGAATCAATTAAAATCAAAAGAAGAAAAATAGGTTTTTGTTCAAGTTTTCTATATTCCGATTGGTTCTTAGTTTATGTGAATTTAACTTGTGTTTTAGTTCATTTGGGTTGTAATTTTTCATACTTTTTGTTCCTTATCTACTGTATTAAGCATTGGAATTGAGTTGAGATTATCGAAACAATTGAAAGAAATTTTCTGGATTTTTTTTTTTTTTTTTTTTTGTAATTCATGTTCATGGATTTTTTTCTTTTTTTTTTTAGAAGTTAATTTGGGCTTATTTCTTTAAAAATTCTCTTCCATTGCTCATGGGTATGATGAGATGAAAATCTTCATTGTCTATTATTGCTTTTAAAACTAAATTCCAATTGCTTTCAATTTCCTTTGGTTTTAGTTGCAATAAAACTTAGCCTTAAGTAATTTCTTTTCCAATATGGATTTTGTTTCTAGAAATTGTTTTGAATTTTGTGAGTTAAATATGAGCTAAACTTCTTAGGGGGTTCAAGAATGTGAATTCCTTAAGAAGTAATTGTAGCCAAAATTCCAACAAATATCGAGCCTACATTTCAATTGTTCGTTTGTGTTGAATAAAATGTTGTTGAGATCCTAGATTGATAACTAGGGTAGCAACTTAAGCTTAAATCTAATACCGATAGGGTTAGTGATAAGCGAATTTCACACAAGTGATGGAGGCAAGAACTTAAGCATAAGCCAATTCTTTACCCTAAACATAGAGATTAAAGACTCCAAAACCTATAAAATTGTTGAGCCAAATTATCTAAGATAGAGAGACTATAGACATATAAGTCACTCACTTAGCCTCCTAAAAACCTAATTACAAGGTGAATAGAAGTAGAAATTTTGGTTTATAATTGTGTGTAGGGTAGGTTGGATTTGCAATTTGGTCTTACAATTACAACTTAGGGCAAAGACATTCTTGAGCCCCTCATTTCTCTAATGAATTTCTTTTGCAATTTTCATTTCTTTTATCAGTTTGTTTAGTTGCTATTCAATCTTGCAACTTTCGATTCTGCAATTCAGTTATTCAATCTTTGTCACTTTAACTTGCAATTAGATTATGCAATTATTTTTTTTAACAAACACACTAAACCCAACCTTATTTTTGCAATTTTTAGTGTCCAAGTTGCAATTCTCCTTACATTTTGCTTAGCAATAATTTTTGTTACATCGTTCCCTGTGGGATCAATACTCAGGAATACTCCTGTTTTAATACTTGCATCGACAACATGCACTTGTACTGGGGTTGAACGTATTTACTTACTTTTCTTCACTCAAAGTTCATATGATCAGTTAACATCTATCCTTTGGCCTCTTGGCCTACACATTTTTAGATATTTTTTTAGACCGTTTTCCCTTTTCTCCTTAGACAATTATTGTATCAAATCGAACTATGTTGAACTTGAAGAATTTTATCATAATGCTTGGCTAAACCTCGCGTTTTCAATTCAGAAGTTGGTTGTAGCCAATTGCAATGTTGTGAGGCTTGAACTTTAATGAAGTTTTCTTATAATTGCATGTGTTCTTTGATTCCTGTATTTATTTTATGAGAATGTATTTTTTTATTGAATGTGACGCCTCGATCGCTTTATATGCTTGATTTGTATTCATGATGCATGATTCGTAATCGTCGTGTTGATTGAATCTTGTAGCGCTAGGATTATTACATGTGTGTGTTTTATGGATTTCCATAATTGCATAGCTTGCATGTTTAATTCTAGGAATTAAAGGAGCATCTTGGTTAGGTTGAAGTTATTTTATATAACTGAGTTGTCTTGGTCTTTCCAAAGTGCTTAATGGTTTTGTCTAAATAATTTGGAGCGGTTTCATGCCAAATTATTTAGGTAATTAGTATTAACTTTGACGTTTGTTAGAGTTAGGGGATTTGTTTCTTTTTGGAGTTTCCTAATGAGTTGACCAAGTGCTTGCATAATTAAGTTAAAATGTTTTGTATGCATGAGATCAATTTTGCAATTGGATAAATCCGTACCTTTGAATTAAATTTTGGTAAGATTTGATCTATCCTTATTTGTTTTATTTGCTTATGTTTTATTTTATTTATAAAAACACAAAACCCCCTTTTTTAATTATTTTTTCCCTTTGCAAATTTAATTTGAGAAATTGATATTCAGTTTCTTGAGATCGACTCAGTCCACTCAATGCTACAAGTAGCTTAGGATGGTTTATAAATTATAATTTGCCGAGCCATCGATAAGCTTGCTCCAGAAACCAAGTAACGATTTGAGGAAGATTAGCAAAGCCGAACCTCACCACGCCCTTTGGGTAACCTAGAGAGTAGGGTAAATCGTGGTAGAAACCAACTCGAAGCTCACGATGAATTGAAAATTAGGCTGGAGATTTGAGAAGCATCTTGGCGAGGTGGAGAAGAGATCGAGCCCAAATAGAAACAGATAGTCGTCCTTGGAAAAAAGGAGGTACTCAAACTCCAAAACTAGATGGGTACCTTTCAGAAAGCAAGGGAAGTCGAGAAATTCAACTTAGAAAGTTTGCTGGAATAGGTAGACCCACCATTCACTGATGATATCATGAACACTGACTTGCCCAAAAAATTTTAAGGTACCCACCATCAAGCCCTACGATGGAAAGAGCAGCCCTGTGGAGCACTTGAATACCTATCGTTCCTGGATGGAACTTGACGGTATAAAAGATGCTATCAGATGTCGATTGTTTTCCTTCACTCTAGTCGGTTCGCCCAGTGAGTGGTTTCGAAAGCTGAAGCGTAAGTTAATAAGCTCCTTCAAAGAGCCAGCTCGAGCCTTCGTAACTCAATTTTTAGGTAGGCAGGACTAGCAAAAGCCTTTAACCCACCTACTCACTATCAAGTAAGGGACCAAAGAGAGCCTACGAGAATACATCGCTCGATTTAACAGTGAAACCCTCCAAATTGAAGGCTATAGTGATGGAGCAACCTTAACAATAGTTGTGGTTGGGCTCGAAAATGAAAAGTTCTTATGGTCTTTAGGCAAGAAAGAACCTACTACATACGTAAAGCTGATCACTCATGCATAAAAGTACATGAGTGCATAAGAATTGCTCCATTCTAAGGGCACGATTGAAGGCACTCGAGCCAAACTGGAGCGACCAAAAGAGCGAACTGAAACATGAACTGATGATGACCTGAAGTAGAGGAAGATGGAAGACCGTGTCAATATGGTTAAGTAATCATACCAAGTTCGAGATACATAGCCACGACTGTTCCTCCAGATTAGATACTCATGGGGTGCGCTACCTAAACCTACTGAAACCTCCCGAGAGGATGAAGACAATTTTAACTAGAAGAGATAAATGGAGATACTGGCTCTTCCATGAAGATCATGGGCATGCCACCTGGGAATGCATTCAGCTCAAGGATGAGATTGAGGCCTTGATCCGAAATGGCTACTTGAAAAGATATGTCCAAAGGAAAGATATGGCAGGCAGACTGGCCAAGTTAATCAGAGAGAAAAGATCCAAGAGCGTGGAAAATCACCTCATTAAAAAATTAAAACGATTATGGAAGACCTGCAGGAGGAAGATCGAGGCAAGAAAGGAAGGTAAAGGTGAGTGAAACCCAAGCTCCCGTAGGAGAAGAATTCTTCTCCATGCAATGGAAAGACTCGATTTGAACCATTGAATTCAAGGAGGAGGAGAGCATGGGCTTAATCCACCCTCACAATGATGCGTTAGTGGTGACCCTAATTGTTGCTAATGCTAAGGTCCACAGGATCCTAACCGATGGAGGGAGTTCAACAGATGTCCTCTCCTTGACCACTTTCAATGCAATGAACCTAAATAGAAGTCATCTTAAGGACAACCCAACCCCCTGGGTCAGATTCGGTGGTGAAAGAGTTATCTCCAAAGGAGTAATAGAGCTGCCAGTAACTTTTGGAGAAGGGAGAAGTATAGTAACTATGATGGTCAACTTCTTAGTAGTGGAATGCGCCTTGGCCTACAACTCCATTTTGGAAAGGCCAACCTTGCATGATATGGGAACTGTTCCTTCTACTTATAATCAAGTAATGAAGTTTTCAATCTCGCAATGAATAGGAATCGTTTGAGGAGAGTAGAGGATGTCACGAGAATGCTACTTTACTACCTTAAAGGATATCAAGGCTCCATAGGTCATATCATCTAGGAATTTTCTTTCATTTAAAATCTTATTATTTGAATTCCATTGTACCAAGGTGAAGTTAAACCGAGCTGAAAATTTGATTTAAAGTTTCAATAAAGGCCTTGAGATCACCAGACATTCCATACAAAATCGCACTCCCAATTTTGAAAAAGAAGAAAAAGGTCAGCTAGGCCGAGCCTATTCATTAAACGTTGTTTAATCACTTTCTTAAGGAGAAATACATATGTATGCGTGAAAGTTAATAAGAAATGCTTAAACAGGAGGCTAATATATAGGAAGCATAATCGCAAGCTTGGATAATGATAACTTCATTGACAAATAGTTTTTAAAAAAATATAGAATGACCAAGTTTAATCGATAGAAAGCAAATAAAGCAACATGACACTTAAAAAAGACTCCAAAGCAAACATAGCAAAATAAAATCTAAAATACAAAGATGAGATAAACCAAGCATGCTAGGAGCAAACTATTCTCCGGTACGAGGGTGGTCAGTGTCCATCATGTCTTTCTCCCTCACATCACCAACATTTGGTCCAGAACCTTCATATTCATATTTAGGATCATTAATGGCAGCCAAGTATTCTGCATGAAGAAAACTACAATCAACCTCAAGATGACACTGACGAGCATGCCGAGTCGACCACTACACGCCATCCTCCATGAGGAAGTATACTCGATTGATTTCTTGAACTCATTCGCTAGAATCGTAGCATTATTTAACTGAGATTGAGCTTTCGCTAGATGTACCTTTAGACTGTCGAGCTCAGATTGTTGAGAGGAGCAAAGGGAATTTAGCTCGGCCCTAACTCTAATGAGAAGATGATTAGCGCGATCTAGAGCCACCTGAGCTTGCAGCAATTCGTCTCGAGGTACATACTGCTTGTGGTATAGGTTAACTTGATCAACCAAGCTTCCTGTCACCAAGGTGAAGCGAGTGAAGGCCTACTCAAGACAAGTAATAACTATGAGAAATGGATTAGAGAAAATGAAAGAGAAGAAAAGAAGCTTACTATTCAGATCTACGAAGAATGCTTTGTAAAAACTTCGATTAGGGTCAACGTAATCTATAAAATCGTCCACTATAAGTGCCTTGAGGCCTTGCCACAAATCATAGGCTCTGGTGATATACTCAACCAAATCTCCTTCAGAGCAGTATGAATCAGGAAGATCAAAAGGAGAAGCTTGAACAAATGAGCTTCCAGCGGCCTGAGCAGAAGACCCACCTCGGTTACGAGTTGAGCGACGTGTTGGGCAGGAGCTGAAATTTGAGTCACTCGGCCAGTTGGGCGGGTGTCATCATCCTGTGCAAGATTAGTGATGTTGATATTCTAAGATCGACCTCGAATGGCTAGGAAAATATAAGCTTCACCACTCTTAGAACTAAAGCCCCATCCTTAGTTAACCGAGTTGCTTCCTTCTATGCCTTTCTTCGAGCTTGCAGCTCAGTAAACGATAGAAGATGATCACCCATACTTGGAAGCGTATGAACAAGATTAAAAAAAATTCTGCTCGGCTCGGCCATACCCAGTAGAGAAACGATCGGTGGATAGACCAAACCAATGGCTTCCAAGTTGCTTGAATCACTAGGGAGGTACTATGTTTGGTAAAAATAAAATAATTGTAGAATCTAGTTGCAAGTGAAAGTGACAAAAACGTTAAGTAAGGAAAACAAAGATTGCAGAACTGAATTGCAAAATCGAAAATTGTAAGTTGAAATGACAAAGGTGATAACAACCAAGATAAAGAAAACATAAATTGTAAAGGCAAAATTGCAAAAACGAAATTGCAAAATAGATTTGACAAAATTGGCAAAGACAAAAAATAAAATAAAAAAAAAAAATCAAAAATAAAGTATAGAATGGTGAATAACTATAAAATTGCAAGAAAAATGCTTAAAAGAAAAGGGAGGCTCAAGTATGTCATTGCCCCAAGTTGTAAATTGCAAAACTAAAATTGCAAATCCAACCTACTCTACACACAATTGTAAACCAAAATTGCTACTCCTATTCACCTTATAAGTAGGTTTTTAGGAGGCTAAGTGGGTGACTTATATGTCTATAGTTCCTCTATCTTAGATCATTTGGCTCAACAATTTTATAAGTTTTGGAGTTTTTAATCTCTATGTCTAGAGTAAAGAATTGGCTTATGTCTAAGCTCTTGTCTCCTCACTTGTGTGAAATCCGCTTATCACTAACCCTGTCGGTATTAGGTCCAAACTTAAGTTGCTACCCTAGTTGATCAATCTAGGATCTCAACGACGTTTTCTTCAACACAAGTGAACAATTGAAATGTAGACTCTGTTTTCATTGTAATTTAGGCTATATTTACTTCATAGGGAATTCACATCCTTGAACACCCTAAGAAGTTTAGCTCATAATTAATTCAAAAAATTCAAAACAAAACCTTAAATTAAATTTCATGCCAAGAAAAGTTCATTAATAACCTATTTGAAACCAAGAGAAATAGAAAGATGAAAATTTGCTTGCTAAAATACTGGAATATGTAGATGAAAGAATAATTAAAAATAACAATTAACCCATCTCCTTCCAAAAATTAAGCTCTTGGAACAAAACCCATGAAAAAAAATTCTAGAAAAATGCTTTCAATTGCTTCATCAACCTCAACTCAATTCCAATGCTTAATACAATAGGTAAGGAACAAAAAGCATAACGAACTACAAAACAGAAATCAAATTCAAACTACACTAAGAACGAATTGGAATGAAGAAAACTTGAACAAAACCCATTGTTTTCCCTTCAAATTCAATCGATCATCACAACCCAACAATTCATTTGGATTGGATCGAAAAACCAAGGGAAAAATAGAACCAAAAACTCCAGCAATTCTCGACCAAAAACAAAAGAAAAACAGGAAGAAAACTGAGGACAAAGGGGAAAGAAAACAAAGGAAAAATAGGAAAGAAAACGACCTTTTGATTTTAAACTCCAAGAAAACGCCTCCAAAAAAACCTCTTTTCTCTCCTCCTCTTCTTATCCTTTTGTAGGCCTTCATTAGGGTTGAATATTGCCCAGAAATTGTGCAGCAAATAAAGATTTTCCTTATTGGTTATGTGAAGATTATTTCCTTTTTTTGATTTTTTTTTTCTGCTGCTTCAGAATTGCAACTTCATTTTGCAATTTCGGTTATGCAATTTCCACAATTCCCGCATAAAAGAAACTCTTCTTAGTTTATCTTCGCTTTTCTTCATTCTTTCTTTCACAAGCACTTCTCACAAGTTATTGATATCTTTCAAACATTTTACCAAATTTCTCCTATGATTTCTAAAGTAAAGCAATCATATTTTAACCTTATGAGCATTAAATAAGCCTTAATTCTAAGGCTTATCAATAGCCTCATTCTTTTCTTAGTTGAGATCATATGGATCTAGCTAGGCGGGATTCGTAGATAGCAACATGTTTCTAATTTCCTCTTTGGAAAAAAAAATAAATAAATCAAAGAATAAATTATATACATGTGTATCACCCGGTTCTTAAAGTAGAAATATTTACATCTAGGTCTTCTCTTTCATCCTTTTAGTTTTATTATGTTTTAAAATTTTCTTGTTACACTTAAAATTTGTTAATTTATTTTCTATTAATGTTGTCAATTTTATTGAAATCTAGCATGATTGATGTATGATTTTCTCTCATCTTCCTGACAAGAATAGAATAAAATCATCTTATTTTTAGAGATATTGTTAATGAATGTTACCGAATGAGTGTTAGATAAAAAAAAAAAATCAACTAAAACTAAAATATATAATTGTTTTAAAATATTTTTCTTTATAAACAAAATTTCTAAAAGAATATTTATCTAGAAGTTTATTTGAAATGAAATTTATTACTAGAAAACATATCAATTTTGAGGTGTCAAAAAATAATTGTTTTTCTTTTTAATCTTTTTTTTGAATTTAGTAGGAGAGGAGAATTTGAACTTTCATCTTTAGAAAATTAAGTAATGTTTTAAATAATTGAGCTATGTCCATGTCAACCGTTAAGAAAGTTTTAATAACCAAGTAAAAGATAAAATAAGATAAAATATGAACATTTTTCTTTGAAGATTCAAAATACATTAGTTAATTTTAATTTTTACTAAAATAAAAATTATATCATTTTAATTTATAATTGACGTTTATGTAAAAAAAAAAATGATTGACATGGTTCATATTTTATATTCTAACATTTATCTACCCTAGTAAAAATAATAGTGGCATAACTATACAGTAACACTACAACGAATTTGTGAGAGGTTGAATATATCTCTTCCTTTCTAACTCATTTTATTACTAATAATATATATATATTTTAATTTATATTATTTTAAACCATCTATCTTTTTAATATACCAAAAAAAAAACTTAGAATAAGTTCAATGTATATAAACCTACTTCTTTAAGAATATAATAAAAATTCTATTAAAATCCATTTTATTAAAAGAAGACAATAAACTAGAAAAAGAAAAACACAACGTACATTGCACATAGTTTTCGAGTCAATCTTCCCTCATTCATGATTGCAAATCTTCTGCCAAAAAGGTAGCCATTTAATTTTTGATTTTAAAAATTTTTAAAATTAAGCTTATCAACACTACTTCTACAATGTTCAAATAAGTTTAATTTTCACTTTTGAAATAATTTATAGTTTAATTTTTCTTCTAATTAATTTTAGAAATCTAATCAAAATTTTCACTTTTGGAATAAGTTATAGTTTAATTTTTCTCCTAATTAATTTTAGAGATCTACCCTTTTTGATTGGACAAATTAGATTTATGGTTGACGTTTAATTTAGAAATTTTAAGGCTAATTTGAAAATTTATTCAAGCAATTGAGTTTAATTAAAATCCTTTATTAGAGAAAAAAAAATAAGAAAAGGAATAGGGTTAGATGAGCAGCAACAAGGGAATTGGGAAAAAGAGATTTAGAGTAAAGCTTTGTTTGGGATTGCATTTGCACGAGCAAAAATTGATTAGGTAAAAATTTTAACTGTTTAGGTTGTATCTGATTATTTTTTTAATCTAAAATAGCTTTTCAATTTACTCTTATGTTCAAAATTACACTCATACTCTTTTGAATTCAGCTTACTTAAGAATTTGCTATCTTCTAACTAAATTTTAAAAAAAACCAAATTTATCCTTCCAATTTTTTTTTACTTCTATTCTCCTATATATATTTTATATAATTATAATAAATTTGATAATAAATATCAAAATAGAAATAATTAAAATAATATGTTTACTTTGGTTATTATAGCTAAACTACAATAATTTCGTTTGAATTTACCAAATGCTATGATTTGCTTTTCCATATTTAAAATTAAAATTTACCAAATACTAATTTGCTTCTTATGACTCTTGATTTTTCTAAAAGCACAGTTGTCAACAATTATTTTAAAAGCTACAGCAATCTCAAACGTAGCTTAAGTTAGCTTCTCTATTTTTTGTGTTTCCAAATATTTTGTTAAATATTCTTTGAGTATAAATAAATTCAAATTTATTATAGTTTAAAATTGTTAATAAAGAAAAGGTAAATGGAAATACAAGGAAAAATAAAACCATTCCAAGTAGTTTTAAAAATATGAAAAAAGTTAACCTACCTAACCATTTTTTTAAAAATTACACTAAACAAAAGAAGCGTGTAAATGGTTTTCCATGAGAAGGCCGCAGGTAAAGGCGGATACGTGGATTTCTGTCCAATTTGGGAGAGGGCAAAAGGCAACTTGTTTTCCGTGAGGCTGCAGCCTGGCCCACTGCTTGAGCTTGACTACAACCTTTTTTTTTTTTTTTTTATTAAAAAAAAAGAAAAGAAAATGCTTGACTATAACTATAATTATTACTCATTTCTAATCTAATTATCAATTCTAGACTTCTTTATCTACTCAAACGGATTTGTGTATCTACCATGTTATCATTAATTTTTGGATTCAATTAGGTTTTTCCTCCCTAACGCTTGGTTGGATTAATAACTATTTAGTTTTTAAAAATTAAGCATATAAATACAACTTCCACCTATGAGGTTACTTGTTTTGTTATCTACATTTTATATATGTTTTAAAAAACGAAGTCAAGTTTTAAAAACCAAAAAAAGTAGTTTTCAAAAACTTTTTCTTTTTTAGAATTTGGCTAAGAATTCAAATGTTTTCTTAAGAAAGATGAAATCATTGTAGAGAAATTATAAGAAAACAAGCATAATTTTTAAAAACAAAAAATCAAAAACCTTGGTAATCAAACACAACCTAAATTTTTAGAATCATTTCGTTTTAGTTTTTGAACCTTTAAGTATAGGTAGAGGAAAGCTGTCACCCTAAAAATAGGTCAACTCGTTAAGTCATATACCCTCAATTAAGAGGTCAAACGATGTTGTTGAACTCAAAATAGATAAATAAATAGAGTAGAGGAAAGCTAGAAAAAGAGAGTGTGTGCACTGTTGCAATGCGATATGGGTTTTGTTAGTGCTTGAAATAGTTTAATTTTCTCCATAGTATTATATCTCTAAAGTCGATAGTTTTATATGAGGAACTACTTAACTCATTCACTTGTTGTCGTTATCTTCAGTTTTATGTTGAAGTTTATCCTGTAGAGGTTGTATGTACGACTTGGAGAGATCTTTATATCTTTTGAGATCTACACTATAATAATTAATATGGGTTAAAAAGCCAAACTAGATTTTAACCCTTATATAAAAAACTGATTTTTAAAATTGTGTTCATTCTCATGTCAGGTCAAGTTACTACAGAAAAAAAAATGTAAAGTACTACATTCCAATTTATTGTAATTGATTAGTTAACATGTCGATTAATTGTATTCTAAAACACGGAAAAACATTATTGGTTTATCAAATCTAGTTCATTTTGGAAACACGGTTTCCTATTTCATCCCTTCTTGAATCTCTTTTAATGGAAAAAAAAAGGCTTGAAAGGAATATCAAAACCTAGTTCACTCGCTAAGTCTCTTTACATCCAATGTTGAATGATTAAATCATCCAATCTATATGAACTATAATGAAATACATGTTGGGAAAAAACCTGACTTCTACTGTAGAAATAAGCAGGAAAATCACTGAGGAATTAAAAGAAATCAATAATCAATATACAAGAAACACAAGAATTTACGTGAAAAACTCTAAAATCGAAGAAAAAACCACTGTCAGAAAGAAACTCTACCATGTGAAAAATTATTACAATTACATAATTCGCTCTTTGAACCCAATTATAAAGAAACACTCTCTCAAAAGCTTTATACCACTCACATAACTAGAGTTAATATACCATGCTTAAATTATTTCGAGAATTGGGATGATTTGAACAAAAGTCATAAGCTCATTTTATAGTACTTGGAGCCTATCACTTCCTTGCACATTTCTGATGTGGGCATGTGATAGACGACTTGTCGAAGGTCGTATCAAGATTAAATTTATAAAACTAGACCTCTAAGTATTTTGCAATAATAGTGGTCAGAATCATCCACAGGGATTGAGTTTCTTAGATTTAATTAAGTACCGTAGTTACTTATGCCTAATTTTATTTAGACAACACTAACTTGGATTTGGTTTGAAAGCATAAAATCTATCCTATTATGTTCAAAGTTGGAGTCCAATTTTAGAGAGACATTCGTTAATTGCTATTCGTGAGACTCGACTATGAAATTGACTACCGAATTGTGAAATATGCAACGGTTCTAAGTAAAAAAAAAACACAGCAGTTTTTTTTTTCTTCTTCAAAAACCTTCCTCCTCACTTGTGTTTCTTTGCTAGTTAAAGCCATTAACCAGCTTCATCAAGCTTGCCAAACTTGACAACACAAAGATGAGAAGGATTAATCAAGAAGGAGGTGGCCATTTTTGGTGAATTTGAAAAAAACAAGGAAGTTATTCATCAACAAATGAATTTGGTCCAAAATTCATTCCTAAATGAATTTGAATTTCCTCTTTAATTTTAATTCAAAATTAATATAAAATTAATTTTAAATTAAAACAATTTTTAATTAATTAAACAATTTTTAATTAATTAAACAATTTAATTAATTTTAAATAATTATTTAATTTAATATCAAATATCAAATTAAATAATTAGACCAATCCCGATTTCTCAAATCGTACGTTCGAACATGAATCCTTATTCATGTTTTAAACCGAACCAATATTTAAATCAAATTTAAATATGTCCACCTCTTCTTTATCATAGTTTAATTCATAATTAAGCTATGAAACGTTAAGTATATCGCATATAATTAACGTTTTCTCCCAAAACTGAATTTGAACAATTCAAATTCTTTTCTCTCAAATTGTTACAAGGCTTAGTCTGATCTAGTAAGGAGAACCTAATGGACCTACAGATCATGAGCTCCAACAATACGAGATTAATCGGCCAAACTCTTTAGCCTAGCTAATCAACATTCGTTAACCACCGGGACACTCCACTAAAGCCCAGTGGCTGCACCCTCCTCACTGTAGATATATTTCTGTCCACTCGATATAACCATGATTAGTAAGTCGATCCTTCACAGGTCATTCGTAATTACAACTAGGTCAAATAAACCATTTTACCCCTGTAATTACTTCTTGTTCCTTAAAGTCCCACTGATCCTCTAATGAACAATTGGTTTGTGGTCAGACCAACAAACCGAATCCCTCTCGGGCCTCGGGCCAATGAGAGGGAGGGCCCATTGTTCAAGACCCGGAGTCAACACTTAAGGGAACAACCTCTCTACTAAAACCTAAAGCGGGTAGGAGTGAATTCCATCTCGCATGACTATGTTTCCAACTATCTACCCGGTCTTATCCCCAAAATGGGAGGCTTATTGAGTCGGCGATCTCGGGCCACTCTCACCTATGCAAATCTAAGGATAATCCCGAATAAACAGGAGTTTATAGCACACTCAGGATTAAGATCGAGTTACTTAGGTCATCGTAAGAAAATAGTCAGTTAAAACAGTAAACAGAGTTAAAAAGTCTAAGTGACTATTTCGCGGTCCAGTCTTATGCAAACTCATTGCATAGGACGCCCCACTTTCATGTCCCACATGAACGATTCAGGATCACATCGTTAGTACTATACAAAGTGGGCCGCATCCATAGTGTCCCTAGGATAAGGTACCCAACCCTATCCTTATACTATAGACCATTCTGGCTACTACTCGAACTTGATCCACTTTGATGTCATACATAAAGTTCAAGTATACATCTTATAGTCCAGGGTTCTTAGTTCATTGGATTTGGGTTATGGAATACACAATCCACTTTATTCAATAACAACTTTATTGCAAAATAGAATATACATTCAGTTTACAAAACCATGAGTTTTAGGACACAAAACCCAACACAAAAAGAAACACTACTATGTAAAAAATTATTAAAATCACACAAAACTCTCTCCCCAATCCCAATTAACAAAAAAAATACTCTCTCAAAGCTTTATACTACTCACACAACTAGAATTAGTATACCAGGCTTAAAGTATTTCAAATTAGGATGATGTGAAAACAAAGCCATAAACTAGTTTTATAGTACTTGGAGCCCATCACTTCCTTGCATCTTTCCGACGTGGGAATGTTAACCTTCTAATATTTTGCCAAAAACTGTACAATACATGATCAACCAACATTTATCAAAAGAAGTGGTGTCAAGTCTTTTGGGATTTCAAATATCTATTTTGATTAGTAAACTTTAAAACAAACAAAAAAAAAAAAAAAACCATTTGGATTCTAGAATCCGAATTATTTCGCTCTGAATTATTAAATACATATTCAAAGTCACATCATCTATCCAATGGTTATTTTTTAGAAATTCACATACTAAATGGAACAATTCTAAAAATTTATAAAATAAGATTTCAACCTTATATTAATCTTCAAAGTTATAGATTTCTTTTTAGAAGGTTACATTACAAACATGAAAGTGAGGGATTCATTCGCCTATTAAAAAAAGAAGAAGATATTTTTAGCTATTAAAAAAAAAAAGATATTTTTAACCATTTAGCTATCTTCATGTTAGCTTTCGAAGCTATAGTCAATCTATAAAAATGAGAAAAAAAGAAAATTATTTATTATTTAATTTCCACCTTTCATGTTTACTTTGTCAAATAGATGATTTTGATTTTTATCATCTCAAAACTATTCAAGAAATATATTTTTATTTGATAAGAACGACAAATTTTATATAATGCTTCCAAAGATTAATATATATTAATTGAAATCAATAAATAATTAGATAATCTATGAATAAAATTTGCACCTAAAAACAAGTTAAAAGATAAGATTCAATGATTTCCTTTATAGATTAGTATCTATCCCATAATAGAAAAGAAGAAATCTCAGCCAACGAAGTCTAGTCTCTCCCCTTATTGACTTGATATGTGTATATATAATTATACATGTCAACTTCCATCCTAACATGACCATTTGATTGGAGCATCGTCTTCTAACTTAAAGTGTATGGATTTTTTTTTTTTCTAGTAAAGTGTCAATAGTTTTCTCTTTTTTAAACTCTAACTATGATAAGTTATATTAATATTTCGTTTGATACATTTTGAGGTTTAAATTGAATTTGGTATTATTGAAATAATATCATATATATCCTACCATCCCACCAAATTTTCTTTCTAATTTCACAAAGGAATTGAAAGAGATTCTTTTTTTTTTTTTTTTTCAAAATATACATTTAAGAGTAAAGGTGGTAAAGCGATTAGGTTAAGTTGAATCAGTCAATCAAGTCAAGGCTTGAGCCTCTTTTAATATGTTCAAGCTGAAACCAAAGAACGTGTAGTTTTAAAAGGTTTACCAATCGTCTTGTTTGGTTGAATCTTGATTTCAAGCCTACCAAACAAAGGATTTAGTTTGTGTCAAGTCAAATACTAGTATAGGGTGATGTTCTTCAAACCCAAACTATTTTACATTTTTTAATCAGGAGTGGTTAAAATTTTAAATTTTGAGATTTATAGAGCCTAATCATCAAGATCAATTAAAGTTCATTGCATAGTTAAGACTCATTTGAAGCTCAATTTGAGGAAATAGAAAAAAGCAGTAAAGGAGCATTATATTGTTGTATTACTTAAAGAGAAGGGAGCGCCTATGTGCCAATCTTGGCCCCCTAAGCGCCGCCTTGAGTACCATGGTGCTACCCTAGAGC
Organism: Trichosanthes truncata; assembly: GCA_033996785.1. NCBI lineage: Eukaryota > Viridiplantae > Streptophyta > Magnoliopsida > Cucurbitales > Cucurbitaceae > Trichosanthes > Trichosanthes truncata. Next base: position 33,706,435 of record JAWPNB010000009.1, read on the forward strand.
TGTATGGTGTTAAAGTTGAAACAAAACTTATTCTTTGGAGTGCCATGGTGCTAGTACACATAGTTAGCAAAATCCTAGGACTTTTCATTATTCATTTGTAACTCTTAGTGTGAGGTAAATAGAGAGAAAATGAAGTGTCAATAAGGCCTTTTGAGAGTGTTTTAAAAGTATTGAGAATAATAAATAACACATTGAGATTGCGAATCTCCATTATAATCTTCATCATTTTGCAGAGCCTATAATTGCAGAAGATTGGACCAAGTTTTGGACGAACTAGTAAACCCTTTGGTATGTCTTTTCTCTATCCTTATCTTGTTTCCTTAAGTTGTTTATTTTAATTTGTGTACTACTCTATTCGTTAGAAGATGAATTCTAGGAAACTCAATCCTATATATCCTACAAAATTCAAAACAATAAGTATTAGAACATTTGGTTTTGAAGTCGTGATTTGGAGAGTAGTTGATCTTTGAAGACGTTACAAAGTTTGATGGACAAAAATTTTGGATATTGAAAAATGTAGATTTTGTTGTAAAATTGAGAGGCGAAACCGGACACCAAAACTTTACCAAATCATATAATAATATATATTAATAATAATAATAATAATAATAATAATAATAATAATAAATATGTTGGAATTTAAAAGGATTTGTAATATAAACGAGAGTATATATATATATATAATATAAACAAAGAAAGTGGAAAAATATGGAATTATGACAAAATAAAACCAAAAGAAAATAGAGAAAATTGGAGAGAAAATTGTTGTTATTTCTTTACCAAAATGTATATCTAATTTATCCAAAATGAACCACTATTTATAGGCAATTTGGAGAGCATGATGTGGTCCATTTGGACACCAATCTATGGCCTTTGTTGGACACATGGAGGAAACTTTGGCTATGGAGAGAAAGCCACTTGGCATGGGTATAAAAGGGCATGTGGAATGGGCATTTATTGTCATATTTACAATACTCCCTCTTAAATGCCCATTTATATAAAATATGCCTCGTTAAAACCTTACTAGGGAAAAACCCAATGGGAAGAAAAACCTTAGTGAAGGAAAAAGAGTACATATTTTATATAGTTTACTATAATACATTCACTCCCCCTCATGGAGACATCACTTAAAGTCTTTGAATCGCCGCATTCCAATGCTATATACTAATTTATCGAAGGTTGCAGTTGGTAATGCCTTCGTAAATAAGTCAGCCAAGTTATCTTTCGAACAAATTTGTTGTACAGTGATATCGCCATTTTCTTCAAGATCATGAGTATAGAAGAGTTTTGGTGAGATATGCTTTGTTCTATCTCCTTTGATATATCCTCCCTTGATTTGAGCTATACATGCTGTGTTATCTTCGTATAACATCGTTGGAAGAGGTTTACTTGAAGATAAGCCACATGTCTCATGAATGTGTTGTGTCATCGATCTTAGCCATACACATTCTCGACTTGCTTCATGAATAGCGAGGATTTCAGCATGATTTGAAGAAGTGGCCGTTATAGTCTGTTTCACTGATCGCCACGATATAGCAGTTCCTCCACATGTGAATAGATAACCTGTCTGAGATCTAGCTTTGTGTGGATCAGATAGATAACCAGAATCTGCATAACCAACTAAATCATATTTTGATTTGTTAGAATAAAATAAACCCATATCAATTGTCCCTCGAAGATATCGGAGTACATGCTTAACTCCGTTCCAATGTCTTTTTGAAGGATATGAACTATATCTAGCTAATAAATTTACTGAGATGCAATATCTGGTCTTGTGTTATTAGCTAAATACATAAGTGCACCAATTGCACTAAGATATGGTACTTCAGGACCAAGTAGTTCTTCACTGTCATCTCGAGGTCGAAATATATCTTTCTTTACATCCAGTGAACGAACTTCCATTGGAATGTTCAATGGGTGTGCTTTATCCATATAGAATCTTTTTAAGATTTTCTCTGTATAAGTTGATTGATGAACAAATATCTCATCTGCTAAATGTTCAATTTGCAAACCAATGCAAAAATTTGTTTTTCCAAGATCTTTCATCTCGAATTCTTTCTTAAGATATTCTATTGCCTTGGATAACTCTTCAGGAGTTCCGATTATATTTAAGTCATCAACATATACAGTTATAATAGCAAATCCTGACTGAGATTTCTTTATAAAAACGCACGGACATATTGGATTATTTTGGTATCCTTCTTTCAACAGATATTCACTCAGGCGATTATACCACATTCGTCCTGATTGTTTTAATCCATATAATGATCTCTGTAACTTTATTGAATACAATTCCCGAGAACTTGATTCATATGTTTCTGGTATTTTAAATCCTTCCGGGATTTTCATATAAATGTCATTATCCAGAGATCCATATAAATACGCCGTGACTACATCCATTAGATGCATATCAAGCTTTTCATATACAGTCAGACCAATCAAATATCTTAGCGTTATTGCATCCACCACAGGAGAATATGTCTCCTCATAATCAATACCAGGCCTTTGCGAGAATCCTTGTGCAACAAGTCTCGCTTTATATCTTGTGACTTCATTCTTTTCATTTCTTTTCCTTATAAATACCCATTTATATCCCACAGGTTTGACGTTTTCCGGTGTTGGGACTACTGGTGTAACGCCCGACTTATTTAGGAGTTTAAATTTTAATTTTTGAAATTTAGTGGAATGATTTTTCATTAGGTAATTTAAATTTGAAGGTTTAATTGAAATTTGGAATGAGAAAAAAAAAAAGGGTATTATGGTCTTTTAGAGAAGATATTTTTGATTTTTTTTAATATAATATTATTTTATTATTTTATTATTATTTTATTATTTTATTATTATTTTATTTATTTATTTATTATTATTTTTATTTTTATTTTATTTTTATTATTATTATTTTTTTCTTTTCCCTTTCTTCTTCCTCGCGACAGCCCCCCCCCTTCCCGAAAATTTTTCTCTCTCTCTCGCCGTTCGACACCCGCACGCCGCCGGTCTCCTTCCCGATCTCTCTCTCTCTTCCTCTCTCTGATCGAAACCCAGCTCGCGATTTCTTTTCTTCTTCTCCGATCAGCTTCACGAACGCCGGTCTGCGTCAGCCCCGCCGGTGTCGGATCCGTAGAAGTCATCTCGCCGGAAATTCGCGAGCTACGTCTCGCCTGAAGCCGTCGACCTGCACGCCTAGCCTCGCCGAACGGAGCTTCTTCTTCTTCCTCGCCGTGAGTTTCTTCGTCGAACGACTCCTTCACGCGAACGCAGCTCCGCCGCCGGCGCACGCCCAGCAACCTGATTTTTCCGCAAAGCTCGCCGGATTTATAGCCTGCACGCCTCGAAACTCACCGGAAAACACCAGATCTGTCCAGATCCGAGAGCCTCGCACGAAAACGAGCCTCCACGCGCACTCACGCGCCGATCGGAAGCCCCACGCGCCGGCCACGCGCCGCCGTCCGCCGCTGCACGCGCCGCCGTGCTCCGGTCACGCGCCGCCGCTCGCCGGAGTTGGGTAAAAAAAAATTGCCATTTGGTCCGTTTCGTCGAGTTATTAATGTTAGAATGTGTTCTAGCGTAAATCGGATGGTTTAAGACACGTTTAGGACACTTTTTAGGTGAATTGTCGAGGACCTTGGATCGTACTTGGAGTGGGAACTCGAGAAGCTCATTACTAGTGAAGAAAGGGTATTGTAGTAAGTAAAGACATAAGGTAAGGGATCTCACAACGAAAGAAGTTTTCGAAACCTAAAGCTAGCTCTATGTTTACTTTGAAAGTTTATGTTTTTCATGTTAAGTATTTAAGAAAGAAAGCGTATTATATGTATGTCTTTGAAATGCGATTGCTATGACTTATGCATTCATAACTATGTTTTAAAACGAATGGGACCTCATGCATGTGTTGTGTGCTCATGAAAAGATTTATGTAGGCCGTGACGATAATTCTCCCAAAAGTTTTATGTGGGTTTTGAGGGAACCCGAGTCTTCGGACTCTCTATGCTCCCGGGGTTCGAGAGTGCCCCCACGATGGTAGCCGACGGGCTTGAGTCTTCGGACTCCACGATGGTAGCCTTCGGGCTGAGTCTTCGGACTCCATGATGTATGTTAGCTTTCGAGCTTAACTCTCAGAGTTAGGGAGGACTCTATTCGATGGAAAAACTATGTCTTCGGACTATTCACGAGGCCCTCTGGAGAATTTAATCGTTCACGAGAGCCGCGAGGAAAAGTACATGGTTTATAAAAGGAATTTTAGGTCCCCTACTAAAGCGATGGTTTACGATGGTTTTATGATTTAAAATGACATGTTGTATGTGATTGAAACTCTTATTTTGAAACTATGATGGACTTACTGAGTATTATTCGTTAATACTCACCCTTTTCCTTTTTAAAATGTTTTCAGGTAAGGCTAAGATCGGCCCTAGCGCGTGACCGGAGATCAGCTACTCGAGTCATGGGAGCCGACCGATCGTTATTCCGCTTCTTTTATGTTTATAGATGTACATAGAACTCATGTCAAGTTTTTTTAAATGTTTAGGAGAATGTTTCAAAGTCTTTTAACCTTTCTTTGTAAATCGTGCACGTGTATTTGATTTTCTAAGTTTGAATTCACTTGGTCTATGCTGTCTGAACCCTAGCATCATATTGAGAAGTTTGTTGGATGCTAGGAGGTTATTTGAAAATCTTAGAAGTGTGTTTTTCTATGTCTTATCAGGCAAGGGTAAATTTTTGGTTTTCGCGTAGTTACGTCGTTATGCTGCCGAAATTATTGGTAATATAGCAACATGACTTAGTAATGACTCTTAGGTAGCGTGTTGAGCCTAATAGGGTCGTTACAACTGGTCCAAAAACCTCACGTTTTGAAAGTGAGTTCAACTCTGCTTGGATTGCTTCTTTCCATTTCAGCCAATCCTTTCTACGTTGACATTCTTTGATAGATTTTGGGTCAAAATCATCACTTTCATGAATAATATCGTGAGCAACATTATAAGAAAAAATGTTGTCAATAATGATATCATTTCGGTTCCATCTCTTTCCTGTTGTAACATAGTTTATAGAAATTTCATTATTATCCTCAAGCGTTTGATTTTCACCAATACTCTTTTGAGTAGTTGTATTCTGGATTTCTTCTGGAACATCCATACCTTTTATTGAATCATTTTGATTCTCAACTACTTTTCTTTTCCGAGGATTTTTATCTTTAGAACCTATTGGTCTACCACGCTTCTGGCGTGCTCCAGACTCATTATTGACAACTTGTTCCTTTGGGATATCAATTTTTGATGGAGCATTTGCAGCTGGTATATATGATTTAGTCACACTTTTAGTATCTGTGAATGCATCTGGTAGTTGATTTGCTATATTTTGCAAATGAATTATCTTTTGAACTTCAAGTTCACATTGATCTCTACGAGAATCTAAATGAGATAATAACGATGCATTCCATGTAATTTCTTTTTCCAACTTCTTAATTCCTCCCCCTAATGTTGGAAAATTTGTCTCATTAAAATGACAATCAGCAAATCGTGCAGTAAATACAGCACCCGTCAGGGGTTCAAGATATTTAATAATTGATGGAGAATCAAAACCAACATATATTCTTAACCTCCTTTGAGGACCCATCTTAGTACGTTGTGGTGGAGCAATTGGTACATATACTGCACATCCAAAAATTCTTAGATGGGAAATATTTGGCTGCTGGCCATAAGCTAATTGCATTGGGGAGTATTTATTATAAGCTACTGGCCTAATACGTGCTAGTGATGCAGCATGCAAAATAGCATGACCCCATACTGATGTAGGAAGTTTAGCTCTCATAAGCAATGGTCTTGCAATTAGTTGCAGACGTTTTATAAATGATTCTGCTAGACCATTTTGTGTATGAACGTGAGCTACAGGATGTTCAACACTTATCCCAATTGACATACAATAATTATTAAAAGTTTGGGATGTAAATTCACCAGCATTATCAAGTCGAATGGTCTTAATTGTATTATCAGGAAATTGTGCTTTTAACTTAATTATTTGAGCAAGTAATCTTGCAAATGCAAGATTTCGACTTGATAATAAGCATACATGTGACCATCTGCTGGATGCGTCAATTAATACCATAAAATATCTAAATGGACCACTTGGTGGGTTAATAGGTCCACAAATATCACCTTGAATTCGCTCTAAAAATGCAGGTGATTCACTCCCCACTTTAGCTGGTGATGGTCTAATAATTAATTTTCCTTGAGAACAAGCATCACATGACAACTCATTGGATTGAAGAATCTTCTGGCTCTTTAAAGGATGTCCATGTGAATTCTCAATAATTTTCCTCATCATTATCGACCCTGGATGACCCAATCGATCATGCCAAACACTGAATATTTCTGGATTCATGAACTTCGGGTTCATTATTGCATAACTTTCGATTACTCGTATATGAGTATAGTATAATCCAGAAGAAAAAGCAGGCAATGTTTCTAATATACGTTTTTCATGTGAAACAATAGATGTTATATAGAGACACTCTATATTATTTTTACAATCAGTTTCAACATGATAATTATTTTCACGTATATCTTTAAAACTTAATAAGTTTCTTTTCGATTTGCTGGAGAACAGAGCATTATTAATTGTAAATCTAGTTCCTCTAGGCAAAATAAAGTTTGCTTTTCCAAAACCTTCAATCAGATTTGCAGAACCTGATATAGTATTGACTTTTGCTTCCAGCATTGTCAATCTAGTAAAATATTTTCTATTTATGAGTATCGTGTGCGTAGTTGCGCAATCTGCCAGACATAAATCTTCATTGCTCATTTTCGAGTTACTCAACATATTGAAATTGTTCATATTTCTTCATTGAAAAGAAAAAAAAAGTGATTACAAAGAGTCTTAAATATATATACAAACAAAACAACAACAAAAACATACTAAACATTATTTAATTATATATTGTCATACAAATCATCCTCTACTTGTTTGATTGCATCAATTCTCTCTCCAGGAGATTCAAAATAATCAGCTACATCAAGATGCATCATGTTGGATGGGTCAAACACATCATCTTCTTGAATGGCAAGATTTACCTCCACATTCTTTCCTTTTCCTTTTTCTTTCAGAGAAGCTTGATAGAGATCAACAAGGTGTTTTGACGTACGACAGGTACGTGACCAGTGCCCAGTCATTCCGCACCGGAAACATTTATGTTCATCACCTTTCGAACTTCTATCTTGTGGAGCCTTTCCTTTATGATCATCACTTCGTGTGGGTTTCTTAAAATTATAATGCCCACCAAGAAAATAGGTATTTCTTCCTCTACCGCGGTCCCGACCTCGACCACGACCACGACCTCGACCACGACCACGATTATTAAAATTCATAGCATTCACTTCAGGGAATGATGTTGCTCCAGTTGGTCGGGATTCGTGATTTTTCATCAATAACTCGTTATTTTGTTCAGCAACGAGAAGACATGAGATAAGTTCAGAATATTTTGCAAAACCCTTCTCTCGATATTGCTGCTGCAGGAGCATATTCGAGACATGAAAAGTGGAAAATGTCTTCTCTAACATATCAACATCAGTAATCTTTTCTCCGCATAATTTTAATTTTGAACTAATTCTGAAGAGTGCGGAATTATACTCACTTACTGATTTAAAGTCCTGTAACCTTAGGTGCATCCAATCATAACGAGCTTTTGGAAGAATAACTGTTTTTTGATGATCGTACCTTTCTTTCAAACCTTGCCATAGAACGTAGGGATTTTTTATTGTAAGATACTCCATTTTCAATCCCTCGTGAAGATGATGGCGAAGGAAGATCAGGGCTTTTGCGTTTTCTTGATTTGATGCATCATTTCCTTCTTTAATTGTTTCTCCAAGATTCATAGAATCTAAATGGACCTCAGCGTCAAGAATCCATGACAAGTAGTTGTTTCCATTAATATCCAGGGCCGCAAATTCTAGCTTTGTAAGGTTTGCCATAATAACACTATCAAAATAATAATCTATATTTATATTAGAAATTTAACATAAACCAAATGCGTAAAAATGGCTTACCTATAAGACTTACCTTTAGCGGAAAAAATGACAGAGATTCGTGCTGATAACATGTTGTAAAATTGAGAGGCGAAACCGGGCACCAAAACTTTACCAAATCATATAATAATATATATTAATAATAATAATAATAATAATAATAATAATAATAATAATAAATATGTTGGAATTTAAAAGGATTTGTAATATAAAAGAGAGTATATATATATATATAATATAAACAAAGAAAGTGGAAAAATATGGAATTATGACAAAATAAAACCAAAAGAAAATAGAGAAAATTGGAGAGAAAATTGTTGTTATTTCTTTACCAAAATGTATATCTAATTTATCCAAAATGAACCACTATTTATAGGCAATTTGGAGAGCATGATGTGGTCCATTTGGACACCAATCTATGGTCTTTGTTTGACACATGGAGGACACTTTGGCTATGGAGAGAAAGCCACTTGGCATGGGTATAAAAGGGCATGTGGAATGGGCATTTATTGTCATATTTACAATAGATTTAAAATTATTTAACCCACGAAAGGATGCACAAAAATATTATTGGAAAAATGATAAGAGGGAATAAAGAATGAGGGGGAGATTAGTGATGAATACGCATTAGCTATCATCAGGTTGTCATTGGGAAGAACGTGGCTAGTCTTATGGAAAATGAGATCACTACAATAGATTTGATAAAAGTGCTATCAAAGACCATGGGCTTTTAGATGGTATGATGATCATCTTTCTTTAGAGTAAATCATCAATTTCCTTTCTATAGTGTCCTAATAACTCAAAATTCATCTGGATAGGACGAGCCTTAATCGGAATGCTTGATTCTTTGAACTCTTTAACGTATGGTAATTGATAGTGGGCAAAAATGTGCTATTTTTAGGCTTAATTTTATGTAAATTTTGCTATGATTGTATGTGCTTTCAAGTATTTTTATGATTGCTAATCTTCTGCCAAAATGTTTTTATAAACACTACTATAACGTCTGCATGTTAAAATAAGTTTAATTTTTACTTTTGGAATAATTTGTAGTTTAATTTTTCTTCTAATTAATGTTAGAGATCTACTTTTTTTTTTATTGGACAAATTAGATTTATAGTTAACGTTTAATTTGAAAAATTTAGAGCTCAAGTAAGCTAATTTAAAAATTTACTGAAGCCAGTGAGTTTAATTAAAGTCCTTTATTAGAGAAAAGAAAAGAGGAAAGGAATAGGGCTAGATGAGGGCAAAAAGGGAATTGAGAAAAAGAGATTTAGAACACTCTCCCCCTCCGATTTCTTCTTCTTCCGCACGGACTCCGGCCAACAGGCTCTCGATTTCGGCAGCGAACGCAAGTGGCCTCTTAATTTTTTATTTTATTTTTTAATGTAGAAAAGTGGTTTAATAAATGCGCAAAATAATTTTAATGACTATTTTTTTTGGAACAAAAACAAGAGAAAAAAAAATAATTTGATGTATGAATAAGTTAGCCTCTTAATTTCATGTTTTAAACGTATGAGTTAGGCCTTGTTTGGGATTGCATTTGCACGAACAAAAATTGATTAGGTAAAAATCTTAACTATTTAGGTTGAATATGATTATTTTTTAATCTAAAATAGCTTTTCAATTTATTCTTATGTTCAAAATTACACTCATACTCTTTTGAATTTAGCTTGTCTAAAAATCTGCTATCTTCAAACTAAATTAAAAAAAAAAAAACCAAATTTATCCTTCCAATTTTTTTACTTCTATTCTCCTATATATATTTTTATATAATTATAATAAATTTGATAATAAATATCAAAATAGAAATAATTAAAATAATATGTCTACTCTGGTCATTATAGCTAAACTACAATAATTTCGTTTGAATTTACCAAACGTTACGATTTGCTTTTCTTGTTTAAAATTAAAATTTACCAAACACTAATTTGCTTCATGTGACTACTGATTTTTCTAAGAGCACAGTTGTCAGCAATTATTTTAAAAGCTACAACAATCTCAAACGTAGCCTAAGCTAGCCTCTCTATTTTGTGTGTTTCCTTTTATATTTTGTTAATTATTCTTTGAGTATAAATATATTCAAATTTATTATAGTTTAAAATTGTTAATAAAGAAAAGGTCAATGGAAATACAAGGAAAAATAAAACCCTTCCAAGTAGTTTTAAAAATATGAAAAAAGTTAACCTACCTAACAATTTTTTAAAAAATTACATTAAAACAAAAGAAGCGTGTAAATGGATTTCCATGAGAAGGCCGCAGGTAAAGGCAGATACTTGGATTTATGTCCAATTTGGGAGAGGGCAAAAAGCAACTTGTTTTCCATGAGGCGGCAGCCTGGCCCACTGCCTGACTATAACCTTTTTTTTTTTTTTTTTTTTAGAAAATGCTTGACTATAAATAACTTGTTGTAAAATTGAGAGGCGAAACCGGGCACCAAAACTTTACCAAAACATATAATAATAATAATAATAATAATAATAATAATAATAATAATACAAAAGATGAAATATAAAAAGAATATATATATATATAGTATAAACAAAAGAAAGTGGAGATTTATGGCAAATTAAAAACACAAAAATTAGAGAAAATGGGAGGAAAAATTGGTGTGTTTTCTTTTCCAAAAATCTCTCTATTTATAGGCAATTTAAGAGAGGATGATGTGGTACATTTGGACACCAATCTATGGCCTTTAGAAGACACTTTGGCTATGGAGAAAATGCCACTTGACATGGATAACAAATGGGCATGTGGAATGGGCATTTACATATGCCATATTCACAATACTCCCCCTTAAATGCCCATTTATATAAAATATGCCTCGTTAAAACCTTACTAGGGAAAAACCCAATGGGAAGAAAAACCCTAGTGAAGGAAAAAGAGTACATATTTTATATAGTTTACTATAATACATTCACTCCCCCTCATGGAGACATCACTTAAAGTCTTTGAGTCGCCGCATTCCAATGCTATATACTAATTTATCGAAGGTTGCAGTTGGTAATGCCTTTGTAAATAAGTCAGCCAGGTTATCTTTTGAACAAATTTGTTGTACAGTGATATCGCCATTTTCTTCAAGATCATGAGTATAGAAGAGCTTTGGTGAGATATGCTTTGTTCTATCTCCTTTGATATATCCTCCCTTGATTTGAGCTATACATGCTGTGTTGTCTTCGTATAACATCGTTGGAAGAGGTTTACTTGAAGACAAGCCACATGTCTGATGAATGTGTTGTGTCATCGATCTTAGCCATACACATTCTCGACTTGCTTCATGAATAGCGAGGATTTCAGCATGATTTGAAGAAGTGGCCGTTATAGTCTGTTTCACTGATCGCCACGATATAGCAGTTCCTCCACATGTGAATAGATAACCTGTCTGAGATCTAGCTTTGTGTGGATCAGATAGATAACCAGAATCTGCATAACCAACTAGATCATACTTTGATTTGTTAGAATAAAATAAACCCATATCAATTGTCCCTCGAAGATATCGGAGTACATGCTTAACTCCGTTCCAATGTCTTTTTGTAGGATATGAACTATATCTAGCTAATAAATTTACTGAAAATGCAATATCTGGTCTTGTGTTATTAGCCAAATACATAAGTGCACCAATTGCACTAAGATATGGTACTTCAGGACCAAGTAGTTCTTCATTGTCATCTCGAGGTCGAAATATATCTTTCTTTATATCCAGTGAACGAACTTCCATTGGAATGTTCAATGGATGTGCTTTATCCATATAGAATCTTTTTAAGATTTTCTCTGTATAAGTTGATTGATGAACAAATATCCCATCTGCTAAATGTTCAATTTGCAAACCAATGCAAAATTTTGTTTTTCCAAGATCTTTCATCTTGAATTCTTTCTTAAGATATTCTATTGCCTTGGATAACTCTTCAGGAGTTCCAATTATATTTAAGTCATCAACATATACAGTTATAATAGCAAATCTTGACTGAGATTTCTTTATAAAAACGCACGGACATATTAGATTATTTTGGTATCCTTCTTTCAACAGATATTCACTCAGGCGATTATACCACATTCGTCCTGATTGTTTTAATCCATATAATGATCTCTGTAACTTTATTGAATACAATTCCCGAGAACTTGATTCATATGTTTCTGGTATTTTAAATCCTTCCGGGATTTTCATATAAATGTCATTATTCAGAGATCCATATAAATACGCCGTGACTACATCCATTAGATGCATATCAAGCTTTTCATATACAGTCAGACCAATCAAATATCTTAGCGTTATTGCATCCACCACAGGAGAATATGTCTCCTCATAATCAATACCAGGCCTTTGCGAGAATCCTTGTGCAACAAGTCTTGCTTTATATCTTGTGACTTCATTCTTTTCATTTCTTTTCCTTACAAATACCCATTTATATCCCACAGGTTTGACGTTTTCCGGTGTTGGGACTACTGGTCCAAAAACCTCACGTTTTGAAAGTGAGTTCAACTCTGCTTGGATTGCTTCTTTCCACTTCGGCCAATCCTTTCTACGTTGACATTCTACGATAGATTTTGGGCCAAAATCGTCACTTTCATGAATAATATCGTGAGCAACATTATAAGAAAAAATGTTGTCAATAATGATATCATTTCGGTTCCATCTCTTTCCTGTTGTAACATAGTTTATAGAAATTTCATTATTATTCTCAAGCGTTTGATTTTCACCAATACTCTTTTGAGTAGTTGTATTCTGGATTTCTTCTGGAACATCCATACCTTTTATCGAATCATTTTGATTCTCAACTACTTTTCTTTTTCGATGATTTTTATCTTTAGAACCTATTGGTCTACCACGCTTCTGGCGTGCTCCAGACTCATTATTGACAACTTATTCCTTTGGGATATCAACTTTTGATGGAGCATTTGCAGCTGGTATATATGATTTCGTCACACTTTTAGTATCTGTGAATGCATCTGGTAGTTGATTTGCTATATTTTGCAAATGAATTATCTTTTGAACTTCAAGTTCACATTGATTTCTACGAGAATCTAAATGAGATAATAACGATGCATTCCATGTAATTTCTTTTTCCAACTTCTTAATTCCTCCCCCTAATGTTGGAAAATTTGTCTCATTAAAATGACAATCAGCAAATCGTGCAGTAAATACATCACCCGTCAGGGGTTCAAGATATTTAATAATTGATGGGGAATCAAAACCAACATATATTCCTAACCTCCTTTGAGGACCCATCTTAGTACGTTGTGGTGGAGCAATCGGTATATATACTGCACATCCAAAAATTCTTAGATGGGAAATATTTGGCTGCTGGCCATAAGCTAATTGCATTGGGGAGTATTTATTATAAGCTACTGGCCTAATACGTGCCAGTGATGCAGCATGCATAATAGCATGACCCCATACCGATGTAGGAAGTTTAGCTCTCATAAGCAATGGTCTTGCAATTAGTTGCAGACGTTTTATAAATGATTATGCTAGACCATTTTGTGTATGAACGTGAGCTACAGGATGTTCAACACTTATCCCAATTGACATACAATAATTATTAAAGGTTTGGGATGTAAATTCACCAGCATTATCAAGTCGAATGGTCTTAATTGTATTATCAGGAAATTGTGCTTTTAACTTAATTATTTGAGCAAGTAATCTTGCAAATGCAAGATTTCGACTTGATAATAAGCATACATGTGACCATCTGCTGGATGCGTCAATTAATACCATAAAATATCTAAATGGACCACTTGGTGGGTTAATAGGTCCACAAATATCACCTTGAATTCGCTCTAAAAATGCAGGTGATTCAATCCCCACTTTAGCTGGTGATAGTCTAATAATTAATTTCCCTTGAGAATAAGCATCACATGACAACTCATTGGATTGAAGAATCTTCTGGCTCTTTAAAGGATGTCCATGTGAATTCTCAATAATTTTTCTCATCATTATTGACCTTGGATGACCCAATCGATCATGCCAAACACTGAATATTTCTGGATTCATGAACTTCGGGTTCATTATTGCATAACTTTCGATTACTCGTATATGAGTATAGTATAATCCAGAAGAAAAAGCAGGCAGTGTTTCTAATATACGTTTTTCATGTGAAACAATAGATGTTATATAGAGACACTCTATATTATTTTTACAATCAGTTTCAACATGATAATTATTTTCACGTATATCTTTAAAACTTAATAAGTTTCTTTTCGATTTGCTAGAGAACAGAGCATTATTAATTGTAAATCTTGTTCCTCTAGGCAAAATAAAGTTTGCATTTCCAAAACCTTCAATCAGATTTGCAGAACCTGATATAGTATTGACTTTTGCTTCCAGCATTGTCAATCTAGTAAAATATTTTCTATTTATGAGTATCGTGTGCGTAGTTGCGCAGTCTGCCAGACATAAATCCTCATTGCTCATTTTCGAATTACTCAACATATTGAAATTGTTCATATTTCTTCATTGAAAAGAAAAGAAAAACGATTACAAAGAGTCTTAAATATATATACAAACAAAACAACAACAAAAATATACTAAACAGTATTTAATTATATATTTTCATACAAATCATCCTCTACTTGTTTGATTGCATCAATTCTCTCTCCAGGAGATTCAAAATAATCAGCTACATCAAGATGCATCATATTGGAGGGGTCAAACACATCATCTTCTTGAATGGCAAGATTTACCTCCACATTCTTTCCTTTTCCTTTTTCCTTCAAGGAAGCTTGATAAAGATCAACAAGGTGTTTTGACGTACGACAGGTACGTGACCAGTGCCCAGTCATTCCGCACCGGAAACATTTATGTTCATCACCTTTCGAACTTCTATCTTGTGGAGCCTTTCCTTTATGATCATCACTTCGTGTGGGTTTCTTAAAATTATAATGCCCACCACGAAAATAGGTATTTCTTCCTCTACCGCGGTCCCGACCTCGACCACGACCACGACCTAGACCACGGTTATTAAAATTCACAACATTCACTTCAGGGAATGGTGTTGCTCCAGTTGGTCGGGATTCGTGATTTTTCATCAATAACTCGTTATTTTGTTCAGCAACGAGAAGACATGAGATAAGTTCAGAATATTTTGCAAAACCCTTCTCTCGATATTGCTGCTGCAGGAGCATATTCGAGACATGAAAAGTAGAAAATGTCTTCTCTAACATATCAACATCAGTAATCTTTTCTCCGCATAATTTTAATTTTGAACTAATTCTGAAGAGTGCGGAATTATACTCACTTACTGATTTAAAGTCCTGCAACCTTAGATGCATCCAATCATAATGAGCTTTTGGAAGAATAACTGTTTTTTGATGATCGTACCTTTCTTTCAAACCTTGCCATAGAACGTAGGGATTTTTTATTGTAAGATACTCCATTTTCAATCCCTCGTGAAGATGATGGCGAAGGAAGATCAGGGCTTTGCTTTTTCTTGATTTGATGCATCATTTCCTTCTTTAATTGTTTCTCCAAGATTCATAGAATCTAAATGGACCTCAGCGTCAAGGATCCATGACAAGTAGTTATTTCCATTAATATCCAGGGCCGCAAATTCTAGCTTTGTAAGGTTTGCCATAATAACACTTTAGCGGGAAAAATGACAGAGATTCGTGCTGATAACGTGTTGTAAAATTGAGAGGCGAAACCGGGCACCAAAACTTTACCAAAACATATAATAATAATAATAATAATAATAATAATAATAATAATAATACAAAAGATGAAATATAAAAAGATTATATATATATATAGTATAAACAAAAGAAAGTGGAGATTTATGGCAAATTAAAAACACAAAAATTAGAGAAAATGGGAGGAAAAATTGGTGTGTTTTCTTTTCCAAAAATCTCTCTATTTATAGGCAATTTAAGAGAGGATGATGTGGTACATTTAGACACCAATCTATGGCCTTTAGAAGACACTTTGGCTATGGAGAAAATGCCACTTGGCATGAATAACAAATGGGCATGTGGAATGGGCATTTACATATGCCATATTCACAATATAACTATAATTATTACTCATTTATAATCTAATTATCAATTCTAGACTTCTTTATCTACTCAAAAGGATTTGTGTATCTACCAGGTTATCATTAATTTTTGGATTCAATTAGGTTTTTCCTCACTAAGGCTCGGTAATTAATAACTATTTAATTTTTAAAAATTAAGTCAATAAATACAACTTCCACCTATGAGGTTACTTGTTTTGTTATCGACATTTTACATATGTTTTAAAAAATGAAGCCAAGTTTTAAAAACTAAAAAAAGTAGTTTTCAAAAACTTTTTTTTTTTAGAATTTAGCTAAGAATTCAAATGTTTTCTTAAGAAGGATGAAACCATTGTAGAGATATGATAAGAAAACAATCATAATTTTCAAAAACCAAAAACCATGGTTATCAAATGCAACCTAAATTTTTAGAATCATTTCTTTTTAGTTTTTGAACATTAAAGTATAGGTGGAGGAAAGCTGCCAACCTAAAAATAGGTCAACTCGTTAAGTCATATACCCTCAATTAAGAGGTCAAACGATGTTGTTGAACTCAAAATAGATAAATAAATAAAGTAGAGAAAAGCTAGAAAAAGAGAGTGTTTGCACTGTTGCAATGCGATATGGGTTTTGTTAGTGCTTGAAATAGTTTAATTTTCTTCATAGTATTATATCTCTAAAGGCGATAGTTTTATATGAGGAACTACTTAACTCATTCACTTGCTGTCGTTATTTTTAGTTTTATGTTGAAGTTTATCTTGTAGAGGTTGTATGTACGACTTGGAGAGATGTTTATATATTTTGAGATCTTCACTATAATAATTAATATGGGTTAAAAAACCAAACTAGATTTTAACCCTTATATAAAAAACTGATTTTTAAAATTGCGTTCATGCTCATGTCA
The DNA here is from genome assembly GCA_033996785.1 of Trichosanthes truncata. Taxonomy (NCBI): domain Eukaryota; kingdom Viridiplantae; phylum Streptophyta; class Magnoliopsida; order Cucurbitales; family Cucurbitaceae; genus Trichosanthes; species Trichosanthes truncata. Next base: position 33,723,333 of record JAWPNB010000009.1, read on the forward strand.
AGTCAAGTTACTACAGGTAAAAAAATTGTAAAGTACTACATTCCAATTTATTGTAATTGATTAGTTAATATGTCGATTAATTGTATTCTAAAACACGGAAAAACATTATTGGTTTATCAAATCTAGTTCATTTTGAAACACGTCTTCCTATTTCATCCCTTCCTGAATCTCTTTTATTGGAAAAAAAAGAAGCTTGAAAGGAATATCAAAACCTAGTTCACTCACTAAGTCTCTTTACATCCAATGTTGAATGATTAAATCATCCAATCTATATGAACTATAATGAAATACATGTTGGTAAAAAACCTGACTTCTACCGTAGAAATAAGCAGGAAAATCACTGAGAAATTAAAAGAAATCAATAATCAATAAAACAAGAAACACAAGAATTTACGTGGAAAACTCGAAAATCGAAGAAAAAACCACTGTCAGAAAGAAACTCTACTATGTGAAAAATTATTACAATCACAGAATTCTCTCTCTGAACCCAATTACAAAGAAACACTCTCTCAAAAGCTTTATACCACTCACACAAATAGAGTTAGTATACCATGCTTAAAGTATTTCGAGAATTAAGATGATTTGAACAAAAGTCATAAGCTCCTTTTATAGTATTTGGAGCCTATCACTTCCTTGCACTTCTTTGATGTGAGAATGTTACTCTTCTAATATTTTGCCTAAAACTCTACAAATTTCACATTGACAAGATATTTGAAAAATTCACAGCTCCTGCTACACTTATTATTTTCACCGACAATCATAATCCTCAACACTGAGGATTATAACCTACTCCACCATAAAACTAGACAACTTGGAATATCACCTTCCAAGACTTTTCTTCTTTGTCACGTGTCCATAAACCATGCTAAAATTTATAGTGCAACTTCCCCCTACTTGGCTCACCCAGAAATTCTTCAGCCTTCAACATAACTTCCACCACACAACTTCTATAACAGCCAAGCCAATGCCCATGTGCAAACTCACATTCTCTATCATGGTAAAGCAGGCATACCATGAAGATGAATTCTGTCTTTCTTTAGAGAAAGTCCCCATCTTCCTTGATGAGAGAGGTAATGTCAACATCTGACCCAGAGCCCTTTGACGAACATGCTTTGTTAGGACAATTCTTTTTCATGTATCTAGACTGTTCGCATTCCCAACAACCTTTCTTTTGCACGAAGTTTTTCTTCCTCTTCTAATTGCTAACTACCAGTGTTGAATCTTGTTGTGAAGTATGCCCGTCATTTTTCAGCATTCTTTCCTCTGATAGGAGTTTACTAGTAGCCTCAACAAAATTTAAACTCTTCTTCTCATACATCAAGATTAGCTTCATGTGTTCATAAGAAGGCCGAAGTGACTAGATGAGCTTGAGTGCCTTATCCTCACCCTCTATCTTCACTTCGATCACCTCTAGCTCAGAAACAATACCATTGAGAACATTTAGATGATTGAGATTTTTGTACCTTCCTCCATTTGCAGCGTATAAAACTTCGCCTTTAGGTACAACCAATTTGAGATACTCTTTGTATGATACATCTCTTCAAGCTTTTTCCAAAGCTCTTTGGCTGTAGAAATTCCATGCACATTTGCAAGAATATTCTTATCCAAATTTAGTTTCATTGCACTCCACAGGTTTCAAATCGAGTTCCTCCTATTCTTCATTACTCATGCTGCACTTCTTAGAACCTTTGCTGGAACCACCACTAGACTCCACTAGACTACCATCATCACTTACCTTTTTAGAAGCACCACCACTCCGTCTTCTCTTAAATGCCCTATATAACCCAAATTGTATCAGCACATCCTTGACTTGCACTTGCCACAAGCTGAAAGTTCATCATTCCATCAAATTTCTTCACGTCAATCTTCACTGGACTCATAAAACTTGACATATCTGCTTCAATCCTAGCGAATCTACAAATAGTGAACAACCCTCATATTCACAATACAAAATGTGTAGCTTGTTTCAAGAAATCCTTTCTGATGTGATGCTACATCCACAAATCATACTAAAAAAATCGAGAAACTACTAACTTAAAGCTCTGATACCACTTGTGAGAAAAAATCTCCCACTTCTATTGCAAAAATAAGCATGAAAATAACCGAGAAATTAAAAGAAAGTAACAAAATAAGAAACACAAGAATTTACATAGAAAACTCTAAAATCGGAGAAAAAACTACGGACAAAAAGAAACACTACTATGTAAAAAATTATTAAAATCAAACAAAACTCTCTCCCCAACTCCATTTACAAAGAAATACTCTCTCAAAGCTTTATACTACTCAGATAACTAGAGTTAGTATACCATGTTTAAAGTATTTCGAATTAGGATGTTTTGAAACCAAAACCACAGACTCCTTTTATAGTACTTGGAGCCCATCACTTCCTTGCACCTTTCCGACGTGGGAATGCTACCCTTCTAATATTTTGCCAAAAACTCTACAATACATGATCAACCAACATTTATCAAAAGAAGTGGTGTCAAGTCTTTTGGGATTTCAAATATCCATTTTGATTAGTAAACTTTAAAACAAAAAAAAAAAAAATCATTTGGATTCTAGAATCCAAATTATTTTGCTCTTAATTATTAAATACATATTCAAAGTCATATCATCTATCCAATGGTTATTTTTTAGAAATTCACATACTAAATGGAACAATTCTAAAAATTTATAAAATAAGATTTCAACCTTATAGTAATCTTCAAAGTTATAGATTTCGTTTTAAAAGGTTACATTACAAACATGAAAGTGAGAGATTCATTCGCCTATTAAAAAAAATTAAGATATCTTTAACCATCTAGCTGTCTTCATATTAGCCTTCCAAGCTATAGTCAATCTATAAAAATGAAAAAAAAAAGAAAATTATTTATTATTTAATTTCCACCTTTCATGTTTACTTTGTCAACTAGATGATTTTGATTTTTATCATCTCAAAAATATTCAAGAAATATATTTTTATTTGATAAGAACGACAAATTTCATATGATGCTTCCAAATATTAATATATATTAATTGAAATCAATAAATAATTAGATAATCTATGAATAAAATTTGCACCTAAAAACAAGTTAAAGGATAAGATTCAATGATTTCCTTTATAGATTAGTATCTATCCCGTAATAGAAAAGAAGAAATCTCAGTCAATGAAGTCTAGTCTCTCCCCTTATTGAATTGATATGTGTATATATAATTATACATGTCAACTTCCATCCTAACATGACCATTTGATTGGAGCATCGTCTTCTAACTTAAAGTGTATGAATTTTATTTTTTTAGTAAAAGGTCAATAGTTTTCTCTTTTCTAAATTCTATGATAAGTTATATTAATATTTCGTTTGATACATTTTCAGGTTTAAATTGAATTTGGTATTATTGAAATTATATCATATATCCTACCATTTCACCAAATTTTCTATATGAATTTCACAAACGAATTGAAAGAGATTCAATTTTTTTTTTCAAAATATACAATTAAGAGTAGAGGTGGTAAAGCGACTAGGTTAAGTTGAATCAGTCAATCAAGTCAAGGCTTGAGTCTTTTCTAATATGGTCGAGCTGAAACCAAAGAACGTGTAGTTCTAAAAGGTTTAACAGTCTTCTTGATTGGTTGAATCTTGATTTCAAGCCTGCCAACAAAGGATCTAGTTTGTGTCAAGTCAAACACTAGTATAGGGTGATGTTCTTCGAACCCAAACCATTTTACATTTTTTAATCCTAAGTGGTTAAAATTTCAAAAATTGAGATTTATAGAGCCTAATAATCAAGATCAATTAAAGTTTGTTGCATAGTTAAAGACTCATTTCAAGTTAAATTTGAAGAAATAGAAAAAAGCAGTAAAGGAGCATTATATTGGTGTATTACTAGCTCAAAGAGAAGGAAGCGCCTATGTGCCAACCTTGGCCCCCTAAGCGCTGCCTTGAGTACCATGGTGCTACACTAGAGCTTTATGGTGTTAAAGTTGAAAAAAACTTAATCTTTGGAGTGCCATGGTGCTAGTACACATAGTTAGCAAAATCCTAGGACTTTTCATTATTCATTTGTAACTCTTAGTGTGTGGTAAATAGAGAGATAATGAAGCATTAATAAGACCTTTTGAGAGTGTTTTAAAAGTATAGAGAATAATAAAGCAACACATCTCCATTGTAATCTTCATCATTTTGCAGAGCCTGTAATTTCAGAAGATTGGACCAAGTTTTGGACGAATTAGTTGAAGGGAATAATCGAATTAAACCCATAGCGGAAGCGTTGGAATTGAATTTGATTTTATTTTAGAATTAAACATAAAAAAATATTTTAGGCTAAGCAAAACATACCTTTGAGATAAGGAAATATTTATGGCGGATCTTTATCTCATCCATAAAATCTTTCTGGCTATGACTCGAACACAGAACCAAGGTTTGTGGGAGCTTCTTGAAAGAAAATCCACAAAGAATTGGAGAGGAAGAGATCTAGAGAGAATTCTCTAATTCTCTATTGAGGAGATATGTGTTATGTCTAATGGCTCAACCCAAGGGTCTTATTTATAGAGACCAAGAGAAAATCTTTGCCATAATTAAAATATTATATTTTAATATCTAATATATTAAAATATATCTTATATTTATTTGAATCTCATTCAAATCTCCAACGATATTTATTTATTTGAATTTTATTCAAATTCTATAAATATCTTTTATTTAATGTATCTAATATACATTAATTATTTTAATATTTAATGTATCAAATATAATAAATATATTTTCCTCTATATATTTAATATATCTAATATATTAAATATTAATTTGAACATTTCAAAATTTTCTTTCAACTAAATTGATCTTTTAGTGTTACTATGAGCTAGTAAGGGGACCTTATGGACCTACATATTATAAACTCCAATGATACAAAATCAATTAATTAAACTCTTTAATTAATTAATTTTCATTCATTAACTATAGGTCACTCCACTATAGACTTAGAGTTGCACTCTTATGCACTGTAGGACAAGTTGTGTCTATAAATATAATCATTACATGCAAGTCGGTCATTCACGAGTTGTTCGTAATTACAACTGTGTTAAAAGTTTATTTTACCCCTATAATTATATCTTGCACATTAACTACCATTGATCATCTAATGAATAATCTGTTTATAATCTAATTATAAACTAAGCCCCTCTCGGGCCAGTGAGAGGGTAGGGCCCCATTGTTCAAGTCCTGAAATCAGCACTTAAGGGAATTACTCATCTACTTACCGTCTAAGGGAAGAAGTGAATTCCATCTTATTTTTATAATTTAAATATCATAGTTTTTAGTTAATGAAAATTTTTAAAAATGTTATGCATTACTAAGATGTATTTTTTAAAATAAAATGTTAAAAGAAACTTTTTAATATCAATAATTTTATTAAGTAAAATTAATAAAAAAACACCAAAATTTTAAAACAACGTTACATAAGAAATATACTTCCAATAAATTTTAATAACATTTAGTAGTTAAAGAAATTTTAACAAATATTTTTTTAAAAAAATAATTAAATAATTAATATTCAATCAGCTAATCCAATGGGCCTTACCAAGTCCGGCTCAAGCTCGATCCAAAATTTTATCCAATGAACCAAGTCCAAAGGTTGTGCCATGGGCTTGGCTATTGAAGGTTGGGCCATCCCGGTCCAATCCCAAACAGTGTCTTTGGCCCATTGGATCGTGTCGATCCAATGTTGAGGGTGAGTATGTACACAGGCCATGTAAACGAAATCGTTACACATCCTGTATTTGTATATAGCAACATTTACAATTTGAGCTAGATTCTCCATTGTATTTAAGCATTCTCCGTCATTGTGTATATTGGTATTTACATTGTCCATGTTTACAACGGCACAACAGTCATTACACATTCCATTTGAAAAAACTGAGAGCACCCAAACAATGTTCTAGTCTTTCCAAAGAAGATTTATTTACCTCATTCCTTAGAGGGAGATGCTGAAATTATATGTTGTTTAATTTTAAACTTTAATGCTATATATTGTGGTACCATTTTATTGTCCTTTTAGATTTAGTCTATAGTTTGATATAATTAAAATTGATAACAACAATGTAAATATTCTATGTTACTATGTTACTAAGGTATGAGGTGATAAATCATTACACATCCCGTCTTTGTACATACCAGTATTTATAATGTAAGCTAGATTCCTCATTGTACTTATAATGATCGATTTATTTACTCCATTCCTAAAGAGGGAGTGATGTGAAATTATCTTTACAACAATGAATCAAGTTAACTGTCGATGGATTTAATAAGTTGAGAAGCATTAAACCATGCCTTACAGAGATACAACCAAATTTACAATTATTGTAGATGTTTTTCTATTTCCAATTACCATCGTACAGAATCATAATCGATTGAATAGACATTTTTTGAGTAATTCGGATGATTTGGACAAATGTAAAATTAGAGTTGATTAGAGCATTTGTTGAAGAATGATTCAAGTATAAATGGTAGGAGATAAAAACATGGTGACTAATATCTTAGATTATTGTAAAAGTAGAAGATTTAGAAATGATTTGAAACAAAACCCAACATAGTTAAAAATTGATATATTTGAAAATGAAGGTGAAATCCAACCGATTTAAAAATCCATAAATGTGGGAGAATGTGAGCCAAATTACTGTGAATTTGGGTATATACTCAGTATAAATGGAACAAAAGATTATTCACTCTCTTTCCTTAAAATAACTCTAGCCACAACTCATAATATCACAGATTTTTAGCCGTTTTTCATTGTGACAATTTTTTCCCACCCATTTGTCACAATTTCCCTTGAAATTTTTTACATGAATATAATTTAACTAAATCTTACCCCTAAAAATTATAATCATATCCTTTTCCGTCTTTTTTTTCCAAAATTGCCAATAGACTATGTAAAAAAGAAGAGCAATACTTGGGTGCATCATGGGCTACACCCATCATTTTGCAATTCACTCTAGTTACACAGCAAATCAAAAATCAAAAATATTAAAAAAAAAAGAAAAAGAAAAAAGAGTTTGTCACGTGGCAAACTGTAAATGGACAATTGAGTAGACTGCAAACAAATGGATACAATCCAGAATTCACCCAAGTTTTTTCCAAAATTCAACAAAAGGAAGTCAGGATGGGAATTGAGATCACCAAACCATCTTTTAAACGACATGTCGACATCATAAGGCAATTTTTCTAAGGAAAGCAAAGGTGTGAAATGAAGAGTAAAAAAATTCATCACGAGCAAATACATGGATGAAAAAGAAATAAAATAATTGAGCATTGTGTGCCTTTTTTTCTTTTTGACTAAAACCAATATAATAATTCTCCAAACAAAAAATCTAAATATAATAATTTCATCGTCACCCTCTTCATAAAATTTATTTGGTGCTATACATACATACAAAAATATTTATATATATACTTCATGGTCATATATTGACTATACAATATTCTCACTCTTCCTTTTCAATACTAAATTAATTTCATTCTTTTTTCCTTATTTCTTTAAAGAATTTGGTATATCAATTTGATGTCATCATCTCGAGATAATGACATCTCTAATATATACTTGTAATATGTTCTTAATAATATCCATCATTTAGAAATTCAGTTTGAAATATAGAGATAGAAAATATTTTAATTTGATACCAATTTGAGTCTTTGAACAAAATTAATTGTTAGAAAAATTTATGTTTTTTTAAATGTTTTTCTCTATCACACAAAGAATTCAAAGAATTCAAAGAAAAAAAAAGCCTTTGCCTTGCCTGGTTTCAATTTCAGTAACATTTTCTGAATATTTTCATTGACTTTTTCTTTTTTGTGGAAATTCGATCATCGATATAAATTAAAAATTGAACTAAAAAATACATACACATATAACTAAAAAATCACCGAACAAGAAGGACAAAGCCACGTCGTAAAAAAAAAATCTTCAGCTTAAATCTTATTTTGGCCACTGCATTTTAGTGTTTATTTCATTTTAGTTCATAATTTTATTTTATTTTATTTTTAGAATTGCAATTTAAATTCATACCTACCACTTCAAAAGAGGTTATTAATGCCTTAATTTATTAAACTATATTTGAAAATTTCTAAATTTTCAAATATTTTGTTTATTAAACCATTTTAGTTTATAAAACAAACCATCTTAGTTCTTGCCATCATATATTTTTTAATAAATTATTTAATATAAACGGTACATTTTACTCATTTCAAGTATCGTATATATTATACAAGCGAGTATGTAAAAGCCACACAATAGTAGGTCAAATGTCAAATTTTAAATAAGATTTTAGTTTTATTTAAATTTTGTTAATGAAAAACTAATCGCAATGGTTAAAATAATATTAATGCAAAGCTTAATTTTTTTTTTAAAATGAAAGTTCAGATTTTTTTAAAGTAAAAAATGATAGTTTAGAAACAAAAATAGAATTATTACTATATTAGGAGGTAGAATGTTGGCAAATTATTTTTACGTAGTTTTATCTACTCTTCTTCAGTTGATAATTTCAATAATGTCATTGATGTAATGTTTTAAAATTTTGATTATTGAATTATATAATTTATCTTTATCTTTACCATTTTAAAAAGTGGGTTAATGTTGCCTCCGAAATGCTATTGAATAACAATTAATAATTCTCAATATTGGCTATGCAAGTGCACACAATAACAACAAGTGATAAGTAGATTATCAATTCCTTAGGGATTAGTAACAGAGTTATACTTTTCTTAAGAGAATTAGTTAGTAAATTCAATTGGGTAACCAAAAAGATGGTTTGAGTTTTTAACTAAGAGCATGAAACTAAATGCAAGATTATTAACTTTGCTAACTACAATTAAAAATCCTAGTTAAATGGCACAAACACAATTAAATGCGATTACCACAAGATAATAAAATCGGGTTCGGATTAAGAATGATTTTTATATTTTCTAAAAATGATGCTCCAACGAGAACTTTGCTCCTTCAAACCCTCTCAGCATTAAACAGAGAATCCTCCCAGATTTCCAGAATTCAGTGGTTTAACTCCCATTAACCCACCTTAATTAAACATGTTGATTTCACGCATTAGGCAGGTCACTATCCCTAGCATACCCACTTAGTTAGACACTAACTCAATCAAGGAGCTAATGTGGTTGCCAACAATTGATTCCCTATATTTTTCTCAAAATACAAAAGAACAGTGTTGGTGTGTGTTGATCAGGCATACATCCAACATTACTCAATAAAAACTCAAGCAACCAAAATGAGAAGAGCTAAGGGGCCTTAACCCCTTCTTAGATTGATAAAAACATTCTTAATCCTTTCCCAAAGGTGATTTAGCTCATATTATAACTTAAAAGCAAAACTAAAGTTATAACTAATGTCATGATAGAAAATGAAATGAAACTAAGAGAAGAAGTGAAGAAATGTTGTCCAGATGAAGTTGCAGCAGTAGCAGCTTCTTCTTCAAGCTCCCAGTCCTCTGCCTTTTTTCCTTCGATTTCTTCCCCTTTTTCGATTATTATCCCCAAAAAACGTCATTCCGCTTTAAGATATAATTTTTCCAAATTTCAGGATTGACTAGACAAAAACAGACCCCAGGGAGCTCTCTTGTTAATTGGGACAAGCTGAGCTATAAAAAACGTCCAGCTCAATTAAAATTATGTTCTCACGTGTCAGTTTGTAAAATCCTTGTAGAAATAATGCTCCATCATAAATTCTGATCTCTTTAATCGTACTTGGCATCGTCAATGTTCCAGCAATACTGCTACTTCCAATGAATTCAGCTGCCAACCTGCACTCACAAATTCTGCCATAAATGCTCTAGAATTTTCATTAAATTTAATCTTATGCAAAACAAGCATCCTAAATTCATCTTCCACAATTCTAGCATCTTTTGGGGGTAAATCAAGTTTGTATCTCAGAATGCTGAAACTTTAAGCTCTAAAAATATAAATAATAACTCTCATTCGAGGAGTTATCAGTTAAATTACAATGTTGGTTCCTATGGTTTGAAGAAATTTAGAATTTAGTCACTATAGTTTTACAAGTTAGGATTCATCTCTATGGTTTGAAAAAAAAAACCTTATATATATTCCTTACAATAGAGACTATTTATGAGAGTTTTATCAAACCATAGGAACTATTTATTATCAAATCATAAGGACAAATTTTAGCTTTTAAAACCATAGAAACTAAATTCTAACTTTCTCCAAACCACACAGACCAAATTTGTAATTTAACGTAAAAGGGGAGATAGTTGAGTTTAAGACGTATTTGTTGTTTATATAATTTTAGAATTTCAATCTTGAACCTAATTATATTTAATTTATTAAAATTAAAAAAAATATTTCTGTTATAAAATTAAAAATATTATTGAAATTTCAACCAATATTTCAAAATGAAAAAAAAATCGTTTTAAAATCCTACAATTTAGTTTTAAAATTGGTTAATATTTTAAAAATAACTTAAAAAGAAACATATATGTCATATGTTTTGAAATTCTAAAACTTAAAAAAGAAAAACTATGTTAAAATACATCACACATGCAATGCACGTGAAAGTTTTCTAGTAAATATAAAAGCAAACCAACATGAGCATGACTAAACAGGTTGGTTATGACACATCCTCCATTGGACGGTTCCAATCCTAACTCCTCATATTATTAAACTAAAAAAAATTGTAGAAAAGTAGTGTAAGATAAAAACTTTAAAATGATTAATTAAAACAAAGGAATCTCTTATTGTTTGACTAAATTATTTTTGAAAATAAAAATTCAAATTTGGTGTAAGTCGCGGATTGAAAGGACTCACCTAATTAAACCTACTCCCATAAATTAAAAAGGCAAATTTGTGTTTGTAATTTTAAATGAATGAATGATTCTAAAGTCGAACCATATGCATTCATTATCCACCTCTAAAAAGTATGGCTTTTCACATTGAATGAATGCACTTTTACGTAGTTTCCCACTTTGAAAATTTCTCAATTCTTTCTCTCTCTCTCTCTCTAAAATTATTGAATTTGAGTTTGTATGTAAATGTCAAAGGCTTCTTTGAGCATGGTTTTGAGTTTTTTTTGCTTTCCTATTTCGAGAAGATTCTCAAACGGAAATAATAATAATAATAGTAATAAATTCAATTTTGAAATTTTGACGCCCTTTTTTTTGTCTTTGAGTCGTTTCTTTGGTGAATAATTGCACGTGGTAGGTAGGTCAGCCGTAGGTGTAATGGATTTTTTTTTTCTCTCCTTTTCGATATCTATTAATTATTTGGAAAATTGGCTTATTAGAATGACATGAAATTCGTCTAAACTGTGCAACTCAACTACTTAAAACATTAGAAGTGTAATAAAAAAGGTAGAAGCATGTACTAAAAGTTAGAAGTTTGAATTTTTGTTAAAATTACAAACTTGAATAACTGGTTTAATTATTATTTTTCAAGCATAAATTAAAAAAAAAATTGCTCACAAAACTATGAACCATGAAAATATTCAAAACCTAACAAGAAATTTAAGTACAAAAAAAAAATAGTCTTGTCCAACCAAAAAATGGTAAATTAGTCGACTAATTGAGAGTACTGATTCTACCACTGGTTTAAGGTTTAATTACAATAAAAATAAATAAATAATAAAAAAGGAAGAGCATAGAGTTACAAAGCTTAGAAGGATAATGGGCTTAAGGATAAGATGTTTGTGTATTCTTTCTTGCATTTCCATATATTAAGGATGATCTACTCAATTCTCATATATGGTGGTTGGTAAAAGGTGTGTGTATGCATCGTTTAAAGGTATATGAATGAACCAACATCACATCCTAATAAAAGAGATCTTAGTCTTCTAAAGGGTTATCTAACAGAGATTATGGTGGATGGGTTGTTTCCCAACCAATATTTCATAAATGTCTAGTATCAATATATTTTACATCGGTAGTTTTCCAGCATTTTTTAAAAAAAAATTTCTCTGATGAGAATACCCTTCCATGAATCACTCTCTCCATATTAAATTTAATATTTTATTTTATTTTGATTCTTTAAATAACTTGTTTCATTATAAGGAAAATAAGCTCGCAATTAATGCGGTGAATATTATTTCAATTTAGTATAATGTGTCTCATATAATTACATTTAATTATTTTAATTAATTTTTCCACAAAAGATTTTAATATTTTACTGCAAATGATTTTAATTAATTTTAATATATTTACTTTCATTTTGACATTTATATATAAGTACTCCATATATATCTCATATATACTATATACACAGTTTTATTCTTTTGTTCATTGTAGCCATATATACCAAGTTTTTTTTGTCATACATATGGTCGCAAACACAACAATATAAGTGATAATATTAAACTATTATAATCCAATATATATATACTTCGTTTATATATATTATTTCATCTTTATTGAGTTATGTTTTCCACCTATTACGGATTTTGTCATATACACTCGGTATATTTAGTTATTTGAACATTTATACTTGGTATATTTGTTTGTCATCACCATCATGTTATTTTCAAATATAAACTCGGTATATATAATATTGTATATTAAAAAAGTTGTATGCAAAATATATAACTCATATTATTAAATATACCCTTACATTTAGGAATTATATACATGGTATGAAACAACTATACAACCACAAAAGAACCTGACACACCCCGCCCCAAGTTACCCTAACTAACCTAGGACGTGGCGTGCCGACATTAGATCCTTACTAAACTATGGAATCCAATGTCAAACGTTGCAAGACAAATCTTATTTTTGAAAACCACAAGTGGCTAGCCAAAACTTCGTTGATACAAAATTCATAAAAAAAAAAGGGCAGAGTTTCCCCTGAAAACTGAGTAAAACACACCTGAAAAGAAATATATACACTCCCAAATTGATATGTTCAAACTCCAACCACCATTTCAGAAATTCAACACATTCCGACAAACTTAATAGTAGATAGACATGTGGGTTTCAAATTACAAACCAATGGAAATCCCAAAATGGTACTAAGTCATTCAAAACGTGCTAGCCACATCAATTACAAACGAAGCATTTGTAATTATGTACATACAAAATGGTACGCAAACTATCAAGTCTGGTGGAAGATATCGCCTTCTGTAAGCTCGTTAGAAACTCAGTCGCTACCTGGTGAAAAAAATTTAGGAAGAAAGAATGAACTAATAGAGCCCAGTGAGTGGTAAGTTAATAAAAACAATAACCTCTCGACAAAAACCTTTTATATTAAAAAAAAGAATTCAAAGTTTAATAAAACTTTATATCTTAAGCACAATCTAAATACACAAGATAAATAAAACTTCAGAGGGATATGTGGTAATAACTTTCTTAAAAAAAATTAAAACATGTAATAATAGGCCAATAAAACTTGCCACCAAACCTGTACCCAAATCTCTATCATACTGGCGTAGAGTAATCTCAATACGTACAACAGAGTAATCTCTGTCATACTATGCATCGAGCAATCTTTAGATGCATAGCATAGCAAGTCTCTGTCATACTATGTACCAAGTAATTTCCAAGTACATAGCAGAGGAAATCTCTGTCTTACGTGCACGCATAGAAAATCTCTCTCTTTAGTATATTATGGAAACACATTCACATAGCATATATGTAATCACCATGGGTACAAGGATCTAGTAGTTTAAAATTCACTTTTAACACAAAACTCTTCATGCTCAACTATTTCTGAAAATCACGTTCTCTTACTCTAAACAACTTTTCATAAACTCGAAACTTTAAAATAAACATATATTCTCTAAAACGTTTCACGATCATCAAATATTCTCAATATACAAACAATTGCGAAATTCTCAAAAAAGTACCCAATACTTCTAAATCCTCAAATAACATAAAATCTTTCTAAATTCATACTTTCTCTATAAAAATCGAAACTCTTCTAAATTTTCAAATAATCATAATGTTCCAAATATATCTCAAAAATGATAATTTTAGCCAAAATCATAAAATTGCTAGAAATTCATAAATTACTTTCAGAAATCTCGTAACAAATTCTCTAAAATTATATAAAACTATAGATTTCTTGAAATCTCATAATAATAATTAAATAACAAAAATATTTTGTAAAATAAACTACTCACAACTACTACGAGCAAGGTTTGTTCGGGTCGTAAATGGTTCCAATTTCCGTTTGTCTTGAAATCATAATTTGTCAACACATTATTAACCTCTTAATGCTAAAATTAAAGCGTAACGACGATAAATAACCCAAGCTTTTAGTTTCTCCTTAACTCACGAGTTAACCAAAATTTTTCATGATGCTACTCTTAAATTACCAAGAAATTAAGATCATAAACCAAAAATAAAGTTTCCAATAAACTTCATTGTATCTCATCTCCATAAGAAATCTCATTCTTCTCATTCCTTCTTCTCCATGAACACATTCATTGGTTTTCTTTTCCTTAAAAGCTTGAAATTTCTTCATACAACTAGCCCCCTTCAATCTATACTTTGTTAAAACTCATGACTTTCATTAAATTTTCCCTCGTTTACTCAATCATCACCCTGATTAGTTTTCAAGCTATTCTATGGAGTTTCCAACTAAAGGAAGAAAACCCACAAGGAAACCCACTAATTTAGGTTCTAGAACTCATGAGAAACCTTAACCAAAAGTTAGAAAACTTACCTAAAACTTCAATCTAATGTTGTGAGATCCTTTTCTTGATTTTTACAATCCAAAATAGCCAAAAATCAAACAATCCTCCTTCACTTGCTTCTTCTTCCTCTCTTTACGTGACTTTTCTTCTCCAACAAAAGCCCTAAACCTTTTGTTTTATTAATTTTTTTAAACATAGAACCTTTCATTTTGTGTGGCTTCACTATATATATATGTATATTCACCAAAATGTAGAAATAGGTGTTATAGAACCCTACTAATGCTGCCGCAACATATTGTTTAAAACAAACCCTAATGTTGCTAGAGTTTCTTGCAAGTGGCTAGACATCATTCAAAGTTCACTCCGTTAAGTGTTCGGAGTACACCCAAGCGCACGCGATCAAGTAATATAAAACGGTAAGTAAATATCGA
Organism: Trichosanthes truncata; assembly: GCA_033996785.1. NCBI lineage: Eukaryota > Viridiplantae > Streptophyta > Magnoliopsida > Cucurbitales > Cucurbitaceae > Trichosanthes > Trichosanthes truncata. The sequence goes on from JAWPNB010000009.1 coordinate 33,738,377, forward strand.
GTATCGAATCCTCAGGAAAATGAGAAAGTTCATTCAATTAATTATCACACTTAGTTGCATTCAATTTTATTTTGAAAAAATAAACGCTAGAGGAATCACGCAACGAAATTACAAAATTTAAGCAATAACAGAATGAATGAATGGGAGCACAATTTAAACAGGGCCAAGTGTAGGACATTAATTTCGCCAAATGGACCATTCACTGAAATTCACAAGTTTTTGTAGTTAATTAAGCAAATTACTTGAGTCTAAAGGTAGATTTGTCATGGAATCCTCCATCGAGCTCATCCAATTCTTGAGTATAATTAAATAAATCATGTCTCCATCTCATTAAATAATTATGCTCGGTAATTACAAACCTTGTTAATGACCCTAATTGATGTTCTTGTCATTGTTGTGTCCAAACATCAATATTTATGCAATTAAAACTCTAATTTATACATTCTTTGTCAAGAGATAACACAAACCAGCAGATCATTCAATTCTTGATTAAGGGATTCAAAGCATTAATCCCATTTCATAAAAGTAAGATTGCTAAATCAACTACAATTACCCAATTAGTCTCAATTATATGGTCCAAATGCATAATTAAGCCTTAAACTCTACAATCTAATCAATGGAATACATAATTCAATTCAGTACAACCATAATCCATCTAAATCCAATCTAAAACTGTAACGACCCTAAAACATATAGCTTAAACTAGGAAGTGCTACAACTAAAGCCCTTTTATGCTCTAGAAATTTCGGCAACATAACGACGCTACTACAAGGAAACCAAAATTTCTAAGAACCTAAAAAGCAAGAAAAATGCACATCCATAACTCATAATCACTTCATCGCCTTCCAAACTACGAATATGCTAAAATTTAGTCTAACATCATCCACAAGATCAAAAGAACTTGACAAGAAAGCAAAGAAAAAAGTTCAGAAAAGCCAATACATAAGAACATAACCTAAAACACGACTCAATCTAGGAACGCTCTACGCCATCTCCATAACCTCGCCAAGCTGACGCCCTCGCCACACCTTGTAAGTCTAGACACCATTTGCAAAAGAACCGAGAGAGTAGCATAGGTGAGTATAAAAATACTCAGTAAGTAGCCACACTTAAAAACCAAATCCAAAGGTGCACACACCACCACAAAACACAAACCACAACGTTTCTTGACCTTACTTGCCCCAGCTTACTAATTCCTCCTCATTCTCAAACGCTCCCAACACTTGGTATACCTCACATGATTCCTCACGCTATATCCATGAGTCATGCAACCTATCTGTGGGGTATCCTCTCCCCCTAAGCTATCATAACGGAATAAATGAACGTAACCCTCATGCCCGATACAGTGGGGATTCGCCCCTAAGCTAGCACACAACATGAAGGAAAGCAACCCTCATACTAAACACAGTGGGGGGAATCAACCCCTAAGCTACTAGAATGTAAAAGGGAAAGCAACCCTAATGCCAAACACATCTCACAACATCATAGAAAGCATGCTCATATGGGAAAAGGGTAAGTGATGCTAGCCTAACGGTCTTTTTCTCACTCGCAACATGCTTAGAACCCCAAGGGGTATATCACCACGCTTAGCCACTCAACGAGTCATAAACCTCACCCACAAATCTGACCCATGGATCCTAAGCATAACCGTAAACATGAACTCAACAACAAACATACTTGGGTAAACATGGTTTAAGTACAAGATCAGGACAACCAGGGCCTTACGATTAAGTTCATCAACCACCAAAAGGTTCTTAGGGTCACACATCAACAATCAACAACAATTGTAAATCGTCCTTTTTCCACTAACCATAAATCATGAACCTCGAGCATAGACTCGTGCAAAAGCTCGACAACATTCTTAAACAAAACCTTCACTTAACCATGGCCCCTACGCATGCTAGCAACATATAGCCCTAGGCAGTTCCTTCCAAAGCTGACCCCTTAAACACGCTAGGAACCTTAACAGTCATCACTTTCCCATTCACAAGGCCCAACTACAACATGTTAAATATAACCAATCATTCTAAACCATTCTAACACAAGAAACATGGATAATGACCCAGACATTATATTATTTTAGGGGATTCTAAATTGCCAACCCACCAACCCAACGAGTCAAGCATCCTGCACGACGTCAACTCTTCCAACACTTAAAGAAACTAAACCCTAGCCAACCATTCATGCGTTTCAGACATACGGTACTCAAACAAACATCTAAACATCTCAAGCAGACACTGCTTAACTATTTAGTCCAATAGCTCAAGCATTATGAATTCCACAACTAACCAAACATCTCAGACAGTCCCAACATTTATGTTCATTCTATTTAAATCCAATATCCATACATTCATACTTAATAGAGGAAACACAATCATACTCATACATGCATTCCAAAACCTAACTCCATAACCAAGCTCTAAAAAATTGTTCCAAGTTAACTACTTACAGGAACATAACAGAAGACTGAGCCCCTCTGAACACCATACCAAGAATCACTAATATAGCAAACCAAACCAATTTGTCATCAAACCTCTTTAATACCATGCTAAAGTATCATGAAGTAAAACTCCCACTTGAGAACTTTACTAAGCGTATCATCAAATGACTAACATGCTTAAGCACATACTTAAAAGAAACATACTCATAACCAATCAATCATACCTGCATTACCAAATTCATAAACTCCATATCAAAAGCATTAAGGAGTTATCCAATTAGGCTACTTACATTTTTAAGCAACAATAATTAGACACTTCCAAAGCACCCCAAACTCCCTTTAGAAGTTCTTAGCACCACCAAAAAGAATTCCCAAAGAGGATAATGCTTAGTATTGGCACACACATATAATTTAATCAAAACTTCCAAATCCACTTGCAAGAACACTTCCAACAACAATCTAAACTTAGCCCTTTAGGCTAGATAACTGACCCAAATAATTCCAAGATTCAAGGCAACTCGGAACTGGAATACTTGATCCTGAATCACCAAATAAAGTTCTAACAACAATTAAAAACCATTATAAAATCCAACCATGAGTTCAACAGAGTTGAGATGGAAATTACCCAATAAAACTTACCCAAAACAGCACCTTCACCTTCTAAATTTGATGTCGAATTGGTTCGAACTTGACAACCTTGCCTCCAAACTCAATGGGTATTCTAGAATAAAATCCAAAACATTGAGGGTTGGTTTCAAATCACCAAATCAACCCTTCAATTCAGTTTATAACCCATAAACCACCTCGAACCATTGTTGGAACACTTACCCATGAAAAAACACACTTCAAAACGACACCAGAAAGAACCTGAAGCCGCTAAAAACTGCACCACTTGCTGCAATCTGCGAACCACGACCCACTTCATGTTGAACCGACCCCCACGCTGACAACAATGCTACTGTTCGTGATGGCTATGAGAAAGACGTCGATTAAAGGTGTGCCGGACCTGTTGGTCAAAAACCAATCGAAAAAGGAGAAACGCAAAGAGAGAGAGAGATGTGAGGAGAGAGAGAACGGCACATGTGTCGATGGCTGGGCGGTGGCAGTGGATCACGATGATGCAGAAAAGGCATGGCAGCAGCAACGTGCAAATAGAGCCTATACAGTTGGATCGGAGCGTAGGTTGGATCGGAGCGTAGGCTATCAGTAGAGGGTGTTGTCGGTGGGAAGGAAGAAGAAGAAGAAGAAAGTGGGGGAAGAAAAAATATATTTCTTTATTTTTCCTTTTCCAATTTTTCCCCCTTCCTTATCTCACAACCAAAACCCTAACAAACAACAAACAACTACACTAAGCATAACTCTTTAAGCTGAAATTCAACCATAAAACTAACAATAAACTTTTCTAGAAAAAAAAAATACCATCCTCTTTTCAAAACCAACAAATTTTAAGTTGTTGTGTAACTTTAAGTCAATTGGCTTGGCCCCAAATTCTTTAAATTAAACCTCAACCATAACTCGATCAATCAAGAATCAAATAACTCAAAATCCACTAGAAGAGAAATTAAACCGACATTGACCTGAAATTAATCATTACCTGAAATTGCTGGGCATTACAAAAACAGCAGAGAAATTAAGGAGAAATATGAAGAAACCTGTTGCACGTCGATCTATTGCTCCAACTCGAACTCCGCAAACCTCGGGCGTCAGATCTTCCATCTACCTGCTCCAATTCAACCCCTAACCCCTCTAATCTCTCTCCAATCGTGGATTAGGGTGTAAAACCCCAAATTGGCTCTCCTTTTCCATAATGATCATCCTAATTTAAGTCTGAAAATTGACACAGTGTTGAGACGCTAGGAACAGCATCAAGACGCGTCCAAAATGCAGTCATTCCACTTGTGCACGCGCATATATCGTCGAGACGCTACGGACAGAAATCAATGCCTCCATGTTTTTGTAGCATCAAGACGCCACAGGACAGCGTCTCTAAAGGGAACAATCACATTAAATGCATAGCAAAAGCGTTGGAATCGATTTGAGTTTATTTAGAATTAAATAACAATAATAAAGTTAAATATAAACCATACCTTAAATGTTATGAAGATTCCTCTGATGTTCTTGATATCTTCCACAAATCTTTCCTAGCTATGGCTCGAACAAAGGACCAAAAGCGTTTGTGGGAACCTTCTTGAAAATAGAGAGAGGGAATGAGAGGAGAATTTCTAGAGTTATTTTCTCTTCTGTAGAACCCATCTAATGGCTCATCCCTAGGGTCCTATTTTATAGTGGTCTAGAAAAAATCTTTGCCATAATTAAATAATATATTTTAATATCTAATATATTAAAATATATTTATCTAACCGATTTGAATCTTATTCAAACCTTTTTAAATTCTCCTACGACATCTATTTCCTTATTTGAATCTTATTCAAATTTTATAAATATATTTTCTTTAATGTATCTTAATACATTAATAATTTCTTTGATATTTAATGTATCATATACAATAAACATATTTTTCCTTATTTAATATATCAACTATATTAAATATTAATTTGAACATTTCAAATTTTCTTTTAACGAAATTGATTCCTTATTGTTCATATGAGCTAGCAAGGGGACCTTATGGACCTACAAATTATAAGCTACAATGATACAAAATCAATTAATTAAATTTTTTAATTAATTAATTTTCATTTATTAACTATAGGTCACTCCACTATAGACCTAGAGTTGTACTCTTATGCACAGTAGGACAAGTTGTGTCCATCGATTTAATCATTACATGCAAGTCGATCCTTCACGAGTTGTTTGTAATTACAGCTAGGTCAAAAGTCTACTTTACCCCTATAATTACATCTTATACCTTAAGTATTATTGATTCTCTAATCAACAATTTGTTTATGATCCAACCATAAACTAAGTCCCTCTCGAACCAATGAGAGGGTAGGGCCCCATTTTTCAAGTCCTGAAATCAGCACTTAAGGGAACTATTCATCTACTTTCCCTATATAGGAAGGAGTGAATTCCATCTTGTGAAATTATGTTCCCAGCTCACTATTTAGCCAAATTCCCAAAATGGTAGGCTTATTGAATCGACTACATAAGCCATTCTCACCCATGCAAATCAAAGCAAAAGCCCTCCCAGGCGAAGTTTATAACTCACTCAGGATTAAGATCAAGTTGCATATGATCATCCTGATGAAATATTAATCTTCTCAATTAACGAATTTATAAATAGAAATTAAATATTTTGTGGTCCATTCTTATACAAACTCATTGTATAAGATACCCTCACTCACATGTCTACACATGAACGATTTGGATCAAATTATTTGTAACTATTACAAAGTAGGCCATATCAATAATGTTACCAGGACAAGGCACCCAACCTTATCCATATATATACTATGACCTTTTAGGTTATTTCTTGAACATGATTCTCTCATCTGTCAACCACATACTGTTCAAAATTACACTAATAATCTTGAAATTTTCATTTAATGGATAATATTATATTGCAAATAAAATAATCAAAATTATTATTAATTATTAAATAAATTATTAATTACGAGGCTTTAGGGCATAATCCTAACAATCTCGACACTAGCTCTCAGATTGGACACCAAATGCCTAGTGTCTAGAAGCCATTTTAAGGGTCTAGACGCTATCCTCTCTGGATTACTTGCCCAAATTGAGTTCATCTCTATCCTTAGCCTCAAATTGCACTACTTAAGCTCAAATTTTGATATGTATGTCCAAAATCACATCAATTGCTTTCAATTGCTCGATTTCCTAAAATACAAGAAAAATTCATATAAAAGCTCACAAAATCATAGCAAAACTAGCCCAATTAATAGGAAATAGGTAGCACTAAATGAGTGCTATCCAATACCCCCACACTTAAGCTTTTACTAGTCCCAAGAAAAACAAAATAAAAACAACACCGAATTAGTAATAACAAGCGGTAGTTCAAACCTCAACCTCTTAAATAGCATGAAAAATAAACTAACAAATCAAGACAAGCATAAATTTTCAATCAAGGAAACATAAAATTAATCAATTCACCCCTTGAAAATATGTGTACGACCTTCCCTAACTAGGTTCCTACTAACCCGAAAAGGGTTATAGACTCCTCCCCTCATCTTCTCCCTACATTGGCCCTAAGATTCAATCATCTAGCTTACTCACACAAATTGAAGATAAAGCTTAACTAGGATGCCTGAATTTAACGAACGTTCTCCATACTATAAAAAAAAAAAAAAAAAATTCTTCCACCTAAAGGCACTACCTTTCGCACATCTACTACAGGGACCCTTACCCAGAGCACTCGCTAAATGGGTGGCCTAACTGATCACAGTAAAGGCAACTCTTTTTACCCTTAAGGACATTTAACACAACTACAAACATTTCTTTCTTTTCTTTTCGTACTTTCTTTTTCTTTTGATTTTTTCCAAATTTTTCACTGCAGGTAAATAGACATTAAACTCCTAAGTACAACGTTACCTACAATCATGAAAGATCACCTTCTAATCAAACCATAAGCCTATCGAGGTGACAACGAACTTCTAAAGACTATAACTCTATTCTAAGCTTTCACAACCCAACATTGGTACGCATGAAGTAATCCACAATTGAACGGGATGATAAAAAAAATTTTAAAATTTCCTCAAAATCCAGAACATACTCACAAGATTCAATAGTTTGATCAACATGCTATTTAAACACATATCCTAAGTCATCATAACCATAGCTTGCAATCACATCATCAACCCGAATTACTCAAACAATCAACAATCAAACATTCAAAACACTCCTCCATTATTAAATTCTCAACAAAAATGCAAAGCACATCCCCCCACGCTTAAATTATACATTGTCCTCAATGTATCAAATATCACTAAATAAGCATGCCGAAGGACAACAAACTATAAAAGGAGAACAGTACTGCCCTAAAAACGAAGGAATCCACCATCGACCAATAATTCAATATGCAAACGTGAGGAAGCAAGGTTGAATCACGAGCACCAACACAAGGATCGATTAGTAGGAGCATTAGATCAACACACAACTCCTATGCTAACTAACTACTAATACAGTAAACAAAACAAAGAAATTTAATGTCTAGCTGCTTCTAGAAAGCGTAAATTTTTAACATTGATTGCTTGACGGTGCTTTAGCACATCTCACACGTCTCCCAAAATGATCTTTTCTAATCGCCTTTCTTCCACACCACAATAATGCTTGATTCTCTTAGCATTCATTTTAAATATTTTTCCTTCGTTATCCATCAGTTCCACTGCACCATAAGAGAATATCTCTTTGATTGTGAAAGGCTCTGACCACCTCAATTTAAGCTTACTTAGAAACAAACGCAACCATAAGTTAAACAAAAGGACTTGCTAACTAATAACTCTTAGAAAAAGAGTTATTTGTAGTATTTCTAGAACCTATGTTGCCCTAAATATTGTGTTTGGCTTGAACTTTCTCATTAAAGACCATGGTTTATTTCTAATTGCTTCAGTGGTATTTTTAGTGGTTGCAAAGATTGTATTATAGCAATTATGGCTCTAATTGAGTGAATTTGTAACTAATGCAAGAAATTGAGGAAGCTTTGGTATTGGTCAAATCTGGAAGTTAGAGAAATCATTGTTTTACTGGAGCATTTCGGAGAGCAGAAGTTCACAAGATTTTCACAAGTTGGAACGTAGCTCATTTATGAGCTAGAGATTGGTCAAATGAGTCAGTGTGCTTACCCATTCAGAGGTTGCCAGCTGGAGGTCGGGTCTAATTAGCCCTTATTTGCACAAGAGGAGTGGTATTTAATAAGTTGCAGGTGTTTTCTTGGGGGAGTGAATTGATAAAGGAAAGAATAAGATACCTGGAGCTGTTGACATCGATTTTCAGGGAAAGGAAAATAGTCACTGTGGAGCGATTCGCAACAGTATTTCATTCCATTTTGAGCAGCTTTCCCTTCTTCTCTTTCCACTTTCTTTAGTTTTCCTACAGCATGAGTTATGGATGTTAGTTTTCGATTTCTATTTTTTGTAACTTGCATTATGAGCTAAAAACTCACAAGGTGAGGATTAGAGAATGATTGTATTAGCTTAAACTTTTGTTGAATCATATTTTGTTAACCTTAATTTAGTTTTTAAGTGTGTTTAATGCTATAGCAAAGTTCTGTTTAGCCAGCGCAACTACTGCATTGTCTTCTTGATTTTTGGGAGAAATAGGGAAGATTGATTCTTAAAAACCACATAAGCTCATTTTATTAGAGTTAGAAGCTATCTAAGCAAGTGGGTTAGGGATAACAACTTGTCCAATGCACTATCGAAATAGCGGGCTTAAAATAATAGGGATTAATGGGAGTTAATCACTTATCTTAGAAATTTCGGGAGATTTTCCTAGAAGATTGTTAGTGGGTTGAGTTAGCAAAATTATCGAGTCAACATCATTCTCTGTTAATGCATGATTTACCCTAATCCGAGCCTATTTCTCTCAATTTTAAGTCAGATTTAGTTAACACTTTGTTTAAGCATAATCTCTATTTTAGAGCTGTTATTTTTGCTTATTTGTTTTTACTTTTGTTGCCATAGTTATTAATTGCCCCAAAATTATGTGGTTACCTTATTGAATTGATGGAAATTAGTTCTTGTTTTAGGAAAGATTCCTAATCTCCGTGGATACGATAATTTACTTATCACTTACTACAACTTATGTGTACACTTCCGCATATTAGAACCTCATTATTGCTAAAATAAGTAGTATACGTTAGCAAACGGTCAAGTTTTTGGCAATATTGCCAGGGATTAGTTTTTTTTTTTTTTTTGCTCGAATTAATTTTTAGTAACTGGAGCTTATTGAATTCTGAGATTGCTGTTTTCTTTGGTCTTAATTCAGGTGGTTTAAGTTAGTGCATGAGAAAACTTCCTCATCCTCAATATTATGATCTAGAGATTGAAAGGACATTTCACGTGCGTAGAAGGTAACAACGAGGAAGAAAACGTACAATGGAACATGGTGATCCTCGAGTGAGGCCTGTAAACCAAGCAGATTTTCTAGAAAATCAACCAAAAAATCATGGAGATCCACTTGAAACTGGAGCAAATCTGGTCGACAGAATGATGTTAATAACCCTGTTCTTATGGTGGATGATAGGGAGAGAGTTATTTGTGCCTATGCTATGCCTTTTGATGCGCCATGAATTGTTGGGCCTGATTTAGAAGCAACAGAGTTTGAGTTGAAACTTGTCATGTTCCAGATGTTGCAATCTATTGGATAGTTTCATGGACTCCCTTCGGAAGATCCCACTTGCATTTAAGGAATTTATTAAGTGTGAGTGATTCTTTTAAGAAGAATGGTGTGTCAAAGGATGCTAGAAGATTAATTTTGCTTCTGTATTCTTTGCGAGATCAAGTAAAATCATGGCTGAATTCCTTTGAACCTCGAACTATAAATTCGTGGAATGATTTGGAGAGAAGTTTTTGATGAAGTATTTTCCACCAACCAAAAACACAAAGTTTAGGAGAGAGATAGTGGCCTACAAGCAATTTGAAGATGTGGGAAAGATTCAAGGAGCAACTCAAGAAGTGCCCTCATCATAGTCTACCCCACTGCATTCAGATGGAAACGTTCTATAATTGCTTGAATCTAGAAATGCATAATATGGTAAATGCATTAGCAAATGGAGCCCTCCTAGCAAAGACTTTTAATGAAGCATTTGAGATTCTGCAGATGATATCAATAAATAGTTCCCAATGGTCTGATATCAAGAACAATCTAGGAAAAAAGACCATAGGAGTGCTTGAAATCGATGCAATAACTTCTCTCAGTGCTAAGATGTCGTCAATAGAAAATCTTCTAAAAGATTTGCAATTGAAAAATACAAATCAGAATGTGGCAGCAATTATTCAGGTGACAATAGAATCTTGTGTTTATTGTGGTGAAAAGCATACATTCGAGTTTTGTCCAGCAAACCCCACATCAGTCTATTACATAGGAAATCAGAATATGCAGAAGAACAATCTCTTTTCTAATACATACAATCCAAGGTGGAGAAACTATCCAAATTTCTCATGGAGTGGTCAAGGGAATATTGCGCAGGGAAATTAAGGGCAGAACATAATGAATTTTCAACTTGGTTTTGGGCAGAATCAACAGAATATGCTGCAACAGAAGCCAATGAACCAGTAAATACTAGGAACACCATTGGAGAGTTTGATAAAAGAATATATTGCTAAGAATGATGTAATGATCCAAAGTCAGCAAGCATCTCTAAGAAGTTTAGAAATACAAGTCGGGCAGCTAGCAAATGAGTTGAAGACTAGACCTCAAGGCAAGCTACCTTCGGATACAGAGCTTCCAAAGAGGGAAGGTAAGGAGCAGGTTCAATCTATTGAATTAAGAAATGGGAAACCTTTTGGTCTAGCAGAAAAAATGAGCAAGCAAAAACAGAAGTTTACAAAGCCTATTGTGCAAACGAAGGAAGAGATAGAAGTTGAACCAGAGGCTTTAGTTTAACAAGAAGGAAAGAATATTGAAAATATAGGAGATGTTGAGAATGCTGGAGTAGAGAAAATAGCAAGAGAAAAACCTTCAGCATCAACACAGAAGACAACTATTGTGAGTCCATAATTTATGCCACCCCCACCACCATTTTCCTAGCGATTAAAGAAGAAAAATGAAGACCAACAATTCAAGAAGTTCTTTGATATCTTCAAGAAGCTTCACATAAGCATTCCATTAGTTAAAGCTTTGGAACAAATGCCCAATTATGTAAAGTTTCTTAAAGATATCATAACCAAGAAAAAGAGACCAATGGAATGTGAGGTTGTGCCTTTGTCAGGAGAATGTAGTGCTATTGTTGCCCACCCCATTCCTCCCAAGTTTTGAGATCTTGAATCATTCACAATTCTAGTGTCAATAGGAGGAAAGGAATTAGGGAGAGCCCTCTATGATTTAGGTGCCAGCATAAATCTTATGTCATTGTCTATTTTTCAAAAATTAAGGATTGGAGAGGCAAGACCAACGACTGTGACATTACAGCTAGCGGATAGATCGATCACATATCCTGAGGGGAAGATTGAAGATATATTGGTGCAAGTGTACAGATTCATATTGCCAACAGATTTCATTATACTGGATTCTAAGGCAGAAAAATATGTCTCGATAATTCTAGGAAGACCCTTCTTAGCTACTGGAGGAATAGTGGTGGACGTTGGAAAAGGGATTATTACATTGAATGTGGGTGATCAAGAGGCAAAGTTTAATTTGTTTGATGTTGTGAAATACCCTTCAGAAATCAAACATTGTGCAATTATTAATGTTTTGGAAGGGCTGATTGAGGAGAGTTTTGAACTGAAAATTCAAGAGCAACATACTCAAAAGTTTGGAGAAGTTATGAAGGAGGATTTGGAATTGTGCATTATAGCACATGAGTTAGAAAGCATCGATGAAATTTCTAGCAATAGAAGAGTTTTCAAATCTTTGGAGTTAGTAGATAGAAAGTCACCACCCCTTCAGCCATCAATCCAAGAGTTCAATTTGGAGATACAAGACAACAAGGAATCTAAAACCAAAGTTGTAAATCACCTCTCCAGATTAGAGCAGTAAGAACAAATGCTCCAACAATCTGAAATACATGGTGCATTTTCAGATGAGCAATTACTAGCGATATCACAAGTTATGAATGAGAAAATGCCCTGGCAATGTGCTGATAAGGATAAAAGAGAGTTTAAGGTGAATGGGCAGCTAATCAAACATTATTGGGAGGAGGAGTTGCAATGAAATTGTTCCTCTTTCCAACTATTTGAGGATGGTTGAAACAAGAATTTTGAGGGAGCATCAGTACTTTAATTGAAAATTAGTTGTGCTCCCACAAATGGTTTGTTGCGTTTTGGTTTATTTTCATTTTAGTTGTTTTTATTTTCTACATATTTTCTTTGAGTCTGTTTTTCTGTTGTAGGTGTTCTTTTTCTGTTGAAACCACAAAGGTTGATAATGCAAGACTAGAGCATAACGAATTACAAAAGCAAATGAAGAAGAGAATGAAAGAGACTTGTAAATGAAGATTAGAGTAATTCCAGGGATGTTGGTTTGATCTCTCTACTCTGTCTGTTTAATTCTGTTATGGTTATGTTCTATCATTTCAAGTTCCGTTACTTTGTTTTTATTGTTCCTTTAGCTTTTGTTTAAGTTAGGGTTGTAGGAAGAAAAGAAAATCTGTCTGACTCATGTTTTAAGACTGTAGTGATGCTCTTCTGCTCTTCTAAGTAAAGGTGAAGTATGGTTTGCTTTAGCTTCTTAGTCTTGTGAATGAGTTCTGAAGAAATTGCTTCCTGCCTATGCCTGTTACAAAAGCAATTAAATTGAGATAGCATAATTAGTAATTGCATGTCAATTAAGTTGTGCTTTGCCTATGCCCTGAATTCTTATGTTGCATCAAATTAGCTCTTATTATTCAAGACTGCTGGATGACTACTGATGATTTAGCATTTCTAGTTGTTGAATATTTTGCCCAATAAGCCATAAGCATTAAATAGAATCTCATAGAACCATTCCTTCTAGTGCCTAGAAGTTCAGGAAAGCTCATTCCTAGCCAAGCTGTAGCAAATTCACTTCCCTGTCTAATTCTAATCTTGTTAGTTAGCATGTAATAAGTTTGGGGGTCTTCCCTTAATTTCTCTCATTGGGGACAATGAGCGATTTAAGTTTGGGGGGACCGTCTTTAAGTTGCTCGAGCATTTTGTGTGAAAAAAAAAACATTAGGATCTACTCTTAGTGAGCACTCATCTTCCTCTCCTAAGACGCACTTCTCTCCCATGCAAGCAAACCCAATATGTTTAGTAGTTTATTGAGAAATCAGCTCAAAAAAAGGGTTTTGCTAAAGCAATCTCTGTGTAGCTTGTGCCGTATCTAGATGTTTTCACCACAAGTGTTAACATTCTAGAACGAAGGTATATGCTGCATGAAGAAGCTTTAAAAAAAATAAAAGAGAGAAAGAAAGGTAAGGGATGAGTTTAGGTGAGCTTCATCATAAAATGTCGCCATTCTGAGAAGCAAGAGGGGAGTGACATGGTCAATCTTGGAAAAGTAGTAGGAATGAGTGTTATTCATGTGAGGTGATGAGCCTTAAAGCTAGGGTGCATGACATCATAAAATGTTGTCATTTCAAGAAATAAAGCTATGACTTCAAAGATCTCCAAGAGAGTGAGTTTTGTGCTAACTTTAGAAAGTTAGTCTTAGCAAGGAAGTACTCTTGTGTAAGTTTGGTCTTGGGATTGCTCTGTGAGATCGAGGATTAGAATTCTTAAGTGATAAAAGCTTGGAGCTAAGATGTGTCTAGTTAATTCTTGGGCATGTGCAAAAGAGCAGAATTTGAAATCTTGAAGTGGGACAACATGTATTGAGTTGCAGGAGTAGGTTTGATGCTAGAGCATTGCTACAAAGGTGGTAATGTATATGAGAAGTCAATGATTGAGTATAAGTGGTTGTTGACATGTGTAGGAGGAGAAAGCATTACTCGAGAACGAGTAATGATTCAAGTTTGGTAGTGTGATAACTCTTACAAAAAGGGTTATTTGTAGTATTTCTAGAAGCCCTAAATACTGTGCTTTGCTTGAACTTTCTCATTAAAGACCATGGTTTATTTCTAATTGCTTCAGTGGTATTTTGAGTGGTTGCAAAAATTATATTATAGCAATTATGGCTCTAATTTTTGTAACTAATGCAAGAAATTGAGGAAGCTTTGGTATTGGTCAAATCTAAAAGCTCGAGAAAGCATTGTTTTGCTGTAGCATTTTGTAGAGCAGAAGTTCGTACGATTTTCACATGTGGGAACGCAGCCCATTTATGAACAAGAGATTTGTTAGATGAGTCAACGCACTTACCCATTCGGAGGCTACCAGCTGGAGGTCGGGTCTAATCAGCCCTTATTTGCACAAGAGGAGTGGTATTTAAGAAGTTGTAGCCATTTTCTTGGGGGAGCGAATCGAGAAAGGGAAGAAGAAGATACTTAGAGCTGTTGATGCTATTTTTTCGAAAAAGAAAAGGAGTCACTATGGAGCGATTTGCAATAGCATTTCACACGTCTTTTTTCCACACCACAATAATGCTTGATTCTTTGAGCACATCTCACACGTCTCCCAAAATGATCTTTTCTAATTACCTTTCTTTCATACCACAGTCATGCTTGATTCTTTGAGCATTCACTTTGAATGTTTTTCCTTCGATATCCATCAGTTCCACTGCACCATGAGAGAATACCTCTTTGATTGTGAACGAGTCTTACCACCTCGATGTAAGCTTACCTGGAAACAAATGCAACCATGAGTTAAACAAAAGTACTTGCTGACCTAGTTAAGAAGGAGCGGTTTTGAATCCTTTTGTAATGTCATCTCACTCTCCTTTCCTAATACAAATTGGCATTTTCATATGCCTAAGTCTTGAACTCCTCTAGTTCATTCAACTGAAGTAGGAGTCGCTCTCTAGCTGTCTGAGGGACAAGGTTCAACTTCTTTATAGCTCAGTACGCTTTGTGCTCCAACTCCAATGGTAAGTGAGAAGCCTTTCCAAACACCAAACAATATGGTAAAGTACCTATCGTTGTCTTGTAGGCCGTCTTGTATGCCTATAGAGCGTTATCAAGCTTCAATGCCCAGTTTTTCCTATTTGTTTTCACTGTCTTTTCCAAGATCTGCTTAATCTTCTTGTTATAAATTTCAATTTGTCCATTAGTCTGAGGGTCATAAGCTAAATACATCTTATGTTTAACACCATACTTAACCAATAATGAATCACATAGTTTATTACAAAAATGAGACCCCTCGTCACTAATAATAACTAGTGGTGTACCAAATCAAGTGAATATGTGCTTGTGTAAGAATCGTAATACAACACGTGCATCATTAGTCTTAGTTGTTACAGCCTAAACCCATTTAGATACATAATCCACAGCAACCAAGATAAACAAATAACCATTATAGGATGAGAAGGGAACCATAAAATCAATACTCCAAACATAAAATAACTAAACTTCAAGAATAGGGGTTAGCGGCATTTCATGACAACGAGAGATATTACCTATTCCCTGACACCTATCACATGTTTTCACAAAGGTATAACAATCTTTAAATAAACTAAATCAATAAAAACCAGACTGAAGTACCTTTCCAGGTGTTCTCATAGGACCTAAATGCCCATCATAAGAAGAAGAGTGGCAGTCATGCAAGATTTTTCCCGCTTCCTCCATAGGCACACATCTCCTAATGATCTAATCAGAACATACCTTGAACAGCAATGGGTCATCCCACACGTAGGACTTTGTGTCATGCAAAAACTTCTTTCTCCTCTGGGCATTCAAATCAAGTGAAAGATTTCCTATAGCAAGATAGTTCACAATATCCACATACCTAGGAAAATAAGGCTTAATTGCGTATAAGAGTTCATCAGGGAAGTCTTCTTTATAGGAAAGGTCTGAATATCTAGTTCCTGCTCAAGTCTGGACAGATGATCTTCCACAACGTTGTCACAACCTTTCTAATCCCTAATTTCATAATCAAACTCCTATAATAAGAGAAGCCACCTAATCAAATGACGTTTCGAATCCTTTTTACTACACAAATAACGAATGGCAACATGATCAGTAGTATGCACAATAATTTTTCAACTAAGCAAATATAGCATAAACTTATCAAATATGAAAACAACAACAAACATCTCCTTTTCAGTGGTAGTGTAGTTTTGTTGTGCACTACCAAAAGTATCACTCAGATAGTAAATGGCCATAAAAAACTTATCTCTACGCTACCCTAGAACTGCTCCTAATGCATAATAACTAGCATCACACATAATCTCGAAAGGTTGACTCCAATCAGGGACGGCTATCACAGACGCAGAAATAAACTTTTATTTAAGAACATTAAATGCTAGTGTGTAGTCATTAATGAAAATAAATGGGGCATCTTTCTTAAGCAGATTACACAAGAGTTTAATAATCTTAGAAAAAATCTTTAATAAAATGACGATAAAACCCTACGTGTCCTAGGAAGCTACGAACTCCCTTAACGTTCACTGGATGTGGCAGTTGCTCGATGGCCAAAATCTTAGCTCGATCCACCTCCAATCCATTTGCAAAAATCTTACGGTCGAGAATTATACCTTCCCTTACTATGAAATGGCATTTCTCTCATCTAAGGACAAGGTTACCTTCCTAACATCGTTGCAACACACGAGAGAGATTAGAATCGAAAGAAGTGCCAAAAACAATGAAATCATCCATAAAAACCTCCATAATCTCCTTGAAAAAATCTATAAAGATGGCCATAATACATCGTTGGAAGGTAGCAGGTGCATTACACAACCCAAATGGCATTCACATGAAGGCATATGTAATACGTGAATGTCATCTTCTCATGATCCTTAGTCGCTATTGTGATCTGATTGTAACTGAGTAACCATCAAGAAAATAATAATAAGGATAACCTGCAAACCTGTCCAGCTTCTGGTCGATGAAAGGTAGGGGAAAGTGATCCTTTCTAGTCACATTGTTGAGCTTTCTGTAGTCGATACATACACGTCATCCAATCACTTTATGTTGGGATTTATTCCCTAAAGCCTTGTAATTAATGATTTATTTAATAATTAATAACAATTTTGATTATTTTATTTGCAATATAATATTATCCATTATATGAAAAATCAGAGGTTATTAGTGTAATCTTGAACAATAAGTAATTGACATACGAGAGGATAATGTTCAAGAAATAACCAAAAGGACCATAGTATATAGATAAGGTTTGGTGCCTTATCTTGGAAACACTATTGATATGGCCCACTTTGTAATAGTTAAAAATGATTTTATCCAAATCATTCATGTGGAGACATGTGAGTGGGGGTATTTTATACAATGAGTTTTTATAAAATTGGATCACGAAATATTTAATCTCTCTTTATAAATCCATTGATTGAGAAGATTAATATTTTATCAGGATGATAATATGTGACTCGATCTTAATCCTGGGTGAGTTATGAACTTCTGCCTGGTAAGGCTTGTCCTTTGATTTGCATGGGTAAGAGTAGCTTTTGTAGTCGATTCAATAAGCCAACCATTTTGGAGACTTGATCAAATAAGGAGCTAGGAACATAATCTCACAAGATGGAATCCACTCATGCTCATATAGGGTAAGTAGATGAATAGTTGTCTTAAGTGCTGATTTCGAGACTTGAATAATGGGGCCCCACCATCTCACTAGCCCAAGAGGGACTTCGTTTATGGTTGGATCATAAACAAATTGTTTATTACATGATCAATGGTACTTAAGGTACAAGATGTAATTACAGGGGTAAAGCAGACTTTTGACCTAACTGTAATTACGAACAACTCATGAAGGGTCGACTTGCATGTAATGGTTATATCCATGGACACAACTTGTCCTATAGTGCATAAGAGTGCAACTCTATGTATATTGTGGAGTGACCTAAAGTTAATGAATGAAAATTGATTAATTAAAGAGTTTAATTAATTATTTTTGTACCATTGAAAATTATAATTTGTAGGTCCATAAGGTCCCCTTGCTAGCTCATAGTAACACTAAAATATCAATTTAGTTGAAAGAAAAATTTGAAATGTTCAAATTAATATTTAATTTAAAGTGTTCAAATTAATATTTAATATATTAGATATATTAAATACAAAAGAAAAAAATATATTTATTGTATTTGATACATTAAAGAAATTATATTTATAAAATTCGAATAAGATTCAAATAGATTAAATATACGTATTTTAATATATTAGATATTAAAATATATATTATTTGTTTATGGCAAAGATTTGCCTTAGGTCTTTATTAATAAAACCTTTGGGTTGAGTCATTATAGCACACATCTCCTCAATAGAGAATTAGATAATTCTTTCTAGACCTCTTCCTCTCCAATCCCTTGTGAATTTTCTTTCAAAAGACTCTCACAAGCCTTGGTTCTTGTGTTCGAGTCATAGTAAGTAAGCTTTATGGAATTGGAGTTTCAACCTCGTTGGAGTTGGAGCAAGAAGATTAAAGACCCGCCAGAAATATCTTCATAATATATTAAATATTAATTTGAACACTTCAAATTAATATTAATTTATTTCACTCAACCTTAATCATATACTATGACCCTTTAGGTTATTTCTTGAACATGATCCTCCCGTATGTCAACCACATACTGTTCAAGATTACACTAATAATCTTGAATTTTTCATATAATAGATAATATTATATTGCAAATAAAATAATCAAAATTATTATTAATTATTAAATAAATTATTAATTACAAGGCTTTAGAGCATAAATCCCAACAATCTCCCACTTGTACTAAAGCTGACGAGACTTGTATCCTAGGACATAATACCCAACATGTTCATGTCTCGCCGATTGAAGGAATGAACGTTTCACTCTGCAGCAAAAACATTGGATTGTCTTTGATTTTATTTAAAATTAAACTAAAAATTAAGGTTAAGCAAACTTACTTGGAGTACATATGGATCTTTATCTCCTCCATAAAATCTTCCTGGCTATGACTCAAACACAAGACCAAGGCTTGTGGGAGCCTCTTGAAAGAAAATCCATAAGGGATTAGAGAGGAAGAGATCAAGAGAGAATTCTCTAATTCTCTATTGAGAAAATATGTGTTATGTCTAATGGCTTAACCCAAGGGTCCTATTTATAGAGACGAAGGGAAAAATCTTTGCCATAATTAAAATATTATATTTTAATATCTAATATATTAAAATATATCTTATATTTATTTGAATCTCATTCAAATCTCCTACGATATTTATATATTTGAATCTTATTCAAATTCTATAAATATATTTTATTTAATGTGTCTAATATACATTAATTTTTTAATTATTTAATGTATCAAATACAATAAATATATTTTTCTCTTATATATTTAATATATCTAATATATTAAATATTAATTTGAACATTTCAATTTTTTCTTTCAACTAAATTGATCTTTTAGTGTTTCTATGAGCTAACAAGGGGACCTTATGGACCTACAGATTATAAGCTCCAATGATACAAAATCAGTTAATTAAACTCTTTAATTAATTAATTTTCATTCATTAACTAGGTCACTCCACTATAGACCAAGAGTTGCACTCTTATGCACTGTAGGACAAGTTGTGTCCATAGATATAATCATTACATGCAAGTCGATCCTTCACGGGTTGTTCGTAATTACAGTTGGGTCAAAAGTCCGTTTTACCCCTATAATTACATCTTGTTTCTTGTACCACTGATCCTCTAATGAACAATCTATTTATAATCTAATTATAAACTAAGTCCCTCTTGAGACAATGAGAGGGTGGGACCCCATTGTTCAAGTCCAGAAATCAGCAATTAAGGGAACTACTCCTCTACTTACCCTATATGGGAAGAAGTGAATTCCATCTTGTGAGATTATGTTCCAAACTCCCTATTTGGTCAAGTCCCCAAAATGGTAGGCATATTGAATTGGCTACAAAAGCCACTCTCACACATGCAAATCAAAGGACAAGCCCTCACAGGCAGGAGTTCATAACTCACTCAGGATTAAGATCGAATCGCATATGATCATCCTGATGAAATATTATTCTTCTCAATTAACGGATTTATAAAGAGAGATTAAATATTTTGTTGTCCAGTCTTACACAAAGTCATTGTATAAGATATCCCCACTTACATGTCTCCACATGAACGATTTGGATCAAATCATTTGTAACTATTACAAAGTGGGCCGTACCAATAGTGTTACCAAGATAAGACACCCAACCTTATCCATATTTATGACCCTTTAGGTTATTTCTTGAACATGATCCTCCCTTATGTCAACCAAATACTGTTCAAGATTACACTAATAACCTTGGATTTTTCATATAATGGATGATATTATATTACAAATAAAATAATCAAAATTATTATTAATTATTAAATAAATTATTAATTACGAGGCTTTAGGGCATAAATCCCAACAATCTCCCACTTGCACTAAAGCCAGCAAGACATGGATCCTAGGGCATACTCTATACCCGAAAAAGACCTGCCAAAAATATCTTCATAATATACAAAGGTATTTATTGCTTAACCTTAGTTTTTGTTTAATTCTAAGTAAAATCAAAGAAGATCCAATGCTTCCGTTGTAGGATGAAGTGTTCATTCTTATAAATTGGTATGGTAGCTTACTTTGATTTTTATTTAGAATTAAAAGTTCATATGGTGGACATTTTAATTTTGTTCATATATGTGATATGTGGTTTGCAAATTGACTGTTTAGGCTTTTTGGCATTAGAATTTTTTTGCTTTGATTAGATCAAGTGTAAAACCCATAAGGGTTAGGCTTTGTTGCAATTTTTATTTTAACGAAACAAAGATGTCAACAAAGAAGCAGACGATGAGAGAATTGAAGCCTGCGGTCATTCCTTCACTTCGGACAACAGTTTTCAATTTGGCGGCTTGTGTTTAGAAGATAAGGAGTTTCTAAACTTTAAATTTGGATGGTCCAACAAAGGAAAGATATTTTGAAGACCAAGATATGTCTTGGATTTAAATTATTGTAATGTAAATGGTTTTTAATTTCTTAGGATATGCCAAATATGCCGGTCAATTTTTCTTTGCTTTAATTTAATTATGCATGAGATGTATGTTTTAAATTAATGTCATTTAGAATAAAATCCCACCATAGGTTAAGCATGATCATGCTAATTACTTTTGAATCTAATTGTTATATTTGAAAATTTGATTAGGATGTTTCCTAATAGAATTAAGATGTTTTCCTAATAAGTTTATATTTTTCATATCTTTGAATATAATTGTTATATTTAGAAAATTAAATTAGGATATTTCCTTTCATAAATGAAATCCATGTTTTCCTAATAAGATTAGGATACTTTCTAATGAGATTAGGGTTTCCTTAAAATAAAGATATTTTGATTCATGCTTTAAATAGTTTAAATTTTGAATTTAATTTATCTTTATTTGTTTCTTAATAAGATTATATTCTTTCGAAATAAGATCAGATCTTTTAATTTCAAAATAAGATTATCTTTTAATTTCCTAATAAGATTAGGTCTTCCATAAATAAAGATAATTTAATTCAAGGATAAAATAGTTTAAGTTTTGAATTTAATTTATATTTTATTCTTTCTAATAGGATTGAAATAAAATATCTAAGATGATCTTTTAATTTGTTTTAAAGAGTTTAAAATGGTAGAATTTTAAGACTATCCATAAAGTGAATTAGTTTTTAATAGGAATAAAAATATTACTTAAACTAACTTATGTTCATTAGTAATTAATAGTTAATTAAAAATTAATGAATTTGAAATAAAAATTTACTATAAGGAAACTCTGACTATGGAAGGTTTTATCTAGATTGGGGTATTTAAGCTAATCGAAAAGGAACACCTCTAGCTTGTAACTGACTTGGGAATTGAATTAGTCAAATTTTATTAATTTCATTTAATTTTATTAAGTAGGCTGATAATGTGATTAGTTTTAAATAGTATAATACACTTGGCAATTCACATTAAAATCAATCTAACCAACATAAGAGTTATGAAATGGTAGATTGGAGAATGTAGATAAAGGAGATTAGCCTAATTTATCTAATTAATAGAAAACCCTATTTCAAAATACTTAGTGGGAGAATGACACATGTCAAAAATCCTACAGTCTCTATTATTGATTCACAATGTGAGATTCATGTGGGGCCTCGTGGCTGCTTTTGAACCGTCCTACCTACGGAAGGTGTTTGCAAGGGTAAATATCAAGGTGAATTTCTTGAGAAAGTATTATAGTAATTGGGAGAAGGAAATGTGTCAAAATATCCTACGGTCTCCATCATTGGTTCACATCGTGAGATTCATGCAGTGCCTCGTGGTGGCTTTTGGACCATCCCCCTACAGAAGGTATTTGCATGGGTCAATATCATGGTGAACTCCTGAGAAGGATAGGATTGTAGTTTTGTTTCCAATACTTAACCTACCCTACGACGGCACTTGTTGGGATAAAACTACGGGATCTAAAATGATGGGTCACACTTACAAAGGACTTATTAAGGTTGTTAATAATGTTATTGACCAAAATAATGGTAACTAAATATTATAGGAATAAAAGCTATTATGATATAATACTTGGTTTAGACTGTCTCAGTTTAGTGAATGAACACTTGACCTACCCTACGACGGCACTTGTTCTAGCTCACTAAAGTACCATAGCATTAGATATGATATATAGGGTTCATTTTTCAAATTGTTTGATTTATATGCTAAAATTAAATGGATAATTGTTTGCATGCTGTTAAATAATATGTTTTATATATTTCAATATTATGACTATTTCTCTCAACCTTAATTTTATTACTGATAAGTTAAAATTGAAAAAAATTTATTACTTGGAAAAGTAATGTTAACACTATAATGGCAGTGTAAAATTTTGAATTTTTCTTTATTGAGAAATGTTCTCAAAACCTGTTGTCAATGCTAATCAAATTGTTAGTGAAGCACATGATTAATGAATTAAAAGGAAATGAGATAGCTTGTACGTATCTCCTTGTTGACATGTTAGATGTCATGCCTAGAAGATAAAGAAAATGACTACAACATACGAGATATTAGAGTCAACATAAGCTAAATTAAGAAAATTGTCTAAATGATCTTGAGATTAAGTGTTACAAAAATCTAAGAAAAGAAAACAAATGAGTGAGGCTATAAGAAAAAATAGTTTCCAAATTAGTTTGGGCAGTCATAATGAGAGGATATTTTAAAATACCTTCATATGAAGAAGAACATAAATGAAAGTAAATTTGATTTACTGGATTTTTGGTAGAGAATAAATATTGTCACCTAGATCGTTGATTCTTGATTTGTTATTCATTACAATTAGATTGTAATTCTTGAAAAATATTTAACATGTAGAATAGTTTCTACTTGTTGGCACCAGGAAGCCCATCTCAGTTAGTGTAGTAGGAGACATTAAGATGTCATTAAGTAAAAACTGCCACTTAATGTTTTTAGTAACCATAAGAGAAATTCAATTTTTCGAACTTTATTTCTAAAAAGTTCATATAGTATGAATTATTTTGAAGTATTAAAGTTTATATTTTCAAAATTGTTTGAAAATACATTCAGCTAAAAATAAGAACAATTTGTATATGTTAAAATATTGACATATATTATACTACAAAATACTTAGATATTCAGGATTATAGAATCCAAAATAGAAAGACATTATTTTCTCCTAAAAGATGATATTTGACTTTGACAATTAAGGTTGATAAACATCAACTTGAATATAATGAAAAAACTAGAAAGATGTAATTCTCTAAAAGTTAGTTAATTACTTTACCTATATGTAGATCTTGCCTTTTATGCAAGATAATCATTGGGCCTTTATTGGATAAGGCTACAAGACCAAAGAATACTTTGAGCTTACACATTTTGACCCAAGTGGTCTGGTGTATGTAATAGCCAAATAAAGTCATGAATATTTCATCACTCTAGTTGATGATCATTCAAGATACAAGTATCTTTACCTAATACAACATAAGTCTATTTTTTTAAAAAAAAAGTTCAAGAAAATTTAGGCTAAAGTTGAAAATCGATTAGGTAAGTCTATCAAGACATTATGATCAGATCATAATAGAAAGTACAGGATCCTTACGTACTAAGACTGATTGACAGAAAATGGATTTTTATCCCAAGTATTTTAAATACCATGTACATTTATGTGAAAATTATACTGCAAGAGGAGAAATAAAACTATGTTGGACATGGCTGTGTGTTACACGCCATTACAAGACTCTAGTTATGATATGCAATAGAGATAGTGAATATTATTCCTTCTAAAAGTGTCTACAAGACAATTTTGAGATTATAGGAAAGTAGTAAAGTTAGTTTACTACACTTCACCATTTGGGAATATTAAGCTTACATGCTAAAACAAGCTCAAAAAGACTGTGTATGTTCAAAAGATATGTCTAAGTGTAGGCTACCCCTAAAGAATAACAAAATGGTCTTTTATATAGTCCTAAAAAGAATAAGGTATTTGTATGACAAATATCATTTTTCTATAAGAAATGTCAAATAAAAGACCAAAAACCTTTAATAAGGTGACATAATGTTAATAAATTGGTCTCAAATGAAGCCACTAAATAGTTAATCACAAAAGTTGTTAACAATTTAATTACGTTTGAAAGTCAAATGGATCCTAGTCATGAATTGGATAAGCCTCATTGTAATAGGAGAGTTATGAGATGACTCAACATTTACAAGGACTTAATTGGAGCTCAAGTTGTCATGTTAGATGACCAAGTAGAAAGGCTTATTGCCCTCAAAGTGAGACTAATAGCAAAAGATTAAACCTAATAGGAGAAAGTAGACTGCGAATAAATTTTCTCACTTGTTGCCATACTGGAATCTATAAGCATAATTTAATTCATTGTTGCATGTGGGATATGAAAAATGAATGTTTAGAATTCTTTTATGAAAGGAAATCTTAGATAATGCATCTACACAAATTAAGCAGGGAGGTTTACTTTCAAAGATCAAAAGCAAAAAGGTTTTCAAAATAGTAAAGGTTCATTTATGAAATGAATTTTATCATTAGATCTTTGAATATAAGGTTTGATAAAAGTATCAAAACCTATGACTTTGGATAAATATTAATGAAGCTTGTATAGACAAAAAGATCATTAATTGCTTAGTGAATTTTTCTCATGTTTTATGTTGATTATGAATGATGTAAGATTTTTATTTAACATAAAAGGTCGACTAACCAATTCTAGTGATTTTGAATTACTAGGTATATTTTATATGTCCAAAATGTTAACTTTGTCTCAAACATCTTATATTGACAAAATCGTTGTCAAGTATTTAATATTTATGTCTAAGGAAGAGTATCCTAAGACACTTCAAATGTTGAGAGCATATGATTAATTATCTACTCTAAGTGGAGGACAATTAATTACAGATGTCCATTTAACCCATGGGGACTCGCCCCAAACAGGGCTGGGAATCCCCGATTACACAGGGAATGGGGGAGGGAGAGGGGAGATTTTTCTCTCCGTTCGCTAAACGGGGACGAAGAATATATTCCCCGTCCCCGACCCCGACCTCGACCCCCGCCCCGATTAGTAATATATATATATATATATATATATATATATATATATATTAATTATTACCTATAAATAGAAATTTTTTAAAAAAAAACTATTTCGTTATAAAAAAATTAAAGACTGTTATAATATTGAAATTTGAATTTTTAGAAATTAAGTTGTTTCGACATTATAGTATTTTTACTTATGGTATATTATTGTTTTTATTAGGAAATTTTATAACATTTTCTTTAAATAGAATTATATTGAAAATTATTCATTTAGAAATAATTTCTATTATGGTTGAGAATAAATTAAAAAATAATAATAATAATAATAAGAACGAGGAAAAATTCCCTGCGGGGAACTCGATCCCCTCGAATTCCCCACGGGGAATCCCAGCCCCAATTCCCGCAAAATTAAAAGGAAAATTTTGCGGGGACAGGAAATGAAATGGGGGGAGGGGATGGGGACGGGGAATCCATTCCCCAACCCCGTCCCACCCTGTGGACATCTCTACAATTAATGCATAAATGAAACTTAACATTTAATATACAGTTGGTTAGCATATATCAATTAAACGAATGGTATGACCATTGAATAGAAAATTAAAAACTTTCTCAAATTACCTATGGATAATGAGAAAATGTTGGAATTAAAGATTTGATCTTTACAAGATTCACTAGTTCTTACAAAGATTTAGGGAAATCTATGTTAAGATAAAATTTTCCCTAAGTGGTGGAGTAAGGTATACAAGTTTAATATTTTTTTTTCCTGAAGTAACAAAAGGACTTATATGACTATCATAGTTCCTTAAAAATCTGAAAGGTGTTTCAGATATGATTTAGTCTATCATCTTTATTATGATAATAGTGGTGCAAAAACTAATATTAAGGAAATTAGAAAATACTAATGTATAGGAAATCATGTCGACAGAGAGAAAGCATCATGGTAGTGACCAATATGGCATTTAATGACAGTCATTTGGATCTATATAAAAGACTCTCCATGTTAATGTGTTTGAGGGTCACTTAGTATGTCTCGGATTATGAGACATGTCTCATCTTTGCTAGCGCAAGTGGGAGAACATGTTGGGTATAGATTATTCCCTATGATACACGTCTCACTAGCTTTAGTGCAAATGGAAGATTGTTGGGATTTATGCCATAAAGTCTCGTAATTAATGATTTATTTAATAATTAATAATAATTTTGATTATTTTATTTATAATATAATACTATCCATTATATGAAAAATTCAAGATTATTAGTGTAATCTTGAACAGTATGTAGTTGACATATGAGATGATCATGTTCAAGAAATAATCAAAAAGATCATAGTATATAGATAGGGTTTGGTGTCTTATCCTAATAACACTATTGATATGGCCCATTTTGTAATAGTTACAAATGATTTGATCCAAATCGTTCATGTTGAGACATGTGAATGGAGGGTATCTTATACAATGAGCTTATATAAGGCTGGACCACCAAATATTTAATCTCTCTTTATAAATTCGTTAATTGAAAAGAATAATATTTCATCAGGATGATCATAGTGACTCAGTCTTAATCCTGAGTAAGTTATGAACTCTGTCTGTGAGGGCTTGTCCTTTGATTTGCATGGGTGAGAGTAGATTTTGTAGCCGATTCAATAAGTCTATCATTTTAGAGACTTGACCAAATAGGAAGTTGGGAACAAAATCTCACAAGATGGAATTCACTCCTTCTCATATAGGGTAAGTAGATGAGTAATTCCCTTAAGTGCTGATTTCGAAACTTGAACAATGGGGCCCCACCCTCTCACTAGCTCGAGAGGGACTTAGTTTATGGTTGGATCATAAACAAATTGTTCATTAGAGGATCAGCCGTACTTAAGGTGCAAGATATAATTATAGTAAAATGGATTTTTGACCCAGCTGTAATTACGAATAACTTGTGAACGATCGACTTGCATGTAATGGTTATATCCATGGACACAACTTGTCCTACAGTGCATAAGAGTGCAACTCTAGATCTATAGTGGAGTGACCTAAAGTTAATAAATGAAAATTGATTAATTAAATAGTTTAATTAATTATTTTTAAATCATTGGAGCTTATAATTTGAAAGTCCATAAGGTCTCATTGCTAGCTTATAGTAACACTAAAATATCAATTTAGTTGAAAGGAAACTGAGAAATGTTCAAATTAATATTTAATTTGAAGTGTTCAAATTAATATTTAATATATTAAATATATTAAATATAAAAAATAAAAATATATTTATTGTATTTGATACATCAAATTTTAAAATAATTAATGTATATTAGATACATTAAAGAAAAGATATTTATAAATTTGAATAAGATTCAAATAAAGAGATAAATATCATAGGAGAATTTAAAAGATTTGCATAATATTCAAATAGATTAAATATATGTATTTTAATATATTAGATATTAAAATATATATATTTTTTAATTATGGCAAAGATTTGACTCAGGTCTCTATAAATAGAACATTTAGGTTCAGTCATTATAGCACACATCTTCTCAATAGAAAATTAGATAAGTCTATCTAGACCTCTTCCTCTTGAATCCCTTGTGGATTTTCTTTCAAGAGGCTCTTACAAACCTTGGTTCCTGTGTTCGAGTCATAGCAAGTAGGCTTTATGGAATTGGAGTTTCAACTTCGTTGGAGTTGGAGCAAGAAGATTGACCCGCAAAAAATATCTCCATAATATACAAAGGTATTTGTTGCTTAACCTTAGTTTTTGTTTAATTCTAAGTAAAATCAAAGACAATCCAATGCTTCTTTTGTAGGATTAAGTGTTCATTCCTATCATGTTCGGGTCGATATGGCTTCATCCTTCTCATTCTTCACGACCGTCATCCCTCCTTTTTTAGGTACGACCTACACAAGGCTCACTCAAGGACTATCAAATATAGCAAATATGATTCCTGCGTCTAACAATTTCATCACCTCATTTTTAATCACTTTCTTCATGGTAGGGTTAAGTCTCCTTTGATGCTCTACAGTGAGAGTAAATGTATAGTCCATCAAAATATTATGCATAACAATAGAAGTGTTGATACCTTTAATATCATTGATAGACCATCCTAAGGCAGACCACACACAATACATGCATGTATGTATGTAAGCATGCATGTATGTATGTAAGTATGTCAACAAGATAGAAATAGTTAAAAATATTTTTATATTTTTGGTAAATTGTTTTTAGAAAACTAATTTCATATAAAGAAGTTTAACTCAATCTTAGAAAAACTTTGTTGAGTTTCATTTTCTCTACTATATTTATTTAGATAATTCAATATTTTTTTAAATCTAAAATTATGTATATATAAAGTCGTATTTTTAGTTTCTATATTAAATAAATCTATATCATACACAATGGTTTATTATAGTTTAGTAATAGATATTATATATGATTTGAATATTGCATCTAACTCATCTAAAATTACATTTATATGAACTTATGCCCCCTAACATAAAATCATGGATCCGCCATTAAATGCAACTAGATATATAATATGACAAGTATGAATTTCTATTGTCATAACATGAACATAGCTCAACTAGCATAAAATATGTACCAAAAGTATGAATTTCTGTTAATGGGTCAGAACTTAGGAAACAAAGTCAACTCGTGTTAATGGTATTTATAATGGGCAGCTCTATAAATATTAAATGTAGAACTAATTGGTTACCACATGAGATAAATAAGCTTACTAAGGCACTCAGTTAAAGATGTTTGTATGTACATTTACGCACGCATACTTAAGTATGTTATGTTGAAGCCATGAGACAGACTAAATTTAGTTTTTTTTTTATTTTTTTTAGTTCAATAATATGTAGGATAGGAGATTCGAACCTTTGATGTCTTGATCAAAGTTACATATTTTATGCTAGTTGAGCTTAATTTCTACCACTAAAAGGTTATTTATTGGTCAAGTAGTTTGGGCTCTTTTTGGACGTAAAGGTGAGATTTTATTTTAATGAAATTATTAGTAAATTTGGAATAACTCATCAAAAAATGCTTTTTGAATAAAAAATTGATTTTTCTATAAGCACCTTTAGAAAATATAGTAATTTAAAGTGTGTGTAGCTTATTGAATAATTTTTTGTGATCAAAATTGGTTTTTAAAAAAATCTTAATAAATAAAAAGTGCTTAAAAAAATTGGATTAGTTTAAGAACTTTTTTTAAATAAACACTTGAAAGATGAATTATCCAAAAAAACAAAAAATAGAGTGATTAATTGAAAATTCTCAAAATATGTAATAAAAACTAAAAACAAATTTATAATTAATAAAATCAATTTTGAATATAGTGCAATGTATAAAATAAATTTTTTATTTAAAATACTTTTAAAAAAAAATGTAAGATATAATAACATTTTTATTAAAAATATTTTTTTCAAAAGTGTCTAAAGTAGAAAGTATTCCAAACAGATGTAAGCTACCAAAAGTAATGGTCCCAACATAAGTGTCCCAACGTAAGTGGGACGTTCTACTATAAGCTACCAATTTATTTGTTAATAATTTAGCTTCATGTGATCATTGAGTAGAGGGGCGCATATAAGTTATAACTAATGCTACATCAAAATGGGAGGGATCAAAGAATATGTACGCATAATTAGAATTGTAGAATCGGTATGACAACCCTAGAGGGAAGGTGAATAAGGTTTATTTACACTTTATAAAATTTTGGCTAATATAATGTGGGCCCGATTAAACAAATTAACACATTTTTTTGCCAACAATTAATTTAAACAAAAATTCATGCAAATAATTTCATCTCAAATTAAAAATAAAAAATTAACAAAAACAAAATAAAAACACCTTATTTAAATGCTAATATCTAAATGGGTAAAGGAATATGTAAAGACAAAATTTTACCAACCAAATAAACGTAGAAAAGCAATTAACAACAAAAACAAATTATAACAATTAATTTCATACAATGAATTATAATAACAAATTAATTGCACAAAATAAAATAGGATAGGGATAGAGAAAATGACAGCGAAAATTTATAGTAGTTCAACACAATCAGACCTACTTCACTCCCCAAGCTTCTCTCAGATATTTCACTAGAATAACGACCTTTTCCACGACTCAGAGTTCAACCGTTATAACGTTCCTTTTGCGAGAACAAAAACAAACTCAATACCTCTTTTTCAAGATCAAGAGAAAGTTTAGAAGTTGAAAGAACAAGATGAAGAAACTCTCTCAAATAGTGAATATACAAAATTAAGTTCACAAACTTTGTAAGATGGAATTATTTTAAATTAAAACCCTCAAATGGCTAAGGAAAAAAAAATGGAAGCTAAAAAATAGTGGAAGTGCTCTCCAAGATGTGTATAAATTTTTAGACAATTTTGCCCATTTTTTTTCAATTTTTTTCGAGTCTTAAATTGAGGAGAAGAAAATTTGATTGTGGTTGCCACGTGTCAGCTTCTGATTGACTGTAAAAAATTCAAAATTAAGAATAATAAAATAATGTTAAAATATTAATAAATTAAAATTTTGACAGTTTGTCCAAATATATAATATTTTAATTAAAGATGCCACATGTCACCATTCCATTGGCTCAAATAAAATAATATTAAAATATTTAAAATTTGACCGTTGGACTCTTTTAATAATTAAAAAATCCAAAGTGTTGCAATCCTATTAGACACGCTTCGACACGTCATTGTCCACATCATCGTCCATGTCAGCATTTATGACCCTTTGAGGTGCCATGTCATCAAACACGTCGTCGCCATGTCACTGCCATGTCAGCAAGGTTGACCATTGACCTTCCACACTATCGGTCATGTTAGCGCCACATCATCAATGTATGTCACATGTCATGACATGTAAGATTTTCCCTTCAATTTTGTTTTGCACATAACTTTTTCGTTTGAACTTCAATTTGAACGATTCAAGACGCGTTTGAATCGTCTTTTCGAGTTCTACACAATTGACACTTTAAAAAAAAAACTAAAATTGTTAGTAAATAGCATCACGTTTGTTATCATCAAAACATTAATTAATTAATTAATTAAAATTAATTAGTTTGAGATTAAATGCCAAAAAGCTAACAAAAATTGATAGTTATTTACCTATAACAATAAGGTGCCCCTTCCTTTTTGGTGGCCCTATTCATAGGAATTCCAAAACTAAATGTGTTTGACTAGTTCTATGTTGGGTGACAGTGGCAAATATAGAGCTTTATGCTGGGGGCACAATTTCATGTAAGGTTAAACTACAATTTTTGATTTGTATCTATATGGTCCATTTACTTTAAAAAGTGTCTAACAAGTTCTTGAATTTTTTATTTTGGGTCAAATATATCCCTTATCCAATCAATATGACATTTTCAAAATTTTTAAAAATTAAATGTTATATTAGACATAAAATTTTATTGCTAATAGGCCCTAATTGACAAAATTAAATTATATGCTCAATAGAGTAATCAATTTTAAAAAAATCTGAATATGTTTGAGATCTATTAGATACAAAATTAAAAGTTCATACATCCATTAAACATTTTTAAATGACTTATAAATCACAAAATTGAAAGTTTAGAGACCTATTAAACACAAATTTAAAAATTGAGGGACTAAACTTGAAATTTAACCTTCATATAAATATAATCTAAATGCATTAATGAATAATATTTAGATTAAGTAATATTTATTACAAAATTTTAATAAAACACTAGAGAATTATCCACCTAAATATATAAGCTAGGAATGAAATTTGAAATATTTATCAAAAAAAATTTAAAATAAAATTAAGTTCTTTTAATGAAATTATTTTTTTCTAAAATAATTTACTAAAAGAATAAAAAAAGTTTGTATATTTCTATATTTATATATTGATACATGTTTAAAAAAAAAAAGAACTAAATTCTAAATCATTCCAAAGTATACTAAAAGAATAAAAATATTTGTAAATTTGTAAATTTATATATATGTGTAAAAAAAAAAATTTAAATGAACTAAATTCTAAATGGTTCCAAAGTGTACTAAAAATTAAATAATATGTAAGTATATATCTTCCAAAATTAAAAACGAAACTAAAAATGCAGGATCATCAACTAGGTTTCGAACACTAGATTGCCCAGGCGTGTACATCCCCTGTGGCCCAACAAAGCAGGGAGCTGTGAAATGATGCGTAATATAAATATATATTAACACAGTAATTTGAGGGGGCAGAGGCGGAGGGCACATGCCCCTCTGTCCCAACATGTAACACATTTAATAAAATTTTACAAATATGGAAACTTTCTTAAAAATTTGAATAAGAATATGAATATGCGCCACCCATGGTTCTCTTTAAAGTAATATTGAACTAATCGCTAGAATTACTGGGCAGCAAAGTTAAATTCTTAGTCCTAATATAAACAAGTCTAGTAAAAAGACTAGCACCAATGGAAAGCAATTTTTTAGAATCATAATTACCGTCATTGTTAGGAGTTAATCAAGCTGAGTGGTGCATGTTCATCTCATCGTTTGTGTATCCTAAGCTGCTTGATAAAGGAAACTTGGCTTCTGCCTTGCTCAATCTAGTCCTGGGCATGTTATTGCTCTCGTGCATTTGCACTAGAATTCAACTATTGAAACTAGTATTTCACCAGTAATCCCCACACGAGCATGTCCCATCCTTAAAATGGTGAAATCTACGAGCATCTCTAACTATAATTTCTCTTCCTGCAACCTTTGATATGAACTTCGTAAACGTATGACAATCGCCACAAACTCGGAGATTCTTCTGAAGTCTAATGATGCTCCCCGGTCTAGAATTCAAGAGCCCAAAAACAATAGCAAGCTTCTCGCTATGCACAAATAGTAGCTTTTCCTTCGTCTCTTCCTCCACATCATGTAATACAAAGTTCAAATCAGGGGTGTACCCTTTTTCTTGCAGCCTATACATTACTTTATCCAACTCAGAGTAGATCATTTCAGTTTGTGGATGAGATTGATCCCCAGACACAAATGTATAAACCTTGTTTTTTGTCTCAACAGTTGTGCAGCCTGCAATTTTTCTCAAACCTCTCTGTTTCATAAGAGCCCTAATCTGGTCTGCTTCTTTTCTTTTTCCAGATGACAAATAAATATTGTACAAGATAACATATCTCCCAGGATTCTCCGAGTCCAACTCAAGTAAATGCTTTGCAGCAACTTCAGCCATTTCTACATTGAAATATATTCTACATGCTCCAAGCAATGCACCCCAAACTCCAGCATTGGGCCTAATTGGCATTTTTGAGATAAAATCATGAGCTTCTTTAAGCTTCCCAACTCGACCAAAGAGATCGACCATACAAGCATAATGTTCGGGTCCTGGTTTCAGCTGAAAATCTCTATACATGGCATTGAAGCAATCCCATCCTTCTGCAACCAATCCAGCATGACTACACGCTGTCAATATTGATATAAATGTTATGTGGTCAGGCTTAGTTGAGTTCTTCATCTCATTGAAGAGATAGATTGCTTCTCTACCATGGCCATGTAACCCATACCCTGAAATCATGGTGCTCCATGAGATTACATTTCTTTCCTGGATGTGATCAAAAACTTTTCTGGCATATGTTAAACTTCCACATTTGACATAGAGATCAACAATGGCAGTTTCAACCACCATTTGGTTTCCAAAATACCTCCGAATAACAAAACCATGTATGAAACAAGCCTGGATAAAGGATCCTAAAGCTAAACAAGCACGAATCACACCCAAAAGAGTGATAGAATCAGGCAGAATACCTTTTAGCATCATTTCTCTAAAAATCTCCAAAGCTTTCAGAGGAAGATCAGCCTGCACATATGCCTCAATCATCGATGCCCATGACACCAAATCCTTATTATGAACTCCATTAAAGATCTTTCGAGCAGTGTCAATTCTCCCACATCGTGCATACATACCAACTGCTGCATTTTGGACTGATTGATCCAAACCAAGCTCATGATCCATGGCCATTCGACAAACATCATCAGCTTCCTTCTCTGTATGGATGCACGCCATCACATTCAACATTACAGCCCTGTTTGGTTCAAATCCTTGGACCAACACCTGCGAGAACAATGAAACTCCCACATCATATTGCCCATTTTGTGCATAAGCACCAATTATTGAACTCCAGGAGACCACATTTCTTTCAGGCATTTTATCAAACACCTCTCGTGCAAGCTCAGAACGCCCACATCTACCATACATCGCAATGAGTGAATTGGCAACAAAAACGTCCAACTCAAACCCAAAATCCACGGCGTCATGATGAACCCTAACCCCGAATTCCAAATCCTCCACACACCCACAGGCCTTGATAACAAATGGAAACGTAAAATTATCAGGTTGGATAACCAAATCCAGCATTTGGGCATATAAAACCAGGGCCCTGCGATGAAACCCAGCATCGACAAAACCCCGAAGCATCACATTCCAGAGGAAAACATCGAGTGATTGCAACAAAGAGAAGAGAGAATAGGCGTAAGAAACAGAGCCAAGGGACGCATATTGCGAAATGAGAGTGGTGCAAAAGAACAAGTTGAAGTGGAGGTTGGCTCTGAGAATTGAAGCATGGACACACTTCAAGGATTTGATTGTACTGCATTTTTTGATGTAGAAGGTGCATGAATCGGAATCAATGCGTAGATGCGGAACTGGAAGTTGGAGGTTCGAGTGGTAGAGACGGCGGGAGAAAAGGAGGCTCCGGCAGCGATTCAGAATCATAAGCAGCGCTGATTTTGCAACTTTGCCTGCGAGATCATAAAAATATTATAAGAATTTCGACAGAATTCATGCTCGAGCATCAATAATTATATTCCAGGTCATTTCTGTTATATTCCAGGGTGCCATCAATTATACTATACAAGAAATGATTGGAACAATAATATGTTGTAAATAATAATTCATTGTGTATAAGAATTGAGTAACAATAGTACAGACACTGTATATAACAACAATTTCAAAATTCAAGAACAATAGATAATAAGTAGTCGAGGTACGCTTACAAAGCACTGTCCTGAAAACAATTATTCGCTCTGCACGGGTTGCAAGCAGGCTACAGCGATCGTCTCAGCAGGATACAACGACTAACTCCGATAGAATAGCAACCTTGAACTACTTAGATTTGGCAGAACTCTTAGATACGTGCTTTCAACTTGACTCAAGATTAAAGAGAAGAAAGAGAGGAAAGAAGAACTCTTCAATTGGAATAAGATACTCCAAAATGGAATGAGATACTCCAAAATAGAATGAGATGCTTCAAATGGAGAAACAAATTGTTATTTATTGGCTAGCAACTTAGTAACTCTCCAAAAATAAAATTAATATAAACAATATGAAACATACATAAAAAATAACTCAATTGTGTAGTTAGTTGTAAAAATTCAAACATAACTCATAAATTTAACTTTTAAGTTAAATTTGTAAAAGAAACATCAACACATTTTGATGTTTCAAACCATTTTGAAACCTTTGAATTTCAAGTTAAGTAACAACAACATAAATGAAACATCAATTTATTTTTGATGTTTTAAGCCAACACTTTCTTTCACAAAATTTTACTATAAAATCCAACAATCCCCCACATGAAAGAAAGTTTGAAAATCAAAACAAAATCGTTGAGAGCAAACAAACAAGCTATGCATCAGGATAAGAGTCTTCTGGACTTGAACATTTCTTAGTGAATATCCATCGAACTTACTAAAGAAATACTGAGACCAGCTCTGGAACTATCCTTCTCATTGGTAAATTGAGACAACAAACATCACACATAACTCATCTTGTATCTTTGAGTTCTATACGTTTGTGTCCATTTTGGTCCTGGACAAAATCTCAAATTCATGAGAGCTTTAGAGAACATAAGCCATTTTAAAAGTTCTCATAGAAGCGACCCCACTTCTACTCTCACATAGGTGATATTGATTAAGAGTATTCTGTCATTACTCCTCTTGTAAAAAAGATATCAACATGACCTTAGCATCAACAGATCACACACTCTACAACATCATAAAAATGGAAAAAAAACTATAAGTTTCTTAATGTGTCAACTATAAATTTTCCAACCAATTTTCCTATTGAACCTAGATCTTGGGATCTCCAGTCAACTAGATTAGGTTACCATCAAATAATTTATTTCATAGGCTTTAGCTCCATTTCTCTCGATGAATATGTTACATGCTTTCTTAACAATCTTTTTGTTAAAGGATCTGCAATATTCTCTTTTGATTTTACTTAATCAATGGAAATAATTCCATTAGAGAGCATTTGTCTTATCGAATTATGTCTACGTCTCATATATGTCTCGACTTCCCATTGTAGACATTATTCTTGGCCCTCATAGAGACCGCCAAACTGTCACATTAAATACATATTGCGCTTACAGGCTTTGACCATAATGGAATATCTTCAAGAAAATTTCTATGCTATTCAGCTTCTTCTATAGCTTTATCAAGAGCTATAAAACTCTAATTCCATGGTAGAACATGTTATACACGTATGTTTTGAAGATTTCCATGATACAGATGCTCCACCTACGGTAAATATATACCCACTGGTTGATTTAGTCTTCATGCTATCAAAAATCCAATTAGCATCACTAAATCCTTCCAGTACATGTGGATCCCTCGATAATGCAATCCATAGTCTAGAGTGTACTTCAAGTACATGAGAACTTTGACTAAAGCATTCAAATGATCATGCCCAAGATTGCTAGTGTATTTTGCTAACCTTCCTACTGAATAGGCAATATCAGATCTTGTACAATTCATTATGTACATTAAGCTACCAACAACTCTAGAGTATTCTAGAGAAGACACACCTTCATCATTGTTCTTCTTTAACTTACAATTTGGATCAAATGGAGTAACGACTGGTTTACTCTAAAATTGATCAAATTTTCTCAACACTTTCTCTATATAGTGAGATTGAGAAAGTACGTATCCACTTGAATTTCATGTTGTACGGATTTCAAGTATAACATCAGCAGGACCAAGGTCTTTCATATCAAAGTTGGATTTCAACATCTGTTTAGTGGAATCAATGCCACTTCTATTTGTGCCCATTATCAACATATCATCCACATACAAGCAAATAATGACACAATGTTGATCTATGGTTTTAACATAGACACATTTATCACACTCATTTATCTTGAATCCATTCAATAACATAGTGTGATCAAACTTTTTATGCCATTGTTTTGGTGCTTGTTTCAATCCATAAAGAGACTTAACCAGTTTGCAAACTTTATCTTCAAGTCCCTTTGCAACAAACCCTTCAGGTTGTTCCATATATATTTCTTCATCTAAATCTTCATTTAAAAATGCAGTTTTTACATCCATTTGGTATATTTCTAAATTTTGTAAAGTTGCTATTGCGATTAACATCCTTATAGATGTAATCCTCGTCACTAGAGAATAGGTATCAAAGAAATCTAGCCTTTTTTTTTTGACAAAAGTCTTTAGCTACTAAACGAGCTTTGTATTTATCAATAGTGTCATCAGCCTTTAGCTTTCTTTTAAAAATCCATTTACTTCCAATTGGTTTACTTCGAGGAGGTAAATCAACCAATAGCCGGTTATTGTTCTGCAAAATGGATTTTATGTCATTATTGATAGCTTCCTTCCAATAAGGTGCATCCGGAGATGACACAGCTTCTTGAAAAGTTTGAGGTTCACCTTCAATCATATAAGTTATGAAATCAAGTCCAAATGAAGTAGCTTTCTTAGCTATTTTCCTTCTTTTAGGTTCAGACTCAGTTTTCTAATCGTCTTGACCTTTCAAAGTGCTAGCCTCATAATTCCTTTTGATACCACTACTTCTGTGTCTGTCCTCTTTCAAAGGAAATATATCCTCAAAGAATTCAGCTTCAATAGATTCCATAATAGTATTATTGTTAATATCAAGTATTTCTTATTTAATTACCAGGAATCTATAAGTGACACTATGCATTGCATAGCCTATAAAAACACAATCAATTGTCTTAAGTCCCAGTTTGGTCCTTTTTGATAAAGAAACTTGTACCTTTGTCAAACACCCCCACACTTTCAACATTTTATATGAAGGTAATTTTCTATTCCACACTTCATAAGGCAACTTATCAGTCTTCTTATGTGGAATTCTATTTAGAATAAAATTTGCTATAAGCAAAGCCTCTCCCCACAAATTATGGGGTAAACCTGAACTATTTAACATGCAATTAACCATGTCTTTTAAAGTTCGGCTCTTTCTTTCAGCTACACCATTTTGCTGTGGTGTATAAGGTGCTGTAGTTTGATGGATTATACCATTAACTTCACAGAATTCATAAAATGATGAAGATTCATATTCACCACATTTATTTGATCTAAGCACCTTTACTTTCTTCTCAAGTTAATTTTCAACTTCTACCTTATATGCTTTAAAAACATCTAAGGTTTCATTTTTACTATGTAATAAATATACATGACAATATTTACTACAGTCATCAATGAATGTGACAAAATGCTTCTTACTGCCTCTTGTAGGGGTACTTTTCATGTCACATACATCGTTGTGGATTAAATCAAGAACTTCATTACTTCTTTCTACATATGAAAATGACTTTCTAGCAAACTTTGATTCAACACAAACTTTGCATTTGTGTCTATTATCAATGTTAAAATTAGGCAATAGTCCTAAATTTACCATTCTATGTAAAGAATGATAATTGACATGCTCCAGCCTAGAATGTCATACATCACACAACTCAACAATATAAGAAGAAGAGTTGTTATTATTATTCTTGGGCATTTGTTCCAATAGATTCAGTTTGAACATATCATCATTCAGATAGCCTTTTCCCACATACATTCTCTCCTTTGTCAAAATAAATTTATCTAACTCAAATACAAGCTTGAACCCATTCTTATTAAGTAGAGTTCTTGACACTAGATTCTTTCGAATCTCTGGCACATGCCACACATCATTGAGGGTAAGTATCTTTCTAGAAGTCCATTTCAACAGGATCTTCCCTTTGCCTTCCACAAAGGTAGTTGAAGCATTTCCCATGTATAGTTTATCGTTACCATCTAGCTTCTCATGTGAGGTGAACAATGACTTGTCCTTACAAATGTGTCTAGAGCACCAGTATCAATCCACCAACTTTTGGTGTCAAAAGCCATATTTACCTCAGAAATGACAGCAACTAGATCGTCATTTTCCATAATATTGGCCTGATGTATTGAGCTTTGTCCCTTTTTGTGTCGGCAAGTTGCAGTCGTATGGCTACTCTTACCAACAGTTTTCACGAATGCGCTTGTTGACATCATGTAAGCCCTAAACTCTCTTTTGATCATATTGTGCTCATATATGATGTTTTGACATATGCAAATTGATATAGGTTGCACTAAAAGATGTCGTGGTAGAATTTGGGAATCTCCTAAGTTATGGATATTAACGTACACAAAGCTTCATAAGGAGACAGGTTACGCATTGGGATAAGCATATTAAAAGTTGAGTTGAAGTAAGTTAAGGTCATGAGCAAGTTGGGTACACATTAGGTGTATGTTGTGTTGAATACAAAAGCTGTAATTTCTAATTAATTAAGTTAAAATTTCTTTACAATTTAGGTGGATTGAAAGGGACTTAAATTCTAAAGAGAGAATGAGGAGCTTGCCATTTTAGTTACATTTTCGTTGGAGTTTTTTTTGTTATAGTGGAAGGATGAGCTGTCCAACACTTGTGACTGCAGTAGACAGCTGGAAGCTCTAGGAAGTGGATAAACTTAAAACAGTCATATCTCTCAATCCACTTGAGCAAATTCGATGATTCTTGAGCCAAAATCTCAGAAATTGAATGAATATTAGGTCTGGAAAATTTTGTGAGAAAATATGAAGAAGAAGGTTGTGAAAATTTAAGAAAACCGAGAGGTGTTCCCAGTTTTTCGGCCAGCAGAACAGGGTGAAGAAATCTGGTGATTTTGAGCTCTTGAGGACGAATTAGAAGCTAAAATTTTGAGGTAAGTAAGTTTAGATGTTTTATTTGAGGGTTATAAAAAAATATTAGATGGTTGTTTTGCTAAATTTTGAGGAAACCAAGCTAAAAGTTGAACCTGGAATTTTAGGTGCAAGAAAAAAAAAACTGCTAGCAGAACAGTGTGAAGAAATCAGTTTCTTTTGAGCTCTTGAGGAGGAATTAGAAGCTGAAAATTTGAGGTAAGTAAGTTAAGATGTTGTACTTGAGGTTTATCAAAAAAATATTAGGTGGTTGTTTTGCTAAATTTTGAGGAACCCAAGCTGAAAGTTGAACCTGGAATTTTAGGTGCAAGAAAAAAAAAACTGCTAGCAGAACAGTGTGAAGAAATCAGTTTCTTTTGAGCTCTTGAGGAGGAATTAGAAGCTGAAAATTTGAGGTAAGTAAGTTAAGATGTTGTACTTGAGGTTTATCAAAAAAATATTAGGTGGTTGTTTTGCTAAATTTTGAGGAACCCAAGCTGAAAGTTGAACCTGGAATTTTAGGTGCAAGAAAAAAAAAACTGCTAGCAAGAGATTGAAGGAGATGTGCTTTCATTTCTATATACCTTACACCCAAGTGTGTATGGTTATTATGAATTGAGTTATGAGACTGAATTAGATATGTTTTTAAGGTGTATAAGGAAAGGAATTAATGTTATTAATTTCTTTTTCAGGGCA
Organism: Trichosanthes truncata; assembly: GCA_033996785.1. Taxonomy (NCBI): domain Eukaryota; kingdom Viridiplantae; phylum Streptophyta; class Magnoliopsida; order Cucurbitales; family Cucurbitaceae; genus Trichosanthes; species Trichosanthes truncata. Next base: position 33,779,584 of record JAWPNB010000009.1, read on the forward strand.
AACGGAGATAGGAATAGCTTATAATCCTTGGAACCCTTTTGGTGATTGTGAGTGACTCTATTTTAGAACTATGCTTGACCTTTGTTTTTCTTCAAAAGCATAAATGTTGATCATTGAAACATGGTTGACTTACTTTTGTATATTTTTCATGGAGCTTTTAATAGAATGTCATTGATGGCACTTAAGCATGATTTGAATTAGTTTGTAACTACACATTCAAGCATGGAAACTAAATTATGGAAGTATGATTTCCTTTAGAAAATGCCTTGTGTAAATCCACTTGGAAACATGTTTAGAAAGGAAAAGTGCAAATGTTGAGAATTTGTTGTTTGTGTTATCAAAACATGATTTCCAAGGTAATCAAAGTATGCCCCGGTATGTTGTTAACCCCCAGTACTGAAGGACATTGAGAAGGTACTTGGGAGGGAGGAATCATGATTTCCGATACTGAAGGACAAAGAGAAGGTATTCGGGTAGTAACTGGTCTAACCCCAATACTGAAGGACATAGAGAAGGTATTAGGGAAGACCAGTGTGTTCAATGGCATTCCACGTGCACGTGAGAGAGGTATGAACGTTGTTGGTATAGAGATGACTCTACCACAGCTAAGGTTCGAAAGTGGTATCATGTTATGAGTTTTATTGTTATGAGCTTCTACGCTTTTGAAATGTCTATTCTTCAGTATGGTACTACATTATGAGTTTCTATGTTATACATAATGTGGTGAATTAAACCTGTAAATGGGTAGCATGGTTTGATTATGCTTACAAATAAGTGATAAGTTATCTCTAACTTGTAGCTTGTCCATCATTATGCTTCACCTTTGAGCTTATAATGTTTTTTTTAAGATAGACACTCACTGGGCTTTCCAGCTCACGTTTTCAACATGTTTTCTCTCCCCAGGTAGCAAACGAGTTCCTGGTGCTCAGCCTTGACAAGACCTGTTTGCCACCACGCCGTTTTAGCTCCTTGTATATACACTTTCTTATGTATATAGTTTGTAGTAAAAGCATTCTAGCGGGGTTGTAATAACTATAAAATGTTATGACTTGTTAAAGAACATAGGACTGAAAGTGAATGTGTCTTGCTCATATGTGTATTTGAGCGTTTCAAACTTACTTGTTCAAACGTGCTGTGTTGCCTTCATTTTTAGCTATATGTTGGGATGGTCAGGGAGAGCTAGTAATAGGGTTGATTGTCTCTATCTTTACATCTCTTTCTAGGTTAGGCAAGTAAGCTGGGAAGGGGTGTGAGAACTTGGTATCAGAGCAAAAGGTTTTGGGAAGGGAACTAGGTTCATGCATTAAATTAGGAGCTTGTTGTCTTAATTATTTTAACAAGATTGTATAATTTAGGACCATGGCTCGAGGTGGCAAACGAGGCAGGCAAGTGGAGGCCGGAACTCAAGAAGCTACTGGCAATAGAGGAAGAGAGGTATCAGAGGGAGAGTCTAGTCATCCTCAGCAAGAGGTGAACCTGGAGGAACAGATTTTTACGAGGATAACTCAAAGATTAGCTGAAAGTGTTAGATCAACACAAGCAGACCCAGAAAAAAAAGTATGGCATTGAAAGACTAAAGGCCTTGGGTGCAACAACATTTGAGGGCACGACAGATCCCGCTGATGCTGAGGTTTGGTTAAATCAGATTGAGAAGTATTTCAGGGTTATGCGATGCCCTGAGGAAAGGAAGGTTGATTTAGCAGCATTCTTGCTCCAGAAAGGAGCAAATGATTGGTGGAAGATAACAGAGAGCAGAAAAGGGGAAGCATGGAGTTGGAAAGAGTTTCGAAAGGCATTTGAAGATAAGTATTATCCGAGTTCTTACCGTGATGCGAAGAGGAACGAGTTTCTGGGGCTCGTTCAGGGATCGATGACAATAGCAGAATATGAGAAGAAGTTCACAGAGTTATCAAAGTATGCTAGCACTATTGTTGCAAGCGAGATAGATCGATGCAAAAGGTTCGAGGATGGTCTACGAACAGAAATCCGAACGCCTGTGACAGCAAGTTCAGAGTGGGTTGAGTTTTCCAAACTAGTGGAGACAGCGCTAAGGGTAGAGCGAAGCCTAGTAGAGGAAAGAATGGGAAGAGGAGTTGTAGGTGATGGACGTACCAGTTATTCGGTTAGTTCATCACGAGATCGGCTCCAACCAGGAGATAGTGGGAGATTCACCCCAAGAATTTCTGGAAAAGGGAGCTTCAAACCTCATCGTGGTGGGCAGTATACTTCCAAGACTGGTACGAGTGGAGGTAGGGAGAGACAGAGGCAGCAGAGATCGAGTTTTTCGACAGGGTCAGCAAGAGACTCTCGTACAGGACAACCCGGTGAGTCGGTAGCTAGTTCAGCTAGGAAACCATTATGCAACACTTGTGGAAAGTATCATTGGGGTCGATGTTTGAGTGGGAGTAATGTATGTTTTAATTGTGGGCAAGAAGGTCATTTTAAGATGGAATGCCCCCAGCTAATGCAGGAGAACAAGGTAGGACAGAGAACTGCGTCTCAGACTGTGAACCAGCAGCAAACGATTGGGGTAGTTGGAGGAGAAGGCACTAGTAGGGCTATGCAGAAAGGACCTGTAGGCCGACCCCGACAGCAGGGGAAGATCTATGCCATGACACAACAGGAGGCAGATGATGCACCAGAAGTTGTTTCTGGTATACTTTCTATTTGTGGTAAACCTGCGCATGTGTTATTAGATCCAGGAGCTACACATTCTTTTATCTCTTGTATGTTTGCTACTAATATTGAGGGGGAATTAGAACCTCTATCTGAAGAACTGTGCATATATACTCCTATTGGTGCTATGATGATAGTTCGTAGCTTCTATAGGAATTGTATGGTAGAAGTAGATGGTATGACTATGACAGCCGAACTGATTCCCTTAGATCTTCAAGAGTTCGACGTTATCTTGGGGATGGATTTTTTGTCTAGGTATCATGCCTCTATGGATTGTCATAGGAAGGAAGTTGTGTTGAGGAAGCCAGGCGACATCGAGGTCATCTTTAAAGGGTATAGGAAGATATTGCCTACTTGTATAATATCAACTATTAAAGCTAGAAAATTATTGAATAAAGGTTGTACAGCATATCTCGCATATGTAGTTTGTGCACCGACGAGTAAATTGATACCTGAGGACATTCTAGTAGTATGTGAGTATTTAGATGTTTTCCCGGATGAGCTATCAGGGTTGCCACCTGATAGAGAGGTGGAGTTTACTATAGACTTGATTCCAGGAACGACGCCAATATCTCAAGCACCGTACAGGATGGCACCGAAGGAATTGAAGGAGTTGAAAACTCAGTTGCAGGAGTTGGTGGATAAGGGTTATATTCGACCAAGCGTATCTCCGTGGGGAGCACCTGTGTTATTTGTGAAAAAGAAAGATGGGACATTACGATTATGTATTGATTACCGACAGTTAAATAAAGTAACAATATGTAATAAGTATCCCTTGCCCCGTATAAATGACTTGTTCGACCAACTAAAGGGTGCCTCGGTGTTTTCCAAAATTGATTTGCGATCGGGGTACCATCAATTGAAGATTAAGGACTTTGATGTACCAAAGACAGCTTTCAGGACAAGGTATGGGCATTACGAGTTCTTGGTAATGTCATTCGGGTTAACAAATGCCCCAGCAGCATTCATGGATCTCATGAATCGAGTTTTCCATCCTTACCTTGATCAGTTCGTGATAGTATTTATTGATGACATCTTAGTGTATTCAGAAAGTAAGGAGAAGCATGCGGAACATCTCAAAATAGTGCTACAGACATTACGAGATCGGAAGCTGTATGCTAAACTTAGTAAGTGTGAGTTTTGGCTGGAGCAGGTTGTGTTTTTGGGACACGTAGTGTCAGCAGCCGGAGTTCAAGTGGATCCTCAGAAGACAGAAGCAATAGTCAAGTGGGAACGACCCACTTCAGTATCGGAAGTCCGTAGTTTTCTGGGACTTGCAGGATACTACCGACGTTTTATCGAGGGGTTTTCAAAGATAGCGCTTCCATTAACCAGTTTGACAAAGAAGAACACAAAGTTCGAGTGGGGTGAAGAGTGTGAACAAAGTTTTCAAGAGTTAAAGAACAAACTTGTGACAGCACCGGTATTAACTCTACCTACCACGGGAAAAGAGTTTGAGGTTTACTGTGATGCATCACATCAGGGCCTTGGATGTGTTCTTATGCAGGATGGGAAAGTGATCGCTTATGCGTCAAGACAACTGAAAAAGCATGAGTGTAACTATCCTACTCATGATCTGGAACTCGCAGCAGTTGTGTTAGCTTTAAAAATTTGGAGGCATTATCTGTTTGGTGAGAAATGTCATATCTACACAGATCATAAAAGTTTAAAATATATCTTTGAGCAGAAGGAGTTGAATTTGAGGCAGCGGAGGTGGCTCGAGTTGATAAAAGACTATGACTGTACCATCGAGTATCACCCAGGGAAGGCTAATGTTGTAGCTGATGCACTCAGTAGGAAGTCGAAGCAACCTAAGAGTTCACTTAATGCTGTTAGAGTGGCTCTGTTAGAGGAACTCAAGAGTTCTAATGCAGAAGTGTCAGTTGGTGAAAAAGGAAATCTGTTAGCTCATTTTCAGATAAGACCTACTTTAATTAATGAGGTTATCTCAAGTCAAGCTAGAGACCCTGTCCTCAAGAAATTGATGGAAGAGGTGAACTTGAAGCAGAGAGCAGATTACGAAATAAGACCTGATGGGGCGTTGATGAAGTGCGGTAGGTTTTGTGTACCTAAAGATGAAGCTTTGAGAAACACAATACTGGAGGAAGCACATAGTTCAGCTTATGCGATGCATCCGGGAGGGACAAAGATGTACCGGACATTGAAGAGCCATTATTGGTGGCCAGGAATGAAACGAGAGATAGCAGAGTATGTCTCTAAATGTCTTATCTGTCAGCAGGTGAAGCCTGAACGACAGAAACTAGGAGGACTTCTAAACCCACTCCCAGTACCTGAATGGAAGTGGGAGCATGTAACCATGGATTTCCTTTTTGGACTTCCTCGGACACCGAGCGGTTATGATGGGATTTGGGTGATAGTTGATAGACTTACCAAGACTGCTCGATTTTTACCAGTTAAGGTAACTTTTACCTTGGATAAACTGGCTAAATTGTATGTTGACAGGATTGTATGCCAATACGGAGCCCCAGTATCAATTGTGTCAGATAGGGACTCGAGGTTCACTTCCAAGTTTTGGCCGAGCCTTCAAGAAGCCTTAGGAACTAAACTGCACTTCAGTACAACATTTCATCCACAGACTGATGGTCAGTCAGAAAGGACCATCCAAACCCTCGAAGACATGCTTCGAGCATGCGTGTTGCAGTATAAAGGAAGTTGGGAAACTCATCTATCATTGATGGAGTTTGCATACAATAACAACTATCATTCTAGCATTGGAATGGCACCGTACGAAGCATTGTATGGAAGAAGATGTAGAACCCCTATATGTTGGGGTGAGGTAGGGGAAAGAAAGCTAATAGGGCCAGAGTTAGTCCAAGTTACTTCAGAAAATGTTAAATTTATCAGGGAAAGGCTGAAGACAGCGCAAGATAGACAAAAGAGTTACGCTGACAAGCGAAGGAGAGATTTAGAATTCGAAATCGGAGACAAAGTTTTCTTGAGATTGTCCCCGTGGAAGGGTATTTTACGGTTCGGAAGGAAAGGAAAGCTGAGCCCGAGATATATAGGTCCTTACGAGATTCTGGAACGTATAGGGCCATCAGCTTACAGATTAGCTTTACCTATAGAGTTGTCTCGGGTACATAATGTTTTCCATGTATCAATGTTGAGGAAATACATTTCTGACCCATCACATGTGCTCAAGGCGGGACCAGTGCAACTTAAGGAGAATCTATCTTATGAGGAAGAACCTCTACAAGTACTTGATAGGAAGGAACAGGTACTTAGGAACAAGACAATACCGTTGGTAAAAGTATTGTGGAGAAATCACGAGGTCGAGGAAGCAACCTGGGAGAACGAAGACCAAATGAAAGAAAAGTACCCACAACTTTTCTCGTACAAATGATGTTGCTGAATTTCGAGGGCGAAATTCCTCTTAAGGGGGTAGTAAATTGTAAGCCCTAAACTCTCTTTTGATCATATTGTGCTCATATATGATGTTTTGACATATGCAAATTGATATAGGTTGCACTAAAAGATGTCGTGGTAGAATTTGGGAATCTCCTAAGTTGTGGATATTAACGTACACAAAGCTTCATAAGGAGACAGGTTACGCATTGGGATAAGCATATTAAAAGTTGAGTTAAAGTAAGTTAAGGTCATGAGCAAGTTGGGTACACATTAGGTGTATGTTGTGTTGAATACAAAAGCTGTAATTTCTAATTAATTTAGTTAAAATTTCTTTACAATTTAGGTGGATTGAAAGGGACTTAAATTCTAAAGAGAGAAGGAGGAGCTTGCCATTTTAGTTACATTTTCGTTGGAGTTTTTTTTGTTATAGTGGAAGGATGAGCTGTCCAACACTTGTGACTGCAGTAGACAGCTGGAAGCTCTAGGAAGTGGATAAACTTAAAACAGTCATATCTCTCAATCCACTTGAGAAAATTTGATGATTCTTGAGCCAAAATATCAGAAATTGAATGAATATTAGGTCTGGAAAATTTTGTGAGAAAATATGAAGAAGAAGGTTGTGAAAATTTTTCGGCCAGCAGAACAGGGTGAAGAAATCTGGTGATTTTGAGCTCTTGAGGACGAATTAGAAGCTAAAATTTTGAGGTAAGTAAGTTTAGATGTTGTATTTGAGGGTTATCAAAAAATATTAGATGGTTGTTTTGCTAAATTTTGAGGAACCCAAGCTAAAAGTTGAACCTGGAATTTTAGGTGCAAGAAAAAAAAAACTGCTAGCAGAACAGTGTGAAGAAATCAGTTTCTTTTGAGCTCTTGAGGAGGAATTAGAAGCTGAAAATTTGAGGTAAGTAAGTTAAGATGTTGTACTTGAGGTTTATCAAAAAAATATTAGGTGGTTGTTTTGCTAAATTTTGAGGAACCCAAGCTGAAAGTTGAACCTGGAATTTAGGTGCAAGAAAAAAAAAACTGCTAGCAAGAGATTGAAGGAGATGTGCTTCCATTTCTATATACCTTACACCCAAGTGTGTATGGTTATTATGAATTGAGTTATGAGACTGAATTAGATATGTTTTTAAGGTGTATAAGGAAAGGAATTAATGTTATTAATTTCTTTTTCAGGGCAAACGGAGATAGGAATAGCTTATAATCCTTGGAACCCTTTTGGTGATTGTGAGTGACTCTATTTTAGAACTATGCTTGACCTTTGTTTTTCTTCAAAAGCATAAATGTTGATCATTGAAACATGGTTGACTTACTTTTGTATATTTTTCATGGAGCTTTTAATAGAATGTCATTGATGGCACTTAAGCATGATTTGAATTAGTTTGTAACTACACATTCAAGCATGGAAACTAAATTATGGAAGTATGATTTCCTTTAGAAAATGCCTTGTGTAAATCCACTTGGAAACATGTTTAGAAAGGAAAAGTGCAAATGTTGAGAATTTGTTGTTTGTGTTATCAAAACATGATTTCCAAGGTAATCAAAGTATGCCCCGGTATGTTGTTAACCCCCAGTACTGAAGGACATTGAGAAGGTACTTGGGAGGGAGGAATCATGATTTCCGATACTGAAGGACAAAGAGAAGGTATTCGGGTAGTAACTGGTCTAACCCCAATACTGAAGGACATAGAGAAGGTATTAGGGAAGACCAGTGTGTTCAATGGCATTCCACGTGCACGTGAGAGAGGTATGAACGTTGTTGGTATAGAGATGACTCTACCACAGCTAAGGTTCGAAAGTGGTATCATGTTATGAGTTTTATTGTTATGAGCTTCTACGCTTTTGAAATGTCTATTCTTCAGTATGGTACTACATTATGAGTTTCTATGTTATACATAATGTGGTGACTTAAACCTGTAAATGGGTAGCATGGTTTGATTATGCTTACAAATAAGTGATAAGTTATCTCTAACTTGTAGCTTGTCCATCATTATGCTTCACCTTTGAGCTTATAATGTTTTTTTTAAGATAGACACTCACTGGGCTTTCCAGCTCACGTTTTCAACATGTTCTCTCCCCAGGTAGCAAACGAGTTCCTGATGCTCAGCCTTGACAAGACCTGTTTGCCACCACGCCGTTTTAGCTCCTTGTATATACACTTTCTTATGTATATAGTTTGTAGTAAAAGCATTCTAGCGGGGTTGTAATAACTATAAAATGTTATGACTTGTTAAAGAACATAGGACTGAAAGTGAATGTGTCTTGCTCATATGTGTATTTGAGCGTTTCAAACTTACTTGTTCAAACGTGCTGTGTTGCCTTCATTTTCAGCTATATGTTGGGATGGTCAGGGAGAGCTAGTAATAGGGTTGATTGTCTCTATCTTTACATCTCTTTCTAGGTTAGGCAAGTAAGCTGGGAAGGGGTGTGAGACATCATTCCTTGGTCCAAGATTCACATTTTTCTTCTTGGATTTTTGCTTCTTGGGATGCCTTGAAACTTCAACAACATGAACTTTGGCTTCAACTTCTAGTGGAGCTTTGTCTCATTTTCTATTATCCTCTTCTATGCGGAGTTTAACAGTAAGATTCTCCATAGACAATTCCTTTCGCTTGTGTTTGAGATAGCATTTGAAGTCCTTCCAGGAATGAGGCAACTTCTCAATCACAACAACAACTTGGAATGGTTCACTAATGTTCAATCCTTCACTTTGCAAATCACTAATGATAATTTGCAATTCTTCCATTTGATTAACTACCAATTTGGCATCAATCATCTTATAATCAAAGAATTTTCCTACAAGAAATTTCTTAGTATTAGCACCTTCCTGCTTATACTTCTTGTCTAATGCCTCTCACCATTACCTTGAAGTATTGTAGGCATTGCAATAGACATTATACAAGGTGTCTTCAAGACCACTAAGTATATAATTGTGGCATAAGAAGTTTGAATGCATCCATGCTTGCTTGGCAGCTTCAGTTTAAGGAGTGACCTTCTAGTGAGGTAATTGGGCATTCTTCCTTCAAGATGTGAGCAAGGTTCAGCGTAGTGAGATAAAAAATCATCTTCTATTGCCATCTTTTGAAGTTTTCTTCCTTGAATTTCTCTGATTTTTCAGCATGAGTTTTGAGGATGGTTGAATCCATCATGGTAGAAACAGTACCATTATTCGATGAGTTTGCAGCCATTAGTTCAGCTAATTGTCTTCAGATTGTTGGAAATAATAATTCGCTGCGTATAAGAACTGAGTAACACTAGCAAATTTGATTGCAACTTAACTGGCAACAAACAATTACAGTGTAAACAATAGTACATACATTGCATGTAACAACAAATTTCAAAACTGAAGAACAAAAGATAATAAGTAGTCGAGACATGCTTACAAAGTGCTGCCCTAAAGACAATTATTTGCTCTGCACTGGTTGTAAGCAAGCTACAACGATCGTCTTAGTAGGATACAACGACTAACTCCGATAGAACAGCAACCTTGAACTACTCGGATGTAGCATAACTCTTGGATACTTGCTCTCAACTCGACTCAAGATTAAAGAGAAGAAAGAGAGAAGAGAAGAACTCTTTAATTGGAATGAGATACTCCAAAATGAAATGAGATGCTTCAAATGAAGAAACAAGTTGCTATTTATAGGCTAGCAACTTAGTAACTCTCCAAAAATAAAATTAATACAAACAATATGAAACATACATAAAAAGTAACTCAATTGTGTAGTAATTTGTAAAAATTCAAACATAACTCACAAATTTAACTTTTAAGTTAACTTTGTAAAAAAAAATCAACACATTTTGATGTTTTAAACTATTTTGAAACTTTTGAATTTCAAGTCAAGTAACGACAACATAAATGAAACATCAACTCATTTTTTATGTTTCAAACCAACACTTTCTTTCACAAAATTTTACTATAAAATCCAACATAATAGCATGCCCATGCTCGGGATGATGAAGGACAAACACTGCTAGAAATAAACATACGAGATAGATTACTCGTCAAGAGATGAGAAGATCATTAAAGACTAAATTGTCATGAATTAAAGTGTCGGTACCTAAAACATCATCGAAGAGGCATTTTTCCTTTGATTTGAAACTGCTGCAAATCAGCTGTCAATTGAATAACTATAAGTATGCATATATATCAACTACTAAAGCCAAAAATTAAATGTCTCAAGACTCTAAAATATCTTATTTGCTGGCATACAAGTGAAACAATTTCCCTAATGAGTCAAATGATAGAATTAATTTGAGTAAGATCTGTTTCTAATTTTAGAAAAAGAGAACTTGCTGCTAAAAAACACATTGCATACCTCAACAATGTCCTCAGAAAATTGTTCTGATGTAAACTGACCCAAGTACTCAACATATGCAGAACACTGAGCCTCTAAGGGAAAATGATAGTGCACTAAGACATATAGAGTTGCATCATATCTGATGAAGTACGACAAGCATCAACAATTTCAAACATATTCAAAAACTACTCTTTCTTTTCATTTATCAATGAAAATTTTGTTTCTAGTTAAAAAAAAAAAGAAGAAAAAGTATATAACTGGTGCAAGTGTTGTATGTTCTTCGTTGCCTTGTTTTCAACTTACATTAGCAATAAGTTAGGCTAAATTTGTAATTCAACATGTTGCATGTCCAATTTGAGGTAGTTGCTACTTTAAAATATGATAATCTCACTACATAATTAACTTTATTTTTGGATACACATGTTAGTAGAAATGGCCGATGAGGATGACTAGTCGCATAAGCATACATGGAGACAGTTTGAGGATACTAAACTGGTGGAGTGTTTTGTAGCAGTGGTTCAGGGAGGTACATGGAGAAGTGATAATGAGATTTTTTTTAAAGGAAACGAAACTTTTCATTGATATAATGAAAAAAGAATAATGCTAAAAAATATAAAAGCCCCAAAGGGAAAATGAAAAGAGAAAAGCAATACGAACAATACAAAAACAGATTACAATGAAAAAATAAATGCATTCTAATTAAAACATATGTTCTGAATTAAATAATCAGCAAAGTGTTAGGAAAGAGAGCACTAGAAAGAAGCTTTAAAAGGAGCCGAACTGAAACGATCATACCAAGAAAGTAGCTTATTATGAAAAATCCTCTAATTCCTTTCAAACCAAATTGCTGATAATCGGCAACCGAAAACAACTAATGGCAAAGGCTAAAATCATCCTTTATCTCCAAAAGAATGTAGCTTCTGGTCTTATGTCAAAGGGGAGCTACTGAATTTATATTTGATTGAGGAAAGAAATTTAGTTAAAAAATGTCAATTGTCATGGCTAAAAGATGGTGATGAAAACACCAGCTTTTTTCATCGATTTTTAGCTGCAAAAAAAGAGGAAATCACTTATGGGCGGGTTCTTACTTCTTTTGGTGATATTGAAGCTGAAATACTTGGGTTTTTCCCCATCCCTAAGAAATTGCCTGGGCAAAAATTGATTTTTTTTTACATGAAACTAAACTATTCATTGAAAAAATAAAAATAGACTAATACTCAAAGAATACAACTTCCACGAGGGAGGGAAGAAGGAAACAACTACAAAGACAAGACCAAGCTGAGAAAACGAAAGTAACAAAGGCCTAAAGAAAAAACAAAAGAACAAAACCAAACCAAGAGAAAAACGAAAAAGACGAAGAAAAAAACAGTCCAAATGACAAAACCAGCAAAAGACTTTTGTAGAGAGCTCCAAAATGAGGCCATGAGACCGGTAGCTACAAATTTTTGAACCAACAAAACAACGGCAAAGCAAACAAAATTTGAGAGAGACTAATTCTTCTTGATTCCTCCTTTCTTCAAAAGTAGAAAACCAAGCTTTGAAGACAACCTGCTGACAAAACCAAGTGACAACTGAAGAGGAAGCAAGAAAAAGATGGACCCAGATGAGAAGCCATCCTCAAAGAAAAACTGTACCATGGAGATGTTGGATTTTGTGTCCTAAAACTCGTGGTTTTGTAAACTGAATGTATATTCTATTTTACTATAAAGATGTTATTGAGGTTTATTCAGTAAATGTGTTATTGAATAAAGTGAATTGTGTATTCTATAACCCAAATCCAATGAACTAAGAACCCTTGGCTATAGTATGTATACTTGAACTTTATGTATGACATCAAAGTGGATCAAGTTCGAGTTATAGCCAGAACAGTCTATAGTATAGGGATAGGGCTGGGTACCTTATCCTGGAGACACTATGGACGCAGCCCACTTTGTATAGTACTAACGATGTGATCCTGAATCGTTCATGTGGAGACATGAAAGTGGGGGCATCCTAGGCAATGCATTTGCATAAGACTGGACCGCGAAATAGTCACTTAGACTTTAAAACTCCGTTTATTGTCTTAACTGACTATATTCATACGATGACCTAGGTAACTCGATCTTAATCCTGAGCGTGCTGTGAACTCCTGTTTATTTGGGATTATCCTTAGATTTGCATGGGTGAGAGTGGCCCGAAATCGCCGACTAAATAAGCCTCCCATTTTGGGGATAAGACCGGGTAGATAGTTGGGAACATAGTCATGCGAGATGGATTTCACTCCTACTCGCTTTAGGGTTTAGTAGAGAGGTTGTTCCCTTAAGTGCTGACTCCAGGACTTGCACAATGGGCTCACCCTCTCATTGGCCCAAGAGGGATTCGGTTTGTGGTTGGACCACAAACAAATTGTTCATTAGAGGATCAGCGGGACTTAAGGAACAAAAAGTAATTACAGGGGTAAAACGGTTTATTTGACCCAGCTGTAATTACGAACGACCAGTGAAGGATCGACTTACTAATCATGGTTATATCGAGTGGACAGAAATATATCTACAGTGAGGAGAGTGTAGCCACTAGGCTTTAGTGGAGTGTCCCGGTGGTTAACGAATGTTGATTAGCTAGGCTAAAGAGTTTGGCCGGTTAATCTCGTATCGTTGGAGCTCATGATCTGTAGGTCCATTAGGTTCTCCTTACTAACTCGGACTAAGCCTTGTAACAATTTGAGAGAAAAGAATTTGAATTGTTCAAATTCGAATTTGGGAGAAAACGTTAATTATATGCGATATACTTAACATTTCATAGCTTAATTATGAATTAAACTATGATAAAGAAGAAGTGGTAATATTTAAATATGATTTAAATATTGGTTCGGTTTAAAATATGAATAGGGATTCATGTTCGAACGTTCGATTTGAGAAATTGGGATTGGTCCAATTATTTAATTTGATATTTGACATTAAATTCAATATTTATTTAAAATTAATTAAATTGTTTAATTAATTAAAAATTGATTTCAATTTAAAATTAATTTTATATTAATTTTGAATTAAAATTAAAAGAGAATTCAAATTCATTTAGAAATGAAATATGGACCAAATTCATTACTTAATGAACAAGCTTCTTGTTTAAGCTTATCTTCTATGTGTTGGCTTCTTCACTAAGTAAAAATAGAAGCTTGTGGTTTTCTATATATAGAGAAGAAACACAATGGTAAAGAATAATGATTTTTGAAGAAAATTCTCTAGCTCTTGGTTTTAGACCTTTACTCATTCTTCTCCCAAATTCTCTCAATCAAAGATCCCACAATCTGTTCCAAGGCCTGAGGATAGTAGGGAAGACTCAAGAGGAGGTCCAAAACTAATTTGTGTTCAAAGAAAGCCCACGGATTAAGAGAATTTTGAGCTACAAAGGTATGTGTTCTTATTCTCTGTTTTTCCAGTTTTGAGCATGTTTTTTGTTTGAAAAAATTGATCAAATTAGAGTGCTTAAGATCCAAAATTGCTTCTGCATTCTTAATATTCACTCCTTCAAGAGAACTAACAGGAGGCCTACTCTTGGAGACTAATCCCTCAGAGGATATACATTGTTGAGCAAACAAGGAGAACTCTAAAGAGCTTTAATTGTTGGTGATAAGGATCACGATTCAACCTCCATTTGATGTGCTAAAAACTATTCTGAGGGACGAAGGATCATTTGGAGCTTTGGAGGTCAATATGTGCAAGATTGAAGTTTCCATGGAGTTTCCATGAATAACATTTGAGTTTGGAAATCATTTTGAAGACTTCATTTGTCATTTTAGTTTCATAAACTCTTGAGTCTAATTTTTGAGCTTTTAAATTTCAGTTTCAAGTTTAGATAGTTAAGAAAGGGAGTTGCTAAACAAGTTAATCATGGCCACTACTTTTGTAACTATTTTATGGGCATTTGAAGGGTTTTGGGTTACTTTTGTGAGAAGGCTATAGTTACCTATGGAATTTGTCTTGTAAATAGAGATGATGATGATTGAATGAGATGAACTCTCAAATTTGAGACCCTTTTCTTGCAATTCTTGTGGTAGAATGCATGTGAGCCATTCAATCAAGCCTTGATCAAGTTTGATTGTGGAGTGACTCAATCTAGGACAAGATTTCCAAATCTTGCTTCTAAATCTTTGATCATAAGAGGTAATCTATTTATAGCCTTGTCTCTTGGTTGATCTAAAATTTGTGTAAGGAGGTGTTAAACTCTTTGATTCAAAGGTTCTGCTTCAAAAGCTTGGATCTTTGGGCTGAGATTTAGGATTGCCTTATCAGTTGGTGAATAAATAGGAATTGTTCGCATCTGCAATCCACACACCTCAACAAGAGAAGAAAATTTGGCTAAAATTATAGGAGAAATTTCTGGTGAAACTACTCAATTGGACACATCGACACCTTGCTCATCAACTTCACTTGAAAATAAATTTTCAAAAGCTACTACAAAAGAATCCTCTACAAATTGATAAGCCTGCTCTATGTCTGGAATAAGAGAATCAGATTCCTTGCTACTCAAACTAACATCTGATTCCCCATCTGAATCAAAAGTAGAAAGATTTTTCTTAGGTGACAATGGTCTTAAGACACATTTGGTGAATTGTATGTTTGAATCAGGATAAGGTGCATGTATCTATTTTACAATTTGCTGATGATACATTGTTATTTTGTAAAAACAATGATAATATGCTGAAAATTTTAGTTCAGACTATTGCTTTGTTTCAGTCGTATTCAGGGTTAAAGATTAATTGGCAGAAATCATCAATTTGTGGAATTAATAGAGAATTCTAAGTTGTTGTCCGTTGCTGAAACTCTTGGTTGTAAAATAGAACATTTGCCTTTTTCTTATCTTGGTTTACCTTTTGGAGGTCATCCAAAAGCTTTTTTTTTGGCTGCTAGTGATTGACCATTTTGGTAAGAAGTTTGGCAGTTGGAGAAGATTCAATTTGTCTCGAGGAGGTCGACTAACCTTGTGCAGCTCAGTTTTATCTAGTATTCCTTTATATTGCATGTCTCCTTTTAAAATGTCAAACCAAGTTTTTTTTGCAACTTGATAGACTCATCAGGAATTTCTTTTGGGAGGACATGGATAGTGGAAAAGTCACTCATTTAGTAAGCTAGAAGTCGGTCTCTAAATCACGAGT
The DNA here is from genome assembly GCA_033996785.1 of Trichosanthes truncata. NCBI lineage: Eukaryota > Viridiplantae > Streptophyta > Magnoliopsida > Cucurbitales > Cucurbitaceae > Trichosanthes > Trichosanthes truncata. The sequence continues at coordinate 33,795,064 of JAWPNB010000009.1, forward strand.
GCTTTAAAATTTCAAAATCAAGCTTTGTTGGCTAAATAATATTGGAGATTCTCGGTTGAAGCTTCTTGTTTTTGGCGAAGAGTTATTGCAACTATTCATAGTGTTTCTTCTGGCACTTGGCATACTTCTCGAGCCCAAAATTTTAGTTTAAGAAGTCCATGGATGAGTATTTCGAAAATATGGACTCGAGTTGATCATTTGGCCCGTTTTTGGCTAGCACATTCATTTTTGGGATGATTTTTGGATGGGAGATGCTTTTCTAAAATCCAAATTCCCTTTGCTTTATTCGATTTCTTCTTCCAATTTGGTTGGGTTTCGAATTTTTGGGATCCAAGGACTAATTCATGGAGTCTCGCTTTTAGAAGATTGATGAAGGATGATAAAATCTCTAATTTTCAAAATATTTTGGGCCTTTTAGAAAGTTCAAAGACTAATTTTCATAATGATTCTAGATCTTGTTCTATCAACTCTTCTGGGATTTTTTCAGTTAAATCTTTAACTAATTATCTTGCTGCAAATCCATCTAGGATAAGTTGCTTTTTAAAGCTATTTGGAAATCAAAATGTCCCAAAAGGGTTAGTACTTTTATCTAGATTCTCTTGAATGGGCATTTAAATATGTCGGATGTTTTGCAAAGAAAATTACATTTGTTTAAGTTGTAGCCGTTGATTTGCTTGCTTTTTCATCAGAATGGATAATCTTTGTTTCATATCTTTTTCGATTGTTGTTATGCTTTGAAGTGTTGGTTCAATCTTTTTCATCAATTCAATGTCAGTTGGGTGTTCTCCATCAATTTTAAGGAAAATGTATTGCAGCTCCTCATTGGGCCTTTGATTAAGCTAAGCTTCTCTTTTATGGTTAAATGCAGCTAAAGCCACTTTCTTGGAGGTTTGGTTTGAGAAAAATCAGAGAACTTTCGAAGACAAGTTCTTAAGCCAGAGTGATCGTTTTGATTTAATACATCTCAAGGCCTCCTCCTGGTACGCACTCTTGAAGTCTTTTGAGGGATTTTCGCTTTATGATATTAGTTTGGATTTGCATATTTTTATCAATCCTTTATAAGTCGTATTTTATTTTATTTCTTACTTTCATTCACTCTTCTGTGGAGTTTGTAATTTTGAGCATTAGTCACTTTTCATTTTTTCAATGAAAAGTGTTGTTTCTTGTTTAAAAAAATAATGTTTCTCAACTTATTATTGGTCCTTTGTTGAATTCTATGGCCAAATTAATTTGGATTAATGCGATGAAAGCAATATTGTCGGAATTATGGTTGGAAAGAAACCAACGAATTTTTCATGGCAAGCAACTTCTATGGATGGATTGTTTTAAATCAGCCCGATGAAAGACTGCTTCTTGGTGTTCTTTGTCAAAGTCTTTCAAGGGGTTTTCTTCTCAAGATATTTGCCTCCATGGGAATATTTTCTTATTTCCTTTTAGTAACTTTTGTACTGTTTTATTGAATCTTTTTGTTGTTTCTATTCACTCCTATGTGGAGTTTGTATTTTTTAGCGATAGTCCCTTTTTATTATTCCAATTAAAAGTTTTGTTTCTCGTTCAATAAAAAAAAGTCTTTATGGGTTGAAACAGAGACCAAGGTAATGGGGTACAAGAAGTTTGAGTTAGTTATGGGGGAGCTGCTACAAAAAGACTAGAAGATTCATCCCAAAATCCAATTGGGAACATCGTAATTTGGGGCCCAAAGGTACACATTTTACTAAGGTTCTATTACCTTCTTGTAAAGCAAACTCACCTCACATTGATCACTCTTCTTTCCATGTTGAGGACTCGAATTGTGAGTCTGTTGTTAGTGTAAGTAGTGTGGAACTTGATCTTCAACATCATACCAACCTTTGTGAAGAAGTTATATATGAGGATTTCGTTTATGTTGACTAAACTCTTTTTCCGTCACCCATGAAGTCAGATTGTCCCATTATTAAATTTTCAGATGAAATTCAACCATCAAGGAGTGATATTCTGCTTCCAGATAAATCATCATTAATCAAGGCGAGTGGTTTGCAATTTAAAGAGATTTCCCCTTATGTTCCAGAGAGAAGCTTAATTTTCATTGTTGGTCTTTTTCTTGGTATTCAAGAAGAATGAAGGATAGTTCTAAACGAGTTAATTGTTTATTTTTACTTGAGGTTATGGAGGTCATTCTTTTTGTTGGTGCTTTTGTTTGGAAAGGTCTTGCAAATGTAAGAGTAGAAGTTTAATTGGAGATTATATTGTGGCAATTAGCAACTTTGGTGTTGTCATTCCTTTCGATCATAAGTTTTTTGAGTTTTGTATTTGCTTAGAATCTTATATAAGAAGTTGAAGATAGTGAAGACTTCATCTCAGCATGGCTAGTTTTGTGGTTGGTTATTTGTTTCCAACGTCGTTCACCTCTTGGCTTGTTCGGTATGGTTCCACAAGAATTCATTTCTCATCATGGTGTTCTCTCTCCTGGCCTCGGTTGTTTTCTCCTTCTATTTTTATTGCATCGGTTCCACAACTTTGTTTTTTGTATGCATTCCCTTGTGGAGTTTGTATCTTTTGAGCATTAGTCTCTTTTCATTTTATCAATGAAAAGTTTTGTTTCTTATTAAAAAAAAAACTACTACTTCTGATCATTGCGATTTTGTGCAAAAATTTTCTAATGATGATTTGATTATATTATTGCTCTTTGTTGATGACATTTTGATTGTTGGCAGGAATGTTTCGAGAATCGACATGTTGAAGAAAAAATAGAGCAAATCTTTTGCCATGAAGGATTTGGACAAAGAAAATTCTTAGAATTCGAATTGTACGAGACAAAACATCCAAAAAACTATACATGTCACAAGAGTAATACTTAAAAGATTCAACATGAGTAAAGCTAAAGCAGTCAGTTCTCCTCTATCTAGTCACTTCAAACTGAGTAGCAAACCGGGCTCTTCTACAAATAAAAGAGAAGGAAGACGAGAGAAGAGTCCCATATGCTTCAGCATTTGGGAGCTTGATGTATGTCATGGTATGTACTAGACTAGAAATTGCTCATGTTTTTGGTGATGTGGTCGTTTTATGTCCAATCCATGAAAACAACATTGGGAGGCAGTCGAGTGCATCATGAGATATTTATGGGGTACTTCTAGTTTAAAGCTCACTTTCGAAAATGGAAAGCCAGTGCTTTTCGATTACACTGATTCAAATATGGCAAGAGATCTAGATAACTGAAAGTCTACTTCTGGTTATTTGATGACGTTTGCAGGTTGTTGGAATTTCTACTATTTAGGAATGTTTTTGTGTTAATATTAATTGTCAAATATTTGACCTTTATTGTCCTAATTCTTTTCCATATTTGTAATAGGTCTTTCTCTGGTTGATTTATATGTGGGAGTTTTATTTTACTTTGCTCGGGACTAGCAAATGTTTAAGTGTGAGGGTATTTGATAACACTAATTTAGTGCTATATTTATGCCCATTTATTATCTAGTTTTGTTATAATTTGGTGTGCTTTGATACCTATTTCTGTTGATTTTACAGAAATTGAGATGAAGAAGCAAAATCGTGTGCTCTAGAGTAATATGATGAATATTGGAGCGTTTTGAAGCCATATTGAAGATCAAAGAGGAGAAGATGTGGTATTTTGGCAAAAGAATCCGAGGGAAGAGCTTTTAGACCTTTAACATGGCATCTAGATGCCACATTTGAAGTGCCAAACTCGAAAGCAAGCGTCAAGACACTATCCTGTAGCTTCTTGATGCTCAAAATGTGTGCATCAGTGGAGTTCCGTCTAGAGCATCGAGACGTTGCCTTTAGCATATCGACTCTAGACGTGCGCATGCAAGGAGAACGACGTCGTTTAGGTGTAGCGTCGATAGACAGTACTTATTCTTCATTTTCTCTTCGAGAAAGAGGAGGCCATTTTGAGGGTTGAAGCCCTAATCTCGATTCCAGACCATAATTGAGGGTATTGAGAGTATTTGTGAGCGTTTTGGAGTGGATTTGAAGACCTTGGAGCTCAGGTTTGAGATTGATCACCTCGGGAACATGAGATAGTCTTTCGTTTGTATTTTCTTTCCATTTTCCTTTCAATTGTAGTTACTTTAGTGGCTGTAATTCAAAATTTATGAATTGTAATTGCTAAACTTGTTTAGTTAATCCCTAAATTCTATGGGTTGTTGTAAATTTTTGGGCCATTGCACTTGATTTGCGTAATTTAGTTAGTAATTATGGTTTGATTTAAGTGTTGATGTTTATTTATGCATTTTAGGCTTAATGTCCTTAGATTGTGTTCGTTAATTAATTGAGGTAGGACTAGGTTGAGCTCAACAAAGGATTCCTAGTTTGCTTAGTGCATAATTAGTTAGCTACTTGAGTGATAGCAGGATAAACGATCAATTAATTGTAGTTAGTACTAAAGATTAATTAATTGGGCACCGTCTAATTTAATAGTTACTAAGTGGAGGCTCGACAGAGATAAGCTTAGACTAGAACTGGATGCATGACTATATATTAATTACTTGAGTGACAGAAAGAATAATAATTAATCTAGAGAGGTCAGTGATGAAGGGTCTTAATGCCTTATATGACTTAGCTAGCACTGAGGGACACCTAGGTTAGCTAATTAATATTTGAGAATTGGAGGAGACTGACAGGAGATTCCATGATCTTAGGCTTATAGATTTATGAATCGAATGCTTGATTGTGCCTGATTGCTAGCTTAATTAAGTAAATTAAGGTCCAATAATGCAATCAACACCCATAGAATTAACTATCAATTTTGTCTCCCATTTGTCTTGCTTTTTAGGATTAGTTGTTTATTTTCCTGTTAGTTCTCTTTTTAGCTATGTCCTCTAATTAAAGCTAAGTGAGATTATTTGCGATACTTAATTGAATTAAAAACCAATCTTTGTAGATACGATACTCGGTAGGAATACTGTTTTATTCTTACTTTGATTACGTGCGCTTGCGTGTACCCGATCAAGTTTAAATCAGGGGACTATGCCTGAACATTTCAGTGCCACAATGACCATCCTCATTCCAAAATGCTAAAATACAAATACAGCCAACGATTTCTAAGCTATTAGCTTATGCAACGTTTGCTATAACATTGATTGCCAAAGTGTTAGCTAATAGACTTAAAGTTGTCTTATCTGATGTCATTTATGTTAATCAAAGTGCTTTTGTACCTTGCTACCTAATAGCGAATAACGTTATAGTTGGCTTTGAATGTTTGCATTTCATTAAGAAATTGAGATATAGGAAGAATAGTTTTGCTTCACTAAAATTAGATATGAGTAAAGTCTATAGAGTAAAATGGAATTCCTGCATTGCATAATGAGAAAATTGGGGATTAGTCCTGCTTGGGTAAATCAAATAAGGATGTGTGTTGAATCTGTCACTTTCTCAATCCTCATTAATGGATAACTCACATGCACTTTGAAACTAAGCAGAGGTCTTCGTCAAGGAGACCCCCTTTCCCCTTACCTTTTTCTCTTATGTGTAGAAGGTCTCTCTGCTTTATTTCATAAGGATATGCTAGCAAATACTATTCTAGGTTGAAAATTGCTAGAAATTCTCCCATTATTTCTCATTTTTTCTTTGCAGACGACATCTGCTTATTGTTTTTCAAAGTCAATTATGAGGAAGCGTAAGAGATTCAAAGGATATTGAAACTTACGAAAAGGCTTCTGAACAAGTAATCAATTTTAACAAACAAGCGATTGTTGTAGGTCGACAGGTCTTGGAGACTCTTTGCAACAACTTAGCCAACATTTTTCAAGTCAAAGGGGTCAAGGATCATAGAAAATATTTGGGTGTTCCTTCCTCTATATCAAAGAATAACAAAGTACCTCTGAACTACATTAAGGAAACAATGCTTTAGAACTGGAAAGGACACCTCTTTTCAGTTGTAGGAAAGGAAACTCTTATTAAGTCCATTGCCCACACTATCCCCACTTACAGTCTCACATGTTTTAAACTACCCATAGGTTGCTGCAATGAAATAAACAAATTGATAGCAATTTTTTGGTGGGGAAGCTCTAGAAAAGGAAATAAGATTCACTAGTTTGAATGAAGTAGATGATGAAGCATAAGAAAAAGGGAGGAATGGGGTTTTGTGATATTAGCTTGTCGATGGTGGTGGGATTTATGTCATAAAGCCTCGTAATTAATGATTTATTTAATAATTATTTAATTATTTTTTTGCAATATTATATTATCTATTATATAAAAAATCCAAGGTTATTCATGTAATCTTGAACAGTATGTGGTTGACATATAAGAGGATCATGTTCAAGAAATAACCTAAAGGGTCTATAGTACATGGATAAGGTTGGGTGCCTTATCCTAGTAACACTATTGATGCAACCCACTTTGTAATTGTTACAAATAATTTGATCCAAATCGTTCATGTGGAGACATATGAGTGAGGGTATCCTATACAATAAGTTTGTATAAGACTGGACCACGAAATATTTAATCTCTCTTTATAAATCTGTTAATTAAGAAGATTAATATTTCACAAGATGATCATATGTGATTTGATCTTAATCCTGAGTGAATTATGAACTCCTACCTGTAAGGGCTCGTTCTTTGATTTGCATGGGTGAGAATGGTCATTGTAGCCTATTCAATAAGCCTACAATTTTAGGGACTTGACCAAATAGGGAGTTGGGAACATAATTTTCACTAGATGGAATTCACTCCTTCTTATATAGGGAAAGTAGATGAGTAGTTCCCTTAAGTGCTGATTTCGGGACTTGAACAATGGGGCCCCACCATCTAAGAAAATAAAGTGATTTTGGGGCTTTTGTGAAATAACAAGTAAAAACAAACTAAATTGAAAAAGGAATGAGAAAACACTTATGAGAAAGTGAGGGATTTAATTATGGTTCAACCATGAGGAGATGCGCCCACCATGTGCCAGCATTTTGCTCACTAGGCGAAGAACATCAGTAATTGCTGTCCGTTTACACCTGCGATCTGGCCCTTTCAAACTATGTACGGTATGAACAGAATGCTACCAAGATGCACTCGCAAGCTACCCTAATTGACACATAACACTGTGAATCAAGTTCAACACCTATTCAACCATTTTGTAAGTGCTTTTAGGAGCCTAAGTAATTACACACATATGTCTGTGGATAATTTTAACTTAGATAAATAAAGAACACAACTCAAAAGATTTTAGAGGTCTATGTTCTATGTCTAGGTACAAAAAGTGAGTTCTATTTCTAGACTTTTCTCCCAGATTGCTTTTATGGAAGGCATGCTCTATCCAACCTTTTCAGTATTAAATCTCAGACAAACTATGCTAACTCAAGTGATCAATTTAAGCTAATAATGAAACTTAAACTCAATAAAAGAAAACAGTGCCAAATGTTGAGCAAAGTTGCTAAATCACATGGTGGGGCTTATCTCCTTGTCAGGGTATCCACTTCATTGAATCCCCTCTAAGGAGTTTAGCTACTCATCAAAAAGAAAACTAAAGTGGATAAAGAAGAAACGAGAATGAGAAAGAATAATCTTCATTGAAATAATGAACTTGTATATACTTTGAAGCATAAAAACAAAGAAAGAACTTATGGTATGAAGAACAAAACTAGAATTCAAATGTAAAAACATAACTTACAATGTTGAAACTAAGAACAAACAACAACTACAAAACTAGAAAACAGAAAGTACAAAATGTAGATGAAAACAATAAAAATCCTAAGCTTGTTCCTATTTTCTAACTTGTCCAATCTTTTTCAAGGAGAACAAGTCCTTACTCTTCCTTCTTTTGAAGTTAGAGTCTGAATGGAGTATGAACAGTACTTAGGGGGGACTCAGTGTGATGACTGAAAACTGAAGAGAAAATGATAGAACTTTGGTGAAGAAAGTAGAAATTCGAGCTCTATTGAAATTGAGGTCCGAACTGCCTTTTATAGACTTCATGCCTAGGGTTTGCTGCTGAGATCAGTGTGAAAGGCTTTGGTCAACCATATCCCTTGATTTGAGGAGATTTGGTTGCGAATCTTCCATAAAATTTGTCAAATCTGGAAAAATTTGCCGAAATGGTCCAATTGCATGTGCATTTGTTGTCTGTTGAAATGGTCTGAATGCTGGCGCATATTTGGGCTCACTTCTCTGACTTTTCTACTTCACTTGAAATTTGCCTTTTTTCTTCAAATGTTGTCGCATTCAGGTCGCATTTTGCTAGACTCAACACCTAAGCACATTTTCTTATTCTCCAAATGTTACCTCAATCTGTCGCATTTGGGCCATTTTTCTACCTCTGGACAAAAGCAACAAAACTTACCAAATTCTTAACAAAAATTAGTCTTTTACACCTAATTACTTATTTTTACAAAATTACGATCTCAAACACATGCAAAACTGGTTTTTACTTAAATGCACCCTAAGTGACATGAAATATAACATTAAATGCTCGCTTTCTACGAAAATAACTTAGTTGTTAGGGCTAAATAACACTCATAAATCGAGTGTTATCACACCCCCAAACTTAGCTTATTGCTTGTTCTCAAGCAATTTTAAGCAAAAACAAATAAGCAAGCAAGTAACAAAATGCTTCTTAAGGAGGTTTTGAAAAAAAGATGCCTTTCAGGAGAGATTTCAACTCTTTAGTGCTCGCACAACTCTGAAAGTTCTCACATGCACTCTCCCTTTCCTTTTCAAGACAAAACATTCTCATGCAAACCTACCTATCATACTTATATGACCTAAGTCTTAGTCTAAAGTTTAGGGTGATTTTCTTTCTTCAACAAGCTAAGTACAATTTTTCTTTACTAAGTACAAACACTCTCATCCTCCCAAACTTATTCAATGCTATTGCTAGGCTCCTTTCTCTTTCTTTTCTTCTCCTAGAGAGAGATTTGTTGTCACTTGCACCTTTAGTCCAACTTACTAACACTTTGTGATGAAAGTAGCTGACTACGAGCACAAGTCACTGCCAAGACTGTTTTCACAGACTCACTTCCTAAGTAAACTTTTCATGCAAAGGAAATCATGGGTGTCATGATTACCCCTGGTTACTCATTTCACTCTTGGAAGGAGGAGTATTTCTCTTTTTCATTTTTTTTATGAGTCATAGCAGTAGTGTAATACATGATACAAGGATAATGCAACGACTTTAAGCACAAAACTACAAATACAAACTCACCCCCCAAACTTAAATGAGTCAATGTCTCCATTGACAAAGAACTAGAGAAATGAGGGGTTGGGGGTACATAATTTGGGTGACTAGACTTGATAAACATTGAAACTAAACTCTCATAAGTACCGTAGATGGTCTAAACACAAAGGGAATTTAGAATTGAATGGTTTATAAAGAAAATTGATTGATAAAGTACATGAATTTGAAGACTCAAAGTTCTGTAGAAAGCACTTGCAAGTCGAGAGAGCTCTAAGTATCATAATAAAGGGCTTTTTTTAACTTAACAACCAAGGAAAGCAAATTGAAAACTTTTTTTTGAAATCGATTTTAGTTCATGCATGTGCAAAGTGTAAAGAAAATCAAGTTTGATCAGAAAGTGTTTCAACAAAACAAAACAACAAATACAAACAAAAAACCTACAAACACTCACAATACAAAGTAATAAAGCAAGAAATCTAACCAATGAAAACAAGTAAGCTTATACTAGAAAACAAGTAAAACTAGCCTAAAGAAAGCAAGTAAAGATAGAACTGAAAGAAAATACTCCCTTAAGAGGTGGAGGAAGTATCCTCTCTCATCTAGTCCTCATGATTTAGGAAGTGCAGGGGCCATGCCTTTTGTCGGCTCAGGGAGGGCTTTTTGAATGGCCTCATCTCTTTCTCTTGCATAGGCCCAATAAGCCATGTTCTGCTCTTGAATTCTGTCAAGCTTGGCTCAAACGGACTTGGAGTGGCTAATGGAGGAGGAGATGCAGTCGCATGCTATGTTGCAGGAGTGGCTAGTTGCTTCTTCGGGGAAGTTAGCTTTTGAGTGTGCAAGGCCACCAACTTGTTGATTGCCATGAGATCCATTCTAGCCTTGCACTTGTCTATCTCCTTTCCTTCATCATGATACAACCTCGCCCTCTTGCAAAGTTTAGTGATTAGGGCAGGGAAAAAGAGATATCCCACGTTCCTTGGGGCACAGGCCACGATATCCTCTCTCAAAATTCAGTCAATGTTGAGGTCAAGGCCTTTGTAAATGTTGTACAACAACATGACTCTCTTATGTGAGATAATGGAGTCATGTGTTGTTGGCAGGATTTTATTATTTATGAAGTGGAGCCACACATGAGGCTCTGTCTTGATGTCAGCAGGCACTAAAGTCCGCACTCCTGTTTGCAAAATCTCCTTTCAGTGCCCTCTTGTGCCATGAGCTCCAAAGCTTCCTACAGTTGCTCCTCAATAGGATTGTCCATCACCTTGTTACGTGCTGGGTTTCGGAAAGAAAGGAGCATGTAGAACCTATTAATGTCGAGTGTGGAGTATTGCATTGTTCTCCCTCTGAGTGTAAATTCGTTCCTTGCTTCATCCCCTAGGTGGGCATAAAACTCTCGAACTAGCAGAACGACCACTCTCTTGGGCTGCTCACAAAATCGCTCCCATCCATACCTGCAAACCAAATATGTGATGTACTCAAGGATGGGGTAGGTTTTGTTGGAGAAGCCCTTCTCATATATCAACGGTTTTTCTCCCATGATGGTCTTGAGCTTGTTGAGGTTGAAGGGGGTGGGGCGCTCTACCTAAGGACTTCCTGCAGTAGTATAACTAGTCCTAGGCCTTGGAGTAGTTTGTGGCCTGCTCCTCTTCTTCTTCTCAGCCATCTTCTTAGAGGGGTTAGACATCTTGCTCCCTGAGGTTTCCTGCAAATCATTCTCAGAGATGGCAACTTCAAAATGCTCTTGGCCTTCTTCTTTGATCAAGCTCGTCACATTCGTCAAAATAATATTTATAATAACGAACCACAAACTTGTAGCAAGAAGTGGCAAGGTCAAACCACAGGGAGACCTGTAATTTGGTAATTATCTTGCTGAATTTAGATTAATTGGTAACTAGGAGTGGGGGTTTGTTGCAAGACTTGTAAAAATGCAAGAAAGTGTAAAATAGCATGAAAGATTAAATGAAAGAAAAAGAGTAAATGAAGTCATACTAACCAAGCATCGATTCAAAGGGGTCACATCGGGATTTGATTCAATAACGCCAATCACAGATAGCTGAGAAATGGATTTCATGCTTGAATGTACTCACACATCCAAATGGAGCCCATAAAAACTTTTAATTACTCCTAGTGTATTTAATTATGCTAATTACTAATTAAACCCAAAACCAATCTAAAGTTGGGGACGATACTAATGTTGGGATTTATGCCCTAAAGCCTCGTAATAAATGATTTATTTAATAATTAATAATAATTTTGATTATTTTATTTGCAATATAATATTATCCATTATATGAAAAATCTAAGGTTATTAGTGTAATCTTGAACAGTATGTGGTTGACATTTGGGAGGATCGTGTTTAAGAAATAACCTAAAGGTCATAGGGGAGAGGAATTTCAGAGGAAGCTTGCTTCCCTGAAATTGTTAGCAGATTGACAGAGCAAAACTATTGCTGGAGCATATCATTCATTGAGAAAATTTTCCTGTGTGCTCCAAAAAGTAAATCGAAAAAAAAAGGGAAAGAAAAAAATTAGAGGTTTATTTTTATTTTTATTTTTTTTGTTCTTTCTTTTGTTTTAATCATTTTCATCCTTTTTGCAGGTTGCCTTTTCTTTTTTCTTAGGTTTATTTTTGTTTTATTAACATTTAAGGGCAGAAAAGGGCATGAAAGGACATCTGCTTGATCATTAAAGTTGCTGACAGAACGGTTGGGAAAAGGAGACCAAATCGTACGGTTGGGGATTAAAGGATGAATTGCATTCAAAGATAGCCGTAGATGCGTTTGAAAGAATCAAAATCAATTATTGTTGATTTGATTTTATCCAAGAAGGATTTTAATCCCAACAAAAAGGACGAAAATAGGGGGATTTTCAAATTTAAATCTTTTGCGTCAAAAGACTCTTTTGCCCCAGCTTTTCGTTTTTCTTTAAAAAGAACCCTAGCCAAGGGTGATGGACATGCGATTTTGTTTTCTGAGAACTTGAGCCCCCAAAATCTCTTTTCAAAGTCCATCTGAGAAAATGCCTGCAAAAACTAGGGGAAGAAAAATGAAAGAAGTTGGAGAGGAAGTTTCGTTGGAGCAATTTGTCCCCAGTCCTAGTCCTTCTAAGAAGAAAGGACCGAAAAAGGTTAGAAGAAAACTCGTGATAGAACAATCCGAGGAGGAGGCAGAGAATGTTGAAGTCGAAACTGCCGTAGCAGAGCAGGATGAAGTCATTGTAGAAGCAAATGAAAACAGAGTAGAATTGTCGGAACGTGAAACAGAGCTGCAACAACCATCTGTTAGTGAGTTTGAGCCAGCAAAGGAGATGATAGAGCAGCTTGAAGAGATAGAAGCAGAGATTCAAGAAATTGCCCAAGAAAACCCTCCAAAGAAATCAAAGAAGAAATCCAAGAAGAAGAAGCGTTCAGTGGAAAGGGCTCCAGACATGCAGATGCCTCAAGATAGTGAGATACGGGATGAAGCTGTTGAAAATATAGCAGAATCTTCAAAGAAGAAAGGGAAGAGGCCGATGAAAGAATAAAAAAGATACCCTTAGGAACGTTTTGTTTCTGCAAAGGCTAAGCGAAAGTTTGAAAACCTGAAGAAAAAAGAGCTGTTGGGTGAAAGAGGGTTTGACTCAGACTTAACCAAATTACCACCTTTCCTGAAAGAAGGCATTGAAGCGTTAGGCTGGAAAAAATTTGCAAAACAGCTTGATGAAGCGGTCGTGCAAATGGTGCGAGAATTTTATGCTAACATGGATGTGAAAGAGGGCTACTTAACCATTGTGCGCGAGGTGCCTGTGGACTGGTCACCGGAAGCTATCAATGACCTTTATCAACTGGAGGATTTCCCCCACACTATTTTTAACGATATGGTGAGCGCTCCATCAAACGAGCAGATCAATGCTGCACTAGTAGAGGTTGGAGTCGAAGGATCGCAATGGATGATATCGAAGATGGGAACCAGGACATTTCGAGCAGCCTACTTGATGAAAGAGGCCAATGTATGGCTAGCCTTGGTCAAACTTCGAATGATTCCCACAACCCACGACTCTACAGTATCTATGGAGCGCATCCTGCTAACTTTTGCAATTATGAAAGGGTTCAGTGTTAATGTAGAAAAACTTATCGCTAACGAAATTGCTCAATGTTCCAAGAAAAAGGTCGGAAAGCTATTTTTTCCAAAGACCATCACTATGCTTTGCAGGAGAGCTGTAGTACCTCGACACCCTGACGATGATACCCTTTTTGAAAAGGGAGTGATTGACCCGGCTAATTTAGATCATCTGCAAAGAGGGAAAACTAAAGCTGAAGGTGTGTTGATTGGACTGGATTAAATTCTGGAGCAGCAAAGCCAGATTCTGCAGCAGCTAGAATATTTTGAATTGCAACAGCAAACGTACTGGCTTTATATTCAAAAGAGAGATGTTGCAATGAAGCACGCTTTGCGAGCTAATTTCACAAGACCCTATGATGCTTTCCCTACATTTCCTGAAGAAATCCTGACCCCGTGGTTCCACCACCTACCGATGACCAAATAATTGAAGAAGATGATGAGGAGATTTCAGAGAATGACGATTAAGAGAGATGTTTGCTAACCCCTACCTTTATCTGCTTTTATTTGTTGTTGTCTATTTAATTTCTATTTTTAATTCTATTGTGTTGTGTTGTTAGTCTTCATGTCTAGTTTGCATTGGTTAGTTTTCCTCCTGTAATCTCTTTATGCTATGTTAATAGAAGAAAAGAAATGAAATGAGATGCCTACTAGATGTGTTGTGTTAGTCTGCTCTGTTTGTGAATTAATGAAAGAAAATCTTTGCCTTGTGTTTTGGAAATGTTCTGCCTTGTGTTAGTTCTGCTATTATGTTTGTAAAAGAATTTGTTTCAATTTATGCAAGCTAGCACAAATAATTTGTTCCAGCAAATGGTTAGTTAGCTGTGTTCTGCCTGATTAATGCATTGTTACATCTTAGATTTGGGTAATGATGTTGAGATTGCTAGACGATTGCTCATGATTTAGCATTTTAGCTTGTGTAGTCTAAGTTAGCTCATGCTTATGCTCCTAAGCCTTCGAGTTTAAAATGGATTATTTTTAGCGCTATCCTTCTGTAAAGCCCTAGATTTTAGGAAGAGTCATTCTCAGTCAAGCTCTATACTAATCCACTTTCTAGTCTAGTTCTAATTTTTGTGTGTTGCGAATAAGTTTGGGGGTTTCCCTTAACTTTCTCTCATAGGGGACAATGAGCGATTTAAGTTTGGGGGGACCGGTGTTTTTTTTTTTTTTAAAAAAAAAGGAGTCTACTTTAGGTGAGCACTCTTCTTCTCCATACAAGATACACTCATATCCCTTTAGAAAGCCCATGTGTTATTATGTATTAGAGCCTAGTAGGTTGTTATATATATAAAAATTTGAGGTTTGTTAAAGTAATTTGAGTGTTTCTTGTGCTTGTAGTTAGATATCTTCACTACAAAGTGTTGGTATTCTAGAGCAAAGGTGCAAGTGGCAATCAAATTGCAAGAAAAAAAAATAAAATAATTTTGTATAAGGGATGAGTGTTTCCTAACAGTTACACCCTCCCAAAGCTTAGGTGAGCTTCATCATAAAATATTTCCATTCTAAGAAGCAAGAGGGGAGTAACAAGAAGGACAATCTTGATTCAAATGGGAGAATGAGTGTAGACCTCTATGGTGATGGCTTGAAAGCTAGGGTGCACGACATCATAAAATGTTGTCATTCCAAGAAATAGGGCTATGACTTTGAGGTGTCCCTAAAGAAAAAGTTTAAAAAAAAAAAGAAAAAAATGTTGATTGAAGTTTTGTGTGAATAAGTTGTAGCTTGCAAAAAAAATAAAAATTCAGAGTAGCTAGAAGTGTTTGAGTTGAGGCTTGGCCATGAGATTGCCTAGTGAGTCTAAGGACTTGAATCTTTGGTGTAAAGGAGTTGTAGAGCTAAAAAGTATCCAGCTAAATTTTGTGGTTCAGGGCAAAAGAGAAAAAGCTAAAATTTTGAAGCAAGACAACATTCTCGAAGTTGTTTAACCAATGCTTTGATAGAGCAATTAGGGTGATTCACCTGTGCATTCTTTAGTGGCAGAACACATTAGTTAACCATTGTTTGGTGTGTGTAAGGCATTACTCGAGGACGAGTAATGATTTAAGTTTGGGGGTTTGATAACTCTTAAAATAAGAGTTATAGTATATCATTTTTGGATTGAATTGTCATATTTTATCTCAATTTATCTTATAAATACCCTAGCTTTCATTATTTTGCTCTAAGTTTAACTTTGATGTTATAAAGTTTTTATTAGAGCAAGATTATCAAAATTAATGAGTTTTATGTGATTGATTTAGGGGTTAATCTAAGAAGGATTTTTGAAGATAAGAGCATGCAGTTTTACAACAGTTTGCTGGAGCAAACCTTGCAATTCGGGCCAATACAAGTTTTGCACGTGAGAAGATTTATTCATTAAATGAGTTGGCAAATGTCAGATGACTCAGCCTTTTGCAGTCAATGGGAGCTTGCCACGTTGTTAGTCCTGTCTAATCAGCCCTCGTTTTGCACAAAATATGAGGTATTTAAGTTTTGGGCAGCCGTTTTTATCGAGAGAGGGGAGGAGGCTGAGAATCAAGAGAAAACAGAGAGGAAAACGGAAAGCTCAGTTTGAAGAAGGAAGTTGCCGGAGTATTTCCAAAAGGGGAAGGAATTTCCGTTGGAGCTATCGCCGAATGCTATCCAACGGCTTTGTGGCAACATTTCGATTTCTTCGTCTTCTTCTTTCTAGTTTATTACCACTGTTTAGGATTATGTCTTTATTCCGAAATATTTTCTGTTTTCCTTGCATTATGAACTGATCACCTTTAAGGTGAGGATTAGAGGTTGGATGTTTTAATTTACTTTACAGCTTAATACAATGTCTTTAGCTCAATCTGGTTTTTAAGAGCTTTTACTTTTTAAGCACAATTTCGTTTGGCCAACCATTTTGTGCAGCGTTTCTCTGATTTCTGGGAAGAATAGGAGGAGCTGATTGCTGAAGAACCACATTAGCCCCATGTTATGGTTAGTAGCTAACTAAGTAAGGGGATTAGGGATAATCACTTGCCTAATGCACACAAATACAGTAGGTTATTTAACGCTAGAGTAATGGGAATGAAACAGTAGAATTCTGGTCATTCGGGAGAATACCATGTGAGCTGTAGTGGATTGAGAGAATTGATCATGTATCTAAGTTGTAGAATAGATTAAAACGGAAAATCACCCCTAATCCGAGCCTTCCATTTAACTCAAGGTACAAGTTTAGTTATTCTCTGTTTTCTGCATTTTTACTCTGTTATCTCTGTTTTAGCATTTATTTTGTTCCAACAATTCCAAATTATTTTATTTCATTTCCTTGATATAAATGGTTACCAATTGAGTTTATTGAGAATCAAGTTGTGGTAAATTAGCGAATTACTAGTCTCTGTGGATACGATAATTTACTTACCACTTGCTACAAATGAATGTGTACACTTGCGCATCGACATCCTAATATTGCCGACTCATTCATATCATTGTAGCAAGCGTGTCATGACACGATCTTAATCCTGAGTGAGTTATGAACTCCTACCTGTGAGGGCTTGTCCTTTGATTTGCATGGGTGAGAGTGGCTTTTGTAGCCGATTCAATATGCATACCATTTTAGGGACTTGACCAAATAGGGAGCTGGGAACATAATCTCACAAGATGGAATTCACTCCTTCCCATATAGGGTAAGTAGATGAGTAGTTCCCTTAAGTGCTGATTTCGGGACTTGAACAATGGGACCCACCCTCTCATAGGCCCAAGAGGGACTTAGTTTATAATTAAATTATAAACAGATTGTTCATTAGAGGATCAATGGTACTTAAGGTGCAAGATGTAATAATATGGGTAAAATGGACTTTTGACCCAACTGTAATTACGAACAACTCGTGAAGGATCGACTTGCACGTAATGATTATATTTATGGACACAACTTGTCCTACAGTGCATAAGAGTGAAACTCTAGGTCTATAGTGGGGTGAACTATAGTTAATGAATGAAAATTAATTAATTAAAGAGTTTAATTTTAATTAATTCATTTTGTATCATTGGAGCTTATAATCTGTAGGTACATAATGTCCCCTTGCTAGCTCATAGTAAAACTAAAAGATTAATTTAGTTGAGAGAAAATTTTGAAATGTTCAAATGAATATTTAATATATTAGATATATTAAATATATAAGAGGAAAATATATTTATTGTATTTGATACATTAAATATTAAAATAATTAATGTATATTAGATATATTAAATAATAGATATTTATAAAATTTGAATAAGATTCAAATAAATAAATATCGTAGAAGATTTGAATAAGATTCAAATAAATATAAGATATATTTTAATATATTAGATATTAAAATATATTATCCTAATTATGACAAAGATTTTCCTTTAGTCTCTATAAATTGGACCCTTGGGTTGAGCAATTAGACACAACATATATCTTCTCAATAGAGAATTAGAGAATTCTCTCTAGATCTCTTCATGTCCAATCCCTTGTGGATTTTCTTTCAAGAGGCTCCCACAAGCCTTGGTCTAATGTTCTAGTCATAGCCATGAATATTTTATGGAGGAGATAAAGATCCGCAAAAAATATCTCCATATTTACTCCAAGTAAGTTTGCTTAATCTTATTTTTTAGTTTAATTTTAAATAAAATCAAAGACGATTCAATGCTTCCGTTGCGGAGTGAAACGTTCATTCCTTCGCTCAATGTGTTGCAAGGTAATTTAAGATAAAATTCAAAAATACTTGATTTAAGGCATGCTTTCAGAATTCATTCTTTTGCAAAAAAAAAAAAAAAAAAAAAAAAAAAAGAAAAGAAAAGAAAAAACACCTAGATTACTTCCTAGGCTGTCCTAATAAGTTATCATGTAATAAATTTCATTTTAAACATGCTCAAAGATCGAAAAAATTAATGCTCAAAATTAGGACTCTACTGCTCACCCCGAAACTTGAAGTTTACATTGCCCTCAATGTAGGAAAAAAATTAAAGTATCCAAAGACAAAGATAAATGATGAGTGAACAATATTGGCCTGATAATAGGGAGAAACTCATCCATGGAAGATTCCTGAGATGGGATGAAGAGAGCACCCACACAATCGAGGTCTTGTAAAATGGGAAAGAGATTCAGTTGGCACTCTAAACAATCTATACTAGGAAAGAAAAAACAAAACAAGAAAAATCAAGGGAATGAAAACTTGGGTTGCCTCCCAAGAGGCGCTTTCTTTAACATCTGTAGATCAATTTGAGTTTGAGCCCACCCTGCAATCCTCTGTAAGCACTCACTTCAACGGGTCCTTTTTCAATAACAACTCAGAGAATTCATTAGTTAAATGATTAAGAATGAACTCGAACTAGAGTAGAGAGCAAATAAAGGACAAAAACTAAAGACAAAGAGAAACAACAAAGAAAAGAACTATACAAGAAACTCAAACAAAAGAGAAAATTAAGCTACTAAAATACAACAACAACAAGAACAAAAAGAGGAAAAACAAAACAAGAGAAATACAATAAGAAAAAGAAGAAAACTAAACAACTACACCAACAAAACAACTATACAAGAAAGCATAAAGAAGGAAACTATAGAAATATACACTATTTACACTCTAAAATAAAATCAAGCACTTTCACCATGATATTAATTAAACTAAAATATCTCAATCCCTAACAACGACGCCAATTTGATAAAGAGCTTGTCGAAAGCTCTATCAAGTATATTTATAAACTAAACCTCTAAAATTTGCAGTAATAGTGGTCATGGTTGATTACAGGGATTGGAGTTCTTAGATTAATTATCATAGTTACTCATGCTTACTTTTATATAGAGAACCTAACTTTGGATTGAAATAAGAATATACTAAATTAATTATTTTCAAAGGTTGGAGTCCATTTAGAGAGACAAGTGAAGATTGCATTACATGAAATGCAACTATGAATTTGATTAAATAATTGTAGAACATTCAACAACCCTAAGCCAAGAATTACTAAAATATGCAATTCACTCTCTCAGGCCCAATTGAACTCATGTAAAGTAGTAAATCAACCTCTCGGTCTATTTCTACAACTAAACATGGCATTATGAAATTCTTTTAATGGCTTCTAGTATTAACCTATTCATTCTCATGCAATAGATTAATCCTAGTCATGCATCTAACTTCCTTAGTTAAATTTACTTTCTCAAGTTAAATTTAACTTAACATGCAAAGCTATGACCAAAAGCTTAGAAAATTGATTCGAGATGCATAAAAGGCATTACGATATAATACAAATAAAAAATCCAATATAGTTTAAAAGTAAAATCATCCAAGAGTCTAAAATACTCAAAATTACATCAAATATTCAGTAAAATAAATCGTAAAGTTCAAGAAACAAAGTAGAGGAAAAAGAGAAAAAACTGGACGACGCATTCTAACACTCGTTCCCGTCGTGATGTCCCACGTTCTTGAGCTTTGAGTCACCTCCTTAGCTCTCCAAGTGCTCTCTAGGTCCTAAAACAATGCTTCTTATCAAAATTAGGATTCTAGGCTCTCAAAAATGGCTCCCATTGCACGAAATAAAAATTTTCTTTTATAATGTCCAGATAGCGTTGCAATGCTAGGGGCAACATTTTCAACATTGTCCCTTCGAATCGAAAAAACAAGGAAAATATTTTTTGTCTAGAGTTGCAACGCTATCCTACAGTGTTGCTGATAGCATGCAAAATAGTGCTATTTCTTGGTTTAGTTTTATGCCAGTTTTGCTATGGTTTTTTGTACTTTTATGTGTTTTTATGTATATTTTCATAAACCATGCATTCTGAAAAAACTGACGAATTGATAGATATTTGGACGAATTTGAAGCAATTTGTGGCCTAAATTGAGGATTCAAGTGTTGAAGATGAGGATAAGGCAATTGGACCCGAGAGAATGGCATTGCAATGCCCTTTATAGCATTGCAACGTCAAAGGAGAAGCCTTTCAACATGGTGGACTCGAGGGCACAACGTTGCAATGCTGCTTATAGCGTTGCAATGTTGGCCGAATGAGATTTTATCTGCTTATAGCGTTGCAATGCTGCTTATATATCTAATATATTAAATATTAATTTGAACATTTCAAATTTTTCTTTCAACTAAATTGATCTTTTAGTGTTATTATGAGCCACTAAGGGGATATTATGGACCTACAAATTATAAGCTCCAATGATACAAAATTAATTAATTAAACTCTTTAATTAATCAATTTTCATTCATTAACTCTAGGGTCACTCCACTATAGACCTAGAGTTGCACTCTTATGCATTGTAGGACAAGTTGTGTCCATAGATATAATCATTACATGCAAGTCGATCCTAATGAGATTCAAATAAGTATAAATCCCAAAATATACATGCGGAGGCCACTTCGACCCTAAGAAGACTGCTAGGAAAGTGCTTGATTCGGGACTTTACTAGGAGACATTGTTTAGGGATGTCTATGTTTTTTGCAAAACATGTGATCGTTGTCAAAGGGTAGGAGTCATAACTCGTAGGAATGAAATGCCCAAAACACCTATAATTATTTGTGAGATTTTTTATGTGTGGCGGGTGGATTTTATGAGCCCTCTGCCTTTGTCATGTGGTTATAGGTAAGGCGTGCCACCTGCCGGTTGAGATTGAGCATAAGGTGTCTTGGGCGGCGAAGAAGTGCAACTATAATTGTGATCAAGTTTGTGAGAAAAGACTTCTTCAACTTCAGGAGCTCGAGGAGATGAGGCTTGAGTCGTATGAGAATGTCGTGATCTATAAGGAAAAAGGCGAAGTAATTATGATAACATGCTTATCAGGAAGAACTTTGACATTGGGCAGAAGGTCTTATTATACAATTCTTACCTCAAGCTAATGCCAGATAAATTTCTCTCCCGTTGGTTAGGTCTTTTTGTTATTACTAATGTTTTCCCTCATGGTGCAGTGGAAATACAAAGTCTTGATACAGGTAAAATATTTAAGGTGAATGGGCATAGGCTCAAGGTTTTTAACGAAGGCGATCCCGTCTCTATTCTCTCAACATTCGCTTTGGAACGTACAATCTATTGGGAGCCAGGTTGAAGGATCCATACGACAAGTCGAGCAATTGACTATAAAAAATTGCACTTTCTGGAGGCAGCCAGATGACTAAGTTTCTATTGCTTTCCTTTTATTTTTTTTTTGTCTTCTCGTTTTCTTAGCTTAGTTAGTTTTCGACTGTGATTGGCAGGGGACATTATTTTGAAAGGAGGTTATTTCATGAAGCGAAACCTCATCACCACCTACATGCTAGCAGCGTCAGGGCAGTATTCTTACATCATTTTCACTTGTCCTTGTTCATGAATTTTCAACACACATTGAAGACAATGTGTTATTTAGGTTGGGGGTGGGGTATGCATGTGTTGTCGAACTTCTTTATGCTTAAATTTTTTTTTTTTTTTTGCTTGTATCTGTGATGATTTGATTGCTCGCTTTGTGATGATGACAATTGATAACATGTTGGATTTATCGCTTGGATTGCACTTTTTTGGAGCATGTGAATGCTATTCTGAAATGAGTCCCTTTTTTTAGCCTAATTTTTCAAAATTTTATGATCTTTCCTGCACATTTGAGCATGCATAGCCTACCTTTTGTAGTCCTGAAGGTTTAGGGTAGAATTATAGAGCTTATACCCCTATTGTCACCCTGATAGGTGCAAGGACTTGTTGGATAGTCGACTTGCTTGAAAAGGGTGAAATGAGTTGCTTAGGGAAAACTTTTGCCTATTTGTTGATGATTAAAAAAAAATGAAAAAAAAAGAGTGTGCCTTAAAGAAAAAAAAGAGAAAGAAAAAGAGAAAAAGAAAACAAGCTTGTAATGTGTTGAGAGAATCTATTGGGTAAAAAGAGCTGCCGCAGTTATGATCAGTTAGGCCACCCATCGAGCGAGTGCTCTGAGTACGAGTCCCTGCAACAATTGTGTGAAAGCTAGTGTTCCTGGTTTCCAAAGTGATGCAAGTTTAAGGGACCCTCTGTTGTTTATTTTCGGGCGCCTAATAGCCCATTTCTCTCTTGATGGTTTATCCTTAGAGCCAATGTAGGGGGAAGATGGGTCGAGCGTTCTACAAACATATCTCGAGCTTATAAGAATTACTTTAGGAAGGCTTCACACACACATGGGAAAGGTCAGAATAGTGTATAGCATGTTCTTCTTGTTCGATTTTTGAGATATATTCAAGCATTGGGCTAGAGTTACGTGTTTGCAATCAATGATTCTCTTATCTTTTGTGTTCCTTGCTCGAGGATTAGTAAGGTATATGTTGATGGTAATTTGATAGGACTAAAATAGTCCCTGTTTTATATGCTAAATCTTTCAATTTTTAGTGATTATATGTGCTTAATTTCTTATTTTGTAGGTAAATTAGCCTGAGGAGCATTTTGGAGTGTTTTGCATGTTTTTGGAGCTTTTTAGAGCGTTCGAGGTGAGTTTGAACTCAATCAGTGGTCATCTGAGCCTTAATTGAAGATTTGGAGGACAAATGACCATTCTGCCCTTTGAGAGAGTATTTAGACACCGGGATGAAGCTCGAAAGACGCTGAAGAAAGAATGCTAAAAAACAGGACAGCGTCTCAACGGTGCTACAGTGATGCTGTGGCGAGTGCTTGTGATGCTAGTCTAAATTGGGTGTAGCGTCTCGACGCTACTTCTAGAATTATAAAAGGAATTTTCCTTTTAGAGCAACCCGTCTTCAACCTGTTCCAGTTGACTTGCAGACCTTCCCTTCCTGTTTTATACTCGTTCTTAGTCTCTTACTATTTTTGGTTCGAATTTGTACTAATTAATGTCGTAAGGAATAGATTTTGATGCTACCAGCTAGTTTGTAATGTCGTTTCGGGGTGAATTTGGATCGAATTTGTACTTTGGGAGGTTTAGTTTTTAATTTCTTGTTAATTTTTGTGTTCAAGCATGTTTGGGACTTTGTTTTACTCCATTAAATGAAATTAGCATATTAGACTTGATGAATCTTGTATGTTTATTTTATTCATCGCTATGCACGTTTGGAATTCATCGTTTCATGCATTTGCTTAATTAAGTAGCATCTAAACCGATTTGTGCTTGCATTGAATGAGGCTTAACCTTTTTGTGTAGTTTGCATAATAGGTTTTGGGACCCAAGCAACTCATTAGTTGAATTAGGCTTACTAAATTAATTATCAAGGTTTAACCAACTCCGGAGTGTAATGCGATTGATTCTCTAGGCATGGAACACTATCGTGGCCAGCTTAGAAAGTCAATTAAGGGCTATTAGATGCTAGGTCGACATAGTTTAGCTTTAGGAGCCATTAGGGGCCCATCTGGCTTCATTGGATGGGGTGCTTAATTGCTTAAGCCAGAGGTTCACATCAATCTCTTCAAACCCAATGATCAAAGTACGAATGTAGATCCAATGAACCCCCAATTTGGTGTTTAGTAGGTAAGTCTTGTTTTTCGCCCTTTAATTTTCATGTTTATCTTTTACCTTTATTTTTTCTGTTTAATTTCACTTTAAAAAAGGCAAACCCCCACCCACGTTTGGTTTAGTTTGGTATAATTCAAATTAAATTGGAAAGCAGTCGTTTTGTCTCCTTGAGATCGACCTTTTGTCTCCTTGAGATCGACCCAACCTCTTATACTACAATATTTGTGGGTTTGGAGTTATAAATATTATTTGGCGAGCCTTCACAAGCTCTGTCACATTGAGATGTTATTCTGTGACGTCTCAATGTTTGAATTATGTGCATAAGAACGCTGTCGCGACACCATATATTTAAACAGCACTTCGAGACTAATTTAGGGGAGACCAATTATAGGGTTTTAGCTCTTTTTTCGATTCCTTAACACTTTGGGACTTGTGGAGCATGAATCATAGTGTTTAGGAGTGGTTTTTGAGGCTTGAGAGTGCGAAATTCAAGGCAAGAGTCAAGAATTCAGCAACGATGGTCGTCTTTACTATTTTCTTCCTCTATTTTATGTTCTTTAGGGCTGTAAAAATGGGATTATTGTGTTGTATGTTGAACATTATGGGCTAATTTCATTAGTTTAGGGGTTTGAGCACTATTAGACTTGTTATTATGCATTAATTTATATTGTTGCCTTTAATTACTTTTAATTGAATTATTTTGGATGAAATGATCTTAATGCCCCTAATTAATTGGCTATTAATTAGTTGATGTTAGTCTTAAATTGAGCTTGAAAGAGAGAGTTTAGGATAAAATTAATTCATTCAACTCATTTAATTTTCCTAAGGGACATAAGAATAACAAATGACGGGTGACGTTAATGACGAGCGAGCTTAATCTAATTAATTAACTTAGTTAAAGCTAAGTACACTTAGGTTAATATTTAATTAAATGTAATCGAATGAGACCGATAGGAGATTTCGACCAAGTAGCTCTAGACTTATGAATTCATAAGAGTTAATTAATTGGCATGATCAATTTAGCATAATGACAGTCTAATGTGTGCTCGATCCCCTAAACGCCCATTTTATTATTGTCTCCATCGTTATCTTTTATGCATTCTAGTATAGTTTATATTCCGAGCATCGTTCATTTAGTGTTTATCCCTAAATAATTTCAAATCTCCTATAATTCTAATAGTTAGCCAATTCAAGAGAAATACGCATTCCCTGTGGATTTGATACTCAGTATTTACTTGCCATTTTATATTACTTGATCACGTACGCTTGTGTGACACCGAACAATTCTCTACTATACCTCGTGGATACGTGGTAGAACCATCAACCAACTCAAGAGGTATGGTAGACAACTGCACTTCCCCGAGACCAAGCTTCCTGTAAATAGAGTAGGGCATTAGGCTAACACTGGACCCTAAATAACACAAGGCATGTTTAATGTGAATGTCTCCAATTGTGTAACAGATTACGAAACTACCTACATCTTTTATTTTAATGGGTAGTTTATTCTGAATTAAAAAACTAGCATTACCCATCATGAAGACCTGTTCGTAGTCTCTGAACTTTTTTTTCTTTGTAAGAATCTCCTTCATAAACTTCACATAGTTGGGTGTGCTCTCCAATGCCTTTGCAAAAGATATGTTAATGTGAAGTTTCTTAAACACTTCTAAAAAAATTTTATATTGATCATCAAGCTTTTTATTTTTAAATTTATGGGGAAAAGGAAGACATGCAAGAATAAGAGAAGAAAATGGGTTAGAAAGCTTCTCTTGTGTGATTTTTCTACCACATCCCTTTGACTCTCAGTCTTATCCTTTTCAATTACCACCTTTTTCATTTGCCCATGCAACTAAATCCCGCTCCTCAGTGTAATTGCCTTACACTGCTCCCTCGAGTTCATTTTAGTGTCGCTCGAGAATTTACCTTTTTGCAATGTATTAACAGCGCTGGCGATCTATCTTATCTGTACCTCCAAATTCTTTAGCGCTATGTCATGTCCACTAATCGCGGTGGCCAAGGTAGTAATCGACATCTGCAACTTTGCATTCACTCACCGTTGTTCATTGATAAAGGTCTCCAACATTTCCTCAAAGTTCGGTTTCTTCTCTTGTTGCATTACAATGATATGAAACCTGGCAATGGCTGCAAAACATTTTTCATACTCAAATAAGAAAACTTCTTATGGTTTCGTAAACTTGGGTGATAATAGTTGGGTAGATTCTAATTGTCCTGATAACCATATCCTCGATTCTCGAAATATTGGCATTGCTCGATCGTCGAATCCTCTAGAATCTTCGCATTCAGTGCTGTTAATGAGGATATATGGTGATGCTCATGAAATAGACAATTTATTTATAGTGTTAGTCAACGAAGCCATCCTTGCTTTTAAAGCACTCACCTCATCGATCTCATAAATCCTGACAGTAGATTTAAATGTAGAACAATCCGAGGGTTGCTGATAACTCGTCGCGATCATCTCCTCAAGCAAAGCTTGTGCCTCCTCAATTGTCTTCGACATAAAATTTCCACATGCACTGGTATCCAAAATAGTCTTAGTAGAAGATGAAAGACCATTATAGAATAATTATACCTGTAACCAGTCTGAATATCCATGCTAGGGGCACTCAACATTTCTTTAAATTTCTCTTAGCTCTCGTCGAGCTGTTCTCCATCCAACTGTCGAAATGTCCTGATCTATGTTCGCAACTTCGTTGTCTTAGTAGGAGGAAAAAACTTCGTCAAGAATGCTTGGGCTAGCTCATCCCGTGTGGTTATGCTCCCTGGTTTTAGTAACTCGAGGTAGTCTTTAGCTTCATTATGTAAAGAGAATGGAAATAATCATATGCGAATAGCATTAGAAGCTACACCATTCATCTTTTTTATCCCGCAAATATCAAAAAATGAGCGTAGGTGCGAATGAGGATCCTCAGAAGGATGTCCTTTAAACGAGCTATCGTGAGCCATCTGAATCAGCCTAGTCTTCAATTCGAAGTTTTTCGCCTAGATAGGTATGTACACTATCCCAGAATGATTCGTAGGAAAGATTGGCTGGAAGAATCTTTGATCGCTCTCGACTCCTCTTCTTGTTGTCGTTGTTTGGCCATGGATTTAATTTGGGTCTTCTTCTCCTGTTTCAATAACCTGCAAGTACGATAAATCTCTGGATCCAAAGGAAGAATATTAGCCTCCTTATCACTTTGCATGCACCAATGGCCTCCTTAAAACCAAAAGTAGACAAAAATAAACAAAAACAACAGAAAACAACAGACACCACTAAATTAAAATCAATTCCTTTCCTCTCAATATCAAACACACCAAAATTGCCCACTCTCCAGTAACGGCGTTCAAAACTTATTCATAATCACGCAAGCACACGTGATCAAGTAATAAAATTGTAAGTATTTTACCATATATCGTAATCTACAGGGAATTGTATTTTAGTTTTTCAATTACTGAGTGTAATTGTAATTGAAATTATTTAGGGAACATAATATAATGGTGCTTTGGACAACAAATAAAAATAAAGAAAGCATGCAAATAAATGGAAATGAGAACTCCAAGGGGTTGTTGGGGATGCTGAGTGAGTTATAATATTATCTGGAGTTAAATAGCTCTGCACCCCAAACACATACTATTATAACCCAAACTAAACAACTCTGCACCCTAAACACAGATTATATAGCTCCACAGACTATTATAACACCCATAGAGTATTATAACCCACTTAGCACCCCAAACAGCCCCCATGATTTAGGGCGTTTAGGGGTTAACTTCACTAATTGGACAAAGTAAATGCATAACTGAACAATTGATACGTCAACTCATTTAATTCTTAAGCCTAGAAGTCTATTGCCATGGATTTCACCGTCGAGTTCCTCCAATTTTCTTAGACTAATTAACTAACCTAGATGTCCCTAGCGCCAATTAATTAATTAAAGACATTAAGACCCTTCGTTTAAGCCTCAATTTATGTGAGAACTAATTTTCATGCAAGGTATTTCTAAGTTTAAACACTCTCTTTCAAGCTCAATTAAAGCTAAGTATCAATTAAACTATGATCAGTAATCTAATAACATTAAACAACTCATGCATGAAAAAGTTTAAGAAAGTGACAATATCAAATTAATTCAATTAAACATAAGCAATGGTCCAAAAATCTACATTAACACCCTAAACTAAGGAATTTAACCATAAATCTTCATCGTTACAACCCACAAATCCAACATTCCAGCCTATTTACAGTAACTAAAATTGAAATAAAAAGGAAGAAAACGAAAGAAACCTGCAAATCTTCAACTTCTACCTCGATCTCCATGTTTTCAAGCCTCAAACCTCCACCCAAAATCTGCAAAAGCAGCCTTAAGGCCTCCCAAATTAGCTCTTATGCATATAGGGGTCTAAACCCTAAACTGTGTCTCCCTTTTTCGAGCAAGAATGAAGTGACTTTACACCTTAATTGAGATAGTGTCGAGACACTAGGAACAGTGCCAAGACACTGTCAAAACGGACATCTTTATTAACGCTTGATCGAACTGAAACGTGGGGCTTAAAGAAAATATTTGTAAATTAAAACAAAGCTCCAGTTCAATGCAAGTGCACACTGTCGATGCAAGTAATATAAAACTGGAAGTATTCCAGAGCATCGATCCCACAGGGAACGGATACAACAAAATTCAAATGATAGCGAAGACGTTTTCAAATTGCAATTTCGGTAACCAAGGTTATAAAAATAAGTGGGATGATTTTTGTTGTTTTCGAAAAGAAGAAATAAAAATGATAAAAGAGGGATTCAAATATGCTTTTGCTCTATTGAAAGAAATTGCGGCCTAATTGCAATTGCAATCCTTTGACTCAATACTTAAGCTTTGTAAACCGAATTCAACACCTATTCGACCTTCTATGAAGTATCTTTAGGAGGCTAAGCGATTAAACCGATATTTCGATGGCTAATACGAACTTAGTTAATTTTGAAACACAATTCTTTTGGTTTTAAAGGTTTTGCCCTATGTCAGGGTCAAAAACAAATTCCTATGTCTAGGCTATTTTCCTTTATTGCTTTTATGAAAACCCAATTTTTATCTAACCTTTTCAGTATTAGACTCAAATTGTTGTATACTAATCTAGGTGATCAATCTAAACTAGTAATGAAAATTTCAATCAATAAAAGCAAACAATGCTATAAGATTAAGCAAAGTTGCTCTTACATATTAGGCCTTTATTCCTTTCTCTAGGGCGTTCACATGCTTGAATCCCAAAGAAAGACTTAGCTCATAATTAAAAGAACGAAAAACAATGAATGAAAAGAATTAAAGTGCATAACTAAAATGCAAGCAATATGTGATAAAAATTTCAGAGTTAATAAATAATTGAATAACAACTTAATAATAAGGAAAGAACAACTAAAATTCCATTAATCGAAATAAATTCAGAAACTATTTAGTCTCGTAAACAAAAGAAAAGACCAAAACAGTAGCTAAAAGCTTGAAATTACAGCAACAATTAAATTCCTAAAACTGAAGCAAATAAACAGAAAATAAATTCTAAGAACGGGAAAAACACAGCCCCTTTTCCGCTTCTTATTCAATCGACTCAACTCCACTTTTTTCAAAGGGAATTGAACCTTCACTTCCTTCAATTTTCATTGAGGAATGATTGAATTTCGAAGTTGAAAGGGGCTTGAAAACAGAAGAAAAACAGCAGCAAACAGAAATAAAAACAGCAGAAATTTGACAGCAGAAATTTTGACAACAGAAATTTGACAGCTGAAAATCGTGGACAGCAGCAACTGTGGCCGAAAATGGCAGAAAACTGATTCCCCTCTTGAGGTTTCTTCTCCAATATTTATAGATGAATGGGGCTAGGGTTTCCTTTTTGAATGAGGCACAATTATGGCTAAAATCTCAGCTAAAATCGTGGAGCCAATATCTCACAAAATTCCTAGATTTTAGGAGATTTGCAGATTTCCCTTTCATTTTCAGATCTATCAAAATTGCAATTGCAATGCAATTGCATTTCTATTGCATTCTTCAAATTTCTGCACAAAAACATCAAGTAAGTGTGTTTTCATTTTCTTTTGCTTTATTTTCTCCATTTACTTAATTTAAAAGGCTTCCAACAATAATTCCATTTAAACCAACTATTTGCTAGCCTTTTTATCTAATAACACATATAAAATAACAAGAATAACTAAGTATAAAGGCCAAATAATTCTCATAAATGAGAATTATCAACGCTCGCAAGCCTTCAGCGTCGAGACGCTACATGTACACGTCAAGACACTACAGACGAAAACTCAATTCTTTGTGTTTTTCCAACGTTGAGATGCCATAGGGCAGTGTCTCAACGCTGGCTCTTAGGTTTGGCCAATAAAGAATGGGATCTAGATGCTATTTTAAGGGTCTTGACTCTGTCCTCTCCAGTCGAATTGCCAAGTCTGACTTCTCTTCCATCCTTAGCATCATTTTCTCATCTCTTTTTGATCCATAAATACCAAATTACTCTTGAAATCTCTATTTCTTCCTAAATTGCTTGGTTCCTGTAAAACAATATAAATCAACATCAAAGCTCACGAATTAAGCATAAAACTAGCTAAATTTATAGGATAAAGATAGTACAACTTGAGTGCTATCACCCATACACTCGTGGTATTGCACTTAAAATCACACAACACTTAGAGGCTGAGTATAGAGCTATGACAAACATATCTCCATAACTAACTTGGATATATCCTTTTTACTAAGAGATATGCACATATGACATATGAGTAGCGCAAGCGCACGCTGTCTCTCGAGTAATATATGGAGAGTACTCCAACTATCGAACCCAATGGAATGGATGTAACACAATCTTCAACCAATCAACAATGATTGCTTATAGTTTACAACTGAGGTAACCAAAAAAATAAAGGGAATTTGGGGTTTTGTGAAACAGAAAATACAAGTGAGCTACAACTAAAAAAAGGATGAGAAAACACTGATGAGAGAAAATGAGATTCAATTCTTGTTCAACCCTAAGGAAATGTGATGATGCTCGTCACACACAATCAAATACATTTATAAACCAGATTATGAATAATTTGTAGTATAAATGGCCATGGTCGATCACTGGGAATTGAATAAATTGATTTCTAAATTTTAGATTTCATATTTCAGACAGACTAGGGGGAAGTTAAAAGAATAAAAGCAGACAGAAGGACTAAACTGGTAAAATAAAAGCTAATGATCTAACCATGCATTGATTCGAGGAAATTAGGGATTGAACGTAACTTTGATCACAGACATTCAAACAATCAGGTAGTTTTCAGACATTTAAGACCGACCGAACTAATTGGAATCTTGCGAAAGCCTCCCATAAAGAATTGAGATTACAAATTCCTGGATCGGTTATCAAACTAATTAACTAGCATGCTATTTAATTAGAAGCATTAAGCTCAAAGGGACAGGTCGAAACGTAATTATCTAACTCGACGGGCCTTCAAATTAAACGATTACACGCCAATTAGTTCTATAGCTTACCACAATCGAAATAACTAGAGTTCTATACTCCTGTTGACTAATGCGGTTATCAGCTAATTGCTACTCGAATTAAACTAGATACCAAGGACCCCTATAAGTACATCTAGCATAGCTATGAACACTTTTGCACAGTTAATTTGTCGGACCAACTGTACAATCATGCTACTAAGATTAAAATGAGATCTAACAAGCCATAAAGATGTTGGAAGTTTACATTCAAAGTGCTGGAATCTCACAAAGTTACATAAAAATCCCAAACCAATCTTGAAATGATGATGGATGCTTAGCCGGACATTGAATCGAGCCTTCCAAACATCGAGTTTTGATAAAAAAAAAAACTCCTAATCTACCTTATTCTAATGAAAAATAGAGAGAAAATGACCTTTACATGGTCTCTTGGCTGCCAAAAACGAAGACAAAAGGCCTAATTCAAAAAAGAATACAATATATACTCCAAGCGGTAGCGTTGCAACATTGTGGACAATTTTGCAACACTGCAAGCATCAAGCAAGGCGCCTTTGGGACTCGTGATAGAACACAATATGTGCAATCTTTAGGCCATTTTTTATGCTAGTTTTGAGGCTTAAATATATGCTTGCACATTCATAATTGTTTATTTTGTAGAAATTGAGCATTTGGAACAAAATGAAGATTTTAGAAGAAATATGGTGAAAAATGAGTTGATTAGGCAAGAAATTAAGGGACCCATTTTGGGGATAATTTTTGGGGAAGAAAAATATTCTAATTTGATTAGATTTATGATTCCAAATTTGATTAGATTATGGATTCCTAATTTGATTAGATTTTTTATTCCTGATTTAATTAAATCATGGATTCCTAATTAGATTAGGATATGGATTGACCCATTATAAATACCCACATTCTCTTCATTCAAGGCATTCAATTTTTGGAGAGCATGGCTCTACAATTCTACATATAAGAGGAGAAGAGACTTGAGAAGAAGATTCAAGGCCAAGTTCGTGGAGATCATATGAAAACGAAAGATCGACATACCAACATAGTTTTTCTCTTCTTTCTTTCTATTTAACATTTGGATGTTGTTTAAGAGTTTAGATTTTGTGATAGTGAACATGAGTGGCTAAACTCTTTTCCTATTCTAGGGATTGATGTAACCATTAGACCTTATGTTTTAATTATTTATATTTCATGATTAATTGTCTTTTATTTCATTCATGCCTTTATATTCTTAATGCTTTTAATCTTTTGGCCATAGATTAAATATTGTGTTGGTCTAAATTCAGGCTTGAAAAAGGTAATTTAGATTAGACCGTAATTGCATGACTAAATGTAGTTCTAACTTGATAATGATTAGGACTCCTTTTGAAGTTGTTAATGAAGGAACTTAATGTTATGCAAATTGTTAAAAATCATCAGACATGTAGGTTTTTCCATATTGCATAAGAATTGTTTGTCCTTGAAAAAGCCATTCATGGTGAAAGACTTCTAGACTTATGAAATAATTGCATGATTAATCTTGGAAATTTAGATAGTTTAAATATAGGTCTAATAGGTGAAATCAACTCCCTATGATAGTTTCTCCTTTGATTGTTTTCAAGTTTTAATCTTTTTTATTTCAAATTTCACAACCATCATTTGATTCTATTTTTTAAATAAAATTGGGTGATAATATTAACAATACTTAAGTGAATTAGAAAAACCCAATTCTGAGGACGATACTCTTTACTCAAATCACTATACTAAAACTTGACCCGTACACTAGCGGTATTGCGCAAAGATTATGCAACAACTTGCGACAGCGTTGCGATGCTATAGGTAATGCGCGACGCTACTCCTGGACAGCACTGGTCATTTTTGCTCTAACTCTTCGCTCAGATATTCTAATGACTTTCGGTTTGATGCATTGGGACCGTGATTCGATGTACAATCTCCTGGAATGTGCCTTATGCTCAATTTCCTACAAAATAATCAATTAATACATAAAAAACTTCAATTCCACGTACTATCTAAAAAATGTGTCTTGCGCTCAATTTACCTACAAAATACGCAATATACTCACAAAATCAATGGAACAAGCATGATTTAGGCATGAAATAAGAAGGACTTTTTAGGTCTCATCAAAATGCACCCATCATGTGCTTGCATTTTACCCAACTAGGCAAGATTCATTTGGCTATTGCTACCTATTTGGGCCCGCATCTGACTCTTTCGAGTTCTGTATGGTTCAAATAGAATACTACCAAGATGCATTGCAACCTAACCTAATCGACACTTAACATCGTGAATTGAGTTTAACAACTATTCAGTCCTTTTCTAAGTTCTTTTAGGAGCCTAAACAATTGAACAAGCATGTCTATGGCTAATTTTAACTTAGGTGATTAAGAAGACAACTCAAAAGATTTTAGAGGTTTTTGTCCTATGTCTAGGTACAAAAAGCAAAGTTCTATTTCTCGACTCTTCTCCTAGATTATTTTTATGAAAATGCATGCTCGATCCAACCTTTTCAGTACTGAATCTCACACAAACTATGCTAACTCAAGTGATCAATTTAAGCTAACAATGAAACATAAACTTCAATAAAAACAAACAATGCTAAATGTTGAGCAAAGTTGCTAAATCACATGGCAGGGCTTATCTCCTTCTTAGAGTATCCACATCATTGAATCCCTTTGAAGGTGTTTAGATCATCATTGAAAAGAAAAAAAAAAGTGCAGAAAGTAAAGAGAAAACAAGAATGAGAAAGAACTAACTTTATCGAATTAAAAAGCTTGATTATACTTTGAAGTATAAAGGTAAAGAAAAAAAAACTACTTGTATTGAGAACAAAACTTGAAATAATACAACTTAGAGACTAGAATTCAAATATAAAAATAGAAACTTACAAAGTTGAAACAAACCTAAAATAACAACTACAGAACTTGAAAAATAGAAACTACAAATCATAAATGAAAGCAATAAAGAACCCTAAGCTTGTTCCTCCTCTCTAACTTGTTCAACCTTTTTCAAGGAGAACAAGTCCTTACACTTCATTCTTTCAAAGTTATTGTCTGAATAGAGTATGAACAGAACTTAAGGGAGACTTGGTGTGGCGACGATAAAAGATGAAAAGAAAACGACAGAGTGATGGAAGATGTAAAAATCTGAGCTCCCTTGAAAATGAAGCTCTAGCCACCTTTTATAGACCTTAAGGTTTAGGGTTTACTACCGAGATGAGTGTGAGAAGGTATGGTTGACAATATTCCTTGATTTTAGAGGTTTGATGGAGAATTTGTATGAAAATCTATCAAATCCACAAATCTGGGAGAATTTGCCGATTAGGTCCAATTGCGGCCATATGCTGGGTGTCATGGTCATGCTTGTCCAGGGCGTGTTGCCCGTGGCCGCATGCCCATTTCAACCCCTTTCTATCATGCTTTCATTATATGTCTTTCATTTCGCTTAGTAGTTAGCTTTCCTTGTATTTTTGTGGGCGTATGACTCCTCGTCATTTTCATGTTCAAGCTTGTCATAATGTAAAATCCTAGAATGTACTATAGGGGGATGCGACTAGTTGTCAATTCTTCATACCTGGAGTTATATGCTATCTAAGCGTAGTTATCCCTTATTTGCTTGCTAGTGTATAACAATATTGTTTTCATGTAATTTCAAATGTTTTCAAATAATTAGGATCTTTGATTATTTGAAGAAGAGGCGGTAGCCTTTCCCTTTGAAGTGGAAGAGGAAGCAATTCCTTTTCCTTTTCTTGAACTCATGATGAGTTTTGAAGATGGAAACTTGAATATGAAATTAAGTTTTCTGGTGAGGAAGATCAGACTAAGCTGCAACCTCAGAGCATACTAACTTTCTTTCAGAATTTTGAGAAGAGGGAGATTCTCTAGAGAGAGATTCTCTCGAGAGGAGAGAGAGTGTTCTTTGAGAGATGTTCTCTCGAAAGATAATCTGCAAGAGGGTTTTGAGACCCTTTTATAGACAAAATTTGAAAATCAAAACATGATAATATTGCTTGCCAACGGGCAAAAATCTGTTTTGAAACCAAATTTTTGACATCCTTTTCTAAAATAAATTTAGAACTTTGAGAATCGGTTTTTATTAAAAACGATTTATTGATTAAATCACCTTGAAATTTCTGGACGCATAAAACTATAGCCAGGATTTCTTTTTTGACTGTTGAGTAATTTTGCTGAGTACTATTCCACACTCCGGAGTGGAAACGTACTATTGATTCCTTCTTATCGAGACACTGTTTAAGGATTCCTCCATATCCAATGTCAGACGCATCAGTTTCTACGATAAGGTCTGCTTTTTCGTCTATAAGACTTAAGCAGGGAATACTTTTGACTAAATCTTTGATATTTTGGACCGCCGTTGTTTGAGTGGGTCCCCATGGAATAGTTTCTTTCTTCAACCTTTGAAAAAGTGGTTTGCAAATAGGTCGAAGATCCTTGATAAAATCTGAAACATAATTTAGACAACCCAAAAATCTTTGTAACTGGGTTTTATCTAAAATTTCGTCAGGAAAATTTTGAGTAAAATCTAGAGATCTTTGAATAGGTTTCAATAATCCTAGATGGATATCAAAACCAAGAAATCTAATATTTGTTTGAAAAAGTTTTAGCTTGGTAGCTGAAACTACTAAACCATTATGCTTTATAGTTTGAATAAAGCTTTTTAAATGGCTAAAATGTTGATCTATATTTGATGAAAAGATTAAAACATCATCAATATAGATAATTGAAAATTCTTGAATAGGTTCCAAAATATCATTCATGATCTTTTGGAATTCGGATGGAGCATTCTTTAGCCCGAAGGGCATAACGTTCCATTCGTATTGACCAAAAGGTACATTAAATGTTGTTTTGTACCTATCTTGTTCGACAATCTGTATTTGCCAAAATCCAGATTTCATATCGAACTTTGAAAATAATTTCGCGTTGGAAATTCGTTTGAGTAAATCATTTTTGTTGGGAATTGGATACCTAATCCATTCCAAAACCTTGTTTAAGGGTTTATAGTTGATTACCAGCCTTGGGACGCCTCGTTCCTTTTCAGCTTGGTTATTGACGTAGAAAGCAGCACATGACCATGGGCTCTTTGATGGCCTAATCAGCTTTCTTTTGAGTAGTTCATCAATCTCTTTTCGGCAGTGGCTTAATAATTCAGAATTCATCTGGATTGGCCGCGCCTTTGTTGGAATATTTGATTCTTTGAAATCTTTTTCATATGGTAAAGTCACCATATGTTTCTTCCTTGACCAGAAAGCATCTGGATGAGTGGAGCAAATTTGTTGTTCAATTTGCTTTTGAATCATCTGGACTCGTTTCTGGACTCCAGGTAGTTGAAGTTGTTCTTCAACTTTCTTGAAGCTGACTTCTTCCTTCAGATAGTCAATCTGCTTCTTCTTGAGGTTGATTTTATCAACAACATTAAGATTACTTTCTCTTAATGGGTCGATAAATTTGAATATAATCTCTTTATCCAAGATTGTTGAACAGATTCCATTATCTGTTACCTGTAATGGATATAATTGAGTAATAAACGGTGTACCTAAAATCACTGCCTGATTTAGGTTTTTGACTAATAGGAATGAGGTCACAAAGCAAACTCCTTCGTTGCATATATGAACTTCTGGAAGCTTGTGCCTGATGAATAGAGGCTGATTATCTGCCCCTTTCAAGACCTCCATAGTCTTTTTGAAGTATTTTGAAGGAATAATGCCTTCATGAATGCAATTCTGGTCTGCTCCCGAATCAACTAGAGCAATTGCATTAATTGAAAAGTCTTGTACCTGTAATGATATCTTGACATACCATTTTTGATACTGGACTTTTTGCAAGGTAGATACGAACTGTTCTTCTTCTGCTGAAGATTCTGAAAGTTCTCCCTCTACTTGAGCTGTTGAAGTAGTTGCCTGATTTGATTTAATCA
The DNA here is from genome assembly GCA_033996785.1 of Trichosanthes truncata. NCBI lineage: Eukaryota > Viridiplantae > Streptophyta > Magnoliopsida > Cucurbitales > Cucurbitaceae > Trichosanthes > Trichosanthes truncata. Next base: position 33,832,042 of record JAWPNB010000009.1, read on the forward strand.
TAGCAACTTCAACGGACAATTGTGTTATGTCCTTTTGATAATCAAGGCGAAGCCTTTTAACCTCTTCCTTGAGTCTGTTGATTTCAGACTTCAAATGTGAAGCTTTGATTTCCTGTTTTTCCTTCCTGAAGAGGGAAAAGACATCTTCGATGTTTGGATAATGGGTTTCATCCAAAGCATGCTCTTTTTCTTTCTGAAGAGATTCCTTCAGACGAATGAGTATATTCTTTTTGAGGTTGGCATCTGTAATCTGTTCAGCCGCCTCAAATAGCAGTTCCTGATCCTTGGTTAGGACATTTATACAGTTAAAGCAACCGCAAAATCTCCCTCCTTTACAGTCAGGTTCATGAGGTAATTCTCCTTCAGAACTGTCTGAATCAGATTCTTCTAGGAGTTGGAGTACTTGATCTTCTTCTGAATCTTCATAAATGGAATCTTCAGAATCAGTTCGTATTATTTGAAGTAGTTCATTCTTAATATCGTCGTCGATACTAAGTTCGTTGATTCTCTTCTTCATGGGACATTTTGGAGCATAATGCCCAAATCCTCTGCATTTGTAGCATTGGACTTTTGAAGAAGGTCTTCTTTGAAAGTTCCTACTAACAGTAGGATTCCTTCTATTATATTGAATTTTTCGGTAAGGACCCTTAGCATATGGTCTGCTAGTCTTGGATCTTTGCCGATAATTGGAATAATGAACTTTGGCTTGGTTAAGCCTCTTCTTTTTCCTGACAGACGGAGCTTCAGGATAATAGTAGTACATCTTGCAAAACTGTCCATATTCTTGTTTTCTTTCTTTGGACTTGTTTTGCTTTTCATGTCGAGCAGCTTCAAGGCATTGCTTTCCTGCTTGGCTAATGACGAAGTGAGCAAGCTCGCCATAAGTGACCGAGCTCCATGGAATTTCTCCTTTATAAAATTGTCGGAGATGGAGTAATAGTTCGGAGCCAAATATTTTTGGTAGTCCGACTATGAATCTTTCTTTCCAAAACGGGCTATGGGCATCCGTTCTCTTGTAGACTTCGGTTAGGAAAGTCTGTTTGTACCATTCAAAGTCCTGAAGTTTTGGACAAGTCAGTCTTTGAAGGTATTCTCCTGCTTGATTAACATAATCAGTGTTATCCCTTATTTGCTTGCTAGTGTATAACAATATTGTTTTCAAATGTTTTCATGTAATTTCTCTCTCATGTTTTAATAAAACATTTTCTTCCAAAACGTGAGTGGAGGCTAGATCCTAGACGGAAGTAGTCCGCAACTTCTGTTTTTCGTACAGTTGACTTGCTTGTCGGGTTAGAGCAAGTGTCGCACAATTTGTTGTCCTATTGCCAAAGAGTACGATTGTGACAAGTGGTATTAGAGCCTAGTTGGCTCCTTAGATTGAAAAGTTGCGATCATGTCCGTGACCTAACAATTGGGCAAGGCCTATGTCGACTGATTGACTGGGATAGAAAAGAAAATGTTCTTCCTAATAGAAGTGCCTGATAGTGTGCAGTTTTTGGAATCTCGCCTGGATGAGATTGTCGCCAAGGCCAACGCGATTGGAGCTGTAGTTGGCTGCCTAGACGGGATGCCTGTCCAAGAATTGATGGTGAGGGTTGAGGCCTTGAAAGATAAAGCCACACGACCAGTTGGCTTCGAGCAGAGGATAGCTCATCTGGCTCTGTTGCCCATATAGAGGAGTGCGTCGAGAGTTTAGACAGAGTGCAAAAAGTGATAGCTCAGATGGTGTCTGACCTTTCTGAGGATGTGAGAGCTGCCATCGATGTTGTGAGGGCAGAAGTGGCAGATTTAAGCACCCGAGTGAATCTCACCATGAGAACGGTGGGAAATGAAGCCCTAATTGGGAGCGTAGTCCAGTTGAATAAGGTGAAAGTGCCTGAATCGAAGCCCTTCTGTGGGGCTCGAGATGCAAAAGCCCTGAAGAACTTCATATTTGACATGGAACAATAATTTAGGGCCACAAGTACAGTGTCCGAAGAATCAAAAGTTACCCTAGCAACAATGCACTTGACAGACGATACCGAGGTCAAGATATATGGACATTCAAGAAGGACGGTTTGTCATAGATACATGGGAAGGGTTGAAACAAGAACTTCGTTCTCAATTCTTCCCAGAGAACATCGAGATCTTAGTAAGATGCAAGTTATGGGAATTGAACCACACTGGGACAATTCGAGAATATGTTAAATAGTTCGCTGGGCTAATGTTGGACATCCGGGACATGTCAGAGAAAGACAAGGTTTTTTGCTTCGTAGAAGGATTGAAACCTTGGGCCAAATCCAAGCTTTATGACACAGAGGGTACAGAGTTTGTCAGAAGCTTATGCTGTCGCGAAACGGTTGTTCAATTTGAGCAACGGTCCTAGTGATGGACAATCTCAAGATGTGAGGCCAAGTAGAACCTCCCCATGTAGAGATAGTAGAAACTATCGACCCAACTCTCCCAAGAGTGGGGGAGGAGACCAAATTAGAAGTGAAGGAAGAGATGATAGATCAATCCAACAGAGGAATGGGAATTCATGGCGAGGGCCACATTATCAAAATAACTACAACCAAAGGCCCCCATCTTGCTTCATATGTAAAGGGGCCCATTGTGTGTCTGAATGTCCAAATCTAGTAGCCCTCCATGCTTTTCAAGCCTCATTGGCGAGTACATCAGGAACCAAGGCCGAAACCTCCAAACCAAATATCGTGTTTGAAGAAGACGGGGGCAACCCCTTCATGGAGCATTGAAATATTTGTCAATCATGCAGAAGAAGGTGGAGGGAAGCAAAGAATCCACTCCATGTGATCTTATGTACGTTGACGCATGGATTAATAATAAACACACGAAAAATACCATGGTCGACTCAAGAGCAACCCATAACTTTATGACCAAAGCAGAAGCACGACGGTTGACCTACGTTTGGTTAGAGACATGGGAAAGATCAAAGCTGTCAATTCAGCAGCCTTGCCCATTTTGGGTGTCGCACGAAGGGCGACAATGAAACTAGGTGCTTGGACTGGACAATCAAACTTTGTGGTCGTCAAGATGGACGACTTTGACATTGTGTTGGGGATGAAGTTTCTCCTCGAACATAAGGTTATACCGATGCCCTGGCGGAAAGTTTAGTAATCACAGGATCTAACCCCACGTGGTCCATGCCAAATTAAGACAACCAAATGGGGTGAAATTACTATCAGCCCTCTAGTTGAATAAGAGCCAAGACAGGTGTTGCGATGTCAGGGTCCATGTCGCTGACCAACTTTGTGCAAGAAACAATCATCAAGTTTATGACTCTCCCAGAGAGTGGAGGCCAAAGACAGAAGTTAGTCGAAGGTATTCGAAGGAAGCATCGAGGTGAACAAGAGAATGGGTCAAGCAGAAATGATCCTATTTGATGAGAATTGTTACTCCAATTCGCAAGTGTACGAATCGTTACAAGTAATATAGTAGTGTGAGTACTAGTATCATTCTCCACAGGGAATGAATGCTATCAATTACCAAGTTTGTAAGCTTCAATTTTATCTGAGGACCGAATAATTGATGATAGGTGAAATTAAAGTTAACAGCAAAAGAATGAAATACGGCTCTAAAATTAACAACGTAAAACAGATGATTAAATTTAATTGCAATAGGTTCTAGAGCTATGACTTCACCATTATCTCCTCCTATTCTTCATTCATTAATAGTTGAAGCAAATTCTATTTCTAGATTGTTGGCAAGTTCTACCCTATAGACTCGATATTTTCTCTCAAGCAATAACGATATTCATTGAAAAGTAAATTGCCTATATCTCTATGACAATTCCAACAATTCAATTATGACGAACGTAGAACCTAAATGGCCACAAAACCCACAAGGATATCTCTATCTCAAGTGTAAATTAGGGAAAACTATTCAGATCTATCAACAATTCTTGTCTCTCAACCTCGAATTATGACATGAAATCGATGTAAAGAGTGACCAAATCTAAACATGCATTAAGCTCAAAAAACTTTTCACAACCAAATATGAAATTGAAATATCAACTATTAACTAGGAAGAATAGGATTCGAATAGCGATTACATCAAAGCTCTAGAAAGAAAAAAACTTAGTTCATAATGTAAAAATTAACAAGACTAGCTAAAAGTATCAATAGAGTCATGACAAGCAAAAAAAAAGAAGGAAAAAGGGAAAAGAAACAAATCCGGGAGATTCCACGAGTTTCCAATCGTCGCTCTTGCTTCGTTTGGTTGCTCGGATCCTCCAAAATACTGTATAGTCGTCTTCCTTTCGTTCTCCCCCTTATGTTCTCTGTTTTTCGCCTCCCAAAATCTAATTTTCGACCCCCAAACTGATAAAAGATGCTCCTTTAAAGTTAGGGTAGTAGGTGTAGCGCCTAGGCGCCAGGGACAGTGCCTAGGCGCTGTAAAAGAAGGTGTTGCAAAGTTCTCGAAGTGCCTAGGCGCTGGCTCTCTGCCTTCCTGCTCGAGTTTGGGTGCCTGGGTGCAGATAATTTTTATTTTATTTTATTTATTTATTTATTTTAATTTTAGTCTTCGACGTAAAAGTCCTCCTAAAAGTTCTCAAACTTGACCTTCAAAATACAATCTTTGATCACCTATAAAAATAAAAGAAATGCAATAGTTAAAATTCAAAAACTATATGAAAACTAAATAAAAACAACATAAACAAGATAGAATAAATATATATAAAATGAACTTATCAAGAAGGCATGAAGTGTCGATTCCACTGATCACCCTAAAGAACGCTTTTGAGGCATTAGCCAAGAGAACACCTCAAGGTGTCAATCAAAGTGAGAATATGAAGAAGTTCCTAGAAAAGTGGAAGAGAAGCCAAGACATAGAGGTCTGCTAGGACCGCCTCGAAGATCAGAAAATAGCTGAGCATGAGACCACTGAGTTCGAGCAGAGTAGGTTGACAGGGACGTCAACCATTTAAGTGGGGGAGAATGTCACGGTCATGCTTGTCCAAGGCGTGTTGCCCGTGGCTGCATGCATATTTCAACACCTTTCTATCCTGCTTTCATTATCTGTCTTTCATTTCGCTTAGTAGTTAGCTTTCCTTGTATTTTTGTGGGCGTATGACTCCTCGTCATTTTCATGTTCAAGCCTGTCATAATGTAAAATCCTAGAATGTACTATAGGGGGATGGACTAGTTGTCAATTCTTTCTACCCAGAGTTATATGCTATCTAAGCATGGTTGTCCCTTATTTGCTTGCTAGTATATAACAATATTGTTTTCAAATGTTTTCATGTATTTCTCTCTCAAATTTTAATAAAACATTTTCTTCTGAAACGTGAGTGGAGGCTAGACCCTATATGGAAGTAGTCTGCAACTTTTGTTTTTCGTACGGCTGACTTACTCGTCGGGTTAGAGAAAGTGTCGCACAATCATTGTCCCGTTGCCAAAGAATACGATTGTGACACTGGACTCATTTTCGGAGCTTCAGTCATTTGGGAAAATTGCAGCTGCATCTTGGGCGCAATTTCATAGCTTCAATCCTCTAGGTACTTTTCTGCTACAATCAGGTAGCATTTTCACAACTTCAGTCATTTGGTTACTTTGCGACAACAATGAGGTAGCATTTTTTCAGTCATTTGGCTATTTTGCAACAGCAATCAGGTAGCATTTTTTCTGACTCTGCACTTAGCCAAAATTCTTTATTTTTCAAATGTTGTTGCATCCAAGGAGTATTTGGGCCAATTTACAGTTCTACACATAAACAACAAAATGTAGCACTCTCTTACCAAAAATGACTCTATTTACACCCATTTACTTATTTTTGTTCTCAAACAGATGCTAAGCTTGTTTTTACTTAAATTCACTCTAAATGATAGAAAGTATGACAATAAACGCTTGCTTTCTAAACAATAAACTTGTTTTTTAGAGCTAAATAACACTCATAAATGAACGTTATCAACATACCTTTACAAAAAAATGCCTCAAGTATTTTGTGATAACATGAGTGCACTTCACACATGTCTATTAATCATGTTTTTCATGCTAGAACAAAATAAGTTGAACTAGATTATCATTTGATTAGAGAAAAAGTAGCCCTTGGTTCCCTAACTTACTAAATGCGCTCCTTCTCAAAACTAACTCATTGATATCTTGACAAAGCCATTGGACAAAGCATCCTTTCGCACATTAAGAAAAAAACTTGGAGTTTGGTATATCTCTGCCTCCAGTTTGGAGAAGAACGATAAAGAAGATCCATCTCAGTTAGCTGAAGTAGCCTTAACACAACAAAATTCATTATCACACTAAAAAAGATAAAAACTTTGATAAATATACTATTTCATGTTATAAGCTCATTTCATTTTTTTAAGAAAATTAAAACATGTCTAACATAATATATTATAAATCATATAATATAATATAAATCATGTTCATAAATTAATCAATAATATTTGAGATTCAACCAAAATGTATTTGGTAACTATGGCCCCGTTTGATAAACATTTTGGTTTTAGTTTTTGTTTATGAAAATTAAGCTTATAAACATTATTTCAACCAATAGTTTTCTTGCTTCATAACCTACTTTTAAAATTTGTTTCAAAAAATCAAGCCAAATTTCGAGAGAGAAAAAATGTAGTTTTTGAAAATGTGATTTTGTTTTTGAAATTTGGCTTAGAATTCAAAACTGTTTTAAAGAAAGATGAAAGCTTACAAAAACATTGTCAGAAAATACACATCATTTTCAAAAATAGAAAACCAAAAGAAAACCAAAAACAAAATAGTTGGGCCTACAATACTTTTATTATATATAAATATATTATCAAACTCATTTTGAACCACGGTATAAATTGACATTCCGTTTTTAAATCTACTGTCAAACACATTCCAAAAACACTGAAAATGTAAAATATAACTCTACTTTTCACTAAATCCTTTATTTTCAAATGTCTATTTTCAGATACATACCAAACATACTTATTTTTCTTATTTTTCAAGTTCACGATACCAATCAATAGGGAGGGATGTTGAGAACAATTTACGTTGACGAGGCTTGAAAAGAAATCTAGACAAGTAAGTGTTGTGAAATGTATCAACCCACAGTTTAAACTGAAGCACACAAAAACAAGTAATTGGAATAATCGCCATTGCAGCAACCGTTGCTGGAACCCGAATATTGGTATTATAGTAGAGCATAAAGAAGGTTGCACTGAAAGCCACGACCATACACACAATAGAGATGAAAAGTGATGCAAGTCCAAAGAGCAATTTGGAGGGCAGTGAATGCAAGAAATCGTCTTCTGCATAGCGTGAAGTTAGGATTGATAAGAACATCAAAATAGAAGTTGATGATGAAATCAAAGCAGTTGTATCCGATATCACGAACACAGTGAACCAGAGCTTCTGTCGAAAAGTAGGAGTGCCTGTATTATTATCATTGCCACCAGGAACTGTAAAGGCTGCAGCAAAAACTACAGTGGCAATTAGAGTTGAGACAAGCATGCATGAATTTGCTGTGTTTTTCATCCATAGCTCGCCTTCTTTACGAAGATCTTTGTGCTCTTTGGTGAATAGTTCACGTGGTGTCAACTCAAGAGGATCATTACATTTGGCCTCACGTTGGGAAGGCAAAATTATCTTCTCCACTTCCTTGAACCAAAGCAGTTCACGTTGCATTTGAAGGGCAGCTCCTGAAACCCTATTAAGATGGTTTGGAGCAGCTAGTTTTGCAGCTAAATGCAACATGTTGTACTTTCCATTAATAGTTGTTCTATATTTTGCTGAGAAGTCCTTGAGCCCACCAATCTCATGTATTAGATTGAACACATTCTCAAGTCGATATTCCACAGCTACGTGAAATATGCTCTTACCATCATCATCTTCTTCCCATACAATATCTGGGTAAAAGCTAATAAGCTCAATTAAAAACTCAACATTTCCTGCTCTTGCCGCATCATGCAATAATCTTGTAGGAAATTTAATGAAGTCCAACATCTCCTTTTCTGGCAAACTTGTTAGAACATTGATCCATAATGAAAAAACTAAATCATGAGCAAATGTTTGGATCACAACTTTACTGTAGATCCCTTTGATGATACAATTGATACCTACAATCGAAACATGAAGCAAGGTAATTTAATAAATTGTATGTGTATATATAACAAATTGAAAAGAAAAATTAAAGGGTGGGTATTGGTAGTTTGGAAAAGCTAACAAGAGTAGATGAACTTCCAAATATTTAGTTGTTTTCTTCGATATATTAATGCGGATGGTTTTCTGGCCATCACATGCAATGCTGTCTCATTATTGTTCTTCACATCTTTCATAGTCGCTAAACGTGGATTTATAATAAGAATCTTCAAACCTATATCTGCGAAGAGAAAATATAATCCAACAGTCGAGTGAATTCAATCATGCAAAAACATCATGAGACAAAATAAAAATAAGATGTTCAATTGATTTACCATAATAGTCGCTATGTATGGTGGCAATAAGAAGCTCAATTTGTTCTTGAGAGGATAGTTTCTTGAGATTAGTGACAGATAAGAGGTAGTAAACCATTTGTGTGTGCTTGTAGGATACTGCAATGAAAAGTGGAGTTACGTTGCCAAAGCCACGAACCAGTGGAAGATTTCTGTTTTTTTTCACCATTAGCTCAGCAATTTTTACGACTCCTGATGTAGCAGCGAAGCAAAGGGCAGTGTTTCCATGTATGTTTTGTAGAATCATGTCAGTTGTGGTCATTCTTTCGACCAACTTCTTGACAAAAATCGTTTGCTTGGCTCCAGCAGCAATATGAAGAGCAATCTCCTTGTCCCGCGTTATCGAATCAGTTATCAAGGATGGTTTGGCATCAAGAATAAATTGAGCCTTTCGCCATTCACCATTGATTGCAGTTCGATATAGATCAACTTTTTCCTCAATGTGTTTTATTCTTTCATCTTCCACTGAGGAAATCATAAATATGCATATAAGACTTTGTTACTAAACTCAAATTAACCATTACCCACACATAAGCTTTTGCATTAGAATGTGTTATTTTCGATGTCATATTTTTAGTGAAACATATTTTTTTCATAAACATTTACGTGTCTTTAATTTAATTATTTTTAAATTTTTCTAAGTTTTAACTTTATAACCAAACTACCAAATAAATTTAAAATGTAATTTTCAATTATATAAAAAATTAAACAGAAAGGAGCATAAATTCATGAAAATTAAAAATGTCATTCAAAAACTGCCAAACGACTGTCATAACTTTTCTTTTTGTTAGAATTGCAGTGTAATTTTGTTCTGATTTTTCAAGGATAAGACATAAAATCTTACAAATATTTAATTTCAGAATATTTTATTATTTATAGTTAAAAATAGTTATCATGTGTTAAGAAAAATCATTAGTAATTTGTTATATTAGCTGTATTTTAGCCATTTTGTTATATCAATTGTATTTTAGTTATTATTCTGATATAATTAGTTAGAGAATGGTGGAGGTTCTGTTTATTATCCGTGTATTAACAGATGGTAGATAAACCATTTCTTTTTATTCAAAATTATTTAAGAGAAGAAATTATTCTTGTTACGAGCAATATTCAGAACACACCCTTTTCTCCAATTTTATTATTCAATTGAATTTTTCACGGTTTTCTTAGTATCAGAGCTATTTTGCTTTATAACCCGAAGATCCTGATGGAAGAGTCAATCTCTACTCAAAGTGAAGATCAAGAAAATATTTCTTCACAAATTCATACAACTGTCAATCTTGGACATCATATCAAAACAGTAAAATTGTCTGAAGGAAATTACCTCTTTGGAAGTACCAAATAATTATCACCTTACGGGGTCATGGCTTGGAAAATTTTGTTCTTGAGGAAAAGAAGCTCTATTCTTCAACTTCAGAAACTACTACCTCTAGTGACGCTGATTACTGGCAATGACAACTGTAAGGACACAATTGTCATTAGCATTTAGGTTAAGGATAAAAAGAGAAAAATTAAAAAAAAAAATATATATATATATATATATATATATATATATATATATATATATATATATATATATAAATGGGTTACTGTTGGAAAATAAGGAAAAGGGAAAGAATGTTTTTTTTTTTAAGAAATAAAAGAGGGGAAATCTCTAGTGGGCACGTGTGGGTGTGAGCTGGTGGTGTTGGGTGAGATGTTAAAATTTGAGAGAAGATGGGTAAAAATGAGGTGGTTTATGGCTTAAGTTTTAAAGGGTTTGAAGGCAGAATGAATTCTTTTCTTTTTACCATGAGATTCGTGGGTTTTCAGAGAGAAGGAAGAAGTTATTGGGAAAGTTTAATCTTGGAGATTTGGCTTCAATTATTGACAACTTGAAGGTGAGAAAGATTTCAGAGTTGAGATTTTAGAATTTGTAAGTGATTTGAGGAATTATATGTGAAGATTGCAACTTTTTGGAGAGTTTTCTTCTTTGTTTACCCTCTGTTTGGTGTGTTTATTTTGAAAAAAAATATGGAAATTAAGATTGGAGGTTTAGCTTCATGGAGTTCGTGTTTTGGAGAGGAAGAATTTATATTTGTGTAAAAGGTGCTAATTTACCATTTTTTTTTATGGAGTGAAAATGGGGTTGCAGAAGTGTTTAGGAAAGAGAAAAAGAGGTTATGGAAGGAGGAAGATGAAGTTGGGTTATTGAGAGAGAAGAGTTGATTAAGTGATTTGTTTTATAAAAAAAAAAAAAAAAGAAGAAAGAAGAGGAAGTGAGTTGAGTCACGTGGGTTAATTTGAAAAATGCATTGAGTGCATTAAATGAGTGACATTGAGTTGATTTGAAAAATGCATTGAGTGCATTAAATGGGTGACATTTGGAAAGAGAATGTGTAATGGTGGGAGAGGATCACAATTGTACTTGTTATAAAAAAAAGGAAAAAGAAAATGCATTAGTTTGGTATATAGATGGAGTTTTATGTTATATGGGTTGGTAATTAAGTATGTGCTCATGCGGTGTTTTAATTACTATTTCAGGTCAATTATAATAACAATAATTAATTAGTTAAATTCTTGTTATTTATTGTTACAGTGGTTATAGTTTAGTTACCTGTGGTTAGTCTCTCAGTTGTACTTTTCCTCTATAAATACTGTACATATTTGCTATTAATAAAGTGTGAGAGCACAATTATTAAGTTCATTAATTGTTCATGGTATCAGAGCTTTGATCGTATCAATGGAGTCTTCTATGTCAAATGCTTCTTCTTCTTCCTTGAACGGAAATTTACAGTCTCATTTCTCGAACTCCTCTCTTTTTCTGCTCTCCAATATCTGTAACCTAGTTCCAGTACGACTTGATTCCACAAATTATCTTTTCTGGCTATTTCAAGTCCAATCTATTCTACAGGCACATTCCTTATTTGGAATCATCGATGGATCTATACCGTGTCCTGATCAATTTGTACTTGGAGAAAATGGTGATCGATCTGCAACAATTAATCCTGATTATGCTCAGTGGATCGCTCAGGATCGGGCGTTGATTACACTGATCAATGCTACCTTATCGAAAACTGCATTTTCCTTTGTTATTGGTTGCAAAAATTCAAAGGAAGTTTGGACGACCTTAGAGAAACGTTTTTCGTTTCTTACTCGATCTCATATTCATGAGCTCAAATCTGCGCTTCATACCATTTCGAAGACACCTACTGAAACTATTGAAGACTATCTTCTTCGAATCAAGGAAATTTTGGACAAATTAGCCAATGTTGCTGTCGTCGTTGATGATGAAGATGTGTTGTTATATACTCTAAATGGTCTTCCTATGGACTATAATTCTTTCCGAACATCTATTCGGACTCGCAGTGAACCTGTTTCTCTTGAAGAACTTCACGCTTTACTTAAGGCAGAGGCAAAATTTATCGACCAGCATCAGAAGACTGCTTTACCTTTTAACCCTACTGCAATGGTGGCACAATTTGGAAGAGGAGCAAATTCCTTTCGTGGACATGGCCGATCGTCTGCTCATAGTTCTAATTTCTCTCCACGTGGTCGAGATCGTGGCCATGGGAACTCTGGTTTTTTCTCTTCTGGAAATTCAGGGCGCAGCAATCTGCCTCCGAGTTCCTCAAATTAGAGGTTGGAAAAATTTACGATCCGAGCACATCAATCCTATAGTATTTGTGAGTGGTTTGCTATATTAAATATTTTAATATTTAACTAGTATTGCAAAATGTATGATTATATAATTATGTATGAGTTGGAGCAATTATTGTGAAACTTTCAGAGGAATGATTGGGAATTCTAATATTATATAAATTTCAATCGCAATTATGGTTTTAGAGATATTTGAGAGCAATTATCATGGATTTTCAAATTTTGATATCAATTCTCAGTAATTTTACCATTTTTGCTTGGGTTATCATTTTAGAAGTATTTGAGAGATTTTAATTATTATTTGAAAAAGTGTACATGTTTAATTTTATTGAGAAATCTCTCAAGTTTATGAAATGTTGTTTTAAGAATAAGAGCATGATTTTCAAGAAGAGTTTGAGAATTAGAATCTTATGTTGAAAAGGGTTTTCAAACCACTAGATTACCCATGGTGATTACCATATGCTATGTGAATGTGTTTCTGATAGGACTAACATAGTTATATATTTTCATACTTAAATCATGTTAGTTTAGAGGTTTTAATGTAATTAATTGATCATTTTGTAGGGATTTGAGCATAAGGCATGTTCCGAGAGATTCTACGTTGAATCACGATTCCAACGCATCCAACCGGAGGTCATTCGGACACCTGAGCGAAAACTTAGAGCAAAAATAGCAGTGCTGAGCGCTGGGTAGCGTCTAGACGCTGTCCAGAGCGTCTAGACGCTATCGGCAGTTCCCTGAAGCCTCCCTCGACGTTGCGGAGAGCCCCTGTGACGCTGGGAGCGTCTAGACGCTGTCTAGAGCGTCTAGACGCTCCGTCGATTCCTATATATAGACTTTTTCATCTTCTAGGTCATTGGTCTCCAATTTTCAGCCCGTCATGAGACCAATTTAGGCTTTCTCTTCTCTGTTTTTCAGTAGTTTAGGATAGATTAGGAGTTTTTTTTTTCATCAAACCTTGAAATCGAATCGAGCTTGTTTGAACTCGATGTTTTCTATGGAGATGCTCAGCTAGATTCTACGTTTCCAGTTCAAAGGTTGGTTGTAATCAATTGCAATATTGTGAGGCTTGAACCTTAACTTAGTTTTCTTTCAATTGCAAGTGTTCTTTAATTCCCGTGTTAATTTTATAAGTATGTATTTTGATTAAATTGACGTCTTAATCCCTTTACATGCTTTATTGCTAATCACGATCATGATCCGTAATTGTCATGTTGAATGAACCGGTAGCATTAGGATTATCACATGTGTATGTTTTGTGGGTTTCCATATTACATGGCTTGCATGTTTAATTCTAGGAATTAAAGAAGCTTCTTAATTAGGTGAAAGTTGTTTTACCTGATTGGTTGTCTTGGTCGTTCCAAAGTTCGTAATGCCTTTATCTAAATAAATTGAAGCGGTTTCGTAAAGATTTGTTTAGGTAATTAGCGTTAACTTGACGTTCGTTAGAGTTAATGATTTTAGGGAATTTGCACTTTTGCATGGTTAAGATTAAATATTTTGAATGCCTATGATCAATGTTTGCAATTGAATATAACTGCACTTATGAACTGGAACTTGGTAAGAGTTGATTTTTATCCTTTTCAGCAATTGTTTTATTTTTGTCAATTTTTATTTCCATTTAGTTTGAAAATATTTTCCAAAACCCCCCCTTTTTAATTGCTTTCTCATTTGCAAATTTAACTTAAGAAATTAATATTCGGTTCCCTGAGATCGACCCGGTCCACTCAATGCTACAAGTAGCTTAGGATCGGTTTATAAATTTTAATTTGACGAGCCCTCGACAAGCTCGCTTCAAATTTGGCGTCGTTGCCGGGGAACCACTATTAGTTTCTCTTTGTTAAATTTGATCTAAAAAAAAAAAATTCTATTTTTATTTTTGTCTATTCCTGTTCTTACATGGCATCAAACCCTCAACATTATTGGACATTTGATAGAGCTGCGTCGTACGCTGATGAGGTTAGTGAGCTTAAATCTCAAAATTCTGATTTAACCTCCTTAGTTCTTCAAGTGGCAGTAGGGAGACTACAAGCAGTGGAGACATGTAAAATTTGTTCGTTCCAAGGACACACCACTGAAGCATGTCCTCAGTTGCAGCGGAATTTCGTGCATAACGCCTACACTATAGGAGGATTTCCTGGTCATCAAATGAACTACGAGCATTACAATCCCTATCTTGAATGGGATCAATCTAGCTTTAGATATGGATACCAGGAGGAGGAGCCGAACCAGTACTATCAAACTTCAGACTCAGGTATGTCTTTAGAGACTTTAGTGCATGAACTTGCTAATACCACTCTTCAGTTTTAGTAGGGAAATCTCCAAATTCAGCATAACAATCTCCAATTTCGAGAGGAGATGACTAGGATACAGGGTGACTCCGTCATTCAACTAGCTGATTCAGTGGAGAGAATTCAAGAGCAACAGCCTATAGACATCCCTGAGGTAAGAGAATCTGATTTGGTTGGCTTAGAGCTCAACGATGAAGTTTGTTTGCCATATGAAGAACATGTTTGTGAAGCTGAGGAAACCATGCTTCAATGCGAGGAAGTCCAGGTGATAGAGTTGGAGGCCAAAAGGCCTGCGTCTATTCTGTACCTTGATTCCCCCTTCTTTTGTGTATGTTCCTCTAGTTCTCACAAGTCAGAGTCAGTTTCTTTTGATTTTTCTTGTTTTTCTTTTTTAGAGTCGAAAAATCCCAAAAAGACCTGCATTTCTGGAGCCCATCAAATGTTGAAGAGATTGCTTAGTGTAGTGGGCTTTGTAGATTCGAGGAAGAAAGGCCGAAGAAATGGGAGAATTTTTATGTGCTCTGACGCGTGCCACACGGCAAGTCGAGCAATCGACTATAAAAATTTGCGCTTCCTGGAGGCAGCTAGGCTTGAAAATTTAGTTGTTTTCCTTTATTGCTTTATGTTTTTGTTTTTCCTAGTTTAGCTTGTTTTGCTTTGTTTTGTAGGTAACAAATTGACCTTTGAGTAGACGAATTATCATTCTTGAAGGTTTCTACCGCGTCACCACCCACCTACGTGCTAAGTTTTCATGGGAGGTTTTCTGTTCCCCTTTCTTTTTGTCCTTTCATTTTCAATGATTTTTGTACATTGAGGACAATGTAGAATTTAGGTTGGGGGTGGAGGTTATTATTGTGCTTTGATGATGTGTTTAGCATGATTGGTTGAGTCCTTGAGCACCTGAGCTCGGACTTATCTTTAGGTTTGATAGTTGCGCTTATATGTTGTCCTTGAGCACCTAATCTCGGACTGTTGATCGATTATGTTAAACATGATTCTTGTGTGAATTTTTTTCAAATTTTGTGTGAATTATGAGCTTGAATGCTTGATGATGTGTTTGCTTGTTGCTTGATGAGGACAATTGATGACATGCATGGTATGTTGCTGTAATTGCATTAGCTGAAGTATATGAATGCTATCCTACTTTGAGTCTTTTTGTGCCTAACTCTCAAAATTTTCTAGTCTTTCCTGCACGATCTGAACACGTTAGCCTTTCCTTTAGTAGTCTTGAAGGCTTAGGGTGGGATTATAGAGCTTGTATGTCTATTGTCACCCCGATAGGTGTAGGGCTAGTTGTTGAGTGGAAAGATTGATAGCTTGTAATGCGTTGCTTAGGAGAAGTAAAAATATGATTTTCCTAGAAAAAGAAAGAAAGAAGGAAAGTGTGCTTGAAAAGAAGATCATTCTTGAAAAAAAAAAAGGAAAGAAAAAGAAGAAAATAAAATAAGCTTGTAATGAGTTTAGTGAATCAAGGAGTAAAAAGAGTTACCCCTGTTGTGATCAGTTAGGCCATCCATTGAGCGAGTGCTCTGGATACGGGTCCCTACGACAGGTGTGTGAAAGCTAGTGCCCTTTGGTTTTTAAAGTGATACAAGTTTATCCCGCGGGTTTGAGTTCAGGCACCTAGTAACCTATTACTTGTTTGATGGTTTGGAAGCTTGGTAGCTAGTCCTAGTGCCAGTGTAGGGGGAAGATGGATTGAGAGCTTTATAGACCTTCTCCGGGCTTGTAGAGACTACTTTACGAGGCCACACACACACGTGGGAAAGAATAGAAAGAGTTTTTTAAAAGTGTCTCAAAACATGGATAGTGTATGTTTGCTTCTCTTTTGTGGTTATTGTGATATTCCTAAGTATTGAAATTAGAGTCTCGTGCATGCAATCATTGATTCATATTTTTATTATTTTTGTTTGGGTCTTGCTCGAGGACTAGCAAGATTTAGGTTGGGGGTTATTTGATAGGACTAACATAGTTATATATTTTCATACTTAAATCATGTTAGTTTAGAGGTTTTAATGTAATTAATTGATCATTTTGTAGGGATTTGAGCATAAGGCATGTTCCGAGAGATTCTACGTTGAATCACGATTCCAACGCATCCAACCGGAGGTCATTCGGACACCTGAGCGAAAAGTTAGAGCAAAAATAGCAGTGCTGCGCGCTGGGTAGCGTCTAGACGCTGTCCAGAGCGTCTAGACGCTATCGGCAGTTCCCTGAAGCCTCCCTCAACGCTGAGGAGAGCCCCTGTGACGCTGGGAGCGTCTAGACGCTGTCCAGAGCGTCTAGACGCTCCGTCGATTCCTATATATAGACTTTTTCATCCTTTAGGTCATTGGTCTCCAATTTTCAGCCGTCATGAGACCAATTTAGGCTTTCTCTTCTCTGTTTTTCAGTAGTTTAGGATAGATTAGGAGTTTTTTTTTCCATCAAACCTTGATGTCGAATCGAGCTTGTTTGAACTCGATGTTTTCTATGGAGATGCTCAGCTAGATTCTACGTTTCCAGTTCAAAGGTTGGTTGTAATCAATTGCAATATTGTGAGGCTTGAACCTTAACTTAGTTTTCTTTCAATTGCAAGTGTTCTTTAATTCCCGTGTTAATTTTATAAGTATGTATTTTGATTAAATTGACGCCTTAATCCCGTTACATGCTTTATTGCTAATCACGATCATGATCCGTAATTGTCATGTTGAATGAACCGGTAGCATTAGGATTATCACATGTGTATGTTTTGTGGGTTTCCATATTACATGGCTTGCATGTTTAATTCTAGGAATTAAAGAAGCTTCTTAATTAGGTGAAAGTTGTTTTACCTGATTGGTTGTCTTGGTCGTTCCAAAGTTCGTAATGCCTTTATCTAAATAAATTGAAGCGGTTTCGTAAAGATTTGTTTAGGTAATTAGCGTTAACTTGACGTTCGTTAGAGTTAATGATTTTAGGGAATTTGCACTTTTTGGGGTTTCCTAATAAGTTGACCGAGTACTTGCATGGTTAAGATTAAATATTTTGAATGCCTATGATCAATGTTTGCTATTGAATATAACTGCACCTCTGAACTGGAACTTGGTAAGAGTTGATTTTTATCCTTTTCAGCAATTGTTTTATTTTTGTCAATTTTTATTTCCATTTAGTTTGAAAATATTTTCCAAAACCCCCCTTTTTTAATTGCTTTCTCATTTGCAAATTTAACTTAAGAAATTAATATTCGGTTCCCTGAGATCGACCCGGTCCACTCAATGCTACAAGTAGCTTAGGATCGGTTTATAAATTTTAATTTGACGAGCCCTCGACAAGCTCGCTTCAGTTTCCATAGTATACAGAGAGAGGTCTTTGGGACCCACTGTAGCACACACATAGGCTTTGGGTCGTGTGTTAGGGTGCTTAGCCCTTTGGGGGATAGCTCTACGTGCACGTATGACAGAGATTGTTTTGCTGTGTGTATGGAGATTACTCCTCGCCAGTAAAATAGAGAATTGGGTACATATTTGGTGATGAGTTTACGGGCTTATGCGTATGTTTTTAAGAGTTGTAACTACATATTTTCTCTCTATACATATATATATATATAGTGTTATTAGCGAACGTTATGTTTAAGGAGATATGGTTATAGACTTTACTGTATTTTTAGTGATTGTGAGAACTTAAAATTGTTCTTGATTTTTATTATTATTTTTATTAAGTTTGGAATCTGGAGCTATTACTTATGAACTAACCACTCACTGGGCCTTTTAGCTCATTCTTTCTTCCTACTTTTTCCTACCATGTAGCGTTTGAGTTTTGGGTGAACCTACTAAAGTTTACATCTACCACCAGGCTTGTTAGGTTGCATATCATTTTTGTCAGTACATATGCTTTGAATGCATCTTTTGTAACCAGTGTGGCTATTACGAGCTTGAGCGCATCACGTTTTGTGTTTCACGTTGGCTTGGGCTTAGTACTTGTAAATTATTAACGATGTTTTAGGCTTTCTAAAGTTACGTTTGAATGGTTGGAGTGATGCTGAATAGTGTGTTTGAGAAGGATCTGAAGAGAGTAATGAAGTTATATATATATATATATATATATATTCTCTATTTAGGAGTGTAATGTTTCAAGATTCAGGATTGTGCATCCGATTTTCAGGAGAAACTCTGCCGAAATTTTTTGTGGACTTAATTTCAATAAAACCTTAGCTAACCACCCATTATTTCCAACACGTGTTTTGTATTGCTAAGTAGGATAATGGATTTAATTATATTTGAATTTAATTGTCGGCATGCCATGTTCTAGGTTGGTTAGGGTAATCTGGGACGGGGTGTGTCAACAACATAACTTAATCTCCTCATGACTACTTAGCTCATGACTGAAGATATACTTCAAGATATACTCAAATGCACTTCAGCAAAAGAAATCGGGAGAACACTCGAATCAATCTATGCTACACATAACCTGTTGGGATTTATGCCATAAAGTCTCGTAATTAATGATTTATTTAATAATTAATAATAATTTTGATTATTTTATTTGTAATATAATATTATTCATTATATGAAAAATTCAACGTTATTAGTATAATTTTGAACAATATGTGGTTGACATTAAAAGGATCATGTTCAAGAAATAACCTAAAGGGTCATAGTGTATGGATAAGGTTTGGTGTCTTATCCTGATAACACTATTGATACGGCCTACGTTGTAATAGTTACAAATGATTTGATCCAAATCGTTCATGTGGAGACATGTGAGTGAGGGTATCTTATATAATGAGTTTGTATAAGACTGGACCACGAAATATTTAATCTCTCTTTATAAATACGTTAATTGAGAAGCTTAATATTTCATCAGGATGATCATATGCGACTTGATCTTAATCCTGAGTGAGTTATGAACTTCTACCTGTAAGGGCTTGTCCTTTGATTTGCATGGGTGAAAATGGCTTTTGTAGCCGATTCAATAAGCCTTTCATTTTGGAGACTTGACCAAATAGGGAGCTGGGAACATAATCTCACAAGATGAAATTCACTTATTCCCATATAGGGTAAGTAGATGAGTAGTTCCTTTAAGTGCTGACTTAGAGAATTGAACAATGGGCCCCACCCTCTCACTTGCCCGAGAGGGACTTAGTTTATGATTGGATCATAAACAAATTGTTCATTAGAGGATCAGTGATACTTAAAGTGCAAGATATAATTATAGGGGTAAAACAGACTTTTGACCCAGCTGTAATTACGAACAACTTGTGAAGGATCGACTTGCATGTAGTGATTATGTCCATGGACACAACTTGTCATACAGTGCATAAGAGTGCAACTCCAAGTCTATAGTGGAGTGACCCTAGAGTTAATGAATGAAAATTGATTAATTAAAGAGTTTAATTAATTAATTTTGCATCATTGGAGCTTATAATCTGTAGGTCCATAAGGTCCTCTTGCTAGCTCATAGTAACACTAAAAGATCAATTTAGTTGAAAGAAAAATTTGAAATGTTCAAATTAATATTTAATTTGAAGTGTTCAAATTAATATTTAATATATTAGATATATTAAATATAAAAGAGAAAAATATATTTATTGTATTTGATACATTAAATATTAAAATAATTAATGTATATTTAGATACATTAAAGAAAAGATATTTATAAAATTTGAATAAGATTCAAATAAAGAAATAAATATAGTATGAATTTTTAAAAGATTTGAATAAGATTTAAATAGATTAAATATATTTATTTTAATATATTAGATATTCAAATATATATTATTTAATTATGACAAAGATTTGCCCCAGATTTTTATAAATAGGACGTTTGGGTTGAGTTATTATAACACACATATCCTCAACAGAGAATCAGAGAAATTCTCTTTAGACTTTTTTCTCTCCAATCCCTTATGGATTTTCTTTCAAGAGACTTCCACAAGCCTTGATCCTGTGTTTGAGTCATAGCCAAGAAGATTTTGTGGAGGAGAGATAATGACCCGCTTGAAATTTCTCCATATTATCTCAAAGATATGTTTTGCTTAGCCTAAAATTGTATTTTAGTTTAATTCTAAATAAATCAAATGCTATCTAATGCTTCCGCTGTGAGTTTAATTCGATTATTCTCTTCAAAACCTAGTCTAAAGTAATGAACTACAAGAAACAACTTCAAAATTTGAAGAAATGAGATATGAATTTGAAAGATTATTTTGCAAAGGTAAGGATTTTAGTCGATTTTTTAAAATCTGTTGGAGAAACAGTATCAACTAAAGATCATATTATCTACATATTTTCTAGATTAGGCAGTAAATTTTATTCTATTGTCAGTCGTAATTGCAAAATCAAGGGTTAACACTTTAAGAAGTTAGGTTTGTTATTTGTTCATGAAACACACAATGAGAATAATTTGTCAAAATGGATTGTTGAATGTAAACATCGTCATATCGTTGATATGGGTCTCACTCTCCTTAGTCAAGCTTCCCTATCTCTTGAGTTTTGAGATGATGCATTTTTTCAACAGCAGTTTAGACCATTAATCGGCTACCGTTTATAGCCATTCATGGCATCAGTCTGATGGGGAGCTTGTTCGATACACAACCCTCTTATGCCTTTCTTAAAACTTTTGGTTGCATTTGTTTTCCATGTTTGTGTCTTTATAATAATCACTAATTACATTTTGTGTTCATCATCTTGTCTATTTCTTGGGTATAGAAATCTACATAAGGGATACAAATGTCTTGATCCATTTAGTCATATCTACATTTCCAAATATGTACAACTCAATGAGCATACATTTCCCTTTAATTCGTTATTTGCTCAAAGTTCTAACAAATCTGAAGAATCCAATCCCACTATTACTCAATCTCTTCCTATTTTGTCTTATTCTATTGCACCACCTTTTTTCCAGCAGTCTTTATCCCATAACTCTCTAGCTGAATCTTTGTCGCCTTTTCTTCCTTTACCTTCTAACCTATCCTCTTATGAACTAAGTTCTAATCATCAGCTACATGTCCCTTTGTTGTCTACTTGTCCTAATCCTATGCCTATTACATGTGACTCTCAATCTTTAGATGTACCTTTGCTTGATATTTTGTCGACTGACATTACATCTACTATGCCTTCACATGATCCTTTACCTTCTCCCAATGTTTAACGTTACCTTGCTCTTGCTCCTTATGTGGATAATCGATCCTCTGCTCCTACTTCTTCTGATGTACCCAATCAACCACCTATGGTCATAATGTCAGAAAATGGCATTTTTAAGCCCGAAATTCTTTTCATTAAATACCTTGAGGTTGAATCTCCCTTAGTTAAGGAGCATTACAGTGTCCCCATTAGCTTCAGGCAATGCAAGAGGAGTACTGACTTACAAAAGAACAACACATGGTCACTAGTTTATAGACCTTTTGATAATCGTGCTATTTTATGCAAGTGAGCTTTCAAGATTAAAAAAAATATTGATGGATCTATTTCTAGATATAAAGCTTGCTTAGCGGCTAAGGGCTTTCAGCAGGTAGTTGATGTGGATTATATTGAAACTTTACGTCTCGTAATTAAACTTGTTACCGTCTGTGTTATATTTACACTTGCTTTGGCTTTTGGTTTGGGAGTTTTGTCAATTGGATATTAATATTACATTTTTACACGATGCTATTCTGATGTACCCAATCAACCACCTATGGTCACAAGGTCAGAAAATGGCATTTTTAAGCCCAAGATTCTTTTCACTAAATACCTTGAGGTTGAACCTCCCTCAGTTAAGGAGCAGTACAGTGTCCCCATTAGTTTTAGGCAATGCAAGAGAAGTACTGCCTTACAGAAGAACAACACATGGTCATTAGTTTCTAGACCTTTTGATAACCGTGTTATTGTATGCAAGTGAGTTTTCAAGATTAAAAGCAATATTGATGGGTCTATTTCTAGATATAAAGATTGCAAGGTGGCTAAGGGCTTTCAGCAGGTAGTTGATGCGGATTATATTGAAACTTTACATCTGGTTATTAATCTTATTACCATTTGTGTTATATTTACACTTGCTTTGGCTTTTGGTTTGGGAGTTTTGTCAATTGGATATTAATATTACATTTTTACACAATGTTATTTCTGAGAATGTATTTATGGAATAACCTCCTAGCTTTTGTGCATCTGGTGATAAATCTATTGTGTGCAAACTGTATAAAGCTCTTTATGGCCTTAAATAGGCACCACGTGCTTGGTTTGACAGATTATCTTCCTTTTTTATTTCTTTTGGTTTTAAGTGTTCTAAGGCTGATACATTATTATTCTATTGACATAATGGTTCCTCTAGATGCTATGTTCTCATAGATGTTGATGACATCATTATTACATGCTCTTCTTCTTCTGAAGTCTTAGATCTTATTTTGCTTTTACATAAATCAGTTCTCTCCTAAAGATCTCATCCCTCTGATTTACTTTCCTGGAATCGAGGATCTTATCCTATATCTAGTGGCATTTTTTTTTATCCTAGACCAAGTATATTTCTGATTTATTGCATCAAGCAAATATGTTTGGAGCTAAATATATTTCCACTCCAATGGCTAGTGATGTGATAACTTGTATTCAAGTTATTTAGGGCCTTAAATTAAGTCATAATTGCTTTGAGAGAAACAAAAGCATGTGTTTAACTAGCATTTTTACAGTCTTTTAGCAAGTTCTTATCCTAAGTTGTATGCATTGAAGTTTGATAAAATCAAGTAAGACTTCCTTTCTTTTCTCGCGATTGAAAGTTCTAATATCCAAAGTTTGCAGGTTGTGTTGAAAGCAAACGAAAGAAGAAGACCAAAAAGAAACCAGCGCAAGCTTCAGAAGAGAACTGTGAAAGTGTTAAAGAAGGCGCTCAAGAATGATCAACGCAGCGCATTTTAGCAAGATTTCACCGTAGAGATACGGCACGTATAGAGTTGTTAAGTTGTTTGTCAGCTGATTAAGGCGCGTACACACCTAACCTGTAGATGGAATGGCGTTTGAATAGTAGTCCACACGTGGCAATTTTTCCTTGGTTGAAATCTTGTATTCCACACGTGGCAATTTTTCCTTGGTTGAAATCTTGTATAAATAAGAGAGAGCAAGGACTTTTTGGAGAGCTTCTTCCTCATAGATTTTTTCCCAGTTTTTCATTCATAGTTTTTCTTAGTTCTTCATTCGTAGAGAGTAGATTGTAGAGAAGATAGTTCGTTTCTCTATTGTCGTGATCCCTGTTGTTCGCTGGAGAAGATGAAGAGTTGTAGGTGTGCGGACTTTCCCTTGCTCGTCGACGCAACAATGTTCCTATTTCTTCTTCCTTTGTGTTTTCATTGTAGCAAGTGAACATTGTATCTATTCACTCCTTTACTGTATTAATGCATATGAAGTTCATCTCTTCTACAATGTTCTCCCTTCACTTTGCACGTATGAGTAGCTAAGTCGCTTAAAGGTTGGCTTGTGGAGGAATCTATTTTGTAAACTTTCTATCTCAAAGTGGAATACATGTTTATTTCTCAACTTTTTCTTGACCATTATTATTCTTCCATTATCTCTTTCCATTTGGCCAACCGAAGTGAGGTAGTAGCATGTTTAAACACCGAGAGAGTGAGAGTGTGTGGAACGTCCAAGAAAAGCAAGAGTGTCTCTCACTAGGAGGTTTTACAAATAAAACAACCATTTGTAAGTGTTAATGGGTCGGGAGGGAAATAGCTTTGTTAAGCATAGACATATAATTACACAATGTGCTTAACATCCTTCTCGAAAGTGCTAGGATAAGTAGGAACCCATGCTTGGTTGAGAGCAAAAATATGCATGCCATCCAAAGATGAAAGGTATGCATAATAGAGGAATCTTGAGCTAAACCCTGTTTTACATCACTGTTTTAACCTGTTTTCTAGTTACTGTTCATCGCATCTCTTCCAGTTTATCACCCTTGCATTACAATTCTTGTAGTTTCCTTCCTACGTCAGTTACTTTACTTTATTATACCTTGACATTATTTATTCATTGGTTACCATCTCTGTAAGAACAAGCTCTAAAGAAATGGTGTAAAAACTTCATTTCCATGTAGATTCGACCTTAGAATACTTCCAAGTATTACTTGTTTTGCCTTGAGTGTGCACTTGTGCTCGGCGCAGGGTTGACAATTTTGTGTATAAGTGTTTGCATGATAGAGTTAGTTCATATTATCTTTATTTTCAACGCATGTTCACGCGTTTGCACCCATTATCCACATCTGTATACAAAACCCTATGACAAAAGAAGTTCAAGCATGTGTTGTTGTCTCTACCTTTTATAGGTAGAAACTTTCTAATGTTTGCCTCTGTTGTAGTATTGTTTGACTCTCACCAATATGTGACCATCCGTCGCCCAAAATTATCTTATAGTGTTAATAAGATGTGACAGTTTATGTATCCTCCAACTTTGATTCCTTGGTAAGCTGTCAAACGAATATTACGATATTTGAAAGGAACTATTTCTTCTAGACTTCTTCATAAGTGTCCTACAGACCTTGTATTGAGTGGATATGTTGATGCTGACTGGGTGTTGGATCCTGATAATTGTAAGTCCACTTTTGGATTTTACCTTTTACTGGGAGGTAATCTTGTTGCATGGGGCTCTAAGAAGCAGAGTATTATCTCTCACTCTAGTACAAAAGCTAAATTTCGAAGCCTAGCTAATGTTTCTGCTGTACTCATATGGCTTCAAGCTCTCCTTGTAAACTTATGATTCCTTTCTCTTGGTCTCCTATACTTTGGTGTGACAACTTTGGTACTGTTCACTAAAGTGCCAATCCTATATTGCACTCTCACACGCAAACATGTTGAACTTGACATCTAATTTGTTTGTGACTGGGTGCTTCAGGAAAGATTACTTATTCAACATCTTCCTATTTTTGCTCAACTTTCTGACATTTTTCCAAAGCCACTTTCCGCTGCATCTTTTCCGCCTAACATCCAAGCTCAATGCCGTTGCTCCATCTGACATTGGCTTGAGGGATGTATTAAGGAAAATCATTAGCAATTTGTTATATTAGCTAAATTTTAGCCATTTTGTTATATAATTGTATTTTAGTTATTATTATGATATAATTGGCTAGAGAATGGTGGAGGTTCTGTTTATTATCCATGTATTCACATATGGTATATAAACCACTGCTTTGTATTCACAATTATTGAAGTATTCCAAGTATGAATAATATCCAAAACACTCCATTTTTTGCAATATCACTCTTCTATTGAATTTTGCACAAATTTCTTCATATATAATAATTAGTGGCAATTTTTGGATACAAGTTGAATTTATGATTTTTATATCAATAATTATAAATTGTAATTCAACGTAGTAACACAACATAAAACCTTGTACTAAAGAAAAAAAAAACATATACGCTTCAAAATATATTTTTTAAACTAAAATTTTTCTTCTAAAAATATTCAAATAATCCTCAAACTTTTCTCTTATGGTGAACAGTCCAATGGCAATCCCTTTGCATTAAAAAAAAAATGCTTAAAGTATAAGTTTGATTTTCCACTTTTAGGGTTGTGTCTATTTAATCTATACAACTTCTAAAGTTTGTGTGTATAATTTTAGTCCCTATACTTATTGTTATAAAAAAAAAATAGTTCCTATACTTTAAAATGTTTTTAGTACATCCCTAAACTTTTAATTCTGTGTCCTATTGTCTCTATCTTTAAGTCTAATATTATGGCCAATCTAAGCAAAACTCAACTTATTGAGGAATATACCATCGACTAAGGGATCAAGGTTCGAATCCCCCCACTCTCACGGGTTGTTGAACTAAAAAACCAAAAAAATCTAATATTAGACAATTTTAGATGTTTGTTGGTGTAAACGTTTAATGGACAAAATTAACAAGGACATATTAAACATAAAGTTGAAACGTTGAAGGGATAACAAAGCCTTTTAAAGTAGATGGGCTAAATAGACAATTTGAAAATTTATGAATCTTCTAGATACTTCAAATTTCTAAGGAGCATATTTTTGAAAAAGAAAAAAAGAAAAAAATTCTAATAACGGATAAGAGTAACTATGATGGTTGACAAAAATATATTCAAATTTTTGTAATTCGTGCTTATGCTCTAAAAAAAAGGGTAAAACATATTCTTGGTCAATAAAGTTTGGGGATTGTGCTTGTTTAGTCATTAAGATTTCGAAAGGAACACTTTTAGTCTATGAAATTTGAAAAATGTTTTTAAATGATCTCGATATTAAGTTGATCATCAGTTGACTATGAAAAGATGACTTGATATGTTTGAAATGACAATTTTTAATAACATGACAACTTTTATTAATTTTAGCTTATGCTACTCTTTTTTTTTTTTTTTTTTTTTAATGTTCCCTTACCCTTCTCTCTCCCTTTCTTCCCATTCTCCTTTCCCAGCGAGTGCCCACCTACGAATCTTAGTGACCATCTTTCTTGGTCTTCTATAGTGTTGAATTTTGACAATTTTTCATAGTCTCTTTACGTTACGAGAATCTCTTTCTATATTAGTGAGAGGGGACAAGCTTTCCTATACTAGTGATCTCGTTATAACCTTTGACCGTCGCCCATTTGAGCCTGCTTTAGTGGATAAAGAACATATTACATTCTTTAAAGTCAAAAGTTTGATCCCCATCCAACCAAAAAATTGTTGAACTCCATCATTTGTTAACATATACTTTGCACGTACGTTTCTCATTTTCTTTTATTTAGAAAAATATTTCTAAAGTTTAAAAACTAAAATCTCATTTGATAACCATTTGGGCCCCGTTTGATAACCATTTGTTTTTGGTTTTTAGTTTTTAAAACTTAAGCCTATAAATACTACTCCAACCTATGATTTTACTTGTTTTGTCATATACTTTTTGCCTATGTTTTCAAAAACCAAGCCATATTTTGAAAACTAAAAAAAGTAGTTTTCAAAAACTTGTTTTTGTTTTTAAAATTTGGCTAAGAATTTAAATACTTCCTTAAGGGAGATGAAAACCATTGTAGAGAAATTGAGAGAAAACAAGCTTAATTTTCAAAAACTAAAAACCAAAAACCAAATGGTTATCAAACGGGACCTTGGCTTTTGGTTTTTGGTTTTTGAAAATTAAACCTATAAATACTACTTTCACCCCATGGGTTTTCATGTTTTCTTATCTACTTTTTACCTATGTTTTCAAAAATCAAACCAAGTTTTGAATTTTAAAACTTGTTTTTGTTTTTGGAATTTGGCTAGAAACTCAAATGTTTACATAAGAAATATGAAAATCATGGTAGAAAAGATGAAAATCATTGTAGAGAAATTGTGAGAAAACAAGCACAATTTTCAAAAACAAAAAACTAAATGGTTATCAAATGGGGCCTAAACTAATATTAAAAATTTTTGGAGACTAAAATATATCTAAAAGTAAAAGTCAAGATAAATAGGTGGAAAAGAAAATTTTAAATTACAAGACTAGTTCCCAAACTTTCAATTTTGTGTCTAATAGGTTCCCAAACTTAAAAATAATGTTTAATAAATCTTCGAACTTTCAATTTTGTGTCTAAGAGGTTCCCAAACTTTAAAATAATGTTTAATAAGCTAAGTCCTTGAATTTTCAATTTTGTGTCTGAGAGGTCCGTGGCATATTTGAAAATTTTAAAAGTTAACTAATCTATGATATTTAAAATTGAATTTTATGTCTAATAGGACTCTAAACTTTCAAATTTGTGTCTAATAAGTCTATAAATTTAAAAAAATATCAAATAGGTCAAAAACCTATCGATGCAAAATTAAAAATTTAGAGACATATATGTTATACACAAAAATTAAATTTCAATGACTTATTAAATATTTTTTAAAATTTAGGTACCAAATGAACACAAATATGAAAGTTGAGAGATGTAATATAACAAAAAAAAATCGGACAAATAAATTAGAATTACATACCTTTTATGGGGTTGGCAACCGGATCAACTTCATCATCCGAGGATCGTGCAATGTTGATGGTTCGACTCTCCACTTCTAAATGACGATCGTTGGCCGTAGGCAGTTGAGGAATGATGAGATTGTCTTCGACAACAATCTCTTCTTCTGCTCCGACATTATTGGAAAGCTTATCTGCCAATTGGAATAAGGAGGACGATTGGCCAATGAAATTGCTACAAATTATGGGATCCGAAACAGATGCTTGGTCATGTTGATTCTGGTTCTGATTTTGATTTTGGGACTTTGCGATACGTTTCGTTATTCTTTTCCTCCTTCTCCATGTTCTCTCATTTTGATTCTTCCAAGGAACCATGTTTTTTGTTTAAACTTATGTTCTCAATTCAGTCAAGAAAGAAACACAGCGAATACAACGGAAGAGGAATAGAATCAATTTCAAGTTATGTGGAATTTTTTAAACGAATAAGCCATAACTACTCCCACGAATATTATCTTTAAAAATTGTAACATTTTGAAGCTAGACGACAAAGAGAAATCCAATAAACTTTGAAGGTATCATTATTGTACAAAGCCAAAACAAAATATCACTATTATAATGTTCATTATTTATTGATATGTATGTCTCCTTTTTTGCCATTTTCTCACCACTTGCAATATCGATAATAAAATATTCATCATTTATTGACTTGTATTTATAGTTTTTTTTTCATGTCAATTCGAACATAACTCAATGAATAGGATACTTGTTATTTTCTAGAAAAGTGGAGGTTCGGTCTCCATAGACCACAACATATTTGTTGAGCTTTATAAAAGAAACTCAACACTTACCATGTAGAATCTTTCTTACGACAAAAATAAATTTAAATTCCTAAACTTTAGGGGATTTATCAATTAAAACCCTAAACTAAAAATTATATAAATTAAAACTTTGAACTTTTATAAGCGTATCAATTTACACTATCTGTTAGATTTTGTTTGAGGAACGTTAGTTAAGATGCTTAAAAACTTATAATTATATCAATTAAACTTTTGAACTGTTGTAAATGAATCAATTTAGATTCTCTATTTGAAAATCGTATATGCATCAATTCTCACATGTGTAGACGTCTTAAAAATTTTTTAAACCCTTCACTTGAAAATCGTCCATGCATTTGAATTGGAAGGTCTAAATTGATTCATTTATGAAAGTTCAAGAGTTTAATTGATACAATTATAAGTGTGCACAAGTGTAAACCAACATTTTTCAAATAAAATCTAACAATAGGTTGTAAATTGATAACTTATGAAAGTTCACAATTTAAATTGAGACAATTATTAGTTTAAGGTTTTAATTGCTACAACCTCCAAAGTTTAGGAGTATAAAATTGATTTTAGCCCTCCTTATTATTTATTATTGACTTCATAGTCCATATTATATGTTGTCTGTATTTTATAAACTATATTCAATCTTTAAATTTATATGTGAACCTTTTTTTTAGAATAAGTATATATGTGAATTATGGGTCTTCAAATCATATCTTAATTTAGATGGGTTATATTTATATATAAATAAAATAGGTGTACACATTAAATAAATATAGGACTAGCATTATTTGTATCCAAATTCTTGTCTAAAATATAGATTAATAAAATTTGATTTGTCATCATGCTTTTCCTTTTCGTTTTGTTATTTAATGTAAATACACCCAATTTTATCTCACGTTCTGGCATGAGCGTAGAACCAATGAGCATTTCTCTAAACCATTCACATCATAACTTAATCTAATTACATTGTTATTAACAGTGAACTTATAATAGGACTATATTTAAGGTTTTAAATGTCGATGTCAATGAAGTAGCCAACATCTCAATTTTATGAAAATGTTGAGAAAATATCGATAAAATATCATTGTCAATGGATATTTCCGGAAAAACTATAAATATAAAAAATTGATAAAAATATTAAATTAACAAATAAACATTTCACCCTGTTTAAATAAGTTAAAATTTCTTATTATTAATAATCTATCCACATTAGTGATATTTTGTTGATATCTTTTGTTGTTGCCAAATTTTGGACAAGAGAAATCTCACCTGATCTCCACGTGACAACGACAGTGAATTTATATTCTTGGAGGGAAGAACGCGGCCTGCAAGACAAGAAAAACCTAGACACCGGTGTGGTGTAGGCCACACAGGCTCCGATCCTTCAGTCAGAGAGAGTCTTTTTGGGAGAATTTAGAAGTTCTAGGAGAGTATTGGAGACTTGAATTAACTTATATTGCTCTCCCCTCAAGAGAGAGCTTAAATACCTCATAATTAGAATTTTCGTGGGTTTTCGTCTTCAATTAGGAACGAAAGGCTGAACGGAGCTGGACCGGGGGTACACGGGCCATGAGGGGCCAAGGCGGCCTTGGCCGACCATGGGCTTGAGCTTTGGACCAAGCCAGTTTCTCCACCCTCTCGCTTTATGGGCCAGCCTCATGTTGGTTTTCGGTATGTTTTGACTTCGGATTGGGCTTCTTTCCTCATTTGGCCCTTTATTGTAGCCTTTTAGCCAGCCCATTCTTCTTGGTCAAATTTTACCTATAACATTAGCTCCCATTACCTAGTTAGGATTCAAGATTAGAAGCGTGTGAAATAATTGCATGGAGCCTGACTTGGGAGTATCCTATTAAATTTTGGAGTCATTTGTGACATTTCGAGGTCTGACTTGAATTTTCTCCATTCCTGTTTATCCCGTGAGGATATTTCAGCCTTCTAAGAGTGTCATTTTCTCCATTTTTCCATAGAAATTTTAGGGTTCTGTGGCGGTTATTTAGCGTTTCAGATCATCTTCAGGATTGCTGTCTAACTCCGTAGGTCGGTCTTTCCTTATGGGTAATATTCTCTTTTGGATAGTGTGTTCATCCACATCCTAGAGAAAATTTAAGGGCTCCAAGGTTCACCTTAGATCTCTCCAAGATTTTCGCCCAACTTCGTAGGGAACATTTTGGTCTTTCTTGGTGGCTAAGACTCTCCTTTGGATTTGCGATCTATGCTGCCTTCCTGATTGAATATGAAAATTCGAGGGCGTCCTCAAATTTAAGTAAGATTATCATCAAATCCCATAGGGACTATTCTGGATTTCTCGATCTCTCGTAGGAGGGAATTTGGTCATCTAGTAGTCGTGTAGCTTCAAGATTTCTTGTACGAGGGAATTCTTGGCTATCTAGTAGCCTCGTATCGTTCCTCTTTTCATAAACGTTTTTCTGAACAACTGTAGCTTCATTTCAGGTAGATACCATAAGAAGAGAAGATGAAATAGGCAATGGAGTGAGAGTCAGAGGCAAAATAACAACCCAATCTTGTCAGCCTCGGCCCCTCTATTTCAGCTTATGTTTTTCAGATATGCTTCCACGATATGCTTCTTTTGAAAATTTTGAATCGTTATGTTATTATTTTTATGTGTAGCTTCTTCTTTTTGTTTAGTAGAGAGGCATATCTCCTTAGTAGCTTCTTTACCTTTTGTTTAATAGGGAGGCATATCCCCTATGTAGCTTCTTGTTTGATGAAGAAATCTTGCTATGTTGAGTCTATGCTTTATTCATAAAGTTCATGATAATTTCGAGAAAGAATAAAATAACATTTTATTCATGTTAATCACTCTTCGAGAAACACAACAGTAATAATCATAGAAAAGTAATCTATTGATAATAATCATAGGAGTTCACATACACATGAAACAAAAAAAACAATTGCATTTGATCATATTTAGCAATTATAACTCTTTTGAGATTGAACCATTGACCTTTGAGATGATAATTTGTGCCTTATTTAATGAGCTATGCTCAAGTTGGTAATTATAACATTATTAAATTGTAATAATAAACCAAGCTAATGGGAATAATGATGGAATTGTTTTGTATTTCCACAACAACAATGATATACCACCATGTCCTTATTGGAAGTGTGTGATGGACACTCACAAATTTATAATCAACCCAGAAATATTTGAGAAGAAACAATTCACACTTGTATTGAAAAACTCTTTTAGAAACTACATTCTTGGTGTTCACGTGTTTTCTCTCAAATTCACTTTGTTTTTCTTCTTCTCCACACACTTGCTTCAACAAATACCAAAGACATCCTATTTATAGGACTCTCATGGAAAAATCTAGATCTCAAAGTTCACATCAAAAGTATATGAACGTACTTAATTTCATGAACTTACATAACTCTCATACGTGAATGTAGTACTTAACTCTTATTCTAAACAACAAATTAAAATACAAAACATATGACAGAGCTTGTCTAAGGCTCATCAAATATATTTATAATTACTAATCTAAAATTAAGTACTTGTAGTACTTACTACTGGACTAGGTCGAACTATAGGGAATCGATTATCGATTTCTTTTAATTAAATTTCTTATTGACACAGACAAGGGGGAGTTTAGACAAAAAGAAATAAAATTAGCTGAAATTAAAAGTAGGAAAGATGAACTATCTAACCTCGGCATCTATTCGGGGAACGTCAGTCTACAATGTAATTTCAATCACAGATAACCAACATGAGATTCAATTCAACAACTTATTACTTAATCCACTCAACCAAAAAAGTTGGCAAAGCCTCTAAGGATCCCTTTAAACAAGCTAATCCAATCTAGCATCGAATAATCTTTTAAACTAACTTGTTATAGCTGGACACGATAGCGTTCCATGCTAACGGGGCTAATCGCATTACGAACAGGGATTGACTAAGACAAATCAACTAAACTAGAATGGTTGATCTAATTCAATTAACTCGCTCTCCTAACTATTAAGACCCATCATACAAAATAGATGAGAGCTAAAGACTCTACTATGCAAACATGAGCTGGCTCTAACACTACTAAGATTAACATACATAAACACATTCGACTCAAATAGGTTGTTAAGCGATTCTATGAACATGCTCATACATTAAAGCGAGAATTAAGAGATAATAACATGCTAAAATTGATAGAGAAAATTAAGTACAAATCTCACAAAAATACATTGTTACCATTATTACATCTGAATCAGCATCGAAAATCTAGTTGGCCATCGAAACGGTAAAGCCCGACACCGAGGATTGATCAAAAATACCTAAACTATCGTAAAACTACTGAAAATAGAGAGAAATAAACTAAGGAGGTCTCATAGCGGCAAAAATCACTAGACAAATGACCTAAATGGAGAAAAGTTGCTTTTATAGAAATCAAAGTAGTGTCAAGACGTGACAGGCTGTGTCTCAACCCTACCAGCATTAATCCCAATGTTCCATTGCATCGAGCAAGGCTTGTGCGCACATTGATCGGGGTATACACGCAAGCCCATGCAATCAAAGTAATAATAAAACGGTATTCCTACCGAGTATCGTATCCACAAAGATTGATTATTAATTCAATTAAGTACCGCAAATATTATCACTTAGCTTTATTTAGAGAACATGAACTAAAAAAGGACAGAAAAATAAACATCTAATCCTAGAAAGAAAAACAGAAATGGGAAACAAAAATCAAGAGTCAATTTTATGGGTGTTGATTGCATTCTTGGATCTTAATTTACTTAATTAAGCTACCAATTAGGCACAATCAAGTGTCAATTCATAAGTCTAGAAGCCTAGGGTCATGGAATCTCCTGTCGTTCTCTTCCAATTCTCAAGTATTAATTAACTAACCTAGGTGTCCTTTCGTGCTAGCTAAGTCATAGATGGCATTACGACCCTTCATCATTGATTAATTATTACTCTTGCTGTCACTCAAGTAATTAATCTATAGTCATGCATCCAGTTCTAGTCTAAGCTTATCTCTGTCGAGCCTCCACTTAATAACTAATCAATTAGACGGTGCTCAATTAATTAACCTTCAGCACTAACTACAATTAATTAACCTTTTCGAGCTCAACCTAGTCCTACCTCAATTAATTAACGAACACAATCTAAAAGCATTATGCCTAAAATGCATAAATGAACATGAAAACGAACACTAATTAAGCAATAATCACATTTTAATTAAGTAAATAAAATGGAATGGTCCAAGAATTACAACGACCATAGAAATTAGGGAATTAACTAGACATATTCAGCAATTACAACATAGAAATCCCTAATTACAACCTAATCTAAATACTGAAAAATAAGGGAAAAAGGGAAGAAATGCTTAGGTCTATGTCAATCTCGCGTTCCCGAGGCGATCCACCACGAACCCAGGCTCCAAAATCTTCAACTCAGCTCCAAAATCCTCCCAAAATCCACCCAATAAGCTTTGACATCAAGATTAGGGTTGTCTTAATCGAATTGGCTTCCTTATGGATGAATAGAATGCGAAGATTAAATACTGCCAATCGCAACAACATTTTTATGCTGTCTAAAATGGTAGCGTTGCAACGTTACGGACGGAGGTGCTCTTCTTAGCATGTTTCTAGCGTTACAACGCCACAGGGCAGCGTTGCAACGCTAGCTCTTAGGGTTGCACGATATAATTTGGCGCTGCAACGCCCTCCTCTCAGCCCCAATTGCTAGATTCTTCATCTCTTCTCTTCTTGGCTCTCCATAATAGCCCAAATAGCTCCAATAACCACCAAAATACTCCCGAACACTCGGTTTTACTTCTTTTGTTGGTTTCTACAAATTAAACACAAATAGGCATCAAAGCACACAAAATTATAGCAAAACTAGCTAAAATAATAGGAAATAAGATAGCATAATTGCATGCTATCAAATACCCCCACAGTTAACCCTTTGCTAGTCCCGAGCAAATAAAAAAAAAACCCATATATGAATTAACCATTACATCAGAATGACTAATACCTCAATGGTCTAAATAACAATAAAATCACAATTAAAC
Source organism: Trichosanthes truncata (assembly GCA_033996785.1). NCBI lineage: Eukaryota > Viridiplantae > Streptophyta > Magnoliopsida > Cucurbitales > Cucurbitaceae > Trichosanthes > Trichosanthes truncata. The sequence goes on from JAWPNB010000009.1 coordinate 33,867,079, forward strand.
AAAATATTTAAGCACATCAATTCATCAAGTAAATTTAAAGATTAAACTTGTCCTTCCTTGAAAATATGTGCATAGCCTTCCTTATTTGATCCTTGCTAGCCTAGAAAGATTTATAAAATCCTTCGTTCATCTTCCCCCTACACTGGCCCTAAGTACCAATTATCTAGGCATTCTTACACTCAAGAAGGTAATATTTCACTAGGTGCCTGAAACTATCCCCGGGGAAAACTTGCATCACTTTAATGCTGAGGGCACTAGCTTTCACACAACTATCGCAGGGACCATTACCTAGAGCACTCGCCCAACTAGTAGCCTAACTGATCACGACAGTGACAACTCTTTTTACCCTCAATACCTTTCAACACATTACAAGTTTCCTTTTCTTCTCTTTCTTTCTTTTCTTTTCTTACTTTCACTAAAATGATTTTTTTTCTTTTGAGCTCACTTTTTTTTTTTTAACAAGCAAATAAACAATCTTTTCCCCTAAGCTCAACATTACACCTTATCATGCAAGCACACCTTCAAACCAGAACTTAAGCCTATCGGGGTGACAACGAACATCTAGAAATTATAAATCTATTCTAGGCCTTCAAAACCACTAATAAGTAGGCTGGTGGTCCACAAGTGCAAGAAATTAAAAGCAAAAATTTTAATTTTTCTTTAATTCTAGACATGCTTTCATATTTCACAAAAATTGTAAAAATATTATTAATCAAAACACATCATAGGCCATCCTTATCACACTCGATGCAACAGAATCATCATAGAATTGACAAAAAAAAAAAATTCAACAAAAGCTCAGTCATAACAATACACATCCCCCCAAACTTAAAGCATATATTGTCCTCAATGTATAAACTAATCAGATCTAATTAAGCATGCTTAAGGACAACTAAAAAGATAGAAAGAGAAATGATACTGCCCTAGAGTGCGAGAGAAACCTCGATTCAGCCTGGTACAATGTGAAAGAATTGATCTCGAGCTCCTAAAAATATCACCAAGCACAGGAACGTAAGATCAACAAAAACTAAACTAAAGAAAAACATTAAAAAAAAAACCACAAAGAAAAGAAAGACTAAGAGATAGAAAGCTTGGGTTGCCTCCCAAGAAGCGCTTATTTAACGTCTCTAGCTAGACGGGATCATGTGGGCTTTTAAGGTATGTAAAAATTCTCCCATTTCTTCGGGCCCCTCTTCCTAGAATCCACACAGCATACCAGAACTAGCAAGATCACTAGCTTCTCGTGGGACCTTGAAGTAGAAATATTTTTTGTATTTTTCATTAATAAAAAGAAAGGAGAAAAAAAAAGGGACTCTGACACGGACTCGTGAGAGTAAGAAGAAGAACATTCAGGATAAAGAGAACTATCAAGAGATAAAACAAACAAAGGCCTTACAGCCTCGAACTCTACCTCTTGAACACTCTCAACTAAAATAGGCTCATCTACTCTCTCATCCTCACAGACTCGATCCTGGTGTGTGCTAAAACACTCTAATTCTTCCCCAACATCAATGATCCACTCCCTTGACTTCCAAAACTCAGTGGTATCGAAAGATTTAAGCTAACAATTAGGCACAATCAAATGATGATTCATAAGTCTAGAAGCCTAAGGTCATGAAATCTTTTGTCGGTCTCCTCCAATTCTCAAGTATTAATTAACTAACCTAGGTGTCCCTTAATGCTAGCTAAGTCATAGATGGCATTACGATCCCTCATCACTGACCTCTATAGATTAATTATTACTCATGCTATCACTTAGGTAATTAATCTATAGTCATGCATCCGGTTCTAGTCTAAGCTTATCTCTACCTAGCCTCCACTTAGTAACTAATCAATTAGACGGTGCTTAATTAATTAATCTTCAACACTAGCTACAATTAATTAACCTTTTATCCCACTGTCACTCGAGTAGCTAACTAATTGTGCATTAAGCTAAGTAGGCATCCTCTGTCGAGCTCAACCTAGTCCTACCTCAATTAATTAATGAACACAATCTAAAAGCATTAAGCCTAAAATGGATAAATGAACATGAAAACTAATTCAGCCATAATCAAAATTTAATTAAGTAAATAAAGTGCAATGGTCCAAGAATTACAACGACCCATAGAAATTAGGGAATTAATTAGACATATTCAACAATTACAACACAGAAATTCCTAATGACAACCTAATCTAAATACTGAAAATAAAGAAAAATGGAAGAAACGCTTACGGCTATGTAGATATCACGTTCCTAAGGCAATCAACCATGAACTCGAGCTCTAAAGTCTTCAACTCAGCTCCAAAATCCTCCCAAAATCCACCCAAGATGCTCTGAAATCGAGATTATGGTTGTCTCAATCGAATTTCCCTCCTTTTGGATTAAGAGAATGCGAAGATTAAATACTACCCATCGCGACAGCGTTGTTATCCTACATACGGAGTTGCTCTTCATAGCGTGTTTCTAGTGTTGCAATGCCACAGGGTAGCGTCGCAACTCTAGCGCTTGTGTTTGAACCATATAATTGGGTGTTGCAACGCCCTTTCAAGCGTTGCTTGTTAGATTCTTCATCTCTTCTCTTCTTGGCTCTCCAAAATGGCCCAAATAGCTCCAATAACCATCAAAATACTCCCGAACACTCGATTTTTCTTCTTTCGCTCGATTTCTACAAATTAAACACAAATAGGCATTAAAGCACACAAAATTATAGCAAAACTAGCTAAAATAATAGGAAATAGGATAGCATAATTGCATGCTATCACGACAGGCATAAAAGTTGCTTTTATAGAAATTGAAGTAGCGTTGAGACGCGACAGACAATGTCTTGACACTACCAGCATTGATCCCAACGTTTCATTACGTTGAGCGATGCTGGTATGCTCATCCTTGCGACAAAGTCTAGATGTTGTCCTTTTTTGAAACATTTTTCCTTTGCAGTGTCTTGACCCTTCTAGTGGCATTGAGATGCTTTCATCAGGGGCATTTTGGTCATTTCATTGGTTCTTCATGCTCGGTTGCTCAAATGACCTCCAAATTGAACCGAATTAACCCCATTGGGATGCAAATGCTCCAAAACACACCTTTGCTCGAACTCCTATAAAATCAACAATTAAGCACATACAAACTAACAAACTAGCATGAATTAAGCCTGATAACATAGGACTTTTCTGGTCCTATCAAATTACCCCCAACCTAGATCTTGCTAGTCCTCAAGCAAGGCACATACAAAACAATAAAGATAAGACTTGTTGGATGCAAGCTCATTACTCTAATCTCGATGTTTAAAATAACTAATCATTTATAAAAGAAGAAGAAAAGCTTATGCACAGTCCATCCATGAATAATTTAAAAACTTTTCTTATTATTTCTTGCGTGTGTGTCCGCTTAGCTTTCCTAATGTAATGTTTACAAGCGCGGGGTAGGTTTACAGGATCCTCAATCTATCTTCCCCCTACGTTGGCCCTAAGAACTAGCTATCATGCCAGAAAGTAATGTTTTACTTAGGTGCCTGAAAAACAAACTCGCATGCTAAACGTGCATCACTTTGACTCAAGGGTACTAGCTTTCACAAAAATGTTGCAGGGACCCTTACCTAGAGCATTTGCTCAATGGGTGGCCTAATTGATCACAACCATGACAGCTCTTTTTATCCCTGATCACTCTACTCATTACAAGCTTATTTTTCTTTTCTTCTTTTTTGTTTTCTCTTTCTTTTTCTCAAAATAAAAATTTTCTTTCTAAGCTCAATTTTTCTTCTTCTCTTTGTTTTCTTTTCTTGCAAGCAACTCCAAATTTTTTCTCCCTAAGTAATACATTACAAACTTTCATGCAAAAAATGACCATCAACCTAGTCCTTAAGCCTAGTTGGGTGACAACAAACTTATAGACCCCCTAAAGCTACCCTAGGCATCCAAGACAACAAAGGGTAAACCAATGTGCTTGAAACATGCAAGAAAATAAAGGCAAAGTTTTTAAATATGCTCAAATTAGGACAACATACTCAACTTCAACAAACAAACAACAAGCTATAGAAAGCATCTCATAGACTGTCCTAATCAAGAAACATACATCCAACTCATGGACAAATCAATCCCAGAATTCTCAAAAAAAATCAAAAATTTCAAAAATTTGCTCAAAAGCTAATAGTTCGACGCATAGATGCTCATGACTCAACAATATGCTAAAAAAACAATAAACTCCACCCCTAACCTAAAACCTCACATTGTCCCCAATGTATCTCTACCTAACAGAACAAGGACAAACAGAAAAAGGAACATATAAACTCCATTGATATGTTCGCGTGTAGGTGGTGATGGTGCATCTTTGGCCTCCATTCCTCAAAAGTCAATTTTATTACCTACGAAAGAAAAAAAATAGAACTAAGCTACGAAAAGTAGAAATTGAAAGCAATAAAAGAAAGAAATTAAATTTAAACCCCTGGCTACCTCCAAAATGCACAAATTTTTGTAGTCGATTGCTCGACTATCGTGTGGCTCGCATCAAGTCACGAAAAAATTCTCATATTTCTTCAGCGCTTTCTTTCTTGAATCTACAAAACCCACTACACAAAGCAAGCTCACTAACATTTGATGGGCTCCAGAAAAACAGGTATTTTTGGTGTTTTCTAAAAGTAAAAGCATAAAAGGAGAAAGATCAAAATAAAATGATTCTAACTCGAACTCATGAGAACAAGAGAAAGAACATTCACAAAACAAGGATGACTCATCAGATAGAACAGGCTCATGCCTTTCAACCTCCAACTCTATCACCTAGGCCTCTTCGTCAAACTGAAGCTTTGCTTCTTCTCTTAACTCAAATACCTATTCCTCCAATGGCATATAAACTTTGTCATCAGTATCTAAATCAACCTCATTAAAATAAATTTGTACCTTAGGGATATCAATAGGAGGTTACTCTTGATGATTCTTCAATCTTGTTGCTAGATTAGCCAACTGGATGACATGGTCAACCAGGCTTCGTACACTAGCTGTCACACCCCCTCCCGAACCACCTGCTAACTTAGCCCGGAAGATGGCGTGAAGCCAACAGACATCGTTTACTACCTAACGATACCTGTGACCCTGTTAAACCTGATAAACATACTATACTTGAATTTAAAATGTCTAAACACAACACATCGGAAGTTTGAAAGTCACTATACATACATACGGAGCAGCCCTACTTAAACCCCATTTGAACTACTAAACGGGTAGGGAGTACTACAACCAAAATACATCCCAAACATGATTTACACAACCACGACCACTAGTGCATACACGAATATAACTATACGTTCCTCTCAGAATAACTACAAAATGTTTGGACCTGCTATACAGTTCCACCCACGTACAAAATATCAAACTCGTAGAGCTTTCGGCACACTATGGCAGGATTTCAGGCACCGAGAGCTCGATCACTACCTGAAAAGTTGGAAAACATTGAAAGAATGAGCTGGGAAGCTCAGTGAGTGACTGAGTTTATAACTATTAACTCGCAAATTACAACATATGGTAAACCCTGGGCATATGTGTCGGTAGTCAAGCGCTAAATATAAACGTATAATTATCACAGTCTTTCTCAGAAATCCAACAGGTATGTCATTAAAAACTCGCAAGGCATACCAAGAATATTAACCATCTAGAAACATATGACAATCTACGTTGTGTAGGGCACGCCCAGTACAACCAACGTTCACTCTACGATGTAGTGGGGCTCGCCCAGCACTCCCATCGTCTTTGTCGTAGTGGGGCCCGCCCAGCACTCACGACAGCATTGTTGTCACGGAGTAGACTCAACGTTGACAACATAAAATGACCTGTGTGCACACGGTACTATACAGCCTCGACTCAGTATCTCACTCATTTACTCATTCGAGTCTCAGAAAAACACATGATAATCTTTAAACATTACTTGCTAGAGCATGCTTGCCTGAAATCATAACATTTTCGCTAGATTTTAGCAAATCAATAAACACATGCTCACATGTAAATTTCGTTGGAAAAAATCTAAGCTCACCACGAGCATTTAAAATCATTCCTAGGCAATCATGTATGCTCATAACCATGTGTTCAGAAAACATAAAACATTTAAGCTAATTCCCTCCTAAGAAGTCTTATATTCACATAGACACGATTTCAAGCATAGAATAGGTTTCCGAAATTCGTTTTGTCACTCACAGCGTTAGATCTAGATCCTCGGCCCGTATACTCGACCTATTTCCTCTTGGCCTGTCAAATAAACCAAAACCCAAGCATTAGAACTTTGAATTCATGAATTCCAAGCTTAGAATTGCAAAACCATTCTATCTACTTCCAGTATTCTACCACTTCCATACCCTAATTTCACATACTCATTACTTCCTCATTACTTGGCCAAAAATGATGTACTTTATACCAGACTCTTCCTTTTTGAACCCTTTACAACTCATATGAAGGAATGGAATTGAGATTCCCAAAGAATGTGTCCGTAAATACCTCGAAAGCTACCTCCCTCAAATTCAGTTTCTGCAATTCCAGAAGCGTTTTCCTGCTGCACCCTTAACTTGTCCTGAATTTTAAAGCAACTTCCAATCATATTTCGCCCACAACTTCTTCATAAAAGTTGTAGGAAATTAAATAATCTTTCCAACCATACCTAACGGAGCTTCTAATTCAAAATCTACAGACCAGCACGACCCAAAAACCAGAGGTTTCTCAGATTGGACAGCAGATTTTCCCCTCTGACTTCCCCTTTACAAATCAACAACTTAAAGTCAGATTTTGCTCGAGCTTCCTTCACGAAATTTGTTCGAAAATGAGCTAACTTTCCAGAAAATCAAACCTCACCTCTTAATTCTTCTTGTGGAGCTCAAAACGATCTAAATATCAGCAGTGAGCAGGATTGATCACCAAATCTGTCATGCAACCTTGAATTGAATCTTCTCCCCTTCTTCTTCAACTTCAAAACTAAGAAAATCCTCCTTCCTCTCTTTCTCTCATCCTCTCCCACGAAGCCCTTTCTTCTCTTTGGTAAATGAGATGCAAGATGGGTAGAATAAGGTATATTTGTAAAATGAATAAAAAAAAACTTCTACTTTCTTTTTTTTTTTTCCCTTTTCCCTATTTTCCTTTCTTTCTTTTTTTTTTTTTAAAAAAAAACCCACACATATTATTTTCTCCTTAATACCCCAAACAAATGTTTTAAACATTTTTTTTTTTTAAAGAAAATTCATGGAAAAATCTCGTGAAATCTCGGTTTTACACTAGCTCTCTCCTCTTGAAATTGGAGTGGGTTTGCTAAAATTGGAGATTATTATTAGCAATTTCATTAATTAAAGCCTTTAAAGACATACCTGAAACTGAAGACTGGGGGCATGGGCTCTACTGCTCCTCCTCGCATCTATATGATTTATCTCACTTAGGATCGTAGGGATCGTGACATGTGTAATGATCGTCAAGAACTCCTACAATGGTGTAGGCATGTGGCATGAAGTCTCGCTGTACCTCCAATGATTGCCCTCGCTGTACACACAACTAAGAAACTAGAGAGGTTAATTTTGAAATTTGAGGTCTCAGCTCACTAACCTCATTGACGTCCTAAGCAACTTCTCCAGAAGACTAGAAATTCTTTGCTATTAAGGAACAAAGTATTTACTGACTCTTTTTTTTTTTTTTTTTTTTTATTGAAATAAGAAAGCCAACATAAAAGAAATCAATTGAATGGTCTTCAGCAATGGTGCCAATTTGACAGAGCTTGTTCAAGGATCATCAAATACATTTATAATTATCGAACTAAAATTAAATACTTGTAATACTTAATAGTGGACCAGGTTGAACTACAGAGGACCGACTATCGATTTCTTTTAATTGGATTTCTTATTGACACAGACAAGGGGGAAGTTTAGACATAAAGCAATAAAATAACTGAAACTAAAAGCAGGAAAGATAAACGATCTAACCTCAGGTAGCGATTTGAAGAACGTTAAGGTACAATGTAATTTCTCAGATAACGAACATGAGATTCAATTTAGCAGTTTATTACTTAATCCACTCAACCGAAAAACCCGGCAAAGCTCTTAAGGATCACCTTAAACAAGTTAATCCAACCTAGCATCGAATTATCTTATAAACTAACCCTTTATAGTTGGGCACAATAGTGTTTCATACTAACAGGGCTAATCGCATTATGATCAGGGATTGACTAAGACGAATCAACTAAACTAGAATGGTCAATCTAATTTAATTAACCCGTTATCCTAACTCTTAAGACCTATCATGAAAAATACATGAGAGCTAAGACTCTACTATGCAATCATGAGCTGGCCCTAATGCTGCTAAGATTAGCATGCATAAACACATTTGATGCAAATAGGTTGTTAGGCCATTCTATGAACATGCTCATACATTAAAGCGAGAATTAAGAGATAATAACATGTTGAAATTGATGAGAAAATTAAGTAAAAATCTCATAAAAATATATTGTTATTGTTATTACACCCGAATTGGCGCGAAAGTCTACCCGACCATCGAAATGGCAAAGCCTGACAACGAGGATCGATAAAAAACACCTAAACTATCCTACAACTACTAAAAATAGAGAGAATTAAACTAAGGAGGTCTCAGAGTAGCAAAAAATCACGAGACAAATGACTTAAATAGAGAAAAGTTGCTTGTATAGAAATCGAAGTATTGCGACTCTACTAGCATTGATCCCATTGTTCTTGTGACGCCCCACGATTTCAAGTACGAAAGTTTTGAATTTTCTTGGACTGATTTTTTCTATCCGCTTGTTTGGATAATTTACTTCTAGTCGAGTAATTTAAAATTTTATTTATTTATTTTTTTTTTCCTAGTTGAAATTGATAGTTTAGCTTTTGGTTTAAATTACCCAAAATATTTATCCTGTGATTTTCTGTAAGATTTGGAAAAAATCTTTAGGAGTTGAAGTTGAGTTTTATGATGGAGAAAAAAAAAGAGAAGAATCTTGGAAATTCTAGATTTCTCCTTTCTTATTTATTGGAACTCATTTGGTTGGTTTAAATAGAAGAAAGGGTTACTAAGAAGGAAAACCAAAAGAGAAAAAGAAAAGAAAAAGCCCTAGGTTTTTTTTTTCTTCTTCTCCTCCCTCATGCAAGACAGCAGCCGACCCCCCTCGTTCTCACGTGTTAGCCTTCGACTAGCCCACTCCTTCGCGTCTTCTTCCTCTTTAATAGAACCAAGGGCACGCCCTCGAGCAAGCGACCCACGCTAGTGCAGCGACAATGACGCAACGCCCACAGATGAACCCTCCGCACGACACCCACGCAACGACAGTATCTTCTTCGACGATTTGGCTCCAACCTGTGTGTTTTCCCTTCCGTTCCAACAAGGTTAGGTTGACCCACTCCTCTTTAGTTTTAAATCTCCAATACCCATGCGTTGAATGTCTTTAACTTGCAAATTTTAGGCGTTATAGAGCACTACCCAGTGCTCCTTCCAGGTTTTTGGGAGTCAATTAGCGAGTTCTAGCCATACCCACTTGATTTCAAACACCTTCGAATTCGACCAGCAAGGTGCAAAGCTTGTTTCGGTAAGTTTTAATGCGTTTTAGACCTTTTGCAAATCACTTTAGGTGTTATAGCATAGGTTCTAACGCGTGGGAGCCTTCTATTTGTAGTTTCAAACCAATTCGATTCTATTTGAACACTCTCGAGCTAGAACCAACATGGTGTTGGGCCTATTTTGGTAAGTTAAGTGCTCTTTAAACTCACTCGAACTCGTTTAAAGGACTTTGGGTGAATCTTTGACCCTCGGATAGTTTCTACTTGTAGTTTCGAACCAATGCGAAGTCCCTTTGAACACCTTGCAGCAAGTATTTGAGTTCATTTTGGTGCGTTTAAGTGGTAAGACCTAGTTTAGGCCTTTTTAAATCAAGTGTTAGGTTCTGTTCAATTAGTTGTTAATCATTTGATACTTCTGTTTGTAGTTTGAGTGAATTCTGGAGTGTTTGTTTTAGCTCCTAAGGTTGTAGCTAAGAACTCTTTGAATAATTTTAGGAGCAGTCTAGGTAAGTAGTTTCTACCTTGTGCGTCTGTTTGATTGTGTGAAGCATGCTCCGTGCTATGTTTGTGTTATATAATTTTGACAGTTTATATGGATTGCTACTCTTGAACTATTATGTGTCATGATATGTTGAGCATGTTTTGATTATGCCCTTTTGTATGTAAGCATGCTAAGCTGTTGAATCTATTGTGATGATATGCATGTTCAAATGGTGTGGTTGGTTACAAAAGCATGATTTTTATGTGTGAACGTGTTGTGTTTTGAGCATAAATTATGGTTTAGTAGCATGTGTTTAGGGAACATGCATTCTGCTAGAATTGTGTTGGGGATGTGAGAGCATTGCAGGACTCGAAATTCATATGTTAGGATTGTAAGGGTAAAGCATGACGCGTAAATCATGTGTCGGGCTGAGAGAGTGTTGCATGGCATGGAATTCATGTGTGAAGGTTGTAAGGGTGGAGCATGATGCGTAAATCATGTATCAGGCTGAGTGTGTGTTGCATCACACGTAATTCATGTGTTGCAAGTGCGGAGCATGATGCATATATCATGTGGTGGGATGAGTGTGCAAAGCATGATGCGTAAATCACGTGTTAGGAGGATTGTGCATTGCACGATGCGAGAATTCATGTGTTAAATGCATAGCATAGTGCAAAAATATAAGTGTTAGAAGCGTCTTTTGCTCATTTTATTTGTGTATGTATGCAAAGCATGATGCTTGAGTTATTTCTTTGAGAAAGCATGTTTGGGTGCTGGTGGGATGTTGTTGAAGCAAAGCGCAAGTGCACACTATCCAACAAGTAATATATGGAAGTATTCCAAGTATCGAACCCAAGGGAACGGTTAACAAAGTGTCTTTTCAGTTAACAACACAAATGCTTTCAAGTTGCAACCGAAGATAACCAAGTAAATAAAATATTTTGGGGGTTTTTTCAAGCAATAAAATAAAGAAAAGTAAAGAAAAGATAAGAAAACAGTAACGAGAAACAGGGAGTTCAAATCGATTTCAACCCTGAGAAAATGCGCCCGCATACTTGCTTAACTAGGTTCGGCTATTTCAGAGATTTTGCCTCTTGCGCACGCATACTGCCTCTTTCAAGTTCTGTGCGATTAAGACAAAATGCTACTGAAATGCACTCGCAACCTACCCTAACCGACACTTAACACCATGAATCGAGTTCAACACCTATTCATTTTAGGAGACTAAGCAATTAAACACATATGTCTATGGCTAATTTTAACTTAGATAATTAAAGAACGCAACTCAATGATTCTAAAGGTTTTTGTCCTATGTCTAGGTACAAAAAGCAAAATTCTATGTCTAGACTCTTCTCCTAGATTGCTTTTATGAAAATGCGTACTCGATCCAACCCTTTCAGTATTGAATCTCACACAGACTATGCTAACTCAAGTGATCAGTTTAAGGTAACATTGAAACTTAAATTCAATAAAAGCAAACGATGCTAAATGTTAAGCAAAGTTACTCGACTCACATGGCGGGACTTATCTCCTTTTTAGGGTATCCACTTCATTGAATCCCTTCCAAGGATTTAGCTACTCATTGAAAAGAAAAGTAAAGTGCATAAAATAAAAAGAAAACTTAAATAAGAAAAGATAAATTTCATTGAAATAAAAGTGCAGAATTGAAAAAAAAAACTTGACTTACAACTTGAAGAATTGAAATTTAAATAAGAACAAAAACTTACAACTCAAATGAACAAATAAAAATAGTAGCTAAACTTTAAAGAAAAACATAAAGTACAAAACTTAAATGAAAGCGATAAAGAACCTGAAATTTATTCCTTCTTTCTGACTTTATTCAACCTCTTTCGAGGAGAACAAGTGCTTACACTCCCTTCTTTCGAAGTTTGTGTCCGAATGAAGTATGAATAGAACTTGGGGGAGACTTGGTATGGCAGCTGAAAAGAAAATAAACTACAAAATTTGGAGAAGAAGATAGAAATCCGAGCTCCCTTGAAACTGAAGCTTGATCTGACTTTTATAGACCTCAAGGTCTAGGGTTTGCTACAGAGATTAGTGTGGAGAGGTTTGGCCGATCATATACCTTGATCCTCGGAGATTTGATTGAGAATATTTGATTTTATCTGCAAATCTTGTGAATCTGGGAGAATCTGCCGAAAAGGTCCAGATGCGGCCATATAGTTGAGCGCAATTGTGTTGTTGTCGAAATGGCCTAAATTCGGCCGCATAGTTGGGCGCATTTTGAGTTTTTTCTATAACAGTTGGAATTTGGCTTCTACTGTCAATTGCTAGCGCATCCTGGTCACATATATCCTTAATCATCTTTCTTTTACCTCAGTTGCGGCCAGAATGTTGGCGCATTTGGGTCCTTTTTTAGCATCTACACAAAATCAACAAAAATTAACACTTTCTTAACAAAAATGACTCTAAATACACCTAAAACCTTATTTTTATCAAATCAAGACTTCAAACACATGCAAAACTTGTTTTTACTTAAATTTGCCCTAAATGACATGAATTATAACGTTAAACACTCGCTTTCTAAGCAAATAACTTAGTTTTTAGAGTAAAATAACACTCATAAATGAGCGTTATCACACCCCAAACTTAGCTTATTGCTTGTCCTCAAGCAATTTTAAGCAAAAACAACAAGCAAGCAAACAAGTAACAATATGAATTCTAAGGAAGTTTTGAAAAATAATGTCTTTTAGGAGAAATCTCAACTTTTATTGCTTACACAAACTTGGAGTTTCAGCCTATGAGACTTTATCTTTCATTTTTCAAGACAAACCATTCACATGCAAATCCGCCTACTTTGTTTATTCTACCTAAGGCTCAATCATAAAGTCTAGGATAATTTCTTTGTCTAACAAGCTGAGTCCTAAGTACAAAAGATAACAACTTCCCCCAAACTTATTCAATGCTACTGCTAGGATCTTTTTCTTTCTTTTCTTTTCTTGTTTTTTTTCATTTTTTCTAAGGAGAGTCTTTTTTTTGTCACCTTGTACCTTCGATCCAACTTACTAACACTTTGTACTGAAAGTAGCTGGCTACGAGCACAAGTCACTGCTAAGACTGTTTACACATACTCACTTCCTAAGTCAACCTTTCATGCAAAGGAAATCATGGGTGTCATGACCCCCCCTGGTTACTTGGTTAACTTTGGAAGGAGGAGTATCTCCTTTTCTTTTTCTTTTTCTTTTTTTTTTTATGAGTCCCTAGCAGTAGTGTAATACATGATACATCCATATAATGGCATTTACAATATGACACTATCATTGCAACTCTCCCCCCAAACTTAAATGGGTCAATGTTGTTAGGTTTTATGTCCTAAAACTCGTGGTTTGTAAACTGAATGTATATTCTATTTTGCAATAAAGATATTATTGAGGTTTATTCAGTAAAGTTGTTATTGAATAAAGTGAATTGCGTCCTTTTAACCCAAATCCAACAAATTAAGAACCCTTGACTATAGTATGTATACTTGAACTTCATGTGGAGACATGAATATGGATCAAGTTCGAGTAATAGTTAGAATGGTCTATAGTATAGGGATAGGGCTGGGTACCTTATCCTAGGGACACTATGGATGCGACCCACTTTGTATGGTACAAACGATGTGATCCTAAATCGTTCATGTGGAGACATGTGAGTGGGGGCATCCTATGCAATGGGTTTGCATAAGACCGGATCAGGAAATAGTCACTTAGACTTTTTAACTCCGTTTACTGTCATAACTGACTATTTCATATGATGACCTAGGTAACTCGATCTTAATCCTGAGCACGCTATGAACTCCTGTTTATTTGGGATTATCGTTTGATTTGCATGGGTGAGAGTGGCCCAAGATTGCCGACTCAATAAGCCTCCCATTTTGGAGATAAGACCGGGTAGATAGCTGGGGACATAGTCCTGCGAGAAGGAATTCACTCCTACCCGCTTTAGGGTTTAGTAGAGAGGTTGTTCCCTTAAGTGCTGACTCCAGGTCTTGAACAAGGTGCCCCACCCTCTCATTGGCCTTAGAGGGATTCGGTTTGCTGGTTGGGCCAAAAACCAATTGTTCATTAGAGGATCAGTGGGACTTGAGGAACAAGAAGTAATTACAGGGGTAAAATGATTTATTAGACCCAGCTGTAATTACGAACAACCTGTGAAGGGTCGACCTACTAATCATGGTTATATCAAGTGGACAAAAATATATCTACAGTGAGGAAAGTGCAGCCGTTGTGCTTCAGTTGAGTGTCTCGGCGATTAACGAATGTTGATTAGCTTAGCTAAAGAGTTTAGCTGGTTAGTCTCGTATCGTTGGAGCTCATGATCTGTAGGTCCATTAGGTCCTCATTGCTTGCTTGGACTAAGCCTTGTAACAGTATGAGAGAAAAGAATTTGAATTGTTTGAATTCGTTTTTGGGAGTAAACGTTAATTATATGCGATATACTTAACGTATCATAGTTTAATTATGAATTAAACTATGAGGAAGAGAGATGGACATATTTAAAATGATTTAAATATGGGTTCGGTCTAATACATGAATAGAGATTCAAGTTCGAGAGGTCGGTTTTGAGATCTGGATTTGATCAAGTTATTTAATTAATATTTGATATTAAATTAAATAATTAAATAAATTAAATTATTTAATTATTTAATTTGTAATAAATTTTGTTTAAAATTAATTTAGAATTAATTTTAAATTACAAAATTGAATTTCAAAATGGGAAAAGTTGAAGTTTTGGTGGTTGTATGACTAACCTCTCTCAAACTCAAAATTCACCAAAATTGGACACCTCTTTGATGACTAACCTCCTTGCTTATGTGTTTTCATATTTAGGAAGCTTGATGAAGCTTGTTAATGGCTTTAATTAGCAATGAAACACAAGGGATTTGTAGATTTTGAAAAAAAAAAACTGCTGTAGATTTTTACAAACCTTTACCATCTCTCTCTCATAATTCTCTCAAACTAGGATCCCACAATCAGTTCCAAGGCCTAAGGATAGTAGGGAAGACACTACAGGTGGTCCACGAAGTGTTCGTGCTTAGAAATTTGCAACGGGTTTGGAGAATTTGAGCTTCAAAGGTAAACTTTCTTATACTCTATTTTTTCGATTTTTGAGCATGTTGTTTGTTTGATTAAATTGATGTAATTAGAGTGCTTAAGATCCAAAATTGCTTCCGCTTTTGTGATATTAACTCTATCAAATGTCCCATTGACTAAAAACATATGGCATAAGAGGTTGGGGTACAAATTTGTTGTTACTAGACTTGCTAAGCATTGAACTAAACTCTCCTAAGCATATTAAGTAGTCTAAATACAAGGAGAATTCAGATTTGAATTGTTTATGAAGAAAAGTAATTGATAAGGTACATGAAACTTAAACCTAAATTTGCATAAAGTAGGTGGAAGTTGAGAGATCTCTAAGTATCATCATAAAGGACTTTTTAACTTCGCAACCAAAGAAAGCAAATTGAAAACTTGTGTTTGAAATTTGATTTTTATTCATGCATGTGCAAGGTGTAAGGAAAATCATTAAGCCAGAAGTCTTTTTAACAAAAGCAAATAAACAAAAAAAATTCAACCTATACTATAAAGCATCAAATCTATCATATGAAAGCAAGTAAACTAACCTAGAACAAAAGCAAGTAAACTAACTATGAAAGCAATAAAGATAGAGTAGAGAAATAAGAAATAATACTCCCCTAAGAGGTAGAGGATGAATCATCTCTTTGTGGGTCCATAAACTCTAGGAGAATGGCAGGGAAGTCAGATAGTGTTGGGGCCTTTCCCTTGGTCAGCTCTGCCAGTGCCTTTCGAATGGCCTCGTCCCTCTCTCTTGCATAAGCCCAATAGGCCCTGCTCTGCTTCTGAAGTCTGTGCATCTGAGCCTGGATGTTGTCTTGTGGTGGCTCAGATGGTCTTGGTGTTGCATGATGCGGTGGAGTTGCAGCCGCAAAGTGTGGAGTAGAAGGAGTGGTGGGTTTCTTCTTTGGAGAAGTAAGCTTCTATGCATGCAAGGCCTTCAATTTGTTGGTAGCCATCCGATCTAGGGTTCCCTTGCACCTATCAATCTCTTCTACGCCTTCTAGGTACAGTCTCGCCCTCCTGCAGAGTTTAGTTATTAGGGCGGGAAAGAAAAGGCATTCCACGTTCCTTCCAGCGCAGGCCACAATCTCCTTTCTCAGGATTCTGCCTAGATTGATGTCCAAGCCCTTGTAAATGCTATACAACAACATGACCCTCTTCTATGAGATAGTGGTGTCATGTGTTGTGGGTAGAATCCTGTTCTTCAGGAAGTGGAGCCAAACATACGGCTCTATCTTGATGTTGGCAGGCACCAAGGTTCTCACTCCCTGTTGCGAGACTCTCCATTCCGTGCCTTCGTGTGCAACGAACTCTAGGGCCTCATGCAGCTGATCCTCAGTTGGATTGTCCTTTCTTGGTTACCTGTAGGGTTCCTCAAAGAGGAGAGCATGTATACCTTGTTGATGTCTAGTACGGAGAATCGCACTGCCTTCCCTCTAAGCTCAAGTTCGTTCCTAGTTTCATCCTCGAGGTGGGCATAAAACTCCCTAACTAGTTGCACCGCGGCTTTGTTGGGCTATTCACAGAATCTCTCCCATCCCAACCTGCGAATAACATCTATAATGAACTCTGGGATGGGGCCTGTTTTGTTGGTCAAACCCTTCTCGCACATAAGAGCTCTGTCCCCCATGATCATTTTTCGTTTGTTGAGGTCGAATGGGGTATAGCGTTCAACTACAGGACTCTATGCAGTGGCGTGACGAGTCATTGGCCTAGGAGTAGTTTGAGTTCTACTACTCTTCTTCTTCTCAGTTCTCCTCTTGGAGGATTTAGGCATCTCGCTCTCTGAGATTTCTTGCAAATCATCCTCAGAGAGGGGAGCTTCAGACTGCTCCCAGCTTTCTTCTTCTTCATCTCTTCTGGGGCTCTGATCAGGAGTGAGCCCCCTTGTTTCGTACTGAACAGGTCGTCAAATTCAGCTTGTCTCTACCCCTGTTCGTCAAGATGCATCCTGGATGCAGTTGCATCTGCAGCATTGGCCTCAGCTGGCTTATGCTCGTCCTTTGGTGGTGGTGGTGGTGTCTGGTCCACATGCGGTTTGGATGCGCCCGCATCTGTTTCCTACATTGATTTTTAGTTTGCGACCGCAATCATGGCCGCATTTTCTTCTTCCTCTTATTTTCTTCTTCTCTCAGCCTCTTCATGGAGCTTCTCAGCAAGCTCCAGAGCCTTGGCCTTTCCAGCAGCGACCATGGCTGCCCACTCAGGTGTGGGGATGTCTTCTTAAGCCACCTATTCGTCATTTTGTGGTGGTCTTGGCTCCGCAGCATCCTCTCCCTTTTCATTTGGTGAGATATCCCACCTTGATTTCCTTCTGTGCGTGGAGAGAATATTAATCATGTGTTTTCTAGGTGAAGGGCTTGATGTAGATACCTCAGTAGTGGCAGAGGTGATTGACTTGGTTGGAGTGGCGTGAGTTGGCATAGGCACCTCAAAATGCACCATAGCTGCGGGCGCATCTCCTCCTTCAGCAGCTAGAGGGTAGTCATTTTGCTAGGTCAAATGCTTCGTAGATGCGGTCACATCTTCCTTCTTTTCCTCAGGTTTGGCAGTCTCTTGAGGCTGGATCAATTGTGCCGCAGATGCAGTGGCATCTAGGCCATTTTCCTTCTCTTTATCGCTTGGTGCCAACTTCCTCTTCTTCACATATACGGCCATGCAAGGCCGTAAACTTCCTCTTTCAGCGCCGATTTCTCTTGCCCTTGGTATGTCCTCGAGTCGCTTCATGGATTTCTTCAAACAGAGGGGCTAGTTCTTCTTCTTCATCCTTCGAGTGCATCCTCAAGCTTTCTATGGCTTCTCTACTTAATCGAGCTATCTCTCGCACATCCTCATCCCACTCTCTTGAGTGTTTTGACAGTGGTGAACCAGTGGGAAGAGTTGCAATCGGTTTGCCCCTTGCTTCCTTTCTCAATGCTGTTCGTCTAGGGCTGGTGCGAGTAGCTTGTGTCACAGATTTTTCCGGCGGTGCAGACTGGCTCTTCACGAGTCTTCGTCTTTTGTAGGTGATTTTGTCATGCTCCATTGCTCTCAAAATTACCTGCAAAAGAGAGAATAGAGAAGTCGATCCTTTCTGTGAAGAAAGGGAGGACTTTTATCAAGGGGTTTGGTCGGAGAAGATGATCGGAATGTCACCAAAGTGTAGTCGGAAGTGGTACTTGGGTTGTAAGAAAACGATAAAAAGGTGTGAGAGTTTGAAACTTTGAA
This sequence comes from Trichosanthes truncata, assembly GCA_033996785.1. Lineage (NCBI taxonomy): Eukaryota > Viridiplantae > Streptophyta > Magnoliopsida > Cucurbitales > Cucurbitaceae > Trichosanthes > Trichosanthes truncata. Next base: position 33,885,345 of record JAWPNB010000009.1, read on the forward strand.
ACATGTTGACCTAGGTCAACTAACGGACATTTTTATATGTTTCGAACTTTCCAAAAACGACCCCCTCTTTCCTTTTTCTTGTTTTAATTGACGTCATCTATTGCCTTTTCAAACTTAAGGTCCTTATGCAGCTGGAATTTTGGCCGCAATTCTCCTTCAGCGCATGGTTCCTGCAAAACAAAGATTTATGGCCAAATGTGCCCGCAATCAAGCTGCATTTTCCCTGTATGCACCTTCCAATATGTGGCCGCAATTCCAAACGCATTTCTTTGAGCTGAAAAACCTGCAATAAACATTATGATTTTGGAATGCGATCACATTTGGATCTTCATTTCACATTTTCTCCTTAACCCTTGAAATTTCACAAGTCCTTTAAAAATTCCTTGCACACTAACTCAAGGTATTGAAAAGTTCACACATTAAACATAAAAGAAGAATTGAATCAGATACAAGGTGATAAAAACTTATACTTAAGTTTCATTAATTCAACTCCCAGATAGGTCCCCAGGTAGAGGTGTTCCCTTACAGTCAACTTAAGTACCTCAGCCTAGACAGAACCCTCCTAGATAAAGTTCCCTCTTAATCTAATATATCTTAATTTTATATATATATAAAGAAAACAAAAAACAAAAATAAAAACAAAAACAAAAGTAATATTTACATATTTACAACACATCACCTAATATTCTTAATTTGGCTTCCTTAGGGAGACTGATGCCTTGTTCCTGCTTAGGCTCTCTCGCCAATATGGTTTAACTCTCTGTTCGTTTACTTTAAAAATGGTGCCTTTGCTATCCTGCAAATCAATTGCTCTGTATGGATATACTTTAGCAATCGTGAATGGTCCGGACCATCTGGATCTCAGCTTCCCTGGAAAAAGTTTCAACCTCGAATTGAACAGCAACACTTGTTGTCCTTTATGCAGTTGTTTGTCAAAATCTTCCTGTCATGCCATTTATTTACCTTATCCTTATAGAGTTTAGCATTTTCATAGGAGAAGTGTCTTAGTTCTTCAAGCTCATTCAACTGCATCTTTCTTAATACACATGCATCATTCTAAGGGTAAGTGGCAAGCTTTCCCAAAGACAATCCTGTATGGAGACATTCCCAATGGAGCCTTAAAAGTTGTCCTGTGTGACCATAATGCATCATCGAGCCGAAGAGACCAACCCCTTCGTGATGGATCAATTGTCTTTTCTAAGATTGTCTTGATCTCTCTGTTCGATAATTCTACCTGTCCATTTGTCTGTGGATGATATGCATTCCCAATTTTGTGCCTTATGTTGTACATTGCAAGTAAATTTCCTATGATCCTATTCACAAAATGAGTTCCCTCGTCACTAATCAACACCCTTGGTGTATCAAAACTAGTAAAGATGTTCCTATGAAGAAACTTCTTCACTGTCTTAGCATCATTGATAGGTGTTGCCCTAGCCACAATCATTTAGACACATAGTCTACTTCAAGGAAGATATACACAATCCCAAAGGATGGTGGGAAAGGTCCCATGAAATCTATGCCCCACGCGTCAAAGATTTTCACCTCTAACATGTAGTGCATTGGCATTTCATGTCTTGCTGTTAAGTTCCATGTTCTTTGACATTGATTGCATCATTTAGAAAACATATGTGCATCCCTGAAAAGAGTTGGTCAAAAGTATCCACATTCTAGTACTTTAGCTGCTATCTTTGTACCTACAAAATGACCTCCATATGAGGCTGTGTGACAAGCTGGCATAGTAAATGGGATGTATTATCTTGTTCCTCCTCTGTGCCAGTACTGCACCTACAACGAAATCACTTGCGTCACACATAAGCTCGAACGGATGACTCCAGTTAGGTTCAATCATTATGGGGGCCGAGCTTAGTGTTGGGATTTATGTCCTAAAGCCTCGTAATTAATTATTATTTAATAATTAATAATAATTTTGATTATTATATTTGCAATATAATATTATCCATTACATGAAAAATCCAAGGTTATTAGTGTAATCTTGAACAATATGTAGTTGACATACAGAGGGATCCTGTTCAAGAAATAACCTAAAGAGTCATAGTATATGGATAAGGTTGGGCGCCTTATCCTGGTAACACTATTGATACGGTCTACTTTGTAATAGTTACAAATGATTTGATCCAAAGCGTTCATATGGAGACATGTGAGTGGGGTATCTTATACGATGAGTTTGTATAAGACTGGACCATGAAATATTTAATGTCTCTTTATAAATCCGTTAATTGAGAAGATTAATATTTCATCAAGATGATCATAGCGACTCGATCTTAATCCTGAGTGCGTTATGAACTCTTGCCTGTGAGGGCTTGTCCTTTGATTTGCATGGGTGAGAGTGGCTTTTGTTGCCGATTCAATAAGCCTACCATTTTGGAGACTTTACCAAATAGGGAGCTGGGAACATAATCTCACAAGATGAAATTCACTCATTCCCTTATAGGGTAAGTATATGAGTAGTTCTCTTAAGTGCTGATTTCGGGACTTGCACAATGGGGCTTTACCCTCTCACTAGCTCGAGAGGGATTTAGTTTATGGTTGGATCATAAACAATTTGTTCATTAGAGGATCAGTGGTACTTAAGGTGCAAGATGTAATTACAGGGGTAAAACGGACTTTTGACCCAACTGTAATTACGAACAACTCGTGAAGGATCGACTTGCATGTAGTGATTATATCGATGGACACAACTTATCCTACAGTGCATAAAAGTGCAACTTTAAGTCTATAGTGGAGTGACCCTAGAGTTAATGAATGAAAATTGATTAATTAAAGAGTTTAATTAATTAATTTTGTATCTTTGGAGCTTATAATCTGTAGGTCCATAAGGTCCCCTTGCTAGCTCATAGTAACATTAAAAGTTCAATTTAGTTGAAAGAAAAAATTTGAAATGTTCAAATTAATATTTAATTTGAAGTGTTCAAATTAATATTTAATATATTAGATATATCAAATATAAAAGAGAAAAATATATTTATTGTATTTGATACATTTAATATTAAAATAATTAATGTATATTAGATACATTAAAGAAAAGATATTTATTAAATTTGAATTGGATTCAAATCAGGAAATAGATGTCGTAGGAGAATTTTAAAAGATTTCAATAAGATTCAAATTGGTTAGATAAATATATTTTAATATATTAGATATTAATATATATTATTTAATCACTACTACAAAATCGAAATTTAATGACGAGCATTGCCAGTCATTATAGGGAAACAATGACGAGCGTGTGTCTGTTATCAATACGCATGTCATTATAGCTTACGATAACAGGCGCTTTTAATGACGGGTAATGTATGACATTAAAACCCACTACCCGTCATTAAAAGCTGAAGCGGGTTGTATGTTATGATATAGGGCGCTGTATAATGACGGTCATTGCCCGTCATTAAAGGTTGAAGCGTGCTTAGTTTTCCATGACGGTCAATATATAATGACGCGTAAGGCCCGTCATGTAATATACATTGATGACGGTAAGGAACCGTCATTAAATGTTTAATGTGAGTCATGAAATGTCCGTCATTAAATGCTATATGTGCGACATGAAATGTCCGTCATTAAATGTTATATGTGCGTCATGAAATGTCCTTCATTAAATGTCCATTTTGAAAGATTTAATGACAAGCAATGCCCGTCATCGTTTTGTGCATAATTTAATTAAAAAAAATTGTTGGTTGCCCGGGTGGCTAACCAACAATATTTATCCTTTCATCAAACCTCTGCACAAAATACAATTTTATTTGTATGTTATGACTTAACAAAGATAAGATTTACTACAAACACAAAAATCAACTTATTCACTACAAAGAGGTTATAATTTGCACAAAAATTGAATGAAACCAATTACTTATGCACAAAAACTAAATCAATCATAAAAGAGGTTATTGATCTAATTTGTTAAGATTTAACAAAACTAACCTAAGATAAGTTAAAATGCTTAAGAAGGTTCTTGAATATTCATTCACTAAAATTGAATGCAACCAATAATTGAAAATTTTGGCATGACCTCTACTAAAACTACCAAAAACTAACTTGAAATAATGCACATGTAATTCACTTCTATATCATAATGCATTAATACATTAAGATAAAACTAACATACCTAATTCACTAAGAAGATTCTTTAGCATTCATTTACCAAAACTGAATCAAACCTAGCGGAAATTTTGACATGAACTATTAAAACAACCAAAAACTAACTTGAAATAATGCAATTCACTTCTATATTATACACATATATGAGACAACCCGTCCCTCCACAAACTACATTCAACCAGATCCAACAACAATTTCGAAAGAATAGATATGTACATCTAAACAACAACTTTCATTATACATGCAATTTACACAACAAACAATGGAACCATAGTTGATCTTTCCTAAAACTAAACAAAAACAAAAAACTGAAAATTTTGGCATGACCTCTACTAAAACTACCAAAAACTAACCTGAAATAAGGTACATGTAATTCACTTCTATATCATAATGCATTAATACATTAAGATAAAAATAACATACTTAATTCACTAAAAAGATTCTTTAGCATTCATTTACCAAAATTGAATCAAACCTAGCGAAAATTTCGGCATGACCTATTAAAATAACCAAAAACTAACCTGAAATAATGCAATTCACTTCTATATTATACACATATATGGGACCACCCGTCCCTCCACCAAAACAATCCAAAACTAACAAGATCCAGCATTAGTTTCAGAAAAATGCATATGTACATCTAAACTTCAAGCAATGGGACCACCCATCCCTCCATAAACTACATTTCCTCCACAAACTACAGCCAACAAGAACCAGCACTAGTTTCAGAAGAATGCATATATACATCTAAACTTCAAACAGTGGGACCACCCGTCCCTCCACAAACTACTTCCAACAAGATACAACACAAGTTTCAGAAGAATGCATATGTATATATAAACAACAAACAATAGGACCACCCGTCTCTCCACAAACTACATTCAACAAGATCCAAATGTACACACTTCTAGTATATTTATAAACAAATATTTTCATTCTAAATTTAACAAGACAGAAATTAAATCTACTACTTACATCAAATCTCTACTCAACGAATCCACAAATAGCTCTACACAAATCTTCCAACAAAATCAGACCATTCAATTCGAATCTCGTCAATTTCTTCTTGTTTATATGCACTTTTGCTGTTAAACTACAAAGAAAAATAAATATACATATAACATAAGAATAAATCATATAGTTATAATCACTTAAAAGATAAAGGAATATTACGTACAATGTTACTTATGGAGATACTAGAGTTGTGCACTATTTCTCGTATATACTTTTGCACATATTATCCACACTCTACAGAACCCAATTGGCGAGGGCACTACATGTAAAATAATTGAAACACAACATACTTGAGTTATACATATAAGACTTCTTTCCAAAGAGTTCAAATAAAGAATATAATCAATGTAAATTTACCTTTACAAGTTTCCAAATGATATTAGAGCGATATTGTGAGAGTGAGTGTTTAGCTTGCCACATTCTCAATGATCTAAATAACTTGAAACATTAGAATAATATAAATGTAGAAATTAACAACTGTAAAAGTTTAAAGCACTTACGTATTTATGGTTCCTTGAAAACTCTCTTCGATTTTACTGGGGAAAGAGTTCAATATATAAACAGTGTTCTCTCGCGGATGGATAACGATCAACATCCAATGATAACTATTAGCAATGAATATTCTAATATCATTGTTTAAGAATAAAACAAAACTATAATTAAGTTAAGGTAATTTAAATTGTTATTACTTACCCAGTGTTATATGGGATGAGTACTCGTTGATCCAAATCCAAATTAACCATGTCTAACCTGTTGGCTAGATTTCTGCAACGAGTTCTTGACATTTCACGTAATTTGAAATGGTTATTTGATCAACTAACATGAACTTACTGATTATTTCGTAGTCACATACAGTTCAAAGATACCTAAAGAAAATTAAAATTATCATAAAACATTAAAAAAACGTAGTCCATAAATCAAAAAATGTAATAGATTTTGTATACTTACGCAATGTATGTGACTATACATGAATAGCCTATCTCCACCGTCCTACAATAATGCATAATGTCATCACGATGTAGATAAATTATTTTCTCATTTTCGAAAATGTGCTCGCTCAAAGTTGATTTGAATTTATCGCCCTCTTGCATAAAGAGCATAGCATATCGATTCAAGAGCTTGATAGTAACGTGGACATCCGTGTAGTTAGAAGATTGTGAAACAGAGACATTGACAGATATATCTTTCTTAGGTTTGGCCGAAGAAGAAACCTATCACAAACAAAATTGAAATTATAAATGAAGAATAACAAAAACATTTAAGTTGGCAAAAGACATACATTTTTAGCCATATTCAAAATTACAAGTTCACGAGGCTATGCCACGAAGTTACCCATCGCTTGATATAAAGTTTCTATTTCTCCCATTAAAGGAATTGGTATGGTAACATCTTCGCCCATGATAATATCTACCACCACTCTGACATTATTGGCTCCAAGTGGAACTCCATGAATAGTTGGGAATTGAACATTAGACTCATACATTGTGTCTACAGCAACAATGTTATCCACTGATCCTATAGCCAGGTGGCATGGTGTTCCCTTCAAAAATTTAAAAGAAAGAAGTTAAGTGTCAGGCCATGTGGTTAAGTTACACAATATAAATAAAAGTTACCTCTAAAATTTCTTCTCGCTCGTCAATGATCTCTTTTCCTTTTGACTTCGTATTTGAAACATTACTTCCTACACTTGAACCCTTATTTGATTGCGAGCCTCGAGTTGCACCTTTGTTGCCAGACTCTTCACCCAGTTTTGATTGTCCTCTAACGACATTAAAGTAAAATGATCGTTTAACAAACTTACCCACTCCCTTAACACGTCCCCTATGTTCTGGCGTGCCCAATGCTTCTGTCAAAATATCTTTACCCTGATGTGCCACAGATAACTCGTCCTATCACAACCATTTAGATTTACACATTTCAATCATCAAAGGAACACATAATCATATGATATTTAATCTAAGAATTATATCTACATCTTCTTAAAATAAAAATATTTCAACTTACAATTCGACTAACACATTATTTAGTGTCGTCATTGAAGTATTCATTATTCTTTCCTTTTCAGGCTTCCTTCCATAAAGTTGCATGATTGGAAGGATCGTCTGACAATTTCTATATGAACATACATATTATTAATTCTCATCAACATATAGTCATAAAAAATAATTTAATTAACGTTACTCACTAGTTCTTCGGCCAAGTTTGCATATCCCTTACGAGCGATATGATGATTATATTTACATTTTCCCCTTCTTTCTTTCTAGACACGACTAAGCGCCTTTATAACATAAGACCATTAATTTAAGTCTTCGAAACAATTTCACTAATATTTAAAAATATATTAGTATAATGTAGTTACCTCCCACTCTTCAGATATTCTTGCATTAACAAATGCCTCCCATTGTTCTTTATCAATGTGTGAATACCTTTCAAGAGGACTTTTCAACAAAGATGGTTCATCTTAGAATGGAAGTATGTACTTCTGAGTCAATGTATATCTAAATGTCCGGAACTTCTTTGAAGCCGATTGAAGAATAGCATGTTTGGACCTAGAGTCCACTACAAATGACATGCATAGGAAAAATCACCATAAAAAATTAATTACCTCTACATAATAAAAAATGTTTACCTTAAATTAATTCTTACCTCTACACGATGAAAAAAAATTTCTTCCTCTTTCCAATTGTTGTAGATCAATGCAATTTGTTGTCTAACATAAACTCCAATATAGATTTGCATTTTCACCTACAGCTTGACCTTGATTATTGTATTGGATGACTAAGCATTCTCCAGTATTTCTTATGCGTGCCAATTCACGCATAGTAGTGAGACCTCGTCGAGCAGTCTGTCTAGCCTCCATATGAATAGCTACATTGACTCCGTCATCACTACTGCTACTCGAATCACTCATTGTAACAATCTGCAAGAAAAAAACATCATAAAATACAACATAAGATATAATAACTCGTAAGATACATTAACTCATAACAATGTGACTAAATTACTAAATGACATACCATATTTAATACATTATTTATCAATCCATGTACCCTCACAATAATTTCTAAGATATGTAGATGACATTTCGTCGATTTCATGAGATACATCAATATTGGGCATTGTTTCTAAGACCCCATATCCACAATCTTGAACAATATCTGCCACTTCATCTTCGAAAAAATCATCTTCAACTGTTCTTGGAGAAGGGGTTAAAACCACTGACCATCGAGGATTAAGAATATCTTTCACGTAGAATACTTGTTTGGTTTGAGAGGCTAAAATAAATGAGTCTGATTTATGTCCAATGCAATTAAGGTCTACAGATGTAAACCCAAGCTCGTCTATTTTAACTCCATTATTATTCTGAACCCAGTCACATTTTAATAAAATAAAAGTTAATTTATGGTAATCAATCTCCCATATTTCCTGTATTACACCATAAAATGTCATGTCTGACATAATAGGATTTTTATCCTTAGTACTGGAAACTTGCATTGTATTAGTTGTTATAATGATTCCACTATTTTGGACATTCCTAATATCATCGTGTTTCTTCGTATGATAATGAATACCATTAACCACATAACCACTATTTGTGGCCACATCTGGACGAGGCCCATGAGCTGTCCATCTTAAAGAAGATGATACGGATTTGTTTGGCACCTCGAGAGCAAGTCCAACCTGAAATTAAGTTTTAAATTAAGTTGGAATTAACATTACACCCACTCATTAAAAAGTATGGCTCGCAAGATTACCCGATCACGCAACCAACCGCTAAATGTGCGATTATGCTCATCTTGAAGCCACTTTTTGTTTTTGGATCTACTGGGATTGTGTTTACATAAAGTTTCCATGTGTTGCCTGTTTAATTCATGTAACATATGAAAATGTCAAAGTTCTTAGATCATCACATAATTAGAAAATTATGTGAAAAGTTTGAGTTTTGCGTACCCTACATATGGAAGCACGTCATTTACATTTTGAAGAACATAAAGATGAGCTTGATCTAATTGTTCCTTACTGGGATTGATATAATGAGCAACAAACAATGGTCTATCAATGTCTGAATTCTCTTTCCTTGTCGATGAGCGTAACCCAATAGACTCAATTCCAGAGAGAAATTCAGAACAAAACTCTACAGCCTCCTCTACAATATAATTTTCTCCAATGCATCCTTCTGGTCGATTTCTATTTCGCACATAACCTTTTAGGACTTTCATATATCGTTCAAAAGGATACATCCACCTCAAATAAACTGGTCCACAAAATTCTATCCCTCTTATAAGATGGACCACAAGATGTACCATTATCGTGAAGAATGCCGGTGGAAAATATTTCTCTAACAAGCTTAAAGTGACAACTACATCCTCTTGCAAGCCTTTTAACTTAGATGAATCGATCACCTTACTACATATAGCATTGAAGAAGAAACATAGGCGAATAATTGCATATCCAACATGTTTAGGTAAAATACCACGTATTGCCATAGGTAATAATTGCTGCATAAGAACGTGGTGGTCATGTGACTTAAGCCCATAAAGTTTCAAATATGTGAGTGACACTAAACTTTGTATGTTCGATGAATAACCTTCCGGTACTTTAATTTCTGATACTGTCTTACACAAATTCAACTTCTCCATCCGCGATAATGTATAACATGCTGGAGGTAAGAATATTCTTTTCTCTCCTACTTGAGGGGCCAACTTTGATCTAATGTTCAATTCAACTAAATCTAGACGAGTTTTAATCCATCTTTTGTCTTGCCAGGAATATCAAGTAACGTGCCAATAATATTTGCACACACATTCTTTTCAATATGCATCACATCTAAACAATGTCGCACGTGAAAATGTTTCCAATATTCTAACTCAAAGAAAATAGACTTCGTCTTCTAATAAGTGTTTGAAAGATCTCCGTTATTTTTTTTCCTTTTTTGATTTCTTACCAAACGAATATTGAAGTCTACTTGTTTTTGCAAGAATCTCCTCTACACTTAATGGTTTGGGAGCGAATTCCAATTATTGTTTACCATTAAAAGCTTTCTTCTATCTTCTATATGGATGATAACGAGGTAAATATTTTCGATGTCCAAGATACGCCATCTGTTTCCCTTTTGGCAAATAACTGGATGACGTTTTCTCCCCACAAATTGGACATGCATGATATCCTTTTACGGTACAACCACATAAATTGCCATACGCAGGAAAATCATTAATAGTCCACACTAAAATAGCCTTGAGTGTGAAACATTGTTCTTGATATACATCATAACCTTCAATTCCATCAATCCAAAGTTTTTTCAAATCATCAACTAATGGAGCTAAATAAACATCTATGTCATTTCCTGGTTGTTTAGGCCCAGATATTAATGCATTTAACATAAAAAAATTCTGCTTCATGCACAACCATGGGGGTAGATTGTACGTCACCAACATAACTGACCAACAACTATATCTACTACTAAGATCACCATGTGGATTGACCCCATCAGTTGAAAGAGTAAGGCAAAGATTTCTAGATTCTAAACCAAACTCTGGCCACAAATTGTCTACTTGTTTCCACAATAGTGTGTCTGCAGGATGTTGTATGTACCCCATCAATTACTCGTTTCTCAGCATGCCAAGTCAACAAACTCGATATTTCTTTACTGCGAAACATTTGTTCAAATCTTGGGATAAGAGAGAAATACCACATGACTTTTGCTGGAATATTTTTCATCACATCCTTCCAATTTTTACGAAGCTTCCATCTTGATGTTCCACAAGTGGGGCATAATTCTACATTTAAAAGCTATTTTCTAAACAAACAACAATCGTTGCTACTTTCATGAATCTTTTCATACTTCATTCCAAGCGTACATAAGATCTTTTTTGCTTGATACGTAGAACTCGGAATTTCATAAGGACTTGGTAAGATGTCACGAGCTAATGCTAACAACTCAGTGAAACATTTATCGCTCCATCCAAATTTTGCTTTCAAATTATATAACTTTACCACTGCAGATATTTTGCTAAAATTCTTACAATTTGAGTATAATGGTTTCTTGGCATCATCCAATACTTCATCAAAAATTAGGGACTTGTCATTAAAATAACTATGTGCAACCTCAAACATTCCTATTGTGTCATCAACATCTTCATCTTCAACTTCAACTTCCTCCTTTTCACTAGTAGAGACGTTTTCATTGTTTCTCTTAATCGGTAGTGATTCACCATGCCAAATCCATGTTTTATAGCTTTGATCAATACCATAAATAAATAAATGGTCTCTTACTACATTCACATTTTGAGACTTTGCATTCACACATTTCAAACATGGACAACAAATGGCATCTGACCTATTTGAATGTTGTAGACCATTTTCGATGAACATCTCAACTCCTAAACTATATTCTGGTGACATCCGATTCTTTGACATCCATGACTTATCCATAGCTATAAAACTGGTGGCTTGAAAGTTTAATCTATATTCATTAAATTAAAACAAAAATTAATTAAACTAACACAAAAATTAAACTTATCAAATTTAAACTCGTCAAAAATTAACATAAACCAACATTTAAATTTAAGCAAAAGTTAGGAAGCTCTCAACCCTTCCCCCCATCACATCAAAATACCCCCCCCCCCCCCCCCATACTCAATAAACAAACAAAAAAAAAAGTTTTCAACACCTCCTCCATCATTAAGCAAAACATAAGAAGTTCTCAACCCTCCCTCATCACATCATAGTTCAAGTTCTCAACCCCCCTCTCTCCCAAATAACTATACTCATTAAACTTAACACAAAAATTAACATAAACCAACAATTAAAATTAAGCAAAACATAGAAAGTTCTCAACTCCTCCCCCATCACATCATAATTCAAGTTCTCAACCCCCCCTCCCCCAACAACTATACTCATTAAACTAAAACAAAAATTAACATAAACCAACTATTAAAATTAAGCAAAACTTAAGAATCTAACCAAACTTAATAACCAAAAGTTCTCAACCCCTCCACCATCACAACTAAACTCATCAAATTAAACTAAACTCAACAAATTAAACTAACACAAACATAAACTTATAAAATCTAAACTCATCAAAAATTAACATAAACCAACATTTAAATTTAAGCAAAAGTTAGGAAGTTCTCAATCCTTCCCCCCATCACATCAAAATACAAGTTCTTAACCCCTCCCCCCCCCCCCCCCCCCAATACTCATTAAACAAACAAAAAAAAAAACTAAACTTATTCAATCTAAACTCATAAAAAAATTAGCATAGACCAACCATTAAATTAAACAAAACTTACTAAACTTAATAACCAAAAGTTTTCAACCCCTCCTCCATCATTAAATTAAACCAACCATTAAATTAAACAAAACAACTAAACTCATCAAATTAAACTAATACAAAAATAAACTTATAAAATTTAAACTCATCAAAAATTAACATAAACCAATATTTAAATTTAAGCAAACGTTAGGAAGTTCTCAACCCTTCCCCCCATCACTTCATAACACAAGTTCTTAACCCCTCCCTCCCCCCTATACTCATTAAACAAACAAAAAAAAAACTAACCAATCTAAACTCATAAAAAAATTAACATAAACCAACCATTAAATTAAACAAAATTTACTAAACTTAATAACCAAAAGTTTTCAACCCCTCCTCCATCATTAAGCAAAACATAGGAAGTTCTCAACCCCTCCCCCATCACATCATAATTCAAGTTCTCAACTCCCCTCTCTCCCAATAACTATACTCATTAAACTTAACACAAAAATTAACATAAACCAACAATTAAAATTAAGCAAAACAAAGAAAGTTCTCAACTCCTCCCCCATCACATCATAATTCAAGTTCTCAACCCCCTCCCCCAACAACTATACTCATTAAACTAAAACAAAAATTAACATAAACCAACTATTAAAATTAAGCAAAACTTAAGAATCTAACCAAACTTAATAACCAAAAGTTCTCAACCACTCCTCCATCACAACTAAACTCATCAAATTAAACTAACACAAATATAAACTTATGAAATCAAAACTCATACAAAATTAACATAAACCAAAAATTAAAATTAAGCAAAATTTAAGAATATAACAAACTTAATAGCCAAAAGTTCTCAACCCCCTCTCCGACATTCTCAACCTCCCCCCACCACACACAACTATACTCATTAAACAATCACAAAATTTAAACTTATCAAATCTAAACTTATAAAAAATTAATATAAACCAACTATTAAAATTAAGCAAAATTTAGAAATATAACAAAATATCTTAGTGAACTTCAAAAACAATCTAAACAAACAAAATCAAACTCTTAAAACAAAATTGAATTTTTCCTTAGTCAATCTAGTGCACACGATTTCTAGATCTACACAAAAATAGTCAATACCCACAAAATTAAAGTACATAAACATCCTAATGATGGTACCCACAACAAATTTCTAAAATTTCTTCATTTTCCTTACATTTTTTTAGCAACAAAATCAATTAAAAAAAAAGGAAAAAAATGGTACCCACGGCTATAGATCTGAAGATTTTTCATTTTCCATACATTTTTTCAGCAACAAAATCAATAAAAAAGGGAAAAAGACAGTACCCACGGCTATAGATCTAAAGATTTTCAGTCAAAAACGGTACCCACGTGAACCTCCCATGAAGATGTACTCGACAAACTGAAGGGAGATGAAAACCCACCAAGGCGAAGAACTCGAGACGAACGACGAACAACCTCAGTCTAGATCTGAATGAAAACTCAAGCCACGAGCAAAGCAAAGAAAGTCGGACGAACGGCGGACGAAGGGAGGAATGGCCTGCTGAACGGAGAACAGTGAACGACGAAAGGCGAACGGCGAATGGCCTGCTGTCGGGGAGAGAGAGTGAGAGTGAGAGTGAGAGAAGAGATGATGGTCGGGGAGAGAGAGTCTGAGCTTTCTATCGTGCGAATAGATAAAAGAAAGGGAAATTTTTTTTAAAAAAGATATATGATGTCGGGCTTTGCCCGACATCATAGGGGAATCTACAATGTCGGGCAATGCCCTGCTTGTAGATGTTTAATTTTTTTTTAAAATTTTCGCGCTTTTTCATTTTGTCCGTCATCGTTTCCCAGGTGCATTTTTTTTCTGACTGTCATTATTTCCTTGTTTTGTAGTAGTGAATTATCTTCGCTAGACCACTATAAATAGGACTCTAGGGGTGAGCCATTGGGCATTCTTCACAATACACATCTCATCAATAGAGAATTAGAGAATTCTCTCTAGACTTCTTCCTCTCCAATCCCTTGTGGATTTTCTTTCAAGAGGCTCCCACAAGCCTTGGTCCTGTGTTCGAGTCATAGTTAGGAAGACTTTGTGGAGGAGATAAAGACATACCAGAATATTCTCCATAATATTATTTTCAAGGTATATTTTGCTTAACCATAATATTATTATTTAATTCTAAATAAACTCAAAACCGATTCCTAAGCTTCCGCTTGTGTTTAACTAGGTTATTCCCTTCACTTAGTGCATCCTTCAACCTATTAAAAGCAATTAAACAATCCTGGTCGAACACAAATGGTATGTTATTCTCTAGCAAACTGCATAAAGGTTTAGAAATGTGGGCGGGATCTTTGATGAATCGTTTGTAGAATCCTGCATGACCTAAAAAGCTTCTGATCTCCTTTACTGATGTAGGTGGAGGTAAGTTTACAATTAATTCCACTTTTGCCCTGTCCATCTCGATTCCTTTCCTTGAGATCTTGTGCCCTTGAATGATTCTCCAAAGACAGAGAAATCATCCATGAAATTTTCCACGGTTCTCTCCACCATTTCTGAGACAATGGCCATCATGCATCTCTGGAAGGTTGCTGAGGCATTGCACAATCCAAATGGCATCCTTCTGAAAGCAAAGGTTCCATAAGGACATGTGAATGTCGTCTTCTCCTAATCTTCTGGAGCTATTGTGATCTGGTTGTAACCTGAATATCCGTCCAGAAAGCAGTAGTACTCCTTCCCTACAAGACGACCCAACATTTGATTGATCAAAGCAATGGAAAGTGGTCCTTCTTTGTGGCCTTGTTGAGGCGGTGGTAATCCATACACACTTTCCACCCAGTAATAGTCCTGGTTGGAATAAGCTCATTATTCTCGTTTGTTACAACAGTCATCCCTCCTTTCTTTGGCACGCACTGTACTGGGCTAACCCAGCTGCTATCTGCTATGGTGTAACAACTCGACTCTTCCTATTAGATTTTTTAGGGACGTTACTACTTGCATGCACATGAAAAATTTGAAACTTTAGTATTGGACAAAAAGAATTAAATTTCTTCATAAACAACCAAAGAACCTTTAATTCGGGATCCCTTTGTAAAAACATTTCAAAAGATACTTGGAATTAAAATGTTAAAATAACTGATGTTTACTTAACAAAATAATTTGAGTTAAAACATAAACTAGATGCGGAAACTATACTCTTCATGACACCCATGACCCTTTCAGCAAACTACCTTGTCACTCGCCTAAGATATGTCCTTGCCTTTACCTGAAAAGAAAAATATTTTGAAAAAGGATGAGTATTTAAAATACTCAGTAAGTGACCTTACTACCGGGTCAGGATATGCATACACATACATAATGAGTTTTTGAAAACATTTTCTTTCTTTCCTTTGGTAGGACCTAAATTCCTTTCATAGTGGAAACGTTTCTCTTTCAACTTTTTCTCTTCGGCTTAATGTGGACAATTAACCCAACCTAACTTTTCCTTTTCATTTAACCTTTTTAGGTTCCTTTTCATATAGCCTCGTAAGGCTCCTTTTCATATAGATGTACATCAATAAATTTAGGAGGGTGATTGCCACAGCCTTCGAAATCAATTTTATCATGAAAACATAATGTATGCATGAGGTCCCAAAGCATTTTAAACTTTTCATTCCATGATGCAACACAAGCAACATTCTCATATCATTTATCATAAATCAAAATCATAAATCATGCATAACATTCATGAGAAGATTTGGCAAAACAAGTGAAAATCCATAATAAAATATTTATAAAAACTTTTTATTTCAAATAATTTTTTTTTTCAATTCAGTTCCTGACTTGCATTCAAGCATACCGGCATAAAGTCCATTACCTTGGCTAAGCTCAAGAATCCAATCACTCAATTGCCCACAAAAAATTCCTTCGCCTTGAACCTCAGCCAAGCAATTTGGAGCCTAATTCAAACCATCCTAAGGTTAGAAAAAAAAATTCCTAAAATTCCTAATTCATTCCAAAGTTCCTTCCACCAACTAAATTCAAAAATTAGAAATAATTCCTTAGCATTTAACTTATTCCCAACTGGTGGTTAAAACTAAATTCAAATTACAAGGTCCATGATTTAATCGTACCCTCAAGTTTAATCTACTAAAAATCCAAAAACTCCAAGGATTTGCTTGATTTTAGAATGAGAATTTTACCTCAATTCCGACCCCAAAACAGAACCGAATCTTGCCGAATAGATGACGATTTGATTTGATTTCGCCGAGCCAACCTCTACGTACAATGGGTATTCCACGCGAAAACAAAGCTGAAACGAGGCTATACAGTACTGAAAATCACCCAAAAATCAAACTGCAGCAGATCGGGCGGCGGTTCGTGGAGTCCGGCGTCGTGAACAGTACCCGCGGTATGAACAGTCCGCAGTATGAACAGTACTCGCGGTATGAACAGTACGTGCCGTGAACAGTCTGCGATGAACAGTATCGTCGTGAACAGTAATCGCACGTGAGGGACAAATCCGGCGATGTATGTTTGTTGAAGAAGAAGAAGCTTTCGAATGGATGGGTCTTTTGGTGGTGAAAGAGAGAGAGAGATTGATGGTGGAGACTGTTTTTCATGGAGGAAGAGGAGAAAGTTGAAGAAGATGACGGCTTGGCTTGACCTAGGGTTGCGTGCTCTATAAAAATAATAGAGAGTGATATTTGGGCTTGACTTCTCCTTGGGCTTGGGCTTGGCTCAAAGTCACCTAATTAACAAAAGTTGCCCCCAAACCAATTAATTCCCTTTTTCCCTTCTTTCTTCCCTATTCACCCTCCAATTTCTCAAATTTCAATTATGCAAATTTCTAAAATTAACTTTCAGCACAACTTAAAAAATGAAATTGGCCTTACAATTAATTCAAATCTCAAAATTAAAACTTTAATTAATACTTGAAAATGTCGGTCGTTACATATGGGGTAGATTACTCTTGCATCAATCCATTTCAAAATTTCCTTGCGAACCACCTCCTTCATCACCGGATTCAATCTCCTCTGGTTCTCTATTGACTTCTTGGCTCCCTCCTCCAGATTGATCTTGTGCATGCAAAAAGAAGGATTAATTCCTCGTATATCTGCTATTGTCCATCCTAGCGCCTTCTTGTGTTTGGAGAGTACTTGCAATAAAGAAAATTCATCCTCATCAGTGAGGTTTGCAAAGATTATAACTAGTAGAGTTTCATCCTTTCCCAGAAATCTGTATTTTAGATGAGACGGAAGTGGCTTGAGCTCCAGCACTGGTGGTTCAATCACTGAAGGTTTCAGTGGCACTGTTATATCATCTGCTGGTCTGAATGCACTTGATTCTTCAAATGTGGGCACATATGCGGCTGCAATATGCTACTCCGATGCTTCTTCAAACTTGTATGCTACAAAACTTTCTCCTGTGAAGCTTTCTTCTTGCAAATCATAAAATTCAAATGGATCACAGAGTTCTAAACTTGAGCATTCCTCCGATTCCCCTAGGTAGCGCATCAAGTTCATCACATTGAATGTGATGTATTGGTCATTTACTCGCATAGTCAGCTCCCCTTTTTGGACATCTATGATTGTTATTCCTGTGGCTAGAAAAGGTCTTCCTAAGATGATTGGAACTTCCCTATCTGCCTCGCAATCTAGGATTATGAAATCTACAGGAAAAATAAAATTGTCCACTTTAACGAGGACATCTTCAATCTTCCCGATGGACCTAGCTATTAACCTATCCACCAATTGCAAAGTTACCATCGTGGGTCTAGCTTCTCCAATTCCTAGCTGCTTGAAAACTAACAGAGGCATCAAGTTGATGTTGGGTCCTAAATCACATAATACTCGTCCAATGTCCTGCCCTCCTATCATGCATGGGATAGTAAAGCTTCCTGGATCTTGCAATTTGGGTGGCACTTTGCTTTTAATGAGAGCATTGCAGTTCTCAGTGGGAGCTACAGTCTCTAGCCTTCTCTTTGTAGTCAATATGTCCTTTAAGAACTTGACATAGTTAGGCATCTACTTAAGAGCTTCCACCAACAAAATGTTGATGTGCAACTGCTTGAGTATGTCCAAGAACTTATTAAACTGCTTGTCTTGGTTCTTCTTCTGGAATCTCTGTGGGAATGGTGGTGGAGGCCTGACACCTTGATATATATTTTCCTGTTTCTTCATTGGTGTCACCTTCTTCTCAAGCTCAGCTTCTTGGTGTTTTGATGCTGCATCCCTTGCCGCATTCCCTGCAAATTTTTCATTCCTAGGAATGTCCTTTCGTCCTTTAGGCTGCTTTGCGGTCTCAAGAGTGGTAGCATCACCTGCAATTTCTTCTTTTAAGTCATTCTTTACTTCATTGTCAACAACACTTTCCTGCAAATTTTCCTGCAAATAGGCATCAAAAGAAACTTGTGGAGATTTGCACTCCACTGGCATCTCGGGCTCAGCATACTTGAGTTGTCAGACCCCCTCCCGACTACCTGTTATCTTAGCCTGGAGGAAGGCGTGAAGCCAACAGGCATCGTTTCACTTCTTAACGATACCTATGACCCTTTTAATTCCTGATAAACAATCCATACCTGTATACGAGATACTATACATACCACACAGCAGGAAATTAGGAATCTTATTACACATACATACGGAGCGGTTCTGGTTAAACCTAACTTGAACAAGCCAGACACGACCAGACGTGCTTTATACACCCAAGACCACTAGTTCCATATACAACATAACTACACATCCCTATTAAGTTATGTACAATACGAGCAGACTTGCTATACTACGCCAACCACGTACAAAAATATCAGACTCGTAGAGCGTTCAGCAGGCTGTGGCAGGATCTCAGGCACCGGGAACTCGATCTCTACCTGGAAAGTTGGAAAACATTGAAAGAATGAGCTGGAAAGCTCAGTGAGTGACTATTAACTCGTAAATCATAACATATAACATCAATAGCTTTTACAGAAGTCCAGCAAGTGTGTCAAAAATATTAACCATTTTAAACATATGACAAACTAGTTTGTGTAAGCCTCGCCCAGTACAATCAACACTCATTCTACGATGTAGTGGGGCCCGCCCAGCACTCCCATCGTCTTTGTCGTAGTGGGGCTCGCCCAGCACTCACGACAGCATTGTTGTCACGGAGTACACTCAACGTCGACAACAGAAAATGACCTGTGTGCACACGGTACTATACAGCCTCGGGCTCAGAATCTCAAACATTTACTCATTCGGGTCTCATAGAAACACATGAAAACCTTTGACACTACTTGCTAACACATGTTGGCCCGAAATTATGGTATTTTCACTAGTTCGGGTAAAATAGTAAACATATGCTCACAACGAACAATTAAATCATTTCTAGGAAACCATATATGCTCATAAATACGTGTTCAAGAGACATAAAATCTTTAAGTAAAATTACTCTTAGAAAGTCTTTTATTTTCGTAAGCATAAGTTCAAGCATAGAATACACTTTCGAAATTCGTTTTGTCACTCACAGCGTTAATAATAGATTCTTGGTCCGTAAATTTGTCCTATTTCTTCTTGGCCTGTCAAACAAAACAAAACCAAGCATTAGAATCTTGACCTCACGAACTTAAGGCCTAGGGTTGCAAAAACCACCCCATCAATTTTCTGCACTTTACAGATTTTATACCTTAAACTCACACACCTATAACTTTTCCATTACTTGCTCAAAAATGATGTAATTTATACCAAACTCTTCATTTTTGAACCCTCTAAAACTCATCTGAAGGAATGAAATTGAAATTCCTAAAGGATATGTCCGTAAATACCTCGAAAGCCTCTTCCTACAAAATCGGTTTCTGCACTTTCCAGACTCGTTTTTCTGCTGCACCCTGAACTTAACATGAATTTTAAAGCAACTTCCAGTCAATTTATAACCACGACTTCTTCATGAAAGTTATAGGAAATTAAATAATCTTTCCATCCATACCTAATACATCTTCTAATTCAAAGTCTACAGATCAGAACGTCTCAAAAACCAGAGGTTCCCCGGATTTGACAGCAAAAACACTGCTCTGATTTCCCTTTCAAAAACCCATAACATAAATTCCGATTTTGCTCGAGCTTCCTTCACGAAAATTGTTCTAAAATGAGTTAACTTTCAAGGAAATCAAATCTCACCTCTTAATACCTCTTGTGGAGCTCAAAACGTACCAAATAGCAGAGGTAGTCAGGGTTGAACGCAAAATCTTCCCTCCTTTTCTTCTTCAATTACAACTCCAGCACCTTTCTTCTTTCTCTTATTCTCTCTCACGAAAACTCTGATATTTTTGATGAAAAAAGACAGAATGGGTAAGACTTTAGATAGGGTTAACAAAATTGGAGTTGGTGGTGGGCCATTTTCCTTTCATTTTCAATTTTCTTTTTCTTTTCTTCTTTTCTTTTCTTTTTTTTTTTTTTCTTTTTCTTTTTTTTTTTTTTTACTTTCTTTTGAAAAAACACATATACCAACCTCCTTTCCTTCTTTCCCTTTTTATTTTTTTTTTTAAGAAGTTTCAAGGAGGAACTCCGGGTTTACATGAGTCCACTTCTAAGAGTGATTGTTTTGCAATGCTCCTTTCCTTCTCTATGCGGATTTTTCATATTACTTGGTAATGCTCCTTGAGGCATGTTCTTCATCTCGCTTGCTAATTTTCCAACCTACAATTCAAGATTTCGCAATGATGCAGCTTGACTTTGAATGATAGCATCATTCTTACCCCAAGAACTCCTTCATCAGGGTTTCTAATGAAGAATTTTGAGCTGATGATTGCGGTGGCA
Source organism: Trichosanthes truncata (assembly GCA_033996785.1). Classification (NCBI taxonomy): domain Eukaryota; kingdom Viridiplantae; phylum Streptophyta; class Magnoliopsida; order Cucurbitales; family Cucurbitaceae; genus Trichosanthes; species Trichosanthes truncata. Next base: position 33,906,493 of record JAWPNB010000009.1, read on the forward strand.
TTTGTGTAGCATTCTTCTGTGTGTATGGTTGTTGTGCTTGATTATTGAAACTTGGTGCAAATCCTTGCTTCACATATTGATTTGACGTGCTCGCATTTTTCCTCCCCAAGAGAAGTTAGGATGTTGTCTCCAACCTGGGTTGTACGTATTTGAGTAAGGATTTGACATGTTCTACCCTATAAAACACACAGAGGTAGGGTTGTAAGGATAATTATCATATGGATGGCCTTCACTGCAATATACACAAGTTGGTGTTTAGATTTGATTCAAAGTAGCAACAGGGGCCTAGTTCACCATAGTGTAATTCTTCAGAGTGTTGTTCATTGATGAGATCTGCGTGCTCAGTGCTGCTACTGCATTCACCTCGTATACACCGCAATATTTTTAGTAGAATGTGCTTCTTGATCTCGCCACTGACTGTTGTTGGAAACGATTGCATCTAGAATCTCATTAGCTTCATTGACTGTCTTTCTTAACAAGGATCCATTTGCTGACGCATTAACCATGGTCTTAGAGGCCTGGGTCAATCCATTGTAAAAATGCTCGATCAAAAGGCTGGCTGGTAAGCCATGATGTGGACATTTCCTGACTAATTTCTTGAATCGTTCCCATGTTGTATCCACGCCTTCATTTGGTCCCTGTTTAAAAGTGATAATTTTCCCTCGAATCTGAGAATTCTTGGTTGGAGGGAAATATTTCAAAAGAAACTTTTTCGACAAGTCATCCCAAGAAGTGATCGAGTCTGGCATGCTTCTCCATTACCCTACAAAGAAAAACGAAAAAGTTTCAACCTCAATGTCTCGCTTGATACTCCATTCAGCTTGAACGAGTTGCATATCCTCAAGAATTGCTTCATGTGTTTGTGAGGTTCCTCGTTTTGTAATCTTGCAAATTGCCTTATAGTCTGGAGCATCTGAAACATTATTGGTTTCAACTCAAAATGAGTCGCCTCAATGTTTGGTTCCATGATTCATGCATTAAGATTATGGAAAGTTGCGGCTGCATAATCTCTTATAGCTCTATCTCGTTCATTTGCAATAAAAATGGGATTTTGCTACTCCGCTCACTATTGTTATTGTTTTTGTTGTGGCACGTTATTGGGTTGTGCTCTTCTTTGTTGCTCACCAAGAGGATCGACTCCAAGTGGATCCATCAAAAGTTCCTGCAAAACAAGTGCTTCTGGATTCTCCTGTGCGCTCAACTCTTGTAGATCTTGTCTTTTCCTCCTATACTCGTTATGGCGCTGGCGAAAAGTTTGCTCTATCTCAGGATCAAAATCACAAAGGCAAGGCCCTTTGAGCATGCACCAACTCTAACCTGCAAAACCTGCAAAATAGAATCGAGTCCTTAGGACAAAGTGGAAATACAGTCTCAAACCGATAGCAATTCTGTTGCAAAACTAAAAAATGTTTGTTAAAAAGTCGTTCCCTAGCAACGACGCCAAAAACTTGGTGGGATGTTGCCAAATCAAAGCGCAAGTGCACGTTGCCCAACAACTAATATATGGAAGTATTCCAAGCATTGAACCTAAGGAAACGATTAACAAAGAGTCTTTTTAGTTAACAACACAAATGCTTTCAAGTTGCAACCAAAGGTAACCAAGTAAATAAAATATTTTGGGGGTTTTTTCGTGCAATAAAATAAAGAAAACTAAAAAAAAGATAAGAAAACATTAATGAGAAGCAGGGAGTTCAAATCTGTTTCAACCCTAAGGAAATGCGCCAACCATGCACCCGCATACTTGCTTAACTAGGTCCGGCTATTTAAGAGATTTTGCCTCTTGCGCCTGCATAATGCCTCTTTCAAGTTCTGTGTGATTCAAACAAAATGCTACTGAAATGCGCCCGCAACCTACCCTAACCGACACTTAACACCATGAATCGAGTTCAACACCTATTCAGCCCTTTTCTAAGTGCTTTTAGGAGACTAAGCAATTAAACACATATTTCTATGACTAATTTTAGATAATTAAAGAACGCAACTCAATGATTCTAAAGGTTTTTGTCCTATGTCTAGGTACAAAAAGCGAAGTTTTATTCTAGACTCTTCTCCTAGATTGCTTTTATGAAAACGTGTGCTCGATCCAACTCTTTCAGTATTGAATCTCACACAGACTATGCTAACTCAAGTGATCAGTTTAAGCTAATAATGAAACTTAAACTCAATAAAAGCAAATGATGCTAAATGTTAAGCAAAGTTACTTGACTCACATGGCAAGACTTATCTCCTTTTTAGGGTATCCACTTCATTGAATCCTTTCCAAGGATTTAGCTATTCATTGAAAAGAAAACTAAAGTGCAGAAAATAAAAAGAAAACTTAAATAAGAAAAGATAAACTTCATTGAAATAAAAGTGCGGAATTGAAAAAAAAAAACTTGACTTACAACTTGAAGAATTGAAATTTAAATAAGAACAAAAACTTACAACTCAAATGAACGAATAAAAACAGTAGCTAAACTTTAAAGAAAAATAGAAAGTACAAAACTTAAATGAAAGCGATAAAGAACCTGAAGTTTGTTCCTTCTTTCTAACTTTATTCAACCTCTTTCGAGGAGAACAAGTGCTTACACTACCTTCTTTCGAAGTTCGTGTCCGAATGATGTATGAACAGAACTTGGGGGAGACTAGGTATGGCGGGTGAAAAGAAAAGAAAACTACAGAATTTGGTGAAGAAGATAGAAATTTGAGCTCCCTTGAAACTGAAGCTTGATCCACCTTTTATAGACCTCAAGGTCTAGGGTTTGCTGCTGAGATCAGTGTGGAGAGGCTTGGCCGATCATATCCTTTGATCCTCGGATATTTTATTGAGAATATTTGATTTTATCTACAAATCTCTAGAATCTTGGAGAATCTACCAAAAAAGTCCAGATGCAGCCGCATAATTGAGCGCAATTATGTTGTTGTCGAAATGGCTTAAATGTGGCTGCATAGTTGGGTGCATTTTGAGTTTTTTCTGCAACAGTTGGAATTTGGCTTTTGCTCTCAATTGATGGCGCATCCTGGTCACATATCTCCTGAATCATCTTTCTTTTGCCTCAGTTACGGCCAAAATGTGGGTGCATTTGGGTTCTTTTTCAGCCTCTACACAAAATCAAAAAAAATTAACACAACAAAAATGACTCTATATACACCTAAAAACTTATTTTTATCAAATCAAGACTTCAGACACATGCAAAACTTGTTTTTACTTATATTTTCCCTAAATGACATGAATTATAACATTAAACACTCACTTTCTAAGAAATTAACTTAGTTTTTAGAGTCAAATAACACTCATAAATGAGCGTTATCAGGTGCGTGTGAACAACATGTTAGTTGTTGTTTGTTGTTTTGTTGCTCACCATGTGTGAGCTACTTACTGAGTACTTTTGTATTGACTCCCCTCCCCCGTTCCCAACAACCAACAGATTATGTAGGTGATGAGGAGCACTACGATCTTGTTGATGCAGACGAAGAGAGAAGTTGAGAGGATGCCTTTAGTTTTACATGCTTTTATTAGGAGTTTTGCTTGAGTTGCATGGATTGGACTAAAGTTGGATTTGTTTAGACACTTTGAAGAGACTTTGTTTTCCCATTCTTTATTGTTTCTTTTCTTTGATGCTTACTGATGTAACTAGGTTCCTTTGGTAGAACTTAGGCTTTGAAATAAAGTCTTTTTTTGGGTTATCAGAAACTTCCTTTGCCCTTGCTAATTTATTTAAATTACGTACGGTTTATGTTAATCTGCTTACTCTGGGAGTTTGTGTGTGCTAAACTGTAGCCAAGAGGTGTGAAGATTATGTCAGTTTACTATGGTTTATGGAAGTGTTGATTTCTTATTTAACAGGCCTAAGAAAAATTTGGGTAATATCATAGTTACGTCGTTATGCTGTCGAAATTTCAGAGCATTTGGGTCGTAAGTTTAGTAATGTTCCCCAAGTTAGGTTAAAATTTGGGGGTGTTACAGTTTCGTAGCTAAACTGAGCTTGTCTAAGGTTCATCAAATACATTTTTAATTACCGATCTATGATCGAGATGTACACGCAAGTGCACGCGATTGAAGTAATAATAAAACGATAGGTGAGTACTGAGTATTGTATCCACTGGGATTGGTTTTTAATTCAATTAATTACCGCGAATAATCTCACTTTACTTTATTTATAGAACAGAATGCAAGAGCATATAGGAAAATAAATTCTAATCCTAGGAAGCAAATAAATGAAGTTGATAGGTAATTCTATGGGTGTTGATTGCATTCTTGGACCTTAATTTACTTAATTAAGCTAGCAATTAGGCAAAACTAAGTGTTCAATTCATAAGTCTAGAAGCCTAAAATTATGGACTCTTTTGTTGGTCTTCTCCAAACCTCGGGTGTAATTAATTAAATCTCGTGTCCGTCTCATTAATTAATCCTCACCCAGCATTAATGAACCTTCATTTTAAACCTTAATTAATTTTCGTTGTTCATATGTCACTTAGGCGGAATTCAATTGTCATGCATTATTTTTCTAAGTTTAATATACTTTGTCGAGCTCAATTAAACTAACGATCATCTAACCCCTATTCCTTACTTTGTTAAAGGCATTAAGAACCCAATGCATAAATGAACAAAAACACTTAATCAAGCACAATTACTACTTAAATAAGCAAATTAAGTGCAATGGTAAAAAAACTACAACCCATAGAATTTAGGAATTTAACTAAACATGTTTATCAAATACAAATCAGAAATCCCTAACTACAGCCTACTGGAACAACTATAAATGAAAGGAAAAGGGAAAGAAAGTGCAAATGAAGGACAATCCCATTTTTTCGAGGTGATCAATCTCGAAACCGAGCTCCAAGGTCTTCAATTCTGCTCCAAAACGCTCACAAATCCTCCCCAAAACTCTCAAGAACAACTCTGAATTGAGTTTAGGGCTTTCCCTATCGAAATTCCCTTTGGTCGAAGATGAAGTGATGAATAAATATCGTCTATCGAGACAACGTTGCACGTTGTCCAAAACACTGTCGTTTTGATGTTGCGCACAAGGATAGCATTGCAACGCTATAAGTAGCATTGCAATGCTATGGACGGAAATCTTCACATCAGCTTGTTTCTAGCGTTGCAATGCTAGCTCTTGGGTTCGCACAATACATTTGGGCGTTGCAACGCCGTCCTCTCGGCCCCAATTGCTAATTCTTCAACTCTTCTGTTCTTGATTCTCCAAACAAAATAGCTTCAAAATGACTATATTACCCTCGAACACTCCAATTTTGCTCTTTAGCTCGGTTTCTGCAAATTAAACACAAATAGGCATCGAAACACACAAAATCATAAAAAACCTAGCCAAAATAATAGGAAATAAGATAGCATAATTGCATGCTATCAATCTAAAATTAACTACTTGTAGTAATTAACAGTTGATCAGGTCGAACCACATGAAACAGAATAAATGATTTCTATTAATTGGTTTTCTTATTGACACAAACTGACATGGACAAGCATCAAAGAGATAGAAGGACTAAACTAAAAGAAATAAAGATAAGGATCTGACCTCAGGCACTGATTTGAGATCACGTCAGGATCATTTCATGTTATGCCAATCACATGTATCTAAGGATAACTTCAGTGTTAATACACTCAACTGACTTTGTTGGAAAAGCCAACAAAGTCTCTAACACTCTCTTAGAATGGTCTAATCAACCAAACATCAATTAAAACCAAAACCAATAAGCTGGGGACAATAGCGTGCCATGCTCACAATCAATCGATTAAGTTCTTAGGGACTATTAGATTTTGTGAGACGATTAAACTAATCTAGGTTGACTTGGCCTAAATTAATTCTATTGCTCTTTTACTTCCTAGGACCTAACTTCCTTAAATCGTTTATGGGAACATAAGCTCACCGATGCATCAGCCTTATGCAATTTAAATTAAGCATGATCTCTATATGATTAAGTAATCTAAAGAACGTGCATAGTAAGGTTAAACATACTCGAGGCGTATAGGTCGTCAATCTACCTACGAGCATGCTTAAAGATTAAAACAAAGAAGTAAAAAGACATTCAATATTGAAATTAATACATTAAATACAAAACCTCATGGTTTTACAAGATATAGTCTCGACGATTTCTCGGAACGACGTTTCCACTTAGCCAGACGTGGAAATCTCGAAAAATGAACCCGAATAAATAAAAAATAGTAAAATTATCTTCAATCTACTAAAAACAGAGTAACAGTCAAAATTTTCTATTTATAAAAATGGATTTAGCGTCAAGATGTTATGGGCAGTGTCGAGACGCTACCCTCAATTAGACCAACATTTTTGGGGCTTGTTGTAGCATCATCACGACGATCAACATTGACTTGCGACAACGCTGAGACGCTATGGGCAACGTCTGTTTTCCACCAATTTTTCTTCAAGTGTCTTATGAGCGTCACCACGGCATCTTGACGCTCCTCAAGGTTGTTTCTGATCATTTTTCTTGTAATCTTAACTTAGGTGCTTGGATGACCTCAGTTTGGCTTGTTTTAACCTCGAACACGTGTGAATGTCTCAAAATGTGCCAATTGCTCAAGAACCTACAAAATAGCCAATAAAAAACATAAAATCCATACATACTAACAAGAGCATCGAGTGAGGCTTGTGCGTGCGTCCTTGCAACAACATCTAGATGCTGTGGAGAATGTATCAGAACAAGACAACATCGAGCACTGTCCTGTTCTGAGACATTTTACCTTTGCAGTGTCTGGACGCTTCTAGTGGCATTAAGACGCACTTGTTAGGGAAATTTTGTTCATTTCAATGGTTATTCACACTCGGTTGCTCAAATGACCTCCAAAATAAACTGTATTAACCCCATTTGGATGCCAAAGCTCCAAAACACACCTTATGCTCGACTTCCTACAAATTAACCAATTAAGCACATAAAAACTAACGAACTAGCATGAATTAAGCACGATAACATAGGACTTTTGTAAGCCCTAAACTCTCTTTTAATCTTATTGCATTTATACATGAAGTTTGATACACGTAAATTGGTATAGGTTGCACGGAAGGATGCAGTGGTTGTATTTGGAAATTTCCTAAGTTGTGGATTACAACGTACACAAAGCTTCATAAGGAGACAAGTTAGGCATTGAGATAATCATATTAAGAGTTGAGTTGAAGTAAGTTAAGGTAATGAGCAAGTTGGGTATACATTGGGTGTATTATGTGTTGAATGCAAAAGCTTTAATTTCTAATTAAATTAGCTAAAGTTTGTTTTATGGATTAGGAGGATTTAATAGGACTTAAGGTCTAAAGGAGGAAGTAGGAGCTGGCCAATGTGTATGACTCATGGATTGATGAAGTAGGAGCTGGTCAATGTGTATGATTCACGGATTGATGAAGTAGGAGCTGTCCATTCCTTGTGAATTCAATAGGCAGCTGGAAGCTCTAGGAAATGGGTCAACTTCAAATGGTCATATCTCTCAATCCACTTGAGAAAATTCGATGATTCTTGAGCCAAAATCTCATAAATTGAATGAAGAATAGGTCTGGAAAAGATTGTGAGAAAATACGAAGAGGAAGGTCGTGAAAACTTAAGAAAACTGAGAGGTGTTCCAGTTTCTCAGCCAGCAGAATAAGGTGTAGAAATCTGAAGATTTCGAGCTCATAAGAACGAATTAGAAGCTCAAATTTTGAGGGCAAACGAAGATAGGCGAAGCTTATAAGCCTTGGGAGACTTCCGGTGATTGTAGCAAACGAGTTCCCGGTGCTTAGCCTCATCAAGACCTGTTTGCCACCACGCCTCTTTAGCTCCTTGTATATATACTTCCACATGTATATAGTTTTGAAATAAAAGCATTCTAGCCTACTTGTAATAGACTTAAGTATGTTATGACTTAGTACGCAAACCTAGTATGAGGGACTGAATGTATCTTGCTCAGGTGTGCTATTGTGTGCTCAATTTTACTTGTTCATACATACTGCGTTGTGTACAGTTTCAGGTGGATGTTAGGTTGGGCTGGGAGTACTAGTAAGAGGGCTGGTATTCTCTGTCTTCACATTCCTTCCTAGGTTAGGCAAGTGAGCTGGGAGGGGGTGTGACAACTTTTCTGGTCCTATCAACGTATTTAATTAACTACTAACTCATGAATGTGTATAACATAGTATTAAAATTATGTTTAACTTTCAACATCCCCCCTTAAACATGTTTTTCTGAAAACTCCAAGCTAAGTTTCTAGCTTGTTTAAACACATCAACCTTGAGTGGTTTTGTGAAAAATCTGCAATTTGATCTTCTGTCTTCACATATTCAACTCGAATCTCTTTTCTTGAAATGCAATCTCTGATAAAGTGAAATCTTGTATCAATGTGTTTACTACGATCATGGGATACCAGATTCTTGGCTAGAGCAATTGTTGGCTTGTTATCCACATGGATCACAATCGCATCCTCTTGCAAAATTCTAATTGCCTTAAGCAAATTTTTTAACCAAACTACATGACAAACACATGATGCTGTAGCAACATATTCTGTCTCACAAGTAGATAATGTCACAATAGGTTGCTTCTTAGAACTCTATGTAAAACTTGTATTACCAATAAAGAACACACATCCACTTGTATTTTCTGATCATTAAGATTTTCAGCCCAATCACTACCACAATAACCTTCAAGCTTGAATTCTTTAGACAATGAATAAAATAATCCATAGTCAAGTGTACCTTTGAGGTAACAAATAATTCTCTTTGTCACTTTCAATTGGATTTAGTGGCTATTAACAAGTTGAAGGCACACTCAAAAGCTGACTTATCCAAAGAAGCAGACGACCATTTGACAAAATGCAGCTGCATATCCTCCTCCATCAACCATTCCAAGACCATCTGAGCCACCACACACCGACATCCAGGCTTAGATAGACCGAATTCAAGAGCAGAGTATGGCCTATTAGATCTATGCACGAGAGAGAGATGAGGCCATTCGAAAGGTCTCGCTAAGTTGACAAAGGGCAAGGCCCCTGCACTTCCAGATTTCCCTGCCATTCTCATGGATTATGTGGACCAGCAGAGAGATTATTCATCCTCCACCTCTTGGGGGAGTATTGTCTTTCTCATCTATTTTTATTGCTTTCATAATTAGTTTACTTCATTTTTTGGTTTAGGATAGTTTACTTGTTTTCTTAGGTTAAATTTGATGCTTTTTAGTATACGTTGGTTGCTTTTGTTTGTTTTGCTTTTGTTAAAAACACTTTCTACTCAAATGATTTTTCTTTACACTTTGCACATGCATGAATAAAAATCAAATTTCAAAAGCAAGTTTTCAATTTGCTTTCCATGGGTGTTGAGTTAAAAAGTCCTTTATGATGATACTTAGAGCTCTCTCAACTTTCACATACTTTATACAAACTTGGATTTAAGTTTCATGTATCTGATCAATTACTTTTCTTCATAAACCATTCAAATCTAAATTGTCCTTATGTTTAGACTACTTAGTGTGCTTAGGAGAGTTTAGTTCGCTACTTAGCAAGTCTGATCAATGCAAAAATTTGTACCCTAACCCCTCTTATGCCTTATGTTATAGTAAATGGGGACATTGACCCATTTAAGTTGAGGGGGTGAGCTTAGTTGTAGTTTTGAGCCATAACGCCATTATATTGATGTATCATATATTACACTACTGCTAGAGACTCATAAAAAAAAGAAAAAGAACAAGAAAAGGGAGACACTTCCCCTTTTAGAGTTAACTGAGTAACCAGCTAGGGGCGGTCATGACACCCATGATTTCCTTTGTATGAAAGGTTGACTTAGAAGTGAGTATGTGAAAATAGTCTTAGCAGTGACTTGTGCTCGTAGTCAGCTACTTTCACCACAAAGTATTAGTAAGTTGGAAGAAGGTACAATGTGACAAAAAGACTCCCCCTAGAAAAAAAAAGAGAGAAAGAAGAAAGAAAAAAAGAGCCTAGCAGTAGCATTGAATAAGTTTGGGGGAAGTTATAGTATTATACACTTAGAAAGACATGGACTTAGCTTGCTAGACAAAGAAGTCACCCTAGACTTTATGACTGAACCTTAGGTGGGATAAACAAGGTAGACGAGTTTGCATGCGAATGGTTTGTCTTGAAAAGGAAAAGGTAAAGTCTCATGGGCTGAAATTTTAAAGTTGTGTAAGTACTAAGAGTTGAGATATCTTCTGAAACGCACATTTTTTTCAAAGCTTCCATAGGATTCTTGTTGTTACTTGTCTGCTTGTTTGCTTTTGCATAAAATTACTTGAGGACAAGCACTAAGCTAAGTTTGGGGGTGTGATAACGCACATTTATGAGTGTTATTTAGCTGTAAAAACTAACTTATTTCCTTTGAAAGTGAGTGTTTAATGTTATATTTCATGTCATTTAGGGTAAAATTTAAGTAAAAACAATCCTTGCATGTGTGTTGAAGTCTTGAGTTTGTAAAAATGAGTTTTTAGGTGTATTTAGAGTAATTTTTGTAAAGAAAGTATTAATTTTTGTTGGTTTTGTGTAGAGGCTAAAAAAGAACCCAAATGCACCCACATCAAGGCCGCAATTGAAGCAAAGAAGAAATTATCTATGAAATATGTGACCAGGATGTGCCAGCATTTGAGAGCAGAAGCCAAGATCCAAGTGTTGCAGAAAAGAGCCAAAATGCGCCTAGAAATGCGCCCGTATTTTGGCCATTTCGACAACATTATAAATGTGACCACAAATGCGCCCGCATATGGACCTTTTTGACAGATTCTCCAAGATTTGCTGGTTTTAAAGATTTTATAAAAGATTTTCATCCAAATCTTCTCAAATCAAGGGATATGATCGACTAAGCATCTTCACACTAATCTCGACAACAAACCCTAGGCGTGAAGTCTATAAAAGGCGGCTCATATCTCAATTGAAAGAAAACTCGAAGTTGGGAATTCTTTCCATCCCAAAATTCTGTGGTTTTTCTCTTTAGTTTTAGCCACCACTCCGATTGTCCCCTAAGCTTTGTTCGTATTACATTCGGACTCCAACTTTGAAAGATGGAGGAGTAAGTACTTGATTCTACTTGAAAAAGATTGAAAAAGATAGAAAGGAAGAACATCTTAGGGTTCTTTTTGTTCTTAGGAATTTCCATTCAAGTTCTATAAGTTTTTAAGAGTTGTACTTTCTATTTTATCCTTATTTTCAGTTTGTAAGTTTCTGTTTTCTTTTAATTTGAGTTATAAGTTCTTTTGTTTCAATTCCATTTAGTTCCTTCTTGGATTCATACTTCAAAGTGTATTCAGGTTTATTTATTGCAATGAATTGTGTTCTTTCTTCTACTTGTTTTCTTTTTATTTTCTGCACTTTATTTTTCTCTTCGATGAGTAGCTAAACTCCTTAGAGGAGATTCAATTATATGGATACCCTAAAAAGGAGATAAGCACCACCATGTGTTCCCGTGAATTTGCTCAACACTTAGCTAAGTTTACTTTTAGTGATTTTAAGTTTCATTGTTAGCATAAACTGGCCATTTGAGTTAGCATAGTTTGTGAAGATTTCAATACCGAAAAGGTTGGAGTCAACACGCGTTTTCCTAAAAATGATCTAGGGAAAAGAGTCTAGATATAGAATTTTGCTTTTTGTACCTAGACATAGGACAAAAAATCTTTAAAATCATAAAGCTGTGTTTTTCATCATCTAAGCGAATTTAGCCATAGACATATGAGCTTTAATTTGCTTAGTCTCCTAGAGGTTATTGGGAAAGGAGCCGAATTGGTGTTAAACTTGATTTACTTGGTTAAGTATCTTTTAGGGTAAGTTGTGGGAGCAATTCAGTAGCATTCTATCTGAACTGTACAAAACTCGATAGAGTCAATATGCGGGCGCAAGAGGCAGAATCTCTAAATTAGCCAGACTTAGCTGGGCAGTTTGCGGGCACATGGTGGGCGCATTTCCTAGGGTTGAACTAGAATTGAATCCTTTGCTTCTCATCCTTGTTTTTCCCAATATCTTTTTATTTGTTTCACTTTTTCTTGCACAAAATCCCAAAATCATCTTTGTTTATATTGGTTACCTTCGGTTAAACTTGTGATAAATTATGTTGTAAATTGAAGAATACACATGTTAAACCTGTTCCCTTGGGTTCAATACTTGGAATACTCCATATATTGCTTATTTGTGACAGCATGCACTTGCACTCCTTTTGGCATTGCAAAGTCAGCCGCCCATCACTAGACATAGTACAACACCTATAGAACCAAAAAGGATTATGTGCTTATTAATATAAGTTCTAATTGGTCATATAAATATAGGTTCAATTACTTAGAGTCCTAAGAGTGCTTTAAAATAAAGGTTAAATAGGACTAGAATCTAATTCTTGCCAGCTTAGAATCCAATTCTTGCCAGCCTTAAAACTTTCGAGTTATTTTAAACCATTGGTCATTTTATATTGCTTTCAAAGTAATTCGAAAATTATTCTCTAAAGAAAAATGGTTAATTAAATACAAATAAGAGGGAAAGAATATTGTCTCCACCAGTCAATTTAATTCAATTCTTGAACACTTTTATTGGAATCATACTTATATTTTCGAATGTTGGTAGATGAAAATAATCATTAGTTTAAATAAAAATTCTTTCTTTGAGAATGTAATATAAAGTGTAAAAATGGGCTAAATCTATGTTCTAGTCCTTAAAGTTGGATGTTTTTTCAATTTTTTTAATTCAACAACATGTGAGGTGGGGGTTCCAACTTCTGACCTTTTAGTCAAAGGTATGTGTTTTAACCAGTAGACCTAGTTCAGGTTGGTGTATTTTTCCAATTTAATCCCTTAACATTTTTCAAGCATATATATTCTTTTCCATTACTTGGTGTTAAATGTGGTTAATGATAAGCTCACAATGTAATGTGGCATGATGCTTAGTAAGTTGACAAACTTTGAAAATGTAATTAAGCCACCTAGAAGATAAAAATTCAATATTTCTCCAAACATTTTAAGAATTTGGAGAAAAAATAATAAAATTTTCTTTCTTAAGTGGTCTAATTCTTCATTTAAAATTCTCATTAACTCACAAAGTATCATGTCATATATAAATCTATAATTATCCCCTTAAACTTTTGATTCTGATTCAAATAAACCTTCCATTAACACTGTTATTTAAACATTCACATGAAACATTCATTAGATTAACAAGTGATGATTTGATAGAGAGAATACTTAATAGAATGGATAAAGTACAATGAACAGGTTAGAAGACCAAAAAAATTCAATAAGATGGATGAACAAAACAAAATATATTTTAAATGGATTTCTATAACATAGTAACTTTATTTTATCGACCCTATATCGTGAGGCCAAATTATCATCATTTATTAGTCTAATCAGCATATCACATCAGCATTGTTGTACAAATATTTTGCAACTCGCAAGCGCACAGGTCAAGTTTTATAGTGATTTGAGTATTTCGAGTATCGTCCTCAGGACCGATATTGCTAATTCATTTAAATATTACGAATAATTTCACTGGATTTTATTTAGAGACCAAAATCGAATGCAAGGAAGAAAAGGCTAAAAATAGAAAAGAAATACAGAAAATAAAAGGCAGAATACAATTAAGAGGGGATATTTTAGGGAGTTGATTTCATCAATTGAACATTTTAACTTAATCATTTAGAAAATTATGATCAATTAAACACATATTTCATAAGTCTAGAAGCCTTTTACTAAGGAATCCTCACTTGAGCTCATCCTACCTCATGCATAGCTAATTATACTACGTATCTGTGACCTTAACTAACTTTGCACGGTATTACGACTCTTCATTATTAACCTCTAATGATATTTTTATCACTCCCGTGTCACGCAAGAATAGACAATCACTAGTCATGAATTTGGGTTCTAATCTAAGTTCCCTCTCTCAAGTATCAACTTAGAACAAGAAAATTAATCTTTGATCAAGAGATTAAAGGCATTAAGCATAAAATGCACAAATGAAATTAAATGCAATTTAGTTATAAAGTCTATCCAAAAGATTACATCAATCCCTAGAGTTATAGAATTTCACTACTCATAATTGATGCATACAATTACGTATAACCGCAAGTGCACGGGTCAAGTAATATAAAACGGTATTCTTACTGAGTATCAAATCCACATAGATTGGTTTTAATTCAATTAAATACTACAATTACTCTCACTTAGATTTATTTAGAGAAAACAACTGGAAGAAGATAAACGAACCTATGCAACAAAAAATAAATGCAGGAAAATAAATGGGAGACACAAACCTACGGGATAAACTTGGGAAATGGATTAATTACTAAACTAAACAAACAATTACATCCAATTTGATAGTGAACTCATAAGTCTAGAAACTCTAAAGGCATGGAATCTCCCATTGATCTCCTTCAATCTCAAGTATTTGTTAACTAACCTAGGTGTCCCTAGCGCTAGCTAAATCATACAAGGAATTAGGCTCTTCAATACGGACCTCTCACTGTCGTGTCCAAGTGAATATTAGCCATGCATTAAGTTCTCGCCTAAGCTTCTCTCCGTCGAGTTTTCACTTAGAAAACAAATTAATTAATTGGTGCTCTATGAATTAATTTTCTCAACAACTACAGTTAATTAACCAGTAATCCCATTGTCACTCGAGTAGCTAATTAATTGCCACTTTGTAATCCTAACTAAGTTTCCTCTTTCAAGCTCAACTTAGACTAATTCAATTAACTAAAGAACACTAATTAAAAGCATTAATTTCTAAATACATGAATGATTCAAGAGCCAAATAACAATAATCATCAATTAACTAAGCAATTAATCCAAAATTCCAACAATTAAACATTTAATTCAATTCAATACAATAAATCCAAAGTAATTAGGGACAAGATATACAAAATCAGTCAACGACAACCACAAATCCCTAATTACAACTGAATCTAAATACTAAAAATAAAGGAAAAGGGAAGGAAATGCTTAGGTCGATGTCGATTTCGTGCTCTCGAGGCGATCTACCATGAACTCGAGCTCCAAGATCCTCAATTCCGCTCCAAAAACATCCCAAAACCCCTCAATTATGCTCTATTTATCGATATTAGGGTGAAAACCCTCGGAATGTCCTCCCCTTGGATGAAGAGAAAAAGATGAATATATACCCTCTATCACAACAGCGTTGAGACTCTAGAGGCAGTATCTTGACGTTGTTCAAAATGCTCCGTTTTTGCTCTCCTGCGTGCCCCTAGGGTCGAGACACTGAAGGCAACGTCTTGACGCTACGGACGGAACATGCCTTTTTCATGTGTTTTGGGCATCAGACGCCACAGGGCAGCACCTTAATGCTAGCTCGGGTTTGCAACTCAAAATGTAGTGTTTTGACGCGTCAATCAGCATTGAGACGCCCTCCTCATGGGTTCTTATGCTCAAATAATATATCTACTCTTCTTGAATCTTCAATATGGCTCCAAAAGGCTCCAATAATCATCATATTACTCCTGAACACTCAGTTTTGCTTCTCAAGCTCGGTTTTTACAAAATCAAGTGAAATAGACATAAAAGCTCACAAATTCATAACAAAACTAGCATAAATAATAGGCTAAAATTTAGAATAGTTTCTACATAAAAGCATTAGGAAACCAATCTCAGATGTGTAGTGGGAGACATTAAGATGTCATTAAGGGATGATTGTTGCTTAATGTTGAATATGGTGTTGTTAGTACCATAAGAGAAATTTTATTTCTCAAACTTTATTACTGAACAATTCATAGAGTATGAATTTATGTATTAAAGCTTGTATTTTCAAACTTGTTTGAAAATATATTCAGCTAAAAATAAAAACAATCTATATTTATGACATATACTATACAATAAAATACTGAGATATTCATGATTATAAAACCCACAATAGAAAGATAAATTGTTTTGTTCTTAAAGATGATAATTGACTTTGGCATTTAAGTTTGATTATTGTCAACTTGAATAGAATGAAAAGACTAGTAAGACATGATTCTCTAAAAGTTAGAGTCAATTACTTTACTTGTCTATAGATCTTGTCTTTCATGCAAAATAATCATTAGGCCTTTATTGGATAAGGCTACAAGGCCAAAGAACACTTTGAGCTTACACATTTTGACCCAAGTGGATGGTGAATGTAAAAGCTAAATAACATTGTGAATATATCATCACTTTGATTGATTATTATTCAGGGCATAAGTATTTTTACCTAATGCAACATAAGTCTAAATTTTTGAAAAGTTCATGAAACGTAATACTAAAGTTGAAAATCAATTAGGTAAATCTATCAAGACATTATGATCAGATCATAATGAATAGTACAAGAACCTTGTGTACTAAGATTAATTGATAGAAAGTGGGATTGTATTCCAACTCTAAGCATCAAGTACAATTGTGTGAAATTATGATGTAAGACGAGAAAACAAGACCTTGTTAGACATGGTCACATCAATAATCAGTTACACACCATTACCAAACTCGAGTTAGCTTATGCGATAGAGATTGCATAGTGAACATTATTCCCTCCAAAAGTGTTTACAAGACAATCTTGGGATTATGGAAGAGTAGTAAAGCTAGTTTACAACACTTCAGCATTTATGAATGTTAAGCTTACATGCAGAAACAAACCTAAAAAGGCTGAAATATATATGTTCAAAGATATGTCTAAGTGTAGGCTACCTCTAAGGAGTAACAAAATAGTCTTTTATCTAGTCTTAAAAAGAATAAGAGATTTGTATGTCAAATATCATTCTATAAGAAGTGTCAAATAGAAGACTATAAACCTTTAATAAGGTGAGATAGTGTTAATAAACTGGTTCTAAGTGAAGCCACTAAATAGTTAACAAAAGTTGTTAACTTAATTACATTTGAAAGTGAAATGAATCCTAGTCATTTGAGAATTGGATCCCACTACGATGAGAATTGGATAAATCTCATCGTAGTGGGAGAGTTATGAGATGACTAAACATTTGCCAGGACTTAATTGAAGCCCAAGTAATTGTCATGTTAGATGACAAAGTTGAAGGCTTATTACCCTCAAAGTAGTAATGAGGGATGATGACAATGATAAATAGGTCAAAGTTATGAATCTCGAGATAGAGTCCATGTACTCCATCTCGGCATGGACTTGTAGAATCTTCTTGATGGGATTAAACATAAACATACATGATTAAGTGAACTTACATTAAAATATATGGAGAAAGTTCTGGCAAGTTTTTACTCCGTATGCTCCAACTCACACGAGGTCAAATCTTCAAGGCTTCCACAAAGTCTTCCTTACTATGACTCTAGACCAAGGCTTGTGGGAGCCTATTTGAAAGAGAAAATAGGAGAATTGAGAGAACTCTTCTCTCAACGGAGGAGACACACTTTTGCTTAACCCATAAAGGTCCTATTTATAGTGACCACCTAGGGCAAAACTTTGCCCTAATTAAATAATATATATTTTAATATCTAATGTTAAAATATATATTTAAACTTTTTGAATCTCATTCAAATATTTCAAATACGCCTAATATATATTTTCTTATTTGAATCTCATTTAAATTTTTTATATATATGTATCTTAATACATTAATAATTTTATTTGATATTTAATGTATCAAATACAATAAATATGTTTTTCCTCATTTAATATATCAAATATATTAAATATTAATTTGAACGTTTCAAATTTTCTTTCAATGAAGTTGA
Source organism: Trichosanthes truncata (assembly GCA_033996785.1). Lineage (NCBI taxonomy): Eukaryota > Viridiplantae > Streptophyta > Magnoliopsida > Cucurbitales > Cucurbitaceae > Trichosanthes > Trichosanthes truncata. The sequence goes on from JAWPNB010000009.1 coordinate 33,924,115, forward strand.
TCCTTAATTGTTTGTATGAACTAGCAAGGAAACCTTATGGACCTATAGGTTATAAGCTCCAATGATACAAAATTAGATAATCAAACTCTTTAGGCCTCGTTTGATAATCATTTGATTTTTAGTTTTTGGTTTTTCAAAGTTAAGCCTGTAAATACTACTTCCACCTATAATTTTCAATATTTTCTTATCTACTTTTACATGTGTTTTTAAAAATCAAACCAAGTTTTGAAAACTAAAAAAAGTAGTTTTCGAAAACTTATTTTTTTTTGTAGAATTTAGTTAGAAATTCACTTGGTTTCTTTAGAAAGATGGAAATAATTGTAGAGAAGATGAAAACCATTGTAGAGAAATTGTGAGAAAACAAACACAATTTTCAAAAACAAAAAATCAAATGGTTATCAAACGAGGCCTTAATTAATTAATTTTCATTCATTAATTATAGGTCACTTCACTATAGACCTACAGTTGCACTCTTTTGCACTGTAGGACAAGTTGTGTCAATGGATCTAAACATTACATGCAAGTAGATCATTCACAAGTTGTTCGTAATTACAGTTGGGTTAAAAGTCCGTTTTACCCCTATAATTACATCTTGCACCTTACGTACCACTGATCTTCTAATGAAAAATTTATTTATGATCAAAACATAAACTAAGTCCCTCTCGAGCCAATGATAGGGTGAGGCCCTATTGTTCAAATCCTGAAATTAACACTTAAGGGAACTACTCATCTACTTTCTCTATATAAGAAGGAGTGAATTCCATCTCGTGGAAATTATGTTCTCAGTCTCTATTTGGTCAAGTCACCAAAATGGTAGACTTATTGAAGCGACTACAATGGTCATTCTGACCCATGCAAATCAAAGGACGAACCTTTACAAGCAGGAGCTCATAATTCACTTAAGATTAAGATTGAGTCGCATATGATCATCATGTGAAATATTAATCTTAATTAACAGATTTATAAAGAGAAGTTAAATATTTCCTGGTCTAGTCTTATACAAACTCATTGTATAGAATACCTCCACTTACATGTCTCCACATGAACGATTTGGATCAAATCATTTGTAACAATTACAAAGTGGGCCGCATCAATAGTCTTACCAGGATAAGACACCCAACCTTATCCATATACTATAGACCTTTTAGGTGTTGGGATTTATGCCTAAAGCCTCGTAATTAATTATTTATTTAATAATTAATAATAATTTTGATTATTTTATTTGCAATATAATATTATCCATTATTTGAAAAATTCAAGGTTATTAGTGTAATCTTGAATAGTATGTGGTTGACATACAAGAGAATCGTGTTTAAGAAATAACCTAAAGAGTCATAGTATATGGATAATGTTGGGTGTCTTATCCTAGTAATACTATTTATACGACCCACTTTGTAATAGTTACAAATGATTTGATCCAAATCGTTCATGTGGAGACATGTGAGTGGGGGTATCTTATACAATGAGTTTGTGTAAGACTGGACCATGAAATATTTAATCTCTCTTTATAAATCCATTAATTGAGAAGATTAATATTTCATCACGATGATCATATGTGACTCGATCTTAATCCTGAGTGAGTTATGAACTCCTGCCTGTAAGGGCTTGTCCTTTGATTTGCATGGGTGAGAGTGACTTTTGTAACTGATTCAATAAGCCTACCATTTGGGGGACTTGACCAAATAGGGAGTTGGAAACATAATCTCACAAGATGGAATTCATTCCTTCCCATATAGGGTAAGTAGTAGGGGTGTTCACGGTTCGGTTCGGTCCGATTTTGGACAGAACCATGGACCGAACCGAACAGGTCGGTTTTGAAGATGTCTAAACCGACCAAAACCGAAGGTAGTTCGGTTTCGGTTTCCAAATCGAACCGAGCATGTTCGGTTCGGTTCGGGGTTTTTTTTTTTTTTTTTTTTTTTTTAACCCAGCCATTTTTCCACCTAAAAGTTGCAGCTTATAAAAACAAAATTGAATAAATGAATTAGGATATGGCTGTGGGCCTATGGGCTTTTCACATGAAAGAAAAATTCTGGGCTTGGGCTTACTATTGGGCTGCTGGGATTGAAATCAACATTACTAATTTCTAAATATATAAAATGTATAATAATAATAATTACTAAAATCGGTTCGGTTCGGTTTTTTTCAGTTTTTTCAGGTCCTGAACCGAGAACCGAACCGAATTACCTCGGTTTCCTAAAGATATGAACCGGAAAACAAATTTTAAAAATAAAAACCGAACCGAACCAGTCGGTTCGGTTCGGTTCGGTTCGTCGGTTTTTTCGGTTTTGTGCACACCCCTAGTAAGTAGATGAGTAGTTCCCTTAAGTTATGATTTCGGGACTTGAACAATGGGGCCCCACTCTCTCACTTGCCCGAGAGGGACTTAGTTTATAATTAGATTATAAATAAATTGTTTATTAGAGGATTATTGGTACTTAAGGTGCAAGATGTAATTATAGGGGTAAAACGGACTTTTGACCCAGCTGTAATTATGAACAACTTGTGAAGGATCAACTGGACACAACTTGTCCTACAGTGCATAAGAGTGCAACTTTAAGTCTATAGTGGAGTGACCCTAGAATTAATGAATGAAAATTGATTAATTAAAGAGTTTAATTAATTAATTTTGTAACATTGGAGCTTATAATCTGTAAGTCCATAAGGTCCTCTTGCTAGCTCATAGTAACACTAAAAGATCAATTTAGTTGAAAGAAAAATTTGAAATATTCAAATTAATATTTAATTTGAAGTGTTCAAATTAATATTTAATATATTAGAAATATTAAATATAAAAGAGAAAAATATATTTATTGTATTTGATACATTAAATATTAAAATAATTAATGTATATTAGATACATTAAAGAAAAGATAAGTATTAAATTTGAATTGGATTCAAATTAGGAAATATATGTCGTAGGAGAATTTAAAAGGTTTGAATAAGATTTAAATTAGTTAGATAAATATATTTTAATATATTATATATTAAAATATATTTTTTAATTATCTTCCCTAGACCACTATAAATAGGACCCTAGGAGTGAGCCATTTGGTATTATTCATAGAACACACTTATCCTCAATAGAGATTTAGAGAATTCTCTGACTTTTTCCTTTCCAATCCCTTGAGAATTTTCTTTCAAAAGGCTCCCACAAGCCTTGATGAGTGTTAGAGTCATAGTCAGGAAGATTTTGTGGAGGAGATAAAGACCTACTAGAATATTCTCCATATTTATCACAAAAGTAAGTTTTCTTAATTAATATTATTTTTAGTTTAATTGTAAATAAAATCAAAGACGATCCAATGGTTCCGCTGCAGGATGAATAGTTCATTGCTATCATTAGGTTATTTCTTTAACATGATCATCTCGCATGTCAACCACATATTGTTTAAGACTACACTAATAACCTTAGATTTTTCATGTAATGGATAATATAATATTACAAATAAAATAATTAAATAATTATTAAATAACACATTAATTACGAGGTTGTAGAGCACAAATCCCAACATAAAAGATAGCATAATTGTATGCTATCAAAAATCACTAAAACACAATCTAAATTATGAAATTCAACCATAATTCGAAATACAAATTCAAGAGAAAAGGAAAGGAAACTTGATACTAAGCGTCGATTCTCCATTCTCGTGACGATCTCCACTAATATCGAGCTCCTGATCTTCAATAAAAGCTCTAAGAACCTCTCCAAAAAGTCAAAATACAACTACAATCGAGATCAGGGTTGAAAACTCTCTAAATTGGCTCCTCTAATTCAGTCTCGAGAAGAAGAATTTATACTATCTATCGATGCAGCGTCGAGGCGCTAGACCTTATGCAAAATGCATTGTTTTTACTTGAGGTCAACGATCAAGGGTCGAGATGCTCTAGGAAGCGTCTCGATGCTACCCTCTTGGGTCCAAAGGCTAGAATGCTACATAAATGGGTGTTGAGACGCTCTAAAGAGCACCTCAACGTTCTTCCCTTGGTTCTTTGCCTTGGGCTTCTTCTTCTCTTCACTTAGATCTTCAATTTAGCCCCAAATAACTCCAAAATCACTGTAATTCACCCGAACACTCCAGTTTTACTCCATTTGCTCAAAATCTACAAATTAAACATAAATAGACATCAAAACACATAAATTCTCTACAAAACTAGTCTAATTATAAGGACTAAGATAGCACTTGCATTTAAGTAAGAACACTAACAATAAAAACAATGACCAAAATTTCAAAGATGTAATTAAAGCTACATTAATTGAACAATGTTCTATTCTAGCTACATTAACAAAGTATCATCCGGTAATAAATACAAAGCCTGGTTGAGAGATACAGTTGTAATCTCAACTTCCTTCACCCTCAACTAACCATTGTTCTTAACAGTCACTGCGCATCTCTGTCCGCCACCGCCACCGCCACTGCCACCACCAAATGCCGTGGCCCGCCACGAAGATCGGCGGGCTTGGCCTCATTGCCATATCATATGTCTCAATCGACTACCTCAGCCACCTCTCGCCGGTATGGCATTCCCGTCTCCAGCCAGCCCTCTGGTCCCTTCTTGCCCTTGCCGCCGTCCTTCGTGTCCCCTTCTACAAACACTGGTCCTCCGAGTTCCGTTCCGCCATTCCATTTCTATCTTCCATGATCTTCATGCTCGCCGCTCTTCTCTTCGAAGCTCTCTCTGTTCGATTCGTCACCGCCGTCCTCGGTCTCGATTGGCACAGGTAACCCTAGGATTTGGATTTGTCTTTTCTGTGATGCGTGTCTTAGAGGATGAAAAATTGAAGTGGATTGTTTGAATAATCAGTTGGATTTGGACTTGGAGCGAGGAGTTTGATTTCTGATTTTTGAGCTGCTTGAACCTAAAATTGGATCCTAATTGTTTTAGGTAGCTGATTTTAGGTGCGATTCTATGGATCTCGCTAGTTAATTCGCCGGTTTTGGAAATTATTTCGTTTGCCTTTTTGTGAGATCGGGAGATTGGGGCTGGAGCTGATGTTTTTGGAAAGTGGTTAAGCTTGAATTACCAGATTTCGAACTTCACCATGGCGTTGACTGAAAAATTATTTGTTTTAGAAGTTTAAAGTACGAAGAGTCATTTATATCCTGATTGTTTGTCTAATTACGAGACATAAATGTCACACCCGTTCTTTGTAAAGGATTTGTGATTTTAGATTCAGTATCGTGTTGAATCTCTTAAGATTTGGTTTCTATCACTAATGGAAAGAGATCCGGGTAATAAATTTATTTTTGGTTCCCCATATATTGACATTTTCCTTAATTCACTAACCGAACCTTGTTTAGAAGTTGCAGAGCATCAGTCAATTAATTTTCTTATTTTCATTTTTCTAAATGCTTTTACTTTTTTTGTTTTTTATACAATGGATTGAAATTGTAGCTCGTGGGGATCTTACTTTGTTGCCATTTCTAGATTTAAAAGTAATGCTTCCATCTGTTATTAGTTGACTAGTGGTATTTCATCCAGTTACTGATTGATCTAATTCCTATAAATGTTCAGAATATATGTCGCTAACATCCTATGAAAGTAGTAAGATGCAGTGAGTGTGGATGAAAATTGATGTCGTTGTTACTTCTTAGTCATTAGATTTAAAGAACATCTGATGAATGTTGATGCAGTCATAATATTTAAAGAAGTCTACAAAGTCCTTGCCTTATTATTTTTGAGGACTGAATCTAGCAAGCAACTGGCAATTCAATAGGATTCTTAACAAGCATCTTAGAGTAATTTCAATCTTTCCAACAAAATAATTCGAATGCATTTAGTACTATTTTTAATGGCCACTTTTGTTATTCTTCTGCAGTAATTTGGTAATTTAGATCATACTAGTAAATGAATTTTTGTTGTGATTTACAGACTTCCAATATAGTATAAAACTGGGAATGGAACTTTTTAAAGATCTATTCTTGGTTGTGTAAAGCCTCTTCTAGAACAGATGGTTCTAGTTATTAATGCTTAACAATTTGATATATAATTCTTCTATGGCTCTGCACAGTGAAGTACATGCTTCTTGTTCTGCATTTTATGTGAATCTTTGTGTAATTTAGTTGTTATGAAGTACATACTCAAATAAATATTCGCTTGAGTGACTAATTTTTGCATTCAATAGACTAGTAACTTACAAATTGCTATGTATATCTGAGTACCCCCAGTGTGAAACTGTTTTACCCATTAACAATTAATCTAGTTTCATTTCCCTCTTAGTTATTTTTTCAGTTGAAATTCTAAGATTGCGACCTTCTTGACATTCGACAGTGACACTTCTCCTCTTCCTGATACTGGCCAATGGTTTCTCTTGGCGTTGAATGAGAAACTTCCTCAGGCAATTGTGGAGATATTGAGAGCTCGTATTATTGGATTGCACCACTTCCTGATGCTGTTCATTATGCTGGCGTTCTCTGTGCTGTTTGACTCAGTAAAAGCTCCTGGACTCGGACTTGGTGCGAGGTATATGTTCACCATGGCAGTCGGCCGACTTCTTAGGGCCATAACTTTTGTATCTACAATTCTACCATCTGCAAGGCCATGGTGTGCTTATACTCGATTCAGAGTCCCAGCATACCCTCATCGTTGGGCACAGAAGTACTACGTTCCTTATGCTGAAGATGCTGATACAATTCGTCAGTTAATAAATCAGGACATAGCTTTTGGTAACTTAAATCTTTCCATTTTTGTTAGCATACTTCTAAGACCTAAACACTGAACGCTTTTATCGTGACCAAAAATACTTTCCCCTGAATATCATCATATTTAAGAATAACTTAAAAGTGCATTTGAAAAAAAGTTAAAAGCACTCGAACTGCTTTGTGAGAAAACACTGGTTGAGCTTTTTTTACCTCAAGTACTTGACTAGATAGCACTTTTATACTTTTAGTTGAGATAGCACTTTTACACTTATAAGAGTAGAAAACTAGACATCAATATGATTTGTTATCTCCATTTTATGCAGTGTGCGTCCTCTTTTCTGAGGTGTTAACGTGTATAATGTTATTTTTCCAGCTGATCCTGGACAGATTCTTGGTGACTACAGACCTGATTGGGGTAAAATGAGCTTCTTACTAGATTTCCTACGGCCGACACCCTCTGAAGGATCTACCTGGTACAATTTACTTAAGAAGGCTGGGGGTGGCTGCAACGACCTCGTATACAGTGGCCACATGCTTGTTGCCGTGCTCACGGCCATGGCCTGGACGGTATATAATCTACTGTGCTTGATGTGATATATTGTTTGGTGGCTTTATATATATATATATTGAATTTAGTCTCTTAATAAATGAATTACTGAAACAGGAGGCTTATGGAGGTCTTAGCTCGGCTGTTGTATGGTTTTTTGTAATACACAGCGCTCAGCGTGAAATACGAGAACGCCACCATTACTCTGTTGATTGTGTTGTTGCAATATATGTTGGCATCCTCCTATGGAAAATGACTGGTTTCATTTGGTCAGCCAAAGATGTCTCGAGACGTCGAAGGCTAGCGAAGTTGGAGAAGATTCAAAGTAAACTGGTACAAGCTGCGAAAGATGCGGATATTGATGAGGTGAGAGAACTTCTAAAAGAAATAGAGCTAACTAGTCAAGAGAGCAACAACGAAGGCAACCGAGGCCAAAGTGGAGTGTTGTGGTTCTTCGCTTGTGCAACGGTATTTGCTGCACTTGTCATTGTTCTTCTAGCGTTTACATGGACAAGTGATGGATAAAGTACTTATACACGACACATTCCACGGGTTCACGTACACGGGTTACCCAATGCAAGTTTTGTATTGGTATCGAATTCCTCCCTCCGCCAAAGAAGAAAAAGAAAATGATCTTGTTGTTTAGCTTATCAGTAGGATTTGAGGCAAATGTTGATTTTTGTAGAGTAATTGAATACTGATATGGTTTTACAACGTCATGTTTCATAAGTTAAATCAGAAACTATGTTGTCTTAAGTAGGTTTTTGGCTGTGTTGCACCCTTATGCTTGAAGACCATTAGTTTGCACATTTACCATTTGTGGGTGTTGGTCTTTAGTTTAACAATGAGCAGCCATAGGAATAGGAATGGACATTGAGTTCATTTTCATTGATTTAGTGATGGGATTTAGTACACCTTTCAAGACTTTAAAATCTAAACATATTCGCTTGGATTTTGTCTCAGGATCTATATTTGAATGGATAGCTGCAGGCTTTTTTCCTGGTTAAAATGCTTATGAATATGTTTTTTATAAAAATAATTACAAGTATTGATTAATCTCTAATTAATTTTTATAATAGGAATTGGCTTGTTTTATTTTATGTGATAATAGTTGATTGATGTAACCAACTATCTACATATTTAGTGATGACAATTACTGATATGAATCCTACCATGCTATTCAATACTAAAGAAAAAGCTTCAAAATGGAGTCGAATTAAACGTAGTCAAGTTTTATTTATGACGTGCTCAAGATGCATTTAATGAACTCAAGTGCAACTCATGCTTCATCAAAGACAAGTTAAGCTTCATTTATGCAACAAGGGCTCCAAGAGACTTCAAGTGAGGCTTCATTTATGCATGATAAACCACAAAGACTTCAAGACTAACCAATGGACTTGAATCTCGGATTTATGGCTCACTTTGATGTAATTTTAGTTTAAACCTTTCATTTATGTGTTTTAGGTTACTTTTGAGTTAGTGGTTGTTATGACATTCATTTACTTGGAAGTTACAACTCTTAAGTTGACAATAGGTTACTTTTAGGGTTTATTTGAAGTCTATATATAGCCTAGACTAACTCATTTGTAAAGGAGGGAAGAGATTTTGAGATGTAATCAAAATGAGCCTTTGAGGTTTATTATAGCCTAGAGCTATGTTTCTTTCCAATTCTATGTAGTTTAGGTTGCATGCTTAGAATCATTCAATCTTGACTTGATCAATCATACTTGTGGAGTGATTTGAATCTCAAACAAGTTTTCTTGCCTTGACATATTTGATCATCAAGGTAAATCCGTTTCTATCTTCTTCTTTGGGATGAAATCATCTTGATTTTGGGGTTTTTGGGTTTTAGATCTAAAGGTCTTGTTCCTCAACAAGGTTGAAATCATCTATGTTTCCGTTGTTGTTGTTCTTTCCTTCATTTTCGTTTTGAAATTTTATTCCTTTTGTTCATCTCGTCACATTTTGTCTATCATATAAAACTTAAAAAAAGTGTCATTTTCGTTTTTCGTTTCGTGTTGTTGTCTTCTGCAATGTTATAGATCTCAGTCTGATCTACAACTCTATCTTTTATAAGTTCTTCAAATTCGTCTTACTTAAGGGTTAAAAGTCTTTATTTTGATAATATGTTTTGGAAAACTGAGAAAATCGAGATTGTAAAATTTCTGTAGTTGTTATTGTTCTTCACTTCAAATGTTTGTTAGATCTAAATTTGCTAATGAATAAACTCTCATTTGTGTTATGATGACCATTTTGACATTTATTGGCTTCAGTTACACATTGAATGTTATGAAATAAAACAGTCAATTGTCATAAATTTGGTGGTTACAGTTTTTGCACATTCAATTTCCAGACATTTGGTATTCAATGCCATGATTTATTCTAATTTGTGTAACTCATTTGTGTTGTAAAGGTTGCTTAACACTCCATACTTCTTCATTTTAGCCTTTGGATATTTATTTGTGAAGAGTTACAATTCTGTCCTTTGATTTCTTTCTTAACTTGTTTCTTATTTGATATTCGTTTTACTCCATATTCAAGCTATTTTAATTTTGTTCTAAGTGTGTTGTCTACCACTTGATTGCAAACTTTGCTCATTGGCTCATCAAAGTGAGATTGAGAGTTTGCTGAGTGTGTTTGTCTTTGAGTGAAAACACATAAGAACGTGAGGAAAGGTCACTTTCTTGTCACTTTGCATTCTTTTACAGCATGTATCACAAAAGGAGTTCAACCAAATCCGTGTATCATCAAGCACAAAGAAGTTGTGAGAACCACATCAATGATGATCCATTTTGGAAGGCTTTTCGAGAAAATTTGGCTGAAATGCATCGATCCATGAAATACATGTCTGAATTATGTCAAGAGTTGAACTTGCTCCAAGCAATGGAAAGACAAATTGCACAATCTGTTCAAAAAGAGGAAGATTGTCCCATGCCTCAAGACGACGTTTCAAATGATGATGGTGTTATGGATGACATGGCGACCAACAAAGAAAGTGTGCAAATATATGTTGATCTATGTCCATTAGACACAAAAAGTGAGGAAAGTGAAAAGGAGAAAGAGAGTGAGGAAGAAACATTTTTAGATTAGATCCCGATCTACAATATTGAAGAAGACTCCAAGATGAAAAGACAAACGGAAATATGATTTATTTGTGCTTTTTGACAGAATATAAAACTGGACAGATTACAAGAAAATAGAACAAGAAAATCAAAAACAAATTAAAGACAAACGCAAAGGAAACATATATCTGATCTTGAGCCTAAAGCTCTGATTCCAAATGATAAAGTAACTCTTAAGAGTTAGATCTAACAACCTTGTTGAGGAACAAGACCTTTAGATCTAAAACCCAAAAACCCCAAAATCAAGATGATTTCATCCCAAGGAAGAAGATAGAAACGGGTTTACCTTGATGATCAAATATCTCAAGGCAAGAAAACTTGTTTGAGATTCGAATCACTCCACAAGTATGATTAATAAAGTCAAGCTTGAATGATTCTAAGCATGCAACCTAAACTACATAGAATTGGAAAGAAACATAGCTCTAGGCTATAATAAACCTCAAAGGCTCATTTTGATTACATCTTAAAATCTCTTCCCTCCTTTACAAATGAGTTAGTCTAGGCTGTATATAGACTTCAAATAAACCCTAAAAGTAACCTATTGTCAACTTAAGAGTTGTAACTTCCAAGTACATGAATGTCATAACAACCACTAACTCAAAGGTAACCTAAAACACATAAATGAAAGGTTTAAAATTGAAATTACATCAAATTGAGCCATAAATCCGAGATTCAAGTCCATTGGTTAGTCTTGAAAGTCTTTGTGGTTTATCATGCATAAATGAAGCATCACTTGAAGTCTCTTGGAGCCCTTGTTGCATAAATGAAGCTTAACTTGTCTTTGATGAAACATGAGTTGCATTTGAGTTCATTAAATGCATATTGAGCACGTCATAAATGAAACTTGACTAATGTTTAATTCAACTCTATTTTGAAGCTTTTTCTTTAGTCTTGAATAGCATGGTAGGATTCATATCAATTACAACAAATTATTGACTGACTATAATAATGGTAGATTATATAATAACGTTTTTAATTGGATTATATTATAAATTTAAATTATAAACGTTGATGATTTGTTTGTTTAATCTTCGAAACTGAAATTTCGTAAGGTTCGTTACTTACTTTTACAAGTTTTGTTGTTTACGTTGTTGTTTAGATGTTGCTCTAGTGAATTAAAAGTAGCACAAGATGGATAAAATTAAACGAAGGGTAATAGTGTGGATGACCAAATTTAATTAGGCATTTTGATAAAAGGCTAAATGAGTTTTTTGTTGTATAATTAGCTAAAACAATAAATTGAGAATGTATTTGCCATTAAAAATTAGACTAAAGTATCCTTTATACCAAATCTAATAAACCAAACCCTAAAATCAAGGGATTATGGAAGCAAATAAAAAAGAAGATGCCAACGACTATTTAAATTAAATAACATATCAAATCAAGAAACAATATCTCACAAAAAAATTGAACTTAAAAATGCTACAAAATCTAAAAACAAATAATTACAAATCAAGTCCCGGAAACTAGAAATGATACATTTTTATACTAATTTTCTATAAAATCGCCATTAAAAATAAAAAAAAATAGAAATAAGATTTTAAACATTAAGCCACGCAAATACGAAATACCTTGTATTCTAAATAGTTGTGGAAAAAAATCTTCCTCAAACACCTACTATTTCATCCCCATTGAATACCCTTGCAACATGAGCCATAGAAATACCTTGTACTTGATTGATAGACAATGTGACAGTGAGAGTGTCTCATTTGCTCATAAATCACAATTTGCACTTACTCCCACCGTCTTCTCAAAAGCTTTTCTTCTTCATGAAAGGTAGAATGTTGTGTATTCAATATTGATTCATGTAAATATCTTGTATCTAATAGTAAAAATATTCATGGAACAAGAGACAATTGAGAGCCCCCTAGCATATCGATTTTATTTCTGTATAAAAATACAATATTTGTATTTCTCTTTAGGTATTTTTGCTTTCATTTATAGAAGGTTTTTCTTCTTTTAACACTAGCTTCCACCTCAGTCTATCTCTTCGAAATTTGTACTTGCTCCCACTATCTTCTCATAACTTGCTTTTCTTCTTCACGAAAGGTAAGAATACTCTGTATTCAGCATTGAGCCACATAAATGCGTTGTACTAAAATGGAAAAAATCTTAGCATACCGATTTATTTTTGTATAAAAACATCATATTTGTAAAACTAAAAGCAACGTGTGATATAGAGACAGAAAGCACATACAGAGTGACAAAGATTGACAAAGTGAGATTGTGAGAGTGTTAATGTCTTCTTCCGACTGCTTCTTCCCTTCTTCCTTTAGCTTCAGACGTCTTAAACCCTTAAGTGGTAAGTGCTTCTTAGTGTGGATGAGGAAACCGACAATGTCTTGCTCAACTCCTTCTCCTCTAGCGTTGTTCCAACGCTTTTCTACTACTCTCTAAGTCACCAAGAATCGCTTCGGTGATCCTTTCTCTCAAGTATCCTCTCTGGAATTTGGGTAGAATGAAGGAATTCCCCTTCTCTCTCTGGTCCTTTACATTTTATACAACATCGGCAACCAATCAGAATCACCATGCACCCTCTACCATCATAACGCAAAATATTCAATTGTTGCGTCCGAGTGATTCGCTATGATTTGGGGGGACCATTGCTGCTATGCTGGTACTTGATGTAATAGACGCACTCTTTAACGCGCTGAAATTTAAGCTCTGTGCAAGTCAGCAAACATGATCAGATCTCATACAAAAATAACGGATGTGATCGTGAAAACCTGATGTTATTACAAAGCACTAACGCTTAATGAAATTACTTACCTAGTGCATATTTTTGTTGTAAAATCGTTAATAGATATTACTTTAAAGCAAGAATAAGTTGTTTTAGGCTAGAATAACTAGTATTTCACGAGTTATCAAGCTACTATGGGAGTGAAGATTAAGTTGCAGATATATTAACCAAGCCTCTCAAATTAACAATATTTGTGATATTCTTAGCTGGTTGCATAGATTTTAATTGGAGGGAGGATATTAAAGTTTAATATATTTTTCTTTTCAAGTCAAAATTGTTTAAATTGCCTAGTCCTAAAGGTTTTTCTATTCCTTAGATTTTTCCCATTCCTATGCAGAGTACCTAAAAAGGTGGTTTGTTAGTTGTATTTGAAGCTTTATAATGGTCTTGGTTAAGTGGAATTCTACAACATTTATTATGTCTCTTCGGCATTGATATGAGTGCAAGGAGTTCGGTGGGGACGATTTGACAACAATGACAATAAACCATCAAATTTTCAAAAGATAAAGAATCTAGCAAAAAAAAAAAAAAGTATAACCGAACAAATTTCAAAAGATAAAAGTAATTCAAATCTGTAAATTTGTAAATACAAAATTTTAGGAGTTGAAAAATATGAGATTTAAATTTTAAACTTCATATCCAACAAGATTTGCGGTTGGATAATCTTTAGTTACAACTTTCGTTACTTAAGGGGGCTGATATTTGGTATATCTAAAAGGGTAAGGGAAAAGAAGACAAATGAAAATCCTCATAATTGCACGTTTGTCATATTTCAACAGAAATATTTTTTAGCCATTTTTCAAAAGGTGGGGTAATTGTAGTCATCCAGTCTAAATTTCCTATTTAGTATTGCAATCTATTGCCATCCAGTCTAAATCAAGTTGAACCAGGAAACCACGAGCAGGAGGGATGATGGTCGAGTGCCCCATTGGAGGCCGACTAGCGCAACCCAAATTCCTCTCCTTTTCCTCATTTTTTGGCCCTATTTGTTTGTGTTGGCCCGTTTTCGTTCCTCATTGGACTTCTCCCAATCGATCTCGCCTCTGACTTCTCTAGTATTTTGGGTTCATTCTCTTGGTCTAATTTAACCCATAACAGAAAGCAACTTGACGATTTTGATGCCTCAGCCCTCTCTCTCTCCATGGAAACTTTCACTAGAGCTCTGCTCGGCCATTCATCTCAGGTACTCTATCAATCCTTATTTAGACCTTTGATTTTAAAATTACGTTAGAATTTGGATTCAAACTAGACCATTTTTTGGGATTTTTCTTTTTTTCTTTTTACTTTCCAGCTTGTTTATAAGCTTGTAGATGTATGAATAATCCTACGCAATGATTGGCACAAATGAAATCGTATAAGTATTGTTTGGCATTGAGCTATTGGTGAATACTAAAATTTGTTTGAATATGGATACCATATTTGTGAGCTTGTTCTAGCTAGTATTGATATTTTCAGCCTACCAGTTTGCCTAGTCCGTTGAGAATTGACATCTTTTATTCTCATTGTTTTGAAGTAATTTAGAAGTGCATCACGAGCTAAACCTAAAGGTTTACTATTGCAACAATTAGAAAATGCAAACATTTCTAATCATAGGTTGTGTCGGAGATGTATAGTGTGTTTGGAATAACTTGTTAAAAAAAAGCTTTATGAGTGTTCACACTATTGGGATTTATGCCCTAAAGCCTCATAATTAATGATTTATTTAATAATTAATAATATTTTTTATTATTTTATTTGCAATATACTATTATCTATTATATGAAAAATTCAAGGTTATTAGTGTAATCTTGAACAGTATGTGGTTGACATACGGGGGGATCATGTTCAATAAATGACCTAAAGGGTTATAGTATATGGATAAGGTTGGGTGCCTTATCCTAACAACACTATTGATACGACCCACTTTATAATAGTTACCAATGATTTGATCCAAATCGTTCATGTGGAGACATGTGAGTGGAGGTATCTTATACAATGAGTTTGTGTAAGACTGGACTACGAAACATTTAATCTCTCTTTATAAATCCGTTAATTGAGAAGATTAATATTTCATCAGGATGATTATATGCGATGCAATCTTAATCCTGAGGGAGTTATGAACTCTTGCCTGTGAAGGCTTTTCCTTTGATTTGCATGGGTGAGAGTGACTTTTGTAGCCGATTCAATATGCCTACCATTTTGGGGACTTGACCAAATAGGGAGCTAGGAACATAATCTCATAAGATGGAATTCACTCCTTCCCATATAGGGTAAGTAGATGAGTAGATCCCTTAAGTACTGATTTCGGGACTTGAACAATGAGGCCCCACCCTCTCACTGGCCTGAGAGGGACTTAGTTTATAATTAGATTATAAACAAATTGTTCATTAGAGGATCAATGGTACTTAAGGTGCAAGATGTAATTAAAGGGATAAAACGTACTTTTGACCCAACTGTAATTACGAACAACTCGTGAAGGATCGACTAGCATATAATGATTATATCTATGGACACAACTCGTCCTACAGTGCATAAGAGTGCAACTCTAGGTTTATAGTGGAGTGACCTATAATGAAAATTAATTAATTAAAGAGTTTAATTAATTGATTTTGTATCATTGAAGCTTATAATCTGTAGGTCCATAAGCCCTTGCTAGCTCATAGTAATACTAAAAGATCAATTTAGTTGAAAGAAAAATTAGAAATGTTCAAATTAGTATTTAATATATTAAATATATAAGAGGAAAATATATTTATTATATTTGATGCATTAAATATTAAAATAATTAATGTATATTAGATACATTAAATAAAAGATATTTATAGAATTTGAATAAGATTCAAATAAATAAATATTGTAGAAGATTTAAATGAGATTCAAATAAATATAAGATATATTTTAATATATTAGATATTAAAATATAATATTTTAATTAGGGCAAAAATTTTCTCTTGGTCTCTATAAATAGGACCCTTGAGTTGAGCCATTAGACTTATTGTAGTAAAGGCCATCTATATGATAATTATCCTTACAATCCAACCTCTATGTGTTTTATAGGGCATAACAGGTCAAATCCTTACTCGAATACGTACAACTCAGGTTGGAGACAACATCCTAACTTCTCTTGGGGATGACAGAATGCGAGCACATCAAATCAGTATGTGAAACAGTGATTTGCACCAGGTTTCAATAATCAAGCACAATAGCTATACACACAGACGAATGCTATACAGATGCAACTGCAATCATCAGCTCAGAACTCTTCATTAGAAACCTTGATGAAGTAGTTGTGGCTAAAAATGATGCCATCATTCAAAGACAAGTTGCATCATTGCGAAATCTTGAACTACAGGTTGGACAATTAGCAAGCGAGATGAAGAATAGACCTCAATCAGCATTACCAAGCAATACTGAGAATTCGCATAGAGAAGGAAAGGAGCATTGCAAAGAGATCACTCTTAGGAGTGGACTCAAATATGCTAAACCTAAGATGCCAGTGGAGTGCAAATCTCCACAAGTTTCTTTTGATTTCTCTTTACAGTAACAATTGCAGGAAAGTGTCGTCGACAATAAAGTGAAGAAGAACTTAAACGAAGACATTGCAGTTGATGCTACCACTCTTGTGACAGCAAAGTAGCTAGAAGGACAAAAGGACATTCCTTTGAATGAAAATTTTGTAGGAAATGCGGCGAAGGATGCGGAAGCAAAGCACCAATAAGCTGAACTTGAGAAGAAGGCGACACCAATGAAGAAACATTAAAATTTATATCAAGGTGTCCGGCCTCCACCACCATTCCCACAAAGATTCCAGAAGAAGAACCAGGATGAGCAGTTGAATAAGTTCTTGGACATACTCAAGCAGTTGCACATAAACATTATGTTGGTGGAAGCTCTTGAGCAGATGCCCAACTATGTCAAGTTCTTGAAGGATATATTGACTAAAAAGAAAAGGCTATGAGAATATGAGACTGTAGCTCTCACTGAGAGCTGCAGTGCTCTCTTAAAAAGCAAAGTGCCACCCAAATTGCAAGATCCAAGCAGCTTTACTATTCCATGGAAGATAGGAGGGCAGGATGTTGGACGAGCATTATTTGATTTAGGAGCCAACATCAACTTTATGCCTCTTTCAGTTTTCAAGCAACTAGGAATTGGAGAAACTAGACCCACGACGGAGACTTTATAATTGGTGGACAGGTCAATAGCCAGGCCCATTAGGAAGATTGAAGATGTCCTCATTAAGGTGCACAAATTGGTTTTTCCTGCAGATTTCGTAATCCTAGATTGCGAGGCGGAAAGGGAAGTGCCTATCATCTTGGGAAGACCTTTTCTAGCCACAGGAAGAACGATCATAGATGTCCAAAAAAGGGAGCTGACTATGCGAGTAAATGACCAATAAATGACATTCAATGTGATGAAAGCTATTCGCTTCCCAGGGGAATCGAAGGAATGCTCAAGTTTAGAACTTTATGATCCGTTTGAATTTTATGATTTGCAGGAAGACAGCTTCACAGGAGAAAGTTTTTTATCAGACAAGTTTGAAAAAGCGCGGAGTAGCAGATTGCAGCCGCATATGCGCCCGCATTTGAAGAATCAAGTGCATTGAGACAAGCAGATGATATAACACGGCCATTGAAACCTTCAGTGATTGAACCACCAGTGCTGAAGCTCAAGCCACTTCCATCTCACCTAAAATACAGATTTGTGGGAAATGATGAAACTCTACCAGTTGTCATCTCTGCAAACCTCACTAATGAGGATGAATTTTCTTTATTGCATGTACTCTCCAAGCTCAAGAAGGTGCTAGGATGGACAATAGCCAATATACGAGGAATTAGCCCTTCTTTTTGCATGCACAAGATCGATCTGGAGGAAAGAGCCAAGAAGTCTATAGAGAACCAGAGGAGATTGAACGTGTTAACTAGCCCTTCTTTTTGCATGCACAAGATCGTTGCACGTGTTAACTACACAACAACGGAGAAGGAGGTGCTTGCAGCCGTATTCGCATTCCACAAATTCATATCATATTTGGTCGAGACAAAAGTGATTGTCCACACACACCATTCAGCGCTCAAGTATCTTCTGACAAAGAAGGATGCTAAGCCCCGAGTCATCATATGGATTTTTCTTTTGTAGGAATTCGATCTGGAAATTTGAGACAGGAAAGGAACAAAAAATCAGGTTGCATACCACTTGTCAATATTAGGGTTGAAGGCTCAGAAGGACGATTGAAGGGAGATACAGGATACTTTTGCAGATGAGCAACTGTTGGCAGTCAAAGCAATTTAGTTACCATGGTATGCTGATATAGCTAACTACTTAGTTAGTGGGCTTACTCCACCAGGTGCAACATCGCAGCAATTGAAGAAGTTTTATCATGACAGTAAGTACTACTATTGGGATGAACCTGACCTTTACAGGATGAGACCATACTAGGTACTCAGAAGATGTGTTACGGATGAGGATGTCCCTAAGATACTAGAAGCTTGTCACACAGCCCCATATGAAGGTCATTTTGCAAGTACAAAGACAGCAGCTAAAGTACGCCAATGTGGATACTTTTGGCCAACTCTTTTTAGGGATGCACATGTGTTTGCTAAAGGATGCGATCAATGCCAAAGAAAAGGGAACTTAACAGCGAGACATGGAATGCCAATGCACTACATGTTAGATGTGGAAATCTTTGACGTGTGGGGCATAGATTTCATGGGACCTTTCTCGCCATCCTTTGGGAATGTGTACATCTTACTTGCAGTAGACTATGTGTCTAAGTGGATCGAGGCTATGGCAACACCTACTAATGATGCTAAGACAGTGAAGAAGTTTCTTCATAGGAACGTCTTTACTCAGTTTGGTACACCAAGAGTGTTGGTCAGTGACAAGGGAACTCATTTTGTGAACAGGGTCATAGAAAATTTGCTTGCAAGGTACAACATAAGGCATTGAATTGCAACTGCATATCATCCACAGACGAATGGAACGACAGAATTATCGAACAGAAAAATCAAGACAATCCTAGAAAAGACACTTGATCCATCACGAAGGGATTGGTCTCTCAGGCTCGATGATGCATTATGGGCGCATAGAACAACTTTTAAGGCTCCATTGGGAATGTCTCCATACAGGATTGTCTTTGGGAAAGCTTGTCACTTACCCTTAGAATTGGAGCACAGAGCCTATTGGGCTCTAAAAAGGATGAATTTTAATTTTTATTATGCAGGTGTATTAAGAAAGATGCAGTTGAATAAGCTTGAAGAACTAAGACACTTCTCCTATGAAAATGCTAAACTCTATAAGGAGAAGGTAAAGAAATGGCATGACAAGAAGATTTTTGACAAACAACTGCATGAAGGACAACAGGTGTTGTTGTTCAATTCGAGGTTGAAACTTTTTCCACGGAAGAAGAGATCCAGATGGTCTGGACCATTCACGATTGCTAAAGTATATCCATATGGAGCAATTGATTTGCAGGATAGTAAGCGGACCATTTTTAAAGTAAACAGACATAGAGTAAAATCTTACTGGGGAGAAGGCCTAAGCATGAACAAGGCCTCAGTCTCCCTAAGGAGCCAGATTAAGAATAATAGGTGATGTGTTGTAAATATGTAAATATGGCTTTTGTTTTTGTTTTTTTTTATATTTAAAAAAAGGAAAAATAAAAGAAAAATAAAATTAAGAAAAAAATTGGTGTAAGTGGTGCACAGGTGACTAAATGCATTAGATCTCTAAGTTTTTGATTAAGAGGGAACTCTGTCTTAGGAGGGACCTGTCTAGGCTGAGGTACTTAAGTTGACCGTAAGGGAACACCTCTACCTGGGGACCTATCTGGGAGTTGAATTAATCAAACTTTTAAGTCTGTCATTATCACCTTGTATCTAATTCGATTCTTCTTTTATGCTTAATGTGTGAACTTTTTGATACCTTTAGTTAGTGGGCAGGGAACTTTGAAGGATTTGTGAAATTTTCAAGGGTTAAGAAGAAAATCTGAAATGGAGATCCAAATGTGACCGCATTTCGAATGCATAATGTTTAGTGCAGGTTTTCAGCTCATATAAATGCGTTTGGAATTACGGCTGCATATTGGAAGGTGTACATAGGGAAAATGTGGCCTAATTGCGGGCACATTTGACCCTAAATCTTTATTTTGCAGGAACCACGCGTCAATGGAGAATTACGGTCAGATTTGCAGCAGCATATGGACCTCGAGTTAGAAAAGGCAGTAGATGACTTCAATTAAAACAAGAAAAAGGTAACAGGGGGTCATTTTTGGAAAGTTTGAAACGTATAAAAATGTCTGTTAGTTGACCTAGGTCAACACGATTCAAACTTTCAAACTCTCACACATTAGGCGATACTCCGATCATCTTCTTCGACCAAACTCCTTGATAAAAATCCTCCCTTTCTTCACAGAGAGGACTGGCTGCCTTTACTCTTTCTTTTGCAGGTAATCTAGAAAATAATGGAGCACGAAAGAGTCACCTACAAGAGATGAATGCTCGTGAAGAACCAGTCCTCACTGTCGGAAATTTCTGTAGCTCAAGCTACTCGCACCAGCCCTAAAAGAACAGCAAAGCACAAGGAAGCAAAGGGCAAATCGACTGCGCAGACTCTCCCCATTGATTCGCCACTGTAAAAAAGCTCGAGATAGTGGGAGGAAGACGTGTGGGAGATAGCACAATGAGTAGAGAGGCCATTGAGAGTTTGAGGATGCACTCGGAGAATGAAGAAGAGGAGTTAGCCCCTCTTTTGCCAAAAACAGTTAAATGACCCGAGGCATGTCGAAGGCTGGTAAATTCAGAGCGGAAGAAGGAGATTCACGGCCTTGCATGGCTGTATATATGAAGAAGAGGAAGTTGGAGAAAAAGATGGCGCCAAGCGACAAGGTGAAGGCAAATGGCCCAAATGTGACCGCATCTACACCACATTTGGAAAAGCCTCAGGAGCCTGCCAAGCATGAGGCAAGGAGATAAGTTGTGCCTGCAACCCTGGCGCATACTCACAAAGACAGACCTATAGAAGACAAGCTAAATGTGCCCGCATCTGCGGCGCATTTGGCTCAACAAATAGAAAAGCCTCCATCTGCTGAAGGAGGAAATGTGACCGCATATGCTGCGCATTTGGAAGTGCCTATGCCAACTCACGCCACTCCAAACAAATCAATAACATCCGCCACTACTCAAGCATCGACCTCAAGCCTTTCACCTCGAAAACGCAGGATTAAGATGCTCTCCACACACAAAAGGAAGACAAGGTGGGATATCTCACTAACTAAAGAAAGAGATGATGCTGCGGAGCCCAAACCACCACAAACTAACAAACAGGTGGCCCAAGAAGACATCCCCACACCTAAGTGGGCAGCCATGGTCGCTGCTAGAAAGATCAAGGCTGTGGAGCTTGCTGAGAAGGTCCGTGAAGACGCTGAGAGAAGAAGACAAGAAGAGGAAGAAGAAAATGCGGCCAGGATTGCAGGGCGCAGACCAAAAATTTGTGTAGGAAACATATGCTGCCGCATCCATACCACATTTGGACCAGACACCACCACCACCACCAAAGGCCAGCAAAAGCCACCTGAGGCCAATGCTGCAGATGCTACCGCATTCAGGGTGCATCCTAACGAATAGGGGTAGAAACAAGCTAAATTTGACGATCTGTTCGAGTATGAGACGAGGAGGCTCACTCCTGATTAGAGCCCCAGAAGAGATGAAGAAGAAGATGGTCAGGAGAAAACTGAAGCTCCCCTCTCTGAGGATGATTTGCAGGAAATCTCAGAGTGCGAGATGCCTAAATTCTCCAAGATGAGGCCTAAGAAGAAGAAGAGGAGTAGGCCTCAAACTACTCCTAAGACCAGGACTCGTCATACCGCTGCAGAGAGTCCTATGGCTGAATGCTCTACCCCATTCGACCTCAACAAACAAAAAATCATCATGGGGGACAGAGCTCTTATGTACAAGAAGGGCTTCACCAACAAAATAAGCCCCATCCCTGAGTTCATTACTGATATTATTCGCATGTTGGGATGGGAACGATTTTGTGAGCAGCCCAATAAAGTCGCAGTGCAACTAGTTCGGGAGTTTTTATGCCCACTTGGGGGATGAAACTAAGAATGAACTCGAACTCAGAGGGAAGGCAATGCGATTCTCTGCACTAGACACCAACAGGGTATACATACTCCCCTCTTTGAGGAATCCTGCAAGTAACGAAGCAATAGACAATCCAACTAAGAAGTAGTTGCATGAGGCCCTAGAGTTCTTTGCACACGAGGGCACAGAATGGAAAATCTCGCCACAGGAAGTGAGGACCTTGGTGCCTGCCAACATCAAGACAGAGCCGTATTTTTGGCTCCACTTCCTGAAGAACAGGATTTTGCCCACAACACATGACACCACTATCTCACAGAAGAGGGTCATGCTGTTGTATAACATTTACAAGGGCCTGGACATCAATCTAGGCAGAATCCTGAGATAGGAGATTGTGGCTTGCGCTCGAAGGAACGTGGGAGCCTTTTCTTTCCAGCCTTGATTACTAAACTTTGCAGGAGGGCGGGACTGTACTAAAAAAGAGGAGAAGAGATCAACAGGTGCAAGGGAACCTTGGATTTGATGGCCATCAACAAATTGAAGGCCTTGCACGCACAGAAGCTCACTTCTCCAAAGAAGCAGCCCACCACTCCTTCTACTCCATACTTTGTGGCCACATCTCAATCGCATCGTGAAACACCAGGACCATCTGAGCCTCCACAAGACGACATCCATGCTTAGATGCATAGACTACAGGAGCAGAGTAGGGCCAATTGGGCTTATGCAAGAGAGAGGGATGAGGCCATTCGAAAGGCCCTAGCAGAACTGACCAAGGGAAAGGCCCCGACACTACCTGACTTCCCCGCTATTTTCCTGGAATTTGTGGATCCACAGAGAGATGATTCATCCTCTACCTCCTAGGGGACTATTATTTCTCTACTCTACCTTTATTGCTTTCATACTTAGTTTACTTGCTTTTGTTCTAGGTTAGTTTACATGCTTTCATAGGATAGATTTGATGCTTTCTAAAATAGGTTGAATTGTTTTTGTTTATTTGCTTTTGTTAAAACACTTATTGCTTAAATGATTTTACTTACATCTTGCACATACATGTATAAAAATCAAATTTCCAAAACAAGTTTTCAAGTTTCTTTCTTTTGTTGTGAAGTTAAGAAGTCCTTTATGATGATACCTAGAGCTCTCTCAACTTCCACCTACTTTATGGAAATTTAGGTTTAAGTTTCATGTGCCTTATCAATCACTTTTCTTCATAAACCATTCAAATCTGAATTCTCCTTGTGTTTAGACTACTTCGCATGCTTAGGAGATTTTAGTTAAGTGCTTAGCAAGTTTAGTCACAACAAATTTTGCACCCGAACCCCTCTTATGTCATATGTTTTAGTCAATGAGGACATTGACCCATTTAAGTTTGGGGGGAAGGACGATTAGTTGTATTGTAGTTGTGAGTTGTAATGCCAAAATATTGATGTATCATGTACTACACTACTGCTAAGGACTCGAAGAAAAAAATTGGGAAAAAAAAGGGAGAAATAGAAAAAGAAAAGGAGATGCTCCTCCTTCTAGAGTTAACCAAGTAACCAGAGGCAGTCATGACACCCATATTTCCTTTGCATGAAAGGTTGACTTAGGAAGTGAGTATGTAGAAAAAATCTTAGTAGTACTTGTGCTCGTAGTCAGCTACTTTCACCACAAAGTGTTAGTAAGTTGGAGTGAAGGTACAATGTGACAAAAAGACTCTCCTTAGAAAAAAAAAAGAAAAGAAAAAGAGCCTAGCAGTAGCATTGAATAAGTTTGGGGGAAGTTGTTATCTTTTGTTCTTACAAAAGTTTAGACTTAGCTTGTTAGACAAAGAAATTACCCGAGACTTTATGACTGAGCCTTATGTAGAAGAAACAAAGTAGGTGGATTTGTATGCAAATGGTTTGTCTTGAAAAGTGAAAGATAAAGTCTCATGGACTGAGACTCCAAGTTTGTGTAAGTAATAAAAGTTGAAATCTCTCTTGAAAGGCACTGTTTTTCAAAACTTCCTTAGAATGCATATTGTTACTTGTTTGCTTGCTTGTTGTTTTTGCTTAAAATTGCTTGAGGACAAGCAACAAGCAACAAGCTAGTCTCCCCCAAGGTCTGTTCATACTGCATTCGGACAAGAAGGGAATGTAAGTACTTGTTCTCCTTGAAAAAGGTTGAACAAAGTCAGAAAGAAGGAACAAACTTCGGGTTCTTTATCGCTTTCATTTAAGTTTGTACGTTATGTTTTTCTTTAAAGTTTAGCTACTGTTTTTATTCTTTCATCAAGTTGTAAGTTTCTATTTGTCTATTAAATTTCAATACTTCAAGTTGTACTTCAAATTTTGTTTCAATTCCGCACGTTTATTTCAATGAAGTTTATCTTTTCTCATCCAAGTTTTCTTTTTATTTTATGCACTTTAGTTTTCTTTTCAATAAGTAGCTAAATCCTTGGAGGGGATTCAATGAAGTGGATACCCGAAAAAGGATATAAGCCCCACCATGTGATTCGAGTAACTTTGCTTAACATTTACAATAGTTTTCTTTTATTGAGTTTAAGTTTCATTGTTAGCGTAAACTGATCACTTGAGTTAACATAGTTTGTGTTAAATTCAATTATGAAAGGGTTGGATTGAGCACACGTTTTCATAAATGCAATCTAGGAGAAGAGTCTAGACATAGAACTTCACTTTTTGTACCTAGACATAGGACAAAAACCTTTAGAATCACTGAGTTGCGTTCTTTATTTATCTAAGTTAAAATTATCTATAGACATACGTGTTTAATTGCGTAGTCTCCTAAGAGTACTTAGAAAAGGGCTGAATAGGTGTTGTACTCGATTCATGGTGTTAACTGCCGGTTAGGGTGGGTTGCGAGCGCATTTCAGTAGAATTTTGTCTGAATCACACAGAACTCGAAAGAGACAGTATGCGGGCGCAAGAGGCATAATCTATGAAATAGTCGGACCTAGTTAAGCAAGTTTGCGGGCGCATGGTGGGCACATTTCCTCAGGGTTGAAACAGATTTGAACTCCCTACTCTCATTATTGTTTTCTTATCATTTCTTTTAATTTACTTTTATTTTCATTGCACAAAACCCCCAAAATATTTTCTTTACTTAGTTACCTTCGGTTGCAATCTTAAAGCACTTAGGTTGTTAACTGAAAAGCTCTTTGTTAACCGTTCCCTTAGGTTCGATACTGGAATACTTCCATATATTACTTGTTGGACAGCGTGCACTTGCACTTTTTCTTCCATCCCCATCAATGAGCTAAGTTTTGCTTAGGGGTTCAAGTTCATGAATTCCCTAGATGAAAGATGTAAGGCTTAATAGCAATTGTATTCTAGTTAATGCTCAACTTTGCTCGTTTTTGTTGAGTTTAATGTTGGGTAAACATAGTTAGCCACTAGTGTTGCTCGTCAAGTTTAAACTTAAGAACCCAATGGTTAAGGGAGAGAAGATGTCACAAAAGCAATGGAGGAAAAGACTTAGAAATAAGTCTTGAACATTGACCGTAGACATAGAGCGAGACTCCAAAACCACTAGAATTGCGTGCTAAATGATAACTTGTGAATACAAGTTATTTAGGCAACTAAAATTGACCATTGAATGCCTTAGAACGCTAGGAACGTATAAAAAAAAGGCAGGATTGAGCAAAAATGCAGCTAAATAGAGACGCATCTTAGTCTGGTCATATGTATCTTAAACGCATATCAAGAGCATTAAATTTTTGTATAAAATGATGCATTGATCCCTTTTTCTACTGTCATGTGTGCAAGCAAGTCAGAAGTAATGCATGCAGATGCGAGCGCCGTATCGAAGGGAAGGAATATTTGAGCCACCATGCGTAAAGCGACAGAAAATGGGATCAAGATATGCCTACCTGTGTTTTCAGAGAACGGATAGTGGAGTGGTACAGTCGTACAATGTTCAGGCGTGTAGCCGAAAGAAAGGTAGGATGTCAGGGGGGACCACTGCCTAGCGCGCATTCACTTGCAGATGGCAGAAGATATTTTGACCTTTGTGGTCCCCACCCGCTTGCCTAGTGTTCTCTCATATAAATTGTAGCCCTTGCCCATTTTACAGACAAGGACAGGAGCGAAGAGACAAGAGACGACAAGGGGAGAGAAAGAGATAGAACATTATTTGCCTTATGCGTTTGTCTTTTGTATTCACATCTTTTATTTTAATTATGATCTAAGCTCACCATCAAGACTTAGCCTATGGCCCTTTTGTTATCAATATTTCTTATACACTAAATGTTTAATTGATGAAGTTTATCTATGAGCCTTCTTCATAAGAGAGTTTATTTCAATTGCTTTGGTCCGATTGGCCATCCGATTTCAAGTAGTAGCATGTTTTAGGCACCAAAACGGTCAAGGCAAATGGAAAGGCTTAAAAAGAACAAGAGTGGACATAGTTCACTAGGTTGTTTTAGGGATAACTCAACCACTTGTAGGCTAAAAAGAGGCGGTGACTAATTATTTGAGAAGGGTATAGAGGAATCCAACCTGCGTTAAGTGTGAATTTGATACCAGAAGGGAGGCATTCGTAGGTCCACTTACCTAGGTTCATAAATAGCTTAATCAATTATCCATGCATGTGGATAGAAACGATGCAAACACTAGGTTGCCTCGGCTAGGCCTTGTCTTTTCAACCATTTGACGCATTTTGCATTTTTTATTATGCTTTTTCTTTGCCCTGGAAGTTTATTGTATTAAGCGCACCTTTACATGTTTGTAACTTTATGTTCGTGCACCTCAACCAAATATATCATTCCCATATCTTATTACCGTACTCCTTACTGTGAACACATTACTAAGTCTGTTTGTGCATTTTATATTTTAACTTGCCTTCCCTATGGATCCCGACCCCAGAATGTTCCAGGTGTACTTCTGAGCGTGTCTGGTTTATGCTTGTGCTAGCGCGCTGAGTGACGAAAGTTAGAAAAGGCTATTATTCACGCATACTACTACATTTCCTTGCATGCTCCATCATTTTATTCTCCTTTCTAGCATTCATTTCACTAGTGGTTCAACACTCACCACTAAACTATCTAAGTTAGATTAGCCATAGAAATATAGGTTTAATCACTTAGTCTCCTAAAGATTTTGAATCAAAATTGAATAGGAGTTGAATTCAGTTTATGATAGCACTAAATTAGTGCTATATTTATGCCTTATTTTAGGTAGTTTTATGCTATAATTGTGAGTTTTTTCATTGATTATTTGCTAATTTCAGGAAACAGAGCATTTGAGACTAAAATTGGTGATTTTGGAGCATCAGGTCATTTATGGAGCTTAAAAGGACTCAAAATGGAGCTAAGTATGAAGAAGAGGAGCCTTGGCTGAGGGGATGGTGTCTTGACGCTCAAAATGGCTTTGAGACGTTATCCACATTATTTAAAACCCAAGAGCTAGAGTCGAGACGCTCTCCTGTAGCCTCTCGATGCTAGGAGGATGCGCACGCAAGGATTTTTGTCCGATGGTGCCAACATCTCAATGCTGAAGGGCGTGCGTGTTATTGAAACGGTGCGTTCAATGACGTTTTGCCTAGCGTTTAGAGGTTATGTGGAAGACTTCATTAAATTCATCGTTTCGAGACTGATTTTGGGGAGGCCATTTAGGGTTTTAGACCCCCATTTTTTATTCCCTACCCTTTTCGGATCAGTAGATGCTGATTGGAGGTGTTCAGGAACGGATCTCGAGACTTGAAAGCGCATATTTCAAGGCAGAAGTTGGGATTTTAACGTCAACGGGTCTAGTATCAGTTTCTTTCCTTATTTTCATTTATTTACTTGCTATATTACAGAGGGTTTTATTCTATTTAAGGACAATGTGGTGCTAATTTTGTATTTAGGGGATTAAAGCATGATTAGGTTTGCTTTTATGTTGTAATTAAGACTATAGCCATTTTAATTTACTTGTTATATTTCATCTAGTTGGATTGTGCTTAATGCTCCTTATTAATTGGCCATCAATAAGCTGATTTAGTCCCAAATTGAGCTCGACAAAGGATGTTTAGGTAAGACTTAACCCAATTAACTCCCCTAGAT
This sequence comes from Trichosanthes truncata, assembly GCA_033996785.1. Lineage (NCBI taxonomy): Eukaryota > Viridiplantae > Streptophyta > Magnoliopsida > Cucurbitales > Cucurbitaceae > Trichosanthes > Trichosanthes truncata. The sequence continues at coordinate 33,952,243 of JAWPNB010000009.1, forward strand.
TGCCGAAGTGACATAAGAACAACAATCGAAGGGTGAGGCTAAGGATGAGTAGGCTTAATCCAATTAACTAATCAATTAACATTAAGGACACTTAGGTAAGCGATTAGTTCAGTTTATTTGAATGAGACCGACTGGAGATTTCGATTGGTTTAGCTCTAGGTCTATAAAATTGGCAAGGCGTAATTAAATGGCTGGTTAAAATTCTCATAAAAGTAACCTAAGATTGCTCAATTCCCCTAAATTGGTATCTCCCTATATTTTTGTTGTTTTTTAGTTTAGTTTTTTTTTTCCAAGCAACTTTCGTTAACCATTTTTCCTAAATAATTCCAATTTTGACTATTCTCGGTAGCTAATTAGCTAAAAAGAACTTCAATCTCGCTTCCTTTGGGACACGATACTCGAAAGGAATACCATTTTATGATTACTTCGATCACGTGCGTTTGCGTGTCACGTCCCGATGAAGTTTTTGGCATCGTTTCTAGGGAAGCGGCGAGGTTTTATTTAGTTATTTAATATTGAGAAGAAATTACGAGGAGTTAGTTTAGGGGTTTTGTATATATTTTTTTGTACACATTTTTGTTCGTTGTTTTTCAGTTGCTTTTATCTCTATTTGTGTTATCTTTTTGTTTTATTTGTTTTTTCTGAGGAGGCTGATCTGTTATATGCGTAGTGATAAGGAGGCTAATCTCTTGCCTTTAGATCCAAAAATTGATTGAACTTGCATGAGGATTAGGATAGAAGCCCAAATCACTATGGGGGAGCATAATGATGAAGAGAGAAAGCCGATCTGTGACTATTTCCAGTCCACGTTCCCGACAGACCATTTTGGGATTATGTATGCGCCCATCCAGGCGAACACTTTCGAGCGGAAGACGGGGTTGATTCAGATGGCGTGGGACAGCTTGTTTAAGGGACATCCTTTAGAAGACCCACACTCGCATCTTAGATTTTTTCTGGAGATCTGCAGAATGGTAAATTTAAATGAGGTTTCTCCATATGCCATTAGATTGAGACATTTTTCCTTTTCATTATAGGATAAAGCAAGGGACTGGCTCGAATCCTTAAAGCTGGGTAGCATATCTTCATGGGATGAACTAGCCAAAGCCTTCTTGACCAAGTTTTCCCCCCTAGTAAAAGCTACGAAGCTGAGAATGGAGATTGGGACATTCCGCCGGCTCGATGGACAACAACTGTGTGAAAGCAGGGAGCGTTATAATGAGATGTTGAAGAAGTGCCCTCAGCACGGCTATCCAGACTGGTTATAGGTACAACTATTTATAACAGTTTATACTCGAGTACTAAAACATTTTTGATACTAGTCTAGAAGGGAGTTTTTTAGCGAAGACTGTGGATGAGGCACATGCTCTTTTGGAAGAAATGGCTGCAACGAGCTATCAGTGGCCATCAGACCTATCCACCTCCACTTCGAGGACCGTTGCGGGCATATACGAGATTGACAAGGTAAGTGCGTTAAAAGTTCAGATGGCTTCATTAACTAACGCATTGAATACACTTTCTACTACATGAGCCACAAAATCAATTACCTCGTTGTCACCGTTGAACTCAAGGGAAGTCAAGGATCAGTCTGTTGAGTAGTACCAGTACGTGCAAAATAGAGGCTACGGATATCAAGGCATCCATAACCAAAATCTACAAAATTACTACCATCCAAGTTTTGATAATCATGAAAACTTCCCATACGCTAACCAGAAAAATGTTTTGCAGTCACTTGGGTTTGCAGGAACATCGAATCAAGAGAAGAAGTAGGACATGGAGGTTAGGATGGACACGTTCATGAAGGAACAGAAAGTAGCGAACCAGCAATTGCGGACAAGCATCGTATCCCTTACCACTATCGTGAGTTTAGATAGGGAAAATCGCTAGTGTAGTCAACACCCTCCAAAAGGGTAAGTTCCCCAGTGACACTAAGGTGAACCACGAGAGTCGTACAAACCCATAATGCTGAAGAGTAGGACTCAGTTACGAGGGGCATCGTAGAAGGGAATGGTTGATGAGGAGATAGAGAATCAAGGGGCTGTGGTAGAAAACATCATACAAGGTAAGCTTTCTGACCCATCTCTTCAGTTTAAGTCTTATGATGATTGTTGTGGTTCCAGAAAAGAAAAGAAGAATGAATGTGAAAAGAAAAGGTTTGAGAAGAAGAATAGAGAAGAAGATGATAAGATAAGGAAGATGATAACGCTCATTTATGAGTGTTATTTGGCACTAAAAACTAAGCTGCTAAGAAAGTGAGTGTTTAATGTTATAATTCATGTCATATAGAGCAAATTTAAGTAAAAACAAGTTTTGCATGTGTCTGGAGTCTTGATTTGATAAAAATAAGATTTTAGGTGTATTTAGAGTCATTTTGGTTAAGAAAATGTTAATGTTTGTTGATTTTGTGTAGAGGCTGAAAAATGACCCAAATGCGCCCACATTCTGGCCGTAACTGAGGAAAAAGAAAGATGATGGAAGAGATATGCAACCACGATGCGTTAGTAATTGAGAGCAGAAGCCAAATTTCAAATGTTGCAGGAAAGACTCAAAATGCACCCAACTATGCAGCCACATTTAGGCCATTTCGACAACAAAACAATTGCGCTCAACTATGCGGCAACATCTGGACCTTTTCGGCAGATTTTCCCAGATTCGAGAGTTTTACAGATAAAATTAAATATTCTCAATCAAATCTCTGAGGATCAAGGGATATGATCGGTCAAACCTCTCCACACTGATCTCAGTAGCAAACCCTAGACCTTGAGATATATAAAAGGCAATTCAAGCTTCTGTCTCAATAGAGCTTGGATTTCTCTCTTCTTCACCAAATTTGCAGTTTTCTTTTCAATCGCCATACCGAGTCACCCCCAAGTTCTGTTCATACTTCATTCGGACACGAACTTCTAAAGAAGAGAGTGTAAGCACTTGTTCTCCTCGAGAGAGGTTGAACAAAGTCAGAAAGAAGGAACATTCTTCGGGTTCTTTATCGCTTTCATTTAAGTTTTGTACATTATGTTTTTCTTTCAAGTTTAGCTACTGTTTTTATTCTTTTATCAAGTTGTAAGTTTCTAATTATCTATTAAATTTTAATACTTCAAGTTGTAATTCAAGTTTTGTTTCAAGTCCGCATGATTAATTCAATGAAGTTTATCTTTTCTCATTCAAGTTTTCTTTTTATTTTCTGCACTTTAGTTTTCTTTTCAATGAGTAGCTAAATCATTGAAAGGGATTCAATGAAGTGGATACCCTAAAAAGGAGATAAGCCCCACCATGTGATTTGAGTAACTTTGCTTAACATTTAGAATCGTTTGCTTTTATTGAGTTTAAGTTTCATTGTTAGCTTAAATTGATCACTTGAGTTAACATAGTTTGTGTGAGATTCAATACTGAAAGGGTTGGATAGAGCACAGATTTTCATAAAAGCAATCTAGGAGAAGAGTCTAGATATAGAACTTCGCTTTTTGTACCTAGACATAGGACAAAAACCTTTAGAATTATTGAGTTGTGTTCCTTATTTATCTAAGTTAAAATTAGCCATATACCTATGTGTTTAATTGCTTAGTCTCGTAAAAGCACTTAGAAAAGGGCTAAATAGGTGTTGAACTCGATTCATGGTGTTAAGTGTCAGTTAGGGTAGGTTGCGGGCGCATTTGAGTAGCATTTTGTCTGGATCGCACAGAACTCGAAAGAGGCAGTATGCGGGTGCAAGAGGCAAAATCTCTGAAATAGCCGAACCTAGTTAAGCAAGTATGCGGGCGCATGGTGGGCGCATTTCCTCAGGATTGAAACATATTTGAATTCCCTGCTTCTCATTACTATTTTCTTATCTTTTCTTTTAATTTACTTTTATTTTCATTGCATAAAACCCCCAAAATATTTTCTTTACTTAGTTACCTTCGGTTGCAACTTGAAAGAACTTGTGTTGTAAACTGAAAAGCTTTTTGTTAACCGTTCCCTTGAGTTCGATACTTGGAATACTTCCATATATTACTCGTTGGACAGCGTGCACTTGCTCTTTTGCTTCCCCCAACACCACCAAATTTTTGGCGGCGTTGCCGGAGAACGACTTTTTAACAAACGTTTTTTTAGTTTTGCAGCAGAATTGCGATTGGTTTGCGACCGCATTGAGACTTTGTCATAGGAACCTGATTCTATTTTGCAGGTTTTGCAGGTTAGAGTTGGTGCATGCGCAAAGGGCATTGCCCTTGTGATTTTGATCCTGAGATAGAGTGAACTCTTCACCAGCACCGTAAATAGCATAGGAGGAAAAGAAAACTAACCTTGAAAGAAAAACAAGAGAATCCAGAGTTGGTGCATGGGCAAAGGGAGATACTCCTCCTTCTAGATTTAACCAAGTAACCGGGGGCGATCATGACACCCATGATTTTCTTAGCATGAAAGGTTGACTTAGGAAGTGAGTATGTGAAAACAGTCTTAGTAGTGACTTGTGCTCGTAGTCAGCTACTTTCACCACAAAGTGTTAGTAATTTGGAGCGAAGGTACAGTGTGACAAAAAGACTCTCCTTAGAAAACAAATTTGAGAAAAAGAAAAGAAAAAAGAAAAAGAGCCTAGCAGTAGCATTGAATAAGTTTGGGGGAAGTTGTTATATTTTGTACTTAGAAGAGTTTAGACTTAGCTTGTTAGACAAAGAAATTACCCTAGACTTTATGACTGAGCCTTATAAACAAAGTAGGCCGATTTTCATGCGAATGGTTTGTCTTGAAAAATGAAAGATAAAGTCTCATGGGCTGAAAATCCAAGTTTGTGCAAGTACTAAAAGTTGAGATCTCCCCTAAAAGGCACTAATTTTCAAAACTTCCTTACAATGCATATTGTTGCTTGTTTGCTTGCTTGTTGTTTTTGCTTAAAATTGCTTGAGGACAAGCAATAAGCTAAGTTTGGGGGTGTGATAACGCTCATTTATGAGTGTTATTTGGCTCTAAAAAGTAAGCTATTTGCTTAGAAAGCGAGTGTTTAATGTTATAATTCATGTAATTTAGAGCAAATTTAAGTAAAAACAAGTTTTGCATGTGTCTGAAGTCTTGATTTGATAAAAATAAGTTTTTAGGTGTATTTAGAGTCATTTTTGTTAAGAAAATGTTAATTTTTGTTGATTTTGTGTAGAGGCTGAAAAAAGACCCAAATGTGCCCACATTATGGCTGCAACTGAGGAAAAAGAAAGATGATGCAAGAGATATACTACAAGGATGCACCAACAATTGTGAGTAGAAGCCAAATTTCAAATGTTGCATGAAAGACTCAAAATGTGCCCAACTATGCAGTTGCATTTAGGCCATTTCGACAACAACACAATTGCGCTCAACTATGTGACTGCATCTGGACCTTTTTGGCAGATTTTCCCAGATTCGCGAGATTTGCATATAAAATCAGATACAATCAAATATTCTCAATCAAATCTCCGAGGATCAAGAGATATGATCAGTCAAACCTCTCCACAATGATCTCGGAAGTAAACCCTAGACCTTGAGGTCTATAAAAGGCAGTTCAAGCTTCATTTTCAAGAGAGCTCAGATTTCTATCTTCTTCACAAAATTTGCATTTTTCTTTTCAGCCGCCATATCGAGTCTCCCCCAAGTTATGTTCATACTTCATTCTAAACAAACTTTGAAAGAAGGGAGTGTAAGCACTTGTTCTCCTCGAGAGAGGTTGAACAAAGTCAGAAAGAAGGAACAAACTTCGGGTTCTGTATCGCTTTCATTTAGTTTTTGTACGTTCTGTTTTTCTTTCAAGTTTAGCTATTGTTTTTATTCTTTTATCAAGTTGTAAGTTTCTGTTTATCTACTAAATTTTAATACTTCAAGTTGTAATTCAAGTTTTGTTTCAAGTCCGCATGATTAATTCAATGCAGTTTATATTTTCTCATTCAAATTTTCTTTTTATTTTCTGCACTTTAGTTTTCTTTTCAATGAGTAGCTAAATCCTTGGAAGGGATTCAATGCAATGGATACCGTAAAAAGGAAATAAGCTCTGCCATGTGATTCGAGTAACTTTGTTTAACATTTAGCATCGTTTGGTTTCATTGAGATTAAGTTTCATTGTTAGCTTAAACTAATCACTTGAGTTAACATAGTTTGTGTGAAATTCAATACTGAAAGGGTTGGATTGAGCATGCATTTTCATAAAAGCAATCTAGGAGAAGAGTCTAGACATAGAACTTCGCTTTTTGTACCTAGACATAGGACAAAAACCTTTAGAATCATTGAGTTGTGTTCCTTATTTATCTAAGTTAAAATTAGCCATAGACACATGTGTTTAGTTGCTTAGTCTCCTAAAAGCACTTAGAAAAGGGGTGAATATGTGTTGAACTAGATTCATGGTGTTAAGTGTCGGTTAGGGTAGGTTGCAGGCGTATTTTAGTAGCTTTTTGTCTGAATCGCACAGAACTCGAAAGAGGTAGTATGCGGGCAAAATAGGCAAAATCTCTAAAATAGCCGAACCTAGTTAAGCAAGTATGCCGCGCATGGTGGGCGCATTTCCTCAAGGTTGAAACATATTTGAATTCCCTGCTTGTCATTACTGTTTTCTTATCTTTTCTTTTAATTTTCTTTTATTTTCATTGCAAACCCCCCCCCCCCCCCAAAAAAAAATATTTTCTTTACTTGGTTACCTTCAGTTGCAACTTGAAAGCACTTGTGTTGTAAACTAAAAAGCTTTTTGTTAACCGTTCCCTTGGGTTCAATACTTGGAATACTTCCATATATTACTTGTTGGAGAGCGTGCACTTGCGCTTTTGCTTCCCCCAGCACCACAAGAAGACCTTCCTGGATTTGGTTGCTGATGTTGAGGTACCTAGACCTCGCTTGGTGGATAGAGGAGCACACATCATTCCTAGGAGGCATGGATAGTGTGCTACATTTAATTACAGGTACCTTTTCTCAAACGCTATAAAGATTCTAAATTAGATGAGCAATTTTCTAAATTTTTAAACATGTTAAGAAAATTGCACATTAACATTTCTTTTGCATAAGTGCTTGCCAGCATGCCTAACTATGGGAGGTTCATGAAGAAGATGCTTTCGAAGAAAATGAGGCTTGAAGTGAATGTTGTGCTCAGCCTGTCTGAAAAGAGCAAATTCATTGTGAAGCAGAAGATGCCCACGAAACAAAAGGACCCCAGGGAGTATTACTATTCCCTATCAAATTAGTAGTTTAATGATAGATAGGGCATTATGTGACTGGGGTGTTAGTATTAATCTCATGCCTTATTCTGTGTTTAGGAAACTTGGTTTACAGGAAATCCAGCCTACTGATATTACCATCCATCTTGCAGACCATTCGGAGATGTGCTTGTTAAGTTAAACAAGTTTATTTTTCCTGTGGATTTTGTTGTCTTAGATATGGAGGAGGACAAGGAGATACCCATCATCCACATAAGGTCGTTCTTAGCCACGAGCAGAGTTGAGGGTTAACTCTGCAAATAGACAATGCTTTTGGTACCCAAGATAAGCAATTTAGGGTCGATTTAGTGGAAGTTAGACCTTCAGGGCATAATGTTAGAAATAGGCCTCATGATGTAGATATGTTGGATGGCAGGATTTTTCTGCTAATATATCTCTTGTTTTTACTGTGAATTTTGTTATATCTCCTGATTTTGAGAATGAGAATAATGTTGGCTATGATGTTATGATGAATGACTCTGTTGCTTTGGCAGAAGAAAAATTGTTTATTGAAAATTGTTTGTTTTTTAATAAAGATTTTGATATTTGTTTGCCTGACTGCCCTGACTGCATGTGTACTGGATGTGCTGTTAGTGAATCTCTCTTTTATGCAAATAGATTGAGTGAGGGTGTTCAAAGAGTACTAAATATGGAGCATGTGCTAGATGATTTCCTTGAGAATATTGAGTTTTTTTACCTGTCATAATGCCATGCTTAATAATAAATTGACTTTAGAGAGAGAAGAACTTGAGAATTTGTTTGTGAATGTTTTGCCTGAGATAAGTGTTAAGCATGAATCTGTTGTGCCTCCTCATTCAAGTCATGTCTTAGATGGGAATTACGAGGAGATGATTGCTTTAGGTGCTCCAGATTTTTTTTTCCGCTATCTGTTAATCATGATTCTTTCTCCCCATGTTTGACCACTTCTTTTAATGAAAATTCTATGGGAGATTGCATTTTTAACCTTTAGAATGCAGGTAAGAATGAGGATGTTAATTTCTTTATATTTGAGCCTCCTTGAAAGAAGCAAGTAGGAAACGTCGAGCTAATGACGATAAATAAGCGCTTCTTGGGACGCAACCCAAGGGTTATTTCAGTTGTTAGTTGTAGTTTTGTTTGTGTTTCGTTTTTTAGTTAAACAAATAGCCCTTGTCTGTTTTGCAGCTCCCTTTAGTGTTGGAATCGATCATGTTCATCAAAGGAGGGCTCTTCAATACAAGGAAGTACCGTTACCCCTTTTATCTAATTAGTTATCCTTTTTGCTTATTGAGTATTTTATTTAAACATTAAGGACAATGTTTGATTTAAGTGTGGGCGGAATGGGCTAGGTTGTTGTTGAGATGTTAAATTTTGAGAAGTTGGGCTTAAATTGAAAATTTTTGTTCTTTAAGATTATGTGCTGTAGAATGGTTTTAGGAGGTTGTATGCTTAAATGATTAAGAGATTCTATGATTTGTGCTCTTTAGTGAATTGTTTTTGCATTGTATTATGGAATCTAAAGCATGTTGAAGTTTGAGTAATTTTAAAATTTTTGCTTTGGATTCTTTGCATATGTTGAGCACTTAGCCTAGTTTTGATAAGTTGAACATTTAGAGGAGTTTCATCTTCTCTAGAAGTTTGTTGTCACTCCGATAGGCTTAAGGATTGGTTTGTAAGTGAACTTGCAAGATAGTTTGTATGTTAAGCTTAGGGGTGAGAAAAAGCATGTGATTTGTCTGGGAAAAAAAATTATAATGATAGAAAAAAAAAAAAAAATGTCTTGCATTAGCTTTAAGTGTTCAGGGGTAAAAAGAGCTACCTCTATCGTGATCAGTTAGGCCATAGATCGAGCGACTGCTCTGGGTAAGGGTCCCTACGATAGTTGTGTGAAAGCTAGTGCCCTTGATTGTGGTAAAAAGCAAGTGTGGGGGAGTACTACCCCATAGTGAGTTTAGGCACCTAGCTTTCTATTACTTTCTTGACTGTGAGGGAGCTGCATTGGATATTTCAAGTTAGTGTAGGGGGAAAATGAATAGAGGAAGGCATAAAGGTACTCTGAATTAGTAAATGGGTCATCATTAGGCTATGCACACACACACAAAGAGTTCAGAGTTTCTTTTAAATTGTTCGTGATTTAGGCATTTTCTCATTCCATTGTTCTTGTTCTCTAATTCAACTCTTGAGTACACTAAGAATGGAGTCACTGTTGAAGGGAATAATCGAATTAAACCCACAACGAAAGTGTTGGAATCGACTTTGATTTTATTTTAGAATTAAACAAAAAAAATATTTTAGGCTAAGCAAAACATACCTTTAAGATAAATATGGAGATATTTGTGGTGGAACTTTATCTCCTCCATAAAATCTTCCTGGCTATGACTCGAACACAAGACCAAGGCTTGTGGGAACCTCTTGAAAGAAAATCCACGAGGGATTGAAGACGGAGAGGTCTAGAGAGAATTCTCTAATTCTCTCTATTGAGGAGATGTGTGTTATTTCTAATGGCTTAACCCAAGGGTTCTATTTGTAGAGACTAAGGAAAAATATTTGCCATAATTAAAATATTATATTTTAATATATAATATATTAAAATATATCTTATACTTATTTGAATTTCATTCAAATCTCCTATGATATTTGTTTATTTGAATCTTATTCAAATTTGATAAATATATTTTATTTAATGTATTGAATATACATTAGTTATTTTAATATTTAATGTATCAAATACAATAAATATATTTTTCTCTTTTATATTTAATATATCCAATATATTAAATATTAATTTGAACACTTAAAATTAAATATTAGTTTGAACATTTCAAATTTTTCTTTCCACTAGATTGATCCTTTAGTGTTACTATCAGCTTAGTAAGGGACCTTATGGACCTACAGACTATAAGCTCCAATGATACAAAATTAATTAATTATACTCTTTAATTAATCAATTTTCACTCAATTTTCATTCATTAACTCTAGGGTCCCTTCACTATAGACCTAGAGTTGATAGACCTAGAGTTGCACTCTTATGCACTGTAGGACAAGTTCCATGGATATAATCACTACATGCAAGTCAATCCTTCATGAGTTTTTTGTAATTACAGTTGGGTCAAAAGTCCATTTTACCCCTGCAATTACATCTTCCACTTTAAGTACCACTGATCCTCTAATGAAAAATTTGTTTATGATCCAACCATAAACTAAGTCCCTCTCGGGCTAGTTAGAGGGTGGGGCCCCATTGTTCAAGTCCCGAAATCAGTACATAAGGGAACTACTCATCTACTTACCCTATATGAGAATGAGTGAATTCCATCTTGTGAGATTATGTTCCCAGTTTCCTATTTTGTCAAGACCCCAAAATGGTAGGCATATTGAATCGGCTACAAAAGTCACTCTCACCCATGCAAATCAAAGGACAAGCCCTTACAGGAAGAAGTTCATAACTCACTCAAAATTAAGATCGAGTCGCATATAATCATCCTGATGAAATATTAATCTTCTCAGTTAATGGATTTATAAAGAGAGATTAAATATTTCGTGGTTCAATCTTACACAACCTCATTGTATAAGATACCCCCACTCACATGTCTCCACATAAACGATTTGGATCAAATCATTTGTAACTATTACAAAGTGGGTCATATCAATAGTGTTACCAGGATAAGGCACCCAACCTTATCCATATACTATGACCCTTTAGGTTTTTTCTTGAACATGATCCCCCTGTATGTCATCCGCATACTATTCAAGATTACACTAATAACCTTAGATTTTTCATATAATGGATAATATTATATTACAAAAATAATCAAAATTATTATTAAATAAATATGTCAACCGCATATGGACTAATTATTAAATAAATCACTAATAACCCTACGCATTATATGTCTAATGTAATAAATTTATTGAAAACCTTATGATTTCTTTTATTATTGCACCATTCTTAACAAGTGCTTGTGCAAGTGAATTCAATCCAAGGCGCCGAAGTTTGAACACATTGAATGGAGGTGAATTGCATAAAGAGTAAGCTTGACGCGCTGAAAAATGAGACAGCTAAACATGAGGCAACCGAAAGGAATGTAGTCGAAAATGAGGCACCGCAAATGGTGGGGGATCATTATCGTACAACACTCTATTCAAGGTTGACCAAAAGGATGCCTCAGAGGGGGACCATTGTACCTATCTGGTCTGCTGCACCTGCATAAAGTATTTTTGTCGCCTGCCTCAGTCTGATTGGCTGGAGCATAGTATAAATACAACCTTCTATCTCATTTTTTAAGGCATCTAGAGAGTCCACCCCACGATCACTGCCACTTACCATTCTTTCATCTTCATCTTCAACTTCCATAAGCTCGCATGGTGGAGTGAGGACATCATTAAAGAGGTGAAGGACGCTGAGAGGCAACCAGTTCCCATGTTAGTTTTTCATATGCCTTAGTATTTTTACAGCTTTAGTTTATTTCTATCAGCATGTTTTCCTTTGTAGTTTTAGTTTCTTTACTTTCATGCATGAGTTAGTTTTTCTTATAAGGGTTGGTTAAAAGCCCTATGTTGTAATCTCTCATTTTTTAACTGAAATTTCTATAAAACTTCTTCGTATTCTTCTACTTGAGAGTTCTTTTGTCGAAATTGCTCTTGCCCTTCTGATCAACCGATGTAGAGTAGTAGCATTTTTTAGGCACCAGAAGAGTTAAGGCATGTCAAAATACTCATGTAGAGTAAGAGTGAACATAGTTTGCTAGGTTGTTTTAGGGATAACTCAACCACTTGTAGGCATGTAAAAGAGGGCTGTGGAAAATGAACATTAGTAGCACATAGGAATATACTTTTGTGTGGGAATGCGATACCAAGAGAGAGGCATTTAAAGGTTTCCCTGCCTAGAATCACCAAGTTGAGGAGTAGAAATGGAGGTAAAACACTTAAGAGGAGGTTCAACATAGGGCAACTGAACAACCAAGCCTTGCATTATTTATTTCGTCTGTCTTGCATTCTTTATGTTCGCCTACCTTAGTTTCTTTATGTTCATCGGCCTTAGCTTATTTATTTCATCTGCCTTAGTTTGTTTTCTGTTATTTTCTTTCAAAGTATCAACCATCCATCTTTTATTCTTGTATCTTGTGACCGCGTAGCACGCATTCTACTTTTAAAAATTTCTTGTGCACCTCAATTAAGAATCTGATCTATTCCCTGGGGATTCAACTCTGGAATACAAGCTAGGTATTACTTTCTTATGCATCTTTTTATACTTGGGCAAGTGCGTTGGGTAACGAATCTCTGTGTGTTGTTCTCATTTGCACTGCATCATTTTCATCTGCCTATATTTTTCACCAACGTTGTTCACCACGTCAAGCACACAACATCATTTTTCACACCACATCAATGACTCTTTCAAGGACAAACAATTCTCATATAATATGGCAAAACCTACATCTTTGATGATTTTTAATGATATACATAGTATTTAGTTCCTTCATTAAAAACTTAAAAAGGAGGCATACTCATTATCATGTTGGAACTTACCTTTAGTTATGCAATTAGGATCTAATCTAAATTATCTTTCTCGAGCGTGAATTTAGACCAACACAACATTTAAACTGTGATCAAAATATTAAAAGCATTAAGAATATAAAAGCATGAATGAAATAAATGACAATCAATCATGGAATTTAAATAATTAAAATATAAGGCCTAATGTCTACATCAATCCCTAGAGTAAAGAGAGTTTAGTCACGCATGTTCACTATCGCAAAATCTAAACTCTTAAACAAATCAAATTATTAAATAAAAGGAAAAAAGAGAAAAACTGTGTTGTTGTGTCGATTTTCCGTCTCCATATGATCTCCACAACTTGGCTTTGAACATTTCTCTCAAGTCACTTCTCACTCTTGTATGTAGAAATTTAGAGTTGTGCTCTCCAAATTTGAATACATTTGAGTGAAGAGAACGAGTGTATATATAGTAGGTCAATCCAAATTCTAAATGTATTGGGAATCCATAATTTGAATTAGGAATCCAAAACCTTTTTGGAAATCATCTAGATGAAGGGAATAATCACATTAAACCCACAGCGGAACTTTGGAATCGACTTTGATTTTATTTTTGAATTAAACAAAAACATTGGACTCAGCAAAGCATACCTTAAAATATTATGGAAAATATTCTGGTGGGTCTTTAATCTACTTGCTGCAACTCCAATGAGGTTGAAACTCTAATTCCGCAAAGCCTACTTATTATGACTCAAACACAGCACCAAAGTGGCTTGTGGGAGCCTCTTTGAAAGAGAGTGGGAATGTATGGGAGAGTTAAGAGAACTTTTTTCTCTCAAGGGAGGAGACCCCTATTTACTTAACCCATCAAGTTCCTTTTTATATTGACCACCCAGGATAAAACTTTGCTCTAATTAAATAATATATATTTTAATATCGAATATTAAAACAAAATAATCTCCTTTTCATTATAAAATCATCATAAATACTGTTTTGCTCCAAAACCTCAATATTTACAAAACAAACAAACATGTACGTGAAAATAAACATTTAAGCAACAAAACTAGCAATAAACAAGGCCTAGAGATGGCACATTTTGTGTGCTATCATTGCGTCTCCTCCCTTAATTGTGACAGATGGTCTGCAACCTGATTTTCAGTACCATTCCTATCTATAATTTATAGATCAAACTCCTGAATGAGTAACATCCATCGAATCGAGCAAGATTTTGCATCTTTCTTTGACAACAGATATTTCAATGCAAAATGATTTGTGTGCACAGTCACCTTTGTCCCACAAAGTATGATCGAAATTTATCAAAAGCGAACACCACTGCTAAGAGCTTTTTCTCTATGGTTGTATAGTTGCTCTGAGCTTCATTCATTGTCTAGTTGGCATAATAAATTAGATGCACTCAATTTTATCTCTTCTATCCCAACATTGCTCGTACAACAAAATCGCTTGCATCACACATTAGCTCAAATGGACGAGTCCACTTTGGCTCAACATAATGGGAGCTGAGCTTAATGCATCTTCAATCACTTCAAATTCAATCACTTCGAATGCATGCAAACATTCCTGATCAAATTCGAAAGGTTTTTCATTCTTTAATAGCATGCATAAAGGTTTTGAAATGTGAGAAAAATTCTTGAAAACCTCCTATAAAATCCAACATTATTCTATGAAGTTGTGAATCTCTTTCACTGTTGTTGGTGGAAAGCTTTGAAATCAATTCCACTTTTTCCTTATTGACCTTAATCCCTTTCTTGGATATCTGATGACCTAACACTATGCCTTCTTATACCATGTAATGGCACTCTCCCAGTTGAGAACTAGGTTTGTATCTTAACATCTTTATATAACTTGATCGAGGTTGTCGAGACACATGTTAAATGATTCTTCAAGTGATTCTTCAAAAATGAAGAAATCGTCCATAAATACTTTTAAAGTTTTTTCCACCATGTCAAAGAAAATGACCATCATGCACCACTAAAATATTGCGGGCACATTGCATAGTTTGAAGGGCATCCTCCTGAAAGTTAAAGTTCCATAAGGACACATGAAGTCAGCCTTCTCCTGATCCGCTAAGGCTATCATTTGATTGTACCCTGAATAACCATCTAAGAAACAATAGTATTCCTTCCATAAAAATCTATCCAACATCTAATCGATGAAGGGAATAGAGAAATGATCCTTCTTTGTGGCCTTATTGAGACAATGATAGTACATCCCGACTCTCTAACCTGTTACTGTATTGGAATAAATTAATTCATTCCTTTTGTTTTCTACGATCGTCATTCCTCCTTTCTTTGGCACTCACTAGACTAGGCTAACCCACTGCTGTTTTCAATTGGATAAATTATACATGCATCTATCAACTTCACAATTTCTTTTCGTACTACTTTTTTCATCACTAGGTTCAATCTCCTTTGGTTTTCCACTAAATTTCTTGCACTTTCCTTCAAATTGATATTGTGCATGCAGAATGAAGGGCTTATCCCTCGGATATCTACAATGGTCCAACCTATTACTTGTCTATGATTTGTACGGACCTGCAACAAATATAGTTCATTATCATTAGTGGGGTGGGCTGAAGTAATCATGGCCAAAGTCTTCTTTTCTCCAAGAAAAATATAATTTAAATGAGAGAGGAGTGGTTTGATCTATAATTTAGGAGGCTTAATCACAAATGGCTTCAAAGATGTGAACTTGTCTTTGGCCAGATCTAAAGAATTGATTTCCTCAATTGTGAGTGTTGGTGATTTATGCGCAATACCTCAGTGCACGGATCAATTTATAGAATAGTAATTACGAACATGAGTATCATCCTACGGACTGGCGCTTTTAGTTCATGTAATTACCACAAATAGTCTCACTTAATTTTATGTAGAAAACGCAATCGATAATAGGGCATAAAAAGAATAAATAAACAGACTGCAAAGAAAAAGTTGAGCCAAATCAAAGGAAAACATTCTAGGGATATGATTTCACTAATTGGACCATTGACTGAATTAATTAAGATCCTAAGATTGACCAAACAATTATTTCATAGATCTAGAAGTCGTTTATCAAGAATGACTCTCCTGATCTCACCCAGTTCACATGCAATGAATTAAAATCTACATCCCTGTTGTTTTGGTAAAGACATCCATAACATTAATTCCTTTCATTGAACAACCTCTAATAGTGCCCTAATCACTCCCACATTAGAAAAATAATTAGTTATGCAAATATGGTCTAGTCTAAATTATCTTTCTCAAACATAAATTTAGACCACACAATAATTAATCAATGGCCAAAAGATTAAAAACATTAAGCATAAAATTGCATAAATGAAATAAATACATAGGTTCAATTAACTAAGCTAAATTCGCCTAACAAGTACATCAAGCCTTAGAATTAAAAGCTTAGCTGCTCATAACAACTAAAACACAATCTAAACTTTGAAACAAACTATAATTCGAACTACAAATTCAAAGGAAAAAGAGAAAAATACAAACAACGTGTCAATCCTCTATTCCCGTGATGATCTCCACAAATTTCGAGCTCCAAATTTTCAATTTACTCCAAGAATCCTCCCCAAAACCCTCAAATTAAGTCAAAAATTGAAATTAAGGTTCCAAGCCTCCAAAATGTTCTCTCAAATTAGTCCACGAAAAGATGATTTTATACCTTTTATCGAAGCACAATCGAGACACTAGGAACAACGTCGAGACGCTATGCCAAAACGTTGCATTTACTTAAGTTGAATGGCCAAGTGTCGAGACACTATTGATAGCATCAAGGTGCTTTGGACTGAACGTCCCCATGTGTGCTCCTCTTTGTGATGAAACAACTTACGACAACCAAATCTGAAGTGTCTCAACACTTCCATGGGCATTGCTACTCTGTCCTCACAGGTCGAGTGGCTTGAAGTGCTTCAATAGGTTGTCTCGACGCTCTCAGGGCATCGAGATGTTGTGCTCTTGGTTTTCTTCACTCAAAACACTTATTCTTTTGACTTGGCCTATCAATTAATGGCCAATTAGCTCTATTTTTCATCATAATTCTCTCGAACACTCCAATTGTGCTCCAATTGCTCGATTTCTACAAACTAAACACAAATAAACGTTAAAGCATCCATTTGAACAACAAAACTAGCATAAAGTAGGTCCTAAAGATAACACTATTTGTGTGCTATCAAATACTTTCAAACTTAAGCTTTTGCTAATTCTCGAGCAAAATAGAACAAAAACCACCTATTAATAAACAATTACATAAAAGTGACTCGAGCCTCAATCATCTTAATAACAAATAACAAGCAATAAAAGAAAGTACTCAAACATATCCATTCGTCAAGAGATTTTAATTTAAACTTTCTCATTCCTTACGTGTGTGTGCGCATAACCCTCCCTATTATAATCCTTATAAGCTTGGAACAATTTTATAAGGTCCTCAATTTGTTTTCACCCCTAAACTGGCCCTAAGTTCAAATTATCCAGCTTCCCTACACTCAAGAAGGTAATATCTCACTATGATGCTTGAAAAAAAAATATAGTAGGCCTCCCCCAAACTTGCATTTTCCTTTAATTCATGGGCACTAGCTTTCACACAACTACTGCATAGACCCTTAACCATGGCACTTTTACTCACAGGTGATCCTAACTGATCACAACAGAAGTAGAACTTTTTGTCATTGATCTTTTTAAAGACAATAAGTTAATTTCATTCATATATTTTTTTTATTTTTCAATATATTAAAATAAAATTCATTACAGGCAAATAAACAAGTTAAGAAACAAGATTATATGCGTTGAACATTCAAAGAATTTAAGAATTTATGCTTTAATTCTTTGTAAGTTATTGATTTTTTTTTTATTTTTATGATCATAGGGCTATGCGTGCAAAGAGGAAAGCCACAATCAGTCCTAAATGTACCTCGCGGTGAATAAAAACTTTGAAGCTTAAGCACATGAAAAGTTGTTAGAAGGAGAAGAATCTATTATCAAATGGGGATCAATCAGTTAGAATACGTAACAAATTCTGGTTCATAACTGTAAAGGAATCTAATCGACCATGTGGCAGTATTCTAATTGGTTGAAGCTCCCTATTTAAGAGGAAGTGTAGTGGTCGAGAGTTTTTTTCTACTTCTGCTTCTACTTTTGCTTTTTCTTTTGCTTCTGTTTTTGCTTCGACTTCTTCTTCTTCTCCTTAGTCTTAGTTTTCTGCAAAATTTTCTCTCTTTTTAGTTTTCTGCAAATTTTCCTCTCTTCTTAGTTTTCTTCTCTCAATTTCTTTTATAACTCTAGTTGACTTTAAGGTTTAAGAGTTTTTTAGTTTGTAGTTCGTTTTGAGTTTTAGTTTTGCAAATTCTTCTTTGAGTTGATCTTGATCATCAGTACGTGCGTGGAGAAGAAGATTAAAGTTGTTGCTGAGATTAATCTTCATCACTGGTTCTGAGTTTTGCTTCTGCTTTTATTTCAAATTTAAGAACTTTTGCATTTTAATTTCTATTTTACATTTTCTACAATCATGGTATATAATCAATTCTCTTCTTCTATCTTATTTTTATATCTCACCACCATGAGTGGCTAGATCTTATGGTTTGACTTCAGTGAACTCTAATTGTAACTCTAATGAATTAAGCAATAAATGATGGATAATTTCTCAATTTTCTATTGATCTCTTTAATCTTTCATTACTTCTTTCCGTTTGGCCAACCGAAGTGATGTAATAGCATGTTTTAATACTGAAGGGCTAAAATATATGGAAATCTCAAAAGAAACGGGAGTATTAATTGCTAGGATATAGATCGATTTTAATATAATGATTATGCTATAGAAATATAGGGTTTCTTTGTTCTTAGCACCCTCTTCGAAACACTTAGGGTAAGTAGATATCTACTTCTAATTGAGAAAGAATCAAGGATTTTATTGCTAATACAGAAGGAGGAACAATATAGAGGAATCTGATGCCAAACCTATTTAATTCTTTTGATTTAAAGCGTTGATTAATTTTGTGTTTGCAACTTCACTACCTTATATTTTTGTTCTAAAACCTGCTATATTTAAAAAATAATAATTCTAGTGAGAATTTCATTTCCCTGTGAATCAATCTCTGGAATACGTCCAGTGTACTACTTGCAAGTTATCAATGTATACTTGCACTGATAATTGGAGTGCATAATAGTTATTTCCATGAATTCAAAAGATTTTAGCATATATTATGTTCATTTAGTTCGATGCATAACGTTCATATTTTTTGCATCAAAATACTACAACAAAGTTTTTGGTGCCGTTGTCGAGGAATTATATAATTTTTGTTAAGATTGTAAATTTGGTTTTGTTTTGCAGTAGTCTCAATTTTGAGAATCTCATCTGTGCTTATGCTCATGAAGTGATTTTAGTGTATGAACAAAGGGGACAACCCTTTATTCGAGATAGATCTTGAGATTGATAGACTGCTAGAGTGCGTTCCAAAAGACCACTATCAAGCTAAATTTAGTTAAACATGCAAAACCATGGCCAAAGTTTAAGACAATAAAGAAAGATGCATAAAAACGTCAATATATAAACGAAATTAAAAGTCAACCTTATGTTCAACAACTACAACCAAGCAAGGGTCTAAACACAGTTTTACAACATAAGTACAACCAACAAAACCTCTAAATTCAAGAGAAAAGGAAAGGAAATAGAGAATAAACTTAGGTATCGTGCCAATACTCGTTCCCGACATGATGTCCACGATCTCGAGCTTTGAGTCTCCTCCATGGCTCTCCAAAGGTCTCCTTTAGGTCCTTAGACAGTGTTGGAATTGGGTTTAGGGCATTTGGTCTCTCAAAACGACTCCCTTTGCATGAAACACAAACTTTCTATTTATAGACAGTGGGCAGCATTGCAACTCTAGGGCCAGCGTTTTTTCCTTTTTTACAAATTGTGGTAGCGTTGCAATGCTACAAACAGCGTTGCAACACTATGCCTGCTGCACTTCAAGGTTGAATGGCTACTGATGTAGTGTTGCAACGCTACAAGTGGCATTGCAACACTATGCTCTCGAGTTCAAACGCTTTGTTCTTCCTCTTTAACACTTGGATCCTCAAATATAGCTTATTTTTGCTCCAATTTCATCCAAATACTCCTCAATGCTCCAATTTTGCTCCAATTGCTCAATTTCTGCAAAATATACATAAAAATACATGAAAGCACACACAATCATAGCAAAACTAGCATAAAAATATCACACTTTTGCCCACTATTAGCTAGTGTGCTCAAAACTTGCAAGAAAGTCAATAAATTTTTTTCAAATAGGCTCAAATTAGTACAACATTGTAAAACTTCAACAAATGAAAATAAAAATGTATAGAAAACATCTAATAGATTGTCCTAATCACATAGCATGCAATAGAATCATCAAATAGTTCATGCTAAAAAAATTTAGTCTAACGCACAGATGCTCAAGACTCATCAACATACATCCAAGATTATGTAGTCCGATGCATAGGTGCTCAATACTCAAAAACATACATAACCACCTCAACCTAAAATGGTACATTGTCCTCAATGTATGAATCAGTGATAACTCAAGGACAAAAGAAAGGGAACAAAAAAATTCCCTAATATGGTTCGAGAGTAGGTGGTGGTGTAAAGGCGGTTCACTGTCGATGTTCTTTTCTCCTTAAGTCAATTATTACCTACAAACAAGAAACAAGACTAAACTAAGCTTAAAAAAAGTAAAAACTGAAAGCAATAAATAAAGCATGTAAATTTTGTCGCCTGGCTGCCTTTAGGAATCACAATTTTTTATAGTCGATTGCTCGACTCACCATGTGGCACGCGTCAGGGCATGTAAAAATTTTCATATTTTTCAACCCCTTCTTCCTTAAATCTATAAAGCCCACTAAAACAAGTAAGCTCATTAGTTTCTCAAGGGCACTAGAAACAGAATTATTTCTCAGTATTTTTACTTAATAAAAAGAAAGGCGAAAGGTCAAAAAATAAAGACTCGGACTACACACAGACACTGACTCGAACTTGTGAGAATAAGAAAAAGAATAATGTTGCCTTAGCTAGAGTGAAATTAATTTTGTAATAAAAATACTCCCAAAATGTGTAAGTATACACAGCTCATGCAGCAAGTGATAAGTAATTTAATCGTTTCCTCAGGGATTAGTTCAAGAGATTTACTAAGCTTAAGCTTACCTTTTAATGAACAAAAAGGGTAGCCAAAAGAAAATAACAACTGATGGCTTTCAAAAGTAACTTTAAAACTAAACAACATGCAACAAAACTCAAGGTACGCAAGAAATAAAATAGCAGTAAGCAGCTCAACAAGCAAAATTGCTTAAAAATAAAAGTAGGTTTGGATTAGAGGGTTTCTTATACTGTTTTGAGACCACGATGCTAGAGCATAATTTATTTAATTTCACACCACACAACATTTCAACACGAAATCTTCCAAAACTTCCGTAATTAGTAGCTAAATTCCCATTTAAACTACTCAAATTAGGTTCATTACTTGTGTGCATTAAGTGGGTGATTATCCCTAACCTACCCATTTCACTGCAAGCTCACTTGTAATCAGTCTTAATGAGATTTAAAGCAATTGATTCCCTATTATTTTTCCCAAAATGCAAGGAAATGATGGATGAAAAAGGCTGGCCAAACATAGTTCATCATAAACATTAAAAACACTCCAGATCAGTGTTAAACAGCATAAATGTAACTCAACTTGAATCTCTCTACAATATAAGAGTCTCTAATCCTCGCCTTAATCTATTTAGCTCATAACTACAGAATTTAAACAACTAAAAACTACTAAGAAATCCATTACATGCAGCCTAAGAATAAGCAGCAAAGAAGAGGAAGAAAAACAGTAAGAGGAGAATAAATTTTAAGGTAAGGAAGCTTCTAAGGGACTCCCTCCTTTGCCTTTAGCTCCCTTTCATAATGTAGATGCATTGCTCAACTCTGTCTTCTCCCTTTTCGTAGCTCATTTCCTTTTCTAGCCTCTTCTCCATTTTTTTCATCCGAAATGTCCCCTCTAAATACCTCATCTGAATCTTTGAATTCAAGGCTGAATAGATAGAGAATAAAACATGGAAGCATCCTATTGGTCCACTTCAATCTAGCTTATTCCATTTGGACAGCTCAATTAATGAATTTTCTGGCACGTATGAATCAGGTGGCTTTTTTAATGAATAGGTGCTCCAAAAAGTATTACTTCCAAAGCTCTTTACGTAAAGTAAGAATTTCAACAAATTAAGCTCAAATCTTTAACCAAAAGTAGACCAATTTTTATAATTAAAAATGATTCATTCTAATCAGCCAACACATACAGAAGTTAGGACTTAAGTAACCAAAATTCACCAAAAACACTGAAACAGACATCTTTCTCACGGATTTAAGTAGGAATAACTCTTCGATTGAAGAGTTATCAAATAACTATCATGAATAAGAGAACTCAAAAGATAAAACAGACTCAGGCTTTTCAGAGTCAAACTCTATCATCTGAATCTCCTCTTCGAATTCGAACTCAACTTCTTTTCTTTGCTCACAAACCTAAACTTGGCATGGCACAAAATCCTCAAACTCATTGTCAGTATCATCCATATACATCGTAGCTTCAGCCTGGGTGGTCTCGATAAATTGTTGCTCTTGTAGACTCTCCAATCTCGTCACTGAATCAGCTAACTAGGTAATTTGGTTACCCAAGCTCTTCACTTTAGCTTTGGTCTCCTCCTGAAACTGAAGAGTATTATTAGCAAGGTCCCAAACTAAATCCTCTAAAGACATACTTGACCGTGAAGTCTAATGGTACTGGCTTTGCTGCTCCTCATGGTATCCATAGCCAAAGCTTGATTCCTCCTTTCGTCTAAGATAGTAGAATCGTAGCTCATATGATCACCAGGAAATTCTACCATGGTGTAGGCGTTTTGCTTGAAATTTCGTTGCAATTGAAGGCATGCTTCGTTGTGGTGTCCTTAAAGCGAGCAAATTCTACATGCCTACACTGCTTCCAATCTCCCTACAGCCACCTGAAGAAGCAAAGAAGTTAATTCATAGAGTTAACTTTTGAGCTCACTTACCTTATCAACGTACGGGATAACTCTACCATCTGTCCAAAAGTGTCGATAATTCTCTACCATTGAAAAATCAACTACTTATTCTATTTTTGGGATTTTTTTTAATGAGAAATCCAAATAAGAGAAACTAATAAAATGGTTCCCCTAGCAACGGCCCCAAATTGGACAGAGTTTATCGAGGGCTCGTCAAATAAAAATTTATAAACCGATGTTAAGCTACTTGTAGCATTTAGTGGACTGGGTCGATCATAGGGAACCGAATATCAATTTCTCTTTATTAGGTTTCTTTAAAAAACCAAAACAATAGGGTTTTGCAAAAAGCGATAAAAATAACTTGGAAAAGAAATAAAGGAAAATAAACGATCTTACCAAGGGCACCAATTTAGAGTATGTTGGGCTAACAATGCAATGTTGATCAGTGAAATCTAATGTTAGGTTCAATTTCGTAATTAACCACATAATCGACTTAACCCAAAAAGCTGTATAAGCCCCTAAGGAACCTTAGGCCCCTAATTAAACTAATTCAACCTAGCATCGAATTACTTTTAAATTAATTAATTTGTTGCGCCCGATAGCATTCCATACTAACCAATTAATCGCTCTATGCTCTAGGGATTGATTAGGACGTTCTAAGTAAATAGTATAGTTGTATTTAATTTAAACATTCTTTTGATCCTAATACCTACCATGTAAACTGTGAATGCAGTGCGCACCCCAAGAACACAAACATGAGCCATCCCATTCACTACTAAAATTAAGCATGCATTTGATTCGTACAATTTACTTTTCTGCAAGCGCATCAGTCAAGTGATATAAAACAGTATTTCTACCGAGTATTGAATCCGCAAAAATAAATTGGAGACTCAAACCGAAGGGGTAGGCTTTGGTAAAGGATTAATTACTTAATTAAACAAATAATCATGACTAAATAAAGAGTGAACTCATAAGTCTAAAATCTCTAAAGACATGGACTCTTCTATCTGTCTCCTCCAATCTCAAGTATTAATTAACTAGGTATCCCTAGCACTAGCTAACTCATACAAGGCATTAAGACTCTTCATTACAGACCTCTAATGTCTATTTATTCGTCTTGCTCTCACTATTTCTTAAAAGAGTATGCAATTTCAAAATGAAAACACTCTAAATGTGCAAGTATACACAGCCTAAATGCAACAAGTGATAAGTATTTTTATATCGTTCTCCTCAGGGACTAGTTATGTGGATTTTTGCAAGGCCTAAGCTGAATTTAGTTAGGTAACAAGAAATAAACATCAATTGGTGCAATGAAATTAAAAGAAACTAAGGAACAAGATTAAATTGTGCTGGAATGCTGGAATAATAGGAAAACAGTAAATAAACTGGGATTAAACAGGTTCTGTGAAAAGGGATCAGGATTAGGGGTAAAATCTTGCTTCATCAAACTAAATGCTACAGCATAGATCATGCTTCAACACTCAATGCAGGGTAATTCGCGGATTCTTTCCAGAATTTTTGAAGAATCAGTGATTAACTCCCATTAACCTCTGAAATTAAGCCCTTAACTGCAAACATTAGGTGGGTTACCATCCCTAGTGTCCCCAATTACCTTAGAGCATGTTCCTAATCAGAACTAATGCTATGTCATGCATTCAGTTTATCCCTTCTCTTCCCAAAGTCAAGATAAACACAACCTAGATGAGTTGGCTAGACAAATCCAAGCTAGAAATGAAGCACACAAGGCATAGGAGTGAAGAGTGAGGTTGGTCCATTTGTATGAAAAGAATTGTTTATTTAGAGGTAAAAGACAAAATAATTAAGAAGAGTTGGAATTGATTAAATATATTTTAATTGGAGTGGAGACAAATGTACCATGGTCATAAAAGGATGAAAGAGAAAATGGGATATTAAGTAGGAACTTGGACAATTGGTTATTAATTAAGAGAATGAACTTGAAAAATTAGTTTAATCGACTAATGTGAAGCATGTTTATTTCCTTTGGAAATAATTCATAAGCTCTGGTATGATTATTGGAATTCCAGGTTGAACAGAGAATTGAAATAGCCAACGTTTCAGGGTGGCAACGACAATAGTTTTGTGAGTGGTTTATTTTAAGAATTGTTTTCATTATTTGATTATTATTATAGATTTTTAAGAATTCTATAATTATGTGTGAATTTAGAGAAATTGCAAAGAGATTTTTAGAGAATTGTTATGAATTTCCAAAAATGGTATTGAAATTCCAATATTTTATGCTTTTAGCATAAATTATTATTTGAGAAATATTTGAGATATTTTATGATTATTGAGATGTTTGAAGAGTTTAAATGTTTGTTGAGAAATGTATGAATTTCATGAGATGTAGTTTAAAAGAAAATATAACTTTGGAAATGTTTTATATTATTTGAGAGATTTGATGATTATTTGAGAAATAATAAATGTTTAATGTTATTTCAGAAATCTCTCAAGTTTATGAAAAGTTTTTTTAGAGTAAGAGAACACGATTTTAAGAAAGAGTTTGAGAATTAAGGATTTTATGTTAAAAGTGGATTTTTAAACCACTATATTTTTGTACCCATGGTGATTACCCATATGCTATGAGAATGTGTTTCCATAGTATGTAGCATGCTCAGGTCACAGGGGATGCAGGGGAATGCCAGGGCCATTAGATGCCAAATCCGGATTCCGAATCCTGGTCCAAATCCTGGTCCTGAAGCATTACAGATGATAGAGTTTACTCTACGTGCACGTATGATAGAGATATGCTCTGCTATGTATCTGGAGATGACTCGATACATAGTATGACAGAGATTGCTCTGCTGTGCGTATTGAGATTACTCTACGCCAGTATGACAGAGATTTGGGTATAGATTTAGTGATGAATTTTACTAGTTATGTTTATGCTTTCCAAAGCTGTAATTACGAATTTTCCGATCGATGTTTTTACTAACATGTGCTTATGTTTTAAGAGTTTATTGTTTCAAGAGCTGAAATCTTAGTTGCGTCATTCATGTTTTCAAGAGTTATTTGTTACACATTTTTAACGTGTTAAAATGATCTCAAGCATAAACTACATTGTTGCACGTACAGAGATTTGATTTATGTTTATTATGAAAATGTATTTTCTTATGAATCACCACTCACTGGGCTTTTTAGCTCATTCTTTTGTTTTTAATTTTTCCACCAGGTTGTTATTGAGTTTCAATCAGAGTTAGCTAATCAGAATCTGCCACCAGTCTTATCAAGTCATTCCATATCATCAAGTGTAAGTAAAGGAAAAGAAAAAAAAAATTACTGTGCTGTTTATGGGATATCCATAGATAAGTTAGATAATGAAAGAAGGGATAAATACTTGGCAATAGATTCCATTGCACATTTGGGGTCTACTGCCGTCACAGCTCATCCTAGGTTTGGTAGAGTTAATCTGGGGCGGATTGTGACATTCAAACTAAGAAATTATAGAGCAAAGATGAAGAACTAATTGTCGGAAAATGATAGAAAATGCAGAGCTCAGAACTGTGGGCGAGAAGAAAAAACCAACCACATTTTGCTATGTTCTCCCCATTTTTATAGGCATCAAAGGCTAGGGTTTCCATCTTCACTCTCCTTCAACCTTGGGTCAACGTATGGGCATGAGTTTGGGATGAAAAATCTCCTAAATATCGAATAATTTCCAAAAATTGTGGTGGTTTTCGTGATTCCCATAGCTTTTGAGAATTCCAAAAAATGCAATTGCATTTCAAAAGTGGAATGCAATTGCATTTTTCCCGTTGTTAACCACCTTGGTTCCGTATGGAAATGCAATTGCATTTTGAAAGTGGAATACAATTGCATTTTTGTACATGCTCCAAATCTACACAAAAACAACAAATTAGCTTAATTTCCATTCTCTTTTCCATTTCTTTTCTCTTTTCAATACTTCGACAAGCTTTCGTGAATTTATCTCATAAATACTATTTTTAGCTTGCTCGTTATTCAACAAAACATACAAACATGACAAGAATAACCTAATTTAGGGTCAAATAATTCTCATAAATGAGAATTATCAAAGACGTAGCAAAGACTTGGTTATAACAATATTTACATCAGCAGAAGATGTCAAAATAGAAACACTATGAAAACTAGAAGACTTCTTAAGCTCATCACTTGTCAACTTGATCTACCCTTTATTTACTAATAGTCCAGGTGAGTCAAATTGGTTAAATCCATCCTTAAGTGTTCCCTTCAGCAACACCACCCACGATGTTTTGTCCTTAGCCACACAAAAACAATCATGAAATTCCACAAAGACATTATTATCACTAGCTAATTGAGAAATACTGACCAAGTTCTTTGCAATTTGAGGAACACAAATTACATTATCCAGTCTAAGAGAACCATATTTAGAAGGAATAACAGAACAACCAGTATGTGATATACTCAAAAAAGAACCATCACCAACCAAAACAAAGTCAATACCTATGTACTCAGTCTTAGGATTCAAATAATTGGGATTAGATGTAACGTGGTTTGACGCCCCACTGTCTGTATACCAATTAAGATCGAGGACCACCTCAAGCGTTGCAACAACATTATGAGCAACCATATCATTTGAATGAGCAGGAGGGATATTTCCCTTGCTTCCAGATGAGTGGTCTCTATTCAGATGAGGATTATTCACTTCCTTATTGAAACGGAAGTAGCAGACATCAGTCGTGTGACCCACTTTCCCACAGACTTGGCAAATAGGACGATTGTTCGAGCAATTATTCCAACATCCTCGTCCCCTACCTCTTCCTCCTTGTTGATCATCTGATGGATTTCGTTGAACAAAACAAGAGGAGGGACTTATTTTGAGCCATATTTATCGAGGGTGGGGTGGAATTAGAAGCCACATTACTCGATAGAACACCTGTCTTGAGAGAAAGTTGATACTTAAAGCTTCTTCTTGTAAGAAACTAATTGACCTTGCAAATCAGTCCAGCTAACATCAGGATTATTTTGAAGAACTATGGCCACTGGATTATATTCCTCATCAAGACCAGCAACACCTGAGACACCAAATCAAGAACCAAAACAGGACTCCCAACAAGAGCTAAGCTATCAAAATATTTCTTCATCATTCCCAGATAATCAGACATGGATAAATTACCCTTCCGAGTTTGTTGAAAAATACGTTTGACATAATCAATTTCAGCCCTAGATTGAATTCCAAAAAGTTCCTGAATAGCATAACAAAGTTCTCGAAAAGTAGAGAAACCCATTATCTAAGTGACGACTTCAGGGGACATCGAATTGTATAGCCACCCTAATAACAATTGATCAACAACCACCCACAATTCATAAGCAAGATTAATACTCCAATTTGTAGACAAAGTGGGTTCTGTATTGGTGCCGTCAACAAGCCGACTGAGATACATGGCAGGACCCAGTTTCAAACCGGTTAAATACCCTTCCAACCTATAGCTACGAAGAATTGGCCAGGCGAGGTTCTGCCATGGTAGAAAATTGGTCCTATCGATTTTAATCGTGGTAATTTGATTGAGAGGCGATCTGGAGAATTTTCCGACTTGAGTAGACACTGAAGTGAAAATGGATGACGATTGCCCTTCATCTTCTGTAATGGATCGATCGGCATTTTCCATTTAAACTACTCTGATACCAAGTCACGGTTCTGGGGAAAAAGAAAGTAGAAGAGAAAATGAAGAAGATCCTTCTCGCTGTATATTTCTCAATGAATCGAGTATACATCAATGTGCACTATTTATGTACAAAATAATAAAGAATAATCAGCTAGAAAAATAGCCTAACAACTTTACACCTGTGGGCTACATAGAGGCCAAAGAATAACAAAAGAAAACAGAAGAAAAGTTCGGAAGCTTCTAGCCAAGACATCCAGCTGTGGAGCCACATCAGTCCTCATCATCATACACATCATCACTTAGAACTTTGACTATCTCCTTTACAATACATATATTACTATCCCAACCAAGCATGGTACTCTGACAAAGAACTTCATTTTCACATGGTACTGGTTTGGTGATATTTTCACAAAGAACTTGATTTTTAAAAGTAGTTACGATTTAAAAATAAAAATAAAAACAACAACTTGAACAAATGTGAAAGGAATTATTCCTGTCTTCGTTTTCTTCTACTTAGCTTTTTCCCCTTTCTTTCTAATTTGCTTGTTACTCCAAGTTCCTTCATGGCTAGTAGATCTTAATTTTGTGCGTAATATCCTATTATTTAGTGCACCAGAAGGTTCAAAATGGAGCGTGGCGACGGCGGCAGTACAAGTAGGAATTGGAACACTGAACAAGCAGACCAGAATGTTAGTGATAGTCCATTGGTAGAATCCCTGGGCAGAATCCTCGAAAAAGTGAAATCATTTTCTGAAATGTATTGCATATACAGGGTTCCGCAGCCTCTGCGCAGTGTCAACCCAAAAGCTTATACTCCCAAAGTCATCTCCATTGGCCCTCTTCATCACAAAACACAAGATCTGATGGCTAATACGCACAAAAGTAGGTATCTTCAAGACCTACTTCTTTTTATGAATCTCACCTTGCCAAACCTTTCACGAGTTGTTCAACCTTTGGTACAAAAAGTTCGCAATTGTTATGCAGAACCCATTGAGATGGCGGATGATGATTTTGTGAAACTTCTTATCTTGGATGGTTGTTTCGTTGTCATGTATATTATTGGTTCTCAGTTCTCTCAGTTTCGGGATAAAGATAGGTCATTTTTATGGAGATTCGGGAATGGAATATTTTGTGATCTAATCCTTCTTGACAACCAGCTTCCGTTCTTCCTTCTTAATGCTCTATATGACTTGTGCGCTTCGTCTACAAATTTACTGCAAACAGTCCATTTCATTGATCTTTCAAGTAAATATTTCAGTGACGCTAATGAAGGGAATTGTCTTGGGATAGTTGTTCGGAAAAATTATGATATAAACTTGAACCACTTTGTTGATCTTCTAAGAATGAACTTCATTTGTTCGTGTTCTCCAAAACAACAACCAGATGTTAGCACCTCCTTTCGGCACTCGATTTGGCCGCCCACTGCCACTGAGCTCCATAACTGCGGCGTCTCTTTCAAGATGAAATCAGAAAACAATATGGAAATAGAGTTTATAGATGGTGACTATGTTCTCAAATTGCCACAAATCTTAGTATCTGAGACTTCCGAAATCCAACTGAGGAACCTCATAGCTTATGAGCAATGTCATGGCACCCGCCTCACTACACCGACGGATGATGTATGCAACTTTGCTTTCATCTTGAGTTGTTTGATAAACACAAAAAAGGATGTGGGATTGCTCATTCATCATGGGATCATACAAAACAATTTGGGCAGTATTGAGGAAATTACGAGCTTTTTTAACAACCTCTGTAAGAACCTCCCCATTCGAAGCAATATGTACAACATTCATTGTGAGATGATGAAAAATCACTGCAAGCACAGTCGGCATCGGTGGATGACTTCATTGAGACGCGACTATTTCAACACGCCCTGGGCCTTCTTCCCCTTCCTCTTCGCCGTCCTCCTCTTTTTTCTAACCCTGCTGCAAGTGGTGATGGCTTATCTCGCCTTACAAAGGTAACATGAAATCTCAAGACGTGTAATTACTATTTCTGCAAGTAGAAACTCTGTACGTTGCTACCCTTTGCGCTTTAACCAAAATTTTTTCGAAATAATTTGTTTTTATTCCGAAACTTTGTTTGCTTTATCAACTTTTATCTTAAACTTTTGATTCACAAATATTTTTCTTTCACTTTGGTGCAATTTTTAATCTCTAATAGAGTTTTGTTTGACGAATCGTGTGAAAAAATATGTTCAACAAATTGTGTAAAATATAATTCCAATACAAAATTGATGAGATTTTTTTATAAAAAAATGACACTAGCGTTTAGTGAAAATTGTGAGTTTTGAAATATTTATTTAATAAATGATTTTATGCCATGTTTAATTTTTATTGAAATTAGTAAGTTTTAAGCAATTTTATAACTTTTTTTTATTTAAATTAGTGGGTGAATACAGCGAAATTAGAAAAAAGTTAGAAATTGCAATATTTGTTTAAGTCTAAGAAATTAAGAA
Source organism: Trichosanthes truncata (assembly GCA_033996785.1). Classification (NCBI taxonomy): domain Eukaryota; kingdom Viridiplantae; phylum Streptophyta; class Magnoliopsida; order Cucurbitales; family Cucurbitaceae; genus Trichosanthes; species Trichosanthes truncata. The sequence goes on from JAWPNB010000009.1 coordinate 33,983,001, forward strand.
TCTAAGAAGAAAATCGATACGTCTTGCAACGCTTAGGAATAAAAATTGATATTTTCTAAATATATATATATATATTAGAACAAGAGAGTTTATTTCTCGAATTCTTGCAAGGTCATTTTTATCTATACTAACCCTTGATAATCTATTTGTTGGGTCTCATATACGAGCAATTGGAAAGTCTTTAACTAAAGTGTTTTGTTTTGTTTTTTCTTCTTTTTCTTTTCACAAGGGAAATTCTCAAATAAAGCTTCTGAGTGGGGTATATGCAACTCTGCGGCGCAAAATGAATAACAAGCCAAATAGAGCCAATTTGTGGGCCATTTGATTTATTTCTGGGGCCTGTTCCCATGTGCACAAAAGACTCGATCTTTCCCTCACTAGCTTTAGTGAAAATTAAGTTCGGACAAGTCTATGAATGTGTTGTCTACAGCTGAATAATGTATATGCCAATGTCCAAAAACCTTCTCAATTCTGTTGCGGGTCTGTCGTGGGTCTTTGTTGTATAATTTTCTTATGTATATTTGGATGAATCTGAACCTTTCAAAATTTTATTTTCTTTCAACATAATTGATCTATAAATGATTTTAGTGTGCTAGCAAGGGTTATGAACCTAAGACTATAAACTCTAATGGTACAAAATTAATTAGTTAATTTCATTCATTAATCCAATTTTACCCTATTATACACTCAAAGTTGTACTTGTATACATGTAGGACAAGTTATGTTTATTGATATTGTCATTGTTAGTGTTATAAATCGAATCCTAACCAATGCAAAATTTCCAGCAACAAACAATCAACTAGCAAGAGAGAAAAATACCCAAGATATATAGTGGTTCAACCTTTCGATCTACATCCACTTTGAGAACCATCTTATGAGACTTTTATCAAGAGCATCAAGTTACAAGATACAAAGGAATATATTCACCTAATGGGTATGGGCTGAAACGCTTCAACAACAATGCATAATACTCAAATCTTGACCGACTTGAGATTTAGAACAATACCCAACGTGCACAACATCGCCTGAAGCTACCGGAGATATACCATGACCACGACGTCGTACCGAGAACCTGTCCACGGTGTTCTAAAACGAGACCCAAGTTGTAAGGACCAATATGGCTTATCACTTTTGGGTTTTTAAAAAAGTAAGAAATAAATATTCTTTTGGCTCATCATTGTGAGCCACGTGAGGCAAATGGTGGTATGTGGTGTTGTGGTGGATAGTGTACACGTGTGAGCTGGTTTTGTTAAAAAAGAGAGAGATATAAGAAATTGGAGGATTAAACGAAAGAGGCTGATTCGGAGGTGTTCAGAGAGAAAGGGAAGAACATAGCAGTAGGCTTTGGGCATGGAGGAGACAAAAATTCATAGTTTGAAGTTGGAAAAATCAAGGAGAGATCATTCAAGTGTAGTTGACAGTCCGATAAGTTGTTTCCTTGAAAATTTGAGAGTGAAATGAAGGATTGTAATGTTCATCTTCAAATTGCTTTATGGGTTTTAGTTTTATGAGGATTGGTTGTGCACATGATTATGGTTGAAATAATTGAAAGAAAAATTAAAGGGGAAAGCTTAGGGGAAGAGAAAGGGGAAGTTTTACCATAGTTACTAAGGATTTGATATTTCTAAAAAGAAAAAAAAAATGGTGTTTTTGGTTCAGTGAGAATGGAGGAATTGGAATTCGGGGTTTGGAATGTTAAATTTCAGAGGAAATTGACTTGTTTAAGGAGAAGATAAAAAAGAGATTAGGCAAAATTATGGCTGGCAATATTAAAAAGAATTATTGTAGTTCAATTAAAAGATCAATTTAAGTTAATTAAGAGAAAGAAGACAGAGGCTAGTTGGCTGGAAAAAAAAAAAAGAACAGAGGTTGAAGAACAAGAATGCTATTAAATGTGGAGAGAGAAGAAACCCCATCTTGAAAGACTTTCATGTAGGGTGGTAATTTGAGGAAAATGATGATTATTTTATTATGGTAAAAGGAAAAAATGGTTTGAAGTGAGAGAATAAAATTGTATTTAATAAGAATTAAAGGACAAATAGTACATGTTTTTAATGAAATGAAAGAAGAAAGAGAAGTGTGGTTGGATGTTGGAGGTTGGAGGTTGGAAGAATAGAAATTGGTTTAATTGATGTTAAGTTCATTTTCAATTACTTGTTTGGATAATTATTATTAATATGGTTATTGGAATTTTAGGTTGGACTGAAATTGAAATAGTTTACGATTCGAGGCGTCAACGTCAATGGTTTTGTGAGTGGTTTATTTTACGAATAGTTTTCTTTATTTGATTATTATTATGAATTTTATAAGAATTCTATAATCATGTGTGATTTTAGAGAAATTGCTAAGAGATTTTTAGAGAATTGTTATGAATTTTCAAAAATGGTATTGAAATTTCAATATTTTATATGTTTAGCTGAAATTATCATTTGAGAAATATTTGAGATATTTTATGATTATTGAGATGTTGGAAGAGTTTTAATGTTTATTGAGAAATGTATTAGATTTTATGAGATGTGGTTTTAGAGAAAATATGACTTTGGAAATGTTTTATATTATTTAAGAGATTTGATGATTATTTGAGAAATTATAAATGCTAATGTTATTTTAGAAATCTCTCAAGTTTATGAGATGTTGTTTTAGAGAAAGAGCATGGTTTTCAGAAAAAGATTGAGAATCAAAAGTTTTATGTTAAAAGTGGTTTTCAAACCACTAGATATCTATGTACCCATGGTGATTACCCTTATGCTATGTAAATGTGTTTCCATAGTATACAAAAGAGAGAGGTCTTTGGGACCCACTGTAGTACACACATAGGCTTGGGGTAGTGTGTTATGGTGCTTAGCCCTTTGGAGGCAGCTCTGTGTGCACGTATGACAGAGATGACTCTGCTATGTACCTTGAGATTATTCAGTGCATAGTATGACAAAGATATGCTCTGCTGTGTATCTGGGATTACTCGATGCATAGTATGACAAAGATTGTTGTGTTGTGCATATGGATATTACTTTATGCCAATGTGATAGAGATTTGAGTACTGGTTTGGTGATAGGTGTTACTAGCCTATGCTTACATTTTCAAGAGCTGTAATTGCATATTTCTCTATGTTTTTACTATCCTATGTTTACATTTTCAAGAGTTATTGTTACAGATTTTACTAAGTTTTAATTATCTCAAGAGTTTTTAAATTGTTCATGGTTTACATTGATTTACAAAGTTTTGAATTATGTTTAGTATGAAAAGGATTTTATCGAAAGTTATTTTATTATGAAATTACGAATCACTAAGCTTTTTAGCTTACTCTTTTATCCTTATTTTTCCACCAGATTGCTCTTGAGTTTCTTCTTGAGTTAGCTTGTCAGAATCTGCCACTAGTTTCATTCAGCTATTGCATATCACCTATTGTATGTAAAGAGTGCAAGTTTGTTGCACTGTACATGGGATGTTTATAGATGAAGTTGAGTTATAAGATAAACGAGTTTTGACAATAGATTCTATTGCACACTAGGGGTCTATTGTCATCACAACTAGTCTTAGATTGGTAGGGTAATCTGAGATGGGGTGTGACACAAACCTCATACATCTGTTGAAAACGAGACGAACAAAACACACACGACCCTTGAATCCCTGACCCATGCCGGCAATTTCCAACCTCTAAACCAACAACACCTCTAGCGTTTATAGCCTCTCAACCAAGACCACTCATCGAAATTCACCAACTCTGAACGGAGACCCACGCAAACGGTGACTGGTAGCAAATGAACCCCACGGAAAAAACAATCCATAGCTCTGCATTTTTTCTTCTTCAGTTTTGCAGTTGCGTCGTGCATTCCCTCTCACTCAGTTGCATGCATACCATTTGAAAATCCCAACCTTAGAAATTGGAAGAAAACAAAATTCCACTTATGCCCCTTTGTGTTAATTACTTTAAAGCCCCTTTAATTTTAACCTTAAGGTAAACTTGTAAATTTAAGAAATCTCCCTCATGACAAGAATATCTTAAGCCAATAAGCTGATTCTCTAAATTTTCCTATCATCATGGCTTTACATTTAGCTCATTTAATAGGTATTTGAACCTATAAGTTGTGAGTACCTTGGTTGACATATTTGACAAAGTGTGATCTATATGAACTTTGACTATTTTAATTTCATTATGAGTAACAACATTCCTTATAAAATAAAATTTAACGTCGATATGTTTAGACCGTTCATGGTGAGATGGATTCTTCGCAAAATGAATAGCACTCTAACTGTCACAACGATTATAGGAATAAACTCTTATGATAACAACTCACCAACAATTCATTTCAACTACATTACTTCCTGATGATTTGCCAACGCAAAAGAAAGCACAAGTGCATGCTGTCATATAAGTAATATATGGAGTATTCCAAGTATCGAAACCAAGGGAACGAATTTAACACAAATTCTTTAGTTTATAACACAATTGCTCACAAGTTGCAACCAAAGGTAACCGAGAGAAAAATAAAGTTGATTTTGGGGTTTTGTGCATGAAAAAGTAAAGATAACTGAAAAAGTAATGAGAAAACAATGATGAGAAGCAGGGGATTCGATTATGGTTCAACCCTGAAAAATGCACACACCATGCACTCGCAAATTGCCCAACTAAGTCCACCTAATTTAGAGATTTTGTCTCTTGCACCCGCATACTGACTCTATCAAGTTCTGTACAGTTCAGACATAATGTTGCTGAATTGCGCCCGCAACTTACTCTAAATGACTTAGCTAAGTAAATCAAGTTCAACACCTATTCAACTTCTTTTCCATGAACTTTTAGGAGACTAAGCAATTTAAAACTCATATGTCTATGGCTGAATTTGCTTAGATAATGAAAAATGCAACTTCATGATTTTAAAGGTTTTTGTCCTATGTCTAGGTACAAAAAGCAAAGTTCTATGTCTAGACTATTTTCTTAGATTACTTTTTTTCAATTCCAATCTTTTCACTATTGAAATTTTTACAAACTATGCTAACTCAAATGGCTAGTTTAAGCTAACAATGAAACTTAAACTCATTAAAAGTAAACTTAACTAAGTGTTGAGAAAATTCACAAGGAACACATGGTAATGCTTATCTCCTTTTTAGGATATCCACACACTTGAATCCCCTCCAAGGAGTTTAGCTACTCATCGAAGAGAAAAACAAAGTGCAGAAAATAAAAAGACGACAAATAGAAGAAAGAACACAATTCATTGAAATAAATAAACTTGAATACACTTTGAAGTATGAATCCAATAAAGAGCTAAATGGAATTGAAACAAAAGATCTTATAACTCAAGTTAAAAGAAACCAGAAACTTACAAACTAAAAATAAGGATAAAACAACAAGTACAACTCTTAAAAACTTATAGAACTTGAATGGAAAAACCTAAGAACAAAAAGAGCCCTAAGATATTCTTCCTTTCTAACTTGTTCAACCTTTTTCAAAGAGAATCAAGTACTTACTCCTTCTTTCGAAGTTGGAGTCTAAATGGAATATGAACAAAGCTTAGGGGAGACTCGGAGTGGTGGCTAAAACTTAGAAAAACGATAGAATTTTGGGATGAAGAGAATTCTCAACTCTGAGCTCTCTTTCAAATGGAGATATGAGTCGCTTTTTATAGATTTCACGCCGAGGGTTTGCTATCGAGATCAATGTGGAGAAGCTTAGTCAATCATATCCCTTGATTTTTAGAGATTTGGTTGAGAATATTTGATAAGATCTGCAAATCTAGTGAATCTTGGAAAATCTGTCGAACAGGTCCAGATGCAGGCGCATTTGGGTTGTTGTCAAAAGGGCCTAATTGTGAGCGCATTTCTGGGCGCATTTTGGCTATTTTCTGCAACATTTGGATTTTGCCTTATGCCTTCAAATGCTGGCGCATTCAGGTCACATTTTGCACTTAAGCTAATTTTCCTCTTTTGATTTCTCTCTGATTGCAGGCGCATCTGGTCCATTTTTTAACTTCTACTAAAAAAACAACTAAAATTAACACTTTCTTTACAAACATGACTCTAAATACACCTAAAAACTTATTTGTACAAAATCAAGACTTCAAACATATGCAAAACTTGTTTTTACTTAAATTCACCCTAAATGACATGAAATATAACACTAAACGCTGGCCTTCTAAGCAAATAAGTTAGTTTTTATAGCTAAATAATACTCATAAATGAGCGTTATCACTTCCTTAACTGCTTCTCCAACATAAATATACTATGATACAGTGGTTGACAAAGCAACTACTGGTTGTAAAGCAACCTTCCATCGGATCACATTACCATACAAGTGAAAAATGTGACATGATAAAGACCTTCTTTTGTCAAGGTCAACAGCATAATTTGCATTGGTGAAGCCTTCTAACAATGTTGATTGATCATAACTGTTTCCAAAACACAATGATACATCTGAAGTACCTTTCAAATACCAAAGCACCCATTTAACTGCATTCTAATGCTCCTTCACAAGATTAGTCATAAACCTACTTATCATGCTCATTGAATAACCCAAGTCAGGCCTAGTACAAATCATGAGATACATTATGCTTTCTAACAGCATTGCAATAAGGAATTTTGACATCTCTAACCTATCTTGATCAGTAGTAGGAGACTGAAACGAAGAAAGTCTAAAATGAGATGCTAAGGTTGTCGAGATTGCCTTACAATCATACATGTTATACTTATCAAGCAATACTTTATGCACATAGTTCTCCTACAAAATGGTAAACAAACCTTTCTCCTTATCTCTCTTGGCATCCATGCCTGAGATTCCTTTCAAATGACCTAAATCTTTCATTTCAAACTCACTACTCGACTGTCTCTTGACACAAGTTATTAATTCTTAGACACAAGTATCATATCATCTACATAAAGCAGTAGATATATATAAGTACCTTTTAGAGATAGTTTTCAATACACGTGTAAGATCCAATTATCGTCTTCTAGCAATTAGATATATGCATATAATATATGAGTCATTTGATTTTCAAATTCTTGAAGGAGAAGAATGTTTAAATAAAGTAGAAATACAAGGAAAATTTGGAAAATTGAAAATGGAATACTACTTGTTTAATAAAGTAATTTGGAACAAAAGGAAAAGGAAATTAGATTTTGTATATGCTTGAAAAAAGAGCATTTTTGTTTTTATTTTTTTTTATTTTTAAAGAGACAGACACACACAAAAAAAGGAAAATTGGGAGGAGGCACATGGATAAGCTTCTTTGGCAAGCTTTTGTTGTCTTAAAAAAATAAATAAATAAAAGAAAGCCTCACACATGGATGGCAAGCCACATACCTTTCTTGTTTTAAAAAAGAAAAAAAGAAAAAGACAAGAAATGTTAGGCTTTTGGGGAGAGAAAAAAAAGAAGAGAAAGAGGAAAGGAGATGGAGAAAAGGAAGGAGAAAGAAAGAGAAGGGAAAGTGGCCGGCGCCGGAAACTCATTGGAAATTTGTCAGAAGCTCATCGAAAAATTGCGGTAATACCAAAAATCACCGAAAATGTTTTGTTTAAAACCCAAAGTAGATTGGAGAAGTCCATAAGCTCTATTTCAAGCCGGTAAGCTCTTTCTCTTTAAAGTTTGGAAGATTAAGAAAAATATGTAAGTTTTGGACACTTTAATGTGGGTTTTTGATTTCTTTATGCTCAAAAGTTTCCATAGATTTTGTTGGTAGTGTATTTGCATAGAGTTGACTTGGAAGGAGAGAAATACGCAATGAAAATGAGAAAGATGAAGGGAATAATCAAATTAAACCCACAGCGGAAGCGTTGGAATCGACTTTGATTTATTTAGAATTAAATACAAAATTAAGGTTAAGCAAACATGCCTTAAAATAATATGGAGATATTTTTTGCGGATCTTTATCTCCTCCATAAAATCATCCTGACTATGACTCAAATACAGGACCAAGGCTTGTGGGAGCCTCTTGAAAGAAAATTCATAAGGGATTGGAGAGGAAGAGGTCTAGAGAGAATTCTTTAATTCTCTATTGAGGAGATATGTGTTGTGTTTAATAGCTCAACCCAAGGGTCTTATTTATAGAGATCAAAGGTAAATCTTTGCCATAATTAAAATATTATATTTTAATATCTAATATATTAAAATATATCTTATATTTATTTGAATCTCATTCAAATCTCCAACGATATTTATTTATTTGAATCTTATTCAAATTTTATAAATATCTTTTATTTAATGTATCAAATATACATTAATTATTTTAATATTTAATGTATCAAATACAATATATATATTTTCCTCTTTTATATTTAATATATCTAATATTAAATATTAATTTGAACACTTCAAATTAAATATTAAATTTGAACATTTGAAATTTTAATATTTAATATATCAAATACAATAAATATATTTTCCTCTTTTATATTTAATATATCTAATATATTAAATATTAATTTGAACACTTCAAATTAATATTAATTTGAACATTTCAAAATTTTCTTTCAACTAAATTGATCTTTTAGTGTTACTATGAGCTAGCAATGGGACCTTATGGACCTACAGATTATAAGCTCCAATGATACAAAATTAATTAAACTCTTTAATTAATTAATTTTCATTCATTAACTATAGGTCACTCCACTATAGACCTAGAGTTACACTCTTATGCATTGTAAGACAAGTTGTGTCCATAGATGTAATCATTACATGCAAGTTGATCCTTCATGAGTTGTTCGTAATTACAATTGAGTCAAAGGTCCATTTTACCCCTATAATTACATCTTGCACCTAAAATACCACTGATTCTCTAATGAACAATCTATTTATAATCTAATTATAAACTAAGTCCCTCTCAAGCTAGTGAGAGGGTGGGGCTCCATTGTTCAAGTCTCGAAATCAGCACTTACGGGAACTACTCATCTACTTACCCTATATGGGAAGGAGTGAATTCCATCTTGTGAGATTATGTTCCTAGCTCCCTATTTGGTCAAGTCCCCAAAATGGTAGTCATATTGAATCGGCTATAAAAGCCACTCTCACCCATGCAAATCAAAGGACAAGCCCTCACAGGCAGGAGTTCATAACTCACTCAGGATTAAGATCGAGTCGCATATGAGATAATCTTGATGAAATATTAATCTTCTCAATTAACGGATTTATAAACAGAGATTAAATATTTCGTGGTCCAGTCTTATGCAAACTCATTGTATAAGATACCCCCACTCACATGTCTCCACATGAATGATTTGGATCAAATCATTTGTAACTATTACAAAGTGAGCCGTATCAATAATGTTACCAGGATAAGGCACCCAACCTTATCCATATACTATGACTCTTTAGGTTATTTCTTGAACATGATCCTCTTGTATGTCAACCACATACTATTCAAGATTACACTAATAACCTTGGATTTTTCATATAATGGATAGTATTATATTGCAAATAAAATAATCAAAATTATTATTAAGTATTAAATAAATCATTAAGTACGAGGCTTTAGGGCATAAATCCCAACAAAAGAGACTATGAGATAGATATCAAAGATATAAATCGGTAAGTTTATGATTCATTTAAGCTTCTTTTAGCCATGGATGTGGGTATGGATTTATGGAAACTAGATGGTTCTTTTAGGTTTTAATTTTTTCTTGCATAAAAATTTTGGTTATTGTGTTATTGCTTGTAGTGATATGGAAAGGAAAAGAGAAAGGGGGAAAACTTATTGTGAAAAGGGAGTTTAGAAATGGAAGAAAAAAAGAAACAAATGGATTAGAATGGAAGATGAAAAGTGTGAAGAAGAAGAGGAAGAAGATGAAGAAGAATGGGGAAAAGGGTTTAAAATAAAAACAAGAAATAAGGTTATTTTAGTCATAACAAGTTGTTGGAACAGTGGAGATTTGTACAATTGAGTTTAATGAAGGGAGAGAAGTCTCTTTGGGGGAGTCTTCACGTGGAAAAGGCGATTTAGAGGGAAAGGAATACTAGTTTATTAAAGAAAATAATGGTTTATGAAGAGAGAGAAATAAAATAGTATTTAATTGGGAGTAAAGGACAAATGGTACTCATTGCTTGTAAGAAGATGAAAGGGAAAGGAGAAATGTGTAATTTGGTGTTTGGATTAAGAGAAAGGGATTGGAGGAAGGTGTTATAGTTTTCTAATTGTATGGTTTAAAGATTAATTTATGATATGATTATTGAAATTTCAGGTTGGACAGAAATTGGGCTAGCTTACGATTTGAGGAGCCAACAATAATAGTTTTGTGAGTGATTATTTTATAAAGTATTTCAATTATTTTAGTAATTGATGAAAATTGTGAGATTTGAAAATCAATTGCAATTCATATATCAATACAAATGATTTAATTATTGGCAATTTTGACAAGGAATTTATGTGTACTTTGTACATTGTTTATTTATTGGAGATAATTGATTAACTAAATTGTGAAAAAAGTGAGTCATGTTTTTTTAAAATTGAATTCATGATTTAGCATGATTGAACTTCAAAGGGTTACATGTTTATGAAAGTTTAGCTACAATAGCTTATTTGTTGTATTATTTGAGCTTATGAAAGGTGAATTTTGAGAAGTCTCTTGATTTTAGTCGATATACGAGTTTTTGGATTTATGTAAACCCAAATGTGATTATGAGGATTTTAGTTGCAATAATTGATCTTTTGAGCCATGGCTTAAAATTATGGAACCTCAATTTGAGAATATGTGGGTTTGAGAACTTATGATGATTATCATATAGAAATTGTTTTCAAACCACTAGTTGTTGTACCCACGGTGATTTTTCGATACACTTACGCGAATGTGTTTCCGTAGTGTATGTATGACTAGTTGCTCTGCTGTGTACCTTGAGATTACTCGGTGCATAGTATGACCAATTTGATCTGTTATATACGTTGAGATTCTCCGTATATAGTATGACCAGTTGCTCTATTGTGCGTGTTGAGATTACTCTACGCCAGTATGACCAGGATTGCTCTGCTATACATCTTGAGCTTACTCGATGTGTAGTATGATCAAATTTTCTCTGCTATGTATCTTGAGATTACTCGATGCATAGCATGACTAGTTACTATGCTATGTGTAAGAGTTCAGTCTGTGCATAGTATGATCAGTTTGGTCTACTATATACGTCAAGATTCTCCGTATATAGTATGACCAGTTTTACTCTGTTGTGCGTATTGAGATTTCTCTAAGCCAGTATGACCAGTTTGGGTACAAGTTTAGTGATGAATTTTCCTAGCCATGCGACCATGTTTTTAAAGGCTATATTTAAAGATGATGTTATGCTTTAGAGCTGTTTTTAAAAGATTATGTTTTAAAGATCTAATAGTCATGAATGTTTCAAGTTGGTTATTCTACAATAGAATTTACAGGTATTTCAAATTGTCTTCATGAAGAATATCCATAATGTTTACGAACGACCATTTATAAACATTTATGTTAATAGCTTTCTTAAAATGACTTTATTTTGAACTCTCACCACTCACTGGGCTTTTTAGCTCATTCTTTTCCTAAATTTTTCTACCAGGTAGCACTGGAGTATCCAATGGGCCTATCGGGGTTGAGATCTACCACCATTCTCATGCATATTAACTTTCTTTTTCTATGTAAATTTAGTATTTTATTTGTCTTTGGAACTAGAGTGGCTAGCATCATGTTGACAACCTTATGCCATCTTTGAATTTTATGATGGTTGTAAATTGAACCATTTATGCTTTTCCATTGTTAGTTTTTCCGCTAGGTTGCAGTTGTTGATTCTAAATCGATTACTGATTTGTGTGCGATAAGTTATACTTAGTGGTAGTGTTGAAGTTTGAATAAGCTATTTAGGAGTGTTTTCTTTTTAATTTCAGGTGTGTTTTATCTGATTTTCAGGGGAAACTTTGTCCAAATTTTTATGGATTTGTTTTAATAAAGTTTTGCTAGCCACATAAAATTTTCAAAATGTGTTCATTTTTATAAGTCCAACAGTAGATTCCATAGTCTAGTTGGGATCTATTGTCGGCATGCTGCGTCTTAAGTTGGTTAGGGTCATTTTGGGCGGGGTGTGAAACACGCAAGTATCATATGAGTTCCTGTGAAACTCCTGCTTTACAATAAAGGTATCAAACCAAATATACCACTGTCTTGGTGATGATCGATTTCGCAAGCGCACGAATCGTTACAAGTAATACAGTGATTGAAATCAAAGTTCGTTCTCCACATGGACTGAAAGCTACCAATTACCAAATTATCTAGCCTTAATTTTATCTAAGTACCAAATTGTCAAGGATGAATGGATAATTTAAACTTGCTTGATGAATAAATTTGATAACGCTCTATAAATGATAGTGCAAAAACAAAGGAATAAGAATTAATTTGTAAAAACTCTAGAGCAATGATTTCATCGAATACTTCCTCCTACTCTTTGTTCATTAATAGACCATGTCTTCTTCTATTTCAAGATTGTTGGCAAGCTCTACCCTATAGACTCGATATTCTTTTTCAAGCAATAACGATTTTTATTGAAGTGTAAATTGCCTATATCTCTATGACAATTCAACAAATGAATTATTAAGCCTGTAGAACCTAAAATTGCCACAAAACCCACAAGGATATCTCTATCGCAAGTGTAAATTAGGGAAAATGCTTTAGTTCATCAATGATTCTTGTTTATCAATCTCAAATCATGACATAGGAATAATGTGAAGAATGGCCAAATCTAAACATACTTTAGGTACAAAAGCATTCTCACAACCACAAGTGAAATAGAAACATCATCTATTAACTAAGGGAGAGTAAGATTCAATATTCGATTACATCAAAGCCCTAGAAAGAAAAACTTAGTTCATAATATAAATCTTAACAAAAACAACAAAAATCATCATTTGGGTCTCTACAAACAGCAAAAAGAGAAAGAAGAAGTGAAATAGAAACAAATTAAGCTTAGCTCCACTCCTTTTTGGTTGCTAAAGACCTCCAAGATGAGCAATCTCTTCTCCTTTGGTCGTTCTCCCTCTTTGCCTCTGTTTTTCGTCTCTTTCTGCCCTAAAAAAACCTAAAAATTGACCCCTTGAATGATAAAAACATACCATTTTTAAGTTAGGGCCGCGACGTAGTGCCTAGGCGCTGGCTCTCTGCATTCCTGCTCGGGTTTGGGCCCCTAGGCCCTTTTCTTTTTTTTTTTTTTTTTTTTTTTTTTTTTTAAGACTTCAACCTGAAAGTCCTTCTAAAAGTCCCCAAACATGACCTTCAAAATACCAACATTGATCACCTATAAAAATAAAAGAAAATCAAGAGTTAAAAATCAAAAACTAAATGAAAACTAACTAAAAACAACATAAACAAGATAGAAAACATATATATATAATGAACTTATCACTGGGTGATTGCTTTTGTCCATAAATGGACTTGTGAAGAAGACAAACCATATCTTCTATTACTTGATTTTGTGACCATGCAAAGCTGTAAGTGTATGGTGTCAAGTTTTAATATAGTGGTTAAGTATAACTATCGTCCACGGGAATGGGTTTTCTAGATCAAGTGACTATTACAGTTATTAACACCCAATTTTATTTTAAAAATATCAATTTTGGAGAAGAGTGACAAAAAAAAATGGTGAACTGCAAGGAGAGAAAATCTAGGGAATTGACTTCACCAATCAAACTAATATTTTTGTTAATTAATTTAGGAATGATCATACATCACAATGAATAGGAAGTTTAAAAGACCAAAAGGCTTTCTCAAGCCCAATTGAGACTCATGCAATTTTATAAGTCTAACATGTCTGTCTAAACTTTAATAAAAGAACATCGTAATAAATTACTTCCTATGATGCTTCCTAAGAGAACCCTCCATTATCATGCAAGGATTTACAAGTAGATATGCAATTACTAGTTTTAGCCTCAATTGAATCTTTTCCAACCAACAATCAAAGCCAACAAGACAAGTAAACTTTGGCCAAAATAATACTAGCATTAAGAACATAACAACACACAATTACGATGTAGAATCAATTCAAGTTTTAATAACTAAAACATAAAGTTCAGTGGCTACATCAATCCCCTAGATAAAAGTCTAGCCACTCATTACTACAAAACTAAAATATATACTTAATATAAAATCCATAACAAGAAAGAAAAACTAAAAAGGGAAAAGAAAAACACTCTAAATCACGTTTTGATCCTCATTCCTGATGCACGCCACAATCTCAAGCTTCGAACTCTCGTTCTCTCACTCCCAATAGTATCCCTCAACTCCCAAGATAGAGTGAAAACCAGTTTTAGGGTTTGTGCTCTCCAAAATGGCTCTCCTTTCTGCAAACAAATAAAGTTGTATTTATAGAAATTGTGATAGCGTCGAGATGCTAGGTTGCAACATCTCGATGCTGTCCTTCCAAAGATGAGCATTTTTGAAATAGGAAAGGTAGCGTTGAGACGCTATGTTATAGCATCTCAATGCTACGAGGACAGCTTCACTCAATCCGCAACATTGAGCATCTAGCGTTAAGACCCTATTGACCCAGTGTTGAGACGCTGTAAGCAGCTTCTTAACGCTACCTGTGCGGTTTCTATGGTTTGATTTGCTGCTAATGTGGCGTTGAGACGCTACAGATGGCGTCTCAATGCTAAGCCCCGGGTTCTTGGTCTATTTTACTTCTTTCTTCACATGGCTTATCAATTTATGTTCCATTAGCTCTATACTTGCCGTGGTATCTCTAAAATCTTCAATTTTGCTCCAATTGCTCGATAACTGAAATTTCAATAAATAAACTCGTGAAAAACACTGAATAAGCGATAAAGACTAACAAAAATAAAGTCTCAGGATAGCACATTTTGTGTGCTATCAAATACCCCTAAACTCAAACTTTTGCTAGTCCCGAGCAAAACAAAACAAAACCACATTACAATTTCACTAATGCATAAATATAACTCGAGCCTCAAAGATCTAAATAACAAAATCAAACAATCAAAGTAAAAAATCAAGCACAACCAATCATCAAAATTTTTTTTATTTCATCCTACTAATTCCTTGCATGTGTGTGTACCTAACCTTCCCTCTTTTAGTCCTTACTAGCTCGAAACAATTTTATAAAGTCCTCCATTTGATTTCTCCCTACACTGGCCCTAAGTTCTAATTATCAGGCCCTCCTACACTCAAGAAAGTAATGACTCACTAAAGCACTTAAAAATTGAATTGGACCACCCCCAAACTTGACCTTTTTTTTTTTTTTTTTTTTTTTTTTTTTTTTTTTACTTTTAAATCAGGGACCCTAACTTCACACATCCACTGTAGGGACCCTTACCTAGAGTACTCACTTAATGAATGGCCTAACTGATCATAGTGGAGGTAGTTCTTTTTTTTCCTAATCCTTTTAAACACAACATATTGACTTAAACATGCAATAAATTTTCTTTCTTTTTAACATGCAAAAAAAATCAATATAGGCAACATTCATGCATAAACTCTTGATACAACATTCCAATCTATCATGGAGATTGACCCTCAAATCAGTTTTTAAGCATATCGAGATGACATCAAACTTTTAAACAAAATAACCTTGTTCTAACCATTCAAAACTAAAGGAAATGAGGCTAAGTGCTCACAAGTTGCAAGGGAATCCAAGAAAAATTTAAATTTAGCTCAACTTCAGGACATGCTCTCATATTTCAAATGAATGTACAAAATTTTATTAACTAGATCACATTCTAGGTCATCCTCATCATTAATATGCAAAAGATTCATCATAAAAAAATTTCAAAACATGCTCAGGACCCAAACAATAAGCACAGAGTACTCCCACCTCCAAACTTCAAAACATGCATTGTCCTCAATGTATTAGGTATTCAAACATGCTTAAGGACAAAAAAAAATGAAGAAGTGAACAGTACTATTATGATTAAGGAAGATACAATCTTTTCATCATCTCAAGGGGCAGGGTAGAAGAATTCAAGCTTCTATAACACAAAACACAGGATATGAAGTAAAGACACATGATAAAGGACTACGAAAAAGAAAAACTAACACAAAAATGAGAGAAACTTGGGTTGCCTCCCAAAAAGCGCTTTGTTTAACGTCTTTAGCTAGATGGAGCTCATGTGTATGCATTAGGGTGGTTTCTTGTCCTTGAACTCACCCTCTTTCACCTTTTCCTTATCATTGAATACTGCATCTAGAGAGTCACTCAAAACTACACATTTTCCACAGTCAAGAAATAAAGAATTTGCCAACTCATCTCTGAGACAAGTACTTACCTCATCATCTGAACTTTGGGGTTTAAAGATTTGAAATTCTACCTTTTCCTCACCCACTTGTAAGGTCAATTTACCTCTGTGCATGCTAATGTTTTCTTTATTAGTGGCTAGGAAGGGTCTCCTCAGTATGATCAGGATCGCAGCATCCTCCTCCATGTCCAGTACTATGAAGTCCACAGGGAATATGAACTTGTCTATCTTCACTAGGACATCCTCCATAACCCCTCTAGGGTATGTGATGGAGCGGTCAGCTAGTTGTAGTGAAATTGTTGTTGGCTTCACTTACCCCAGACCAAGTTTCCTTTAAACAGAGAGGGGCATCAAATTAATACGAGCACCCAAATCAGATAAAGATCTAAAAGAAAACTTGCCAACAGTACAGGGAACAGTGAAACTCCTTGGATCTTTTAACTTATGAGGTAACTTCTTTTGGATGATTGCGCTACATTCCTCAGTGAGATTAACTGTCTCATAAGCCTTATGTTTCTTCTTACTTGACATTATCTCCTTCATAAATTTCACATAATTTGGTATTTGCTCCAGTGCATCTGCAAAAGGGATGTTTATGTAAAGCTTTATGAAAATATCAAGAAATTTAGCGAATTGAGGGTCTAGTCTTTTCTTTTGGAAATGCTGAGGATATGGAGTAGAATTGGGAGTTATAAGGATATGAGACTTAGCAGATTTTTCAATGGTTAGTTTAGGTGTTTCCTTTTAAATCTCCTGATCAAGCTCCTATACCTCCTCTGGGATGGAATCCTCAGCTCGCCTCTTCTTAGATCCAGTTAATGCCTTCCCACTTCGCAGGGTGATGGCCTTGCATGTTTCCCTTGGGTTTACTTCAGTATCAATAGGGAGCTTACCTTTTTGCAGAGTGTTCAATGTGGTGGCCATCTGACTGATTTGTACCTCTATGTTTTTATGGTTGTACCATGCCCATTACAATACTCTCCAACTGGTTACTTCTGCGCCTTGATTCAGTGATGAATGCCCCCAAAATGTCCTCAAGGGAATGCTTCTTTTCAGCTTGATAAGAGGTGGATGCATAACCTGGATAAGCTGCAAAACATTCTTATTATTCGCATAGGAAATTTTTTTATGATATCTCAAACTTGGATGGTAGTGAGTGAAGGAATGAGCATTTCACTCTGCAGCGGAAGCATTGGATCGTCTTTGATTTTATTTAAAATTAAACTAAAAAAAAAAAATTAAGCAAACTTACTTGGAGTAAATATGAAGATATTTATGACGGGTCTTTATCTCCTCCACAAAGTCTTCATGGCTATGACTCTAACATAGGACCAATGCTTGTGGGAGCCTCTTGAAAGAAAATCCACAAGGGATTGGAGAGGAAGAGGTCTAGAGAAAATTCTCTAATTCTCTATCGAGGAGATGTGTGTTATGTCTAATGGCTCAACTCAATGGTCTTATTTATAGAGACCAAGGTAAATCTTTGCCATAATTAAAATATTATATTTTAATATATAATATATCTTATACTTACTTGAATCTCATTCAAATCTCCTACAATATTTAATTATTTGAATCTTATTCAAATTTTATAAATATCTTTTCTTTAATGTTTTTAATATACATTAATTATTTTAATATTTAATGTATCAAATACAATAAATATATTTTTCTCTTTATATTTAATATATCTAATATATTAAATATTAATTTGAACAGTTCAAATTTTTCTTTCAACTAAATTAATCTTTTAGTGTTACTGTGAGCTAGCAAGGGGATCTTATGGACCTACAGATTATAAGCTCCAATGATACAAAATCAATTAATTAAACTCTTTAATTAATTAATTTTCATTCATTAACTATAGGTCACTCCACTATAGACCTAGAGTTGCACTCTTATGCATTGTATGACAAGTTGTGTCTATAGATATAATCACAATATGCAAGTCAATCCTTCACGAGTCGTTCGTAATTACAGCTAGGTCAAAAGTCCGTTTTACCCTTATAATTACATCTTGCACCTTAAGTACCACTGATCCTCTAATGAACAATTTGTTTATGATCCAACCATAAACTAAGTCCCTCTCGGGCCAGTCAGAGGGTGGGGCCACATTGTTTAAATCTAGAAATCATCATTTAAGGGAACTACTCATTTACTTTCCTTATATAGGAAGGAGTGAATTCCATCTCGTAGCATTTATGCTCCCAGCTCCCTATTTGGTCAAGTCTCCAAAATGATAGGCTTATTGAATCGATTACAATGGCCATTCTCACCCATGCAAATCAATGGACAAGCCCTCACTGGCAAGAGTTCATAACTCATTCAGGATTAAGATCGAGTTGCATATGATCATCGGGATGAAATATTAATCTTCTCAATTAACGGATTTATAAAGTGAGATTAAATATTTTGTGGTCCAGTCTTATACAAACTCATTGTATAAGATACCTCCACTCACATGTCTTCACATGAACGATTTAGATCAAATCGTCTGTAGCTATTACAAAGTGGGCCATATTAATAGTGTTACCAAGATAAGGCACCCAACCTTATCCATATACTATGACCCTTTAGGTTATTTCTTGAACATGATCCTCGCGTATGTCTACCACCTTCTATTCAATATTACACTAATAACCTTGGATTTTTCATAAATGAATAATATTATATCGCAAATAAAATAATAAAAAAAATATTATTAATTACAAGGCTTTAGGGCATAAATCCTAATAGTGAGATGGAAGATTATTCTGCATATGCTATCTCACATAGTTAGAATTTCTGTTGTTCGCATACTAGGCCTGCTCAATATTAGATTCTTCATTAACTTGAAAGGATCGAGCTGTTGCCATGGAAGCTATTGACTAAGGAGTTCTTGTGCCTACAAGTTTAGATAAAGCATAGGTTAGTGCCATTTGAGATTTCAATGCACTTACCTCATCCACCTTGTAGAGGCTAGCAACTGTTCCTTGAATCAAACGTTCATTTGGCCATAGGTACCTTGTGGCTGCCATTTACTCCAGCAATGTTTTGGCCTCCTCTATGGTTTTAGCCAAAATAGTGCCTCTAGCTGTTGCATTAAGGATCGTCTTGGTGTTTCCCCGTGAGCTCGTTGTAAAAGAACTGGACTTGAAGCCAGGCAGGGTACCCATGCTGAAGGCACTTCCTCAATAGCTCATTATACCTTTTCCATGCCTCAAACAACTTCTCACCATTGAGTTGCTTGAATGTGCCTATCTCAGTCCGAAGCTTGGCTACTTTAGCAAGTGGGAAGAATTTGGTCAGGAATGCTTGTGCCAACTCCTCCCAAGTGGTGATGCTTCCAGGCTATAAAGATCCCAACCAATCCTTTAACTTATCATGTAGAGAAAAGGAAAAAATGCGTAAGTGAAAGGCATCAGCAGAGACACCATTTAACTTAACAGTGTCAAAAATTTCTAAAAACTTTTGTAAATGAGAATTAGGATCTTCAGTAGCAAGTCCTGAATTCGTTATCTATCGTCATTTGAATAAGGCCCGTCTTCAACTCAAAGTTGTTGGCATTGATCGGTACATGGACTATTCCAGATCGATCAACATTGAACACCAGCTGGAAGTAATCCCTTATGGCCTTTGGCTCCTCTTCCTCTCTTTGGTTAGCCATGATTGCAGCTTGAGCTCTCTTTTCTCTTTGGATTCTTTTGCAGGTTCTTTTAATTTTAGTATCAAAAGAAGCAAAGGTTACTTCCTTGTTCTTTCGCATACACCGTCCAAGACCTACAAAAAGAAAAATAAAAAAAATTAAAACAAAAAGTAAATCAAAATAACAAAAGAAAAATCTAAACTAAGACCGGATGCTTTTTGTACAATATCAAATGATCTAAATATGCACCATTCCCCGATAACGGCGCCAAAAAGTTGCGTGATTTTGTGACCATGCAAAGCTGCAAGTGTACGGTGTCAAGTTTTAATATAATGGTTAAGTGCAAGTATCATCCACAGGAATGAGTTTTCTAGATCAAGTGACTATTACAATTACTGATACCCAATTTTATTTAGAGAATAACAATTTTGGAGAAGAGTGACAAAAAAAAATTAAATTAAAAAGGGGTGAACTGCAAGGAGAGAAAACCAAGGGAATTGACTTCACCAACCAAACTAATGTTTTAGTTAATTAATATTGGAATGATCATACATCACAATGAGCCGGAAGTTTAAAAGACCAAAAGGCTTTCTCAAGCCCAATTGGGACTAGGGGTGTTCAAAAAACCCGATGACCCGAAAAACCCGATCAACCCAACCCAATTCAACGGTTTGGGTTGGGTTATCAACTTGTTTGGGTTGGGTTGGGTTCAAATAAATGGAAACTTTATGGGTTGGGTTGGTTCGTGGGTTCACCAAAAAGGAGTTTGGGTTGAACCGAACCAACCCGAACTTCTTATTAATTTAAAAAAATAATTTTTTTACTTATATTACAACTATATGTACATATATTTATTTTAATTTTATAATTATTTTTAGATTATTTATTATTCAACAACTTTTTAAAACAAGTTTTTGAGTCTTTGGAAGGTAAAAAATCATGATATAAATTGAAATTGAATTGCTAATCTTAATTCAATATTTAAAAATAAATAAATATATATTTTATATATCAATACTTAACTCTTTCTTAAAATAAAATTTTGAGTTTATAACCCGACCAACCCGAACCAACCCAACCCAAATATTTCATGGTTGGGTTGGGTTGGGTTCATTATTTAATAAGGGTTGTTTGGGTTGAAGAAATTTGCAACCCGAATAATTGGGTTGGGTCTAAAACGTACCTCAACCCGACCCAACCCAACCCACGAACACCCCTAATTGGGACTCATGCAATTTTATAAGTCTAACATGTTTGCGTAAACTTTAATAAAAGAACATGGTACTAAATTACTTCCTATGATGCTTCTAAGAGAACCATCCATTATCATGCAAGGATTTGCAAGTAGACATGCAATTACTAGTTATAGCCTCAATTGATTCTTTTTCAAGCAACAATCAAAGCCAACAAGACAAGTAAACTTTGGTCAAAAGAATACTAGCATTAAGAGCATAAAAGCACACAGTCATTATGTAGAATCAATTTAAGTTTTAATAACTAAAACATAAAGTACAGTGGCTACATCAATCTCCTAGATAAAAGTCTAGCCACTCATTACTACAAAACTAAAATCTAGACTTAATACAAAATCCATAACAAGAAATACAAACTAAAAAAGGGAAAAAAAACTCAAGTGTCAATCCTCGTTCCCTATGCACGCTACGATCTCAAGCTTCGAACTCTTGTTCTCCCGCCCCCAAGAGTATCCCTCAGCTTCCAAGATAGAGTGAAAATAAGTTTTAGGGTTTGTGCTCTCCAAAATGACTCTCCTTTCAGCAAACAAATAAAGTTGTATTTATAGAAATTGTGACAGCGTCAAGACGCTAGGTTGCAATGTCTCGACGTGCGTTTTCAAAATAGGAAAGGTAGCGTTGAGATGCTATGTTATAGTTTCTCAACGCTACAAGGATAGCTTCAATCAGTCTGCAACGTTGAGCATCCAGCATTGAGGCCCTATTGACCCAACGTTGAGACGCTGACGCTAACCTGTGCTATCTCTATTGCTTGATTTGCAGATGTGGCGTTGAGACGCTACAGATGGTGTCTAAACGCCAAGCTCTTGGGTTTCTTGGTCCATTTTACTTCCTTACTTCACATGGCTTCTCAATTTATCTTCCATTAGCTTCATACTAGTCGTGGTATCTCCAACATCTTCGGTTTTGCTCTAATTGGTCGATGACTAAAATTTCAATAAATAAACTCGTGAAAAACACTGAATAAGCAATAAAGACTAACAAAAGTAAAGTCTAGGGATAGCACATTTTGTGTGTTATCATCTTCCTTTCCCTTCACTTCATAGCCCTTAGGTTGAGCGCTGTAAATCACCTCCTCCAATTCTCCATGAAGGAATGTTGTGGTGACATCCATCTGTTCAAGAATCATGTCAAAGTGAACAACAATAGACAAAATTAACCGAATAGATGAATGTCTCACCATCGAAAAGAAAACCTCATGACAATCAACTCCCTCCTTTTGAGTATAGCCCTTGGCCAGTAGCTTAGCTTTATACCTAGACTTGTTGCTACCTCCTGTACCTGGTTTGATTTTATAAATTCACTTTGATTGAATGAGCGCTTGGTTAGGAGGTTTTGGAACCAATGACCATGTTTGATTCTTACACAGAGAGAACAATTCTTCTTCCATTGCAGCTTTCCATTGCTCGTTCAAACCAAACACAATAGCCTTTTCATACGTCATATGCCTTGCCTTAATAGTATCAGAAGCACAAGTAAGAGCGAAAGTAACTAAGTCAGCAAAACCATACCTCATAGGAGTTTGTCTCACCCTCTGAGGTCTATCACATGCAAGCTGATAGTTCTTCAAGTCATTGTTACTTGATCTTTCTTCAGTGAAAGCTCCCTCATCAATCAAAATCCTTTCCTGTTGAGACAATCCACCATCAGATGTAGACCTCTGTGAAGACTCTGTTTGTGAAACCAGTGGTGACTCATTATTAGATTCACTTGAAGTAGCTGATGGTTATATTTCATAATCAATTTTGACTTGTATTTCAACATTCTAAACTGACTATTGTTCTGACTGGCTTTTTCTCTTTTTCATTAAAAGTGACATCTCTGCTAATTATACATTTGTTCCTACCCTCTTCTAGGCACCAAAGCTTATATCCTTTGACAGCTTGAGGATAGCCAATAAACATACATTTCAGTGCCCTCTTATTCAACTTTCCTTCCTTAACATGAGCATAAGTTGAACAATCGAATACCCTGAAATGATAAAGACTTGGAGCTTCTCCTTTCCAAACCTCTTGAGGAGTCTTGAAGTCTATAGCATAAAACAAACTCCTATTAATGAGATAACAGGCGGTTTAGGCAGCTTCTCCCTAAAACTTCACAGGTAACGAAGCAGTAGACAAGAGACATCTACTACGCTCCATTATTATTCTATTGAACCTCCTAGCTAAACCATTCTACTATGGAGTGTATGGAACAGTAAGATGCCTCGTAATTCCCTCAAATTTGCAAAGTTCGTTGAATTTGTGATTCACAAATTCTAAACCGTTATTGGTCCTCAAATACTTCACATTCCTTCCTATTTGGTTCTCAGTATGCTTCTTCCATTCAAGAAATTTTTCAAAAGCTTCATCCTGTTGTTACTATAAGACCCACATTTGATCTTCTAGCTTTTGGTTTTATATATGACATATTGGTCTTCTAGAGTTTTTTTTGTTTACTTCTTCTTTGAGATTTTTTTTTTAATGTTTCTTCTTCTTTACAGTTTTTATTTCCGTTCCATAATGAGTGGCTAAGTCTTAATTTCTCATTCAAAGGTGATTCAATTTTCAATTGTAATTTCGTGAGGCTTTGGGCCAAATAGAAAATTTTCCTTTTATTCAAGAATTTTTTGTTTCTTGTTCTTATTTTTATGATTGATTGTTATTAAATTAAATTGACGCCTTGATTATTATCAATTCATATATTGCTATTCATGATTTTGTGATCTGTAATTGTCACAAATGATAAAAAAAAAATGTAGTAAGGGGTTGGCTTATGTGTGTTGTTATGACTTTTCCATTTTACATAGCTTGCATAATAGACTCTATCGAGAAACAAAGAAAACAAAATTAATTAAGATGTAGTTATCTCAATTAGTTAGTTTTGGTTTAGTCATTCCCATTATTTTTAATGTCATTGTTTAATTGACATGGAACGCTATCGTGCTCAATTGATTAAATGATAAGTTTTGATTTTGAGAATTTGAAATTGATTTTTTAATACTTTGTTAGAGTGAATTGAATTATGAATCTCACCTTGCCAAACCTTTCACGAGTTGTTAAACCGTTGGTGCCAAAAGTTCGCAATTGTTCGCAATTCAGCTTCTGAGTAGGTGCAAAATGAATAACAAGCCAAATAGAGCAAATTTTGTGCTCAAAAGACCCAATCTTTCTCTCTCTGGCTAAGTTCTTTGCATCGCTTTAGTGAAAAAGTAAGTGATAAGAACAACGGACCTCCACATATCTCCACAATGGTATGATATTGTCCACTTTGGGCATAAACCCTCATGGCTTTGCTTTTGGTTTCCCAAAAGGCCTCATACCAATGGAGATAATTGTCCTCACATATATACCCATGATCACTTCCTTCCCTAGCCAATGTGGGACATTTGTATGCACTCCTAATAGTAAGTTCAGACAAGTCTATGATTGTGTTGTTTAACAGCTGAATTACGTATATGCCAATGTCTAAAGACCTTCTCAATTCTGTTTCTCCTGTCGTGGGTCTTTGTTGCAAAATTCCTTTATGTATCTTTCATCATCTCAATGATATGGTATATATAAGTTTGGTGTTAGTGCTTATGTTTTAAATTGCTATCCTTCTTTGGTCTTTTAATCTCCATGCAATTTACTAATTATTTTGATCAGTACTCTAGCGTGTAAACATTTACCCTTTTACCGGGGAAATTGCTTTTTTTTTCTTTTCTTTTTTTTTTTTTTTTTGACATTCACATTATTTGTGTAGTAGCTATGAGACATTCAATATTTGGGAAATTGTCAAAAATAGGACAACTTTAGGTGTATTAAAGAGATTTGGGATGGGTTTCAAATTTAAAGAGAAATAAGACTATTAAGGGTATAAAATTACCAATTTGTCCATTTAAAAAAAATCCCAAATATTACCTTCTGCCCTAATTTTTTACTTTCTTCATGTTCTCTCACTCGATCAAAGGCCAGGTTATTTCGATTGACGGTGACGACGAGCGTTCGACTGACTATGCCGGCAAGAGTTCGACTGACGGCGACGGAGAGAGTGATCCGAGTTCGACTGACGGAGATAGTGGTTGTTGCGATTTCGGTTGCTGCGAGTTCGACGCACTGAAGACAGTAAGTGAACCTTTTAGCTGAAATTCTCATAAATTCTCACTATACAAGATGATACGATGAAATGGAGAAAGGATACAAACACATAGGGAATAGGTTTTTTGGTTTTTTCTAGCAGTAGGTTAGAAAAGAGGTGGAACTTGTGATAAACAGGTAAAATTAGGGAATAATGTTTTGGGTTGTGTTGCATTCTTAGCAAATAGGAAATGTCGGTTTCTTTGTTTTTCCATGTCTAATCGAGAACTAAACAAGTTTCACAAGGTATTTGGAGATTCTTATTAATTTTCCCTCGAAATTAGTTGATACTGGTGTGAATAAAGTTGGTTTCTTGACTTTTTCTCTGGTTTTGTTTGAGTATGGTTATATCACTTCAATAATGTGCTTACTAACTGGCTGTAGCTCTCATGGACTTATGCCGCTACATCAGGGAAAAATGAAGAAAAAGTGAAGGTAAGTGAACGATAGCCTCTTAGTTACCTCATCATATATCATTTTTCCTAATAGATTTTCAGAATTACTATTAAATATCCTTTTTGACACTCAAAGTGCATGCACCATATATGTTGCTTGCTTTGTTAATTTCACAAGCGTGCTTTCTTATTTGTTGCATTTCAGGTACCTCTTGCTTTGTTTGGAGGGACTCGAAACTATGCCTCTGCTCTGTATCTAGACAAGGTGCAGTAAAAGCTAATTCTTTAGACAAGGTGGAGTCTGAGCTTGTTAACCTTGTTGAGGCTATTAAGAAAAGTCCTATGTTTGCTCAGTTCACAATAGACCTGTCAGTTCCAGCGGAAACTAGAGTTAAGGCTATCAATGAAATTTCTGCTGAAGCTAAATTTTCAGACGTTGTAAAGAACTTTTTGGGTAGGATTGATTACACTTCTGTAGTTGTGGGGATGAGAGCTGAATTTAGATTTTTGGTCTTTGATATTACAATGCCTCTGTGTCATAATTGGGTCCATATCATGCTGCACAATCTGTCTATTAACGTGTATTTCTTTTTCTATGCTAATTGTCAAATCTTAATTGTATCATTTCATATCCTATATAAGATTTAGCTTGAGAGGTTTGAGGACCTTTGCCTTTCATGATTGAAGAAGTGAGTTTTATACTATATGATTTTTGAGATATTTGAGATGGTTAATGGGGTTCTTGATTCTATTTTTTATTCCCTTGACTCATGCACTTACATTTTGTTCTAATGGCTGAAATGCTCATGCTTTGCAATTATTGATACTGGCAATTAACATGCATTAATTCAAGGAGTCATGTGTACATTTTGTTCTAATGGCTGAAATGCTCATGCTTTGCAATTATTGATACTGGCAATTAACATGCATTAATTCAAGGAGTCATGTGTGCATTCTTACCTGTAATTATTCTAATTATTTATTGTAGTTGTGCTGGTTGAGAATAGGAGGCTGAGATATGTAGATAGCATAGCAAAGAGATTTTTTGAATTCTTTCACTTGTGCTATGACCATTAAGTAGTTTTTGCATATGTTTGGGTGTTGGATAGTTTTTCTAGTTTGTTTATCCTTGTTTAGTGCATGCTATTCTAGGTGCGCGAAGTCTGCGAAAAAAAAACAGCATGCAAAATGCATTCTTTTTTGAATTATTTAACTTGTGCTATGGCCATTAAGTAGTTTCTTCATATGTTTGGGTGTTGGATAGCTTTGCTAGGGTGTTTATCCTTATTTAGTGCATTATATTCTAGGTGTGAGAAGTCTGTGAGAAAAAAAACAGCATGCTTTCTCAAACTTTTTTGAAATATTTCACTTGTTCTATGGCCAGTAAGTAGTGTCTGGATATGTTTGGGTGCTGGATAGCTTTGTTAGGTTGTTTATCTTTGTTTAGTGCATTCTATTAAAGGTGCGAGAAGTCTGCGAGAAAAAAAATAGCATGCTAAATGAGTTCTTTTTTGAGATATTTCACTTGTTCTATGACCACTAAGTAGTGTATGCATATGTTTGGGTGTTAGATAGCTTTGCTAGGTTGTTTATCCTTATTTAGTGCATTCTATTCTAGGTGCGAGAAGTCTGCGAGAAAAAAAACAGCATGCTTTCTCAAACTTTTTTGAAATATTTCACTTGTTCTATGGCCAGTAAGTAGTGTCTGGATATGTTTGGGTGCTGGATAGCTTTGTTAGGCTGTTTATCTTTGTTTAGTGAATTCTATTCTAGGTGCGAGAAGTTTGTGAGAAAAAAAACAGAATGCAAATTGCCTTTTTTTTTGAATTATTTCACTTGTGTTATGACCATTAAGTAGTTTCTGAATATGTTTGGGTGCTTAATAGCTTTTTTAGGTTGTTTATCATTGTTTAGTACATTCTATTCTAGGTGCGAGAAGTTTGCGAGAAAAAAAAAACAGAATGCAAATTGTCTTCTTTTTTTGAAAATTTTCACTTGTGCTATGGCCATTAAGTAGTCTCTGGATATGTTTGGGTGCTAGATAGCTTTGATAGGTGGTTTATCCTTCTTTAGTGCATTCGATTCTAGGTGCGAGAAGTATGCAAATAGTAGTCATTTTTTTATTGATTTTATTTATGTTATGGTTATTGTGGAATGTTTGGCCATAAATTGTTGATTGAAGCTTTGATTATGGCCTTCCTTCCTCTCTCTTGCCTCATGTTTTTTTTTTGTAGGAATTAAAGATTTTGTTATAATTCAAGGATGACCCATGTTCGTGTCTTAGTTCGTTATGGTGGAGTATGAGATGACAAAGAAAGAAAATATGAAGGGGGTTGATTGAAAGGTGTTGTCGTAATCCTATTGCATATCCGAAAAGTAAAATGCGACATTAATGGACCACTTGTTTGTTACTTTGAACGCTTTAGTTATATTAACTTGTTGATGTAGTATTGAACACATTTGTTATGTTAATTGTTCTATTTTATCTTAGTATACAATTGACTACTTTTGCATTCCGGTTTTGTTTTTTTTTCCTCGTAGTTTCTCGTACCTACAAAAGCAAGCAAAAAAATGGGTACTTCTAAGAAAACTTGTTTGCTAAAATATGGCATGTTTGTTTGACATAAACTTACAAAATCAGAACCAGTTACAACGTATTCAAAAACCTTAACGGTGAATACACCACAATCGCAAGAATTACGCTGAATTGAAGCTGACTCTACCATTACAATGGGCCAAGGTTTTGTATGTCTAGACTCTCCACCATGATTTGTAAAAAAATCGGTACATTGCAACGCGAACATACAGATGTATAACTTTGAATGGTGATATCTCCGTCACATCTGACTCCTCACGATCTATGATTGAAGTATTTTGAGTCGGTAGCTCACTTTGCACTCATTTTTTTTTTCTCGCACATTTCTCGCACCTAGAATATAATGAACTAAAGAATGATAAACACCCTACAAAGCAATCCAACACCAATACATATGCAAACAATACTTAATGGGCATAAAAAGAGTGAAATATTTCAGAAATGCACTCATTTTGCATTCTGTTTTTTTTCTCGCACCTTTCTCGCACCTAGAATAGAATGAACTAAAGAATGATAAACACCCTAACAAAGCAATCCAGCACCAAGACATATGAAACAATACTTAATGGGCATAGAAAGAGTGAAATATGTCAGGGATGCACTCATTTTGCATTCTGTTTTTTTTTTTCTCGCACCTAGAATAGAATGAACTAAAGAATGATAAACACCCTAACAAAGCAATCCAACACCAATACATATGCAAACAATACTTAATGGGCATAGAAATAGTGAAATATGTCATAAATGGACTCATTTTGCATTCTATTTTTTTTCTCGCACCTTTCTCGCACCTAAATAAAATGAACTAAAGAATGATATGTTGGGTTTTATGTCCTAAAACTTGTGGTTTTGTAAACTGAATGTATATTCTATTTTACTATAAAGATGTTATTGAGGTTTATTCAGTAAATGTGTTATTGAATAAAGTGAATTGTGTATTCTATAACCCAAATCCAATGAACTAAGTATCCTTGGCTATAGTATGTATACTTGAACTTTATGTATGACATAAAAGTGGATCAAGTTCGAGTTATAGCCAGAACGGTCTATAGTATAGGGATAGGGCTGGGTACCTTATCCTGGAGACACTATGGACGCGACCCACTTTGTATAGTACTAACGAAGTGATCCTGAATCGTTCATGTGGAGACATGAAAGTGGGGGCGTCCTATGCAATGAGTTTGCATAAGACTGGACCGCGAAATAGTCACTTAGACTTTATAACTCCGTTTACTGTCTTAACTGACTATATTCATACGATGACCTAGGTAACTCGATCTTAATCCTGAGCGTGCTATGAACTCCTGTTTATTCGGGATTGTCCTTAGATTTGCATGGGTGAGAGTGGCCCGAGATCGCCGACTCAATAAGCCTCCCATTTTGGGGATAAGACTAGATAGATAGTTGGGAACATAGTCATGCGAGATGAAATTCACTCCTACCTGCTTTAAGGATTAGTAGAGAGGTTTGTCCCTTAAGTGCTGACTCCGGGTCTTGAACAATGGGCCCACCCTCTCATTGGCCCGAGAGGGATTCGGTTTGTTGGTTGGACCACAAATCAATTGTTCATTAGAGGATTAGTGGGACTTAAGGAACAAGAAGTAATTACAGGGGTAAAACGGTTTATTTGACCCAGCTGTAATTACGAACGACCTGTGAAGGATCGACTTACTAATCATGGTTATATCGAGTGGACAGAAATATATCTACAGTGAGGAGAGTGCAGCCACTGGGCTTTAGTGGAGTGTCCCGGTGGTTAACGAATGTTGATTAGCTAGGCTAAAGAGTTTGGCCGGTTAATCTCATATCGTTGGAGCTCATGATCTAAAGGTCCATTAGGTTCTCCTTACTAGCTCGGACTATGCCTTGTAACAATTTGAGAGAAAAGAATTTGAATTGTTCAAATTCGAATTTAGGAGAAAAAGTTAATTATATGCGATATACTTAACGTATCATAGCTTAATTATGAATTAAACTATGATAAAGAAGTGTTGGAAATATTTAAATATGATTTAAATATTGGTTCGGTTTAAAACATGAATAGGGATTCATGTTCGAATGTTCGTTTTGAGAAATTGGGATTGGTCCAATTATTTAATTTGATATTTGATATTAAATTAAATATTTATTTAAAATTAATTAAATTGTTTAATTAATTATAAATTGATTTTAATTTAAAATTAATTTTATATTAATTTTGAATTAAAATTAAAAGATAATTCAAATTCATTTGGAAATGAAATATGGACCAAATTCATAACTTCTTCACTAAGCTTCTTGTTTGAAGCTTATCTTCTTTCAATTGGCTTCTTCACTAAGCTTATGGTTTTCTACAAATAGAGAAGAAACACAATGGGAAAGAGAGTATTAGTAAAAAGGAGATTTTTGAAGAAAATTCTCTAGCTATTTGTTTAAGACCTTTACTCATTCTTCTCCCAAATTCTCTCAATCAAAGATCCCACAATCTGTTCCAAGGCCTGAGGATAGTAGGGAATACTCTAGGGGAGGTCCACAACTCGTTTATGTTCAAAGAAAGCCCACGGATTAAGAGAATATTGAGCTACAAAGGTTTGTGTTCTTATTCTCTGTTTTTCCAGTTTTGAGCATGTTTTTTGTTTGATAAAATTGATCAAATTAGAGTGCTTAAGATCCAAAATTGCTTCCGCATTCTTAATATTCACTCCATCATGATAAACATCCTAACAAAGCAATCTAACACCAAGACATATGCAAACAATACTTAATGGGCATAGCACAAGTGAAATATCACAAAAAAATAACTCATTTAACATGCTATTTTTTTTCTTGTAGACTTTTTGCACCTAGAATAGAATGCACTAAACAAGGATAAACAACCAAGAAAAGATATTCAGCACCCAAACATTAGAGACTTAACTGAAAAACCTTTAGAAGAATCCAGGGGCCAAATCCAAGACTCATCAAGTCGTAAAATAATTGGCTTCAACAGATTTGAGAGTTGTGCCCATTCATTATCCTTTAAATGATCAGTAAGATTGCGCCGAAAACCCAAATCCCAAGCAGCAATTGAAATATTCTAGACTTGTGCTATAGAAGCATGAGGTGCAGTTGTTAACCAAAAAAGTCTAGGGAAAACCATAGCAATGTGCCCACAGTTCAACCAAGAATCATGCCAAAAACAAGTATGCATACCATTACCAATACATCTTTATACACGATTAGCAACAAGTCCAGTGCTAGACAGTGTGCTTAAGTGTGCTGTATAAGTTAAATTTATGTAGCTATAAACAGGGGTGGAGCCAAAAAGAATTTATGGAGATGGGCAAAATTTTACATTCTAACTTCTTTCATATATCATATTTCATTCTTTGCTCCACCTCACTCATCTACATGAACTCAACTGGTAAGCCAAACATTCTCTAAAAGAAAGCAACAAAGGTACTGCACGGTTTTAATGATTTATGTAAGAATCTTTTTCTGCTTATTATTGTTATGATGAGAAACTTTTTTGGTTGGAAAAAAAATGCCATGGCCATTAGGGGTGTTCGTGGGTTGGGTTGGGTCGGGTTGAGGTACGTTTTAGACCCAACCCAATTATTCGGGTTGCAAATTTCTTCAACCCAAACAACCCTTATTAAATAATGAACCCAACCCAACCCAACCATGAAATATTTGGGTTGGGTTGGTTCGGGTTGGTCGGGTTATAAACTCAAAATTTTATTTTAAGAAAGAGTTAAGTATTGATATATAAAATATATATTTATTTATTTTTAAATATTGAATTAAGATTAGCAATTCAATTTCAATTTATATCATGATTTTTTACCTTCCAAAGACTCAAAAACTTGTTTTAAAAAGTTGTTGAATAATAAATAATCTAAAAATAATTATAAAATTAAAATAAATATATGTACATATAGTTGTAATATAAGTAAAAAAATTATTTTTTTAAATTAATAAGAAGTTCGGGTTGGTTCGGTTCAACCCAAACTCCTTTTTGGTGAACCCACGAACCAACCCAACCCATAAAGTTTCCATTTATTTGAACCCAACCCAACCCAAACAAGTTGATAACCCAACCCAAACCGTTGAATTGGGTTGGGTTGATCGGGTTTTTCGGGTCATCGGGTTTTTTGAACACCCCTAATGGCCATTAAGACAATGAAACAACAATGATGTCTGACGAATCAATTCTTAAAGAAAGATTACAGATTAAAGAATGATTACTAACCAGTAGAGAATCTATCGCAGAGATTGAATAAGCTTTTTTTCAAGAAATTTTTTTTGCCGCCATAGTCACCGTCGTCGCCGCCGCCGCTTGCTATTCAAAAGCTTGGAGTGATGTGTGTGAAGGAGAAATGTTAGATGAAGAAAGAAGAAGGAGAAATATTGAGGGAAGAAGGAGAAAGCTGTGTAAGAAGTGAAGTGAAAGAGATTTTTTTAAGAAGGGCAAATTGGTAATTTCATAGTCTCAAAAGTCTTGCTACTCTTTAAATTTAAAACTCATCCCAAATCTGTTTAATGCCCATGCTTTTGTCCTATTTTTGACAATTTCCCTCAATATTTCTCAAGATCTAACTTTAACCTATTGACCTGAAATATATGTCAAACTAGATGTAAAGTTGAAACTTCTATTTCCTTCCAAAATAATATAACATTATTAATTTGATAATATTAATAATGGTGATCAAGATAAAAGGAAGCAATTGAGAGACATCATGTGTGTAATTAAAACTCCACATATACTTGTGAATGATCAGTTAAACATTCATCAAATCTCTTATCTTTCCACCATCAAACATTTTCCCAATTATACTTCATTACCTTAACAAGTACAAAAATTTCTCCAAATCTTCATTCTCTAAAAGGTGTACTGAAGCTGGAGTTCATGCTATCCAATCTACAAAAATATATAATTCAAACGTTCTGCTCCAAGATTCCTGAGAAATTTTGCACCATCAGTGAAATAGCTAAATGAAAGAACACCCTTGGTAATGGGTGCACTTAGGTAGCCTCTGCAATGGCTATTTTAAGTTTGGTATGTTGTCATGAAATTCATGGAGTAAATGACTAAGCAGTACTCCAAAAATTAAAAAAAAAAAAAAAGTAGTACAAAGTTTGTTCAGAAAAAGAAAAGCTACAATAAATTCCATTCAACAAGAAAAGCCCATAAGCATTTAACTTTATATGTACCCTCACTTTGTACCCAATCAGAGTTGACCTTGACCTTAAGAAATATTAGAGTTATTTTTAGAAGTGAGTGAAATGTCGAATTCATTTCGTTTTCAAGAGAAATTACACTGGTTACAATCTCTATGAAAAGTCATAACAAGTCCAAAAAGAGAGAATGGAGAAAAGTAGAAGCGTTGAGGAGGTGCAAGCCTTCAAGTCGTCGCCCCAGAAGTGTGGACCATGCCACCCGCCCAGGCGCCTCCTGGAGCTCCTCTATTGCCTCCTTTAAGGTATCGCCAATGGCCAAAACATTTCTCTGGGAGCCATTTATTTGAAACTTGTTAACATTTGAAATCACTCAAAATTGTAGGAAAACAAAAATACCTTTAACTTTTCACTCTCTAAATATATGTCTCCATTTCTCTAAATCTACTCTCTTATAATTTTCACTCTAACTTTTCTCTCTTAAAATTCTCTCTCTATAAACATTTCTCCATCTTCTTTTAAAAATTAAAAAATAAAAACAGTATGTTTGGTTTTCCACATTTTAGAAACAAAAAAGACAAAAGAATTATAAAAATTTATAATTTTTTTTTACTAAATTATAAAAAATACTCCTGAACTTTGTCATTTGCTTAAGAAATACTCATATTCTTTCAAAAGTTGCAATATGATCCTTGACCTTTCATAAATGTCTCAAAAATACCCTTGGAGTAAAAGAATCTTTAGAATGTTGGACGAAAAGTCAACGTGTCTGAATGTCGTTCTTTCAGACTTAATTCAAGCAAGTATCCTAGTCACTGGCACGTCGTTCTAAATCACCACCACGTCGATTTGTCGTCCAACAATCTAATTGATTTCTACTTCAATGGTAGCTTTGAAAAATTTATGAAAGGCCAAGCGTAATATTGCAACTTTTGAAAGAATATGGTGTATTTTTTAAACAAAAGGTAAAGTTCAAGATTTTTTTTTTTTTTTTTTTTTTTTTTTTTTAATAATTTAGCCCTTTTTTTTAGTTCAACAATAATTGGGGCGGGGGATTCAAACCTTAAATCTTTTGGTCGATAGTATATACCTTAACTAATTGAGCTATGCTCAGGTAGGCTAAAAATTTATGATTTTTGTTTATTAAAAATAAAAAACCAAAAATAGAAAAATCAAAAGCCAAAAACCATAATAGTTACCAAATGACATCTTTTGTGAGGGACAAATGACACTTCTTCTTCCATACTTACATTTTCAATGCCTTTTAGTTCCTTTTTTTTTTGGTGCACAATTCTTTGAAAAGATTTTTCATTATGGGGCACATGTTTAAATGTATATAGTAAAGGAACATTTATTCCGGTCTCTTCTAGAATCTCTTTCTCTTCATCTTCTTTAATCAATCTTTCCATAGCAGTATGATCTGTGACAATTACCTTTGATTGTTCACTATTCAGTCTTTGAGGTCGGTCAACTTAAGTTGGAGAAATAAGTGCTCTTCTTCTAAGATCTGCATATGCTCAATCTTATTAGACTCCTCCAACTCTTCTTCACTTTCCAAGGTAATTGCATTGGCATTTTGTTCTAATATGCTTATGAAAGACGCCAATTGATCTAAGAATCAATGCCAACTAACTCAATTGATTCCCCATATTCTGAACGACTTCAGTTGTTAAACTTCTTTCAAAGATGAATTTGAATTAGAAAAGGATTATTGTGGTGGATAATGTTCAAATTGTGATGACCTCACTCCATAGCTGAAACTTGGATGATCTCTCCACCAAGGATTGTAGATATATTAGAGTACGCATCATACATCTTGTATTCTGTGATTACATTTTGTTTTATAAATAGGCTTCTGTATTTGATCCAAATCAATGAGAATTAAATCCACTTGTGATCAGTATTACCCTTATGGTAATTTTCCCTCTCCTTTGAAATTTGTGGTGGTATCAGAGCAAACCTAGGTCAAACGACCACTGGATTTCCCCTAAATTTTTTTCCCTTCCTTTTGTCTTCCTCACCGCCTACAGTAACCATTCTTATACCCATACCCATTTGTTAAAATTGTTGAAATAAATTTAGTTAATCTTCTAAGTTGTTGAGGAAGGAAAACTAACCTATGTTAGAAACAACTTCTCTAACTACCAGCTCCTTGCTCTCTCCAACTGCCGTATTCGAAAAGATTCTGAAAAACAGAGGCAGAATGTATGAAAACAATCGAGAAAGAGAGAGAGTTGTGAGGTGAGTTTGTTGTTGTAAAAATCATCTTTGGAGTACTCTAAATAAAATTCTCTGGTTATCTTGATAGTGGATGTAGGCCTCCATAGCTAAACTACTTTAATTCTCGTGTGTCAATCTTTCTTCTTCCTGCCTTTTACTTCTCTCTTTCAATTAGCATATGTAAATTGCATGTGTGAGAATTGATTAGAATTGGTAAAGAAAAAATGAAAAGGAAAAGGAGCTTATCTATCGAGAGAGCGCATATCCACGTGAAGGAAATAATCTGTCTTAGTGGGCAATATTATTTTTCTTACAATTGGTATCAGAGCTTTCAAAAAAGGGGACCTATTCTTGAAGATTGATCTACCATGGTTGCAACAACGAAATATGAAATAGATAAGTTCAATGGAACCGGTGACTTCTCTTTATTGGCAAAGAAAATCAAAATCGTCTTAATGGCACAAGAAGCTGAGGAAGCCATAAAACATCCGAAGTCTCTTCCAGATGCATTGACATATGAGAAAAAGAAAACAATGGAGAAAACATCAAATACAACTATCATGTTAAACATCTCAGATAATGTTTTCAGGCAAGTAATGGATGAAACTTCTGTCTTTAATGTTTGGCAGAAATTACATGCTTTGTATGATCATAAAAAGGATTTGTCCAATGAGATCTACTTGCGTGAGAAGTTTTTTTCTTATAAAATGGATCCCACCAAGTCTTTAGATGATAATCTTGATGAATTCAAAAGGCTAACTACTAGGTTTAATCAATCTAGAGAAAAATGGGGGTTGAAAGTGAGGCTGCCATTTTGATCAACTCGATTCATGATGCATACAGAGAAGTAAATATTGCACTCAAGTATGGTAGAGATACAATTTCTGTGGATTCAGTGATAAATGCTCTAAGATGTAGAGAATTAGAATTGAAAAC
This sequence comes from Trichosanthes truncata, assembly GCA_033996785.1. Lineage (NCBI taxonomy): Eukaryota > Viridiplantae > Streptophyta > Magnoliopsida > Cucurbitales > Cucurbitaceae > Trichosanthes > Trichosanthes truncata. The sequence goes on from JAWPNB010000009.1 coordinate 34,019,432, forward strand.
AAAAACCAAATCAAATGGAGGAGTTGAATCTTTATATTAAAAAAGGAAGCACCATTTTAAAAGAAATATATTTACTAAAGGGCAAAGATTTCACAAGGAAAAACCAGTTCTGAGATGCTTTATAAGTCACAAAGAAGGACATTTCAAAAGGGACTGCCTTGAGAAAAGAACATGCTATAGAAGAGATAAAAGGGAAGAAAACTTTAGAAAAGATTCTTCATATAGAAGAGATACAAACAGGCCAAGGGAACATGGAAGAGGTGATGTATATGTTGGAGAGGATTCCTATGTCCATACTAAGGACTTGCAGCCATAAATGATAAGACCATGGAATTTAAAACCGAGGAAAAAGAAGACCGCGTCTTAGACTCAGGGTGTACCTATCATATGACTTCCATTAAAGAGTGGCTTGTTGAATACAAATCATGGGAAGGAGGCTCGGTTTACTTGGGAGATACATGTAACGCCCAAGGTTAAGAGGGGTACATGAATGAATCGAGACCACATCTAAATGAGAGGGATTCTGAGGCTATGCAAGGCATGGTTAATAAAGGCTTAAAAAGAATTGATAGCTACTACCTATACCAACAAGGTACACCTTCCTTTTCAGTGGCTTAAACATAGGAACTCCAAAATTAAGCTTACTTGGCTTGGATCAATCCTATGTTGGGTGACCTCTTGGGAATTTTTCTAGGAAGCATGTGAGTGAGGACAAAGCATGTTGTGTTGGTTTGTGGGGACATTCTTCACTCTTGCAAGGAGTTCAAGACAAGTAGATAGAGTGGACAAGTCGTAAGGGATGCAGGGGAATGCGAGGGTCATCAGGTGTCGAATCCGGATTTCAAATCCTGGTCAAATCCTGGGCTTGGGGTGTTACAACATGGGAGATAATCATGGTTGTGAGGTGATTGGAATTGGCCCAGTACTACTAAAACTCCAAGACAACAGAGAAATTCTCTTAAGAGAGGTTAGACATGTTCCCAAACTAAGAAGAAATCTAATCTCCTTGGGAATGCTAACTGATCAAGGGTGTTCCTAATTTGGGAACAAAGAAACATTGCAAGTTAAAAGAGAAGGGAGACAAATGTTACTGGGGGGAGAAGGTGAATGCCCTTTACATCCTAAAGGATGTATCACTACCGAAATATGCCTTAGTAACACAAACTGATAAGTCAAGTGAAGTAGACCTTTGGCATAAAAGACTATCTCATATAAGTGAGAGGGGCTTGAATGAACTCATGAAACAGGGGTTGATTCAGTCAAGAGGTACTAAAAGGTTAAAATTCTGTGAACATTGCATTTTCAGCAAGTCAAAGAAGCTGAAATTTACAAAAGGAGAACATAATTCTAAGACCATTCTCAACTACATCCATGCTGATTTGTGGGGGCCAACCAAAACACCATCATGGAGTGGGTCCAAGTATTTCTTGTCTCTAATTGATGATTATTCCATAAAAGTATGGACTTTTTTTGTTAAAAACAATAAATCAGACTTTTGAAAAGTTCAGAGAATGGAAAACTAAGGTGGAGACACAAACAGAAAAGAGAGTTAAATTTCTAAGAACCGATAATGGGTTACAGTTCTTAGGGAATAATTTCAATTCATTTTGTAATGAGCACAAAATTACTAGACATAAAATAATGACTTACACCTGCCAACAAAATGGGGTAGCTGAAAGAATGAATAGAACCTTAATGGAAAGAGTTAGGTGTATGTTATCTAAAGCTAGACTAATTGAGAATTTATGGGCTGAAGCTTTAGGTATTTCCATTGACATGGAAACTTCTGAAGAAAAAGGGCCTAGACATCCACTTGATCTTACAAACTTAAGAACTTTTGGCTATATTTTTTATGTTCATACAAAACAAGGAAAAATTGAACCTAAAGCCCTTAAATGCATGTTTATCGGATATCCTGAAGGGGTAAAAGGGTTTAAACTTCGAGATTTTAAATCCAAACGAAGTATTATTAGTAGAGATGTGGTTTTTAAAGAAGAAGAGTTCTTTATGCTATCCAATAAAGGCAAATAACCCATTTGTACTTCTCAGAATGATGCAACTACTAGTTTTCAGGTGGAGTTTCAAAGAAATAATGTACCACAAGTAATTGAAACTGAACAAACTCCTATCTTTGAAGAAGAAGAACCAGATGAAAATATAAAACTCACACAAACAGAAATTTTGACAGATTATTCACTCACAAGAGACAGACAGAGGAGAGAAATAAGACCCCCAATAAGGTTTGCTCAAGTTGATTGCATAACACATAAGTCTACTGAATATCTAGATGAAGAACCACAGAGCTTTGAAGAATCTTTAAATAGTAAAGAGAAGAATCAATGGGTTAAAGCCATGGACAGTGAGATAAGTTCTCTTTACAAGAATGATACATGGGAGTTAGTTGTCTTACCTCCCAATAAAAGGGCAATACCTTGTAAATGGATTTTCAAAAGGAAATCTATAGTGGCTAATGGTGAAGTAAAATTTAAAGCAAGATTGGTCGCAAAGGGATTCAAACATAAAAAGGGGATTGATTATAATGAAAATTTCTCCCCTGTTTTTAAACAACTTCCATTAGACTAATACTAGCTATTGTGGCTTGTGGAAATCTTGAGCTTGAATAGATGGATGTGACTATCGCCTTTTTACATGTAAGCCTAGATGAAGATATCTACATGGAACAGCCTGAGGGGTACATTTCTAAAAGGGATGAACAGCTGGTGTGCAAATTAAATAGACATTTATATGGCCTTAAGCAGTCACCAAGGTGCTGGTAGCGTTTTGATGATTATGTCACTACAAGAAAAAGCATATTTAGCGACAAAATTTTCAGCGACGAAATCAAATGTGTGGCTGTTAAGTAGATTCAATGACGAAAAGTAGTAAATGTCACTAAATGTAGTGACAATAGAAACTATTTGTTGCAAAAGCCAGCAACAAAACAAAATACGTCGCCAATAATTAGATTTAGCGATGAAAAGAAAAAATCATCGCTAAAAGTAGTGACAATAGTAACCTCTTGTTGCTAAAGGATAGCGACAATTAAATGTTATTTGTCGCTAAAAATAGCGACGGAAAAAGTATGTCGCTAATAAATAGATTCAATGATGAACAAGGACAATTGTCGCTAAAGGTAGTAGCGAAAAAAAACTTTTCGTCATTAAAACTAGTGACAAAAAAAATCGTCCTTAAAAATAGCAACAATAAAAAAAAATCATCGCTAAAACTAGTGACAAAATAAATATGTTACCAATAAATAGATTGAGTGATAAAGAAGACAATCATCGCTAAAGGTAGCAACGATGAAAACCTTTTGTCACTGAAACTAGTAATGAAAAAAAAGTTGTTAAAAGTAGTGATTAAAAAATCTTTTTGTCATTAAATCTAGCATCGAAGCTAAATGTATCACCAATCACCTATCACCAATAAATAAAAGGCTTTGGGCCTTAAATAAGTGTAAAGTAGTAAATTAAAAATATTCCTCCTAAATAAACATTAAAAAAGGTAATAAAATCGATAAGCCACTTTTATTTAGATTATATTTTATAAATATACCTACTCTAGAATATATATGTTTTAGATATGATTCTTATTTAAGATTTGGAGTTATTGGACTTATATTTTTAAATTTAGATATAAATGAAAAAATTTATTTTATAGTCTTTCTAAAATATGGTTTTGAAAATTTATGTCTTTAATTTTTTTTTTAATTTTATTGTTATAAAACTTAAAATAACTAAATTTACTAAAGAAAAATTACAACGTCTTTAAAGATAAGATTTTTATTCTTATTTTTATTAAATTAAAATTTATAATATCCACATTTTCTTAAAATGTGTTGCATTTTTTTCTTGAGTTCGGGCGTTATATACAATATATATAAAACAAAGTATTTGCATTATGAGATTAATATTGATCTTTTTAAAACAATTAAATTATAGTATTTTTAAAAAAATTAAAATAAATATATTAAAATATACACTATTGTAACGTATATTATTTATTCATAAATGTCAAATTTTCATTTTTGTGGTACATGTTTTAATTCATCATCTTAAATAGATTCTTCTAAACAAAAACATGAACTAAGTTATATATATATATATATATATATATATATATATATATATATATATATAAGAAAAATAGTTGACATATATTCTTCGTAATTTTATTTAACACCAATGATTACATAAGTCATAAATTAAACATATATTTCAATGTCTTGCGATTACTATTATTATTATTATTATGAAAGTTGTAATTCAATTTCTATAATTTATATATGATACTATAGAAAATATAAAAATATAAATTATGATGATAAATAAAATCTTATTTTATTAAATTAAAAAGAGAAAAACAATAAATGATCATCAAATATTGAAAAAATATGTTTAGATCATTTTGTCCATTTATGAATTTTGTATTATTGCAAAATGTGGTACACATAATTAATTATCAACAACTAAAAGTTATATATTTATATTTATATTCAAATCATGAAATTCCCTCCCTCAAATTAACGAATAGTATATTATAATTCATTAAAATTAATATAATAAATGAACAATAATCTTCTAATAAAATATTGTTGTATTTAGTAATGGATTTAAATTTAACAATCTATTATTCATAAATTGAATTTCTTATATAAATATTAATACTTAAAAACAAACAAAATATAATGTAGACTCAAATGTGTAAAATAGAATTAGGAAAGGAAAAAAAAAAAAAGAAAATCCTTCTTTTTCTTTAAATCGAGAAGTTAAAAATAATAAAAGTAGCCCAAAATTCTATGAAATTTTTAATAGACAAACTATAAGAATTCGAAAATTAACTTGGATTATTAGAAATTTAAATAGAACAAAAAAAAAAAAAGAAATGTAAATGAATCCATGAATTTTTATTTCCCCAATGAGTATTTTGTATAATAAATTTAAAAGATTATTTCTTAATAAAAGATATTTGTAGAACAAAATCTAAGAATTAATGTTTGAGATTTGAAATGGATTTTATCTTTCCAATTAAATATTCAAAGTTACTCTCCTTTAAATTCAATTGAATTTTTATATTCTGAACTTCCAAATATCTATATATATTTATAAATTAATCATCAACTCATTTGTTATTAATTGACAATAGATTAATTAAATATTATTGCATAATATTTTGAATTAATAATCAATATTAAAAAAATCTTAAAATAAAAAAACATTTATTTTAGCTTCTTGACTTTACTGACTTTGTAACATCTTCATTATATTTTAAGGTTTTGAATCTTGAAAGTAAACCTTGTATATGTAATGTGTTTACTGTGGTGAGGGCCATACTTTTGAATTTTGCCCCAGTAATTCTGCTTCAGTCTGCTACATAGAAAACCAAAACCAACAGAGAAACAATCCCTACTCCAATACCTATAACTCAGGTTGGAGGAATCACCCAAACTTTTCTTGGGGAGACCAAGGAAGTAATTCTCAAGCTCCTCAAGTGCAGCAAAAGGTGAATTATCCACCAGGTTTTGGGCATCAAGGTTACCAAGCCTTTGAAAATCACCCACACCTATGCCCCAGCAACAACAAAAAGTAATGCCTCCTCAACATATTCCAGGTACATCTCTTGAGAGTTTGATAAAGGAATATATGACAAAAAATGATGTTGTTATTCAAAGCCAGCAAGCCTCATTGAGAAATTTGGAATTGCAAATGGGTCAACTAGCTAATGAGCTAAGGGAAAGGTCTCAAGGTAAGCTTTTCTCTGATACTAAAAATCCAAAAAGAGAGGGGAAAGAGCAAGTGCAAGCCATAGAGTTGAGAAGTGGAAAGCCATTAGTTGAGGAAGTAGAGGTTAACAAGAGAAAACATAAAGTGAAGGGAACTGCTGTCCAAGTTGAGGAGTAAAAGAAAGAAAAGCAAAATGAGAATGAAGGAAAGAAAGAGAAGGAAGTTGAGATACTACCTAGAGCTGAATTTTCTAAAGAAAAACAGTGTGTAACTATCCCTATTCCTAAGTTTAAACCACCTCCTCCACCCTTTCCTCAAAGGTTGAGAAAGAGAAAAGAAGAAGCTCACTTTGAGAAGTTCATGGACATTTTAAAGGAAATTCATATAAACATACCATTGGTGGATGCTTTGAGGCAAATGCCTAATTATATGAAATTTCTGAAAGATATCTTGACAGGAAGAGAAAGATTTGGGGAATTTAAGGTAGTTTCCTTAAATGATGAATGTAGTGCAATTTTGAGAAAGATAATCCCAAACAAAGAGAAAGACCCCGGATCCTTCACCATACTTGTTTCTATTGGAGGAAAGGAATTAGGAAGAGCTTTGTGTGACTTAGGAGCTAGCATTAACCTTATGCCTTTGTACATTTACAAGAAATTAGGCATAGGTGAAGCTAGACCCACAACTGTCACTCTCCAACTAGCTGATAGGTCCATAACCCACCCTAAAGGAAAGATAGAGGACATTCTAGTTCAGGTGGACAAATTCATTTTCCCTGCTGATTTCATAATTTTAGATTATGAAGCAGACAAAGAAGTGCCTATAATCCTAGGGATATCATTCCTTAAGATAGGGAAAACAGCGGTGGATGTGTATGAAGGAACAATTACTTTGAAAATGAATGACCAGCAAGTGAAATTCAACATCTATGACACAATGAAATATCCAACTGATATCGAGGAGTGTTCTGTAATTCAAGTGCTGGAAGAAGTTATTAAAGAGAATACTGAAAAGGCATTGCTGCAGCATCATGTTCAATCTTTTGGAGGAATAACAGTGGAGGATTTGGAAAACAACAGTTTTGAAGAGGAAGAAAAAGGCAATTGGACCCAAAGGTATAGCGTGCAACGCTCTTGATGGTGTTGCAATGACATTTGATTAGCCATTCAACCTTGAAGACCCTAAAGCATAGCATTGCAACGCTACTTACAGCATTGCAATGCTAGCCCAAATCAAAAATTTTATTTTTTTATAAAATTCGAGGGACGGCGTTGCAATGTTGCCCCTAGCGTTGCAACGCTGTCTCGACTCTATAAAAGGGAAGTTTTGCTTCGTCAAATGGGAGCCGTTTTGAGAGACCAAAAATCCTAAACTCGATTCAAGCACTGTCTAAGGACCTAGAGGAGACCTTTGAAGAGCCAAAGAGGAGACTCAAAGCTCGAGATCGTGGACATCACATTGGGAACAAGTGTTGGCACGCGACCTAAGTTTATTCTCTATTTCCTTTTCTTTTGAATTTAGGAGTTTTTGTTGACTGTTTATATGTTGTAAATTTGTGTTAAGACACTTTAGATGGTTGTACTTGTGTAAGATTTGATTGATTTTTTATTTAGTTTATATATATTGACGTCTTTTATGCATCTCTTTCAATTGTCTTAACCTTTGGCCATAGTTTTGCATGTTTAACTAAATTTAGCTTGAGAAAGTAAGTTTAGTTATAGAACACTAGATGCATGACTATGTTTAATCTATTGCATGAGAGTGAGTAGATTAATTCTAGAAACCTTAAGAGAATAACTTAATGTCATGTTTAGTAATAGAAATAGACTGTGAGAGGTTGATTTGTTGCTATGCATGAGTTGAATTGGGCTTGAGAGAGTCAATTGATTATTTAGAAATTCTTGGCTTAAGATTGTTGGTATAAAATCAATTTCTTGATCAATTCAAGTTGGGCTTAATGTAATCAACCATGTATGTTTCTCATAATTGGACTCGAAACCATGTATATATTAGTGTAAATTTTATTTTCCCTTGATTCTAAAGTTAGGTTCTCTAAATAAAATTGGGTAAAGTAACTATAGTACTTAATTAATCTAAGAATTTCAATCCCTGTGATCAACCCTGGCCCCTACTACTGCAAATTTTTAGAGGTTCGATTTATAAATTTATTTGATAGAGCCTTCGACAAGCTCTTTACCATAGGAGGTTAAGAGAACCCATTAATTTGTTGTTTTAGAATATTATTATTGCATATTTTTAGCCTTTTAGTTGTATTCTCTAATTACATTTTGTATTATAAATATGCCTCTGTATTTTGATCCAAATCAATGAGAATTAAATCCATTTGTGATCATTATTACCCTTATTGTAATTGTGCCTCTTCCGTGAAATTTGTGAGGATTAATCACTGATTCAAAGATCAGTGTTCTTTATTCCTTCCTAGATTGGTTATGGTTGATGGGAACCCATAACAACCTATCTATCCTTACTTATTTGATAATCTAGGAACGTTCATTAATTACTTTCATTGTCAATCAACAACCCTAGAGAAACTCTTACAATTTAATTTATCAACATCAGTAAAATTAAAAGAGATGACCAATTCTAGTTAACAAATATGAAATGTTCGATTAATTTAGACTAGATTACATACTTTCATAAAATAATCAAAATTTTGATAGTAATTGAATTGTGCTATTTTTTGCCACAAAGTATTAGAATATTTAAACAATTACATATCAAAAATTCTAATTTACAATATGCAATAAAGCAACAATTTAATTAATACATAAAATATTCAAACAGGAAATATAAATAATAAATAACATGCCTTTAGATCTCACAATCCTCAAAGAACCAAAACATTAACTAATTTCTAGTTGAAAAATAAAATCTAGCAAACCCGAGAAGAAGAAAATCTTAAAAGAGAAAGAAGACTAGAGAATGCTATGCATAATGCTTATAGAATGGAATTTTTTTTTTTAATTTGAATTTCCTTCTAAAATTGTGATTTTGAGTCATTCTTTATCTATTTCTTCAACCTAATCACAAAATATTAAAATATAACCAAATTTTAATATTTAGACACAATTTATTAATAAAATGCAAAGACAAATATTTAGCAATTAATATGTTATGTATTTTATCAGAGTATCATATACAATGAGTTTGTATAAGACTAAACCATAAAATATTTTATCTCTCTTTATAAATCTGTTAATTGAGAAGATAAATATTTTACAGGATGATCATATGTGACTTGATCTTAATCCTGAGTAAGTTATCTTGCCTGTAAGTGCATGTCCTTTGATTTTCATGAGTGAGAATGGTTTTTCTAGCTGATTCAATAAGCCTATTATTTTGAGAACTTGACCAAATAGGGAATTGAGAACATAAGTTTCACAAGATGGACTTCACTTCTTCTCACATAGGGCAAAGAGACAAGTACTTTCCTTAAGTGTTGATTTCAGAACTTGAACAATGAGATCCACCCTCTCCCTAACTCGAGAAGGACTTAGTTTATGATTGGATCATAAACAAATTGTTCATTAACGGATTAGTGGTATTTAAGGTATAAGATGTAATTACAGGAAAAAAACACACTTTTGACCCAACTGTAAGCATAAATAACTCGTGAAGGATCGACTTGCATGTAACAATTATACTCATTGTCACAACTTGTCCTACAATGCCTAAGAGTGCAACTTTAGTTCTATAGTGGAGTAACCTTTAGTTAATGAATGAGAATTAATTGATTAATATATGAAATTTGAATGAGATTCAAATAGGTTAAAGATATATTGTAAGAGATTTTGCGAGACTTGAATGAGATTCAAATGTGCCAAATATATATATTTCTAATATCTTAGATATAATAATAAATTATTTGATTTTGACAAATATTCTACCCTCGTGCAGATGTAGAACCATTGGGCTAAGCTAAAAATACACATCTCTCTAGAGAAAGAAAACTCTAGAAATTTTTCCTCCTAATTTTCTGTCTATTTCTTTCAAGAGGTTCCCACAAACCTTGGTCCTATGTTCGAGTCATAGCATAGAAGACTTTGTGGTAGTCCTGAAGTTTTGCCATAAATTTCTCTATTATTTCATCAAATGTATTTATTGTTTAACTTTAACTTTTGTTTAATCTTAAATAAATTCAAAGTCGATCCCAAACTTGGTTTCAAATTTTTTTAGAAATTATAAACTTTCTTTGTATAGTGAATCGTTCATTCCTATCATTTTGAACGACTTCGAAAACGAAAAGACTGAGTTGCAGGGGCGGATCCACGAAGGGGCCAGGGGGGGCACGTGCCCCCCCTCAAATTATCACTGTATTATATATTTATGTTGTTTACTCATTGTAAGTAGCCAAATGGGGCCTTGGTGAGGTCAGGGGGGCACGCTTCCCAAGCGTTACTTATGAGTGCCCAGGTTCGAGATTTGCTTGATGAGCATTTTTGTTAATTTCTACAGTTTTTAATCATGTACATAACAATAAAAAACGCTTGGAAGTTGTTTTGTATTTAGTTCTTAATTATATATATACTTATCAAATCTAAAAAAAAAAAAATACTAAATATCTTTTGATTGTTAGTAAATTATTTTAAAAAGTTAATTGGATAAAAAACTTAATTTAAAAAATATTTGGTAAATATTTCAAGTTTTATTCTTTTACTTCTATATTTATGTAGATCATTCTCTAATGGCTCATTATAATTTTGTAATTAATCAATAATATTTAATCTAAATGTTATATATCAACATATATAAAAGTATATTTATACGAAGTGTAAATTACAATTATAATTTCTTAAATTTCAATTTTGTGTTTAATAGGTTCTTAAAAAATGTCTAAGAAGAGTCTCTAAAGTCTCAACTTTATTTCAATTTTGTATTCATTAGATCTTTAACATATTTGAAAATTTTTAAAATTCATTGTTATATTAGACATAAATCTTGACCCTAAACTTTCAATTTTGCATCTTATAGATAGGTGAATTTTTAAAAAAATGTCGAATAAGTTAAGGATCCATTAGACAAAAAATTAAAAGTTTGGAGACATTTTAGACAAACAAATTGAAAATTCAAGGATCTATTAGACATTATTTTAATGTTTAAGGACCTATTTGACACAAACTTCATAGTTTAGGGACTTATTAGACACTTTTTAAATTTTAGGGACTAAACTCGTAATTTAACCTTACATGTAATTGTGCCCCCCCGACATAAATTTCTGGATCCGCCCCTGCTGAGTTGTTACCCAATGAATCTTACCAACATTTACTACAACATGTACATTAAAGTTCAATCTTACTCGAACAAAAAAAAGCATTCACTTGTTCATGTTTTAATTAGTATTTAGTATGTCTGAGAGTCAATTTAGCATGGCCAAAATCACTCTGTCATTGTCAAAATCACTTCAAAATTGCTACTATTTTAAAATGATGATGTTTGGCAGTGGAGGAGAATGTCTCTATTTTTTTTCCTCTCCAATTTTTGTTGTCCCTCTATAACTTTATTTCTCTATTACAATTTAATTTTCTATCTAATTTTCTGTCTCTGTCTACTTTTTTCCCCTCTATTTCTTATATTTTTTCTCCCTAAAATTTCAATTGCTGTCCTTTTCCTCTCCATAACTTTTCTCTAGCCCTATATTATTTCTCTCTTGTATTTTTATCTCTAACTTTCCTCTATAATTTTTGTTTCTCCCTCTCAGAACTTATATTTTGTCAAATCTATGCCCTTTTTATAATTCGGTGATTCTTAAATTACTCTTGAGAACAAATATTATGGCCTATTTGGTAAGCAATCTGAAAACAGAATTTTGAAAACAAGAAATTCAATGAAAACATAGTTGTATTTCATATTTTCAAATATGTGTTTGGTAGCAGATTTAGAAATTGGATTTCAATTTAAACAATGGTTTAAAATGTGTTCTATAATATATTTATAGACCATAATACTAGTTGTAGTTACAAAACTAAATATTATGTTGAATATAAACTATTATTAATTAATTTATGAACATGTTTTTTTATTGTAAATTTTGTATAATTGTTATTTTACAATATCATATAATTTATAATATATTACATTATACATATTTTAATTTAATAAAAATAAATTGAGTTTATAACACGAAATACTATATTTATTAAAGTCTTTGTCTTTTTTAATATAATTCTGCATTTTAAAATTTCAAATTCAAAATCTGTATACTATGAAAACATAAAAATGTTGTTTTCAGAATTTTCACTATTTGGATCAAAGAATCCGGAAACAGTTTTCGAAAATACATCTGTCAAATGCATATTTACTGTACTCAATTAATTCAAAAACATAAAACAGAATCCAGATTGCCTACCAAGCAGGCCCTTATTTTCTCAAAGAACACTTTTGGTTAAATCAAAATGAATGTTAGAAAAATTATAAAAACTAAGTGACCCGACAACTTTTTATAGCTAAGATACTAGTAGGATATTTTATATCTTGAATATATGAGCACACATTATGTTTTGAACTAACTCAATCAAATCAATGACTTTGTATCATATTACACATTGGTAATAGCTATTATTCCGTAGGACTACTTTGCAGAAAATATAAATGTGAGGAAAGTTCATAATGGATGTTAAAAGAAGGCATCTTCCTAACACTCACCATTACACTGTTCCACGAGTTGTCTGCACTAAGGACGTGGGACTTGACTTCTTGAAGATTCAAATGCCAAGATAAACAGATAGAAAAAATTAAATTAAATTAAATTAATCTACCATTGAAGACTAGCTAGTTGACAAACTATTACCTTCCATCCGCCTTCCTTTGTTAGCAGCCATCAAACCCATTGCATCCAAGTTGTTAAGTTTCTAATGGATGCCTCCAGGAACCTACAGAAAGCAATATGAGGAACATAAATTACATTTTTTTATTTATACTATCACAAAAAACTTCCGTGAGCTATACAACTACAAAACCTGCCAAGTCTTTAATTTTAGCTCACACATTTAAATTATTATTTAATCCCAACGACCTAAGATGGAATAAAAATGTAATTATTTGCCTTATAAAAGAGAGGCAGAGAGAGAGCCTAAAACCAATCAAATGGTCCTCCGATCCCAAAAGCGAATACAATCTCATTCCCCATCGATAGAGTAATAAAGTCAATGTTATCATAAAGTTGATACAACATGATTTTGGATGAGTAACATTATATTAAAGAAAATTAAGTACAAAAAGGTTGGAAAGATAAGGCATCATCTCAATTTCTAACGTGAAAGAGATTATAAAAACCTCTACATTTGGCATGAATGAATTAAAAGAGAGTTCAAAATTAAAAAAAAATAAAAAATAAAAAAATAAATAACAAAAGTAAATAAACAAATAAATAACAAAAAAAAACAAATAACAAAACCTTGAGAAGAGCTCCACCTAAGAAACAAGTAGACTCTCATGCAACAAATTTAAATGGAAACAATGAAATGTTTTCAAATGATCTTAGTAAAGAAGGTCAGCAAAAACTATTCTTCAATTCTAGGTATGAACAAGTTGACTTCATAAACATCCTCAGTCAATGTTTTAAATACATGAAAATTGATAGGTCAAAAGTTTTAACAAACAATATTTTTTTTTATAAGAACAAACAAGATTTATCATCAAGGATATAAATTACTTACTAAAACATGACTCAGAGGTAAAAAATTATTCAATGTGGACTACCACATGGAAAGCTCGGAGGTAAAAAATTATTCAATGTGGACTAGCACATGGAAAACAAGTGATAGTAGTAAGTGTGAATGCAAGTGTCTATGTAATAACCTTGTTCCAACGTCCAAGACCTTTTTGCTTTTGCTAGGTATTTGAGACGTAGTAGTTCTACAAGGCAGGACTCATTTTTTTCTTAAATTACATATAGTAATTATATATTTTAATTTTAATATTAAATTACATTCCTGATTTTGTTCTTTATTTTGATATTCCCACTATTTTAGCTTAGGTTTTATTCCATTTATCTATTTTCTTCACATGATTTTTTCATGATTTTAGCAATTATTTTTTTATTGAATTGTTGTCAATTTCCAACCACTCATTTCACTCAAACATATCTTCTATTTCTCAATTTTTTTTTTAAATTTCTCTCTCACATCGACTTTCATCTGACAATTTTTTTGTCAATATGTCCAGTAGGGGTGATAGTCGGTTCGGTTCTTTCGATTTTGAGCCCAACCGAGAACCGAACCAAAAAGGTTGGTTTTTACAAATTAAGAACCGAACCAATATCCAGTCAAGTGCAAAACCGATTGGTTCGGTTATTTCGGTTCGGTTATTTTTCTTTGGTTTTTCGATTTTGGTTCTATTATTATTATTTCTTGTTAAATTTTGGTTTTTTGCCTTTCTCGTTTCGTTTTTCATATCCCATTTTCATTTCCACCGTTCTGGAAAACAGAGAGAGAAGAAAAGTGGGTATTTTGTTCTAGAAGTAATTGCTTGTTTGTTTTCCAAGGAAAAAAAAAATTTCTCCTCGATTGAGGCTGTAGCTTTCCTAGGAATGTTTATAACCTTCCAAGTCCATTCCCCTCTTCCCTTATCTCACAATCTTCTTTTCAGCACATTTTGCATGCCCATTACCAAGTTCCTTTCCCTCTTCCCTTATCTCACCATCTTCTTTTCAGCACATTTCGCATGTCCAGTACCGAATAGGTGACGGAGAAACACGAAGATATCTTCCAGATCTGTGCGTTTAAGGTTTGAATGCTGTGAGGAATGGAATGGGTGATGGAGCACAAAGAAATCGACCAGATCTGTGAGCTATAAGGCTTCGATGCTATCGAATGAGTGACGGAGCACGAAGAAATCGGATGAGGACGTCGTTGCAAAGAAGACGCCGGTTGCGCCGTTATTGCCAAGAAGACGCCAACTGCTCCATTGTGCGAAGAAGATGTCGACTACGCCACTGTTGTGAGTGAATCAAATAGACGCTAATGAGAAGGAACGATGGAGGAAGACGAGAGAGAGAGAGAGAGAGAGGTATGGAGGCAGCGACTAAAAAGAAGGAAGGGATTCTAAGGTTAGGTTTTCTAATGTGTATATATATAGTTTCGGTTCGGTTTTTATTGATTTTAAAAATAAAAAACCGAACCAAACCGAAATTTTTTGGTTTTCTAAAAGATTAAACCGAGATGTCCAATACTTTGCTAAAAAACCAAACCAATTCACTGGATCGATTCGATTTGGTTCGGTTTTCTCGATTTTCGGTTATTAGTTGCACCCCTAATGTCCAGTGTTCAATATGTATATAACTCCATATATACCTCATATATGCCATTTACATACGTTTTTTCTTTTGCTTCTTGTATATACTATTTTTTTTATCATACATATAATCGCAAATACAATAATATGAGTGATAATATTAACTTAATATATTCCAACATATATGCTATGCATATATGCATTATTTTATCTTTATTGAGATATATATTTCACCTTTTACTAATTTCGTCATATACATTTTGTATATTTAGTTATTTGCAAATATATATACTCGATATATTTGTTCGCCACCACCATCATATATTCCACCTATTATGGATTTCTTCACATATATATATAAATATATATACGTA
This sequence comes from Trichosanthes truncata, assembly GCA_033996785.1. NCBI lineage: Eukaryota > Viridiplantae > Streptophyta > Magnoliopsida > Cucurbitales > Cucurbitaceae > Trichosanthes > Trichosanthes truncata. The sequence continues at coordinate 34,034,781 of JAWPNB010000009.1, forward strand.
CATAGATACATACATACATACATACTATGTAAATTTATGTAAGTTTAGTTATTTTCAAATATATATTCGGTATATTTGTTTGTCATCACTATCATGTCATTTGAAAATATACTTTCTCTATATATATACTTCATGTTGTTAATATAAAGATTATGGAAGATATCATAAAAGTAATTAAATCACAACTTATATCTAAAAGCTCTAGGTTGTTTTGCTATTTGTGTAAAAACTCATGGGTTTGGACAAAACTGAAATATAGGCCTCATTTATGGGCTAACCATGTAGTTATCTCTTTACAAAGTGTAACATACATGAACTTTTTTCATATTAAGGAATATTATCTAATGGGGGAACTCAAGCCTTGTTTGCGTAGCTTTTCCCTAGAGTTTTTGTAGGAAATTAGAGGGCTAATTATGAGACATAAATCTAAAGTCACTTCAAAGTCCATCCAAGACCCCAAGCATATGGATAGTCAAGCAAAAGGCCACAAGCCTTTGGTGTTTTGGAGGATTCAAATGTCAAAATCTAGAAGAAAACCAAGGAAATCAAAACATATGGAGAACACGCCAAGATAGTGGATTTGGAAACACTTTTGGAAGAATCCAATATCCACCCAAGAAAGAATCAAAAGGGGTCGACAAGTCCATTATTATCTCAAGACTTCAAATGTTCCTTACAAGGTGAGAATGATCCTAGTACTAACTTTGAAGGTACTAATTCTATTTGATCGATTTTTTATTTGATTTAATGACCCTAGTAGAAAGTTATCTACTTTGATCAATTTTTGTATTTGATTTGCTAATTTGAATTAGAATGCTCCAAAGGATTAAAACATAATAAATACAAACTATTCTAATTGTGGAATTTTTTTTTTGTTAGTATCTATTAGGACAACAACGTAACTTATCACCTCCAAAGTTTTTCTTCACTTGACTTCTTCAAGCCAAGCACTTTCATAACTTGACAATTTAAACTTGACTTCTTCAAGCCGAGCACTTTCATAACTTGACAATTTACTGATGCTGCAACAAAATCAAATAGGATTTAAGTAACCCATCATTAGGAAATCATCTTAATGTATTATTTTGTCCATTATCTAGGATGACTTTCAAAAACTAAATTTAGTATAAGAGGAAAAGACTCACCATACTAGCACATCACCATTGGATGACAACTTCTCAAAAGTCCCTAAAGGATTTGCGACATTTTATAGGAGAAGGGCGAAGAGGCATATTAGCACTCAAGGTACTGAATTCTCATCTTCAACAAGGTTGGTAACCTCAGCCACCAAGGGCTCCTCGACGTTCCAGCAACACTGCAACTTTCTATATCTGAAACAAATGTTCAAATATAAGTAAAAAAAAAAAAGAAAAAGGGGGGGTCGACCTAGAGAAATTGAAGTTGCTCACCCGAGGTGAAATTGGTAAAGCATGACCAAAAGGAACAAGTTTGTCCTGTTGAGGAACCATTAGGCCAAAGCAGAAATCTTTGTCTAGGTTGCCTACAGATCTTACAAATGCCAAAGCAACGGAGAAACATTTGACCTTATAAGGAATTGAAACAAAAAGGGCAAAAAGAGTTAGTAAAAGAATAAAGTTGAGCAACTTTGAATGAGAGACGGGTAAAAAAATAATGAAAATACACATTAAATCTAGATATGACAATTTTCAAATCTTTGTACAGTTATGAAAATACATATATTTAAATTAATTATCCGTATAAATACTTGTTATATATACAATCTAGAAATTGACTATTGGTTTCTTTTAGGGATAACTACATAGTTAGCCCATAAATGAGGCCTATATTTCACTTTTGTCCAAACCCATCATTTTTTACGCAAACAATCGAACAACCTAGAAGTTTTACGTATAAATTGTGATTTAATTACTTTTATGCCCTCTTCTATGATCTTTATATTAACAATATGATGCATACATATACAGAGTATATTTCGAAATGACTTAATAGTGGCAACAAACAAATATACCGAGTAAATATTTGAAAATAACTAAATTTACATACATATTTCAACTTTTTTTTTTGAAAAAGATATACATACATACACACACATACACATATATGTATGTATGTATATATGTATGTATGAAAAAATCCATAATAGGTGGAATATATGATGGTAGTGGCGAACAAATATACCGAGTATATATTTTTAAATAACTAAATATTCGAAGTGTATATGATGAAATTCATAATAGGTAGAATACATATACCAATAAATATGAGACCAGTCTACTTGTTTATTAAGTCTAGTTTCTTTTTTTTTCCTGATAGATTTTGTAAAGGCCCGAAAATTCCTACGACTCTCTAAATGCGGAAGCACAATCTAGATACCTCGCTCATGCCCGAAATTTCGGCAGCATGACGGCGTAACTAGGAGAAAACCAAAATTTACAACGACCTGGAAAGAGATATGAGCACTTCTACAATTCAGGAAAATAGACTCAGCACCCTCCAAACTACGATGCATAGTGCTGAGCTCAACCAACAGACAGTCAAACCTAAGAACTTCTAACTAATTACACGAAAGCAAAGAATATTTAGGATTTACAACCAAACGCGCATCAAGGAACAAAGAAACAAAACTAAAAGCTAAACAGGGAAAAGAATTTGGTGGAGTCTCCATAGTCTCGTCAAGTCGTCACCTGTGTCATCCGCCCCCGAGATTATGTACAATCTGCAAAACAAACAAAGTAGCAAGAATGAGTATAAACATACTCAATAAGTAGTCCACTTAAGGGACCAATGTTTAAAGAAACTATACCAAGAAGAACAATGCTCTTACTCACACTCGTGCTTAGATTTCAAGTATTTCCTTTTGTTATCCTAAAAGTCCATTTATCCTTCCTCTTACATTCACTACTACTTGTCCCTAACTTTGTGTCATACCTGCGAGTCCTGTAACCTAGAACCCAAACCTGTGAAGGTCTATAACCCTCACGCTCATCTCAATAAATAAATCACCCCTAGGCTAGCACACAGGCGCTAGGGAACGCATTCCCTACGCTCAACATAATGGGGAATCACCCCTAAGCTAGCACACAGGCGCTAGAGAACGCATTCTCTACGCTTAACATAATGGGGAATCATCTCTCAGCTAGCACACGGCAATAGGAAACGCATTCCTATGCTCAACACAGTGGGGAATCACCCCTAAGCTAGCTCATCGGCAATAAGGAACGCATTCCTTATGCTCATCACATCATGATAGCCACACAGGCGACCGGGGAACACATCCCCTCAGCTAGCATACAGGCAATAGGGAAACACATTCCCTATGCTCAACACAGTGGGGAATCACCCCTAAGCTAGCTCACAGGCACTAGGGAAACGCATTCCCTATGCTCATCACATCACATACGTTCTAGGCTTACAAACTCGCATGAAACGACAGAGATAGGGTGGGTAGCACCAATCTAACGGGCCTTGTACTTTCACAACGATTTTTGGAACCTTTCGGGTCATCTATCATACTAAATTTCTCCCATCAAGACTGATTCACAATCACAAACCGACCCGAAATTCACAAGCACATACAATGGGAAAAACGTTCCCTAACTCACACAAGCAAAGAGGGAATGCCACCCTCAAGCTTTTCCAACATTTACAACATCTCACACCTCATATATATATATATATATATATATCTAGGCAAATACAAATCCTAACGGACAAATCCGAAAGGCTACTTACTTTCTAGGCCAAACCCTCTTCTCTTTCTTTTAAGAAGTCATTCGTAACATATGACCTAGGCCCACCTTTTATAAACAACCACAATCGCATCATTGTGACCTAGCACCATGGATCACAAACACGAATCTCGAGTACGGACTTTCGTCCCAATACCACATTTCTAAATCAGAACTTTGCATAACTAAAGCCCAAATATGTGTCAGCAACTTATTACCCTCCAATTTATTTACTCTAGAATCCCATCTTCTAAACATACCATAAGTCATGGTGACCCTTATCCTTACACTCACTTTCAGACCCATCTTGAACCTATTAAAACAACTCGTCGTCCGAACTACTTTAAACACAACTTCATAGGCAAAGATCCTGAATTTGATATGCCCTTAAGGTGCCTTAGATTGTTAGCCGTCCAACCTAACAATCGAGTTTTCTGTACGTGTTCAACCAGCCGAGCATTTCAAGCATACTGAACTCAGATTTGGACCGCATTCATCTATTCATTTTAGGTCAACTTTCTCTTACAATCATGCTTATAGAGGAACTATATTCAAGGTCATACATGCATTCCAAGGCTCATCACAACAATCATCAAGTTAATTCTTAAACATATAAACATGACCAAGACCCCTCGAATCCTATAGTAGCAACACGACTATAGCAACCTACTCAATTCAATCAATGCTTTTCTTGAAATACTATGCTCTAGCATAGATTAGAAAGAACATAGTCACAAACATCCAATCACAACCCTCAAGCCAAACTCATTCAATGTACTGCATCTGCCATTTATAATCAACTTGAAACTTTAAGCCCCTATTCCATAATAGCCGCAAGTTAGGCCATTTTCAACTTAATCAATCTTCACATCAATTTACTAGATAGAACATTTTTCATAACACAATTATTCAAGCATACTTTCACAATTGATACATTCTCAATCATACATTAAAGTTAACATAAAGAACTTTAAGAGGCTTAAATCCAAATGACTACTTACCTCGAATAGAATAACGAATATTATTCTTGCAACAAAAATTCCTTCCAAGCTCTGGTCTCCTGCCTATCCTTCAATAATCCAATAAAAATAAGGATTATTAAAACTTGGTCCAAGATTCTTGAAATTTCATAAATGAGCTCCATAGAGTCTAATTTTGGTTCGTCTTAACTGAGTCAGTCCTTTAATTTAATTTATGTGAGTCTTAGCTCCATAGCCTCGTTCAATGGTCCAGTAGTCTCAAAAAGTCCAATAATTAATTCAAAATGCAAAGGTTGTCCAACAATTTAGTCAAAGGGTCCAAAAGTAATTTTAATTGCAAATCAGTCCCTTTTTTATTTCCTTAGACCATATTAATTTAGCACAATATCTCACCCAATAAAATTGACTATGCGAACCCTTCAACCTTGCTGGAAATTTATATATTGGTCTCCAATTACGTAGTTCGATTCTCAAATCAATATCCTGAAAATTAAATCCATTGATTAACGATCGATCCCATTTAAAGTCCTTAATTAAAAACAATTGAGTAACGAAATTACCCAAGTCAGAACACTATCGTAACTGGGACCGTTCGAGCTCGAAAATTGGAATCGGAGACAGCGGCGCGTGGCCGGAACACAGCTGCGCGTGGAGGTCCGGCGACGGCGCGTGGAGGCGCGTGGAAGTGCGTGACTGTTCGTTTTGAGCAGATCTGGTGCGCTCGAGACTCCGGTGAGCTCCGGTGAGGCATTTGCGAGCAGATCCGGCGCGATCTGAGTTGCTGTTCGATGAAGACAAAGAAGAAGGAGGAAACGATCGACGGCGAGATCCTTGGGGAAGACGAAGACGAAGAAAAGAAGAGGGAAACGGTCGGCGACTGGACGCTGGGTGTGCGACGGTGAGGCTGAAGGCGTGTAGCTGCTGCGGCGAGGGGAGCTGAACGGCGGCGTGGCAGCAGTTGCGGATGAACTACTTGTGAAAGGCAAGGAGCTAGGCAGCACGACGTTTCCGGCGACTGACGGGTATGGATGTCGACAGGAGGGGAGAGAGTGATCGGACGGAAAGGGAGAGAGAGAGAGAGAGAGAGAGAGGGTTCGGTGAGGGAGGGAGCATCGGGAGGAAGAAGAAGAGAGAAAAAAAAATTAAAAAAAATAAAGAAAAATAAAATAAAAATAAAGAAAAATAAAATAAAAATGATAATAAAAAAAAATAATAAAAATAATAAAAAATATAGTGGATAAGGATGTGCTTTTTCTTTTTCTTTTTCCAATTTCCAAAAATGCCCCTTGACCAATCATTGCTTTCCAAATTTGCCCTTTTTAAACCATGAAATTTCAAATTAGCCCAACAAAAATTCAATTTGGGAATTATTTCAAATTAAATTCTAAAATTTCAAAATTAACATTCTTGAAAAAAAACCTGGCGTTACAGATTTGATTTCTTTCATGAGTCTGGATGGAGCTCTTCTCAAGGTTTTATTCAAGTTTTTATATTTACTTACTTTTGTTTGTTTTTTTTTTTTTTTTTTTAAATTTGAACTCTCTTTTAATTCATTCATGTTAAATGCTGAGGTTTTTTTTTAATCTCTTTCACCTTAGAAATAAGAATTTCTTCATATTTTAAATTTTAGTTATAATTTAGCAAACTCACAATTAATGCAAAGTCTTTTAATATTGTATTTTATAAAGTTCATTAAAATTAATTTATGTTTTTATACAATCTTACTTGAAAATATATTTTTCATGAGATAAAATTAGTGCCTCATCCACTAAGTTATGTTCGGTTGGCTATATTGATTATTTAGGTTCAAAGTTTGATAATAATATTTTATTCCATTAATCTATAGTTACAAGTCTAGCAAAAATGAGAATACATGAATCATTAATGACAATGAATGATAATGTAGATTAATTAGTAATGTTTAAGAATATGTATTTAAATGAATCATCAATTTATTATTGTCATTTAAGTTAATCAATGATTTATAAGTTAAACACTATATTTGTAACTTTTTTTAAATTTAGAAAAAAATGCTATATCTACAATTATACATTAAAAAAAAACTGTAATGCCCAAATATTTTCAGTATTTATTTATTCTAATTTTGAAATTTAATTTGAATAATTCTCAAATAATTATTTTGATTTGGTTAATTTGAAATTTAGAATGATGGAAGGGGAAAAATCGGAGAGGATTGGTTGGTGTGAGGGTAATTTTCAATGTTGAAAAAGGAAATAAAATAAAAAAACTCTCTCTCCTCGAATTCCCTTCTTCTTCTTCTTCTCTCCCTCACCGGAAAAATCATTTTTTTATTTTCTCTCTCCCTCTCTCGTCTCCGATTCCTCAGGCCAAAAACCTCCCCTACCCCCGCGTCTTTTTCCTCCCATAGACAAGCACGTTCGTTGCTGCACTACGCCTCACTGCCTCGTCGATCGCAGCGCGCCGCCACCCTCAACATTTCCTCTTCCTCCAGCAGTCGCAGCTGCGATTCTTCTTCCTCCCCATCACTGATCGAGTCACCACGCCGTCAGCCCATGCCTTTGAAGTTTGTCGTAAAACAACCCTTTAAGATTTTTTCTATTAAATTTAGGGACGAAAAATTACGTATTTGCATATCATTCTTTTTGGCATGAAGTTTCAAGAAATAAAAAACTTTCAAATTAATTTCTTGAATTATTGTTTCATAAATATCGTCACTCACAAAAATTTGAGTTGGGAGAAATAAACGTACAAATTTTACTTTGCCTTGTATGATATTAAATTGACCTAAACCATGACAAGTAATAAGATTTAAAAAGGTTAAATTATCAAAAATAATCCTAAACTATGAGATTAGTTTCAATTATAGTCCCAAACTTTAAAAAGTTTCATTTTAACCATTGAACTTTGAAGTTTGTCTTAAAATAATCCTTCAAGGTTTTTCTATTAAATTTATGGACGAAAAATGACGTATTTGCATATGTTTTGATTTTTTTCCAACGTATATGTTCAAATATGTTCACATAAGCAACAATACAAATGCAAACACATCATTTTCCTTCTATGAATTTAACGAAAAAAAGCCTCCAAGAGTTGTTTTCAAACAAATTTCAAAGTTTAAAGATTAAAATGAAACTTTTTAAATCTTTGGGGTATAATTGAAACCAACACTATAGTTTAAGGGTATTTTTGATAATTTGACCATTTAAAAAATCACACGCAAAGAATGTGATAATAGACTAAGATTTTTATTCTACTAAAAAAATAGATTAAGATTTTTATTGCCTTGTCACTTCAGGAAAGTGTGAAATGTGGAAGTTGAATTCGTGATGTAAAGGCTCGCATGTATACATACATACATACATACATACATACATACATACATACATATATACATATATATATATATATATATATATATATATATAACAAAGCAATGTGAAGACTTCCTCTTAATAAAAGTCTACTAAATTTGATCAATGTGCTGGGATGTTTAATTTAAATTAGTCTTTCTTTTTGCTGTGTACGATTTTAATTTTCTATATATAATCTGATTCTATCCATAACTCTTATTGAAAGAGCCAAGAGGGACTTTTTGAGTTCGAAAGAGGTACTTCTAAAAATATTTCCATAATTTCCAAACGACATGAATTTAGTTATACATATCTTTGTAATTTTTTTACAACTAAATTCATATAGTGAATAATACTATAAAAAAAAACGAGAATTTAAAAAAAAAAAATTCCTCTCTTTGAGCCTTACTTTCATATTCATTTTAATTTTAGATGTTCAATGTATTGTATTGATTATTTGATTATGCTATTATATTCCTCATAATTATTTACTTAAATTTAATTTATTTCATTTTATTTCTTAACTAACACCCTGCAAAACGAAGTAAACTTTAATTTACACAAATGATAATGAGATAAACATTTTTTTTTTGGTAGGGTCAAAGTCATTTCCCTTTCCTGTGTATATTAAATACATAATAATTAAAAAGCATATGTATATAGGAACTTCTTGTATAAGGAAAGGTATATACATGACTTGAAAGACTTAAATAAAAAAAATGAGTCTACCTGTCATTTCGATTTAGTACTTAAACAAAAAATAAGACTTTTGAAAGTCACATAGAACAACAAACAACAAGGCAAATGATATTTTTCTAAATATTGTTTTCTCCATTTTAACACGATAATGCATCATAATCTTTTAATATTTATGTTGCACATGTTATTTTTTTTATTCATATTCATTTTATATTAAAAACATCATTCTTCCATTAATTTGGGTTTATATCAAATAATGGTTAATAAGGTTACAGGTCTTCTATAATGTAATAAGTAAACTATAATATTCTCAATAATAATAATAAATCTCCATTTGTTAAGTGTTAATTCTAACTTAGAAAAAAATGGTTGGGGGTCAAATACTTGCAAAAATGGAGTCTGAATCATATGTACTATGGTTATTATAAGAATATGGCACACACTTTTCCCATTTATAGCAAGCAAGAATAGTGGGGATTCAGATAGAGAGAATGGAGGAGAATCACCAAGATTGCACACCCTCTTTCAATTCTCCAGATGCACGAGAAGAAGAAATTAGAATTGTGTTGTGGTCTGTGGAAGAAAATATAAGAAAGCTCTATGAGGCTTCAAAGACTGGCTCCATTCAAATCTTGAAGACACTCCTTCAAGAAGACCCAAATCTGATTCAAAAAATTCTAGCTTCCACTTCTGACACCGAGAGTCCATTGCATGTGTCAATTTGTAATGGTCATCTTGCATTCACGCGACTGCTTCTAGATCACAAGCCTGAACTTGCCACTGAAGTTGACGCCTTTCAACGAACACCCCTCCACCTAGGTTCTGCAAATGGAGACATGGAGACCATTCAAGCTTTGTTGGAGAAGAACATGAGTGCTTGCTTGGCTTATGATAAGAATGGGATGATTCCTCTCCACTATGCAGTACTTAATGGACAAATTGAGATCATGCAAGAGCTGATGAATGCAAGACCACAATCTCTTTGGATGAAGCTCAAGAATGGTCAAACTATTTTACATTTATGTGTACAAGGTCACCATCTAGAAGAGATAAAGTTGCTTATTGAAACATTTATAAATCATGATAAGGACTTTCTAAATGCAACTGATGACAACGGAAACACCTTTTTGGATTTGTCTATAATGCTAAGACAAAGCGAGGTAAGTAATTAGAGAACACCTCATAAGAGTTGTCTCAATTATCATAATCTCAAAACCTTATCCAAACTTTTTTTCTTCTATAGATGGTGGGGTATTTACTCTCTATTCCAGAAGTAAAAAGTAGAACAAACACCACAAACTTTGCTGCCACAGATGCTAAAAAAGAAAGTCTAGAATCCCAAAAGACAAAGATAAGAAACCCCAAAAGACAACGACGAGAATCTGCATTGTCATCCACCAAAAAGACAACAAGGCATTGGAAAGTAGGAAGGAAGAATGTAAAGTACAAAAGGGATTGGATTGAAGAAGTACAAGGAACAATGATGTTGGTAGCTACCGTGATTGCAACTGTGTCTTTTCAAGCCACAATCAACCCTCCAGGAGGCATTTGGCAACAAGACACTCAATACAATTCCAGCAACTATATCCATCATTATGAAAGGGGCGTATTATATAAAGATTTGCATAACGGGACAATTTTCCCAGCTGGAACTGCAATAATGGCGCACCAAAAACGCGTAACGTACTTGGTTTACTTAATAGTGAACATGGTGTCGTTCTTGGCATCGTTGAGCGTGATTTTGTTGATCATCAGTCGGTTTCCACTCAAAAATAGGATTGGTAGTTTGGTGTTGGTGCTGGCCATGTGTGCGGCAGTGGTGTTCTTATCAATTGGGTATCAGCTGGGAGTTTCTATGGTTAACTCCCACGCACTTTCTGGAGATAAAACTGCATACATCGGATATTTCATAGTAGTTTCCTCTTGGTACGGCATGGTCTTTTTGGTTGGTATTTACCACATAATTCGTTTTTTCGTTTGGGTGGTCAAGAGCTGATTGCGCATTTTTACATCCAAGTTTAAATCACACCGCTTCAACATTGCCACACCTTAAACCAGGTTGCTCTTCCCATATTTTTCATTAGCTACCTAATATTGTTTTGTCTTCTCCTTTTGTTTAAAGTCATATGTTTGAGAATCTAATGAATGCTAAAAGAAATTTCATTCTCTAGAATCAAATTTAATTAATATGTATTTTAAAAAAACGTCACAACTTTCATCTTTCTCGAACTACAACATCAGTCTCACATTTCTAAGTGTATTTAAGATTACATTTGAGTTTAAGTTTGGTTTAAATAATGCTATTTTTGTAAAATTTTAAACTTTCTGCTATATTTGAAGATTTTTTATTTATGAAATATAATAATTATATAATGTTAGATTTTGTTGTAAATGTGTGAAAGAAAGTGGTAGTTTGTTTTTCAAAAGTTTCAAAACAGTTGCGTAAATAAGGATGTAGACCCTAAATTTGGTGCGGGCTTCTAATCTCTTTCCCTAATTATTTTATTTTTTTAATCATATTTTTTTGGGTATTATTACCCTTTTAATCACGTTTTGATTAATTGGATTAAACTTTTTTTTCTTTATAAAAAGTGATAACCTTTTAAAAGGATTAATCATATTATTTTTGGTATTATTGAGTCAATCAATTTGGGGTAGTGTGCTTTCTCGAGATGTTAAACTCATTGAATTTCCTCCTGGGCCAATGAGTTAATATCGGTTTGCCAAGTGGGTAGTGGTAGACGTCGCTGGCGCATGTTTGGAGGGTTGCTTGGTGTGTTTCCACTTATCATATCTGGAGGGACCGTAACCTTCGACTTCATGGGTCGGTTGAGCGGTCTCTTCAGTCTATCTTTTATGCTATTCAGGTGGATGTGGTTGCTTGGTGTTCCTCTTGGCTGGTGGGGCACTTGGTTGTCCCACCTAACTCTCTTTGGCTCTAGTTTTTTTATTTTTGAGATTGATTACTTTAGTTTGTGTGTGGTTTGCATGTTCTTTTGTTTCTTATTGAGTGTTCTAGTTTCTTTGTGCTTTAACCTCGGGCTGTGAGGTCCCCCTTTTTTGCAGTGAATATATTTACCTTTGCAAAAAAAAAGATTTAAAAAAATTATTACCAAAAAGTATTAAAAATAAAAAACAAAAAACCTTCTCTCTTAAGTCTCTTAATCTTCGTGCACTTGAGTACCTACAAAATCACATCAAGAAACCAAATTCAATTTCAAAATTCAAATTCAAAATCCCTGGTCTATAAATAAGATTCAAAACCACAGAACTGAAGGAAGGGAGAAAGAAAGAAAGAGAGGGAAGAAAGAAAAAAAAAAAAAAACCAAAAGTGGTGACTCCTTCATCCAACCTAGGTTAAATTATCAAAAATACCCTTGAACTATGGAGTTGGTTTCAATTATACCCCCAAACTTTGAAAAGTTTCATTTTAACCCTTGAACTTTGATATTTGTTTCAAAAATACCCTTGAAGGCTTTTTTTCATCAAATTCATAGTCGGAAAATTACGTTTTTGCATTTGTATTGTTGCTTATGTGAACATATTTGAATATATACGTTGAAAAAAAATAAAAACATATGCAAATACGTTATTTTTCGTCCATAAATTTAACGGAAAAAACCTTCAAGAGTTGTTTTGAAACAAACTTCAAAGTTCAAGGGTTAAAATGAAACTTTTCAAAGTTTAGGGGTATAATTGAAACCAACCTCATAGTTCAGGGGTATTTTTGATAATTTAACCTCCAACCTATTCCCTTTAGAAAAAAAAGGACTAAGAATTAAAAAAAAAATGTAGAGGGAGCCTCAATATCCTAAAATCATAGAAAGCTTTTTTCATTTTGAGTTCCAAAAGGTGCATGAGTATATATTCCTTTTAGAGAAGTTACCATCAACAAAAAGGTAGTTGATCCATAAAGGTTTGCAAACTAGAGTTTTTTTTTTCTTTACTAAAAGTGAGGCTCGAGTAATATATTTTGTGAACTCTAATCCTTTTTCATGGAATCTTGCTAAAAAAGCTTTCAAAACACCAAAAAATCAAATATTTCCTTTATTGCACTTGCTTTTATAATAAAGTGAATTTTCTCTCTTAAGTACTTTTGTTAAATTTTGATTATCAAACTCTTTGATTTACACTTTTCCAAAAAAAATAAAAAATCGAATTTTCATCTTTTAAAAATACCAAAGCTTTTTAAGCCCTTTTATTTTCTTTCTACAAATCAAGTCTTTTGTCTAAATTACTTATGACACTTTTCCAAACAATTTGAACTACTTAGTTTTCCAAAATCCTCTTTTTTTTCTAAAAAAAAAAAAAAAAAGAGTATCTATTTTCTATAACTGGCTTTTTAACAAAATTTTCAAATTGTACTTTTCTTTAAAAAGTATTATTTTCTTTAAACTATTTTAGAGGTTTGAGTAGTGTACTTTGGAGATAATCATATTACCATTGAGGTACATGAAAAACCTCCAAAAAAATATTTTCTTTTTAAATGAAAACCGTACGAGGGATTTGAGAAAGGAAATCTTCTCAAGTTCTTGAGGTGATGAGTTTTTCTTAATGCTATGAGAACAATTCCAAGATCGTTGCCACAATTAAAGGTTTACAATCCGACTCATTAAAGTCAATTGCTTGCTTCACTTTTGAAGTTTAAGATATGAAAAAATGAGACATTTAAAAAAAAAAAAAGTTTTTCTCTATAGCCCCAAATGACCCTTTTTTTTAAAAAAAAAAAATAGCATGTGGTAAGAGATTGATTTTGGAAACCATTTTTACGAGTGTTGTAGAGGGTGCTAATACCTTCCCTATACACAAAAGACCCTTGAGCCTAAAGTCTGTTTTTATAGATCATTTCTTTCTTTTCTAAAACTGAGTGACCAATCACACCCTAATAATGGTTGGACGACTGAAAATTCTTTTATAAAAGATTCCCTTTTAGATGGACGTCGATCGCTCGATGTCCCCAATAGAGTCGCCATGTGATAGCACTCAATTTGTGCTATTTTTATTGTAACAACCGAAAAAAAAATTATTTTATTGATTTTTTTTCTTTTTTTTTAAACCTTTTTGAATTAGGATTTTATTTTTTTTTAAATTAGGAGATAAATCTTTATTTTTTTTTATTTTTTTTTTAAATAGAAGATAATCTTTTAAGGGTTTTGATTAGAGTTATTTTAAAAAGGGTCTCTTAAGCCCTAACCTTTTTGACAAAATTTTGACGGCAAAAAATAGAGAAAAAAGAAGATGTTCTATAGTTTCATCTCTAAAGAAAAAACAGTAAGTTTTCTTCCCTTTTATTTTCAAGTTTGTTTTCTTTCTTGATTGAATCTTTCTTGGAAAATTTTGGGTTTTGTTTTCATTCTTGATTGTTTAGAATTGCCCTAAAAAGTTTTTAGGTTTTTGGTTTGCTTAATTCTTTATCAAAGTGTTTCATCTTATAGATTTTGGATTAAACTGAAGGTTTGATAAAGGAAATTTTTTCAGAATTTTTCAGCTTTTATTTTCTTCAAATTTAGGACTGTTTTTGCAATGTTTTTGGGTTCTTTTTGTACAAGAGAGTTTACCAAATGATTGTTTCTTTAAAGTGTAATTTATACCTTTGATTTCTACACGAAAAGAGTATGTTTTAAAGGTTTTTACAGCAGTTTTATCCAGATTTTTCAGATCTGATTTTGGTGTTAAAAAGTGGCAAATCTTGATTCTTTTAATGTTAAAATCTTGAAGAATTTTGTTTTATGAAACATAAAATTTTTTGGGTTATTTGTCTACAATGTATGATAGTTTTGAAGGTTTTAAAAGTTGTAGGATTGAAAATTTGTTTGGTATTTTATTTCATATTGAAAAGTATTGATTTTACCGATTTTAATACGTTTTTAATTGGGTTTTAAAGTGTTTTCAACCTAGTTTTTTTAGTGCTTTTTTTTTTTGGTCCAAGAAACTTATTTTCCCTAACTTTTTATGCATAAAATTGTTTTGAATGGGAAAAATTGGATAAATAAGATTGTTTATATTTTAGATAAGCTTTTGGACCTTTAAAATAAAATTTTGGTTTTTGATCAGTGAAGTATTGGATATGTTTGGACTTGTAGGAAAAGTTGATGATTGTTCAAGAAAGGGGACTAGATTTGGAATTGCGATTGAGATTGAGAATTGTAGGATTATCGATCGAGGTAAGTTTCCACATCCCTTCCAAAATAGAAATTTTTGGTACAATTATGTTTTTAATATTGTTTATTTGACAAATGTTTGAAAGAATGTTTTGTATGATTTGAAATTGGTCGAAATTATTTTATATGCTTTAAAGTGTTCTTCTATTTAAAAGTATGTTTGCCATTTTGGGTAATTTGAAATAAATCTTTTTTGATTGATTTTAAAATGAAAGTAAGTTTGTTTTGGTTTTGAGTTTGAACGGTTGATTTGATGAATCTTTATTGAAATTGTTATTTGAAATTACATGTTTTGTTTCAAATGTTTACAAAAGAATTTTTGAACGATTTGATAAGGGCTATCTGGATATGCCAATTTTCTGTTTTGGGAATACTTTGCTTATTTGTAGTAGTAGCCTAAATTAGAATTGATGGAATTGGAATTGATGGAATTGTTATGGCTTATTTGTGAGAAGACACATTTGTGGTTTGGCATTCCTTTGGAATGAAGATTCATGTGTGTGTTTCACTCACATGGCCTCACACTTAAGTAATTGATTTGAATGTTCTGGTCGATTTTTATCGACAACTCTGATTGAATGTTCTGATTGATTGATTGGTGTTACCGACTGGTAACCATCATATATGTTCTGAAGGCTACCCAAATAATGCATATTTCCACTCTGATATTTGAAAGTAATGATTGATTGAAAGTACTGTTTGAATTGAAAGTTTGGATATTTGAAAGTTTGGTTAAATGAAAGTTTTGTTCAATTGAAAGATTTTTTTGTTTTTTCGAAAGTTTTGACTGAACGTTTTAATAGTTGTATTAAAAGTTTTGCAAGGATATTTGTATTTTGTTTATGATTGTTTTAAAAAAAAATGACCGAATGAATATTTGATTTTTGATTCAACTATTGAAATGATTTGTTAAACTGAATTTCTATGTTTTTGTTTTGAAGAAAATGAATTTCTGAACTTGATGTTGAAATTGCTTATTGAGTATTTATGTACTCATTTTTGTTTTTCCAAAATGTTTTCAGACGAAGGATCAAGTGATAGTCTCGAAAGAAGTGAAGTTTAGTACTCTGGCACAAGACTTAGAAAGTTGTTGTTATTGATTCAATAGTTTCTTTTAGAAAACCTTTGTAAGAAATTACTTCAGCTGAATTTGTTTAAGTCTATTTTAGTTTTGATTGTTACGCTTCCGTATTATTGTTAGAATGACTGTATTGGAAAATTCGGGCTGTTACATTTATCTTATTAATTTTGCTAGTTTTATGTTCAATTCGTGAATTTTGATGTCGATTATTGTTGTTATTTAGGAACTGAGGAATTGAGGTGGAAATGGAGAAATTGAGAGTAAATGGATGAAATTGGAACTTAAAGAGGTGCACATTTGAGACTAAGGGTGGAAATGAAGTCAATATGGGCAAGGAAACCCAAGAGGATAGCGTCTAGACCCTTAAAATATGATTGAAAACCATTCATAAGTTCTTATTGAGAATTTGTATGTCATAAGAATGAGATGCGCCGAGCTAGAGAACCTATGTGAATCTTCAATGCAAGATGTCGATGAACTAGATTCAGTACGAAACCAAAGACAGTCACATCAACTAATCATTACTTGAAATCAGATAAATCGAGACTTAAGGAGTTGACATGGCATGCTGAAGGAGCTTGTCGAAGGCTCAATCAAATACAATTTATAATACCAATCTAAAATTAACTACTTGTAGTAATTAATAGTGGACTAGGTCGAACCACAGGGAATCGAATAAATTGATTTCAATTAATTGGGTTTCTTAATGACACAGACTGACATGGACTGGGGGGTTAAGCATAAAATAGAGACAGAAGGACTAAACAGAGAGCGATAAAAATAAACGCTAATGATCTAACCACGCACCAATTCGAGGTAATTAGGGATTAAACGCAACTTTGATCATAGATATTCAACCAATCAGGCAGTTTCCAGATATTTAAGACTGACCAAACTCCTCGAAACCTTGTAGGAGCCTCCTCTAGGGAACCTAAATTCCAACGTCTAAATCGGTTATTCAATTAATTATCTAGCAGGCTATCTAATTAGAAACATTAAGCTTTTGGGATAGGCCAAAACGTGCTAATTAATTAAGACTGGCCAATCGAAATTCATTAACATGTGCATTTTAATCTTAAAGCCTACCATGTACACGTAATTAAGAAATTCTACCTAACTAACCGATGTGGCAACCGACTTATTTACTACTCAAATTAAGCTAGAGACCGAGGACACCTACGAGTACTTCTAGCATAGCTAAGAACACTTTTGCACAGTTAATTTGTCAAATCAACCATACAATCACGCTACTAAGTATAAGCACAAAGATTAAAAGCCATAAAGATGCTGGAAATTTACCTTCAAAGTGCTGGAATCTCACAAAATTACATAAAAATCCCAAACCAACCTCGAAACGGTGATGGATGCTTAGCCAGACATTGAACCGAGCCTTCCAAACACCGGATTTAGATCAAAAACTCCTAATCTAACTTATTCTAATGAAAAATAGACAGAAAACAACCTTTATATGGTCTCTTGGCGGCCAAAAACGGAGACATATGACCTAAAGGACGAAAAAATCTATTTGTAGGAATCAACGGAGTGTCTAGACACTCCCAGCGTCATAGGGGCTCTCTGCAGCGTCAAGGGAGGATTCAGGGGACTGCCGACAGCCAGCATCTAGACGCTACCAAGCGCACAACACTCGTCATTTTTTTTTGAACTCTTTACACGGGTATCTGAATGACCTCCGGTTTGTTGCGTTGAAACTGTGATTCGACATAGAATCTTTCGAAACATGCCTTATGCTCAACACCCTACAAAATGATCAATTAATTATATTAAAACTTCAAAACTAACATGATTTAGGCATAAAAATATAGGACTATGTTGGTCCTATCACATGCACTCATTGGACATTCATTTAATGAACTATCGTGGTTGAATTTGATTGGACTATAGTTTCAACTTGCGATCAATAGGGTATTGGTCAAATTCAACAACACATACTTGTCAATTCCTCATTGGATGGACGCATCTATTTAAGCCCAAATGAAAGATGAAGATTTGTTCCGTTCTCAAGTTTTTTTTCTTCTTCATCTACTCTTCTCTGTGAACTTTCAAGTTTTTCTACTTCAACCTTCAACTTCCAGAGCTGATTGCAGAACTCAAATGAAGCTTGAAGATTGAGGATTTCAACTTTCACCTTATTTGTTTTAGTAGATTACAACATGTTTAAGTTTTCCTGTCTTTAAATTACCTTACTTAAATTGTAGTTTGAGTTTATGATTAGCATTAATAGTTTCATTGTATCAAAATTTCTGCATTTTCATTTAAAGTAATTTAATGGCATCTTTATCATTCATATTCATATGTATGTTCATCATTTACTTCATGAGTAGCTAGATTTCTAAAGGGGATGGGTTAGGAGGAATTTAGTATGCAAAAGTCTTATCAATCAATAGAATGCTGGTTGTTTCTTCTTAGTTTTCTTGGTCGTAAGTAATTCTTCCATTGCCAATCTCTATTTGGCCAACTGAGGGAGGTAAAAGCAGGCTTTCATGTCGAAAGGGTTAAAGTGTTTGGAAAGTCCAAGGAAAACAAGAGTGAACATAACTCACTTGGTTGTTTTAGAAATAAAATGATCACTTGTAAGTAAGAATGAGTTGGAACTAAAACATCATGTTGAGCATACATATATGACTACATAATGTGCTTAACATCCTTCTTGAAAGAGTTACGATAAGTAGGAACCCATGCTGGGAGATAAAGCCATTGCGTCGAGTAATTCAACAAATGGTATGGAGTTTACTAATTGGACTAAGAAAATGCGTAATTAAACAATTGATACGTCAACTCACTTAACTCTTAAGCCTAGAAGTCTATTGCCATGGATTTCTCTATCGATTTCCTCCAATTTTCTTAAACTAATCAACTACCTAGTTGTCCCTAGCGCTAATTAATTAATAAAAGGTATTAAGACTCTTCGTTTTGTGCCTCAATTAATCCCCATTAATCCTATGTCACTTAGGTGAGAACTAATCTTCATGTAAGATATTTCTAAGCTTAAACACTCTCTTTCAAGCTCAATTTAAGCTAAGTATGAATTAAACTATGGCAGGTAGTCTAATGGCATTAAGCAACTCATGCATGAAAGAACTAAAGCAAGGGACAATATCAAATTAATTCAATTAATCATAAGCAAAGATCCATCAACACCATAAACTAAAGAGTGTAGCCACAAATAGTCATTAACATAGTCCCAAAACTCAACATTTCAGCTCTAATACAAAAATCAAAATGGAAAATAAAGGGAATTAAGGCGAAGAAACACATGATTCTTAACTTTTACCTCGATCTACATGCTTCTCGAGGTTTGATCCACCTCACAAGGGCTCCAAAATGGCTTCTATAGTGTGTCTTCCCTTTTTCGAGCAAGAATGATATGACTTTATACCTCAATCGAAGACGCGTCAAGACGCTTGGCACAACCTCTTGATGCTGTCAAAACTCACCATTTCATTTAGTGCACACAAGCTTTAGCGTCAAGATGCTACGTGTAGCATCTCTACACTACAGACGAAAACTCTATTCTTCGCATCCTTCTAGCGTTGAGACGCCACATGGCAGCATCTCAACTCTTGCTCTCGGGTGTGGCCAATAAAGAATGGCGTTTAGACGTCATTTTAAAGGCATTGTGAAGGGAATAATCAAATTAAACCCACAGCAGAAGCGTTGGAATCATCTTTGATTTATTTAAAATTAAACTAAAATACAAGGGTTAAAAAATAAATACCTTTGTATATTATGGAGAATATTTTGGAGGGTCTTTTTCTCCTTGTGCTCCAACTCCAATGAGGTTGAATTCCAAGACTTCCACAAAGTCTTCCTTGCTATGACTAGAACAAAGGACCAAAGAGGTTTGTGGGAACCTTCTAGAAAATAGAATGAGAGAATAAGGGGAAATTCTCTAGAGTTTCTTTCTCTTATTTGGAATGCACACAATGACTCACCCCTAGGGTCCTATTTATAGTGGCCTAGGGAAAATAATTAAATAATATATTTTAATATCTAATATATTACAATATATATATTTAACCAATTTGAATCTTATTCAAATCTTTTAAATTCTCCTACGACATTGATAGCATGCAATTATGCTATCTTATTTCCTATTATTTTAGCTAGTTTTGTTATAATTTTGTGTGCTTTGATGCTTTTTTGTGGTTAAATTGCAGAAACTGAGCTAAAAAGCAAAATCGGAGTGTTTGAGGGTAATATAGTCATTTTGGAGATATTTTGGGCCAATTTTTAGAGTCAAGAAGAGAAGACATGATGCACGAGAAATTGGGGCCGAGAAGACAGCATTGCAACGCTTGAAATGGCGTTGTAACGCACAATTATATGGTGCAAACCCGAGAGCTAGCGTTCCAACGTTGCCCTGTTGCGTTGGAACACTAGTGTAAAGCCCGGTTTGTTTAGGGGCGTCAGTTTTGAAATTTTGGAATCTAAATTTGAATAATTTTCAAAATTTGTGGCTTGATTTGGTTATTTTGGAATTTGGATTGATGGAAAGGGCATTCTTGGGAAAAAAAAAAAACTAATATCTTCAAACTTATCTTCTTCTTCTTCTTATCCTTTTCTCCCCACCAAACACCCATCCATAACTCTCTCTCTCTCTCTCTCCCACCCGATAACTCTTCTTCTCTTCTTCCCCTTCCTCCCTTCCGTCGACAAGCCCACGCATCGCCGGAGTCTGAAGTCGCACGAGCACACCCCAGCCCCGCCTACTCTTTCCGTCCCGCAGCCCAGTCCTGCCGCTCGCCGGAACAATCGCGCGCCGCCCAGTTGGCCATGAACCCGACCCACGCCTTCAACTTGTTGCATTTGCAGCAGCACACTGCCGTTTGCTAACTCTTGCAGTAGATGTTGGCTGGCGTTTCCCTCTCTCCCTCTCTCGGTTCTGTATAGACAACGAGGATGAGGTTGTTTCAGGGTCAATTTCCTACAAGCCCAGTGTTTGTACAGCCTTGTTTGGCTTCGATTTGGAGTGGGTAAGCTTCCCAACTTCAATACAAGGTGAATTTTGTTTGTTTTTAGTATTTTGAGTTAATTATGGATCTTTGGACTTAATTTCAGAACACCCCTCACGTTTAAAGGTGGTTTGGAGCGATTTGAGAGGTCGTCCGGGTCTGTCCAGTAAAAATTAGTCACTGTTTTGAGGTAAGATTTGTCATGGGTATTGAATTTTGCAACACGATTGAGACTAAGTTTGAGTTGGATTTAAAGCGGCCTATGTATTAGGATTTTCTATGAGTATAGGGACTGTTTTGGTAATTTAAAATTTACCATAACGCGTAGGCCTTTGTTTGGCGATTCAAGATCAAGTTCGAGCCGTTTTGCACCTTGGGGTAAAAAAGTAAGTGGTTATTTGGATTTAAGCCTTTTAAGTTCTTAAATGAATTATATGTGTGCTTGATATTTATAATTGGTGAATTGTATGTTTGAAATCGTTTCTAGGAAGCATGTAATGGTTAATGGATCCGTTCGGGGGTAGTTTTGAGCTCAATGGCCTAAGTCTGTGGCTATAAGGAGATTAAGGGCTTAAAGAATCAAGTTATTGAAGTTAGCACGAGTAGGACCTTAATAGTTTACCTAAAGTTGTGGTTGAATGAATTTGGCTCATGTTTGTGGTGCTTGTGATGAAATATACACGTCTTTTATGATTATGTGGGTCATGGTGTGAACGTCTTTTATGATTATGTGGATCATGGTGTGAATGGTTGAATCATCCTGAATTGTCCTTGAGTTTAAGTTGCTTGAGCACGTATTAAAATGGTAATAGGGGCTTAAAGACCCAAGCTCATTATAAATAGCAAGAGTAGTACTTTACAAGTATGCCTATGATAGTGATTGGATTTGTAACATTCCTGAACATTGTTGTGATATTTAGAAGGGTTGCAATTAGGTATTTGTTGTTGCAAGTAATCAATTCGGAAGAACTTGTCGAGCTTGGTAATGGAGTTGAATCTTGAATTAGTTTGTGCTCGATGTTTAGGAATGGTGATTGTGTTTGATTGCAATGTTTACGAGCTTATCGTAGTTCTCTAAAGGTTTAGCGCATAGATTATTGATTTACTCAGAATGCTTGAAACTCTTGAATGATTGGTTGAGGTGTAGTTTCTACGGGTGGTAATGAACTGTCACACCCCCTCCCAGCTCACTTGCCTAATCCTAGGAAGGAATACGAAGACAGAGAATAGCAGCCCTCTTACTGCCACTCCTTGCCCAACCTATCATTAACCTGAAATTGTATACAACGAAGCATATATGAACTAGTAAAATTGAGCGCACAGTTGCACACCTGAATAAGATGCAATCATTTTTCCATACTAGGTTTTCATAACAAGTCATAACATACTTAAGTATTACACCCCGACTAGAATGCTTTTATTTCAAAACTATATACAGGTCGAAGTATATATATACAAGGAGCTAAGTGGCGTGGTGGCAAACAGGTCTTGTCGAGGCTAAGCACCAGGAACTCGTTTGCTACCAGGGGAGAGAAAACATGTTGAAAACGTGAGCTGGGAAGCCCAGTGAGTGACTATTTAATAAGTTATGCGTTCATAGGTAAAGTATCAAAAGTAATTAAACAATGTCCCCAAATTATAGGCTTTAAGCACCACGATAATCAATGCATCAAAACTCATGATAAAGAAAACTTGTAGCATGATACCCTAGCTATGGTAGAGTCCTCTCTAACCAACAACTTTAATACCTCTCTCTCTCTCGTGCACGTGGTATGCCATTTAGGCTCACTGGTCTCCCCTAATACCTTCTCCATGTCCTTCAGTATTGGGGTCAGACCAACTACCACCCGAATACCTTCTCACTGTCCTTCAGTATCGGGGGTCAAGTTTTCTCCCTCCCAGGTACCTTCTCCGTGTCCTTCAGTACCGGGGGTTAATAATATACAAGGGCATGCTTTAAATAGTTAGGAAACATGTTTTGGAATCACATTCAGCAAGTTCTCAACATAAACACAAACTTTCATCATTAAACAAGCTTCCAACTTCAAGTGTAGTTCATCGTATGATTAAAAGAGAACTCATTAACCAAACTCATTTTTCGTGTTCTCAACGCATAAATTGTTTAACATAGCCAAACCATCATACTTTAAGTTTCAAGCAATTCAAACATGTTTTAGAGTGGATTAATGCATGGTACTTCCAAGAAAAACCCTACTTCCAAACTTAGGTTTCATGCTTGAACGCGGAGTAACAAACTAGTTACAATTATGCTTAACTTTCAACACCGACATTTATTAGTAGGAATTCAATGAAAAATGAATATAACTTAGTTTAAGCATGCTTCAATATCCATCACTAGTAAGCTTTTGAATAAAGAAAGATCAACGCATAGGTTTTCAAACAAAATTACTCACAAACACCGGAAGGCTCCCAAGGCTTATAAGCTTCTCCTATCTTCGTTTGCCCTGAAAATGAATTCCATAACATTAATCCCTTTTTCTACTTGGCCCAAAAATTGATCTAACTCAGTCACATAACTCATAGGATAGTAATTGCACACACTTGGCAATAGGGTATAACAAATTGGAACACAACTTCCTTAAGCTCTCTAGACCCCTCTGTTTTGAGCCAAAAACTACAGATTCGACTTCCAGCATGAGTTTCTCAAAATTTAGCAAAATAACCACCAAATGTTATTTGATAACCCTCAAATACAACATCTAAACTTACTTACCTCAAAATTGTAGCTTCTAATTCGTCCTCAAGAGCTCAAAATCACCATATTTCTTCACCCTGTTCTGCTGGCCGAAAAACTGGGAACACCTCTCGGTTTTCTTAAATTTTCACGACCTTATTCTTCATATTTTCTCACAAAATTTTCCAGACCTAATCTTCATTCAATTTATGAGATTTTGGCTCAAGAATCATCGAATTTTCTCAAGTGGATTGAGAGATATGACTGTTTTAAGTTTATCCACTTCCTAGAGCTTCCAGCTGTCTACTGCAGTCACAAGTGTTGGACAGCTCATCCTTCCACTATAACAAAAAAAACTCCAACGAAAATGTAACTAAAATGGCCAGCTCCTCCTTCTCTCTTTAGACTTTAAGTCCCTTTCAATCCACCTAAATTGTAAAGAAATTTTAACTAAATTAATTAGAAATTACAGCTTTTGTATTCAACACAACATACACCTAATGTGTACCCAACTTGCTCATGACCTTAACTTACTTCAACTCAACTTTTAATATGCTTATCCCAATGCGTAACCTGTCTCCTTATGAAGCTTTGTGTACGTTAATATCCACAACTTAGGAGATTCCCAAATTCTACCACAACATCTTTTAGTGCAACCTATATCAATTTTCATATGTCAAAACATCATATATGAGCACAATATGATCAAAAGAGATTTTAGGGCTTACATGAACTGACTGAGAACAAGGCGTTGTAGTGGTTGGTTTGGGCTAAAGACTGATCTAGAACATCTTAAGGGTTTCAGTGGGCAGGGATGTGGTTAGTGCTGCAGGTGTTTAGAATGAGCAGATAATTGAGCAGGTTTAAGATGTTTCAGATGGGTTCGAATATGAGTGGAGGATTGTTGGTCGACTTGATTTCTAGTGTGGTTCGAAGACTGAATTCTGGATTTAAGGGATGGAGGACTATAAGTCGTTAGCACAGGTATGTGCTTGTGAACTACGGGCCAGGTGGTGAATGTGGTCCGGAAATAACAAATGAATTTGGTATGGTAGATTACCCTAGGGACTCCAAAAGTAGTGCGAAAATTGAAAGGAGCGTAATAAATTAGAGCCACCTGACCTTATGTCTCTCCTAGGCGAGTTTGAAACTCTAGGTTGATTAGATGTGATGAGAGTGAGGGATTGTGTTCCTTCACTGTGGTGCTAGCTTAGGGGTGATTCCCCATTATGTTGAGCATAAGGGATGCGTCCCTTATTGCCTGTATGCTAGCATGAGGGGTGATGTTCTATTGTATATAGGCGTGAGAGTTACTTTCTTTCACGACCTTAGTCAACCTAAGTTACATGACTCGTTGGTAGTGCTCGAGACAATGCCATACTGGGATGGACTCAGGTTGGGTGTGCGAGTGGTAGTTGGATGGTTGATGAGTTGAGATTAAGAAGCAGATGTACGTGCCAGGACAACTTTTGTGTTGATGAGGCTAGCATAGGAGCGTTATCCCCAGAGATTTGTGACGAGCATAAGGGTTGCGATCCTTATTGCCGTGGGTGCTAGCATAGGGGCGAGGACCCCAGAGATTTATGTTGAGCGTAAGGAATGCGTTCCCTAGAGCCTGTGTGCTAGCTTAGGGGTGATTCCCCACTGTGTTGAGCATCAGGATGAGTTTCCTATTGCCGTGTGTTAGCTGAGAGATGATTCCCCAGTATGTTGAGCGTAGGGATGCATTCCCTAGCTCCTGTGTGCTAGCTTAGGGGTGATTCCCCATTATGTTGAGCGTAGGGAATGCGTTCCCTAGTGCCTGTGTGCTAGCCTAGGGGTGATTTATCTATTGAGATGAGTGTGAGGGTTATAGACCTTCACAGGTTTGGGTTCTAGGTTACAGGACTCGCAGGTATGATACGAAGTTAGGGTCAGGTAGTAGTGAATGTTGTGGAAGGTTAAGTGAACTCTTAAAATAATTGAAGGAAGTAACTGGAATCTAAGCACGAGTGTGAGTAAGAGCTTGATATGGTTTCTTTAAAAGTTTGACCCTTAAGTGGGCTACTTACTGAGTATGTTTATACTCATCCTTGCTATTTGTTTGTTTTGCAGATTGTGCACATTCTTGAGGTGGATGACGCAGGCGACGACTTGACGAGACTATGGAGACTCCACCAAATTTCTTTTCCTTGTTTAGCCTTTAGTTTTGTTTCTTTGTTCTTTGATGTAGAGTGTTGGTTGTAAAATCTAAATATTCTTTAGTTATCAGGTACTTGGTTAGAGTTTCTTAGAATCCTGTGTTTGATGTTGAAGCTCAGCATATTTGTTGTAGTTTGTTGGATGCTGAGCGTTTTATCTGAGTTATAGAAGTGTTTTTCATTCTTATTAGGTTGTTGTAAAATTTTGGTTTCTTGTAGTTACGCCGTCATGCTGCCGAAATTTCGGGCATGAACGAGGTAACTAGGTCATGCTTCCGCGTTTAGAAAGTCGTAGAAATTCGGGTCGTTATAACTAGAAACGCATGGAGAATTGAAGTTTCGTCCGTAGCATTGCAACGCAACCCCTGCGCTAAAGGCAAAACGACTGCGTTTTGTGACAGCATTGCAACGTTGTCCCTAGCATTGCAACACTGTCACGACAGAGGGTATTTATTCATCGCTTTCTCTTCATCCAAATGGAGGCCATTTCGATAGGAAAAGCCCTAATCTCGATTCAGAGCTGTTGTTGAGAGCTTTGGGGAGGATTTGTGAGCGTTTTGGAGCGGAATTGAAAACCTTGGAGCTCGGTTTCAAGATTGATCACCTCGGGAATGCGAGATCATCCTTCGTTTTCACTTTCTTTCCCTTTTCCTTTCATTTATAGTTATTCCAGTAGGCTGTAGTTAGGGATTTCTAATTTGTATTTGATAAACATGTTTAGTTAATTCCTAAATGCTATGGGTTGTTGTAGTTTTTGGACCATTGCACTTAATTTGCTTGTTTAAGTAGTAATTGTGCTTGATTAAGTGTTTTTGTTCATTTATGCATTGGGTTCTTAATGCCTTTAACAAAGCAAGGAATAGGGGTTAAATGATCATTAGTTTAATTGAGCTCGACATAGTAGATTAAACTTAGAAAAACAATGCATGACAATTAAATTCTGCCTAAGTGACATAGGAACAATGGAAATTAATTGAGGTTTAAAATGAAGGTTCGTTAATGCTGGGTGAGGAATTAATTAATGAGACAGACACGAGATTTAATTATTTACACCGAAGGTTTGGTGGAGACTAACAAGACAGTCCATAATTTTAGGCTTCTAGACTTACGAATCAAACCCTTAGTTTTGCCTAATTGCTAGCTTAATTAAGTAAATTAAGGTCCAAGAATGCAATCAACACCCATAGAATTACCTTTCGACTTGTGTCTCCCATTTATTTGCTTTCTAGGATTAGAGTTTATTTTCCTATCTGCTCTTGCGTTCTATTCTCTAAATAAAGTAAAGTGAGATTATTCGTGGTAATTAATTGAATTAAAAACCAATCCCAGTGGATACGATACTCGGTAGGAATACCGTTTTATTATTACTTCGATCGCGTGCGCTTGCATGTACCCCGATCATACATCTATTTCCTAATTTAAATCTAATTCAAATTTAATAAATATATTTTCTTTAATGTATCTTAATACATTAATAATTTATTTGATATTTAATGTATCATATACATTAAATATGTTTTCCCTCATTTAATATATCAAATATATTAAATTTTAATTTGAACATTTCAAAATTTTCTCTCAATGAAATTGATTCATATTTGTTCATATGAGCTAGCAAGGGAACCTCATGGACCTACGGATTATAAGCTCCAATGATACAAAATCAATTAATAAAATTATTTAATTAATTAATTTTTATTCATTAACCATAGGTCACTCCACTATAAACTTAGAGTTGTACTTTGATGCACTGTAAGACAAGTTGTGTCCATAGATATAATCACTACATACAAGTCGATCCTTCATGAATTGTTCGTAATTACAGCTCGATTATTCTTGATGCTACACATCGTCATCAGGGGCTCGCCGCAGCGTCATGAGGGATCTGCTCGACACTGTCCTGAAATCGATCATTCTATCTTAGCATCTTTTGAAGAGTCATGATGGTGTCTAGATGCTTCCCCAAAGGGCACTATGGTCATTTGGCTTCTAAACTTTGCTCGAGTTCTCGAATGACCTCTGGTTAGCTCCAAATTAACTCCAAACACGTGTAAACGCTCCCCAAAGCTTCTAATGCTCGATTCCCTACAAAATGGACATTAAAGACATGAAAACCATACAAACTAGCACAAATTAGATAGAGAAAGATAGGACTTTTCTGGTCCTATCAGTGACATGGAGAAGGTTGCGTGGAGAAAAGCTTGCGTTGGGCATAGATTGAGTTTAGATAAAAATTCAAATATTGGCATGCAAAAAGCCATCATGACGATTGCACAGTAGTCGTTACATGGCAATCGAGCATCTATTGAAACACATAATGTTTGTAACTGCCCGAGGCACCTTTCCCACTTTCCCTTAATGCTTCCCTACACTTTAAAAGCTCAAGGCCTTAACCCTACTTTATTTTCCTTTCTTTCTTCTTCTTTGCGAGAGTTCCAGCCAAACCATAGATTTCTAACTATAGTGAAAACGCCATTAAAACAGATCAGCAAGCTCGTCTTCTTCAAAGAAATCACTACTATCAAACGTCAGACTCTCAGAGCATCTCAGGGGACTCAGGTCGTACGCCCCCTTCGTCCTCACCATTTTCTGCTTCTTCTTTGCCACTGCCTTTGGTTCACCGCCGTCGAATGCCCATCATTCCACAACCTTCATCAATGCCGATGACCTCTCAACCCATTCCACCACCACCTCCACCAAAACCTTCTCGCACATCCAAGTCAGTGGGAAAACAACCAGAAAACCAACAAACCCATGGCCTACGAAGAAATCCATGCCCTCTCCCATTCCATCACCACCACCAATTTGCAAACCAAACTTCACCCTTATTTTCCAATCACAACCACTACCTCCAAGCTTTAATCGCCCCTCTCCATTTGATCCGCTAACACGCAAGTGCACGTGATCGAAGTAATAAAGAAACTGGAAGTATTCCAGAGTATCGTACCCAAGGGAACGGGGTTTAACAAAATCTATTTTGAATGACACAAAATATGTTTGCAAAATTGCAATTGGGGTAACTGAAATTTCGAAAATGCAAGAGTTTGGTTTTAATAAGAGTGAGTGGAACTCAATGAATTAAAAATAAAATAGGGATTCAAGTGATGCAAGCACCTTTGGAAGAATGCAACTCACTTTGCATTTGCAATCATAGTTAACATGTGAGAACTAAGTAAACCGAGTTCAACTCCTATTCGATTTTGATTCAAAACCTTTAGGAGACTAAGTGATTAAACCTATATGTCTATGGCTAATCTAACTTAGATACTTCGCACACAACCCTAGTGGTCTTGGAGTCTCGCCCTATGTCTAGGGTCGATGTTCAGGACTTATTTCTAAGCCTTTTCCTCCATTGCTTTTGTGACATCGGCTTTCCCTTAACTCTTTCGATATTAAGTTCGAGCTTGATGAGCAAGCACTAGTTGGCCGGCTAGGTTTACCCAAATTTAAATTCAACAAAAGCAAACAAAGTTCACATGCTAACTAGATTGTTTATGCTTTAGAGCTTTACATTTTTCCTTAGGGCATTCACCAACTTGAACCCCTAGAGAAAGTTTAGCTCATTGTAGAAAAAGTAAAAATCCCAAAATTATTTATTGAAAACTTCATAGTTTTAAAAGAGGAGATAAATAATTTTAAAGAAAACCTAATTAAATTACCAACAAAGAAATTGCTTACTAAGAAAATCAAGTTTCCCTAATATTAGCTACAGGAAATCACTTTCTGTTTTAAAAAGAAAACTCACGGGTGAATAAAAAAAACTAATGGAAATCAATTTCTTTGTTTTCAAAAGGAAACCCACGAAAAATCCAAAAAATGGCAAAACTTTACCCAAAAGAAAAAGAGAAAAAAAGAACAAAATCGGAGAACGAAAGAAAAAGAGAACAGAGACTGAAAAATAATGGAAAACTTGTAAACAAAATGCAGAAAAATTGCCTTCTCGTTGATTGAAGCTAAAATCGGAGGATCTCCTTGAATTACAATGTAGAGAATAAACATAAAACTGAAATGGAACTGATCTAATACAAATTGAAATCAAAATGCTGCTGTCTATGAGGAAACCGAAAAAACGAAAACCCAGAAAATTGCTTCGGGAAAACAGAAAATAAAACCCACGAAAAAACTGCTACTTCTTCTTCGGCTTCTTCCCTTTTTAAAGTCAAAATCGAGCCTCCTCTCCTTCCAAAATTGGGTCCATAATTAGTGGGTAGAATTTGGACATGATTATCTTGCTGGAATTTCTCCATAATCGGTGCAAATCACGTAAATCATGGTGATTCCCGCAAATTTCGAGCTTGCCTTGTTGTTCCATAGAATGCAATTCAGATTGCAATTGCATTCTCCTTCCTCTTTTCTTCACGTTACATTGCAAATGAAATGCAATTGCATTCCCTTTTGCAAAGTCTTCAAATATGCACAAAAGAACAACAACTTAAGCCACTTTCTTCATCTTTTCTCAAAATTCTTTTATTCATCAAGTTTCAACAAGCTTGCATGAATTTATAAAAAATGTTACTTTTATCTTGCTTGTTGGTCAACAAAATCCGCAAAATTAGCAAGAACAACTTGGTTTTAGAGTTGAATAATTCTCATAACTGAGAATTATCACCATTCATCAGACCAATTTCCATACCTTTCCCTTCATCCACACATCCAGCTAGCACTCCAACGATGGAGATTGATTCTTCTTCATTAGATTTAAAGGTCTGCCAAGAGATTTTGAACGCCATTCCTTCGTTAGTTGAATGCCCTGAACCCTAGCAGTCTCTTTCTGAGCAAATTCCTGAGCCACAACCTTCACCTATAAGGAAGAAGAATTCCTTGAGGATAAGTTAGAGGAACCCGTGCCCAATGTGCATATGAAAGGATTCAAAATATGAATCAACAAGCATCATGTTCATCAGCTCATGTGGCAAGCAAGGTAGGAAGAACATGAAAAAGATGAACCAATCTCCGTGCCGTTGGAAAAAGATGAGGATTCGCTTAGCCGCGTCTTGGAAAAAGTTGGAACTCCAGCGCAAGTTCCAACCAGTGTAGAACTTCAAAAGAAAAGGTTGAGCGCTTGAAGGCTGCATTTAGAAGAAATGAGGAGTAATAAAGAGGAGGAAAAAGAAAAGAAAGAAAAGGAAGATGAGGATATCTTTGCAGATATCCTATATGACATAGCTAGACGGGAAGAGACTGCAATGAGTGCAGAGCAATCCACATCTCCAAAGCATACCAAGTTATGCACAATTGAGTGCAATGATGAAGAAGATGGAGAGTGGACTCAAGAAGTAACCTCCAAGTCAGCCAATGAGGTAGCTACAGAGATTCTAGCAAAGATGGACCTGCCAGCGCATTCGAGCGATTCCCCTAGAGAGCCTAAAATAAAAGATGAAGGGGCTGAGCAAATTGGAAAAAAATGATGTCTCCATGCCTGCGTCTGCCACCAATCTCTCCCCGCAAGATCAACCTTCTTTGCATAGTGTAGTAAGGTAGCCTAAAGGCAATGAAGCTAAAGATTCCTCCAAGGGAGGGGTATTCAGTCAAGATCTGCAGTACCCTCATAAAGTGAGGGTTAATGAAGTTGGCAGCCTTGGCGTTGTGCTAGCAAACTTTGCAGAAGGGCCTATTGCAGCTGTTGTGAGAATGGTGGAGGAAAGGAAGAAAAGAAAATCTAAGGCAAATGAAGAAGAGGTAGAAAGAAGGAAAAGATGACGAATAAGAATGGTGATGCAACCAATGCAAAGCCAAATGACAAGGTTAAGCTCAAGCCTAAAAGCTTGATGAGAATGAGAAGTTTAGAGGAATAGGTGGGTTCTAATGCCCAAAAAGAGAGAAGGAAGAAGAGGAAAACAGAAGTCCTCTTGGAGGAGGAAGCAGGCGAAGCCAGCACTCCTCTTGAGAAGAATGAAGAACCTATACCCTTTGAGGCCTGGAAAGTAGTGGTGGAGGTTTGCGCTGAGCAGCCTCCCAAAAAGAAGAAGAAATAGGTGAAGTCCAAGAAAACTTCACAGCCAAAGGAGGCTAAGCTAGAGAAGGCGCAAGAAGAAGCGTTAAAGCATGAACTGGAAGAAAGGAAGCTTTATGTGGAGAAAGGTTTCTTCAAAACCTTGGACCACATCCAAGACTTTATTTTTTAGCGGATAGACTAGCTTGGATGGAGGAAATTCTGTGGTGGACCAAAAACAACCTTCCCCGAAGTGATTCGACACTTCTATGCAGTTGATTTCCATGATGAGATTGACGAATCACTAGTGTAGGGGAACAAAGTGTCTTTCGAACGCAGCTATCAATGAGTCATTTGGACTACAAAGTCTAGAAGCAGCCCTAGGAAACACTCTAATCGAAAAGCCAATGCAATAACAGATGGCTAAACCGGTGAGGGACTTAGCAGTTCCTAGAACCACATGGAAAATCTCCAAGATGGGAATCAGACAGTTACATGCAACCTACTTGCGCCCAGTGGCAACGTTGAGGATGTATGTCATGAAGAACAAACTTATCCCCACAACGCATGACAAAACAAGGACCAACTCATGGTTGCTTATTGCCTGATGAAGGGGATTCCCAATAAACGTTGGGAAAATCATTGCGGCCAAGATCAGAGAAACAATTGCAAAGCCAAGAGGAGCCCTTTTATTCCCTTGGTTGATAGGGGGCCTGTGTGTCAATGTAAGAATTTCTCTAGAGGAAGAGCAGACGCAAAGGGTTAGGAAATTAATTGGTAACATCTTGCTCCGGAGATTACTCAAAGGTTTACCTCATCAACCCCCACCAGTGTCTAAAAGAAAACTCCTAAAGGAGTAGAGGAAAAATATCCAGAGGCCCTTGTGCCCAGGAAAAAGAAGAAAAAAGCAGCACCTTCAATAAAAGAAAAGGGGAAGCAACCAATGCACTCTGAACTTTTGTGGCCACCTTTCCCGTCTAATGAGTTTCCTCCTATTCCAAAGCTTAATCGCCCACCACCTCCACTAGAAGACTTGAACCCTCCACTCCCCCCAGAATCACCTTAGTAGAGCCCACTGCCTTCACCGCTTGATGACATCTTTTAGGTACACTTCGAGCAAACCACATTCCATTATGACTCCCAAGCTTGTCAAGTTGGCCCCTCTCAACCTTCAACCTCTGCCACAGACTTTCCAAACCTTTACAGAGTTTTGTGCCTCTCTTCTAGACACTTTGGGTCTATGAGCCAAACAGACATGCCACCACATGAAGTTATTAATCATATGTGTGCTACCATTCTGTGCCTAATGATGAAATACTTAGAGCTCATCTGCAAGCGCTTGGATATGTTCTTTCGTTTCTTTAAGGAAAATGATGTGGTTTTGAGTCGATTCAGAACTGTGGCGTATATTGTACTGTTGCCATTCCCTAAAGAACTGAAAGACTTAATTCCTTTTCTACCTAACAAGTTCGGATCATGACAATGTGCCAAAAGACCCGCCACCACAACTGTCACACCCCCTCCCAGCTCACTTGCCTAACCTAGGAAGGAATGTGAAGACAGAGAATAGCAGTCCTCTTACTAGCACTCCCATCCCAACCTAACATCCACCTGAAACTGTACACAACGCAATATGTATGAACAAGTAAAATTGAGCACACAATAGCACACCTGTGCAAGATACATTCAGTCCCTCATACTAGGTCTGCATACTAAGTCATAACATACTTAAGTCTATTACAACTCGGCTAGAATGCTTTTATTTCAAAACTATATACATGTGGAAGTATATATACAAGGAGCTAAAGAGGCGTGGTGGAAAATAGGTCCTGATGAGGCTAAGCACCGGGAACTCGTTTGCTACCCGAGAAGAGAAAACATGTTGAAAATGTGAGCTGGGAAGCCCAGTGAGTGACTACTTTAATAGATTATGCGTTCAAAGATAAAGCATCAAAAGTACTTCAACAAGACCGCCAATTTACAGGATTTAAGCACCCCGAAAAGCAATGCATAAGAACTCATAATAAAGAAAATTTGTAGCATGGTACCCTTCCAAACCCTAGCTGTGGTAGAGTCATCTCTAAACCAACAGCTTCAATACCTCTCTCACGTGCACGTGGAATTCCATTTAAGCTCACTGGCCTCCCCTAATACCTTTTCCATGTCCTTCAGTATTGGGGCCAGACCAACTACCACCCGAATACCTTCTCACTGTCCTTCAGTATTGGGGGTCAGGTTTTCTCTCTCCCCCAGGTACCTTCTCCGTGTCCTTCGGTACCGAGGGTTAATAATATACAAGGCATGCTTTAAATAGTTAGAAACATAGTTTGGAATCCCATTCAAAAAGTTCTCAACCTAAACACAAACTTTCATTTTAAACAAGCTTTCAAACATCGAGTGTCATGCTTGAACGTAGAGTAACAACTAGTTACAATTATGCTTAACTTTCAACACCGTTGTTTATTAATAGGAGTTCAATGAAACATGAATATAAATTAGTTTAAGCATGCTTCAATAGCCATCACTAGTAAGCTTTTGAATAAAGATCAAAGCATAGGTTTTCAAACAAAGTCACTCACAATCACCGGAAGTCTCTTAAGGCTTATAAGCTTCGCCTATCTTCGTTTGCCCTGAAAATGAATTCCATAACATTAATCCCTTTTTCTACTTGGCCCAAAATTAGATCTACTTCAGTCACATAACTTATAGAATAGTAGCTGAACACACTTGGCTGTAAGGTATAACAAATTGGAAGCACATCTTCCTTACTCTCTCTCTAGCCCTTTCTCTTTTGAACCAACAATTACAGATTCAACTTCCAGCATGGGTTTCTCAACATTTATCAAAACAACCACCACATTTTATTTTATAACCCTTAAATACAATGTCTAAACTTACTTACCTCAAAATTTGAGCTTCTCATTCGTCCTCATGAGCTCGAAATCTTCAGATTTCTACACCTTGTTCTGCTGGCCGAGAAACTGGAACACCTCTCGGTTTTCTTAAGTTTTCATGACCTTCCTCTTCGTATTTTCTCACAACCTTTTCCAGACCTATTATTAATTAAATTTATGAGATTTTGGCTCAAGAATCATCAAATTTTCTCAAGTGGATTGAGAGATATGACCATTTGAAGTTGACCCATTTCCTAGAGCTTCCAGCTGCCTATTGAATTCACAAGGAATGGACAGCTCCTACTTCATCAATCCTTGAATCATACACATTGGCCAGCTCCTACTTCATCAATCCATGAGTCATACACATTGGCCAGCTCCTACTTCCTCCTTTAGACCTTAAGTCCTATTAAATCCTCATAATCCATAAAACAAACTTTAGCTAATTTAATTAGAAATTAAAGCTTTTGCATTCAACACATAATACACCCAATGTATACCCAACTTGCTCATTACCTTAACTTACTTCAACTCAACTCTTAATATGATTATCTCAATGCCTAACTTGTCTCCTTATGAAGCTTTGTGCACGTTATACTCCACAACTTAGGAAATTTCCAAATTCAACCACTGCATCCTTCAGTGCAACCTATACCAATTTACGTGTATCAAACTTCATGTATAAATGCAATAATATTAAAAGAGAGTTTAGGGCTTACAACAACCTTAGGCTTAGTTAATACTTTTACTTGTGCTTTCTTGAATGATATATTGATAATTTTTCTTGTATTATCCTATGTAATTGCGTTATATTAATATAAGCCTATGAACATCATTTAGTGCATTTATCTCTTTGCTTCTATTTTTTTTAAACACTTGGTTATACTCATTTATAAATGTTATTTATACATATTCTTCCTTTCAATGCATCATCTTTTTGCCTCTCTTGGTCTAGGTATAGATCCTATGATAAAACTATGTGTTGCTTCTTAAGCTTATAGTTCTTTCATTCTTTCTCACTTCACAAGTTGTCCACATACAATTTAGCTTTTCTATACCACTTCAGTAGGAACTAATCTAGCACTTGTTTTATCCCATGCATTAACCTTTGCGTTAGAATAAGCTTCACCCCTTAGTTTCTCTCATCACATGTATTACCCTAATGGCTAGTAGCCAACCTTAAGTTTGGGGGCCCATCAATGAGGACATTGCTGATTCCAAATTTTGGGGGGAGGGGGGGAATACATTGCATCGAGCAGTTTTGTTAAAGTTTACGTAAAGTCTCAAATTCTTGTAAGCATAAGTTGCAATCTCAAAAAAAAAAAAAAGAAAAGAAAAGAAAAGAAATATTCCTCTTCCACGGCGAACCTAAGTAATCAAGGGCATTCATGACACCCATCGTTTACCTTTGCATGAAAAGGGGATGCAAGGAATGACTATGCGTTTAAGAAACCAAAAAAAATTGGATCTTCCCCGCAATTGAATATATTCATCACCAATGTTGATAAACCAAAACGAAGGCAAAACAACCAATAGGGTATCTCTTAGAAAAATAAAAGAGACCGTTGCACTTTGCCAAGTATAAAGTATGTTGCTTGAATTGTAAGTGAATAAAATAGCCCAACCTAAAGCATGTCTAGTGCGTTGGAAAGAGTAGAGTAAAGAATAGTTCTGAAAAAGAGGTATCGGCTAAGTTAGGTAGTTCTGAGGGTTAAAAGGAAAAGATGAGTCTAGAATCAAAGAGCTAGGGATGGGAAGTATACGCTTCTAAGGAAAATCTTGCTTAACATAGAGAGAAGGCAATTTTGGGAAGCATCAACTTGATTTCATTAGGCATTACTCGAGGACGGGCAATGATTTAAGTTTGTGGATTTGATAAGTTGTAGAGTACAAGTTATTTTGCTCATAAAATTACATCATAATTGATTTGAGAGAACAAAAAGTATGGGTTGGGTAGCATTCTACACATCATTTTATCCAAGTATTAGTATAGATCATGCACGCGTTTAAGTAGTAATTTTTAAGCCTAAGTCCATTTCCTTGCATTGAATATAGATCTAACATGGTTTTTTACAAAAATGGATTGTGTTGGAAGGGGAAAGAAGAGTATCAAAGAAACTAGCGCAAGCTCTTAAAGAGCTCATAAAACGACAAAGTGAAGTATGCATCCACCACGATCAACACAACACATGATAGCAGGAATCCAATGAAATATGCCTCACGCATGGAGTGGTTAAGTTGTCTATCAATTGCTTGTGTATCGTGTACTAACCTACTTTGCAAACATTATGGTGCCCAAATAGTTGTAGATTCGTGGCAACCTTCTAGTGGTTCAAATCTTGTATAAGTAGAGGAAGGTTGGGTGATTTTTAGAGTCTTCTTCTTCTTGAGCTTATTCTCGAGAGAAAGAGAGATCGTTGTATAGAGTTTCAATGCTTATTGTAGCTTAGAGAGAGTAGTTTCCATTCTTTCTTACCAAGAGCATTGTTGTTCCCCGGAGAAGAAGAAGAAAGTGCCGACGGGTTCTCCTCCTCTTGTCTGCCGATGCCACAATATTTCCTTTCATTCTTCTTTTGTATTTTCCTTGTAACGAGTAGATTGTTAAATTTCATTTTTTTTTCCAGTGATTATATATTATGAAGTTCATATCTTTCTCTATGCTTTTATTTTGCTTCATGAGTAGTTAAATCTGTAAGAGTTGGCTTAAGGAGGAATCTAGTGTGTAACCTTTCCATTTTTCTTGGGAATGCATGTTTGAATCTCAACTTCTTCTTGACTACTATCATTCTTCCATTACCTTCTTCCATTTGGCCAACCGAAGTGAGGTATTAGCACGTTCACGCATCGAGAGGGTTAGAATGTGTGGAACCACCAAGGTAAGCAAAAGTGTATCTTTCACTGGGGGAGTTTTAGAAATATGCTGGCTTACATGGGTCGAGTGAGAGATCATTGTATCAAGCATAGACATATGAAAGTATAGTGTGCTTGACATCCTTCTTGAAAGAGTTAGGATAAGTAGGAACCCATGCCTAGTTGAGAATGAAAACATGTATGCCATTTAAATCTGGAATGAGTGGATAGTAGAGGAATCCCGAGCTAAAACTTTGTTTAACTATCACTGTTTCAGTTTACTCTCATTTACTGTTCATTACTGTTCACTGCAACTATTACCTGCTTTCTTGAATTCAAGTTTTATTCCTCTGTGCTAGTTATTTTATTTCCATTGCATACTCATTCAGTTTATTCGATTACCGCGTTTGTTCTTGTAAGTTGTAATAAAAAAAGTGTATAACATCCAGTCCCTATGAATTCGACCTGGGAATACCTTTAAGTACTACTTGCTTGTGTTGA
Organism: Trichosanthes truncata; assembly: GCA_033996785.1. NCBI lineage: Eukaryota > Viridiplantae > Streptophyta > Magnoliopsida > Cucurbitales > Cucurbitaceae > Trichosanthes > Trichosanthes truncata. The sequence goes on from JAWPNB010000009.1 coordinate 34,072,769, forward strand.
ATGTGCACTTGTGCTCAGCGCAGGGTAAACCTAGTTGTGTTTGTGTATGCATGATAAAACAATCATTTCTTACTCATTGTCAACACATGCTTACATATTCGCTCCTATTATCCACATTTTCAATACACCTTTTCAACAAACCATGCAACGACCTCCATGGCCTCATATCTACTACCCCCAATGAACGGCGATGACTGACCCATGGTGAACACATGACAATTGATAGATGACAAACACGATAACTAACCCACGGTGAACGACAAACCCACAAGCAATCCATGACAAACAGTGCTACAAATGAACCTGTTGGGATTTATGCCCTAAATCCTTGTAATTAATTATTTATTTAATAATTAATAATAATTTTTATTATTTTATTTACAATATAATATTATCCATTATATGAAAAATTCAAGGTTATTAGTGTAATCTTGAACAGTATGTGGTTGACATACGGGAGGATCATCTTCAAGAAATAACCTAAAGGATCATAGTATATGGATAAAGTTGGGTGCCTTATCTTGGTAACACTATTGATATAGCCTACTTTGTAATAGTTACAAACTATTTGATCCAAATCGTTCATGTGGAGACATGTGAGTGGGAGTATCTTATACAATGAGTTTATATAAGACTGGATCATGAAATATTTAATCTCTCTTTATAAATCCGTTAATTGAAAAAATTAATATTTCATCAAGATGATCATATGCGACTCGATCTTAATCCCGAGTGAGTTATGAACTCTTGCCTGTGAGGGCTTGTCCTTTGATTTGCATGTGTGAGAGTAGCTTTTGTAGTCGATTTAATAAGCCTACCATTTTGGGGACTTGACTAAATAGGGAGCTGGGAACATAATCTCACAAGATGAAATTCACTTCTTCCCATATAGGGTAAGTAGATGAGTAGTTCCTTTAAGTGCTAATTTCAAAACTTGAACAATGGGGTCCCACCTTCTCACTGGCCCGAGAAGGACTTAGTATATGGTTTGATCATAAACAAATTGTTCATTAGAGGATCAATGGTATTTAACGTACAATATGTAATTACAGGGGTAAAACAGACTTTTGACCCAACTATAAATACGAACTACTCGTGAAGGATCAACCTTCATGTAGTAATTATATCCATGGACACTACTTGTCCTACAATGCATAAGAATGCAACTCTAGGTCTATAGTGGAGTGACCCCCTAGAGCTAATGAATGAAAATTGATTAATTAAAGAGTTTAATTAATTAATGTTGTATTGTTGGAGCTTATAACTTGTAGGTCCATAAGGTCTCATTGCTATCTCATAGTAACACTAAATGATCAATTTAGTTGAAAAGAAAATTTTGAAATGTTCAAATTAATATTTAATTTTAAGTGTTCAAATTAATATTTAATGTATTATATAATTAAATATAAAATAAGAAAATATATTTATTATATTTGATACATTAAATATTAAAATGATTAATATATATTGGATACATTAAAGAAAAACATATAAATTTAAAATTTGAATGAGATTCAAATAGATTAAATAAATATGTAGGAGATTTGAATGAGATTCAAATAAGTATATTATATATTTTAATATATTAGATATTAAAATATAATATTATAGTTATAGCATAGATTTGTCCTAGATCTCTATAAAAAAGATCTTCGGGTTGAGCCATGAGAGACTGTATCTCCTCATTAGAAGAATTAGAGAATTCTCTCTAATCTTCTTCCTCTTCAATCCCTTGTAGTTTTTCTTTCAAATGGCTCCCACAAGCCTTGGTCCTGTGTTCGGTATTTATTGCTTAACCCTTGAAGTTAGTTTAATTCTAAATAAATCAAAGACAATTCCAATGCTTCCATTGTGGGTTTAATCTGATTATTCCCTTCATAACCATAGTGAACCAACCACAGTGAATGACAATTAACCCACAAATTGCTAGGTGAGAGACATTGAGAGAGAAGGAAAAGCCATCGGTGAGAGAGAAGAAGTTGCGCCGTCGATGAGAGAAGAATCTGTTGTGTTGGGGAGAGAGAAAGCATGAAGTGATTTCCTCCCATATAACTCACTCTCTCTTACACATGTATATGTATGAGAAATTATCTAAAATAGTCACTTTTTGGTTTGTATTTAAGAAATAGTCAAATTTTTAATGAATTTATATGGATGACCTTTAGAAATATTTTATTATTTCTTGCCATTAAATTGTCGTTTTGTTTTTCCTTTCTTAACCTCAATAAATGACATTAAACATTGATTAATTATAATATATAGTTTTATTTGATAGTTCAAACAACATTTAGGGGTGAGGGGTTCAAATTTCTAATCTCTTAATCAAGGTATATGTCAATTTATCACTGAACTAAGCTCACTTTACCAATTCTAATATATGGTATTATCTTAATATCAATAAATGACATCGGGTATTCAATTAATTAAAATATAGTATTAATTAAGATTCAATTAATTAATTTTGATATTCAATTTCTAGGCTTTTTTGTGTATTTAAATTAACTCTTATGGTAAGTTTTTTTTTAATCTAAATTTAATTACATTAATGTTGTAAAACTATTTTCTTGTCCATCCTCTTCCTTTCTTCAACTCTTCCTTTCTTCATCATTGTTGCACTACATTGTCATTTCTAGCAATTATGTATATTGCTAAAAGATGAAAAAAAAAATGTAGGTACATTTTTTTTTTTTTTGAATTCAAAAACATTAGGAGGGTGGGAGGATTCGAACCCATGACCTTTTGGCCATAAGTACATACTTTATGCCAGTTGAGCTATGCTCTATTTGGCAATTGTAGGTACGTATAAAATATAATTTGTTTATATTATGTATATTGCTAATATATACTTTATGTTTATACAATTATTGTTGATGCTTCAAGTATATATATTGTGTATTTTATTGAAAAACATTTGTGTATAAAAAATATAATTTACTGTATATCTGTAACGACCCGAATTCCTACGACTCTCTAAATGCAAAAGCACGACCTAGTTACCTCGCTCATGCCCGAAATTTCGGCAGCACGACGGCGTAACTAGAAGAAAACCAAAATTTTCAAAGACTTGGAAAAGACATGAGCACTTCTATATTTCAGGAAATAGACTCAGCACCCACCAAACTACGATACATAGTGCTGAGCTCAATAAACAGACAACCAAACCTAAGAGCTTCTAACCAAACACACGAAACTAAAGAATATTTAGGATTTACAAACCAAACACACATCAAGGAACAAGGAAATAAAACTAAAAACTAAAACAGGGAAAAGAAATTTGGTGGAGTCTCCATAGTCTCGTCAAGCCGTCTCCTCCGTCACCCGCCTCCTCAATATGCATCAACTGCAAAACAAACAAAGTAGCAAGGATGAGTATAAACATACTCAGTAAGTAGCCCACTTAAGGGTCCAATGTTTAAAGAAACCATAACAAGAAGGAAACTGCCTTTACTCACACTCGTGCTTAGATTTCAAATACCACTTTTGTTTGATCATCCCTTCTCTCTCCTCTAAATTATGTAGAGTTCCCAAAATCTTTATGGTTTCCGGCCCTAGAATGAACTACCAATTTCCTGTTTATTTCCAAAAAAAAAAAAAAAAACTCATGATGAATTGTCCCATTACCATTCTTATTTTTCTCTTTCTCGTTTTCCAATGCCACTAATTTACCCACTAACTTACCCATTAAGTCTAACACCATTATCTAACTCTACCGTTTTATCTATCTTCACTTTTTCTTTCTCAAACATCTCTCCTTCATTAAATGCATGCTATGAAATCTCTCCTCTTTTCAATACCATAAATCACTCTCTTTTGTCTTTTTTCTCGTTTCTCTTCCCAATAAATCATTTTCCCTCCTTTAATCTCTTCTCTATTTTTTAAAATACTCTCTCTCTCTCTTCATTTATTTCTACCATCATTTCAAGTTTATCTCTTCAATTCATGTCCCCCTTTTATTTATCCCCTCTTTCACGTTAAATCTTCACTTACCAAAAAAAAAAAAAAAAAACCTATTTCCCTTTTGATTAATCATTTTCAGTCTTTCTTTATTTTCTCTTGAACTTCTTTATCTTCTCATCCATCTCCACCGGTTGAACATACTCTCTCTGATGATCAAGCTCCGAATCGTTCTAACGACACTTTCGCTTGCGGGGGGATGTTAGAGTATTTAATATTATGTTATTTACTTTATGTTTATCTTCCTCATATACAAGCTCATTGGGCTCTCCACCATTGTATTGTTCACTAGTATTTATAGTTTGTTATGCAATGATATTATTGTGCTGAAACTCTAATGACAGCCTCCATTTTCTCTCCATTTCCTCTCTTCTTCTACGAGAGTTTCATATCCGTTTACAGTTTCTCATCCACTCCTCGCCATCTTTGGGAAGGAGTTTGTGCTCTTTAGTAAATAACTCGTGTGGCATCAGCTTAAGAGGTTCATCACATTTGGCCTCGAGTTGGGAAGGCAGAACTATCTTCTCCACTTCCGTGATTCAATTTGAAACATCATGAGAGGAAGAAAACAAAAATTTGGAACGTATTGTTCGTAATTAAGTAAGTACCTTGAACCATATTAATTCACGTTGCATTTGAAGGGCTGCTCCTGAGACCCTATTGAGATGGTTTGGAGTAGCTAGTTTTGCAGCCAAATGCAGAATGTTATACTTTCCTTGGACAGTTTTATATTTTGCAGAAAAGTCCTTAAGCCCACCAATCTCATATATTAGATTGAACACATCTTCAAGTCGATTCTCAACGGCTACATGAAATATACTTTTACCATCATCGTCTTCTTCCCACGCTATATCTGGATATTTGCAAATTAGTAAAACCAAAAACTCAACATTTCCTATGTTGGCAACATCATGAAGCAATCTTGTGGGATGTTTGATGAAGTTCAACATCTCCTTTTGTGGCAACTCAAATACAACATATTTCCATAATAGTTCAACAAGCTGACGGGCTAGTGTCTTCATCAATCCTTTATTGGAGATCCCTTTGACGCATGTGTAGGCAAAAATGAAAAAAGTTCATTAAACTGTATATATATATATATATGAGAAAAAAAAGAAAAAATGTAAATGGTATGTGTAATTTGAAAAAACTAACAAGTGATGTAGTTTCCCCAAAAGTTTAGTCGATCTCCACTATCAATTGCTGATGATTTTCTAGCCATGACGTGCAATGTTGTCTCATAGTTATTTTTATTGTCGAAGAAAACCATAATGTAATTGTTGTGCCATGCGATACCACTGCCTTGAAAGCAAATTCGGCACTACCTTGGTGCTAATCGTGTTCTGCCGGTTGCTCCCCAAGGTTAACACAACACCCACCTTGAACGTGCACTCGTTAGAGGAGGATTGGAATCAAATGAATTTGTTCAGAATACCAAAAGACTAAAGCATATCAAAAAAACGAAGGAAGAAGATGGGAAGAAGATTGTCTTTGTTTTTCTAGATCTGGATCTCTATTTGAATAGAATAAATAAAACGTTTTGAAGGAAAAACAGTTTTTAAATCCAAAAATTAAGGAGACATTAAAGAGGGGTTATTCTAAAACGGAAACAAAAATTGAATGCTAAAAATTGGATAGAAAAGTAATAAAAAATTAGTTCTTTTTATGGACGGCGGCGGCGGCGCGCATGTGGGGAGAGATTTTACTACCACTCTATCCACATTTTATAAGCCCCCAAAGATGCTCTAGTCTATAAACCCACTTCCCAACTTAAAATCTTTCAATGTGGGACAACACCATTCTATCTCTTGCAAAGACTTATAATGGACCAAAGGCCCAAAGCCCATTGTAGTCATTCCCAACAGTCCCCCACGAATGACTAACAAGATAAAGAGAAACAAAAAATCAAAACATATTCTGAGCAAAGAAAGGAGAATAAACTTAAACATCAATATCTTATGATTTAAATTGATGCATAGTGAAGTAGGTCAACAACCTAATTAAAGAAAGTGAGTTACCTCTTGAACTTTCATCAGTTATGGTTGAGACCCCCACAACACGTTTCAGTCCTTGTGTTTAATTTGATTCTGCGATACTAATGTAATCCAAGTGCTATCAATGGCGATGCACATAAAACCTTGGGTCATCGTGAGAGCTCTAGAAAGAGACCCTTTAAACTCTTTCATAGAAGGCGGCCACACCTTCACACTCACGTTACTTGCTTCATCAAGTCTGTCAAGGACAAACCACTAAAAACTGGGCTATTAAGACTTTAAAGTTGTCCATCAAGTCTATATTTAGACCACCCAAATAAAGGGCTATGGATCCACTATAAGGGTTTGAGTCCCATACTTGTTGAAGACTTTAGAATTACTCTCATTGTTAGGCCTTTCGTGAGAGGATCTTCCAAATTCCTCTTAGACCTCACTTACTCCAAGGAGATAATCCCACTTTTCAATAATTGTTTCACAGTTCCATGTCTAAGGCATATATGCCTCCTTTTTCCGTTATACACACTATTTTTCGCAATACCTATGGCAGCTTGTGAATCACAATGTAGAGAGATTGGTACTGACTCCCCCCACAATGGTACGTCTCCCAACAGGCTTCTTAGCCATTCTACCTCTTGCCCTGCTAGCTTGAGAGCTATAAACTTAGACTCCATGGTGGATCATGCTATGCACGTCTGCTTTGCTGATTTCCATGAAATAGCTCATCCACCTAGTATGAAAACATATCCGCTAGTGGAGTTTACCTCGTCGTTATCTATTACCCAATTTGCATCACAATATCCTTCAATACTGCATGAAACTTGTTAAAATGCAAACAGAAATCCATTGTACCTTTAAGGTACCTTAACAATCTACGAATAGCAATCCAATGATCTTTATCAGGATTATGTGTATATCTACTCAATCTACTCACAGCATATGCAATATTAGGTCTAGTATAGTTCATCAAAAACATGACACTACCTATAATTTTTGCATATTCAGATTGAGAAACACTGTCTCCCTTATTCTTCTTAAGACTCATACTAGCATCATAAGGTGTTCTTACAGGAGTATCATCAAAGCAATCAAATCTCTTTAACAACTTTTCAATGTAGTGTGATTGACATAATGAAAATCCATTTTCGATTTTTCTTATCTTAACACCAAGTATCACATCAGCCTCACCTAAATCTTTCATTTCAAAGTGTGATGATAGAAATGACTTAGTATCATTAATCACATTGATGTTTGTACCAAAAATAAGCATGTCATCAACATACAAACAAATAATTACACAATCAGCTCCAAACAATTTTGAGTAAACAAATGTATCAGAACAATTTACTTTAAAACCGTTGTTTACCAAAGTACTATTAAATTTCTCGTACCATTGTTTAGGAGCTTGTTTAAGACCGTAAAGAGATTTTTTAAGCTTACATACCTTGTTTTCTTGACCAGTAACAATAAAGCCTTCAGGTTGTATCATGTATATTTCTTCCTCTAAATCACCATTGAAGAATGCCGTCTTTACATCCATTTGATGTATCAAAAGACCATGAATTGCTGCAAAAGCGATCAAGGCTCTAATAGTGGCTATTTTAGTCACAGGAGAGTATGTGTCAAAATAGTCAATGCACTGTTTTTTCGTATACCCCACAACCACTAATCTAGCTTTAAAATTTTCAATTGAACCATCTGGTCTAATTTTCTTTTTTAAGATCCGTTTACACCTAATGGGTTTATTTCCTTTAGGAAGATCTACTAAGGCCCATGTTTGATTCATAATCAAAGAATCTAGCTCACTCTTAATTGTTTCTTTCCAGAAACTAGAGTCTACAGAACTTAAAGCCTCTTGGTAAGTTTTAGGATCTTCGTCTATCACGTACATGTAAGCAAATTGATTGTCTATTTTATCCGAACTTTCAACTAGAAAAATAGTCAGAAAATCATGTCCAAAGTTCTTATTAATCTTTTGTCTCTTACTTCTTCTAGGTTCATGCTCATGCATGTTGTCAGAAGTAGATGGAAAAGATGCAGATACCTCGTCACTACGTGAAGTACCAACAACTAACTGATCACTACGTGAAGTACTAGCTGGATCACTAACAGTTTTAACCATGGGAAATATGTTTTCAAAAAATACAGCGTCTCTATATTCACAAATTGAATTATCACTTAAACACATAAACCTATATGCAGCACTATTATGAGCATAACCAATAAAGACACAGTCAAAGGTTTTAGATCCAACCGTAGGTTTCTTGAATTCTGGATATGCCACTTTGGCTAAGCACCCCAACACTTTCAAATGGCTTAGGTTAGGTGAGTAACCTTTCCACAACTCATATGGAGTCTTATCCATCTTTTTGTGGGGAACTCTGTTACGAATAAAACAAGCAGAAAGCACAGCTTCCCCCTACATGTTATCAGATAGTCAAGAACTCAATAACATGGCATTCATCATTTCCTTTAGTGTTCTATTCTTATGTTCAGCTATGCCATTTTGTTGAGGAGAATATGGAGCAGTTTTTTCATGAATAATGCAGTTTAATTCGCAAAATTCTCTAAGAAAGTTATCACTATATTCACCACCTCTATCAGATCTTAACCTTTTTATCTTTTTATCCAGTTGGTTTTCTACTTCAGCCTTGACTTTTACAAACATACTACATGCTTCATCCTTTGATTTTAGAAGGTAAATTTTTGTATATCTTGAGAAATCATCAACAAAAGATATATAATACTTTTTACCACCTCTACTTCTGGTGTTTCTAAAATCAGCTAAGTCTGAATGAATTAATTCAAGTAATTCCGTACTTCTTGTTGTGATTGATTTAAAAGGTTTTTTAGCAAATTTTGCTTCTACACAAACTGAACATCTATTATTTTCATGTGATTCTGATACATTAATAAGATGTAAGTTCTTAAGCCTTTTAATTGATGTAACATTTACATGTCCTAATTTACCATGCCACACATCAATAGATTCAACAATATAAGCAAAATGAGAGGTACTTTCATTCATTGTAGAAAGAACGTAAACAATATTTAAAATAAACAGACTATCAGCTAGATACCCCTTACCAACAAAATCACCATTTTTTGTGATGATAACCTTGTCAGCCTCAAACACAATCCTAAGTTTAGCTTTGTTCAATAAACTCCCAGACACCAAATTCCTACGCAATGAGGGAACATACAATACATCACTGAGAGATAAAGTTTTTCCAGAGGTAAGTTTTAATAGAATCTTCTCTTTTCCAAGAACTCCAGCAGTGGCTGAGTTGCCCATGAATACACATTCACCATCAGCAGTCTCCTGGAAGTCATGGAATAGATCTCGATTTGAGAATAAATGTCTCGAAGCTCCAGTGTCAAGAATCCAGTCAAACTTGTTCTCCACCAGATTTGCCTCCACAACCACAGCAGCAATGATGTCATCTTCCACAATGTTGGCTTGTGGAGCAGGTCTGGTAGCTCCAGGATTTTGATCTGGGCTTCCTTTCCTTTGGTTACACTGATAGGATTTATGTCCTAGTTTGCCACAGACATAACATATCAGTTTGGACTTCTCAATTTGTCCACCTGCAGCTTTGAATTGATGGCCCTTCTTCTGCGATGGTTTTTCTCTCACAATTTGTTTTCCTTTATTTTTGAACCTGTATTTTGAAGCAACAGAAGATTCAACGAGGTTAGCATTAACATAATTCAAAAATTCAGAATTCAACTTATCTTTCTGTCTGTTGGCTTCTTCAGTGTGCATATGGCTGATCAGTTCTTGCAGAGTCAAATCTTTCTTCTTGTGTTTCAAATGATTACGGTAGTCACTCCAAGAATGTGGAAAATTTTCAAGCTGCACGTTTGCCTAAAGAATTTCACACATTTTCATGCCCTCGGACAGTACGTTGGCCACCAGGTTCTCATACCCATGGACTTGTTCCATTACTGGTTTGTCGTCCATCATCTGGAACTGGAGCCACTTACCAACAACATATTTTTTCTGCCCACATCGTCTCCACCATATCTGGATTCAAGTGTGCTCCATATTACCTTTGCAGATTTCTAGATGACGAACAAATCGAACAGTGAATCTATCATATGGTTGAGTAGATGGCCGCAGACAGTCTTATTGTCCTTCTCGAATTTATCAGGATCAACGTCAAAGGCTCTTTTGGATTGATTAGCATCCTTGGACGTTTCTAGATCACTGGCAGCAAACGTCTTGGATCTATCAGGACAATCTGTGGTAAGGACGTAGTCGACCTGCAATTGTTCAAAGAAGATCAGCAATTTCTGGGACCAACGACGGTAATTAGCTCCGCCGAGTGGCTCCAATTTTGATAGATTTGGAAAGACCTTTCCGGATTTGATCGACATTGGGAAAAAAATTTTGCTTTCAAATTATTGTCGAAGAAAACCAGAATGTAATTGTTGTGACGTGGGATACCACTGCCTTGAAAGAAAATTCGGCACGACCTCGGTGCTAATCATGTTCTGCCGGTTGCTCCCCAAGGTTAACACAACACCCACCTCGAACGTGCACTCGTTAGAGGAGGATTGGAATCAAATGAATTTGCTCAGAATACCAAAAGACTAAAGCAGATCAAAAAAACGAAGGAAGAAGATGGGAAGAAGATTGTCTCTGTTTTTCTACATCTGGATCTCTATTTGAATAGAATAAATAAAACGTTTTGAAGGAAAAACAGTTTTTAGATCCAAAAATTAAGGAGACATTAAAGAGGGAGTTATTCTAAAATGGTAACAAAAATTGAATGCTAAAAATTGGATAGAAAGGTTTAAAAAAATTAGTTCTTTTTACGCGCGAGCGCGATTCCCGAACCCGCCCGTCCGACCGGACAGACGAGGGCGGCGTGCGTGTGGGGAAATATTTTACTACCACTCTATCCACATTTTACAAGCCCCCAAAGATGCTCTAGTATATAAACCCACTTCCCAACTTAAATCTTTCAATGTGGGACAACACCATTCTATCTCTTGCAAAGACTTATAATGGACCAAAGGCCCAAAGCCCATTGTAGTCATTCCCAACAATTTTTTGTGTCTTTCATTTTGGATTCATTTTCAAAATTCTCAAACTTATATATGTAAAGAAGAAGTAAAATCAAAAGGAGGAGTAAAGTTAAAACTATAACAACATCATCAGACAGGATAAAATAAAATAAGAAGCTTTTGAATAGATTTACCAAAAAAGTCACTATGTATGGTGGCAATAAGAAGTATTTCCATGTCTATTTCTCAGAGTCACTTCATATTTGTCCATTATGTCAACTAGCTTCTCCACAAAACTAGTGTGCTTGGCTCCAGCAGCAATATGAAGAGCAGTGTCCTTGTCTCGCGTTATTGAAGACGTTAACAAAAATGAGTTGTTGAACAAGATAGATTGAGCGTCACCCTCAAGTGCAGCTCGATACAAATTCATCCTTTCTTCAAGATTCTTTATTCTTTCTTCTCCTGGATGCGTCATATACATATACATATAATACATATCAACTGGACCCAAATAAACTGTCACTCATTCAAGATTTTAGTCAATATGATATCTTAACCATAAATTGTTAATATGTAACAATAATTAGTTTGTAACAACCCCAGTCAGTTAGATTTCCTCTTTTTAAACCCAATTAATGAAAACTGATTTCCCTCTCATTTATTTTTGTCTTCTGTGATATGGTATTAGAGAAATAGAGGGCTTTTTTTACCGCATTCTTCATTCGTTTTGGTTGATTTTTTTGGATCGCTCATTAGTTTGTCTTTCGCTCGCTCCACCCTTCATCAATGGCAACTTCATCAAAGACAGATTCTGTAAACCCGGAATCCCTCCTTGGAAATTCTTAAGAAAAATGTATTGGTAAGCTTGTTAAAAAAAAGAAAGAAAAGAAGAAACTAAAACAAAAGAGAAATGGGAAGTGGAAGGTGTATGTTTTGGTTTTAAAAAAAAAAAAGAAAAAAAAAAAGAAATTGGAAAGGTGGGAATTTCCACCCACCGCCAAGAGTTTTTTTTATAACTCTCTCACACACTTTCACCCAATTTAGAGTCTCATTTACCAAAGGAAAACAGAGGGGTTTTGTGGAAGAGAATAAGAGCAAGAAGAAAGGTGATGTTGGAGTTGTAATTGAAGAAGAAAAGGAGGGAAGATCAATCAAAGTTGCATGGAAGATTTCGTGTCAACCCTGACTACCTCTGATATTTGGAACGTTTTGAGCTCCACAAGAGGTATTAGGAGGTGAGATTTAATTTCCTTGAAAGTTAACTCATTTTAGAACAATTTTCGTGAAGGAAGCTCGAGCAAAATCTAAATTTATGTTATGGGTTTTTGAAGGGGAAGTCAGAGGAGTGTTTTTACTGTCAAATCCGGGGAATCTCTGGTTTTTGGGATATGATGATCTTTAGACTTCGAATTAGAAGCTGTATTAGGTATGGATGGGAAGCTGATTTAATTTCCTATAACTTTCATGAAGAAGTCGTGATTAGAAATTGATTGGAAGTTGCTTTAAATTCCAGGTTAATTTCGGGTTGCAGTAGGAAAACAGTTCTGGTTTAGCAGAAACGTGTTTGGGGAAAATGGCTTTCAAGGTAGTTACAGACACATCCTTTAGGAATTTCGATTTCACTCCTTCCGATAAGTTTTAGAGCGTTCAAAAAGGAAGAGTTTGGTATAAATAACATCATTATTGAGCAAGTAATGGAAAAGTTATAGGTGTGTGAGTTTAGGGTATAAAATCTGTAAAGTGCAGGAATTAGATGGGAGGGTTTTTGCAATCCTAAACCTTAAATTCATGAGGCCAAGATTCTAATGCTTGGTTTTGTTTATTTGGCAGGCCAAGAAGGAAGGACAAATTTACGGACCGAGAATCTAATATTAACGCTGTGAGTGACAAAATGAATTCTGAAAATAAATTCTATGTTTGAACTTGTGTTCATTAAAAGAAAAGACTTCCTAAGAATGATGTAGCTTAAAGATTTATGGTCTCTTGAGCACGTGTTCATAAGCATATATGGTTTCCTAAAAATGATTTAAATTGTTCGTTGTGAGCATATGTTTACTGGTTTTCTGAAACTAGAAGAAATACCTTAATTCCAAGTCTACATGTGTTAGCAAAAACTGTTAAAGGTTTTCATGTGTTTCTCTGAGACCTGAATGAGTTAATGGTTGAGATACTGAGCCCGAGGTTGTATAGTACCGTGTGCACACAGGTCATTTTCTGTTGTCGACGTTGAGTGTACTCCATGACAACAATGCTGTCGTGAGTGCTGGGCGAGCCCCACTACGACAAAGACGATGGGAGTGCTGGGCGGGCCCCACTATATCGTAGAATGAACATTGATTGTACTGGGCGAGTCTTACACAACTAATTTGTCATATGTTTAAAATGGTTAATATTTTTGACACACTTGCTGGACTTCTGTAAAAGCTATTGATGTTATATGTTATGATTTACGAGTTAATAGTTTTAAACTCAGTCACTCACTGAGCTTCCCAGCTCATTCTTTCAATGTTTTCCAACTTCCCAGGTAGAGATCGAGCTCCCGGTGCCTGAGATCCTGCCACAGCCTGCTGAAAGCTCTACGAGTCTGATATTTTTGTATGTGGATGGTGTAGTACAGCAAGTCTGCTCGTATTGTACATAACTTAATAGGGATGTGTAGTTATGTTGTATATGGAACTAGTGGTCTTGGGTGTATAAAGCACGTCTGGTCGTGTTGGGCTTGTTCAAGTTAGGTTTAACCAGAACCGCCCCGTAGGTATGTGTAATAAGATTCCTAGTTTCTGCTGTGTGGTATGTATAGTATATCGTATACAGGTATGGATTGTTTATCAGGAATTAAAAGGGTCATAGGTATCGTTAAGTAGTGAAACGATGCCTGTTGGCTTCAAGCCATCTTCCGGGCTAAGTTAGCAGGTGGTTCGGGAGGGGGTGTGACAACTTGGTATCAGAGCAGTTAGCTCCATGGGAAATGAGATAGAGCGAGTTAGCTCTAAGGAAAAATTAGGAAATAGAGAGCATGTTAATGAGTTAGTTCAGATAGAAATAGTAAAACATGGTCCAAGTAAGGACAAGAGTAAGTATGGTCATGACTAGAATATGAATAGATGTTTAGTATTGTACATTTGAGTTAAGTATCCCTAGCATGTCTGACATGTTGATATGTTATAGGAGTCATGCCACCACGTACAAGCAGACGACGCAGGCAGGATCAGGACGGGACGCGGGATCCTACCCAAGGTCAATCTGAAAGGGGATCTAGTGCCCCGAGAGTTCAGACTGGGGCAGGAAACGAACAGCATGTTGGTTCCTCACAGGAGATAGGTAGGCCAGAGAGAGCAGGGCCAAGTGACCCAGAGAAAGCATATGGAATAGAACGCTTAAAGAAATTAGGAGCCACAGTGTTTGAGGGGTTCCACAGATCCAGCTGACGCCGAGGTTTGGTTGAATATGTTGGAGAAATGTTTTGATGTGATGACTTGTCCTGAGGAGCGAAAGGTGAGGTTGGCCACATTCCTGCTGCAGAAGGAGGCAGAGGGATGGTGGAAATCGATATTAGCCAGGCGTAGTAATGCACGTACCATGGATTGGAATTCTTTCAGAGGCATATTCGAAGACAAGTATTACCCTATCACGTATCGTGAGGTAAAGAGGGATGAGTTCTTAGAATTGAAGCAAGGGTCGCTTTCAGTGGTCGAGTACGAGAGGAGGTATACCGAGTTGTCACGGTATGCTGATGTGATTGTGGCATCTGAGAGTGATAAGTGTCGAAGGTTTGAAAGAGGGTTGCGTTTTGAGATACGTACCGCGGTCACAGCTATCGCAAAATGGATGAACTTTTCCCAGCTAGTAGAGACTGCCCTACGTGTGGAGCAGAGTATAGCAGAAGAGAAGTCAGTAGTGGAGCCTAGTCGTGGAGCTTCGACGGCTAGTAGCTTCCGAGGTCGTGAGCAGCGAAGGTTCACACCTGGGGTGAATGTTTCAAGTCGTCAGGACTTTAAGAACCGATCTGGTGGCCAGGCATCGAGGTAGACGAGTGTGGGTAGTACCTATCAGAGGCAGAGTCAGAGAGCACCCAATCAGTCTGCTAGATTTGTAAGAAGACCGCAGGCAGGGCAAGAGTCTATTGCCAGTGTGACGAGGAGAACCCCATGTACGAATTGTGGCAAGAATCATCGGGGCCATTGTCTTGTTGGTGCCGGTGTGTGCTACCAGTGCGGACAACCAGGGCATTTCAAGAGAGATTGTCCACAGCTGAGAGGGGTCGCACAGAGAGACCTGGAGGTTGAGTCCCAGACGGTTGAGCAGTCGAGGGTTCCAGTAGCTGCAGGGGAGGGCACCAGTGGTGCTAGACCGAAAGGAGTTGTAGGGAGACCTAGACAGCAGGGAAAGGTTTACGCTATGACTCAGCAAGAAGCAGAGGATGCACCAGATGTTATTACAGGTACGATTCTTGTTTGTAATGTACCTGCACGTGTTTTAATAGACCCAGGTGCTACGCATTCCTTTGTTTCTAGCATGTTCCTAACTAAGCTAAATAGGAAGCTAGAGCCTTTATTTGAGAAGTTAGTTATATACACTCCAGTTGGTGATGCTTTACTAGTCAATGAAGTGTTGCGAGATTGTGAGGTCTTAGTAGAAAGTCTCAGTATGATAGTGGATCTTCTTCCACTACAGCTGCAGGTGTTAGATGTAATTTTAGGGATGGATTTCTTATTCACTCATTATGCTTCTATGGATTGCCATAGGAAGGAAGTAATTTTCAGGAAACCAGGTTTGGCTGAAGTAGTTTTCAGGGGAGAAAGGAAGATTATGCCTATGAGTATGATTTCAGCCCTAAAAGCTGAGAGGTTGTTGAGGAAGGGTTGCACGGCATTCCTTGCACACGTAGTGGAGGTGCAGGAAGAAAAGTTGAAACCAGAAGATGTTCCTGTCGTGAATGAATTTCTCGATGTTTTTCCGGCTGACCTGGCAGGTTTGCCACCTGATAGGGAAGTTGAGTTCACTATCGAATTGTTACCAGGAACAGCACCTATTTCGCGAGCGCCGTATAGAATGGCACCAAGCGAGCTCAAGGAACTGAAGATACAATTACAGGAACTAGTTGACAAGGGATACATCAGACCTAGTGTATCGCCTTGGGGAGCTCCAGTGTTATTCGTAAAGAAGAAAGATGGTACTCTAAGATTGTGCATTGACTATAGGCAGTTAAACAAGGTCACGATACGTAACAAGTACCCTTTACCACGCATAGATGACTTGTTTGACCAGTTGAAGGGAGCATCAATGTTCTCCAAGATTGACTTAAGGTCAGGATACCATCAGTTAAAGGTTAGGGAATCAGACGTTCCTAAGACAGCATTCAGAACGAGGTATGGACACTATGAGTTTCTAGTAATGCCTTTTGGTTTAACTAATGCACCAGCAGTTTTCATGGATCTCATGAACAGGATCTTCCATCAGTATCTGGATCAGTTTGTTATAGTATTCATTGATGATATACTAGTTTACTCAGTTGACAGGGAAGCCCATGACAAACATCTGAGGATTGTTCTGCAAACACTACGTGATAAACAGTTATATGCTAAATTCAGCAAATGTGAGTTTTGGTTGAATCAGGTAGTGTTTTTGGGGCATATCGTTTCAGCAAATGGAGTTAGTGTGGATCCGCAGAAGGTAAAAGCTGTGGTCAATTGGGAAAGACCAGCTAGTGCAACAGAGGTACGTAGTTTCCTAGGTTTGGCAGGATACTACAGACGATTTATTGAAGATTTCTCACGATTGGCATTACCCTTGACAACTTTGACAAGGAAGAATGATAAGTTTGAATGGTCAGATAAGTGTGAACAGAGTTTTCAGGAGCTGAAGAAGAGATTAGTAACAGCACCTAATCTGGCACTCCCTGTAACAGGGAAAGAATATGTGATTTACTGTGATGCTTCGAGGCAAGGATTAGGGTGCGTGCTTATGCAAGAAGGAAAGGTAATAGCTTATGCTTCAAGGCAACTGAAAAAGCACGAGTGTACTTACCCTACCCATGATCTTGAGCTAGCAGCAGTTGTTTTAGCATTGAAGATCTGGAGGCATTATTTGTTCGGTGAGAAGTGCCACATTTTCACAGATCATAAGAGTCTGAAATATATGTTCGATCAGAAAAAGTTGAACATGAGACAGAGACGATGGCTAGAACTTATCAAAGATTATGATTGTACTATAGAATACCATCCAGGTAAGGCGAACGTAGTTGCATATGCATTAAGTAGGAAGTCGAGACTTCCTAGCGACTTCCTAGGGATGCTTTATGTGGTATGCGAGCAACCTTCTTAAGTACGCTAAGAGATTCAAAGGCGGTTGTGACTGCAGAGGATTCAGGAAGTCTCCTGGTTCAATTTCATGTCAGGCCTTCGCTTATAGCAGAGATTGTGAGGAAACAGGCCGAGGATAGGGACTTGCATAAGAGGTTTGGGAAGTCCAAACAGGACCCAGAGGGGGAGTTTCTGATAGGAGCAGATGGAGCTATATTGAAGCAAGGAAGACTATGCGTTCCGAATATTAGTGAGCTTAAAAATGCTTTACTAGAGGAAGCTCACAGTTCAGCTTACGTTATGCATCCAGGAAGCACCAAGATGTACAAAACTTTAAAGGGATCGTATTGGTGGCCTGGGATGAAGCGGGAGATAGCTAATTATGTTGATAAATGTTTAATTTGCCAACAGGTTAAACCAGTTAGACAGAGGCCAGGGGGACTCCTTAATCCACTGCCAGTGCCGGAGTGGAAATGGGAGCATATCACTATGGATTTCCTTTTTGGATTACCACGTACTTCTGGTGGACATGATGGTATTTGGGTATTAGTGGATAGACTCACTAAGACAGCACGGTTTATACCGATTAAAGCGACGTATACACTTGATCAGCTCGCTAAGCTATACGTCGACAGGATTGTGAGTCAGTACGGAGTGCCAGTGTCCATAGTTTCTGTAAACCCGGAATCCCTCCTTGAAAATTCTTAAGAAAAAAATGTATTGGTAAGCTTGTTAAAAAAAAAAAGAGAAAGAAAGGTGGAATGTGTTGTATTGTTTTTTCTAAATTAAAAAAAAAAAAGAAGAAACTAAAACAAAAGAGAAATGGAAAGTGGAAGGTGTATGTTTTGTTTTAAAAAAAAAAAAAAAAAAAAAAGAAAAGGAAAAAGAAATGTGGGAATGGATAAACTTTGGAGCACTCACCACCAAAAAAATAATTAAATAAGTTTTTTTAACCCATTTTCTCCCATTTGCTTCTTTTTTTATTAAAGAAAAACAGGGCATTTCGTGGGAGAGGATGAGAGAAAGAGAGGAAGGAGGATTTTCTTAGTTTTGAAGTTGAAAAAGAAAGGGAGAAGATTCAATTCAAGGTTGCATGGCAGATTTGGTGATCAATCCTGCTCACTGCTGATATTTGGGTTGTTTTGAGCTCCACAAGAAGAATTAAGAGGTGAGGTTTGATTTTCTGGAAAGTTAACTCATTTTCAAACAAATTTCGTGAAGGAAGCTCGAGCAAAATCTGATGTTATGTTAATGATTTGTGAAGAGAGATTTGAAGGAATGTTTTTGCTGTCAAATCCGGGGAACCTCTATTTTTTTGGATGTTCTGATCTGTGGACTTCGAATTAGAAGCTGTATTAGGTATGGTTGGAAAGATGATTTAATTTCCTATAACTTTCATGAAGAAGTCGTGGTTATAAATTGACTATAAGTTGCTTTAAAATTCATGTTAAGTTCAGGGTGCAGCAGGGAAACGAGTCTGGAAAGTGCAGAAACCTATTTTGTAGGAAGTAGCTTTCGAGGTATTTACGGACATATCCTTTAGGAATTTAAATTTCATTCCTTCAGATAAGTTTTAGAGGGTTCAAAAAGGAAGAGTTTGGTATAAATAACATCATTTTTGAGCAAGTAATGGAAGAGTTATAGGTGTGTGAGTTTAGGGTATAAAATCTGTAAAGTGCAGGAAATAGATGGGAAGGTTTTTGCAATCCTAAACCTTAAATTCATGAGGCCAAGATTCTAATGCTTGGTTTTGTTTATTTGGCAGGCCAAGAAGGAATAGGACAAATTTACGGACCGAGAATCTAATATTAACGCTGTGAGTGACAAAATGAATTCTGAAAATAAATTCTATGCTTGAACTTGTGTTCATAAAAAGAAAAGACTTCCTAAGCATGATGTAGCTTAAAGATTTATGGTCTCTTGAGCACGTATTCATAAGCATGTATGGTTTCCTAAAAATGATTTAAATTGTTCGTTTTGAGCATATGTTTACTGGTTTTCCTGAAACTAGAAGAAATACCTTAATTCTAAGTCTACATGTGTTAGCAAGAACTGTTAAAGGTTTTCATGTGTTTCTCTGAAACCTGAATGAGTTAATGGTTGAGATACTGAGCCCGAGGTTGTATAGTACCGTGTGCACACATGTCATTTTCGGTTGTCGACGTTGAGTGTACTCCGTGACAACAATGCTGTCGTGAGTGCTGGGCGAGCCCCACTACGACAAAGACGATGGGAGTGCTGGGCGGGCCCCACTACATCGTAGAATGAACATTGATTGTACTGGACGAGGCTTACACAACTAGTTTGTCATATGTTTAAAATGATTAATATTTTTGACTCACTTGCTGGACTTCTGTAAAAGTTATTGATGTTATATGTTATTATTTACGAGTTAATAGTTTTAAACTCAGTCACTCACTGAGCTTCCCAGCTCATTCTTTCAATGTCTTCCAACCTTTCAGGTAGAGATCGAGCTCCCGGTGCCTGAGATCCTGCCACAGCCTGCTAGAAGCCCTGCGAGTCTGATATTTTTGTATGTGAATGGTGTAGTATAGCAAGTTTGCTCGTATTGTACATAACTTAATAGGGATGTGTAAGTTATGTTGTATATGGAACTAGTGGTCTTGGGTGTATAAAGCACGTCTGGTCGTGGTTGGCTTGTGCAAGTTAGGTTTAACCAGAACCGCTCCGTAGGTATGTGTAATAAGATTCCTAGTTTCTGCTGTGTGGTATGTATAGTATCTCGTATACAGGTATGGATTGTTTATCAGGAATTAAAAGGGTCATAGGTATCGTTAAGTAGTGAAACGATGCCTGTTGGCTTCACGCCATCTTCCGGGCTAAGTTAGCAGGTGGTTCGGGAGGGGGTGTGATAGTTTCGATAGAGATCCAAGATTTACATCTAAGTTCTGGCCTAGTTTACAGAAAGCTATGGGGACGAAATTGAATTTCAGCACAACGTTCCACCCCCAGACAGACGGTCAGTCAGAGAGGACCATCCAGACCTTAGAGGACACGTTGAGAGCATGTGTCCTTCAGTTTAAAGGAAGTTGGGATACCCACTTATCACTTATGGAGTTCGCTTATAATAACAGCTATCAGACTAGTATCGGCATGGCACCGTTTGAGGCTTTGTATGGAAGACCATGTAGAACTCCCGTGTGTTGGAACGAAGTGGGGGAACGGAAGCTAATCGGACCTGAGTTGGTACAGGTTACGACAGAAAATGTGAAGGTGATTAGAGAAAATCTGAAAGTAGCTCAAGATCGTCAGAAGAGCTACGCAGATAAGCGGCGAAGAAACTTAGAATTCCAAGTCGGAGATCGAGTTTTCTTGAAGTTATCTCCGTGGAGAGGTGTCCTTCGTTTTGGTCGGAAGGGTAAGCTGAGCCCTAGGTATATTGGTCCTTATCAGATAACAAAACGAGTTGGGCCAGCAGCGTACGGACTTGAGTTGCCAGCAGAACTATCTCGAGTGCATGATGTCTTCCATGTGTCCATGTTGAGAAAGTATATTCCAGATTCGACACATGTGTTGCAAGCACAACCAGTTGAGCTGGAGGAAGATTTGAGCTACATAGAGGATGCAGTTCAAATCCTTGATAGGAAAGAACAGGTTCTGAGAAACAAGACGATCCCACTCGTGAAGGTTCTTTGGAGACATCACGGAGTGGAGGAGACAACCTGGGAACCAGAACACCAAATGAGGAAGAGTTACCCGACGCTTTTCATCTAAGGAATACTCAATTTCGAGGACGAAATTTCTTAAGAGGGAGGTAAGTTGTAAACCCGGAATCCCTCCTTGGAAATTCTTAAGAAAAATGTATTGGTAAGCTTGTTAAAAAAAAGAAAGAAAAGAAGAAACTAAAACAAAAGAGAAATGGGAAGTGGAAGGTGTATGTTTTGGTTTAAAAAAAAAAAAAAAAAAAAAGAAATTGGAAAGGTGGGAATTTCCACCCACCGCCAAGAGTTTTTTTTATAACTCTCTCACACACTTTCACCCAATTTAGAGTCTCATTTACCAAAGGAAAACAGAGGGGTTTTGTGGGAGAGAATAAGAGAAAGAAGAAAGGTGATGTTGGAGTTGTAATTGAAGAAGAAAAGGAGGGAAGATCAATCCAAGTTGCATGGAAGATTTCGTGTTCAACCCTGACTACCTCTGATATTTGGAACTTTTTGAGCTCCACAAGAGGTATTAGGAGGTGAGATTTGATTTCCTTGAAAGTTAACTCATTTTAGAACAATTTTCGTGAAGGAAGCTCGAGCAAAATCTGAATTTATGTTATGGGTTTTTGAAGGGGAAGTCAGAGGAGTGTTTTTACTGTCAACTCCGGGGAACCTCTGGTTTTTGGGATATGCTGATCTGTAGACTTCGAATTAGAAGCTGTATTAGGTATGGATGGGAAGCTGATTTAATTTCCTATAACTTTCATGAAGAAGTCGTGATTAGAAATTGATTGGAAGTTGCTTTAAATTCCAGGTTAATTTCGGGTTGCAGCAGGAAAACAGTTCTGGTTTAGCAGAAACGTGTTTGGGGAAAATGGCTTTCAAGGAAGTTACAGACACATCCTTCAGGAATTTCGATATCACTCCCTCCGATAAGTTTTAGAGGGTTCAAAAAGGAAGAGTTTGGTATAAATAACATCATTATTGAGCAAGTAATGGAAAAGTTATAGGTGTGTGAGTTTAGGGTATAAAATCTGTAAAGTGCAGGAATTAGATGGGAGGGTTTTTGCAATCCTAAACCTTAAATTCATGAGGCCAAGATTCTAATGCTTGGTTTTGTTTATTTGGCAGGCCAAGAAGGAATAGGACAAATTTACGGATCGAGAATCTAATATTAACGCTGTGAGTGACAAAATGAATTCTGAAAATAAATTCTATGTTTGAACTTGTGTTCATGAAAAGAAAAGACTTCCTAAGAATGATGTAGCTTAAAGATTTATGGTCTCTTGAGCACGTGTTCATAAGCATATATGGTTTCCTAAAAATGATTTAAATTGTTCGTTGTGAGCATATGTTTACTGGTTTTCTGAAACTAGAAGAAATACCTTAATTCCAAGTCTACATGTGTTAGCAAGAACTGTTAAAGGTTTTCATGTGTTTCTCTGAGACCTGAATGAGTTAATGGTTGAGATACTGAGCCCGAGGTTGTATAGTACCGTGTGCACACAGGTCATTTTCTGCTGTCGACGTTGAGTGTACTCCGTGACAACAATGCTGTCGTGAGTGCTGGGCGAGCCCCACTACGACAAAGACGATGGGAGTGCTGGGCGGGCCCCACTACATCGTAGAATGAACATTGATTGTACTGGGCGAGTCTTACACAACTAATTTGTCATATGTTTAAAATGGTTAATATTTTTGACACACTTGCTGGACTTCTGTAAAAGCTATTGATGTTATATGTTATGATTTACGAGTTAATAGTTTTAAACTCAGTCACTCACTGAGCTTCCCAGCTCATTCTTTCAATGTTTTCCAACTTCCCAGGTAGAGATCGAGCTCCCGGTGCCTGAGATCCTGCCACAGCCTGCTGAAAGCTCTACGAGTCTGATATTTTTGTATGTGGATGGTGTAGTACAGCAAGTCTGCTCGTATTGTACATAACTTAATAGGGATGTGTAGTTATGTTGTATATGGAACTAGTGGTCTTGGGTGTATAAAGCACGTCTGGTCATGTTGGGCTTGTTCAAGTTAGGTTTAACCAGAACCGCCCCGTAGGTATGTGTAATAAGATTCCTAGTTTCTGCTGTGTGGTATGTATAGTATCTCGTATACAGGTATGGATTGTTTATCAGGAATTAAAAGGGTCATAGGTATCGTTAAGTAGTGAAACGATGCCTGTTGGCTTCACGCCATCTTCCGGGCTAAGTTAGCAGGTGGTTTGGGAGGGGGTGTGACAGATTTGAATATTCCAGATGAATCAACCATCGAAGTACAATTAAACCCTTACCTCCTCCACCACTCAATCGGCCCAACCACAATCTTGGTAACTGAGCAACTAACCGGAGCAAGCAACTACAACTCTTGGAGTCATGCAATGTTAATTGCACTTTCCGGCAGGAATAAATTGGGCTTCATCAACGGATCGATCAAGAAGCCCGCAACAAATGCCAATCTTCAAGCTGCTTGGAAATGTAACAACGATGTTATTGCATCGTGGATTTTGAATTCAGTGTCCAAGGGAATTGCTTCCAGCATCGTGTATTCAAGATCAGTAAAAGCAGTCTGGGAGGAGCTTAAAGAGCGTTTCCACCAAAACAATGGTACTAGAATTTATCAGCTTCATAAGGATCAAGTCACAGCTACACAAGGTTCTTTATCAATCGAAGAATATTACACAAAATTGAAAACTATTTGGCAAGAGCTCACTGAACATCGACCAGTAGATGTTTGTACCTGTGATGGTTTGCAAAAAATTCTTGATTACTTAGATTCTAAATATGTTATGATATTTTTGATGGGACGTGATTCTTATGCAAGTGTTAGGACACAAATCCTTCTTAAAATACCCCCACACATAAACCTTTGCTAGTCCCGAGCAAGGTAAAAAAAAACCACATGTATGAATTAACCAATCGCATACGCATAACTCCAACCTCAAAGTTCTAAAAAGCAAAATTATCACAATTAAAGGAAATTTTCAAACATATCAATTCATCAAGCAAATTTAAACTCAAACTTTTCATCTATTGCGTGTGTGCGTGCATAGTCCTCTTAAAGTAGTCTTTACAAGCCCAAAAAAGGGTTTATAGAGTCCTTCATTCATCTTCTCCCTACACTGGCCCTAAGCACCAATTCTCTAGCATTTTTACACTCAATAAAGTAATAAGCTACTAGGTGCCCGAAAATAAACATATCGACCAACTAAACTTGCATCACTTAAATGTAAAGGGCACTAGCTTTCACTCACCCATCGTAGGGACCCTTACCTAGAGCACTTGCTCGATAGGTGGCCTAACTGATCACGACAGGGGTAGCTCTTTTTACCCTTGACTATTTTCAAAACATTACAAGCTTATTATTATTATTATTATTATCACTAAAAATATTTTTCTTTGGAGCTCATTTTCTTTTCTTTCTCTTGCAGGCAAAACAACATGTTTTTTCTTTCTCCTAAGTAACACATTACACCCTATCTTGCAAGTCAACCATCAAACCAGAGCTTAAGCCTATCGGAGTGACAACAAACTTCTGGACAATATAAAACTACTCTAAGCCTTCAAAACTAACCAAAAGATAGGCTAGGTGCTCATAACTTGCACGAAAATCAAAGTAAAATTTTTAAATTTACTTGAATTCAAGACACGCTCTCATATTTCACAAAAAATTGCAAAATTACTCACTATTCATAACATCACAGGCTGTCCACATCACACAAATTCAACATAATCATCATATAATTCACAAAAAATTTCAATAACAACTCAAATTCAGATCAGAGAAGCACACAGCCCCCCACACTTAAAGCATACATTGTCCTCAATGTATAAACTAACCAGCTAAGCATGCTTAAGGACAATTTAAAAAGGGAAATGAGGAACAATACTGCCCTGGAGTGCAAGAGCAATCTCCATTCAGCCTAATAAATCCACTTGGGTGTAATGTGAGAGATATAATTCCTAAGCTCCTAAAAAGTAATCAACCACAAGAACAAGAGATCAATACAAAACTAACAGAAAAAAAAACAACAAATAAAAGCAAGAAAACTAAAAAGAAAGAAGATAAGGGAAAGAAACTTGGGTTGCCTCCCAAGAAGCACTTATTGTCTTTAGCTAGACGAGACTCGTGTGGGCTCTTAAGGTAAGTAAAAATTCTTCCATTTCTTCGGACCCCTCTTCTTAGAGTCAACAAAACAAACCAGAGCTAGCAAGATCACTAGCTTCTCATGGGACCCTGAAACATAAATATTTTTGGTATTTTTAAAAATAAAAAGCATAAAAGGCTAAAAGATCAAAAAACAAAGACTCTGACACGGACTCGTGAGAATAAGCAGAAGAACACTCAAGAATAAGAGAAGAATCAGAAGATAAAACAGAACAAGGCACTACGGCCTCAAACTCTACTTCTTGAACCTCCTCAACTAACATAGGCTCATCCTCTCTCTCATCCTCACTGACTCAATCCTGGCGTGTGTCTACATACTCTAGTTCCTCCCCAATATCAATGATCCACTCCCTCGACTGCCCAACCTCAGTAGGATCAGAAGAATTAGGCTCAGGTAAGGCTACAAGTAAATTAGTGGCCAACTGATTCACTGTCCTACCTACTTCACTAATACTCTCCCCTTTAGTTGGAGACTCTTAAGCATTTCATTTAATTGAAAACTTATAGCTTTAGCCTCCTCTAAATATTCTCTCCTTGTTCTTTCTAGGGCTACTTGGGCTTCTTGAAGAGAATTAGGATATGGTTCATGGGTCCAATTGCACTGTTCATTATCATACATAGGATTTTCATAACTCATAGATTCAGTATGATAATAATTAGGCATTTGATAGCCATGAAACGCATAACCCTCACTAAAAGGCACATAATCTATAGAGGGATAGCTATAAGAAAAAGAACTAGAAGATGGTGTTTGATCATTGGGCTTTGATTCCCTAAAGGGCCACCCAAATATATCAGAAGCCATCTAAATAAATCAAATAAAAACACATGCTCTCAAACAAACACCAGATAATCACACAGCCATAAACAAAGGACCATGACTCAAATAAAAACAAAAACAAGAAAGAAAGACAAAGAACAATAAATAAAAACCTATAAATTTAAGCAAGCAATGTCTCCACAATATTAATTGAATTAAAATACACCAATCCCCAGCAACGACACCAAAAAGTTGATCAGGGTGTACAAGCAAGCGCACGAGATCAAAGTAATAATAAAACAGTATGTGAGTGTCGAGTATCGAGTATCGTATCCACTGGGATTGGTTTTTAATTCAATTAAGTACTGCAAATAGTTTCACTTTACTTTATTTAGAGAACATAACGCAAGAGCAGAAATTCTAATCCTAGAAAGCAAATAAATTGGAGACACAAGTCGATAGGTAATTCTATGGGTGTTGATTGCATTCTTGGACCATAATTTACTTAATTAAGCTAGCAATTAGGCAAAACTAAGTGTTTGATTCATAAGTCTAGAAGCCTAAAATTATGGACTCTCCTGTCGGTCTCCTCCAAACCTTGGGTGTAATTAATTAAATCTCGTGTCCGTCTCATTAATTAATCCTCACCCAGAACTAACGAACCTTCATTTTAAACCTCAATTAATTTATGTTGTGCCTATGTCACTTAGGCGGAATTTAATTGTCATGCATTATTTTTCTAAGTTTAATCTACTATGTCGAGCTCAATTAAATTAACGATCATTTAACCCCTATTCCTTTCTTTGTTAAAGGCATTAAGAATCCAATGCATAAATGAACAAAAATACTTAATCACGCACAATTACTACTTAAATAAGCAAATTAAGTGCAATGGTCCAAAAACTACAACAACCCATAGAATTTAGGAATTTAACTAAACATGTTTTTCAAATACAAATCGGGAAACCCCTAATTACAGCTACTAAAATACCTATAAATGAAAGGAAAAGGAAAAGAAAGTGCAAACAAAGGAATATCTCGCTTTCTCGAGGTGATCAATCTCGAACCCGAGCACCAAGGTCTTTAATTCCGCTCCAAAACACTCACAAATCCTCCCTAAAACTCTCAAGAACAGCTTTGAATCGAGATTAGGGCTTTCCCTATCGAAATGGCCTCCCTTTGGACGAAGATGAAGCGATGAATATATATTGTCTCTCGAGACAGCGTTGCAACGCTGTCCAAAACACTATCGTTTTGATGCTGCACACAGGGGTAGCGTTGCAACGCTACGGACATAACTTCAATTCTCGGCGTGTTTCTAGTGTTGCAACGCCACAGGGCAGTGTTGCAACGCTAGCTCTTGGGTTTACACCATTTCAAGCGTTGCAACGCTAGCTCTCGGGTTTACACCATTTCAAGCGTTGCAACGCTGTCCTTTTGGCCCCAATTGCTAATGCATAATCTCTTATCTTCTTGGCTATCCAAATTGGCCCAAAATAGCTCCAAAATGACTATATTACCTTTGAACACTCCAATTTCCTTTTGGCCCCAATTGCTGATGCATAATCTCTTCTCTTCTTAGCTCTCCAAATTTGCCCAAAATAGCTCCAAAATGACTATATTACCTTTGAACACTCCAATTTTGCTCTTTAGCTCGATTTCTGCAATTTAACCTCAAAAAGGCATCAAAGCACACAAAATCATAGCAAAACTAGATAAAATAATAGGAAATAAGATAGCTTAATTGCATGCTATTAGATGTGAATAGTGTAATTTTTGCAATTTTTGTGAAATATGAGAGCATGTCTAGGATTCAAGTAAATTTAAAAATTTTCTTGGATGTGAATAGTGTAATTTTTGCAATTTTTGCTTATTAGCCTGTGTTTAATTTTTTATTGTATTTAGATGGCTTCTGATAGATTTGGGTAGCCCTTTAGGGAATTTGAGCTCGAAGAACCAACACCACCTCTTAGTTCCTTTCCCGTTCATTATCCCTAGTTAGTCTTAGTGAGAAGAGGCCTCATAACTCTTATTGCAAGAATGTATTTCTGATTTTAGAGCTCAACGCTTGAAGTTAAAAGAATGGGTGGTGAGACCTCAAGTAACTCAACTAGAGGAAGAACCCCATCAGATAGCCCATTTAAAGGAAAAACCTTCCTTAGAGTGCTTATTTCACAATTTTTTGGAGGAGTCTAACGATATTCCTGTGAATTTAGAAATTTTGAATGACTCCAAACCAAGAGGGAGGTTAGTGAAGTGGGATCCACTTCTTTATGATGTCCAATGAGTCACTTGATTATTGATTCACTAATAGCCATTCATGAGCCTAATTCTTTTGATTCTATTGAGTTTGGGCAGTTGAGAGAGAGTTGTGCTGAGAGTGAGGAGGAATTATTGAGTTTTAGTACATACCAAGATCGAGTCAGTGAGGAAGAAAAAGATGATAAGTTGAACATTTGAGCCTTAGCCTAATGTCGATAGGCTTAAGGCTTAAATTGTAAGTGAACTTGCAAGATAGCTAATAATGTTGAGCTTAGTAGTAAGAAAAAGCTCGTTATTTGCTTGCAAAAAAAGGAAATTTGGTTAGGATTTATGCCCTAAAGTCTCGTAATTAATGATTTATTTAATAATTAATAATAATTTTTATTCTTATATTTGCAATATAATATTATCCATTATATGAAAAATCAAAGGTTATTAGTGTAATCTTGAACAATATGTGGTTGACGTACGGGAGGATCATGTTCGACAAATAACCTAAAGGGTCATAGTATATGGATAAGGTTGGGTGCCTTATCCTAGTAACACTATTGATACCGCCCACTTTGCAATAATTACAAATGATTTGATCCAAATCGTTCATCTGGAGACATGTGAGTGGGGGTATCTTATACAAAGTGTTTGTATAAGACTGGACGACGAAATATTTAATCTCTCTTTATAAATCTGTTAATTGAGAAGATTAATATTTCATAAGGATGATAATATGCGACTCGATTCTAATCCTGAGTGAGTTATAAACTCCTGCCTATGAGGGCTTGTCCTTTGATTTGCATGGGTGAGAGTGGTTTTTGTAACCGATTTAATATGCCTACCATTTTGGGGACTTGACCAAATATAGGAAGTTGGAAACATAATCTCACAAGATGGAATTCACTCATTCCCATATAGGGTAAGTAAATGAGTAGTTCCCTTAAGTGCTGATATCGAGACTTGAACAATGGGGTCTCACCCTCTCACTGACCCGAGAGGGACTTAGTTTATAATTAGATTATAAACAGATTGTTCATTAGAGGATCAGTGATACTTAAGGTGCAATATGTAATTATAGGGGTAAAACAAACTTTTGACCCAACTGTAATTATGACAACTCGTGAAGGATCGACTTGCATTTAATGATTATATCTATGGACACAACTTGTCTTACAGTGCATAAGAGTGTAACTCCAGGTCTATAATGGAGTGACCTATAGTTAATGAATGAAAATTAATTAATTAAAGAGTTTAATTAATTGATTTTGTATCATTGGAGCATATAATCTGTAGGTCCATAAGGTCCCCTTGCTTGCTCATAGTAACACTAAAAAATCAATTTAGTTGAAAGAAAATTTTGAAATGTTCAAATTAATATTTAGTATATTAGATATATTAAATATATAAGAGGAAAATATATTTATTGTATTTGATACATTAAATATTAAAATAATTAATGTATATTAGATACATTAAATAAAATATATTTATAGAATTTGAACAATATTCAAATAAATAAATATCATAGGAGATTTGAATGAGATTAAAATAAATATAAGATATATTTTAATATATTAGATATTAAAATATAATATTTTAATTATGGCAAAGATTTTTCCTTGGTCTCTCTAAAAATGACCCTTGGGTTGAGGCATTAGATACAACACATATCTTCTCAATAGAGAATTAGAGAATTCTCTCTAGATCTCTTCCTCTCCAATCCTTGTGGATTTTCTTTCAAGAGGCTCCAACAAGTCTTGGTCCTGTGTTCGAGTCATAGCCAGGAAGATTTTATGGAAGAGATAAAGATCCGCCTGAAATATCTCCATATTTTCTCAAAGGTATGTTTTGCTTAGTCTAAAATGTTTTTTTGTTTAATTCTAAAATAAAATCAAAGTTGATTCCAACGCTTTCGTTGTGAGATTAATTCGATTATTCCCTTCAATTGATATCAGAGCGATCTTTGAATTTTTATTTAGAATTAAAGTTTTACATGGTGGGTATTTAATTTTCATATATGTGATATATGTGATGGTTTGAAAATTGATTGTTTAGGCTATTTGACATTAGATTTATTGCTTTGATTAGATAATTGTAAAACCCATAAGGGTTAAGATTTCATGTATTTTACTTGAATGACTACGATTGCTGCAAATTTCAACCATCTGGGCTAAAGAAGCCGGCGGCGAAAAACGTTCACGGAAAAAAAATTGAGATTGAAGTCAAATATATTCGACGGAGTTTGATTATATTATTAAACATTCTTGTAACATAAAATATATGTTTGGTTCATTGGTGAAGAGGTGCTTGCTGTTATACTCCAAGTACAAGGTTCAATACTTGGGTAATGCAGTTTTATTTATTTATTTATTTTTGCGGTGGCTGGTGCTATAATTGGAAGACAAGATTTAGGTTTCTAAACTCTACATTTGGATGGCCAAATAAGGAAGATATTGAAGACCAAGATATGTCTTGGATTTAAATTATTGTAATTTAAATTATTTTCAATTTCTTAGGATATGTCAAATATGCCGGTTAATTTTACAATTTTTAATTTAATTATGCATGAGATGTATGTTTTAAATTGTTTGATTGTTGCATAAAGTATGTCATTTAATTTGAAATCCCACCAGAGGTTAAGCATGATCATGCATCTTGTATATTTTTTAATATAATTGTTATATTTGAAATTTTTAATTATGTTGTTTCCTAATAGAATTATTTTTTTAATTTTTTAATATAACTGTTTCCTAATATAAGATTGATTTTTTAATATAATTGTTATATTGGAAAATTTGATTAGGATGTTTCCTAATAGAATTGAGATATTTTCCTAATACGTTTATATTTTCCATATCTTTTAATATAATTGTTATATTTGGAAAATTAAATTAGGATATTTTCTTTCATAAATGAAATCCATGTTTTCTTAATAGAATTAGGATATATCCTAATGAGATTAGGATTTCCTTAAAATAATGATATTTCTAATTCATGCTATAAATAGTTTAAATTTTGAATTTAATATATCTTTATTTGTTTCTAATAAGATTAGAATTTAGGATAATCTTTTAATTTAGTTTTAAAGGGTTTAAAATGGTAGAATTTCAAGATTATCCATAGTTTAAAAATTGAATTTAATTCATCTTTATTTGTTTCCTAATAAGATTAAATTCTTTTAAAATAAGATTAGATCTTTTAATTTCCTAATAAAATTAGGTCTTCCATAAATAAAGATAATTTAATTAAAAGATAAAATAGTTTAAGTTTTGAATTTAATTTAGCTTTTATTTTTTTCTAATAGGATTAGAATAAAATAGCTAGGATTATCTTTCAATTTATTTTAAAGGGTTTAAAATGATGGATTTTAAAGATTGTCCAAGTAAATTATTTTTTAATAGGATTAAAAACATTTATTTATAAATTCACTTCTTTCCATTAATCTAATAATTAATAGTTAATTAAAGATTAATGAATTTGAAATAAAAATTGACTAAAAGGGAACTCTGTCTATGGAAGGTTCTGTCTAAATTGGGTTATTTAAGTTGACCGAAATGTAACACCTCTAACTAGGAACTGACCTGAGAGTTTAATTAGTCAAACTTAAATAAATGAGATTAGCCTAATTTGTCTAAGTAAGAGAAAACCCTATTTCAAAATAGTAAATAGGAGATGGCAATGTGTCAACATATCATACGGTCTCCATTATTGGTTCACATCGTGAGATTCATGTAGGGTCTCGTGGAAACTTTTGAACCGTCCCCGTACGGAAGGTTTTTGCATAGGTCAATATCAGGGTGAACTCCTGAGAATTATAGGATTGTATTTTTGTTTTCAATACTTGACCTACCCTACGGCGGCACTTGTTGGGATAAAACTACGGGATCTAAAATGATGGGTCACACTTACAAAGGGCTCATTAAGGTTGTTAATGATGTCTTTGACCAAACTAATGGTAACTAAATATTATAGAAATAAGAGTTATTTTGGTATAAAACTTGGTTAAGATTGTCTTAGTTTAGTGAAGGAATACTTGACCTATCATACAGCGATACTTGTTCTAACTCACTAAAGTACCATAGCATTAGAAATGATTTATAGGGTTCATTTTTCAAATTGTTTGATTTCTATGCTAAAATTGAATGGATAACTGTTTGCATGATGTTAAATTATATATATATATTTATTTTTCAATATTATGTCAGTTTCTCTCATAATTTTTAATTTTATTACTGATAAGTCAAAATTGAGAAATTTTATTACTTGGAAAAGTAACATTAATACTATAATGGTAGTGTAAAATTTTGAATTTGTCTTTATTGAGAAATGTTCTCAAAACCTGTTGCTAATGCTATTTGAATTGTTTGTGAAGTACATGATTAATGAATCAAAAGTAAATGAGATAACTTGTACGTATTCTCCTAGTTGACATGTTAGATGTCAAGTGTAGAAGATAAAGAAAATGACAACAACATATGAGATGTTGAAGTCAACATAAGCTAAATTTAGAAAATTGTTTAAATGATCTCGAAGATTAATATTACAAAAATCCAAGAAAAGTAACCAAATGACTGAAGCTATATAAAAGGAAATAATTCCTAAATTATCTAGGACAGTCGTAGTGACAGAAATTTTTGAAATATCTCTTTGGGAAGAATAATGTAGATGACAATAAATATGATTTACTACATTTTTTGTGGAGAATAAACAACTCCACGTAGATAGTTGATACAAGATCCATTATCAAAATTTATTCTTTATTACATTTAATATGTAATTCTTGGAAAATACTTAACATGTAGAATAATTTCTACAGACTGACACCAAGAAGCCCATCCCAGTTATTGTAGTGTGAGACATTAAGATGTCATTAAGTAATAATTGTTAATTAATTCTGAATGTGGTGTTTTATTATCACAAGAGAAATTTAATTTCTGAAACTTATTACTAAAAGGTTCATATAGTATGAATTATTTTTATATTTCAAAATTGTTTGAAAATACATTCAGTTGAAAATACGAATAATTTGTATACGTTAAAATGTTGACATATATCATACTACAAAATACTGAGATATTCAGGATTATAGAATCCATAATGGAAAGACAAATTGTTTTCTCCTAAAAGATACTTGAGTTTGGCAGTTAAGGTTGATAAACATCAACTAGAATAGAATGAAGACTTGTAAGAGGTAATTCTCTAAAAGTTAGAGTTAATTACTTTACATGTCTGTAGATCTTACTTTTTATGCAAGATAATCATTAGGCATTTATTGGATAAGGCTATAAGGCCAAAAAAATATTTTAGGCTTACACATTCTGACCCAAGTGGTCTGGTAAATGTAAAGGCCAAATAAAGTCATGAATATTTCATCACTCTAGTTGATGATCATTCAAGGTACAAGTATCTTTACTTAATACAACATAAGTCTAAATTTTTGAAAAGTTCAAGAAAATAAAGGCTAAAGTTGAAAATCGATTAGATAAGTCTATCAATACATTATGATCATATCATAATAGAAAGTACATGAACCTTACGTACTAAAACTAATAGAAAATGGGTTTTTATCCCAATTATCTTAATACCAAGTACAATTTTGTGAAATTGTGTTGCAAGAAGAGAAACACGTCATTGTTAGACATGGTCACATAAGTAATGAGTTACACACCATTTGGGAATGTTAAGCTCACATGCTGAAACAAGCTTAAAAAGCTTGTATATGTTCAAATATAAGCCTAAGTGTAGGCCACCCCTAAGGAGTACAAGATGGTCTTTTATCTAGTCCTAAAATAAATAAGGTATTTGTATGACAAATATCAATTTTTACAAGGAATGTCAAATCAAAGACTACAAATCTTTAATAAGGTGAGATTGTATTAATAAATTGGTTTCAAGTGAAGCCACTAAATAGTTAACAAAAGTTGCTAACAATTTAATTACATTTGAAAGTCAAATGGATCCTAGTCATGAATTGGATAAGCCTCGTCGTAGTGGGAGAGTTATGAGATGACTCAACCTTTACAAGGACTTAATTGAAGCCCAAATTTTCATGATAGATGACAAAATTGAAGGCTTATTGCCCTCAAAGTGAGACTAATGGCAAATGGTTAAACTTAATAGGAGAAAGTAGACTGGGAGTAAACGTTTTCACTTGTTGTCATACTGAAGTCTGTAAGCATTATTTAATTCATTGTTGCATATGGGATATGAAAATGAATGTTTAGAATTTTTTTATGAAAAGAAATCTTAGATAATGTATCTACACAAATCAATCAGAGGGATTTATTTCCAAAGATCAAAAGAATAAAGGTTTGCAAAATAATAAAGGTTCATTTATGAAATGAATTTTACCATTAGATCTTTCAATATAAAGTTTGATAAAAGTATCAAAATCTATGACTTTGGATAAATATTAATGAAGCTTGTATAGACAAAAAAATCATTAATTGCTTAGTGGAATTTTCTCATGTTTTATGTTGATGATATTTTTACCCATTATAAATGATGAAAGATGTTTAACATAAAAAGTTGATTAAGTAACCAATTCCAAATAAGTGATTTGGAATGACTCAGTATATTTTACATGTCCAAAATGGAGATTTTAAGGAAAAATGTTAACTTTGCCTCAAACATCTTATATTGACAAAATAATTGTCAAATATTTGATATTTATGTCTAGGAAGAGTATTCTAAGACACCTCAAATGTTGAAAGTACATGATATGCATAAATGAGACTGAACATTTAATATACAATTGTTTAGCATATATCAGTTAGACGAACGGTATGACAATTGAGTAGAAAATTAAAAACTTTTTCAAATTATCTATGGATAATGAGAAGTTTTTGTGTATAGAGGTAAAGATTTGATCTTTACAAGATACACTGGTTCTTACAAAGATGTAGGAAATCTATGTACAGATAAATTTTAACCTAGGTGGTGGAGTATGGTATACAAGTTAAATTGTTTTGCTTGTGAAGTAACAAAATAACTTGTATGACTCAAATAGTTCCTTAAAGATCTAAAAGATGTTTCAAATATGATTTAGTTTGTCC
Source organism: Trichosanthes truncata (assembly GCA_033996785.1). Classification (NCBI taxonomy): domain Eukaryota; kingdom Viridiplantae; phylum Streptophyta; class Magnoliopsida; order Cucurbitales; family Cucurbitaceae; genus Trichosanthes; species Trichosanthes truncata. The sequence goes on from JAWPNB010000009.1 coordinate 34,107,926, forward strand.
TATTTATTATGATAATAGTGGTGCAAAGACTAATATTAAAGAAATTAGAAAACACCAACGTACAGGGAATCATATCGAGAGAGAGAAAGCATCATGGTAGTGACCAAGATGGCTTTTAATGACAGTCGTTTGAATCTATATAAAAAGACTCTCCAGGCTAAATTGTTCGAGGGTCACCTAGAATGTCTGAGATTATGAGACATGTCTCATCTTTGCAAGGGCAAATAGGAGAACATATTGGGTATAGAGTATGCCCTAAGATACATGTATCGCTGGCTTTAGTCCAAGTGGGAGATTCTTGGGATTTATGCCCTAAAGCCTCGTAATTAATGATTTATTTAATAATTAATAATAATTTGGATTATAATATTTGCAATATAATATTATCCATTATATGAAAAATTTAAGGTTATTAGTGTAATCTTGAATAGTATGTGATTGACATATGAGAGGATCATGTTCGAGAAATAACCTAAAGGGTCATAGTATATGAATAAGGTTGGGTGCCTTATCCTGGTAACACCATTGATACGACCCACTTTGTAATAGTTACAAATGAATTAATCAAAATCGTTCATGTGGAGACATGTGAGTGGGGGTATCTTATACAAAAAGTTTGTGTAAGACTGAATCACTAAATATTTAATCTCTCTTTATAAATCCGTTAATTGAGGAGATTAATATTTCACCAGGATGATCATATGCAACCCGATCTTAATCCTAAGTGACTTATGAACTTCTGCCTGTGAGGGCTTGTCCTTTGATTTGCATGGGTGAGAGTGACTTTTGTAGCCGATTCAATATGTCTACCATTTCGGGGACTTGACCAAATAGGGAGTTGGAAACATAATCTCAACAGATTGAATTTACTCATTCCCATACAGGATAAGTAGATGAGTAGTTCCCTTAAGTGCTGATTTCGTGACTTGAACAATGGGGCCCCACCCTCTCACTGACCCGAGAGGGACTTAGTTTATAATTAGATTATAAATAGATTGTTCATTAAAAGATCAATGGTACTTACGGTGCAAGATGTAATTATAGGAACAAAACGAACTTTTGACCTAGTTGTAATTACGAACAACTCGTGAAGGATCGACTTGCATGTAATGATTATATCTATGGACACAATTTGTCCTACAGTGCATAAGAGTGCAACTCTAGGTCTATAATGGAGTGACCTATAGTTAATGAATGAAAATTAATTAATTAAATAGTTTAATTAATTAATTTTATATCATTGGAGCTTATAATCTGTAGGTCTATAAGGTCTCTTTGCTAGCTAATAGTAACACTAACAGATCAATTTAGTTGAAAGAAAAATTTGAAATGTTCAAATGAATATTTAATATATTAGATATATTAAATATATATGAGGAAAATATATTTATTGTATTTGATACATTAAATATTAAAATAATTAATGTATATTAGATACATTAAATAAAATATATTTATAGAATTTGCACAAGATTCAAATAAATAAATATCGTAGGAGATTTGAATGAGATTCAAATAAATATAAGATATATTTTAGTATATTAGTATATTAGATATTAAAATATAATATTTTAATTATGGCAAAGATTTTCCCTTGATCTCTCTAAAAATGACCCTTGGGTTGAACCATTAGATACAACACATATCTTCTCAATAGAGAATTAGAGAATCCCTTGTGGAATTTCTTTCAAGAGGTTCCCACAAGCCTTGGTCCTGTGTTCGAGTCATAGCCAGGAAGATTTTATGGAGTAGATAAAGATCCATCAGAAACATCTCCATATTTTTCTCAAAGGTATGTTTTGCGTAGTCTAAAATATTTTTTTGTTTAATTTTAAAATAAAATCAAAATCGATTCAAACTCTTCCACTGTGGGTTTAATTCGATTATTCCCTTCAAATTTGAGGTAAAAAAATTAGTGAAAAAAGAAATAAAAGAAGTGAGAAAGCTAGTGCCATCCATTAAGCAAGTGCTCTGGATAAAAGTCTCTGCGATGGAACTGTGAAAGCTAGTGCCACTGATTTAATGTAAAAGGCAAGTGTGGGGGAGTATTACCTCGTAGTGATTCAGGCACCTAGCTTCTTATTACTTTCTTGATGGTGAGGGAGTTGAATTGGGTCTTTTTAGCCAGTATATGGAAAAATGAATGGAGGAATTTATAACATTACTCTATATTAGTAAATGAGTCGATATTTAGGCTATGCACACACACACAAATAATTAAGAGTTTTGTTTAAATTGCTCGTGAGCTAGGCATGTTCTTATTTCATTATTCCCTGTTTTCTAATTCCACTTCTAAGACCATTGAGAATTGAGTCATTTATTTATGCAATTTCTGAGGCATTTATCTTTTTGGAGTGAGTGCTTTGTTTTGTTTTTCTCGAGACTAGCAAAAGCATAAGTGTGGGGATATTTGATAGCACTAATTTAATGTTATAATTATGCCTACTTAATAGCTAGTTTTGTGGTATTATCGTTAGTTTTTACGTGAATTTATCATGTATTTTAGGAAACTGAGCAATTGGGAGTGATTTGATGAAATTGGAGTATTAGTATGTGAATTGAAGCTTAATTAGAGATATTTTGGAGGCTAAGAATGTAAATTGAGGTTGCATGAGTGTTTGGGGCCGAGAGGATGGCGTCAAGATGCCCTAATTCATGTTAAAGACCCAAGGGCTAGCATTGAGACGTTGTCCTACAACATCTCACCGCTCGAAAGGCACGCCTAATTGAGGCTCCATCTGAAGGGTTGCAACGCTACCCTCAGCGTCTCAACGCTAAGGGCGCGTGCTCATAAATGAAATGGTGCATAGTGACAACATTGAGATGCTGTCGTGACACCAAGTATTTAAACATTGCTTTGAGACTGAATTTGAGAAACTAATTTTAGGATTTTTTGCCCTTTTGCGATTCCATACCTTTTTAGGACCTGTGGAGGACGATTGGAAGTGTTCGAGAGCGATTTTTGAGGCTCAATCGTGCAGGATTCGAGGCGAGGGGGAGAATTCAATGACGACAGTCTTCTTTACTGTTTCCTTTCCTCTTTTCATGTTCTATAGGGCTGTAGGACTGGGGATTTTGTACTGTTTAAGGGATATTAGGGGCTAGTTATATTAGTTTATGGGTTAGAGCTATTTTAGAATTGTTATTATGCATTAATTTGATACTATTGTCATTAATTACTCTCTATTAAGTTCATTTGGATGAATTACTCTTAATGCCTATACTTAATTGGCCATTAATTAGTCGATCATAGTCTTAAATTGAGCTTGAAAGAGAGCATTTAGGATAGAAAGAATTCATTCAATACCTTTAATTTGCTCAAGTGACATAGGAACAACAAATGACAAGTGAGGTTAGTGACAAGCGGGCTTAATTCAATTATTAGCTAAATTAAAGCTAAGGACACTTAGATTAATAGTTAATTAAGCGTAATCGAATGAGACCGATAGGAGATTTCGACCGTTTGAGCTCTAGGCTTAGGAATTCGAGAGAATTAATTCATTGAGATGTTTAATTTAGCATAATAGCATTCTAATATGTGCTCGATCGCCTAAACACCCCTATTATTGTTGTCTCCACAGTTATCTTTATATGTTTTTTAGTCTAGCTTTATTCCAATCATCTTTCATTCAATAGTTTTCCCTAAATAATTTAAATCGTTGGTATTCCTAATAATTAATCATTTCAAAAGGAATCTTAATACACACTCCTTGTGGATTGGATACTCGGTAATACTTACATTTTATTACTTGATCGCGTGCGCTTGCGTGACCACAAATAGCACGTGAGAAGGAGAAAAGAAAAGTTGATGATGATGTTGACATGAGGAGTTTAGGAATTTTCTTTATTTATTTATTCTTTTTGAAATAAATCCTAACAATATTTTCCAATTTTTCTCTCTTCATTATCTCTAATCCAAAAATCCTAACAAATTTTAAAATATTTGAACCCAATTTAGCCCACTTGAGCCCATTTTCAATTTGGACTTCAACCCTGAATCAAGTAAGTCCAATAACAAGAATTAATTTAAATAAACACCATAATTAATTCTAGTAGTGGAGATTGAGAATACCTGAAATGTCGGCGTTATATAATCTTCCCACGTTAAGAATTTCGTCGTCGAAAGTTTCTAGTATTGAAAAAGCTTTGGGTACTTACCTCTCATTTTATCCCCTCGTTCCCATGACCTTGACAAGGGCTATTTCTCGATTACAAAGAGTCTTCCGATCCCTAACAAGAATTTGTGTGGGTTGCTCTTCATAATTCAAGTTCTCATTTAAGCGCAATATAATGGCTCGTACTCAATCACATGGGACATATCTGACATGTACTCCCACAACATGGAGACATGGAACACATCATGAACTACAAAGAGAGACGATGGCCAAGAAAAAGGATTAGCTAAAGGGCCAATCCGTTCCAAAATCTCAAATGGCTCAACGAAATGTGGGCTTAGTTTTCCTTTTCACCCAAACCTCAAAACTCCCTTCATTGGTGCTACCTTTAGGAACATATGATCACCAATTGCAAATTTGAAGTCTCTTCACCTCGTGTTAGCATAGTTATGTTGGATCGGTATGGCAACCCTAGAGGGGGGGTGAATAGGGTTTAATAAAATTTTTCCTAAGTATGCACAAATAATCTAATTATCAAACTTTTTATAAACAAATAAAAAAGATAATTAGTACAATGTGTAAATTATGAAAAATTAATTCAATCTAATACAATAAACAATTAAGAACAAATTAAAGCATGCGATAAATTACTACAATTAATTTATAAAAGTAAATGAGAAAGAGTTAGAGAGGATGACACCGTAATTTTATAGTGGTTCGGTCAAACTCGACCTACTCCACTCCCCAAGCGCCTCTTGGGAATTTGAATAAAAACTTTATCGACTCTTTCCACGGATTAGAGCCCAATCGCTACAACGCTCCTTTTACGAGTTCAAGAGCAAACTCGATCCTTTCCACGGGTTAGGATCAAACCGTTACAAAGTTTGAAGAAAATAAAGAACACACTTAAGAACTCTCTTAATAGAGTAAATTTGCAAATTTAACTCTCACAAATCAATCCTCACAACACAATAATTCTCTCTCAAGAATAAGATGAAAAGAAAAAATTTAGAGCTTGGAGAGAGCAACAATGGGGGCTTTTTGAGATTTTTGGAGGATTGAAAGTTGTAAAACTTGTTATGGAATTTTGGAGAAGAAGATGGTATAAAAAGAGAGGGAAATGAGGTAAAAACCAAAATTTAATTTGGACCATTGGATTGTGGTAAAAGTAAAATGAATGGTGGAGATTAGAAGAAAATAAAAAGTAAAAAGTAAATAATAAATAAAATATATAATATAATATAATATAATAATATATATTTATGTGTGTCCAACGGTCAAAATACATATATAACTTTTTTTTTTTTTTTATTTTAATTTTAAAAACCGTTAGACACATAGAAAAATAATATATAATAATATAATTTTTTTCTTTTTCTTTTTAAACAAACAAAAAGCCACCATGTGTCACTTCCCCATAGGTCCACGTGTCACTCTCTAAATGGTCCACATTGCTGACTTGGCTGCCACGTCATCGCGTCGGGAATTTTCCGTTCAAATTTGTTTTGCCCATAACTTCTTCGTTTTAACTCCGATTTGAGTGATTCAAGAGGCGTTGGAATCGTTGTTCCGAGCTATACACCATGGACACTTAAAAACACTAAAATTGTTAGTAATTAATAGCAGGTTTGTTATCATCAAAACATTAATTAATTAATTAATTAAAATTAATTAATTTGAGATTAAGGGCCAAAAAGCCAACAATCTCCCCCTTTTTGATGATGACAAACCACAAAAGAAAAATAACTCGAAGTTCATAAAAACCAAGGTAGTACATGTGTCCAAGTAATAATTTGAATATAAAGTCCAATATATCACCATAAAGCTCATACTTGAAAATTCACTCAAAATAATTAAATTAATTCTCACCCTAAATTAATGCAACATGATACAAAATTTAGAACATATTTTTCTTAAACTTCTCCCCCTTTGGAATCATCAAAAAGACACAATTGAGAAAGATTAAAAACTATATGAAAGCTCCCCCTAAGAACATGGATACATATTTTGCATAACTCCCCCTATCAATATGCTTTAAAAAGATAAAAAAGCAAAATAGTAAATTCAAGAGGCATCGCAACGAATAATACCAAGCTCAAGCCTATTTTTGCAAAAGTTTTCTTCATTCAAAGGCTTGGTGAAAATATCCGCTAATTGATTATTAGAGGTCACAAAATCAAGAATAATATTACCATTTTGCACATGCTCTCTAATAAAGTGATGCCTAATATCAATATGTTTAGTCCTAGAATGATGAATAGGATTTTTAGTCAAATTAATAGCACTAGTATTATCACAAAATATAGGCACATTATCAAACTTTAATCCAAAATCACAAAGAGTTTGTTTCATCCAAAGAATTTGAGCACAACAACTAGCAACCGCAATATATTCCGCTTCGGTAGTGGATAAGGCAACCGAATTTTGCTTTTTACTAAACCAAGATACTAAGGAGCTACCAAGAAATTGGCAAGTCCCACTAGTACTCTTACGGTCAAGTAAACTTCCGGCAAAATCCGCATCGGAATATCCTACCAAATTAAACTCTACCTTTCTAGGATCCACAAACCTAAATCAATAGTCCCAAGCAAATATTTAAATATTCTCTTAACGGCATGCAAATGGGATTCCTTAGGACAAGATTGAAATCTAGCACAAAGACATACACTAAACATGATATCGGGTCTACTAGCGGTTAAATAAAGTAGAGATCCGATCATACCTCGATAAGCTTTTATGTCCACACATTTACCTTTTTCATCCTTGTCAAGCTTAGTGGATGTGCTCATAGGAGTTTTTGCAATTTTACCTTCATTGAACTTGAATTTTTTGAGCAAATCCTTTGTGTATTTCTCTTGACTTATGAAGATACCATCCTTGAGTTGTTTGATTTGAAGTCCAAGGAAGAAGCTAAGTTCTCCCATCATACTCATCTCAAACTCACTATGCATACACTTAGTAAATTCTTCACACAAAGAAGGATTAGTAGAACCAAAGATAATGTCATCCACATATATTTGAACTAAAAGCATATCATTTTCCTTAGTCTTAATAAAGAGAGTAGTATCAAGTTTACCCATTTTAAAGCTATTCTCAAGTAGAAAATTTCTAAGTCTATCATACCAAGCTCTTGGAGCTTGTTTTAAACCATAAAGAGCCTTTTTCAACTTATAGACATGATTAGGCAAATCAAAACTTTCAAAGCCCGGAGGTTGTTCTACATAAACTTCCTCCATAATATAGCCATTTAAAAAAGCACTTTTCACATCCATTTGATACAAGATGAAATTCTTATAAGAAGCAAAAGCAAGTAACATTCTAATAGCTTCTAATCTAGCAACGGGTGCAAAAGTCTCTTCATAATCTATACCTTCCTCTTGACAATAACCTTGAGCTACAAGTCTAGCTTTATTTCTAATGATATTACCATTTTCATCCATTTTATTTCTAAAGACCCATTTAGTTCCAATAATAGAAGAATTAGAAGGCCTAGGGACTAATTCCCAAACTTTGTTTCTTTCAAATTGATTTAATTCTTCTTGCATGGCTAAAATCCAAAACTCATCATTTTCGGCATCCTTAAAACTTTTAGGTTCAACTTGAGAAACAAAAGCAAGATTATTAAACAAATTAAGAGAAGAACGAGTTTTCACCCCTTGTTTGGGATCACCAAGAATCAAATCCTTGGGATGGGATGGAGCATACCTCCACTCTTTAGGCATAGATGAAGAACCGTCTTCCTTCTTTTCATTGAAGCTCAATTCTTGCTTACTTGAATCAATTTCCTTGTCTTTGTCACTAACAAGTAAATCTCCAAAATTTCTTTCTAAATCATCACTACAAATAGACTCATTAGAAACATTATTGCAAGATTCATCAAATACAACATGCATAGATTCCTCGATAATTAAAGTTCTCTTATTGAAAACTCTATAAGCTTTACTAGTAGAGGAATAACCTAGAAAAATACCAACATCCGTCTTAGAATCAAACTTTCCAAGCTTTTCTTTGTTGTTCAAAATAAAACATTTGCAACCAAACACTTTGAAATACCCAATATTTGGAATTTTGTTATGCCAAAGCTCATAAGGAGTTTTATCTAAAGAAGGCCTAATTAAAACTCTATTTAAAACATAACAAGCGGTGTTAACGGCTTCCGCCCAAAAGTATTTAGGTAAATCATACTCATGCAACATTGACCTAGCAAATTCTTGCAAAGTACGATTTTTCCTTTCAACCACACCGTTTTGTTGAGGAGTTCTTGGAGCGGAGAAGTTATGAGAAAAACCATTTTCTTCACAAAAATTTTCAAAAGCAATACTATCAAATTCTCCTCCATGATCACTCCTAATTTTAGAAATCAAAAATCCTTTTTCATTTTGAACTCTTTTTGCAAAACTAGCAAAACTTTTCAAAGCATCATCCTTATGTTTTATCATCAAAACCCAAGTAAATCTTGAAAAATCATCAACAATCACAAAGGCATAATAATTTCCTCCAAAACTAGCAATTCTAGAAGGGCCAAATAAGTCCATATGTAATAGTTGAAGGGGTCTAGTTGTAGAGATCACATTTTTAGATTTGAAGGAGGACTTGGTTTGCTTACCCATTTGACAAGCATCACAAACTTTATCCTTTTCAAATTTAAATTTTGGAAGACCTCTAACCAAAGAATTCTTGGAAATATTTGAAATTAAGTGCATGCTAGCATGTCCTAGTCTTCTATGCCATAACCAAGAATCATCATGCAAGGCCGAAAGACATTTATCACTAATAGGGCAATCATTCAAATCAATAGTGTACACATTTTCATCCCTATTGCCAACAAACAAGACTTTTCTATCAATAGCATTTTCAATGATGCAATTCTTTTTATCAAACACAACTCGAAAGCCTTTATCACATAATTGACTAATACTTAGTAAATCATGCTTTAAACCATCAACTAAGAGCACATTTTCAATCAAAGTAGAAGAACCATTACCTATACTACCCTTACCAATAATTTTACCTTTCTTGTTGTCACTAAAGGTTACTAAACCTCCATCCTTTTTAGAAAGATTGACAAACTTGGATTGGTCTCCCGTCATGTGCCTTGAGCAACCACTATCCAAGTACCATTTGTTTTTCTTGGAGACTTTCAAACAAACCTACAAACAAAAGTGTTCAAGATTGATCTTTTGGTACCCATACTTGTTTGGGTCCTAAAAGGTTAGCATTTACAAACTTGGGAACCCATTTCATTTTTGCATCCACATTTAAAGCATTGGATTTAGACAAGAAACAAGAATACACTTTATGTCCAAATTTTCCACATGAGAAACAAACAACATTATGCAATGATTTATCTCTTACAACAAATTTCTGCACTCTACTTTTCTTGGAGAAATTCTTTCTTGGAGTATTGTGAAACTTTTCTCTTTGAGAAAAATTTCTTCTTGAAGAAGTAGTAAAAGCATATTTCAATTTAAAGCACTTAGGTCTAATATGACCTTCAACACCACAATGATGACATATAGGCACAAAACTAGATTTATCATGCTTAGACACAACCTTAGGCATATTAAGCTTAGGCACAATAGGAGATGCTTTAACAAAAATAGTTTTAGAACTTGAGGGAGTAGAACATTCATCAATGTAGCCTAATCCTCTTTTATCACCATAAGGCTTGCCTACTTCAATTATTTTGTCCAACCTTTGAGCACCTATTGTCAACTTTTTAATAGACTCTTTAGCCTTACCAAGTTCTTGCAAAGCATTTAATTCTTTTTCCTTAAGCAAATTAATCAAGTTATCTTTTTCACAACTATCATGCTCAAGAAATCTAACTTTATCAAGCAAGGCATTTTTCTCATCACAATCAAAAACATGCTTATCACAAGAGACATTTACTTCATCAATTTGCACAACATCATGCTCATTGTCTTTTAAGCAAGAAATTTCATCAAGTAAAGACTTATTTTCACTAGTTAAAGTATTGTATTTCTTTCTAAGCACAACATATTTGGAACCAAGCTTTTCTAAGTCTTTTTGCATATTTTCAAAAGCTTCAAACAATTCATCATATGAAAGGGGTTCTAGAGTTACCTCATCATCTTGTTCATCACCCTTGTCACTATGAGCCATGAAGCAAAAGTTTGCTACCTCTTCTTCATCACTTCCACTTCCACTTTCATCACTATCATCCCAAGTAGCTTTCATTGCTTTCTTCTTGGACTTCTTAGATGATTTAAGGAGAGGGCAATCCGTTCTTATGTGACCCGGTTTCTTGCATTCATAGCATATTACCTCATCCTTTTTGCTCCTTTCACCTTTTGACTCTTTTTGGTTGGAAATGTGCTTCTTGAATTGTTTCTTCCTCTTGATGAAGTTCTTATACTTACGTGAAAAATATGCAATATCGTCTTCATCAAGAACATCCTCATCTTCGGATTCAACTTCCAAGGATATGGTCTTTAATGCAATACTCTTCTTCTTTTTGGACTCATCCTCCATGTGCTCCTTCATGGTAATCTCATGTGTCATGAGAGAGCCAATAAGTTCCTCCAAAGGAAGTTTGGTGAGATCTTTTGCTTCTTGAATCGCCGTCACCTTTGCTTCCCAATTCTTAGGTAAAGACCTAAGAATTTTCCTAACATTTTCGGAGGTAGTATATACTTTACCAAGACCCTTCAAAGCATTTATAATGTTAGTAAATCTAGTAAACATCTCGGTAATAGATTCATTAGCATCCATCTTAAATAATTCATAATTATGAACTAGCATGCTAATTTTTGATTCTTTAACTTGATTAGTTCCTTCATGAGTTACTTCAAGAGTATTCCATATGTCTTTAGCGGAAGAGCACATAGATATTCTATTGAACTCATCTTTGCTTAAAGCACAATATAAACAATTTATAGCTCTAGCATTAAAAGCACACTTTTTCATATCATTGTCATCATATTCCTCTTCTAATTTAGGCACATTATTTTCATTAACATTTTTCATGGGAATATAAGGACCTTTAACCACATTTAACCATAAATAATAGTCAACGGATTGCAAATAAATTTTCATTCTAGCCTTCCAATAAGAATAATTTGACCCATCAAAGTAAGGAGGCCTAGAGGTAGATTGTCCTTCAATAACACCATTTACTACTAGGTTTGCCATAAAGCTCAAACAATAAAGTTTAAAAAAAATCTAAAAGAGCAACCTCGCTCTGATACCAATTGTTGGATCGGTATGGCAACCCTAGAGGGGGGGTGAATAGGGTTTAATAAAATTTTTCCTAAGTATGCACAAATAATCTAATTATCAAACTTTTTATAAACAAATAAAAAAGATAATTAGTACAATGTGTAAATTATGAAAAATTAATTCAATCTAATACAATAAACAATTAAGAACAAATTAAAGCATGCAATAAATTACTACAATTAATTTATAAAAGTAAATGAGAAAGAGTTAGAGAGGATGACACCGTAATTTTATAGTGGTTCGGTCAAACTCGACCTACTCCACTCCCCAAGCGCCTCTTGGGAATTTGAATAAAAACTTTATCGACTCTTTCCACGGATTAGAGCCCAACCGCTACAACGCTCCTTTTACGAGTTCAAGAGCAAACTCGATCCTTTCCACGGGTTAGGATCAAACCGTTACAAAGTTTGAAGAAAATAAAGAACACACTTAAGAACTCTCTTAATAGAGTAAATTTGCAAATTTAACTCTCACAAATCAATCCTCACAACACAATAATTCTCTCTCAAGAATAAGATGAAAAGAAAAAATTTAGAGCTTGGAGAGAGCAACAATGGGGGCTTTTTGAGATTTTTGGAGGATTGAAAGTTGTAAAACTTGTTATGGAATTTTGGAGAAGAAGATGGTATAAAAAGAGAGGGAAATGAGGTAAAAACCAAAATTTAATTTGGACCATTGGATTGTGGTAAAAGTAAAATGAATGGTGGAGATTAGAAGAAAATAAAAAGTAAAAAGTAAATAATAAATAAAATATATAATATAATATAATATAATATATATATAATATAATAATATATATTTATGTGTGTCCAACGGTCAAAATACATATATAACTTTTTTTTTTTTTTTAAATCAGCCTGATTTCTGGCAGCATTTAATGCTGTCAGATTTTTTTTTTTTTTTTTTTTTTTTTAAATTTTAAAAACCGTTAGACACATAGAAAAATAATATATAATAATATAATTTTTTTCTTTTTCTTTTTAAACAAACAAAAAGCCACCATGTGTCACTTCCTCATAGGTCCACGTGTCACTCTCTAAATGGTCCACATTGCTGACTTGGCTGCCACGTCATCGCGTCGGGAATTTTCCGTTCAAATTTGTTTTGCCCATAACTTCTTCGTTTTAACTCCGATTTGAGTGATTCAAGAGGCGTTGGAATCGTTGTTCCGAGCTATACACCATGGACACTTAAAAACACTAAAATTGTTAGTAATTAATAGCAGGTTTGTTATCATCAAAACATTAATTAATTAATTAATTAATTAAAATTAATTAATTTGAGATTAAGGGCCAAAAAGCCAACAAGTTATTCTCCCTACTCCGTGTTGGTTGCATCCTTTCTCTACTCTTTTGGACTGCCTTATTCGTGACTTGGACCAACTCGAGACCAAGCAACTTGCGTTCCCCTATCTCATCCCAATTAACAAGGGACCGTACCTCTTTCCATATAGAGGTTCGAACAGTGCCATGCCGATGGTCACTTGGTAACTGTTATTATAGGAAAATTCCATCAAATGCAAATGAATATCCCAACTATCTGCAAAATACAAAGCGCAAGCTTGTAACATGTCTTCCAAGGTTTGATTCAATCATTTTGTCTAGCCATCGGCTAACAATGAAAGTAAGAAATGCGAATTTTATCATGCATACACAACAAAGCTAAATCTACCCTGTGTTGAGCACAAGTGCATACTCAATGCAAGCAAGTAGTACTTGGAGGTATTCTAAGGTCAAATCCACAGGGATTGGATATCACACTTTTTGTCTACAATTTGCAAAAACAAAGGCAGTAACAATAGTAAAAGGAATGGGTATGCAACAGAAAAAAATATAAATAACGCAAAGAGATAATAGTAACAGACTAATTCACTAAAGTAGGTAAACAAGGTTGCGATGAATGGTAAACTAGAGAAAATCTGAAAAGTTGATGGAGAAACTGAAGGGAATAATCTAATTAAACCCAAGCGGAAGCATATGAATCGATTTGAGTTTATTTAGAATTAAATAATAATATTCTATTAAGCATAACATACCTTGAAAATATGGAGATTCTTTTGGCAGATCTATATCTCTTCCACAAAGTCTTCCTCGCTATGACTCGAACACAGAACCAAGACTTGTGGGAGCCTCTTGAAAGAAAATCCACAAGGGATTAAAGAGGAAGAGGACTAGAGGGAATTCTCTAATTCTCTCTATTGAGGATATGTGTGTTGTGTCTAATGGCTCAACCCAAGGGTTCTATTTACAGAGACCAAGGAAAAATCTTTGCGATAATTAAAATATTATATTTTAATATCTAATATATTAAAATATATCTTTTATTTATTTGAATCTCATTCATATCTCCTACGATATTTCTTTATTTGAATCTTATTCAAATTTTATAAATATCTTTTATTTAATATATCAAATATACATTAATTATTTTAATATTTAATGTATCAAATACAATAAATATATTTCCCTCTTTTATATTTAATATATCTAATATATTAAATATTAATTTGAACACTTCAAATTAAATATTAAATTTGAACATTTCAAATTTTAATATTTAATGTATCAAATACAATATATATATTTTCCTCTTTTATATTTAATATATCTAATATATAAAATATTAATTTGAACACTTCAAATTAAATATTAAATTTGAACATTTTAAATTTTAATATTTAATGTATCAAATACAATAAATATATTTTCCTCTTTTATATTTAATATATCTAATATATTAAATATTAATTTGAACACTTCAAATTAATATTAATTTGAACATTTCAAAATTTTCTTTCAACTAAATTGATCTTTTAGTGTTACTATGAGCTAGCAAGGGAACCTTATAAACCTACAGATTATAAGCTCCAATGATACAAAATTAATTAACTAATTAAAGTCTTCAATTAATTAATTTTCATTCATTAACTATACGTCACTCCACTATAGACCTAGAGTTGCACTTTTATGCACTGTAGGACAAGTTGTGTCCATAGATATAATCATTACATGCAAGTCGATCCTTCACGAGTTGTTCGTAATTACAGCTGGGTCAAAAGTCCGTTTTACCCCTATAAATATATCTTGCACCTTAAGTACCACTGATCTCTAATGAACAATCTGTTTATAATCTAATTATAAACTAAGTCCCTCTCGGGCCAATGAGAGGGTGGAACCCCATTGTTCAAGTCCCGAAATCAGCACTTAAGGGAACTACTCATCTACTTACTCTATATGGGAATGAGTGAATTCCATCTTGTGAGATTATGTTCCCAGCTCCCTATTTGGTGAAGTCCCTAAAATGGTAGGCATATTGAATCGGCTATAAAAGCCACTCTCACCCATGCAAATCAAAGGACAAGCCCTCACAGGCAGAAGTTCATAACTCACTCAGGATTAAGATTGAGTCGCATATGATCATCCTGATGAAATATTAATCTTCTCAATTAACGGATTTATAAAGAGAGATTAAATATTTCGTGGTCCAATCTTATACAAACTCATTGTATAAGATACCCCCACTCACATGTCTCCACATGAATGATTTGGATCAAATCATTTGTAACTATTACAAAGTGGGCCGTATCAATAGTGTTACTAGGATAAGTCGCCCAACCTTATCCATATACTATGACTCTTTAGGTTATTTCTTGAACACGATCCTCATGTATGTCAACCACATATTGTTCATGATTACACTAATAACCTTGGATTTTTCATATAATGGATAATATTATATTGCAAATAAAATAATCAAAATTATTATTAAATATTAAATAATTAATTAATTACGAGGCTTTAGGGCATAAATCTCAACAATCTCCCACTTGCACTAAAGCCGACGAGACATGTATCCTAGGGCATACTCTATACCCGATATGTTCTCCCACTTGCCCTAGTGAAGACGTGGAATGTCTCGTAATCATAGACATTCTAGGTGACCCTTAAACACTTTAGCCTGGAGAGTCTTTTTATATAGATCTAAATGACTGTCATTAAAAGCCATCTTGGTCACTACCATGATGCTTTCTCTCTCTCGATATGATTCCCTATACGTTGGTGTTTTCTATTTTCCTTAATATTAGTCTTTGCACCATTATTATCATAATAAAGAGGATATACTTAATCATATCTGAAACACCTTTCAGATCTTCAAGGAACTATTTGAGTCATACAAGTCATTTTGTTACTTCACAAGCAAAACAATTTAATTTGTATACCATACTCTACCACCTAGGGTAAAATTTATCTTTACATAGATTTCCTAAATCTTTGTAAGAACCAGTGTATCTTGTAAAGATCAAATCTTTTACTCCATACACAAAAATTATCATTATCCGTAGATAATTTGAAAAAAGTTTTTAATTTTCTACTCAATGGTCATACCATTCGTTTAACTGATATATGTTAACCAATTGTATATTAATTGTTAAGTCTCATTTATGCATTAATTGTCTCTCACTTAAAGTAGATAATTAATCACATGTTCTCAACATTTGAGCTATCTTAGGATACTCTTCCTTAGACATAAATATCAAATATTTAACAACAATTTTATCAATATAAAATGTTTGAGACAAAGTTAACAGTTTGTCCTTAAAATCTCCATTTTGGACATGTAAATATACCGAATCATTCCAAATTACTCATTTGGAATTGGTTACTTAGTTAACTTTTATGTTAGATAGATGTCTTTCATCATTCATAATGAGTAAAATATCATTAACATAAAACATGAGAAAAATCCACTAAGTAATTAATGATTTTCTTGTCTTTACAAGCTTCATTAATATTTATCCAAAGTCATAGGTTTTGATACTTTTATCAAACCTTATATTCAAAGATCTAATTGTAAAATTCATTTCCTAAATGAACCTATACTATTTTGCAAACCTTTATTCTTTTGATCTTTGAAAATATATCTCTCTGATTGATTTGTGTAGATGCATTATCTAAGATTTCTTTTCATAAAAGAATTCTAAACATTCATTTTCATATCCCATATGCAACAATGAATTAAATAATACTTATAGACTTTAGTATGATAACAAGTGAGAAAGTTTACTCTTAGTCTACTTTCTCCTATTAGGTCTAACCCTTTTCCATTAGTCTCAGTTTGAGAGTAATAAACCTTCAACTTTGTCATCTAACATGACAGTTTGGGCTTCAATTAAGTCCTTGTAAAGGTTGAGTCATCTCATAACTCTCCTACTACGATGAGGCTTATCCAATTCATGACTAGGATCCATTTGACTTTCAAATATAATTAAATTGTTAACAACTTTTGTTAACTATTTAGTGGCTTCACTTGGAACCAATTTATTAACACTATCTCACCTTATTAAAGGTTTGTAGTCTTTTATTTGACATGTCTTATAAAAATGATATTTGTCATACAAATACCTTATTCGTTTTAGGACTACATAAAAGACCCCTTTATACTCCTTAGGGGTGGCCTACACTTAGGCTTATCTTTGAACATATACAAGCTTTTTAGGCTTGTGTTCATCATGTGAGCTTAACATTCCCAAATGGTGAAGTGTTGTAAACCAGCTTTACTACTCTTCTATAATCTTTAAAATTGTCTCATAGCACTTTTAGAGGGAATCATGTTCACCATGCAATCTCTATTGCATTTCCTAACCAGAGTATGGTAATGGTGTGTAACTCATTTCTAATGTGACCATGTCTAACAAGGTCATGTTTCTCCTATTGCAGCACAATTTCACAAAATTGCACTTGGTATTAACATAATTGGGATAGAAACGCATTTTCTATCAATTAGTTTTAATACGTAAGGTTCCTGTACTTTCTATTATGATCTGATCATAATATCTTGATAGATTTAATTACCTAATCGATTTTTAAACTTTAGTCTTAATTTTCTTGAACATTTCAAAAAATTTAAACTTATGTTGTATTAGGTAAAGATAATTGTACCTTGAATGATCATCAGCTAGAGTGACGAAATATTCATGACTTTATTTGACTTTTACATTCACCAGACCACTTGGGTCAGAATGTGTAAGCCCAAAATATTCTTTGGCGTTCTAACCCTACCTAATAAAGGCCCAATGATTATCTTGCATGAAAAGCAGTATCTACAGACAGGTAAAGTAATTAACTAACATTTTAGAGAATTACCTCTTACTAGTCTTTTCATTCTATTCAAGTTGATGTTAATCAACCTTAACAGCCAAAGTCAAGTATCATCTTTTAGGAGAAAACAATGTCTTTCTATTTTGGATTCTATAATCCTGAATATCTCAGTATTTTGTAGTATAGTATATGCCAACATTTTTAACATATATAAATTGTTCTTATTTTCAGCTGAATGTATTTTCAAACAATTTTGAAAATATAAACTTTAATATTTCAAAGTAATTCATACTATATGAACATTTTTGTAATAAAGTTCGAGAAATTGAATTTCTCTTACGGTTACTAATAACACCATATTCAACATTATGTAACAATTTTTACTTAATGACATTTTAATGTCTCCCACTACACTAATTGAGATATGCTTCCTGGTGCTAACTTGTAGAAACTATTCTACATGTTATGTATTTTCCAAGAATTACATATTAAATGTAATGAAGAATAAATCTTGATAGTAGATCTTATATCGACTATCTACGTGACATTATTTATATTCCACCAAAAATCTAGTAAATCAAATTTACTTTCATTTGTATTTTTCTACCTAGAGGTATTTCAAAAATTCCTCTTATTATGATTGTCCTAGCTAATTTAGGAACTATTTCCTTTTATATAGCTTCAATCATTTGGTTTCTTTACTTGGATTTTTGTAATACTTAGTTTTGAGTTCATTTAGACAACTTTCTAAATTTAGCTTATGTTGATTTCAACATCTCATATGTTGTTGTCATTTTCTTTATCTTCTAAATTTGACATCTAACATGTCAACTAGGAGAATACGTACAAGCTATCTCATTTACTTTTGATTCATTAATCACGTACTTTACGAACAATTCGAATAGCATTAGCAACAGGTTTTGAGAATATTTCTCAATAAAGAAAAATTAAAAATTTTACACTACCATTATAGTGTCAACATTATTTTTCCAAGTAATAAAATTTCTCAATTTTGACTTATCAGTAATAAAATTAAAATTATGAGAGAAACTGACATAATATTGAAAAATATATATAATTTAACATCATGCAAACAATTATCCATTCAATTTTAACATAGAAATCAAACAATTTGAAAAAATGAACCCTATAAATCATTTCTAATGCTATGGTACTTTAGTGAGTTAGAACAAGTGCCACTGTAGGGTAGGTCAAGTATTCTTTCACTAAACTGAGACAATCTCAACCAAGTATTACACTAGAATAACTCTTATTCCTATAATATTTAGTTACCATTAGTTTAGTCAATGACATCATTAACAACTTTAATGAGCCATTTGTAAGTGTGACCCATAATTTTAGATCACGTAGTTTTATCTCAACAAGTGTCATCGTAGGGTAGGTCAAGTATTGGAAACAAAACTACAATCCTATCCTTCTCAGGAGTTCACCCTGATATTGACCCATGCAAACACCTTCCATAGGGGGACGGTCCAAAAGCCGCCACGAGGCCCCGCATGAATCTCACGATGTGAACCAATGATGGAGACCGTAGGATATGTTGACACATTTCCTTCTCCCACTTACTATTTTGAAATAGGGTTTTCTCTTACTTAGACAAATTAGGCTAATCTCATTTATCTAAGTTCCTCAATCTATCCTTCATAACTCTTATGTTGGTTGGATTGATTTTAATGTGAATTACCAAGTTTATTAAACTTTAAAAGAAACTAATCACATTATGAACATATTAAATAAAATTTGACTAATTCAACTCCCAGGTTGGTTCCCAGTTAGAGGTGTTCCCTTTCGGTCAACTTAAATACCCCAGTCTAGACAGAACCTTCCATAGTCAGAGTTCCCTTATAGTCAATTTTTATTTCAAAATCATTTATCTTTAATTAACTTATTAATACTAGATTAATGAACTTAAGTGAATTAATTAATGTTTTAATCCTATTAAAAATTAACTCACTTTGATAATCTTAAATAACTACCATTTTAAACTATTTTAAAATAAAAATTAAAAGATTATCCTAAATTCTAATATTATTAGAATAAAGTAAATTATTTTAAACAATTATCAACAATATCTTTAATAAAAGAAACCCTAATCTCATTAGGAAAACATGCATTCTAGCAAATATCCTAATTTTAATTTTCCAATCAAATTTTAAATATAACAATTCTAGTCAAAGATATGGAAAATATAAATTAATTAGGAAAACAACTTCAAAATTTTTAAATATAACAATTATATTAAAAAATAAGATAAGATGCATGATCTTGCTTAACCTATGGTGGGATTTTAAACTAAATTGCATAATTTATGCAACAATCAATTAATTTAAAACATACATCACATGCATAATTAAATTAAACTTAGCAAAATTGATCGGCATATTTGGTATATCCTAAAAATTAAAGACTAAATTCAAAACTACCCAATTTGAATTTCCAACTTGGCCCTCAAGATCTCTTCCCTTTTCGAAACCTACTCAAATTAGGATTTAATTAACCTTAAATTTGATTCCCAAGATCTCTCGTTAATAGAATTCATCGCCCAACGTGTTTAATGCCGATTAAGCATGTACCGCCAGTGAAATTTGATTACAATTCAAATTGATCACCGATTGAATGTGTGATTGCCAAATTAAAAAATATATAAACCTGAAAGTTTGATTGAGTGCAAATGGGGTTTACGAAAAAAACAAACAATTTTCTCATATTGCGTGCGATTCCATGGACTACTCTCACAAGTCTCACCGAGTGGGCAACTTTCACACGTCTGGAATCTCACATCAAGCACTAGCACATCTTGAATGTTTTGAGAATCCACTTGCCATCTAGAAGACGTTGGGCTTAAAGCCCATGATTTAACCCACATATGAGTACCTCACAATTTGTGAGATATATTGAATTGCTACTGCTATGCATATATACATTGACTCATATGTTGGAATTAATTTTGTGAGTTTGACCACCAAATTCTGCATGCTGATTGAATTTTCATCTCATGAAATTTGTTCTAATAAAATATGTTCTTCTTTCCAATTAAAATAGTTTTACAAATGATCTAATCAGAAGCAAATTGGATTCTAATGCCTCAAATATGCCTTAACAATCAATTTGTAAAACCACATATATCACATATATGAAATTAAAATACCCACCAATTTTAATTCTAAATAAACATCAAAGAAGTCTCTGATACCAATTGAAGAAAATAATCTAAGTAAACCCAAGCGGAAGCATAGGAATCGGTTTGAGTTTATTTAGAATTAAATAATAATATTCTATTAGGCATAACATACCTTAAAAATATGGAGATTCTTCTGGCGGATCTTTATCTCTTCCACAAAGTCTTCCTCGCTATGACTCGAACACAGAACCAAGGCTTGTGGGAGCCTCCACAAGGGATTAAAGAGAAAGATGTCTAGAGAGAATTCTCTAATTCTTTCTATTGAGAAGATGTGTATTGTGTCTAATGGCTCAACCCAAGGGTTCTATTTATATTGTATATCTTTGCCATAATTAAAATATTGTATTTTAATATCTAATATATTAAAATATATCTTTTATTTATTTGAATCTCATTCAAATCTCCTACGATATTTATATATTTGAATCTTATTCAAATTTTATAAATATGTTTTATTTAATATATCAAATATACATTAATTATTTTAATATTTAATCTATCAAATACAATAAATATATTTTCCTCTTTTATATTTAATATATCTAATATATTAAATATTAATTTGAACACTTCAAATTAAATATTAAATTCGAACATTTCAAATTTTAATATTTAATGTATCAAATACAATAAATATATTTTCCTCTTTTATATTTAATATATCTAATATATAAAATATTAATTTGAACACTTCAAATTAAATATTAAATTTGAACGTTTTAAATTTTAATATTTAATGTATCAAATACAATAAATATATTTTCCTCTTTTATATTTAATATATCTAATATATTAAATATTAATTTAAACACTTCAAATTAATATTAATTTGAACATTTCAAAATTTTCTTTCAACTAAATTAATCTTTTAGTGTTACTATGAGCTAGCAAGGGAACCTTATGGACCTACAGATTATAAGCTCCAATGATACAAAATTAATTAATTAAACTCTTCAATTAATTAATTTTCATTCATTAACTATAGGTCACTCCACTGTAGACCTAGAGTTGCACTTTTATGCACTGTAGGACAAATTGTGTCCATAGATATAATCATTACATGCAAGTCGATCTTTCACGAGTTGTTCGTAATTACAGTTGGGTCAAAAGTCCGTTTTACCCCTATAATTACATCTTGCACTTTAAGTACCACTGATTCTCTAATGAACAATCTATTTATAATCTAATTATAAACTAAATCCCTCTCGGGCCAATGAGAGGGTGGGGCCCCATTGTTCAAGTCCCAAAATCAGCACTTAAGGGAACTACTCATCTACTTACCCTATATGGGAAGGAGTGAATTCCATCTTGTGAGATTATGTTCCCAACTCCCTATTTGGTGAAGTCCCTAAAATGGTAGGCATATTGAATCGGCTATAAAAGCCACTCTCACTCATGCAAATCAAAGGACAAGCCCTCACAGGCAGGAGTTCATAACTCACTCAGGATTAAGATTGAGTCGCATATGATCATCCTGATGAAATATTAATCTTTTCAATTAACGGATTTATAAAGAGAGATTAAATTTTTCATGGTCCAGTCTTATACAAACTCATTGTATAAGATACCCCCACTCACATGTCTCCACATGAATGATTTGGATCAAATCAATTGTAACTATTACAAAGTGGGCCATATCAATAGTGTTACTAGGATAAGGCACCCAACCTTATCCATATACTATGACTCTTTAGGTTATTTCTTGAACAAGATCCTCCTGTATGTCAACCACATACTGTTCAAGATTACACTAATAACCTTAGATTTTTCATTTAATGGATAATATTATATTGCAAATAAAATAATCAAAATTATTATTAAATATTAAATAATTAAATAATTACGAGGCTTTAGGGCATAAATCCCAATAGAAACAAGGTTTGGTTCAGGATTCCTCTACCATGCACTACTTCGAATTTTAGATGGTATACATGTCTTCATTCTCAACTAAGCATGGATTCTTACTTATCCTAACTCTCTCGAGAAATATGTTAAGCACACTGTAACCTAAATAACTGTGCTTTCTTATTTCCTATTATTTTAGCTAGTTTTGGTATGATTTTCTTTGATGCCTATTTCTATTGATTTTGCAAAAAACGAGCTAGAGGAGCAAAATCAAAGTGTTCGAGAGCATTTAGATGATTTTGGAGCTAAAATATTGATATTTTGGAGATTCAAGGATGAAGAGGTGGTGTTTTGGCAAAAGAACCCAAGGGGAGAGCATCTAGACCCTTAAAATGGCGTCTAGTCACCACATTTGAAGTGCCAAACCCAAGAGCAAGCGTCTCTACACTGTCCTGTAGTGTCGAGACGCTAAAAAAAATGTTTATCAGTAGAATTCTATCTGTCTCGACGTTGGAGGCGCACGCAAGCAAAAATGGGGTGTTTTGGACAATGTCGAGATGCTGCTTCGATAGACGTATAAAAATATTGTTTTCTCTTCATAAAAATGGAGGCCAAGCCGAGGGTTTTCCCCTAAACTCGATTTCATGCTATTTTGAGAAGTTTTGGGAGCATTTTGGGAGCATATTGGAGCGAAATTAAAGATTTGGTGCTCGAGGAACGAGGAGATCACGACGGAAATGCGGGATCGACCTTTCGTTTGCACTTTCTTCCTTTTCCTTTCACTTTTAGCTACTGTATAGGCTGGAAAATTAGGGATTTATGGGTTGTTTGGACTGAATTTATATATCATTGTCTTAATTATTTGCATTTATTGTATTTAATTATTTAGATGCTTAATTGTTGGAATTGTTGGACCAATTGCATAGTTTATAAATGTTTATGACTAGTAGGGCTTTGAATCATTTATGCATTTGTTACTTAATGCCTTTAATCATTTATTCTCTAACTAATTGAGATATTTATAAGTTGAGCTTGATAAAGGATACTTAGTTTAGCTTAATGTGTGATTAATTAGCTACTCGAGTGACAGCAAGATTAATAATTGATTAATTGTAGTTGGTGATGAAGGTTAATTAGTTGGGCATTGGTTAATTAGTTGGGCATTGGTTAATTGACTACTTTTCTAAGTGAAAACTCGGTGGAGAGAAACTTAAGCAATAACCCATTTGCATAACTAGTGTTTATTTACTTGAGTGACAATCGAGGTTAATAAATAGACATTAGAAGTTCGTAATGAAGAATCTTAATGCCTTGTATGAGTTACCTAGAACTAGGGACACCTAGGTTGGTTAATTAGTACTTGAGAGTGGAGGAGACCGACATGAGATTGCACGTCCTTAGAGCTTCTAGACTTATGAGTTCACTGTCCATTGGTTTTTAATTGTCTGTTAGCTTAGTAATTGATCTTTTCCCAAGTTATCCCTCGTGTTTGTGTTTTCCATTTATTTTTTGCACTTTATTTTCTTTTGTTAGTTTAGTTTATCTTCTTTTGACTTTTGTTCTCTAAATAAAGCTATGTGAGATTATTTGTGATAATTAATTGAATTAAAAACCAATCTCTGTGGATTCAATACTTGATAGAAATACCATTTTATATTACTTGACCCATGTGCTTGCGGTTATACGTAAAAGTACGCGCGTCATATATCTATGCTGGATACAGTGATCTCTCACCTTACCCATTTAAGCCTGCAAGTGGTTGTTTTTATTTCTAAAATCCCCTAGTGAAAGATACACTCTTTCTCCTCTTGGACGTTCCACACATTTTAACTCTTTCATTGTACAAACGTGCTAATACCTCACTTCGATTGGCCAAATGGAAGAAGGTAATGGAAGAATGTTATGGTCCAAGAAAAAGGTGAGATTCAAACATGCATTCTAAGCAAAAAAGGAAAGGTTACAACTACATTCCTCTTTAAGCCAACCCTTAAAGATTTAGTTACTCATAATTGTAAAGCATAGTAAAAACACAAAGAAAGACATGAACTCCATAATATATTCACTGGCAAAAAGATGAAGAAAAACAAAAATCTACTTGTTATAAGGAAAATACAAAAGAAGAATGAAGGAAACACTGTGGCATCGGCAAACAAAGGAAGGGAAACTCATCGGTACTTTTTTCTTCTTCTCTGGTGAACAATAGTGCTCTTGGTGAGAAAGATAAAATAGAAACTACTCTCTAAGCTACACTAAAACTCTCTACAATGATATCTCTCTCTTGCGCAAAGAAGCTCCAGAAGAAGACTCTTCAAACTGCCTAGTGATAACACTCATTTAGTGTTATATTTATCCTATTAATTTAGCTAGTTTTAGGTCTTAAATGTGAGCTTTGATGTTGATTTATGTTGAATTTCAGGAACCGAGCATTTCAAGAGGCTTTGGTGAATGCAAGAGATATTTGGTGTTTTGGAGCAAGAAGAGAATCAATTTTGAGGCTAAGGATGGAAAATAAGCAGAAATGAACAAACAGACTTGAGAGGATAGCGTCTAGACCTTTAAATAATGTATAGACGCCATTCTTTATTAGCCAAACCGGAGAGCAAGCGTTGAGATGCTGCCTTGTGGTGTCTCAATACTAGAAGAATGCAGAGAAGTGAGTTTTCGTTTGTAGTGTCGAGATGTTACCACGCTGAAGCCTGCACGCACTAAATGAAACGGTGAGTTTTGACAGAGTCGAGACATTGTCCTAGCGTCTTGACGCATCTTTGATTGAGGTATAAAGCCATCTCATTCTTGCTCAAAAAAGGGGAGACACACTTTAGGCTTGTTCACTCTTTTTGCAGATTTTGGGAGCATTATGAGCCATTTTAGAGCCCTTGGGAGGTGGATCAAAGCTCGAGAAGCATGTGGATCGAGGTAAAAGTTAAGTGTCACGCCCCGCCCCAGATTATCCTAACCAACCTAGGACGTGACGTGTCGACAATAGATCCCAACTAAACTATAGAATCCATTGTCAAACTTAACAAAACAAAACACATTTTGAAAGAATAGGTGGCTAGCAAATACTTTATCAAAACAAATCGATAAAAAATTTCGGCAGAGTTTTTCCTGTAAATCGGATAAAACACACCTAAACTTAGAAAATTACACTCCCAAAGAATTTTTCTCCAACACTACAACAAGTGTGCCTCATTGCACTCTATCCATTCAGACTTGGTTTAGAAATCATAATAAAAATTCCACTATCTGATAGACATGCACATTTCATGTTACAAATATCATAACTTTTCAAAACCATGCAACTTTTTCATTTGATGCTAGCCACTCTAAGAACAAAATAAATGTAGTACACTACATGTAAAACTTAATGATATGCAACATATGTGAAACTGGTGGCAGACCTCGACCTCGATAGGCTCGTTGGAAACTCAAGTGCTACCTGTTGAAAATTTAATAATAAAAGAATGAGCTAAAAAGCCCAGTGAGCGGTAAGTCAATAAGAAAAATTAACTTTTAGGAAAATCTCTTTACATGGAAAACATAATTCAAACTCTATAAAATATATATATATATATATATATATATATATATATATATATCATGAAAATTTTGAACTTCTCAAGATCATGAAAATAGGTGAAATTTGTAGCAAGGACACTGTTACGAAATCTCTTAGAAACATAAGCTATACAAACTGAGATTTCAACTCTTGAAAACAACAACTCTTTAAACAAATACTCTTGAAACATAAATACGGGCCAATAAAAACGTGTATAAAGAAATCTCATAATTTCAACTCTTGAAATGTAAGCATAAGCTCTAATCACCAAATTTGTACCCAAAA
Organism: Trichosanthes truncata; assembly: GCA_033996785.1. Lineage (NCBI taxonomy): Eukaryota > Viridiplantae > Streptophyta > Magnoliopsida > Cucurbitales > Cucurbitaceae > Trichosanthes > Trichosanthes truncata. The sequence continues at coordinate 34,134,272 of JAWPNB010000009.1, forward strand.
CTTTGTCATACTGGCGTAGAGTAATCTCCATACGCACAGCAGAGCAATCTCTATCATACGTGCACGTAGAGCAAACTATCATCTGTAATGCTTCAGGACCAGGATTTGGACCAAGATTCGGAATCCGGATTCGGCACCTAATGGCCCCAGCATTCCCCTGCATCCCCTGCGACCTGAGCACGCTGCATACTATGGAAACACATTCTCATAGCATATGGGTAATCACCATGGGTACAAAAATCTAGTGGTTTAAAAATCCACTTTTAAAATAAAATTCTTAATTCTCAAACTCTTTCTTAAAATCGCGTTCTCTTGCTCTAAACAACTTTCATAAACTTGAGAGATTTCTGAAATAACATCAAACATTTATAATTTCTCAAATAATCATCAAATCTCTCAAATAATATAAAACATTTCCAAAGTCATATTTTCTCTAAAATCACTTGTCATAAATCTCATACATTTCTCAATAAGTATTAAAACTCTTCAAATTCAAATATGCTAAATCATGAATTCAATTTAGTGATCATATGTCACTTTCTTATCAATTTATTAAATCATCAATTTCAATAATAAACGATTTACGAAATACACGCAATTTCCTCCAAATTATCAAAATCTTCAATAACTAAATCATTTGCATTAATATAAATTGCAATTGATTTCAAATCTCACAAAAAATCTCATCAATTACTAAAATAATTGAAATACTTTATAAAATAACCACTCACGTGATAATAATAAAATAATAAAAAATCGTAAAATAAACCACTCACAAAGTTATCGACGCTAGAATTTCGAGTTGCTATTAGTCATTCCGAACTTTGCTCGACCTAGAATTTCAATAACCATATCACAATTTCATTCTTCAAACCATGTAATTTACCCCAATAACACCAACTAAATATCAATTAACCCAATTCTCCATCCTTACACATTACCCATTAGTCAAACCTTTAAATTCTATACTCTCTCCCATCCATTTATTGCCAAGTACTTTTGTCATCATTTTTTTTTTGTCCAATCCACCTTAATGTCTCATTGTCTTTTCCCATAAACCATTCTTTTCTTTTTCTTTAATAAAATACTATTTTCTTTATCTCAAATTATACCTCTCCCACATGAAGACTTCTTCAAACAAGTATTCTCTCTCCTAATTAACCCTCTTTTGTACTTTTAATGATAAACTATTCCATTTTTCTTTCAATTTCTAACCCTTCACGTGATAGACCATTTTGTTTTCTTTTGTTTTCTTTTTTGTTTTTTTTTATACCTTTCACTATTCATTTTCTTCTTCCTTTATCCACCCACAAAACTTCCTTTCTTCACCCTTTTCATCTTCCATTCTAATCCATTTGTTTCTTTTCTTCTTCCATTTCTAAACTCCCTTTTCTCAATAAGTTTCCCCCTTTTCTCTTTTCCTTTCCATGTCACTACAAGCAATACTACAATAATCAAAATTTTATGCAAGGAAAGAAAAAAAGTAAAACCCAAAAGAACCATCTAGTTCCCATAAATCCATACCCACATCCATGGCTTAAAGAAGCTTAAATGAACCATAAACATACCGATTTATACCTTTGATAATCTATCTCATAGTCTCTTTCTCATTTTCATTCCTTATGTTTCTCCTTCCAAGTCAACTCTATCCAAAAACACTACCAACAAAATCCATGGAAACTTTTAAGCATAAAGAAATCAAAAACCCACATTAAGGTCTCCAAAACTTACATATGTTTCTTAATCTTTCAAACTTTAAAGATAAAGAGCTTACCGGCTTGAAATCGAGCATATGGACTTCTCCAAACTACTTTGGGTCTTAATCACAACATTTTTCATGATTTTTGGTATTACCGAAACTTTCCGACGAGCTTCCAACGGAGCTTCCGGCGATCCGGCGAGCCGGCCACTTTCCCTTTCTCTCTCTTTCTCCTCCCTATTCTCCATCTCCTTTCCTCTTTCCCTTCTTTCTTTTCTCTCCCCGAAGGTCCAACATTTCTTGCCACTTTTTTTTTTTAAAAGAAAGATAATGTGGCTTGCCATCCACCACATACCATTTCTTTTATTTATTCTTTTTTTTTTGTCTCTTTCTCTTAAAAAAAAAAAACTCCTTTATTCAAGCATAAACAAAATCTAATTTTCTTTTTCTTTTGTTCCAAATTACTTTATTAAACAAGTAGTATTCCATTTTCAATTTTTCAATTTCCTTGTATTTCTATTTTATTTCAACATTCTTCTCCTTCAAAAATTGAAAATCAAACACCTCATATATCATAAGCATATATCTAATTGCTAGTAGAAGATAATTGGATCTTACATTAAGAATCATAAGTTCATCTTAATTCCCTTTATTTTCCATTTTAGTTTTTGTATTAGGGCATGAATGTTGAGTTTTGGGACTGTGTTAATGACCATTCATGGCGACACTCTTTAGTGTAGAGTGTTGATGGATCTTTTTGGACATTTGCTTATGATTAATTGAATTAATTTGATTTTGTCACTTGCTTTAATTCTTTCATGCATGAGTTGCTTAATGCCTTTAGACTACTGGCCATAGTTTAATTGATACTTGTTGCCTTAGCTAGAGTAGAATTAATTTGCAAAATAAACACTCCCAAATTGTGCAAGTATACACAACTCATGCTGCGAGTGATAAGTAAATTAATCATTTCCTCTGGGATTAGTTAAAGAAATTCACTAAGCTTGGGTTCAATCTTTAATGAATTAAGGGATAACCAAATAAAACAACAAATAAGGGTTCTCAAAGAAATAAATCAAGCTAAACAAACAGCAACAAAGCTTAAAACAGTAGCTAAAAGAAATAAAAATAGATAACACAGCAGGTCAGGTAATTGCACTTAGAAATAAAAGTAGACTTGGATTGGGGATTACTATACTATATTGAGAATATAATGCTGAAACAAAACTTATGCAAATTTTATACCACACAACAATCTAACATAGAATCTTCCCAGATTTCCCTAATTCGTAGCTACATTTCCATTTACACTGCTCAAATTTACTCAATGCTTTGTGTGCATTAGGTGGGTGATTATCCCTAATCTAGCCATTTCACTGCAAGCTCACTTGTAATCAAACCTAATGTGATTTGAAGCAATCGGTTTCCTATTCTTCCTCCCAAAATGCAAGGAAACAGTAGATGAATAATTTTGCCTTACTCAATCCATACATTAACATTAAAACCACTCCAAATTAGTACAAATAAACATGAATAAAACTCAGTTTAAGCCTCTCTACAATATAGAGTTCCCTAATCTTTGCCTAAAACTATTTAGCTCATAATGACATAAATAAAATTACTAAACAACAACGATAAATCCATTACAAGCAGATCTCTACTATATAGGAACATAAAGAAGAAGAAATAGTAAAAAGAGAAGGCAAATCCAGCTTGGGTAGCTTCCAAAGGTCTCCCTCCTTTGTCTTCAGCTCCCTTTCCTAATGCAGATATGCTTTTTGCTCAGCTCTCGTCCTTTCCGTAAACTTTTCCCTTCTCAGATCTCTCTTTCATTTCCAAAATGTCTAACTTAAATACCATATCCAAACCCTTGAATTTAATGCTGATTAGACAGGTTCTAATGCATTGGCAGTCCCCAATTGGTCCACCCCAGTCCAGCTGGCTTTACTTTTGGACAGCTTAATTAATGATAAATTCTTGCACATGTGCATCAGGTGGCTCATTAATGAAAGGATGCTTTAGCAAAGTTGTTTTCATTTCTCTCCTATTCCATCCTCCAGCTTTATACCTTTAAATTTATAAAAAGCTAACCATTATTAAATCCCTTAGATAAATTAAAGCACACAAACAAAAACATGTTGACTTAGGGACTTTTAGCAGCCAAAAACTACCAAAACACCTCAAATAAGTAGGTTGAATAAGGGATTTTAAGCAAGAATAACTCTTCTATGAAGAGTTATCAATACTTATCTTAAATTGAGCTTGAAAGAAAGTGTTTAAGCTTAGAAATACCTTACATGACGATTAGTTCTCACGTAAGAGACATAGGATTAATGGAGATTAATTGAGGCTTAAAAAGAAAGGTCTTAATGTCTTTTATTAATTAATTGGCACTAGAGACACCTAGGTACGTAGTTGATTAGTTTAAGAAAATTGGAGGAACTCGCGGAGAAATCCAAGGCAATAGATTTCTAGGCTTAAGAGTTAAGTGAGTTGAAATATCAATTGTTCAATTACGCATTTTCTCGATCCAATTAGTAAACTCCATATCATCTATTGAACTACTCAACGCAATGGCTTTATCTCCCATCATGGGTTCCTATTTATCCTAACTCTTTCAAGAATGATGTTAAGTGCATGCTGTCATATGTCTATGCTCAACACAATCTTTTAGTTATGACCCATTCTTACTTACAAGTGGTCATTTTACTTCTAAAACAACCTAATGAGTTATGTTCACTCCTATTTCCTTGGACTTTCCACACACTTTAACCCTTTCGGCATGAAAGCATTCTTTTACCTCCCTCGGTTGGCCAAACGAAGATTAGCAATGGAAAAATTACTTATGGCCAAGAAAACTAAGAAGAAGCAACAAGCATTCTATTGATTGTTAAGACTCTTGCATACAAAATTCTTCCTAAGCCATCCCCTTTAGAAATTTAGCTACTCATGAAGCAAATGATGAACAAACATACTAATATGAATGATAAACATGCCATGAAATTACCTTAGACAAAAATGCAGAAAGTTTGATACAATAAAACTGTTAATGCTAATCGTAAACTCAAACTACAATTTAAGTAATGTAATTTAAAGACGGAAAAGCTTAAACATGTTGTAATATACTAAAACAAATAAGGTGAAAGTTAAAATCTTTGATCCTCAAGCTTCAATTGAGTTCTGCAATCAGCTCTGAAAGTTGATGGTAGTAGCAAAAAAACTTGAAAGTTCTCAGAGAAGAGCAGAGGAAGACGAAAATAAAACTTAAGAATGGAACCAATCTTCACCTTTCATTTGGGCTTAAATAGATGCGTCCATCCAATGAGAACATGACCCATACCTTGCTGATCGATAGTTGAAACTATAGTCTAATAGGATTCAGCCACGATAATTACTTAAGTGAAGGTCCAATGATGCATGCCACGTCAGCTCCTTGAGCCCCGATCTGTTGATCTCAGGTAATGATTAGTTGATGTGACTATTCTCGTACTAAATATGGTTCACCGACATCTTGCTGAAGATTCACATAGGTTCTCCAACTCGATGCATCTCATTCTTAGGACATACAAATTCTCAATAAGAACTTAGGAATGGTTTTCATTCTTATATTTATATCAGGTTCAATGCATTCCACCAAATGAAGATTTTTATTAAAAAGTCATAAAATCAAGGTTTAACGCATGAATTTTTCTCTCTCAAACCAAAATAATCTAACTTTTGAAGCTAAATAACTTGTATTTCTACGAGTTATCATCAAGATGTTGTCCAAAACAGTGACATTCCACTTATGCTCATGAGCCTAACATCGAGAAACTTCATGTAGTGTCAAGACGCTACGAATGAAAATCAGCTTCTCCGCATTTTTCTAGCATTGAAACACCATAGGGCAACGTCTCAACGCCAAGTCTCAAGTTCGGCACCAAATGTATGGCGTCTAGACTAAATTTTTAGGGTCTAGATGCTATCTCGAGTTTCCTTGCCCATATTGACTTCATTTCCATCCTTAGCCTCAAATGTGCACCTCTTTAAGCTTTAGTTTCTCCATTTCCACCTCAATTGCTCACTTCCTAAAAAACAACAATAATCAATATCAAAGCTCACGAATTGAACATAAAATTAGCCAAATTAATAAGATAAAGATAGCACAAATTGAGTGCTATCACTTGGCGACCCTACTTGGGACACCGAACGATCGATGTCCATCTAAAAGGGGGTCTTTTAGAAAAGAATTTGGAGTCGCCCAATCATTATTAGTGTGTGATTGATCACCCAGTTTTAAAAAAGAAAGAAATGGTCTATAAAAACAATCTCTTACCTCATGCTACTTTTTTTTTAAAAAAAGGGGCTATAGAGAAAAACTCTTTTGTTTTTTAAATGTCGCATTTTGTCATATCTTAAACTTCAAACTAAAGCAAGAAATTGACTATAATGAGTAGAGTTGTTAACCTTTAATTGTTGCAACGATATTGGAATTGTTTTCATAGCAATAAGAAAAAATCACCACCTCAAGAACTTGAGAAGATTGCCTTTCTCAAATCCCTCACAGGGGTTTTATTTAAAAAGAAAATATTTTTTTTAGGTTTTCATGTATCTCGAGGGTAATATGATTACCTCCAAAGTACACTACACAAACCCTAAAATAGTTTAAAGAAAATAATACCTTTTTAAGAAATGTAAAATTTGAAAATTTTGTTGAAAAGTGAGTTATAGAAAATAGATTTTCTTTTCTCAAAAAAGAAAAAAAGGTTTTTGGGAAACTAAGAAGTTCAAATTGTTTGGAAAGTGTCATAAGTAATTTAGACAAAAGACTTGATTTTGTAGAAAAAAAAAGGGGGGCTTAAAAAGCTTTGGTATTTTTAAAAGATGGAAATAATAAAATTTACTTGGAAATGTGTAAATCAAAGAGTTTGATAATCAAAATTTTGTTATTTTAGTGAAAGTACTTAAAAGAAAAATTTTAGTTTATTATAAAAGCAAGTGCAAAAATGGAGATTTTTTTTTTTTGGCATTTTGAAATCTTTTTAGCAAGATTCCATGAAAAAGGAGTTTAAAAGGAAAATTACTTTTATGAGGATTTTCATATAATTTATAGATTGGAATCCACAAAATATATTACTCACGCCTTACTTTTAGTAAAGAAAAAAAAAACAAACTCTAGTTTGCAAACCTTTATGGATCAATTGCCCTTTTGTTGATGGTAACTTCTTTGAACCAAATCCATTCTTCTGCACCTTTTGGAACTCGAAACCAAGAAAGCTTTCTATGATTTTGGATATTGAGGCTCCCTCTACATTTTTTGTATGCTTACTCCTTTTTTTCCCAAAGGGAATAGGTTGGATGACGAAATCACCACTTTCCTTTGTTTTTTTTTCCCTTTTCTTCCTTCTCTTTCATTCTTTCTCCCTCCCTTCTTGGGTTTTGAATCCTATTTATAGGCCAAGGATTTTAAATTTGAATTTTGAATTTAAATTTGGTTCCTTGATGTGATTTTGTATGTATACTCAAGTGCACATAAGGTAGGGAGCCATTGGAAGATTAAGAGACTTAAGAGAGAATGCTATTTCTTTTTTGTTTTTTTAATACTTTTTGTAATAATTTTTTATTTATTTTTTTTTTTTTTGCAAAGGTAAATATATTCACTTCAAAAAGGGGGGACCTCACAGCCCGAGGTCAAAGCACAAAGAAATTAGAACACTCAACAAGAAACAAAAGAAAACGCAAACCACACACAAACTAAAGTAATCAATCTAAAAAATCAAGAGACTAGAGCAAAAGAGAGTTAGGTGGGACAGCCAAGTGTCCCACCAACCAAGAGGAACACCAAGCAACCACATCCACCTGAATAGCATAAAAGATAGACTAAAGAGACCTCTCAGCCGACCCATGAAGTTGAAGGTTATGGTCCCTCCAGATATAATAACTGGAAGAACATCAAGCAAGCCTCCAAACACACGCCAACAATGTCTACCACTACCCACTTGGCAAACTAATACTAACTCATTGGCCCAGCAGGAAATTCGATGAGTAGAACATCCCGAGAAAGCACACTACTCCAAATTGCTTGACTCAATAACACCAAAAATAATATGAGTAATCCTTTCAAAAGGTTATCACTTTTTTTAAGGAAAAAAAATAACTTAATCCAATTAATCAAAACATGATTAAAAGGGTAATAATACCCAAATAATATGATTAAAAAAATCAAATAATTAGGGAAAGAGATTAGAAGCCCGCACCAAATATGGGGTCTACATCCTTATTTACTAACTACTTTGAAACTTTTGAAAAACAAACCACCACTTTCTTTCACACATTTACAACAAAATCCAACATCATATAATTATTATATTTCATAACTAAAAAAATTTCAAATATAGCAGAAAGTTTAAAATTTTACAAAAATAACATTATTTAAACCAATCTTAAACTCAAATGTAATGTAAAATACACTTAGAAATGTGAAACTGGTGTTGTAGTTCAAGAACGATGAAAGTTGTGACGTTTTTAAAATACATATTAATTAAATTTGATTCTAGAGAATGAAATTTCTCTTACCATTCAATAATTAGATTCTCAAACATATGACTTTAAACAAAAGGAGAAGACAAAACAATATTAGGTAGCTAATGAAAAATATGGGAAGAGCAACCTGGTTTAAGGTGTGGCAATGTTGAAGCGGTGTGATTTAAACTTGGATGTAAAAATGCGCAATCAGCTCTTGACCACCCAAACGAAAAAACGAATAATGTGGTAAATACCAACCAAAAAGACCATGCCGTACCAAGAGGAAACTACTATGAAATATCCGATGTATGCAGTTTTATCTCCAGAAAGTGCGTGGGAGTTAACCATAGAAACTCCCAGCAGATACCCAATTGATAAGAACACCACTGCCGCACACATGGCCAGCACCAACACCAAACTACCAATCCTATTTTTGAGTGGAAACCGACTGATGATCAACAAAATCACGCTCAACGATGCCAAGAACGACACCATGTTCACTATTAAGTAAACCAAGTACGTTACGCGTTTTTGGTGCGCCATTATTGCAGTTCCAGCTGGGAAAATTGTCCCGTTGTGCAAATCTTTATATAATACGCCCCTTTCATAATGATGGATATAGTTGCTGGAATTGTATTGAGTGTCTTGTTGCCAAATGCCTCCTGGAGGGTTGATTGTGGCTTGAAAAGCCACAGTTGCAATCACGGTAGCTACCAACATCATTGTTCCTTGTACTTCTTCAATCCAATCCCTTTTGTACTTTACATTCTTCCTTCCTACTTTCCAATGCCTTGTTGTCTTTTTGGTGGATGACAATGCAGATTCTCGTCGTTGTCTTTTGGGGTTTCTTATCTTTGTCTTTTGGGATTCTAGACTTTCTTTTTTAGCATCTGTGGCAGCAAAGTTTGTGGTGTTTGTTCTACTTTTTACTTCTGGAATAGAGAGTAAATACCCCACCATCTATAGAAGAAAAAAAGTTTGGATAAGGTTTTGAGATTATGATAATTGAGACAAGTCTTATGAGGTGTTCTCTAATTACTTACCTCGCTTTGTCTTAGCATTATAGACAAATCCAAAAAGGTGTTTCCGTTGTCATCAGTTGCATTTAGAAAGTCCTTATCATGATTTATAAATGTTTCAATAAGCAACTTTATCTCTTCTAGATGGTGACCTTGTACACATAAATGTAAAATAGTTTGACCATTCTTGAGCTTCATCCAAAGAGATTGTGGTCTTGCATTCATCAGCTCTTGCATGATCTCAATTTGTCCATTAAGTACTGCATAGTGGAGAGGAATCATCCCATTCTTATCATAAGCCAAGCAAGCACTCATGTTCTTCTCCAACAAAGCTTGAATGGTCTCCATGTCTCCATTTGCAGAACCTAGGTGGAGGGGTCACTACTACAAATTCTATATTACTTGACACATAGGATTTTATATTAGTTGACATTTTTGTAAAAAAATGTCAAGAATCATACATTTTTAACAAAAAAACGTCAAGAACTATACATTTTTAACAAAAAATGTCAAGAGAAATGCAAAAAACACGGAGTTTGACGGAGTTTTTCGGATTATTTTCACGCTACAAAATACTTGTCATTTTTGAAGTGTCAAGAATGATGATAATGTATTTAAAAATAAAATTAAAAATTAGAAAGCCAAACCAACAAAAGCCCTAATTGATCTTTTTCCTTCTCTCCCTCTTGTGAAATCTCCAGCCACCGACCCCCCTCTAGTAAAGCTCCTTTGCCAATCCCCCTGGTATCTTTTTCTCCTCCAGCTGACGACTCCTCATCAGCGATAGCAGCGAGCAGCCGCGATGCCTCTTCCTCGTCGAGTCCAGACCTACGACCCTCGAACTCGCGTTTTGGTGTGTCTTCCTCGCGCGGCACGATTCTAGCCATCCACGAGCGCAATCGTCTCCTTCAGCACCCATGCCAGCAACGTAGCAGTTGATTTAATCCTTCATGATTGGCGACAACTCACCTGCGGTAGCAATAGTAGGTTTTTTCCCTATTCTTTGCTCCATGGATCCCTTTTGTTTTTGGTAATGGTTTGAGAGGGCTTTATTTACTTGCGTTTTTTCCTCTGTTTTTATCAACTTGATTGTTGCATCTTCGTTTGGTAAATCGTTTGTTTGTAGGCAAAATTGCATGTGGGAAATGGTGATTAATCCATTGAATGTCGGGTTATTTGGGAGAATTCATGTTTAGTAATCCACTGAGTTTTGTACTTGGATCTTGAGGTTAGTTTATAGTGCTTTTCTTAGATTTTCTTTTTTGTAGGTTTTCATGGATTTTGGAATCTTTCCTTTTACAATAGAGCACATGGGTGAATGTGATCTTTGTTATAGAGATATGGAAAACAAAGTTTGTTCTTTTCCTTCCGAAGGTTAGGTTCTTTTCCTTCCATTTTTATCTTTTACATAGCAATTGTGACACATTTTCAAAGTTGGCTCTTGAACTCAGTGCAAGTCTGAACTTTTATTTGCTTACAAACATTGAGTGTGCGTGAACTTGTGATAATAGTTTTTATGGCTTACCTATTGGTTGTCATACATGCTAGCAGAGGTAAATATGTTTACCCAAGTTTATAAAGGTGATGTCAATTTTAATTTTAGATCCAGCTTTTACTGAAGCTAATATCTGAAGATAAAGTAAACTCAGCTCATATTCCATACATTGGTCCTTTTCTTTTTTGTAATTTTGTTATGTAATTAGCATAGATTAGGCCTTGCCTTTTAAAATTGGATTGACCAAACCCTAGCTAAGCAAGAACTAGACAAGTGGGTAGTAAAATTCTCTTTGGTTGTTTGTTGATTTATAATTGTTTTTAGTTTATTGCTGTTATTTTAAGCTTTGTGTTTGAGAAATTTTCTTGGGTAGTGTTGTTATGTTCTTAAGTTTTGGTTAGGAATCACTATGAAGTGAAGTTGGAGTTTGTCAATTCTCACTTCATAACCCAACATAATGATAAATTTTTCTCTGACATTTGTATTTGTTTCTATACCCTGCAGGAAAGAATTCTCCTACTTCAAAGATTATTATATCTGAGTATGCACCATTATACTTTTCTATATGATGTTTGTTTTCCTTTTGCTATTTTATCAAGCATGCTTTGTGTAGAAATTTGGCTTCTATATACTTATTAATCCTCTTATATATAGTATTGTTTCTAAATTTTTTATTAACATGGTTTAGGTAGGATTTCTTTCAGATGCATTGATTAACATGTTTTAGGTAGGATTTCTCTATCTTTCTCCTGGGTTTCCTTCAACTAAATGTTGTAGGATTGTGGGGATATCATAAATTTCAAATTGGAATACTAATGAATTTCAATTCTTTGTTGTAGAATTATTGCATTCTAGACTTACACTAGAACGAGAAAAAACTAAGCAAGAGGTATGATCTTACTGTCGAGTATTTTAACACATTTGTTTTCTTCATTTCTCTCTTCAGTATTGTTTAGAGGTATTCCTCCATTGAATCTACCAGTTGAATCTATGTCACAAGACAACTTTATGGGTTGTGTTAATTTGATGAGTTGAATATTTATTTTATGATAAGTTTAGATGTTATGTTCATAAGTTTTTATAAGTTTAGTTTAGTTGTTATGTTCATAAATTTTGATAAGTTAGGTAAGTATTGTTGTTATGTTCATAAGTTTTGATAACTTTAATTGTTTGTGCTATTTTGATGAGTTTAATATTTATGTTCATGATAAGTTTAGTTGTTATGTTCTTAGGTTTTACAAAGTTTAGTTTAGTTGTTATGTTAATGAATTTTTTAAAGTTAGTTAAGTTTGGTATGTATGTTCAATCAAGTTTGATAATTTTAGTTGTTTGTGTTAATTTGATGAGTTTAGTTATTTATGTTCCTTTGAGTATATGTTATTCATACCCCAAATCTTAATTCTCTTGCTTACATTATTTTCATTTTTTCTTATGTGTCAGACCTGATCATATGCATTAATGACTTCAAGTACAAATTGCACCATGTTCGATCAAACTTCAAAGAGTTATGTGGAGTTCTTTTTTTTTTTTTTTTTTGTAATTTTTGCAATTGAGAATATTGTATTTGGCAAATACCATAATGTTATGAAAATTATATGTGACCATGTTATACTTATTTTATGGAGTTGATAGTTCTTGTAATTTTGAAATTGTTCATATGGAGTTGATAATTCTTGTAATTTTAGAATTGTTCATGAGCTTGTTAGTTTGGTAATGTTGAAGATATGAACTTTATAATGTTATTGGTGGAAACTTGGTTGATTAGATCTTTGAATGTGTATTGTTCATTTTGATGATGAAATTCTATCTTCTTCAATATATCAAATTGTTGGAACACAATGCATGAGATTCAAGATAATAGAGAAACATTTATTAGAACTGAAAAAAAAAAATCACAAACAAATATGACATGCCAAATGCGTCAAGAACTAATCAAATTGACATTCTTGCAACGTCAAGACAAAAGTACATGTGACACATTAAAGTTGTCAAGTTTTAACATAAATGATACATAATAGGTGTCAAGAATTTATATACATGACGCTTTAGAAATGTCAATGAGTTTAATATTCTTGACATTTGAGAAATATCAAGGAAAGTATATCTTGACGCTTCTCTTTCGTCACATTTTAGATGCCTTATTCTTGACGGTGGCTTCCTCGACGCTTTTAAAAGCGTCAAGAGTATTAGAATTTGACATTTCAAAAGTGTCAAGTAATACAGTTTTTGTTGTAGTGGGTGTTCGTTGAAAGGCGTCAACTTCAGTGGCAAGTTCAGGCTTGTGATCTAGAAGCAGTCGCGTGAATTCAAGATGACCATTACAAATTGACACATGCAATGGACTCTCGGTGTCAGAAGTGGAAGCTAGAATTTTTTGAATCAGATTTGGGTCTTCTTGAAGGAGTGTCTTCAAGATTTGAATGGAGCCAGTCTTTGAAGCCTCATAGAGCTTTCTTATATTTTCTTCCACAGACCACAACACAATTCTAATTTCTTCTTCTCGTGCATCTGGAGAATTGAAAGAGGGTGTGCAATCTTGGTGATTCTCCTCCATTCTCTCTATCTGAATCCCCACTATTCTTGCTTGCTATAAATGGGAAAAGTTTGTGCCATATTCTTATAATAACCATAGTACATATGCTTGTTGCAAGTCTTTGACCCCCCCCCCCCCCCCCCCCCCCCCCCCAACCATTTTCTTCTTAGTTAGAATTAACACTTAACAAATGGAGATGTATAATGGATAGCAAAAATGTTTAGGATATTTTCAAATCTAACAATAGGTTTTTGAATTTTTCAAATATGACAAAATATTTGAAATCATATATATATTGTGTTATTCCAATTTTATCCTCGTTGGTTTTTGAATTTTGCAAATGTGACAAAATATTTGAAATCATATATCTATTTTTGTGTTATTCCAATTTTATCTTCGTTATTTGTGGATTTCAGTGATATACCTAATACAAAGCATATCAAGTAATTAATATATTTTATATTAGATATATCACTGATATAATTAATAGACCTAAAATTATGTTTTTTTATATAATAGATATACTTAAATACACATGATATGAGAGATGTTTTAATGGATCCAAAAATAAAACCATGTTTAGAACTTAGATGTGGGGATGTGATTTTAATTATACAAACAAAGGCATATCTCTATTGACATCATGTATGCCAATTAACAAGATACAATATATTAAACCATTACTAAATATATATAAATATATAAAAGTGTAGACAGTGTTTTTTTTTTTTAAAAAAAACAACCTCTTATCTCTAAGATAAATATATAAATGTCTTACTCTCAATGGTCAAGTTAAATACCTTACTACTTGAGCAATGGTAAAATTAAAGAGAATAAATATTTTAAACTGAACGCTACTCAATTGGTTAAGGATATATGTCATCTCTCCTACATGTAATTGAAATTAGAAAAAACAAACCTATGATAATGATAACTTAATATTATTATTGTTTTAGTACATTATCATTTACTTTTTATTATTATTTTTTAGAATATTTTAGTTTACTTATTACATTATAGAAGACCTGTATCCTTATACACCATTATTTGATATTAACCCGAATTAATATAAGAATAATGTTTTTAATATAAAATGAATATGAATTAAAAAACATAACATGTGTAGCATAAATATTAAAAGATTATGATGCATTATCGTGTTAAAATGGAGAAAACAATATTTAGAAAAAATATCACTTGCCTTGTTGATTTGCTTTTCTATGACTTTCAAAAGTCTTTTGATTTTGCTTAAGTACTAAATCGAAATGACATGTAGACTTGTTTTTTATTTAAGTCTTTGAAGTCATGTATATACGTTTTCTTATACAAGAAGTGCCTATATACTTTTTAATTATTATGTATTTAATATATACAGGAAAGGGAAATAACTTTGACTCTACCAAAAAAAAATGTGTCTCATTATCATTTATATAAATTAAAGTTTACTTCGTTTTGCAGGGTATTAGTTAAGAAATAAAATGAAATAAATTAAATTTAAGTAAATAATTAGGAGGAATATAATAGCATAATCAAATAAGCAATGCAATATATTGAACATTTAAAATTAAAGTGAATATGAAAGTAAGGCTCAAAGAGAATTTTTTTTTTTTAAATCTTGTTTTTTTTTTTATATAGTAATACACTATTTATGATTTTAGTTGTAAAAAAATTACAAAGATATATATAACTAAATTCAAGTCGTTTTGAAATTATGGAAATATTTTTAGAAGTACCTCTTTCGAACTCAAAAGGTCCCTATTGGCTCTTTCAATCAACGGTCATGGACTGAATCAAATTATATATATAGAAAATTAAAATCGTACAAACCAAAAAGAAAAATTAATTTAAATCAAACATCCCAGCACATTCATCAAGACTTTTATAATGAGAGAGTCTTCACATTGCTTTGTTATATATGTATATATATGAGCCTTTACATTGCGAATTCAACTTCCACATTTCACATTTTCCATAAGTGAAAAGGCAATAAAAATCTTAATCTATGTTTTTAGTACAATAAAAATCTTAGTATATTATCACATTCTTTGCATGTGATTTTTTAAATCTTATTACATGGTTTAGGTCATTTTTTTTTTTGACGAAAATGAGAACTTCATTCAAAAACATAAGAAGCCTCAAGGCCTACAATGTCCGCACCACTATTAACCACTAGATTCTTAAGCCAAAGAGGAAAAGGGTGAGTCGATAAAGCTACCAAGTCATAGCGACCCTTCTTAGCTAATAAATCTGAGATCCTATTACAATCTCTAGAAACATAAACAAAAGAGATACTCTCGAAGTCAAAGCATAGCACCTTAATTGTAACGACCCTAATTTCCTACGACTCCCTAAACGCGGAAGCACGACCTAGTTACTTCGTTCATGGCCGAAATTTCGGCAACATGACAGCGTAACTACAAGAAACCAAAATTTACAAAGACCTGGAAAGAGACAAAAACACTTCTATGATTCAGATCACAGACTCAGCATCCACCAAACTACGATAAATGATGCTGAGCTCAAATAACAGACAACCAAAACTAAAAGCTTCTAACCAGACACACGAAGTTAAAGAATATTTAAGATTTACAAACCAACTAACAACAGGGAACAAGGAATAACTAAAAGCTAAAACAGGGACAAAGGATTTGTTGGAGTCTCCATAGCCTCGTCAAGTCGTCGCCTGCATCATCCACCCCAAGAATGTCCACAAAATCTGCAAAATAAACAAAGTAGCAAGAATAAGTATAAACATACTTAGTAAGTAACACACTAAATGATCCAACCTTTAAAGAAACCCAACCAAGAAGAAAACTGCTCGTACTCACACTCGTGCTTAGTTTTCAAATACTTCCTTCAGTTATTCCAAAAGTCCATTTATCCTTCCACAACCTTTACCACTTCCCGACCCTATCTTCGAGCCATAACTGCGAGTACTGTAACTAGAACTCAAACTTGTGAAGATAGCAATCCTCACGCTCATCTCAAAGGAGAATTACCTCGAGCCTAGCATACAGGCAATAGGGAAACGCATTCCCTATGCTCAACACAGTGGGGAATCACCCCTAAGCTAGCTCACAGGCAATAGGGAAACGCATTCCCTATGCTCAACACAATAGGTAATCATCCTAAGCTAGCACACCGCAATAGGGAACGCATCCCTATGCTCATCATACTGGGGAATCACCCCTAAGCTAGCACACGACAATAAGGAACGCATCCCTATGCTCATCGTACTGGGGAATCACCCCTAAGCTAGCACACGGCAATAGGGAACGCATCCCTATGCTCATAATACTGGGGAATCACCCCTAAGCTAGCACACGACAATAGGGAACGCATCCCTATGCTCATCATACTGGGGAATCACCCCTAAGCTAGCACACGACAATAGGGAACGCATCCCTATGCTCATCATATCACATGCGTTCTAGGCTTACAAACTCACACGAAACAACAGAATTTGGGTAGGAAGCATCAATCTAACAGGTTTTCGTACTTTCACAACACGTCAGGAACTTTTTGGGTCAATCCACCTTACCACATTCACCCTCATGCCCAAAACACACACAAGTTGGCCCAGAGGTTTCAAACACTTTTAAGGGGAATCATCCCCTAATTCACATTAACAGGGAGGAAAAAAAACAACCCTCAAGCCTTTCCAACTTCTATAACGTCTTACGCCTCATACATATTTATAGGCGAGACAAAAATCCTAACGGACCAATCAGAAAGGCTACCCTCTTCTTAGGCCAACACTAGAACGACCCACTTCACATTCCTTTAAGGAGTTATTCGCAGCATATGACACCTGCCCACCTTCCACAAACAATCACAAATGCCTCTTTGGGACCTTGCACCATAGATTCCAAACTTGCCCAATCACATCCTTAGGCGATGCCTTAAGGTGCCATACAAGCTAACCACATTTAACTCGAACTTATGCCCTTATTTTTATACTAGCTACATTCTAAGATCACTTTTAGCTTAAACATCTCCCAAACAAACCCACTAACCATCACATGCTTCATAACACAATTATTGTGCAAGCTTTCACAATTCATACATTTTTAAACAATAATCACATTCAAATAACAACTTAAAGGGCTTAAATCCAAATGACTACTTACCTCGAATAGAATAATTAATATTATTCTAGCAGTGAGAATCTCCTCCAAACTCTGGCCTCTTGCTTATTCTAAATCAAAACACGATCATAAACCGGATTGTTCGGGCTGGAAAAATGGATCCGAGAAGGCGGCGCGTGGCGGCCCTTGGGCGGCGCGTGAAGGCTCCGGTCGGCGCGTGAGAGCGCGTGGAGGCAAGAACCCGGCGCGTTGGCTTCGAATTTGGACAGATCCGATCCTGTTGGGTCGTTTTCAGGCGATTTTCGACGAGGCTTGAACTCCAGTGAAAGAAGCCGAAGAAGGAGCAGACGGCTACGTGGCTCGTGATGCTGTCCGGCGGAAGGTTGGAGCTCTGGTGAGGGGAACGTCCAGCGAGCTCTTCGACCGGCTGATGGCTGGAGTTATGGTGAGGCCCGAGAGTTCGTGAGCAGTGGCAGCACACAGAGGAAGAAGAAGAAGAAGGAGAAGTCAGCTGGAGCTCGAGTGATTGGGGCGTGGGTCTGAGCCGAACGGCGATGGGTGTTCGGTTCAGAGCTTCTCCTGCGAGGATCGATGCTGGCTGGCTCGGTCGGCCGGAAAAGAAGGAAGAAGAAGGGTAAAAATGGATGGGTGATCAGCGGTGGGGGCTAGAGAGAGAGATACAGAGAGATGGGTGTTTCGGGATCAGCAAGAGGGAGAGAGAGAGGGAGAGATTTTTGGGAGAGGGAGGAGAAGAAAAAGAAGAAGAAAGAGAAGAAGAAAGAGATAAGGATAAGGAAAAAAAAAATAAAAGAAAATTACAAAAATGCCCTTCTTAATCTTCCAAAATTCAAAATAACCCCAAATCAAATACTACAATTAAGAATTAATCAACTTAGTTCCAAAATTTCAAAATTAACACTTCTAAATAAGTCGGGCGTTACATTAATATCCTATAAAATTAAATCCACCTCACTCAAAATAGATCTATCTTGATTTAAATATCTATATTAAGTTGTGAATCCGTCCAGATGTGGATATTTTGAAGCCTCAACCTATTAGCAAGTCGTACCCATCCAGAATAGCAAAAACCTCAGTCATAAGTGGCGAGGTTGAACAAGTTCGTGAGCACTGCAAAGTTGTGGTCATCCTTTCTTCAAGATTAAAAACAAAAACCCCTATACCAACTGTGCTCTCCATCGCCACCGACGAAGCATCCACTACAATTATCGAACTTTGTGGTCCCTGTCACTAGACCAAAGAAAATCCTAAAACTCTTTCAATAGATTTTGTCGCCAACTGGTTAAATTATTGAATATAATCAAGAATTCATTCGCATTTGAAAGTAACTGTCGGTACAGGTCGGTCATGGATCAAATTATTTCGATCATTCCAAATGGCCCATGCACCCACACAAAATACCTGAAATTCAGCATTTGAAAAAAACTTCCCACATTTCAACCAAACGCCCTAAACATGCATGCTTAAGTGACAAAGTTGACTAAACTTTGGCAAGATATCTCTCTGGATAAGTTCCGCACGTTTACAAAAAAAAAAAAATAAAGCATGAGAGATAGTCTCTATATGCCCTTTACACAAAGGACAGACAGCTAAGTAGTCTATGTATCGAGATTTCAACCAATCAAATGTGGGAATGCATTCATGGAAACGTCTCCAAACAAAGTGTTTTATCTTAGAAGGAATGTTAGTAGCCTGCTTTAATTCCATTTTAGAATCTATATAGGGCTGATTTTACAGGTTTTTGGACTGTATTAAGGATGATTAGTAGCTAAATTCTTTAGTTTAAGGGATTGATGGACGTAATTGGACTTATGTTATTGTTTAATTGATTTAATTTTATATTGCCACTCTCTTTCATTCCTTTGTGCTTGAGTCTCTTAATGCTTTTAAGCTAGCGACCATAGTTGATTAATTAGCTTAATCGGAGCTTTAAAAAGATTGATTAAGTGTAGAATTACCTTGCATGACATTTAATTCTTAGGTAGGTGACATAAGATTAATGAGAATTAAGTGGGGTTAATTAGGAGGGGACTTAATGTCCTAATTTAATTAATTGGCACTAAGGACACCTAGGTTAATTGGTTTAATTAGTAAAATTGGAGGAGACTGAAAGGAGAATCCATGAAATTAGACCTCTATGCCATTAATTAATAGAGTTGCATATGGATTAATCAATTAAGTAATAATTTGGTCCAATTAGTAAAATCAACCCCCTAAACGCCCTACATCCCTGTGTTCTCAGTTTATTACCATGCTCATCAATTTTAATTGTATTTTAAGTGTTATTTCAGTTGTTTCCCTAAATAATTTTAGGCATAATTACTTTCAATAATCAATTTAATCTAAAGTACAACTCTCTGTAGATTCGATACTTGGTATACTCATACTATTTTACTACTTGGGCACATGGACTGGAGGAAACACATAGTTACGTGCAACAAAAACACCAAACTTTGAGGAGAACGAAATTTAAACTTAAAGTGAGTGAAGCTCTCTCGTATGCATCCAACTTGTACTGTCTTGTTTCTTGGGGTGGAAATGCCCTTTTTTTTAGAGACTGAACTTAAAGTTTTTTTTTCTTAAGATGCCTACGTACCCTTTAGATGAAAAGAGGATTAATTCATGACGTAGTTCAATAAAAAAAAATCGGGTCGTTCACCTTTTAAGCTCGTGTGGGCCAGGAGCATCATGCAATGTAGACTCTTGCAATAAGGAGCTTTTACATTTCAAGTGTCCTTATCTTCATCATGGTCTTGATCAGATTCTTCATTTGTAGGATTTGTTAAATTGATGATATTTTTCTTCACCTTTAAGGAACCCTATATATTTATGAGAACGGATAACTTCCTTTTTATATGTGAAGGGACAATACTACGAATTTTCTTGTCATCATTTACTTCATTGAATAGTTCCACCTTGAAGGCGTTCATCTTGCTTTCATGTTGATCGGCTTGTTTCTTTGAGGCGATCAAAACTAGATATTGAAGTTCGATCTTTCTTTGTTGTGGATATGCTTAGCCTTTGGAAGACTGAAGGTCGAATGGGAGTAGAAGTTAAACCTTGGTTTTCTTTTTTGTCGTGGCCATACTCATCCTTTGGAAGACTGAAGGTCGAATAGTTGAATGCTTGATGCGATGGAAGATAGAAGTCCTTTGTTCAACTTCTTTTGAATCATCAACTTCTTCCACATTAATGTAATACAAACTTGCAGAGTTTTCTTCCTCTTTTCTATGGAAAGACATTTCTTGAGAAGAATTCTTTTAAGGTCACTTGTTGTTGAGGTTGAGAACATTTTTTATTTTCTTTCCTCTTAAGCTTAGGTTTCCTTGGATACTTCTTTTTTTTTACCCTTATTCTTTCTTTTGTGGGCTTTGGCGAAACTCGTCTTAGGCTGAATTTCGACTTTGCTTCTTTACATGAGTAGTAAGAACCCAGCCTTTGTCTTCATCATTAATAGACTCTATCTCATCTTGAAATTTACTTTTAGGCACCTCATGTTGAAACCAAATAACTATAGGCTCCAGGGCTCCAAATTGGACTAGGCGTACTTTCTTGATCATGAAGTGGGCTAGAGTGTATTTGGCTGCAAGTGTTTGTTGTTACTGCAACATGATTTGATCTCCTTTATCTTGCTCTTGAAATTAAATGTATCATTTCTTCCTTTCATTTCCTAAGATCATCAAATTTATGAACAATGATGGTGGAAATAAATTAGGGAATAGAAATTTTTGAATTAAATAATCAATGTAAATACATTAGTAATCAAAACAAAAACAATAAAAATAAGAGATAGAATAGCCTGTAATTTATGAATTGAGGTACATTAATAAATTAATGCTAGGAAAGATGTGCCCCCATTGCATTAAGTTATTTGGCACTCCACTCCGAAGATATAACAATCGTTCAAGAGGTCTTGTGTACAATTAAGCCCTCTTATGAATCTCCGATTGCTTGTATGCTCAAAATAAAAAATCGAATTCTCAAGGACAAAGAAGTTCTGGGTTTTTTAGAAAAGTGAGGGTGAAAAGCTAAGCTATACCAAAAACGATTAATCATATGCGCGGGCAGGTGCTTTCTTTTTATTAGGGAACAATCCCTTTTATAGGAAGCCGTTAAACCACCATCCTATTCCACTTCCTATTTGATAGGAAAAGTGAATTGATGGGTTAAAAATAGTAAAATAGAAATAATAAAAAATGATAAAATCAAAGATGTTAAAAATATCGAACCAACAAATGACTCTAGGGTTTTTTTCTTAAAGCCCTTGTTAGCTACTTCTAGTTCCCTAGGATTTTTCCTTGAAGCTCTGGTGTGCTATTCTCATGCACCATGTGTAGTAACTTTGATGGCTATATAATGGGGAAAATGGGGAGGAAAAAGATGAGAAGCTAAAAGAAAAAAACTGTTGAATATACATTTTGGGGTTATGATTTCTTGTAACCTTTGTTGATTCAAAGTTTAGTGAATGGTAAACTCTGTGTGTCGACTTCTCTTTACTATTCTCTTCTAATTGTTCTTATGTGTGATTAATTGAGCTTCTGGTTTTAGACTGTTTACGGAGTTGATTCTTATTGGACTCTGATTTGTTTTGGTCATCAATTAATTGGCGTCTGGTGTAGTTTGCTGGGATTAATTCTATAACAAAAACGATTCCCACATTCAATCTCAATCTTTGGATATACATAGATCAAAATAACTAGGATTTTTTAAAGGGTTTAGTAACATTGAAATAGTGTCCAATCAGCAGAGGTAGGAATTATTTGAATAGAGGAGTACCCTCAATGCAAATTATAAATTTAACTGCACTAACGAGATAAAAATCATAGTTATAATACCCACCAAATTTAAAATGTATTAGAAATTTAAGAAAACTATACTTTTATGCTCTGTTTGTTTCATTTTAATTTTGACGTAGTGTCCATCATGATGACGAAACAAGCACTATGGAAGAAATAATGGCAAAGATGCAGAAGCAAATCAACACCTTGATGAAGGCGAACAAAGAAAGGGATTCTCAAAATGCATATTTAAATAGCCAGATTGAAAACCAAAATTTCGCTGAGCCAAATCAAACTCATGCCGTCAAGGATCAAAATAAAGAGAAGGTCCTTGTATAAGAAGACCAACCACAACACTCCACTTAGATCGTTTCATTATCTGTGAAACAACTCCAAGACGTGATAACGAACTCCATTAGAGCTCACTATGGTGAGGTTTCTTAAAGTTCTCTCTTGTATTCTAAACCATATATTAAGAGCATCAATAATTTGATATCAACCACCAAAGTTCCAACAATTTGATGGAAAGAGCAACCCTAAGCAACACATTGCTCATTTCATTGAGACATGTGAAAAGGTTGGTACACAAGGAGATCTACTAGTTAAACAGTTCGTACGAACACTAAAAGGGAACACATTCAATTTGTATACTAATCTAGAGCCATAGTCGATAGACCGTTGGGAGCAGTTCAAAAAAGATTTCCTAAATTGCTTCTACAGCACAAGACAAATTGTCAACATGTTTGAGTTCACAAACACTAGATAATGAAAAAGTGAACCCATTGTCGATTACATAAATCGTTGGAGAACTATGAGTCTCGATTGCAAAAATCATCTCACTGAATTATCTGCTGTCGAGATGTGCATTCAAGTCATGCACTGGAAATTAAGTTTTGCTAGTCGAGAAAATAAAGACCTTCTAGTCCCTAATACGAAGAAAGTAGGAAATAACATTGAGGCGACTTCAGAAGAGTCTATGGTTGTTAATACAACCCTTCTTGAGTCATCTTCAAAAGAAAAAAGACAAGGAAATTGAAAAGCGACAAGGAAATAAAAGGCATCATTTAACTTTGAAGGCAAGACAAAAAAAAAGTCTATCCTTTTCTTGATTCTAACATTCTTAACATATTAGAATAATTACTGCACACACGACTAATCAAACTTTTCTAGTGTATGCAACCGAAAGAGATGGAAAAAGTCGATGATCCTAACTACTGTAAGTATCATCAAGTCGTTAGTCTCCCGATGGAGAAATACTTTGTCCTAAAAGAGCTAATTCTAAGATTAGTTAAAAAGGGAAAAATTGAGCTAGACCTTGATGAAATTGTTCATCCTACATGAGCGATTGAACGCTCAAAGTTCAAACAAATTAAACTCGACTTTAAAGTGATGATTCAAGAAATATTTTTTTTTTTAAAATTTAAAGAGAAAATACGTTCAAGAAAAAGGACTGGTGATCACTTTCCATAAACAAAAAAAAAAGGCTAAATTATAGAAAATACTCCTTAACTTTGTACTTCGTTTTAAAAATACTCCTAAACTTTCAAAAGTTTCTTAATACCCTTAAAACTTTCAAAAAAAAGTTAAAAAATACCCTTACCGTTAGTTTTAGATGGAAACAGTTAGTGTTTTGTTTTAAAAATACCCCTGAACTTTCAAAAGTTTCATTAATACCCTTAAACTTAAAAAAAAGTTAAAAAATGCCCTTACCATTAGTCTATGGACAGAAATCGTTAGTACCTCGTTTTAAAATACCCCTGAACTTTCAAAAGTTGTATTAATACCCTTAACCTTAAAAAAAAAGGTTAAAAAATGCCCTTACCATTAGTATATGGACGAAAAACATTTATCTGCACTCCATTACCTCTCTCTTCCACTTATTCTCTCTCTTGATTTGCTTCAATCTATGACCTAACACTTCTCTATTTCTCCTCTTTGTTTTCCTTTCTTTGTCAAGACCTCTTACTCTCTTCTTCCATTTTTCAAGCTCTAAAACTTCTCTCATTTCTCCTCTTCTTAAATATTAGAACTTTAAATAAACAGGAGAAATCTTTTCTCATTTCTAAGCATGCCCATACATAAATATAAGAAATTTTAACACACAAATAGTCAATGCATGTCTTTGAAGTTATCTTGAGTAGGAAAAGAACCAATTTGGAAACAACTCATATAGATGCCCTCATTTTTTTTTATATAGATACCCTCATTTTTCCTCCATTTATCCAATTCTCAATCAAGGAAACCTTCTTAACATACCACAACAAATAGACTAATTTGAACTGGAAAATGGATTAATAAAATCTTCATCTGCTATAAATTTGGTAATGCTTATGTTTTCTTTCTTTTCCCTCCCACTAGATGTCCTCAAAATCATGACCCAAATTCTCAACATGTCTCTCTTTTTTTATATTAAACTCAAACGTACTAACTGAAATTACTAATGTACGACCTTGTTAAAGAATTTAAGTCCTAAGGTCCCTTGGTGGTTCAATTATTCTCCTTTCTTCTTGCTATAGTCTATATACCTTCATTGAATGAGGTAGTTTTAGAGATTGGAATATGGAAGAAGAGAGTAAAGATGGTATTGAAAAAGAAAGGGACAAAAAAAGAGAAATAATAGAGAAGTGTTAGGTCATAGATTGCAGCAAATCAAGAGAGAGAAGAAATGGAAGAGGGAGGTAATGGGGTGTAGATAAATATTTTTCGTCCATATACTAACGGTAAGAGTATTTTTTTTTAACCTTTTTTTTTAAGGTTAAGGGTATAAATACAACTTTTAAAAGTTCATGGGTATTTTAAAACGAGGTACTAACGATTTTTGCCCATATACTAACGGTAAGAGTATTTTTGAACTTGTTTTTTAAAGTTTAAAGGTATTAATGAAACTTTTAAAAGTTCAGGGGTATTTTTTAAACAAAGTACTAACGGTTTCCATCCAAAACTAACGGTAAGGGTATTTTTGAACTTTTTTTGAAAGTTTAAGGGTATTAATGAAACTTTTGAAAGTTTATTGGTAGTTTTGAAACAAAGTACAAAGTTCAGGGGTATTTTCTATAATTTAGCCAAAAAAAAATCCCTCGTGAACCAAGAAGAGGCAGAATAAAATTTTATGAGAAAAATACCTTTTTGGTCCCTGAGTTTTTAGAAATAGGTTCATTTGGTCCCTTAGTTTTCAAAATATACCTGTTTAGTCCCTGAGTTTTGAGAAATGGGTTTAACCTCACGTAATTTTTTTATTATTTTATTGCCACATGGAAAATTAAAATATTAAGAAATAATAAACATAATAATAATAAACATAATAATAATAATAATAATAAACCTTCTCTCTCCTCTCACTCACCTCATGCCCCCACCCCCTCTTCTCCTCTCTCTCTCTTCTCTCACACGACCACCCCTTTCTTCTTCCTCCATCTTCTTTACACTTTTCTTTTCCTCATTTCTCCAAAATTGTTTGAACAAAAAGAAGAAGGCCTAGTTGAACTGAATGATGAGTTACAGTAGAATTGAAAGAAATTTTATAGAGAGAGAAATGAGGGGAGGATTTTTAGAGAGAGAAAGGAGTGGAAGAAGAGTTAGGGTTGAGAAAAGATAGTCTTTTTTATGTTTGGATAAAATGGTGCAGCAAAAAAAAGAATGGGAAGAGTTCAACAGATCTTTGATGAGTTATTTTATGGGCAATTTTGGAGAAATGAAGAAAAGAAAAGTATGAAGAAGATAGAGGAAGAAGAAGGGGGTGGTCGTGTGAGAGGAGAGAGAGAGGAGAAGAGGAGGTGGGGGCATGAGGTGAGTGAGTGGAGAAAGAGGGTGTATTGTTATTATTATTATTATGTTTATTATTTTTTAATTTTTTAATTTTAAATGTGGCATTAAAATAATAAAAAAATTACTTGAAGGACCTTTTAAACCTATTTCTCAAAACTCATGGACTAAAAGGTTTATTTTGAAAACTCAGGGATCAAATGAACCTATTGCTAAAAACTCAAGGACCAAAAATGTATTTTTCACAAAAAAAATCTTTTTAGCAAAGAGGTAATGTGTAGAACAAACAAAGCCCAGGAAATCACACCAGATTCATCTAAAAGTGTTAAAAATTAAGCTAGCTTCATGATATACATACATTTATAGATACATGAATTTCTAGGTGTATGAAGGTTCTTTTGATAAGGCACGTGAATAGTATGTACATATGTACTTATTTAATTTGTATCTTTTAGATGTGTCTTTTGGGTATTATATAAGGGGATCAAAACAAGCCAAGTAAAATCAATTCAAAGAGACCTATTCAAGAGAATAATTTTCTTCTATGGTGTGTTCTTGAGTTTTATAAGAGAACAAGTTTTTTCTCTTCAAAATTGTGAGATTTGGAAGTAATGTATTATCATGGGCTCATTGACATTTCCAACAAAGTGGTATCAGAGAAAAGGTTAAAAGATGTCATCCAACAATATGTTGTAGCCTCAACTTCCTCATTTTGAAGGAAAGAATTATAGACATTTGAGTCAAGAAATGAAGATTCTTTATGGATCTCAATATATTTGGGATATTGTTGAAAATGGATTTGTGGAGCAATAATGCATGGAAGGTCTTTCACAACAACAACTCAATGAGTTGAAAGATGCTAGAAAAAAAGACAAAAAGACATTATTTTTTTATCAACCAAGTTGTAGATGAAAATATCTTTGAAAGAATTTCAGGAGCCTCAACTGTTAAAGCAACATGAGATGCATTGCAGAGTCTATATGAAGGAGAAGAGAAGGTAAGATTGCAAGCACTTTGAGCTGAATTTGATACCATTAAAATGAAAAGAAACTATTGAAGAATTTTTCAATAGTGTTCTCTTGATTGTTAATCTGTTATGATTCTATGTTATGATTCTATGCTAATACGCAACGAAAATAAACTAGATCTAAACTATGGCAATAACAAATGTAAATAGAGTAAGGAAGAAAAGAAACACAAAGAACTTACGTGGTTCACACAGGCGAAGAGGATGAACAAATTTCCACTAATGTTTCAAAAGATGGGATTACAAAAGAGCACACTCAAACACTAACCAAATACCTCATACACCCAAATATTTAAACTCACCAAAATTAATTTTTAAATAAAGTTAGAAATTAATTATAAATATTTGAACAAAATGAGAAATAAATCAAATCTCTCAAACTCTTGTACGATTAAAAAATAAGAGGGGAGGGGGTGTATATATATAGAGACAGAAGCCGTCAAATTTCTCTTCTTCTCGATGTGGGATGTTAACGCCACCAAGAAATCTCCACCTTGGTGTTAATTGTTCCAAAACGTCAAATTAAAACCTTCAGCCGTCTTCTCCAAATATTTAAGTAGTTTAGAAATTGCAAACACCAACCAAACTAAAGCAATGCTTGAATTTGCTCAATGGAAGAGATTTAGTCATCATATTAGCTGGGTTATCATTGGTGCTAATCTTGCTCACAACAATATCACCTCGAACAATGACTTCACGTACAAAATGGTATCGAATATCAATATGCTTTGTCGTCTCATGAAATATCTGATCTTTTGTAAGGAAGATAGCACTTTGACTGTCATAAAAGATTGTAGTAATCTGTAAATCTTCACTAAGCTCACCAAACAATCCACTCAACCATATAGCTTCTTTATAAGTCTCTATAATTGTAGCACCTACTTCGACCTCTTAGTACTTGAAAAAAAAAAAAAAAACTTCTGTTAGAAGATTGTACCTGAGTTGTTAAAATTTATAATATATATATTATTTATATAAAAAAAAATTGAAGCAATCCAAAGGAAATGTTGTTTAAATAAATAAAAAAAGGAAGAAAGAAAAAAGAAAAAGCAAAAAACGGAAGATAAGCTTCCAAAGAGAAGCTTGTGAGGGGTTGGATTTAAAAAAAAAAAAAGAAAAAGAAAAGAAAAAGAAAAAGAAAAAAGAAGGTGACTTCAGGGAGAAGCCACCCATGTAAATAAGAAATAATAATACCTTAAGAAGAATAAAAGGACAGAAACGAAAGGGAAGAAGAGGAAGAGGGGAAAGAAGAAGGGAGGGGAAGAGTACATTGCTTGGGCTATGTTGGAGAAGAAAATCTACTTGATCACAAACCTTGAATTAAAGTTTTGGGTAAATTTTCTAACTTTTGGTTAAGTTTTTCATGAGCTATAAAAACTAAGGCATCGTTTGATAACCATTTGGTTTTTGGTTTTTGGTTTTTGAAAATTAAGCCTATAAATACTACTTCCACCTATGGTTTTACTTGTTTTGTCATCTACTTTTTACTTATGTTTTCAAAAACCAAGCCATGTTTTGAAAAATAAAAAAAGTAGTTTCCAAAAACTTGTTTTTGTTTTTAGAATTTGGCTAAGAATTCAAATGTTTCCTTAATGGAGATGAAAATCATTGTAGAGAAATTGGGAGAAAACAAGCTTAATTTTCAAAAATCAAAAACTAAAAACTAAATGGTTATCAAACGGGGCCTAAAGAGTAGGTTGTTTTATGGGTTTCTCTTCTTTAGTTTGGAAACTCCATGGATTAGTTGGGAAACTTGGGTAAAGAAAATGGTTGAGTTCTGATAGTGAGCTTGTCGAGGGCTCAATCAAATACATTTATAATTACCGATCTAAAATTAACTACTTGTAGTAATTAATAGTGGACCGGGTCGAACCACATGGAACTGAATAAATTTATTTCTATTAAATGACTTTCTTATTGACACGGACTAACATGGACTGGGGGGAGGTGAAACATGAAAGAGAGACAGGAAGGACTAAATTGAAAGCAGTAAAGATAATGATCTCACCTCATGCACCAATTTGGGTAAATCCAACCCATCACAGATAACCAACATGAAATTTAATCAGCAATTTATCACCTAATAGACTTGTCGAAACGGCCGGACAAGCCCCGAAGCAGCCTTAGGTTCTCTAAATCAATTAACCCAACCTAGCATTGAGTTAACAACTTAACTAGCCCCAATTAGCTAGGTACGATAGCATTCCATACTATCGTTGCTAGTCGTTTTAAGTTCTAAGGATTGATTGAGACAAACTAATTAAACGAGGCATGCATTCCTAATTTAACTAATTCATTCTCTTGATTCTTAGGTCTTGTCGTGCAAACTACATGGGAAAAAAACTCCATACTATGCAAACACGAGGTGGTCCTATTGCTTCCTTAAACTAGCGATTACAAGCACATACGATGCGAATAGGTTATCAGGCTATCTATGAACATGCTCATACCATAATTGCTAAAGACATAATCAAGAGATAATAAACATGTTGATCGATATTCGAGCTACTCGTTACTTTAAACTAGACTAATGAACATACTCGATGTGTATGGAGTGTCAATCTACCTACGAGCATACACGTTATTAAACTAGCATAGAGAGATAAGAAGCTACTGTAAAGCATAAAGGACTTAAGCATAAATCTCACAAAAATTACAATTATCATAGTTTACAACCCAAATCAGCATCAAAAGCTTATCAAATTATCGAACCGACGTTGCTCGACACCAAGGCTCGATCAAAACTACCTATCTAAGCCTACATTTTCTAAGAAAATAGAGAGATCGCCTAAAAGTGTCTCATAGCGGCGGACAGAAACGAGACTAATGACCTAGAAAGGAAAATAAGCTATTTATAATTATCGGGGTAGCGTCTAGACGCAGTGAATAGTGTCTCAACGCTACCCAGCGTCTTAGGGGCTAGTCGCAGCATTGAGTGAGGTTTGCGCACTAGTACAAATTTGGGTTTTAATGACAGGCATTGCCCGTCATTAAAAGGAAACGATGACGGACATGTGTCCGTCATCTTTTCGAGTGTCATCGTAGGCTACAATGACGGACGCTTTTTAATGACAGGCAATGCCCGTCATTAAAAGTTGTCCGTCATTGTAGCCTATAATGACAATCAACTTTTAATGTCGGTCAATGTATGTCATTAAAAGTCAATGTCTGTCATTAAATGTCTGTTTTGAATGTTTTAATGACATGCAATGTCCGTCATCTTTTTCTTAATAATTTAATAAAAAAAAAATTGTTGGCTGTCCAACAATATTTTTCTTTCTCGACCTATGCCCGGAATAAAATTTCAATAATATTTTTACATAACAATCAATTCAACAAATATAACTTTAATTAATAAAATGTAATATATATAAATACACTTCGTCTTTGATTGTTGTTATATATATTAAACATGAGAACCCGACAACAACATTAAGAATAATAAATGTGAAATTAGTCATAATAAACTGAAATTTGAAGCCGGTTCAAATGAGAAACTCGATGAATCGAATGAGAAAATTCGACTTGAGTTGATATCCATCCAAGGCTTCGTAAGCCCTTTATATATCTATTCAAAATCTCCCCCTTCGAGTAGTTTGATCATGCAAAATTCTCACCTAATACCCCATATCTGTAACAAGTTCCACCACATATTAGAAAATTGAACAAATTGCAACACAAAACTTACATAAACATGAAAAAACAAGCTTATTTGAGATTATTTTTAGGACCCTACAAACTCTACAATTTTAAGTGAAAGCATAGCTAATTAACACAAACTCCCATCTAAGTATAAAAACAAAAAATAAGAAACACATCAAACAAAGTAAAACCAACCCTTCAAATTTCATAGGTACTCTAGAAGCTAAGATAGAAAAATATTTAGTAAAAATTCCAAGTTATCTCCTATGCAATTTCAACCTTCAACTGCAACTTACTTCAAGTCATCCTTAACCAAATTCTGACCAAATTTCAAGAATCAACAAGGATACAATATGCATACAAAACATACCAACAAATGGAGTAATCTAACCCCCCCCTCCCCCCCAAACTGAAGGAATAATAAGGTATTTTGGATTCCTATATTGAAAAAAGCAACAATTTGAATGATCCATCAACTGAACATAATATTATAGAAAGTAACAACAAGATTGATCAAAATTTTTGAAGCTCAAAACAATTATGATTAAATCTAACTAACTCAGAGTATTCCTGATACAGAGACAGAAAGTTGCACTTTGTGTGCAAGTTTTGTGGAGTTTCAATCACTAGAAATGTGGTGGACATTATATTTCACATATTTGATGCAGAGGAGGAAGGGCCAAATTAAAGTATAAAAAAAGCTATAACGGTAGTAGAAGAAAAGAATATTTCCAAACCTGGGGTTGTAAAAAACTATGAAACAGCTATTAGTTGCGGCAACATGAGTAGCAGCAGCAAGGAGTCCAATGTGCATGCTATCACTTGATAAAATAGAAGAGGCATCGCCGTTTGTGGTCTTGTGGCACGACGTATACCCAAATGTAGTCTTAAAAGGAAAATAAATCAATAGTTAAACATTCTAAAAAAAATGGTCATTCAAACAAACTGTGGAAGGAAACCTAGAACAAATTATCAACAAACTACAGTTCTGCAAAGCAACACTTGACAAAATATGCAACATATTAGGAAAAATACAAGTAATTTACCTATTCAAAGAATATTTAAGGGTCCATTGGAACTACCCATTTCTTTGATAAAGATCCAAGGGTTAGCACAGAGGCAATGAATCCAAACTCCCCCATTGGCACAAAGGGCTTATCGCCAAAAGCCATATGTGCATAAACTTCTATAGAGATCACAAAAATCTCAAGATTCCTTGTAGTTTCTACTATCTAAATTCAACCACCACAATAAAAAGCTTTAAATATCAGTAGAAAATTGAAGGAACTACAAATTAATGAGACCATCTGAGAATCAAATATCAAGTTAATATGAGACGGTAAATCCCTTTAGAAGATGCAAATATCAAGCAACAACTTATTTAGTTACAAGTGTATTTCTTTAATTTGTAAGCTGAAAAAAAAAAAAGCAACTAAACATAGTAAGAAAGAACAGTTCGTGATGATTGTTTGATAAACGTTGACTTGGAATCAAAATACGTCTAGGGATAGGTAATCCATTTGAGATTGCATACTCTTGAGCTGTCAAAAATTTTGCTTCGGCAGATCAATTCCCTTCTTCAAAAAGTGTCAACCAAAACAACAAAGAAAGTCTTGGGATTTAACTATAAAAGACCTTACTGTACACACAAGAAGTCAGAACATGATATTTAACTAGTACATATTTAAGCAAATGGCAAATAGCAAAAGGCTAGTGAGTACAACTATGTGTAGGAAATAATTCTATCTATCTGTGTAGGAAATAATCTTATGAAACAATATCATGCAAGAATTAAGCTGTTTAAGTCATGCAAAACTCTATATAGTTAACAACATAACATAAATACCTTACTCCAAAGTAATTTTATCTTTGGCCCAACTTCTTTCTAGAAAATGATACATAGAAAATCAAGTTGGCCAATGTAAAAATGTAACTAATTCACCTTAACTCTAATCAAAAACAGAAATTCAAATCACCATGTTCATACCACAGCAACCATTAGAAACTAATATGCAGCAGATTTAAGCAACAAAAAGTAAATCGGAGAAGAGAAAAAGAAGACTAACACAATGATTTATAGTGGTTCGATCCCAATTTATGATCTACATCAACGGTAGGCACTCCACTGACCAACCAATGAGAAAATTCAAAGTTTAATTAGAGGATTAACTCTTATAGAGAATATATCTTTCAGCTCCCTCAAATAGGCTACAATTATAAGGCCCAGAGTTATCTCTGTCAAACAACCAAATTTGGCACCTTTAAAATCTAATCTCCAAGTCAAAATTTGCAACTACATAGAATAAAATTATAGAACATCAATGTTAATACCATAGAAAAATT
Organism: Trichosanthes truncata; assembly: GCA_033996785.1. Lineage (NCBI taxonomy): Eukaryota > Viridiplantae > Streptophyta > Magnoliopsida > Cucurbitales > Cucurbitaceae > Trichosanthes > Trichosanthes truncata. The sequence continues at coordinate 34,167,180 of JAWPNB010000009.1, forward strand.
TGTGCTAACAAAAAGAAGTCACCAACATAATAATCAGAAAAACCAATCTGAGCTTCAATAGCCTCCACTTCATCAAATGTAGAGAGATATAGAGCTTCTTGAACAAATAACATTTTGGAATTTTGTCAATTCTAGGACCTTAACAAAGATAAAAATAAGACGAATGAACATGCATATTGTCAGTAATATCTATAACATATCCTCCATAATGTTTTAGTTTTCAATATTTGATTTTCTCTATTGTCTATTTAGTTTCAAAATCTTTCTTTAGATTAATACTACAATACAAATAGAACTGTTGTTTTGAAATCTCTAAACACTTTCTTAGTTTCATCAATATTTGTAGATATTTTAGTTAATCTTACTACAGATATGTCTAAAAATAACAATACACCATATGTTGTTGAAGCCAAAAAGTAGACTCTAAAGTCAAGTAAATTATTTCTAGAAATATTGGGCTCCTTCACAAAATCTTAGCCTAAAAGTTTTACCTGGTTCCAATTCAATGAAAGGAAATGTTCAGGCACATTCTAAAAGTCTTGAGGAGAAATAAATTACTGACTTGAATTTACAAGCTGAAGGCACGATAGATTACCTTTCTAAGATTAGAGAGGTGTTGTTCCAACTTATTAATTTTAGATTGGTTTACTGGTGATGCATGACCACATGTGTACCCAGAATTGGAAATTGCAGCAAGAATAGCATGAAGTGCAAGGACTGAATTCTTGTAGTGATCACATGCCTAGGGACTAAATCTCCACCCCACCTATTAAACCCACAAATTTTATTAAATTCACAATCACAACACCCAAAAATGCCCAAATCAAATTTAGATGAAATTATACCTTCTTAAACAGCTTTTAGGCCTCATCTTCGGCCTTGTGGTCCTGCAAAGAAGAAACAGGGTCACATTGTTGCTTTGACAGAGACGTCAAATGCGGCTTCTTCTTTTTCCATTTCGGCTTGGATTTTTAAGGCTTCGACGCTCATTTCTTCGAGCTACTGTATTGAAAAGGCTAGAATCTCTTCGATGATTAGAGGGATTTCGTTTAAGTTCCAAATTCCTGTTAAAATCCTCTCTTTTCCTTCTTGTGCTCAATGCGTTCGCCATTGATTTTACAACAGCAATGATGCTGGCGGCAATGGAGCTTGCTCCTTCTTTATTTCTCCCTTCAATGATTGTTTAGATAACAAGATGGAAATGTGCACAACAAGATGGAAGAAAAAGTACAATTACTTGTTTTACTTTCCTTGACAAATCCACCCAACTACGTTTGACCGGATCGAAGTTCGCAATGTCAATGACAGCTCTCAATATGGCTAACACCACAACTCCACTGGCGAAAATGTTGAGCAAGGAAGTTCTTGAGAGACGAGGAGACTCCAGAACCTGCAGCCTTTGAAACCTCCAAAATCACCATCGTCGTCGTTGTCAAAGCGAGCGAGGATTTTCTAGAGACAGAACGAGGGTTTATGAGAAGAACGAGGATCTTGCAACCTCCAAAATCAGCATCTCACCCTCGGTAGAAACCTCATCACATCTGATTGCTTCTTCCTCCATAACTCTGATAAGTACTTGTACACCCCCACTGGATCGAAAAAAGAACTTGCAGGGATGAGTTAGCAATCGGGAAAGAAGGAAGGGTTGAAGAGGAAACCATTAACGATAGAGCAAAAAAGTACAGATCTAGGGAAAACTCAAGAGGGAATTGAGGTAGATCGAGGATTGGAAAAGGAATAAGGAAGCATTGAAGAGAGAGCGCCATAGATCTGAAAGCTTAACCCATCTTGGCCTTGAGAGATCGTGAGATCGAGGGAGATTGTGAGGGATGGAGGAGACTACGAAAGGGTGAGAGTGGGAGACTGCGAGGGTTTGTTTGAGAGAGAGCACATTTAACTTTTTTTTTTTTAGCTTTAATGACGCTCATTGGCAATGTTGTACATATCCAATCCCGAAAATTAGTGCATTTTTCTAACGTGCGTCATTGAATCTGCTGCTTGAAATTTTATGAGCGTCATTAAAGGTTGGATTTGTAGTAGTGGCGTGAAGCTGATCTGATGTAGCGTCTAGACCCTTTAAGTAGTGACTAGAAGCTGAGGGTAGCTTCTAGACCCTATAATAGGAGCGTATAGATGCTATCTAGGGTGTTGAGACGCTCTCGCCTTGGACCAAAAAGCATGATTTTCAATTCTTTGACCTCCTCTAAACCTCGGTTGTTCAATTAACGCTTGATTAGCTCTAATTTGATTCGAATTAACATAAATTTATCAAGCATTCCAAAATATACCTTATGCTCGATTTCCTACAAAATTAATGATTAAGCACATAAAATATTATCGAACGAGCATGGATTAAGCCCAATAAAATATGACTATTTTGGTCCTATCAAGTTCAAAGAAAGAGAACTTGGTGAAATCTATAATTTTTAACAAAGGAAAATTGAAGAATGGTATTGTAGGGAGTTGCAAGTTCTTTAAAAGAAAGAAAAACTAGTGAGGTTTTCATGGAGAATAAGAAAAGGGATTGAGAGGAAATGAAATTTTTTTTAGAGGAGAAGTATAAAGGAGTTTATTGGAAGAAATAAGGGTCTAATTTACTAGGTAGCTTGAAGTTTAAACTTGCGAAAATTATGGTTAACTCATGAGTTAAGGAAAAATTAAAGGCTTGAGTAATTTAACGTTGTTGCGCTCTAATTTTGGCACTATGTGGTTATTAATACATTGGTAAATTATGATTTCAGAACAAGCAAAGGTTGGAACCATTTACGACATGACAAACCTCACCCATAGTAGTTGTGAGTGGTTTATTTTACGAAATGTTTTCATTATTTAACTATTGTTATGAGATTTCAAGAAATCTACACTTTTATATTTTTCTAGAGAAACTGTTATGAGATTTCTAGAAGAATTTTATGAGTTTCTAGAAATATTATGATTTTGGCTAGAATTATCGTTTTAGAGATATATTTGGGACATTTATGACTATTTGAGAAATTAGAAGAGTTTCGATTTTTATTGAGAAATGTTTGAAGTTTAAGAAATGTGGTTTTAGAAAAAGTCTGGATTTAGAAAGGTTTTATGTTATTTGAGGATCTAGAAGTATTTGGTACTTCTTTGAGAATTTAGCAATTGTTTATGTTTATTGAGAATTTTTTATGATTGTGAAATGTTTTAGAGAACATATGTTTATTATAAGGATTTGAGTTTATGAAAAGTTGTTTAGAGCAAAAGAACATGATTTTCAGATAGAGTTGAGAATTAAGAGTTTTATGTTAAAAGTGATTTTTAAACCACTAGATCCTTGTACCCATGGTGTTGCGTGTATACTATGTGAATGTGTTTCCATAGTATACAAGAGAGAGAGATTTGCTCTGCATGCACATATGACAGAGAATTGCTCTACTATGTACCTGGAGATGACTTGGTACATAGTATGACAGAGACTTGCTCTGTTATATACCTGGAGATTACTTGGTACATAGTATGACAAAGATTTGCTCTACTATGTATCTGGATATTACTTGATGCATAGTATGATAGAGATTGATCTACTATGCGTATTAAGATTACTCTACGTCAATATGACAGAAATTTGGGTACAGGTTTTGTGACGAGTTTTGCTAGCCTATCATTCCATGTTTCTTTTTAAAAGTTATTACTGCAAATCTCTTCGATATTTTGCTTACCTTGTGTAGTTACGCTGCTATTAATTTATAACATTTAATTGAGTTTTTAATTTCTCTTAATATAAAAGAGTTTTCGCTAAAAGCTATTTTCTTATTAACTCACCACTCACTATGATCTATTAGCTCATTCTTTCTTCCTAAATTTTTCCACTAGGTAGCAATTGAGTTTCTAACGAGCCTACCGAAGTCGATATCTGCCACCAGACCTGATAGACTGCATACCATTTTGTATGTACATAATTACAAATGCTTCTTTTGTAACTGATGTGGCTAGTATGTTCTGAATGACTTAGTACCATTTTGGGATTTCCATTGGCTTGTAATTTAAAACCTACATGTCTATATACTAATAGGGTTGCCAAGTTATGTTAAATTTCTGAAACAGTGGTTGGAGTTTGAACATATTATTTTGGGAGTGTATATTTATTTTCATGTGTGTTTTATTCAGTTTTCAGGGGAAACTCTGCCAAATTTTTTTATGAGTTTTGCATTGATATGAATCCTACCATGCCATTCAAGACTAAAGAAAAGCTTCAAAATGAAGCTAAATTAACCCTAATCCTCAGCCCAAAGATCCAAGCTTATGTTGAAGCAAGAACCCTTGAATCAAAGAAATTAACACCTCCTTATAAATTTTGAAAATCAACTGAAGGAAAGTAAGGACCGGATTACCTTGTTGATCAAATATCTCAAGGCAAGAAAACTTGTATGAGATTCGAACCACTCCACAAGCAAGATTGATCAAGTCAAGCTTGAATGATTCTAAGCATGCAATCTAAACTACATAGAATTGCAAAGAAACATAGCTCTAGGCTATAATAAACCTCAAAGGTTCATTTTCATTACATCTCCAAAATCTCCCCCTTTACAAATGAGTTAGCTAGGCTATATATAGACTTTAAATAAACCCTAAAATTAACCTATTGTCAACTTAAGAGTTGTAACTTCCAAGTACATGAATGTCATAACAACCACTAACTCAAAAGTAACCTAAAGCACATAAATGAAAGGTTTAAAACTGAAATTACATCAAATTGAGCCATAAATCCGAGATTCAAGACCATTGGTTAGTCTTGAAAGTCTTTGTAACCTATCATGCATAAATGAAGCCTCACTTGAAGTCTCTTGAAGCTCTTGTTGCATAAATGAAGCTTAACTTGTCTTTGATGAAGCATGAGTTGCACTTGAGTTCATTAAATGCATCTTGAGTTCGTCATAAATGAAGTTTGACTACATTTAATTCAACTTCATTTTGAAGCTTTTCTTTAGTCTTGAATGGCATGGTAGGATTCATATCATTAATGATATGAATGATATGAATCCTACCGTTCCATTCAAGACTAAAGAAAAAGCTTCAAAATGGAGTTGAATTAAACATAGTCAAGTTTCATTTATGACGTGCTCAAGATGCATTTAATGAACTCAAGTGCAACTCATGCTTGATCAAAGACAAATTATGTTTCATTTGTGAACAAGGGTTTCAAGCTACTTCAAGTGGGGCTTCATTTATACATGGGAGGTTACAAATCTTAAGTGGGTTGATTAAAAGATCAATTCTCGGATTTATGGAGTTTTCAATGTAATTTTCAGTTTTAAAGTTTTGTTTTCAATGTTTTAAGTTACAATTTAGCTAGTGGACATTATGGTATTGATGGGCATGAAAGTTACAACCCTTCAATTGACCATAGGTTACTCTAGGGTTGATTTTGAGGCTATATAAAGCCATGTAAGTTGTACTTAAAAGGGAAGAGACTTGGAAAATGTAGACAAAAGAGCATTTGTGCTTTCTTTTAGCCTAGAGCTAAGTTTCTTTGCAATTCTATGTAGTTTAGGTTGCATGCTTAGAATCATTCAAGCTTGACTTGATCAATCTTGCTTGTGGAGTGATTCAAATCTCAAACAAGTTTTCTTGCCTTGAGATATTTGATCAACAAGGTAAATCCGTTTCTATCTTCTTCCTTGGGATGAAATCATCTTGATTTTGGGGTTTTTGGGTTTTAGATCTAAAGGTCTTGTTTGGTAGCAAGGTTGTTAGATCTAACTCTTGGGAGTTACTTATCATGCATCAACAAAGTTTTTGGTAGCCACTTGTGGTTTTCCAAAATGAGTTTTGTCATGCAAAGTTTGACAATGGGTTCCATAGTTTAGTTGGGATCTATTGTCGGCACGCCAAGTCCTAAGTTGGTTAGGGTAATCTGGGGCAGGGCATGTCAGTAATAGCCATATACTCAACCTTAGTTGTAGACAATGCAACTGTATTTTGTAAAGTCACTTTCTAACTAATAGCAGAACCACCAACAGTAAACACATATCCTGTAAGAGATCTTCTTTTATCAAGATCTCCAGCATAATCAGAATCCACGTAACTAATGACTCAATCTTTGGTTCTCCCAAAATGCAAACAAACATCAACAGTACCTCGTAAGTATCTCAATATCCACTGAACTACTTTTCAATGTTCTTTAACAGGATTGCTGAAATATCTACTGACTACACTAACTGCGTAGGATAAATCAGGACGAGTACAAACTATTGCATACATGAGAGACCCAACTACACCAGAATAAGAAACTCGAGATATATAATCAACCTCATCATCTGACTGTAGAGACAAAACAGATGAAAGTCTGAAATGTGACGCTAAAGGAGGAAAAAATGGAGTCTTTGTCTAAAGAAATGCCTATTGACTTGGCTTTATGAATATTAAATCTGGACAAAACTTTCTCGATATACGCCTTTTGACTCAAATAGAGTTTTCCCGCCTTTCTATCTCTCATAATTTCCATACCCAGTATTTTCTTTGCTTCTTCCAAATCTTTCATGTCAAACTCTTCATTGAGCTCTGTTTTAACTTGCTTAATTTCTCTTATAGCTTTAGCAACTATCAACTTATCATCAACATATAAGAGAAGATACACAAATGACTCATCATGATTCTTCTTGAAGTACACACAACTATCATAACTGCTTCTTTTGAAATCACGAGCAGTCATAAAAGAGTCAAATTTCTTGTACCACTATCTTGGTGACTGTTTCAGGCCATAAAGAGATTTCTTTAACATACAAAAACAATCTTATTTTCCTGAAACTATAAAACCCTCTGGCTTATGCATATAAATATTTTCCTTAAGTTCTCGATGTAAAAATGCAGTTTTTACATCTAACTGCTCAAGTTCAAGATCATGAATAGCTACAATATCAAGCAGTGCATGAATTGAGCTATGTTTCACAACTGGAGAAAACACATCAGTATAATCAACACCAAGGATTTGACTGTAGCCCTTAGCAACTAACTTTACTTTATATCTGCCTTTCTCAACTCCTGGAATACCTTCCTTTCTTTTAAAAACTCATTTGCAACAAATAGGTTTCTTACCCTGAGGAAATTTCACAAGATCTCATGTACTATTCTTGTGTAGATACTCAATTTCTTCTTGCATTGCAAACATCTACTTATCAGAGTTGTCACATTTTACAGCCTCTGTAAATGTAGACGATTCCTCACTAGAATCCATGTTTTCAGCAACATTATTAAAGCATAAGCAACTAAATCAGCATCTGCATATCTCTGTGGAGGTCTAATTTCTCTTCTAGGCCTGTTTTTAGAAATAATATATTGTGATGGTGCTTGCAAATGTGAAGAAGTATCACCACTATGAGGAATCTCTGAGGAAGCACTGGAAGTAGAAGTACCAGAAGTAGAAGCATCATCTTGAACTGATCTGGAAGATGACTTTAACCCAAACTCCACTTGCACTTGTTGAATCTTATCTGAAGACTCCTCATTAGAAGTTTGCTTACTCAACATGGAAGATTCATCAAATATAACATCTTTACTAACAATCACCTTTTTAGTCTCGGGACACCTTAACATATATCCCTTAACACCAGACTTATAACCAATAAAGATGCATTTTAAGGATCTTGCTTCCAGTTTATCATTATTCACGTGAGCATAAGCAAGACAACCAAATACCTTTAAATTAGAATAATTTGCAGGTGAATCAAACCACACTTCTTGTGGTGTCTTTTTCTGAAGAGATATACAAGGAGATTAATTGACAATATGAGGTGCTAAAGTGGCAGCTTCAGCCCTAAAAGATTTAGGTAAGCCTACATTTGATTACATACAACACACCTTACTAATCAACGTCTGATTCATTCGCTCTACTACTCCATTTTGCTATGGAGTATGATGAACTGTTAACTATCTAACAATTCCCTGTGATTTGAAAAGACATTAAACTCATCAAAACAAAATTTTAAACCATTACATGTACAAAGGTATTTTATTTGTCTCGCTATTTGTTTCTCAATCATGGTCTTCCAATCCTTAAGGGGATGGTTGCGGCACTAAGTGGGTTAAAATAGTCTGGAGTTGTTTAGTCTGTGGAGTTAGATAATTTGTGTTTGGGGTGCTGAGTTGTATAGTCTGGGTTAAGTAAGTTTGTGTTTGGGGTGCTGAGTTGTTTAACATGGAGTTTTAAAGTTTGTGTTTATGTTGGCTTTTTATTTTTTATTTTTTGTTATACTATACAATTAGAGCTATATTACATATCAATTTTTTAAAATTTAAATAATAAAGATTTGTTCCCATTAAAGAAAATATTTTTTTTTCATTTACATTCTCACCTATTATCTGATTTAGATAGCTAGAGACATTTTTCAAGGAATTTCCTTCAGAATTAACCTAATAAAAAATCCTTGTTTTATATTAATTCTATTATTTTTTAAAAAATAAACAGTTTATTTAATGACATTTGTTCTAATCATACTATCTTAAAAAGTGGCTTACTTGGAGAATCATTTTGGATTATTACGTCCAAAGGCTAGTTTTCTAATTTAAAAAATGTCCCTTAATTTATTATTAGACTATTATTTATTGCCCTAATTTAATCCCTAAATTTACAAATTATGCCATGAACAATAAATATATCAACAATAAATGAATTACTTAAATTTAATCATAAATAAACAAAATTAAACAATCATTACGTGAGGCTATCTTTGTTTTTTTTTTTATTTTTTGAAAAAATTATATTGATTTTTTAATTGTTGAGTATAACAATTAGACTAAAAATAACATTAAAATAAAATAATAAAATAATTTTTTAAAAGGAAATAAAAATAAAATTAATAAAGTGTTGATGTTATTATTTCATAATATCTAATATTCTATTTAAAATTTTCTGTTTGATAAAATTATTCCCCATTGGTTATATTTTTTAATTAAATCGAGCTAAAAGTAAAAATAATAAAAGTTAATACGATATAAAGTTATTATTTTATATAATATAATATTTATATGGTAAATTTAGCTTGGAATAAGTTATTATTATCTATTAATTATATTTTATAAAAAAGTGATATTTAATTAAATACACATAACTATAGCACAATATTTAGATTAATTAACTAACTTTTTAGAAAATGCATATATGAAATTACTTTTTTTATTAAAAAAAATAGATGTTGAAAATAATAAAAATTATCTTGATGATGTCTTAAATCTTACAATAAAAAATTAATTTATACAAATATAGATTGGATTATTGAAAATTTAAATACACTCGTAATGTTAATAGATTAAGGAATATAATGTAAAGAGATATAATAGAATAAGAAATTTTTTGGATAGAATGTGATGTTTTAGATTCATCTTTCTCCTTCTCTACTATTATTTTTTGGTTACCTTATTACTAACGTTATTTTATATATATATATTTTAAATATCTATTCATGCTCAAAATTTAGTTAATTTGATTTTTTCACATCAATTTTATTAAAATATGTCATGATTCTTCATTCATTTTGTTTTATTTTTCTAATAATAATAATAACTATGACTAATATAATAAACCCATAGAAGAAGCGTTGGAATAGACTTTGATTTTATTTTAGAATTAAATGAAAAATAATTTTAGGCTAACCAAAACATACCTTTGAGATAATATGGAGATATTTCAGACGTGTCTTTATCTCCTCTACAAAGTCTTCCTGATTATGACTTAAACACAAGACCAAGGCTTGTGAGAGTCTCTTGAAAAAAAATCCACGAGAAATTGAATAGGAAAAGGTCTAGAGAGAATTCTCTAATTTTCTATTGAGGAGATGTATCATCTAATGGTTCAACCCAAATATCATATTTATAAAAACTTGGGGCAAATTTTTGCCATTATTATAATATTATATTTTAATATCTAAAATATTAAAATATATTTCATACCTATTTGAATATCATTCAAATATCCTACAATATTTATTTAACCTATTTGAATTTCATTCAAATTTAAAATAAATATGTTTGTCTTCAATGTATCGAATTACATTAATTATTTTAATATTTAATGTATCAAATACAATAAATATATTTTTTTCTTTTATATTTAATATATCTAATATATTTAGTATTAATTTAAACACTTCAAATTAAATATTAATTTGAACATTTCAATTTTTTTTTTCAACTAAACTGTTCCTTTAGTGTTACTATGAGCTAACAGGGGACCTCATGGACCTACAAATTATAAGTTCTAATGATACAAAATTAATTAATTAAAATCTTTAATTAATCAATTTTCCTTTATTAACTCTATGGTCACTCCACTATAGACTTGGAGTTGCACTCTTATGCACTGTAAGACAAATTGTGTCCGTGGATATAGTCACTACATGCAAGTCGATCCTTCACGAGTTGTTCGTAATTACAGCTGGGTCAAAAGTTCATTTTGTCCCTATAATTATATCTTGCACCTTAAGTACCATTTATCCTCTAATGAACAATTTGTTTATGATCCAACCATAAACTAAGTCCCTCTCGGGCCAGTGAGAGGGTGGGGCCCCATTGTTCAAGTTTCGAAATCAACACTTAAGGGAACTACTCATCTACTTACCCTATATGAGAATGAGTGAATTGTATCTTGTGAGATTATGTTCCCATCTCCCTATTTGGTCAAGTCCCCAAAATGGTAGACATATGGAATCAGCTACAAAAGTCATTCTCACCCATGTAAATCAAAGGACGAGCCCTTGTAGGCAGGAGTTCATAAGTTGCTCAAGATTAAGATCGAGTCGCATATGATCATCCTATGAAATATTAATCTTCTCAATTAACGGATTTATAAAGAGAGATTAAATATTTCGTGGTCCAGTCTAATACAAACTTATTGTATAAGATACCCTCACTCACATGTCTCCACATGAATGATTTGGATCAAATCATTTGTAACTATTACAAAGTGGGTCGTATCAATAATGTTACCAGGATAAGGCACCCAATTTTATCTATATACTATGACCCTTAAGTTATTTCTTGAACATGATCATCCCGCATGTCAACTGAAGGGAATAATCTAATTAAACCCATGTGGAAGCGTAGGAATCAGTTTGAGTTTATTTAGAACAAAATAATAATATTAAGGTTAAGCATAACATACCTTGGAAATATGGAGATTCATCTGGTATTGTTGATATCTTCCACAAAGCCTTCCTAGCTATGACTCGAACAAAGGATCAAAGAGGTTTGTGGGAACCTTCTTGAAAATAGAGAGAGAGGGAGTAAGAGGAGAATTTCAAGAGTTCTTTTCTCTTATTTTTTGTGATATCCACAATGGATCACCCCTAAGGTTCTATTTATAGTGACCTAGGGTAAATAATTAAATAACATATTTTAATATCTAATATATTAAAATACATTTATCTAACCGATTTGAATCAAATTCAAACGTTTCCAAATTCTCCTACGATATCTATATTCTTATTCGAATCTAATTCAAATTTAATAAATATCTTTTCTTTAATGTATCTTAATACATTAATAATTTATTTGATATTTAATGTATCATATACAATAAATATATTTTTCCCTCATTTAATATATCACATATATTAAACTTTAATTTGAACATTTCAAAAATTTCTCTCAATGAAATTAATCTCTATTTGTTTATATGAGCTAGCAAGGGGACCTTATGGACCTATAGATTATAAGCTCCAATGATATAAAATCAATTGATTAAACTCTTTAATAAATTAATTTTCATTCATTAACTATAGGTCACTCCACTATAGACCTAGAGTTGCACTCTTATGCACTGTAGGACATGTTGTGTCCATCGATCTAATCATTACATCCAAGTCGATCATTCACAAGTTGTTCATAATTATAGTTGAGTCAATACTCTGTTTTACCCCTATATGGGAAGGAGTGAATTCCATCTTGTGAAATTATGTTCCCAACTCCCTATTTGGTCAAGTCCCCAAAATGATAGGCTTATTGAATCGGCTACAAAAGTCATTCTCACCCATGCAAATCAAAGAACGAACCCTCATAGGCAGGAGTTCATAACTCACTCAGGATTAAGATCGAGTCGCATATGATCATCCTGTGAAATATTAATCTTCTCAATTAATGGATTTATAAAGAGAGATTAAATATTTCATGGTCCAGTCTTATACAAACTCATTGTATAGGATACCCCCACTTACATGTCTCCACATGAATGATTTGGATCAAATCATTTGTAACAATTACAAAGTGGGTCGTATCAATAGTGTTACCAGGATAAAGCACCCAACCTTATCCATATACTATGACCATTTACGTTATTTCTTGAACATTATCATCTCGTATGTCAACCACATACTGTTCAAGATTACATTAACAACCTTGGATTTTTCATATAATGGATAATATTATATTATAATTAAAATAATCGAAATTATTATTAATGATTAAATAAATCATTAATTATGAGGTTTTAGGGCATAAATCCCAACAGTTTACTAATGAAGTAGTGTTAGGTCCACGTCTTGTTTGCATAGTGGGGAGCTTCCTCCCCATGCAGTGTGCATGATAGGACCTTAGAATTAAGAGAGCGGATTAGTTAAATTACATAGGCAAATCTAGTTTAATGGATTCAGCTTAATTAATCTCTAGAGCGTAATGCGGCTAGAACCGTTAGTATGGAACCCTATGGTTTAAAGGAATAATCTAATTAAACCCTAGTAGAAGCGTCAAAATCGGTTTAAGTTTATTTAGAATAAAATAATAATAATGAGATTAAGCATAATACATACCTTGAATATTATGGAACCACAAAGCCTTTTTTGTTATGACTTGAACAAAGGAACCAAAGGGTTTGTGAGAACCTTCTTGAAAATACAGTGACAGAGTGATATGATAATTTTCTAGAGTTTCTATTTCTTGTTATGAATGCACACAATGGCTCACCCCTAGGGTTCTATTTATAGTGCCCTAGAGCAAATAATTAAGTAATATATTTTAATATCTAATATATTAAAATATATTTATCTAACCAAGTTGAATCTTATTCAAACCTTTTTAAATTCTTCTAGGACATCTATTTCCTAATATGAATCTAATTCAAATTTCATAAATATATTTTCTTTAATGAATCTTAATACATTAATAATTTCTTTGATATTTAATGTATCATATACACTAAAAATATTTTTCCTCATTTAATATATCAAATATATTAAATTTTAATTTAAACATTTCAAAATTTTCTCTCAACGAAATTGATTCCTACTTGTTCATATGAGCTAACAAGGGGACTTTATGGATTTACAGATTATAAGCTCCAATGATACAAAATTAATTAATTAAATTTCATTCATTAACTCTAGGGTCACTCCACTATAGACCTAAAGTTGCACTCTTATGCACTGTAGGACAAGTTGTATCCATGGGTATAATCACTACATGCAAGTTGAACCTTCACGAGTTATCGTAATTACAGTTGGGTCATAAGTCTGTTTTACCCGTGTAATTACATCTTGCACCTTAAGTACCACTAATCCTCTAATGAACAATTTGTTTATGATCCAACCATAAACTAAGTCTCTCTCAAGCCAGTGAGTGGGTGGGCCACCATTTTTCAAGTCCGAAAACCAGCACTTAAGGGAACTACTCGTCTACTTACCCTATAAGGGCATGGGTGAATTCCATCTTGTGAGATTATGTTCCTAGCTCCCTATTTGGTCAAGTTTCAAAAATGGTAGGCATATTTAATCGGCTACAAAATCCATTTTAACCCATGCAAATCAAAGGACAAGCCCTCATAGGCAGGAGTTCATAACTCACTCAAGATTAAGATCGAGACGCATATGATCATCCTATGAAATTAATCTTCTCTATTAACCGATGTATAAAGAGAGATTAAATATTTCGTGATCCAGTGTTATACGAACTCATTGTATAGGATACTCCCATTCACATGTCTCCACATGAGTGATTTGGATCAAATCATTTGTGACAATTACAAATTGGGTCGTACAAATAGTGTTACCAGGATAAAATACCCAACCTTATCCATATACTATAGACCTTTTAGATTATTACTTGAACATGATCCTCCCGTATGTCAACTACCTACTGTTCAAGATTACAATAATAACCCTGGATTTTACACATTATTGGATAATGTTATACACAATATAAAATAATAAACTATTTTATTTAATAAATGAGAAAATGTTTAATTACAAAACAACGAGCTTTAGGGCATAAATCCTAACAATGATGCTCAGCTAATTAGGACTAGTTAGGTTGTTAACTTGATGCTAGGTTGGGTTAATTGATTTAGGGGACCTAAGTTTCCTTAGAGGCTTGCTGACTGTTCCGATAAAGTCGATTAGGGTGATAAATTGCTGATTTGATTTCATATTTGTTATCTGCGATCGAAAATATATTGCTGATTGTTTTACCCTGGATCGATGCCTAAGGTGAGATATGTATCTTTACTACTTTCAGTTTTAGTCATTCTGTCTCTTTTATGCTTAATCTCCCTCTTGTCCGTATCGATAAGAAATCCATTAGAAATTAATTATTCGGTTCCTTGTGGTTCGACCCGATCCATTATTAATTACTACAAGTAGTTAATTTTAGATCGATAATTATAAATGTATTTGATGAGCCTTCGACAAGCTTCACATCAACGATGCTTCATTAACAACTTCTATTAAATAACTATTTATCCCGCTGTCACTCAGGTAATTAATTTATAGTCATGCATTTAGGACTAATCTAATCTTTCTCTCTCGAGCTCAACCTAGACAACTGATCAATTAATCTAAAGATTAAAACCATTTAGAACCTCCACTTGCTAAACTAAGCTCCCTCTCCCAAATTTACTTAGACATAGATTAATTGATCAAAATATTAAGGGCACTAAGCACAAATGCATAAATGCATGTAAATGTTAATTAAACCATAATAATCTATCAATTAAGCAAACGGTCCAACTAAATACATCAAACCCATAGAAATTTGGGATTTAGCTACTCATAATCACCAATACAAACATAAATCCCTAATTACAACCTAATCTAAATACTGAAAAATAAAAAAATAATAAAAAAAAGGAAGAAAATGCTTAGGTCAATGTCGATCCCGCATTCCCAAGGCGATCTACCACGAACCCAAGCTCCAAGATCTTCAACTCAATCCCAAAATCCTCCCAAAATTCACCCAAGATGCACTAGAATCGAGATTAGGGTTTTTACCCAAGGTTTGACCTCCAAAAATGGTTGATAAGCCTTAGAATTAAGGCTTATTTAACTCCCAATTACTTAAAATATTCTTGTTTTGTCTTAAGATCATTTGGAAATAGTTGAAAGTTGCTTAAAAATAAGAAAGAAAGAAGAATGAAGGCAATTAGGGAGAGATTCTTAAAAACTAAACTTGTGTGCAGGAACTGTGGAAATTGCAAAACCAATGAAGTTGCAATTGCAAGGAACTGTAGAAATTGCAAAATCGATGAAACTGCAATTTTGGAAGCAGCAGAAAAATTCAAAAAAGGCAAAAAATCTGCATTTACCCATATCCGAAAATCATCAATTCTTGCACAATTTGGGGGATTTTGAGCACGAAATTTGGGCATTATTCAACCCTAATGAAGGCCTATAAAAGGAGAGAATGTGAATGAAGAAGGAGATCGGTTTTGGAGGCGTTTTTGGGAGCTTATTTCATGGGTTTTTATTTCCTCTGTTTTTTTAGTTTTCCTCTGTTTTCCTTTTTTTTTCTATGTTTTAACCGTAGGTTGCTGCTGTTTGGGTCCGTTTTTCTTCAAAAATTCAGTCCGATTCAAGTGAAAACTTGGATTGTTAAGATTCAATTTCTTCCTAGAAATAGTTGAAGGAGTTGAATCGATTGAAATCTAAAGAAGAAAAATGGGTTTTTGTTCAAGTTTTATATATTCCAATTGGTTCTTAGTTTAGGTGAATTTAATTTCCTTTTTAATTCATTTGGGTTGTAATTTTTCATGCCTTTTGTTCCTTACCTACTGTATTAAGCATTGGAATTGAGTTGAGATTATTTAAGCAATTGAAAGAAATTTTCTAGATTTTTCTTCTTCATTCATGTTCATGGGTTTTTTTTTAGAAGTTAGTTTGAGCTTATTTCTTTGAAAATTCTCTTCCATTGCTAATGGGTATGATGGGAAGAAAATCTTCATTGTCTATTACAGTACTTGCTTTTAAAATTAAATTCCAATTGCTTTCAATTTCCTTTGGTTTTAGTTGCAATAAGACTTAGCCTTAAGTAAATTATTTTCCAATATAGATTTTGTTTCTAGAATTTTTTTGTTGAATTTTGTGAGTTAAATATGAGCTAAACTTCTTAGGGGGTTCAAGGATGTGAATTCGCTAAGAAGTAATTGTAGCATAAATTCCACAAAAACCAAGCCTACATCTCAATTGTTTGCTTGTGTTGAACAAAATTCCATTGAGATCCTAGATTGATCAACTAGGGTAGCAACTCAAGCTTAGATCTAATACCGACGGGGTTAGTGTTAAGCGGATTTCACACAAGTGATATAGAAAAGAGCTTAGACATAAGTCAATTCTTTACCCTAGACATAGGGATTAAAAACTCCAAAACCCATAAAATTGTTGAGCCAAATTATCTAAGATAGAGAGACTATAGACATATAAGTCACTCACTTAGTCTCCTAAAACCTAATTTCAAGATAAATAGGAGTAGCAATTTTGGTTTACAATTGAATGTAGAATAGGTTGGAAATGCAATTTTGGTTTGCAATTACAACTTAGGGCAATGACATTCTTGAGCCCCTCCTTTATCTAAATTTCTTTTGTGATTTCATTTACCAAGTCTATCTAGTTGCTATTCAATATTGCAAATTTTCGATTCTGCAATTCAATTCTACAATCTTTATCACTTTATTTTGTAATTTTTGGATTCTGCAATTTAGTTATGCAATTTTTGTCACTTTAACTTGCAATTAGATTATGCAATTATTCTATTTTTACCAACACACCATCCCAACCTTGTTTTTGAAATTTTAGTTTCCAAGTGCATTTCTCCTTACATTTTGCTTTACATAATTTTTGTTACATCGTTCCCTGTGGGATCGATACTCAGGAATACTCCTATTTTAATACTTGCATCGGTAGTGTGCAATTACACTGGGGTTGAACGTATTTGCTTACTTTTCTTCACCCAAATTTCACCTGATCAATGGTGCCCCAAAATGATGTTTATATAGAAAATCATGAGGTAGCGTCAAGACGCTATAAGTGGCATCTCGACACTACAAGAAAAGTGGTGCACGCATTTTTTTAAGCAAAAAACTTCATTTTTGTGATTTTTGTAGCGTCTCGATGCTACCCTTGCTAGAAAATTGGCTAATGCAATAATGTTATAGCATTGTTGTAGCATTATGCAATGCTATAACATTGTTGTAGCATTATGCAATGTTATAGCATTGTTATAACATTCTTCTCTTCTTCACTTGATCTTCAAATTAGCTCGATTTAGCTCCAAAATGATCCTAAATTGCTTGAACACTCCGATTTTGCTTCTTAAGCTTAGTTTTTACAAAATCAACATAAAATTGCATCAAAGTTCACAAATAACACATAAAAACTAGCCAAATAATTATGATAGAGATAACACAAAATGAGTGTTATCCATCATTCGAGCAACAAAGAGTGAGAAGATGAAGCAAAATTACCAAAATGCCTTTGACCAGAGCGTCGAGATGCCATTCCAAGCATGTCAACGCATTACATTCGAATGCATAAGGCAGAAATCGATGGAATAGGACAACGTCGAGACGCTGTCCATAGCTTCTCGATGTTGTGGCAATGAAGCATCAAGAAAACCCCCCTGGTGTTGTGGCAAGCCCCTCCTAGATGCTGGTAGTGTTAAGACACTGCCTCGATAATTATAAAAGCTTATCTTTCCAAATTAGGTCAATTTATGTACGTTGGATAGTCGTTTTGTGTGAAATTCTCTCTACTCATTACTATTTTTAGCTATTTTATTCATTTTAAGATAGATTTAGATAGACTTATGGATTCGTGGCTTGAGATTTTGATGTTCAACTAAGCGAAACTGCCAATTCTAGAAGATCGTCGGATTTTACATTGTAATGTCATGGGGTTTTGAACGTTTTGTACTTAATTTCAGTATTAATGCATCTTTGATTCTTTGTTTATAATCTTAAGCATGCTTGTAGAATAGCATGACAACCTAATTGTGTCACATGTGTTTAACCTTGCTATGGGCGTAATTTTAGATCCATAATTGTTTAGAGTTTGTGCTTGATTTGAGTAGCAAAGAGATGATGCATGAGTGAGTTTATGACTATCCATAGACCATAATTGCATGCTAGGTTCTAAGAGTTAAGGAACGATAAAATTGATTTAGGTCGGCCAACCTAGGTTAGTTTAATCATCTTGACTAATCCCTAGGACTTAATGCGACTAGCTAAAAGAGTATGGAACGCTATCGTGCCCAACTCTCATTGGGTTAGTCTAAGACTAAATTGATGCTAGGTTAATTTTGTTGTTTTAAGGGACCATTCAGGGCTTTGTCAGCTTTACTAGCAAAGCTGATCAAGCGCATTTAATTTGAAATTGCAACTTAGTTACCTTTGATTGACGTTGCGAAATTAAACCCTAACGTGATCCAGATTGGTGCCTGGTTTGTCTGAATTCTATCATTTGCTTTTATTTACTTTTATGTCATTTACATTCCATGCAATTTATCTCTTTGCATCAAACCCCCCTGTAACGTTCGATCAACCCACTACACTAAGAAAAAATAACACGATTCCCTGTGGTTCGACCCGACCAACTATTATTACAAATCTTAGTTTGGTCCGACTTATAAGTATTATTTGACAGGTTTGACAAGCCTCAATCAACCTTCTTTTTTTTCAGCACATCCTCAAAAATAAAAGCTTCCATCTTGCACAAGGAGTGCACAATGTTAGCATGGTCTAAGTCCTTAAATACATGAAACTCAAGCTTTTCCCAATCGAACTCCATAAAAAGAATGACCCCATCAACATTGATATTCGTTTTAGATGTTTTCATAAAAGGTCTGCCTAAGAATATAAATGCAGATGAATGATTAGGCCTATCACTCATGTCTAAGACATAAAAATCTGCTAGGAATCTCAAGTTCTCTACTTTAACTAGGAGATTTTCAACAATTCCGAGGGGTTTCACAAATGAACGGTCAGTTAGTTGCACTACAACACTAGTCTCATGCATATTAGTCAATTTAAGTTCTTTGAACATGGAAAATGGCATGACATTTATGGATGCACCACGATCAAGCATAACATGCTCTATTTTCATGTTCCCTATAGTGAACATACCAGGGTTCTTACACTTCTTAGGCATGGCCTCTGAGAAACAGCTAACACGTTTGCACTACCTAACGTCATTTCTTTATGTTTTGGGTTCTTCTTATTGGAACACCATTTCTTCAAAAAAATTGCAAAATTTGGAATCTTTTTCACAGCATCCAATAGAGGAATGTTTACCTCAACCTTCTTGAAAGTCTTCAGGATTTCCTCGCTTGCTCATCTTCCTTCAGTTTCACCCACCTGTTAGGAAATGGAACTCGAGGAATGTAAGCATTAAAGTTTAAAGGAGGATCGAACACTATAACTCTTATTGGTTTTAGAGATGGTTGCTCTTCTTTCTTCTCTTCATTCAACTCTTCTTGTTTGGAAATTGGGGGTTCACAATTCACCTTCTTCCCACTTCTCAAGACTATGGCACTAATATTCTCTGTGTGGGGTGCCTCAGGTTGAGCAAGTAATTTCCCAGAAATTTGAGCCTTGAGCTTCCTCACTGAATTGGCAAGCTGGGTGACTTGGTTGCCCAAAATTTGAATGCCAGCTCATGTTTCCTGTTGAAACTTCAAAGTTTTTTCAACAAGGCTTTTAACAATGTCTTTGAGGGGCGTACCTGAACTCAAAGGTTGGGCCTAAGGTTGCATCTATGCTTGAGGTGGCTTATATAGGTTTTATAGCCGATTCTGCTAATTCGCTTTATTGTCATAGCTCAAGTTGGGATGATCCTTCTATCCTGGATTGTAAGTATTGCTATAAGGATCATATTTTCTCTGGGGGTTGCTCGCGTACCCTCCTATGACATTAACTTCTAATATCGCACCTTACTGAGGCTGGGAGCTGACAGCACTAATTTAGTGATATATTTATGCCTATTTAATTGCTAGTTTTGCATATAATCGTGAGCTTTTACGTGGATATTTTCTATATTTTAGGAAACCGAGCAATTCAAACTAAAGTTGGGGATTTTGGAGTTTCGGGTGATTTATGGAGCTTAATATGACTCAAATTTGAGCTAAGTATGGAGAAGATGAGCTTAAGTTTATTTGACCGAGGGAATGGCGTCTTGATAGGACAAAAATAGTCTTATATTATTATGTCTAATTCATGCCAATTCAAGAGGAGTAATTTGGAGCAATTGCATCCAAACAGGGTTAAAACGAGCAAAACTGGAGGTCATTTGAGCAATCGAGTAAAGAATAGAAAAGAAATGACCATTTTCCCCCTGATGAGAGCGTCTTAATGCTGCATGAAGCGTCAAAACGTTGCTGAATGACAGAACGTGCAGATGCAGGATAACTTATCGACGCTGTAATAGTAAGCATCCCAAGACACTTCGGCGAGCCCCCCTCGACGCTGGTCTAATTAAGGGCAGTGTCAAGACGCTACTTGTAGCGTCTCAATGCTGCCACGATCTCTATAAAAGCAAATTTCTCCCATCAAGGTCTTTAAGTCCTTCTTTTGTACAACTGCCATGGGCTTCTCTCCCTCCATTCTTTACTATTTTTCTTAGTTTTATGATACATTAGTGTAGGAGATCGATCCTCGATGTCAGGCTTCATCGTTTTGATGTTTAGCTAGGCTTTCGATGTCGATTCAGGTTGTAAATAACGGTACATTGTAATTTTTGTGAGATTTATGATTAAATTCTTTATGCTTTACAGTAGCTTGATGTTTCTTTATCTTAGTTTAATAACTTGCATGCTCATAGTTAGATTGACGCTCTATACGCATCGAGTATGTGCTTTAGGCTAGTTTGAAGTAACGGGTAGCTCGAATATCGATTAGCATGTTTATTATCTCTTGATTCTTTCTTTAACAATTATTGTATGAGCATGTTCGTAGATGGTCGGACAACCTATTCACATCGAATGTATTTGTAATTGCTAGTTTAAGGTAGTAATAGGATCGACTCGTGTTTGCATAGTAGGGAGCTTCCTCCCCGTGTAGTTTGCACCATAGGGCCTAAGAATCAAGAGATCTAATTAATCAAATTAGGAATGCATGCCTCGTTTAATTAATTGGTCTTAATCAATCCTTAGAGCTTAAGGCGATTAGCTACATTAGTATGGAACGCTATCGTGCGAAGCTAATTGGAGTTAATTAGGCTAATTAATTTGATGCTAGGTTGGGTTAGTTAGGATTTAGGGGACCTAAGTTTTCTTAGGGGCTTAGCCGGCTATTTCCGTAAGTCAATTAGGTGATAAATTGTAAGCCCTAAACTCTCTTTTGATCTTATTGCACTTATACATGAAGGTTGATACATGTAAATTGGTATAGGTTGCACTGAAGGATGCTGTGGTAGAATTTGGGAATCTCCTGAGTTGTGGACTATAACATGCACAAAGCTTCATAAGAAGACAGGTTAGGCATTGAGATAAGCATATTAAAAGTTGAGTTGAAGTAAGTTAAGGTCATGAGCAAGTTGGGTACATAGTAGATGTATGATGTGTTGAATGCAAAAGCTTTAATTTCTAGTTAAATTAGTTAAACTTGTTTTACAATTTAGGTGGATTTAAAAAGAAATTAAGGTCTAAAGGAAGAAGGAGGAGCTGGACATTATACATGAATTCCTGGATTTTGTTATTAAGGAAGTATGAGCTGTCCAACTCTTGTGAATTCAGCAGACAGCTGGAAGCTCTAGGAAATGGGTTAATTTCAAACAACCATATCTCTCAATTCACTTAAGAAAATTCAATGATTCTTGAGCCAAGATCTCAGAAATTGAATGAAGAAGAAGTATGGAGGAGTTTGTGAGAAAATACGAAGAGGAAGGTTGTGAAAATTTAAGGAAACCGAGAGGTGTTCCCAGTTCTCGGCCAGCAGAACAAGGTGAAGAAATCTAGAGATTTTGAGTTCTTGAGGACGAATTAGAAGCTCACATTTTGAGGTAAGTAAGTTTAGACATTTTATTTGAGGGTTATCAAATAAAATTGGGTGGTTGTCTTGCAAAATTTTGAGAAACCCATGCTAGAAGTTGAATCTGTATTTTTTTGGGTCAAAAGAGAAGGGGCTAGAGAAAGGAAGGAGGATGTGCTTTCAAATTGGTTATACCATACAGCCAAGTGCGTGCAGTTACTATGCTATGGGTTATGTGACTGAATTAGATCTATTTTTGGGCCAAGTAGCAAAAGGGATTAATGTTATGGAATTCATTTTTCAGGGCAAACGGAGATAGGAGAAGCTTATAAGTCTTGGGAGTCTTCCGGTGGTTGTGAGTGATTTTGTTTGGAAACCTATGCTTTGATCTTTATTTCTTCAAAGGCTTACTAATGATAGATATTGAAGCATGCTTAACCTACTTTATATTCATTTTTCATTGAACTCCTAATAATAAATGTCGGTGTTGACGGTTCAGCATAATTTTAACTAGTTTGTTACCCCGCGTTCAAGCATGAAAATTAAGTTTTGGAAGTAAGTTTTTCTTAGAAGTACCCTGCATTAATCCAATCCAAAACATGCTTCTAACTATTTAAAGCATGCCTTGTATATTATTAACCCCCGATACCGAAGGACAAGGAGAAGGTACCTGGGAGGGAGAAAATTTGACCCCGGATACTGAAGGACAATGAGAAGGTATTCGGGTGGTAGTTGGTCTGGCCCCAATACTGAAGGACATGGAGAAGGTATTAGGGAAGGCCAGAGAGCTTAAATGGCGTTCCACGTGCACGTGAGAGAGGTATTGAAGCTGTTGGTTTAGAGAGGACTCTGCCACAGCTAGGGTTTGGAAGGGTACCATGCTTCAAGTTTTCTTTGTCATGAGTTACTACGTTTTGAAATACCTATTCTTGATTTTGATGCTACATTATGAGTTCTTATGCTTCGCTCTTCGTAGTGCTTAAAGCCTGTAATTTGGTGGCCTTGTTTAATTACTTTTGATGCTTTATCTTTGAACGTGTAACTTATTAAAATAGTCACTCATTGGGCTTCCCAGCTCATGTTTTCAACATGTTTTCTCTTCTCAAGTAGCAAACGAGTTCCCGGTGCTTAGCCTCAACAAGACCTGCTTGCCACCACGCCTCTTAGCTCCTTGTATATATACTTTCACAGGTCCATAGTTTTGAAATAAAAGCATTCTAGCCAGGTTGTAATAGATTTAAGTATGTTATAATTGGTTATGCAAACCTAGTATGGGAGAATGAATGCATCTTGCTCAGGTGTGCAACTGTGCGCTCAATTTTTTTTTTTTTACTTGTTCATATATGCTACGTGGTGTATAGTTTCATTTGAGGTTGGTTTGGGCAGGGAGTGCCGGTAAGAGGACTGGTATTCTCTATCTTCGCATCCTTTCCTAGGTTAGGCAAGTGAACTGGGAGGGGGTGTAACATAAATTGCTGATAGATTTCGTGTTGGTTATCTGCGATCGAAAATTACATTGTTGCCTGTTTTATCCTTGAATCGGTACTGGAGGTGAGATCGTAATCTTTATCTTTACTGCTTTTAGTCCTTCTGTCTCTTTCATGTTTAACTCCCTCCAAGTCCGTGTCAGTTCGTCTCAATAAGAAATCCAAATAATAGAAATTTAATTTATTCGGTTCCTTGTTGTCCGACCCGATCCACTATTAGTTACTACAAGTAGTTAATTTTAGATCGATAGTATAAGTTGTATTTGATTGAACCTTTGACAAGCTCACTATCAAATTGCACTAGGGATTCATTTATTTGATTTCTCTAGCTCGCACCAATTTTGAACTATCACATCTCAACGCCCAAAAGAGCATTGAGATGCTGTCTTCATTTGTTCAAACCCGAGGGCTAGCATCGAGATGTGCCTAGCGTCTCGAGGTTGTGTCGAAATCCTGGTATATATGCATCGTTTAGAGACTATTTTTGGGAGACCACTTTAGGGTTTTAGCCCTTTTTACAATTTCTCACCTCTTCGGGACCTTTGGAGCACGAGACGGGGTGTTCAAGATCGGTGTTCGAGGTTTGGGATTGCATAATTTGAGGCGGGAGTCGAGAATTCGACAACGACAGTCCTCTTTATAGCTTTCTTCCTCTGTTTTATGTATCTTAGGGCTGTAGGGATGAGTTTATTGTGTTGTACATTGAACCTTATGGGCTAATTTTAGTTATTTAGGGGTGAAGAGCACAATTAGGATTGGAATTATGGTTTAATTGTGACTTTTGATGTTTAATTGCTTGTTAATTTCCATTTAATTGAGTTGTACCTACTGCTTCTTATTAATTGTCCATTAGTAAGTCGATCACAGCCCTTAATTGAGCTCGACCAAGAGGATTTAGGACTGAATTAATTCAATTAACGCCCTAAAATTGCCTACGTGACATAAGAACAACAATTGACGGGTGAGGCTTAATATGAATGGGCTTAATCCTAATTAATTAATCAATTAGTGCTAAAGACACTTAGGTAAGCGATTAATTAGCATGTTTGAATGAGACTGACAGGAGATTTCGACCAATGTAGCTCTAGGTTTATGGAATTAGTGAGATTAATTAAATGTCACGTCCAATTCCCATAATTACAACCTAATTAGTGCTCAATCCCCTAACTTCCCCTTAATTTGGTATTTCCATTTCTTTAATTCGCTTTCTAGTGTAGATTTAATTTTCAAGCATTTTGTTTGCCATAGTTTTTGCCCTAAATAATTTCGAGCATGATTAATTCTAATAATTAATTAACTAGAAAAAAAAAAGCTTCATTCTCACTTCCTATGGGATACGATACTCGGTACTCTAGTGTCGTTTCATTATTACTTCGATCACATGCGCTTCCGTGAGAATTACACTGATCAAGTTTTTTGCACCGTTGTCGAGGAAGCAACAATGTTTTTTTTTTTAAGTTTATTTATATTAGGAAGAAAATAGGAAGAATTAATTTACGAATTTTGTGTGTTTTTCTTGTATATACTTGTCATGTTTGTTTGTTTTTATTTTCCTGAGTTTTGTTGTTTTTGTTGCTTTTTGCTTTTATTTTTAGTTTGATTTTGTTTTCTGAGAAGGCTGTTGGTTAATGCATAGTAATTAAGGAGTTGACCTTTTGCCTTTAGATCTTGAGATTGACAGAACTTGCAAGAGGCTAAGGAAAGAAACCCGAGTCACTATGGCAAAACAATGCAATGAGGAGGAGAGGAAACTGATCCGCAACTATTTCCAGCCCGTATTCTCGACGGACCATTTCAGGATTGTGCATGCACCCATCAGGGCTGATATAAAATGCACTGGACAACTCTTTCAAAGGGCATCCATCGGAGGACCCACACTTGCATCTCAGATATTTCCTTGAGATTTGTGGCACGGTAAAGTTAAATGGGGTTTCTCCTAATGCTATTAAACTGAGATTATTTCCTTTCTAGTTGAAAGTCAAAGCTAAGGATTGGCTCGAATCCCTGAAGTCAGCTAGTATATCTTCATGAGACGAGTTGGCCCATGCCTTCCTAACGAAGTTTTTCCCTCCAACAAAGATGACGAAGCTGAGAACGTAGATTGGTACATTCAACCAACTCGATGATAAAGAGAGTTTGTCGAAGGCTCCTATCAGATAAATTTATAAACTGAACCTCTAAATATTTTGCAATAGTAGTGGCCAAGGTCATTCGCAGAGATTGGAGTTCTTATATTTAATTAAGTACCATAGTTACTCACGCCTAATTTTATTTAGAGGAACCTAAACTTAGATTGAAACAAGAATATAAAACTAAGCTAAATATGTACAAGGTTGGAGTCCATTTAGAGAGACATTGAAGATTGAATTAATATGAAGCACAAACTTCATTTGACTAAGAACAGTTATACCGTGCAACACTATAAGCCAATAATTTCTAATTTATCTAATTAACTTTTTCAAGCATAAGTAATAAATCACCCTTTCAGTCTATTTTTACTACTTATGCATAACATTAACGGAATTCTATAATGACATCTAATAACAAAATATTCATTCTCATGCAATACTCTGTTATTTGTTATGCAACCACATCTCAATTCAATCTCCTATTTCAAGCTAAAACTCAAATTCTAAGAAATAACTTTGGCCAAAAGTTATGAACACAAACACAAGGATGCATAAATAGCGCTATGATATATAACAACTCAAAATCAAATGTAAGTTCTACAATCACAACCATCCAAGAGTATAAAATATTCAAATTAATACAGCTCAAGAATCCTAAAATTCAAGGAAAGAAAGGAAAAGGAAAAAAGAAAAATTGGACGACGCGTGTCAACACTCGTTCCCGACGTGATGTCCCACGATCTCGAGCCTTAAGTCTCCTCCTTAGCTCTCCAAGTTGCTCTCTCAGTCCCAAAGCAGTGCTCCTTATCAAAATTAGGATTCTAGGCTCTCAAAACGGCCCTCCCTCCTAGAAATACAAACTTCCCTTTTATAGTGTCGACATAACGTTGCAACGCTGTCCCTCGAATTTTATAAAAAAAGGAAAATTTTTATTTGTCTAGCATTGGAACACTGTAAGTAGCATTGCAACGCTATGTCTGCTGGTCTTCAAGGCTGCTGATGTAGTATTGAAACGCTACAAATGGCTTTGCAACGCTATACTCTCAGGTTCACAAGCTTGTTTCCTTCTCTTCAACACTTAGATTCGCAATTATAGCTCCAATTTGCTTCAAATTCAACCAAATACTTCTCAAAACTCCGGTTTTGCTCCAATGGCTTGGTTTCTGTAAAATACACATAAAAATACATGAAAGTACACATAATCATAGAAAAACTAGCATGAAACTAAGTCTAGAAATAGCATGCATAATAGCACATTATGCATGCTATCACTCGATGGGGAACAA
Source organism: Trichosanthes truncata (assembly GCA_033996785.1). Taxonomy (NCBI): domain Eukaryota; kingdom Viridiplantae; phylum Streptophyta; class Magnoliopsida; order Cucurbitales; family Cucurbitaceae; genus Trichosanthes; species Trichosanthes truncata. Next base: position 34,194,262 of record JAWPNB010000009.1, read on the forward strand.
TTGTATGAATGTTGGAAAGATATAACGAGATGTTGAGGAAATGTTCTCAGCACAGCTATCCAGATTGGCTTCAAGTACAATTATTTTATAATGGTTTATTTGTGAGTACTAAGACGATCTTGGATACGAGTGCATGAGGCAGTTTCCTGGCGAAGATGATAGATGAGGCACATGCTTTGTTGGAGGAAATGGCCTCCATGAGTTATCAATGGCCATCAGACCTTTCACCCTCTACGAGATCCATTGTAGGCATCTATGAGATAGATGAGGTGAGTGCACTTAAAGCACAAATGGCGACCTTAACTAATGCTTTGAATAAATTGTCAACTGCATGAGCCAATCAGTTGATCACCTCACTTTTAGCATTGAATTCGAAAAATGTGGAGGAGCAATCTGTGGAGCAGTGCCAATACGTGCAGAAAAGAGGATATGGGTATCAAGGTCATTAGAATAAGAATCTACCCAACTTCTACCATCCAGGTTTGCGTAATCATGAAATTTTTTTTACACTAACCATAAGAATGTTTTGCAGCCACCTGGGTTCGCATGACCATCTTCTCATGAGAAAAAGGCGAACCTGAAAGATATGTTGGGGATGTTTATAAAAAGTAGAGGGAGTTAACCAGTAGTTGCAGACGTCGATCTCCACCCTTACCACTGTAGTGAATGACCAAGATACGTCGCTAAAGTGTTGGGATTTATGCCCTAAAGCCTTGTAATTAATGATTTATTTAATAATTAATAATGATTTTGATTATTTTATTTGCAATATAATATTATCCATTATATGAAGAAACCAAGGTTATTAGTGTAATCTTGAACAGTACGTGGTTGACATACGAGAGAGTCATGTTCAAGAAATAACCTAAAGGGTCATAGTATATGGATAAGGTTGGGTGCGTTATCCTGGTAACATTATTGATACAGCCCACTTTGTAATAGTTACAAATGATTTGATCCAAATCGTTCATGTGGAGACATGTGAGTAAGGATATCTTATACAATGAGTTTGTGTAAGACTGGATTACGAAATATTTAGTCTCTCTTTATAAATCCGTTAATTGAGAAGATTAATAATTCATCAAGATGATCACATGCGACTCGATCTTAATCTTGAGTGAGTTATAAACTCCTTCCTGTGAGGGCTTGTCCTTTGATTTGCATGGGTGAGAGTAGCTTTCGTAGCCGATTCAATATACCTACCATTTCGGGGACTTGACCAAATAGGAAGCTGGGAACATAATCTCACAAGATGGAATTCACTCATTCCCTTATAGGATAAGTAGATTAGTAGTTTCCTTACGTGTTGATTTCAGGACTTGAACAATGGGGCCCCACCCTTTCACTGGAACGAGGGGGACTTAATTTATGGTTGGATCATAAACAATTGTTCATTAAAGGATCAGTGGTACTTAAAGGTGCAAGATTTGATTATAAGGGTAAAACAGACTTTTGACCCAGCTGTAATTACGAACAACTCGTGAAGGATCGACTTGCATGTAGTGATTATATCCATGGACACAACTTGTCCTACAGTGCATATGAGTGCAACTCTAGGTCTATAGTGGAATGACCTATAGTTAATGAATGAAAATTAATTAATTAAAGAGTTTAATTAATTGATTTTGTATCATTGGAGCTTATAATCTGTAGGTTCATAAGGTCCCCTTCCTAGCTCATATAAGCAAATAGGGATCAATTTCGTTGAGCGAAATTTTGAAATGTTCGAATTAAAATTTAATATATTTGATATATGAAATGAGGAAAAACATATTTATTGTATATGATGCATTAAATATTAAAGAAATTATTAATGTATTAAGATACATTAAAGAAAAGATATTTATTAAATTTGAATTATATTCAAATAAGGAAATAGATGTCGTAGGATAATTTGGAAAGGTTTCAATATGATTCAAATTGGGTAGATAGATATATTTTAATATATAGATATTAAAATATATTATTTAATTATTTTCCCTAGGCCACTATAAATAGGGCCCTAGGGGCGAGCCATTTGTGTGCATTCCAAATAAGAGAAAGAAACTCTAGAGAATTCTCCCCTCATTCTCTAATTATTTTCTAGAAGGTTCCCACAAACCTCTTTGGTCCTTTGATCGAGTCATAGCAAGGAAGACTTTGTGAAAGTCTTTGAATTCAACCTCATTGAAGTTGGAGCACAAGGAGAAAAATACCCTCCAAAATATTCTTCATAATCTTTTCAAGCTATGTTTTGCTTAACCTTAATTTTTATTGTTTAATTCTAGATAAAATCAAAGTCGATTCCAATGCTTCTATTGTGGGTTTAATTCGATTATTCCCTTCAAATTGCATTAGAGAAATCTTTGAGTTTTATTTAGAATTATAGTTTTGTGATGGTGGGTATTTCAATTTATCATATATTTGATATATTGTGGTTTTCAAATTGATTGTTTAAGCTATTTGGTATTAGATTTATTGCTTTGATTAGATCATTGTAAAACCCATAAGATGATAAGATGCACACCCAACCACAACACCAATCGTTAGCATGTGTTAAATGATTGTACATGACATCACATGACAAATGAAAATTTTTCCTCAGCCACTTGTTTTTTAGACCAAATTTATTCATGGGCGTAGTTTGCCTCTTAAAGAGACGAACTTCATCCACCTATTAAAATTACAATATTTTAATAAGTAGTTTCAAAATTAATTATATATTTTAATAAAAAGTTTCAAAAATTACAATATTAAAAAAAAAAACTCCTAAAAACAATGATGTTATTTTTTAATAGTAGGAAAATGAAGGATAAAATTTAAACAATATAAAAATAAAACTAAAAGGTATAACAAAAATATAAACTCTCTCCTATCCAACAATGTTTATATTTATATATTGTACTTTTGTTTTTTAAAACGTTATATATTGTACTTGTACAGACTATGGCCTCGAAGAAAAAATGAAAAGCTCTTCTCTTATATTTTATGTAATATGAATATACAGGTTTCATTTAGTTGTTTTAAAAAAGTGGTAAAATATACTTCAATTATCAACATGTTTTTTAAAAAACACTCTTAATCTTTTAGAATATTACATTACAAAATGAAAAGGAGATTTGAGACTGCAACCATAAACTGATACACTAATACGGAGCTAATCGAATTATGGCAATGTCGAGAAAACTAATTTTAATTAGCATTTAACTTTAAATTCTTTACTAATTAGCTATTAATTTTAAACAAATTCCTCCTGCCCCATTCAACGAAAATTGTTAGATTTTTGTTTTACTTTATTAGGAAAAAAATAATAAAAGAAACTTAAATGCCATTATAGCGTTGCGCATATCTTTAATGGACACTAGTCCACTTGTTTTGTTTTTTCTTTTCTTTTGTTTTTTTTTTTCTTGTTTTGGGTTGATATATACTAGTCCACTTCAATATATAACTAACCTAGCTCCTATCTTAATAGTTTACAATTAAATGGTTGGGTCATTATAGTTAAATTATAACAATTTTATATTATTTTACAAATGCATTATTTTACAAATACTATAATCTGCTTTTTCAAGTTTAAAATTAAAATTTATCAAACACTAATTTACTTCATGTTACAGCTGATTTTTCTAAAAGTACAGTTGCCAACAATTATTTTAAAAGTTATAGCAATCCCAAACTAAGCCTTAATTTCGTAAAAAAGTCTTCCCATGTTCCAAGCAACTATACTACAACTTGGATAAATTACAATTTTGGCTCCAAGCTTTTAGGTTTGTATCTATTTAGTTGCTGAAGTATTTTAAAAAGTATTTAGTAAGTCCGTAAACTTTTAGATTTGTGTCTATTTAATCCTTGAACTTTAATAAGCGTCTAATAAGTGCTTAAAATTTTAATTTGGTGTCCAATAAGTCTTTGAATTTTTCAATTTTGTGTCTAGTAGATTCTTGACCTATTCGACGCTTTTAAAATTTACGGACCTACTAGACACAAAATTAAAATTCTATGATTCTATTAGACATAAAATTCAATTTTATATCTAATAGATAAGTTAATTTTTAAAAATTTCTAATATGCCAAAAATCTATTAAACACAAAATTGAAAGTTCAAAGACCTAGTAGATTTTTTTCTTAAAAAAAAAAATTAGAGATCTATTAGACACAAAATTGAAAATTCAAAAACTTATTAGATACTTTTAAAGTTCAATGACCAAATAAACATAAATTTGAAAGTTTAATGACTAAACTTATTTAACCACGAAAAGAAAGAAAGGAAGTCTATAAACTAAATAGGGTTTGCTTTATCTTTTCCTTCACGTCCAAAAGCAACAACAATGGCAGCCAATTTTTCCATGCTTCTCATGGCTATCCTTTTCATTTCCACTGCTTCATTGGGTCACAGCTTAACCATGGGAGACAGTAACATCACCAAATTAATTGTTTCAGTTCTTTCCATTGGACTCCACTGCATTGCTTACACTATCATAAATTTAAACCTTAGTGCTTGACTTTTCATATCGATGGAGTGTGATTTAGAATAAACAACTGCTTTTATTATGAGAAATTCTACTCGGATTAATAAATTATAATAATAATAAAGCTTATAATAATTATTTTCAAGTGCTTAGATTTTGCTGTTTGGTTTTAATATTATTGTAAAAGTGTTAATTAAGGCCCCGTTTGATAACGTTCTCGTTTCTCGTTTCTTGTTTTCTGTTTCTATTTCTCGTTTCTTGTTTCTGTTTCTTAAAAACTAAAAACAGAAACATGTTTGATAACTATTTATGTTTCTTGTTTCTTGTTTTTTTGGTAAAAAGAAAATTTAGTGCATATACTATAATAAAATATATAACATGCATTAAAATAAATATAAAACAATTATAAAGAGGTTATAGTATTTTATTAAGACCTAACACCTAATTAATAATAATAATAATAAATTTTATCCTTCAAATGTTGTTCAAATTTGATTTGCAATGTTATTTCTCACTTTAATCAATTCACCTTGAACAATTTTGACTTACAAGAGTTAGTTCAATTAGACGAATTTGTAAATTATCTAAGGTCAGACAATCGACATACCCACATTTCTTTAATTTAATAATAAACTTTATATTTTTTTTAAAAATGCATTAGCCAATAATACACGCAATTAAAATCAAAAAACGAGAGAGAATGTATATATTTTTTTACATTTAATGGTAAACATGAAATACATTGTTAGTTTATTTATTTAATAAAAAAAATAAAATCGTACCAAAAGGAAAAATAATAGAGAATTAAATAGAAAATAATAACTATAAGCTCGTTAATGTAAAGTAAAAGAAAATAAGAAAATAAGAGAGAAAATAAAAACATAAACGAAAAGAGAAGTAAAAAGGAAAAAAGAAAAAAAAGATAATGAACTGTTAAAAGAAAAAAGATTATGATGAAAGAGAGAGGACGAATAGAAAGAAATAAATCAAAAAATAAAAATAAAAAAGAAGAAAATAATAAAAAGATTAAAAAGTATTAAAAGAAAAAAAAATAGAATGGAAGAGAGAGAAATAAGAGAGAGTAGAGATGGATAAAAAGAAAAATAAAAATACATGCATGAAACCTGAAAAAAAAAAACAGAAACAGAATTTGAGAAACTACTTTTTGAAGTTTCTCAAAATCTGCATTTTTTTTAGAAACGTTTCTAAAAAATTTAGAAACAAGAAACATGATGGTTTATCAAACAGGTCTGTTTCTTGAAAAATGAGAAACAGGAACGTTATCAAACGAGCCCCTAAAAGTTTTTTCTTTTTCTTTTTCGGTAATCATCATCGTAAACTCCGTGGATATTCCTATAGAATTGATGAATAACTAATTAGTGGCAGAAATTAGAAAAATGAAAATGGCATATTTAGTATGCCTGACACCTATAAACAACATAAGTGCCACGGAGTCACTCGCAAATGCAGAGCGCACGTTCAACATTCAATTGACCTGAAATTTGAGATGCTTATATATCTCGCTAATATATGGTCAACTCCAAAGTTGCGTTTCCCTTGTCACCTGTTTAGGCCTCATGGCATAAATGTGCTATCCCATGGCACATACATGTGGCATGGCATGGGCGAGTTTTAAATGGGTGTCAAACCATATATGCCTTAGCTAGAGTCTTGAGCATCTTTCTTTGGGAATGAAATTCTCAAGGAGGGCCTCAGGTGGTACGAGTGTGCCGGTCTTGCCCTCATCTCACGTGTTGGAGGTTTGGACATATGGTTGGACTTCTGGCACAATATGTGAAAATAAGTTGACATGGGCACGAGATTCATCATTATTCCTAATAATGTTTGGATAGATGAATGTTCGAAAGATATGTACCAATTGGAAAGACAAACCCATGAGCTGATTCTCGATAAGCATGCTCAAGAAAGTAGCAAAGTCTAATGAAACCCCAATGCTTAGGGTAGCATCATAAAGTATTAATGGAACTCGATAGTACCGAGTTAGCACTGTAGTAGCCTGGTAGGATGCAATAAGTGTGTTGTATTCACTCGATGGGTCCCAATAAAGTGGAAAAACTATAATATCATGATTATATACTCTAGTAAGTTTGTTAAACTTTCAATATTGTATCTAATATGTACTTAAACTTTAAAAAGTATCTAATAAGACTTTTCAAAAGAAAGAAAGAAAGAAAGTGCCTAATAGGTAAGCTTTCAATTTTGTATCTAAAAGGCTTTTTAAGTTAAGAAGCCACATAAAAACATGTTAAAATTTTAGTAATCTCTCAGACACAAAGTTTAGAGACCTATCAAGACATTTTTTAAAGTTTTAGAGCCTATTAGACATAATACTTAAAATATTCATAACTCAAACTCATAATTTAACCTTCAATTAACCAATAATCTTTATTTTTCTATAAAATTAAATTCGCACTTTGACAACCGAAGCCTTGCACCTTCTTTTGCCGCCACGCCTAACCCTTCTCGAGCGACATCCTTTTTAAGTTAATGTCTTTGCGTGTTTCCATTCATATTTAATGTTGTTTTAAATATTGGTCAAATAGGTTTGCTTGGTTTCTTTTTCAATATATAGTTATATATCAATTATTAGGATGCTTTGCATAAATTTAATTTGTTGTTTAAGCAATAAAATATACATTTTTACCTTCTTTACAAAAATAATTCAGAACAAAGCTTTGTTTGTCATCATTGTTTCAAATTTTATATATACATATTTTTTGAATTCAACAACATGTGGAGTAAAGATTTAAATCTCTAACATCTTGATCGAGAATATATGCTTTAACCAGTTTAGTTATATAATACTTAGGTTGGAGTTTCAAATTTTATTTTACACAATAAAATTAAATGTCAAACGCGAGATATTAAGTACTATAAAATAAAGATCACAAATAAAGAATATTATAGTTAGTATACGTATTTTCATAACTTTAATATTTTTAAAAGGAAAAAATTTCACAACCTAAGTATAGTGATTGTTATAATTATATCCTAAAACTTTTGATCCCAATACTAATTAACCCTTAAACTTAGATCATTGCATGGCCCTATTTGTTGATGATAGATACAACTCACCATCAAAGGTTAGCTTCTCTTTTTCTTCTCTCTAAAGCTACGTCATGTTCTGTTGCAAGTGGTAATATTGACGAGCAGTGGCGGATGTATAGTAGGCCTAAGGGCCACTACAACAAAAATGGGTTTCCATGACACAATGGCCAAGGCAAATTAAGGGGATAGAGAGAAAAAAGTGTCATAAAAGCCCAAAAGACGCGTTTTTGGCAGGAAAAAACGGAGATTTTCGTTTTTTTTTTTATAGTTATGACAGTTTTCCAGAGTCGCCAAATTATGACTATGATTAATGGTCATTAAACAAAAATAATTAATATTTTTTCAAATGTATTTTTTATTTAAACCATTTCATAGTCAAACTAAGGTGCATGTTTTTGGCGGAAAATGAATATTTTCATATTTTTCAAAAGTTATGACATTTTTTTAGTGTCAATGCATTATGACATTATGTAATAGTCATTAATTAAAATATAAAAAATTAAATAAAAAGCCCCAAGTTTATCCCTTGAAATTTTATTCTAAATCTTTCCTAAAATGAAACTATTTTGAAGTTTAATTTGGTTGTTGGAAATGACTTTGACTTTTGGCCCTATAATTTGTTTTGCTTGTATCCCACATTGAAAGTTTTACAAATGCTTGACGGGTACTTCTACCCAAGGTTCGAAATTTCGATGTTGATTGAAATTTCGAGGTCTAAATTTTATGAAAATGTCGATGGAAATTTCTGATTACAAAAATCGTGGAAATTGATGGAAATTGTTTGAATTAACCAATGAAACTTTGATATTGACTTAATTAGACTATAATTGACTATTTTTAAGCATCACATCTAAAAATTAAGACAATATTTAGGTATAATTAGAAGGCTCACCAAGCACTAGGTAACTTCTTCGTATTTTTCCTATTTTGATTCTTTCCTTTTAATTTCATCATGTTTTGGTTTCATATATTTCTCGCATAACTGTTTTTTTCCCTAAGTATGTATTATGTTCCTTAGTATTGACAATGTTTGTATACAATACTTATTGAGATTTTTCTGTTTTGTAGAAATAGTCACTACAACAAATATGACTTTTAATAGCTTTTAGTTATAGCATTTTGAAAAAAAAAAAAAAACTATTAAAAGTTTTGGGCATTCACGCGGTTGCACGCCAAAACTTAAAAAATTTTACATTAGCGCGCGTGTAACGCCCGACTTATTTATGGGCGTTAATTTCGAATTTTAGAAAATTAAGTTGGAATAATTTTCATTAGGTAATTTGAATTTTGAGGTTAATTTGGAATTTGAAACGAGAGAATGGGCATATTTGGAATTGTATAAGTTGGTTGAGGGCATTTTTGAAAAGAAATAAAAAAATAAACAAATATTTTTTCCCCTCATCCTTATCTTCTTCTCCACTCCTTCTTTTTCATTCTCTCCCTCACTCTCTCGAACTATCTCTCTCTCTCTCACTCTCCCGTTTCTTTTTAATATTTTTCAGGGAAAAAAAAACCAAAACAGCCCTTCCAATTTTCTTCACGACCATCCCTTCCCAGTCGTGTTCTGCCTCACACCGTTGCCGATTGTGTTCTGCCTCACGCTGTCCGACTTATTTCTTCTCTCCCTCGCCGCCGTTCTTCAGACCAGCACACCGTCATTCTTCGACTTGCCTCTGGTTCGTTCTTTCTTCTTATCTTAGGTCTTTGCATTTGAGATCTTTGCATTTGAGAGTTTCATTGTAATAATTTATATTATATATGGTAGAATTTGGTTAGAATTATGAAGCTCTATTTTTTATTTTATTTTTTGTTGTATAGATCATGGATTCATTCTTTCATAGTTGTGCTTAGTGCCTGATTAAACATTTTGGAAATGGTTAACATGTTTTCTGATCGAATAAATTGTACCATTAGACCAAGCGTCTTTTAATTATCTAGAGAAAGTTAATGACCATGTACGATTTATTTTGCAAGCTCAAAGTGATCATGTTTTCAAATTATATGCATCAAACCTTACTTGCACTTTCAATGTTCTAATTGCATCCAAGTGCACTTTTCTTTTCTTCTTTTTCTAGGCACAACCCATTTTACTTGAAATTGAATGAAGCAAGACATTGAATTAATAGTACTGTGTTGTTAAATCTTTAGTTTTTATAAGATAGAATGATTTTTTTTCTCTTTTCTAAGTGGCGTTTTGATTTTTCTAAGGTCTTTTCATTAATGAAATCAAAGTTTTTAGGCATAAGTAAGAGAAATACTTTGCAAATTAAGAAACTTTAGAACTTAGCTTTTAGATTCAGCAAAAGTTTCTAAATTAGCTTAATAACAATGTAATACTTGGAATCTAAACAAATAATGAGAAGGTTCCATAGTTTTTAATCCTAATATCACCAGTTACAAAGAGTTTAAGCTTGTTGCGAAAGTTTTTTTTAAACTTTTTGAAACTCTTTTAACTTATTTTGAGATTTTTTTAAGCAAACTTTTTTTTTTGTTGTCCTACTTTTGGTATTCAAACTTTGCTTCCTTTAAATTATCTCCAAATAATCCTCCCATATTAGCTACCAAAACATCCCATTTGCTCAAGCTTAGTCTTCTATCGTTGAAATTTCTTCCTAAAAGTTTTGAGTCAAAACAAGAATGGAAGCTGGATTGAGAGAAGAAAATTACAGCTGCCATTTTTGTGCAGGGGAAGCATTTCCCCTCAATCTACAAATTTGGCCTTGATTGGAATAAACAAAGAAGGTGCTTCAATGTTCACAAGTAAGGAAGGAAAAGGAGTAAACCAGCATTTAAAACATGTCAAGGAAAGTCCATTGATAACAATAAATGAAGATTGCTGTCCCAATTCACAGGGTTGGGTCGTCGGGACAATTGAAGATAATTCCTTATAATGGAAGGTAATTTCCTATTGATTTAAGATTTTCCTTATAGACATGATTTCTTCCATATCATTTCTATCTTTATGCTTTTGATGGACATGTGTTGCTGATCTGTTGGTGATTGCTGGTGCGTGAAGCATGGTATGTCCAGCTGTGTTCAAATCCTCCTCAACATTCGATTTTCCAACGATCAATTTTGTTTTCTTCACTTCGATTCCCCGTTTCAAGTGTTAAGTTGATATTATTTTTCATTTGAGAAATACAAAAGATTTGGTTCGAGCTCTGTTTTTGTAGCCATGGGATTTTTTATTGAAGAGATTCTCAAGGCTTTGTGTGGTCAAATCAAGGCTTTATGTTGTGTTCTAGAAGATCGGTTGCCAAAATACCAAGTAAGATTCATTCTCCTCAACCCATGAAATCCAATATTTCTGTTTTTTGTTCAAAGCAGTGAAATTTCCCTTTAGAGAAAAAGGAATGATGGGATCTGGTTGTTGTATGGTTGGTGTTTAATTCAATTTAGAAAGAGTAGAAAAGGAAACTAAAAAATGTACCCGAGAGAGCAATTTCTTTGAAATGTTTAAAGTGGGAAGTTCATTAATTAGTTTTGGAATTATGTTTTCACATAAGCTTGTATGTTGTGTTGAAATAGAATGGAGATTAGGTAGCTAAGATCTCATCATTGGTTGAAACACTTCGTTAGATATGTGTCCTTCTTTGGTTGTCACTACTGCTAATTCATTTTCTATTTATTGGAAACCTTTCATCTACGTCTTTATTCCTTTTTTTTTTGTTGATGTTTGGATGAATTGTACTTTGTTCTGAAGAATCTCTAGGGAAATAGATTTTTGAAGTTTTCACAATCTTTTGTTTTTTGACAGCTTTTTATGGAGATTAGTGGCATTTGGCTTTAAGTTCCTTGTTTATTTTTCTTTTTCTGATTTCTTGCTTTGTGGTGTGAACTTTTGCTTCGAGCAGGTCTTTGAATAATAAGTTGATGACTTCCTTTGACAGCATTCAGATCGGCTGCTGATAGAATAAGTTAAAAGTTGATGTTCTCAGATCCTTTGATTTTTTTTTTCTTTTGAGAAATTGAAAATTTTCTCTTAAGTTGTTTGGACTTCCGTTTTTTAATTCTTAGGCAATATGTATGGATGTGTTTTTGGTTCTTTGTATGAGGTTGGAGTTGCTTTATGTTAGAATGAAATGGAGTGCAAGGAAAAATATTTGTTTCCTTCTTGTAGTTTTGATTTTAAGTTGGTCCATTGTTTGGGTGCAAGGAAAAATATTTGTTGTTCCAATTTCTTGCTTTAGGGTAGAAAGTAAAGCATAAAAAGAGAAGAGGAAAAGGATGATGCTTTGGGTACTATAATTGCATGGCTGGTTGATAAAGTCAAAATATGTAAGCAAATTTACTTCCTTGTTTGGTTGAATTAGTTTATATGAATTAGAATATTGATTTGGTTTATTAGTTGATATGTTATGATTTATAAAAGATATATTTTTTTTATTAGGTGAATGAAATGAAGACACATATTCAGCTACATATTTATGGAAGAATGTTGGTATCGCAATCATGTGAACTTTTCTCATACTTTTCTCTTCAATTTGAAAACTCTCTATTAGGTTAGTTTTACATTGTGTGTGATCGCATCCTACTTTTTCCGTTAATAATTTCGTTTATTGCTTCAATATCTCATATTGTGTGAAAATTTTTCCTAGCTTTATTTCAGTTACTAGATGGAACAACAATAACTATCAAATGGATAAAGAAGAAAGGTACATGTTTGTCCATTTCTTATTTACTTTCCCCATTTGTTTATTTGTTAGTTTTGTTTTTCTACTGTCATTAATTATGTTATTTTTGTCGTAAGTTCTAATCTTTAATAATTGACCCATTAAACGATTGTACTAAATTATAGGTAGATTCAGTTATGTAGAGTTTTCATATAGCTTTTAGCATTTAAGTTCTTAATTTTTTAATTTTCAAGAAATAGCATGTGGTTGATCGATGCCTTCATTTTACTGGGTTTGTTTATGGCTTATTTGAGCTTATTCTTCGTTATTAGTTTTTTCAAGTTGCATTTTTGTTTAGAAACTTATTTTGTAAGTTTGTTGCTACAACTATTGTTATTATATTTCCCTTTTGAAGTTATTTACTTAATGTATTATTGTGTTTGATATGTGATAAGGGTAACTATTTCTTTTTTTTTTTTTTTAAGATTAAGGACATTAAGTACTTCATGTTTTCACTTCAAAACAACTGTGATGATAGTCTTTTTCTCTTTTACTTCTCAAGTTGAGGGTGGGCCTATGTTTTATGTTTTGGTATCCTTGGCCAGATTGTAGTTGTGTTTGTTTAGTAAGTTTGACATCTTTGTAGTGATATAATATCTCATATCTATTAGATTATTAGATGAATAGCAGTATATATGTGAAGATTTGGTTGTCTTTGTTGCTCTCATGTAAAATGATCACTCTGTATTCATGGCAAAAAAGATTCACATTGAACTTATTAGTATCAAAGAGAATAGAAAATGCAATAAAGCTTGAAAGAAAAAAGGAAAAGATGAAGAAGATGCAACAATGAACAATAAAACACAAGGATTAAGTGGTTCGACAAGAAGCCTACATCCATTGTAATCAATAGCCAGGAATTCAATTATCGGAGGAGAATTATTTCAGGTACATCAAAAGAAGCTCTCTACTCTCTGATTTTTCTTTTTTGACTTTTTAAATCGTAATTGCCATATGAATTGATCTTACAAGCTTAAATCAAAGAGCTTCAAATAGAAAACAAAATTTGTTTCATTTGGTCAAGGCATTTGATCTTTCCTGATTTATGTATCTTTGTTTATTCGTAGAGTTTGTGAATTTGGGTGGAAGGAGGGGAGTTTCTTGCAATGTCCACCATATACTTTGTTTTTTACGTTGGTAGGTTTGTTTTCTTTTAATTTTATAATGTTTCGTACCACACAAAAAAGATTGATATCCTTTAAAGGCAATTCAAAAGAACTAAAGCTTTAATGAAAACTTTGAGTATTCATGAATCGTAGAAGTAGGTTTTGACATTAATGTTTTGAGCAAGATTGATATTTAGTAGTTGAAAAAGGATAGTCGACATTAAGCAGGTATACCTCATGAATGTTGTTATTTATCATTGACATTGATGTATTAAGTTGAACTCTTAAATGAATATTGTTCTTTTTATTAGGTTGTGCACGAACTCATTGAAGTGATGAAGTCACCAAGCAAGTTATTGACATATGAGTTTTTTTGTTGGGTTAGTGGCAATACTTGTAGCAACACTTGTATTTAGTTTCTTTGTAAAACTTTACCAAGTTTGGTTATTAGCTTTCTTGCATTTAGTTTCTTTGTAAAAATGCTATCAACTTCAACTTTATATTTATTTATGAAAGTTCTTATTTATGTTTGTACCTATTTTGTGTCATAATTGGAGTAACTAATTTTAGAAATATATGTGTAAAGACAGATATCAAACAAATAATTTTCATCATTATAAGCATTTCTTTGACATTTAACAAAATAATCATGAGATGTATTTATTTGACATTGTAATACTGTCATCAATCGAACTTTTGTGATGATAGATCGGTGTCATCATATGAACTTTTGTTGACAATAACGTACAGTCATCCAAGGAAGACGTGATGTAAAAAAGGTGTCATGATTAAGGTATTCTTGATACTAAAAATGTGACATTATTAACGTTTTTGTGACTATGACACAATGTCAATGTTAATGTTTTGTTGATTGTTATTTACTGTCATTGATATCTATATCTTGACAGAAAAGTTAAATTTTTTAGTAATTTATTGACATTGATAAATTGTCATAGAAAATTAAACAGTGACAGTTTATGAATGTCAGTAATTGCTTATTGTTGACTACAAAAAACAGTCATAAAATACTCAATAATGACAATTTTTTTGAAGTGTCATTGATACTCTTTCCTTGATGGTCGATTCAAAGACTAAAAAAAAGAGTCACGAATGTGGTTATGACAATTTTTTTGAGTCATGGAATCCCACATTTGTTGTACTGGGCCCCCTCAACTTAAAAATAAATAAATCATATTAGTATAATTTAGTTCCCATTTTATTAAAAAAAAAAGGTTAAAATACCATTTTGGTTCTTGTACTTTGGGCCTTATTCCATTTTGGTTCCTGTACTTTCAAATGTCCAATTTTAGTCCCTGTACTTTCAATAAAGCTTAAAATTGGTCCCTATGATAAGTTTGAAGTTGATTTTTTATCAAAATTGGTTAAATAATCACAATACTTTTAATACAAGAAAAGACACAATGTGAACATACTTTCAAAATTTATAGAGGGAAAACTAATAGAGACTATTTTGTAAAAGAAAAATTAACAATAAACTAATAGTAGGGATCAATTTTAAGCTTTATTAAAAGTACATGGACTAAAATTGGACATTTGAAAATACAAGGACCAAAATGAAATAAAGTCCAAAGTATAGAGACCAAAATGGTATTTTAACAAAAAAAAAAAAAAGGCTACTCATAGGTTTGTATGAACGTCCAACCCGCCTATCCAGGGGATAGTTCCAAGCCTTCTCATGGGCAATTTTTTTTTTCCAACGATTGACGCATCTCCTCACGTCAATGGTTTTTTTTTTTTTTTTTACACAGATTGACGCATTTCTTTTCCTAACGTTAATGTATTATTTTTCCTTTTTTTTTTTCCATTTCAATAAAAATGTTAATGTTTTCTGTTTATATATATTGTAAATATAATATTAATATTTTTATTGATTTAAAAACATATCAAAAAAATATTTTTTATTTAAAGAAAATAATTTAAAATTTTATTTTTTTATACATTTGAATGGTAAATCAGATCTTAAAATAATTTTATCTACAAATATTTACAATTTACAAATATAGAACAATAACAAACATAAAATATTATATTTTTTTTGTTTTAATTTATTCTTTAAATTAATTTTTTTATATCAAATATTAATGAAAATGAATAAAAAATACTTTAAATTTTAGCAAATTATTTTGAAGAAATTAATTCCATAAAAACTATAATTCTTATAAAACAAAAAATTATATTTATTATTCCAAATTTTATTCTTTTTCCTATATATATATATATTAAAAAAAACCTAAAAACACTTTTAGTCCCTGAATTTTCATGAAAGTAACAATTAATTAGTCCCTGAACTTTTAGTTTATAACCATTTAAAACTTGTACTATTAATTTTGTAGTAATTTAGTCTTTTTTTTTGCAAAAGTAAAAAATTTGGGCGGTAAATAAACAGTAAACTGTATAATCAAAATTTTTCATAACTAAATGTGTATGATAATTAAAATTTGTTGTTGTTTTTCTAATTTCAAGGTAGTTTTTTTGGTTGAATTGCATGGTGTTGAATGAGAAATCTATTAGTTGGATTACTGTCTTTTCCTTCAATTAAATTTTTTAGGTTAGTTTGTTTCTCAACGTTTTAATCTTTTACATGTAAATAGGATTGCTTTCTTATAAATGATCTAATTTCTAATGATTCTCATGTGTAACAACTGTGATCTGGAATTTTGTTTTGCTTGCTTTAGTGTCTTGATTATTGATCTATTTTTGTCTTTCTGCCCCTGTTCATCAGAAAATTGCACTTGCCCAATGATGGAGTAATTTAGTCTTTGAACTTTAGTATGTAACAATTTAGTCTCTATACTTTAAAACTTGTAATAATTCAGTCCTTATTATGAAAAATAATGTTAAGATTTAATGGGATTTCTTGCACATGTAGATTTACAAACTAATTAGAAACTAAATGTGTTTAAAAATAACAAAGACAAAGTCGTCACATGATAAATATTGACACTTAGTTTTGATGGAACATTTCATGGAATGGTTAAATTGTTATAAATCCGAAAGTATAGAGACTAAATTGTTACATACTAAAGTTCAAGGAACTAAATTGTTACAAATTTGAAAGTATAGGGACTATATTATTACAATTCATAGTTCAAGGACTAAATTGTTACTTTCATTAAAGTCTAGGAACCAAAAATATTTTTTTAACTGTTGCATAATTTTATACTTACCGCAAGTGTACGGGTCAGGTTTTAATATAGTGAAAAGAGTGTAAGATCAGTATCGTCCTCAGGATTGGTATTCTAGTTTACTTAATTATCACGAATACAATTACCAAATTTTATTTAGAGAAAGAAATTGATGGATGAAACAAGAATAAATCAAAACAATAATCGAAAATAAAAGACTGAGAAATATCATAAGAAAAATATCCTATGAGTTGATTTCACCTATTAGACCAGCAATTCAACTAATCAAACAACCAAGACTATCATGCTAATATTCCATAAGTTAAGAAGACACAAACAATAACTTACTCTTACTAGGGCAATTAATTCTCTTTGCAAGATTATAAAACTAACATCATTGTTTAGTTTTTAATAACAAACCAAGGCATCAAGAACACTTCTTTTAAGAACCTTTAAAGGAGCACTAATGATTGATAAGTTAGAACTACATTTAGTCATGCAATTAAGTTCTAGTCTAAGCCACCTCTTATCAAGCGTAAATTCAGCCAACAAATAGATAATCTGTGATCAAGAGATTACAAGAATTAAGCACAAAAAACATGAATGGAAATAAAAGCAACCAAACAAGGCATTCAATTAATCAAATCAAAAGGTCTAATGGCTACACCAATCCCTAAGATAAAAGAGTCTACTCACTCATGTTCACCGCTATAAATACTAAACTCAATGAAAATACATGATCTCAAGCTTTAAAATCTCTTCCTCTGCTCCAAAGTTCTTTTCTCACACTCAAAATCAACTAGAATTCGAAACTATGGCTTGGACTCTCCAAAATTGCTCTCCCAAAAATTATTCAAAAAGACATATTTACAAAAAATAGGGCAACGTTGAGACGTCGGACGTTGCACCCTATCCACATGGAATAAAAAAGAAAATTAGGGTAGCATTGAGACGTTGTCCATAGTGTTGAGACACTATGGACTAAAAGTGAAAACTGCATGTTTTTTAGTGTTGAGGCTAGTGTTGTGGGTCATCCGCAACATTGAGCGAGCATGATGCTCATATTCGTAGCGTCTCAACGCTACTCATACAAGTGAAATGGCTTAGCTTGGTAGAGTAGTGATGTTGCTTTGTAGCATCTCGACGTTGTTCCCTTGGGTCTTTTGGCTTCAATTTTTCTCTCTTTCTCTTGAATTCTTCACGTTGCACCGAATTTCTCTAATTTTCTCGATATATTCTTCAAAAGCTCCAATTTGCTCTAAATGCTCGATTCCTAAAAAATAAACAAATATATGTGTGAAAATAACCATTTAAATCTCAAAACTAGCAATAGTTGGGCCTTAGCTCACTTTGTGTGTTATCAAATACTCCAAACTGAAGCTTTTGTTAGTCCTCGGGCAAAATAAAACAAAACCACTCTATGAATCAACATTTGCATGCAAATGACTTGAGCCTCAAATGTTCTAATATGAAATTATTCACAATTGAAGAAAACACTTGACCTCAATCAATCATCAAGTCATTTAAATTTAACTCCTTTGTCCCTTACGTGCGAATGTGTAGCCTATCCTATTTTAGTCTTTATAAGCCCAAAAGAGTTTTATGCAATCTATAATTAATTTTTCCCTACTTAGCTCTAAGTTCCAATCATTAGGTCTCCCTACATTCAAGAAAGTAATATAAATACCACTAGGGTGTCTTAACATGGGGTTAACTCCCTCAAACTTGAACTTTTTTTATTACTGGACACTAGCTTTCACACATCCACTGCAGGGACTCTTACCAATGACACTTTTACTCACAAGTGGCCCTAATTGATCACAACAACGGTAGCTCTTTTTATCCTTAATTTTATTGCATCTTTTCATTTTTTATTGCATTTTTTTCTGCATGCATAGTGACATCAAAAGAGGAAAAAGTATAAAACTTCTCCTGAGTGTAACATTAATGACCATCATTTCAGTTACCTTTCCTAAAGCCTTTCGAAGTTACACAAGAATTAGATCATATAACCAAATTTTAAGACTTCAAAACCATAAAAATGCAGACTATGTGTTCTAAATGTGTAAGAAATTTGCTGTGAATTTAATGTTGTGTGATCTGGTGTGTTATGCGTTAGTGAATGTTGTGAATCATGTGGTTGATGGATGGAAATGGAGAAAATACACAAAATTTCATCACCCGACGCGCTGGTGCAAGTATATACAACGTGCCGACAAGTAGTACTTGGAATTTATTCCAAAGTCGAATCCTCAGGGAATATTGTAATGCATTTATAAAAAAAATTGCAGGGAAAACACAACAGTGGGTCATAGAAAAGGTAATCGGTTAACAATATAAAATAGTTTGGGAGATGTTTTGTGTGGTAGAAATAATGTGGTAGCAAATATATGCGAAGGAACAAGACTCGACTCTTGATTACCCCTATTTTTTCACTTTTCTCTAATGTGTTAGCAACATGCTTCAACTACTCAACTACGTGAATCTAAGCATAGGGTTCCTCATGCACTGCCCTTCCGATGTAGTATTGTTATATCCCTACGTGCAGTTTCTATTACGAGATAACATCGCCCTCTTTTACGCTTGCAAGTGGTTGGATTATCCCTAAAAAAACCTAGTGAACTATGTCTACTTTCGCTGAACTTGAGTATTTCCACACACCTTGATCCTTCCGGTGCCTCAATCTTGCTACTACTTTATATCGGTTGGCCAAACAAACAAAAGTAATTAATGATAAGAACTCTCAAGCAGAAGACTCGCGAGTTGATTCATATAAATGCTTTTACTAAAACATAGACATTGTTACAAAAATAGAGGGTCTTTGAGTCGAGCCTTGAAAGAAACTTAGGTCATATCATAAATTAAAATAGACATAATGCAATAGAGGTTCATACAAAATGGAAATAATAAATATTGTGGAAAGAAAAGAGAAAAGAAAGAAGTAAAGCAATAAAAGCTCCACAGTAGTCTTCTTCGTCTTGCTCCAAAAATAGCAGCACTATCACTGTTGCTCCCAACTTTGAGGCTCGATGATGAAGAAGATGACAAGAGGAAGAGAGAATTTTCAGGGAATGTTGCTCTCAAATCCCAATACTACTGCCTCCCCAAAAATGGGAGTAAGGATGTTATATATAAGTTGCGCCATTTTTGAGCCATGATCATCCTAGAGCCATTTTTGGATAGGGATGTAAAATTCTTGAGCCATTTTCAGGGAATCTTCTTATCAACTATTGCTAGTGATAGGGATGTAAAATTATTGAGCCATTTTGGGAGAGTGTTATGGGATAAACTAGGGACTAAACTTTTATTTTCAACCACATGTCCTCTCCAAACTGATGGACAAATGAAAGTAGTGAATTTTAATGGTCATAATACTTAGAGCGATTATAAATAAGAACTTAACTAATTGGGATGATTTTTACCTTTTGCTGATCCCCTTTTGAGGTTGTTATTGGTTTTAACCCTTTGACTCCTCTTGATTTAATCTCTTTGTCATCTAATGAGTTTTCTAGTGTGTTAAAGTCAAAGAAAAGGTAAATAGCATGCAAGATTGTACAAAGAAGTCAAGGAGAGGATTTAGAAGAATAACTTGAAGATAGCTTCCAAGGCCAACAAAAACTGCAAACAAATGATTTTCAAGAAAGGAGATTGGGTGTGGCTCCATTTAAGGAAAGAAAGATTTTTCAATGAGAGAAGCTCCAAGCTCAATCCAAGGGGTGATGGACCAAGTCGTTGATAGGATAAATAAGAATGCTTACATGCTAGATCTCTAGGGTAAGTATGGAGTTGTTCTACCATTAATGTAGTTGACCTTAGTCCTTTTGATGAAGGTAAAGGTTTGGATTTGAGGTTCAATCCTCTTCAAAAGGGAGGGCATGATGTGAATCAAAGAGGCCTAACACTATTGATGACTGAAATGTGTGTGAGCTGTTGGAAAAAAACTTTTGAAAGAGAGTTCAGCCAAGTGCAAGTGCACACTATCAACAAGTATTATATGGAAGTATTCCAAGTATCAATCCCACAAAGACTAGTTATAAATTAAAGTGTTTAAGTGAAAAGATTTATCAAATGTAACTAAAGGTAGCCAAGAAAATATTGAGAAGTTGTTGCGAGTGACTAAGTAAAAGTAAAGTTATCAAAGGATATGTGGGGATTCAATCATTTTTCTGCCCTAAATGAGTAAATTTTTATTATGCGCTCACATGTATGTTGCATTACCCTGTGCATGTGAATCAGATTCATCTCCTATTTCTATGGTCAACATATCTTAGATAATTAAGCATTTAATCCTCTTGATCTTGTCCTATGTCTAGGTGTTCACACACAGCTATCCGTTTTCGCAAGTGTACGGGCCTAAGTAGTAAAATGATATGAGTATACCAAGTATCATATCCACAGAGAAGCGAGAATGCAGTTATTTTTTTTTAGCTAATTAATTATTACGAGTACTCATGATCGAAATTATTTAGGGAACAAACTAACGTAAAGATGCTTGAGTAAAATAAAACTAAACTAGAAAGCAAAGTAAAGGATAAGAGATACCAATTAAGGGGAATTTAGGGAAACTGAGCACTCTTAGGTTGCTTTTATGAGAATCTAACCCACAATTTAATTACACCTTGTCGATTTCATTGACCTAGGGCTAAGCTGATTAAATTATCCTGTCGGTCTCATCCGAACACGCTTAACTAATCGCTTACCTAAGTTTCCTTAGCGTTAATTGATTAGCTAATTAGATTAAGTCCACTCATCTTAAGCCTTTCCCTTCAATTGTTGTTCCTATGTCACTTCAGGAATCTAGGGGCATTAATTGGATTAAGTTTAACCTAAACATCATCTGTCGAGCTCAATTTAGGACTAATTCAGCTTATTAATGGCCAGTTGACAAGGAGCATTAAGAACAATCCAACTAAATGAAATTCAAAAAGTGAATCAGATGGAAATAGTATCGATTACATCATAAAAACAAACCTAATCATACTCTAATCCCCTAAATACAAATTTAGCCTAACATCGTCTTGAAACATAACAAAACCCTCTATAATATAGCCAATGGATACATGAAAAGAAAGAAGAAAACTGACTTCTGCCTTGAAATCCGCACTCTCGAGCCTCGAAATCTGCTCCCAAACACCTCCAATCAGCATCTACAGGCCCAAAAGGGTAGGAAATCGATATTTGGGGTCTAAACCCTAAAATGGTCTCCTTTAATTTGAAAACAAAGTGAATGATTTATAGCAGCAATCGCAACAGCGTTGCAACGCTAGGGACAACATTGCAACACTATCCAAAACGACAGGGTTTCATTAAGTGCACACTTGCAGCATTGCAACACCATTAGTAGCGTTGCAATGCTTCAAACGGAGATGATCTTTCTAGCACCTTTCTAGCATTGCAACGCTACAAGGCAGAGTTGCAACGTTAGCTCTCGGGTTTGCACATCAATTTGTGGATTGTAACACCATTTAAAGGGTTGCAATGCCATCTTCACAGCCCGAATAGCTTGCACTTCAACTCTTCTTCTCCTTAAGTCCTTTAAAAGCTCTCAAATAGCTCCATAATCAACATAATGCTCCAAATTTCACCATTCCGCTCCTATTTGCTCGGATTCTTGAAATTAACAAATAATCAACGTAAAAGCTCACTATTACGGCATAAAACTAGATAAAGTAAGGCATAAATGTAACACTAAATTCATGCTATCACTAGGGTCAAGGAACAAAGTCCTATGCCTAGGCTCTTTTCTGATATTGAGTTTATGACATCTATTTATTATCCAACTCTTTCAGTATTTAGTTCAACTTTGTATGTAAGCCTAGGTGATCATGCTAGACAAACCATAAACATGTACAATCAATAAAATCAAACTGCGGTAAGGGTAATTTGACAAATATGCAAGTGCAGAACAAACTTAGCTCATCTTCTAGGGCATCCACATAATTGAATCCCAAAAGAAACTTAGCTCATAATGGAATAAAAAATAAAAATATATTTCATTGAAATAAATATCATGATTACAAATTGAAATGAAATAACAAAAGGAAAAATTAAAACTAGTTGAAATCTCGACAAGGAAGAGAGACAAAAAAAAAAAAAAACAAATTGTTATACTCAAATCATCCTTTCTCAGGGAAATAGAGAGTTATACAGGCCTAGACTTTTGACTACGGCTTGGGGTAATCTGATCTAGGTGAACTTTAGAGGAGCATTCACTCTTAAAGTATTTATAGGGCTTCTTTCTTCTTTAATGACCTCTCTCTCGAATCGTTGAATATGGATTCATTTATGGGCATGAGAATGAATGGTTGTTATTAATTTGTAGGTTGGAAGCTTGACCGAACAAGGCTTAGTTAGAATAGGAGGAAGTTACAACGAAAAGCTCATTCGGTTTTAACTAGCTAAAATCTCATTGAAACAGTTAGGGCACTATGTGGCTGCATAGCTGCAAACATTGCAGCCGTTGATAGCACAAAAAAGTGTGCTATTTCTAGGCTTATATTCATGCTAGTTTGTGGCTTTAAAATGTGTTTATATCTACCTGATTTTTTTTATGTTGTAGGATTCGAGCAATTAAAGTGAACTTGAGAATTTGGAAAAGATATTGGAGTATTTGGAGTGCAAAAACGTGTTTTGAAGCATTGGAATTAAGGAAAAGATCAGTTGCAGCTATGGAGCCCGAGAAGACAACGTTGAGATGTTGTCCCTGGCGTCTCAACGTTGTCAATATAATCAAATAAAGCTTCAATTCCCGCAGGAGTGGCGTTGAGACGCCACTTTTGGGAGTCTTAACACCCAAAACGCACGCACTAGACATTCTCTGTCTGTAGAGTCTCAACGTTACCCGTAGTTTCTCAACGCTACCCTATATTTCTTTCTTTATCTATGCGAATTAGGGAACAGGGTTGAAATGTTGTCCCTAGCGTCTCAACGCTGCCACGACAATATAAATATCTCATTTTGGCTACGAAAAAGGAAAGGCTTTTTGTAGTTTCGATTCACAACAAGTATTTGGGATCTAGAGAGTACTTTTGAGAGCAAGGAAGGGATTCTAAGCTCAAGATTGCGGGATATCACGACAGGGACGAGGATTGTCACATGTCCAAGAGTTTCTCTCTCTTTCCTTTCTACTTTGTTGTCGTTTCTAGACTATTTCTTAGAGTTTAGATTTTGTTATAGTGGACTTTGAGTGGCTAGATTCTTGTAGCTTGTAATGGTTGAGACTTGGCTTAATTTTCGATTTATAGTATATTGCAACATTATTCATGCTTCTATGTTTCTATGTCTAAGCTTATGACCAAAGTTTAGTTGTTTTTTTTTATTTGAGTTTTAGCTTGGGAAAGTAGAACTTGAATTTTAGTGTAGATACATGACTAATAATTCATTATTGCATGAGAATGAATAATTTGTTATTATAAGCCGTAAAAGATTTACTTTGTTAGCATGCTTGATTAAAGATTAAACTGAAAGGTTAAGGACTCAATTTAGCATGAACTTATTTGGGCTTGGAAGAGCCAAATAACTAATTTAGTGATTCTCTTGGCTAATAATTGTTGTAAGTACTTATTTCTCCCAATTAAACAAAGTGGGACGTCATGGTTGAAGATTGCTTGCATGTATTCTCTCTAAAATTTTCTCCATACTTGTAAATAGTATTTTAAGTTTTAATTTGACTTTTTCTCAAGATTAAGGTTCTCTAAATAAAACTTCGCTTGAGTAACTATGATACTTAATTAACCTAAGAAATTCAGTCCCTGTGATCAACCCTGGCCACTATTATTACAAACTTTTAGTGGTCCAGTTTATAAACTAAATTGATAGAGCCTTCGACAAGCTCTTTATCAAATTGGTGCCGTTGTGGGGGACTAGTGTACTTTAGTTTAATTAATATTCTGGTGAAGATTCATGATTTTAATTTAGAGTGTAAATAGAGTAATTTTATGCATAAGTGTACATTCTTCTTGATTGGATAGTTCTTTTTTTTTTTTTTTCTGACTTTCTTTTGTGTTTCTTGTCTTTCTTTGACTTCAAGCTAAGTTGGTGTATGCCCAGAGTTAGAGCGACAAATTTAGAGCCTTTTGATTAGGAGATCGAGTGTACCTACAGATGAAACCGCTAAATTTGAAGACAAATTCAAAAACAACAAATGACAGGAGAACAAGCTAAAGAACAAAAGACTATCGGGGACTACTTTAGGCATATCTTCCATGCTGAGAGCTCTGAAATTTTTCATACACCTATAGCTGCTAACAAATTCGAGCTAAAGACTAGACTGATACAAATGGTGAGGGACAATGCTTTTCTAGGATACTCTACAGAGGACCCAAATTCACATTTGAAAACTTTTCTTGCCCTCTGTGGAATTGTTAAAATTAACGATGTTTCTAAATGTGCCATTCTCTTACACTTGTTTACCTTTACCTTGCAGTATAAAATTCGAGATTTGTTGGAGAGTTTGGAGCCCCAGAGCATTACCACTTGAGAAGAGCTTTCCCAAGCCTTTCTCACAAATTCTTTCCACCAGCAAAGGCTGCCAGACTTAGGACTGATATTGGAACATTTAGGAAAATTGAAGGTGAGTAGATGTTCGAGGCATTGGAAAGGTACAGGATCTGTTAAGACGATGTCCACAACATGGCTATCCTGACCGGCTCCAAATTCAGCTATTCTATAATGGGCTGAATGGTGGGACAAAGACCATTTAAAATGCTGCAGTTGGAGGGACCATCTTGTCCAAATCAGTTCCTGAGGCAAGAACTCTACTGGAAGAAATGGCAGCCATAAGTTACCAGTGGCCCACAGAATGTTCAATGATAAAACCAGTTGCAGGGATTTATGAAGTTGATGAGGTAAGTGCTCTGAAAGCACAAATGGCTTCTTTGACTCATGCTTTATCTAGTTTTTCAAGTTTAGGGCACAGTCCCGCCATTGCATCCATAGCAGCTGCTCAACGGCCACAATTTGGAGGGAAAGTTAGCATAGAGAAAGCAAATTATGTGAATAATCGGAGATACAATTAGGGTGCCAGTCATATGCAGAATTTCGTACCTACCCACTATCACTACGGTTTGAGATATCATGAAAATTTTTCATAGGTTAATAATAAGAATGTCTTGCAGCCTCCGATAGGTTTCACTTCTGCATCCCAGCCAACTGAGACTAAACCATCTTTAGAGAATGTGTTAGGAACATTTATTGCAGATCAACAAAGAGACCTGCTCAGCTGGAGGAAAAGATTGATGGCATTGTGTGCCCATGGGAATGCTAAGAGCCTAGAGGTTCAGATGAGTCAAATAACTTCTTCCCTAAATGCCCTGCATAAAGAAAAATTCCCTAGTGACACAGAGGTCAATCCTAGGGAGCAATGCAAGACCATCACTTTGAGGAGTTGGAAGCAAATGAGAGAGCATGTGAGAAGTCAAATGAGTGAGGATGACGATACTGTTGAGGAAGAGGACAAAAGAGTTGCAACTACTCTAGCACCTGAGGCTAAAAATCCTACTCAGTCTACTCTTCCTCCTGTCCCTAACACTATTCCTTATCCTCAACAATTCAAGAAGAAAAATTACGATGAGCAATTTGTTAGATTTTTGGATTTTTTGAAAAGTCTTCACATAACTATTCCTTTTGCAGATGCCCTAGAGAAAATACCAAGTTATGCTAAATCTATGAAGGAGCAAATAAGAGAAAATTTGAAGCATATGAGACAGTCCAGATGATTGAGGAGTGCAGTGTCATGCTTCAAAAGAAATTACCACATAAATTAAAGCACCCAGCGAGTTTTACTATTCCTTGTACCATTACTAGCTCGCATTTCTGTAAAGCTTTATGTGATCTAGGAGCCTTCAATAATCTAATGTCATATTCTGTGTATGAGAAATTAGGAGTCAAGGAGGTGCAACCTACTATTATATCCTTGCAGCTTGAAGATCATTCTATTACTTATCCCAAGGGTATAGTAGAGGATATGTTAGTTAGAGTTGATCATTTTATTTTTCCTTAAGATTTCGTAGTGCTAGACATGGACAAGGATGATGAGATCCCTATAATTCTAGGGCGACTTTCCTTGCAACAGGATGAGCTTTAATAGATGTGCATCAAGGAAAGTTATCTCTTCACGTTAACAGTGAGGTGGTAATTTTTTACATTAAAAATTCTTGAGGAGGTAAGCTTGTGCATGTTGGTGGATATTCTTGATAATCTAACCTGTGAATTTCAAAAGTCTATGTTAAATATGGATCCCTTGGAGTTAGCTTTGAATGTTGAAGGCAGCATGGGCTCGAACAACAAATGATACATTCACATGAGCCTCATCTAGCTAAAGACGTTAAAGAAAGCACTTCTTGGGAGGCAACCCAAGTTTTCTATCCCTTACTTTTGAGTCTTGTATGTGTTTTTTTTTCCTGTCTAGTTTAGGGTATTAGAGTGCCATTATCTCGTTCCCATTTGTGCAGGACCACAATCGTTTAGGTGCCCTCTTTGTCCCATCTATTGGCTTCTCATGGAGCATTCCTCCCAGTAATCAGGGCAATATTGTTCTCTCATTTTTTCCATTGTTCCCTGCATGCTTTAGTTTTATTACATTGAGGACAACGTTAGCTTTAAGTTTGAGGGTGGGCAGCACTTGGCAAGTCTTGATTTTGAATAAATTTTAAAAATTTTATGCATGATCTAGATAATTCTCTAATATGTAATGGGTGACTATGATGTGCTGATGACATACTCTTGATGTTTTTGTTTTAAAATTTTTTGGAATTGTTAAACATTCTCTGAATTTTAGTAGGTTTTAAACTTTTATCTTGATCTCTTGCATCTAAAGCACGTAGTCTTCTTATTTAGGGTCTTGAAGGCTTATAATTGGTTTATATGCTTAGGCTTGTTTTGATCCTGAAAAATCTTAGGAATTGATTAAATGGTGGACCAAAGGAATAGAAAGTAAGGGTACACTTAAAAAAAATTGAGATAGGAGATACTTCTCTTTTCCAAATTAGATGAGTAATCAACGACGTTCATGACACCCATGTTTTCCACTGCATGAAAGGTTAGTTTAGGAAATGAGTACAAGTCTGAGTAAGTGATTTTTGCTCATAGTTATATACTTTCACCACAAAGTGTTAGTAAGCTAGAACGAAAGCAAGAGTGACAACAAAGACCTTTCTAAAAAAATAAATAATAAATAATAAATAAATAAGTTTGAGAGAATTCTAATTCTTGTTGATGCAACCTAGCGGCATATTATCTTCTTGAATTAAGGGAGACCTGATGATTAGAACTTGGGATAGATTAGGGTGATGAATAGTTATAAGTTGTATAAACCCCATTTTAGCTTATAAAGACAAAATTAGGTTTGACTGCACACACACACATGAGGGATGAAGGATCTAAGTTTAGTTTTGCTCAGATAAAGTTATTGTTCAAACATAGTATTTCATTGTGATTTTTTTTAGCATATGGAATTATTGAGGCTGGAGTCACCTATTTGCATGTTTTTGAATTATTTAGTGATTGTATTTTGCTCGGGACTAGTAAAAGTTTAAGTTTGGGGGTATTTGATAGCACACAAAAGTGTGCTATTTCTAGGCTTATATTATTGCTAGTTTGTGGCTTTAAAGTGTGTTTTCATCTACCTTATTTGTTTATGTTGTAGAATTCGAGTAGCTAAAGTGAACTTGAAAATTTGGGAAAGATATTGGAGTATTTGGAGCGTAAAGACGTGTTTTGGAGCATTCGAATTAAGGATAAGATTAGCTGTAGCTATGCAGCTCGAGAAGACAACGTCTCAACGCTGTCTCGAGCGTATCAACGTTGTCAATATAATCAAATAAAGCTTCAATTCCCATAGGAGTGGCGTTGACACACCACTTTTGGGCATCTCAACGCCCAAAACGCGCGTACTAGACATTTTTCGTCCATAGCATCGAGATGCTACGTGTAACGACTCAATGTTACCCCATATTTCCTTCTTTATCCATACGAATTAGGGTGCAGCATTGAGACGTTGTCCTTAGCATCTCAATGTTGCCACGACAATATAAATATCTCGTCTTGGCTGCAGAAAAGGGGAGGTTTTTTGGAGAGAATTCACCCTAGTTTCGATTCACAACTAGTATTTGGGACCTAGAGAGAACTTTTGAGAGCAAGGAAGGGATTCTAAGCTCGAGATTGCAAGATATCACGACGAGGAAGAGGATTGACATGTGTCCAAGAGTTTATCTCTCTTTCCTTTCTACTTTGTTGTCGTTTCTAGACTATTGCTTAGAGTTTAGATTTTATTATAGTGAACTTTGAGTGGCTAGACTCTTATAGCTTATAATGGTTGAGACTTGGCTGAATTTTTGATTTATAGTATATTGAAACATTATTGATGCTTCTATGTTTCTATGTTTGAGCTTATGGCCAAAGTTTAGTTGTGTTTTTTTTTTTTTTTAATTTGAGTTTTAGCTTGGGAAAGTAGAACTTGAATTTTAGTGTGGATGCATGACTAATAGTTCATTATTGCATGGGAATGAATAATTTGTTATTAGAAGCTGTAAAAGATTTACTTTGTTAGCATGTTTAATTGAAGATTTAAACTGTAAGGTTAAGGACTCAATTTGGCGTGACCTTATTTGGGCTTGGAAGAGCCATATAACTAATTTAGTGATTCGCTTGGCTAATAATTATTGCAAGTACTTATTTCTCCCGCTTCTGGTGCTCTTTAACATATTTATGCAAAACAACTAAAAGTTGTTAATTCTCACAAAAAAATGACTCTTTTATCCTCAAATTAGTTTGATTAGCACCACATGACTAAAATCACATGACTTTATTACTTTTGCACGTTTAGGACCATTTAAACACAAGAATAATTACCAAACATGCATTTTAACCAAGAAATAAACTTGAATTTAGGGGTAAATATGTTATATAAATGAGCTTCATCAACTATCAAGAGGACCAATCACAAGATTGGAAGCCAAAAGGGGTGCAAGATTCCATCAACAAACAAGTTCAAGGCTTGCTTCTTACGGTCAAACTAGAGCTCAACAAAGAGGAGGGAGATACACACTTCAACATTTGAAACGTCAAGCTTCAAAAGGAAGAAGAAAAAGTGGAGAAAGAAGTTTCAAGGCAGTTTAGAAGACCCAAAGTCAAGAACTCCATTTAGGGCTTATTTAGAGTCTCTTTAAGGTATACACCCTAAAGTGGCGTTTTGTTGTATTTCTTGTTGTAAGTTTCTTTTGGACTTAATGTATAATTTATGTAATAGCTCTTAGGCCTAAGTTTGGAGCTATGTACTTTAGGTAGAACAATTTGGGAGAAAAAACCCCTAAAGTTTTGTGGATTTTTTTAAAAATAATGTAGTTTAAAAAACAAAAAACAAAAATAGTTTTGAAACTAATTCTAAAAATAGGGTTGGAAAATCATGTACATTGGCCACAAAATATATAAATTGTGTACCATGTACACGTTTATTTAAATGAAACGTCACCATGGACCACGATTAAGGGTAAATTGCATAAATGGTACACGACTTATGTTAAACAAAATCGTTTACACGAGTTCCCATATTTGACCATGGATATCCATTTGTCTTAAATCATTTGTTTCCAAATTCTATTGCAAAATTTGAAAAAAGAAAATGATTTGTTCTAAAGCAAATTATTGACAAGGAAGTGGAAGAATTGGCTCGCCTAGGGCAGTTTTCTAGAGAGAAAAATTTAAGGGGTTTTTTTAGAGAGAATAGAATGTGTGGGTTTTTTAGAGAGAGAAATTACACTTTTATTTGTTTGAATCTTAATTGTTTTTAAGATCTCTATGAAATGGGTTTTGTTGGCCATCTGTCGTTGTTGTTCTTAGGCTAAGCTTCTCCTTATGGGTTTATCTCCATTTGCAATGCAGTAGAGGATGGCCATTGTAGTGGATTGTGATTTCGAGAGGGGTTTTTTAGTAAATTAGGTTCAGTAAATTAGCAATTGGGATTTGGGAGATTAAGTAAATCGTTACATTTGTACGTGATTTAGGCTTACTATCAACCTATTTCTTATTTTTAAATAATAATTTTTTAAAAAATAACTCTTGTGAATCGGCACCCCTTTTCTCGTGCTTTAATGCCATATGACCCCGTCATCCCAAAATAATGAAATATGACCCATTATGACGTGGCAATGTGCACAAAATTACCCTGGAGGGCAATATGAGGCCAGCTCGCTTGTTCACTCTCTCAGATAGGGTAACGCTCTCACTGACCATTCTCGTTCTTGTTCTCTTTTGCCACGTCTGCAAAATATTTTGGAACTTACAGAATTCTCGTCCCCGGAGATTCACTCTCGCACACGTTGACTCGCTTTCGCTCTCGTAGTACATGTCACTCGAACAGGACTTTACCAACGTTGTACTCGCTCTCGCCCGCTTGTTCTCTCATACTTTCGCTCTCGTTCACGTTCTCGCATTGAACAATATTTTTTGTCACTCGAGAGAGCCTTTTACGAATGTTGTACTCATACTTGCTCTTGCGTGCTCGTTCTCTCATGCCCTCGTTGTTGTTCTTTTTCGTCTCTCGTTCTCGCTCTCGCCTCTATATGGATTATCATTTTTTGATCCCCCGAGTATGGTAAGTTCGTAGTGGTACGTATAGACACTGTGTGAGAAATTGTGGTTTATTAGCCGAAAACACTGACAAAGAAAAGACCTCAATCAGTTCTACACCTACTTTCACTATCAACGTTTCCCAATAAACCTTTTTAAAAAATTAATTAAAGAAAATTACTATGGTTTATGTCTAACAAAAATAATTTATTGGCTTCCTTCGTTTTCTTCAAACTTACTTTCAAACTTTTTCTCCTTTGAGCTGCTCTTCACGTATAACCAACATCCAAATATCAACCAATCCACATTCAAAAAATAGGTGCGTTCAAATACGTGTTTTATATTTTTAGAAGACTTCTTTCTATGTTTCAAACATAGAACAAACACCTTATGGTTTAGGGTTTTGAAAGCTTTCTTCCTACTTTCTTCATACATTCCTATGGTGTTGTAGCTCGATATTTGGAGAGCATTGGGCACGATGTTTTTACATAAATAAACATTATGACAATATGACTTCGAACAGTGCAAAGTGCTTCAATTTGTTGATTGCAGAAGCATGACTGCTGCCCATCGTTCCGTTGCTCGATTATATAAGAGGGCATATACAGGAGTGGTTTTATGAAAGGGGAAACTATTGGTTTTCGTGCACGACATTGTTGTCTGACTATGCTGAGCAACGAATGGCCAAAGATTACGAGAAAGGTAGACGATACCGAGTCGACCCAATTGATTGTTACACATGTCATGCAAAAGATGGTTGATTGGATGGTATTGTTAATCTTCAAACTCAGCAATGCACATGCAAACAATTCGACTCGTACAAAATACCATGTTCCCATGCTATTATTGCTGGTAGAGAATGAAATATCACCCCGTCTAATATGTGTAATAAGTGTTATACCGTTGAAGCTCTTCAGGCAGTATATGCGGAGCCTATATACCCAATTGGGCATGTATCAGAATGGCCGCAACTGCCTGGATATGTGGAAATGAAAATACTTCCACCGAAGAGAGTTACTAGAGTTGGACGGAGAAGGGTACAAAGAATATCTTCTGCAGGCAAACACAGTCGAGCACGAAAATGTGGTAGGTGCGGGAATGTCGGACACAACTGGCAATCATGCAATCAACCTCTGTCAACCACCACATTCAACCAACTGGATCAGTAGATATGTTTCTATCTGTATACTATGTTTTTGTTTGTGTATCGTGTTTTTGTACGTAATTGAACCAATTGGTTTGATGTGTAATAGCACAACGTGTTTTCATCTCTCTGTGAAACTGATTCTTACTCTCGCTCTCGTTCTTGTTCTCATTTTTCTTGACGTTATCTTGCTCGTTCTCATTTGCGTTTATGTAACTAAGGAATGTGCATACCAATTTCGCTCCAGCTATGGCTCGCTCTCGTGGACGATTTATCCATTCGTTATAATTATGTTAAACATGGATATTGTTCTCGCCAATGTGTGCACGCTCTCTCGCTCACTAACTTTCGCTCTCGTTCGGTACCGCTCTCACTTGCAATTCTCATATTCGCTCCGTGTAAAGGAAGAACCAACGTTTATAGAAATGTGAAGACATTTTTATGTTATATGCAAAGAAAATTACAGTTATGTACAAAAAAACCTCTAAACCCCATCAAATATTAAAAATTACAGTTATGTACAAAAAAAGACCCCAACGCCCATCAAAATGACTCAGTGTTCGACCACAGTTGACATTCATACTATGTCCTAAAGTCCGTCATGCACTCTTGTACAAGTGCGGAAGTCTTTCCTCCTGTCACCAGGTACTCGAATCATTTAGCACAGAAGATCCTGCAATCCAGTGAATAATGTTGTATGTCGAAGTTCTTTGCAAAATAAATGGGCCACGCGGATGTTCGCATACCTGGCTTGGCACGAGTGACATCACAGAAGCAGAGCAGCGAGGGCAATGTGCGCGAAGGGCTCCAGAAACTTTTCGACACGCCCCATGTCGATTTACAAGGGGTATGAGTCGTACACCAACAACTGTCCCCTATTCAAGTCCATGGCCAGCAACAACCAATGCTCATTCATGTTGACGGGACAGTACACGAAGTCAACATCCTTCCAAGCAGGCTTGTAGTCATCGTGCACTCTTTTTACGTACTCGATATAAGTATCATCTGACTCCCATGCCAACGCGGCTTTGAGCAACTACTTCTTTTTGATCTTGTGGTATATACTTTATTTAGTTCGCAAGTTTAAATGGTCCTGCAAAAGACAATACATACCAGAATCCCCATAGGTAATATGGTGAATCGGTCGGTCGAGCGGAGAGCTTCCTCTTGATAAACAAGAATAATGTTTTTATAGTCTAAATGAACGAAGTCATTAGTCACTACATGTGAAACTATATATTAATAAATACTAAACCAACGAAGGAAGAAAGGTACTTATCGCACTCGACCCAATAGCTCAGTGTTAACAAGTTTTTAAAGAATTTCTTCCCCATTCCTGTCGCCGTAGATGCCAAGTCGAATCTCCGCGTCCGTGCTCAAATCCTGGATCCACCCCATCATCACTTTAAACACGCGAGAGTCAACACCATGAGTTAGATTGTAAACAATCGATTGCTTATGCAAGGTCATAATCATACTGGGGAGAGGATATCGACTCTCCTTTCGCAGTCTCGGTGGCTCCTCCTTTAGTTTCTTTACTGGGCCTGAAGGCGTATACCGTTCTAACGCCCTCCTCTTTCGGATACCTTATTAGGGAGAAGATCAGGATATGATGCAATCGAGCTAGTGGGGCTCTTGCTGGCAATGGGAACGGTGACATCGACATCCTGAATGGCGATGCAGGTGGAGTCGGCGAGGCCAGTGGATTCAGTGTCAACAAGGACATGGCACTAATGTCGTAGTCAATGGAGGCGATGGACTTGAGGCTCTGTAGGGTGGTGGCGATCACCAAGTCGGGGGTGTCGAAAATATGTGAGGTGGAGATGATGGGGTCAGTCAAGGTCGAAGTGGAAGTGGGAATGGGGAGGGAGATGGAGATGGGGATAGTGGACCCCGTGGTGGTGGCGAGAATGGGGATGGTGGGCTCAGTGGTGGTGGAAAGAATGGGGAGGGTGGACCCGATGGTGGTGGCAGGAATGAAGATGGTAAGCTCAGTGGTAGTGGAAGGAATATGGAGGGTGGACCTGATTGTGGTGGTGGGAATGGGGATGGTGGGCTCGGTGGTGGTGGAAGGAATGGGGAGGGTGGACCTAGTGGTGGTGGCAAGAATGGGGATGTGGGCTCGGTGGTGGTGGCAGAAATGGCAGTGGTGGACTCGGTGGTAGTGGTGAGCAGGATGGGTCTGGTGGTACTGAAGGGGATGGTGGACTCCATCGACTGATCGACATGTATGTTTGGTGACTTAACCCATTCGTGGCCCTCATCCTACATAAAACAAAAGATACGTTAGTTGAGAGCATGAGAATAATCCAAATATTCTCTACATATTGTATCACATACCTTGCATATTATGCGGAGTAACTTAGATATGGTGATCAAATGGGACTTCACCTCTCCCATCTCCTACTTTAAGTCACCCATTTGCGACTTCAACTCCCCCACAGACTCCTCTACTCTATAGACATGAGCATCGATGCTACGAAGATAACCTAGCTAGATGAACCCTCGTGTATAGGTCGTAAGTGGGGAAAGGATCACTCACTATTAGTATCGTCCCTGATATGAGGATCAGTCTCACCCTCTCCGATCTCCTCCCTAATATGAGGATCGGGCTGACCCTCCCCAGTCTGACCATCCCCAGTCTCCTCATTAATATGAGATCGATCTGACCCTCTCTGGTCTGACCCTCAAAATGCATCTCAAACTCTCGATCGTCATCATCATCGTCGTCGTGGACCCTCTAACCGACCTGAGTATCGCGGTACTGTTGCTCGGCCTTTAACATGACCAGTATCGACATGACCACCATCTGTCACAAACAAGTAGATATTAGGATAATAAAACTACATGAAACTACATTTTGTAATATGCAAATGAGTGCATTCTAATCTTAGGGGAGTTGAATACATCTCGCTCCAACACCCTATATGGAATGGAGTGGGAGCATGACCATCTCCTAATGCAAGGCATTGCGTCATTATTTAGTCGAGCCCAAGACGACCCGTTTCATATGCCCATACCTAGAAACAACATAACCACAGTTAGTTTACAATATGCGACATACAAATAACAAGCTAATTTTAATTTATTATAAAATGTGGAATACCTGGAAAGCATGAGGGAATCCAGGAAAGTTATACTTAACAGTATAATTCTTATTCGTCCTGACCTTCAACTTATATGTTGCAACCTCGTCTCTCAAGGCTGCCTTAAGGCCACGAACTGTCCTATCCCAAATTTTGCTCCCCCAATCCAAACTGTTGAAGTACTCCAAGTCCTCAACTTCTCGATATAGGGACCTATCAATCACGACCTTTGATTTATTATTCCCCATCATGGCCATCTCAATGTAGTAAATCAAGGACACCTTCACTGCATCCTCGTCTGTCTCAAACGACAATCCCTTAGATGCAGCTTCATAAGTATCCAGACAAATTTCAGTGCCCAGTCATCTGAGACCTCTGCATCATGTCCTCTCTAAGGTGATGGCCACAACCCAGTCATCATGAGAAATTCGGCCTTTGAATACTACACCATTGTACCATTTTAGTCAAACCTCATCGCATCATCCCGACCATCAACAACCTCCCTTAAGAGCATGTGATGCACCAACAGGCTGTTGAAAACCAAGTCCACATCAACAAATCACCCAAAAATGATCCTTCTTAACATTTCCATCTACCCAAGGGTCAACTTCTCCTTTACAACTTTATGTGCACTACTAATGTGGGCAAGGCTAGAAGCTTGGCCAAGAAAACAATTGTCCTTGGGAATCTCAGAACTGCTGCTGGTGGGGGGCATTTGCTATACGCCAAAAGCAAGCGCAAGTGCACACTGTCCAATAAGTAATATATGGAAGTATTCCAAGTATCGAACCCAAGGGAATGGTTAACAAAGAGCTTTTTAGTTAACCACACAAGTTCTTTCAAGTTGCAATTGAAGGTAACCAAGTAAATAAACTATTTTGGGGTTTTCGTGCAATAAAAATAAAGAAAACTAAATAAAAGATAAGAAAACAGTAATGACAAGCAAGGGGTTCAAATCTGTATTAACCCTGAGGAAATGCGGCCACCATGCACCCGCAAACTTGCTTAACTAGGTCGGGCTATTTTAGAGATTCTGCCTCTTGCGCCCGCATACTGCCTCTTTCGAGTTTTGTGCAATTCAGACAAAATGCTACTGAAATGAGCCCGTAACCTACCCTAACCAAACACTTAGCACCATGAATCGAGTTCAACACCTATTCAGCCCTTTTCTAAGTGCTTTTAGGAGACTAAGAAATTAAACACATATGTTTATGGCTAATTTTAACTTAAATAAATAATGAACACAACTCAATGATTTTAAAGGTTTTTGTCCTATGTCTAGGTACAAAAAGCGAAGTTCTATGCCTAGACTCTTCTCCTAGATTGGTTTTATGAAAACGCGTGCTCAATCCAACCCTTTCAGTATTGAATCTCACATAAACTATGCTAACTCAAGTGATTAGTTTATGCTAACAATGAAACTTAAACTCAATAAAAGCGAACGGTGCTAAATGTTAAGCAAAGTTACTCAAATCACATGGCGGGGCTTATCTCCTTTTTAGGGTATCCGCTTCATTTAATCCCCTCCAAGGATTTTAGCTACTCATTGAAATGAAAGCTAAAGTGTAGAAAATAAAAAGAAAAATCGATTGAGAAAAGATAAACTTCATTAAAATAAAAGTATAGAACTAAATTGAAAGTTTGGAATTGAAACAATAACAACTTGAAACAAAACTTAAAGAATTGGAATCTAATAAACGAAACAGAAACTTACAACTTAATGAAAGAATAAAACAGTAACTAAACTTTAAAGAAAAACATAATGTACAAAACTTAAATGAAAGCGATAAACAACCTGAAGTTTGTTCCTTCTTTTTTACTTTGTTCAACCCTTTTCGAGGAGAACAAGTGCTTACACTCCCTTCTTTCGAAGTTTGTATCCGAATGAAGTATGAACAGAACTTGGGGAAGAATCGGTATGACGGTTGAAAAGAAAGACAAACTGTGGAATTTGGAAAAGAAGACAGAAATCCAAGCACCCTTGAAACTGAAGCTTGAGTCGTCTTTTATAGACCTCAAGGCTTAGGGTTTGCTTCCGAGATCAGTGTGGAGAGGCTTGATCGATCATATCCCTTGATCCTCGGAGATTTGATTGAGACTATTTGATTTTATCTGTAAATCTCGCGATCTCGGAAAATATGCTGAAAAGGTCCAAATGCGGCCGCATAGTTGGGAGCATTTTGAGTTCTTCTTGCAACATTTGGAATTTGGCTCATGCTCTCAACTGCTGGCACATCCTGGTCGCATATCTCTTGAATCATTTTTCTTTTGCCTCAGTTGCGGCCAGAATGTGGGTGCATTTGGGTCCTTTTTCAGCTTGTACACAAAACTAACAAAAATTAACACTTTCTCAACAAAAATGACTCTAAATACACCTATAAACTTATTTTTATCAAATCAAGATTTCAGACACATGCAAAACTTGTTTTTCCTTAAGTTTTCCCTAAATGACATGAATTATAACATTAAACACTCGCTTTCTAAACAAATGGCTTAATTTTTAGAGCCAAATAACACTAAAAAATGAGCGTTATCACCCCCCCAAACTTAGATTATTCCTTGTCCTCAAGCAATTTTAAGCAAAAACAACTAGCAAGCAAACAAGTAACAATATGAATTCTAAGGAAGTTTTGAAAAACAGTGCCTTTCAGGAGAGATTTCAACTTTTAGTACTTACACAAACTTGGAGTTTCAACCCATGAGACTCTATCTTTCACTTTTCAAGACAAACCATTCGCATGCAAATTCGTCTACTTTGTTTATTCTTCCTGAGGCACGGTCATAAAGTCTAGGGTAATTTCTCTGTCTAACAAGCTAAGTCTAAACTTTTCTAAGTACAAAAGATGATAACTTCCCCCAAACTTATTCAATGCTACTGCTAGGCTCTTTTTTTTTTCTTTCTAAGGAGAGTCTTTCTGTCACATTGTACCTTCGCTCCAACTTACTAACACTTTGTTGTGAAAGTAGCTGACTATGATCACAAGTCACTGCTAAGACTGTTTCCACATACTCACTTCCTAAGTCAACCTTTCATGCAAAGGACATCATGGGTGTCATAACCGCCCCTGGTTACTTGGTCAACTCTGGAAGGAGGAGTATCTCTTTTCTTTTTCTTTTTCTTTTTCTTTTTTTCTTTTTTTTAGAAGCTCTAGCAGTAGTGTAATACATGATACATCCATATAATGGCATTACAACTCACAACTAAAATACAACTCTCCCCCCCCCCCCCCCCCCCCCAAAAAAAAAAAAAAACTTAAATGGGTCAATGTCCCCATTGACTAAGACATAAGGATAACAGGGGTAGAAATTTTGTTGTGACTAGACTTGCTAAACGTTGAACTAAAATCTCCTGAGCGTACTAAGTAGTCTAAACACAAGGAGAATTCAGATTTGAATGGTTTATGAAGAAAAGTGATTGATAAGGTACATGAAACTTAAACCTAAATTTGTATAAAGTAGGTGGAAGTTGAAAGAGCTCTAGGTATCATCATAAAGGACTTTTTAACTCAACAACCAAAGAAAGCAACTTGAAAACTTGTTTGTGAAATTTGATTTTTATTAATGCATGTGCAAGGTGTAAGGAAAATCATTTAAGCAAGAAGTGGTTTTAATAAAAGAAAATAAACAAAAACAATTCAACCTATTTAGAAAGCATCAAATCTATACTATGAAAGCAAGTAAACTATCCTAGAAGAAAAGCAAGTAAAGTAAGTATGAAAACAATAAAGATAAAGTAGAGAAATAATACTCCCCTAAGAGGTAGAGGATGAGTCATCTCTCTGTGGGTCCACAAACTCCAAGAGAATAGCAGAGAAGTTAGGTAGTGTGGGGCCTTGCCTTTAGTTAGCTCTGCGACGGCCTTGTGAATGGCCTCATCCCTCTCTCTTGCATAAGCCCAATAGGCCCTGCTCTCTTCCTAAAGTCTATGCATCTGAGCCTGGAAGTCGTCTTGTGGTGGCTCAGAAGGTTCTGGTGTTGCTTGATGCGGTGGAGATGCGCTCGCAAAGTGTGGAGTAGAACGAGTGGTGGGCTGCTTCTTTGGAGAAGTAAGCTTTTATGCGTGCAAGGCCTTTAATTTGTTGATGGCCATCAGATCCAGGGTTCCCTTGCACTTGTCGATCTCTTCTCCACTTTCTGGGTACATTTCCGCCCTCCTGCAGAGTTTAGTTATTAGGGCGGAAAAGAAAAGGCATCCCACGTTCCTTCGAGCGTAGGCCACAATCTCCTCTCTCAGGATTCTGCCTAGATTGATGTCCAAGCCCTTGTAAATGCTATACAACAGCATGACCCTCTTATGAGAGATAGTGGTGTCAAGTGTTGTGGGTAGAATCCTGTTCTTCAGAAGTGGAGCCAAGCATACGACTCTGTTTTGATGTTGGTAGGCACCAAGGTCCTCACTCCATGTGGCGAGACTCTCCATTTCGTGCCTTCATGTGCAACGAACTCTAGGGCCTTCTGCAGCTGCTCCTCAGTCGAATTGTCCATTACTTCATTACCTGCAGGATTCCTAAAAGAGGGGAGCATGTATACCCTGTTAACGTCTAGTGCTGAGAATCGCACTACCTTCCCTCTGAATTTGAGTTAGTTCCTAGTTTCATCCCTCAGGTGGGCATAAAACTCTCGAACTAGTTGTATCGCGGCTTTCTTGGGCTGCTCACAAAATCGCTCCCATCCCAACCTGCTAATAATATTTGTAATGAATTATGGGATGGGGCCTGTTTTGTTGGTGAAGCCCTTCTCGCACATAAGAGTTCTATCCCCCATGATTATTTTTCATTTGTTGAGGTTAAATGGGGTAGAGCATTCATCCACAAGACTCTCTGCAGTGACGTGACGAGTCCTGGGCCTAGGAGTAGTTTGAGGCCTACTCCTCTTCTTCTTCTCAGTCCTCCTTGTGGAGGATTTAAGCA
Organism: Trichosanthes truncata; assembly: GCA_033996785.1. Classification (NCBI taxonomy): domain Eukaryota; kingdom Viridiplantae; phylum Streptophyta; class Magnoliopsida; order Cucurbitales; family Cucurbitaceae; genus Trichosanthes; species Trichosanthes truncata. Next base: position 34,234,409 of record JAWPNB010000009.1, read on the forward strand.
TCTCGCTCCTTGAGATTTCCTGCAAATCATCCTCAAATAAGGGAGCTTCAGACTGTTCCCAACCTTCTTCTTTTTCATTTCTTTTGAGGCTCTGATCATGAGTGAGCTCCCTCGTCTCATACACAAATAGGTCGTCAAATTCTTCTTCTCTCTACCCCTGTTTGTCAGGATGCGCCCTGGATGCGGTCGCATCTATAGCATTGGCCTCAAATGGCCTTTGCTGGTCCTTTGGTGGTGGTGGTGGTGTCTGGTCCAAATGCAGTCTTGATGCGGTTGCATCTGTTTTATGCATAAATTTTTGGTTTGTGGCCGCAATCCGGGTCGCATTCTCTTCTTCTTCTTCTTTTCTTCTCCTCTCAGCCTATTCTCGGAGCTTCTCAACAAGCTCCACAGCCTTGGCTTTTCCAGCAGCGACCTTGGCTGCCACTCAGGTGTGGGGATGTCCTCTTGAGCCACATGTTCGTCAATTTGTGGTGGTCTTTGCTTTGCAGCATCATTTCCTTCTTCAGTTGGTGAGATGTCCCACCTTGATTTCCTTTTGTGTGTGAAGAGCATCTTGATCATGCGTTTTTTAGGTGAAAGACTTGAGGTAGATACCTAAGTAGTGCTAATGTTATTGACTTGGTTGGAGTGGCGTGAGTTGGCATGGGCGCATCCAAATGTGCCGCAGATGGGGCTCAATTCCTCCTTCAGAGTTGGAGGCTTTTCTGTTTGTTGGGCCAAATGCACTGTAGATGCGGGCCCATTTACCTTTTCTTCGACAGAACTGGCTTTGTGTGTATGCGTCACGGTTGCAGGCGCTTCATCTTTCCTTGCCTCAGGCTTGGCAGGCTTTTGAGGCTTCCCCAATGAGTCGCAGATGCAGTCGCATCTAGGCTTTTTGCCTTGTCCTTGCCACTTGGCTTCATTATTTTTTCCAACTTCCTCTTCTTCACATATACGGCCTTGCAAGGCCGTGAACCTCCTTCTTCCGTTCCGATTTCACCAGCCTTCGACATGTCTTTGGTGCATGGATTTCAGCAAGAGAGGCTAGCTCTTTTTCTTCATCTTCCGAGTGCATCCTCAGACTTTCTATTGCCTCTCTACTAAATCGAGCTATCTCCTGCACATCCTTTTCCCACTCTCTGGAGAGTTTTGGTAGTGGCGAACCAGTGGAGAGAGTTTGTGCAGTCGATTTGCCCCTTGCTTCCTTATGTTGCGTTGTTCGTCTAGGGCTGGTGCGAGTGGACGACATTACAAACCTTGTCGGCGGAGAAGGTTGTTTCTTCATGAGTCTTCGTCTTTTGTAGGTGACTTTTTCGTGCTCTATTGTATTCGAGATTACCTGCAAAAGAAAGATTATACGTTTCCAACTTTCCAAAAATGACCCCTTCTTTCCCTTTTCTTGTTTTAATTGACGTCATCGACTTCCGTTTCCAACTTGAGGTCCAGATGCAGCCGCAAATTTGGCCGCAATTCTCCTTCGACGCGTGGTTCCTGCAAAATAAAGATTTAGGGCCAAATGCGCTAGCAATTAGGCTGCATTTTCCCTGTATGCATCTTCAAATATGTGTTTGCAATTCCAAACACATTTCTCTAAGCTCAAAACCTGCAATCAACATTTATGCGCTTGGAATGCGGTCACATTTGAATTTTCATTTCATAATTTCTTCTTAACCCTTGAAAATTTCACAAATCCTTCACACTTTCCTGCACACTAACTCAAGGAATCAAAAAGTTCACACATTAAACATAAAAGATGAATTGAATTAGATACAAGGTGATGATGACTTAGACTTAAAAGTTTGATTAATTCAACTCCCAAGTAGGTCCTCAAGTAGAGGTGTTCCCTTAGTGTATGCTTAAGTACCTCAGCCTAGACAGGACCCTCCTAAGACAGACTTCCCTCTTAATCAAAAACTTATAAATCCAATGTATTAAGTCACCCGTGCACCACTTAAACCGATATTATTTTTTTTTATTTCTTTTATATATATATATATAAAGAAAACAAAAACAAAAACAAAAATGAAAGCAATATTTACATATTTACAAAACATCACCTGATATTCTTAATCTGGCTCCACCTTAGGGAGACTGAGGCCTTGTTCCTGCTTATGCCTCCTCCCCAGTATGGTTTGATTCTCTGTCCGTTTACTTTAAAAATGGCCCCCTTGCTATCCTGCAAATCAATTGCTTCGTATAGATATACTTTAGCAATCGTTAATGGTCCGGACCATCTGGATCTCAGCTTCCCTGAAAAAAGTTTCAATCTCGAATTGAACAACAACACCTGTTGTCCTTCATGCAGTCGTTTGTCAAAAATCTTCTTGTCATGCCACTTCTTTGGCTTTTCCTTATAGAGTTTAGTATTTTCATAGGAGAAGTGTCTTAGTTCTTCAAGCTCGTTCAACTACATTTTTCTTAATACACATACATCATTCAAATTAAAATTCAGCCTTTTCAAAGCCCAATAGGCTTTGTGCTCCAATTCTAAGGGTAGTGGCAAGCTTTCCCAAAGACAATCCTGTATGGAGACATTCCCAATGGAGCCTTAAAAGTTGTCCTGTGTGCCCATAGTGCATCATCGAGCCTGAGAGATCAATCCCTTCGCGATGGATCAACTGTCTTTTTTATAATTGGCTTGATCTCTCTCTTCGATCATTTTTCCTGTCCGTTTGTCCGTGGATGATATGCAGTTGCAATTCTGTGCCTTATGTTGTACCTTGCAAGCAACTTTCCTATGACCCTGTTCACAAAATGAGTTCCTTCGTCGCTAATCAACACCCTTGGTGTACCAAAACGAGTAAAGATGTTCCTATGAAGAAACTTCTTCACTGTCTTAGCATCATTGGTAGGTGGTACCACAGCCTCGATCAACTTAGACACATAGTCTACTGCAAGTAAGATATACACATTCCCAAAGGATGGTGGGAAAGGTCCCATGAAATCTATGCGCCATACGTCAAAGATTTCCACCTCTAACATGCAGTGCATTGGTATTTCATGTCTCGCTGTTAAGTTCCCCATTCTTTGGCATTGGTCGCATCCCTTAACAAACAAATGTGCATCCCTGAAAAGAGTTGGCCAAAAGTATTAACACTGGAGTACTTTAGCTGTTGTCTTTGTTCCTGCAAAATGATCTCCATATGGGGCTGTGTGACAAGCTTCTAATATCTTCGAGACATCCTCCTCTGCAACACATCTTCTGAGTAACTTGGTCATGTCCCTTCCTGTAAAGGTATGGTTCATCCCAACAGTAGTACTTACTGTCATGATAGAATTTCTTCAATTGCTGTGATGTTGCATCTGGTGGAGTAAGCCCACTAACTAAGTAGTTAGCTATATCAACATACCATGGTAACTCAATTGTTTTGACTGCCAACAGTTGCTCATATGAAAAAGTATCCTATATCTCCTTTGAATCGTCCTTCTGAGACTCCAACCTTAATCTTGACAAGTGGTCTGCAACCTGATTTTCTATTCCTTTCTTGTCTAAGATCTCCAAATGGAATTCCTGCAAAAGCAAAATCCATCTGATGAGTCAGAGCTTAGCATCCTTCTTTGTCAGAAGATACTTGAGCGCCGAGTGGTCTGTTTGGACAATCACTTTTGTTCAGACTAGATATGATCTAAATTTGTCGAATGCGAATACGACTGCAAGCAACTCCTTCTTCGTTGTGGTGTAGTTAACATGTGCATCATTCATGGTCTTGCCAGCGTAGTAAATGGGATGTATTATCTTGTCCTTCTCTGTGCCAACATTGCACCTACAGCAAAATCACTTGCATTGCACATAAGCTCGAACGGCTGACTCCAGTCAAGTTCAATCATTATGGGAGCAAAGCTTAATGCATCCTTCAACCTGTTAAAAGCAATTTAACAATCCTGGTTGAACATAAATGGTCTATTATTCTCTAACAACCTGCCTAAAGGTTTAGAAATGTGGTAGAAATTTTTAATGAATCGTCTATAAAATCTTGCATGACCTAAAAAGCTTCTGATCTCCTTTAGTGATGTAGGTGAAGGTAAGTTTGCAATTAATTCCACTTTTTCCCTGTCCACCTCAATTCCTTTCAGTGAGATCTTTTGCCCTAGGACAATGTCTTCCCACATAAAGTGACATTTCTCCTAGTTGAGCACTAGGTTGGTGTCTTCACAGCCCTCCAAAACCTGTTCAAGATTCATAAGACAATAATTGAATGATTCTCCAAAGACAAAGAAATCATCCATGAAAATTTCCACGGTTCTCTCCACCATCTCTGAGAAAATGGCCATCATGCACCTCTGGAAGGCCGTTGGGGCATTGCAGAGTCCAAATTGCACCCTTCTGAAAGCAAAGGTTCCATAGGACATGCGAATGTCGTCTTCTCCTGATCTTCTGGAGCTATCGTGATCTGGCTGTAACCTGAATATCCGTCCAGAAAGCAGTAATACTCATTCCCTGCAGGATGATCCAACATTTGACGATAAAAGGCAATGGAAAGTGATCCTTCTTTGTGGCCTTGTTGAGGTGGCGGTAATCCATACACACTCTCCACCCTATAATAGTCCTGGTTGGAATAAGCTCATTATTCTCATTTGTTACAACAGTCATCCCCCTTTTCTTTGGCACGCACTATACTGGGCAAACCCTCTGCTATCTGCTTTGGGGTAGATTACCCCTGCATCAATCCACTTTAAAATTTATTTTCGAACCACCTCCTTCATCATTGAATTCAATCTCATCTGGTTCTCTATTGACTTCTTGGCTCCCTCCTCCAAATTGATCTTGTGCATGCAAAAAGAAGGGCTAATTTCTCGTATGTTTGCTACGTCCATCCTAGCGCCTTCTTGTGCTTGGAGAGTACTTGCAATAAAGAAAATTCATCCTCATCAGTGAGGTTTGTTGAGATGATATCTGGTAGAGTCTCATCCTTTCCCAGAAATCTGTATTTTAGGTGAGACGGAAGTGGCTTGAGCTCCAGCACTGGTGGTTCAATCACTGGAGGTTTCAGTAGTATTGTTTTATCATTTGCTGGTCTCAAAGCACTTGGTTCTTCAAATGCAGGCGCATATGTGGCCGCGATCTATTGCTCCGACGCTTCTTCAAACTTGTCTGCTACAAAACTTTCTTCTGTGAAGTTGTCTTCTTACAAATCATAAAATTCAAACGGATCACAAGTTCTAAACTTAAGCATTCCTCCGATTCCCCTAGGTAGCGCATCGCCTTCATCACATTGAATGTGATGTATTGGTCATTTACTTGCATAGTCAGCTCCCCTTTTTGGACGTTTATGATCGTTCTTCCTGTTGCTAGAAAAGGTCTTCCCAAGATGATAGGCACTACCACGTCCGCCTCGCAATCTAGGATTATGAAATCTGTAGGAAAAACAAATTTGTCCACCTTAACAAGGACATCTTCAATCTTCCCAATGGGCCTAAGTATTGACATGTCCGCCAATTGCAACGTCACCGTCGTGAGTCTAGCTTCTCCAATTCCTAGCTGCTTAAAAATCGACAGAGGCATCAAGTTGATGCTGGCTCCTAAATCACATAATGCTCGTCCAACGTCCTGCCTTCCTATCGTGCATGAGATAGTAAAGCTGCCTAGATCCTGCAATTTAGGTGGCACTTTACTTTTTATAAGAGCACTGCGGTTCTCAGTGAGAGCTACAGTCTCATATTCTCCTAGCCTTCTCTTTTTAGTTAATATGTCCTTTAAGAACTTGACATAGTTGGGCATCTGCTCAAGAGCTTCCACCAACGGAATGTTGATGTGCAACTACTTGAGTATGTCCAAGAACTTATTAAACTTTTCGTCCTGGTTCTTCTTCTAGAATCTCTGTGGGAATGGTGGTGGAGGCCTGACACTTTGATATAAATTCTCTTGTTTTTTCATTGGTGTCGCCTTCTTCTCAAGTTCAGCTTCCTGGTGCTTTGCTGCCGCATCCTTGGTCGCATTTCCTGCAAAATTTTCATTCCTAGGAATGTCCTTTCGCTCATCAGGCTTCTTTGTGGTCGCAAGAGTGGTAGCATCACCTACAATTTCTTCGTTTAAGTCCTTCTTCACTTTATTGTCAACAGCACATTCCTGCAAATTTTCATGTAAAGAGAAATCAAAAGAAACTTGTGGAGATTTGCACTCCACTGGCATCTCGGGCTCAGCATACTTAAGTCCACTCCTAAAAGTGATTGCTTTGCAATGCTCATTTCCTTCTCTATGTGGATTCTCCATGTTGCTTAGTAATGCTCCTTGAGGCATGTTCTTCATCTAACTTGCTAATTGTCCAACCTGCAATTCAAGATCTCGCAATGATGCAGCTTGACTTTGAATGATGGCATCCTTCTTAGCCATGAACTTCTTCATTAGGTTTTCTAATGAAGAGTTCTAAGCTGATGATTGCGGTGGCATTTGTGTAGCATTCTTCTGTGTGTATGGTTGTTGTGCTTGGTTATAGAAACCTGGTGCAAATCCCTACTTCACGTACTGATTTGATGTGCTCGCATTCTGTCCTCTCCAAGAGAAGTTAGGATGTTGTCTCCAACCTGGGCTGTACATATTCGAGTAAGGATTTGACCTGTTCTGCCCTATAAAACACACAGAGGTAGGGTTGTAAGGACAATTGTCATATAGATGGCCTTCACTGCAATATACAAAAGTAGGTGTTGAGATTTAATTCAAAGCAGTAACAAGGGCCTGATTCCCCATAGTGAAATTCTTCAGAGTGTTGTTCATTGCTGAAATCTGCACACTCAGTGCTTCTATTGCATCCACCTCGTATACACATGCAATATTTTTAGTAGAATGTGTGTCTTCATCTCTCCAATGACTGTTGTTGGAGATGATTGCATCTAGAATCTCACTAGCTTCATTGACTGTCTTTCTTAACAAGGATCCATTTGCTGACGCATTAACCAAGGTCTTAGAGGCTTGGGTCAATCCGTTGTAAAAATGCTCAACCAAAAGGTGGGCTGGTACGCCATGACGTGGACATCTCCTAACTAACTTCTTGAATCATTCCCATGTTGTATCCACGCCTTCATTTGGACCTTGTTTAAAAGTGATAATTTTCCCTCGAATTTGAGCATTCTTGGTTGGAGGAAAATATTTCAGAAGAATCTTTTCCGACAAGTCATCCCAAGAAGTGATCAAGTTCGGTGGGAAAGAATTTAGCCATGCTTCTGCATTATCCTGCAAGGAAAAAGGAAAAAGTTTCAACCTCAATGTCTCGCTTGACCCTCCATTCAGCTTGAACGAGTTGCATATCCTCAAGAATGCTTCATGTGTTTGTGAGGATCCTCGTTTGGTAATCCTACAAATTGCCCTATAGTCTGGAGCATCTGAAACATTATTGGCTTCAACTCAAAATGAGATGCCTCAATGTTTGGTTCCATGATTCCTGCATTAAGATTATGGAACGTTGCGGCCGCATAATCCCTTATAGTTCTATCTCGTTCATCTGCAATAAAAATGGGATTTTGTTGCTCCGCTCGCTGTTGCTGTTGTTGTTGTGGTGGCACATTATTGGGTTGTGCTCTTCTTTGTTGCTCACTAAGATGATCTACTCCAAGTGGATACATAGAAAGTTCCTACAAAACAAATTCCTGCAAAACAAGTCCTTCTGGATTCTCTTGTGCGCTTAACTCTTGTAGATTTTTTCTTTTCCTCCTATGCTCCTTACGGCGCTGGCAAAAAGCTCGCTCTATCTCAAGATCAAAATCACAAAGGCAAGGCCCTTTGCGCATGCACCAACTCTAACCTGTAAAACCTGCAAAATAGAATCGAGTCCCTATGACAGAGTCTAAATGCGGTAGCAAACCGATCGCAATTCTTCTGCAAAACTGAAAAATGTTTGTTAAAAAGTCGTTCCCTGGCAACGGCGCCAAAAACTTGGTGAGGGCGTGCTATACACCAAAAGAAAGCGCAAGTGCACGCTGTCCAACAAGTAATATATGGAAGTATTCCAAGTATCGAACCTAAGGGAATGGTTAACAAATAGCTTTTCAATTAACAACACACGTGCTGTCAAGTTGCAACCGAATGTAACCAAGTAAATAAACTATTTTGGGATTTTCGTGCAATAAAAATAAAGAAAACTAAATAAAAGATAAGAAAACAGTAATGAGAAGCACGAGGTTCAAATCTGTTTCAACGCTAAGGAAATGCGCCCACCATGCGCCCACAAACTTGCTTAACTAGGTCCAGCTATTTCAGAGATTCTGCCTCTTGCACCTGCATACTGCCTCTTTCGAGTTCTGTGCGATTTAGACAAAATGCTACTGAAATGTGCCCGCAACCTACCCTAACTGACACTTAACACCATGAATCAAGTTCAACACATCTTCATCCCTTTTCTAAGTGCTTTTATGAAAACTAAGAAATTAGACACATATGTCTATGGCTAATTTTAACTTAGATAAATAAGGAACACAACTCAATGATTCTAAAGGTTTTTGTCCTATGTCTAGGTACAAAAAGCGAAGTTCTATGTCTAGACTCTTCTCTTAGATTGCTTTTATGAAAACGCGTGCTTAATCCAACCTTTTCAGTATTGAATCTCACACAAACTATGCTAACTCAAGTGATCAATTTAAGCTAACAACGAAACTTAAGCTCAATAAAAGCAAACAGTGCTAAATGTTAAGCAAAGTTACTCGAATAACATGGCGGGCTTATCTCCTTTTTAGGGTATCCACTTCACTGAATCCTCTCCAATGAGTTTAGCTACTCATTGAAATGAAAACTAGAGTGCAGAAAATAAAAAGAAAACTTGATTGAGAAAAGATAAACTTCATAAAAATAAAAGTATAGAACTAAACTGAAAGTTTGGAATTAAAACAATAACAACTTGAAACAAAACTTGAAGAATTGGAATCTAATAAATGAAACAGAAACTTACAACTTAATGAAAGAATAAAACAGCAACTAAACTTTAAAGAAAAACAGAACGTACAAAACTTAAATGAAAGTGATAAATTACCCGAACTTTGTTCCTTCTTTCTGACTTTGTTCAACCCTTTTGAGGAGAACAAGTGCTTACACTCCCTTCTTTTGAAGTTTGAGTCTAAATGAAGTATGAACAGAACTTGGAGGAGACTCGATATGGCGGCTGAAAAGAAAGAAAAACTCCAGAATTTGGAAAAGAAGATAGAAATTCGAGCTCCCTTGAAACTAAAGCTTGAGTCGCCTTTCATAGACCTCAAGGCCTAGGGTTTTCTACCGAGATCAATGTGGAGAGGCTTGAACGATCATATCCCTTGATCCTCGAGATTTGATTGAGAATATTTGATTTTATCTGCAAATCTCGTGAATCTGTGAAAAACTGCCGAAAAGATCCAGATGCGGCCTCATAGTTGAGCGCAATTGTGTTGTTGTCGAAATGGCGTAAATGCGGCCGCATAGTTGGGCTCATTTTGAGTTCTTCCTGCAACATTTGGAATTTGGCTTCTGCTCTCAATTGTTGGCGCATCATGGTCGCATATCTCTTGAATCATCTTTCTTTTGCTTCAGTTGCGGTCAGAATGTGGGCGTATTTGGGTCATTTTTCAACCTCTATACAAAATCAATAAAAATTAACACTTTCTCAACAAAAATGACTCTAAATACACCTAAAAACTTATTTTTATCAAATCAAGACTTCAGACACATGCAAAACTTGTTTTTACTTAAATTTTCCCTAAATGACATGAATTATAACATTAAACACTCCCTTTCTAAGCAAATAGCTTAGTTTTTAGAGCCAAATAACACTCATAAATGAGCGTTATCAATTGCCATCTTAGTACTGCATAAATTTCACAAACAGTAAGAATAAAATAAAAAAAAGAGAAAAAAACATAAACACAACATGCATAAAATGGAAGATTATAAACTAAATTCTCGCTGTCGTTTCGTTTATCGCTCTCGTTCTCGCTCTCATTTAGTTTCGCTCTCCTCTTGCTCTCACTCTCGTCCTTGCTTTCGTTCACAGAACCTACGCTTTCGTTCGCAGAAACCCTAACACATTCACGCTCTTGTTCCAGTAACCCGCTGTAGCTCTATAGCTCTCGTTCACCCAATCTATCCATTTCAACTCAAAACCCTAACTACTTGCTCTAGCTCTATCGCTCTCGTCCCTGTAGGCTCGCTCTAGCTCTATCACTCTCGTCCCTGTAAGCTCGCTCTAGCTCTACAACTTCCTCAATCAAACCCACCAACTATCGCAAACATGCACAAAATTAGAACAACCATGAACGAAACAATAAACGAAGGAATGGGTCAGTTTAGGCTTACCATTTCAAAGAAAGAACGGGTCAGTGGTGAAGATGAATGGTGGTGATGAAGCAATCTGGAGGTGATGAAGCTCTATCGACGAAGAGAGAATGAATTTCGAATGTCAAGTGAAAGAAGTGAGAGAAAGACTGTTCGTTTGTTTTTTTAAATGATGACTCGAAATGGAGGACTAAACGACTATTGAAGCGAGAGTGTGAGAGAACAAGCGAACGAATGAGTCACTATATACTACAAGAGGGAGAGCGAGAGCCAAACTACGAGAGCGAGAATGAGAGTTAGTTTATAGCTATACGACAATAGCGATACTTGGATGATCGACCTATAGGCTATATCTAATATTGCTCTCGCTCTCGTAGTTTGGCTCTCACTCCCGCGCTCGTAGTTGTGCTCTCACTTTCGTGCTCTCTCTCCCCTTTTCATGGTTAGCATGCATGCTCGTGATTGGGGAGAGGGAATGGTGACTTGCAGTCATGTCATGGATTCATTAATGGTGACCTTTGGCAAGTCAATCCATTTTTCCTATTAATAAGCCAACCCTAAAATGGTTTACTCACTAAACACACTTCCCCGCCTAAAATGGAATACTCATCCGACGATAGTTTTCTTGAATACCCATCAGCCCCATTATAGGGGGAGTCAAACCCTGGAACCCTGTCCACGCCGGACACCACAACCATGTCCTCTAGCGAAGTGGAGGAGTAGCGTGATCTGGAGTAGTTCCTGGAAAATTGGTTGAAGGAAGAACAGTCTTGCCAAAAACCACCACCACCGCCACCACCTACTTCCCTTCTGCCAGTACCCCAACCGGCCCCTTCAGCGTGTTATGTGAACATGCCTAAGAAGAGTGGCGATCGGAGAAACAAGAAAAATAAATCTCGTTTTGCCGGTGAAGGGTCCAGCCTCACGTCTGCTAGGAATAAGAGAGGGAGGGGAATGGACAAAAGGCTGCCACTAGAGATAATATCATCTGACTCCTAGTAGGTTCGGATGGGGTGTCGGTCGACTTGTTTTTCTTTTCTCTTTTTTTGTTGTTTTTTTAAAAATTTCTTTGTTTGAACTCCCCAAACTTGAATGAATGAAATTTTACATTTCTCTTATCGTTCTTGACGTCGTGCATGGATTCACAGTAAATTAACAACATAAACAAAACCTGGGAGCAATAATAAACAAAAAATATTGTTAAAGGCGAGTGCGAGAACGACAACGAGGGCATGAGAGAACAAGCACGCGAGAGTGAGTACGAGTACAACATTCATAAAGGCTCTCTCGAGTGACGACAAATATTGTCCAATGCGAGAGCAAGAACGAGAGAGAGCGTATGAGAGAACAAATGGACGAGAGAAAATACAACGTTGGTAAAGTCCGGTTCGAGTGACGTGTACTACGAGAGTGAGAACGAGTCAACGTGTGTGAGATTGAGTCTCTGGGGGCGAGCATCTTGTAAGCTCCAAAATATTTTGCTGACATGGAAAACGAGAATGGTCAGCAAAAGCATTACCATATCCGAGAGTGTGAACAAGCGAGCCAGCCTCATACTGTTCTCCTAGGTAATTTTGCACGCATTGCCATGTCAGAATGAGTCATATTTCATTATTTTGGGATGACAGGTCAAATCACATTAAAGCGCGAGAAAATGGGTCTTCCGTATAAAAACTTCTCATCAGCCACGTGAAACACGTAAAAAATGCCTCAATCCCATACAATATATGCGAGTTCCCTGCTGGACAAATTTACTCTATTTTTGTCAATAGTTTGTTCTCCCACCCTATATTTGTAATTTTATTTTTTAAAAACATTATTTAAATTTATATTTTAAAAATAACTTAAAATTTATAATTTCTTTTTTAAATAACATTATTCCTAAAATTACCTCAAGCTTTGTAACTAATTTAGTTTAGGTTTAATTAAAGTCTTTTTCTCTTGTATATTTAGTTGAAGGTCAAGATGCCTATAAATAGGCTTCTTCTTGTACATTGGAGAGTTTAATTGGTTGATAATATGAAATAGCATTGTGCTCGTCTTCTTTACTCCCTAAAACTTTGAGCATTGGTTCATTCTTGATTTAGCTTGCACAAATCCCTTAGAAACTTACAAGTATAGGTTGGTCGCCAAAACTTGTGGAGTGTTTCACTTTGAATTGAGAACAAGTTTTCACCATCCAAAGCCATAGACCTTCAAGGTGAGTTCTTTCTTCTTTCCCTTGAGCGATTCCTTGTGTGCACTAGGTGTTATCGTGTGTGTTTAGGAGGCACTTGCTTTCTCAAGGGTTGCTCAAGTTATTTGTGGTAGGGTTCAGTGTATCAATTGCTCTCCCAAAAATGATTCAAAAAGACATATTTATAGAAAACAACAGGCGGTGTTGAGATGCTAGGGCCAACATCTCAATGCTAAATCCTATCTTAGTTGAATAAAAAATAAAATTGGGATATCGTCGAGACGTTGTCCATAGCATATCAACACTACGAATGGAAAGGGAAAACTGTGTGTTTTTTAGCGTTGAGGCCAATGTCATTGTTAATAATGGTTAACTTACACTCATAAGAGACAATTGACAATATTGAGTTCTTGACCTATTTATCATATTTGAAGTTTATTCTATTGGAATAAATGGTATGTGACTCTTCCATGAGGTGCATCCTTTCACATCTGTAGGTTGTAACTCTTCGAGGAGTTGCATACTTTCACATCCATAGGTTGTATTCTTTCATCCCATGGTCAAGTCTTTTCACTTTTTCAAATTGATAACCAATTTGTAGAAGGGCCATGACTGAATGACTATGAATTAGTCTATAAATATCTCTCATCTCCAAATTGGAAGAAACATATTTTCTCCCATCAAAATTTTATTGAAGTTCGATTTTCTCCACAAAGTACTGTTTGTTGGATCTTGTGGAATGAGGTGTTGCATCCAAAAGAAGGTAATCTGATCTATCCTGGAATACAATTGCTCATTAAAATCATTCACTAGAGAAAGTAAAATTGTCTCAAGGAGACAACATGAATTTATTGGGTTTAGAATTTCTCTTACTACAAATTTATTAATTGCAATACTATTTTCTATTTTTATGAGATATTCCTATGCATTGCAATCTTAAGTCAATTTCTAGTATGCGCATGCTTCTATTGTTTTTTTTTTATTTTTTATTTTTTGCCTCTACTATTTTCTAAATTTGAGTTGATGTTATATTAAGATTTCATTGGTTTGGTCTTCCTTTTTTCCGCTCTAATATTGCTTTATGGCTCTGGTCCTATATGTTGATTACTAGCATTCAAAGTTTTGTCATGCCCTTTTAACCAACATTTTGTGCTAGGTTTAATTCAATTGATTTTTGCATGTCTTTATTATTATTTTTTGGTATAATTTTCTCTGTTTTAATTAGTGATTTTTTTTATAGAGAAGAAAGGACTTCATCAAATAACTTTAATTATGTTCTTGTTGTTGGTGTAACCATGGTGAGAAACCTATAAAGTTTGATGGTGTTGATCTCAAACGATGGTAACAGCAAATGTTGTCTTATTTTACCACTTTGAATTTGGTAAAATTTCTCAAAGAAAATGCTCCTATTTCATCTGAAGGAGAAACTGACACAGAAAAACAACATGCATTTGATGCATGGAAGCATGTAGCATATCTGATAACTTCCATTTATGAGTATTATTTAGCCCAAAAAACTAAGTTTATTGATTAGAAAGGTGTTTATAGTTATATTTTATGCCTTTTAAAGGGAATTTAAATATAAAAAAAAAACTTAGCATGTGTTTGAAAGCATGATTTATGAAAAGTAAGAAAATGGGTGTAAATAGAGTGATTTTTGGTAAGAAAGTGTTCAGTTTTGCTGTTTTTGTGTAGAAGCTGTAAATTGGCCCAAATTCACCCAGGATGCGACCACATTTGAAGAACATAAGTAAAAATTTGGCTAAGTGCAGAGTCGTTTGAAATGTGCCCAGGCAATTGGACCTAATCGATAGATTCTCCCAGATTTGCAGATTTTATAGATTTTCTAAAAAATTCTCCATAAAATCTCCTAAAATCAAGGGATTATGTCGACTATACCTTTTCACACTAATCTCAACAGCAAACCCTAGATGTGAAATCTATAAAAGCCGGCCAAAGCTTCGATTTTAGGAGAGCTCGAATTTCCAACTTCTTTCTACACTTTGCCGTTTTCTATTCATTTTACAGCCACCACGTCGAGTCTCCCTTAGTTTTGTTCATTCTCTGTTCGAACATCAACTTCAAAAAAAGGAGGTGTAAGCACTTGATTCTCCTTGAAAAAAGTTGAACAAGTTAGAGTGGAGGAAGACTGGGTTGTTTTCATTGTTTAAGCTTTTGTTTGTAGTTTTTGTTTTAAGTTGTAAGTTGTTATTTTTAGTCTTGTTCAATCTTTGTACGTTCTATTTTACATTTGAATCTTTGTACATTCAATCTTTTGGTCATTCTATGTTCGGACATCAACTTCAAAAAAAGGAGGTGTAAGCACTTGATTCTCCTTGAAAAAAGTTGAACAAGTTAGAGTGGAGGAAGACTGGGTTCTTTTCATTGTTTAAGGTTTTGTTTGTAGTTTCTGTTTTAAGTTGTAAGTTTTTATTTTTTGTTTTGTTCAATCTTTGTATGTTCTGTTTTACATTTGAATTCAAGTTTCTAAGTTGTAGTTTCAGTTTTGTTTTATTTCAAGTTGTTATTTCAATTCTATAATTCAAAGTGTATTCAAGTTTATCTTTTTCAATAAAGTTCAATTCTTTTCATTCAAGTTTGTTTCTTACTTTCTGCACGTTTAGTTTCTTTTTCATCATGAGTAAAACTCCTTCTTGGGGATTCAATGAAGTGGATACCCTAAGAAGGAAGAAAGTTCCACCTTGTGAGTAAGCATCCTTGCTCAACACTTAGCACAGTTTGCTTTTATTGAGATTAAGTTTTATTATTAGTTTAAACTGATCACTTGAGTTAGCATAGCTTACATGAGATTTAATACTGAAAATGTTGGATTGAACACGCGTTTTCATAAAGGCAATCTAGGAAAATAGTCTAGTTATAGAACTTTGCTTTTTGTACCTAGACATAGGACAAGAACCTTTTAGAGTCAATAGAGTTATGTTCTTTAATTAGCTAAGTAAAAATTAGTCATAGACATATGTGTTTAATTACTTAGGCTCCTAAAAGCACTTAGAAAATGGTTGAATAGGTATTGAACTTGATTTACAGTTTTAAGTGTTAGTTAGGGTAGGTTGTAAGGGCATTCTGGTCGCGTTCTGCTTGAACCGTACAAAACTTGAAAGAGGCAGATGCAAGTGCATATAGGCAACAATCGGCAGATGAACCTCGTCTAGTTGCCCAATTTGTCAGTGCATTTCCCTCTAGGGTTACAACAACTTTGAATCTCCCTTCTTTCATTAGTATTTTTCTCATCCATTTTCAAATTTAGCTTACTTTTACTTTCTGTTTACAAAACTCCCAAAATCATCATTAGTTTTGGTTACTTTGGTTGCCAATTAGAAGAAGTATTTGTTGTTGAATTGAGAGTTTTATTACATCTGTTTTCATGGGTTCAATACTTTGAGTACTCTCTCTATATTACTTGAGAGACAATGTGCATTTGTGCTTTGTTGTAATAGAGTAGTCTTTAGTACCTTTGGCAATAATTATATCATCAATGGGCTGAATTGTCTTTACTATGTGTATAGTAGTGTTGATTCAACAAAGAATCTTTGGAATTAACTTGAGAAAAAATATAAAAACAAAAGTTATTGGTTCGAGGAAATTCATAGTTGGCAAATTTTTGGACTACAAAATAGTAGATTCCAAAATTGTGATCAATCAGGTTTGAGAAATTCAAGTAATTCTTGATGATATACAAGCTGAGAATTTGTCTTTGAGTAAATCATTTCAGGTTGCATCAATAATTGAAAATTTTCCACCCTATTGGAGAGATTTCAAAAACTATCTCAAGCATAAGCGTAAGGAAATAAAGCTTGAAGAACTAATGGTTCGTCTTGGGATTGAAGAGAACAACATAAATGCAAATAAAGGAACTGTGGATGGTGCCATAAACCCCATGATGAATGTTGTGAAAAATGAACAAGGGGGCAACATGAAAAGGAAATTTTCTGGTGAGGGTCCAAGTCAAAGATAACAATCTACAAGAAAGTTCAAAGGCAAATGCTTTAATTGCAAAAAAAATGGAACATCATTCTAACGATTGTCGTAAGCCAAGGAACTTTCAGAAAAATAAAAGCTCAAGTTAATTCTCATAACTAGATCCAGTGTCATAAGATATTGTAGAAATTGACCTTTGTGCTGTCATTTTAGAATGCAACATAATAGGAAATATCAAGGAATGGTGGATAGACAATGGTGCCACTAGTCATATTTGTGCCAATAAGGCTACGTTCTCATCCTTTGTACCAGTTTCTAATAGAGAACAATTATTCCTGGGAACCTCTTCCACCTCAAAAGTTGAAGGACAAGGCAATGTGGTCCTCAAAATGACTTCTGGAAAAGAACTCACTCTCGACAATGTGCTTCATGTTCCTGATATTCACAAGAATTTAGTTTATGGTTCGTTACTTGGCAATAATGATTCAAAGTTGGTCTTTGTATGTGATAAGTTTGTACTCTCAAAAAATTATATGTATGTTTGAAATGGTTATTTGAGTGATGGTCTATTTAAGTTGAATGTTCTCATAGTTGTACCCAAAAGCATTAATAATTAAGTATCTACTTCTACTTCTGTGGTTGAGTCATTTGTCTGGCATAGTAGACTAGGATATGTTAATTTTAATTCCTTGTGTATGTTAATCAATATGAATTTGATTCAAAAATTCAATTTTGATGATTGTTGATGGCAGCTGACTATAAAAAGCACAAGTGCATGCTGTCAAAACAAGTAATATATGGAAGTAATCCAAATATCGAACCCAAGGGAACGATTAACAAACTTTTCAATTTAATCAACAAAGACCTCCTCAAGACTTACAACCGAAGGTAACCAAAAATGATAATTTTGTGAGGTGAGTGACAAGGTAAAAGATACTTGAATTACAAAAAGATGATAAAATCACTGATGAGAAATTGTGGATTCAATTTTAGTTCAACCTCAAAGAATATGCGCCCACCATGAGTCTGCAACCAGCTCAACTAGGCTCGGCTTGTTCAGAGATTGTTGCCTATATGCGTCCGCATCAGTCTCTTTCGAGCTCAGTGCGGTTCAATCATAATGCTATTGAATTGTGCCCGCAACCTACTCTAATCGACAATTAACATAGTGAATCAAGTCCAACACCCATTCAACCCTTTTTCCAAGAGCTTTTAGGAGACTAAGTAATTCAAACACATATGTCTATGGCTGAATTGACTTAGGTGAATAAAAAACACAACTTTAAGACTCAAAATATTTTTGCCCTATGTCTAGGTACAAAAACAAAGTTTTATTTCTAGACTCTTTTCCTAGATTACTTTTATGAAAACGCATTTTCAACCCAACCTTTTCAGATTGAATCTCACACAAACTATGTTAACCAAAATGGCCAGTTTAAGCTAACAATGAAACTTAAACTCAATAAAAGTAAACTATGCTAAGTATTGAGCAAAGCTACTTAAACATATGGTGGGGCTTTCATCCTTTTTATGGTATCTGCGTCATTGAATCCCCTCCAAGGAGTTTAGCTCATAGTGATAAAGATAATAAAAGTAGAAAAGGGAGAAGAGAGACTTGCAAATAAAGAACAATACTTCATTGAAAATAAAGAATGAAGATACACTTTAGTGTTTGTAAGTGAAAAAGTACAACTAGAATAATGAACAAAAGTAAAATTACAACTTAAACTTTGAATTAGAAAAACTAAAATGTAAGCTACACTTTAGTTAAAAGTAAAAATCAAAAACTAAAGGTTTACAAAACATAAATACTAGAAATGAAAGAACAAAATATCTTAGGTTTATTCCTCTCTTTTATCTTGTTCAACCTTTTTCAAGGAGAAAAAGACTTTACACCTTCTTCTTTCGAAGTTGGTGTCCGAATGGAATATGAACAGAACCTAGGTTGAACTCGGAGTGGCGGCTGGAAAGAAAAGAAAACGTGATAGATTGTTGGGAAGCATAGGGATCCGAGCTCTCTTGAAAATGAAGTTTGAGCTGCCTTTTATAGACCTCAAGGCCTAGGGTTTGCTGTCGAGATCAGTGTGGTAAGACTGGAATGACAGGATTTCTTGATTTGAGGAGATTTGCTCGAGAATCTACTGAAAATCTATCAATTCTGTGAATTTGGGAAGATCTGTCGAATTGAGTCAAGATGCGGCCGCAAGGAATGAGCAATCTTACTACTCCAACACTTGAAAAAATTCCTGCACTTGTTCTCAGATTGTGATCGCAACCCTGGCTCATTTTGACCAATTTCCAACATCTGCACAAAAACAACAAAATTTAACACTTTCTTAACAAAATCAATTCTATTTACACCTATTTCTTTATTTTTCACAAATCATGCCTTTAAATCCATGCAAAGCTTGTTTTTACTCAAAATCACTCTAAATAGCATCAAATATATCAATAAGCACTTGCTTTCTTAACAATAAGTTTAGTTTTTAGAGCTAAATAACACTAAAAAATAAGTGTTATCAATTGTCATAAATGTAAAGTTTGTGTGGAATAAAAAATGGCAAAAGCGCCTTTTCATTCAATTGATAGAATTATTAAACCTTTAGAATTAATTCAGTGATACTTGTGACTTGAAATTTGAGCAAACTATAAGTGGTAAAAAGTATTTTATTACCTTTATTCGACATATCTCCACAATGGTATGATATTATCCACTTTAGGCATAAGCCTTCATGGTTTTGCTTTTGGTTCCCTCCAAAATGCCTCATACCAATGAAGATAATTGTCCATATTTATATACTAGGGATCTCTTCCTTTCCTAGCCAATGTGGGACTCTGCTAGCACTCCTAACAATCCTACCCTCTAACAAAGTACCACACTTGAGCTTCCCCTCGAACAAATTCGTCCACTCCCGACTGAGAGCTTGCTTGTCATCTTGAGGCACGGCTAGTTCATCTCTTGGCAACATCCAACAAGAGCGCATAGCACGTATCACATTGTGGGATATTCCTTGTTGGTGGCGACACCTCTCACACCATCTACCAACTTCTCCCCTCAAATGCAGATCTACTCCTCTACCAATGAGGCTTGATAAAGTTATTACTTTCTTACCGTCCAAACACTTTTGTTCGATCTATGAGATTCATCCACAATGTCAACATGAGGCTTTGTTAATTCTCTTTGTTCAGAATCTGAGGAATTCTCTGACACACGGCTATGTTTAGACCATGGCTCTGATACCAATTGATAAGAACAACGATCCTTGACATATCTCAACAATGGTGTGATATTGTCCACTTTGGACATAAGCCCTCGTAGTTTTGCTTTGGTTCTCCCCAAAAGGCCTCATACCAATGGAGAGAATTGTCCTCACTTATATACCATGGATCTCTTCCTTCCCTAGCCAATGTGGGACTTTGTTAGCACTCCTAACATGTTTATCTATTGAGAAGCAAGGATGAGACAATTTATATGTTTAAGATTTATAATAATGAGATTGAGAACCAACTAAGCATAAAGATTAAGGTAATAAAAAGCAATAGAGTTGGTGAATATGGTCCTTCTTTTTAACAGTTTTGTTTAGAACATGGCATTATTCATCAAACTACAACTCCTTAATCACCTCAATCAAATAGAGTTGCAGTATGTAAAAATAGAATGCTAAAATTAAGAAATGATGAATTCAATGCTTATAAGTTCAAATTTTCCACAGAACTTGTAGGGAGAACCTTTGTTAATTGCAAATTATCTATTAAATAGAGTACCTTCATACAAATACTTAAAAGTGTGGAGGTGTCTAGCAAAAGGTTACGGTTCGTAAACGTAAAATGGTTAAAATAGGACAAAAAAACTATTGATTGCATATTCATTGGTTATGCTAGTAATAGTGGTGCATAACTTTCTTGTCTATAAATTACATATTTTAGGTACATATAATATGATGTTAATACAATAATTGAATCAATGAATACAACTTTCTTCAAAAATGTATTTCCTCATAACCTGTCATGTGACACAAGTTTTCATAAACGACCTCTTGGCACAATGATTAATGAAACTCAAGGAAAATCAAATGTTGGGTTGAATAAAGAAAAAGAGCTCATACGAAGTAAAAGGATGAGATTCTCAAATTCGTTTGGGCCTAATTTTTTAACATATTTATGAAAATAAACCTCAATCATTTAAATAAGCTATATCCTCTACAAAAGCTCCATATTGGAAAGAATATGTTAATAGTGAAATTGAGTCCATTATGGAAAATCACACTTGAGAAGTAGTTGATCCTCCATCAGAAAGTACAGTACTTGGGTATAAGTGGATTTTTTAAATTAAAAAAGAAAGCAGATGGATCAATAGATAAATATAAAGCAAGACTTGTAGCTAAATGTTATAGGCAACATGAAGGACTTGATTATTTTGATACTTACTCACCAATTACTAGAATTACTTCCATTCACGTTCTAATAGCAATATCCAGTTTGAACGGACTTGAGATATGTCAGATGGATGTAAAGACAACCTTTTTAAATGGTGAGTTAGATGAAGATCTACATGCAACAACCTGAAAGGTTTGTTGCCCTAGATCAAGAAACAAAAATTTGCAAATTAGTAAAGTCTCTTTATGGATTGAAACAAGCACCAAAACAATATCATGAAAAATTTTTACAATATAATGTTGGCAAATAGGTTTAAAATTAATGAATGTGGCAAATGTGTATATGTCAAAAGCAATCAGAATGACCATGTCATTGTGTGTTTGTATGTTGATGAATATGCTAATTAAAGGTAGCAACATCAATATTATTATGGCTACTAAACAAATGTTAGCCAATAAATTTGTGATGAAAGATATGGGTGTCGCAAATGTTATTCTAAGAATTAAAATTTCTAGAACCCCACAAGGATTAGTATTGTCGCAGTCACATTATATTGATAAAATACTTGAAAATTTTAAAAAGCATGACATTGGGATAACAAAAATCCAAATAGATATCAGTCTCCATTTAGCTAAAAATAATGGAGATAGTATAGCACAACTAGAATATTCTCGCATAATTGGTAGTTTAATGTACATCTTGAATTGTACACTTCCAGATATAGCATATGCTATAAGCAAGCTAAGTTGTTATACAAGCAATCCAGGTCAATATCATTGGAAAGCTATATTGAGAATTTTAGGATACGTAAAGTATACAAGAAATTATGGACTACAGTATATTAGATATCCTGTTGTGCTTGAAGGTTATTGTGATGCGAATTAGATATGTAGTACTAAAGACTTAAAGTACACAAGTGAATACATATTCACTCTTGGAGGTGGAGATGTGTCTTGAAAATTTCTCAAACAAACGTGTTTAGCACGGTCCACAATGGAATCTAAATTTATAGCATTAAACAAAGCCGAAGAAGAAGCAAAATGTCTTCAGATTTTTTTGGAAGATATTTCAAATGGGCTAAGTCGGTGTCTGCGCAATATGCATACATAGTGATGAAGGAATGAACTTTTCATCCCGCAGTGGAAGCATTGGAATGTCTTTAATTTATTTAGAATTAAACACAAAATATACAAGGTTAAGCAAAAACTTACATTGAAAATATGGAGATTCTTCTGGCGGATCTTTATCTCTTCCACAAAGTCTTCCTAACTATGACTCGAACATAGGACCAAGACTTGTGGGAGCCTCTTGAAAGAAAATCCCCAAGGGATTGGACAGGAAGAGGTCTAGAGAGAATTCTCTAATTCTCTCTATTGAGGAGATGTGTGCTATCAAGAATCCATAATGGCTCACCCTTAGGGTCCTATTTATAGTGGTCTAGGAAAAATAATTAAATAATATATTTTAATATCTAATATATTAAAATACATTTATCTAATCAATTTTAATCTTATTCAAACTGTTTAAAATTCTCCTACGACATTTATTTCCTAATTTGAATCCAATTCAAATTTAATAAATATCTTTTATTTAATGTATCTAATGTACATTAATTATTTTAATATTTAATGTATCAAATACAATAAATATATTTTCCTCTTTTATATTTAATATATTTAATATATTAAATATTAATTTGAACATTTCAAATTTTTCTTTCAACTAAATTGATCTTTTTAGTGTTTCTATGAGCTAGCAAGGGAACCTTATGGACCTACAGATTATAAGCTCCAATGATACAAAATTAATTAATTAAACTTTTTAATTAATCAATTTTTCATTCATTAACTCTAGGGTCACTCCACTATAGACCTAAAGTTTCACTCTTATGCACTGTAGAACAAGTTGTGTCCATTGATATAATCACTACTTACAAGTCGATCCTTCACGAGTTGTTCGTAATTACAGCTGGGTCAAAAGTCCATTTTACCCCTATAATTACATCTTGCACCTTAAGTACCACTGATTCTCTAATGAACAATCTGTTTATAATCTAATTATAAACTAAGTCCCTCTCGGGCCAATGAGAGGGTGGGGCCCCATTGTTCAAGTCCCGAAATCAGCACTTAAGGGAACTACTCATCTACTTACCCTATATGGGAAGGAGTGAATTCTATCTTATGAGATTATGTTCCCAGCTCCCTATTTGGTCAAGTCTCCAAAATGGTAGGCATATTGAATCCGCTATAAAAGCCACCTCACCCATGCAAATCAAAGGACAAGCCCTCACAAGCAGGAGTTCATAACTCACTCAGGATTAAGATCGAGTAGCATATGATCATCTTGATGAAATATTAATCTTCTCAATTAACGGATTTATAAAGAGAGATTAAATATTTCGTGGTCCAGTCTTATACGAACTCATTGTATAAGATACCCCCACTCACATGTCTCCACATGAATGATTTGGATCAAATCATTTGTAACTATTACAAAGTGGGCCATATCAATAGTGTTACCACGATAAGGCACCCAACCTTATCCATATACTATGACCCTTTAGGTTATTTCTTGAACATGATCCTCTCGTATGTCAACCACATACTGTTCAAGATTACACTAATAACCTTGGATTTTTCATATAATGGATAATATTATATTGCAAATAAAATAATCAAAATTATTATTCATTATTAAATAAATTATTAATTACGAGGCTTTAGGGCATAAATCCCAACAAGTGATAGCCAAGAAACTATGGGAAGGGCACAAAATAATATGTATAACAGTAAATCTCAATATGTACGACGAAGACATAATATAATCAGTCAATTACTTCATAGTAGAATTATCACAATTGATTTTATAAGGTCAACAAATAATTTTGCGGATCCATTTACAAAAGGCATAAGTAGAGAGATCCCAAGATCTAGGCTCAATGGGCAAAGTGATCTTTGGATAACTTGATGAGCAATGTGTTGAAATTTTCTCTTACCTATTCTAAGGATGAGACAGTGCAAGTGTGGATGGGTATGCACTATGCTCTTAATGGTTTCTATATGTGGTTAAATTTTTTTTGAAAAAAGCATATACGATGTTCTTTATAGGAATCACCTATGTGAGTGTAAAGGGGGCACTTCTATGAGAAGTTTAAAAGGAGAATTCTCGTAAAAACACTCATGAAACCAAGTGGTACTCAAGGCCAAAATGAACAAAATCATCAGAACGAACTTGTTAAGATGAGAAACTATGTGACTTCTATTGACTTTGTAAGGACGTGACCTCTTAGACTGGATTTCTAAGGATCGTTACTACATGCATGCAAGACATGGACTTTTGAATACAAAACGGAAGCTCAAGTAAACCAAAACAAAACATTTCTTTCATATAAAACTGACTGAAATTCACAATACATTGAATTCAAGATTCCAATAAAGATTTATTACAAAACTTAATGAATAAAGAGTATTTAAATAAATACAAGACAAAGAGTTAAAAGAATGGAACATAAAACATGAACTAGGAATTTCTAAAATTCTAGGAAGCTCTGGTCTGACATTGCCTCCATAGCCTCACCAAGCTGAATGTCCTCGCCACACGCCTCATAAGTCATGTACCATCTTAATAAGAAAAGAAGGGTAGCATGGGTGAGTATAAAAATATACTTAGTAAGTAGCCCCACTTGAGGGCTTAAAATACAAACATTTAAAACATGTTTGATATTGAATCATGTGAGATCTTGACTAACTTGTTCATTTGTGTTTTGATACATAAGTGTCTTAACTGAAAACATGTAAACATTCTGTCTAAGTGATTTACACTATAAAGTGTTCTGATACGTAAAGGCCTTAACTGAAAATATGAAAACTTTAAGTCTAAGTGATTTACACTATAAAGTTTCTGGTACGTAAAAGTCTTAAGTAAAAATATGGAAACTTTCTATCTAAGTGGATAATGTACCTATTTCCAAAACTAAACCAACTATGATACTGTGTGTCAGTCTTATAAGGTAAAGTGCCACTAGAGGTTAGTTAGCGACCATCTAGCAGAGCTAGGACTCTCACAACACAGTACCTCTAAAAACATTCTGACTAAACATGAGGGGGGCGACCTCGAAACATGAGGGAAGAGACCCCCAAGCTGAAAATATGATGGGAACGACCTCGAAACATGAGGAGAGCAACCCCGAAAAATGAGGGGAGCACCCCCAAAGCTGAACTAACTATGGTGCCTATGCGAGTCAATCATGTGAGGCAAAGTGCCACTAGAGGTTAGTTGGCGACCCTCTAGTAGAGCTAGGCCTCTCCCAACATAGTACCTCATGAAAACATACATGACATGAGGAGAAGATAATTGTCACAAAGCATCATCATGAACTTAAGATTAAACATGCATATAACTAAGGCCCTCTAAACAAGCTAGAGGTTGTAACAGTCATTATCAGTCCATTCCATAATCAGACCCCTCTGAAGTATGCTAAACATTCAAAAGCCATTTAGTGTCATTCTAAGTAATGCTATACATGAATCTGAACATGCTATACTTTAAAAGTATTTTCTACCCAGTCAACTAATCAAACATCTCAAGAAATCTGTACACAATCAACTATCCAAACACTTCAGGTATATCGTACTCAGGTCAATCAACCAAATATCTCAAGCATTTTGAACTCTGTAGCTAAACAAATATCTCCAGGCATCCAAAATATTCATGCTTATTCAGCTCTAAATCAACTACCCAAACATTCATACTTTAGAGAAATCATAAACATAGTCACACATATGTTTCAAATCACTCATACCTCATATCCAAGACTTTAAGGAGTTATCCAACTAGGCTACTTACCTTAAAAAGTGACCACAAAGCAACCTTGGCTCTTGCAATAAATATTATTGCTCAACCTGAACAAAATCTAACATTAAACACAAATAACCACTCCAACCCAAAGATAAATATCTTGAGAAACAAGAGCTTACTCACATAAAATGCTCAAGGGGAACACCTAAGCAGTTCTATAACCATTGTCGACCTCAAAACTTAACCAATCAATCCCAAATCTACACATCGAACAAATCCACACGTCAAGGTCTAGTTCATAGCATTTACTAAAGAGTTCAAAATGGTGTAAGAAGAACATTACTCACCAAACCTTACCTCAAACATCCCGTAACCTTGTTGATCCGACTTTGAACAGGTCCAATTTTGTGAATCTGAGATCCAAAAGTTATGGGTATTTTGAAACATAGTCTAATAAGCCATGGGTCACACTCGAAACACAAGAATAACGAAAATCCATGGTTGAAAATGAACCTTACCTTGTAGATTTAGAAATATGGGGTCGTGGGTGTTTGAAAACATCATTGTCCACGGGTGGAGGGACGGTGGTGCGGTTGAGCTCCGATCGATAGCAACGGTGCGGCTAGGCTTCGATTGATGACAACAGGTTTTTGTGCGTGAAAAAGAAACCAAAGATGGTGGTGGTGGTGTTGATTATGCATACGAGAGAGTGAGAGAGCTCGTCGGCGTTCGCAAATCCATTGTTGTGGGGGTCTACTGCCATCGATCAACTGATAAGGAAGCCACTGGAAATCGCAAGGAGATGAAGAAGACGTCGAAGGCTTCACACGTGTGTTGTTTGTCACTGTCAGAGAGAAGATTCGAGGCCCACTACTTGCCGAAGCTAGTCTCAGGTGCTTGACGACAAGGCTTGCAGTTCACAAAGGGGGAGGGCTCTGTGAAATGTGAAAGAGGGGAAGGAGATGTTGAGAGGAAAATGATTAGGGTTTTCTTTTTGTCTCTATGACCTCACCATGACGTCACCCAAGAGACCTCACCCTTACAACATAAATAGGATTTCTTTCTTCTCTTTTTTTTTTTTTAAACCCCTAATACCATTAATTAGGCCCAATTAAAAAACCTTAAACTCCCTTTCTCCCAATTAAGCCTCAACTTAAGATCTAATGGACCACTGAATAAGAAATTAATCCTAAATTGACTCCAAAGTCAACCTATACTTCAAAATAAAAAAACAATCTTACCTATAGACATGGGGTGTTACAGACTTAGTTTACTAGAATGATTGACGGTTCATGGCATCAAGTCCACTATTTAATCCAATAAACTCGATTAATGTTCACTAATGAAAGTTCAAAGTTTTTATTACTTATCCTGGTACGGATTCTTCATTAGGAAAGATCAACCTACCATTTTTGTGGGGGGTTGTTGGAATAAATGGTATGTGACTCTTCCATGAGTTGCCTTTGTTGGCTTTTTGGCCCTTAATCTCAAATTAATTAATTTTAATCAATTAATTAATTAATGTTTTGATGATAACAAACCTGCTATTAATTGCTAACAATTTTAGTATTTTGAAGTGTCCATGGTGTAGAGCTCGGAACAACGATTCCAACGCCTCTTGAATCACTCAAATCGGAGTTAAAACGTAGAAGTTATGGGCAAAACAAATTTGAACGGAAAATTCCCGATGCGATGACGTGGCAGCCAAGTCAGCAATGTGGACCATTTAGAGAGTGACACGTGGAGCTATGGGGAAGTGACACTTGGTGGGATTTTTGTTTATTTAAAAAGAAAAAGGAAAATTTATATTATTATATATTATTTGTTATGTGTCTAACGGTTTTTAAATTTTAAATTAAAAAAAAAAAAAAAAAAAAAAATCAGAATGCATTAAATGCATCTGACAGTCTGGCTGGTTTAAAAAAAAAAATTATATATATATATATATATATATTACCGTTACCTTCTTCTTCTTCTTCTTCTTATTATTATTATTATTATTATTATTATATATAAAAAGAAAATGTGACCGTTGGTCACTTAAAAAAAAAATATTATATATATATATATTATATTATATTATATTATATTATATTATATATTTTATTTATTATTTACTTTTTACTTTTTATTTTCTTTTAATCTCCACCATTCATTTCACTTTTACTACAATCCAATGGCCCAAATTAAATTTTGATTTTTACCTCATTTCCCTCTCTATAAATACCATCTTCTTCTTCAAAATTCAACAACAAGTTTTACAACTTTCAATCCTCCAAAAATCTCAAAAAGCTCACATTGTTGCTCTCTCCAAGCTCTAAATTTTTTCTTTTCATCTTTTTCTTGAGAGAGAATTATTGTATTGTGAGGATTCTTTTTGTGTGAGAAATTTGTAAATCCACTCTATTGAGAGAGTTGTAAGTGTGATTCCATAAACTATTCAATCTTTGTATCGGTTTGATCCTAATCCGTGGAAAGGATTGAGTTTGCTCTTGAACTCGAAAAAGGAGCGTTGTAGCGGTTGGGCTCTAATCCGTGGAAAGAGTCGATAAAGTTTGTTTTATTCAAATTCCCAAGAGGCGCTTGGGGAGTGGAGTAGGTCGAGTTTGACCGAACCACTATAAAATTACGGTGTCATCCTTTCTAACTCTTCTCTATTTACTTTAGAAATTAATCGTAGTGATCTATTGCATGCTTTAATTTGCTTTTAATTGTTTATTGTGTTAGATTGAATTAATTTTCCATACTTTATAACTATCTTGCTTATTATATTAATTATCCTTTTTATTGTTTTATAAAAAGTTTGATAATTAGAAAATTGAGCATAGATTAGTAAAAAGTTTTATAATTTTTAAATAAACCCTATTCACCCCCCCTCTAGGGTTGCCATACCGATCCAACAATTGGTATCAGAGCGAGGTTGCTCTTTTAGAATTTTTTTATAAACTTTATTGTTTGAGTTTTATGGCAAACGTAGTAGTAAATGGTGTGATTGAAGGACAATCCACCTCTAGACCTCCTTACTTTGATGGGTCAAATTATGCTTATTGGAAAGCTAGAATGAAAATTTATTTGCAATCCGTTGACTATTATTTATGGTTAAATGTAGTTAAAGGTCCTTATATTCCCATGAAAATAGTTAATGAAAATGATGTGCCTAAATTAGAAGAAGAATATGATGACAATGATATGAAAAAATGTGCTTTTAATGCTAGAGCAATAAATTGTCTATATTGTGCTTTAAGTAAAGATGAATTTAATAGAATATCTATGTGCTCTTCGGCTAAAGAAATATGGAATACTCTTGAAGTGACTCATGAGGGAACTAATCAAGTTAAAGAGTCAAAAATTAGCATGCTAGTTCATAATTATGAATTATTTAAGATGGATGCTAATGAATCTATTACCGAGATGTTTACTAGATTTACTAACATTATAAATGCTTTGAAGGGTCTTGGAAAAATATATACTACCTCCGAAAATGTTAGGAAAATTCTTAGGTCTCTACCTAAGAATTGGGAAGCAAAGGTGACGGCGATTCAAGAAGCAAAAGATCTCACCAAACTTCCTTTGGAGGAACTTATTGGCTCTCTCATGACACATGAGATTACCATGAAGGAGCACATGGAGGATGAGTCCAAAAAGAAGAAGAGTATTGCATTAAAGACCATATCCTTGGAAGTTGAATCCGAAGGTGAGGATGTTCTTGATGAAGATGATATTGCATATTTTTCACGTAAGTATAAAAACTTCATCAAGAGAAAGAAACAATTCAAGAAGCACATTTCCAACCAAAGAGAGTCAAAAGGTGAAAAGAGCAAAAAGGATGAGGTAATATGTTATGAATGCAAGAAACCGGGTCACATAAGAACGGATTGCCCTCTCCTTAAATCATCCAAGAAATTCAAGAAGAAAGCAATGAAAGCTACTTGGGATGATAGTGATGAAAGTGAAAGTGGAAGTGATGAAGAAGAAGTAGCAAATTTTTGCTTCATGGCTCATAGTGACAAGGGTGATGAACAAGATGATGAGGTAACTCTAGAACCCCTTTCCTATGATGAATTGTTTGAAGCTTTTGAAAATATGCAAAAAGACTTAGAAAAGCTTGGTTCCAAATATGTTATGCTTAGAAAGAAATACAATGTTTTAACTAGTGAAAATAAGTCTTTACTTGATGAAATTTCTTGCTTAAAAGACAATGAGCATGATGTTGTTCAAATTGATGAAGTAAATGTCTCTTGTGATAAGCATGTTTTTGATTGTGATGAGAAAAATGCCTTGCTTGATAAAGTTAGATTTCTTGAGCATGATAGTTGTGAAAAAGATAACTTGATTAATTTGCTTAAGGAAAAAGAATTAAATGCTTTGCAAGAACTTGGTAAGGCTAAAGAGTCTATTAAAAAGTTGACAATAGGTGCTCAAAGGTTGGACAAAATAATTGAAGTAGGCAAGCCTTATGGTGATAAAAGAGGATTAGGCTACATTGATGAATGTTCTACTCCCTCAAGTTCTAAAACTATTTTTGTTAAAGCATCTCCTATTGTGCCTAAGCTTAATATGCCTAAGGTTGTGTCTAAGCATGATAAATCTAGTGTTGTGCCTATATGTCATCATTGTGGTGTTGAAGGTCATATTAGACCTAAGTGCTTTAAATTGAAATATGCTTTTACTACTTCTTCAAGAAGAAATTTTTCTCAAAGAGCAAAGTTTCACAATGCTCCAAGAAAGAATTTCTCCAAGAAAAGTAGAGTGCATAAATTTGTTGTAAGAGATAAATCCTTGCATAATGTTGTTTGTTTCTCATGTGGCAAGTATGGACATAAAGTGTATTCTTGTTTCTTGTCTAAATCCAATGCTTTAAATGTGGATGCAAAAATGAAATGGGTTCCCAAGTTTGTAAATGCTAACCTTTTAGGACCCAAACAAGTATGGGTACCAAAAGATCAATCTTGAACACTTTTGTTTATAGGTTTGTTTGAAAGTATCCAAGAAAAACAAATGGTACTTGGATAGTGGTTGCTCAAGGCACATGACGGGAGACCAATCCAAGTTTGTCAATCTTTCTAAAAAGGATGGAGGTTTAGTAACCTTTGGTGACAACAAGAAAGGTAAAATTATTGGTAAGGGTAGTATAGGTAATGGTTCTTCTACCTTGATTGAAAATGTGCTTTTAGTTGATGGTTTAAAGCATGATTTACTAAGTATTAGTCAATTATGTGATAAAGGCTTTCGAGTTGTGTTTGATAAAAAGAATTGCATCATTGAAAATGCTAGTGATAGAAAAGTCTTGTTTGTTGGCAATAGGGATGAAAATGTGTACACTATTGATTTGAATGATTGCCCTATTAGTGATAAATGTCTTTCGGCTTTGCATGATGATTCTTGGTTATGGCATAGAAGACTAGGACATGCTAGCATGCACTTAATTTCAAATATTTCCAAGAATTCTTTGGTTAGAGGTCTTCCAAAATTTAAATTTGAAAAGGATAAAGTTTGTGATGCTTGTCAAATGGGTAAGCAAACCAAGTCCTCCTTCAAATCTAAAAATGTGATCTCTACAACTAGACCCCTTCAACTATTACATATGGACTTATTTGGCCCTTCTAGAATTGCTAGTTTTGGAGGAAATTATTATGCCTTTGTGATTGTTGATGATTTTTCAAGATTTACTTGGGTTTTGATGATAAAACATAAGGATGATGCTTTGAAAAGTTTTGCTAGTTTTGCAAAAAGAGTTCAAAATGAAAAAGGATTTTTGATTTCTAAAATTAGGAGTGATCATGGAGGAGAATTTGATAGTATTGCTTTTGAAAATTTTTGTGAAGAAAATGGTTTTTCTCATAACTTCTCCACTCCAAGAACTCCTCAACAAAACGGTGTGGTTGAAAGGAAAAATCGTACTTTGCAAGAATTTGCTAGGTCAATGTTGCATGAGTATGATTTACCTAAATACTTTTGGGCCGAAGCCGTTAACACCGCTTGTTATGTTTTAAATAGAGTTTTAATTAGGCCTTCTTTAGATAAAACTCCTTATGAGCTTTGGCATAACAAAATTCCAAATATTGGGTATTTCAAAGTGTTTGGTTGCAAATGTTTTATTTTGAACAACAAAGAAAAGCTTGGAAAGTTTGATTCTAAGACGGATGTTGGTATTTTTCTAGGTTATTCCTCTACTAGTAAAGCTTATAGAGTTTTCAATAAGAGAACTTTAATTATCGAGGAATCTATGCATGTTGTATTTGATGAATCTTGCAATAATGTTTCTAATGAGTCTATTTGTAGTGATGATTTAGAAAGAAATTTTGGAGATTTACTTGTTAGTGACAAAGACAAGGAAATTGATTCAAGCAAGCAAGAATTGAGCTTCAACGAAAAGAAGGAAGACGGTTCTTCATCTATGCCTAAAGAGTGGAGGTATGCTCCATCCCATCCCAAGGATTTGATTCTTGGTGATCCCAAACAAGGTGTGAAAACTCGTTCTTCTCTTAATTTGTTTAATAATCTTGCTTTTGTTTCTCAAGTTGAACCTAAAAGTTTTAAGGATGCCGAAAATGATGAGTTTTGGATTTTAGCCATGCAAGAAGAATTAAATCAATTTGAAAGAAACAAAGTTTGGGAATTAGTCCCTAGGCCTTCTAATGCTTCTATTATTGGAACTAAATGGGTCTTTAGAAATAAAATGGATGAAAATGGAAATATCATTAGAAATAAAGCTAGGCTTGTAGCTCAAGGTTATTGTCAAGAGGAAGGTATAGATTATGAAGAGACTTTTGCACCCGTTGCTAGATTAGAAGCTATTAGAATGTTACTTGCTTTTGCTTCTTATAAGAATTTCATCTTGTATCAAATGGATGTGAAAAGTGCTTTTTTAAATGGCTATATTATGGAGGAAGTTTATGTAGAACAACCTCCGGGCTTTGAAAGTTTTGATTTGCCTAATCATGTCTATAAGTTGAAAAAGGCTCTTTATGGCTTAAAACAAGCTCCAAGAGCTTGGTATGATAGACTTAGTAATTTTCTACTTGAGAATGGCTTTAAAATGGGTAAACTTGATACTACTCTCTTTATTAAGACTAAGGAAAATGATATGCTTTTAGTGCAAATATATGTGGATGATATTATCTTTGGTTCTACTAATCCTTCTTTGTGTGAAGAATTTTCTAAGTGTATGCATAGTGAGTTTGAGATGAGTATGATGGGAGAACTTAGCTTCTTCCTTGGACTTCAAATCAAACAACTCAAAGATGGTATCTTCATAAGTCAAGAGAAATACACAAAGGATTTGCTCAAAAGGTTCAAGTTCAATGAAGGTAAAATTGCAAAAACTCCTATGAGCACATCCACTAAGCTTGACAAGGATGAAAAAGGTAAATGTGTAGACATAAAAGCTTATCGAGGTATGATCGGATCTCTACTTTATTTAACCGCTAGTAGACCCGATATCATGTTTAGTGTATGTCTTTGTGCTAGATTTCAATCTTGTCCTAAGGAATCCCATTTGCATGCCGTTAAGAGAATCTTTAAATATTTGCTTGGGACTATTGATTTAGGTTTGTGGTATCCTAGAAATGTAGAGTTTAATTTGGTAGGATATTCCGATGCGGATTTTGCTGGAAGTTTACTTGACCGTAAGAGTACTAGTGGGACTTGCCAATTTCTTGGTAGCTCCTTAGTATCTTGGTTTAGTAAAAAGCAAAATTCGGTTGCCTTATCCACTACCGAAGCGGAATATATTGCGGTTGCTAGTTGTTGTGCTCAAATTCTTTGGATGAAACAAACTCTTTGTGATTTTGGATTAAAGTTTGATAATGTGCCTATATTTTGTGATAATACTAGTGCTATTAATTTGACTAAAAATCCTATTCATCATTCTAGGACTAAACATATTGATATTAGACATCACTTTATTAGAGAGCATGTGCAAAATGGTAATATTATTCTTGATTTTGTGACCTCTAATAATCAATTAGCGGATATTTTCACCAAGCCTTTGAATGAAGAAAACTTTTACAAAAATAGGCTTGAGCT
Organism: Trichosanthes truncata; assembly: GCA_033996785.1. NCBI lineage: Eukaryota > Viridiplantae > Streptophyta > Magnoliopsida > Cucurbitales > Cucurbitaceae > Trichosanthes > Trichosanthes truncata. The sequence goes on from JAWPNB010000009.1 coordinate 34,267,939, forward strand.
TGGTATTATTCGTTGTGATGCCTCTTGAATTTACAATTTTACTTTTTATCTTTTTAAAGCATATTGATAGGGGGAGTTATGCAAAGAATGTATCCATGTTCTTAGGGGGAGCTTTCATATAGTTCTTAATATTTCTCAATTGTGTATTTTTGATGATTCCAAAGGGGGAGAAGTTTAAGAAAAATATGTTCTAAATTTTGTATCATATTTTAGTATTGCATTAATTTAGGGGGAGAATTAATTTAAATTTTTTTTTTGAGTGAATTTTCAAGTATGAGCTTTATGGTGATATATTGGACTTTATATTCAAATTATTACTTGGACACATGTACTACCTTGGTTTTTATGAACTTCAAGATATTTTTCTTTTGTGGTTTGTCATCATCAAAAAGGGGGAGCTTGTTGGCTTTTGGCCCTTAATCTCAAATTAATTAATTTTAATCAATTAATTAATTAATATTTTGATGATAACAAACCTGCTATTAATTGCTAACAATTTTAGTGTTTTGAAGTGTCCATGGTGTAGAGCTCGGAACAACGATTCCAACGCCTCTTGAATCACTCAAATCGGAGTTAAAACGTAGAAGTTATGGGCAAAACAAATTTGAACGGAAAATTCCCGACGCGATGACGTGGCAGCCAAGTCAGCAATGTGGACCATTTAGAGAGTGACACGTGGAGCTATGGGGAAGTGACACTTGGTGGGATTTTTGTTTATTTAAAAAGAAAAAGGAAAATTTATATTATTATATATTATTTGTTATGTGTCTAACGGTTTTTAAATTTTAAATTAAAAAAAAAAAAAAAAAAAAATCAGAATGCATTAAATGCATCTGACAGTCTGGCTGGTTTAAAAATATATATATATATATATATATATATATATATATATATATATATTACCGTTACCTTCTTCTTCTTCTTATTATTATTATTATTATTATTATTATTATTATTATATATAAAAAGAAAATGTGACCGTTGGTCACTTAAAAAAAAATATTATATATATATATATTATATTATATATTTTATTTATTATTTACTTTTTACTTTTTATTTTCTTTTAATCTCCACCATTCATTTCACTTTTACTACAATCCAATGGCCCAAATTAAATTTTGATTTTTACCTCATTTCCCTCTCTATAAATACCATCTTCTTCTTCAAAATTCAACAACAAGTTTTACAACTTTCAATCCTCCAAAAATCTCAAAAAGCTCCCATTGTTGCTCTCTCCAAGCTCTAAATTTTTTCTTTTCATCTTTTTCTTGAGAGAGAATTATTGTATTGTGAGGATTCTTTTTGTGTGAGAAATTTGTAAATCCACTCTATTGAGAGAGTTGTAAGTGTGATTCCATAAACTATTCAATCTTTGTATCGGTTTGATCCTAATCCGTGGAAAGGATTGAGTTTGCTCTTGAACTCGAAAAAGGAGCGTTGTAGCGGTTGGGCTCTAATCCGTGGAAAGAGTCGATAAAGTTTGTTTTATTCAAATTCCCAAGAGGCGCTTGGGGAGTGGAGTAGGTCGAGTTTGACCGAACCACTATAAAATTACGGTGTCATCCTTTCTAACTCTTCTCTATTTACTTTAGAAATTAATCGTAGTGATCTATTGCATGCTTTAATTTGCTTTTAATTGTTTATTGTGTTAGATTGAATTAATTTTCCATACTTTATAACTATCTTGCTTATTATATTAATTATCCTTTTTATTGTTTTATAAAAAGTTTGATAATTAGAAAATTGAGCATAGATTAGTAAAAAGTTTTATAATTTTTAAATAAACCCTATTCACCCCCCCTCTAGGGTTGCCATACCGATCCAACAGCCTTCTTTCACATCCATAGGTTGTGATGTTGGGATTTATGCCCTAAAGCCTCGTAATTAAATATTTATTTAATAATTAATAATCACTACAAGAAAATTATGTTTTTTCGATGCAGACAATCCCGACGCACCTAAACGCGTTGGCAAATGTGGCTTCTCCTGACGTAGTCGGGACAGCGTCGGGAGATCCTGTATACAATGTGTCTCCCGACGCATGAATTGTAACGCGTCGAGATAGACCTCCTCTCCTGACGATGAAGCACGCCGCGTCGGGAGAGAGGGGGAGATAAAGTATATGCCGACGCTCTTTACTTGAGTGTCGGGAAAGTTACTGCTCCCGACGCGCTATACTTGCGCGTCGGAAAAAGCTACTTTTGCAGACACTGAAGTATAGCATGTCGGGAGAAGTAACTTTTTTCGACTCGCAAGTAAAGAGCATCGGCAAAAGTAGCTTTTCCCAATCGGCTATACCTGCGCGTCGGGAAAAGTCTGATTAAAATCTCCCCAGATTCGTGAAAACAGAAACCCTCGCCCCTCTTTTTCCATTTTCTTCTTCCCTCGAGTGGTCGTCGCCTCGTCGCCTGTGAGTAAATCGCACAACTTGTAGTTCCAATGAGGATTTGACCGCCTCCGCCACCTGCGAAGTAGTTTCCTTGGGCCTTGCATGTCCGTGCATAGCCGCCGAAACATCGTCTCCTTCAGTTCACCGTAGCAGTTTTTCTCTGTTAGCCATTTCTCCTCCACCAGTCACCGCCGCCTTCCGTACCAGCCCTCGCAGTCGCCACCTGATCTTCTCCGTCCAGTACTGTCGTTGTCGCTACCGGTTGTCGTCACCACTGCCGGTAAGGATCTCATTTTCATTTTGAACTAAGTTTAATTTTTTTTTCCTTCTAGATAATTATAAATGCATGGTTACTATGAAATAAGAGTTTGTGGTTTGATTGATTTTTTGAATTTCTTTGTTGATCAAGTTGTTGTTTGTAGGGAATAATTTTGTGCAAAATTATTTTAGGTTGCTGTTTGTGGGGAATAATTTTATGCAAAATTAAGTTAAGTTGTTGTTGTTTGTAGGGAATAATTTTGTGCAAAATTAAGTTGTTGATTTTATGGAATAATTTTGTGCAAAATGGATTTGTTGTTGTTGCTTTAGTAGGCTTAAACTTTGTTGCTTAGTTTGTATAAAATAAAGTTGTGCAAAATAAGCTTAGTTTGTATAAAATAAAGTTGTGCAAAATAAAAAATTGTTTGGTGCAAAATTAGTATGCATAAAGATGTGAGAGAGGTTCAATATAGTGATTTTCCTAATTCAAGTCAAGATCTATAAAATTCTTGTAACAAAAACATTCACTATTTCAATTAGTTTATTAAACTTAACCTTCATGGGATGCTTGAGAGGTTAGTTTAAACTTATAATTGAAATTAGGCTTCCTCTAATCACTTTCTTTTTTGAAGGCCCATATGATCATTTCTTTCATTTTGCCATTTAATTTCTTTTAAGGAAGGCCTATTAGAAACTCTTAAAACTCTTAAATTCCAAAAACTTATATAATAGTTATTAGACACAAAGTTAAAACTATTAAACATAACCTTGTAACTAGTTTTATTTTAGAACTAAACTTGGAATTTAAGGGTTATTGATAACGTTGTTTCTCTTTTCTTGAAAGCATGTTTACTACTTTGGCATTTTGGAATTTGTCAACAAAATGTAAAGTAGATTTTTTATTTCTATGAGTTTGTAGAAGAGTGAAAAATTTTAATATCTTAACACGAAGATGTTAACTTTAAATTGAGATTTGCTTGGAGCTTGGTTTTGAAGTTATTGAAAGTTAATGACCTATTAAACATAACCTTCAAAGTTTAAGAACGAAACTTGTAATTTTGTAAAAGTGAAAACTATCCAAATCAAACTTATTTAATAGTTAATTAAACACAAAGTTGAAAGTTAAAGACCTATTAAACATAACCTTGAAAGTTTAAGAACTAAACTTGTAATTTTGAGAAGTGAAAACTAGTTATATCCAAATTAAACTTAATTAATAGGTATTAGACACAAAGTTCAAAATTAAGGCCCTATTAAACATAACCTTGAAAGTTTAAGAAAAAAACTTGTAATTTTGGCGAAATGAAAACTAGTTATATCCAAATTAAACTTAATTAATAGTTATTAGACACAAAGTTGAAAACTAAAGCCCTATTGAACATAACCTTGAAAGTTTAAGAACTAAACTTGTAATTTTGACGAAATGAAAACTAGCTATATCCAAATTAAACTTAATTAATAGTTATTAAACACAAAGTTGAAAATTAAAGCCCTATTGAACATAACCTTGAAAGTTTAAGAACTAAACTTGTAATTTTGGCAAAATGAACACTAGCTATATCCAAATTAAACCTTTGTTGGGATTTGACCAACAAAACTATGGTGCATGCACTAAGGTCTTCAATTATTGTCGACTTATATAGGTTTTAGCTTTTCACGAATCAGGAGTTGGTTTGATTGGTATACAATTAAGAATGAATAAAGAGTGGGTTAAACTTAGAGATAAGTTTTCAACTGAGTACAAGGAAGGAGTGGCCCAATTCTTAGAAATGGCAAAGTGTCATGTTAATGGTTCGGGAAAAACAAGATGTTCGTGCAAGAAGTGTATGAATGCGATGTGGCAGTCATTGGATGGGGTGGAACGACATTTATTCATAAATGGAATGTCTCCCTCCTATAGTTGTTGGGTATATCATGGAGAACCAGCTGACTTATCTAGAGGATTTGAGGGCCACACAAGTCAATCAAGTACTACATAGTGTATTATGGTGAATGAAGAAAATGAGATGTTGAATCTTTTATATGATCTACAAGTCCCTATTGCTGATGTGGATATAGATGAGGTGGATGTAGATGAAGAAGACCTTGAGAATGAGATGCCCACTAATGGCCATGAGAGGGATACTTCAAACATATTTGAGGATTTAATGGTCGAAGCACATAATGAATTGTACCATGGTTGTACACAATTTTCTTCATTACACTTTTTGGTGAGGTTGATGCATATTAAGGTTCTTAATGGTTGGAGTAACAAGTGGTTTGATATGTTACTAGAGTTGTTAAAAGAAGCATTTCCAACCAACGCATCCATACCTTGTTCATTTTATGATGCTAAGAGAAAGTTGCGTGACTTAGGGTTAGGTTATAACTCCATCCATGCTTGCTAGTATTATTGCATATTATATTGGAAAGAATTTGCTGATTGCCAACAGTGTCCAATATGTGGTGAGACTCGATATAAAGTTAACGATGGAAAGGGTAAAAGATTTTACATAAGGTTTTGCGCCATTTTCTACTGATATTGAGGTTAAAGCGGTTCTTTGCATCAAAACATGTTGCTGCTGAAATGAATTGGCATAAAGAGAAGCGTGTTGAAACAGAATAAGTGTTGCGACATCCCGCTGATGCTGAAGGATGGAAACATTTTGATTGCGAGTTTCCTCACTTTGCTTCGGACCCACGAAATGTTTGTTTGGGGCTAGCTTCAGATGGGTTTAACCCATTTGGGAATATGAATACTTCGTACAGTATGTGGCCTGTTGTACTAGTTCCTTACAATTTGCCACCTTGGAAATGCATGAAAGAGACAAATTTCTTCATGTCTTTACTTATACCCAGGCAAAAATCTCCTGGAAAAGAAATTGATGTTTACTTGCAACCATTGATAGAAGAGCTAAAAGAGTTATGGAATAATGGTGTGTGCACTTATGACTGTATAAGTGGGGAGTACTTTCAACTACACGCAAGTTTGTTGTGGACTATTAATGATTTTCCTGCATACGGAGACTTATCTGGATGGAGTACGAAAGGTTACCAAGCATGTCCCATTTGTAAAGAAGATACATCATCATTTAGGATAAGAGGAAAATTTTCTTATATGGGACATCGGCGTTATCTTCAGGAGAATCATAGTTGGCGGAGGAGTAAGCAGCATGACGGAAAGGTGGAACATAGACCTCCTCCAGTTACAATGGATGGAGAAGAGATCTTACAAGAATTAACTATGTTAAACTTCCTACGCTTAGTAAGCATCATTCAAAAAAAGATAAGAAAAGGAAATGAAGTTCAAATTGGACAAAAAAGAGTATTTTTTTTCAACTTCTCTACTGGTCAAAACTTTTGCTAAGGCACAAACTCGATGTAATGCATATTGAAAAAAATATTTGTGACAACTTGATTGGGACATTGTTAAATATTGAAGGAAAATCGAAGGATACGATAAACGCTCAGTTGGATCTAAAATATTTGAAGATACGACAAGACTTACACTTGCAAGAGGTGGGGACCAGAGTTGTAAAGCCACATGCTGCAAACACATTGACTTCCAGTGAAAGGATAGATTTTTGTAAGTTCTTAAAATCAGTGAAATTTCCATATGGGTTTGTGTCGAATATATCACGATGTGTGAGCGAGAAGGATGGAAAATTATGGGGGTTGAAAACCCACGACTCTCATGTTTTGCTTCAAAGACTTATTTACGAAAAAGACGTATCCATTGCTATTGTTGAGCTATGTACATTCTTCCGTGATATATGCATAAAAACGATACGTGTAAGTGATTTGGATCGACTACAAGAAAATATTATAATCATTCTTTGCAAGTTGGAAAAAATATTCCCCCGACATTTTTTGATGTAATGGTACACCTTGTAGTTCATTTACCATACGAAACGAAAGTGGTGGGTCCCATTAGTTATAGTTGGATGTACCCTATTGAGAGAAGTTTGCGAACTTTGAAACAATGCGTGAGAAACAAAGCACGTCCTGAGGGTTCTATAGCCTAGGCATTTATAATGAATGAGTCATTGAATTTATGTTCATTATACCTAACTAGAGTTGAAACAAGGTTCAATAGAGATGAACGAAATGATGATAGAATTTTCGAGAATGAGATATGCAGTGAATTTGAACTGTTTAGACAGAGTGCACGACCATTAGGGGGCTCAACCTTGAGAATCCTATCACCAGATGAGAAGCGAATTGCACATTGGTATATGTTGAACAATTGTGCTGAAATACAATCTTATCGTAGGTATGTTTTCAACATTGTATTGCTCAATTTCAAGATGCAACATTTCAAATCAAAATCTGAGATACAAACCTTACTTATTGTGGTCAATAGGCAACATTTGAGACTAATTTTCCCTCAAGCACAGAGCTCCAAAGACTTATATAAAAGACATAAACAAGTCTTTCCTTATTGGTTTAAAGCTCATGTAAGAGTTTGTTTTAAAATTGACACAAACTTTTTTTTAATGGGTGACATCATTTTCATTCATAACTTATAATGAACTCACAGGTTCTCTCATTGCGTGAGCAAGGAAATATGTCTGATGATATGTATTCACTTGCGATGGGACCTTCCAGAGTGCGTTCCTACAATGCGTGCATTGTTAATGGGGTACGCTTTCATAGTACACATCGTGATAATCGTTGAGCTACACAAAAGAGTGGAATCATGGTGTCTGAAAAAAGTGAGGGTGGTGAAGGTGATGAGAATAACTTTTATGGTGTTTTAGACGAAGTTTTAGACTTTCAATATGCCTAGAGATGTCCACGAGGCAGGGCGGAGCTGGGAATGGATTCCCCGTCCTTGTCCCTGCCCCCCATTTCATTCCTCATCCCCGCAAAATTCCCCATTTAATTTCACTGGGATCGGGGCGGGGATTTTCCGCCGGGAATTTTTCCCCGTTCTTTTTTTTTTTTATCTTTTTTTTTTTTAAAATTTATTCTCAACCAGAATAAAAATTATTTCTAAATGAATAATTTTCAATATAATTCTATTTAAAGAAAATGTTATAAAATTTCCTAATAAAAATAATAATATACCATAAGTAAAACTACTATAATGTCGAAACAACTTAGTTTCTAAAAATTCAAATTTCAATATTACAACATAGTCTTTTTTTTTTTTTTTTATAATGAAATAGTCTTAAACTAATTCCTATTATAGTTTTTTTTTTTTTTTTTTTAAAAAAATCTATCTATAGGTAATAATATATATATATATATTACTAATTGGGGCTGGGCGGGGAATCGGGGCATGGCCAGGGTCGGGGACGGGGAATATTCCTCTTCCCTGTTCCTGTTTAGCCAACAAGGAAAAAAATTTCCTCGCTCCCTCCCCCATTCCCCGTGCAATTGGGGATTCCCCACCCCGTTCGGGGTGGGTCCCCGCGGGTTAAATGGACATCTCTAAATATGCCCATAGAAGACGTGTTATTATGTTTAAATGTACGTGGTTCGACACAGTGCCTAAAAAGAATATATCACATATGGATTTAGGATATAGATCGATTAATACATCTCGGTATTGGTATGTTGATGAGCCTTTCATTTTTGCTAATCAAACACAACAAGCTTTTTACATCAATGACCCGAAATATGGTAATAACTGGAAGGTGGTTCAAGAAGTCCAAAATAAACGCGTATGGGACGTGTCAGAAGCAGAAGAAGCTCAGAATGACCAACTTGAGTTAATAGAAGTGGGTGGAATCAGAGTTGACGAATCCATTGAGGATAGCGAACTATGTAGAAATGACGTTGATCCCACAATAGTAGATCAACAAATTATTCAAAACGATGACGATGGTTTCATCAATGATGAAGAAGAGGATGTACAATTATCTAGTGACATTAGCTCGAGTCCAGATGAACATCCTGATGATAGAGAATAACGATGTAATTGTGCATTTTATTTCTTATCTTATAACTATGTATCAATCTTTTTATATATCTCTTTTGTGCTTGTAGATAAACAATGGCCACTCCAGAACAACAGTTGAACGAAGCCGATGATGAATTCTTCTATACCGACCCTCAAGGTGCAGGATCATCCATGGGAGAGACCTCAAGTTATCTTATAAACTATGCATCACTACTTTATATTATCTTTTGTACAACCTAAATGCCATTATTCTTTTTTTTTCTAGATGGTAATTCTACTAGCAGGAACATACGTGGATACTCGCGTAAGATTGAGTTGGAACGGTACGTTACCGCACATGGAAGCATTTCAATAGAGATCAACCCCGAGTTGATGAAGCCAGTCGGGCCACATGCTACAAAGTTTAGCTTGGCTATAGGGACCACAGTGAGGGAATCTTTTCCAGTTCGCTGTGCAACATTTGAGGCCGTACCAAAAACAGTTATAGACCTGGCTAAAGCAACATTGTTGGTAAGTTGATATTTTTGTTCATTGTGATTATTATATATAAAATATAAGTTATAATATAATTTTCTTTATACGTAGAATCATTTCTCATTCGACGTGTTCAAGCAAAAAGGTTATTAAATTTATCGAATGACAAATGCAAACAACGTTTAAAGAGTATAGGGCAGAGTTGCATAGGCATTACAAGAAACAAGGCACTCATGAAAGAGCACGTGCAAACCCACCTAGTCGGTTGAAGAATACCATCGAAGACTGGCATCACCTATGCACTAGGTTTGAGGACCCTAGTTGGCAGGTATGTTACTTATAAGTTTCTCAACAATATCATTTTATGCTACTTTCAGTTTTTAACTAATCCTTTTATTTCGTTAGGAAAAATCGAAGAGCAGTCAAAAGAGTCGGTCGACTCTAGCGTTCAACCATAGTTGTGGTTCGAAGACATTCATCTACGTACAACACAATTCGGTAGGGTAAAATACAAAAAAAAACATTTATTCTTTCATATGTTTATAAATCTTATTAGTAAACCATTTTCTTGTGACTTGAGTTACAGAAGGAAAAAGAAGGTTGGGATATAGGACCCATTGACCTATTTGAGCTAACGCACGCAAAACATGGAAAATGGATCAATCAGGCTGCCGAGGATGTACATGTAAGTTTTTTTCCCCCTAAAAGTGATTTCCATTTCTCAATTGAAGGGCCATATTTACTTATTTTAATTATAATTACAGACTAAAATGATACAGTTGCAAGAGGCCACCACTCAACTAGCTATGTCCGAACAACTCCCAGAAGCAGAAATATGCGAGATAGTGTTAGGTAGACGACCAGGCCACATTAAAGGCCTTGGTTGGGGACCAAAGCCGCCTAAGTCAAGTAGGAGATCATGTAGCTCTTCATCAAGTTCGTCCTCCTCACAACGAGAAGTTGAAACAGTAATAGAGATAACTGCCCTAAAGGCGCAGCTCGCAGAAGCAAATGACAAGTTGGCAAGGGTTGAAGAAAATATCGATGAAAGAATTGAGGCAACAAGGGAAGAAACAAGAGCAGAGATGACGACAATTCTCAATGCTCAACTGGAACAACATCGAGCAGAAATGCAGGAAATGTTTAAAAAGATCATGGAATCACAAGGAGGACCATCAAAATAGGTATGAACTCTATTCTCTTGTAATAAGTTTAATTCTTGGTGGAGTTTGTGTGTTTTGTTTGCTATCTTGCATTGATGGTACCGAAGTAGTGATGTTTAGTTATTGATGGAGTTTGTGCACTTTGTTTGCTATCTTGTAGTGTTAGGGGTGGGATTTAGATTAGTTTTTATATGTTTGTTTATTTTGTTTATTGATATGTTTAATTGGTTGCTTCGTGGGAGTATGTTTTAGTTCTTGTGCACTTGGTTGGGCTAATTCATTTTAGTGAAATTTTTGTGCCTTGTTTGCTACCATGCAGTGATGGTAGCAACATGCTTTAGATATATATATTTAAGCATACATTCTGGTGTTTAGTTGTTGGTGGAGTTCGTGTGCCTATTTGCTATCTTGCAATGTGAGGGGAGGGGGTGTTTGATTTGTTTTGATATGTTTCTTTGTTTTGTTTTTCATATGTTTAATTAGTTGATTGAGTGAGAGTTTGTAATTTTAGTTCATTTTGGGTTAGTTAATTTTAGTTGAGTTTGAGATATACCTGTTAAGTTAAACATATAGGTTGTGGTCTTAAATTTTTGGTAGAGTTGATGTGCCTTGTGTAAGGGGTATTTGGTTTGATGTTTGTTTAATTTGTTGAGATATACTTGTTAAGCATAGGTGTAGTTTGAGATATACTTGTTAAACATGTATATGTTGTGGTCTTAAGTTTTTGGTAAAGTTGATGTGCTTTGTGTAGGGAGGGGGTTTGGTTTGATGTTTATTTCTTGATATATACTTGTTAGCATAGATTGAGTTTAAGTTCATTTGTTTAATTAGTTGCTTGGTTTAGTTCTTGTGTGCATTTTGTATTTAATATTTACATGTTTGGTGGGAGTTGGCATTTAGGGACCATTTTTAATTTGATGTTATGATCACTTGTTTATGGAATATAATTTAGGGATCATTTTGAATTTTTAATGTTCTGTTTTAGCTTTTGTTAGGATTTTTGGTCACTGAGTGCTCATTTGATAACATTTTGAAATTTCAAATGGTTTAATATATTTGGCTAAAGTTAGAGTATGTTATTAAAGTTTTAATAAGTTTATATTTGCCTTTTAGGTATTTCGGCGTCGAGCAAGAGTTATGCGGGTGGAATTTCAAGTTAGATATACGAGTGCTTTTTTTTTTCTTAAATGTTTTATGTAATTTTATTTTTTATCTCTAACTTTGAATGACAAAATATTTAGTATCATTTTATATGTAAACATTTGTAGTAATATATTTTGATTTGTTTAATTTAAATGATATTTCGAATGCAATTCAGAATATGCTTTATTTTGCATATATGTATACTGTACAATATGATTAAAAAAACAAGATTCAATGGAAAAAACATATACATATATATATATACATATATATATATATTATATTTATATATATATATATATATATATATATATATATATATATATATATATATATATATATATATATATATATATATATATATATGCAGTGGTTCTGCCGACGCCAGCTAAAACAACGTCGGCAGAAACCTATTTTGCCGACGCCAAACACCGGCGTAGGCAACTCCAGTTCGCAACACTATGTCGACGCCCGTGAATTAGGCATCGGCATCGACCCCTTCTGTCAACGAGTATAATGGCGCGTCGGCATAAATTCGGCATGATGGATCTGTCGACGCGGACATAAGTGCGTCGGTAGATACAGTTTTTCTGCCGACGTGGAAACTTATTGGAGTCGGTAGAAGCTCTGCCGACGTCGTTTTCCCGACGTCGTTGCCGATGCCAAAAAGCACATCTGCATAGGCTTTACCGACGCAGGTTTCGCTTTTATCGATGTTTCCCGCATCGGTAAAAGGTCAAAATTTTTAAGTAAATTATTTTGATTATTTTATTTGCAATATAATATTATCCATTATCTGAAAAATCCAAAGTTATTACTGTAATCTTGAATAGTATATGGTTGACATACGAGAGGATCGTGTTCAAGAAATAACCTAAAGGGTCATAGTATATAGATAAGGTTGGGTGCCTTATCCTGTTAACACTATTGATACGACCTACTTTGTAATAGTTACAAATGACTTGATCCAAATCGTTCATGTGGAGACATGTGAGTGGGGGTATCTTATATAATGAGTTTGTGTAAGACTGAACCACGAAATATTTAATCTCTCTTTATAAATCCATTAATTGAGAAGATTAATATTTCATCAGAATGATCATATGCGACTCGATTTTAATCCTGATTGAGTTATGAACTCCTGCCTTTGAGGGCTTGTCCTTTGATTTGCATGGGTGAGAGTGGCTTTTGTAGCTGATTCAATATGCCTACCATTTTGGGGGCTTGACTAAATAGGAAGCTGGGAAAATAATCTCACAAGCAGAATTCACTCCTTCCCATATAGGGTAAGTAGATGAGTAGTTCCCTTAAGTGCTGATTTCGGGACTTGAACAATGGGGCCCCACCCTCTCACTAGCCCGAGAGGAACTTAATTTATAAATTGATTATAAATAGATTGTTCATTAGAGGATTACTGGTACTTAAGGTGCAATATGTAATTACAGGGGTAAAACGGACTTTGACCCAACTGTAAGTACGAACAACTTGTGAAGAATCAACTTGCATGTAATGATTATATCTATGGACACAACTTGTCCTACAATGCATAAGAGTGCAACTCTAGGTCTATAGTGGAGTGACCTATAGTAAATGAATGAAAATTAATTAATTAAAGAGTTTAATTAATTGATTTTGTATCATTGTAGCTTATACTCTGTTGGTCCATAAGGTCCTCTTGCTAGCTCATAGCAACACTAAAAGATCAATTTAGTTGAAAGAAAAATTTGAAATGTTCAAATTAATATTTAATATATTAGATATATTAAATATATAAGAGGAAAATATATTTATTGTATTTAATACATTAAATATTAAAATAATTAATGTATATTAGATACATTAAGTAAAATATATTTATAGAATTTGAATAAGATTCAAATAAATAAATATCGTAGGAGATTTGAATGAGATTTAAATAAATATAAGATATATTTTAATATATTAGATATTAAAATATAATATTTTAATTATGGCAAATATTTTCCCTTAGTCTCCATAAATAGGACCCTTGAGTTGAGCCATTAGACACAACACAGATCTGCTCAATAGAGAATTAGATAATTCTCTCTAGACCTCTTCCTTTCCAATCCCTTGTGGATTTTCTTTCAAGAGGCTCCCACAAGCCTTGGTCCTGTGTTCGAGTCATAGCCAGGAAGATTTTATGGAAGAGATAAAAATCCGTTAGAAATATCTCCATATTTAAGTCAAGGTATGTTTAGCCTAAAATTGTATTTTATTTTAATTCTTAATAAATCAAATGCGATCCAATGCTTCCGCTGTGGGTTTAATTCAATTATTCCTTTCAAAACACTATTAAAAATTGACTCGTATATTTGCTATTAGTAATTTCTTCCAACTTATATTTGCATTATCAATACTCATATTTCTTGATTTTCCAAACGATCATAAGATAATAAAGGTGCTTTGAACTATTTAATATCAATATAGTCATAGTTGAAAGAACTTCCAACACATACTCCTAGCAGGGGTGGAGGTACGTTGGGCCTAGGAGGGCTCGAGGCCCCCTCAACTTTTAAAAATTAACAATCAATATTGAAAATTACAGCTAATTTTCAAATTATTACTACGACATTGTTGGAATAAGCCCCCCAATTTCCTTTAGGTCTTTGGTTTGAGCCCCTCACGCGCATTTGTTTTGTTTCTTTTCGTATTTTTCTTTTTTCTTCTTTTTCCCTTTTTACCCCTCATTTGCGTTCTACTTTTATTCTTCTCCTTTTTTGCGCCTTTTTTTTTCGTTTTCTTTTTCGTTTTTGGGGTTTTTTTTTTCAAAAATGATATTTTTTTAGGAAAATATTCAATTTCACTCCTAAATTTGTGTAGTTGTATCAATTTTTACTCTAAACTCTTAATTTCATCAAATTAGACCCTAAACTTAGACATGAGTTGCATTTTTTTACCCTCTATTTAATTTTCGCTGACTCATTCACTAATTTTAACAAAAAACAACGTAAAAATCTCCATAAAGTCACTAATTTCAATAAAATCAAGCTTTGCACAAAATTAAATTTGATCAATGCACAAATTAACCATTGAATATCCTTGCAAAAATTCACAAATTTCAAAGAAAATGCATGTGAGGATACTTTTTCATTTAATGATCTTTCAAACGAAAGCTTATCAGAGGGTTAAATTAATTACAACACTTTTTAAAGTTTAGGGCTAAAATTGCAATACCTTATCTAAGTTTGGGATAAATTTTGATGAATTTGAAAGTTTAGGGGGAAAATTTACCCAACTTGACAATTTTAGGGTCAAAATTATTTTTTTCCTATTTTTTAAAACAATTTAAATTTATATATAATAACAAATATATGATATTATAATTATTTTTTTAATTTAATTTTTCTTTTCCAGAGTCAAATAAAGAAGGAACAATAAAATTATTTTTTACTTTTAGTACATTATATTTTAAAATTAATTACATAAAAAAATTTATAATTCTTATTAAAAAGAAAAAAAAAATCTATTTGTTATTTTAAGTTTCATTATATATATATATATATATATATATATATATATATATATATAAGTTCAATCTATTCTAATAAGCTTTTGAATTAAAAAAGTATGCAATTGATATTTAAACTTTCAATTTTATCTCTAATAAGTTCTAGAGTTTTCAATTTAATGTCTAATAGATCTGTAACCTAATAGATTTTTTTTTTTAAAAGAAGGTTAAGGATCACAGAATTGAAAATTCAGGGACCCATTAGATAGAAAATTGATAGTTCATTGACTTAGTATAAACTTTTTAAAGTTAAGGACTTATTAAACACAATTTTGAAAGTTTAAGCCCCGTTTGATAACCATTTAGTTTTTAAAAATTAAGCCAAAAACTTGTTTTTGTTTTTGGAATTTGGTTAAGAATTCAAATGTTTTGTTAAGAAAGATGAAATCTATTGTAGAGAATTAGGAGAAAATAAGTACAATTTTCAAAAACCACAAATCAAAAACTAAGGCCCCGTTTGATAACCATTTGGTTTTTGAAAATTAAGCCTATAAATTCTACTCCTACCCATGAATTTAATTGTTTTGTTATCTACCTTTGACCTATGTTTTCAAAAACCAAGCCATGTTTTGAAACCTAAAAAAAGCAGTTTTCAAAAACTTGTTTTTGTTTTTAGAATTTAGCTAAGAATTTAAATGCTTCCTTAAAGGAGATGAAACTCATTGTAGAGAAATTGAGAGAAAACAAGCTTAATTTTCAAAAACCAAAAACCAAAAATCAAATGGTTATCAAACGGAGCCTAAATAGTTATCAAACGGAGCCTTAAGGGCCAAATTTATAATTTAGCCTATTTAATATCAAACTATACAAATGATATCAATATATCAATGTGTTCAAAATTATTTTTATATAGCCCCTGGCTCATTTTTATATAGCCCCCTGACTCATAGTTCTGGACTCCAAGTATAACTAGTCATGAAAGGTACCCATGTTAATTTTTTATTTCATAATACTCTTTGTAGATGAGTATATAGCACAAAGAAAGTAAAAAAAAAAAAAAAACACAAACACAAACACAGTTATTCCATAATAATCTCCCCTTAATTATTTCTCCACTAGCTTATCACCAGCACCTTAAGTTAAACCAAACTGAAAGTCCCGATGGTATAACTCAAAATCAAACCTAAAATGGACTGAACCACGCCGATGAGAAGGATCGGAGCTTCAAGAATTCCCGTCGTAGGCAACAGATCGCAATCGAGTACAGGGAGTTCGATTTTAGCAAAGCAGAGAGCTGAGTCGAAGACAGGGGCATCAGGTAGTTTTACAGTGGCCTCGAAGAATCCAGCGAGGTTTGTGACAACTTGCCCGAGGGTGGTTTGGCCACTGTTGCACACGATGGTCACGGTCGCGTTGGCTAAGCCAGGACTGACACTGCCGGCCACTGTGTTATTGCCGCCGGTTGCTGTGCAAAAGACAGTGCCGAAAACTTTGATCTCGGCGATGTCTGTGCTATTGATGATTAAGCTGTGTCCCAGTGAAGTGAAGGAAATGAAGAGGATGGCCATGAGAAGTAGAGATGAATTAGCCATTGGTTGCTAGTTCTCAAGAGTTTTAGCTGTGTGCGTGTGTGCTAGCTTGTTTTGAATGTGAATGAAATCAAATCCTATTTATAGCTGTTTTTTGCAGTTGATGACTTATAATTTTATGAGTTGCACCTTCTGTAGCTCGCTCTTTAAAAAATAATACTTGGCTGCACAGTAGATATCTTCCTACATACCACTATTAAATTTTTGACAGCTAGGAGAGAAAAAGTAACAAATTCTACATTTTTCTCTTCTAAGTATCAAAAATTTAATGGTGGTGTATCGGAAAATACATACCCACTGGTGTGCAGCCAAATATGGTTCCTCTTTAAGGCTTTCTTTCTTATTTGAAAAGGTTTTTTTTTAAATTTATTTTAATTCAATGACATAGGGAGGTAGGATTCAAACCTCTAACCTTTTAATTGAGAATATAATAAATCGAGCTATGCTTAGATTGATTTTTTTGTTTTTTCTTTTGAAAAGTTGGTATAAATTAAGAAGGGTTTTAGAAATAAATGTATGAAGTTATGGGTTAAGTTTAACAATTTGGTGCATGCCTATCATTTAAGATTTTTTTAATCCACACATTTCTTTTTAATACTATTTCAATTTGGTCTCTATTGTTATTGTTTGGGTTAGCTTCAATTTCGTTATTAGAGTTTGGTTAAATCTTAGAAAATTGTCACTAAATTCATTTTTACCCACCGTCTTTTCTTTATTTTTGTACTTGCTCCTAAGCTTTACTAGAGTTATCTAACACACACTTATTCAAATAGAAAATACCAACTCATTGTCACTTGAATATAAAACTTTTAATTTGCCACATATTCCATATGGGAGTAACAACATAGACATTTTGTGAGGTTTGACTAAACTATAGGAAACAAATTGAAACTTTTAAAACCAAATGTACCAAATTGAATATGATCCCAAATTATAAGGATCAAATTGAAACTTTTGAGGTCATAGGGACCAAATTTGATTTATTAAGAGACATAAACCCTTGTATGAGTAGATGTCTACTTTATCAAAAGATATAACTCTATTTGAATGGTCCCAAATTATCCATAAATATGTAGTTTCTTCCACGCTTTTAGAAATCAAAATTTTCCTTCAAAATGTATTATTCTTTCTAATGATCAGTTACATTTTGTTGAATTTGGTGATTATTGTGGTTGAAGTGTTACATTTATCGGTCAACAATTTGCCTGATCATGGAAGATAATTATTTATTATTCCTTTGCATCGTAGGGTTTTGAAATGGCCAAATTCATATTTTTCTTAACTGATTAATGAAAAATTGATAATAATGACAAATTTGATGTTCTCTTTTTTTTTTTCTTTTTGTAGAAATTAACTGATAATATTTAAAACTTTGAATGACTAACATTGAACGCTTGAAAGTTTATGGACCAAAATATAATATGTATGCTAGTGCTTTTGATGTGTAATTAGAGAGAATTTGATGGGGGGAGGCTTTTAATTTAAAAGGTGATCCTTAATTTTTTTTGGCAATTCTCAATTTGGTCCTTGATCTTTTAAAGTTCTCAAATTTGTCTTCAATGTATTCAAATTTCTCAATTAGGTTCTTTTGTAAATATATCATTAAATTTTGTTAAGAAAAACCGAACCTACCTTCTAAATATGTTATTAAAACAATAATTTAATGGTGCATTAACTTTTTCTTAATAAATTTTAAGAAAAAAATGTCATTTTTATCGTTGAGTTTTGAGTTTATTTTTAAGTCAATTTGGTTTTTAAGTTTCAAAGCCACACACTTTTAACCTAAGGTTTGAATAATGTTCCCTGAGTTTTGAGTAAAGTGTGTGATTTTGAAAACTTGGAATAAAATGGAAACTATGCTAAAAACTTAGGGACTAAAAAGAATATTTTTCCAAAATTTTAATATTTTTTTATCAAATGACCTAATTATGAATTCAAAATACATGAAAGGTAAATTTGAGAATTTCAAAAGATTAAAGATTGAAATGAGAGATCATTGAGATATTTAGCCAAGTTAAACATAATTAAGTAGAAACCTAAACAATAGTACAATTAAGCTTTTTTCTTTTTTTTTTAGTTCAATAACATGTGGTGTGGAGATTCACTCCTCTAACGTTGTTGGTCATCAAGTATCTAATTGTAAACCATTAAGATACAAAGTAAATATATGGTCCAGTGCTATGCATTTAATTTTATTTATTACTTGCAATTTGTTTGATGTGATTCTTGACCCATAGGTTAAGTCCAGTTTAATAATCATTTGATTTTTGATTTTTGATTTTTGAAATGTATGCTTATTTTTCTATAATTTCTTTCTCATGGTTTTCACATTTCTTAATAATACATTTGAATTCTTAGTTAAATTCCAAAAACAAAAACAAGTTTTTAAAAACTAAGGCCCTGTTTGATAACTATTTAGTTTTTTGTTGTTGGTTTTTGGAAATTGTGATTGTTTTTTCGTCAATTCGAATAACCTTAAGTATTATCGTATAATTTAGCTCATCTTGATGTCTTATCAAATAGAACAAAAAAAAAGTTAAATTACAAGTTTAGTCCATAAACTTTTAAGTTCAAGTCTAGTAGTCCCTAAATTTTCAATCCAGTATCTAATAAGTTCCTATAAACTTTAAATTGTCTCCCTACAATTTTAATGTTGTGTCTAATAGTCCCTAAATTTTAAAAAAAAAATGTCGAAGAATGGCAAGGATATAATATTATAGTTTATGAATTAAATATTAAAACTATTTTTTTTAGTTCAACAACATTTGGGGGTGGGGGGATTTGAACCTATGACCGAGGTCACATGCTCATACTTTATGCCAGTTGAGTTATGCTCTTGTTGGCAATATTAAAACTAATTTACTAATATTTAAAAATATTTGTAAATTATAAATACTATGTAGATAGAATTCTTTTTTTAAAAAAAAAAAAAACGTGGCATATCATTTATATTTATAAAAAAATATAGGTCAAATTATTTCTATGAATAATTTTCTATATATTTTTAAATCAATAAAAATAGTAACCTTTTATAAACCTATATATAAAAGCAAAGAAATATATTAAATAATATATGAAATAAAAATTTCATATATTATTTAACATATGAAATAAATTCTCCATCACTTTTTCTAAATTGAATATTAAATACAAATTTTAATTTAAAATTGAGAGAAAATTAGTTTTTTAATTTTAATAATTAGTTTTATACAAAATATTAAAGTTTGTTCACCTATGAACATAAAAGTAAATGTATATAGACGTAACTTAAATTGGTTTGTTGGATCTATTGGGAAGTGGTCTTATAATTGGCCCTTTTTCCATCTTGCTTAAACTAGATACTTATTTAGATTAGTTGTTTAATGTTAACTCGAATATAGTTTAGTGGATAAAATATCTAGGTTCAATTAGAAGTTTAGTCCCTAAACTTTGAGGTTTGTGTCTATTTGGTCCCTAAACTTTCAAAAACTTCTAATAAGTCTATAAACTTTCAATTTTGTATTTAATAGGTCACTGTAAAATTGAAAAGTTTTTTTTTAAAATTAATTGATCTATTAGATATAAATTTGAATTTTATGTCTAACATAACTCTAAAATTTTAATTTTGAGTCTATTAGACTCGTAAATTTTAAAAAATTCAAAAATCTAAAGACTAAATTTGTACTTTGAAAGTTCATGGACTAAATAGATGCAAACCTCAAAGTTTAGGGACTAAACATGTAATTTAACCAAATATTTATTATCATACTAAAAGTTGATAATTTATCTTTACTATGTAATGGTTGAACTCAAGAAAATAAAAAGTAATGCATTTTCCATCCAAAAATAAAACTGTACTATTCGTAGTACTTAATATCTAAAAGAATTTATATAAGATTTATGTTATATTAATTTTTTAAATATATATTACGTTGATACTAACTAATGAAATTCTTAATGCATGATTAAAAATAGATAAAATCTAATTTAGTTCACTTTGTATCAACACATTGAAGAAGCAAAAACCCTTTCCAATTTTAAATGATAAACTAAAAAAATGGAGAAAAATATCATTTTGGTCCCTATATTTTGAGTATAGTTTCCCTTCCATTCTCATGTTTCAAAATGTTACACTTTTATTCTTGAGTTTTGAGTTCATTTGATCCTAGGTTTCAAATGTTAAACTCTTATCCCTAAAACTTTATTTCCATTTGGTCATAGGTTTCAAAATGTTAAATTCTTACCCTTAAGTTTTAACTTTAGTTTTCATTTAGTTCTTAAGTTTCAAAATGTTATACTTTTACCTCTAAATTGTTACTAATGTTTACTTTTGTCCTTGATGTTAACTTTTCTTTTAGCTTATTTAAAATAATTATGATGTGAATTTTTTTAATTAAATTTAATAGTAACGTGGTAAAACAAATACTTCTAAATTATTATTTTGGACGATTTAGAATGCTTTTTTAAAAAATTCTCTTTCCCTAACACAATTCTCTCCCTCTCTCTAATTTTCTTCTGCCCCTCCGCTACCTTAGTCGCCGACACTCCCATTAATTAATTTCGTTTAATTTTAGAAGGATGGAGGTAGAGATTCCCTACGAGAAATTTGAGAGATCAGGTTTACTGCAGGAAACTATTCCCCATCTATTATTATTCTTTTTAAATTTTAATTAAATAAAATTAATTCTTTTGAAAAAATCTCATTTAAATGGTTAGTTTCCATTTAAAGATAGAATTCATGAATTTCCTTACAAAAACAAAATAATATTTCATGCAAGTTTAAGGTTTCTTATATATATATTCCGTCCCGTTTAGCTTAAAGGAAATTTTTTGTCTTCATTTTCTCCCATATTCCTTGCCTAAATAGAGATTCTTTGTGAGGAAAAAGAATATTCCTACTCTCTACCGTCAATTCTCCATCACTACGGCCCACTCCTACCTTCACCATCACAAGAAAGAGAATTAGATCTAGAAAAAATTTCAAATTCACTCGAGTTAGAAAGTCGGAGGCGGCATGGACGAAGGGTCGGCCACGAGAAGGGTGACAATAGTAGGAAGGGTGGAAGAAGGTTAGAGAGAGAACATTATCTTTCTAAAAGAATTCCACATCTCCAAAAATAATAATTAAAGTAATTTCTTTTCTATGCCACTACTAAAATTAATTTTTTAAAATGACACATTATAATCTTATTTAATTAACTAACATTAAGTGTCAAGGACCAAAAGCAAGCATTACTTAAAATTCAGGGATAAAAGTGTAATATTTTAAAACTTAAGCACTGAATGGAAACTAAACTCAAAATTCAAAGGATAAAAGTATAAACATTTTGAAACTAGGGACTATATGGAAATTATACTCAAAATGCAAGGACCAAAAATGTATTTTTCTAAAATTAGAAAAAAAAAAAAGGAAAAATATAATGCATTCATATTATCACAATTATTGATAAGTTTATTAGAAAATAAAATGTTATCCAATTCTAGAGAGTGAATCTATTGAAAAATTCTATAGAAAAATAATGAACTATGTAATTTTATTTATTAAAATAATATCTTTTACTTTTTCAAAAGATGATCTTATAGTCGTTAGAAAAATGAGCTGTATATTTATTAATTTTGAGCAAATTCAACCTCTTCCATTTTTCCTTGCGTTTTACCCTTTTAATCAGCAACGAGAGACTTGAGGAAAAAAAAAAAAAAGAAAATTAAATGTCATAATAGCGTTGCGCGTATATTTATTGGATAGTGGTCAATTTGTTTGGACTCTATAATCATTTTAATGGACTACTTGGATACTTCGTGCGTTACACGTATTTCATAACGTTGAAAATAAAATATGCATATAAACGTTGGATGTGGGATCTTATATATAGAAAATGAAGTATCACACTTCATTATTATTATTTATTTTGGTTAGCATCATTTGATTACCCATATAATTTCAAACTTTAATTTAAACTAAAATATTATATTTTTTTTATTTTGATTTGCATCATTTGATTACACACTTAATTTCAAACTTTAATTTAAACCAAAATATTTTTTTTTTTTAATTTGTATTATCTAATAATTAAAAAAATCTTTTTTTGCAATGAACTTTTTGAATTCAAGAGAATCATTAATTAGATAGTAGTTCTCAATTTTAGAACTCTTTGAATTTGTGAAAGAAATGTTGAGGAGATCTATCGGTCAATTTATTTTTGTTTACAAAAGTTCACTGAATCGAGAATATCTATTAATAAATTAATTTAAACAAAAATATTGTTTTTTATATCAAACTTAGAAATTAAGAAATATAGAGTTTATTTTTTATCATAAAATTGTAAGAGAGAATCTCTCATCAAATAAAATAACTTTTAAAATCTGAATATTAATGATTACCAAAATGTTGGAAATTGCAATGACATTATTATATTTGAATATAATATAGTTACATAAAAATGAAAAAAATGCAAAATAATGGTCAAACCTTCATAAATCCTACCTAGTAAACTCCTATTTATCCACACACACAAAAAAAAAAAATAAAATAAAATAAAAAGAAATAACAAAAAATAAAAATAAAGAAGAAAATAATACAATTACATCAAATTGTCTCTTGTTTTCTACTTCTACTTGTACCTTAACAAACCAAAGTTGCAATTATTTTCTTCTCTACCCTCTTCCATGAACTAAAGTTGTAATTGTTTTCTTCTCCACCCTCTTTAAGGAGGAGTAGATGAATTGGTGTGTATTTACAAATCTGGTAAGAGAAAAAGAAAATTACAAAAGCAATAATTTACATTAAACCAATCTCTTTGCCATTCGCTAAAAAAAAATACAAAGTACATAAGCAGTAGTAAATTACATTAACCACTCACTTTCTCTGCCATTTGAAAAAAAAAACTATAAAAGCACGTAAAAAATAGTAAATTACAATAAATCTCTCTATCTGATATTTGCAAAAACTATTGGAGGGAATTCACTTATCGACCTCTAACATCATAATAAAGTCTCTTCAATAATAAATTGTTTGAACCTTGAGAATTGGAAAATTAGATACTAATGTTTTAGTTTATTGAAAAGAAATATATATTAAGCTTATATAACCATAACCATCAAATGAAATAGAGAAAATTAAAATTTCTCTCCTACATGGTTTTTGGAATCACTTTAGAAGATATGGAAGAATTCAATTGTGGGTAGCACTATATATAGACAATATATGACGTTTAGTTTATTCAAATATGCAGATATGATATGGTAGATTTGAATAGATTTGTGATATTAATCAATTTGTCTACAAAATATAATATTTTATTTATTTTTATTTTTTAATAAATCGTGATATTTATTTTAGAGATTGGGGAGATTATTTTGTTAATCACTCTTTAGAATCACCCTTTAATATATGGGTAAGATATGGGTAGAGATTTTAAAATATTTAACTCAAATTTTATTTAATACAATTTTTTAAATTTCTTTTTAACTCACCCTTTATTAATCGATTTGTGTATAAAAATTTAATACGTAGTTTTATCTTATATTTTAATCTTTATTTTAATATTTTAAATATGAATTTAAAAAGTTTTAAACATTAATTTATATAAAAAAAATCTAATTAGAGATTAGTTTTAAACATTAATTTAATTTAAAACAATCTTATCTTCTAATCTTTATTTTAAATATGAATTTAAGAAGTTTTAAGTATTAATTTATGAATATTCATCTAAAAATTAAAGATCCATAGAGATTTTAGGATCTTTATTCAAATTGAGGACAAAAATAAAAATCTTTTAATTAAGAAGGGCATAATGAAAAGTCTCCAAATTAAGAAGGGCAAAAATAGAAATCAAAAGATCAAGCGCCATTTATAAAATATAGATTATTAAATGCTGCTATTGTTTTTTTTTCAATCCAACTAGGGATATTATTGCTTAATAAATTTCTTATTTATGAGGATAGAAATTAAGTCAATCGTTTTCTCTATTGTTCTCATATATTTGATTCATTTTCCTAGAACAAATAAACCAATAGGTTTTAATTTTGATTTCAGAAAGTTTTCCACAAATATGAAGCATCTAACAGATGACATTTCTATTTCTATTGATTTTCATTTTCATTCTTGTCATTCTAGTTCTTGATAAGTAAATGAACGTTTATTTTCAAAATTAAATGTGTTCGCTCATTCATAAAATGATCTATCTAATTAAATATTTAGGTTCCGTTTACTTATTAGGAATCAAAATGAGTTAGAATTGAAATCAAATGTTATTGTTTATTAGAAGTTATCTAAATTAGAATGAGTTATCCATTGATGTTGTTTATTCCCAATTGTTAAGACTTGGAATAGAAATCAAACATAAGACAATTACTGCAATGTCCCTATTATATTTTTAACTAATTCAAATGCATTACTACATAATATGCTAATATAATTTTAATTAACATAATAATAATCAATAATAAATTTTAATTTGTTTTATTTAATATTTTATTCTATGGTAATATTTTGTATTCTAACGATTTATTTAATATTAGTAAATAATAACTAATTAAAATAAAATTATATTAACTAAGAAGTATTAATATAATGATATTTAATAATAATGAATTCTATTTAAATAATTTATTTTATATCAATAAATAATATTTAAAATAAATTTTTATGGGAAAAATGTAAATTAATTTTATTTATGTATATGTTATCTAATAAATATATTTTATTTTAAAATATTAAATAATTACTAATTACTAATGAAAATTAAATGTTTAACAAATTAAATTGAAAATTTTAATTTTATAAAAAAAATTACATGTAATGAAAGAATAAATTAATATGAATTTTTATCAGAATAAAAATAATAAGTAATGTAAATAAGAGAGATATCAAAAGTTGTAAAATAATTAATAAAATAGTTGAGGTTTATATTGGTTTAAGAGAAGAATGAGATGAGTAGGGATTCCTAAATTGATGGTGGGTTTCACCAATTTATTCCATTCCTTCATTTTAGTAAACATAATCAATGTGAATGAAAATTTTCGTTCTCATTCATGGATCCTTATTCAATCCATAATATTTTGGTCATAAACACATACTTTATGCCAGTTGAGCTATACTCTTGTTGATGTGTAAAAAAAAAAAATATATAATAGATAATATATTAATGGTATAAATTTTTTATTTAAAATCTTATTTTAGTCCATGTAGTTTCCTACTTTTAGTTTCTAAATTTTAATTGTTTAGTTTTTAGTCCGTCAAGTACTCTCAACTTTGTATAAAAAAAATTAACAAAAATCTAAGTCTAGACATTTCTACCATCTAGGAGAGAAAAGGGAAAGTATTTTGCCAACTTCTCAGAAATTTGACAAAAGTATTGCAAATTTTTTTTTTAGTAACTTAATTTCTCCTCTATATTTCAACGTACCTCACTAAGTATTACCTTATTATAAGCCATATTTAGTATCCACTAACAGGAATGTTAAAAATATTAGGATATTAAATAAAAAAATTTTAACATTTGGGACAAAATCGAAAAATACCCAAATGTTAGAAACTTAAAATGTATATTTGACCTTTTCATTGTAATTGTACATTTAAATTCTGAATTCATTTCACCATCAATATTAAACTAGATTGTTGACCTAAATAAAAAATGTATAGGTGTTGTTGGCTCAATTTAAGTAAAATTACGTGCAAGTATACACAATCTAACAAGAGTGAGTATTCCAAGAATATAGTTTTTTCAGGGAACTTTGGAAATCAACTTTGTGCATGCACTTAAGCTACAATGCAACTAAATGATGTAAAACTGACCATCAATTATTGAATTATAACAAATAGGATTACTATAGATTAAAGTAAACCTGCTAAAGAAAAACACAGAAGGTTAACTGAATATTAGAGAGGTTATTCACAACCGAAAGAAACAGTGAGGAAAAGGACTCAAACAGCTTATCCTACATAATTTTATTCCAATTCCATTACAAAAAAAATAAAAGATAAAACTTATAACTAAATTCAAATCTTAAGCAATTTAAAGTTTGACATAATTATTCATATTTATCTCTGTTCACACGAGATTTCAAAAGAGAAATTTAATGTGTAAATGGACACGAGTTTGTATTAATTTGAATATAGTGGAGTACAATCTCTAATTTGTTCCTCTGATTCTTTCTCTTTCATGTACAAATATTTCGAGAGCTTTGCAGCTTGTTCTCGAACGTAGACTTGTTCTCGAGGGCTTCACAACTTGTTCTCAAATGTGGATTTGTCTTGAAGGCTTTGCAGTTTGTTCTCGAATGTAGATTTGTCTTAAGGGCTTTGCAACTTGTTCTCGAATGTAGATTTGTTTCGAGGGCTTTACGTGTTCTCTTGGTTGAAGCTTCAATCAATTTTAAGGGTCTTGAAGTTTTAAAGTCTTGAAGAGTCTTTAGTCTTCAAGGAGTGTTCAACACCTAAGAACTCCAGGGAGTGTTTGGCACCTAAGGACTTTAGGGAGTGTTCAACACCTAAAGACCTCAAGGATTCTCTCTGAGTTATCTTGAGAGTTTAATTTCTGAACCCCTCAAAAGAAGGAGAGCTCTTCTATTTATAGAGTTTTTCATGGGCATGTGGGCTTGGGCTTAATGGCCTTTGGGCCCAACTATGGACTTGGGCTTTATTAACTTTGGGACTAACCATTTGAATTTGAGTTTTATTTAACTTTGACTCAAATTCCATATGATCTAATTTGACCAAATTGACTTTAATTATTTGGTCGACCAAAGACATGTGACATTTTAATTTTAGAATTTCTCAATTTTTGTCTTCAAATTAAATATGGGACACGTGTAAGTTTATGATTGGTTCCAAATTTAATTATTTACAATTTTGTCATTAATTTGGCATAATGATGTGGTAATTGGAAAACCGAAATTATTTGTTCAACAAATGCCCCCTTTTCGAGATTTAGGCACAAGTATGTGTGGGTGAATCTCGAAAAAGATAATTTTGAGTCAACATGTAAGATATTTGTTCCTAATTTTGACTCTATTTAATGTGGTAATTTAATCAAAATATGAATTTGGCTCAAAATTCTGATTTTTTTTTACACATTTTTTTATTCCAATTAAGCAATAATAGATATGATGATGACCTTGGAGGTATCAAACCAACATTAATATAGTTGATTTGATAGTAATAGTAGTGTTATCCCAACTCAAGTTATTTTCAAAATTTCTAACATAATTTGATATATGCCACACATGAGTATCATGATCAACTCCAATGACACCAATATGAGGATATCTTTCATCAAACTATGTCTCTCTTAAATGAGGATGCTCTGAAGAATGAAGATAATACAGAGGTTTCGAATATGAGTCTGAATTATCTTCAGGTGAAATTTTAAATATATGATAAAATTTATAACATTAAACAAATAATTAGAGGTGAAATTACACATATAAAAAGGATAATGAGATGACAATTATGACATTAAAAAGATAAAAAAAAATATAACATTAATCATAAAATAAAGATAACAAGGTGAAATTTATAACATTAAGCATCTAACTAGAGGTAAAAATTATAACATTAAACATATAATTATAGGTCAAATTTACAACATTAAACATAAAATAAAGATTATAAGATGAAAATTATAACATTAAAAATATGATAAATTATATAACATTGAACATATAAGTAGAGGTCAAATTACACATATAAAAAGGATAATAAGATGACAATTATGACATTAAAAAGGTGAAAAATATAACATTAAACATAAAATAAAAATAATAAAATGAAATTATAACATTAAACATAAATAAGATGAAAATTATAACATTAAACATATAATTAGAGATGAAATTTACAACATTAAACATAAAATAAAGATAATAAAATGAAAATTATAATATTAAACATATAATTAGAGGTGAAATTACACATATAAAAAGTATAATAAGATGGCAATTATGACATTAAAAAGGTGAAAAATATAACATTAAACATAAAATAAAGATAATAAGATGAAAATTATAACATTAAATATAAATAAGATGAAAATTATAATATTAAATATATAATTAGAGGTAAAATTTACAACATTAAACATAAAATAAAATTAAAATTATAACATTAAAAAGAAAATTAAAAATTAGAAAGAAAGAGCTCTACAACTATAAGTGTTGGAAATGGAGAGATTGGAAATGGAGAATGCTTCTTGCTTGAGAACTAGCAAATGTTGGAAATGGAGAAGGGTATGGGAGAAGAGTGGTGTGGTGGGAGGTATTTATATTTGTAAATTAGGTATTTTTTGTGATTTTTTAAAAATAAAAGTGTTGGAAATGTAAGTTTTGGCTAGTTAAACAAGCAAAAATCACTTCAATATTGATGCTGAAGTGAAAATACAATGCAAAAAACTTACAATGTCATGTTGGAAATGATAACTCACCATAAAAGCTTCATGTTAGACATGAAAACTCTCATAATAGCATAGAGACAAAAACGTGGATATTTTGTAGATATTTGGAGATATTTCCACAATGTTTTGTTGATATTTCGCCGATATATCCACGATTTTTTAAAGATAAATCCACGATTATTCTCGCATATACCGATATATCCAAAAAATGACATATTGTCGATATATTGATGATATTTACGACATATCATCGAAAACTAGGTAAAAGTATTTATATTCTCCAAAATCTCTATCGATCCCCGTAAAATACCGATCTATCGACCATATTTCAACAGTTTTCGACAGTTTTCGGCGATTTTTGCACCCTTGATTCTCGGTAATAAGAGTTTATCGGGTAGAGCAAAAGTTAGAAAATGCATTTATCTTTCTTTTTTTTTTTTTTTTTTTTAATGTTTGTAGACCATTATTCATGGAGAGAGGAGCCTCATTAATGTGGCTGACTTTTCTCTATTTTTCTTAATTTTGCTTTTTTTTTTTCACAATCTAACCGTACTTTCATATTCCTTTTTTTTTCCTTTCTTTTCTTTCTTTTCTTTTGTGGTTTTTATTTTTTTCTTTTTATTTCAACGTTTTTTTTCTTTTTTCCAATATACATTTTTTATTTCCTTTTCTTTTATAGTTTTCTCTTTTCTTCTTTGACCTTTTTTTTTCCTCTTTTTTTTTCCCAACATACATTTTTTTAAATTTCCTTTTCTTCTTTCTTTTTTTTTTCTTTTTTAATGGCTTTTTTTTTTTTCATTTTTGTTCTTTATTTACAGTGATGCCCCCAATTGTTTAGAGATGCCACTCGTAAGGCCAATACCTAAATTGGTGATTAGTCCTCCTGAAGTAGAGCGAAGCTTGAAGTTGAAGACTTGAAGAGAAGCAAAGCCTAAACAACATCCAACTTGAAATGAGTGAAGGTCTAACTTCTGAACTTAGAGATGATGCCACGACGAAGCCTCCAGATTTGGAGATGGGACAACGATAGAGCCTCCAAAGTTGACGATAAAGCGACGACGAAACCTCTAGACTTGCAGATGGGGTGACGACGCAACCTCCAAACTTGGAGACAGAGCAACAATGAAGCCACCGAACTTGATGACAGAGCCGACGAAGCTTCCAAACTTGGCGATGGAGGGACGATGAAACCTCCAGACTTGATGATGGATTGACAACGAAGCCATCGAACTTGATGACGGAGTGATGATGAAGCCACCAGACTTGGCGATGTAGCAACGATGAAGCCTCTAGACTTGGCAATCAAGCCTCCGCACTTTGGCGATCAAACCTCCGCACTTTGCACTTTAGCGATAGAGCCTTTGCACTTGCAACTTTGGCAATAGAGCTTTCGAACTTAGCACTTTGGCGACAGAGCCTCTGCACTTGGCGACCCAGCCTCTGCACTTAGGCAGTCGAGCCTTTGCACTTCGTTGACAGAGTCTCTGAATTTGGGCGACCAAGCCTCTGCACTTAGGCGACCAAGCCTTTGCACTTTGGCACAGAGCCTTTGTACTTTGGCGACTGAGCTTCTACACTTGGCTTCCGAGCCTCTGCACTTAGGCGATCATGCCTCCACAGTTTGGAAACAGAGCCTTCAAACTTCAACGACAGAGCCTCCAAACATAGGCTACCGAGCCCCCACACTTGGGCCACTAAGCCTCCGCACTTGGTACTTTGGTGACCGAGTCTCCACACTTGGCGACAGAGCATCCGCACTTGGCAACAGAGCTTTTGCACTTTGGCGATCCAGCCTCTACACTTGGGTAACAGAGCCTTTGAACTTGGCACTTTGTCAATCGATCCTTCACAGTTGGCGACAAAGCCTTGAAAAAGCCTCCACATTGGCTACAGAGCCTCTACACTTGGGCGACCGAACCTCCACACTTGACAATCGAGCCTCTATACAGACAATACCCTCATCTACCATCCAAAAGTAAACAAGCATTTTTCTAAGACATATAAATCATTGTGTTGTTGTTCTTTCTTTGCAGATACAACGCCTTCCAACATTAACTCGACTAGACCTATAGGACCCTCACAGCCTTAGGTGTTCTTGTAGTCATCTTTCTCTAGTCATTGGCTCTGGTTCACTTGTAGAACCCTCGAGGCCTTGGGTGTTCTTGCAGTCATGATTCCCTCAGTATCAGCATAGGGATGTGACCTACAGGTATTTTTTTTTACTGAAGCAAGCGAAATGTCGAAGTCAGTGGGAGTGAAACGCCGAACTTGGAGGAAGAAAATACCGAATTTGAAGGGGGTGAAACGCCATAGTTGGAGGCAAAATGCTAAACTTTGAGGCAGAACACCAAACTTGGAATGAGGGGAACATGGTACTTAGAGGCGAGAAATGTCAAACTTGGAACATAGAACGTTGCACTTTGAACGACAATGCTTAATCCTTGAACTTGAGCAACACTCAATCGATCTTGAAATGAGTGAAGCTCAATCTTAAACTTGAAGTGAGTGACGCTCGAACTTGGACTTGAAGGGATTGGAGTCCTAAGCTGGAACTTTAAGCGAGAGATGCAAAAACCTCAACTTGAAGTGGCTGACACTCGATCTTGAACTTAAAGAGAGGGAGTAATGCTTGATCTTAGATTTGAAGCGAGCGGACAATGCTTGATCTTAGATTTGAAGCGAGCGGGCAATGCTTGATCTTAGACTTGAAGAGAGCAGCATTCAAACTTGAACTTGTAGCAAGTCACACTCGATTTTAAACTTGAGGCGATCAATGCTTGAACTTGACCTTGAAGAGAGCGAAGTGCAGACTGAACATGAAGGGAGAAAAACTCTCTCTTAAACTTGAAGGGAGCGACGCCCCATACTAAACTTGAAGCAAGTGAAGCTTGATCTTAAACTTGAAGTGAGTGACTGATAGCATGCATAAGTGTACTATTTTTAGGATTAGTTTATTCTAGTTTTGCGATGATTGTGTGTGCTTTCATGTATTTTTATATAGATTTTGCAGAAACCGAGCAATTGGAGCAAAATCGGAGCATTGAGGAGTATTTGGATGAATTTGGAGCAAAAAGAAGCTATATTTGAGGATCCAAGTGTTGAAGAGGAAAAACAAAGTTTGTGAGTCCGAGAGTATAGCATTGCAACGCTACTTGTAGTGTTGCAACGCCATATCAGCAGCCATTCAACCTTGGAGTGCAGCAGGCATAGCGTTGCAACGTTGCTTTTAGCGTTGCAATTCTACCGCGATTTGTAAAAAAAGAAAAAAGGAACAGCGTTGCAACACTGTCTCAACAATATATAAAGGAAGTTTGTGTTTCTTGCAAAAGGAGCCGTTTTGAGAGGCCAAAAATCCTAAAATCGATTCAAGCACTGTCTAAGGACCTAGAGGAGACCTTTCGAGAGCCAAGGAGGAGACTCAAAGCTCGAGATCGTGGACATCACGTCGGAAACGAGTGTTGGCACGCGACCTAAGTTATTCTCTATTTTCTTTCTTTTTCTTTTGAATTTAGAAGTTTTTGTGGAATGTATTAAGGTTGTAAATCTGTTTTTCTAGACACTTGTATGGTTGTGTTTGTGTGAGACTTGGTTGGTTTTAGTTTAGTTTATATATTGACGTTTTTTATGCATCTCTCTATATTGTCTTAACCTTTGGCCATAGTTTTGCATGTTTAACTAAATTTAGCTTGAGAGAGTAAGTTTAGTTATAGAACACTAGATGCATGATTAGGTTTAATCTATTGCCTGAGAGTGAGTAGATTAATTCTAGAAGCCTTAAGAGAATAACCCATGTTTAGTAATAGAAATAGACGAGAGGTTGATTTGTTGCTATGCATGAGTTCAATTGGGCTTGAGAGAGTCAATTGATTATTTAGAAATGCTTGGCTTAGGATTGTTGGTATTAACTTAATTTATTAATCAATTCAAGCTGAGCTTAAGGTAATCAACCATGTATGTTTCTCAAAATTGGACTCCAAAGCATGTACATATTAGTTTAGATTTTATTTTTTCCTTGATTTCAAAGTTCGATTCTCTAGATAAAATTGAGCATTAGTAACTATGGTACTTAATTAAACTAAGAAATTCAATTCCTATGATTGACCTTGGCCACTATTACTGAAAATTTTAGAGGTCTAGGTTTATAAATATATTTGATAGAGCCTTCGACAAGCTCCTTATCAATGACGCTCGAACTTGGAATGAGGTGAGCGAAGCTCGAACTTGACCTCCAAGCAAGTAAAGCTTCAACTTGAACTTCAAACGGGTGAAGTCTGAACTCGAACTTGAAAGGAGTAAAGCTTAAACTTGGATTTGAAGCAAGTGAAACTTGAACTTCAACTTCAAGCAAGTGACGCCATGAATTAGAGGTAAGTGACGCCCGAACTCTAGGAGAGTGACCGATGAACTAGACTTGAGGGGAACGAAGCTCGAACCTAAAGCGAGCGAAGCCCTCTCATATGCATCCAACTTGCAACATCTCTTTTCGTGGGGATGGAAACACTTTTTTTTTTTTTGGAGATTGGACTTAAAAGCTTTTTTTCTTTAAGCTGCCTACGTACCCTTGTGTGAAAGGGATCAAGTCATAACGCAGTTCAATTTATTTTTATTGAGACCGTTCACCTTTTAAGCTCGTGTCGGCCAGGAGCATCATATAGTTAGGCTCTTGCAATAAGGAGATTTTACATTTTAGATGTTCCTGTCTGCATCATGGTCTTGATCAATTCCTTCATTTGTAGGATTTGTTAAAATGAGGAGACTTTTCTTTACCTTCAAGGAACCCTTCGTGTTTATGAAAAAGAATAACTTCCTTTTCATACGTGAAGGAACAAGACTGTGAATCTTTTTGTCTTTGTTTACTTCATCGAACAATTCTACCTCTAAGGTGTTCATCTTTCGTTCATGTTGATCACTTGTTACTTTAAGGCGATCAAAAATAGATGTTGAAGGTCTACTTTTCCTCGATGTGGAGACACCTAGCCTTTGAAAGGCTGAAGGTTGAGTGGAGACAGAAGTTGGATATTGATTTTCTTCTTTTGTCGCGACCATACTCATCCGTTGGAAGACTAAAGGTTGAGTAGTTAAAGGCTTCATGTAATTTTTTGTGAGATTATGCTTAAATTCTTTATGCTTTATAGTAGCTTGTTGTTCCTTTATCTTAGTTTAATAACGTGCATGCTCGTAGGTAGATTGACACTCTATACATGCCAGGTATGTTTATTAGGCTAGTTTAAAGTAGCAATTAGCTCAAATCAATTTCAACATGTCTATTATCTCTTAATTCTCATCTCAAAGCATGAATTTATTCGCATATAGCCTGACAACTTATTCGCATTGAATAAGTTTTATATTTGCTAATTAAGTAGCGCTAGGTCTGGGTGATGCATGCATAGTAGGGAGCTTTCTCCTCGTGTAGTTAGCATGATAGGACCTTAGAATTAAGAGAGCAGGTTAGTGAATTAGATAGGCCAATCTAGTGTAATCAATTCGTTTTAATCAATCCCTAGAGCATAATCCGGCTAGCAACATTAGTATGGAATGCTATTGTGCCCAGCTAATTAGGGCTAGTTAGGTTGTTAACTCTATGCTAGGTTGGGTTAATTGATAAGGGACTTAAGTCTGCTTAGGGGCTTGTTCGACTGTCCCGACAAGTCGGTTAGGCGATAAATTACTGATTAGATTTCGTGTTGGTTATTTATGATCGAAAATTATATTATTGCCAGCTTTACCCTGAATCGGTGCTTGAGATGAGATCGTATCTTTATTTTTATTGCTTTCAGTCCTTCTGTCTTTTATGATTTATGTTTAATCCCCCCCAGTCCGTGTTAGTCCATGCCCATAAGAAAACCAATTAATAGAAAACCAATTTATTCGATTCCATGTGGTTTGACCTAGTCCACTATTAATTACTACAAGTAGTTAATTTTAAATTGGTAATTATAAATGTATTTGATTGAGCCCTCAACAAGTAACTATCATTCATGAATAAAATGCCTACAAGTTTTTTCTTTTTTTTTTTTGTAGGTAATAAGTGACCTTTGGGAAGAAAGATTATCTTCTTGGAGGCTAGAGACGCACCACCACCCACCTACGTGCTAAACTTTCCAGGGAAATTTTTTGTTCCCTTACATTTGTCTTTATGTGTTTAGATATTTATACATTGAGGATAATGTACACTTTAGGTTGGGGGTGGAGGTTTATGATTTGAGCATAATGTTGAGTCTTGAGCATTTGAGTTGAAACTATTTAGCTTTCGAGTAAAAATTTGAAATTAAAAAAAAAAACTTTTCAGCTTATATTGACTGTTAAGCATGTTGGTTGAGTCCTTGAGTACCTGAGTTTGGACTTTTGATTGATATATTAAGCATGTATGTTTTTGTTGAAAATTTATGATGAGTTGGAAGTATGCTTCATGATTAGGACGATCTATGATAAGCTTTCTATAGCTTGTTATTTGCATTTTGATGACTCATGAAACATGTTCTAATTTGAGCATATTTAATAAAAAATTCCTTGATTTTCTTGCATGTTAAAGCACATTAGCCTACCTTGTATTTGTCTTGAAGGCTTAGGGTAGTTTTATGAGGTTTATATGTCTGTTGTCAACTCGATAGGCTTAAAGGCTAGTTTGGAGGCATCCTTGCATATTGATTTGTAATGCATTTCTTAGGGAGAAAAATAATTTGAATTTGCGTGTAGGAGAGAAAAGAAAAGAAAAAAAATTGAGCTTAGAAAGAAAAATAATTCTAGGGAAAGAAAAGAAAAGAAAAGGAGAGAAAAAAATAGACTTGTAATGTATTAAAAAGAGTTGAGAGTAAAAAGAGTTGATGCTGTTGTGATTAGTTAGGCCACCTATCGAGTGAATTCTCTAGGTAAGGATAGTTGTGTGAAATCTAATGCCCTGGACGTTAAAGTGATGCAAGTTTAGGGGATCCCTTATTTGTTTTATGCACCTAAGTAAAACATTACTTTCTTGACTGTTAGGAAAGCTGAACAATTAGTTCTTAAGACCAATGCAGGGGGAAGATAAATTGAGGACCCGATAAACCCACCTCGAGCTTGTAAGCATTGCACTAGAGAAGCTAAACGCAAACACACATGCAAGAAATGATAAGAAAAGTTTTTAAATTTCTCTTGGATGGACTGTGCATTGGCTGTAAAATCGAGATTTCACGAGATTTATCCTTGAATTTTTTTCTAAAAAAAAATGTGTGTTCAAAACATTGGTTTGGGATAAAATGTGTGGGGTTTTGTTTTAAAAAAAAAAGAGGAAATAGAAAAAAAAAGGGAAAAAAAATAATAAGGAAAAGAAAAAAAGAAAGAAAGGAAGTGTGGGTTTTTTTTTTATATATTTATTTTACAAATATATATTGATCTACCCATCTTGCATCTTATTTACCAAGAAAAAGAGGAGGGTTTCGTGGTAGAGGCTGAGAGGAAGAAGAAAGGGGGGTTTTGCTGAAGTTGAAGTTGAAGAAGAAAGGGAAAAGTCCAATTCAAGATGCATGACAAAGTTTGTGATCAATCCTGACTACATCTGATGTTTGGATCATTCCGAGCTCCACGAGAAGTATTAAGAGGTGAGGTTTGATTTCCTTGAAATTTAACACATTTTAGAACAATTTTCGTGAAGGAAGCTCGAGCAAAATCTGATGTTATGTTAATGATTTGCGAAGAGGGATTTGAAGGAATGTTTTTGCTGTCAAATCCGGGGAACCTCTGGTTTTTGGGTTGTGCTGATCTGTGGACTTCGAATTAGAAGCTATATTAGGTATGGTTGGAAAGATGATTTAATTTCCTATAACTTTCATGAAGAAGTCGTGGTTAGAAATTGACTAGAAGTTGCTTTAAAATTCATGTTAAGTTCAGGGTGCAGCAGGGGAAACGAGTCTGGAAAGTGCAGAAACCTGTTTTGTAGGAAGTAGCTTTCGAGGTATTTACGGACATATCCTTTAGGAATTTTGATTTAATTCCTTCAGATAAGTTTTAGAGGGTTCAAAAAGGAAGAGTTTGGTATAAAGTACATCATCTTTGGCCAAGTAATGGAAAAGTTATGAGTAAGGGAGCTTAGGGTATGAAATCTGTGATATGCTGGAATTAGTTAGAGGATATGTATAATCTTAAGTTTGAAGTGCAAGGAATTGTGTTCTAATGCCTGGTTTCTGGTTATTTGGCAGGCCAAGAGGAAATAGGTCAAGTGTACGAGCCGAGGTTCTAACCTTTAACGCTGTGAGTGACAAAACGAATTTCGAAAGTGTATTCTATGCTTGAACTTATGCTTATGAAAATAAAAGACTTTCTAAGAGTAATTTTACTTAA